>OY728151.1:903786353-908786353 GCA_963277665.1 Viscum album
TCCATTATATTTGTTTTATGTCTTATGATTTTATTATGAACTTGGACATTTAAAGGGTGGTTACGTGATAAACAATATGACGGGTGGTGCCGTGAATACCAGGACGGGTGGTTACGTTATAACCTCCAATGCATTGGGTATGGAAGTCAGCTGTATGGCTATTCCATTAAGTATGCATGGAAATTGGCCGTATGGCTTTTCCATTAAGTGATATGTGTGGAAGTCGATCGTATGGTTATTCCACTTAATTATGTTTATGTCCCAAGTTACCTTTATATATGTTATGTGTTCTTTATATGGGTTTTATGGTAATCCTTTGGTTACAATAAGGTAAGTAATGATATTTTTTTCAGTGAAGAGTTTTTACTACTTCATGAAGGTGAAAAGTATTACTTTGATAAAGTATTCATGGTTTACTTGTTGTTTTGAAAAACTAACAGTTTTCATTCTTTGTGTATCCCTTACTGATCTTTTTATGCTCATACCAAGTTTTTGAAATGTTTTTCATAGGACGTAGCGTGGAATAGGGTCAAGGATGGGATCAAGGGAATGTCATGCTACCTAAAACATGGAACTATAAATGTTTCTTTTTAAGAGTTTTTATTTTATGGAAATTTAGTAGAAGCGACTACTTTGTAAAATTTTGAGATGTAATATTTATGTCCTAATTATCTAAATCTCTAAACCTGAAAAGATCCTCAATGTGAATTACTCATTTAATTCAATATTAAGTAAGTTTTAAGGCTGGGGCCTTATAGTTGGTATTAAAGGTCGGTTTAGATAACTTTAGAGGTTAGGGTATTCTCTAAGCATAAGTGACGTTACCATAATGGTTAGGATATCAGAAAGAGTCCTAGTTTTAGATAAAGTGAATGAGTAAGTATATCTTAGTGTTTACCTTTCTCATTAGTACATGATGGTTTTGTTGATATACTCACACAAACATTTCTGTTTTTAGTGAATGGATGGATCTAGCAGGAACCAAAGAGACAACAGGTTTGAAGGAAACTGTGGTGGTTCTCTGATTAAGATACTAGATAAAATGGGGGATTCAATGAGGAAACGTGTGGATGTTCTAAACCAACTATCAAGGAGTCATGATCAACCACTTGAACCTTGGTATGTTCTGTAATGCATCATGTACAAGATGACCAATCTATGTGGAAGTTTAGGTAATAATTATAAAGGAAACCATTAGAGTTTATATGATCCTTACTTTTGAGGTAATTATGGGTTATTATATGATATGATGGAAAATGAAGGGCATGAGATAAACTTGTGGTTAAAATATGTTATGATTATTTTTGAATATTTTATCTCGTTTTGGGGAATGTTTTAAGAATTATATAGTTTTGGAAAAAGGACAAGACGAAGACCGTGTGACAACCCGTCGCGTCGAACAAAGCCGCAAGAATCGAACCCACAACCAACGTGTGACTGGTATTTATCGCCTACCACTGGACTACGTGAAGTCCTTGGTTAGTTTGACTGATTCTTTCTAGTTATATTATTTTATGAATTAAGAGTAAGTTTATTTTGGGTTATTTATGAAAATGATTAACCTATCCTGGAGGATATGTGATTAGGTTAATTACTTTTCAATACGAGACATTAAGAGCAACTGATTTTGTTTGGAGATAAATGTTACGATTTAACTTGGATGACTATGTGACTAAGTCCTTCAAATATATGGGTTTCAATCTTAGTTTGGTTTACATTGAAGAAGTTTATGGACAAATTGTTTATCGAATGGTCCCCATTGAAATTTGGGTTTTGTTGGACAAATTTTGGAGATTATGAATAGATTTTCTTTTTATAAAGTGTTATCCTTATCTGGATTATCTGATCTTGTACTAACCTTTTGGGTTTTGGTTTTGGTTAAAGTCTAAAGACATGGGAAGTATATAGTTCTCTTTTTTGGGTTAGGTGATTCTATAGAAGTTGATTATAGTACTCTTAATGTGAACAAGTCTTCCTAAATACTCTTCTTTTGGAGAAAATATGAGTTTGTGTAAGGAATCTAATAAAAGTTGAAAGTCAACATTATAAGTTATTATGTTTCCTTATGAATAAATTCCTCAATAAAAAGTAACTTAAAACAAAAATGTTGTATATTAACTTTTTCTACTGGGGAATCGAATACTGTTTAACCGATCACAAGTTTGTAATTTTCTTGTGGTTAACTTTCTCCTAAACATGGTTTCTATCACTATCCATCAGAACATGACCCTATGTTTTATACTCCATGTCCATGTTTTCATACTTGGAATCCTAGTATGGGTTAACTCGGGTGACCTTTGTACTTATCTTTCTTTTTTTTAATGTGATTGTTTTACCGACTCTTCTTCCGATGTGGGACTTTCAAGGTTGTTTCCAAGCCCAATTTTAAAATTGTGAGGACGCAATTCCCAAAAGGGGGGAAGGATGTAACACCCTAGGTAAATAAAGAATATTACATTTTCATATTTATCCATATTTGTGAATAAAATATTAATATGACTTTAAATGGGACGCTATGCTCGATGGCGTACCCAACACGCAACAACGAGTTTCTTGAGAATCTTACGTTGCACTCTAATAATAAAATAATATTATTATAAATGGCAGTTAACATGTAGTCATTGTATTGGTGGTAATGGATATAAATAACTAAAATATGATTATATATGTTTTTAAATGTTTTTACATTTATCCAATAAAAGATAAAGGCTTAAAATACGGAAAGAATTCAATTTTAGGCGTATATGCCCTAGTTTTCACTAAAAGTTCACTTATCGCCTTTTGATGGCGAACCGTCATTAAATATAGTTTTGTTCACTCTTATACATTCTATTGGACCAAATAAAACTCTTCTTTAGAATCGGGACATCAAAATTTACTTTGTGTAAATTTTTGGTATCTTTCCGATAAAGATCATTTTTTAATGAATAGTGTAAAATGTTGTATTTTAATTCAAACCCTCTTATTAATCTAATTTATTTATATGATTAGATTATATTTTTAATTGGTTTTAAAGTTAAATTAGAATATATTTTTACCATTAAATCCAACAGTGGTCGTTGGAATTAATTCCACTTTGAAATCAGACTTAAACTAGTGTCAATCTTTTGATACTTATTGTTTCATAAAAACGCGCTATTTGTCATGACAGCGGGAATTAATTATTAAATTAATTAATGTGACTTATATGTTTTGAATTTTGTAAAATATACTTCATTTTTGAATTCGGAATATCAAATATATCTTAGGGTGAATTTTTGGTAATTTTCCGAAAAACATCAATTTTTGATGAATAGTGAAACCACTAAGTGGTACTTATAAAAACTGATTTTCCGTTTAAATGAAAATTTTCCACCTTTGTGCTTTGAATTTAAAAAATCCTACATACATGGTTTTCATTAAGAAGTAAAATTTGGTTCAATGGGATTAAAATAATTTTTTTGTGAATAGTAACTTATTAAGTTTTTAATCGCGATTAGAGGTAATTAGTGTAGTTTAAGGTAAAAGTAATGTTTTAATAATATGAAATGAACATGAAAAATGTCCTAACATAATTGGATGTGTCATGGCCGACCAATACAATCCATGGGTCAACTTGGGGACCCCATGGAGCCACTTTGGTTGGGAAATGACATAAATAGCGTTTTATTTAATGTTAAAGTAAAAATGACACACACATGAAGTGTTTTACTAAAACAATTTTTACATGGGGCTATAGAAGTCATATTTTTTACTATAAATATTCATTATAAATCTAAAAAGATTTCCTAAATCATAGTATTTTTTTTATAATTTTTAGACGTTAAATAAATTAAATTATTCAAGACATCATGATGATGTAGCGATGACCTCATTATTTAACGATTTAAATAAAATGGAAAGATAATGTAATATCTAAGACCTACACATGTCCATAACCTATTGGATGAGTGGATTTAGAACCCTTATCACCTTATACTCGAAATACATCAATGTGGGACCTCTTAAATCCGAATACCATTTTGAAATAAAGTGACTTTTCTTCACATTCCAAGAGTGCCCCTCCTCTCCTCTTATAAAAGGCCCCCACCTCTACCTCCTTACCCACACTCCCAAAGCCTTTGGCTCGGCCAACCCCTGCCCATTTTGACTCTCCACATCCCTCTCTTACTCCTTTAAGCATCACTTTGGGCAGAAGTCTTTCCAAGGAAGCCTTTGAGCTCAAACTAAGGGGAGTTAGCCGATTTTAAGGTAATGTCTCCTTTTGAGTCCTTTTGATTTATTTTTCTTCTCCAACCCCCTAAACTCTTTTTATTATTTTCTTTTGTAAAAAATACAGTATCTTCAATATACTAGGATGTAGTTATAAGAAGTATTCTAGCTACACTTACACACACCTACATCTAATGGTTAAAGAACATATTGTTTCCGTGGATGGCGAATTTCTGCCTCCCGAAACGATTATTGTTCAACATTCTTTTAACACCTTCAAAGGTTCACAATAAGATGTCAATATATTTAAATATGATATATAATATGTTTATTTTTTAATTATGATTCTTTATTTTTCATTTGTGTCTTACCTTTAAGGTTTCCATTATGGGTAAACATGATATCTTCATTTAAGGAAGTGCGGACTACCGCCCCCTCAAAGTGATGTGATTCGTTAATGCCATATGTGGGACGTGTAAAGGATGGATTTAAAGTTATTATATATGATGTTATACTGGAATTATAATATACCTCTATATCATTATTATATGTTTCCATTAAAGTATGAGATAGAAATTAAAGTAGCGTTCATGCGTACGTACGGTTTACCGTCTCCATGAACGGTGCATTTCATTTCTTATCCCCAAATGGAATGTACTATTAAAGGTACATGTATATGATGGATATATATAATTAATGATATATCTAAATGATGAATATAATTCTGGAATTAAAATATACATACCTCTCACTTATTTTTAATTCTATTAATATGACAATGAAATGAAAGTAGCATTCATGCGTACGTACGGCTTACCGTCTCCATGAACGGTGCATTTCATTTCTTACCTCTAAAGGATTATGTAATATTATAAATACATGTATATTCTGGATATATATGATATATATGATATCCAAATCAGGAATTTCATTCTTGATATAAAGAACCTTTGACCACACGAACAACATGAAATTGTTAGAAGTCCACTTTCGACTTAAGAACCAAATATCGACAAAACAAACATTATTAACTTAAATGATTACATAATTTTTATAACATGGAAATAAGTGATATAAAAGGAATAATGAACTTGAAAAAGGTTCTTAAGAAAATAGAAATTAACTCAAGTTTATTATTCAGGACGTTAAAAAACGATCGAGTCAAGTCGGACCCGAGGTAAGGGATCTTACTCTCTCTTTCTTTTTAAGTACTCTCCTTTATGTCACTTCTTTTAAGCTCCACTTTGTTTTGTTAGGGGGATGCTATTTTATATTCCACTTTCTATAAACTTTATGTTAATATGATGAGATACCCTATTCTATCTCATCAAACCATTTTCGTAAGTTTTATGTGGCGTCGTTAGGCTGCCGAGTTTTCGTAAGGGATTTTTCATCTCACTTTTATTCCCGTGAGATTTATGCTACATTTGCCACAATTTCCTTTTAGTGGCCTATCTTCTGCCCATTATTCTACTCTTTTTGTAATACAATTTATTTTTATGATTATTTACATCAATGATGTATTGTCCTTCTTTCATGGGGTGTATGTTTTGAAAGATACCCAAGTCGGTAAGGGAACCTTTCACCCTCCTCTTTTTAAAAGACTTCTTTTGTTGGGTCTTTTAATTTACATATTGTTATGTTGGGATATGTTCTCATATATCCTTATTTATGTAACTTTAATGTCCAAGTGAGGAGATACACTTTTTATCTCTCATAAACTCATTTTGATGTGACGTCGTTAGGCTGTCAAGGGAACTTCTTAAACCAATATCGATTTCTTTGGGTTCAACATGTAGTTATTGAATATGGCATCCTTTAAATATGTGTGAATGACCTTTGATTATTTTACACTTAATATCCACTTATATTAGGTGTATTCATTTGTCACACATAATTATGTAATTAATTTATCCTTAAACCAAGGATACCGTCTTTGTATGGGACTACGTCTCAATCTCCTTTCATTGAGGCATATTTCGTTTTATACACAACTTTCTTTTATATGGTGTATAAACCCCTTTTACTTTTACTTTTATACAAAAGGAATCTTTTTATATGAAGCGTTTTACTAAACGACAAAAAGGAATGTTTCTTTTAACATACGCGGTGACAATGACCTTTTGTGCCACCATGATTATTATTTAGTCTTTGGCTTCCTCAACAAGCCGTGATGTTTATAAAATGAAATAAATACCATATACTCTTCTATGTATTTTGGTATTGAAAATGGTTTTTATAACGGATTTGTTATGTCAATATATTTGAGTGATATATTGTGATCAAAGTGTGGAATTTTTTTCTTTCCATTATATTTGTTTTATGTCTTATGATTTTATTATGGTACTTGGACATTTAACGGGTGGTTACGTGATAAACCATATGATGGGTGGTGTCGTAAATACCAGGACGGGTGGTTATGTTATAACCTCCAATGCATTGGGTATGGAAGTCGGTCGTATGACTATTCCATTAAGTATGTATGTAAATTGGCCGTATGGCTATTCCATTAAGTGATATGTGTGGAAGTCGACTGTATGGTTATTCCACTTAAGTATGTTTATGTCCCAAGTTACCTTTATATATGTTATGTGTTCTTTATATGGGTTTTATGGTAATCCTTTGGTTACAAAAAGGTAAGTAATGATACTTTTTTTAGTGAAGAGTTTTTACTACTTCATGAAGGTGAAAAGTATTACTCTGATAAAGTACTCATGGTTTACTTGTTGTTTTGAAAAACTAATAGTTTTCATTCTTTGTGTATCCCTTACTGAGCTTTTTATGCTCATTCCAAGTTTTTGAAATGTTTTTCACAGGACTTAGCATGGAATATGGTCAAGGATAGGATCTAGGGAAAGTCATGCTACCTAATACATGGAACTATACATGTTTCATTATAAGAGTTTTTATTTTATGGAAATTTAGTAGAAACGACTACTTTGTAATATTTTGAGATGTAATAGTTATGTCCTAATTCTCTAAAACTCTAAACCTGAAAAGATCCTCAATTTGAATTACTCATTTAATTCAATATTAAGTAAGGTTTAAGGCAGGGGCCTTATACAAGGCCTTTCCTAATGTGAAATATTGTTACCTGAAATTTGGGATTTACTTTTTATAAAACTATACTTATGTAAAATTTATAACATTTCTAGAAATATAATACTAATCCTAAAATATATTCTAATTATATTCAATAATAATTAAATGTTTTAACCTCAAATTTTATCACATATATTTCATTTTTCATCCCAAAAAAAGTAATATGACACAATTATATATGAATCAAAGATCATATAAACCCTAAATGTTATCCATTCATTTAAATATATTCTCGTGAAATGTAGAAATCATAATATCTCAATTTTTTCACATGATAAACTTTTGGGTTACATATACCTCAAACATCTATCAAAACTAAATAAAAGTCTCCCAAATTAATTCCATAATTAAAAGAGTATTAATGATTTTAAATAAATGTATATATTGATATCTAACACTACACCATTACTCTTTAATTTAAACACTATGATCATTTAATATTATTCATAATCCCTTAACGATGATTTTCTTACTTATCTCTTTATATTTATTTACTATAAAAAATATAAACCATTTTATAAGATTCAATAATGTCAAAACATAAGCCATGGAATAATTCATACCGTTTATATGCCATTTTCAATTTCCTCATATTCAACAATAATTATTGTTGGTATTAGTAAATAAATAACTATATAGAATTCCTAATACCATTCGTAAGCCTTCTCCTAAGGAAATAAATTTTTATAATGACTATTCTCCCTATATTTATAACATTCAAATGATTAATTATGAAGAACTAATTTCTCATTCTTGTAGTTATATAAATACTTCCTTTTTTATTGAAATATTATTTATTTATAACCTCCTTTATGACATACAAAACATTTTCCTGTTCATTTATGATATTTTATTGGTTTCTTATTTCAAAATTTATGGACAAAAGACGTTAAATATATTGACCTTTATGATAATTATCACCTGAACTTACTTGGTGATTAATTTGTCCCATATTTGATGTGTTAAAAAACTCACAAAGGTTCAGGTTTTTAATAATTACCCATGATATCTTGTTACGAATAACCACAATATTTCTCTTTGTATCTCACATTCTATTCATTATCCTATTTAGAAAACCACGAAATTTTCCTTCACATCCATTGTCACCTTAGACCCTATTGGATCCATCCATTTAATAAAAACAAAAATGTTAGAGTGATCATATGTATAAAATAATAATTAAACATAATATGAGGAGAATAAATAAAAATATATCCTTATTCATGTTATCTCAATATATCTTGATTTATCTAAAATAACTATGATTCTCTCTAACATAATAACCTTTCTTTTTATATAAAACTTGTAAATTATGTTTAAATAACATCATAAACTCTAAGGATATCAAAACACTATTATGATTCTAAATGTAAGGACCTATCCTTAATCATAAACAAATCATAGTATTTTGGATTATAATTCAATTTCCTACATTACCGAATATCTTTTAGGTTTAGAGTTTCAAATAATTAGGACAAACTCTTACAAAGTAAACCCAAACATTAGAAATGAACAATTTTACCCATTATCCATTTTTTTCATAAAGAATAACTATTTAAAAAAATATTATTTATTTTCCTGAAAAATATTAAATAATTACATCTTGGATTCATCCATTCCCACACTAATTATTAAAAATAATGAAAAACATTATAAAATGTGTAAGGATGACAAAACAACATTAAGGAATGTCAAAAGAAAAAAAAATTAGTCTAGTGAAAAACCTAAAAAATCATTAAAATTTTATCTTTATCACAATGATCTTTGAGGTTATGAAATAAATTATTTCTATATGAACATCACACACAAGTTTTTCTCAAATAAAACAATTAAAACTCATTTTTATAAAATAAACTCTATTCAGAAACATAGATAAATACGTTCATCACACTTGTCATAAATTAATATAACACAGTTAAATCCATAATAGAGACATACTTATTAACTCAATCCATCTTTTCTATTAACATAAGTAACATTAACCAATGTAATGGACCACTATGTGAGTTCACCCATCATTTAAGAAATATCAAACCAATTTAAATCATTATGGTCACTCCTAACATATAATTTGTATCAGGATCACCTAAAAAATATAATAGTTATTAATAATTCATATATGTTGTACAAGGCTCGCCTATATAACAAATGATTCTTCAAAAAATCATTTTATTATTGTATATTTTCATTATAAATACTTTTAAAACCAATATTAAACTCATATGAAAAGCACAATTGGCTTTAAAAATACTATTTTTATTTAAAAAAACACCATTTTCTATATAGAAAATACAATAAAAGGGGAAGGAAGATTTTTCATTGAGGAAAAAATGATTATAAACATTATTGTGTAAAATAAACATTTCAATTTACATAAAATAAATGGTTTTTATCATTTTTAGAAATTATTTTTAAACTATCAATTCGAACATTTCCTCAGTAAAATATCGTTTCCATTTTAAATGCACTTATTTAAAAAAACCTAATTTGTTTTAAAGTAAAATATTTTTCTGAAAGAAACCATACAAACATGTAAAGTAATATTCCGATAAAATATTATTCATGAGTGTAGGAAAATTAATTAATTTAATATAATTTTAAAAAAACATTTTTTTCAAACTTATCTGAGAAAAGTTAAAAAGTACCTCATTTGGAAAATGATAAAAAAAGATTCCTTCTAAACCATTTTTTTAAAATTAAAAATTTGCAAAAATAAATGTAAAATATCATTATAGAATAATAAAAACACCATTTAAATCAATTTAATAAAATATGGATGTGGAAGAAAAAGTTTGTTTTAAGGGAAACACATAAAATATTATTTTTAAATGAAATTCCCTTACTTTCATTCTTACTCCTCGTGGATGTTAATTTTTTTCCCAAATAAAAAACATATATTATTTTTATGATTTTATAAGAACCTTATTCAAATAAATTATTCATTTATATCATTTAATTCCATGTTATATATTATTACTCAGTGAATTAAGTTCATGTCATGCGTTTTTTTATGATATTCTGCTCACCTGTCAGGAAGTAATATGGTAGGTTGAATATGGAATAGGTTTTCATTACTCCACCATCTACAGAATAATAATAACAACATAATTAGGATTTTTATACAATAATTATATTTTAAAACTAACCATAATATATGGTTATCAAAAATGAACCACGTTACAATCATATAGATGGTTTTTCATACATTGAAATGAGTAATGATTCAAGTTTTCAATGATAATTATGGAAATAAGGTACATATTATTTTACATCTATATAATTATAATAATATCATTAATAACATATTAATGATTTATATATACTTATATATATCTTCCACTTGATTTGGTGATGAAAAACAAATGTCATCACATCGTGGAGGTGGTTGTCCACACATACGCTTAAAAGACGTTATCATTTTCTAGTGTATGGAAGGGTAAGAAACTATATGTTATATTACCCTCCCATAATGATAAATATTTCATTAATATCATATATATATATATAACTTAAATACATAGTTATATCCTTTCTAGATAGAGGTTTATAGAAAATGATTTACTTCTATTCGAGAGGTGGTAATCTGTTGTACATATGAATAATGAATTTCATTCCTATTTTATGGATTTTGGATACAGAAATACGTTATTAAATTAACATGATAAAATTTATTTACATGTAGGATATTTGTATTATTATTTTACAATGGTTTAAGAATATTTTAATGATGTGTATGCAGATATAAAAATAAAAAATCTAGATAAAAACATTACCTCGTGTTTGGAAAATAGCCTTTTCATTACATGGTAAGGCCTATAAGCTTGGTAATATTCTAAAAATAATGCCTCTAGAATGATGGGACGTATTATAGAAAGTGTTTTAAAAAGTTTTTATCCTACCTAATTTGGATATGAAGTGTGAATGATATAGAAGAATATGTGGTCTTTTATAAAAGAGGGGTGGTCACTCTTTGAATTTCTTAAAATGTTAAATTAATTTAAATTAATTTAAAATAAAAATGTATCCAAATTTATTTATTTTAAATATAATATAATTACGGTCAAAATATTGAGATAAATTTAAAAATAGATAAGTTTTGAATATATAGTATCCCCTATATTTTGGTTTTACCCCTCATTAACCCCTTTCATACTTATCGTGAAAATAAGGATTTTTTTAACTTTGTGGGTCAAGATAATTACTATACATAGAGAAACTGGCCATATATGGAAAATGGTTGATATTATCAACCTTATACTAATCATGTTTCTATATATATTTTTTTTAGAAATTTTATATCATTTAATAAACTAGTATTTATTATAAATTATCATTAATATCTTTTTTAGAACTACTCTTTACATCGATTTTAATAACATAAATAAAACAAGTGAAATTAGATAAAAATATTTTATTATATCGCTAACATGTCAAGGTAATCCATTAAATCCATGTATCGAATTATTTATATAAAATTATCTAACTTTTATTATTTTTAATGTTATTTATTTAATTTTTTCAAATATTTAATAATTACAGCGTCTTCATTTTATAATTATATAGGATATTAATTTATTTACTAAAATTTAAAAAAAAATACCATGATGAAGATAAATATTATATATTTCAAAATAATTTTCATAACCAAACATATCTCTTGTTTTACATCATATGAAAATTATTATAGTTATTAAAAATAAGAGTGCAACATTTTTAACATTCCTGTAAAATAAAAATATTTAAAGGACATAATATAATTTAAATTGAATCCAAATATCATATATTATATATCATGATGATTATTTATGATACATAAAAATTCCATATTATTTTTAATAGTTTTTGGGAAACTTTATAGTCTGGGGTTACTTTTAATTATGGTAGAAAATTTCAAAATATACTATTCATATTGACAAACAAATAAAAGTGAATTGTTTACCAAATTTGGACCTACTGATTTCAAATATGGAATAAAGTTAAAATATTTAATAAAAAATACAAGTTTTTTAGTATAAAATGTCTATACTAAATTAAAGTATAAAATTCATTTCAAAAAATAATTTTTAGATAATTTTTAATTAAAATTATCAATTAAAATTTTAAATAAAATCCAAAAAATTAATTTACCATTAAGAATAAATTAAAATAAAATTCATTTTCTAACTATAAATGGTTAATTTTTAATATTCATTGAAAAATATATATTCTTAGAAAATTCTAAAAATTCACAAAAATATGCTTTTAACATTATAATTTTAAAAATGATGTAAATTTGTTCATATAAAATTTATAAAATTTATATATATTAATAATAATATTCCCTCCTAAAAATAAAGATTCATTTTGGATGAAGACATATTTTTGAAGAATAAAATGACATTACAAAACATTATGTCATTATTTTCAAAGAATTTACCAACACATTTATATTGTGATGAACCATTATATTCATATTATAAATAAGTTATTAAAATTTAATTCCAACCATATTAATAATTTGGTTATAATGGTCACATTTAAATAATATTTTTTATCGTTCGTTTAATATCAATGTTTCATATCTTGAACTCTATCAAAAATTGTACTTCATCCTAAAATCGGGGAATATTACCTTATGTATTGGAATTTTTGAATAATATTTAAAATTAATATATAAATTTTATTATATGTATAATAATCATGAATCATTTAAGGATTTTTCTACAGTGGTTTTTCTTTTCATATTTGAAAACATATATTTAATGGTATCTATAAAAAAGAAAATTGATTTAGTGACAAGGTGGTATTTTTTGAAAACACGTTATTAAGGGACTAAGAACCTTAATATGTTTTTTATGTTAGAATAAACCAAAAATTAATTAGGATGATATGTTTAAGGGTGATTATAATTTTAATGGAATAGATACTCATTTTGATGTTTTACATGATTTAGGATATTTTGGGATACATTTTTGAGAATACAATCAATTTTTATTAGTATGTGGTTTAGTAAAAAAGGTTATTTAGGGAATAATAATTTTATATATTGTGTGTGTAAGTTTAATTTAATAAAAATCATATAGGGTTAATATGATCATTGATGTTAAGGTAATAATAATCAATTAAGTGTATTTGATTTTTTTGGTAAAAATAAGTTGTATAGAAAACAGTAGTCTTTAAAAAGTGATTTGATGACAAATGTTATTTTAAGGATGTTCATCAAATTTTTGGAAAACATATAAGGGGTAATATTAATATAGATTTTTGAAAATGGAAACTTGTTGGTTGGGTGACAACACATCATATACAAAAATGTCACTGGGCTTGAACCCATAACTGAAGGCTGATAAGGGTGAAATGGCTACCACTAGAATACGTGATGTCATGGTTAGTATGAAATTTTTTTAAATAAATTATTTTATTGATAATTATAATGTTTATTTTTTAAAGCATATTATAGGATGAAATTATTTTAAATTTATTGTATTTTTATGTGATTAATGAATTTTCAAAAGAATTTTTATTTAGTTGAGGTATATATAACCTTTAGGATTAATATAAAGGATTGTTTGGGAAGAATATTATTAAATTTTTTAATGTGTAAGATATAGGGTATGAGATAACCATTGAGTTTAAAACATTCATTAATGTTGATGTTATCATGAGGTTTTGGTCTCTCCAGAATACTTACAGAATGTCCTTTAATAAGATATCTAAAGGAATTATATCAAATAAAAGAAGGTGTATACACATAAAAAATATGTTATGCCTATGGTATGGGTTTCTTATCTCACATTAACATCCATAAGAAATATTACATAATCACTAATTATTTATTTTGTGTAGTGTATATACTTACCCGTTCATATTTTACACCATGAATCTCTTTGGGTTCATTGAATTTAATATATCATTTTCTATTATATCTCATATGGGGTTATTATTTATAATTTACCTAAATGGTAATGACTTATTTCACAATATAATTATTATTCAATAATGTTTATGTGTATGTAACCCCTGGGTGAATTATTTTTTATTTCTATCTCATCCCCAATTTATTTTTTCTATTCTTATAATTCATGATAATTTAGTATAATATTTCCATTTTTCTGTCTTTCATACATAAAAGGATCGATAATTTGTTTTGTAAAAAAGATGAATTTATTTGTCTCTTTAGTCGAAAATACTTTTTCTTCCATATCAATGATTTTTAAAAATAATTTTCAAAATGTTTCAATATTATAATAATTTATTTATTAATAAAATTACTCATAATTTAATTTTTAAAAAACATTTTGAAAGGAATGTTCTTTTCATTTTCTGAATGAGGTAATTTTTGACATTTTTAAAACTCTGTGAAAGTAATTTCTTTTAACTTATATTTTATAAATATAATTTCCCACAATCATGACCAATAAATTATTTAAATACTCTATAACTAGTTTCCAATATTATTTTCAAAGAAATTCTCCCCTTAATATTTGGAAAATTTTATATTTTAAATAGAGATTTAATTTTTAAAATGTTATTTTTGTCATGATATTTTCCAATTATTTTTTAAGCTATTATCATCTGTGTCAAAATTCATTGTTGAATATTTTTATAAGAACATTAAAAAAGATACAATTTAAATTATTTCATAGAATAGTTTATAATGTGTTTTACTGGCGATGTACAATTTTTCTACTATTTTCCATTTTAATTTTAATGGTGTATGAATATGTTTATTTATTAGGGAAAGTATAAATATTTTTTAACCTATTTTTTCATATTAGTTTTTATATTCATTATTATTTACCCATCTAATATTATTAATTTATGAGACACAGTTAGTAATGGGTATAGTACACTATATCCCCTTGATACATCGATAAGTCTTCTTATAAAAACTATCATGGGTATTTGGCTAAGGACATTCCCATTTATATACGATGTCATGGCAGGAGGCCTTGATTGGGTGAGTATGATATGTGACGTTACGTGTTAACTCATTATGATAGTATTTATTAATATCCATGTGAATATTAAATTATTTATATTATACACAGATAAATTTCCATCTCAAGTGATAATGGGTCATTATTCTATAATTATTTATTCAGGTCATGTAATTCAACATGTTCATATTATTGATTAAATAGAATTTTATTCAGTTATTTACCTTTTTATATTTATTCTTCCTTATTTATTTATGACAGATTCCATTTTACACACACCATTAATGATCATTAGTCCTCGTCACCTTCTTATGAAACATTTCACCATGATCCAAGGAATTTTATTATAATTGATATGTGGGGATATTTTATAGTGAATTATGGCGTTCGTAAAGAATATATTTTATTTTATTTTATATATTCCATTATAACGTGATATTCAAGTATGTAACTAGAATAAGAAACTATTTAGTACTTCATATCTAGGGCCAATGTAATAAAGTAACCACCAACTTTGGGTTACTAAGGTTCGGGTCTTTATGATGAACCAAAATTTATATTCTCTTCCATGAGTAATAGGGCCTTTATATTCACCTTTACAGGATCCTAGCATACTTCTTCACTCTATGTATTTATTGGATAGATTCTCATAAATCATATGTTTTTTCTATAGTATGACAAATATGATTTCCCAGTATATACCAATGTAGAAATCATCAAGTTTTATATTATCTTTGTTAGCATATGATGAACTTACTCTATATTTTAAGGAAACAATTTGAGCTTCAGTAGTGGTGTCGTGAGATAATTTATTTTGAAGTGTGGTATGTGAAATTTAGTTCATGTTAAAGCCTTATGTATTATATATAGATCATATTATATGAAATATATGTAACCAAAATGAAGTATATTGAGGGGGTTTAGAGATAGTACTAGTGATAAAGACCATATTTTTTGTGTATCCTTCTATATATATTGTTTAAATTTTCTATGATTGACCTATTGGATGATCAGTTATTTGTTGGAAATTTTCTATAGTATAGGTTAATTATGTTACATCATATTATTTTTTTTATGGTCTAACCATCAAACTAAAAATACATATTCTTTCTCTAATGGTTATATATGATTTATGATTCCCAATTTATTACCAGTTGTTATATAATTAATCTATTTATGTTATAGTAATCCCAATATTAATCATACACTCATTTTATTAATTTATGTTGAGATCATGAAGAAGTTTGAGGACTAATATTACCCTAATAAAAAAAATTTGTTAAAGGGTGATTTTGTTGAAATAAAAATTAATGTGGTTATCTATATTGTAGTTTTTATCATTTTAATCAAAAATATATTCATTATTTGGATCCTAATGAATATGAAGAGATTCATGCTATTTCAGTTTAGGTGAAGTAAATTCATTAGATTTATGAATTGTAAAAGATATTTTTAAATGAAGTTTTGAATTTGGAGTTTGTTAAAGTAAATATAAGATTCAATATACCATTGAAAATGATATAATTTTTTTATGAAAGTCCCAAAATATTGATTTTCTAGTATAGAATTTTATTTTATCATATATATAGTAGGAGGAATTTACTATAATATGGTGAAAAGATAAGCATGCCACAATGCATAAATCCGGGGAAACTGGGGTGTTCATAATATAAATAGGAATTACAGAATACATGTTCTGTTTTGTGATTTCCTCTAAAAAAATGATTGTTTCACTATAAAATAGTTAGTTTTTACATTAAAACAACAAGATTTATTTAAAATATGAAGTGGTGAGTGAATTTTGTTTTTGAAAATTAAAGGAACTCAGGATTTTTATCTGGGAATCTAATAAGAATTGAAAATGTTGTTGTCAAATAAAGTATGTCATGGAATTTTGTTTGGAAAATTATTTGGCCTTGTTCCAAGATATTGAAAATGGCTTGTTTGGAAGGATTATTTGTCTAGAAAAATAATTGGTTAGATATCATATCTTGTATTAATCTGATCACTCTAGGTTGTACACATGAAATATTGGACTAATATAATTACTTGTAAAATATCATTTTAACTTGGTATAGACCATTTGATTTTAAACTAAAATGGAATCCATATATTTCATCCTAAGATAAGAATAAGGACATTGACATCTAGTTTTGAATAAATTCAAATTAGTTTAATATAGTCTATAATATGGTATTTTTCAATACATCATATTCACTAGAGAATGTATAAGTTTTAATGTTTAAATGATATAAATAAATTAGTGGTTCATAGGATACTTATACTCAATATCTAAATAATATATGTCATATATTGGGTGATTATAAGGCATTAATTATTATAATTACTCAAAATGAAAAAATATATATTTAATATGAAGTTATATTATGAATTTGAAATTAATATTTGAATTTCATCATATGAAAATAGTTGGTTTTTGTGTACAAAAGGGGCGTTAAAGAAGAGTATTAAATATAATGTATTGTGATAGAGATAATAGAATATGTGATTTGAATTAATAAGGAAGAAAACAGAATTTATATAATTTTAACCCACTTATTTCATAAATGATAAATAATAAGAATATATCGAATTAGGTTTTTTCACGAAGGGAAAAAGAGATACATTTCCTATGCTGTTATCTTTTGACTCTGTTCTTGTTGAAATAAGTAAATTGACTTACTATTTATCAATATTTATGAGTAATAAATATAATATTGTGTTGGGTCATTAAATGACTTCAATCGTTATTTGATAATAAATTTATTTTTTAAGGAAGAATAGTATTGGTGGAACTCAACTACGTTAATGTGGAGTCTCCATATGAGAGTAAATAATAAGTTAGATTATATCTACACCCACACAACACAATGCACTGGAAAAAAACTTTATTATACCCACTAGCCTTGGGACATGACCCCATGACCACCCCCTGCCAACCCTTATAACCCCACTACCAAAGGTTGTTATTTCTATAGGAGTGTGATGATTTTTATTACTCTGAATCTTCAATATCATATATTTATTTGTGTGAGATCATGATAAATTAGTCTAGAAATATTTTTATATAGAGATACTTCAATTATAATCCATATATATTTGTAACCCTTTATTATTATTTTATTATATGATCTCTAGTTTTCCAAATCATTATAAGGATTTAACCATTCATTTTGAACGGTTAACATCTTAATTTGTTTACACCCATTACATTTATATTCCTTAAGAAAAATTTAAACCACTAATTGTTTTAATGTATGTATAATTAATAGGTAAAAATTCTTATTCATGGGTGTAACATAAAAGATAAATAATCATTGATTTTCCACACCCCTTTAGTAGATCTATATAAATCCAAATACCCATTAGTATCAAATAATCTAATTAATTTTTATCATATAATTTATCATGTTTACCTTTTAAAAGAACTAATTAATGTTTAATGGTGATGTTTACTCTCTATTTTTAACTAGTGTTCATTAAAAATTTTCTGAACACAAATGATCATATAAATTTCGTGAATATTGAAGTATTTTTAATTTTTTTTATGGAATACTTATCATGTTTGTAATAATAAAATACTTATTTAACTTTTAATCATTGATTTGGAAGCTATTGAAGTGAAAATAATGTATCATTTAGTTCATTATAAATAAATAAATTTTTATATTAGATAAGAATAATATTTATAAAAAACATATCACATATAAAATTTTTCTTATTTATAAGAATACTGTAACACCCCAAGATTTTATAGTGTGTTATTTCTTCAAAATAATTCAATAACATTCACTACACGCAACACCAAGTTCAATCGCACCATGACTTACCAAACAAGCTGTTCAAAAGAGGTTATGAATAGTGTTAACTAAATTTTAAACTTTATATAATCCTTATAATTTTAGAATCCATATTATGAGTTTCTTAGACATAATGTAAGAACAAATTCATTTTCAGTATTTCACTTTTACCAAATTTTAATAGTGAACCCTTTTTAGATACTATATTTTAAACTTTTTGACTAAATGGGGACATCAAAAATTTAAAATGAAACATCCCAAGCTTCCACGGTACGCTAGCGTGTGTTGTACGCAACACCGAGTTCTAACACACCGTAACCAATCAAACTAGCCATTATGAATAGTAATACCTACTTTTTGAAATTATATATATTTTATATTTGAAAATGGACTTCATTTTGGGATTCAGAATATCGAATTTAGCCTAAGGTGAAATTTTGGTACATTTCGGATAACTTTCATATTTTGATGAATATTGAAAATTACTAAATTTTAATTAAAAACAACTTTTTTAATCAAATTAATTACTAGTGATAAATTATGAATTTGAGTGGTTTTAAAGTATATTTAGAATATATTTTTACCATTTAATATAATATTGGTCATTGGACATAATTTTACAATTAAACCGAACATAAACAAGTGTCAATCTTTTGATAGTTATTATCTCTTAAAAACACGCTTTTTGTTTTGACAGCGGGAATTAATTTTAAATTAATTTCTGCCACTTCTATGTTTTGAATTTAGAAAAATGTATTCCATATTTGGAATCAGGATGTTCAAATTTTGTAAATAGGTAACTTTTATTTTTAGACATTTTGAATAATTACTGTGGTAAATATTTTATTTACCATGGTTAAGGGTAAATCAGGTAAATAAGGGTTAAAAAATAATATTATAATAATATAAAATTACCCTAAAACGTGTCCTAACCTTATTGGTGGACACATACCCGACCATGAGCATCCTTGGGTCAATTTGGGGACCCCTTGGAGCCACTTGTATGTGGTAGGGACACATTATATTAATAAAGTTAAAATAAAAATAAAAATGGCATAAGCTTACATCTTTTAGAAGAAAAATTTTTACATAGGGTTATACATGTTGGATTTTCGATTATAAATATTCATTAGAAAGATAAAAAGATTTCCTACATGATGAGATTTTATTTATAATTTTTAGACATCAAATAAGTTAAATTATTAATGACACAATAATGATGAAATGTTTACCTCATTAATAAATCATTGAAATAAATAATATTATAATGATTAAAATATTATCTAAAACCTGTCCAATTCTTATTGGTTGATGTTATTTATAATATGAGTCATCTTATCCTCGACCTCAATGATTTTTGGACCATTATAAACCGAATATAATTATATTATAAAGTAATACTTTCACTCTTTCCTAAAGAGCCCCTCCTCTCCCTTATAAAAGGAGACCACTTCTACTCATTCCTCACACCTCTCAAGCCACTTGGCTAGTCCAAACTCTGCCCAAATAAGCTCCCCACATCCCTCTCCTCATCCTTGAAGCTTACCCTTAGGCAGAAAGCATTTCAAGAAGTCCTTTGGTTCCAACCAAAGTGAGTTACCTAAATTAAAGGTAACGATTTCTCTTAAATTATTTTCATTTATTTTGCTTCTTCAACCCCCAAACTCTTTTTATTTCCTTTTTTTTGTAACAACACCAGTATCCTCAATATACTAGGATGTTGTTATAAGAAGGATTCAAACTACACATACACACAACTCCATCTAATGGATGATGAACATAATGTTTCTGTGGATGGCAAACTAACGCCTCACGAAACGATGATTGTTCAAATACATCTTACCGCCTCTCATGGTGGCCATTATGATGGAACTGTAATTAAATATGATATTAATGATATATATTTTATATATAATCTTCTGTAATTCCATTTTATTTCATACCATTATTCGTTTCATGTTGTATATACATACGATAATTTCATTTGAGGAAGTGCGGACTACCGTCCCCTTAAAATGATATGACTCGTTCATACCACACATGGAACGTATAAAGGATGGTGTTAATGAACTTAAGTAACATATATAAAATATTATATTATACTGGAATAGTAATATACCTATGTATCATTTGGATTCGATTCTTTTAATATAAAAATTAAATGGAAGTAGCGTTCGTGCATATGTACGGACTACCGTCTCCACGAACGCGATGAGATTCATTCTCCATCGTATCCATTCAAGTATAATTATCATTTAATGATTTAAAAATGATTTTTAAGGACTTGATATCATTCTGGATATGAATAAGATACAACAAACATGACTTATGTATCAAAACATATAAAGAAAATGAGTAAGTTAACACCCGAAACGGCGATAATACTAAGATATTATTATCAAATCAATATTAAAAGATCATATATGATATCATATTATTATATATGATTCTTGTATAATTTAATAACAACTATTTAACCATTATACAGGAGGTTAACTTACCCCAACCAAGGAAAAGTACAAGGTAAGGGTTTACTTTACAACCTCTTCATTATCCAAGGTTGTTTATACGAAATAATCTACTGGGATCTCTTTATCATCCACATCCATGTTTCTTCAAAATGTATTTCAAAACATTTTTTATTATTTACAAGAACATGGGTTAAATTCATTTATACCCTTGTTTGACTTTTTATAAGAGGCTTATAAAGGAATCTTTCCCTCATTTTCCAAACAATGTGATTTTTAACCTTTTAGACAGAATTAATGTAAGAATGTTTTTTTAACTTATACGGCGGGTGCGGTTATTTTCTGCCGTTATAAAATCGTCGAAGCTTTCCTTACAAGCTTATAAGAATATTTTCAAAGAAAAGGTTTCTTTTATATTTACGTGATTTTTAAATGATTTCAAAAGAGAGATATTTCCCTCAAATATATGAAAATCCAGTGTAAATGTATACGTATTTAACGCAAGCTTAAAAATGTTTTCAGAAAACCTGACTCTCGAGTTTGGTAGACAGGAAGGGATTGGGAGTGGACCCATCATGGCCTGTAATTAATCGAGAAGTCTCAGAATTAGTTATTTTGTTTTCAAAAGCTTGCATATTGCTTTCAGAAAAACACTGGAGTATATTTTATCCATTTTAAACATAAGTATTTTCTAAAAAACATTGCATCGGTAGGTCTCATGAGACAAACTAGTGTCTTGGCACAAGGCCTTGACAAAATCTTATTTGTAGTCTTGGCACGAGGCCTTGGCTATGTGGTTATGATAGTCTGGCATTATGCATTCCAACATTATGAAAGTGGTTATTGATTTTTGTATGTGATTATTCGATTAGTAGAATATCCATGTGAATAAGTAAATGGCATTATTTCATTTTATTTATTCCATACCATGTTGAAAGTTAATATTTAAAAGGCTTTTGTTTTAGTTATACATTTCCTTAAATGTTTATTCTTATTTATAAAAGTTTCCGCTATATTGTTATCCTTACTGGGCATTTGAGCTCACCCCTTTTCTATGTTTTATTTTTCCCAGGATGTGAAGAAGTAAGTTATGAATGACCTGCAGGGATTTTATGAGGGGTTAATAGTGTGGATTGTGGAAACATTATGTTGTTGTAGTAGTTTTTCATTTTATGATGTAATTTAAAACTTATGAATTTATCTAGTGTTTCCAAGGCTACTAAACCAATCGGTCTTTCGAGATTTGATCTTTCTTGTGATCATGCCAATGTTATGTAATAATGCACCGACTCTGGGTAACTGGGGTCGGGGCGTTACAGTTGGTATCAGAGAAAGTTTAGTACAAACCTTGGAAACTAGATTTAGATAAACTCTGATTAGAGCACGTAGACCTAAGATGAACTTTTAGGATTAGTATAGAAGAACTTCCTAGAATTTTGGTATTGTATAGATTTTGTGAGTTTTCCGAGCAATACATCCCTGTCTGGATACGAGCAGGTAGAGGCGGCTCTGGCACAGATGTACCTAGGGGTAAATCCCGAAAACACCGCTTTGAGCTAGACTCGAACGGGAACTGGTGCACGACAACGGGCCTTGCTGCACTCTTGGTTACGACACTCCCGGGGGATATGCTTAGGATAATTCTCATTTTCATTACAAACCATTATGAAGGTTTTATGAGTATATACATCCTCAAAGGCGACATTTTTATGATTATGGATTATATCCATAAAGAGTTCAATTTATGTTAAGAGTTTTATAAGTATGGGATTATGTATTTTGATTCATAAACTGATCTAGTTTATGCCATTGTTTAGAAATGGCACCCAGTAGAAGGAATGAGAACTCCAGAAATACTCATGATTCAAAGAGAAGGAAGGATCATATCTTTCATGGTCTTAAGCTAGAATTTATAAGAGAAATATTCACCCATGTATTATCTTCATATGAATAAATAATATCATCTGCTGATAAGATAAGTAAAGAGTTTAATGAGTCCTATGGCTTTGAAGGGAAGCAAGATAAGAAAAGGATGGAAGAGAGAAAGATGGATAAAGGGAAGAGGGAAAAGAAGAATTTTCCCATATGTGGTAACTGTGGAAAGAAACACCCTGGAACTTGCCTGAAAGGAATGGGAGTTTGTTATAAGTGTGGAGGAAAAGGGCACAAAGTACGTGACTGCAAGGGTAAGAAAATGGTTTCAGATGTACAATGCTTCATTTGCAAGGAGTTTGGACACTACGCGAACCTATGTCCCAGTCATCAGACTATGCCGCAAATGATGCTATTGGATAATAATCAAGTTATGATACTACCACAGATGAAGAGGAATGATTAGAGTTCTTATGTTGATTATGTCAATTGAATGTTGTATCAACAATGTACTTGTTATAATAATATAAGGATTGTACTGCAGTACTATTTCATTAAGGACTTGAGATTGTGAGGAACAAAGAAAAGTGACTCAATAGCAGGATAAATTTTTGGAAAATACATGGTTGAGAGAAAGATAAATCATAATATAGTTCTGATACTGAGGTAGTGATTTTGGAATAATACATGATTGTTTTGGATAAATTAAATTGGATATTCTTGAATACCTTGGAACTGATTAATGATTTGTATATTCCATCATTGTTGGGGTTTAAAACATTTTTGGATTAATGAAGTATATCCATCATTCTATATGGAATAAGGGAGCATGAATGTAATCAATAAGGAATATGGTAATTCAGGATGTTTCAGTATATTAATAGAATACATGATGAAGGTATTCATATTCTATTACGGGGTAAAAAGGATCTACATTATGTTTAACTTCCTTATAAATGTTGGACTGTCAGTTTGGTCAGAAATATTTTGGATAAATTCTAGTTTGAGATTAATTTTGGATTTCCATAAAAGGACAACCCGGAGGTCGGGCGGTAACCCGTCGCGTCCGGCAAGGCTGCGAGACTTGAACCCACAACCGAAGGGAGACAAGGGTGTATCACCTACCACTGGCCCACGAGATGTCCTGGATTAAATAATGTAGTTTTTTTAAAAAGATCTGGTAGATGAATTATAAATTCATTTATTTTGTAACCCTGTACGAATATTATAAATAGAAAAAAATTTTACGTTCTATTATCTTTTAGAGTGAAAGATGAGTTTGTGGTAGAAATTTATTAATGGATAAAACTCTAATTATAATGTAAGTATATCTCCTTATGATCTTTACCAATCTCATAAATAAATTCCTCAACATTAATAAAAGGAACTTAGAACAAAAATGTTGTCCTAGATGGTACCTTAAATCATCACTAATTTATGGCTTTGGGATTGTTGGCCTTTTCATAGCCATGTTCTCTACCACTCTCTATCATATAATTGATGGTTAGATTTCTCTTCCATATCCATATTTTCCTACATGAAACCCTAGTATGTGTTATTTTCGGTAATCTTTATACTTTCCACTCTTTATTTTAAATAGAGGCCTCATTAATTCATTTTTCGATGTGGGATTTCAACTAAGATATTTTGAAACGTCAAAAATGTGTTATCCTAATACCCTATGTTTTGTTGAACCGATGGTATTTCAAATCATCATAGATTGATGAATTTAAGGACCTCCATTTTACACTTTTTTGTGATTGACGACCTCAATCACCACCTATAAATATTTACGTTTTTCCTCTAATTATATGTCTCTAATTGCCACCAATGTTCTCCTAATCGAGATCATAATTTGGTGGTGACCCTTTGATTTCTCTTTTCCTCATATTAAGACTAAATTTTAGTAACCCAATTTCCGATGTGGGTTTTCCCCCAAATATATTTTCTGTTTTCAACCTTTTATTTTTGAAGAACAATTTCAAATTGCGAGGACGCAATTTATTGAAGGAGGGGAGAATGTAACACCCCAAGATTTTATAGTGTGTTATTTCTTCAAAATAATTCAATAACTTTCACTACATGCAACACCAAGTTCAATCGCACCATGACTTACCAAACAAGCTGTTCAAAAGAGGTTATTAATAGTGTTAACTAAATTTTAAACTTTATATAATCCTTATAATTTTAGAATCCATATTATGAGATTCTTAGACATAATGTAAGAACAAATTTATTTTCAGTATTTCACTTTTACCAAATTTTAATAGTGAACCCTTTTTAGATACTATATTTTAAACTTTTTGACTAAATGGGGACATCAAAAATTTAAAATGAAACATCCCAAGCTTCCACGGTACGCTAGCGTGTGTTGTACGCAACACCGAGTTCTAACACACCGTAACCAATCAAACTAGCCGTTATGAATAGTAATACCTACTTTTTGAAATTATATATATTTTATATTTGAAAATGGACTTCATTTTTGGATTCAGAATATCGAATTTAGCCTAAGGTGAAATTTTGGTACATTTCGGATAACTTTCATATTTTGATGAATAGTGAAAATTACTAAATTTTAATTAACAACAACTTTTTTAATCAAATTAATTACTAGTGATAAATTATGAATTTGAGTGGTTTTAAAGTATATTTAGAATATATTTTTACCATTTAATATAATTTTGGTCATTGGACATAATTTTACAATTAAACCGAACATAAACAAGTGTCAATCTTTTGATAGTTATTATCTCTTAAAAACATGCTTTTTGTTTTGACAGCGGGAATTAATTTTAAATTAATTTCTTCCACTTCTGTGTTTTGAATTTAGAAAAATGGATTCCATATTTGGAATCAGGATGTTCAAATTGTGTAAATAGGTAACTTTTATTTTTAGACATTTTGAATAATTTCTGTGGTAAATATTTTATTTACCATGGTTAAGGGTAAATCCGGTAAATAAGGGTTAAAAAATAATATTATAATAATATAAAATTACCCTAAAACGTGTCCTAACCTTATTGGTGGACACATACCCGACCATGAGCATCCTTGGGTCAATTTGGGGACCCCTTGGAGCCACTTGTATGTGGTAGGGACACATTATATTAATAAAGTTAAAATAAAAATAAAAATGGCATAAGCTTACATCTTTTAGAAGAAAAATTTTTACATAGGGTTATACATGTTGGAATTTCGATTATAAATATTAATTAGAAAGCTAAAAAGATTTCCTACATGATGATATTTTATTTATAATTTTTAGACATCATATAAGTTAAATTATTAATGACACAATAATGATGCAATGTTTACCTCATTAATAAATCATTGAAATAAATAATATTATAATGATTAAAATATTATCTAAAACCTGTCCAATTCTTATTGGTTGATGTTATTTAGAATATGAGTCATCTTATCTTCCACCTCAATGATTTTTGGACCATTATAAACCGAATATAATTATATTATAAAGTAATACTTTCACTCTTTCCTAAAGAGCCCCTCCTCTCCCTTATAAAAGGAGACCACTTCTACTCATTCCTCACACCTCTCAAGCCAGTTGGCTCGTCCAAACTCTGCCCAAATAAGCTCCCCACATCCCTCTCCTCATCCTTGAAGCTTCCCCTTAGGCATAAAGCATTTCAAGAAGTCCTTTGGTTCCAACCAAAGTGAGTTACCTAAATTAAAGGTAACGATTTCTCTTAAATTATTTTCATTTATTTTGCTTCTTCAACCCCCAAACTCTTTTTATTTCCTTTTTTTTGTAACAACACCAGTATCCTCAATATACTAGGATGTTTGTATAAGAAGGATTAAAACTACACATACACACAACTCCATCTAATGGATGATGAACATAATGTTTCTGTGGATGGCAAACTAACGCCTCACGAAACGATGATTGTTCAAATACATCTTACCGCCTCTCATGGTGGCCATTATGATGGCACTGTAATTAAATATGATATTAATGATATATATTTTATATATAATCTTCTGTAATTCCATTTTATTTCATACCATTATTCGTTTCATGTTGTATATACATACGATAATTTCATTTGAGGAAGTGCGGACTACCGCCCCCTTAAAATGATATGACTCGTTCATACCACACATGGAACGTATAAAGGATGGTTTTAATGAACATAAGTAACATATAGAAAATATTATATTATACTGGAATAGTAATATACCTATGTATCATTTGTATTTGATTCTTTTAGAATAAAATTTAAATGGAAGTAACGTTCGTGCATACGTACGGACTACCGTCTCCACGAACGCGATGAGATTCATTCTCCATCGTATCCATTCAAGTATAATTATCATTTAATGATTTAAAAATGATTTTTAAGGACTTGATATCATTCTGGATATGAATAAGATACAACAAACATGACTTATGTAACAAAACATATAAAGAAAATGAGTAAGTTAACACCCGAAACGGAAATAATACTAAGATATTATTATCAAATCAATATTAAAAGATCATATATGATATCATATTATTATATATGATTCTTGTATAATTTAATAACAACTATTTAACCATTATACAGGAGGTTAACTTACCCCAACCAAGGAAAAGTACAAGGTAAGGATTTACTTTACAACCTCTTCATTATCCAAGGTTGTTTATACGAAATAATCTACTGGGATCTCTTTATCATCCACATCCATGTTTCTTCAAAATGTATTTCAAAACATTTTTTATTATTTACAAGAACATGGGTTAAATTCATTTATACCCTTGTTTGACTTTTTATAAGAGGCTTATAAAGGAATCTTTCCCTCATTTTCCAAACAATGTGATTTTTAACCTTTTAGACAGAATTAATGTAAGAATGTTTTTTTTAACTTATACGGCGGGTGCGGTTATTTTCTGCCGTTATAAAATCGTCGAAGCTTTCCTTACAAGCTTATAAGAATATTTTCAAAGAAAAGGTTTCTTTTATATTTACGTGATTTTTAAATGATTTCAAAAGAGAGATATTTCCCTCAAATATATGAAAATCCAGTGTAAATGTATACGTATTTAACGCAAGCTTAAAAATGTTTTCAGAAAACCTGACTCTCGAGTTTGGTAGATAGGAAGGGATTGGGAGTGGACCCATCATGGCCTGTAATTAATCGAGAAGTCTCAGAATTAGTTATTTTGTTTTCAAAAGCTTGCATATTGCTTTCAGAAAAACACTGGAGTATATTTTATCCATTTTAAACATAAGTATTTTCTAAAAAAATTGCATCGGTAGGTCTCA
Source organism: Viscum album (assembly GCA_963277665.1). Lineage (NCBI taxonomy): Eukaryota > Viridiplantae > Streptophyta > Magnoliopsida > Santalales > Viscaceae > Viscum > Viscum album. The sequence goes on from OY728151.1 coordinate 903,814,979, forward strand.
TGAGACAAACTAGTGTCTTGGCACAAGGCCTTGACAAAATCTTATTTGTAGTCTTGGCACGAGGCCTTGGCTATGTGGTTATGATAGTCTGGCATTATGCATTCCAACATTATGAAAGTGGTTATTGATTTTTGTATGTGATTATTCGATTAGTAGAATATCCATGTGAATAAGTAAATGGCATTAATTCATTTTATTTATTCCATACCATGTTGAAAGTTAATATTTAAAAGGCTTTTGTTTTAGTTATACATTGCCTTAAATGTTTATTCTTATTTATAAAAGTTTCCGCTATATTGTTATCCTTACTGGGCATTTAAGCTCACCCCTTTTCTATGTTTTATTTTTCCCAGGATGTGAAGAAGTAAGTTATGAATGACCTGCAGGGATTTTATGAGGGGTTAATAGTGTGGATTGTGGAAACATTATGTTTTTGTAGTAGTTTTTCATTTTATGATGTAATTTAAAACTTATGAATTTATCTAGTGTTTCCAAGGCTACTAAACCAATCGGTCTTTCGAGATTTGATCTTTCTTGTGATCATGCCAATGTTATGTAATAATGCACCGACTCTGGGTAACTGGGGTCGGGGCGTTACAGTTGGTATCAGAGGAAGTTTAGTACAAACCTTGGAAACTAGATTTAGATAAACTCTGATTAGAGCACGTAGACCTAAGATGAACTTTGAGGATTAGTATAGAAGAACTTCCTAGAATTTTGGTATTGTAGAGATTTTGTGAGTTTTCCGAGCAATACATCCCTGTCTGGATACGAGCAGGTAGAGGCGGCTCTGGCACAGATGTACCTAGGGGTAAATCCCGAAAACACTGCTTTGAGCTAGACTCGAACGGGAACTGGTGCACGACAACGGGCCTTGCTGCACTCTTGGTTACGACACTCCCGGGGGATATGCTTAGGATAATTCTCATTTTCATTACAAAACATTATGAAGGTTTTATGAGTATATACATCCTCAAAGGTGACATTTTTATGATTATGGATTATATCCATAAAGAGTTCAATTTATGTTAAGAGTTTTATAAGTATGGGATTATGTATTTTGATTCATAAACTGATCTAGTTTATGCCATTGTTTAGAAATGGCACCCAGTAGAAGGAATGAGAACTCCAGAAATACTCATGATTCAAAGAGAAGGAAGGATCATATCTTTCATGGTCTTAAGCTAGAATTTATAAGAGAAATATTCACCCATGTATTATCATCATATGAAGAAATAATATCATCTGTTGATAAGATAAGTAAAGAGTTCATTGAGTCCTATGGCTTTGAAGGGAAGCAAGAGAAGAAAAGGATGGAAGAGAGAAATATGGATAAAGGGAAGAGGGAAAAGAAGAATTTTCCCATATGTGGTAACTGTGGAAAGAAACACCCTGGAACTTGCCTGAAAGGAATGGGAGTTTGTTATAAGTGTGGAGGAAAAGGGCACAAAGTACGTGACTGTAAGGGTAAGAAAATGGTTTCAAATGTACAATGCTTCATTTGCAAGGAGTTTGGACACTACGCGAACCTATGTCCCAGTCATCAGACTATGTCGCAAATGATGCTATTGGATAATAATCAAGTTATGATACTACCACAGATGAAGAGGAATGATTAGAGTTCTTATGTTGATTATGTCAATTGAATGTTGTATCAACAATGTACTTGTTATAATAATATAAGGATTGTACTGCAGTACTATTTCATTAAGGACTTGAGATTGTGAGGAACAAAGAAAAGTGACTCAATAGCAGGATAAATTTTTGGAAAATACATGTTTGAGAGAAAGATAAATCATAATATAGTTCTGATACTGAGGTAGTGATTTTGGAATAATACATGATTGTTTTGGATAAATTAAATTGGATATTCTTGAATACCTTGGAACTGATTAATGATTTGTATATTCCATCATTGTTGGGGTTTAAAACATTTTTGGATTAATGAAGTATATCCAGCATTCTATATGGAATAAGGGAGCATGAATGTAATCAATAAGGAATATGGTAATTCAGGATGTTTCAGTATATTAAAAGAATACATGATGAAGGTATTCATATTCTATTACGGGGTAAAAAGGATCTACATTATGTTTAACTTCCTTATAAATGTTGGACTGTCAGTTTGGTCAGAAATATTTTGGATAAATTCTAGTTTGAGATTAATTTTGGATTTCCATAAAAGGACAACCCGGAGGTCGGGCGGTAACCCGTCGCGTCCGGCAAGGCTGCGAGACTTGAACCCGCAACCGAAGGGAGACAATGGTGTATCACCTACCACTGGCCCACGAGATGTCCTGGATTAAATAATGTAGTTTTTTTTAAAAGATCTGGTAGATGAATTATAAATTCATTTATTTTGTAACCCTGTACGAATATTATAAATAGAAAAAAAATTTACGTTCTATTATCTTTTAGAGTGAAAGATGAGTTTGTGGTAGAAATTTATTAATGGATAAAACTCTAATTATAATGTAAGTATATCTCCTTATGATCTTATCCAATCTCATAAATAAATTCCTCAACATTAATAAAAGGAACTTAGAACAAAAATGTTGTCCTAGATGGTACCTTAAATCATCACTAATTTATGGCTTTGGGATTGTTGGCCTTTTCATAGCCATGTTCTCTACCACTCTCTATCATATAATTGATGGTTAGATTTCTCTTCCATATCCATATTTTCCTACATGAAACCCTAGTATGTGTTATTTTCGGTAATCTTTATACTTTCCACTCTTTATTTTAAATAGAGGCCTCATTAATTCATTTTTCGATGTGGGATTTCAACTAAGATATTTTGAAACGTCAAAAATGTGTTATAATAATACCCTATGTTTTGTTGAACCGATGGTATTTCAAATCATCATAGATTGATTAATTTAAGGACCTCCATTTTACACTTTTTTGTGATTGACGACCTCAATCACCACCTATAAATATTTACGTTTTTCCTCTAATTATATGTCTCTAATTGCCACCAATGTTCTCCTAATCGAGATCATAATTTGGTGGTGACCCTTTGATTTCTCTTTTCCTCATATTAAGAATAATTTTAGTAACCCAATTTTTGATGTGGGTTTTCCCCCAAATATATTTTCTATTTTCAACCTTTTATTTTTGAAGAACAATTTCAAATTGCGAGGACGCAATTTATTGAAGGAGGGGAGAATGTAACACCCCAAGATTTTATAGTGTGTTATTTCTTCAAAATAATTCAATAACTTTCACTACATGCAACACCAAGTTCAATCGCACCATGACTTACCAAACAAGCTATTCAAAATAGGTTATTAATAGTGTTAACTAAATTTTAAACTTTATATAATCCTTATAATTTTAGAATCCATATTATGAGTTTCTTAGACATAATGTAAGAACAAATTCATTTTCAGTATTTCACTTTTACCAAATTTTAATAGTGAACCCTTTTTAGATACTATATTTTAAACTTTTTGACTAAATGGGGACATCAAAAATTTAAAATGAAACATCCCAAGCTTCCACGGTACGCTAGCGTGTGTTGTACGCAACACCGAGTTCTAACACACCGTAACCAATCAAACTAGCCGTTATGAATAGTAATACCTACTTTTTGAAATTATATATATTTTATATTTGAAAATGGACTTCATTTTTGGATTCAGAATATCGAATTTAGCCTAAGGTGAAATTTTGGTACATTTCGGATAACTTTCATATTTTGATGAATAGTGAAAATTACTAAATTTTAATTAAAAACAACTTTTTTAATCAAAATTAATTACTAGTGATAAATTATGAATTTGAGTGGTTTTAAAGTATATTTAGAATATATTTTTACCATTTAATATAATTTTGGTCATTGGACATAATTTTACAATTAAACCGAACATAAACAAGTGTCAATCTTTTGATAGTTATTATCTCTTAAAAACATGCTTTTTGTTTTGACAGCGGGAATTAATTTAAAATTAATTTCTTCCACTTCTGTGTTTTGAATTTAGAAAAATGGATTCCATATTTGGAATCAGGATGTTCAAATTGTGTAAATAGGTAACTTTTATTTTTAGACATTTTGAATAATTACTGTGGTAAATATTTTATTTACCATGGTTAAGGGTAAATCCGGTAAATAAGGGTTAAAAAATAATATATTAATAATATAAAATTACCCTAAAACGTGTCCTGACCTTATTGGTGGACACATACCCGACCATGAGCATCCTTGGGTCAATTTGGGGACCCCTTGGAGCCACTTGTATGTGGTAGGGACACATTATATTAATAAAGTTAAAATAAAAATAAAAATGGCATAAGCTTACATCTTTTAGAAGAAAACTTTTTACATAGGGTTATACATGTTGGATTTTCGATTATAAATATTCATTAGAAAGCTAAAAAGATGTCCTACATGATGATATTTTATTTATAATTTTTAGACATCATATAAGTTAAATTATTAATGAAACAATAATGATTCAATGTTTACCTCATTAATAAATCATTGAAATAAATAATATTATAATGATTAAAATATTATCTAAAACCTGTCCAATTCTTATTGGTTGATGTTATTTAGAATATGAGTCATCTTATCTTCGACCTCAATGATTTTTGGACCATTATAAACCGAATATAATTATATTATAAAGTAATACTTTCACTCTTTCCTAAAGAGCCCCTCCTCTCCCTTATAAAAGGAGACCACTTCTACTCATTCCTCACACCTCTCAAGCCAGTTTGCTCGTCCAAAATCTGCCCAAATAAGCTCCCCACATCCCTCTCCTCATCCTTGAAGCTTCCCCTTAGGCAGAAAGCATTTCAAGAAGTCCTTTGGTTCCAACCAAAGTGAGTTACCTAAATTAAAGGTAACGATTTCTCTTAAATTATTTTCATTTATTTTGCTTCTTCAACCCCCAAACTCTTTTTATTTCCTTTTTTTTGTAACAACACCAGTATCCTCAATATACTAGGATGTTTTTATAAGAAGGATTAAAACTACACATACACACAACTCCATCTAATGGATGATGAACATAATGTTTCTGTGGATGGCAAACTAACGCCTCACGAAACGATGATTGTTCAAATACATCTTACCGCCTCTCATGGTGGCCATTATGATGGAACTGTAATTAAATATGATATTAATGATATATATTTTATATATAATCTTCTGTAATTCCATTTTATTTCATACCATTATTCGTTTCATGTTGTATATACATACGATAATTTCATTTGAGGAAGTGCGGACTACCGCCCCCTTAAAATGATATGACTCGTTCATACCACACATGGAACGTATAAAGGATGGTGTTAATGAACATAAGTAACATATATAAAATATTATATTATACTGGAATAGTAATATACCTATGTATCATTTGGATTCGATTCTTTTAGAATAAAATTTAAATGGAAGTAGCGTTCGTGCATACGTACGGACTACCGTCTCCACGAACGCGATGAGATTCATTCTCCATCGTATCCATTCAAGTATAATTATCATTTAATGATTTAAAAATGATTTTTAAGGACTTGATATCATTCTGGATATGAATAAGATACAACAAACATGACTTATGTGACAAAACATATAAAGAAAATGAGTAAGTTAACACCCGAAACGGCAATAATACTAAGATATTATTATCAAATCAATATTAAAAGATCATATATGATATCATATTATTATATATGATTCTTGTATAATTTAATAACAAATATTTAACCATTATACAGGAGGTTAACTTACCCCAACCAAGGAAAAGTACAAGGTAAGGGTTTACTTTACAACCTCTTCATTATCCAAGGTTGTTTATACGAAATAATCTACTGGGATCTCTTTATCATCCACATCCATGTTTCTTCAAAATGTATTTCAAAACATTTTTTATTATTTACAAGAACATGGGTTAAATTCATTTATACCCTTGTTTGACTTTTTATAAGAGGCTTATAAAGGAATCTTTCCCTCATTTTCCAAACAATGTGATTTTTAACCTTTTAGACAGAATTAATGTAAGAATGTTTTTTTTAACTTATACGGCGGGTGCGGTTATTTTCTGCCGTTATAAAATCGTCGAAGCTTTCCTTACAAGCTTATAAGAATATTTTCAAAGAAAAAGGTTTCTTTTATATTTACGTGATTTTTAAATGATTTCAAAAGAGAGATATTTCCCTCAAATATATGAAAATCCAGTGTAAATGTATACGTATTTAACGCAAGCTTAAAAATGTTTTCAGAAAACCTGACTCTCGAGTTTGGTAGACAGAAAGGGATTGGGAGTGGACCCATCATGGCCTGTAATTAATCGAGAAGTCTCAGAATTAGTTATTTTGTTTTCAAAAGCTTGCATATTGCTTTCAGAAAAACACTGGAGTATATTTTATCCATTTTAAACATAAGTATTTTCTAAAAAAAATTGCATCGGTAGGTCTCATGAGACAAACTAGTGTCTTGGCACAAGGCCTTGACAAAATCTTATTTGTAGTCTTGGCACGAGGCCTTGGCTATGTGGTTATGATAGTCTGGCATTATGCATTCCAACATTATGAAAGTGGTTATTGATTTTTGTATGTGATTATTCGATTAGTAGAATATCCATGTGAATAAGTAAATGGCATTATTTCATTTTATTTATTCCATACCATGTTGAAAGTTAATATTTAAAAGGCTTTTGTTTTAGTTATACATTTCCTTAAATGTTTATTCTTATTTATAAAAGTTTCCGCTATATTGTTATCCTTACTGGGCATTTGAGCTCACCCCTTTTCTATGTTTTATTTTTCCCAGGATGTGAAGAAGTAAGTTATGAATGACCTGCAGGGATTTTATCAGGGGTTAATAGTGTGGATTGTGGAAACATTATGTTGTTGTAGTAGTTTTTCATTTTATGATGTAATTTAAAACTTATGAATTTATCTAGTGTTTCCAAGGCTACTAAACCAATCGGTCTTTCGAGATTTGATCTTTCTTGTGATCATGCCAATGTTATGTAATAATGCACCGACTCTGGGTAACTGGGGTCGGGGCGTTACAAATACTTTGATTATTATTGTATAGTTTATGTCATATTGAAATTTTATAACAGTTCCTCTTAGTAATGATAACATTTATATGCTATAAAAAAATAATAAAACTCATTTCCACTCATATAGATAAAATATGTCTTCCTAAAAAGTTATGTTTGGCTATAAGGTGGTAGGGGATTGTAAGATATTGAGATTTCTTCTAATGAATTTCTCAATTGGTAGTATCTACGATAGGGAGGTTATTAAGATAGAACCACCAATATAAATTTGATATGTTATATGTATCATTGGGACTGTTATAAGTGATATGATGTTAATTAAATAAGTTAATAATAAATTTTTACCCTTTGAATTAGTGGAAGAATATATCTTTATCCAATTTGTTAACATGGGAATGCCTTATTAAATCCATGGAAAAAGTAGCCCGTCGATGATTTCATTTCAAGAAGTCCAAAATTATAATTCAAACATATAGGGTGATGACATGTGTATACATCCTACATGATAAGATAATGATAAAAGGATATTATATTACACAGTAACATTAATTGGAATGTTTTGGTCATTATGACATTAAATTATTTCACTTTTGTTTATTTGATATGTTTCTTGAAATTGATCTTAAAATTAAGGTCAGTTCACCTAATTTCATTGAGAAGGAGGCCTATTAGGTCACACATTAAGTGTTTCTACACTATCATTAAATTATATTGAATCTAATTTAAAAAAATATATGTTTCTTTTATTACAGAGTTATAATTTTTTATGTATTATTAATCACATAAATTTACTAATTAGATATAGATGTTTATAATTTTTTGGTTAATATTTTATATAATTATTATTCAAAATGTAATAAATAAATCAATTTTTATTAATAAATTAAGTGAATAGATTAATTAGACATTTATGTTGTTGTATTATCTTAAAATTATTATTCTGACATGATTAGTGTGAATATCTTATTTTAATACTTATTTAAAAAGTATTATTTCATTATTTAAAAAAATATTTTCTTTATGGTTCCAGAAATATTGGGGATTTAAGGAAAGAACTAATGGCCCTTAAAAGGATACAATTTATTTAAATTCATGGAAATATATAATGATTTATTTTTTTAATAGAATGTATTTAATTATATTTTAGTCTATCATGTAACATGGGAAATAATATTAATTTATTATTATAACTATATGAAATGGCGATTAACAAGAAAAAACTATGATAAAAATATTGTGTGTGATAATTAATTATTTAACCTTAAGTTTATAATTCCAATTATATTATTTTGTAGCCTACAAGTAAATGAGCATAATGGAGAGACTTCAAAAAAAATTTCAAGACCATGATTGATGATTCTCATACCTCCCTCTCAAGAATACACAGAGAAAATACTAAATTCCTAGTTATGATCAAATGTGAGCAGAATGCAACATAAGGTTCTTCCATAATAGCTATGAGATTAAAATAATAATTTTTAAAAAAAATGGCCATGTTTATATTTTACTAGATAAATAGATGTTTGGATTCCACACCACAAAAACGAAATGATAATAGTGGAAAACAAATTGATGAACACGGGAAATTTTTACAATTTAGGTAATCATTTTATGTTAAATAAGTTAAAAATAAATTTTAAATATCCTCTCTTATAATATTTTTGGGTATACATTATTAAAATATTCATATTATATTCATTGAAACTGACCCCAAACCATTATTACACACTGAACTGATGCTTTGATTGTCCCCCAAAACCTTAAAGTGAAATAATATTAGTCAAATTTTGATTTTTCAATATTTATAATATTATTTATTGATTCCACATTTTTTTGTAAGCTATCATTTCTAGTTTCTTATTACATAATACAAAATTTGTGATTAAATGTTCATTCAAATTCATCTGATCAAGAACTATCCCTGATTATATAAACAACACTCAAGGATCCCATGTAGAGTTATAGAGGTTCCTATCTAAGGGACACTGATACACAATATGAAAGTATAAATTACACATCATGTTCCCTCCATCCACCATAAAATATATGGGTCATGTAAAACATGACACATAGTGTGGTTTTTACTTCAAAACATAATTACCCATTATGCATAGACCCCTAGTTAGTACAAGTCTTTATAAGGAGTAGATTTCATCTGGATTGTGGACACGTTGTGTAACCCCCACATGGGTTTGAATCTACCTAAATCATGTTATTTTTTTGTCATTAATCACAAGATATAATTACAAAACATATATTTATTTTCAATCGAGATATGGAATATAGTGTACTAAATAGCTTGTAGTTGGTTATATGTGTCTTATGATATACATGTTGATCACCATTCTTTATACATGGATTAACCCACAAAACTATATATTGTTTATATCAAGATAAATATTGCAGTAATACAATATAGGAATGTACATAAAAAATGGAAACTATACATATCATATGTTAAATATTGAGTTGAGTGACAGTTCCATGTAAGAATTAAATTCTAGAAATGGATTTTATTATATATACATTGTTACACATCATGTCTCCTCCAGTACTTATAATTTATATTTAATATTATTGATATGAAATTAAAATGATCAGGATGGTACATGTCGAGTAAACCATTTGTTATGACCAATAGGGGCCTATATACCGTGAGAGGGGGGTGAATCAGGGTATGGATATTATTTTTCAAAATTCTTCCTACTCCACTGGATATTGTACTCTTTATTACCAGGGTCACTTTGTTTGCTCTTGTGTGTAAACTATGATCTCTTCTTTACTTCTTTATATAATTATGATGCTTTTAATGAAATGCAGGGAATCAAATGGGAAGACACAAATATTTTTACTTGGTTCACCCTCACTGGGCTACGTCCAAGGAGCATACGTCGACAAGTTTCTGGTCATACCAAATTCCACTATTCTTCACTATATGTGGATACAAAGTTCGGGTACAGTCACTTTGTCCCAGGCTCACTGCCTTTTCAAGGTTTAGGGTCATCTCACTGCTTTCCCAAGGGTCACTCCCTATTTCTCTCTCTCTGGTTCACTACCGGTGGAGAGGATCACCTTCTTCCTCTTCCTATGCTCACTGCACTTGGAAGGGATCCACTCACAGTTTATAAACCTGTAGGTCTCTTCATTTTCATGAATACATGAATCCTTAACTGATTATGGATGCTCTGTTAATGTCCAAATTTCATCCACTGATGAATACCTCTTTGCCTCTGAACACTGGGCAATTCCTTTTGGAAACACCTTCGCAAAGCACCCTACTTCACAAAGCTCCCAATTTCGCGAAGCTCAAAAAAGCTTTCGCGAAGCTCCTGCCTTTTCGCGAAGCACTTTCGCGAAGCACTTTTGCGAAGAACTTTCACGAAGCTCAAGACGTCGCAAAGCAACGTCCCTCGCGAAGCTTACTGAGCCAACGCGGAGCTCGTAGGTTTCGCGGAGCTGCAATAGCCGCCACGAAGCTCCTCTTTCGTGAAGCTCACAGGCTCCGCGAACCAACTTTGCAATTCGAGAGCAAAAGATTTTCTCTGAAAATTCTCTCTACTTACCTCGAGGGGCTCGGCCTCTATTTATAGGTGATTCCACCGACCCTCGAACTTTCCGCGCGAAGTCAACGCCACGTCATCGCCAATTGCGAAGCTCCGAAGTTTCCGCCGGAATTCTGTCCAAATCGCGAAGCACCTCAGCAATTTTCGGATTTCGGAGCTCGTTGTAATCACGGAGCATCACCGTCAACATTATTTTTCACCTTCTCCGTGAATCTCCCTTTCAATTCCCTTCATCGCGATGAATCTCCCTCGCAAAGCCATTCACCGCCGCGATGCGTTTCAGCCTCTGCCATTTGAAAAGCTTGTCGTAATCGCGAAGACTCACCGCCTCCATTGTTCTGGTCTTCGCGATTTCCAAACCATGCATCCTATCTTCACAAAATTTATGCCTTTTCCATATTAAATTATGATCTTCATGATAATCCTATTTTCGCGATACTCACCAAAATCCAAATTTTGGACCCCAAAAATTTGGCAAACACTGGGAAACGGTGCCACCTTGTACTCCTCTTTTGTACCGCCTCCATATCATCCTTTCCTTTTTCATCGTTCTTTGTCAACAACGATTATCAAAAAATTCCCGGGAACTCGGAAATTCTCCATGGAAACCTTCTTTGTCAACAAACACAATCAACCCAAAAATAATGTAATGTTACCTTGAGGTATTTTTTCCCAACACCATTCACTACACATTGTGTACATTATATTTTTATATTATAAGAATATTTATTTAATTTCTTAACGATTATAAGAGGATTATAATTTTGATGACTTTTTTAAAAGACTATTAAGATAAAGAATTTATTAGTCAATTTAAATGTTAATTTTTCAATTTTGGAAATTTATCTAACTATGAATGAATTGAGATTAATACTATAATATTTAATGTTAATTAATAGCATGTTTTGGATGATAATGAGCTTGAAAAACCTATGTATGTGTTGGGTTTTATTTAATTTAATTAAATATTTAATAAATTATTTTGATAAATTTATTATTAAAATAAATATAATGATATTTATATCATACAATTCTCATTTATTTTATATGGTCATATGTGTCCAGGGTTTATTTTATGAAACTCTAAGCCCTTAGTACCCCCCCCCCCCACATATGAGTGAGTTGAAATATATAAAGGATAGTTCTCTTAATGAGGGGATATGGTTTGGATGCATGGTGATATGATGCCAACCAATGAGAAATATCATTTTATTGAGGATTGTGGATACTTTTTCCAAGTATCTATTTAAGGATATACTTACCCTAAAGTCCTGATTGGTTTATCAATGATTAATAATCAAAATATTATAAGAAATATCATAATCAAAAGAAATGTTTATTTTACATTTCTACACATTTTTATTTATTTATTACTACGTTTCAGGGTTTATTAGATTATTAAAGAGTATAACATAATTTTTATTAATTAAAAAACAATATAAAATGATATAAAAAATAGTTATTGTGTATAAATTATTTTACCACACATTATTAATTATTTATGTAAAATCCATATATTATTAACTAGAATGTGAAAAGTGAAATAAAAAATATTTATTCTTTTGTTAAAAAAATCATCAATCAAACCATTATGTTCTTTAAGTCATTCCATTACTTGAGTCATAATGAAACCATATATCGATGTATTTTTTAGACCATGTAAATATAATTTTATTTATTATGGAGTTAACTATGTGATTTGGGTTGAATTAATTTATGTACTACCAAGTGTTTAATTACATAGATAGAATGTATATAACTTGAATTAAATAATGGATGAAATAAATTTTTTGGATTTCAAGATTGAGGAGTCCACCCAACAGATAATGAAACTATCATTTAATGTAGCTAGTAAGAATATCCTACTTAATAGACTTTTAATAATTAGGTATTTCAACATCTAGATTAATTAAAGAGGAATATGGTTCCTTTATAACAGAATATACGTGAAATATTATGTTCCAAATTCAATGGAGAGTTCTGTTGGGATTAGATAAAATAGTTGGAATCTAATAAAATTAATTTATTGCACTATAGATGGTGAATAAGATAATGTAAAAAACAATATTTTTTATCATATATAATGAAAATAAAAAACCTAAAAATGATATTATTATTCATGAATAAAGAAAATGTAATCACTAGAAATAAACTCATTGTGTGGTGTAGTCTCTTGTACCGAGCCCAACTATATAGAAATTTTTATTATGTTCTAGAATATTCTATTCAAAATCAGCCAACTGAGTTAGCAAGATAAGTTGAAAAGGTTTCCCATAAGAGATGGATGAAGGATGATTTAAATTTATATCACATATAGATATCAGCTACATTTACAGAGAATTTAATTTTACATAATGACATAGATTCATACACCATTCTAACCCATATCGTATAAATTTAAAAAAGAAAATGACAGGATGATGATAAATGAAATTTTCACTACAAAACACTAGTTCATACTGGGAGATGGTAAACCTAGAGAGTGATATTACATTCATGGTTTTGAAGTATATTAACCAATTATAAAAACTAAGCATATATGTGGAAAAACAATTGTCCATTAAGTTAATATTAACATCGTTGAAAAAAAATAAAAATATCTTTAATGAAATTAAATATGAAATACTAATTCAAATAAAACAATATTAATTAATTTAAATAGATGAAATCATGGTTTTACTTAAGTAACCATTATGAAATAAATTTATGTGTATCATAATTTCATTAATTAATCAAATTGAATGTAAAACTGAAAAATTAAAATCAATATTTAACAATGATAGTAAAAAAATGATATATTAAAGAGGTATTAATGTAATTAGATTGAGACTTTTGAAATAAAAAGTGTGGTGGAATATAAATAGGGTATAGAGAGAGATATTTGATAATGGAGTTTTTAAATAGCTTGATGTGAGCCCCTACATATCCACCCCTTGGTTTGAGAGGTTTCACTTCTTTATCTGTTGATTTTTATGGAAGTAAAATAAACAATTATTCCCTTCCCATTTTTAAAATAAGATAATAATATCATCCCCCTTAGTATTATGGTTTTCATAACCCTATTTAACTTCACCGATAGTCAAGAAACATGTTTTCTAATTGGGTGACATTGAGCACTCAATGTTAAAGAGATGATGAGAAAAATAAATATTTTCTTGGTGTAAATATATTACAATTACAATATCTTCTCTCTATTGATGTATAGATAAATTTAGTGGATATATGGAGAGGAAAAGTGATAATATACAATGATATTGAGAAATGTTATTGTCTGTTTGATATATGGATTATATAAGACCAAATTTTTTCATAATCGGAAAATCCAAAGAGATTGTTCAATCAATGGGTATGAACATTATATAGTTCCAATAAACCAATTTCCCCTATTTATAGCCTTAAAAAGTTAGGAATACTGAATAATTCTTCCCAATAATCAAGAAACATCCATGAAAATACATATATTCTACAAATTCTATAATAAAAATTAATCATAACATGCAAAATAGACTCCACTGGCTAGACCGATGATACAGCCAGCTAGCTGGTGAGACACCTAGAGGTAACTACTTATAGAAAGCCTCCACTTTGTAGCTGGTGGAATTAAAAGAAAATCTACCACATTTTATTGGCCACGAATTAGTCGGTTCTACTCCACTGAGTATCTAGTGAACTCCAGCAACATATATCATTTTGTTTACATGTCACCAGAATTCTAGTTCCCTACATCATTAATCCAATTCTACCAAGATTTATTCAAACACAACTTTGTCCTTTCTATACATCCATAAATCCCTTTGTAGGTCTATGAATTTCATTTAATTAATTCATTATGACCTGTTAGACATCAATTGATACCCCAATTCCTTCAAATAATGATCCTATATAGCATTTAAATTCTATCAATAGGTCCATTATATATATATTTTTATTCAATTTTTATAACTACGAATCACATAAATGAAACTAAAAGATAAAAATATTATCATTATTCATCTTGAAAACAAAATGTGTGTGTGTGTGTCTAAGGAACAACAGTCATCCCAATTTTGATGATCAAAAACACTTAATAAAAATATATATATCTTGAGTGAATCAAGGGAGAATATTTAATTCAGTGTAATTCATGATATCAAAGTCCAAAAAATTTCAAAATACATATATATTATAAATTCTCAAAAATAAAGTTTTATTATATTTACCACTTTGAAAAATGAAAAACATCACCCGATATATATATATTATAAAGTCCCCCAAAAATATATATGACATTTTCTCCCACTTTTTTATTATCAAAAAAATCAAGGAGAGAAAAAAAACTGAATGAGGAATATATTTATGGGATGCACACTCATAAGATAATATAATAGATATTTAAATGATTTAAAAAGTGAATGAGTATATAAATAATTTAAAAAAATATATAGAACCTTATTAAATCCAAATTAATTTATAAGAAAAATTGATTAAAAATTTAAAGAAACAAGATTTTAAAAAGCTTCAAATAGAATAATTAAAATCTTTAAATAAAAACAATTTTCAATTTAAAAAAAATATGATAAAAAAATTGGTAAAAGTAGAAAACTACCTTTGAAAAACATTTAATGAATGAATTCAGGAAAAAATAATTTTTGTAAAAATCAAGGAAGTAATATTTTAATTCCATACAAGATATAGGAATGTTAAGTACATCAATAACAATTTATTAGAAAATATGATATCATAATAATTCACATTCTCTATAATCATATTCAAAACTAATAATTACAAATATAATATGGAAATAATATGAGGCATAGTAAAAATAACTATAATCATCTCAACCAATATATAATATTTAGTACCCGCCAATTATTTATAAAACTGAAAATACAAAGGAAACTCTTAGGAACTTGATCGATAATCACATTAGTGTTGGATATAATTTTCTTTTCAAAATACTCATTATGATATTTTAATAGGTTCAAGTTGAATAACCTATAAAAACTAAAAATTTAATTCCTTTTTTAACCGAGTTTTATAGTAAGGAAATGTCAACTAAAAGTGATTTAGGTACCGAACACTGTTTAGAAAGTCATTTTCTATTTGTGATATCTGTAGAAATATGAATTTATTTAGGTATAATATATCTTTATTTTTTCAATTATTATAGTAAATAATTGGTCCATATTTCAGAAAATTTATTAAAATTTTCTTTTAACAACACCCCATTAAAAAAATTGGAAAATTTTATTTAAAATTGAAAAATAAATTCATGAATTTCATTTTTTATAAAATGGATGACCCAAAACTAAATTTAGATTTTTAACATATGTGTAAATTGAGAAAGATTATTTTAAATCACTATGATAATGGATTCAAACATTCCAACATTACGAAGATATTTTAATAAAGAAATTCATTTTATTAGAATGTTTTTTCATATAATTAATGAGGGTTTCCTTTTCATTGTTGATAAAACTAAATTTATTATTATTTCCATTGTAAAAATTCTGGGTTCGAAACAATATATTTTGTGATCATATTTATCTATTCTAAGTTTTAAAAACAAATAACACATGATTAAACTATATTTTTTTGTCTAATTTATACCTTATACTTATCTTCTTTTTGCATATATCATTTTGGTGTCGTTTCTCGTGAGTAAGATATTGATAAATGTTAATCATTTGAAAAATTACAAGGGTGTCCACTCCCTTAAAAATAAACACCACATATCCATTATTCCAAAAACATCAAGAGCATTTTAGTTTAGTAAATCCATAATAATATAATTTAAAAATTACCTATCAATATATCCTATAGTTTCTAGTTTGATTATTATACCCTCATAAGTAGGGTTTAGGTACAAAAATTAAGGAGTTTGTGTGATGAAAATATATAATTATAAACCAAGTCTTTTTATTTCAATTTCTAATATACCACTATAAAATATTACATAAAAATTATGATATAATAAAATAATTAAAACTCATAAAACATAAATTATATTATAATGGTTTAATATCCCTTAATTATCTCCTTTTAATAATTTTCAAAATGTAAACAATGCATATGTGTACGTACGACATACGGTCTCCATGTAGCCGTGTATTTTGTTTATCATCACCAATTTACTAGTATGGTTAGAAATATAGAAATAATTAATATATATAATATTTATGGTATAATTATGATTTTTTAAATATAATATGTCATTTACCCTTATATCCTTCCACCTGTTAAAAAATGATCACATTGCTCATGGGTACATGTAGACCACAACCTCCAAAAAGAAGTGAGATTAATTTTTAATATATGACTTGAAATGATAATTCTAAGTATTTCATATTTATATTACTATTTAAATTGTATATAATTGGTAACCATGAAAAATATGTTAAGAATTAAACTACTAAACTTAAACTCACATGAAAAAGAAACTATTAGCACTCTTAAAATTAATTTTAATTAATAATTATAAAAAATAGATTTTTTGATGTTATAATTAGATCATATATGACATTTTATGTATTTATTTTATTATTTTTTATAATTAAAAAAATAAATTTATTATACTTGAACTAAAAATCACTTATGAAACACGTTAGACCTGTGGCAAAAGTTTATTTCACAATATTATTCTTATTCAGAATTATATATATATACGTTTCATTTAGAGGAATTATATTATCTTATATATCTTAAAACACATATATTTTCTCTTATAAGGTTATATCAAGGGTATTAATGTACTACTACCATTTTAACGTTCTTTTTCACTCGGAAATTCCAAATGAATGTTTTAAAGAAATCTATTTTTTTTATTCTTGAAAAAATCATTTTATTCCTATCAATTTTTTCTTTAATATGGTTTCATGGATGTTTTTAATATTATTAAGTGATTTATTAAAGTAATTTATACCCATTTTTGACTATCGATAAAAAAAATTTAAAGGAAATTTCTTCCTATTTTTGAATGAGATAATTTTTATAAATGGTTTGAACAGAATTTTTTTTAATGATTGACAAAAGAACAACATTTCTCATTCTTTAGAATATACTTTTCCTTGAATATTTTTAAAAAAAAAAATTATTTTTCAATTCATTGAAAGCTTTTTTATAATATTTTAGTAATTTTTTAATTTAAAAAAGTGATTTTAAAATGAAAGGGCCATTTTTTTCAAGAAATGTTCAAGTGGTCTTGTAATTTTATGTTTATATATGTCCCAATTATTTGATGCGTATTATAATTTAATGGGTATATACTATAATATTGCAATCCAATTTATTTCTAAAGATGTCTTATGATCCTGTTGTTATATATTTATTGATCTGTAAAAATATTTTGTATTTTTATGCTAGTTTATGAATATTAATATTTATGTTCACTGTGAATTAAATTCATATTATTGAGTTTCAAATGATGAATGAAATAGTATTTTTTAGAAATGGGTTGGGATAGTAATATACCATAATTCCATCATTAGAACTTATGAGACTAATGATTTTATGTATCAGGCGTACAACCTACAAATTTAGGTTTGATTTATTTTCACAATGATTTGATGTTCATATTGCGAGGTTTGACATTATAAATTTAATAACAATGAAACCTGTTATTTTTATTCATGTGTATATATATATTGGTATGAAATACATTGATATATTCCCTTTATATGATATTAGTTATATGGATTATTTTATTTTTATTTATCCCTACCATATTATGTATTGTTTAATTATTTTTAGTAACTTTTTTATGTGGTTAAATTTACAAAGAATCTAAGATCACTCTTAATTATGATTTCCATCCACAGTGATACCAATAAGGGAACAATGAATGATTTAATTGATTCAATAAGTTATAATAATTTTTTGATAATACTTCTTATGTTTTATTTAATGATTTCATATGTAATTTGATAATCATATATGTATCTGGTATCGTAATAATTCTAAGTCATTCAATACATCATTATGTGGTCCCTTATATTTTGATTCAATGTTTTAAAATATCCAATGTACTAGGTTTATATGATTTAAGGTGTTACATTGAGTATTAAATTATTTCTTGTATAAATAAATAGAAGAAAATTTAGGGAAACATATATTTGGGAAAATAACCACAGGAAAAACTGTGAGGATAATTCAAAGAGTAGAAGAATATTATAATGTTTTGGTAAAGTAGATATTATGTGTATTTACTATAAACTATATACCTTTATTTATACTATAGTATGGATGAATATGTAGGATAGATTCACCTTTCGGTTAAAACTCTGATGGGGAAACATTTTGTATAACTTTTTTATCATCAGTGCAATATGAGTGGGCCTAAGGTAGTGTACCTAGAAATAAGATCCAGGGGGATATGTTTTTATAGATTTATAGGCTCTTTAAAAATCATTATAAAGGATTTAACTATTTTTTATGAATTTATGATATTCCCATATATAATAAAAATATTATTAGGATATTTTCAATTCATGATTTTTTTAATTTATTTTAAGTGTTACAATAGATTTATAATCGTATACAATGACTTAAAATTAGCAATGTTTTGAGATAATTATTTATATGTCATTGTTTATAAATATAACCTAGATAAAGTAATTAAATCTATATAAATTCATGTAATCTATATAGGGATTATCCTCCTTTTAAAGAACATTAATCTTGAGTTGGAACTAGATTTGAACAAATTAAATCCATATTGGGGTAGAAAACAGAGGCTCTGACAAATAAACTTTCACGTATAGAGCATCCTATTTAATACCAACATGGTGAAATAATTTAGGATTCCATAATTCATTGGGAAAATCCATCATTCATTGGGAATATTAATTAATTTGTACACGAACAAAGGATCAAATCCCTAGATAAAATATTTCTCACATTGAGGAGTAGTGAAAAGCATAAATTTATCATATAAGTTTATCATCTTAAAGAGATGACTGCTAAATATTATTCATTGATTCATAAAACTATGTAATCAATGGAAATAAATAATATGGAGTGTAATAAAATCATGTACATATTCTTTGAAAAACTACTATCCTCATGTGGAGTGATATGATATGGAATGGTAAATCTGTAATTTATAGAAAAACATAGAGGAAATACTACTAAATATTAAGCTTACTTTTTGTGGATAGAAACTCATGTTTCATATTATGCACATAATCCAAGGATTTTTATTGTTTATTTCATTGATTAAATAAATCCTATCCTTCAAATGGAATTATCCTATTGAAAATTTCCTACGTATGAGGATATAAAATAATTTTACATAATGATATATATATAATTCTCCAAGTCTTATGTTTTCCAAGGAAATCATGAAAAGAATTTTGTGGTTGAGATCTCTATAAAATTGAATGATGAAAAAAGAAATAATTTATTACTAAAATTCCCATTTTAATTAATTTTGGAATGAAACACTCTAGAAGATGCTTTCTAGGAATAGGATTTTTCTTCCACTATGAAGAGAAAGGCCATCAAGATCATGATTTAATGGGGAATAAAAAGGTTTCAATTTAAAATTATTAAACTATAAAGATATAGGAAATTTTTTTTATGAATTCCCCCTTCGTCAATAGAATATTCCTAACAAACAAAAAAGGGAAAAAGTCTAATCTAATGTTGTCACTATAACTAAGGTTAATGTTTATAAAATGTAGTAGTTGATGTTTTGATTATGAACACAAATTGTTTATTCCAAATTTGATTTTGGATCTCCAAAAACATTAATATATTCAATGTTTACCAATAAAATGAGATATTTAACAAAGACCTTTAGAAGACAATTATCAATCAAGACACCTTGTGGAAAGCATACACCAATAAGGATATGTCAATCAGTTCCCACTATGAAACATTGAGTAATTTCATTTGAAATATTGATTATTATACATATGGTTAACATTAATATATTTATTTTTATGGTTTGGATTTCAAATTATGTTGTGAAAATTTATTATATGGAGAATAAGACTACAATTTTTAGTGAAGATATAGAGTCAATAATATTAATATGGAAGACTACGTCATATTAATCATGTCTGATTCCACATAGAGTGGCACTCATTAAAGATATTATTTAAAAAATAGTAGTATACATGACCTATAAATGGAAAACATATCCACAGAATAGATTATGTACCTATTATAATGTAATACATTGTTATTTTTCCTAAAGAACTACTTAGAGAACACCATATCATGACGTTTAGTTTTACACTGATCATATACCTAATGAATAACCTATTCTAAATACATCCAATATAATTTATATAGTGTAATTAGTGGAAGAAAATAAAAAACAACACGTGTTTCATGATAATTGATTTATATAACCTATTGTTTCACCATGAGAATCCCCGGTTCTTTTTATTTTAAATATTGACAGATATCTAATTTTGTGGATTGATTATAGGAAAATTAATTTTATTACTATAGATAACAAGTATCCACTACCCTATATTGATGAATTATTTGATCAAATTCATAGAGATGAATATTTTTTCAAAGATTGGTCTTCGTTCTAGGGGTCATTAAATTTAAGTAAGTGAGGATGATGTAAGATCTATACCTTTTCTATACTTTTCACAAGATCATTTAAAGGTTTTTTTTATTTTGAGTAATTTTTATTTGGGTTTTATCTTGTGGTGTTTATGGTGGAAATTTTAGAAAAAAATAGAATAAATAGGGTAGTGAACTGTTGTCGCATGGTTTCCTTTAACCATACACCCCGGCCCAACGAACTGTATGACCCTAAAAATTTGGTGTTTTCTCAATTGGTTCATGGTTTGTCAAATCTTTCACACTCTTAGGAGTAATCTTCCCACATAAAATTTAGGTACACAATTTGGGTTCATAATTATGGAAAATCGTGTGTCCCTTCCCAGCAAGCTATGAGTGGGAATTTAATTAACCTGAACATTAATATTCAGTATTTTGAAACCCTCGTTGAAATCCCCATTTTACCCCTATTTAACCAGATCCTCTCTTTCGTGAATTTAGATCCCTCTAGATAGATTACAAGCCTTTCTCATATCTTTTATTACTAATTTGAAGCCCAGATCAAAGATGTGGTCCCCTTCTGATAATTGGATTCAATTTCATTGGTTTCAAGTTTATCCTCCATCATTATTCTATATTATAAATTGTTACTTTTCTATTTTAAATAGATCTGGATCTAGGATTACAGATCTAGATCTAAAATTTAATTATCTTTACTTATTAAATATTCTTTTTTGGATTTATATCTATATATTGTTCTACTCTATTGCTCCACTAAATTTTGAGGATTTCTGTTGAGTGATCACTTGTCGAAGAATCTATATTGGTGGTCTATTATTCAAATCCCATAGTCATGATTTTAATTATGTCTATTTAATCATAATATTTTTTGAGTTTTTTTAAAAATGAAATTTTAAAAATTAATTAATTAATTTGGTAAATTAATTTATTAAGTGACCATGAATTGTATATATTCATTGCCAAATTAATTTATGAGTATTGTTGATATTAAAAATATGAGGATTTAACAATTAATTGCTT
The DNA here is from genome assembly GCA_963277665.1 of Viscum album. NCBI lineage: Eukaryota > Viridiplantae > Streptophyta > Magnoliopsida > Santalales > Viscaceae > Viscum > Viscum album. Next base: position 903,837,102 of record OY728151.1, read on the forward strand.
AATTGATTATTGAAAAATTGAAATTGTTGGATTTTGATGAATAATTAATTGTTGAATTAATTATGGAATATTGAGATTATTTAATAGTTTAAATTAATTTATGAATTAATTTATGAGAGCTTTTGTATTTTGAATTTGTAGATTTGGGATAGATAGTTATGGAAATAATTATTGAGATTTTTTAATTATAAAATCAAGATTGTTAATTATTGTGTTAATTGTTAGCATATTAAATGAAAATAAAGGGACTAATTAATTGTTTAATTAAGGAATAGAATTGTTGTGAAAAATTAATTGATGAATAAATTGAAGGGTTTGTATTAATGTTTTTTTTGATGAATTAATTAAATGATTTTTTAATGATTTAGTAACGGTTGAATTAGATAATATGAAATATGTGATACATAATATATATCTGATTGATTAATAAAATTGGACTAGGACATGTACCGATGCTCAAAATAACCATGGGGTCATAGACATTGAATTCTAGACTCAAGGACTACATGAAAATTGTATAGAACATGAACTGATGCTTCAAATACCCATGATGTTTGAGAGAGGGACTAGTACTCAAAATACTCAAATGTCTCTAGACATTATGATCTTGGCCTTAAATACTAGCATCAGACTATGGTTCCAATAAGTTGTATCATGAATTGAAATGAAATGGATAATGAAATCCTATTTGGTTAATTAATTTTGAATTGATAATATGATGTGCTTTAGACTCCAGCAAGGGATGAAGTAGGTATTGAGGTTCATGTGTCACTTGGAACCTAGGGGTAATGTAGTTAAATAAAGAGTAATTGAATAAATGTAAATTATTTAATTATTTACTATTATCATTCTTTATCCAACTACAAACACAATTATTGAATGTTATTGTTTTAATCCCTTTTGGTGGTGGCATATTGAGTTGTACTCACACCCTACTCGGGGGTTGTAATCGGTACCTAAATATATTTCTCATTTCTACAATAGTACAAGAGAAAAGGTTATGTGTTAGATGGATTATTTTTTTATAGAGCATGTATGATGGAATTATATATTGTCAGAGACCCATTTGGGAGTTATCACTATATTTACTTATGATATTTCATTTTTACACATGAAAAGTACTATAATGGAATATTTACAGTTTAGTTTTATATATGGTATCTCTATATTTAGTCGTCATGTGATACTTGTATTTTGCTAGTCATCTAATATATTTTGTTTATTCTTATGTATTTATATTGTTGGGATACTTTGATAAAGAGTTAATTATCTCCCTAATATTTATATTAGACCCTCATTACTAGTCGCCATCCTATGATGTATGGGGAGGTGCACCACAGGTCAGGTGGTGGGCTAGCTTTGGGGACTGGTGCATGGCACCCGGTTCAAGATGTTAAAATGTTTTGTTAATGGAGGTTTTCTTTTCTTTTTATATTGTCTTACTATTTTTTAAAGGTAGAAAGTAAAGAAAGAAGAGTCAGTACTTTGGTAAGAGATATTACATGGGAGTTATATTCCCATTTAGTGGGGAAACCGAATTTTCCAAGGAATCATTATTGTTATATTCATTTTCTGATTCAGTTGAATATTATTTCACCTTAGGTGACACACTTGTTATGTGATCTTGTTTTTTTTAAAAAAATTCAAGTGATGATAAATGGATTGGTGTCACATTAGATTTGAGGTTCCATGAATCATTCTTGTAACATGTGATTATTGTGACCAGCATCATTCTAGGCACACAAGGAAATGGGTTTTGGGTAAGGTCATGGACATGAACTGGTTTTCCATGCTTGTGAAACTGAAATGAAAATGGTTCTTAATATGAAATAGAATATGGTATAATGATGAAAAATGTGAATAAATGGGTATCTAACAAGAAACATGATATGAGAGTATTTTTAGCCTTGTTAACCAGGTCCTAGGTATATGATGGCTAAGGGTAGTGATAGCGCCTCGGTTTTGACCACATGGTGAGGCTTGTAGAAAATACTTGTTGTGACTTGTTTTTTATTTCCTCTATATAAATCTTAAAAATATGTTCTTTGAGTCCTAAGATACATGTTTCTTATTATAGAGATATTCCTCTCTGACGACACCTATTGAGAGGATGAATAGAGGATATAGAAGGAGATGGTACATTTGTGGTGCAGCATAATGCACCAATAGTGACGGTCGAGGATGTAGGGGAGAAGTTCTACGAAAACCTTATTCACTTCATGAAGTTTTTGTAAAGAGACCCAGGAATGGTTGTGAAAATAATGTCTGATCTGATTAGGGATTTCTATTTTTAGGACCCTCCAAATTTTACTAGAAAGGGTGGATATGAGGGAGTAGATTTTTTGATTGAGTATATCCAGATGACCACATGGAGACTTTTAATATGAATAGAGTAAATTTGGTTTCATATATGTTATGTGGTCAGGAAAAGTGATGGTGGGACATCCAGACTCAGGATGGTCAGTTGGATTATATGGAATAGAAGAAAATTCAAGAGATGTTTTTAGAGAACATTTATCCAGACATACTGGGATAAGAGAGAGAAGTAGGGTTCCTGAGTTTAACTCAAGGAAGTATGATTGTAATGGACTATGAAGGATTTATCACAAATTGGTAGTTATTTGCTCCATCATTAGAAGAAGATGAGGCTATAGTGTAAAAGAGGTTTCAAAATAGACTTAAATGTGAATTTATCTCTGAATTGAATATCCTCAGGCTGAATAAGTTTTTCATAAGGGGTTAATATAGCACTAATCTCATCAGGGAACATGAAAGAGGCTTCTAGTGGTAGACAACTGGTTTCTTCTGGATGATCTTGAGGTATGAATTATAAGATTAGAATGCATCTTTATGAGATCTTTAGCCACAGTAGTGGGATGAAAAGTGTCTAGTCAGGGGGAAAATTTCTCGAGATCATACCCAAGTGATTTCCCGCAATGTGGTAGGCTAAGGAACATTCATTAACATTTTCCCCAACCACCATTAGAGTGTCAAGGCTATGGTATGATGGGTCATCAGCAGAGGTTCTATAGAAACCCTTGAGATACAATTAGTGGTAGAGGATCTAGATTGAACTAGAGTGCATAAAGGGAGTTTCTAAACCATATCCTTCTAGTACCTAGAGTTCTACTAGATGAGGTGGTAGAGGTAGTTGATGAGGTTCTTCCGGGAAGGATCACCAATATCAGAAGAGTGGCATAGCGCTGGGGAGTTAGAAGGAATCCAAGAGAAGAGGGGTGGGATAGTTATATTCCATTAAGCATTCAATTTTTGATATATAGGTTGTACTGTCGACACTAATAGGTACTATTCTTGTATATTCTACATTATCAAGATTCTAATTTGAAACCAGTACCTCTAATTCCTTTATTTCAAGAAAACATGTTAATGGTTTGAGCCTAGTGCTCGATTTCTTGAGTGGGTTGTTGAAGATATATACACAGTTATTTGTACGATCTAGAGACATCTATTTTTACAAGTGGTGTTCTATAGAGATATGGGAGTACCCTTTTCTTTGGAATCTCTAAATTCTTTATATTTCAGGCTTTGAATTAATTTTGGGTATGGACTGGTTAGTCCATTTTCTGATCCTACATTGATTGTTACTAGAGAATAGTGAATTTTACATCTCCAATGGATGACCATTATTTTTACCATGGCATGTGGGATATCTTGGAAGGAAGAGGAAGGATAATAACTCAAAAATTGGGAGAGACAAAATCACAGGTTGCATGTTTTTGACTAGATGATGGATATATGAAATAAGATGTCCTTACACCCATAGTGGATAGATTTTAGGATGTGTTTCTTGAATACTTCATAGGGATTCCACCTAAGATAGATGTAGAATTTACTATTGAGATCATGACTAGGGCTCAGCTGATTTCTATTCAACCATTGAGAATAGAACCGATATAGATACAAGAGATCAATACTGTGGTGGAGGAGTTCTAGGATAAGGAGTTTCTCTATCTGAGTATGTCGCATTGGGTTTCACTAGTGTAGTTTTCTAAGAAGTTAAATGAGACTCTACGCCTATGTGTCAATTACCAGAAGTTGAACCAAATGACTATGAATAACTAATATGAACTTCCACATATTAATTTTATTTTTTTCCAGTTGAGATAATATTCTGTATTGTCAAATTCTAACTTCTTATTAGGGAATCATTAGTACATTGTTTGAACTTTCGATTTAATAAGGACTAATTTTAAGATTAAGTATATCCTTTATGGTTTTTTTAATTCTATTTGGGTTTATGATTTCCCCAATAGAGTTTATAGCCTTTATGAATACTATATTTCATTTGTACCTAGATCAGTTTGTTTTACTATTTGTGGATGACATCATGGTATACTCCAAGACTCATGAAGATTTTTCCCAACACCTTGACATTTTCTTGAGTATACTTTGAGAGTATCTTCTTTAAACCAATCTATCTAAGTGTCAGTTTTGGATTATTCTCATATACTTTTTTGGTCATATAATCTAAGAAGATGGTTTTTAGTGGACCTAGAGAAAGTATAGGAATATGTGTCTAGGGAGAAACCCAATGATTTTTTTCAAATGAAAATATTTATAGAGTTAGATTTGAATTATCTTAGATTAATACATCACATTTCATGATTGGATGTTCCACTTATTGTATTGAACAAAAATGGGGTAAATTTTAAATGGTCGGAAATATGTTAGAATGCTTTCTAAGAGTTAATGAAGAGTTTGAAATCATCCAAAATATTAATCTGACCTTATTTGGGTGAGGAGTAAAAGATGTATTGTGATGTATTTAGGATAATACTTGAATACATATTGATGGAGGGAGATCATGTTGTGTCATATAGGGCTCGAGGGTTGAGGAATCATGAATGAAACTACCCTATGCATGACCTTGAGTTGGCCATAGTGGTCTCTTCTTTTAAGTGTTGGTGGAATTATTTGTTGGGAGAAACTTTTATTGTGCATACAGATCATAAGAGTTTGAATTATATCTTTTAACAACCAGATTTGAATCTCTGGTAGTGTAGATGGGTTTACTATATGAAGTCATTTTATTTTGATCTAGAAAATATTCCCTGAAATAGAAATTGTATGGTCGACACTTTGAGCAAGAAAACTCAAACTTATGGAGTTCTAGAGTTTATTATTGATGGAAAAAATGATTACTCCACCAAAAGAGTTGTATGTTCTTGTTTGATAGAGTCAAGATGAGGTGAGTATCATATCAATCTAGGTAGAGACCATACTTTTGAGATGAATTAGATATAGAATGTGTGAGGATCTAAAGTGCTTAACCTCGAGGTAAATCCCTAAAGTGGGAGAGTCGCCTTCATATTGGATCCTAGATAGGGATGAGATCATCTATATCAAGAATTGAGTTATTATGCCTATGAACATATGAGAGTAGATGATAATTGAGTTTCTTGACCCAATGTGCAAAGTTCATATGGGTGTTACCAAAATGTATCATGTCCTATGACATTAATTTTGGTGGTTGGTTATGAAAAAAGCGATAGTAGGATATTTGGCGTGGTGCAACATCTGTCAGCAAGTGAAGGTCGAGAATCAATGACCTAGAGGTTTACTACTATCATTTCCCTTTTCAGAATGGAAGTGCAACAACGTGACTATAGATTTTATGGTGGGTCCTCCAAGGATACCTTGAATGAATGATTCTATTTGGGTTGTTGTGGATAAACTGATAAATGTAGCACTTTTATTTTTTTATGTGAAACATTCTTAGTGGAGTAGTTGGGATATTGGTATGTTTGAGTGATATTACATCAACACAGAGTTTCACATACTATATTTCCAGACCTTGACTCATACTTTCCTTAACTCTTCTTATAGGGATTACAAAAGGAACTTGGTATGTAGGTTTTACTGAGTATGTTTTTCCACCCACAGATAGATGGAATGTCAGAGCATACCATACATGTGAATTAGGGTATTCTATGATCATATGTTCTTGAATTTGTTGGGTTTCAAGAGGGACACCTGGATTTTGTGGAGTTATCCTATTACAATATTCATCGGGAAACTATTAATATGGAACCATATGATTCACCTTATGGTAGGCCATGAATGTCACCTTTATGTTAGATGGAGGAAGGTTAGATAGAGCTGTTGGGACTGAGCCTTGTGGATATGATGTTTGAGTAGGTTCAGATTATCTGAAAACATATAGATAAATCTCAAAGTAGAAATAATTTTTATGTTGATATTGGTTGATGAAACCAGTGGATTAGATTTGTTGATTGTTTATTCATTCGAGTTTCTCCTAGATTGGTTTATAGTATGACAAAAAGATTATAAAGTTGGTTCCAAGGTTCATTAGACCATTTGAAGTTGTCGATAGAATCGGGTTGTTAGCCTAAAAGTTTTCTCTTCCAAAGAAAAACATTAGTAATCCTGATTTTTTTTCTTATTTTGAAACTTTGGAAGTATCACCACTATATTTCACATGTAACTGAGGTGGATGGTGTTGACCTTGAGATAGATGAGTATTTTGAGGAGCTTGTGGTATGTGTGTTGGATCATAGTGAGAAAGTGTTGTGGGGAAAGTCGATGTTGATAGTTTGTATATTGTAGAAACTCAAGAATGTTGAGTGTGAAACATTTGAATTGAAATCATATATTTAGGCTCAATGGACCAATAATTTTGACACTAAATCTAAAATATGCTTAGGAGTGCAGCTCGAGGATGAGTTGTTATATGTGGGGAGATTTTTGGATCCTAACTTTTTATAGAGTTATATCAAGCTTGTGTATAGGTAAACTTTTATCTATTTTTGAGTATTTTTCTTTTGGGATTTACCTTCCGGTTTTTTCAGGAGGAAATTTGAGAAAAATGGGAGAAATCGAGCAGTTTGCGGTTGTTGCATTGTATCCCTAACCTTGCAACCCAGTGCAGCAAACCGAGAAACCCAATATAATATTTATATTCATGGTTAGCACATGGATTGTCAAATTATACACCCTCTTATGAGTAATATTTCAACCCCACAAAGGATTCTAATGGTTTAGGCACATGGTTAGGGGAAACCGTGTTCCCCTACCCAACTAACCATATGCAGAAATTTATTTGACACAAAAAATTAGATTTCATTATTCCTGGAGCCCCATTTTAAACCCAATTTGACCACCATTCCAACAGAACCACTCTTTAATTATTATAAGGACCTATGGATAGATTCCAAGAATTATTGACCTCCATTATTTGTGATTAGATTCCCAGATTGAAGATTTTCACCCCTCCTAATAAGTGGATACACTTCTGTTGGTTTTTCATTTATTATCCATTATTATTCTATCCAATAAAGGGTTACTTTTCTATTATAATTATTTCTAGAGGGGGGATTATAGATATATATCTAAAATATAAGGATATTTATTTTTTCAATATTTATTAGTGGTTTAGATCCAGATATTGTTCTACGTCGTTACTCCATTAAATTTTCAGGATTTCCGTTGGCCCATCGCTCAACAAAGATTCATAGTTGGTGTTCTATTATTAAAATCACAAAGTGTTTATATTAATTACATGTATATAATAGTATAATTTATAAATTTTGTTTTCGAAATAAATTTATGGTATGAATTAATTAATTTGAGAATTAATTAATTAGGTGATTGTGAATGGTATAAATTAATTGTTGAATTAATTTATAAAAATTATTGCGATTGTGAATTTGAGGATTTAATAATTCATTATTTAACTGATTATTAAAACATTGAAATTTTGAGACTTAGGGAATAATTAATTATTGAATTAATTTTGGAATATTGAGATTATATAATTTTATAAATTAATTGTTGTATTAATTTATAAAAATTTTCGTATTGTGAAATTTTTTATTATGGATAATTAATTGTGGAATTAATTATTGAGATTTTTTAAATATGAAATCAGTAATATTATTTTTTAAATTAATTGTTAGAATATTTAATGAAATTAATGGGATTAATTAATTAATGGAATTATTGTTATAAATTAATTGATGCATTAATTGAAGAGTCTGTCTTCTATAATTTATTATTGAATTTATTAATGGAGTTGTTAAGATTAATTAATTGTTGAATTAATTAATCTTAAATATGTGATACATTGTTTATATGTGATTGATTAAGAAAATGGGATTGGGAAACGGACTAACACACAAAACACCCATGAGGTCATGGAAATAGATTTCCAGACTCAAGGAATGCATGCTAGTTATATGGGATTTATACTGATTCTCTAAACACCTATGATGTGTGAGACAATGACTGATGCTCTAAATACTCATAGGGAACTAGGCATGATGATTTACACCTTAAATAGTTTCACTGTACTACAGTTTTAATTAAGTGTGTGATGAATTTAAATGAAATGGATAATGAAATCCTATTTGGTAAATGAATATTGAATTGATAATGTGAAGTGGTTCAGACTCTGACAATATCTAAAGTATGTATTAAGGTTTGAGTGTCCCCGGGAATCTGGGGGTTATATAGTTAAATAAATAGTAATTGAATAAATGTAAACTATTTAATTTTTTTTATTTATACAACTATATACAATATTATTGACTGGAGATTGTTTTGAAAACTTTTGGTGGTGGCCTACTGAGTTATACTAAACCCCTACTCGGGATACACGGTCAGTACCTAAATAGATTTCATGATTTTAGGATAGCATAAGGGAAAAGGCCTGGAATTAGATGGATGATTTGGGTATGGATCATAGATGAGGGAACCAGACATGGTTCAAGTCCCATTTGGGTTATAGTAATGTCTTTTCCTTTTAGTAAGAATTTTCACAATTAGCATGTACTAAGAATAGAATATTTTTTGTTCAGTTTTATATATTATATCCTCGGATTTGGTCATCTTGTCATAATGGAATTTTCATGGTCTTGTAATATTTTATGGAAATTATTATTTATTTAAATGGTTGAGAAATTTTGATAAATACGGTATCATCACCCCACTGTCAACATTATACCCACGATTCTAATCAAACACCTCTGACATAAAGTGAGTCATGCCTGAGGTGTAATGACCCGGACCCAGCCAGCCACCTGAACAGTGCCGAACGGTTTGGGTGTCACTACCTTAGGCCCACCTCCCCTGAACGCCAAAGGCTGCAGACTAGCAGCGAGGGTCTGTTAGGTATAGTGGGGAGGCGATACCCTCATTGAGGATCATAATAAGGGTACTGGTCCAAATATAACTGTAAAAATGCAGCGGAAAGAGAGACTCAATAGAATCGAACTAGACCCGTAGACTGGAAGCATAATCAATATAGATAAATAAGAGAATCAATAAATATAACAATATCAGTGGAAATAAACACTACAGCATACTAATAACATGTAACTACGACTGAACAGTAAAACATGCATCCAAAGAAGGTCATACAGAATTGAATATATAAATGGCGCCAATGGCTAACCAACAGTAGCTACAACAACTAAGCATGCCGATACAGAAAATTAAACCAAAAAAATAAAGTAAACCCCAGCTAGGCATGACCTCAAGGTCCATACCCTCTCCATGTAACAACTAACGCAGCCTAGCTCCTGAAGCTAGCCTCTTTATTGCACGTAGATCCATAAAGTCTGAACACGTCCCGATGGACCCATGTAGGGTGTGAGACAAATCTCAGTAGGATACCACCCAATGGTGCGTACCAAATATATGTGTTTAAGGAGTCATTCATTACAAGGAAAGCAGTAAACAGTACAATACACAAGTAAACACAAACTCCACTGGTGCTCAATAGCCACCATGGAGTGTCACCTGCTTTGCCCAACGCGGGAATCTCTATCGTGTAACTCAGAACCATGTACCACCTTCCTCCTTGTGTCTCAAGTACCGACGCCCTGAAGGCACGCCCAAGGATAGTGGCTCGGAACCAAGTTCTTCCTGACACCTCCTTTCTCAAGTACCGACGTCCCGCAGGGCCGCCCAAGAATAGTAACACGGCACCATGTGCCTCCCGAATCCTTGTGTCTCAAGTACTGTCATCCCGAAGGCACGCCCTAGAAGTAACCCGGAGGAACAGCGATATCTGCCCTCAAATCACAGTGATCCTCATCCCCCAACCAGATAGTCTCAATCATATCCCCTGAAGGCTCCTCACCTCCTGCGTGGATTTCTACGGCAAGCACCACCAACCAAAATACATAACCGCAACTACGGGAGCCTCTACCCACACGAGTGGTCAAAAACACCTCATCACAGAGTATCTCTTTCTTCACACTACGCAATGTTTCGGGTGAGCGGCAATCACCAAGCTAGTACCTAAGCCACCAACTCATCTGACACCATGTGTCCCTGCGACCATGCCACTCATGTCTGATGGAATCACCATCCTCGTAACCCAGGCCATGCCCAACCTGACAGTCGTACAGCCTCAAGACGACATCCATGACGCCCAATCCAGTGGTCAAAACCACCCAAAGTGACTCGGGCCAAACCCAACCTGTGATCTGCATCACTCAAGAATATCTGGTACATGCCTAACACCACCCAAAGGGTCCAGCAGACGCAATTCAGTAATTGCATATAAAACATATTTAAATAGAAAACATAAACCAGCAAAAAAACTAAATAGTTGAATTGCACTATGCGAGGTGGTGTCCCATACTAGCCATGAGGTCTTAAATTCCTCTAACAATTTATTAAAGACATTAATAAATTAAACTAACCAGTTTAACACATTAATATTTCAATTAAAACCATTTTGGCGTTCCCCGGCCAAAATGCCCTGATGAGCCACGGCCCCTCACCCAACCCGCTCATGAAAACTTGTAATAGGGCATACCCAAAGGCACCCCATTGGTCCCACAAGCAGTTTAATATGAAATAGCAGATAAAACGGGTCCCACTCAAAATACCTGAAAATGCGCCGAAGGTCGCGTCACCCAAATAATAGCGAATATATAAAATGAAGTATGCACCACCAACTAGAGACTCATACGATGCTATTCCTCCGGTAACAGCTGCCAATTTGGTCTAAAATGCTTTAAATATACGAAATATTCAAAACCGCTCAAAACCCTATAACTCGTTCTAGAACGAAAATCAAAAAAACGGTGCAAGAGGAATCGAGGCCTTACTAAGGGGGTTCCAACTCATCAATTCATGATCAAAACGGAGTTCGTATGGTCGATCAGGAGAATGAAGAATATCTGGTCAGCTTGGTTCGCGAAACCAGGTGAGTTTTTGAGGTTCTGCCTCAAAACGAGGCTACTGCCCGTTTTAACGCAAAAAAAAGAAACTACACGACGTGCACATCAGGAGTACACACCATGTAGGTCATTTAACTATTCATATGATGGATTAAATTCCACCGAATTACTTTCCGAACCTACCGACATGAGTACATGGCGTGTACCTATGGGTACATGGCGTGTATGTGGTTTCTCTTCTCTACCTCACCGACTTACGCACACTCCATGTATATCCCGCATACACGGATAGACTACACGGCGTGTCCAAGGGGAACATCTCATGTACCTGGTTTTACCCGACCCATAGTCCTACATGCCATGTATGGCCACCACACAGTTGGGGGTACACTGCCTGTTTCAAACTAGACGTCGTGTAGTAAGAAATTTCTATACAGTCACCTCATGGCATGTACTTGGTGAGTACACGACTGACACTTTCTTAACATATACATGTTGTTTACATAAAAGTATATGTCGTGTAGTCTAGAAATTTCTAGAAACTGCCCTTTTTCTCCTGTTTCCTTAGAAACCAGTTAAAAATTCAAACAAGGTTGGGATTTTGACCTATCCTAAAAACTCAGGTTCTTACAAACTCCCCACCTTAACATAGCTCATCCCTGAGCTACCGAACGAAACCCGTATATGCCACTGAACACGCCCATCCTGGTTAAACAACATGGATTACCCCGTTCCCAAGGTCTAGCTAAATTCCTCAAGGGGGATCCCCACCTTAGGAATTGCATACTCGGTCTCAACCAACAAAACTCAAAGAAAAAAATGTTTACTAACCAGTTTTTCAGATGTGTAGTCCTCCCATGATGCATCATCACCCCTGCACCCCATTGGCACACCTGTGTCATTCCTGACACCCAAAATATCCTGCACTGCATCGGTGTCTGCCTCCACGAGGTCCTGCATCCCATGGATGCTCAAAATCAAACATGGTGCCTAGCACCTCAAGTAGTTTGCATCCTTGATGCACCGATGCCCACGACACCTCAAGTAACCTGCATCCTCGATTCCCTGATGCCCATGGCACCTCAAGTAACACGCATCCTCGATGCCTCGATGCCCATGGAACCTCATGTAACTCGCATCCTCGATTCTCCGGATACTACGCATCACATAGATATATATATATATATATATATATTCAACGGAGGTAAGAAAGCAGTAAAAGGTAGTGCATAACTACTACCCTTACTCTCCCCCACTGCAACCCATACCCCACGGCATCCCGGCCTCATGACCTCCTTACCCACCTTCAACAGAGCCAAGTATCAAAAGTACCTCGGGCCATGCCCGTCCTGACAACTCACATTGCCTAAAACCGATGAACGATTCACCCAATCTGGATAGTTACACTGCCTCAGCCATAGTACATGCCTGCTCTCATAAGAGTCAGACCCAAAATCCTGCAACATACAATTCTAAAAATATCTAAAGCATGGAACCTCACATTGAAACAACGAGCAATTCTATCAGGAATTTCACCTATTCACATTTCAGAGAACACAAGCATGGTAATTGATTCTTATTCACATGGTATTATCACATCACAATGCATACGTGCAATTATGAAAATGAAATAACCTAAAAATGTGCCTATCAAAATCCAAACAAGAAAGCCTTTCCATACCAAGCCAATGTCCAATTCTCCCTTACTACACTGGGTCAAGGGTCACATATCACAATAACGAACATCACACATCAAGTGAGCCACCGAGGTGGAAATCATATAAACGGTAATCTGAGAAAAAAGAAGACAACAATTCCCACCCATGGCAACTTGGTCCATCCCTCGTACTTGGGGCTGCAGACACCCAATCACAAGGTAGAAACCCAGTCCTTGTAACAAACTACCTCCAAGCTACCATATCCCAAATTGTAAAACCAGCAGAAATAAAAAAATAAGTCTCAATCTCATTATTATACATAAAAACACTGCTACTAAATCCTTGTCAAGAACTCCATTGATACCACTATATAACGACCTAGACCCGTCCAACCACCCGAACAGTGCCGAACGGGTCGGGTGGCACTACCTTTGGAGAACCTCTCCTAAACGCAAAAGGTTTCCGACTAGCAGCAGGGTCTGTTAGGTATAGTGGGGAGGCTATACCCTCTCAGAGGATCATAATAAGGAAACTAGTCCAAGTATAACAGTAAAGATGCAGCGGAAAGAAAGACTCAGAAGACTCAAACCTGACCCGCAAAGCGGAAGCATAATCAATATAGATAAATGACGAAACCAATAAATATTACAACAGTAGTGGGAATAAACACAACAGCATGCTGATAACTTTTAACTATGACTGAACAGTAAAACAGGCATCCAAATTAGGCCATACTCAACTGAATAAAAAAAGGGTGCCAATGGAAAACCAACAGTAGCTACCACAAGTAAGCATGCTGATACATAAAAATAAACAAAACACACTAAACCCCAGCTAGGCATGACCTCAAGGTCCATACCATCTTCATGCAACAACTAACGGAGCCCAGCTCCTAAAGCTGGCCTCTTTCCTACACCTAGATCCATAAAGTCTGCACTCGTCCCGAAGGGCCCGTGCAGGGTGTGAGACAAATATCAGTAGGACACCACCCAATGGTGCGTACCAGATATATGTGTTCAAGCAGTCATGCATTACAATGAAATCAGTAAACAGTATAATGCACAATTGAAAACAAACTCCACTAGTGCTCAACAGCCACCATGGAGTGTCACATGCTTCGGCCAATGCTGGAATCTCTGTCGTGCAACCTGGCACCATATACCACCTGACGCCTCGTGTCTCAAGTACTGACGTCCCGAAGGCACACCCAAGGATAGTATCCAAGCACCAAGTGCCTCCTGACACCTTGTGTCTCAAGTACCGATGTCCCGAAGGCCCGCCAAAGAATAGTAACCTTTCACCACGTGCCTCTTGGCACCTTGTGTCTCAAGTACCGACATCCCGAAGGAACGCCCAAGATGTAACGCGTAGGAATAGCGATGTCTACCCTCAAATCATGGTGAGCCTCAACCCCCAACGTGATAGTCCCAATGCTATCCCCTCAAGGCTCCTCGCCTCCCACGTGTATTTATACGGCAATCACTCCTAACCAAAATACCTAACTGCAACTACGGGGGCCTCTACCCACACGAGTGGTCAAAACCACCTCATCATGGAGTATCTCTGTTTGCACACTACTCAAAGTTCTGGTTGAGCGATAATCACCAAAATAGTACCTAATCCACCAACTCATCTGACCCCTCGTGTCCCTGCGACCATGCCACTCAAGTCTGATAGCATCGCCATCCTAGTAACTTGGGCCATGCCCAACCTGACAGTCGTACTGCCTCAAACCAACATCCATGATGCCCAATCTCGTGGTCAAAACCACCCAAAAACCCCGGGCCAATCCCAACCTGTGATCTGCATCCCTCAAGAATATCTGGGACATGCCCAACACCACCCAAAGGGTCCAACAGACACAATTCAGAAATTGCATATATAACATATTTAAACAGAAAACATAAACCAGAAGAACAAACTAGAAAGTTGAATTTCACTATGCGAGGTGTTGTCCCATACCAGCAATGAGGTCATAAATGCCTCTAAAAATTTATAACAGGCATTAATAAATTAAAATAACATGTTTAACACATTAATATTTAAATTAAAACAATTTTGGAGTTCCCCAACCAAAATGCCTCGATGAGCCACGGCTCCTCATGTGACCCGCTCATGAAAACTGGTAACATGGCATACCCAAAGGCACCACATATGTCTCACAAGCAATTTAATATGATATAGAAAATAAAACGGGTCCCGCTCAAAATACCTGAAAACGTGTCGAAGGCCGCGTCACCCAAACAATTGCGAAAACATAAAATGAAGCATGCACCAACTACTAGAGACGTACGATGCTAATACTCTGGTAACAGCCACCAATTCGGTCTAAAACGCATTAAATCTACAAAAGATTCAAAATCTCTAAAACCCCTATAACTCATTCTAGAACGAAAATCAAACAAAACGGCGCAAGTGGAATCAAGGCCTTACCGAGGGGGTTCCAACGCATCAATCCGTGATCAAAATGGAGTTCGGACGGTCAATCGGGAGAAAAAACAAGATCTGGCCGGCTTGGTTCACGAAACTGGGTGAGTTTTTGAGGATTTGCCTCAAAATGAGGCTACTGCCCGTTTTAATGCAAAAAAAAAAGAAACTACACGGCATGTACTTCATGACTACATGTCGTATAGGTCATTTAATAGTTCATATGATGGCTGAAATTCCACCGACTTACATTCCGAACCTACCGACATGAGTACACGGTGTGTACCTATGGGTACACGGTGTGTACGTGGTTTCTCTTCTCTACCTCGCTAACTTACCCGCACGCGTATATCCCACATACACAGCTAGACTACACGGCGTGTCCAAGGGGAACATGGTGTGTACCTAGTTCTACCCGGAAAATAGGACTACCCACCATGTATGGCCACCACACGGTCGGGGGTACACAGTGTGTTTAATACTACACGCCATGTAGTTGGAAATTTCTACACGGTCACCACAAGGCATATACTTGGCGAGTACACGGCCGGAATTTTCTTAACATATACATGGTGTGTACTTAAAATTACATGTCATGTAGTCTGGAAATTTCCAGAAACTGGCCTTTTATCCTGTTTCCTTAGAAACAATTTAAAAAATTCAAACAGGGTCGGGATTTTGACCCATTCTAAAAACTCAGGTTCTTACATGAGGTCTTGTAGTGGTCGTAGTCAGGTCACCGGTGCTTGGAACCTGAGTTATGACGTTACAGATGATATCTCAAATATATCATTTCATATGAGGTATAAAAATTAGGAATTTATATTCATTTTGTTTGGATTGAAAAATTCACCCACTATTTTTTACAATTATAAGTTAATCCGTCAAAAGATAAGGCATTGAGGTAGTGTTCAATGCCAAAAATATAATTATGGTCTGTAGTTTCCATGGATTAACAGATTAATAATAATTATTTGTGTATTTTATTTATTAACTAACATATTAAATAAGTTAATATGTTAAGGGTATATGTTTTTATTTTTATGATAATATAATGAATGATACAAATAATTAAATAGGATATTAATCAATGCACATATATTGAATTTACCATTAGAGAGGGATAGATTCATGATATTTAGAGTTGCATCAAAAAGAGACTTCAATAGGTACTTGAAAAATGATAGAGTTCTTCCTATGAATCATGGTATTAAATAATTCATGAATAAAGTTTTTCAACCCATGATCTTGAGTTCAGAGATATAATATTTTCACTAAATATATGGAGGAATTACCTTTATTATGATAGATGTGAAATATATACGGATCAAAAAAAATTACATACATATTCTCCTAAAAAGGGCTCTATAATAGGAAAATTTGAAAGTTAGAAATACTCGAAAATTCTGATTTATTAATAAAATATCACCTTGGAAATAAAATAAAGGTGGTAGATGCATTAACTAAGAAATATCAAGGTGTTTTGAGTAAAATCTGGATTGAAAAAATATTATATATTCATGGATTTAGTGAAGCTTCATATAGGAACCATTATAAGAGGTAAAATGACACACTAATTCCAAATTATTTCTAAATGGTACATATTTGATAAAATAAAAAGTTCTTGGCTTGATGATGATAATATTAAAAAGAAAATCAATATCATCAATAATATGATGTTTTTAAACTACATCTATTAAGAGGGTAATTTAAAATATGAAAATAGTTTATGTGTTCTATATATTACAATGATTTATTAGACCAATCTCATAGATCATGTTTCTATATGCACACTAGTAACACTAAAATGTATCGGGTTTTGCAAGGGAATTTTTAGTGGGATAATATGAAACAAGAAATTGCAGTCAATGTATCATGATTCTTGGTATCTCAATAGGTAAAGAATGAAATTAAACATCCTAAATGATTCATGCATCATCCACCTACTTTGTTACAAAAATGGGATGAACTTTTTATATACATTACCACAATACTTCAACGCACCTTTTAATTAATGAATTCATATGGGTTATTCTTAATTTTCTGACCAAGTACATGTATTTCATCACATTGTGTTAAGATATAACTCTTTGTCATCTAGTAAGAATTTATTTTAATGATGTTGTGAGAAATCATGGTGAATCGCATTAGTTTGTATCTAATTATTATCTATGTTTAACATATAAATAATAGTAGAGTCTTCATATGACTCTAAAATCTAGACTACATTTGAGAACAACCAACTATCCGCAAACGTATTAGTAATCTATAATGACTATCCAAGCATTATAAGATATGTTGATATTGTGCCTTATTAACATTCAAGGAATGTGGGATCCACATTTAACTTTTTTTTAATTTTAAATAGAATAATAGCTTCCATTTGATTATAAATATAGTATAATAATATCATTATATAAAAATAGGTGTCTCACACCAACTTCTTATAATAAAGTTCATTAAAATAACCTTGTAGGTTCAAATCTCATTGAGGAAACAACATTGAAAGTTAAGACTATACAAAATAATGTTAATGTAACTCAAAGTATTAAAATAAATATATTGATAACTAAAGTTGGGATTTAGAATTTCAATGAGAATATCTTGTTTTCATGATCCTGTATTAATGGAAATTTTCATAATGTTTTAGAATAAAAGTAAATTATGTATTGAGTACATATAGACTTTTGATTTTATGGAAATAATTAGAGCTTTGGATTATGATTTTTCAATGCCACCAAGCCTCCCGAAATTCTTTGATTCTTACATATATTTTAATTAACGAATTACAAGAAAACACCAATGAATTTTTTCCCATGATGAAAAATAATGGTTCCCAAATTTATCTTATTGTCAATATCCTCTCTAGTTTCTAGACAATAGTGAACACATGTTGAGGAATCGAACTACTAGGATGGTTAAGGTACTTTGGAGAAATCATAAGATAGAAGAGATAAAACAGGAAAACAATAAGTTATCATGAAAAAAATCTTGTATAATTTTATGATGTTTTATTATGGAAATTTTTAGGTTGAAATTTTTAAAGGAAGGAAGAACGTAACACCCGATATTCAATTATAGTTAGTATTCCTTTCATTCTAAATAATAAATAGAATTATATGAATATATTTATTCATAAATGTGATTAAATATCACAATTTTTATAAATTTTATATAACATAAATGATATTATTTTTGAATTATTCATAACAAAAATATGATCAGTAGAAATATTTTCTTTTTCTTAAAACATTAATTTATTACTGAATAGTTAAAATATCAATTTTATAGAAAACTATATTTTCCATTAAAGTATTAAAAAAGCTTCATTTTTTCAATATTAATTTTAAAATTTAATTACATCTATTTTACTAAACATAATCAAATTAATTTTATTTTAATTTAAATTATTCTTAATTTTGTTATAAATCAATTTTGTACTTAAAAAATTCATTTTTCTGAAAAATATTTTTTATCAAATTATCTGAAATTATACAGAAAGTGATTTCTTCCAATTTGAGAATTTTAATCATGAAAATTATAATACATATTTATAATAATTTTATTTTATATTATATAATAATATCAACTCAATTTTATTTCATAATGAAAATTAAATGTGTTAAATATTCATTACCTCAGTTAAGGGTAAAATGTGTATAAAAGGTCAAAAATTAATTGATAAGGATTAAATATAACACCAAAAAACATTATGAAACCACATTATATTCTTTTATTTTAAAAATAACCATATCATAATAGAATATATGTCATTTTGGATCAATTTTTATTGATTAAGACATTAATATATTTTAATCTTTGTAAAAATTTCAAGTGTGTCCTCTCCCTCACATATAAAAGAAAATCACTGAGCCTCTCTTAGAGGAACATATAGGGCCTATTATTCTTTCAAATAACTTCAGAAAAACTTCCTAGAATCCTTACACATATACTAGTGGTATTTTATTGATCAAAATACCTTTTAATAGATTATTGAGTTATAAACCTCAGGAGGTTGTCTGAAGTAAAAGTATAATTATTAATTGGGTGTTTTTATTTTATTTCCAACTGTATAACCTTAAAATATTATATAATAATGATCATATAATAACACTATTATCTGACATAAAATTAAATTTTATTACGATGTAAGCACATTTCTTATTCATCACCTTTCCATCTTACATAAAATGAAACCATCGCTCATGCATATGTACAGCCAACGGTCTCCATATATCGGTGTAATTCTATTTTTATGGACAATTTACATGGAAATATATAAATATGAAAATAATTAATATATATTTTATTTATCATATAATTATAATTCTTTAAGGAAAATCTTAGATTTACCTTCTTACCCTTCCACCTTTCAAAAAATTATAACATTGTGTTTGGCTATGTGTGGACCATCACCTCCATTAATGCGATATAATTCTTTTTTCATGTCCAAAATTCCTAAATGATTATAAATATGAATATAAAGAGAAAAAATGATATTTATATCACTCTTAAAATTCAGGATAGGATTTAACAATGGGAATAATATAGGGACCAAAACAACCAAACCAAAACTTATAAGAAAAATGAATCAATTAAAACCCAAAAATAATAATAATAAAGATAAATTATTTAAGAAAATATATTTAAACGTAATAAATGGATAATATATATTATAATAAGTATTTATATATTACTTCTATATATTTATAATAAATTTTATCATATTATATTGTTGTAAAAATCACTAATGAAAAAAATAATGTATCTAAGGTAAGGGTTTATTTCACAATCTCATATTTATACGATATTGTTTATATTTATGTTTTTTATGGGGTTGATTATATCAAAATTCATATCTTAAACAAAATACATCTAATTATAATATTTTTTATACGGTTTCAATTATTTTTTCTATTTTTAATGTCTTTGGAACTCAAAATGATCAAACAATTTTTTTATGTAAAATCATCTTTGTTTTTTTATTTCGATGGGATATTTTTCTTCTATGTCCATGTTTTCATTAAATTGTTTTCATGAATGTTCTGATAATTTTAAAATGATTAATCAATTTAATTTTAAGAAATTTTTTACATTCTATAAAAATGAATATTTTTTTATTTTCCGAATGGGATACTTCTATAAAAGATGTATGTGGAATATTTATTTTAATTCGAAAAAAACAAATAAATTTTTCCATATTCTTGAATATTATTTTCCATAAATAATCCTTTTAAATTTTCTATGCTAATTTATATTGATAATTTTTTCATAATATTGTAGATATTTTTATTTTTTAAATAAGTGATTTCAGCATGAAAATTGTATTCTCATCATTAAATGTTTTATTAATATTTTAAATGTTTTTAATCTATGTAAATACCCCTTGATGGATATTATGTTTTAATAGATATATAATATAATTTTATAGTCCACAATTTTATTTGGATGACTTGTGATCATGTTTTCATATATTTATTTAATAGATGACATATCAACATCTAACATGTATGTTTTTCAAAACAAACATTTTTGTTGATTGTGAATTGAATTTTTATTCACCCCTTTCATATCCTAAATTTATTAGATATATTATGTGATGGTATGGGCCTGTTATATCCCCTCTATTCATCAATATTTTTCATAATATATATGAGTTTTTTGGTTTTACGACTAACCTATTTATTTATAATGTAATTGTATAAGGCCTAGATGTTAAGATTATGATGTATAATACAATTATATATTTATTAAAATAGTTATTGTTATCCATGTGATTATTTACATTGTTATTTCATACATGGATATATACCCATTTTATGATAATATATGTACGAAATATTCTATTATTATTTATCTCTGATATTTTATTTATGATTTATTTCCTTTTTGAAATTTTATATTGTATTATTTCACTTACGGACCATCTATGTTGACCGATAATGTTTTACATTTCCAAAGAATACTAAAAATGGTTATATTAATGAATTTTTAGATTTAATAGAATATATAATAATCTTATAAAAAATATTATCTTCATTTTATGCCTTCAAATTTAATGTGATAATTATATATGAATATAGATTCCAAATATTATCAAACTATTTGATCCTTTTGTATGTGAACCTTTGTATATGTTTCAAATATAGTAATATAGAATTTGGTTCTAAGTTTCTAGAGTCAATGTGTTACAAAGAACAATAATATGAGGATGTGTTTGGGATAATATAATTTTCATAACTAACCTAATAATTTAACTAAATATGCACCATAATAAATTTAATAATTGAATCACAAGATGTAGTTTATGTGTTTTATTCCATGGATTCATTTATAGAAATAAAAGATGATATTTTATAAAATTTCTTTCTTTATTATTCACATTCATATTCTTTTTATATACTTATCAATCTGGATTGATGTGACACTTTTTCTTTCATTTTTTTCATGTCACTTCTATTGAAAGAATTTGATTTATATTTTTGTCATCGTAACTTGGAATCTTATTCATCATTAGTAAATTTAATTTCTTTTCCAATTGGTCAATTTTAATCTCACTTCTGTATGAGTCATCATCATCAATGGATTTGAAGAAAACTTTTATTTTCAATTAATTGGATACGTTACCTTCTTTATCTTACATAAGGAGAGATCAACTAAGTTTCTCAAGAGACATATTATTTATATCTTTCACCTATTTTATATCCCTCATCACTGGTTCCCAATATCTAGGTAATACCCAATGAGTTTTCATTACAAAATATTCTATAGAAAAAATCATACCAAATATAATATCATCCATTTAAAATATTATTAATGTGATTTAACATATTAGAAATTTATTCATTTTCATGAATAATAAAGAATTGAGAGTCTTCTCTATGAAAATAAAGATTAATATCACTGATTTTTTGTGGCTTCAGGGTTAATTTCAAACAATTTCCAAATTTCATGAGTTTTTTTTCAAGTATACATATGATTAAATTAATTTTGGGTTAAACCATAGGGATAAGCATTCAATTCATTACTATCTAATTAAAAATAATTGATATCTTGTGGATTGAATTTATCTTTTGTTTCAATATTTGTGGTACAACCCTAAATAACAATTTTACAAAAAATATATCTGATCATTCTCTTGAAAAATGACATGTTTTTTTTCCAATAAGATTAATTTGTACAATAAATTAAAGGATCATTGGTATATAAGGAATAAACCATCATATAAATTTAATTTGAAACTCGATGAAGTTTAATAAAACAAATTTAAAAAAACTAATAAATTTTAAAAAAACTCAAAGGTACCATTAGATACCAATTTTTTGTCAGAGTAGAGTGGAAACAGAAGGGTTGAATATAATTTTAAAATTTTAAACAACTAAATATCAATGAAAAATATAAAATTAAAAATAATAAAATAAACTAAAATTTCAAATATTGATTCAAATAAAACAATAATAATTAATTGAATAATGTAATATATCTATTTTGTTGAGTAATCACAATGTAATTAAGCTAGGAGTATCATAATTCAAGAAAAAAGTGATTTGAATATAAAAATTGATTAATCAAATAAACCAAGTACTTTCATCATATAAACATAATTACATAATTAAATATTATCAATTTAATTATATTGAAATGTTGTGAATATAAAAAAATTATGTGGAATATAAATAAAGGATACGTAGAGATATTTGATAAATTTTTTCGACAATAGATTCGTGTGAGCCCTTATATATCTGATTACAGGGTTTAGAGTTTTTTCATATAACTACATAGATTTTATTGATGATCATGAAACCAATTCCACCATTTCATTTTTTTTATTTTGATAAGAAACCCAAATCACTCATTTTTTATGATTTTGAGCACCCCATTGAAATTCATCAGATAAATTCTTATTAATTTAATTATATTGTAGAAATTTCACCCTACTATGTATTTATAATGTTATATCAAATTAAATGTTAGATAGGGGAATGTATAAAATATCCATTAACATTGGGAAATGAAATTGGAACTTTGAAATTGAGATTGTTAAACATTGATTTTTCAATAGAATATTTTAAAAAAAATTCAATCCACTCATATGATTCTTCTATAGTACCAAGCCATGGACGTCCTCTATTTATAACCTCCAAAAGAACTATAAACATAATGGAATTATTTCTAGTCCTTAGTAAACATCAATAAAAATTTAATCTCTTTTGTTCCACTAAAATAAATAACATAGAATAGTTTTATCTTCTCTACTTAAAAGCCGTACAATCCCATCGGCTAGCTAGTGAGACACTTGGAGATCACTATTAATGGAAAATTGACATTGGGTAGTCAGTTCTCCTCCACCTGGTAGCTGGTGGAACTTTTGTAATTCGTACTACTCTATATTGGATATTGATTTTCAATAACTCCTCCATAGATTAGTTGGTCAACTACTTTGTCAAGTAACATTTTTTCCACATGGCATCAACTGGCAAGGGATTTCTACAGGGGCTATTTTGCATCCTATAGTGCTAAAAAATACACATATTCCATTATAAACATATTTCAACCCATATATAGGTAATGTAACTTTATTCTAAAAAATCTTTTAATACTTCAATTGATATATAATATTCCTTCAAGTAATTTCTTCTAAACACGTTGAATTTAATCACTTTCTCCATTAGAAAGCTATCTTTGTATTCATTTTTAAAAACTATTTAATACATAAATGAAACCATTAAATACAATTATTAGTAGTAGAGATCATGAAAAAAATCAATATATAAAGATAGGTATGATAGATAATTATTTGTTGGAACATGGTTTCTCTCCCCTTCTAGTAACTATAGTAAATTAAAAGGTTGAAAGTCCTCTAAAGAGGTTAAAGATAGTGGACCTTGTCCAGTATCATCTAAATAAAGAAAATATTCATGGAGAGTGTAACCAATAGGTGGTTATATTCATCAAATATGGAAAAGGGATCACTATAAGAGAAAATGATAATAATTAAATAACAATCGTGTGGTTGCTTCCACATCGGTAATATTAATGATTGCATATAATTTTCTAATGCACTACTTAGTAATAAAATACTATTGGGAAATCAAATATTTATATCTAAATACATGAAACAAGGAAGTTCATAAAGATTACAATAAGTAAGCGGAAGTCTTTCTAAAGATAAAGGAGGTTGAATCTTATGTTAGATAAGTGAAGGTCATAAATTCACACTACAAAATGGATTTTTTCATAGAAATACTATAGTATTATATTGAGTGTTACAAAAATAATTTTCTTAGGGTCCAGTTATAGACACAATGAGTCATTATTCCTAAAATAAAATGAATATTGTTGTGTTATATCATACTCAATCAATAGATTGATAATACTTGAATCAAGGATATTTAATATCATAAATTAATGATTAATGTGAAATATAAGACTCAAATAATACCCATAAAAATAATGATAATTATTTTTCAAGATAAACTAAAATTAATGGAAAATGATATACCTATAAAGTGGTACAAACTCTTAGAATATAAAATAAATAGTTATTTAAATATACACTCATTTTTTGTTTTATGAAAAAGAAAATTTAGATAAAATTAAGAAGCATTTTAACAATGTTTTATTCCATATTTTGGAATTTTACTAAATTTGTGTCATATTTTTTGGGAGTGTACTATATCAACAATAATATATAATATATGATGATTTCCATTCTCACAAAAACCCATGTGGTTTTCTAATGTAGTCATTTTAAGAGATTTTTCGGAATTCATATAAAGCTGAAAAGAATTTAAAATAATGAGAATTGATCTAGAAACATTGTTTCAAACCCAACATTCCATGAATGAGCTTATGTTTCATTATCCCAATGTTACTCTAAAAAGATAATCCTTTTGTATGGTAGCAACCTTATGCTACACTAAACAGTTTTTATTAGGATCAGCATCCTTAGGCTTTGATAATTGGTAAATGTATGGATCAACAACCCTACATTGGTATTTGTATTCAAGAATTTCTATTCATATATATGTTTTAGAAAGTGAATGTATGGTTTATCAAAGCTATATTTGGGATCTTATGCTAAAAAGGTATAAATATTGACTATCATCCCTATGCTACTTGTTTTTCTAATGTTACATGAACATCAAAGTATGGTTGAAGAACAATTTGTAGGTAGTAAATGTACACTACATAAATAAATCCTACACAATGCAATGGAACCCTACACTATGAAAAGGAACCCGACGCCACACAAGTTGAACACTACATTTGAGTTTTTAATAAAAAAAATGTTTTAAGCAGTATTTCAATCTGACATTGCGGCAATTGTATCATCAAAATTGAAAACCAATTTGGGGCTTGTTATAATCCTTTCAATAAATTTTATTTATCAGACAAAATCACTCATGTTCTTATGGTAGGTTACAACACCCCGGGTTAATTGGAATATTAATTTCAACAACCAATCACAATATTTTCTTAGACCTATAATTTAAAAGAAAACCTCATGTTATATATATTTTTCCATTGAATCATTTAAAAATATGGGATATTCATGTTAAAAAAATTATATTCGATTACTTTTGGGTGAATATCTTCTCATAATTTTTGTTGTTTTGAATGATAATCTCCTCTTAAAATACTAACCATTAGACATATACATGTTATACCTTGTACTTCTATAATATTACTTCTACTATTTTTTATTGAATTTCATTTGTTATAGTGATCACTTTAGAACATTACCTTTATTAAAACTTTCATTTCAAAAAAATAATATCCATTTACATTAAGTTATTACTCCTGAAACTTTGAAGAAAAACCCATATCATCAAATCAAACTCTTATGATTTATTGGAGTTTCAACTACTATGACTTAGTTGTGGTGGAGTATCAACTTCTTGATCTATGTTGTGGATATTTGGTTCCCTATAAAAGAAACAGAAGGTTTTGTTATTAGTTTAGTTTATAATGGTGTAAAAATCTAGTATTATTTTCTGGTTTTATGGTCCTATGACAAGAGGGAGATTCTAGTGAAATTTCCCTAGCTCTTAGAGAGAGTGATGGGTTGAGGGGACTATGGGATCTTTGTACCCTGGACCTCTATAAATATTTTTGTTCACTATTTCTATTAGTCCACAATATATACTCATTCCAAATGTGAACACTATTTATCTTCATAAATCATTAAAGGAGTAAAAATCCAAAATTTTGGAGGATTTCTATAAAGGCACAATTCAACCCCCCCTGTGTTTCTTTGTATTATTTCGACCACACAATTGGTATAAAAAGAGATATTTTTAAATAAATCTATAACATTCTATAAGGATAGGTTCTATACAAAGATAGAAATGGCAGATCATAGAGAAGAAATGTCTCTGGTATGTGTGTTGTATGTCAATGGAAAAAAATATGGATTCTAGAAATCTATAATGGTCGTATATCTAAAAAATATTAGATTCAAAGTCTTCTAAAAAGTAAGTACTCATTATAAGATTCCTGAGAAACCAGAAACATGGACTGAGGAAACAAAAGTTAAGTATGATATCAATTCTAATGCGATGAATTATATTATTAGTGTTCTTGGACCATATAAATTTAATCTTGTATCAGAATTTTCAACGACGTATGAAATGTGGAAAACTATAGAATTTTCTTATGAAGGAAAATATAATTTCAGAAAGATAAGGTATGCTACAATGAAACTAAATTTTGAAACCTATAGAATGTATGATAGTGAAAGCATCATAGAGATGAATGTATGGCATATAGAAATTTTCTACAATATTATAGTCTTAAGAGAACCCATCAAACAATCTAATCATATTTTCAAAGTACAAAGTGTAGTGCCTTTTAGGTGGAATGGAATACCTGCTGCTGTTATCCAATCAAGCCCTATGAAATATCTCACAATAAATGAATTAATTGGGAAATAGATGATATATTAAGTAGAGATGTAAGCTGAAGGTGAAGATCATAAAATTTTATTAAATAAGTAAAATATGTATCTAAAAGTAACATCTCAGAAAAATAGCATAATATAAAAGAAAGAATAGAAAATAAAATATAAATTCAGATTCCTAATGTTCTGAAATAGAACTAGCTCAGTTAGATAGAAAGTTCAGTAAATTAAACAAGAAGAAATATATTTTTTTTAAAATACTTCAACATATATGATAAATAACTAAGAGAAGATCAATTTTATGAATGAAATAAATTGGGACATATTAGTCCTGGTTTTACACAAGAAATATATCAAAAGAGAAGATGTGAAAAGTGATATTAGAATAATTTTGATTATGAGGGAAAAGGAAAAAATAGAAATGAAAACTACCTAGAGTGTATCTAAAGACTTTAACATCTCTTCAAAATCTGATTCAAAAATGGAGAAATAATATCTCAAATCCAACATGTGCATCATGTCTGAAGATGAAATTGTACAAACATATTACTACCATGATTCTGATACTAGTACTTTATCAAATGATTAATTGGGTACCCTCTATTCTATATTAGAAGAAAAATAATATTCCTTATTAAAGAAGAACAAGTCATTGATAAATATTCATAATTATGTTTTAGGTGAAAGTGATACCCAGCTAAAACAACTTCTTGTGTTTATTTGAAGATTCAACTCATCTACATGAAACTGTACTTATCAAGATAAAATAATTAAATAACTACATGATGAAGTAGAGTCTTATAAAAGTGATACCCGTGTTTTCACTAATGGAGAAACAATTTTAAATAATATTCTAGGTAATCATGTCATTAAAAGATAAAGATTTGGAAAAGGAAGCAAGGGAGTGAATTCAAAATTGAATAAAAATCATTTTGTTCCTAACTCAAAAAACACAACATATTATCATTGTGGGACACAATTTATGTCACTAGTAATTTTAATTTGAAAAATAACAAATTAGAGGTATTAAAATAGATTTTATTTCCAATAGTTTTTGTAAAGAAATTTATATGAGTTATGAAATAATAAAGTAGATTTGGGTTCCCAGATCATTTCTCTCAAGCACTACATGACCCAAAAAGAAAAGGGTCACTAAGAAAATTGTGTTTTAAATTATTTTGTAAGAAAACTTTCATTGGAATAGAACTCCCATATGTTATATGGAAAGTATTTTTTTATTCATATTAGTATAGAATCAATAAACATCCATACACTAACTCAAATCATTGGAGGACTAGTAACTTTTAATTACAATGAAAAAGGAAAAATTGTTGGAGTTAGAACTATTGGAGATCAAAAGACTATCACAATCAAAAATGAACTATATATAAAAGGGTTAAAACAAAATATTATAAGTATTTATCATCTCTATGATGATGGATTTTATGTTGATTTTTCTAAAAATTATTGATCTATGTTTAAAGATAAGTTGCGTTAATTTAGAGAACCTGGAACTGATAATCTCTATAATTTGTATTTAAATGTATTATATAAAAAATAAGTAAATTATTTTACAGCTAAGTCAAATGAGTCATGGGTTTTCCATATAATAATTTTAACCAATAATATAAATTCATTACATAAATTTTCTAATATATAGTTATTTTCTGATTTGTGTATTCATACATTAGATAATGATAGATTATATGATGCATGCCAAATTGGTTAATAAAACAAATATTCTTTCACATATATTAAAACATTTCATCATATAAACACTGAGAACTTAACCATAGGGTTTTTTTGGACCACATTGAGTAAAAACTATCGCTGGTAAATTATATGTCTATGTTTTAGAATATTATTTTACTATATTTAAATGGATTTATTTTCTAAATAAATTGGAGTATTAACTATTTTTGAAATTGTTTGTAATATTTTTTAAAATGAAAGAGGTTTTAAAATTATTTCATTAAGAAGTCATCATGGTTGAGATTTTTTGAACAAAGACTTTCATATTTTTTTTCTCAAATTTAGGTATTAAAAAACCATCTCTATCCCATGAACACCTCAATAAGATGGAATTGTTGACATAAAAAACATAGAACTATTAAATAAATGGAATGGACTCTTCTGAATGAATATAGTATTCCTAAAAAAATTGGCCATAAGTTGTAAGCACAAAATACTATATCATGAATAGAGTTTCGAGTAAGCCTATTTTCAAAAGGATGTCCTATGAAATTAGGAATAATAGAAAACCTAAAGTAAAATTCTATAAAGGTTTTTGATTAAATGTCTACATCTTGAACATTAAGGACACTCTATTTATGTTCGATCCAAAGGTTGATGAAGTAATGTCTTCAAGATATTGTCCTACCTCTAAAGCTATAGATTTTTTAATAAAAATTCAAGGATTGTTGATGAGTCATTCCATGTGAAGTCTGATGAAACAAGACAATTTATTAAATAGAGAGATAAAACAGATGAATTTACTGACTCATTTTAAAACATGATACTTAGATTCCCTAAAAATGACTTTGAAAATTACATTAATAAAATTCAGTCTAGATTAGAAGAACATGAAATTCAAGAACCTAAAAGTGTCTTGTTTGGATAGTCTATAACATGAAAGAACCATACTTTAGAAACTCTAATAGGATACTTAGTTATAGGAATTAGAAATATAAGAAATTTAGGAAACCTAGTAGAATCTTCTAACACTTTATCTTAGTTAGAACCTAAGACTATTGAATAATCATTAAGATCTGAGATTTGGTATATTACAATGATAGAAGAACTAAACTAATTTAAATGAAATGAAGATTTGAACCTATTAGAAAGACCAACCAATTATCAAATAATAATAAATAAGTGGGCCTTTAGAAATAATCAAGATGATCAAAGGATAATATCCCAAAATAAATCTAATTTTGTAGCTAATGTATATTATCATTAAGAAGGTATAGATTATTATGAATCCATTTTCCCTATAACTAGATTATAATCCATTATAATTATTTTATATTATGCATCTCATTTGAATTTCAAACTATATCACATCGATGTTAAATCTTAAGTTTTAAATGGATATTTGATGGATGAAGTTTATGTTGAATGACCACTTGGTTTTGAAAATCCTCAAAAACAAAATTCCATATTTCATCTTACTATTGTTCTATATGGACATAAACAAGAACCTTGATCTTGGTATGAAATATTGAGTTGTTTTATTATGAAAAATGGATTTACTATTGGATTGGAATATCGAAATTTTTTAAGAAAACAATTCATTCTAATGTATTATTCATTCAAAGAATATGTTCATGATTCTATTTTTTGTTCACCTAATTAATTTCATTGTAATGATTTTTCAAAGTTAATAAAAAAAATGAAATGAGCATGATGGAAGAAATAAATTTCTTTTTGGGATATCAGATTTATCAAAAAGATTATGGAAATATTTTAAATCAAATCAAATATAATATCTTTTTATTTAAAAAGATTATACTGTAAAACAACAATTCATATAAAAATCCTATGTGTACCAATATAAAAAATTATTTAGATGAAGCAAGAAAACAATTTTACATCAAGTTATATAGTGGTAAGATTGGAATTTTGTTATATCTTACTTCTAGCAGACCAGACATTATGTCTTGTGGATGTTTATGTGCAATATTTAAATAAAATACCAAACAGTCACGTAAAACTACTATGAAAAATATTTAAATATTTAAAAGAAACTATTTTATAATATATTCATTACCCCAAAACATATTATATTAATATAATTTCATTTTTTATGCTTAATTTGGAGGATGTAGATTAGTTTGAGAAATTACCTCTGGAACCTATCACTTCTTAGGAAAATATTTAGTATCATGATCTACTAAGAAACAACACTCAATTTCTCTATCAACCACTAAAGAAGAATAAGTTTCTTTTATCTGTTTTTTTTTGCACAAGTACTATGGATGAAAAACACTCTACTTTACTTTGGACTAAACTTTTATAGTATACCAATTTTATGTGATAACACTAGTGATATACATATTTCAAAAAATCCTACAAGTCATTCTTGGACTAATCACATTGATATAAGGCATCATTTTCTAATAGATCATTTCCTTAAATATGAAAAATATTTAAAAAAATTATACCAAATATCAATTAGCTGATACTTTTACTAAATCACCTCCTAGTTCAAGTTTTTATTTTATTAAAGGGGAGTTAGTAATATTTAATTTAAAATAAATGTGTGTTTATTTATTTTTAGTCTCTCTATTTTTATTTTAATAAAATTTATTCAAATTGTTTTTTTATTTTTTAGATATGTTTTAATTTATTTTTATAAATAATTTAATTTTGATTTATTTTTATAATTTTTTTAAAATTAAAAAATATTCAATACATTCTAAAATAGTGTGACAAAACCATTCTCCTTCTCCTGCTCTCTTTCTACCCTCTTATTTATCCTTTCGGTTTACTGAGCTTCCCTTGAATTTCGTTTTCCAAAACTCTAAACCATCGATTCCTTCCAACTCAAAACCTTTAAAGATAAAAACCTCAGGAAGATATAAAGATAATGAGCTGGCTGCCTCTATTTACCCATCATGTTTTCATCACAAAGTGCTCCACAGTAAGTTTATCGATCTAGATTATTTAGATTCAAAAAATATTTCTCCCAAAAAATACATAATATTTTATTGTATAGGTAATGATTTGGTAGAAGTAAAGACACTTGTTATATATATCTTAGAAGTAAAAGAATTATGTAGAAATGAAACGTTCAGTCTTGGAGAAATGCAACATTCAACCTTCTCTAGAAATGGATAAACTGTTGAATAATCCCCAAGAGGGAGAGTTTTATATTAATTTGAGAAGTATAAGTAAAGGAAAATATTTTACAGAGTACATTATATTTTCATTGTTTGGAACAAAAACTATCAAGAAGGTAATGACGCAATAGCTCACTCATGATCAATGAGTTTTGATAACATTAATTCAATATGTAAATATGTTGAGGAAGGGTGAGCTATAGAAATTTCTTTATGATGTGGTATTTTATCCACTTCTTCCATAATGATTCCAAGATGGTATTTTATCCCTATGAAATGATAATTTCTTTTTTTACTAAGAACGGGAAAATTTGTAAATATTTTTTGGTAAAACAAGTCATCACAATAACTTTTTAAATGTTGGGATTGTGAATAAGTTGGATTTCTCTTTTGGGGGGGGAACTCATGAAATAGACTTATTACTATTATAATGGAATAACAATAGTGGTTGTTGATAGCTTCTTGGGGGGAGAAGAGGATGATTCTATCAATAGGATTAGTAAGACAGAGGCCTAATAATAAAGATGAATCAAGGCCAAAAAAACACTTGTTCAAGGAAGAATAATTTCATTTCAAATTCCAAAGACAATGGATGAATCTAATATTGGTGAAAATGATGAGACTCTAGTGGTTGAAAATGTTCAAAAAAAGGATCACCATCAAGAACCTCATAAGGAAGATGTCCCTAATCATGAAAATATTTCTCTCATTTTTATTGATTCTAATGCTATAGGAGGATCTTCTTTAGAAGATAGATCAGAAAGAAATGGTTATCAAAGTTTTACATTAGTTGAAATTGAAAAATAAGGAGATAAATCTCTAGAATAATATAGCTCTCATGATTAATATTTGGTAAGAAATCGGAATATGTTGAATTCTCAGAACATGTCTCTTTGATTGGAATTGCAATCTTAAAAAAAGTTTGAGGATCTGCAAATTTCATTAGTGAAAAGATCAAAGTATGATGCTCAGAATCTCCATCTAATGAAATTCAAGGAAAATATAATTACATATAAATACCTTAGTGTTATTATCAGTAAAATTCTTAGATATTTCAGTTTTTTAAAAGATGAATCTATAAAGAAGTATGATTTTGAAGAGATGAAGATAATAATAAAGAGATAATTTTGGTATCTCTGGGAAACAAGTCAAGAATTAACCTCAAATCAATGGATACTATGATACCTAATCAGATGTTTTGAAGAAATAAACTTAGTTTTGGCTAGTTTCAATGATATACTTCACACTCTTCAGTGTGACAATACTCCTTTAAGTGTTCTATTAGAAATTAAAAGGAATTTTGGTATTCAACTATCTTCAAATGAATCCTTGTTAAGATTAGTTCTTAATCAAGTTAAATGTATGTTTATATCATTCATTCATTCATTTGAATCAATGAATGTGTTTATGAATGTTAATTTATATAAGAATATAAATATTGATCATGATTCGAAGAAGATACTTCAAAAGTAGTTAAGAGTATTCAACAACCATTTTCAAAGCCTATTGTTGAAGCTCATTGATGTTAATGGGGTTGTTCATGCCATTAATCATCTTAATTCACATTATTAAGTTGGATATTCTGATCAAATCCCCCCATTTTTAAAAAACTTTTCATTGTATGTGGATTTTACTCAATTTATAAAACATTTTAATTCATTTTAAATTAAACTAATTTTATTATTATTAAAATTTGTTTCCATTTTCTATGTTTACTGTTTCATGTCTAATGAAAAATTTATTTCTCTTATACCAGTGTTTATAACTATCAATATATAGTTCAATCCTATATAAGTTGTGATTTCTATGATTTATTCTTTCAAAACTTCTATTTGAAATCACCAAAAGAGGCAGAATATTTCAATAGAAAAGGGGAAGAATATATGTGGGGTGGATATTTTCAAAAGACAACATTTCATTCTTTTTAAAATAATAAACTTTAAATTCTAGAGAATACTGTGAAATAAATTTATTTTCTATATCTATTTTTTTACCAATCCTATATTTTCTTATAAGTTATATTATGAATTATGTTATGGGGTTTGTGATCATCAAAAAGGGGGATATTTTTGTACATATAATGTCTCAACTACACTCTATAATATATTATGATTTTGATACTCACAAATACCCTTTATTGTTTTTTAATAAAGTATTAGTAAGCAATTTTGCAAGAATTTATATCCTAGTTAATGGAATTTAGAATTACAAGAATTAATCTAGAAACACTATTTCATACCTAATGTTTGATGAATGAGTGTATGGTTCATTATCCAAACATTACGATGAAACGTTAATGCTTTTGTGTGGTATAAGACCAAAGATATTGTAAATAGTTTGTGTTTGGATCAACACCCTTAAGTTCAGAGAGTTGACAAGAGTATGGATCATCAATCCAATGTTAGTATTTGTAGTTTGGAATTTCATTTCATACCATTGGTTCAGGATAGTGAATGTATGGTAAATCAATGCTATATTCACGATCTTATGTTATAAAGGTGAATGTATGGATTATCATCCCGATGATACTTTTGATACCTACATTATGTCAATATGAAAGTATGGTTAAGGAACCATATGTTGGTAGGAACCCAATGCTATGAAAAGAAACCCCACACTATGAATAGGAACACTACCCTGCACAAATGAACCCTACACTACGCATGTGGAACACTACATTTTTGTTTTCAGTGATGATTTTTTTTCATGTTTCAGTACAAGATTACAACAATGGTCAAGATAGTATTAAATACTAATGTTAGGATTTTTATAAGAGTTACAAAGAACCGTACTTATCAGAGAAAGTCACTCATATTATTAAGGGATTTTGTAACTCCCCTCGTTAATTGGAATTTGAATTTCCATGATCAATAAGGCGATTTTCTTGCATCTAGAATATCGAAGTAAACCTTCTATTCTATATATTTTTACAGTGTATTATTCCAAAATACATGATATTAATGTTTAATATTTTTTTATTTGATTAATTTAAACTGAATATCTTCTCATAAGTGTTTCTAAAAAGAAAGAACAATTTTATAGAAGTCTCTAAACTTTGGAGACATACAAGTTATTCCTCGTACCATTGTCATATTAGTACTGTTATTTTTTACTTTTATTATTGAATATTATTTGCAACCAGAATTGATTCAGAAAAATAAGATCCATCTAATGTCAGTTTCTACTATTGGAACTGTGAAAAACAACACAAATCATTATTTTAGGCTCTTTTGGTTTATTTTAGTTTTATCTACTCAGACTCAGTTGTGATGGTGTATCAGGTTCTTGATCTAATTTGTGATATTTTGTTCCCTATTAATGAACCATAAATATTTGTTATTAGTTTTGTTTATAAAGTTGTCAACTACATGCACTCAATTATAGTTTCATGGTCTTGTGATAAGAGAACTATTCTAGTGAAATTTACCAGACTCTTAGAGGGTGTGATTAGTAGAGTGCACTAGGGGATATTTATGCCCAAAACCATAATAAAAGGTTGTGTTCATTATTTCTGTTCATCCACTACATATACTCATTATAGAAGTAAACACTACTTATCCACCAAAATGGCAGAGTGTTTCAAAAACTATAATTGTGGAATATTTTTGAAAATATACAATTCACCCCCTCTTTTGTTACTATGTTTTATTCCAACCTAAATGAAATTTCATAATATATATATATATATGGTGATAAACATCAACTGATGGTATTAGCTAATATTCGATGTTTATGTAAGAGGAAAAATGGTAAAAACTCAATGATATCGCTCCTTGATAGATTCTT
This sequence comes from Viscum album, assembly GCA_963277665.1. NCBI lineage: Eukaryota > Viridiplantae > Streptophyta > Magnoliopsida > Santalales > Viscaceae > Viscum > Viscum album. The sequence continues at coordinate 903,872,890 of OY728151.1, forward strand.
TGAAATAGGGAAGTTGTAACAATAAGAAAACCCATTAAATAATGTGGTAGGCATAACTATTATATTCATGCCCTATTAGAAACAAGTTTATCATGTTATAGCTAAGAGTTTGTTATTTAATGGGTTAAACAAGATTTGGTTTGAGACTATTAGATTCGGTTCCTTAAACCAGACATATTTTATACTTTTTATTACCATACAATTAATAAATATCATATCACCTGATGATTGTTCTTATATGTAATAGAATTGTGTAATTCAATAGAGACTATTTGCCACATCAAAATGGTATATCAGTTCTTGTCTATAATTAAAACATTGAGATGGAATGAAAATATTCTCAAACACATGTTTTGTGGTCTAGATAAAAAATACCTGACCTGACATAGATGATTTTTTCCATGAGATATTTGTGGCTTATATGAAATTGAGACTTCTTCTTATCATGTTCTCCCCTGTTAATATTTAAGTTATGTAGGTTATGAGGATACACCTAATAATTGAATTACATATTCCATATGTGTTCTTAGATATTACTATCTACATATGTTTTTATTATTCCTAAGACTTTATATATTTATTATTATATATCATGAATCACATTATCTATTATATATATAAAACAATAAAAATATATTCTCATTGATGGGTAGCATGAATTTGGTGACGTATATGTGATATAATATCAATTAAAGAAGTCAAGAAAGGTTTTTTTTCAGTTTTAGATAATAAAATAGTATATATTTTCCCCTTGGATTGAAACAAAAATGTCAAATTGAACCAATTTCCATTGATGTATATGGGGATGTTCATTTCAAGAAGTCATGATAATATATATCCAGCATATATAGTGATGAAACAATTACGGATCCTTCTTTATGAGATATGATGAAAAAGGGATTATATTATAAAATATAATCTATAAGAAACTTTTAATCATTATGGAATTAACTTCATTTTTTAAGTGTGTGTATATATGTTTCTAGACATTGATCTTAAACATTAAGTAAGTTCAACTAATACCATTGTGAAAAATGTTTAGATGGTCTCAAAATAAGTATATGTGAAATATTTTTAAATTTTATTTAATATAAATAATAAAAATTATATTTATTCTTGGATTGTCAAATAATAATTTTCTACTTATTTTTAATCCCGTAAATCATGTCATAAGAAACTCATTCTTAGAATATCGGTGTAGAATTAAAATTTATTTCTTATTCAAAAGGTATAAAAAATACTATTTTTATTCAATAGTTTATCAAATAGATTATCATATATATTTATTTATTTTTGTGAATATTAAAATAAATAGTTATTAAAAAGTTAATAGAATATAAATTTCATTTATTTAATGAATTAATAATATTTATTTCTTAAAATTAATATTTTAATCAAGTTTTGACAAATACTATTGAGAATTGGAATGTCATGTTAATATTCCAACCAAAATGATCTGGTTTGTCTAAAATCAATTAAATAAATATTTATTTATTTAAATAACTAATAATAATAAAATATATATGATTTTAGCACATGTCATGGGATATAATATTGATATTATTATTATGGGACATGTTAATTACTTATAATAAACAAATTGAATAAATGGATTATGTGAAATTTGTATTTTTTTAAACATTTCCATAATATCCTAATTATATAAATTTAAAGGATAAAAATCATTTTTCATAGTTAAGTGACTCTTGAAATTCTCTCAAACACTACAGAGAAAATGTTTCTCCATCCCTCTCAAGGACATAATGAGTGTAGAAGAAATTATTGGTTTTTATCAATAATAAATGATGTGAAGAACTATGTTCCTCCAAGAGAGAAATTGAAATATAAAGGGCATTGTTCAAGGATTTCTAGAAAAATTCTAGATACCATAAAATGAATACTTATATTTATTTTCCACCATAATGATGATATGATCATTATAGAAACTAAATTGATCAACAATCTGAGTTATCACATGTGAGGTAGTTATATAATTTAAATTAATTATAAAATAAATATGATCGATCCCATCCACTACTCCCAAGAGCCATTGCCAAAATGAGTATGGACCTCATGTTGAAAAAAATTTATGATTGTGATTAATCTAAATAGAATTATGTATTACAGTAATGAATCTTATATAATTATTTCACCACTTAAATAGAATGAATCAATAAAATTCAAGGTGATTACAATTTAAAATGTTATTTAAGAGAAGATGGCTAACATTTATGAAAGAAATGTAATAGAAAAAAAGGTAAATTATTGAATTTTTACTTGAATTATTGTCACATTTGAATGCAATAGGAAGAATCCATTGATAAAATATTCACTAGATCATTGAAAAGGAAATAATTAGGTTTTTCTAGTTATATTCATAAAGGTTCTATAATATTTAACACTATAATATGAATATTTCAAGAAAAAAGTTACGTAAAGGTATTAAAACATGAACATTGGGATTATAACACCCTAAATCTGAGTGGAATCAATTTCTGATGAAGTTTTTTAGTGTAAATTTTACAAATTGAAATGCAGTTCTGTTAGAATTTTTAGTATCAATTGAATAGTAATATTTCAAATATGGTTTTGGATTTTATTTTTCTTATTTTTGGAAGTATTAATTGGTTTTCAAGATGTGATTAGAGTTCATTAAGGATGTTCGAGAGTTCAGGATTGTCTAGGAAGTGTAAAACCCTTGGATTAGACTAACATGTGGACCTGATGGGAGGTACTAGGTACCTAGAGATCTTGAAAAATGGATTGGTGGAATGGGAGTCCAACCAAGTACCCATTTGATCCATCTTTGATATTTGATAGATCTTATTTTAATTTCTTATAATGATAGTGTTTTTTTACTTTAAAACCCATGTTATATAAAAACATTTGGAAATACATTCAAATAATTCTTCTCCCGTATATGTGAGAACTCCTATTATTCCTCTCCATAATCTTCCTCATTGACTCCTTCAACATTCTTTAATAAATGGATTCAAATTGTGATTTATAAAAATTAAAGTTATGATAGTCTCCTCAAATCCTCTCATACCCCTTCTTTCCACCTTATACTCAATAATCAAGTTAATTATATGGGATTTTTAATATTTGATATCCCTGTGGAATTTCACTATTATTTATACTCTAAGGGTTTCCTCTACCTTATCGAGTTGTATCCTTAATGATTTTGTGTATATTCAATAGTCTTTATTTTTGTATAAGGTTACTGAGGTATGTTTTTTCCTATATTTGCCTAATTTGTAAATTTATTTAGAGTACGATTGGTTGGATTTTGTTACACCATTATTTTAATGTACATAACTATTTTATAATGTATTTTGTTGTTATATAATGTTAATTTTTAGTTTGAAGATTTTATCGATGGTTTTAGAGTGTTTAAAAATGGATTTGAAGGTTCGTTGTTTAAGTATGGTTCAGGAAAACCTTAAATATTCTCCATGAAACTATCAAGGTGAATCTAAGTGTTTCTAGAAAGATACATGGTTGGTGGATGGTTTGAAAAAACCATGTGACAAACCATTTGAATTCGGAATTTTTGGGAAATAGGTATTTGACATGGTTAGTGAATAGTTTTTTAAACCTTGGGGCACAACCACTAGAACCTAGGTTTTTTTCCAAATCACCAGCATATTTGGTACACTGTTTTATAATACATGCTCTCCTAACCATGTGAAATCTTTAATGAGATTTAAAAATTGGTTTTTATTCCAATTCTTACCTAAAACTCACATTGTTCACCTATTACACAAGACTCTTGAGATACATGACTCCTCAAGGTTATTTTGTAATCTCTTCTCCCTTCAAGAACCAATTTCTATTGATCAAAGAGTGTAGGATCATAGATATTGACGGTATGATCATTATCCATTCATTCTTCATCTTCTCTTTCCAGATCCACACATATTTTTCAAATGGACCCTTAAATTATTTTTTTTATACTTGGATTTATTGTATTGGTAATTAAATAACAATAAATTTTATAGATTTTTTTATTGAATAATAAAGCGACCCAAGATTGAATAGATCGTGACTTGGTTCTTCTAGTTCTTCAAGGTCCCTCCTAAGGTAGGTGGATCCCCTCTCTACTTTTTCAAAAACATAAAGTCTTATATTTAATTAAATGATATTATCTAATTTAATATCATAAAATTGGATCATTTGAGTTTTGAAAAGCCATTTGGTTTATGAATTTGGAAATCTTAGATTTTGAATTGTTTTTGGAAAACCCATTTTAATTCCTGGTTTAAATACTATTTTTGGTTTAACATATGAAAAATGTTGGAATTTTTTTTATAAATATTAATTTAATATTATGAAATTTTTGGGTGTGAAATTTTGTAAAAAAAAATAGATTTAGTTCATATTGGATTGTAAAATTTCTTTTTGGTTTGGAAAAAGTGGAATATGATAGATAATGTCACCATTGATTCACATACAAGTGATGACATGACTGGTATGATAGTATTTTTCTCTTGATTAAGTACAAATCTTGGTAAGATTCATGCATGTGTGTGTTTAAATGTGTAATGGGTATACTAATTGAAAGTAATGGATAAAATATTTATAATATTAAAATTTAATTTTCTTAAATTGGTATATTGATTTTGATTTCATGTGCATTGTTTTATTTATATTTTTAAATGTTATCTAAGTTGCTCTTATCCTAGCGGTGTGAGTTGGCATGTCTATTAGGGATTTTTTATAGGTATTTATAAACACCCCCTCATATTCACCTTGGTGTGTAAGCAGAAATAATTCATCACGAAATTAATAAATCAAAACATTTATTATACCTCTAATGGGGAATTATAAAGCTACTTTATAAGGATTATGGTTGGTGCATGGATTTACATTGTGCAGTGGTTGGTGGGATGTTAAATCAGTTTTATAACACTAGGAAATCATTTAGTTTTTGGTTGGATGTATTCATTCACCTTCTATTACTATTAAAATATTTATTGTTTTTGGTATTTCATTTGGTGTGTATTATTTATTTTTCATGCATCATATAGTTTCAGTTGGTCTATTTTTTTATCAATAACTTTTTCATTATTTTAATGTTTAATCCCCCCACCAATTTTACAAAACACTTGGAAATAAATTTCAACCTCTGGTGTCCTGGGGTAGTCTCCTAAAGTTAGTGTCAGATCGCATCTTTCCAATACAAGGATTGTGTTTAAAATGTAACAATTTGAAACAATTTTTTGAACTTATATGTCTATTGTTGTCACATCATCAGGGGTTCAGTTCAACAATGTATCATATTGTTTGTTGGTAATAATAATTCACACTAGGACTGCACTAATCCTATTTTTATTTCTGATTCCTGGAAATTATCCATAATTATTGTTTCCTTTTATTATTAGGAATATCCTAAGCCTTGATATTATTAGTAACTAATGACCAAAAAATGTTTTTTTTCTAACTGTAGATAAAACGGATTTGCTAGAAGACAAATGATCCTATAAGAAGATACCATAGAGAATATGGATTCACTTAAACAAAATTTGAACCATTATTATGTTTGAATAATTGTTAATGATTTATAAATATTTTATAGTGGAAATAAAAATGAAATAGCATGACATGTGGATCATTATATATAGTAATAGAACTATAATCTTTTTTCTTAGGATATTGAATACATGAAAAAGAAAAAATTGTTGATTTGTAAATTGACATAGATCTTTGATTTACCTGGAAACCCAAATGATATAAAGGTTAAATTATTATCTTATATACTGGAGGACCTCCCATTCAAATGGTGGGATTTATCTATCCCAAAAGAATTTGATAAAGTAATTATATGGGATGGATTTTATGAATTATTCAGCAAACAATTCAACTAAATCAACATCAAGATATCCATAAAATTGGTATCTTCAGTCCTAATCGAAAAAAATTCGTTAATGTAATAATAAGATGTGTTTATGAAAACAATTTTTCCCCATAAGTGGTTGTTATCACGTACTTAATAGAATATAAAGTCGATGCTAGAATGCCCTTAGATGTTCATTCAAAGAGTCCTTTTTCATTACTAAATATTAGGTCATGGTAAATATAGTGTACATGGGGGAAAGGGATATTACTGGGAACCCAAAAATATGGATCACATTTATGGTGAACCTGATCTTGACACCCTTTCAAATTGGTATCCAACCTGAATAGCCACATACCTGAACGGCATTCCATATCCCCAAGGGATGAAGTCTATCACTTAACAAACAACAAAAACCTGAGGGAATGATTTCTCCCAACCTAAATTAGACAACATGAAACACATACACACAAACATTCACACACACACAAATATATATATATATATATACATGATGGGAAGAAACATTATAAAACTAAACAAGAAATATATGTCATTTTAAAAGAGAATAATACAATGGATACAACTAAAATATAGCTGAATCATCTCCTAGATACAATTAAAACAGAAAATGGAAGCAAAAACCAACAATTATACTCTATTTTACTTCCTAGGAAACTCCCACTATATCACCATGATCTACTTATATATTTCTGAAAGAAACTTCATTGCCGGATTATGGACACTTTGCATTCCTTACATCAAAAGACATAACATGTCATGCGTACCCTCGAGAGAGTGAATACGGTGTTATATAAATTTTCTTAATAATATACCACCTATGTGTTCTATATCTAATCATTGGAGAATAATCCAAACATTCTTGACTTTAAATAAAATAAGGCATGATGATTAGTGAGTCAATTTTTATATAAAAATCAAGTAAAACAAATCTGTGTTTTCCAAATTTTCCAATAATCTTGGTAAAAGATTTTCAAATAATATCACATGTGTCAAATAAGTCAAATAAAATAATTTATCTAATATCAAATCATATCCAATGTAGTAAAACTTGAATCATAGTTAATATCACACAGACAATCAATGTTGGTCCGGATAGCTAGAAAAATTATACCCAGATACAGATAATCACAGGCATCAAGTGTTTATAAATATTCATTGAATTTTAAGAGTAGATTACATACCAGCAAGTGAATCTACTAAAAGGTCTAAAAGTATCTAGAAAACGGGCCTAGAGAAAGTAAGAACACCACATAAGTGAACCCCTTGATAGTATAAATAGAAAAGCCATATTACTACACCTTCCACCGAAGATCCCATGTCTTACAAAGTGAAACATTTTCCCAAAACATTCCATCAAAAAACTTATTTGGATACTATTTCAGAAATCCATTTCCAAAATATTTTGAAAATACATTTTACTTTATAAAAAATGTTTAAATTGTCTTCTCCCATTAACCCATTTCCACAAATGAAATTTAATTGGTCTATTTCTATTGTAACACAATTTATAAACCCAGATTAATAAATTTTGACCAACATAGGATAGATATGGAACCACATATATGAAACATGGGCCACATATGCATGCAATGGGATCCAGAGAAATATAAAAATTTAGAGGCAACAATGGAGACCATAGAATAAATTCCTACAACTTAGAATCAATTAAAAAATAAAAAGGTAAATAATATATGATAACACAAAATAAACCTCAATATACTCTCATAACACACCACAAGCAACAAAAATGTCATCCTATAGATGAATATCACATTGAATATCGAGAAAAGATAAATATAATCAACACCAAAAGGTAAATTAATCATAAAATGTATCACAATGACTATGTTGTGAAAAATTAAAACTATGAATCAGAGAGATCACTTAACAAGAGAGATGAAACACAATAGAGATGAAGTACAATTAATGAGAAAATATGGAAGGAGTGGATAACCCCAAAATAGCCTTTAAGAGCTCTTAGATCTTTAGAGAGAAGGCTTGATCCAAGAAAAAATAAAATCAGGCCTGTAAAATGCTTAAAACAACAAATTTTGATTCATACATGACTTAAAAACCATTCACGATGTGAACTCATCGATTTACAAGATACGCCAAAAAACATATTTCCTTAGATTAAAAGTTACTCTAATAATTAGTCACACAATCTGAACTAATTTCATGATGTCTAATCTTTTCACACTTTGAAACCTTTCATGACATCGTCCTTGAAACAGATTTAAATTAGGTAACTATTTCCTGAAGTGAAATTTTCCAATAGGAAGATTCTTTGTAAAACCCAATAAAAATTACTTGGGTCAACTAAGAACCCTAAATTAATAATCTTAAAAAATTTCACATTTATACAAGAACTACATCAATTTCAAATAACATATATCTCTGAACATTAGGTCAATTTCCCTAGAAAATGTTTCCTATCCTTGGAAGCCCCAAAATTCAACCAAAAAGAGAGGGAATTGAAAAGTGGGATGAAAAATAATTTAATGATGGTAATTGGATGTTACAAAGTCCCCACTATAATATTTTAAAACCTTGGAATTTCATGTGGAATAATGGTTTCTGGAAATACAAGAGGTCACAAATCACCAATAAATGCACATTCTCCAAAGTCTCATGAGAATATCAACTTTATCACCATAATAATCTAACCAATGGAATTAACATTCCATGCAAGACCACTACTTGAGATTCGATGATCTCCACTAGCTTCTCTACAATCTAAATGTATGGATATAATATGATCTCTTCCCAACTAAATATGTTTTAGGGATCAGTATGGATCTTCTTGAAGAGATATATGTCAAAAAACTAATGAATATATGACAAATAAATTTGAAATTACAACAGATGACCAACCTTACCAAGGCCCTTAGTGACCCCAAATGGTCCAATATATCTCAGTGATAGCTTTTCCCATTTACCATGTTGATAGTGAAACAACCAAGGAGAAACTTGTAAGAAAACCCAGTCACTAATGAAAACTCTAAAAGACAACACCGATGATCCACATATGATTTGTGTTTACTATGAGCTATAAATATATTCTTATTTATATCCTGAATCATCACTATCATTGCTTGAATAAGACTTGGAACTATAAGAGAGGCATCTCTCACCTCTTCCCAACAAAGATATGTCCTACACAGGTTACCTTACAGAGCATAGAAATGATCCATTATGATCAACAACTGATAAATATTATTATAATAAAACAAACATTTTAATATTTTTGTCCCATAATGCACAAAAATCAAAAATAAATTAATAGAGTATATCCTCAAAGATCTAAATAGCATGCTCTGTCTACCTATCTTTTTGTGGATGGTACGTCATACTCTATCTAACATATGTCTCCATCACCACCTATAGAATCTTCTATAACATTAAGTTAAAACTAGGACCTCTATTTGAAACAATGTTATAGGGAAACCCATGTAACCTCACAATATCCTACACATAAAGTGTACCCAGGTCTTCAACAGAAGTGGTGTCTCTAGTCAGAATAAAGTGATCTAACTTTTTCAACCGAAAAAGCACCTCAGAGGTAAAATTTTTGCCTAAGAGAGTTTGTTGTAATCCAACCAAAAATTTCATGGACACCATAAACAATTTCCAGTATGGCTCCAAAAGAGGATGGAACACCCAAAATGATTCAAAAGCTCTTACTTTGCCTATTGGAAGGTCTAATAGAGACACATGTAATTTTCAATGTCACTCTTTATACCCAGCCTCCAAGGTCATTGTCTCATGCTATAAAACATCTTCATATTGGATAGATTAATTACCCAAGAAGTACTATTATAATAAAAAAAATATCTCTACGTTGATGCTGGGAAGACAAACCAGTCCCGAAAATGGATAAAACCATATAAAGGGAGAGACCAACTAGAAGTGGTATCCCAACCATATATGCTTCAGCAATTCCTATGAATTAATAATCCTCATGGTTATCCAATGAAATATACTCAATGAGAGATGATGATAGCATAAAAATGGTACAAATTGTACTTGAAACATTATCATGAACATCTAGTTTCTACTGAGTGAAGATCCCCATAAGGTTTCACTCCTCCTTCTGTTCTAGAAACATGAAATGGTACTTTCATGATGAGATAATCAATGGTGACATTTCACATCTTTAGGGTATATGGGATGTTGAATTAAAATACCTTATTATATTCAACCAATCACCCCTATCGAAGATTCAATTATTTGTGGGAAAATAAAAAACATATACTCTAATGTTTAGAAAAAGATTGTGATCATCTTCCCAAAATAAGATTGTCTACAACATTTAAGTTCATACATAACCCCTTAATAAACTAAATCATGAGTGGGGTAATTATTATCTTGATGTAAAATCTCTATAAATTCATAATCCACAACAATATTTTCCCCAAAATGATGCAATCTTAACTAGCACCAGAAGCATCATAAAATCCCACATAGACCATACAAAGCTTAGGTAATATAAAAATATAATCGATGTCTGAGATGTTTCATCTCTTTGATAAAAATATGTCACTTTGTATCCGAAATTAATTTCAATCCTTTCATAATAGAAGCATTCAATGATTATTCCAACTTAGAGAAATCCATGATGAATTTTCAGTAGTATCCAACAAGACCATGGCAGCTCAAAATCTTAAATATGATCTATGGATCGTCCCTAGAAAAGGCATCATTAAAATTTTCCCAACCAACTTGTAAGCCATGATCAAACATTATGTGCCCCAATAAATTCACTTATTGGTATCCAAGAAATAAATTTTAAAATCCCACCATAGAATCACTAACTCGATAGAATCTCCAAAACCAAATAGAAGTGGTTCTCGTGCTTATGATCAGATCTTTAATAAACAAAAATATCATCTATTAACATTTCCAAAAAAAAATTAGTTCCTCAAGGAATATTTGTTTCATCAAATCAATAAAAATTGTATGAGCATAATTCAGAACAAAAACCATCATAAGAAATATATAATGTTCATACTTTCTCTTGAAATGTGTCTTTGTTTTATCAAACTCTCTAAATCTAATTTGGTGATAACAAAACCAAAAATCTATCTTAATAAACCACATTACCACTTTAAATGGCCATAAAAAATTTCAACATGGGCCACAAGATATTTATTATTAACTGTAACCCAATTCAACTTCTGATATTCAACTCACAATTAGGGAATATTACACCACAAAAATCATCAATATCAACTACAACATCATACAAAAACACCTGATCATAGAGTTATCCAACTTTGCTACTTGGGATGGCCTTTTAGACCTGGGTTTCTCTGATGATAATTACACTTGGTGTAATAATATAAGATTCAACCACCAGAACTACTGTTGGTTGGATTTATGACATGAAACCTCCATGAAATTTCTAACATTATAAATATTCAGGTCACTCACATGTTTTACCTGCTATATAATCAATTGACTCTTCTTATCAACATAATTTCGGTTCTCAGAAGAGGGTATCATTTCTTCATATCTACTTAGTGGTTGAGTTATAAGGACTTTTGTTCTGTTGTTCAGGGATCTTGGGAGAAACCGGTTTAGGGAAGCCTATGGTTTGGATTTCATAATAGACATTGGTGGATAAAAAAATACCTCATGGACTATATTAAGTTCCTCCATTCAAAGCACCTCTTATTAGACTCGATAAAATCTGATATTGAAAGATTGGAGGTCAGTTTATAAGACGCATGGGATGAAGATACTATTATATCTCTAGGATCCAAGAAAACCAAAATCAGTGAGAGGTTAATAGAACATGGAACATTATTATGTGAAAAATATGGAGTTACTCAGCTGAATTAAGGGGAATGAAATATATCTTACTTTCATGCAATTTGGAATGAAAGATTTCGGGGGGGTCCAAATATTTTTAGGGGGAATGGTTATTTTACTGGAGATATAGATGGGATAAGGATAATAGTTTCTTCTCACATTACCTCCTTACTTTTTGATCCCAACACTATATTCCAGCACTGTTACCCCACTACTGAGGTGGATTTGTTTGAATTCATTCCATAGGTGGTTTTCCCTAGGTCAGCGATCTTCTGGAAATCACCTCAGATGAAAAGGAGATGTGTGATATAGTCTTCTCCCATGACCAAGGCAGTTTTCTCTTGTTAGATGGCTTCCTAGACTCATTTTATGTCAATTCTTTTCCAATAATTGAAAATTATCTAGCCCTTGATATTCAAGAATTCTTTCTAGGTGGACCTCTCCCTCAGGATGTTTGTGCAACTTCCATGATTATGATTCCTAAAATGAAGTACCCCTCAGCTATAAATCATTTTAGATCCATAAGCATGAGTAACATTTCGTATAAATTTTTTCTTCTATCGTCAAAAGGAGAGTATCACATTTCATTCCCAATTGTTTTTCATAATAACAACATGCTTTCATCAAAGTTAGGTCTATTTAAGGTGCTATCAATATTTCCCCGGAGATTATAAGTGTTATAAATAAGAATTTTGTTGATCCAACATGGTCATAAAAGTTGATATAGACAATGATTGTGACGTAATCGAGTGGAACTTCATCCTTTGGGTCATGATATGTATTAATGTTTCTGAGTAGGTGATGGATTTTTTCTTCCGCTACTATAGATTGCATTGGTTTAACATCCTCTTCATGGGATGAAAATGTGGGTTCTTGAAGTATTCAAGGGGTCAAAGGAAGGGGGATCCCTTGTCTCTTACCATTTTTATTATGGTACAAGATATCATCAGTAGGTATGTTAACTCCTGCATATAGCTTGGTGTGATCAGGTCTCATCATAATAGAGGTCACCCAATGTGAGTTTCACATATTCTTTTAGTGGATTCCATGATCTTATTTTTAAATGGGTGAAGTGACTGTATTAGGGTATTCATTCAAGATATGGATGGTTACTTTTATTGCAGTAGACAAATCATCAATCGTGATAAATGTTGTGTTTTATTTTATTCATCTTACCTAGACCACTGTAAGCATAACTCCATAACCATATTTAAAACTCATAAAAATATTTCCCAGGGATTATCTAGGTTCCCCTATTTCTCGATGAAAAATTCTTTTTATGCACTATGTGGGGTTGGTCAATATAATTACCTATCATATCCCCAATTTGAAAAATTGTTTCTTATACTTCTATAGGATAAATTCTATCATTAATTGCATGCACTACTTGAAACCTATACACATCATATCATCTCTCACTGTTCCAAAAAATATTATTATTTAGATTAAAAATATACTCTTCTCCTTTATTTGAGATTCTAATGGAGAGGGGACGTGCCACTGGGCCTCCTGGCATATATTGTCCAAACCAGTGGATGAGGGAGCTATCAAAATGAAGAATGAGATTGAGGAAATGGAAAACCTTCAAGGGAATATGTAATGGGATATAATTTAAGGAAATAAAATATTGAGTAAATTCATTTCAAGAAGGTATGGAAATGAAATTATCTATTTTAGTAGTCATCCTTCCCCTCTAGTAATGTCTCTCCATCCACACATGTGAACCTTGCAGCATCCCTTCTGGTGGATCATATTACATGGGGATATTAATTTCTAGAACTTAAATTGTGTAGGAAAGGTGTTGGGGTGCCCTGGGTGTGCAACTCTACATCTCACTTCCAACGAAGCTTGTATTCACCCATCCTTAATACATGTGATTATGAATTCTTCCCAGCAAGAGACCTACAGAAGTATTCTAATTGAGGACGTCCATGATGTATGTGTTTTTTCGGGAACATTCCATTGATCCTTTACTATTAGGGGTTTCAAAGATATAATGTGACCTCCTCCTGGTATAGATTAGTGGGGTAAAATTCTTTTGTGTAAAGTTATCCATGTAAAATAAAACTTTTTGACTTGAAGGATTTAGAACATCGTTATTCTACTGGAAATTGCAGTTTAGGGAAATGGAATTAAACTGGCTTACCAATTCTATTGTTGTGTGGTGCATAATGAGGAAATGACCAGGCACAAAAACTTTCATAGTGATTGGGAAAGGATGTTTTGGGAAACGCTGGGTGATTTTTTTGGTTTTTTCGTGGCGGAGATGGAACCAACGGGTTTTTTCATCCAATAATGGTTCACCAGAACCAATGGAAATAAAAAAGAGGAAATATCTTGGGAAATTCTTCTGGAGACTAGCTATTGGTGAATCTAGGAGGCTAAGAACCACTCCCTCCACAATGAATCATGTTGGACAGTTCAGACCTTTGTTGTGAAATCAAGATGGCTCGTCATGGACTTCAATCTCCTTCTGAAATTGGAAGATATCTAACCCTCCATCGGGAAATATATGGGTGGCATAAATCACTATAATTATATATCTCATCGATCAAAATAACGTTGGGGGAAGTGGAATCCCCCATCCAGGGGACTCAAACAGAACATCGATGGTTCCATTATCCAAGGGTTCATGTGAGGGTGGTGTAGTCCGTTATTCCTCAGGATCGGTTCTCTTTACATCCGGTGGCTTTTATGGAAATGGTGATTCTATCATGGTGGAATGCATGGAATTTATTTAATGTCTTAAAATATGAAACTCAAAAAAATATTCCCTTATCATTGATTGAGACTGATTCAGATATAATTTACAATTACCTCAAATTCCTCTCTCATTTCCCCTGGCAGATCCCTTATTTGATCTGAAGCTTCATGGCCTTCTTGTCCAATCACCATGAAATCCTCCATATGTGTCATGAATGTGACCAGGTGGCATATTTCTTGGCTTCCAAGGCATCTCACAATGCTTCACTCATGGAATTCTCTACTACTGGGTATCTTCCTTCTAGTATTGTTGTTATTGTTTTTGAGAGATTCCACATGTCTCCACTTTTTTAGACCTCCCAAAATATTTGTTTATATTTTTCTTTATTATTAAAATATAGATTTTGGAATTTAAATTTAATGAACGACCGGACCTTAGATCCCACTCCCCCTAAAAATCATGATACTTCCCATCAGACACAAGAAAATATAATAGCTGATGATAACAATCAACATCAAAATAGTGAAAAATAAGCTAATCTATCTTAATGATGACATCAAGCATATCAAGATTGAGAATGAGGAAATACATGATTAATTACACATCATTTTCTATAGAAAACAAGGAAATTGAAAGCCCTTATATCCTCTTTCCAAGAGGTGTTTCTAACTCCATATCATAGGACATGGGTTCCATTGAATGTTTATGAATACCCACAAAACAAATATATATATAAATGAGTGGTAAAAACTATATCAAATAAAAAAATAACTACTAAAGTTGAAATAAAAATTGTACCTCTCAGTGTTTCTAGACCTTCATCCACCTCTACTAGAAACTCATCAACTGTGTTAAAGTGCTTCACTCTAGAGGCATGTGGCTAGATCCTTGTATACATTGATTCATGAGACTATTCCATAGTAGTCAATACACCTGATTATACATAACCATAATGAGGGATAGACATAGACTGACAGAAAATCTAAAGATGATACTAGCATCTAGAACTGATACATATCTTTGCAGGTGGAGAAGAAGAACATCAAGTGGGAAAAACCACGCCAAAATGATAATAAGTCAGGGGAATGCTGCTATCTATAACTGAAGGTGAAAAGGATTCCGACTAATGGGAACCACCCCCATCCAATCCTTGGATGATCAACCACTTCAACTTTCTCCCATAAGTAATAATGAAGTTACCACTGGGTGGAAGATAAGAGACTGAATAACCAACATTTCTTATCATATCCATATCTACCTTCATTTCTCAATCTATTGTCTCTACACAGATAGAATGATTCAATATAAATACATGTGGTCTTATATCCAGTCAAAACCCTTTAGGTACATATGATACTTCACTAAGTCATTATTTACTACCTCTTAATAAAAATAAAACAACCATGTGAACTGATTGACATATACCACCACCTATCAATCTCGTGAATTCTATGAGAGGAACTCTAGATAATTTTCCATCATCAATGACTTTGGAAAAAAAATTTGAAAGAAGTGAATCTTAAAATCTTCTAATCAAATACCACATGTCTATCAGAATGTACCATGGAATCCTATCATATATTTTTAGGAAAATTGAGTCTAAAAATAAAACACCCCACACTAGTAGAAAAAATATTTTTTATGACGCATTTTTTATGTTAGTTATTTATAAATGACATGAACTTTTGGGCATATAATTTTTTCACATCAGTTTTTATCCAAATCAATGTGAAAAGTACATATTCGCCACTATTTCGTGTTGGTTCTACAATATGAAGAACATAAAATAACTTGTTTTTACAATGGTTATACTTAACCCATGTAAAAAAACATTTACTATAAATTTTTAACATCATTTATAATATAACTGACATGAAAAACCTTTTAAAAATTTATGTATCAATTTGGGAATTCATTATGCCATCACCCCATTTCACGAAGGATCTCACATTCCTCTCTCCTTAAGCCCTAACTTTCTAGTTTCATGAATCTGGTAGTCCAAATATCAACTTTTGGTCTATATAAATCCATAGGGTTTCATCAGCCTTAGTTTATGCATCTGAATTAATCCTCAAACAATTTGGTTTCCCTCTTTTCGGCCATTATTTGACTTCACATCTCAAACCAACTATTGTTCAATGAGGTTTTCTTAATTCTCACATTACCATATTCATACATTAATGTTTTTCTATCTTCATCATTGAATGTTCTATTATTGAACTTCTCGTCTCTAACACACTCACCTAAAGGTTTTAATTTTTAATTTGATAGACATTTTTCTACATTATATATGTGTTTTTATTTGGATTTATGGTGTTTCATTCAGATTATGTTGTGTATAAAAACATTGAATTTTTCATGAGTTTTGGGAAAAAATAGAGGATGAATTAGAGGTGATTGGTTAGCATACATGGTAAGATAAACCATACATGGGCCATAAAAACAATTCAACAAATATTTCATTGGCTATAATATGATTCCACATGATACATCAAACTATGTGACCAATACATGCACAGTTATTCTTCCATATTGTGTAAGTTCATTACCCTCCTTTTACTCTCAAGTTTATCCCCATGATGTTTATCCTTCATTGAGGTGAATTTAAGATTTTTTTCATGATGATTTGATGATATTAGCTTGAATTTTATTTGATTTTTTGGTATGTAGTTGTTTACATGTTCATTATCCAAAATGATTTTTATATTAAATAGGAATTTTGTAAAATGTTATTGGATTTATAATTAGACTTTATGTTTTTTTAGATAATGATCTTGAATTTGTGTCAGTGTATCGATTTTATATATATATATATAGTTAGTGATTCTGAATAACGGATGATCATTGAATTTCAAAATAAATTTGTGTTCTTTTAAAGTCTATTTAATTGATTAAAAAGGATTATCAATATTTTAATCTTTAATTTTTTGAATCAAATATGACAATGAATTTTTAATAAATCTTGCTGACAAATTCCTATCCTGTTTTGGGAATATAATATTTTCATTTTTGAAGGCGTCAGAGTTTTAGAATAATAGTGCATCCCCTAAATTGTTGACACTGTAATATAAATTATATTTTAATTTATAATTTCCTTTTTGTTTTCCCAGTCAATTTATTAAATTATTATAGGTAAAATAATATTGAAATCTAATGTGGTAGATATTTTCTTGGTTTTATGCTTTTTGGAACAAGTAAAAGTTGAATTCTCAGTGTATTCCCCACATGATTGAGATTGTATATTCTACATCTGATTTTATAATGTGTTAATTAGTTCTTGATTTTATTTAATGTTGCATTTTTTAAACTAATACTCAATTTATTATTATATTATATTTTTAATTACTATATTGAAGAATTTTTTTTATTTTAATAAATAACCAACAATGAATTAGTCGTTCTCATGAAATATCTTTTTTATAGATATTGTTTTATCGATATTGTTGTACATATTTTTTAATAATTTCATATGGTTATAATCATTTATTTTTTATTGAGTCATTTTTTAAAGGAATATATTTTTTAATTCCTTTGGTAGGAATTAATTTTCTCATCAGAAGATTATATTTTCCATCTAATGTTTCCCTTCTTGGTTTTCTATATTTATTATATCACTTCTAATCTCAATATTTTAAAATTTATTACCTATGTTTTATACATTTATTTTTGATGTTTTTCATAGATAATGAATCAAAGTTGGATTAATATGCCTCAAATAGGTTCTCAATATGAGGAAGGTGTAGATGATTTTTCGGAATTTGATAAATGCAATGTTTCAAACAATGAAATTTTTTCTTTAAATGTTAAAATTTTATGTAGTTGAAAATAAAAGTGATCAAAAATCATTTAACTTTTCATAATATTAATTTGAGCTAAAGCCCTTAAATTTGGCATGGTGAAATCATACATAATTCAAAATCTATTGATTATGGTTTTTTTTAAGATGATAAATCTGATAAACTTGATGAAATCATTCATGATATTGAAGTAGAGGCAATTGAGAAACAACTAACAATTGAGTTTTTATATGGGGATACTAAAAACCATTGTATCTAGGTTGAACAAGATATATGGTTTTATCTATGGTATTATGATTGATAAAACTAAAGGTGATATATGACTATAGTGACAATAGTTTTAGAGAGTTGCTACAATTGATGAAATGAATTCTTCATAAAGAAAATGATCTCCAAGATTCACATTATAAGGACATGATAATATTATGCCTTATGGGATTGGGTTATAAGAAAATACATGCATTCCCAAATGACTATTTTCTATTTATGAATGAATACGACTTTTTATCAGAGTTTCTTAAATGTGGGACCACAAGGTAGAAGTTGAAGGAAAATCATCGGCTGGTTCAGAAGTTTCAAAGCCCCTTGAAAAATAATGTTTTTATCTTCCAATAATTCCTTATTTGAGACTTTTATTTACTAGTTTACATGATAGAAATAGGTTAAGCTTGAATTATTATGAGTGGATATGTGATGGAAAAATACATCATCCAACTGAGTGTACATAGTGGAAGAACATTGATCACCGGTTTCCAACATTCGAAAATGAAGTTCAATATCTTAGACTTTGACAGCACATAGATGGAATAAATCCATATCAAAGCCTTAGTAGCACACATACTTCATGGCCTATTTTATTTTTAATTTACAACTTATCTTCTGAATTATGAAAGAAGAAAAAATATATCATGTTGAGTTTAATGATTAGTGGGACACATTTTCACAAAATTATATTGAGGTTTTCTTATCACCATTAATTTATGATTTGAAACTGTTATAGAAGGAAGGTATAAGGGTGTATGATTATTATAAAAGGGAATATTTTCAGATAAATGGAATGATTATTTTCACAATAAATAACTTCTGAGAATATAGAAATTTTATGGATAGAGTGTTCTAGGGCATAACTTTTGTCCAATTTGTGAACAATATACTTCATATTGTCAAATGAATCATGGGAGAAAATAGTATTAATGGGTCATCACACGTTTTTTCCTATAGATCACTCATATAGAAGATTTAAAAAGTATTTCAATAGCACCTATGAATTTTATGTGGCACTAAACTCTTTATCCACTAATTAGTATTTTGAGAGGGTGAAAAACATTGATGTGACATTTAGAAAGACACATAAATCAGGTAATGATAAAAATATTTGGAATAATCTCTAATTTTATGGAGATACCATATTTGAGATATCATGATATGAAACATAACATTGATGTCATGCACATGGAGAAGAATGTATATGAAATTTTAATTGGTACATTGTAAGATATTAAATGAAAGACTAAATATGGGTTGAATGCAAGAATGGATTTCAACTAAATGGGAATACATCAAGAGTCAGATCCCATTTTTCATGGAAGGAAAACAATCCTACCCCCATCTTTTCATATATTTTTCAGTTGGGGGGGAATTGATTTTTTCAATATCTTCATGATATCAATGTTCCACATGTTTATTTTTAAAATGTAAAAAAATCGTTTATTTAAAGTATTTGAAGTTAACAGGTATGAAATCCTATGACTCTCACATCATGATTCAACAACTCCAATGAGTTTCATTGCATGGAATATTTCCAACCCATGTCAGAATTAATATCATGAGGGTGTGTTATTTTTTTAATTCAATTTGAAAAACTTTTATGGATTTTAATACTTTTTACATTGTGGGGAATTAATTGGTTTCTATACATTTTCAATTGGAAATTTATTTTCCTCCAACCTTTTTTGATATCAAGGTGAATTTAATAGTTCATTTGGTGTGAAAAATAAAGCATTGTATAACTATATATCTACACTGGATGTAATATATTTTTGAGGATTTTGTATTGTTTTTTACATGTTATTTGTCTAGCATGGAGCACATCAGTTTTCCTACATCTCTCCATGAACGAGTTAATTTTGTGGTAAAGGGGATTCTTGGTTTGATAGTATAATCATTGACAGGGGAACACATAAAGAATGTACATTTATAAATATTGAATAAAATATAAGATGGTAAACCATATATAACTTTGCCTTTTAATGATTTGAAACAATGTTATTCAAATAAGAAAGATATGCGGATTTTGAATGATTATAATAGAAATGTTTTTCGTGTTTAAAGATAGCTTGAAACCAGATGCATTAGAAACATTGAAATGGTTAGTGGGTGGTCCATGTTGAAATTTGATAACATGGTCCATGTATGAAATTAATGCCTAAAAGTTTCATATGAAAGATCAGTACAATAGAAATACGGTTCAGAATAGTAGTGTGTCCATGTTCGTAGAAGCAATGCATTTTTCAAGTACCAAAGACAAAAACCCAATCTATGCCTCAACAACATATTATAAAGTCATTGAAGAAATATGGGACATTGATCACATTAAATTCCATGTTCCAATGTTTAATTGTAAATGGTTTATTGTTAACAATAGTGTCCGATTAGAATAATTTGGAATGACACTAGTTAATCTAAATAAATTCAATTACAGAAATGATCCTTTTATCATGGAAACACATGAAAAAAATATTCTATGTTCTTGATCAATCAGATATGAAGTGGGATATTGTTTTACCAAGAAAAAATAGTATGATGGTGATGATAAAATTGATGATGAAGCTGATTTATGTGAGATTCCTACATCCATGGAATGATTAAAAAATAATATTTATGATCACATCTTAGACATGGTTTCTTCCATATGAAATTATTAAGATGAATGAATTTTGGAAAACAACCTTTAGTACTTTCCTAATATTTTAGGTAACATATGCTTAATTATGGTTTATATTTTTAAATTTTTTATGTGAACAATTTTAATTTTATTTTCTTTATTAAAACATGTATTATATGTCATAAATGTTTTGTATATATTAGTTTAGTTTTGTCTAGTTTTCCATATTTACTATTAAGAAAATTATCTATTAATTGTTTTTGTTGAAAACCAATTATTTTGATTTTTAAATTTTAAAACAAAAAAACAAAATATATTTTATCTGGGTATATTATAAAATAATTCTTTTTTTTGGAAAAATGATTTATGAGGTTGGTGATTTTTTACTATGTCATTTCATATCTCATGAATATTGTTTTGTTTTCATTAATTTATGCCATTTACTCTCTCTATAATATTATTAGCATTCTAGTAAATTATAATAAATATGAAGAAACATGTCTTACATTGGGTTTAATTTTCATTTCAATTGATAATTGGTAATTTTTTATTTACATTTTTATAAAATTGTTGGATTTTTATATATTTGTATTAATTTATGTTTCCTTTTCATTAAAATAATGACATATAAAACCTTTAATCAACAATATATTTCTAGAGATGGTCATACTCATACCTTTGGGGAGGAACTTACACATGCCCATGTTGATGAGCCTCCTCGTCCTTCTTTACATGAGACATCTGGTTCCATGGGGTTAAAAAATTGAGGTTTGGTAAATAGGGTACCACATGTTTACAAAAATTATCACTTCACTATATCTAGGAATAGTGGTTAACAATAGATTTTGATGATAATGAAATTAAAATAGCCCCAAATGTAAAATATTTCAAGACTTTTTTATCAGTACATGATAAAATAAAAGTTACTATTTTTTTTGAAAATTGGTGAAATGTTGATAAAACGACACTATCACTATTTTGGGAGACCATTTTAGTAATTTTTTTGTTATTATTTTACTTATATTGTAATTTTTTTGTAATATATTTTTTCTCCTTATCATATGACATATGATATACATTACACTAGAGGAGTCAAGAGGAAATGCTTAGCATTTCTGGCCAGGAGATGGATGGATTTTAAATCATCCCTTACATCAAAGTTCATTTTTAGGAATAGATAGCGTAAAAATCCATGTCTAAAATATCAATTTATAGAAGAAGATACATGGAAACAATTTCTTGAATGTGGATGATGAGAACGCTTTTTATTAAGTGAAATGTTACTTTGTTAAATTTTTTCTATATTAATGATCATGTTGGTGATATCTTTTTTCTTAATTCTTAATTTACTGAAATCTAGGAGAACTCATTAGGAAATTCAAGATAGAAATGTATACCATAATAAATTATCTGGTGGAGGTTATACATTATTGTAAGAACACATGATAGAAGAAAAACATCAAATGCTCAGATCTTAGTCAACAGGATATGGAGAGGTTCCCAACCCCCCACTAGATAAGAAAAATGGAGGGGGATTGAAAGGGAAAGAAAGGAAAATTTCTTACATAAGAGTCAATATTTGTAGCATATAAGATTTTAAGATGTGTATTTATTTATTAATGTTAAATAAACTCTTTATATATTATGATTCATTACATATTTTTTAAAATTTTCCATACATTATTATCTTGAGGAGAAGAGAACACATGGGGTCTTTACTACTTGGGGTATACTGGATATTTTAGATGCGGCATTGGGAAATCCTAAACATCCAGGTTGTGTATGAGGATACCCAACTTGTGTATCGATAAGAAATGTGTTTAGACATTCAAAAGATTCTTCAAAGAAGATTTTGTATAAAAAAATTAAATCTTTGGATGCCAAAGTTTCTGATATTCAAGAGATGAGGGATGATAGGATAAATGTTTCGATACATGAAATGTTTGAAGACATGTAGGGATAGTTTCGGCCTACCAATCAAAATACTCCACCTTTTATAGTATATCCCACTCTATATTATTATACTCACAATGATTTGTTTCAAGATCCCACTCTTTCTTAACCTACCCCAACACCCTATCCTCTACAACTACCAAGTTATTGTGAGTTGTTTTTTGATGGTTCTCATCATATTGTTGAATATGGGATGATATATTATATCACTGATACCATTCATCATCTCTAAATCGATATAGATTATCATCTGTTCATAGTAAAAGATATTATAGATATATCATCATAAATACCGTCTCCTACATATGAATTGAGTACAGTTAGACAATGTATCAGTCATTTTTGGGTTTTTCCATCTAAAATACTTTGACATATTACTGTAGAGGTATGTATATAAGTTATATTTAATTTCATTTTTTTAGTAATTTTTTTTCTCCTTTTTCTGTTTATATACTTCTCAAATATTTTCAAGAATAAGTTAAAAGAAAATAAATATTTTATATCCGTTAAAAAATTAAAATTTTCATGACTTCAGATATAGATTCTATTGGTCTTGATTGATTGTCAACATACTCAAATTTGTTATTGGGAGTATATGACATTCCATTTGATGTTTCTATTTGTGTGAATTAAATGAATACGATCCTTTTGAAAAATTATATAATAAAAATTATAGCTAGATATTAGTTGGGTATCCCCCCAGTGCAATTTGTTTCTATATAATTTGATTAACAAAAAATTTTCATTCCTTTAGTTTATTGAAAATTTCAAATTATGTCATTTTTTTATTAGGTATATATATATAATTTTTACTAAGCATTAAAAGATAGATGTATATGGATTTATGGACCCACATTCTATTTCTCTTATATCTTTGGTAATGAATGATACTAAAAGAGCAGTTTCTATAGTTGAAGGATTTCAGATGCATGTCATAATTCAGTGTTGGTTGTTTCCATATCTTGAAAAGTAAGATAATTTTTTTTCACAATGTGTTATGCATCAATTAACATTTTAAAAAATCATATGAGATTTCTTCTATATTAGTGGCCATTATATGTTCAGTGTTTTCTGTCCAAAATAGAATACATTGTATTTGTTATGCTCTATTCATGGTGAAGTGAAAGAAATTTTAAAGAATGTATTGACAATGTATGTTTTCTTATTTTAATAATATTTAATATTATAATTAATAAAAAAAATTATATTCATATTATCTTCAAACATGGCATGGAATTTCTTTAGAGAGACAACAATAAGGAAGAGAAGTAAGAGGTCCAATATTTAATTTTTAAAAACTGAGGTGAATTACCATTTACAATTACTAAATTTAAGATATATTAATTAAAAACTTTAAATTGAAATAAAATATCTTTTAAATAGTGTCATAAACAACAATGTGGATTTGAATTTGGATATTATGTTTTGATATTCATGTATTAAATTATTACAACTAGTAAAATTACAAAGGATTAAAAGGTTATATTTATTTATAAGTATTTTCTTAAATTTAATATGTTTTATTGAAGATTCAAGTCAAATGTTTTTTATTAGTTTTGTAGATTTTTAATAATGAACTATAATATATTGTAGACAAGTTGAGCCATTTTCGAATTGAATTCAAAAATATATAATAGTTTTGACTGGTTTTTAGTATATTTAAATTTTCAGTGTATTATGTATTTGCCAGATTTTTGGATACTTTTTCTATTTCCCCTTGTGCTATTTTCTTGGTGTTGTTGGTGGAAGAGATGAATTAATATACATTGCTATATTTTTATGGATACTTTTGTAGTTCTCTTCTACATCTTTCTGCTCCCAATTTTCGTGTTTTCTATCTTCTATTTTTTAGTTGTTGTTGGTGTAGGAGATTATTAATTTTACATTTTAAAAAATCCTATTTTTAACATCGGTTATTTGATAACCGATGTGAAAAATGTGTATGCATTCTTTTTCACATAGATTATTTAAAAAAATAGATGTGAACAACTTTTCATGTTTTTTTTAAATTAGTTATGGGATTACTAATGTGATAAAAAAAATTACACAAGGTTTTTCAGGTCGGTTATTCAATAACCGATGTGATAACGGTTTGTAATTGGATTTTCTATTAGGTTATTAGATAAAAAGGGGAAAACCCATGAAAAAATTATTTATAACATCGGTTTTAATTAACTAATGTGAAAAACTATATTTACATTATCTCCTATAACCATGTATCCTATAAACAGACGTGAAAAATCATAATAAAATAATGTGAAAACCCCTTTATGCACTACTGTCAAATTGATATTTAGAGGTGTATCTTGAAATTCAATGGTGTGGTTGATATTTTACATTCATTCCTCCCCATATCTATTTTTATTCATACCCTTAAAGGTTTTTGGACGCATGTATAAGAACTCTGTTGATTGATCCCTGGTTCTTGTAACTCCTAGATATACCTCAATAACTACATTCTGGACATGGGTAACATTTTGATCGATAGAATGAACTTCATTAATGGTAGCCTTGATTGGATTATTATCTAAATAAATATTTCCCTGTGGAGCATCTAACGCTCCCACCTAAGAAACGTACGGATTAAATCTCAGAGGGATACCATTTCACATTGAAACATAATAAAATTTTCAAACAATGTAAAATATCTTTTAAAACTAGAAAATTTCAAGTAAAAACTATGATTAAGATCAATAAATCATAATAGGAGACACACATCTGAACATTTGATGGTAACTTGTGTCTTTTCATGATAAGACCTAGCCAAACACTCACAACAAATTACTTTTCATGTCTTAAAAATCTAATTTTTTGTCTACCAACATCTCAAAACTGATAACAACCTCTCTCTCTTCTTCCAAACTATAGTATACCTAGCTCAGATACCCTCTCAAACTATTATCCAACCCAAATTTTCACATACCTAAAGTATTTTTCTAATCCCTAGGAGAAGGAGACTAGCACCCATGTATCAACAACTACTATTGGGAACAATTTTCTACCAATCTGAATAAGACCACTTGATACATATATATATATATATATAATGGGAAGAAACATTGGAGGATTGAATAATAAATATATTCCATATCAAGAAGAAGCAGCAAAATCAATAAAATTAAAAAGTGGCTAAACAATTTATAATATATAAGAAAAACCAAAAATGAATAGCTAAAATTATGGTAAGAAAATCCAAATTTTCCATATTTTCCATTAATATAGGTTATAATATTTCAACGAATATCACGGATATCAAAGTATTAAAATCAAATCATGTGTCATATATCATATAATTTCCAAATAAGTAAATAGCAATGCCCAGGTAACATCATGCTATGGATCACACTAGGTCATGCTATCTATAACACTCATATAGGAACATAAACAACAACACACACCAAGTCTATAAACATATTCATGGAATATAGAGAGAAGAATAAAACCTAGAAAATAACCCTCCCAAAAGTTCTAAGAATTCCCTAGAAGAATAGATAAAGTGATACGAATAACACCCCATGGCTCTCCCCTCATCGGCATCAACAGACAAGGCTTATTACTAAACCTTCCACTTAAGTACCTAAGGCTTAAAATGTGCTATATTTATAAAACAACTTAATCAAAATCATATTTTAAAAACCATTTCATAAGTCTATTTTTTAATTATTTTAATCCTTTTAATGTATCCAAGACAAGGGGAAACCATCTTTTCTCAAAACACCAATTCCACAGTTGCAATTCAATCAACCCAATTAATTTATAAAATAGTTTTTTTTTAACTAGTGCAATACAGTTCATCCATCATAGGCTAGATATGGAACTAATTATCTCAAAATTGGTTCTCACACACCAAAAAATGGGATCCACCAACATATAAGAATGCAAATACACAACAAATGCACTTGAATCCATACTTACATATTAAAATCAATTAAATATGAAATAATGTTGATAGAGAAGTTAACCCAATTAATACCTTAATAACATTACATGTTGCACCATAATCATTACAAATGTCAACCTTTCAAGGAATATCAAATAACATACCTCAAAAGGATCAATATAATCAACACTATAAGCCCAAAATATCAAAATATTTAGTGAAATAGAACTACTACACTAATGACAATAAAGAATTAAAGAGATGACATACAAAAAAAGATTTAACTCAACCATGATGAAGATCAATCATCAATAGAAATGATCTAGATGAAAAGGAGATCCCCAAAATCACCTGTGAGAGATTCAAGGTCTCAAAAGAGAAGGATACTTCCAAATAAACAAAATCATATGTTTATTGTGGTTAAAAACAAAAATTTCAGACCATACATGATGTGAAACCCTTTCATGATATGAATTCCTCAGATGATGAAGCATCAGTTGGGACTCAAGGATCATGTATGAATGAGTAATTAATTTTATGGTGGTGAATATATTATTACAGAGGATCAGCCTAGTCCTTTGATTGAGTGAGGTAACATTACAATCAAATCAAATCTAATTCAAGTTTTGATAATAAAAAAAAGATGCATCCTACTATTTTATTTCTTCTCAAGTCATTAATAAAATTTGATTAAATATCGAGATGATTCCAAACATGATGATCATCTAGAAAACTCTAGGAAAGAGGGAGTGCAGAGAATTGAAATGTATATCTGGTTCGATAACAATTGACTGAGTATAGTATTTTTCAGAATTTTTTATTTTAGATATAAATATCTTTGACTTAATACTATGAATGATTTGGATAGATACACTGAATTCTAATATTTATTTTTATTCATTATAAGTGAATTTTAGATATCTAGTTGGGTCAGTGCATCTATTGGAAGGATAATGGGATATAAATTTAGATAGGGGATGACCATTAGCTCTCATGATTTTAAATATTTCATACCATTTTGAAGCACTAAAATTAAAGTAAAATCACAGGGTTGATAATAGAAATTTACCAAACAATGGTCACAACTATCATAATGTATTTCATCAAAATTTTAAATGTTTTTTACATAAATTTGATGTGGAATTTTTTATTGATATCCTTCAAGGGAAAAATCCAACTTCACATACATTTTAAAGAATAGATCAAACATAATTGAGGTAATTAATGGTATAATTGAAATAAATTGGAAGTAAAGTTAAATATGGTATACTATATTCCATTGGGATACTATAGTTCTTTTTTTCAAAAAGGAATATGGTAAACTATGACTCTATATTAATTAAAATAAACTATGTTAGGATATAATAAAAAAACTAGATATCATATTATATGAATTTATGATCTATTAGATCAATTAAAAAATCCCAGTGGGTTTTCAAGATTTATCTATGGTCTGATGGTGTTTTTTTAGCCAAAGTGTAATGTATAGTAACCCAAATTGAAATACCAAAACTTATTACAAGTATAGTGAATATATGGGGTCGATCCACAGGGAGAGAGAGTAAATGCATTATGTTTCTCTAGTTTTTACATATTTAGGTAAAGCTTTACTAGATTTGGAGTCGACGTTTGATGTTTTAAAGAAAAAGTAACTAATTTATCTATTTCTTCATAAATTTCATTAAAGATAACGAAAAACGTAAAATTGATTTTGTTTATAAATGTGAAGAATGTGTTGGGGCTATATATTTTTTTAAGGATGTCAATAAATAAAATTTCTTATCTTGTTGTTTTGTTCATTAAAACTCACATCTCTAGGTTTCAAATATAATAGAACCTGCTATAT
The DNA here is from genome assembly GCA_963277665.1 of Viscum album. NCBI lineage: Eukaryota > Viridiplantae > Streptophyta > Magnoliopsida > Santalales > Viscaceae > Viscum > Viscum album. Next base: position 903,901,628 of record OY728151.1, read on the forward strand.
CTGGTACGTTTTGTCTGAATCAATACAAACCAATTCCTTGGTCTGTAATTTGATTTCAATTAATTTTATTAACTACAGGCCATTTTGAGATGATAAGTACACCCAATTATCCTAGGTTTGAATTTTCATAATCCCTCTAAATATCCCAAGAAATGTAGTTCTTGGTCGGATACGGGTTTTCCATCGATATTTAGTAAATATTTCAGAGGAACTATGAGACAGATATAAATAATAAAAACATAATAAGGAAGTTGATTAATAACAAACCATAATCATCCAAAGCCCCCAGACATGGAGAAATTAGATACACATGGAGTATATAAAAACTAACAGACTCTAAATACCTGAATAAAACATTCAAATAGCTTCAGATTGAAGATTATCAGGAAGGAAGAGCGGTAGCACCTCCTCTCTTCTCTTTCCCCTTTCTCTTTATCTCCCTTCTTATCTTTCATTTCTTCCCCCATTTGTGTCTCTAGTTCTCCCCCCATTCAGTGTCTGAATTGGGAAATAATTCCATCCTATTTGTTTTTTGGGAACTACATGGCATGTACCATATAGTACATGGCATGTAACCAAGTCAACTTTACTTGGCTCTTCTTTATTTTCCAGTAGGTGATCTGTCGTGCTACCCTTGACTTTGAAGGAATCAACAATCAGTTAAGAGGAGAACACATCATGTAGTGCCGCCCCACTTTTCATTTAGTATTAATTTAAGCCACCTACCACTTCATGAAGGGAGAACAAATGATTTAATGTAAAGTATATTGTGAGTGAATCTTGGCCACAAACATGGGCGTGTACTCTGTCTTGTTGATCAGTATGTCGGGACAATGGGACATGATATGTGTAAGAAGTAAACGCCTTGTATAAATGAATTTTTGTTTTGATATTTCCCCAATTTCCTTCTTAGACTGGAAAATACCTGAAAATTCATCATGACCACTGAATTTATGAATATCATCTCCAAAACAACATATATTTAGTGAAAACATGTTTTGATACTCAATTGAATGTATGAAAATGTATACACAAATTGGGCACATAAAACTCTCCCACTCTTAGACATTTTCTTGTCCTCAAGAAAAATCTCAACATCAAATCAACATAATCCAAACTCTAAAAAGGGAAGAATTCAACTAATTTAAATTGTAAATATAATAGTCGTAGTAGAGGACTTTAAAAGGCCCAAAACATATTTCAATAACAAATATATTTCAATCATGCCTCCTCTATAAACCAATTAAATATTTTCATTTTATTTCATCTGTATTGTTTAAATTTTCATAAATAAACTTGCCACTTTATGATTTACCTTGCCAAAAATTACCACACTCATCACTTAAGATCATTTAATCAGAGTAATGCTCAATCTAAAGTATATTCATTTTTTCCATAGGCATGAAAGTGTTCTCATTCTTCACTATATAGGTTAAATCAAAAAAAATGAGGTCTTTCAATAAGGTTCAAATGTTTCGTAGGCTAAGGATTGGTAGGCAAATATGAAAAATAATCTCAAAGGCTTGTAAAAGGAGGCTAAATTATTAAACAATTATGCATTATATTGAAAATAAATCTTCCCAAAAATGCATCCTCAATCATAATCTCTCCAATGGTATCATTACTGTGATATTACCATTCCAAAATCGGTTCATGAACCTCCACATAATGTTTAACAAATTAATATGGTCCCTCTTTTGAATTTTTTAATATTTTTCTACTCTTTTTTCATTTTGTTTCTTTTTCCAGGGACTACCAAGAATATAATGAATAGTTGTTTTGGAACTCTTCTCTCCAAACGGTCAACTAGCACTCTACCCCACACATAAATACATGGTTTATCACCAAGATATACCATTAATGGCCAAAAATAACTCTTTAAAGCTCAAATGAATAATCATGAAAATTTATAAAAGAATTAGGGTAGGAAGGGTAAATAGGCTTCTAATATGGCTTCCTATCAAATAACTTCATGATTTATATTTGTTTTATGAAGATCGTAAATAGGGTAGGTATTAAGGTTAAAAATGATGAAAAAAATTCCTAAATCATTTTCATGTGATTCAAAATCTTCATGTTTTGAAGAGAAAGAAAAGCATGTTCTGGTAGTTATGCATATACCAATAAACTCTCAAGAAATAGGGTATAAAAAATAATATGTCAAAAGGCATAAAATGCCTCTTGGGAATGAGGAAAAATAAAATGTCAATAAATTAATTACATGAGTACAAATGATTAGTCAAATAAATTTAAATGTCTAAAACATTAAATCCAGAATCAAACTATATTAGCAATCATTTAAAAATACTTTGAAATTTAAAATAAACATGTAACATCTGAAATTATCTTTTATGTATTTATTATTTATAATTATAATTATTCAAAAACTTTCTACATGTTAAAATATTTCAACTATTAATGATGTCTCCTATATATTTTTAAGGACTAATAATAGTGTAGTCAGAGACCCGCCTCCACACTTAATATGCCACATGGTCCCCCAAGTGCAAAACTAATATATAGAAGAGGATTTGGGAACACATGGGTGGTCTAGATGAAGGGAAAGAGTGAAAGAATAAAATCCAATGGAAAAAGTAAACAGAAACTCAAAAAATAATACCCCCCTCGAGGTGAGTCGAAAAATATGGGAAGTAGTCGAAATAAAAGTGCCAAGAAATGCTATGTGGTGCCTATGACTAATGAGAAAAAGGAAAACGAAGTCTATAGAGACATAAATAATAATACCACACATAGAGAACAAAATAGATTTATATATTTATATATAAAGGAAACAAATATGCCAAAAACCAGCCATGGGGTGGCCTTATAAGAGGAATGATTAGTAATAACGGGGGAAATAAGGGGCATATTGGAAGCTACCAGAGTAGAAAATGTCACTTATGGAGGAGCTGATAAAAGAGGAGGCAGTGAGGCCAATGCTGGGGGCTGCAAAACTAAGAAATCATATGTGGTCCATTCAGAATGTCGAAGTAGAATCTGGCGGTGAGGGGGCTACTCACCCTTAGTAGAAGAATCAGGACGCTTCCCACTCAGGGTATCATCGCCATCTACAGCTAAAAGAAAGAAAGAAAAATAAGAAAAAGAAAAGGAACAAGAAGGCAAGAAAAATGTGAGAATGTAGAAAAAAATACACAACTTGTGGATCCAGGGTACACAACGTGTAGTGTGAGCTTCTAAGTACCTGTGTACTCTGGATAGACACGCGAAGTAAAACAATGAGAGGCATGTGGATAGTAAATAACATGTTATAGAGAGTAAACGCCATGTATAAGAACATGGGGTGTAGCTATGAAAGTTCCCTGACACGGCTCGATGCTGCGGGTTCAGAAAACAAAGGACATGTCGTGTGAAGGGAATACACACCATGTGTATAAAAATGGGTTGATAATGCATATACGTGCCCCATACAGATTCCCTCAAAAGGATTGGGGACATGGAATCTACCAAACACACATTCTATGTGGGAATCCATGGTATGGAGGGTCCATGTGCCAATGGATATGGGATGCACCAGAATTCCAAGAGAATCTATATACATGGAATGTACCGAACATGCACGCCAAGGGTATTGAAAAGTAGAAAAGTGATTGTGTGTGTCTAGGTACAAGATGTACACAGTGTGTGTTCTTTATCCACCCTTTGTATTATGGGTGGAAGATGAACAGTCTATTGATCCCAAATCCACCATAACGGGACTAAAACTTTGAAATAAAGAGTGCAAAAGGGTGTACCTAGACCAAGGATTGAAATGTAGGATAAATTAGAGTGAAAAATGAAAAAAATGATGAATTGTGTGGAGGTAGGAGAATTGGCATCGTGTATGAATAGAAAATGGGGAGAAGGGGGTGGATACAACATGGGCTCAAGATGGGTAGGGTCCCAACCTTTATACCTGAAATACAGGGAGTTTCATAAAGCGTATGTGTCATGTAAGAGTTTTTTTCTAAATAATATGAAAGTATATGACAAATATATAATTATTTACAACATAAGTATTTATAAAATAAAATAATATAATTAAAAATAAACTGATACATGTAGTGTATAAAAGAGATGAAATGTTGTTTTTTCAAAAATTTGAATAGGATAACTACAACCTTTGGTCCAATGCTTGGGGTGTAATTCGAATCGGCGACTGGCTATTATGAATATAGGCCCTCATCCATTGGAGAAAAGGTTGTAGTGCTATACATTTTTCATAACTTCTAATAGTTAAATTATAGGTCCATTTCTACATAGAATTAAGAAAACACACGACATTTTGTTTTAATTTGAATGAAAGGGAAGGAGCATAGATATTAGTCGAGTTCGAACCAGGGTCTTTTGAATATAGGGATGAGACTCTTCAAATCTCGCACTTCACTTGTATGAAATTTATTAGTATTGGAAACTATTTTAATTATTTTTGAAAACATGGTGTACATGACGTATATCAAAATGAACATCGTGTGGAGTTATTAATATGAAAAAAGATGGAAATAGGCCGGTTGTTAGGATTCAAATCTGAGTCTTTTGGATCTTATTTACAAACATGGTCATTTGGTCTATCCCCATAATGGATTTTCTTTTATTTGAAAAAATACTTATATTTTGTTTTGAACATACCTCACACATCATTTAAATAAACACGGGTTAAAAACGATGAACCATGTACTAAAGGCAGGTATGGATTGATTCCAACGGGTGAGGGTTCAGATACATTCTGGTGACCTTACCATCAATACAAGAATCATCCTTATTTATTAACTTAATTCATATATACCTATACTACTAATTTAATTAGAATATACAAGAACAAGAAAAGTACACACCATATAAAAAAATGATACACTACTTTTAATCTCAAGGTCGCCTCCCAAGAAGAGCCTCTATTTTAGGTCATTGGCTCAACCTTACCTGAGCCACTTGCTATCCTAATTGTATGGTGGAGATTATACCCACCATTTCCTCCATGTTTAGACAGGGTTTGAGATTATTTCCATTCAATTTAAATGATTGACCGTCTAATCCAGCTACTTCTACCTCACTGTGGTGAAAGACCTTGATAACCCAGAAAGGTTCCAACCACAAGGACTTCAATTTTCCTAGAAAAAATATCAAACAAGAGTTAAACAATAGTACCTCATCACCAGGTTGGAGTGACTTCAGGGAGATCATGCGGTCATGGACCTCCTTTTTCTTTTCTTTATATTTATTGGCATTCTCATATGCCTCCTGCATAATTTCATCGATCTCCATCAATTAAAACTCATGTTTCACTTCCACATCCTTTAGGTCATAATTCAAGTCCTTCACATCCCAATAGGCTTTATTCTCAAGTTCCACCATTAAATAAAATGTATTTCCATAAATTAAAGAGAATAGGGACATACCCAAAGGTGTCTTAAAAGTTTTATGTACACCTATAAGGCGTCATCAAGCTTCTTGAACCAACCCTTCCTTAAGGCAGCCAATTTTTTCTCCATCATTTTCTTCATTTCTTAGTTGGATACATCCACTTGGACACTACATTGGGGATTATAAGTTTTACACGTCTTATAATTCACTCCATACTTTATGAGAACATTTTGCATCAACATATTGTCATAATGAATCCCTATATCACTTATTGTAACCCATGGAACACAAATCCTACTGAAAATAATATTCATCAAGAAATAAATGACAAACATTGTTGTGTTTTGTGTCATGTGAGCTGGTTCTTCCCATTTGGATACATAATCCTTACAAACTATAATTTAGTAGATTCCAAATGATGGGGAAAACGGGCCGATGAAATCAATATACTTAATGTCAAATATATCGACCTCAATGTTGGGATGTTGAGTCATTTCAGTTCAATGCCTCATTTGACCCATTTGATGACATATTTCACAACATGCTATAAAATATCAGGCATCCATTCCCATAGTGGGCCACAAAAATTCATATTGATGAATTTTATATATCGTTTGGTCAAGCCCATGATTCCCTCTAGCTAGGGAAGAATGAAATAATTGTATAATTAATGTAAATTTTTTTCCCAGAATGTAGAAGTCGATCACCCAATCTCCACATGAGCGGAAGAGCAGTGGGTCTTCCTATAAATTTAATTTTACTTCAAATAGAAATCGTTCCATTTGTTGGAATGTAAGATCTCGATGAATGACTCTCGTAACCGAGTAATTGGTGATATTGGCCTACCATGGGTGAGGTTTAGCATAAACTGAGAAAATATCCTCTTCTGAGAAGTCCTCCTTGTTTTCTATATCATCTTTTATTTACAAATGAGGAAATTCTAGATATGAGATATGATTAGTAACGGAATTCTCACATCCTTTCTTATAATGGATTTCTAAGACAAACTCTTGGTGGAAAATCACCCAATATATGAGACATGGTTTTCCATCCTTTTTGTTCATTAGATATTTGAATCTTATATGTTTAGTATAAAAAACAACATTTGATAGCACCAAATAAGAGTGGAACCTGTAAAATGAAGAAACTACCAATATCATTTCCTTCTATGTGGTGGTGTACCAAATTTATGCTTCATTTAGGTCATTGTTGGCATAATATATAGGTCTAAAGATACAATTATGCCACTATCCAAGAACTTCTCCCACAGCATAATAACTTGTGTCACACAAGACTTCAAATTGTTCCTCCCAGTTTGGACCTATCATGATATGTGATTCAACTAATAATTATTTCAGGAGCTTAAAGGCAGCGGGGCATGTTTCTTCAAATAAGAAGAAAGAATATTTTGGAGGGAGTTTTGTTAGAGGTGGATCTATCACTGAAAAATCATGAATGAATCTTCTATAAAAACCAACATTCCCAAAAAAAACTTTGAATTTATCGAAAGGAAGTTGGAATGGGTAATTACAATATGACTTCAATCTTTGTAGTGTCAATTTAGATTCTTTTCAGGGAAATCAAGAGGGATAAGACGATGTCATTCTATACCGTAATGTGAGGTTTCTCCCTATTCAGAACCAAATTGGTTTGTTGACACCACTATAGAACCAATTTAATATTTCTCAAGAATGTGTTGAATGATTTTCCATATACAGAAAAATCATCAATAAATACATCTAGGATTTTCTCTTCCATGTCATGGAATATCACTCACAAGCACCTTTGAAATGTGGATATAGAATTTCACATGCCAAAAGACATCTTTCGATATGTAAGAGTTCTATATAGGCATGTGAAAGTGCTCTTATCTTTTTCTATAATGGAAAGAGGGATTTTTTTATCCATAATAACCATCCAAAAATCAATAGAATATGTCCCTTTCCCATTGCTCCAACATTTTATCCCTAAATGGAAGCAAAAATTGTTCTCTCCATGTGGAATCGTTAGGTTATTGGTAGTCCACACACACTCTACATCCTTTGACCATTCTTGTAGGGATGAGTTCATTTTTATCATTGGTAATCATGGTGATACCCCTATTTTTGGGAACCAATTGTAATGGACTCACCCTTGGGCTATCAGATATGGGGTAGATGATTCTGGAATCTAATAGATTGACCACTTATTTCTTCATTAACTCCTTCATTATAGGCTCTAGCCGTCATTATGGTTGTTGAGAGGGTTTTCCCCCTTCCTCATATCGCACCTTATAGGAGAAAATGTTTATACTAATCCCTTTAAGATCAGAGACTGTCCACCCAATAGCTTGATTTATTCACTTTCTAACCTATATAAGATAATGTTTCTACTCTTGAGAGAGAGATGCATTGATTATAACTATTAGAATGTGTTTTTTTTTCAAAATAACCATATTTTATAGAATATAGGAGAGGTTTTAGTAAATGTTTTTGGGATTTAAGAACGAAAGGAACAATCGGTTCTACCTTGTCTCACTCCAGAATATCTAAAACCAGTGTATGCTACTAATAATGATTGATCTCACCTAAGATGAATTATAGTTACTCTTGTTCATAATCAGGATGGATGTTTTCAATGAATGGTTCATTGGTGATAGAACAGAATCCCTTATCATCTTTCTTGTGAACAAAGTGATTGGCCACTGTATTCAATGCCCAAAAATCCTTATTTTCTATAAGTTAGAGTTGCTTAAATGCTTTGAGGATGTTGTAGGATACATTTTAATCTCTAACTCTAAAGATCAATTCACCTTTGTGAACATCAATGAAAACATTCCCAGTATCCAATAAGGGTATCCCAATAATAATAGGTTCCACTAGATCTTTTTCCATGTCAAGTATGATAAAATCAGTAGGAAGAATCAACATTCCCACTTCTACTAGAATATCCTCAAGAATCCCTTTGGGATATTTAATGAAGTGATATTCTAGTTGTAGTTCCCATCGAGTAGGCTTAAAAACATTTATCCCCATCTTCTTAAAGAATCCATAGGGTATAAGATTGACACTATCCCCCAATCCATAAAGGGATTTCCCAAACTCACAAGATATAACAGTGAAAGGGATTGTAAAACTTCATTGATCATAGATTTTAGGAGGAAGAGAGTGATGAACCACCAATAAACATTCCTTGGTTAGAGGAATTGTTTCCAAATATTCCATATTCCACTTTTTTAGAGTATTTTCTTCATGAAATTCTGACATGTTTTAATTTGATTCGATTCATGCACAAAAGTAAAATTAATGTAAAAGTTTCTAGAATACCACGATAAATTTTTCAAACTACTGATCCATCTTCCTATAATTCATTCATGTGGGAAAAGGTAAGGAGGGTTCATATGGTGGAGATGTGTTTTCACCTAGATTTTCATTTATTTTCTGGTATATCTCCTTACCACTTGGTAAAGTGAAAGCATTTGCCTCCTCCCATGGGTTAATCCTAGTGTTACCTGGTAGTGTACCAGGTTTCCTTGAAGATATTTTATTATCAAGCATCTCAATTTTATTCTCAAATATTCAAATATATTCCTCTTTATTCTGAAATCTTTTCTAAGTAGTTGTTACGAATTTTGATATCATTTATTCTAGATTTTATGGGTGTTCAAGATGAGGTTTTTGTGTAGTTAAATGAGGTTGTGGCTTCTGGAATTATTACACTGGATGAAAGTTAATATACCCTTTTTGTTGGAAGGATACCTACTGCTGATTTCTGTGATTTGGATTATGGTATTGTTGTTGACCATAACTTGTTGCTCATTTGTTCCAGGGTTAGGAAAATTGTTGTTTCCTCCCCCAATATGTCTGTTTGTTAACTTTACATGGCGGTTATTGGTATTAAGGGTACATTTTTGGTCCCCTGTTATGAGAAATATAGCTCTCCTCATTTTTTGATGTACTGGAACTTGTCCTCAGGCCTTCACCCATGGAAGGATTATCCCCACATTCACTGCTTGCTGGGTGATTTACTACTAGAACATAAGATTAGTATTTCATATTAAATGCATGAATCTTCCTAAACACAAACTAATATTTTAAAACAAGAATCATAGTGGAATCAATGTTATGCATTCCCCTCATTTGAGTACCCAGATATGAGTTTCAGTAGATTCTTTTTGGCTGACATAACTTCTATTTAGTCGAAGAGTTCCTCCAAGGATTTCCTTATCATCATTCCTCATGTAGCTGCATCCATAACTAATTTTGTATTTGTCGTAAGACCACAATATAATTTTTATACTTACATACACAATGGAAGGTAATGGTTAGGGAACTTCCATAACATTTATTAGAAATGCTCCCAAGAGTCATACAAATACTTTGAATCAGGTTCCTAAAAATTGTGAATTTCTTTCCACAATATCACCATTATGGACGATGGGAAATACTTTGAAAAAAATTCATTTCCCAATGCCTCCTAGGTGAGGATGGATCATAGAGTTAGTTCTTTAATCCACTCCTTTTTTTCCTTTATGAAGAAGGGGAATAAGCAAATGCGAAAAGATTCCTCAGACACCCCATGGTAACAAAATGTGTCATAAATATCCATCAAATTGGAGAGATGAGTGATGGGTTATTCACTGGGTAAACCTCAAAAATAGACCTTGTTTTGGATGATCTTCATGATGGTTGGATTGATCTCAAAATGTAGAACATACACCAGTGGTTAGAAAATACTCGAATATTACCCTTGGATAGAATGAAGATTATACTCAACATGGTTACGGTGTGGGGGATGTTTTTATAGAGGAGGTGGGGGGAAATTGATGCTCAGTAGAAAAATAAGGCCCCTTCCCTAGATTCATGTATGTAAACCTCTCTAGTGGATGCTATTTATGGAGTTACTATAGGCCATAAACTCGAACAAATGGAGCTGGTTGTCTTTTCTAGTTCTATGGTATGAACTTCATGGTGCTTACTAGAAAAAGTTGTATCTACTCATCTTCAGCAGCTAGTTGTTGGTATCAGTTTTCATGAGGCATGAAAAGCTGACCAACACTTTGGACCACAACCGTGTGTCCTTTTTCTATTTTTTCCATGGGGGTGTTTCGGTTGTGGTTGCACATAAGTGCCTAACGTCACCTCAAGGTCCTTCATTTAATCTCTAAATTAAGTGGAAGGATGTCTGATGACTTGGAGATGTTGGAATGAGTGATCCGTCCACTCATGCATTTCTGATCATGCACAACACGAAGCAACGCACCAAGAATAAAATAGGAATACAAAAATAATAAAAAAATATAAATGACATTAAGAACAAAATTTTTTAGATTTTTTATTTTTTATTTTCACTTTTATTAATAAAAACATTATTTTATAAAACACCATTAAATTTCTTGTCCCCAAAAACAGTTGCATAATTTGGTGTTGTTTTAGCAAAAGTGTTATGTTTTTCACCCCAAATTGAAGTACTAAAACTTATTACTAGTATACTGAAAGTATGGTGTGATAAAAAGATAGATAGAGAGTAACTACAATCTATTTTTATATTCTGTACGTAATTGGGTAAAGATTAACAGAATTTAGTGTAAATATTTTACGTTTCAAAGAAAAAGTAATTGATTATTCTATTTCTTGATAATTTTCTTTAAATATAAAGAAAAACGTAAAATTTATTTTGATGATAAATGGGAAGAATGCATTGTGTATGTGTATTTTTTAAAGTTTATTAGTAAATTTAATTTCTTATCATGTTGTGTTGTTCAAAATAACTAACATCTATGGGTTTCAAATAAAACGAAAACTTGTTGATCTGGTATGTTTTGTTTGAATCAATAGAGACCAATTCCATGGTCTGGATTTTGATCCCTATTAATTTTATTAATTGCCACACATTTTTATATGATAATTGTACCCAATGATCGTGGGTGTCAATTGTTGTAATCCCTCGAAAGATCCATGGAAATTTCATTCTTGTTCTTATATGGATTTTCTAGTAATATTTAGTTGGAAATTCCATGGGATTGTGAGATACATATAAATCATATGCACATAATAATATGGTTGATTAATAACAAACCATAATCATCCGTAGCCCCAATATACAAGGAAATTAGATCCACATGGAGCAGCTAATTACTGAAAAACTCTTAATACCTGTGTAAAACCTCACAGCAGCCTCAGGTTGAAGATCTTCAGGAAGGAATAAAATAACAACCTCCTCTCTTATCTTCCCTCTTTCTCTTTCTATCCCTTTTCTCTTTCCCTTCTTCTCTTTTTCATGTCTCTAGTTATCCCCTACATCTGTTTCTAAATTTGGAAAGCATTCCCTTGTATTTATAGTTTTTAGAACTACATGGCATGTACCATATAGTACATGGTGTGTAACCAAGTTGACATGACTAGGCTCTTCTTTCTCCATGGGTAGGATATCTACTACGCCACTTTTGACTTTGAAGGTGTTGATGATCGGTTGGTGGGAGTACACCATATGTAGCACCATCCCACATGGTGTGTAGTATCTACTTCATCCAAAAACTGCTACTAAAAGGGAGAACACGAGTTGTTAAGATAAGTGCATGGTGTGTGAATCTTGGCTGGCAACATAGGTGTGTACTCGGTCTGGTCGATCTGTATGTTAGTAAAATGCGACACGACATATGTAAGAAGTACATTCTATGTATATTTGAATTTTTGTTTTGATCCTTCCAATATTTGTGTCTTATGTTAGAAAATACCTAAAAATCATCATGATCACTGAATCAAAGCATTTTATCTCCAAAACAGCATATATATATGGTGAAAACACGTTTAGATACTCAATATATAGTTTGAAAATGACAACACAAATCGGGAACATCTTCTTGCATCATGAAATTTAAGTGAGGAAAGTGGATATTCCAAATATTGATTTTAGAAGTCAATTTTATGATTATGAATATATGTTTAGGTCCTTTTTTCCTATAATGCATCATTTTTTTTCATGGAATTTATGAATAAAGTCATTAAAAAGTAATAAGAATATTTCTTTATGGTATTTTTGGATGTCATTATGGTGTATAATCAGACTAGGGAATACTATGAAGAATTCTTAAAGATTGAGTTAAAAAAATATGAGAGCCCCATATTTAGGTAGAATTACAAAAATATTCATTCAACATATATGAATCTTTTTTAAATGGGTATGTCATTTATAAGAAATTTATTTCAAAAATACCAGGAAAAGATATATGTTTTCGCCTCAAGGATTCAACAGAGGATCATCTTTGTGATAGGCAGGATTCTTAGCTTATTAGGTCACTATTTCCATTTTCTTGAATAATTATTATGTATAAGATCTTTTATAAATAAAATCATGAGATAGGGAACATAGATTTATTGAAAGGATGATTGGTAGAAATTGATTATGTATCTTATCACCGCCCTCAATTCAGCACATGTTATTGTATTTATAGAAACTGTGAAAGGTTATGTGGCTTATTATGAAACATATAGATCTAGACATATTTTTTCTCATTCAGGGATATATTTTTGTAGCTTATGGATCATTAATGTTATTATTCCAAGAATATATTTTTTTCAAATGATAAATTGGAATTGGATATAGTGGTTGATTATTTAAATACAAGGAATCGTTATCTCTTCGGAAGGAAGTTTGCTGAGTTTCCTAATCAAAAAACTTGAAACACATCTTTTCACAAAGGGATTTAAATTTGATAAAATATGATAGATGGAATATCTCTATATATTTTACTTTGAAAAGGTTTATATAACTACTAAATGAAATTTCGTGACTGATCTTTTAATCAGGATCTCATATAATCAATTATCAAATTAATCTTGCGGTTAGTGGCAATTGAGGACTATGGTTGTTGTATGAATTTGGATTTCATTGAGTAGAATGAATTCATAATCTTCTTTCTAGTGACTCTAAAAATGATTTTCTTGATAAAGATAAGGATTATCAAATATTAGATCCTATTTACCTTACCATTACCTCATAATTAAATTGTGGTGAGACCCTTAATGAATGGAAACAAGATAAAATTTTGGTGTTACATTTTCAGGATAAATTGTCCATTATGTTGTTTTTAAGAGAAATTACTCCTATTTTACCACCATTATAAATGTTCAGTTCATCTAGGAATATCAAATATGCATATGGTTTTGAGGACCCATTTTTTTCATGTATGAAAAGAAATGTGGTTGATTATCTATCCAAATTCAGATACTTTAAACATGTTAAGGATGAAAATCAACGACCAGCAAGAATGTTGTAATCTTTACGAATAACTGTATTTAAAAGGGACGAGATATTATTGGAAATTTTCATGATTCTTCTAAAATTCACTAGAATACCTCTTATAACCATCTTTGATAATGATCCTCCTTTTAATTCATTGTTTTAATGATATTTTCATCCATAATTCTATACCAATTTTACTATGAGCACAACATTTCATCCTCAAATAGCTAATAATTCTAAATGAAAAATTCAAACACAATAATTAATGCACTTAGATTGTGTTACAGATTTACATGTCTCATGGGAGTATCATTTTTTCTTTATTGTCATATTCTTATATCAATAGTTACAACTCCATGATACAAATGGATCTATTTGATGAATTGTATTGTTATCAATATTGATCTCTACTCTGGTTGGTATATACTAGAGAATATTCTATTTTGAAACCTAAACCCATTTTTGAGATGACTGATAAAATTTAAATGATTATAAAAAAGTGGATTCATGAAAAATACATTACAATTATTTTGTGGATAATCATCATTTCCCTTTATGTAATGAACCAAGCTTGACGTACATGGACATTAGATTACATTTGCAGAATAATTAATGCATGATGCCCATAGACTCCCAAAGACCATAGTAGTTTAGCTCCATTGAAAGCTGGAAAACATAAACAACTGGTTCATAAAACATATACACCATCTCCTAATTTATCCTTCAAAACTAGAACCCCATTTTGAAACATCTTAATTAATAAGATTCTTTAAATCCTGGAGGAAAATAAAAATGAAAAGGTTTGGGATAAAAATCTCAATATGGGTAATCATGGAAAATATACTAAAAAACATAAACATAAGAATGTAAAAAAATGAATATAACTTTAAAAAAAATAACACATTTAACTTACACCAAAATCTTGAGTCATGAAATATATCATGGTTGTTCCTAAGGAATAAATCATAATGGAATCATGGACCTTGTGAAAATAGAATTGGAATGGAATTGTGGAAAAAAATAAACACATAATATGATTTACATAGTATCTAAGGAATTCCTTCCAAGACCATCGTAGTGGAGGAATTCCATTACAAAATCTGGTTTACATGTTGTTCCAGCCATGTATTGCTGGACTAGATTTACATTCCATTTAATGCCAGTATAATTGAACTAGATTTACATGTCGTTCCATTCATGTCTATCTCAGGAGGCATAAACATTTTCCTAATGCATTAAAGTTAAATATATGTCCCACCTATCTCATAATGAAATATTTCTTAGATGTTCCGAAAAAACATAAATCATTCATCATAACATAACCCAATAAACAAAATAGTTTTCTTAAACATAATTAAAATCATAACATGATCCCTATAAATTTCATTCCATAATTAACAAAATCATATCCTAGAAATAATGGGGATAAAAACATAGACCTATTTAAAGATCATCATCTTGGATGGAAAATAATTTTGATAAAACAATTGAACTTAATTGTTGAGGAAAGTATCCCTTCTTCTTCAAAAACGTTTCCTTTTCTCAAAATTGATTCCCAATTTTAAAATAAAATAATTTTGTTGAAAATAACCATGATATCATATATATTATGCTTCATGGAAATATGGTGTAAAAATTTTTCCATACCGTATAATTTAAAAAAACATTCTCCTAGTACTTTTGCTCGAAAACTCAAAATGTAACTCATATTGTAAAAGAAAGAAATAATCCTTCCAACCCATGTAGAAAAAGTAAAAAATGGGTAAAATGAATTTAAAAATAAATATAAGAGTATTAAATTTTTTTAGAAAACATGGACATAGATGATAAATATACTCCCAATAAATACTTACGTATAAACAATCTTGGATAAAAATGAGATAGAAAAATTATCTCTTACCATAGGTATGATATGATTCATATATATCTTAACCCCGTGTATAATGATTTAGAAAATGTTATTTACTTACTCTAGAATCATAGTTATTTTTATGATAACATATATGATCATATTATCAACGTTTTCAATTGCTTGGATATTAATTTCTTTATGTTCCATGCATGTTTTGTCAGATAAACTCGTGTTAAATTTTTTGTTTATAGTTATATCATTTACATAATGATTTTAGTATTATATATATCATATTTATACATTCCATTGATTTATATAATCGTGTTTTAATGAATATCATGAATAATTAATTGCATTACATCGTAGAGATGATACACGAGAGATGATATCCTTCCCTTAATGGTTAAAACGTATAGAATTGGATGGTATATTAATTATACAGAATAATTATATTGTAATATTCATTGTTTAAATCCATTATACTCATCATTATACCAATCCAAAATAATTATTTTTTAATAACAAATTACACCCCGATGTGGAGATGGTAACTCGTACGTATGCATTCATGGTGATATTGTTATTCATGGGATGGATAAAAATAGGTATAAGGTTTTCCAACAATTATAATAACATCTTATAATGTAGAATATATTGGATTTATTACTTTATTATGGAAACATTATATGAATATGAAGTTGAAGTAGAAAATAATTTTGAAAGAGGTTATAAAACAATTACCACTTTTTTTGAGTATCTTATTTTTATTTGTACAAAAGGTCTCCATAAGATGGACTTTTTATCAAAGTGTGGCCTCTATGATGAATTGAGATAAGTGGGGAGATGAAATGGGTACGTTTTATCTGATAAAATGACTTTAGAGGTGTGATTAAAATAGAAGTATAGGTTCCCTGTCATAAGAGAGGTGAGGGGAACCTTTTGAAATACAAAAACTATTAAATTAATATAAATTAATTTTTAAATTAAAATGCCTCCAAAGTGGATTACATTAAAGATAATATAATTATGGGTCTGAGTCCTCAAAACCAATAAAATTTAGAATTATTTTGATTTTATTTTAAACCTTATCATTTTGATTTATCTTTTTTTAATCTCTTTAATTTTAAATATGGTAATAATATTATAATTATTTAATGGTTATAAATATTTTACTATGAGTTTTCAATTTTCTATAATTTCATATTTTATTACATTTTATACTATATAAATTTCACGTCTTAATTTTTAATTTATTTTGTGATTTTTATATTATTTAATAATATGTTATTTTTATAAAATATCAATAGTTTCAATTTTGACACTATTCATTTATTTGACATTAATTAAAACAACAAAGAAGATAAATATTAAACAAAATATTTAATACTTTTCTAAAATTTCATAGTCACCTAGAAAATTTGTGTATAATATTAATTATTTATATTATTTTTCTTTTAATATTTTTAAAACCATTTATTTGATATTTCTATTAACAAAATAATTTCTACATCACCATTGTGTCATCATTAATGGCAATTATTTCATCTCTAAAAATTCTAAATAAGTTCACCAGATATGGATAATTTCATTATCTTTCTATATACTATTTAAGTTAAAATATATATCAAGTTTATCACTAAAATAAAATTATTATACTTATAAAATATTAGAGAGTGACATTTTGTCAATTACTTTTGTTTTAATTATAATTACATCACTTTCTTGGAAAAAGTCCATTAAATGAATTAATTCAAACCCCTAGATGATATTGGTCAACTTTAAACCACCCAATATGATTTTTTAAGGTGTCATGGTAATTTTATTATCTTTATCATATTGTTTGTTAACATAATTTACTCGATTTACCTTTAACTATGGTAAATAAAAATTATCGTAGTAACTATTCATAATATCCAAAAAATAAAAGTAACCTATTAACATAACTTGGACCCATTGATTCCAATTATGAAATCATTTTTTCAAAATTCATAACATTTAAGCTGCGTCAATTAATTTAAAATAAATACTCATTGTCAAAATAAGAAAGCGGGTTTTTAAGAAATAAAAACTATCAAACAATTTGCATGTTTTTATGTCCAACATAATTGTGAAGTTACTACCAATAACCAGAATTGGATTAAATTATAGAAAAATAATCTAATTACACTTTCTAGGTAATTAAAAATATAATCTTACTACATAAATAAATTAGAAGAAAAGGCAGTTTTGAATCAAAATGCATTATTTATAACTATTCATTAAAATATTAATTTCAGTAGAAAAATATCAAATTTCAACTAAGGTAAATTTTTATTTCCCTCTTCAAAATAAGAAGTTTATTATGTCAAATAAAATTTAAAAAATTTTCAAAAACTAGATTTAAAATGGGTTCTCCATCAAAAGGCGGTAAAATTTAAATTTTTTTAAAAATACATCTTTTATCCAAAAAAATGAATTTTTTATTATATCATAACATATAAGATGAAATTAAATTATTAAATTGAATATATTACATATATATTTCACTAATAAAATCCATAAAGTGTGATTTTATTATTATATAGATCCACTAATTTTCATTTAAATAATTTTTTTGGAAAGAAGTTAATACTATATAAATATGGAATTATAATTACTAGGTTATAATATTTAGTTATAACATATACACATTCTATAATGAAATTAATTCTATAAAAAATACATCAAATTGTGTGTAACACAAGGGAATAATATTTTTGTGTATACCGCAAGCTAATACGGTGTTGTGTATAGTTCAAGATAATATGGGTGTAGCTTACTATACAAGACAAATAAAATCTAGGGGTGTTAAAAAATATAATTTTTTATGGGAGATCATGTATTCACAATAGTCTCACCAATTTCTAGTAAAGATTGATTTCAATTGAAAGTAAATTTTTCTCTTTGGTATGCTGGGAAATTTTATATAATTAAATAAATTGGTGATCTTTGTTATTAGTTTCACTTACCATCATATTTTATCTTATTTCATTGTGTCATTAATCTATCTCAATTATGTATTTACCAACCTAATCCAAGATTTATGATGTGGTTAGATCACATTGATCTTAAAAAGATGCTACTTTTCTTCATTCTTATATTTGTTTCATGAAAAAATTAGATAAATTATTACATGGAAAATCTATTCCTTTAGTATGAAAATTCATGAAACATGTAAAATTAAATATTATATATTTAAATGCAAGAAATTTTTGATGGATTAATGGTAGTAACCTTTCCAAATCACTTCTAATCTTCATCCTTCTATAGATTGAAATCCCATTGTAGGGGAATCTATAACACCCAAAATTTCATGAATGTCACCCTTTTAATTTTTACTTTTGTTGTATATAATTTTTAGGTTATTTTTTAGGAGAGTTTATGTGGTTTAAATTTTTTTAAGATGAATTAAGAGTACATTGTATAATACTGGGTAAGGGAAATGGTGCAGCATCTCCTTGAAATCGTGAAAGGGAATCTAAGAGTTACTCTGAAGGATCTTGGTTGGTGTTTTTTTAAAAAACATGTTAAAAATATGTGAATTGATATTGTTTTGAAATTTTGTTTTGCCCATGGTTGGTGCATGGTTTCATAAACCATGGGGAACAACCATTTGACACTGGGTTTTATCCAGTGGCACTCACAATGTTTGTTCATGGTTTATGAAACCATTAGGAATAACCATGTGACAACTTTATCAAGATAAAAATATTTTATTTTAATTCCAATTCACATATGAAAACTCTCATTAATCTCTTATAGGACGAATATCTCAAACTAAAGGATGCCTGTAGGAATTTTTGGCAACTCCTCACCCATCAGAACCAAATATCAACAAATTGAAGTTTGTTGTATCTAGGATATTGATGGTAAGAGAACTATATATTTAATTTTCCTTTATAAATTCTAGATCCTCTAATTTTACTTTGAATGGAACCATAGATTAAGGTTTCTATTCTTGGAGACATTGGTTCCATCAACCTTTGAAAACTCATTATTTGTATTTTTTAAAGGAATGACAAAGGGATCTAGGATTAGTAAGATTGAATATCGATTTTTTATGTTTTTTTAGATACATTGTGTGGTATGTGATTTGTATATATCTATACCTTTTCAAACATGAAGGATTTTATTTCCTTTAATGATATGAGTATATTAAAAATAACTGTTTAGATTATTACTCTTTAGAAAACAATTTTCTTGTTTGAATTTGAAAATTTTTGAATCTAAATGATTTTTTAAAAGACTCTATTTGATTCATGTTTTTCATTTGTGGTTTTCGTATTATGCAGATTAGATACTTAGTAAAAAAAATTAAAGATTATTTAATTTTTTAAATGAAAATATGTGAGAACTTGGAAAATACTCGAATCACATGAGTTCATGTTGTATTTAAAGATGTATTGTTGGGTTCTGGAAATCATTTTGGGCTAGATATGGGAAACATATATTCATAAAAATGTAAAAAAATCAATTAGTAGAACTAGATTTTACACATAATTTATGAAATATTTTGGTTTAATGAATACATGTGTGTATTTTTTATGAATCTGGAATGTGTATAGAAAGTATTTTAATGGATAAACGGTTTTGGGTAATTAAATTTAATTTTTCTTAATTGGTAGGAAACACTGGAATTTCTTTTTATTGGTTTATTTATATCTCAAAATCAGATGTAACTTTTTCTTTTCCTAGTAGATTTATTTGGGATGTATCCTGGGAATTTACTATTTGGTTGTATACACACCCCATATATATGAACCTTGGTGTGTATGAAGAAAATTTTCATCATTGAATATATAAAGGAAAAGTCATTTATTCCTCTAGTGGGGAACAATGGAACTACTTTCTTGGAATAATTATTTAATATTGATGCTCTATTATGGAGTGGGTGGAGTGATAACACAGTAGTGTTGCTACACCAGTATGTTGTTTAGTTTTTGCATGATGATATTTTTTCAAATTATACTAATAATTGGGTAATTTTGGTTTTCATTGTTTCATTTGAGTTTTATTTTTTATACGTTATGTATAATATAATTTAGTGTGGTTTATTTTTTCATGAATAGTTATGTTTTTTTAATGGTAAAGCATCCCCAAACATTTTTGTAAGCATGTTATATTTATTTCTAGACTATAATGTCCAGTGGATCTTACCTAAAGATAATAGAACATTGGATCATTCAAAGCTAATGGTTATAGTATATGTGTTACATTTTAATAAGGTGAATATGTTTTTATATTCATGGTGTGAATGTAAGAGTTATTTTCCAATGGTTATCTCAAGGACTAGTTCATTATGATTATTGGTGTAGATTTATTAGATTTATTTTATATGGATTATAGGTTTTTAAATTTTAGTAGTTATTATAATATTTTTTAAATATTAGGAAGGATCTTAATTTGATAGGGTCAATTATCTTGAACCACTGGAAGTTTATAAAGTTATTACTATGACATTATTTCCATAATTTTTCTAAAAATATTATTAAATATAATCTTATATTTTAAATTTATAATGGGTTTCATAACTTATCATGCTGAGATTTCGATGGGAATATATTTTAATCGAATATATTTTTCCTCTTTATATGATGTCACCATGAAATAGATCTTTCACAGTGTTACTACTACACATGTAATAGAAAATTGGGGAGCTACCATGAATAGATTCATGATTTGTAAACACTAAATCATTACAAGAATATTTCTACTTGTTAGTGTAAATCTATGGAGAACTAAAAACATTATACATCACCTATAATCTATCTGAAGATTTTAATACTAGATGTGTATACCAATTTTAAGGGTATATTTTCATATCTTGTCCCCATATGAGAAATTTATTCACTAATCATAGTGTTCCCTAAATTTATGTATTCTTAACATCAATGAAGTGTACTTTAGTTTTATTCCATTTAATTTTCTTAATACATTAGTATAATGTTGGATCAAAATTATTGGTTTCAATTACATCATATAGAATCCCAACATTTTATTTTTATGTTTCTATAGTTTTTTTTGTTACTTGAAAAATATATAAGGATAATTAGGTGGATCAATTTTTATATTATGATAGAATCATTAAAGTGGTTTCTTGAAGTTTTCCTTTAGTCAATAAGATTGTTCTTTCAACTACCAAGGATGAAATTAATTTGCAATTTGATTATAAGAGACTTCTTGATTTATCTGGGCCTCTTAAAATTTTTTAAATGAATGTGAAAACTACTATTGTGAAATTCAGTGTTTTTTCAATATAAGTTCATTAGAAGAAATATTGTGAAAAAATTTTGAAGACGAAGTCTAGGGGACACTTCTGGGACATTTCTTGAGTTGATAACCAAGGATAGGTTCATGGTGTATACTTCAATATATAAAGTATTTTGAGAAGTTATATGATCAAAATGAATTTATGGTTATAAAATTTACTAGGATACTTGATAACAAAACTAGTATACAAGACCATCAGAGTATATCTCAATTATTAAAGGATCAAGTGAAAAATACATCTTGGTGAACATTTTTTGAAGGCTTTTTTGTCAAATGTGATATTGGAGGGGTAAAGGGTACTACTGTAATGACAAGGATAGTTATTCTAGGAAAGGATTCCAAAAAGGAAGTTCAAATTCTAAACACACAGGAATATCCAGTGATAGGAAAGTCTAAGTACTAAATGGGTGGAAACTATGTTGATATGGAAAATACCATTGAATGGGAAATATAGGGGTTTGTATAACCAGAGTTATAGGATAATAATTAAATATAGTAAAAATATTGAAGATTATACCAATATGAATATTTATAAAAAATAAGATCAAGGGAATTTGGGAAAATATAGTGGAATATTACTCAACTCGATGGTACTCTTCATATAATATATATCTGAGAAAATATAAAATGGACATGGTTGATAGAGAGGGCTTCCAAAAAGTTTCACCTTGGAAATAAATACACTAGAAAGATCATTCACACATTAAAAACCCAGGTTTACAATTATAAATGTTATATTTGATATCATTTGGATTTTGATGATTTTGATTATGATATTAATTTTTTATATCATGATTCTAAATTATACATTAGAAACTAATTTTTAACTTTTATTTTCATAGTAATAATTGATTCTTTTCTAATATTATACTATTATATTTACTATTTTTTTAATAAATGGGGACTTATAATAAAAACTCCATAATCAACCAATTATTAATTAAGTCCACTTTTTACTAAATAGTTATTTTGAGGGATTTTCTAATATGATTTTTAATTAATAGATCCCCTAAAATCCCTATCATTATTTTAAAAGATTATCAAAAAGTGTGATTTAGGTCTATTATGTCTATGTTATGTCACATTATTTGTTTTTTACAATTTTTTATACACATTACTTCAATATTGATCATTTGTTAAAATGGAAACGTTTGGTGTCCCTTCTGTGTCCAACCATCAGGAGTTCATCTAGGAAATATATAGTAGTTTATTAGACTAAACCGTATTAATTTTTTAAAATTTAAATGATTTATTTTTAGTTTTACATATCTCCAAAGTAACTTAGACCTTTACATATAAAATAATAAATTATAATTCAATCAACTAAATTAACCATTAGTTAAAATAGTTCATAAATGATAATGTCATTGAAGGGTTAACTGAGTCTGAATAAGTGAGTTCAAATTATTTTCAAGATTAAATTAAAAATAAACTAATATTTTTTAATATGATAATCATATTTTTTCCCTAAAAAGTTAAAGGTGGGTTGAATCTGAAGTAAAGAATCTTATGTTATATATAGTTCCTTTTAAGACACTGTATTGAATGAATTTCAATATTTTATAAAATGATTAAGTGAAGCATGCATAAAATATTAGTTAACTCTAAATCCCTTAGAAATAATGGTTTAATAAATATAAGATTTCAGATGTTTTTTTGAAATGGTTCATATGGAAATGATCTCAATGTTTTCTTTTATTATTTGAATTATGAATCACTAAAGTTACTCACTATAGATTATTTATCAAGTCAGTTTTCCCTAAAAATATAACTTTATATTTAATGAATTCTTGGATTATATATCAAAAAATATTTTAGTGATATTTAGGGTTCATATGATATCACTGGTGTAAGAGTATTGAATTTAAAAACATATATTGTTTATTATTAGTTATTTCATGCCTGCTTTTTGTTTTCACACACTATTATTTTTATGTTTTTATGGTTTTTCATTTGTATTTTTCATACCATGTCTAATAGTGTTGTATATTACTTATATATTTCTATTTTGGAATAAAACCAATATTTATTAATGGTAAAATAGGTTATACCCCATGTTTCATTTGGACTAATAATTGTATACCTGAATACATTTATGTTTTCACTTATCCTTGGATAAATTACTGGTTACCATGTTTTTTTACTATATTTATTGTCATAATGACGATATGATATAATAAAAATATTATTGATATTTTTCATTATTTTCTTTATATATAGCATATTTACTACATTAAAATAGACCGAGTCTATTATTTTAGAATAAATCATGTCTATAGATTTGGTATTAAGCATAATTTTTCCCTGGTGTTTATCATTCGGATCCACATTATATTCCTATTATAGATTATTTGAGCATGTATTAAATCTATAAATATATAGGTTTCAATTGGATAAATACTACACACTAACTAATATATACCCCTTCCTAATAAAAAAATCCTACCCTAAAATATTATCCAACTATGTACACAAGATTATCATTCCACAAATGGGATATATCGTTGATATCCTAACATGGTAGGCACATATAAATACATAAAGTTGGATATAATTATATATAAATAATTTTGTTCATTATATATAGGTGTATGGACAATGTCCTATCAAGGAGTGAACTATCACACTATCTCATATTTTGGGCAAGGTTCAAAGGAGTTAGTAATAGTATGGACCCTTCCAATATAGGGCGTTATTAGTTATAATTGATAATTAACTATGAATTTTTCCATTAATATTTACTAATATATATTAAAATTTGATTTGATGTTATCTTCCAAAAAATTTATGTTTACATGTGTAAATATATAAATATGTTCATGAATACGCTTTTTTTACTATGTGAGTTGTGAAATCATTAGAAGTCCACTACTATGTATTAATTCTCACACGCTACTTTGACACTTAAATCAATATTTAGTATTAGTTTAAACATTTATTATACATATTGGTATGTATGTAGCTATGGAATCCCATGGTGTAGTTGTAATTTTATCATTGGGTTGGTTAAACCACATAATCTTGTTGGAGAAGACAGTGTGATGATTAGAAGTTATATTTGGAACAGTACCTACTGTATATCTATTCTTCCTTATCCTGATCACTTTTTTCTCTTTCAA
The DNA here is from genome assembly GCA_963277665.1 of Viscum album. Classification (NCBI taxonomy): domain Eukaryota; kingdom Viridiplantae; phylum Streptophyta; class Magnoliopsida; order Santalales; family Viscaceae; genus Viscum; species Viscum album. Next base: position 903,926,468 of record OY728151.1, read on the forward strand.
TGTCTACGTAAAACTAAATACTTCAGACAATATTTCAATTTATTTTCTATACAATCATATAGAGTTATATTTTATATTTATAATATTTTATACTCTTTTTAGGGTTTGATGCCTATTTTCATTTATTTTTTGTAAGTCTAACTTATAAACAAGTCATTTCAGTTTTTTAGAATAAATAGACAATTAATTATTTCAATAAGTCAGATAATTAAATAATTATAAACTATATAATGAGACACATGAAACAATTCACCATACCATATGGATTGGGGGTTTTTTATGGTCTTCATTTACCTATTTCAAGTGATGTTTGAGTATCAGGGCCAAGGTCAATACTAGTTGATTTAAAGAGGGGTTGGGTTATTTTGTATTTTTAATCTTATAATTCATTATAAATACTATGATGACTTTACAGTTAACCCCAGAAAACATATTCCATCCCACCATAGGTATAACCTCATGTTACTAGAGTATATAAAAGAAATTTTTAAGAATAATAGGTTCAAGTGAGAATTTTTCATACTTGTCTCAAGTATTATGAAATGGTACTTAGGTAATGTATAGGGATCAATCAAGATCCATTTCCCATGTATTTTCATGAATCAAAAACTATATTGTAATGTTAGGATATGTGCATATTATTAATACTATAACTTCTAAATGTGAATGGCGTCAAGTTACTGAATACTACAACTTAATTAAACTACCTTTTCATCTATAAATTGTTAGATACAATAAAATTAATGAAATTAATTTTTATATATGCTTATATGGATATTAATTATATAATTCTATTTTAATAATGTGTTATTGAAATGGTTATATTATATATGTTCTCAATATTCTAAATACATCAATATAGGTAATTTAATATATAATTTTTATTCAATGTTAATAATCCATCAATATATATATATATTAATGTTAAAAAAATAATAATTTTAATTATTTTTTATCAGTATTTTATTATTGATAATTACCCGAATATTCTATATAATGTAATCTAATAAACATGATATTGGTATTCTGTTTATTAATATATGTTGAGAATGTAACTTATTGTGTCTTTGTTAAATATTTAACTATTGTGAATGTTTCATATTCTATGTTTATTGATATAGATATATAATTTCATCAGGATGTAGAAGGAAATAATGAGATAAACAACTTTTTGGTCATGTTCAAATGGATCTTTAATAATTGGGTATGAGTAATTCTTAGAATTTTTGAAGTATCATCAAGTAAAATAAAAAAAAATTCATAATTAATGTTCCCATGAAGAGTGAATTTAAAATGTATTGGTATTTGGGGAAATTATTTATTTTGAATAAAGAATGAGATAATGTTTTAAAAATACATTTTTTTAAGGAAATGGAATTTTATATATGATAATTCTATAATCCATGTTTTTAGAGCATAGAGATTTAAATATAAATTTGGGAGGTTTTTATTCTAATGAGAGTAATATAAAGGTTATATTATATAAAACGTAGTATTTTTTTAAAATGATTTGACTTGGGAATTGGGAATTGAATAAAAGTACATTATTATACTTTTGCTAAGTTAATCATTTTAATAAACTAGAATTTAGTCACATTCCCAGAATAGGTATCCCCTGGTAGATTCCAATGGGGGGGATCACTTTAGATGATATTTTTACAGGTTGGTTGTATTTAGGGGAATCATAATGTCAATATTACAACCTTTGGTGTTGATAGTTTGTTGTTATTCGAGATTCATGTTTCTTTTAGGATTCTTGCCTAAAAAGTTTTTTAAGTGTTTTGTATATGCATTGGTGTAGTAGTTTTTTATATTTGAATTAAAGGGTATTTGGTGTTTTGGATCAAATTTGGGAATATGAACATGAATTAATATGTTAATTATGAGTTAATCTATATCCAGGTATAGGTGATGTGATCGTTGGATTAGTGATTTAGGATGAGAAGTTAGTAGAATTATTGAATTTATAAGGGCATTGATCTTAGGAAAGAGTTTCTCCTTAGACCACTTTGGGATGAGTAATCAAATTCTTGGTAGATTATAACAAAACTCAACTTTAGTTTATCGAATTATGATAAAATTTGGTTTTTAGGGAAAATTTAATTTATCTAAATGTTTGACCATTTTATTTTTTTTAGTTTTTTATGATGTTTCATTTTTGATTTTGGGATTTGGATTGGATTTTGAGAATTTTGAATATTATTTATTAGGTATTATAATATATTTTATGATTTCTCTAGAATATTTTGAGAATTAAATATTACTTATGAGGTAGAACCACAAATACTTTTGACCTAAAAGTGTTAGTGGTTACCAAACATGTGGTAATGAGTACTTGATCGCACTGTGATTCGCTTTTTCATTTTCACCCATACAGCACTATGCTAAAATTGTTTTTTAATAAAAATTATATAAATAATAACAAATTACACTTCATTTTTGATTAATTTATTTTTTTTTTCATTGTTAAAATGTTCAATGTCACTTATTTATGAATTCATTGTATGAAGATATGATTTGAAGGCCCCAGAGATGATTCGGAAGGAAATGGGCCAAACCGCATGGAATCCCATGGAAATTTATCCACTGCTTTGAATAATGAGGATTATGTGTCTCTAAATGGGATGAAAATTTTTGGTACATTCTATACCTCATTTTCTACAACCCATATCAAGGTACCGGATCCAAATTTGTCCACATGATGGCCCATACTAACCATTCTTTCCCAGGGACAGAATCTACCAGAATAAAATAGTTTGGTTCGGTATTTTGACCATATCTCCAAATCCCAGGGTCTAATGTCCTCCAACTTTGACATGGAGATATCAAAGTGTCCTTAAAACAACAATTCTATTTTTTTCCAAGTCATGATATGGCATTCCACTAGTCCAAAACTGAGACATAATTGATATCTCAAAAATAGGGTGCTCAAAATCATGTCCCATTTTGGCTATAAAAAGGCACCATGGGAACCTCATTTGGAGTTAGAAGGAAAATCCAATCTCTACCATTTTGGATTCATATAATTTTCTAATCATCATCCTAGATGTTATGGAGGCCCCTATCTTCATAGAGGGATCAAGGATGAAAAATTAGTTCCACCCGACTTTCATCCTCCTCTCAATGTTGCGCTAATCGGTGGATGACCGTTGTGAGATATCTACACATCTTGTAAAGGGAGTTATTGAACTTATAATAATAATGGTTTTATGTATTTTGGATTTAAAAACATTTCATTCAGAATTATTTTACTTTTGTTTTTCTTTGTTCGATTTCACCAAATTAAATGCTCTTTACTTTTAACTGATTGGTGTGAGGTTTAGAGTGTGTGACTTGTGTTGTCATGATTAGACAACACAAGAATCCATTTCTTACCCACTTATTTGAGATTTAAATTTTTTTTGGAATCTATTATACCATGCATGTGATCTGGACTTTTTCTATATGATTGTTATGTCAAGGTTTGGAACAACATGATTTATTATAAAAACTTGGAATGTAATCGAGATTCCAATTAATTTCACCCATGAAATTACATCAAACCATAATTAGTCTCTATGTACAATGAACTTTAAGTCTCTGCAGTGAACTCAAAATTAACCCCTTTATCTCAAAATTATAAAACACCACCTTTCCTTGTCAACTATTAAGATCTTTAATTAAGTCATTTTTTTAAAAATATTTTCAAACCCACCCCCAATTTTGGACCTTTTTATTATAAATACACATTCTAAAACTATCAATGATTTTTGAGAGAAGACCTAGGGTCTTCTCTATACTGTAAATAAATATTAAAAACATAGTAAATTTGACCTTTCATGAAAACACACTAAACCTTTGGCGCCGTTTTCAGGGAGTACTTCTATTTTTAGTGCACATTTTTTATAAGATATTTGTAAATTCTGTTTATATTTATTAACTTTTCAATCATTTTGTTTTTTGATATATTTTTAGTGTAGGTTTGGTTCATGACACATTATAATCTGGGAGTTTTAGCTTTTTATTACTTAAAATAGATAGGATTCTACATCAGTGACATGGAGACACAGAATAGAACCATTTTAAGGAGGACACACAAAACATTAACACTCTTCTCAATCCATCAACACCTTCTTCTAGAACCAACATCAAAATTAAAATAAAATTGTATAACATGAATGAGAATAATAGAACACTAAAAAAACTAACCACACCTTATGTCTATAACCAACCGACATACATTCAATTATAAGTAAAAGCACTCAATTTTGAACTAAAAGCTGGTATAATTAATCTATTACCGTGATTCCGTTAACTTCTTGGGGAGGATCCACCTAATCATTTAAAGTAATTTCATACTATGTTTTCTACATTAAAACCTGAAAATGTGGATGAAGAATAATTATGGCTTAGAAGATTTTCCTTTTCATTATAAGACACGGAAAAATACTCATTTTCTTATGTTAATTACCAAATAAGAGGTTGGGCGGACATGAAATGACTTTTTATTGAAAAATATCTCCCAGCCTCTTGAACTATAGTAGTAATGAATGAAAAATTCAATATAAGACAATCCCAAGGTGAAAAACTTCATTAATATTGGGAAAGATTTAAAATATTTTTTTCTATTCATCCCCTCCACTAAATAAGGGATCAAATTTTAATACATTATTTTTATGAAGGTAAAATTCCAATTGATTAAAACATGATTGATGCTACTCTAGTTTGTGCACTGGTGGATAAAACCCTAACTAATACAAGGAACCTATTTAAAACATTGGGAAGAACACTCATCTATTTGGTTTAAGTTCATGTGTACCCATTCAAGGTGTTCATGAGGTGAAAAATACCGAATTCAAGAAGAATAAGGGAACAAATTTTAAGAGGTAAGTACCCTTCTTCCAAAACATTATATTTCCCAAGGAAAACCCCAATCTCATCCTCCCATCTGTTGTGGTATATATTCTTCTTACAGCCACTACTCTGACCAATTCCCCTAATTGAGATAAGCTTTTGAGAGTTGTGAGGAAATATTTCTAGGCTGCCCCTATAACCAACCCCTTAGGCAAGAACCATAATTTCCATCCAACTCTGGGTGGAAAGAAAACCATGTTTATATGAAAGGGGTTATTAAAACCAATATCTATAATAATGGAACCATATAGTCTAGATTATTCATCTACCACCACCCATAAATCCTCAATCACAACAAAGGCCTTTCCAAGAAACTCCTCCAAAATCCGAGAATAGCCTAGAAGATATGATGAAACAAATGGCTGTAAATAATACCCAATTTCAACAAACCACTCAAGCAACCATACAAGACATCAAATACCAATCAGGCCAACTAGCTTACTCAGTGGGGGAAATTCAAAGTTAGGGTTCGGGTAAACAACCATCTCAACCACTAATCAACTTTAGAGAAAAAGGAAATGTTAGTGACATCACCCTTTAGAGTAGAAGACAACTAGAAAGTAAAATGAATCCTCCACTACAATCATCCCCTTTTGAAGAAACCTCCATCTGAACCATTAAAAGTGTTCTAAATTTTGAAAACCCATTTCTTGAGAGAATCCCTTACAAAAGAAAGAGTGTGTATGTCGTTCAGTCACCTAGACAACCCATTCCTCTTTAATTTCAACAAAGGCCCACCCAACCAAGAAACAAAAGGAAACTAAAGCCGATAAGGATATTTTGGTGACTTTCAAAAAAGTGCAGGTAAACATCCCCTTGATTGATATTGTAAAAAAAATTCCAATAAATAAAAATTTAATGAATATTTTTACACGTCGAAAGAGACATTGTGGTGATGATAAGGTAAGCTTTGGGAGTAATATCTTAGCATTGATAAAACCGTTAGTAGCTACCAAATGTAATGATCTTCAAACCTTCTCAATTCCATGCACCAAAGTGGATTATTAATTTTCTAACTCTATTATTGATTTATGTTCCTCTATAAATGTGATGCATCACTCCATTTACTCTTAATTTCATATTGGTGAATTGAATCCAACTGGGATAGTTGTTCAGCTAGTAAATTTGAGTACAACACACCATTCTGGGGTGTTCTAGGATATTCTAGTAAGGGTTTAAAATTTAATTTTTCATTCTTATTTTTATGTGATTAAAATTCAATACGATAGGATGAATAGACATGCCCCAATTATATTGAAGATAAATTTCTTGAAAATAGCCAAAAACAAAATTGAGGTCCATAATAAACATTATCAATGGAGTTTGGTGTTTAAATATTACACTTAAACATCACTGATGCCATGAAACACCCCTTAGAATAACATTCATCTCTTTCTATTAATTATATAGATTGACTACCTTCCCTTGAAAAAAAAACATTTTATTCCGCTAATCCCCTTTCTGAGTTTTCTTCATTGATTGAAACACTAGGAAATGATTCATGAATTGATTATTATAGTGGTCTAGAGAAATGTAATGTATGTGTGTTGATTGATGATTTCATGATCACTGAGGATCGCTTAACCGTCAATGATACTGTTATGATGGTAAAAGCTCAATTTTCTATTAAAGATGATACCATTGTGCAGTTATATGAGATCAGTGACTTCTCACTTTCACACACACTCTCATAAATCCAATATATTCCTGAATTGGAACTGAAACACCTGCATCAAGATTTAAAATATTTATATCTTGAGAATAGAAACAAGTTTTATGTCATCATTGTTAGTTCAATCCCCCAGAGAAAGAATTGTGACTCCCTAAACTTTTGAGGGAGTATAAACAAGCATTGGGATGGACACTTGTGGACAATCCTGGTATCAACCCATAAATTTTACACATCATATTTTGTTAAATGATGAGGCTAAACTAGTGAGTTAGGCACAAAATTGAATTAAACCTACCATTTTAGAAGTAGTTAAAAAAGGCAACAAAATTATTGGATTCTATAATCATTTACCCCATATTTAAAAGCCAATGGGTCAGTCTCATTCAAGTTGTTACTAAAAAAACAGTCTTACAGTATTAAAAAATGAAAATAATGAATTCGTTCCAACTCATGTACAGAATAGTTGGATGGTTTTCATAGACTATTTCTCACTAAACCAACTCACTAGGAAGGACCATTTCCCATTTACATTCATTGAAAAATTCTAGAGAGGAAAGCTGAGAAATCCTATTATTTTTTTCATGATGGATATTCTGGATACTTTCAGAACTATATTGTCTCCAAGGATTAGAAAAAGACAAATTTCACTTGCCCCTTTAGCACATTTTCCTATATAAGGATTCCATCGATCTGTGTAATGCTCGTGGTAATTCCCATCAACGTATGGTTAATTTTTTCAGATTACCTATAGAATTTCCTGAAAGTATTAGTGGATGATTTCACTATTTATGGCTCCTCTTTTGAGGAATGTTTGAATAGTCCAACTTTATTCCTATATCACTGTATTGAAAATAATCATGTATTAAATTATTGGAAATGTAATTTCATGGTGCGATACGGTATATTTTTGGGGCATGTAATTTCAAGGGATGGTATCCAAGTAGATAAATAAAAAGGGGATTTCATTTCTTGCTTACCATTCCCTAAAAATGTATGGGATGTGTGGTCTTTCCAAGGTCATGTAGTATTTTACTGTCGTTTCATCCGTGACATTAGTGAAATTGCACTCCCCATATCCCTATTACTCTAAAGAAATAATTCATGTTTTTATAAAGAATGTGAAAAACCTTTTAATAAGTTAAAATGGAGTCTCACGTCACCCTAGTATTATAACCACCTAGGAGGGATTTACAATTTGATCTCATGTGTGATGCCTCTAACTATGAAGTTGGTGAAGCCTTATCATAAAGGGTCGACTGAGGTCCACATGCCATTGCCTATTATCCACATACACTAGACCCTACCAAAGAAAACCAAACCACAGCTGAAAAATAATTTCTTGCCATTTTGTTTTCCATGGAGAAATTCAGGTTATAACATTTAGGGTCCAAATTTATTGTGTTCTCATAACATGTAGCCCTCAGGTGTCTCCTTAATAAACTAAAATCCAAACCATATCTAATTCACCAGATGCTTCTCATTCAAGAATTCAATCTTGAATTTAGGGATAAAAAGGAGCAGAGAATGTGGTGGCTGACTCTATCAGTTGGCTTACCCCATCTTCAAAAATTTACACATCCCATTATATTCCTATCAATGACAAGTTTATTGATGAGAAATTGCATCAAGTGTAAGATTTTATTCTTACGTAAACCTTAATTGTAAATTATCTGGTATCATCTTACATTCCTACAGATTTCAATAAAAAAAAGCTAGTCTTCTAACACACGAGTTGTGTTTGTAAATTTGCGGTGACCCCTACCTCTGGCACACATGTAGTGATCAATTACATAGGCATCATGTTCCCAATAGTGATTTTCAATCTATCAATAGTTTTTTCCACACTCTTGATTGTAAGGGCTACATTAGTCCCCAACGGACTACTTTCTAAGTCCTTGATTATTATCTCTTTTGGAAAACCCTTTTTTAGGATCCCTGTGATTTCAGTAAATCTCACCCAAGTTGTCAAAAAATGGGTTTTGTCTCTAAAAGAAATGAAATTCCATGACAACCATTTCTGTTTCATGAAAATATTCATGTTGGGGGTATTAAATTTATGGGTCTATTTCCCAATTCCTTTGGAAACATGTACATTCATCTTTCAGTTGATTAATTTTCAAAATGGGTAGAGGCATGAGCTACAAGGATTGATGATTCTAAACTATTTGAAGAATTTTTGAGATCTAAAATCTTAGTTAGGATTGTCTTACCTAGGTTCATCATCAATGACCAGGGTCTTCATTTCTGCAAACAAACAATGCAATCACTTTTGCGTCTGTATGGGGTTAGTCATCGAGTGTCTACTACATATCACACATAGACCAATGGCCAATCTGAGGTTTCAAATAGAGTGGTAATAAAAATTCATGAAATAAAAGTTCAAACCAATAGGAAAGATTGGGGTCTTAGATTTGATAATTCATTTTGAGCATATAGTACTACTTTTAAAACTCCAATTTGAATGTCCCCTTATAGGCTAGTTTTTAGAAAGATTTTTCACCACCCTATTGAGATTAAGCACTGAGACTACAGGGCCATCAAACAATTCAATTCTAATATTTCTGGTGGAGGTGCTAAAATGAAGATGCATATTCAAGTGATAGAGGAAATTAGAATATATTCATATGAGAACTCTAGGATTTATAAGAAGCGAACAAAGGCTGACCATGATTATCTCATCCTTCATCGTCAATTTCACATTGGGAAGAAAGTCCTACTCTAAAATAAAAGGCTGAAGATTCATCCAGTGGTTATGCACTTCCACAAATCACTTTAAGAGTTCCCGATTGAGGAAATCCATTTTCAAGAAGCAGCATACAAATGACACCCATCGAGATTTATCCTTTCTTCCCAAATTCTATTTTATTACAATTAGGACACTGCATGTTCTAAGTGGGGGGTATGGGTACCTTATTGTGATAGTTAGAAATTCTAATTATATTTTTTTCTTTTTGAATAGTATTGTCACTTTCCCCTAATTTTATCCTTCTCTTTTGTGCTGAAATTTTAATTTTATCACGGAGAAAGATGTACTCATTAAAAGAATTACAAATCATTTTTTAATTACTAAGTTGATTGTGTGGAAATTTCCATTGTTTTTTGGAAAAACGTTTTTCAAATGAATATTGATGTGGAATATTTTTTAGAATTTATATTTTCAAATAATTCATAGGTATTTAACAGATTTTTGAAACCCATGACTCATTCGCAATGACCAATAATTCAATCCCTTACTTGAGAGAGATTCTAAGTGCTTTATTGCTTATTATTCCTTTCAATCACTTTCTTGAGAGTCTTGGGTCATGTAAAGAAACTAGAACGTGCTTTGATTATGTTTGATTCCATAAGTTTCAAGTGTGGTGCATTCATGATAGAGGCCATCATTCATTGAAAATCCCTTTGTATAGTTAACCTCTATTTTTTTCCACCTTGACATTTAACACTTCTTAAGACTTAGAGACCATGAAATAACTTTTATATTGCCACAATACAAGCTTATTTATCTCTATATACCCATCCCTTGTGTACATTATTGTTTTAATTTTAGAAAGTGTGGGGAGAGGGTGTTTCCAAAGGAATTATCATGAATGAATCATTTTTTATGGATTGATAGAAAGGGTGCCTTCATTTTCCTTGGGAAGTGGATTCACAATCTACATTGTATCTTTGTTTTATGAATTTTCGCTCTTTATATCCATTGAAAATTGTAAAAAAGGGAAAATATTTTTTTACATTGAAAAAAATAGAACAAAAAGGAAACAAACTAATGGATAAAAGAGAATGTTTTTTCATTATTATTCACTGATCAGTTGTGACCCATACAAATAGACAATGGAGATAGTGAGTTCGAAGTGATACACTTTATGAGGGGATGAGATTGTACATTAATTCTATACACTTGACGAATTTTGACATGTATTGTACTTAAGATATAAAACACCCCTCTTATACTGCATATTTTTTTATACATCAAATCCTACCAACCCTTGAACCTCCGAACAACCTATAAGAAGTCCTCTTGAGGAGAACACTAGTTTCTTGTAGAAGAGAACATCAAATCTTGGAAAGTATACGGTTAGATCACATGATCTATATTAAAAGATAATAAATCTACTTTTATATGTTCCGTGAGTGATGAGGGAAAATTTTTAAGTGATGTTGGTTGAAACAAGTTGCGTAGGTGAATAATTAAGTTGAACAAATTCCAATGTGAGAGAATATAAATGATAGAAAAATAGATTTCATAAAAAAGGAATGATGAATTTCATTTTAGAATAATATTGAACCTTTTATCACCTATTATTTATGAATGATACTTGGTTAAGATAAAATACTTTTCCATTGAGTTAAAATGATTAGGTGTGGGGGTGTGATCGCATAGTGATTCACTATTTAATTTTCAGCCATACACCATTGTGCTAAAAAAAATTTGTGTTGAAACTTTTTTAAAAAATAAAAAATTGCACTTCATATTTGATTAATTTATTTTTGATTATCACTATTAAAAATGTCAATGTCACTTCTTTTAATGAATTAATTGTATAAGGAGGTGATTTGGATGCCCTAGAGATGATCCAGAAGGAAATGGAACAAACTGTATGGCATCTCATGAACATATGTCCACTGTTTTGAACATTAAAGGAAGTATGTTCCTTTACATGGGATGAACGTTTTGGGTCCTCTACATAACATAATTTTCTACAACCCATCTAAAGGAACCTAATCCCAGTTCGTTCATATGATATACCATCCAAACCGTTCTATCTAGTGGACTGAATCTGCCAAAATTTCAAAATCTTGGTTCAGTATTTTGACCAAATCTCCCAATATATATTTCTAATGGCCACCAAATTTGACAAGGAGATATTAAATATATCGATGAAAAACTCTTATGTTTTTTCCAGTCATTATATGGATTTATACATGTCCAAAATTGAGGCACAATTGGTATCTTAAAAAAAGGGTGCTCAAAATCATGTCCCATTTGGGATATAAAAAAGGCACCATTGGAACCATATTTCGATGTTCGAACAAGGAGGTAAGATCTTCCATTTTTTAGATCTAGAGGATTCCCCTCATCATCCTAGACTTTCTGGAGGTTCTTATCCTCATAGGTTCATCGAGGGTGAAAAAGGAGTTCCACCCCACTTTTATCCTCCTCCCGATGGTGGGCTAATTTGAAGGTGTTCGTTGTGAGGTATCTACACATCATGTATAGGGAGTTATGGAACATGTAAAACTACTTTTTTGATATATTTTAGGTTTTAAATCATTCCATTCAAAATTATCTTACTTTGATTTATCTTTTTTTATTTTACCGAATGAAATACTCTTTATTTTTCACCAATCTGTGTGAGGTTTTGACTGTGTGACTTGGGTTGTTCTGATTAGACAACACAAGAATTATTATCCTCCCTAGTTATTTGAGATTTAATTTTTTTTAGATATTATACCATTAATATGATCTGTACCTTGGATATATGATTGTTATTTCATGGCTTGGCTCTACATGTTTTGATATAGGAGATTGGAAAGTAATCGGGATTCTGATTAATTTCATCCAAGGAATTACATCGAACATTAATTAGTCTCCAAGAATAGTGAACTTGAAATGTGTTTAGTAAAATAACAATTAACCCTTTTATCTCATAATTATAAAACACCACCTTTCTTTTCCAACTATTAAACACATTAATTAATTCATTTTATTTTTTAAATCATTTTCAAAACCACCCCTAATTTTAGATCTTTTTATTTTAAATACATATTCTAAACTAAAAAATGATCCATGAAAGATGACCTAGGTTCTGTCATATACTATAAATAAAACTTAAAAACATAATCAATTTGACGTGTCACTATAGTGCGGTCAAATTTTTTCATTGTCTTCGGAGAGTGATTCAATTTTTAGTGCATGTTTTTTATCAAATATTTGTAAATTTTTTGGATATTTATTTAATTTTTCAATCCTTTTGTGTTATGATCTATTTTTTTGTAGGTTTGGGGCATGTAGCATTCTAATTTGAGATATTTTCCTCCTTTTGAACCGAAACTGGAGAGGATCCTACGTCAGGGACACCAAGACACAGAAAAGAACCGTTTGAAGGACACACAAAACATCGACACTCTTCTTGATCCTTCTACTTCTTCTACTTCTGGAACCGAAATCAAAAACTAAAAAATCTTTTCTAACATGGATGAAAGTAATATAATACTAAAATAACTAATATCACCTGATCTCAATATCCAACCCACATACAATCAATTACAAGGTGAGTCATCCAATTTTGAAGTAAAATATAGTTTAATTCATCTATTTCCAAGATTACATGGACTTCCTACATAGGATCCACATAAGTAATTAAAATAATTTCATATAGTATGTTCAAAATTAAAACCTATAAATATTGATAAAGAACAAGTAAATCTTAGGTAATTTGTTTTTTCATTATAAGACTCTATAAAAGACTGTATTTATTATGTTATTTCCCTAATTATATGTTGAGCGGACATGAAATGGATTTTTCGTGAAAAATATTTCCCAGCCTCTTGAACTACAACAATATGGGAAATAATATGTGCTATAAGACAATCTCAAGGGGACACACTTCATGAATATTGGGAAAGATTTAAATTATTATCTTTAATTTATCCACACCACCAAATAAGACATCAACATTTAATATAGTATTTTTATGAATGTTTAATTCTAATTGATCGTAACATGGTTGATGCTGATGCAGGTGGTTCACTAATGGATAAATCCCTAATAGTTATAAGGAACCTAATTGAAAACATGGTGCAAAACACTCATCAATTTGATTCACGGTCAACTGTACCCAATCGATGTGTCCATGAAGTGAAAATTACCGAATTTGAGAACAAGGTGCACACAAAGTTCATAGAGGTAGGTACCCTTCTTCGAAAAAATTCTCTTTCCCAAAAGAAACCCCAATATCCTCCTCCCATCCATTGGGTTATATCTTCTTCTAACACCCACTACTCTAACTAATGCCCCCAATTGAGAGAAACTTCTGAGAGTTGTTAGTAAATATTTACAGGCTTCCCCTATAACCAATAATTTAGGAAAGAACCATACTATAAATCCAAAATTTAGTGAAAATAAAACCAAGTTTATAGGAAAATGGGTACTCAATCCAACCTTAATAAAAATGAAACCAACTAGGGTATAGTATTCATCCCCCACCACCCATAAATCCTCAACCATAACAAAATCATTTCCAATAAACCCCTCCAAAACTCAATCCTAGCCTAGAAGATATGATGAGACAAATGACCATAAACAATATCCAATTCTAAAACACTACACAGGCAGCCATGCAAGACCTCAAACCCAAATTAGTCCAATTAGCTCACTCAGTGGGAGAAATTCAAAGTCACGGGTCGGGAAAACTACCATCTCCACAATTAGTCAACCATATAAATAAAAGAAAATTCTAGTTCCATCACACTTAGGAGTCAAAAATAACTAGAAATTTAAATAAATCATCCATTAGAGTCATCCCCCTCTTGAGGAAACCACTATCCCAACCATTAAAAATGTTCCAAATGTTGAAAAATCATGTCTTGAGAGAATCCCATACAAAGGAAAGAGTGTGTATGTCATTGTGTCTCCTAGACAACCCATTCCTATTCCATTTCCACAAATGGACACCCAACCATTAAAACAAAAGGAAACTAAGCTTGATAGGGAAATTTTGCATACTTTAAAAAAAGTATAGGTAAACATCCCCTTGATTGATGTTGTGAATAAAAATCTAAGATATGAAAAATTTTTAAAGGAGATTTGTAAACATTGGCGGATACTTCATGGTGATGTGAAGGTAAGCTTGGGGAGTAATGTCTTAGCATTGATAAAACCATCACTTCCTACCAACGGCAATGATCTTAGAACCTTCTTAATTCCATGCACCATAAGAGAGTATTCATTTTCGATAACTATGCTTGATATAGGTTCTTCTATTAATGGGATTCCTCAATCCATTTACTCTTCTGTGCTGGTTGGATAATTGAGTCCAAATGGGATTGTTGTTCAGCTAGCAAATCAAAGTATAACACACCCCTCTGGTATGTTAGAGGACATTCTTGTGGGGTTCGAAATTTAATTTTTACTGCTGATTTTTATGTGCTTAAAATGGTAAATGATATGATAAATCGACATGCCCCAATTATATTCAGGATACCTTTCTTGAAAATAGACAAAAGCATAATTAATGTCCATAATAAAAAATTATCTATGCAGTTTGGTGGTGACATCCTTGATTCCATGAATCACCCCACAGAAAAACATTCCTCACTCTATTAATTCTATAGATGTACCACATTCCCTTTAAAAAACTTTATTTCATTCCTTTGATCCCCTTTCTGAGTTTTCATCATTTATATAAATTCTAGAAATTTATTCATACATTGGTTTTTATAGTTTTCTAGGGAAATGTAATGCATGTTTGTTGATTCGTGGTTTCTTGAACATTGAGGATCACCTAACCTTCAATGATATTTCTAATATTGTAAAAGCTCATTCTTCTATTGGCGATGATACCATTAAAAAGTTATATGAGATCAGTGACTTTTCACATTCACACCCACTTCCATCAATCCAAAATATACAAGAATTGGAATTGAAACAACTGCCTGAAGATATAAAATATTCATATCTTGAGAATTGAAACGAGTTTCTCATCATCAATGCCATTTCACTCCCTCATGAGCATGAATTGCGAGTTCTTGATCTTTTGAGGGTGTATAAACAAGAATTAGGATAGACACTTACAAAAATTCCTCGTATTATCCCATCAATTTTTACACATCATATTTTGTTAAATGATTAGGCTAAACTAGTGATTTTGGAACAAAGTCAACAGAAATGAAACATATTAGATGTAGTTAAAAATGAGGTAACAAAATTATTTGATTATAGATTCATTTACCTCATCCCTAATAGCCAATGGGCCAGTCCTGTGCAAGTAGTTCCCAATACATCAATCTTATAGTAATCAAAAATAAAAATAATGAATTGGTTCCAACTAATGAATAGAATAGTTTGTGTGTCTCCATAGAATATCCATGACTAAAACAACACACTAGGAAGAACCATTTCCCATTTCCATTCATTGACTAAACTCTAGAGAGGCCAGAAGGGAAGTCCCATTATTGTTTTTAAGGTGGGTATTCTAGATACTTTTAGATCCATATTTCCCCTAAGGATTAGGACAACACAACCTTTACTTTCCCCTTTGGCACATTTTCCTATAGAAGGTTTCCATTGGGTCTGGGAAATGCTCTTGGTACTTTCTATAGATATATGGTTTGTATTTTTTTTGGATTAACTAGATAATTGCATTAAATTATTCATGGATGATTTCAATATTTATGGATCCTATTTTGATGAATGTTTGAGTAGTCTTGGTTTTGTCATATGTCGATATATTGAAAATAATCTTGTCTTAAATTATTTGAAATGCCATTTCAGGGTGCGACATGGTATAGTTTTTGGGAATGTCATATATAAGGATGATATCCAAGTAGTTAAATCAAAAGTGGATGTCATTTCTTCTTTACCATTCCCTTAAAATGTATGGGATGTGCAGTCTTTCATTGGTCAAGCAAAATTTTACCATCTTTTCATTTGTGACTTTAGTAAAATTGAACTCCACCTCTCCCGATTACTTCAAAAATAAAAAAACTTTTGATAAAGAATGTGAAAAAGATTTTAATATGTTAAAATGTATTCTCACATCACAATGAAAATCCATCCACCTCAGTGGTATTTACCATTTGAGATCATGTGTGATGCCTCTAACAATGCAATTAGGGAAGTCTTATCATAACGGGTCGATCAAGCTCTACATTTCATTGTATATTCTTCATGTACATTGGACCCTCACAAAGAAAACTACACCACAACTGAAAAATAATTTCTTTCCACTGTGTTCCCATCGAATAAATTCAGTTCATGTCTTTTAATGTCCTAAGTCATTGTGCTCTCAGACCATGTACCAATTCAATATCTCCTTAAGTAATCGGAATACATGTTAGATTTTGTGTCTTATAACCAACTATTTATACTTTCATTACACGGACATTTATTGTATTAAAATATTAAACATCTTATTACATATTGTTTGTTGTTCTTAATGACAATGATGTAATAATTTTCTAGAGTATTTGTTGCATTAATAAAGTCATGGTAGTTCCCTACTATAATGAAAACCTTGAAAAGATATAACAATATAGTTAAATATAGTTTTACAGTTGGATGACATACTATGATGGGACACATAGAATGCAGACCGTCAGGTATGAGTACTCATAAGCAGATGAGACTTCCTCTCATGAAGTTTTCACTTGGTAATCTCCATGATAGATGATTATGAGCACAGACCCACCAATAGAAATTCTGCATGTTGTGGTGTCATCGGATATTTATATCTACAAGCATGTATAATGATCCTTAGACTCTAAGATTATCATTAATATGTGTCAAGACTCGCACACTTTGATTTACTGACATAAACTGTCTTGCAAACAGTTGGTGGGAAGTGGGATACATTGGGTACATCACGAGTGGCATGTTATTAATGGATATGTAGAGGAAGTATTTTTCGCTTCCATTTATGGAATTTGATATCTCGGCCCATTGATTGAAATAGAACCTTTGAACAAAATTCCATTCCCATTGTGTAACGATGAGTTTATTTTAGTTAGTCAAAAATGACATATCAAGAACAAAAGTTTGACACTATCATGAAACATTCTTAATGAGATATTGTGATAAAGGGATTATATTACGAGTGAGCGTTTGTATGTGGATGTCTCTGTTACGACATTACATTATATCTATTGGGTGTCTTGACCATTTTCTAGATAATACTCTTAGAATTTAACAAAGACTACCTAATTCTGATGAGAAAGAATCCTAGAGGGTCACACACTAAGTTTTTTTGTGGTCTTAGTTAAATTCTATTTAAATTTAATTAATGAAGTAAATATTGTTCTCAAGACTATGGAATAATTTTATTCAAGTTAAAATGATTTCATAAATTAAATAAAATATATGTATTTGTTTTATTTAACATTTAGTTAATATTTATTTACTAGTTTGTAAATAAAATATTTATTTAAGAGAATATATTATTTATTTATTTATTTGGGTGTTCAATATATGTAAGTGGACTTATAGTGGACCAAGGATGGTTCGGTAATAAATTAATTATTTACAAGATGGTAATTAATTATTTAACTAGTCGGCACAAGATAAAATAATAATGAATCCACTATTATTTTGGGATGTGGAATTTTATTTAAAATTTAATTTTGCGCAAGTTGGTGCCCCATAAATAATGACGTGGTATTATTATTATGAGCATGGGTTTTATCTAATTTCATGAATTTATTTAATTACTATTATGAAATTATATATTTTAACAGAAGTTCCACGTATATAAATAGACAAGTACGCCTATTATGCCAGACACCACACGACACCAAACCGCACACCCGGTGAATTGAGAATTGTTGAGCTAAAAAATATCTCTCTCGTAGCCTCTTACCACCCTTCTCAAGAACAATAGACATTCTTAAAGGGTGAAGAAACGATTATCAAGAGTGGCATAGACAAGAAACTCTCTTCGCCAAGCTATCCACTAGATAATGAGAAATTTTGATTGGAGGCCATTAAAGCACGTGCAGATCACCTCTAGAGGGATTAGAGTTTGTATACTTACAAGCGCAACGGGATAATTAGGAAGGGTCATTCCGGTTGATCAACATCATCAATGTAGAAAATACTGAAGATCCATGTATTATTTTCTTTATAAAATTAATTAAATTAATTATAAACATGTTGTGAAAGATCCTCTCTAAAGGTTTCAAGCCTCATCCTTCATTATCTAAATATTTAATTCAATTCCATGGATATTGGAATTCATCGTCGTATTGATCTCATAATAATCATTGACCATGGTGAAAATCAATTCTGGGTCCCTTCCCAACCATGCTTTTGCGGCACTCGGAACCTACAAGTTATATCAAAGGGGTTACATCACAGTTTATAATTATTTAAATATTTCATTTATTATTTAGGCATTTAATAAATTAGTTTTACAATTCAATTTAATCATTCTCAAAATATCAATCTCCAAATCATTTCCTCCTCTTTCTTTTCCCTTTCACCTTACAGAAATTATATTTTCATTTATTTTTAATTAACATGAAAAATAGGATCTCATATGGAGGTGCCAAAGGTTCATGGATGTACAACAGAAGACCACATGATGTGTATTCGGCAGCACACTCTGTGTAGCCAAGGTTCAATATACTAGGTCTGGTCCACCAAACCAAGTCGTGTCATTGGATTTTGTCTAAGTCTTAATGACTCTGTGTGTTGACCAGAAACAGGTGGCATGCGGTTTCTGGATTACATTCCATTTGGCCCACTGGACATGATGTGTAGTCCCTTCGAAATAGGCTTGGAACATGTACCCCTTACATGGCTTACCCGGCTGGAGACCCCATAATTATGAACTACATGGAATGTGGCCTACTAGACATGTCGTTTACTCTATAGATTTCTGAAATACACTCACGTGTCCTTTCCCCGGGCATGTACTTTGGATGGACGGTGAAAGATACTCCACGCCGTGTAGTTGGAACTACACTCCATGTACTCATCCAAATTATGAAAATTTATTAAAATTTATTAATATATTATACAAACACTTAAGATGTGTACCATCGTGCAGGCACAAAGCTAAGGCACAACACATGATAGGTGTTTTATATATATGTTCTTAATTTAACATCTGTGTAATGTTCATTTATACTCATTGCGTAGTTATAAATTGGAATTCACTGGGTTTCCTCCAAGGTACGTGTTACGTACGAAGATAATTTTAAATGAATTTATTTTTTTAAAACTATTATGGATGATAATCTCAAGGAAACTCTGAAAATGGTTTTAGATAAAAGTATCAATTAATTAAGAATGATAATTACTTGATTTGAGCATGATTTATCGTAAACAATAACGATTAAATAATTTAATTCTAGTCTTATTTATGTGTAAATATCGTTGCATGAATAGATGATCATGATCTAGATAGAGACCTTTGTATGTGGATGGTATCTTTTAACTTATTTATTTACATTAATTTTTTTTGGATTTTGAGCCTTCTCGTCATTAATATGTAAGGCCCATGTGCCTAAGGTTTCTTATATGTAAAACCCCTTTATACCCCTCACATGCATGTGAGTAAAACAAAAGGTCATATGTAATGGATGGAACTCCCAAGCTAGTGGAGGTGGTTCAATATACAGCTAAGACGAAACAAATCCCAAAAGATACAGAGGTGGATAGGTGGAAAGTTGTAAAAAACACAAAAGGTTTAATATGTTTCTCCCCTGGGTCAGGGTTAGTTTATCAACCGCTAGATAAACTAACAACTAGAAAATCTCATCATCATTCTCTTTATATTATTTTATTCAGTTTCATGGTCTATCATAGTGGATGTGTTATCAAGATCACATAATTAATTAATTAAACAATCATGCAAGATAGAACTAAAATAAACCAGACTTATGTGTAAATATTATTGAGACATGGTAAATAACTTAAGTAAGTTCCAACTAATATAAAAATGCATGTTATAATGATAATAATAAATTTACACATAAGAGATAAAAATACCTCAAATAAATTATTATGTCATATCAATCCTTTTATTTCTTGATTAAAACAAAAATTCAATAAAATATATGTTTGACCAACCCTTGTTGGGACACTTACTTTTATAGAGGAAGCTCTTATGAAAGGTTTCAGGTTAACTTAACCATATTGCATTAAGTGGAGTATCCCATGATAGACTTTGTGTAATATTGGATGCAAGAGTTAAGGAAATCCAAAGTCATGAGCAGATGAATCACATACTTTGGAAGTATCATCTGATGAGGGATTTTTCTTAAAAAAGGTGAAGTTGCATAGCGCTATATTTCTATGGAAAACAATGTGGTAGACCCCGTGACTAAATCTTTGACTCAGAAGAGACATGATCATCATGTGTGGTCTAGAAGACTAAAAGTTATAGGTAGATGGCTCTAGTCCAAGTGGTAGTTTTTTAGATTTGGTGTCCCAGAACCAACTATATGTACTTTTATTATGTGGAAATTTAATATACTTAAATATTTAACATCTTATTACATATTTTTCATTCTTTTTCATGACTATGATGTAATAATGTCCTAGAGTATTTTTTGCATTGATAAATTCATGGTAGTTCCCTGCTATAATGAAAACCTTCAAAAAGCTATAAAAATATTCTTAAATATTGTTCTACAGTTCGATGGAATACTATGATGGGACACATAGCATGTAGACCATCAGATGTGAGTACTCGTATGCAGATGAGACTTCCTCTCATAAAGTTCTCACTTGGTAATCTCCAAGATAGAAGATTATGAGAACAGACCTTCCAGTAGAAATTCTATATGTTTTGGTGTCATCGGATATTTCTATCTGTGAACATGTGCAATGATACTTAGACTATAAGATTATCATTACTACGTGTCATGACTCGCACATTTTGATTTACTGACGAAACCCATCATACAAATAGTTTGTGGGAAGTAGGGTACATTTGGTGTGTCACGAGTGGCCTGTTATTAATGGATAAGTCTGGGAAGGATTTGTCACTACCATTTATGGAAGTTGATATCTTGTTCCATTGATCAAAATCGAATCATCACACAAAATTCCATTGACATGTTGTAAGTAGAGTTTGAGTGGACCAAGGCCGGTCTGGTAGTAAAATAATTATTTTAAAGAATATAAATAATTATTTAACTATTTGGAACAAGTTAAAATAATAATGACGCTGTTATTATTTTGTGGCGTGGAATTTTCTTTATAATTCCGTTTAGTTCATGTTGGCACACCATAAATAATTATGTGGTATTATTATTATGGTAATGGGTTTTCTTTAAGTTCATGAATTGATTTAATTACAGTTATGTAATTAAATATTTTAACTGATGTTCCATTCATATAAATAGAAAATTAATCCTATTATGCTAGGCACCATACGACACTAAACCACACACCCAATGAATTGAGAATTGTTGAGATAAAAAATTTCTCTCTCGAATCCTCTTTACACCCTTTTCAAGAATGAGAGACTTTATTCAAGGCCAAAGAACAAGTAATAAAGAACGACAAACATAAGACACTCACTTCGCCATGCTAGCACCTAGAGAACTAATGGTGTCGACCAGAGGCCATCAGAGCACGTGTGGATCACTGCCAGAAGGATTCTAGTCTGGGTCTTTACAAGCACATCCAGATAACCCAGAATTAGCATTTTGGATGATCAACATCATAAACAAAGAAAATACCAAAATTCCAGGAATTATTTTCTTTATGAAATTACTAAAATTAATTATAAACATGATATAAAAGATCCTCTCTAAAGGTTTTGGGAATCATAATTCTTTATCTAAATCCTTGATTATATTCCCTGGAGGATGGCATTAATTATTGAATTGATCTTGGAATAGTCATTGATCATGGTAAAAATCAGCGTTCGGTCCTGTCCCCACCACACTTCTAATACACTTGAAACCTACAATCCAAACCACGTCTCATTCATTGGATTCTCCTCCTTAAAAATTCAATCAAGAAACTCGAGATAAAAGAGGAGTATAGAATTTTCTGGATGACCATATCAGTAGGATTCCTTCATCCACAAACACTGACTCATCCCCCAGTATTCATATAAATGATTTTTTTCCTGATGAGAAATTCTACTGAGTGAAGGATGGTATTCCTTGGTGTGCCAAAATTGTAAATTATTTTGTAGCATGTTGCATTCCTATATATTTCAATAAAAAAGCAATTTGTCTACAACATGAATCTAGTTGGTAAATTAGGGATGACACCTAACTCTGATGCACACGTAGTGATCAAGTCCTAAGGTGTTGTGTTCCCAATAGTGATTTTTAGTCTATCCTTAGATTCTTCCATGCTCTTTTTTATGGGGTCCACCTCGGTCCCCAATGGACTTCTCGCAAAGTCATCAATTATGGTCTCTTTTGGCCAACACTTTTTGGGATGACCATGATTTCTGTAAATCTAGTACAAGTTATCAAATAATGGGTAATGTCTCTAAATGAAATGAAATGCCACAAAAAACCATTGCACTTTCATGAAATTTTTCGTATTTGGGGTACTGACTTTATGGGTCCATTTCCCAAGTCATTTGGAAACTTTTTCATTCTTCTGACATATGATTACGTGTTGAAATCGGTAGAGGCATGAGCTACATGGACTATTGATTCTATGGCAGTTAGAGAATTTTTTAGAAACCAAATATTATGTAGGTTTTTCTTACCTAGGATATTCATCAGTGACTAGGGTTTTCATTTCTGCAACCAAACAATGAAATCAATTTTGTGTTGGCATGGGGTTAGTCATCGAGTGTCTACTGCATATCACCTATAGACCAATGGTCAAGTCAAGGTGTCAAATGGAGTGGTAAAACAAATTCTGGCAACAACGGTTCACCCTAAAAGGAATGATTGGAGTCTTAGACTTGATGATTAATTATGGGCTTACCATACTACTTTTAAAACCCCAATTGGAATGTCACCTTATAAGATTGTTTTTGGAAAGAGTGTTCACCTCCCTGTTGAGATTGAGCACCCGGCCTACTGGGCCATCAAAAAATGAAATTCCAATCATTCAAGTGCAAGTGCTCAAAGGGATTTGTAGATTCATGAGATAGAGGAAATTAGAAGAGGCGTGTATGAGAACTCTAGGATTTATAAGGAGAGAACCTAGGCTTCCGACAATCGTCTCATCATTCATCATCAATTCCACATCGGGTAGAATTTCCTCCTATAAAATGAAAGTATAAAGTTGAATCTAATGGCTAAAGCACTTCCACTAAGCCCTTTTGAGAGTTCTTGATGGACGAACTCCATGTTCAAGAAGCAATGTACCTATGACACCCACGAGTTTTTATCCTTCTTTCCCACATTCAATTTTATTACAACGAGGGCATTTCATGTTCTAGGTTTTGGGGATGGGTGAATTCTTGTGTTAGTTATAAATTTTAAAAAAAAATTCCTGTTTAATATTATTGTCACTTTCCCCCTGTTTTATTCCTCTCTTTTGTGTCGGAATGTTAATTTTATCACGAAAAAATATGCATACATTAAAAGAATTCCAAATAATTTTTTCATTCCTGAGTAAATTGTGTGGAAAATTATATTGCTTTTGGAAAAAAAATTAAAATCAATGTTGATATGGAATATTTTTCTAGAATCTTAATTTTCAAATCATTCTTAGGGATTTAATGTAATTTTGAAACCCATATTTCATTAGTACAGACAAATACTTTAATCTGTTATCTGAGAGACATTATAATAAATTTATTGTATATATTTCCTTTTAATCACTTTCTTGTGAGTCTTAGGATATGTAGAGAAGCTATAACATTCTTTGATTTTATTTAAATCCAAAAGATTCAAGTGTTCTACATTCTTGATAGAGGCCATCATTCATTGACAAGACCTTTGTACAATTAACCTCTATTTTTGTAAACCTTGACATTTTACCCTTCCAAATACATAGAGACTGTGAAATTCCTATTATGTAGCCACATTACATGATTATTTATCCCTGCCTACCCATCACAAGGAACCAAATCCCAATTTTTCAATCTGATGGCCCATCTAAACCATTCTGTCCAGGGGCAGAATCTGCTCGAATTCAAAAGTTTGGTTCGGTCTTTTGACCATATCTCCCAATAAATATACCTAATGGCCTCCAAATTTTACATGGAGATATTAAAGATGCCTTTCAAAAACTCTTCTCATTTTTCCAAGTTGTGATATAGCTTTCTACTAGTCAAAAACTGAGACACAAGTGGTATCTCAAAAATAGGGTGCTCAAAACCATATCCCATTTTGGCTATAAAAAGGAACCATGGGAACCTCATTTACAAGTTAGAACCAAAAGATAAGATCTAAAATTTTGGAGTCCTATAGGATTCTTCTAATAATCTTAAAATTTCTCAAGGCCCATATCCTCAGAGGGAAATCATGAATAAAGTAGGAGTTCCACCCAATTTTCATCCTCCTCCCCATGTTGGGCTAATCGGTGGGTGCTCTTTGTGAGGGATCTATACATATTGTAAAAGGAGTTATGACACTTTTACTACTTCTGGTTTTGTTTATTTTGGGTTTGAAAAAATTTCATTCAGAATTATATTAATTTGATTTATATTTTTTTTATTTAACTGAATGAAATGCTCTTTACTTGTAACGGATCGGTGTGGGGGATTGAGTGTGTGAATTGTGTTGTTCTGATGGGACAACACAATAATCATTTTATTCATCAATTATTTGATATTTGAAATTGTTTTTGAATATATTATACCATGAATGTGATCTATACCTTGGCTATAGGATAGTTATTTCAAGGTTTGGAACAATGTGATTTGATATAAGAGTTTGGAAAGTAATATGTGTTCTGATTAATTTTAACAAAGGAATTACATAGAATGTTAATTAATCTCTGAGAACAATGAACATTAAATTTGTTTATTGAACTTACAATGAACCCTTTTATCTAATAATTATATAGAACAAACTTTCTTTGTCAACTATAAAACTCTTTGACTATGTCATTTAATTTTTGAAACTTTTTTCAAAACCACCCATAATTTTAGACCTTTTAATTAAAAATACAAATTCTAAACATATAGAAGCTAAATGAGAAACTACCTATGGTATGAACTATACTATTAATATATCTTAAAAAAAATCAATTTAAAATTTCATGATAACACGGTCAGTATCCTATGAGATGGGCATAGAGTTACTGGCAATAGAGTTCCCTTAGATACCCTTTATCTCAAGATCATGTAACGAATAGCATTTACTAAATATTATTCTAAACAAATGGAATTTTTAACTTTTGATCCCCATATATATTCCACTATTTTTCATCCCATTTAAAACATTATACTCATAACTATGATAGCCCATTTCATTACTCCCATTGGTCTCCTCCTTCCCCTACGTCAACATTCTACAATAAATGTCTTATAAGGTTGTATTTTCAACTCCAATGTCAAGATGCTCCCCTATAATCATCCTACTCTTTCTTATTATATCATTATAGTCTTTTCTTGCAAAATGAATTCAGAATTTTGATTTTCTATTTCACTATAGCATGGGGAAATCACCTATAATCTTAGGAATTCCAATTTCAATCTAAAGGAATAACTACTGAGTAGTTATCCTTGTATTTGGTTCAATTTTGATACAAACTCATTGAGGTATGATTTATGATAGATATTTCCTTATTTTTAAATTTAATTAGAGTATTGTTAGGTTATTTTCAATAGGGTGTTAGGTTTTTATATTCATGGATATATTTTAGGAGTTATCTTCTTATGTTTACTTTGACGTTTAATTCATTCTTGTTATAGTAATGAATCGATTGTAGTTATCTTTTTATGAATTATTGTTTAATGTATTCTAGTATTGTTCATGGTTTTTTAGAATTAAAAAATAAACTCATTAGTTATGGTTGTTTTCCTTGACCCCTCCCCCCCCCAAGTGATTATAGTGTTATTATTGTGGCATGTATCCTTTAAATTTTCAAAAATTATTAATAAATCCCATATTATATTTTTATAATATAAATAGGTTACTTTCAAGTGATATTTGTTAATTATAATTTAAATTTTTTCAATGATATCATATGGTAATAACTCTTCAAGCTCTTTCCCTCTTATTTATTTTAAGGACTTTTTTATTGTAATTTATATTTTATTGATCCCATTTAATTCTTGTATTTATTGATAATTATTATCTTTAAGGGTTATTTGGGTGGATTATGTATAATTCAAGTCATATAAACCCTTGTTTCACGACCTGACCCATGTCGGGGCTCAAGATACAACTACCTCAAGAACGCCTCCAAAGGCAAGGGGTTGGCGACAAGCACCAAAGGCAAAAAAAACTCAGGGATGCCTTTGCCTATGAAACTGTACACATGCACATATCCAAATCAACGAAAAAGTACAAGGGAAAAGTAAAAAAAATTGCAAATTTCTATAAAGTAAAGTGAACATTCATGAACCTCCAGACAGTACAAAAGTACAATAATGAATACTGAAATTAAAAGGGAAAAAACACATGCCCAAACCAGAATCAGGTCCCAACATGAAGAAAACTAGAATAGAGTAACTGTTGAGAGATCCTAGCTTCTATATCCCAACTATTATCACCTTTTCTCTTCTACGTAGCCAGTATCCCTATGCTCCTCCATATTCACGATCAACCAGTCCGCAATCTAAAAAATACATGACATGTGTTGGGAAAATCCCATTCAGGGGTCAGTATATATATACCCAGTAGAATGACCAAAGAAGGAGTATAGGGAGAAGTAAGATATATTGCCAAATAGAAGTAGTAAATTGAAAAAGGTATAGTAAAAGTGAACATAAATAGTACATCTCAACCCACCATAAATGTAAAAGTAGTCTCATCCCAACACAAGGAGCTCAAAACTGTGAGGAGGTGAACCCCCCTTTATGTCTTTGCTTCCTAAAGATTGAGATTAGACCCCTCTTACTATAAAAATATATTCTCAGTCAAAAAGTCCTAAAATATAGTGTATGGGAACATTCATCTCATAGCTCATCCCAAGAAGATGAGTATCCAATAGTTCCACGGTAGAGTCATTTGTGATGCCTAACACCTCAAGCATCTATCCAGGAGTCGCAAGTCAAAGGATATCAAATTGCTCCACCTTGATATTATCCTCTTGGGGAGTCACTAACTCATTCAAATGGTTTTATGTCATTTGATAAGAACTTGTATAAGTGTAGAAATAGCCCCTATTTCTTTTCGATCCTTAGGTAAGTCGTATCACATCATGCCTCTATATTGCACAGTCGAGGGTCTTATCTAGAAGGTCATTGGGGACTACACTACCCAGCCTAGTTGGAGGGTCATCCTGAAAAGTCATTGGGGAATATTCTACCTAAACCAACTGGATTGTCATCTTAGAAGGTCGTTGGGGACAACACATCCCAGCAAAACATGAGGGTCAGCCCAGAATCATCGTCGCAGACTACACTACCCATCCCTATTCTAGGGTCATCTCAGAAGCTCATCATCAGAGACTACACTGCCTAAAACTACTGAAGGGTAAAACCTAAAGTTAATTAGGGACTAAACTACCCATTCTTTCCAGAGAGTCCGCTTGGAACGTCATCAGGGACCACACTGCCCAGCCCTATGGGCTGGTTAGCCTAGAAGGTCATCCTGTAATACACTACCCAACCCATAAGAAGGTTCATACTATAATTTTCAATAGGTATTACAATGCTCATCCCTTCTATATGTTCAACATATAAGGTCATCGCGGACTACACTACCTAGCCCAGCTTGAGGGTCGTCCTGGAAGGTTGTTCTTGTAAACCTGTTTGATCACTACTGAAACCTAGTGTTTTCTATATACATTAAAAACACAAAACATATACATAAGGTCTTTAAAGTCACATCCTTAGGAACCACCATGTTATATATTAAAAAACACTCATGATAGGCATTTCGCAGTCTGAAATCCTAGTTCAAAAAAGGAGATATGGAATATTAAATACTTCTTGTGGGAGCTTAAAGAGTACACGGTAAGTGAGGGGGAGCACATAGCATGTTTCCACTCTTCAATATCTAGTTGCGTCTCTGGCTGGACACAGGTCCCATCCCATGTAGTATTATAAGTTGTTTAGTTGGACTACATGGTGTCTTCCATTTATTCGGGGACTCATGCTGTGTCTTCTGTTTGTGTTGATGTACTCGAACTTCATACCCGTATACATTGGTAAACGACAAGTTAATCAACATGAGATGCTACACATTTCACTAACCTTTGTCTATGTTCTCATCACATGAATTTTTCATAGTTGTGTGTCCCTTCACAAAGATCGCCTCACATGTAAAGTTAGTACACGTTATGTCAATGGGGGTTACATGTCGTGTCATCATAATATTTTTCCAAACCATTGTGTCGCTATAATGGGAGGCTACACGTAATTTGTTCTTCAATGAGCATGGAGTGTATTTGAGATTTTTCCAAAAACTCCATATTTCCTCCAAATATTTGTCTGCATTTAGAATATACTCTATTCGTGGTCAAATTAACCTGAATAAACTCCAAAAACATTGGAACTGGCTGAGTAATTTTGTATTTCTTTGTTGTTCATTGTAAATTGTCCTCATTCAAAAATGAGGGTTTGGTCGGATCTTCCAAGAATTAATGTGGATTCATTCCTTGTCAGGTTGTCATCAAAATTTTTTATTTTTCATCCCCACATCATCTCATTTCCAGATATTTTCCTCACTTGCAAACCCATTATTGCCACATGATTTTGCCTCGTTTCTGGGTACCTAATCGATCTTTCATCGCCAGACAATCTTCAAACCAGGAATGAAAGGAATTTTGTGGTGAATAACATGAACAATCAGGGGAAAAAGAAAAAAACAAGGGTTTGGATCGCTTTCCAAGAATTCTTTTCCAACCGATCATAATTGTGTAATTCAAGATAGAACAATTGAAAAATAATTTAAAATAGTTACTTGGGATCATAAAAGGATCGAATTCAAGGGCCCATGTGGAAGAATTTAGTTTCAACATGGTCAAATATATAATCAAAGGTGTAAAAATTATTAATATGAGTCCTACCAAGATTTTATTGATCACTGTTGATAAAAAATGTGTTTGTCAACAAAGGAAGAGGATATGTTGGGTCTTGATACATCTTGATCCAAGGTTTTCTCAACATTTGATATTTTTTCTTCATTTTTTCAATGAATAGGATCGGAGAGGAGAGGAAATAATTGGCCAAAAAAACCAAGATTGATGCCCACATTTCTTTTAACCAAATACTTATCTCCAATCATTAGGTTAATGGTATTTTAATTAAATAAATAAATTCATTCATTTAATTACATAAATGTACCACCAACGATCGAGGGGTGGGAACGCCCCACGCCAGCTTATTTTATGTCGCATCTAAGGGAAACACCACATTTCAAACCCAACTGTGGTCACAGATATCCTATCTGATCAACCATCTAAGAGATATCTCATTTTTTAAAATTAATTTTTCATTCCTAACATGAAATATATTTAATATTTCTATTAAATTTATTCTTAGAACACCGGGCCTCAGAATAACCTTTCATATTAACCCTTATCTCTAAAATAATATTTAGAAATAATTTAATGTCTTATTAGGAAAAAATGGATCACTACACCGTGGTGTTTGAGTTTTATACACATTCCTTTGATATTAATCTTGGGATGATAAAAAACCGGTGTTTTTTGGTCAACACATCTAAAGGATAGGTAGCAAACATGGAGTTAGTTCTGGAACGAAACATTCTAAATTTATTAAAACATAGAATAAATTATTTTTATAAATTATTTCTTGTATTATATAAAATAATCCACCCCTTGTATTTTTATATTTTAAAATTATAAGTTATTTAAAAAATAAACCCTTCGATTAAGAGTATAATTCGGTGGAGATGTAATGGCTACATTTGGTACTTGAGGAGTAGTGGGAATGAAATAAAAATAATGATGGATTCAAAATAAAATAAATTTTTTAAAATGGATAAATATAATTTTTTTTTAAAAATATGTTGTAAGTCATCTTAAAAAATGAAATTTATATTCTAAAAGGTTCTTTTTTATACACTTTTTTTGAATTTTTTTCAATCTTCTCTAATTTTTTTTGTAAACATGGTTCTAAAAACACTAATCTCACTCACAATTTTAAATTATTGTTTCATAAATATAATATTGTAAATTTTTCATTAAATGGTATGTATCGAAATGGTTTCCAATTTTTTTCCATTATAGGCATTATAATCTATTAATGTGTCTCACTTTAAATTGTTTATGATATAGGATATACATCAAAATCAAACTGTAAAATATTTCAATTGAGATTTTATGTATAGAAATTAAATTGAATTAATAAATTGGGTTTATATGAAAAACCATGGTGTATAAAAAATGACTTGAGAAACATGTACTATTGATTTTTTTAAAGGTCATGCCAGCTTTTACTTTTCAAACACTACAACCAATATATTCTTGTAAGTGGATCATTTAGCTTGTTTAAACTAGGTTTAATGTTTTTGTATATGTCCTATCAATTTTTTTTGTTTGTATACTACTAGTATGTTTTAATGGTAAAATATGTTTTTCCTAATGTATCATTTAGAAAAATACTGACATGCCTGGAAGCATTCATGTTATACCATATTCATGAGCAGTGAACTAGTTACCATGCATGATTACATTATTACTTATTGCCTTACTGATATGATATTGTATCTTTTTTATTTTGATCAAGTGAATAATTTTGTTGAGATTTATAATGTTTATGGAATTGAAATAGATAAAGTCTATTTTTTAGTATAAATATAATATATTTCTTTGGTTCTGATCATGTTTGTTGTCATTTGTTTGGTATAGGAATTCTTTTAATGTTGTTACAATAATATTTTTGAAAATTCAACATATAATGATATAATGCACATAATGGTATAGGAATAACACCCAACATAATATATACCCCTTTCCCCACTCTTGAATTTGTGATATGAATGATTATCCCATCTTTTTATAAATGATTCCCTTCTATAAGTGGGATGGTTTGTGAGGTTTTTGACTTTGTAGGAATAAAAATAAATATATAATTGGGCATATATATATACACATTTTTGTAGTATCTGTTGGTGTGTGTACTCCCTCCTATATATGAGGTAACCAATGAAAAGTGTAAAAAAAATTCTAGGTGCCAAGTAGTTAGTATAGGTATCGATCCATGAGATATTGGGAGTTAATTATTATAATTATAATGATCTGTGAATTTTTACACTTTGTATTTGTTTCTATATATTCTATATTTATATTTTTGATATATTTTGTTTATGTTGTATACATATAATAATGTTCCAAATTTATTACTCATATAACTATTTTTTCAATATGTTACTTGAGACACATGTTGTGGTTCCCGACTGAGTATTTCTATTAACACCCAACTTGGAAACCTAGGTTGACATGCAATATCACTTACTAAATTTCAAGTAAATTGTGGAATAAATTTATTAATGGATGACTCTGTGTAATCACCTAGTTTTTGGAAGGTATGTTTTTGTTATGTTTTGGTTGAATCCCTTGTTCCGGGATTCAAGGGATGTCTTCTGAAAGTATGAGAGGCCTTGGGAGTGTTTCAGGGGCTCGGAGCATGGAAGAAAGGAAAGTTGGGCAAGACAGACCAGGGTGCACGGCCTGCATACGGCCAGGGAAAACCGTGCGGCCTACCCAGGTAAATCGTGCAACCCCTAACCTCCAGGCAATAGAATGTGCACGGTTTGTGCAAGGTTTTTCAAACCGTATGGGTAAACCGTGCGGCCTATTAATGATGTGAAAAATTACAAAATTGTCACTCCATGCTTTTAAACCCCACTCGGGATTTTCCTCCCATTCCACCCTCTTCACCCTAGCGTTGAACCAAATCGCTCAAGATCTCCAAGAGATCGATCTCCCTCGTTTCTAAGGAGTTTTTGGTGCCGTTGGTTGCGGATCGAAGCTCCAGGTAAGGCTAATCTCATCCTTGCTTCTCTTTTTGGTTTAGGGTTTGTATCTTCTCGCTCTCTTGTTCCGAAGATCAAAACCCCTATCTTTTGGGTGAGTTCTAGGTTGAAGCATCAAAATTTGGTCTGATTGAGGTCTAAGGACACAATTGAGGGTGCGTTCAGTTGTGATTTCGAGGTAGGTGGTCTGCAAGTGATATCCTAGGGTTATTTGGGTATTTGTGCATGTCTAGTTGTGTTATTTCTTTCCCTTTTTTATGTTTTGAATAATATAGGGATTTTTGGTAATATTGGTGTTTAAAATGGTAAATGGAAACTCTCATGATCCCCATGGGATGCGTTGGGAATGACTTGACCTAATTGCAGACATCCAGGGTATGTGCCGCATTTTCCCGGACTTAGGGAATGTGATTGAACAAGTGACATTTTTGTAATAACGGGTGGATACCTTGATGAACAATTTGGCATGATTGGTTGAACTTGTAATAGAAGTTAGGTGATGCACCTAGACCTGGAAATAACCAAAGGGTAAATTAGAATGGGTTGAATGGTTGATTCATGGAAATGATGAATGGGTTAAATGGGTTAATGTGTAAACTGATTAAAGACCATATTGGGATGAATTATGGGTCTAGTGTTGAATGCCTAGTGAGATAGGCATAACACATGGGAATTGGATGAATGGATAAATGATGTGAAATGGTAATGTGTTAATGGGTTAAGGCAAGATGTGAATTCTCATGTGTTGTGAATGCTTTGTCCAAGGGGCAATGGTATGGATGGTTGATGGTTACATATATATATAATCATGTGCACATGGATTGGTAGAGTGGGGTATGACTTAAGGATAAACTCCCATGGGTCATGCGAAGACTGATGCTCCGAACTCCACCCTAAATGCATGGGTTAGGAATGGGGACCGAGGCTCCTTTCTCCTAACGGTTGCATCCACCCGGACTGAGGCTTCGAGGTGGGGTTGTGGTTGCTATGAGGGAGTTAGTCCTAGTGAGATACAATAACAAGGTGTTTACCCTCTTTCAAGTGAATGTTGGCCTTAGAACCATGTATCATAATGCATGTGATTAGCCCATGGAAATGTGATGAAATGGTAAGTGATGGTCATTGGTAATAAATGAATGGTAATAGAATAGAAATGGTTTTGTCTATAAACTGGTTAAGCGTACCTTAAATAATTACTTGGCAATTATCATTCATTTTCCTTTTCTATGCACTACCTCTTTGTACTAGATATTTTGTAGACACTATTGAAGGTGGCCTACTGAGTTGTACTCACACCCTGCTCAGGCCTTCGTTGGGTACCCAAGAAGAATCCATGTTTGTAGGTTAGGAGAAGGGCAAGGGTCCTTGATAGATAGTGAGTGGACATGGGTAGCACTTGGTGGAGGATCCATACTTGGAGTCAGGACCATTTTGGGGATTTTGGCCGTTGTGCTTATTTTGGGCTTTTGTTCACTTTTGTACTTGTAGTATGACATGGCATATTTAATGTTGGAATTGGTTTTTGCTCATGTTTCATGTTTATTGATTATTTTTTCCACTATTGGTTGTTTCCGTAGTGGCTTAATCTGATAAAAAGGGGGTATAGTCTCCCCACTCGACTACATAGACCCCTGCTGCTAGTCGGCAGCCTTTGGCGTATGGGGAGGCGTCCATAAAGTCATGTAACCACCCAACTTGGAGCAACGGTTTTGTGGATTCTAGGTCGGGGACGTTACACTCTATATGGGATTCCATGAATTAATTTTTGTACATTAGAGATCATTATTATATTGAAGTAGATTTTATAATGCTTAGAGGTCTGGTATAGTAGATCACCAATTCAATATGTATTCTTCATTATCATAGGCCTTGTTTTTTCTTATAATTGATTATGGAATATTATATATTATGTAATGAATATTTATGGATCTGGGGTTTATTCATATTTACAATTATTGTTTGTTTATATTTTTCTTTAAAGGTTCACCATCTATTTAGTATTTATTTTTTTTTTTGTAAATGACACTTAAGAACAAGTCACATCAAATTTTTGTTAGAACTTGTCCAAAAATAAATCCTATAAAAAGATATAAATCATTATTTAACTATATACTGAGACTAATGAATCTAGTTTTAATCCCTAGGGGATTAATTAGTGTCTATGATATTAGCATTTAAATGTTTATGATATTGTTTAAGTATATGGGTTTGGTTTTTTTCAAGGATTACGAAGCACTTACATTTGAAGGTCTCCAGAGCAAGTCAATTTTTTATAAAATGTGGATAGGAAATAATTTTCAGGTGTAAATACTAAAATAAAAGGCATTTAAAAGTTGGTAATAATGAGAAGAATAAGGAATATACTAAATCTAAAAAGGATAATTCTATTGATAATAAGTATATAGAGAAAAAATTTGACAAATTAATTTCATTTATATCAATAAGTTTCAAAAAGGGGAAAGGAGAAACTACTAAATAAATTTTCCTCTAATGAAACATCCTCATCCTGGTTCATATCCAATATGACTGAACATGATCTATACATGCCTCATGTACAGATCATCATATACTAGAGGATATTAAATAGTTGTTAATGTTTGAAAATAATATGGGGATACTATACCCTTTGGAATATAAAATAATAAATAATAGTGGGAGAAGAAACAAAAAAAATCAAAATAAAATAAAATTAAAAACACATTCCAAATAAATATCACATGAAAAATAAAAAATAAATGTTATAGAAATTAAAACAATTTAACATGTCATATATAAAACATTGATATAATAAGGACCCCTTATGGGTGGGACATGTATATCAAGGTCTTGAATTATATGAATAGTAACCAAAAAATTTAGATTATCGTAGAATCAATCTGGATTCCTTTATTCATCCCATCTCATAACTCAAACTCATATACCCATCTCAAATTTAAATAATTGTGCCCTCACCCTTA
Source organism: Viscum album (assembly GCA_963277665.1). Classification (NCBI taxonomy): domain Eukaryota; kingdom Viridiplantae; phylum Streptophyta; class Magnoliopsida; order Santalales; family Viscaceae; genus Viscum; species Viscum album. Next base: position 903,961,700 of record OY728151.1, read on the forward strand.
TCCAAACCTAAAACGATAAATTTTTACCAATTACACAAAAAAATGAGTAGGGTGTGAGTACAATACAGTAGGCCACCACTAATGGTTTCCTTAAATACATCCAATCTAAAAGTTATGCATTCTAATATACTAAAAATAACTGAAAGTATAAAAAAATAAATCAACATAAACTCTTGTATTCCAAAATAAATCCTAGGACTTACCATATATATTTGATGGGTGATAGGGTGATTCTTGACATGGTACATAAAAACATAATCTAGAATTTTTCCCACCCTTGGTACCATCATTTAACATCAACACTGAAGTTTTGAAATAGATCATTCCCCAAGAAATATTCCAGATCTCATGCACACTGGGGTTTCAATGGAGCTCCCCCTTGTACCATCATATAATATCAATACCCTAGGTTCTCAACGGAACCCTCCCAAATTGAAATATCATATTATCCACACATATGGTTCAGAGTGATACCCACTGATGGTACCATCTAATATCATCCACTTATAGTGTTTTGAATTCTTATAGCCATTATAACCATGTCATATAATCTATATATAGGGTTCATAATGGAACCTTAACCTTGTACCAACATATAAAATCACCATCCATAGGTCGTAATAACACTCTCCCCATGAACTATCTCATATAATCTGCTCAGAAGGATTACAATAGTACCTTCCCCTGGTACCATCTCATATCATCAACACCTGAGCATTGGAATGTAATCCTCCCCATCTATCATCATACATCATATATCTCATCTATTTTTGTAAAATAACCCAAAACAAAACCACTTTATAAACATCAATCCAATCATCACAATTAAATATGGGACACCTGTCACATTTTAAATTTTAAATATGATCAAGATATATAATTGTCACAATCTACTATTATTCCAAATAATATCAATTCCTAGTCATGGAATTATAGTTCGCAATGGTCAACACCCATCCATACAAAACATTTGTATGGGAACTAGTAAATTGGTCCCCCTCATAGGAAACCTTATTTTAAAACCCACACTTCTATAGGGATATCATCATGATATCTCAAATAGGGAATATATTCCCAATTAAGGAATCATCCATGGGTTTATAAGTTCATCTCAATAGATTAACATTTTCCTTAATGGAACCCCTTTATGATACCATTTATGTTTTCCACTTCTATTATATTAATACCTACTTCATTTATTAGAAGAATAGGGTCTAAAATTATCAATGGACCATTTCCCATACATGGTTTTTTAGTATCTAGTAAAAGAAACAATGATTTTGTTAAATTCTATGCCAACCATATAATATGTTAGTGTTACTACACATCATACGCACACTCAAAATGATCATATATTTTATATATAACTTTAGGACCACAAACCTTATTCATGTTGGGTGTTTCCCCTTATATATCATTAATTAATGGGGTCCTAAATTAATAGAATCATGAGATAAGATAAAATCCCTAAAAAGGACATGAATAGAAAAAGAATAATAACATTTAAGAATTATTGATAAAAATAAAATAATCCCTGGAAAGGATAGTTAGATTCATCAGTTAAGATCTAACCAAATGAAAAACACATATATATACTCGTAAATACATGAGATCTCACTTGAAAAGGGAAGAAAGAAAGAGATGTACAACAAACAAGAAATTCTACACCCGAGAGTAAATGGGAATAGATCCCAGCTAAATTTTTAAAATAACATATTAATCATATTAATCAATATTTCAAAAATATAGGTTTACCTTGTAGTGTGGAAAAAAATTATGTCGTAACATCCCCATGTTAGGGTCACATTACAGTGTGGATTAGTGGTCATGTTGAAATTCCCCATTTTAAGGAAGAGCCCACAAATCCAATCCTCTATAACTTCACAGCCGAACCACCAACTCTATGGTGTATCCCCCCACCACCCCACCCCCACCCCCCACTAGTCCTTCTCACGTTTTATATCCCTCACATGGTGCATCGTGAAGCATCCCCCATAGAACAACCCTCATAAAACAACTAAGGGGTTGAGACGGGACCAGCCTCAAGAATAATAGTATTACTGTTATATGTCCATCACCACAATGAATCACCATTATCTATAGTGTGTCATATATTGAAGTTGTTCAACAGTTAATCTTACATTTCCTCATCATAACATATCCCACTTACCCTATGGTGTGATCCTCATACTCATGAAAAAATTAATCTTATACCAGAAAAATTAATCCATACCCATCACCTACCACAAGAAATATCTACAACATAGTACTTGACCATGTTTATTTAATTAGTTTTACATTTCCCTTCACCAGTTCTCATTTCCCAAATCTATTATGTGGTCTCAATTAATTCGAGAGAACATTAAACTCATAAATCTCTAAACTAAGAGAAGTTATTCTTATATCGGCTATGATTACTATGAATCCTTCCCATGATGTGGGGTGAAAGTATCTTTTTGGTACCTTGTAAAGAAACAAGAATTATTGTAAGTGGGTTGATGTTTCATATGCAAAAGATTAAAATACTGAACCCATGGCTAAATCACCTAAATGACTCCAAGACACTTTTTATAACACCCCTTAAATTTCATAGTGTCTTATGGTTTAAATTAACATTTATTATAATTATTTTTAATGGCTACACGTTTTATGTTGGTATTTGTGGTGGATCAGAGTGAATATTTAGAGATTTGGTCTGGGATGCAACAAAACTTCTACTACTAGAAGCAGATGCATCCTAGAGATGGGGGCTACGACCAAGACTCTAGAGCATAGGATAGACCATGGTGAAATTTCCAGGGTCATTCCATGGGGATATATAGGGTATAATCCCTACATAGTAGATTTATATTTATCCTATAAGTGGGTTTCCTACTAGAAGGATTGAACCATATTCAATTTTTGGGGAACCTACGTCGTGATCCATGGACATGCAGCAGCATTGCCTGGGGGGGAGGCACAATGGAGAAACACCTCTAGATGTGGTGTGACCCACTCACTAGGTTTTTTATAATATTATCTGAAATTTTTCTTACATCCCAATTTTTTACTTCATCCACCTTCTTTCCAAACCACACTTGATTATGTAGACATGGGGGCCTTCGTTTGGATGATTAGAAATCTTATATCATCAATCGTTGAATGTTTGAAGTAGTGTTCATTGAAAAGGATCTATCTTCATGAGTTTAAGCCCATATAATCCCTAGATTCATCCATATTTTTCTATTTATTTGTTTCAATTTACAAAACCCTAAATATAGATATTTGGGGAATGTTTTTAGTTTATCATGGTTTGGGAATTAATGAGGGTGTTTGGATTAGTAAGTAAAAAAATTTAAGATAAAGGTATAAATTCCATGAATTATTACATGTTTCACATAGGTTTTTATGCCTTAGTTTTCATGTTGGTGTGTGTGTGGCTATATGAGACCCTGTTTTTTTATTATTAACTGACTATGTTGGCCCATATGGTTATGTTTGACACATTAGAGGATAATTGTGAACATATTTTCCCAAAAACAATTGAACCTAGTCCCATACAATGGTAATGGGTATGGTTTTAGGGTTGGTGTTTGATCTTTATTTGAGATAATGAAATAGTATATTGTTATTTACTATTCATATTATCATGTTTTTTTTCATATATTGTATATAGAGTTTATGTATTGTTGGTTAAGACCTTTTTTGATGTTAGAAAAGGGTGTGAGGGACAAGGAATTGCCTTATAGTTAGTCTTCCCAGAGTAAGAGGGAATAGTTCGAACCAGGTTGTGCGGAATCCTTGAAGTAAATGGGGTTAATTTGAATTGATGAGACGGTGGTGGTTGTTGTGACACTATTTTTAGTTTGAGTATATGAATGATATTATATCCTTCCCTAGGTTAGAGGGGATGGTCCAACATATTAGATGTGTTATTCGGAGGGTTTTGACAAACACATTCTTTTTGTATGGATCTAAAACAGACATATTTGGGGTTTCGTAATGGCTTGGTTATCATATGATGATCTTATGGGCATTTCCAGTTTATTTTTTCTTTATCCTTTTTATTAAAAATACCTTTATCCATATATGCAATTTATGATAAGGGAATGTTTGTGGTGGCCTATTAGTTTTATACTCTTATCCTTCATATGAATCTTGCTATGGGTACTGGCTGTATATTTAAGGATACAACTAATGTAAAGGACCATATCACATACTAAAGTGTGTATGTATGTGGGATTGATTGACTTGATTTTTTATACATACTCCTATACATAATATATTTTTTTTTTATTTTTCATTGTAAATATAGATACATTGAATGTGAGGATCCATTATGACTTGATAGGTGGGTTATTGATTGTCATACTAATATTGGATTGAATCATTTTTTTTATTATAAAAATCATGTTTTTGTTTACTCCTATGTGTTTTTATTGTTTTTATATTTATTGTTTTTTTATTTATATGTATTTATTGTAATTTTTATGTGATAGTGGGGGAATCACTACCACATAGAGTCATAAATTCCCTCACTACTAAGGATAAGTCATGCACTTTGTTATACTAAGGATAAGTAATTTTTATTTGTTATACTCATGCACAATGATTATGTTATCATAGCCAAATGTTATACTCATTCACTTTGAACAATTCTTAGAAACTATACTTTGTTGTATTCTGAGTTCCTATCAATACCTCACATTTAGTATAAGTCTACAACAATCATCACTATCCTATAAATCCATACCATCCCATTTTACTAAAGGGTGGTCACCAGACCTATCTAGAATAATAAAAGAGTATGATTTTAACAAATGAATAATATAATTTGATGTGTTTTCACCACTGTTAGAAATGACTGAGAACCAAAAGGCTATGAAGCTTGAGATTATACTTTAATATGATGCGAGGGCCCATGTTCAAACATTTTACTGGAAAATATAATGTCCTACATTTTGAATGTATATTAGTCTATAGAAGGAAATAACATAGGATATAATATGGGTTCAACTTCCTTATTTTTGTGATCCTAGTGGATCCCCTTTGAGAGGATTTGTCAGTGCCTCTTATGGTCATAAGAATATGAGATATAATGAGATGCACCTAGGTATTGAGAGCTAGATGAGGTTTGAGAGGGATTCTTATTCTTATACAATGTTAGGAGGTAAATGGAATGGGATTGTTATCAATACTCCCTAAGTGACACAGAATAATCTAGAGAAGATTAAGTTACCTTGCTTGAAAAAGAGGGGATAATTCAAATTGTTGGGATAGTGGTTGTGGTTATGAACCTATCCTAAGTAAGAGGATATAGTCGATTGTATTAATTAACCTGAGTGGTAGGGGATGTTCCATCATATGATATGGATTATTAATAGGTTTTTGAAGGATACTTTATTATAGTACAGAGATAAAGTATGTATGACTGAATATTCGTGGTTGCATGGTTTGATCACAATGACCCAGTAGGTATTGTACGTTTAATATTTATTTAGTTCTATAAATATGCACATCATTATATATCAGTTTCACTTGTGTATAGTGCCCATTAGTCGTGTCTTACTATGTTTATTCTCACACCATGTATGAACATCTTGATGTGCCCCTATACCAATTGGTCAAGTGTCTAGTTAAGGAAAAGTCTCTTTTGATGGGCTTATATGTAGATGGAGATGGATGGGATTGAGGTGATGTAAAAACATAATCGAAGATATTTTCTTAATATAATTTAGATATTCATTTTTCTTTATGAATTATCATATTGATATCAAATATATGGGAATCAAGTTTGATAAGATATATTGGTTATTGTTTACCATATTTATATTACATGGGATGATGTCATTATTTCTTATGTTGTGTTTATACTATTGATTACAGTTATTATTTATTTCATGGTATGAATTTTATTTTAGGTTTATATGATAATGTAGGAATAGTCTCTATGTTGTTCCGTTGAGGCTCTTGCCACTAGTCGGTAGTCTCTCATATGTGAGGTGGGACACATGAGGTCATGTTCCCTTCATCTCAGATATGGTTATAAAATTCCTGAAATCAACCCATATAACACCTATAAAATAATACAATAACTAAACTAAATGTGGTTTAGTAAATACTAAATCTAGATTACACCTTGATAAGTTTAATGGTGTTTCAAAATTCCCACAACATAGTTGTTCATCCTTGAGGTTATTCTATGAATATCATTATGCCTCATTAGATAATAACTATAGACATTATGCATTTGTTACATCCTCTCACCCCAATGTATCTTCCTATATATATATTTGTGCTTAGATTACACTCATACAATAAGAACAAAATTTCCACATGGTGTATTCTTACTTAGGTCATCAATATGAACCCAACAAACATCAAATGACTTGTCTGCCTCAAACTGAACATCATCAAGGAAAAAAGCATGGGAAGTGTAATTATTATATTTTTGAAGCTAAAATATATGAAACATGCCATGCTTTACCAAGAAAATATGTGTAATAGAAAATGTTATGAGACTATACATATCCTCATAAAAATAAAAAATTACCTCACAAACCAAGGTATCATCTTTCCCTGCCACAAAATATAATGATTCCCTACTCTATGTCACACATTATAATACCTGATCATTAATATCTAAATCAATAGAAGTTTGTCTCTAATCATCATATGATATATAACTACTTTTAGAAGTATCTAACTTCTTCTCACTTAATTATATATCATCAAATGTATCATGTATTAAAATCTTCCTGATAACTACTCACTCTTTGACCACTGTAAAATATAGTGTTGATAAAAATGACATAATACTTATAGCCTTGAAAAAATACATCTAAATTGAATTTGGATAGTAGTTTTTTTAGAAAATATCCAATAAGTTATATATATCTCTAACAAAAAAAATTAAATCATAGGAACAAGCTTAGAGGTTTTACTTTAATATTTGAATATTCTACCCCAACTATCTATATTTCTACGGATTGTAAGTAGTTCTCATGTGAACTTATGTATTAAGAACTTTATTCAACCCCCACCAGAGTATGGATATATTATGGTAATCATGTTAATAATTGATACTCAAGGGTACCCAATGCATACATAAAGTCTCCAATTCATCATGATTCTCTTATCATCAACAAAGAAAGTCTCTTAGGTGAATAAAAAATGGGAAACCTTACTATCCCTGCCTACAAAAACCAAAATCATATAATTTACTTGGGGTATTGATGAAAATCACTTTATAATGTTCATTGTCACATCATCCCACTGCCACTTAGCATTGTGAAAGTGTTGGAGAAGACTAGTGGGTCACTGAACCATGTCTTTAATCTAATGACAATAAGAGCAGCGTGTGACATGACAGACTATGTATTTATACATCCTAGTCCACTAATATTATAAAAATATCATTTTTTAAATTTTTTAATACATGATGAATATAACACATCAAGGTATATGATTCTGAGATTAGATCACCACACTTGTACATGGAGACTATAATGTGACCTTAGGTGTAAAGTATCTCATCGGAATCGAGAGAGAAAATAGGTGGAATCTCTTAATAATATAAAATATTACTCATCACAATAAAATTTTAATCAAATAAAAACCTTCTTTACCCTCCTAAAGAGTAAATAAGTGATAGTCAAAGATATAAGGGTTTTCTAAACTTCATACATCAAAATATTAAGATGAATATCTATGAAGAGGCCCATTATATTCAACTTTTTTTACAACTCCTTCACCACATTTTTTTGGTTCTTACTTCTCTGTGAATGATTAATTCATTTCTTAGTCAAGGAGTTATGTACCACCTCAAAACTAACAAACCAAAAGTACATAACCCAGATTTATTTCTATTGTTTTATGCGATGTTGTGAGAAAATATATTTTAGGATCTTATATACAATATACACCAAGAACAACTCACCTAAATGTTTTTGATGCAAAATTTTCAAAGTATTCACTATTGTCACTAACTTCAAATAATTTTTTGGGTAATTATGCCCATGTAGCCTCATCTTCCTAGAACCATATGTGACTACATGACCCTTCTATGTTAGAGATACTTTATGAATATCCCCTAATACATCATAATATAGTGTAATTATTTTTACTAGGCCAGGTATCACCATGATAGATATATATTTTTACGTCCATTTTATCACCTCAAATGCTCTTTCAAATGCATATAATTGTATAACTACACCCCAATCATGATCAGGAATTAAATTAATGCTGAAAATAAATAGAATCCTTGTATGAATCACTTCATGTAACCATCTAATCCAACGAAATAGTGGATCTCAACAATATTATGGGGTCACTCCCAAGAAACCAGGATCTAAACTTTTTAACATTCTACCGATATACCATTATATGAAATAACATTCCCTATAAATGAAACAAGATCGATCCATAAATGAAATTTTGTGATCTTGGAAAATAATTTACTCTCTCTAAGTTAACCCATAAAAATGTCCAAATGTCAAGTGATCTCCTGCCTTAATCGATATTACAATATAATATCATCTAAAAAGAACCAAAAAAATCCATGAATGAAAGTCCCTTTTCATCAGTTCCATAAAAATAGTCAATGCATTCTTTAATACAAATGACATCACAAGGTACTATTATAACCCATAACTACTCCTAAAATTAGTACTAGGTTTATCAGATGATCTAAATCTTAGATGATGATGGGATGTTCTCGAATCAACCTTATACAACTCTCTAGCCAATATCTACTAGTCAAAAGATTCATCAATGTTTGGAAATAGATATTACTTCATAAATGTAACCTAGTTTTTCATATAATAATATACACAAAATATCAAAAAACCATTCACCATCTTAGTAAACAAGACATGATCAACACAAGAATATATACATGGTCGTATAAAACCCACTTCCTCCAAATCCTTTAGTTTTCCCTAAATTCTCATAGTTATTCATGTTTCATCTAGTATAGATGAATTTTAATGATAACCATAAATTATAAAATATCAATTGTGAGATCAACCTTACACTTGGTTGTAAATCATGATAAATCCTTTGGAAAAAAATCACAGAAAATCTCTATTATGGAAGTAAATATCACCTGAGGTTTCGTTCAATCATATAGAATGAAACCATAAAATGAAATTGTGATCTTACTCAACTATTGAAGGATAGTTCTAGCCCAACCTATATACATATCAAATTACCCAATATAAATATAATTTACACCCTCAGCATAGGTGAATGATACGCACCATAAAATTTAGTCAATGGGTGAGTTTTATCATACTGAAAAATTCTTCTTGAATAACATGTCAAAGCTACTCATATACAAAATGAATAAATCCCAAAGAGATCTATAACACACCAATCACTATGGAAAACTTTTGAAAACTATGGATAACCATTATTAAATCCATAAAGAAATATTTATTATCATTATCCCATATAATAACTCCACAAATAGACCCAACCAATAAATTAATTAAGCATAAATTAAATAATTCCATGCACCTATATTGAATATAGTAGATTCCATGGTGGATGTTACCAAAACCATAACTCAAAGCATAAATGGACTAATTCAATGAATATAGGGAGAAGGCTAAATAGAAATAGAATAGTATGATTCTCATCCCAGATCTTCTGCATGATTACCCTAAGAACCACATCCATGCTGATATTGTTTCATTTGGGAATTATGTGTCATACCATAACCTGAATGGGCCATAGATCCCCACAAATGACCTTTTACTAAAATTAATAATATCACCAAAGAATCTTATATCAAAGAAATACTATTCCACTATATAACTACTAAGAACACCTACAATACCATTATAGATCCCAATCTACCCCACACAATTTCCACTCGACTAGATCTTGACTACACTGAGAAAAAATGTTATCAATCCTACCACACATGTAACAATCTATAAAACATCCAATACTTGAAGGAAGAGATGAACCATTTTCAGGGATACTCTACACATCACCTCCATAGAGAGAAAAATCAAATCAGTGTTTCCTATTTCTAGAGGATAAAATGTCAGTCTCTATAGAAGTAGTCAACTACCTATAACTGCTACCCTCATTCATGATCCACTTAAATTTGAAGGCTATTTTCATAACTACTAATGAAATAAGGTTAGTTAAAATCATTCATTTATCCAAATAGAATTCCTAAAAGCATCATTAGTGGATTTATCACTGTCTACCCCATCCCTATTCATCATTAAGAATACAATTTCATGCTCTATAAGGTATAGTACATACACTATAACTGATATCCCCCTCTTGGTGGGATATATGAACTTATAAGTCAAATCCTCCATCAGGGACTTTAGAAATAAATACTCAATAAATTTGACATAAAACCAATATTGGGTAACCCAACATACTATTATTCACATATAAGTTCATTCCATTAGTTCTTCATTGACCCTCCTAACACATTGCTGACTAAATTCAACGTCACCTAGGGGTGTCTCAAGAGGTTCCAACATTGTGTAAATTTATTCCAATAAAATAATATTAGCCTAAGTTCCACCTTTTATAGTGATCATGCGTGGATGTTGCATCCAAAACTAAAATGTCATCTCCTAAATATAGTATTCTCCTCACTGGGTCTCCTTATCCATAAACTACATAACCTGTAAAATTCTATCTATATATTATTAATCCATTTCCGGATATGGTATAATAGGGGATTTTTTTCAATCAATGGTAAAGCAATCTCATCCTCTCCCTCCTAATGCTTTACTAGAGGAAGTCATTATAGAATATCATAACAATAAAAAATACCAAGGATACATTATTATTTCCTATATATAAATTAGATAATTTTCAAGGAATATTCTATACATATCATAGAAATACATTCTCGTGGACTATTAAAAATTAATGTATTTGAAGAATATATACATAATCATATAATTTCATAAAACATATCAAACATATCCCAATAAAAATCTTCTTATAGAGTACAATTCTTTGACATACCCTACATAAAACCCTTCATCACAACATATAGAAAGGAAATATTATAATGTTTTATCTCATATTCATATTAATGGTAAACATAAAAGATATAAATTAATGATTATAAGTGAAAATTAGGTCACAATAAAATAATCGTTACCTAATAATGTCAAACCATATCAATAAATATATTTATTCATGAGTCGTGGAATAATTACTTTTCATATAAAATATATAAAATTCATAATAGTGTGGAGTCGTCAATAATAAATATTTTTTCATGAGAGTATATCAAAATCATAGCATTATGGCACATGATAAAAAACATTGTGAACATGTATAAATTGTAAATGATTTACCCCTTAAGTTAAGGACATTAAAAAACACGAAACTAGGTCCATGCATAGACAAAAACTCATGAAACCAAGTCCACTCATAATTTTTGAAATTCAAATCTAGTTTACAAAAAATGTTATCGTAACATCCCAACCCAAACAACTAGGTTCATGTTAGAATGATACTTGACCTCATGTGTGGCTCCCCTTATTCAAGTGGTTGCTGACTAGTAGTGAATGTTTGATTCTATGAATGGAGATAAAATATCCTCATTATCATTCCCTAAGATCAGTAATCAAAAATGAACAATATAATAAATAATCATAGTAAATAGAGGTAAATCTAAAGATGGAATACATGAAAAGTAATAAAAAAATCTCACAAAGGTGGTGAGTCTTTCTAGGTTAAATGAATAAGATAATTAAAGAAATGGTATATTGAAATTCCTACTGGTTTCCATCCAATCCCACCACTAGATCCATGTTCCAAAGCTCATATATCTACCACAAGGCACTTTACCTTCACCGGATACCTCATGAAATCTATAAATGCAAGGAAATTTCCAAACAGGTTGTGAGCACTGGACTTCACTAATGCATCCTTAACCTAATTTCTCCATGAAAAAAACTCTACACCATAATAATAATGAATTTCTAACAATTATAGAAACACACAATCAAAAAGAGAGCTGACAAGCACTAACTAAGATGCAAAAAACCCTCAATCGTAGCTGCTTCGTCACCATTTTAAAAATGTAATCTATACGGATAGGAATCCCAAAATTTTCGCAAGGTTTTTGGTGAGTGAATCAGAGTCTACAGGGAATCGTGTGAATACAACCTACCCAAAATCCATAATGCATCGATTTATACTTGGAATCCACAAAGAATCTAGTATCTATAACCTACCTAGAAACCACAAGACATCGAGTAACACATGAAATCCACAAAGCACCATGTGTCAACCATCTACTCAGAATCCACAAGGCATAGAGTATATTCTAGGTAACTAGGTTATCAGGTTTCCATGTCATAATTTCTACACATTATGTGTACACCCCATAAGGATTAATCCTACCACAATGGCCACCTACTAAGTACACATATACCAACCCACCAAAGGAAAAATGACAAGTTATATAATGATAACAACCAATACATAATTCATCATAAATATATAATAATTATATACATCAATATGCGAATCAAATAGCATCATCGAATGAAAATGTCACAATAATATCATGAAATGAAGCTATCACATTAATATCCTGGAAACAAATCATACCATACCAAGGGACACACACACACCCACATGCAATCTCAAGTAATAAACAACATAAAATAATTCTACACATAACTCATATATGGAAACACGTGTAAAAAAAGCACAAAAAGTTAAGGAAATTCCAACCTCAAAATTTTTCGACGTCGAAGGCAAGGAAAAAACCACCATGTGTGGTTCGATAGGTGGAAACCTCAATAATCTCGAACAAATTTTCATGACCATATTATCTTAAACTTCAACATGTCAATGATAAAGGTTTATCAATGGTTCCTAGAATGAAAACTAGTTATTTTATTTTAGAAAGAAATAAAATATCACATGTGATGATACTTTCTATATCCTAGATAATTTCTGAATTATCATTCTTAGCCAGCATAAGAACTTTCAATATTATTCATAAGAATAATTACCTTTTTATATTTTCACAAAATATATCCCTCAACAATTATATCTGTAAAATTTAACAATAGTTATCCTTTTATAAGAATATATGATAATTCATCCAAAATTATCCTTTATAATTAACTTTTGATTATTTATTATAAATTTTCCTTTATAATTATCTTTTGATAATTTACCCTAAATTATCTTTTTATAATTATATTATGATAATTTCCTATAAATTAATATTTTATAAATATATTTTGATAGTTTCTCATAAATTATGCTTTTATAATTATCTATTGATAATTTATCACCAATTATCCTTTTAAAATTAGTTGTTAATAATTTCTCATAAATTATACTTTTAAGATTATATTTTGATAATTTATCACAAATTAACCTTTTTATGATTATATTTTTATAATTTTAATAATTTATCCTTATATAAATTCATAATTATCTTTTGATAACTTAAAATTTTATTCTTTAATATTGTTCATTTTTTTGACAAGGTGGTGTCGCAGTCAAAGACCAAGACACAATTTATTAAAAAAAAGAATCACATGAGTCTAAAATAAGGAATCTTATTAAAATACCTTTCATAATTAGGGAGAAGCTCAATATGTAGATCCCCTTCCATGTAATTCCCTGGCTAATACCCATGTTGGAAAGACCATCGGTAACCCTATTCGATTCATAAAAGTTATTCATGACAATGTAGTTGATCTCCAGAAGCGAAGCCAGGCGTCTCATCCAGAGGGTAGTGAGAGGCGAAGAGAGATGGAAAACTTTGTTCCAAATCACCTTGAAAATGGTGGTTGAGTCACTCTCAATCCAGATGTTGTTCCAAACCTTTTTCTTGATGAATTTTATAGCATGAATCACACCCATCATTTCTTCCTACAAGGAAGAGGTCGTACCGTAGCTGCTAAAGAGGCATCCCTGACACTGCCCAATAAAATCTCTAAAGATAGCACCACAACCAGAAGATCCCGGATTTCCTTTGAAGGATTCATCAACATTCACTTTAATCCCTCCTGGAAGTAGATTTTTTTAGAACACTTCGATGGTGCGCCTCGATTTCCTGTAGATACAATCAACTCTAAGAGGATGAAGGATCTTGAAATCACCAATGGAGTTGTCACAATAAGCTTTCTATATCGAAACGACATCTGTAATGGAAATAATAATTTGTGTACAGCCTGTATTAAGACTAAATGAGTAATTTTTGTGGACAATGGAATTTCTATCATACCAAATCACATAGAGGACCTCTACAACCGCTGCTAAGAAGAGGTTATGGATTTTTGTGAAGATTCAAGCTCCACCCAATGTTTTAATTTAGCACTAATAGAGTTAGAGTGTAATCATCAGTATCCAAACAAGTCAGTAATATAATTCCAAAGCGCTAAAGTCATAGCACAAAACAAAAATAGATGGTTTGGATCTTCTCTATTCTGGTGGAAAAAAGTGTCACTTAGATCAAAGTTAGATTCCAAAAGATTGAAGATAAACCTCAGTGGGAACACAGTTGTGGGCAACATGCCCATCAAGATTGAGTCTTGGTGGGTTAATCTAGGACTTATCAAAATATTTTAACTGAACAAAGCAGATATCCAGAATTGCGAGATTGTGACTGTAAAACTTTTTGAGTCAAGAACCGAATTATGAGCATGATCACATATAATAAATTCATCAGCATTAGCATAAGAGTAATTTTCAATAATATGTATGATGTTTTTAGGAATGTTGAAGTTACCAGAATTCATGATATCATTTATAGTCCAGTTGGTGTTAACCGGGGTGGAGTTGGGAGGTTACATAGAAATTAGAGGGACACCAGTCCAATTATCCAACCAAAAAATCATGGAAGAATCAACAATAACCATCCATCTAGAGTTATACATAATGATTGCAAAGGATTGTTTAATAGAGGGTCTGATGGAAGATTGGATATAGTTCAAATTTCCTTTCATAATTTTGTCAGGGAATCTTTTTTCTAAGAAAATAAATGGATTCGGGGTTGTTATTAATAAATCTCCAAGTATGACTAGATTTAAGGGAATTGTTAAAGAGACAAATGTTTTTTATACCAATACCGCCTTTATCTAACGATTTTCAACAAGTAGACCAGGGAATGGTCGCAAGATTTCTTTCAAGAAATCTTCCCATACAGACAAAATTCTTTTTGTAAACATTAATTATATTAAGAAGACCAACAGTCCATTTATAAATCATCAGAGAGTCAACCAATTTAGACACAATAATAGATTTCACCAAACAAATCCTTACAACCATAGAGAGTGATTTACCCTTCCATGTGGACAGCTCGTTGACACCTTGGTCCACAATGGTGGAAAAGAATATCGATTTATTCCTTCCCTAAAAAATTGGAACCCCTAGTTATTTTAAGGGGAAGGATCCTTATTTGATATCAAGACTATTGACAATGTCATTTTTTTGTTATGAGAACAAAATCATTCCAAAGAAAACAAAATATTTAATCCATCTTATAGATTGACCAGAGATCTCTTCCTAATGATCCAAGGAATTTTAATATTTTGAATAATTCTTTTATTGCCTTGTAAAAAAAAGTATGGTGTCATCGGAATAAAATAGATTTGTAGGCACACTTAAGTTTCTAGCTACCCAAATGGGTTTATGTTTTTTTTAAGCAACCTAGTGAGTGAGAAGCCTATTAAGGTAATATTATTCTATGGAAAATTGGATTGTAGATAAAGTGTCACCCTACCGGACACCCCTGGGGAATTTAAAATATCACTTAGGAGTCCCATTTACAAGAATGGAAATAGAGGCCATATTGAACAAGGAATTAATCCTTCTAATGAAAATGTCATTAAAAATAATGTCTTGCAAAACAACGAAGATAAATCTATAGTCAATGGTATCAAGGGATTTCCTAATATCAATCTTAATGGCAACATTACCTCCTATGTTAGCTTTGTTCATAGTGTTGGTTCATTTTGGGGAAAAGAAAATGCAATTTAGTATAGATCTTCCTTTTATAAAACCAAATTGATTCCATGAAACTATTCTTTGACATAGAGAAGAAATCATATTGGAAAGCAGTTTTGTGATGATTTTATAAATAGAGTTAATAAGGGAAATGGGCTAGAAGAGATGGATTTAAGAAGCATTGTCCACTTTGGGAATTAAATTAAGGAATTGAGAATTTAGACCTTGAGGGAGAACCCATTAGAAAAAAATGATTTAAAAAGTTTACACACATCCATGTGAATAATGTCCCAATGATGTTGAAAAAAATATATTAAATCCATCAGGTCTCGGTGAACTTTTAGGATTAAGTCTGAAGACTGTGTCTTTGATTTCATGGTCAAGAGGGATGATTAAAAGAGAAAGATTGTCTTCCTCATTCACTAATATTGTAATGACCTCAGGAAAAAGGTCCTTATTGACATTTGGTCCATTGAAAATATTATCAAAGTAGTTGACCAAATAAATATAAATGGCCTCTACTAAGTCAAGGAGGGTTTCATTGTCCCTAAAAAAGGAAAGAGGATGACAAAATTTATTTATTATTTTAAGAGTGTTATAAAACATAGTGTTTCTATCACCATATGAAATCTACTTTTCATTGAAAATTGTCTTACGAATGTTTTCTTTTAGAACAAGGAGAAAATTCAATTTCAGGTTGGTGTTGATTTCAACTTAAGGATCAAGGGAGAAGTTAGATCTTGTGGTTTTTTTTGAATCTGGGAAAGATAATTCTCAAGGATTGAGATGCCTTTTTTCATTTGTTTGTGTTTAGTGTTTCATCATCCCTTAAGACACTATTTGAGGTAATTTCAATCAGTAATACATGCAAAAGAATCTTTGTGATGGTTCATAGACTCCCAAAAAAATTTATGATGATAGAACAATCCAAATCAAAAGACCAGGAATTGTTAAATCTAAAATGTAGAAATAATTTCAGCTTTTTAGAGTTAAGACTGACAAGAATGGGGTGATGGTTCGAATTAAGTTTGGGTGATGTGAAGCCAGAAATGGTGTCCCAATAGTTCAGAGCTTGGGTATTAGTGAGATCCATATCTAGTTTTCTAGAAACTACCCTATTACAGTGTCTTCTATACCATATGTACTTGGAACCAGTAATATTAATCTCTAAAAGGTTACAATCTTCAATAAAAGCCTTAAATTATTTTGAGGAAATGGAAGAGAAGGATGGGAAAATTTTCTCACTAGAAGTAAAAATAGCATTGAAATCACCTAAAACAATCCATAGATCAAGTATGATGTTAGATAAATCAACAAGATCTTTCTAGAGGGTCCTACGATCCTGATATCTATTCTTATCATAGATCATAGTACAAGAGTTATGCTTTCCGTCAAGATAAAATTCACAAGTAAACATTTGTTCAGTGGAATTGAAAGCACTAACATTTTATAAAGAGTCAAGATAATACAACCAAAGAGATTAAACTGATGACCAAGTTTTGAAAGCACCTAGATAATTATAACCATAAGTACACAGATATCTAATCATTAAAGAAAATTTGATTTTAGGATCAACAATAGAAAAAATCATATGCTTATGTTCCAAAAAGATTTTTTAAGCATAGAAAAAGTGTGAGGGCTCACAATTCCCTGATGATTCTTAAAAAGGAAATCCATTAAAACCTGTTATTGGGGATAGAACCCCATTTTTTATTTTTGGATCCATCTGATCCCTTCATTCTTTGTGATCTTTTATGGTTTTGGGAAGAAGGATGATAGGTCCTCTTAACCTATTTATACATTTAAGTAACATAGTTTTTTTTAAACAGCACCTATAATAGTGGTAGATTGATTTTTTTAGGTGTTCCCACAATCACAAGGGGTTCAATGCAATTGACCCTTGAATCGGGGTTAACCGCATGGGTAATAGAGACCAGTTCAGGAGGAAGTGAGCCCACTACCATTTCAGGATTCTTGAATAATGACAAGAAATTATGTTGATCAAATTCTGAGCATCCCTTTAGGTAATCCCTAATAATAGCAGAGCCCTTTTGGGAGATTTTTGTGTTTTTACTACTATTGTAGGTTCACAAGCTGGGGTAAATACTATTTTCTAAGATCCACCTAAATTCTCATTCAGGGAAGCCAAAAAAATAGCAGTGCACGTTCTTAATGAAATTTGAGTGTCCATATCTTGGTCAATATCAATAGCAGAATTTATGTTTTTCAGAGTAGAAATACCTGAGTTCTCATCCAGAAAATTCAGAGCAGCTGCATCCATGGAGGATATTCATCCTTCAACCTTGTGACTGGTCGCCACAAGAAAACATTTTCTATGCCCCTATATCTCACAAACCAGATAACGTGAATCAGATTGGCCAGTACTATTTGGAGATTCAGGAGACTCATGATGCAGGTCGGAGACGTATTTAATATCATGTTTTGACCCTTTGAGACCACCATTTGGAGGGTCTGTAAGAGAGGGATAAAATCCGAAATGAACTAAAGTAACTGGACCTAAAACCTTTGAAAAAGTATCTAATTGAGGCTACTTACAACAATCAATAATTATATATTCAATATATTTCTAAATGCACAAATCATCATCCACGTTATCCTCATCTTTCACCAATTCTACCCATGATAAACTTGAGTTTACACCCAGAAAGGTGGGCCTCTTCACCCAGACCACTGAATTTTTCTTGGAGGCCTCCGGAATATCAACATTAGAGGTCTTATATTTGTGCCTTTAAACATCCTTCCAACCATCATCAGTAGGCTGAGATACCTGGCTATTAACAATCCTACATTTAAGCAAAGAGTGTCCAATAATTTTACAAAGCTCACAATAAGGAGGCATGCTTTCAAATTCAGTTTGGACCTCAATTCTATATCCATTTTCATTGAATAGAATGGACTCCGGGAGATTATTAGTGATATCTACCTCCACAATAACCCTATAATATAGTCTGATTTTATTATTGAGGATGCTTTGATAAATTTTTAGAGGGGTTCCAATGTAGGAGCAAATGTCGTTCAAAATATTTGGATTCTAGAAATACCAGTTGAGTCCGTGAACCCTAACCTATATTTTCACCATTGTGTTCCTAGTGTTATAAGGATTGATCATGTAATCCCATTAAGAGATTATAAAAACTTCCGGTTTGAATTGAAGATTCCCAATTCTCTAGAAATGTCCAAGAGCTTATTGTGATTTTAATAGTATATTAAAATAACATTTTCCAACTAGAAAAATTTTCCAATCTGCGAATCCCCATACATATACAATACTAGCTTTAAAATCCAAGTTCGACCAGGTATTATCGCCTTTACTATAAGAAATACGACCCATAAGAAAGAACATACAAAGTTGTGAGCACTCAGGAAGCACTTCTGGGTCGGCCTCAACTGCAAATCTTCAATCCTCAATCCACTTATAAAGAGGAACCTTCATTGAGGTTGTATTACACAGGTTTGTGCCTTTGAGTGCTTCCAAGATGGATATCACTTAGGGCCTCTCGATCGGCAAGACTTCCAAAGTACGTGTTTTGATAACTGGACATTCAAAATCATTTTCCTATTTAGGATCAAAACCCCCCATGAGACTACGAGGCAATGTAATCATTAGAAAATCTTTTTCATGATGAAGCAAAACCCCAGGAGCTGCCGCAAAGTCGAGAGCTTCATCGGGGCTCTTCCCTTTAATAATTTTCAATTGTCATTTGATAATTTTTATAATTAGCCTTTGATTATCTAAAAAATATTATTTGATAATTTTAATAATTATCCTTTGATGATATTGCAATTATCATTTTATAATTTTATAATTTATCCATTTAATCTTTTAATAATTATCCATTGATAATATCGCAATAATAATTTGATAATTTTTAATAAATTATCCTTTTTTCAATTCTTATCCATAGGCGCTTGGTTGAGTGTTTGAAAACATTAAAATTTGAGATTAAATATCCACCTTGGAAGGTTATGGTCATTGTTGATTCTCTTTTTTGTAAGATGTAGGATGAGAAGGATCTTGGTGAGAGGCCTTGAGGGGAGTAGTGACACATGGTGATCTTGTTGGATGACTAGAGGATAGATACTTATGAGTATCATTGATCTATAACGTATTCCCCTTTTGTGATCACATCCTCACTCTTATACTGACTGGAGACTGGTTAGGATTTAGACCTAAAGTTTCATGAGATGAAAACACAGCTAGTTGGGGGTGACTCAATACTAGGATGGTCGATGGACATTGATTATGTGATCGTGGTACTTGGAAGAGAAGTAGTATCTACTTCCATAAGAGAGGATATTATGAGGGATAACCATACCTCTAAATGGGAATTACATATTGGTGTGACAAAGATTTATCATGACTTCATGTGGTAGTTATAGTGTCCAGGGATTAAGAGATACATTACTAGTTTTCTCTTCTGATTTTCTACCTCTCAAAGGGTGAAGGTCTAGAACTGGTATCTTGTGGTGTTATTGGAGCCACTCTCAATAACTATGTGGAAATGTGAGGATGTCACGATGGACTTTGTTTTGGGGTAACCAAGGGCCCCGAGGAGTGTGATATAGTTTGGGTGATTGTAAATCAGTTGGGAAAGTATGCTCAATTGTTACTAATCTGAGATACTCATTTATTTGAGCAACTAGGAAAGCTATATGACCAATGGATCGTATGCCTAGGAACTCTGTTGAGATTGAGAAAAGTGTACCATCCTCATACGGGTGGACAATTTGAGACTACTATACACAAATGGTAGGATATGCTTGGAGCTTTAATGCTAGATTTAGGTGGATCAGCGGATAATCACATGGCATAGAATGAGTTCTCTTTCAATAACAGTTACCAGGCTTTGAATGAGGTGAAACCATGTGAGGCTTTGTATGGGATACCTTTTCAATCACTAATTTTTAGTATGAATAAATTGAGGTAGAATTTGAGGACCCATTTTAGATTAGGAGGCCTCCTAGAGAGTGAATCTCTTTATGAAGATGTTGACCACCACTTAAGGAAACCCAATATATTATGATGACCATATAAGGAAAACCTTTTAGCTTAATTTTGGAGATAAATTTTTATTATGAATGACTCTTCATTGGATTGAATATTATATAGGGATCATGGAAATGTATCAAATATTATTCTTGGATTCCTTGAGATCACTGAGCAGATAGTGGAGTGGTATATCGTCTCAACCTCCTTTCTCGCTATCAAGCTATTCACGACATGTTTTATGCATAAACTCTTTGGAGTTAGATACCTAACCCTACACCTAATATTTTTTTGTGGATACATTGAGAAAGATACCAATGCATGTTCTAGTATAATATGATGTGGGTCATAGATTGAAGTGAGGGGGTGTTGTGAGAAAATATGGTACCACTACTCTGGATTCTGTGGCATCACGGATGGATCCTCGAAGGGATGTGGGAGTGTAATTCTATTGTTCATGCTTAGTCAACTGAGTTTTCTGAGAAATACAACTAGAGATACTTTTTAGGGATGATTAGCCAATAAACAAGAATAATTTTAATATCCTGAATTTTTTAAGATAATAAAAACCCTCTTTAATAACAATTTATAAGTATTTTTATGTGAAAATGTAATTTTCAATAAAAGTAACCGAATAAATTTTTAAATGGACATTCATCATGGAGAAATATTATTTAGAATCATGAAATATTCTGTGGAATATTTTCAGATATGGGAATTGTGTGGGTGTTAGATTCTATGGCCCGTAGTGTCTTGGTGTAGATGAAATAAAAATATTAAATATATTATATTACACAGACAGAATTTATCCAAGATAATTTAATAACTCTCAAACATTTCATCATATGAGAAATATGATACTACTATTAGGTCCAAGACATGGGGTTTACATTAAGAGGTGTGTAGCTTTTATCTATGTCAGATATTTGGCAAGATCTCACATGAGGAGAATTTATTTATTATTTTTATTATATTTTTTTAATATAATTTAATATATCCCAAATGGTGGACCATATGACAAATATTATACAACAATTAGGTCTAGGATGTCGGTTTTACCCTAGGTGGAACATAAATTTTTTGCACATCAGAAATTTGGTCAGGTTGGTCATTAAATTAAGTTATTTAATATTTATACTTAATAATTATAATTAATTATTTAATGAAAAAACCATGCACAATTCATCATGTCACGACCCGCCTCCTCGGGCCATGAACCATGTCATCTAACCCCATGGGTATCCTGTGATACCTTGGTTGCCTTCCCAACACACCATAGGCTATTACTCACTAGGTTTGCTTGTCAAACTAAGGACTGTCCCCATAGGCCAACACATGTTCTTTCAGTGTGTTTTGTACTCACTCACTCACACCTTGGGAAACTTCCCAGATCACCCATCCTGATTACTACTCTAGACCAAGCATGATTAATTGTGGAGTTCTAATCAGATAGGCTCTGAAAAGAAAGGTGCACCTTGTTGACATGGTTAGTAACATTTATCCTTTTAAGTATCAATTTTTCTGGGTCTTACATTATTCACCCCTTTAAAGCACAACACCCTCTTTGTGAACCCCAATCCTCAAACCTAGGCCGTGCCTAAGCACATACGTTGGGGTATTGTCTCTGATACCATTT
Source organism: Viscum album (assembly GCA_963277665.1). NCBI lineage: Eukaryota > Viridiplantae > Streptophyta > Magnoliopsida > Santalales > Viscaceae > Viscum > Viscum album. The sequence goes on from OY728151.1 coordinate 903,984,295, forward strand.
TTTCACGAACCGCTTCCCCAGGCCATGAGCCTTGTCATCTGACCCCATGGGTCTCCTGTAATAGCTTGGCTGCTTTCCCACCACACCATAGGATATTACTCACTAGGGTCGCTTATCAGACAAATGACTATCCCCACAGTCCAACACATGTTTCTTAATTGTGTTTTGTCCTCACTCACACACACCCTGGGAAACATCCCAGAAGGTCGCCCATCCTTATTACTACTCCAGGCCAAGCATTCTTAACTGTGTATTTTTAATCAGATAGGCTCCTGAAAAGAAAGGTGCACCTTGTTCACATGGGTAGTAACATTTAGAATTTTAATTATAACTCTTTCAGGGGTGTTACACATCACCCCTTACCCCACGCCATACAATATCCTAAAATCTCATTTTATCTCCAATTGGTTATAAAAAATTATAAATTCAATAATGGGATAAACTCATGACTCTACAATCAATTTCAGGTGAAATGAAATATTAAATTAGGGGATTTAATTCCAATTATTTTTGGGCTTCTAAAATAGAAAGACAATTTGGGTTTGGTTGTGAGTGGATTTTGTTGATACTCGGTGATCCCAAAACTCTTTATTGTGTAGTTGGTAGATTCTTTGTTGATCGATGTTGTTTTCTCACATGGCTTTGGTCCCTCCATCTTCCCGTGTGCAACACCCCTCCAGGATACGGTTATTAATTTTTTATTTTTTTATATAATTTCTTCAATTTTTTCTTCTTCTTTTCTATTATCAATTGTAATAAAATGGTTTAATTTAAAAAATAAATTAATAATGAATAACATATAATTATAGGGGCCCAAACACAAGATTTTAGTGGGCCATAGGACACACGATGAACCAACACTAATCAAGGAGTATATACTGACCATGCGCCAAGGAATTTTGGGATCACCATGAGTCAACAAACTCATCCGATGTCCAAAATTGAATCATTTTTCTATTTTAAATACCCCAAAAATGGTAGTAATTTGAACCACAATTTTAAAAATCCAATTTAATCTTCTATCTCACTTGAAATTGATTTTGAGGTCATTAGTTTGTCCCAATAATACTTATATAATTTTGTTTCGGACAAATGGTGACAAAATGAGATTTTAGGAAGATTTGGAATTAAAAAATAGTGGGTTGTGGAGTGAGGTTATGGGTGATTAATAGTTAATTTTTTTAATTAAATTAATAATTATTATTATATAAAAAATTAAATAAATTAATTTCACAAGAAACCTAACCAAACACCTGATGCTCAAAAAAATTACCCCCCACCTTGGGTAAACCATGTGTCCCGGGCCAAATGGTGTTGTTGTATTTCTCATACGATTCACCATTTGGGATACATTAAATGATTTTCAAAAAATAATATAATAAAAATATTAAATAACTTATCATATTGTGCATTCTGACTAAATGTCTAACATTCAAAATAAATTACACCTCACCTAGGGTAAACCCCATATCTTGGACATAACGGTGGTATCATGATTCTCATATGATTCATTGTTAGGGAGATATTAAATTATTTGAGATAAATCCAACATGTGTAACGTAAAATATTTAATATTTTAATTTTGTCTCTGTCAGGGATCTATGGAACTTGAAATCTCACAACAACTCATAACCTAACTCCAGAAATATTTGAAAAAATAATACTACATGCTTGCTGGGATTTTACCTGAATAAATGGACATTAAAAGTTATGAATTTATTTTTATTCAAAATTTCATTTTCACAAAAAAAGACATTATAAATTATTAATAAAGTGGGATTTTATAGTCTTTAAAAATTTAGGATATTACAATAAGTATCTCATGAATTATCCTTCTTTACATAATTAATTAGAAATATATAATGGTCCCACCCTTTGTATAATCATAAACCAAAAATATTTCCAAATATAGTAAAAACAATCATCCTTTCATCATCATATAACCTATGGAAAAGAAACATGAATCATAATGATTTAATCTCAATTTAGTAAACCCATATACTTGTAATGAGTATTATATAATCATACATAAAACTTATTCATCATAATCCTTCCAAAGAAAATAATTATATGGTATCATTAGGTCCTATACACAGTGGAACATAAGTAACATCAAACTATTTAATCATAGATGAAAACTCTTTTAAATAATATATATAACATTTCCTGATAAAACTAAAATTTAGATATGGAAATCAATTATTTAAAATAAAAAAATTTCAAAAATATTTTGGAGCACATTTCTTTTGAAATTAACTATTTTATCTTCTAAACGAATATTTAATATAATGAGTAGTCATGACTATGGGAAAATTTGTTCATACGGTATACATTAAAAAATATTTCATTCACACCTTGGTTGAAAATACTTCATTCCGAAAATGATAAGAAGAAACATTGTATATATTTTTATAGAAATTTAAATAAATGTAAAAATAACTTTATTCAATCATTATATAATACTAAAAACATTCTTGAATTTTTTTAAAGAAAATATGGACATCAAAGAAAATGATTCTTGACCAAGGAGGAAATAAAGTAGGTTTTTCTCAAAAGCATTTTCTCGATAATTTTAACAACCAAATAGATGAAATTTGTAGAAATACATAAAAAATACATGAATAAAAATATGAAAAGAAAAATATTTTATGATTAAATAATAAAATTACTAAAATATCCCTCAATATAAATTTATCGTAGACAATCCTAAAAGTAAATGACATTGTAACCTAAACCCTTACCTCTTGGGTAATTTTTGAATCATAACTCCCATAAAAGAAATAACCATAGAAAAATTTGTAAATTACATGAATATAATTTTATTCAGTACATATCATGTAATAGGGTCTGTATTTACACGACATGAAATTTATAAATTGTTAATATGGTATATGAGTCAGGGAAAATAAAATAAAGTGAGAAACTGATACCTCATGTCTCTTCTAGATTCCTAAACATATGAACCACATTTATAATAAATTTAGATTTATTATGAAAAAATTAATGAACTAGATTCACATATATCATTTCATATATTATTTACTAATAATATTTGATCACCATTTTATTAAAAAATCTATAAAAAATCAATGTTCTGGGTGATTATATCTTCAATTTTTATATAATTTCGGTTCGACAGCCAAGGTAATTTGATATTGGTTACATAACCTCTTGAATTATAATAATTTCATGAATATAATAATTAATCATTATATACTCTTTTATAACTCTTTATATAATGTGGTGATGAAAAAAAATCATCACTTCATGGAGATGGTAGTTCGTATGTATGTGTGGGTGGTGTTTCAACATATTAATGGATGGAATGAAAGAAAATTAAATAATAATTCACCATTACATAATAATAGTAATATAAAAATATAACCTATTTTTATGCATAATAAATATTAGATATATTAAAACAAATGGAGTGAAATTTTTTATTTATTCTTTACATAAAATTAAATTAGGGTAATTATCAAAGTATAAAAGTCATAAATTTAAAAACATCAATGAAATGATTATTAAGGTATAAAATAGGATATAAAATTAAATAAAGGAATTGTTTTGGATATATATAGGAACTATCACATAGTTTTAACCCTTTTATCAATTTTACACTTACCACGGTGTCAAATATTTACCATGGTTGGTATTAATAATTACCAAAAAAATAAATGGGACCGATTTTCTGAGTTTAAACTTTTTATATAAAAATATGGAATCCATTTTTTAATATTCAATTTCAAAAAATTAAATTAATACTTTATAATATAAATGAGTTAAACAAAATAAAAAATTATTTTTAGAAAAATGTGATCATATGGCTAAAAAGGAACGTATACCTATATCAACTATAATAATAATTACTATGTAATTATTTAGATAAAATATAAACAAAGAGTACTTATTTTAATTTTGGATAAAATTTAAAAAAAAAGTTGTTTTTAAATTACTTTATTTAAAGAAAATAAAGTACAGTTTAACAAAAATCTATATTTTTACTATTCATCGAAAAAATAAATCTTTTTCAAAAAATCCAAAACAAATACCCCTAAGAAATATTTATATAATTATTTCAAAAATGATATTAATTTTAAAAAATAAAGTTTCTTAATTATTGAAAAAATTAATTATAATGTTCATATATAAAATGCAATAAAAACTATTTCATGAAGAAAACATATTTTTTGAGCATAAAATGAATTTATTGAAAATTGAGTACATATTTACTATCAATTAATAAAAAATTTGAATTATAAAAATATTTATACATATATTTTATTATATATTAATTCATATTCATACATTTATGTTAATGGTTATGTTATAATGGTCACATAATAATTTTTTATAGTATATCACAGCTTTCTTAGATCTCAGTGTTGTGTGTTATTAAAGCTATTGAGCATAGTATTCTATTAAACTATATTATTGTGTAGATAAAAACACACCGATAACCACATCTTTTTCAAAGTATATTATACCACAATTTATGGAAAACATTGAATGGAATATCATCCCACCCCATAATAAAAGTTCTCACAACATTGACCCTCTCTCCATCCTTATCTACAAAAAATGTTGGGACATTATCAAATATATATAGGATAAACATCATTTTATTCACATTTTTTATAATAGTAGTATCATAATATAGGTTCAATTAAATTAATTCCTAATAAAAATATGTATAGAAGGACGTTATACAAGTTTCTATGGAAATTGTTTTTTACCAATACCACATGATATGCAGGATAGGTAATCACAATTAAACACTAGAATTTCATGTGAGTCATGTATTCCAAATATTATAAATAAACACACATCCTCTTGATACCTTATTCCAATATTAAAAATACCATAAATCAACAATCGATATCAAATTTTACTATATTTAGTAATGTAATTGAACAATAAAATAAATAACTAGTAATAAAATTATGATCCTTGTATCTTGGACTTCTAGTATACATGGGTTATCTACGTGCAAGAACATGACTATAGAAATATTCAAAAACATCATATCTCTCAACTACCCTTCCCACACAGTAAGATAAAAATAGAAATTTGGAAATCACTTTTTAATGTCCTCTCCATGGTTCATCTCTATCATGACCATACTAGTTCTCCACATACCTAAGGTATGTTTCCCTAAAAACTAGAGGTAATTAATTTTTACAAGGTTCTAGTAAAAATGTAAAAATACATTAACCCCAAGATCATATAACCATAAATAATAGTATAAGTATAAATAGTTACAATAATCCAGATGAAAACAAAATAAATAGACATCATAGATAAATGTTGGAAGATAAATGCATCAAACATTTTATCAAAAAATGAACAACTAAACTTATAATACAAGGATTAAAGGAATAATTAGAATTCCTTATGTGTGCATCCTATATATCATTGTCAGAAAATAAACTCAATGTAAAAAAAATTAGATAACCAAAAAAATCATAATTCCTGGAATGGTTCCACCTCTATGCTAGGAATCTGTTCACTAGTTCAACCATTAGGTAGAGTTCCCCTGCCCTTCTCCTATCCCAAAACAAAGAATTATTCTCGGCTACCCATGGGGACTAATCAATGTGTGATAATTACTCATTTTCTCAGTACCAATGATGAACCAAAATATATTTAATTAGAATAATGATCTTGATGATGTGACCAAATAAATAATTAAAAGTGTAATAAAATAAGTCATCATAAATACTCAGGTCTTATATTGTAACAAATAAACATCCATACCTACTTCAACCAGTTTCAAGGAGTTTTTTAACAAATAACATAACAAAACGATAGCACAAAACAACACATTTACTTGGTACCGTAATATAAAATCATTACCAAGGGGATGTAATAAAAAACTCCCCTATAAATGTATCATATTATCCAAACACAAATGTCAGAATAAGGCATTCCCTAAGTACTCTCTCATATCAACCACACATAGGGGTCCCAATGGTTACCACCTTTGATACCATCTCATATCATCCACACAAAGAGGTTGTATTGACACCCTCCTTGGAACAATTATATAACATTAAGTACTAATGGTTGAAATGGAATCTACCACTGAAACTATCTCATATCATTGGAATCCAAGGTTAAAAATGGTCCTACCCGTGGTAAAATATCATCTCATCCTTATAAAGGGGTGGAAATAGAGCCAACCTAGAGTACCATCTCATATCATCCATACACATGGGTTTCAATGGACCCATACTTGTGTATCATTTGGGAGCATACATGTATAGATATGAAATCACTAAATTTAAACCATTTAATGTAGGATTATTAATCTACTAAAAGTTTATATCCACCGTAATTCATGTGAAGTGACATGCCACACATCTCTAACTAGATTCACTAGAATATATAAATCTTAAAGAAACCATAAATCACTGTAAATTAAGTTTTCTAATAAATACATACACAATCTTATCATATAACTGATAGAAATATTTGTGGTGAACTAAAGAGAAATATTTTTTTTGTTCATATTTTTATACTACTTCTACAAACAAACCCTGCAAGATATATTTATCTAACATAAAATAGATTGAAACTATAACTAGTTACTCACATTGATCACTCTTATTAGGTAATCACATTATAAGTCTCTATTTTCAACAACCTGTAGTCTCCCCACATATTTTTAATGGTGTAATTCTAGTATTATGGTCACACAGATGCTCTTTATTTACAACCCTTATTTATTTTTTAATAGTAACCCTCGATCAGCTATTAGAATATTCAAATGAATAGATATACCTATTAAATTGAGTGCATCATCATTATCTTATACACCATTCTTTATTATAATCTATGATTCTCTTAAACTAGCATTCCCATCAGAGTTTAACACCAATAAATATTTCATGGATTGAATTAGATGCTACCACTACCATCTTCCATTAAACTTAATATTTAAATTTATGTGAATGATCACTAGAACCTTAGAGAGTCTTGAAAATCCAGAAAATATCTCACTTGAGTACTACATCAAGTATCATGGGGTAACATATAACACTGGTATATTTTGACTTCTCATAATATTTCAATATATATAGAGTACTTTCCACCACCTTACAGTTACCCTAATCCCACTAAGGCACAATATTGCCTCATATTCTCTTGGATCAAAACCACAGTTCACACATCATCAAGATTTTGTCAACCAAAAATCTGTTTTATCTACAACTATCCATCCTCATGTAACATCAGTATTTAAAGATACATTAGGTTGATATTATAAATCCTAGAATGAAAGATAGTATTTTTAGCCAGGTGAGACATATATTGAATATCATATTAAATAACACTAATTTCTTAATTCAATATGGGTCTCATTAGTAAATGTTTCAAACAAACCATCTTCTTTATTATATTTTTATGGTATCATTTTCATCCTCAGTAGTACACAGTGAAACTAATTATTGTAACTTAGTCATCCTGTTGATTTTGGTTCTTCCAAATTTAAATTAAAATCCTAAAAAACTTTTATTAGTATCATAAACACACCAAAAATATATATCCAGTTTCCCTTTTAAATGTTTGGATAACCTAAATCATATGAAAGTATCTTCTATTTATTTTAGATATCCCATGATCCACTTCATGGATTCCCACTTTTCATTTCCTAAATTTAAAATTTGTTAACTAATAATTACCAATAAAATTATATTTTCTTGGAAAGTTCAAACCATAACATACATTATGTTTCTACATTTTGAAGAAAATGTAAAAATTTCAATGTATCTCACCTCATATTATTTTTAAACTTATTTCTCTTTTCAAAATTTAAACTGACCAACGAAAGGAGTTAAAAATGATTTATATCCAATCATTGAAACCCACATTATGACCTTGAAATTTCATTCCTTTTGTGAAAATAATAAAATTCAAGAACTATTTTCCCTTTAAATCCCTATTCCAATCATATTCGTTACAACACTAAGATAGTTCATTTCAAAAAAAATCAAACAACTCATAATTAACATTATAGAACCATGAAATCCATGGACACATCAGAGGTATATCATCAAAAAAATATGAAACATGATAAAGAAACCATCCCTACTAAAATTCTAATATAAAAAATAATTTTGGTTACTTTGAATTTAATCATTTTCACTAGTAGAAGATACAAATCTCTAGTTCCATCGACTTGGTTCTTATATAAATACCTAGAGAATATTTTTAAGATTACAAAGTATGAATTTATTTTGTTTAACCTCAAAACCAACTGGTTAATTTTAGTAAATTACTTCTTCAAAATCTCCATGAATAAATTAAGTCTTTACATCCATTTTTTCAAAACATAAATCATTCGTAAAAACCAATTTAAATACCATTTATATGGTATTATATTTTGAAATCTGTGAAAATATATCAATGGAATTCACTCCCAACTTTTATTGAAATCCTTTCACCACTATCATAGCTATATAACCCCCACATCTTTCAACTTTTTCCTTCAATATTAAATACCATATAAAGAAATTCTATAAAACTACAGCCTAAATTATATACCAAAATTTATCATATCTACATCCTGTAGGGAAACAAATATTAGACTTAACTTCAATATTATCCCTCTCCTAAACATCAATGTTAGAATATGATGGAATTATATAATACTATTAGATGATAAATGTACACTAGTTAATTGGACCATAACTACTTTAGAACCTACTTCACCACTAGTTTTTAATGAATTAATTTGATTAGGGAAACATTAAAATTCGGTGCTTCTATCCTAATCTGTTTAGAAATTTTGGAGTGAAACCTCATGATCTATGCCTAATCAGTCTGTAGTTTTTTCCATCCATTTAGACAGTCCATTTTTTTATTATACCAAGAATATTATTCCTTCCATTAAAATTTAATAAAACCTTCCAATTTATCCCATGTATAAAAATATCATAATTTTCCATATAATTATGATTAAGCTTCATCACACACTTTTTTGCAAGACCCTTTCTGTTCATATCATTCAAATGACCAAGATTATTGTGTTATAACATAGGATTCCAATGGTTGTAATCATCTCCATCTAAAATCTATATAAAAATTTGGTCTGATATAAAGTCACAACCTTAACTCCATTTTCGAAAATCAATGAAAATGGGTAATTTATCATACACCATTAGAAATTCTCAGTAAATTAACTTATTCATTGAGATTCCCCATGGATATATATATTTTCTATAAACCATAGATGTGTCCCACATTCTCTTAATTTATGAAGATACTATTTGAAATTTGAAAATTCATATCACCCATCAAAAAAAATCAATATCCTTATAAACCACAAAGTGATCCCAGATGAATTTTTATAAGGCGTTATTTTTATTTCACTCTTTCTCTGATGTGGAAAAAAAATAATGTATTAAAATAAAATTCCCATTATTCCACTCGATCATTAAAACATAATAGAAACCTCTTTTTATCTTTCACTAAATTTAAAGAACTATAAATTCTTAATGGAAATTTTTTAATAATCATTATGAAATATTTATAATCATTATTTAGTTTCCCCATCCTACCATTGTACTAGAAATAAGGTGTGACTTCAGAAGATTTACCTCAACTCTCTTTTTTGTACTCCTTTAGTTTTTTTAACTCATATTTCTATTGAGAGATCATCTTATAACCTCTATATTCAATGAATTTATGGTTGTCTCTTTGACTTTACAACTCCTGATATCTTAATTAAAATTTAATTTTCTATCATATTCACAAATAAGTTATATTTTCTGATCGAAGTAATGATAAAACGAATCATCAACTCCAAACACTACAGTTGTGATAATAATAAAATAAAAACACATACATCACCCATGGAAGTTTCATTCACTAAATTAAGATGAATCATGACCAAGGTAAAGTTATTAACAAGTTATACTGATGGTATTCCTTTCATTATTCTCATACAAAATAGCCTATACATAATAAAAACCTTTTTTTTTAATTTCTTGGTTTTGTATACAAGTATAACATAGAAATAATTAGTTCTATTTTTTATTACTATTTTCTCCTAGTTGTTGAATGAAAAAAAAATTACAATGACATCGAGATCAAACCATGTTCCTTATGATCTAATAACGGCCATTTATCTCATTTAATATTCTCTAGTTTGAGTCTTGTTAATTTAATTTTAAGGTCCTTCGATATGAAATAACCTTACATTTCTATCATTTAAAATACATATTTTTTCCATTAAACTTATGAAAACAAATATTCCGATAATTTGATTAAATTAATAAAATATAAAAACTCTCACTCAATTAAATAATGACAAAAAAACAAAAAAATGATACTATATTATATTGAGTGTGTCTTTGATTACTCAATGGTACTAATTGTTTTAGAGAATATAGGAGAAAATGATAAATTCCTACAATTAATACACTGGATGTTTGATGTTTAATCCATAGAAATATTTACTCCACTATAATTAATGCGTAGTTGAACACCACAACTCTTTAACGATGTTATCAAGAATAAATAAATCTTAAAAGAACCCTCAATCACCATGGGAAGAGTCTTCTAACAAACTTTACCACAAGCTAAAAAAAATGAAGAAAGGGAAAAAGAGTGACCATTAAAAAGGTCACATTTGGTTTATGTAATTTAGATTAATATTCTATATCCATTAGAGAAATATATATATTATAATTACCAAGAATTAAAAATATTACCACTATAATTAGTCATCTATGTGGATTTACCTTATCAAGTAATCATATTAAAATTCATGGTCTATATTGGAAGGTTATCCCACACTATATTTATAATATAGTCCCTTATTTCTTATATTTCCACTAACCTCATTCATTTAAGAACCTAAATATATTAACAATAGTGAAACAAATCCTATAGAAATGTTCAACTAACTGTAAACATTAGGTGAGTTAAGTTCATCACCATCCTCTGAGAATTCCTGATATACTATGGTCCATAATTTTATGGAACTAAAAATTCAATCAATAGTTAATAATTATTAAGCTATTCTATTAACATCATTTATTCCACTAACTCCTACTGGTTAACTAAATCTCAAACTTCTGGTGAACTAACACAAAATCCTTGAAGATTCATTACTATAAAAAAATATCATATAACATCAAAACCTAGTGGTTATAAAGGATCCATCCACTAAAAATATCACATATAATCCACACATTAGGGTTAGAGTGAAACTAATACTAGTACAGACTCATTTCATCAACATTGAGGGGTTATAATGGTTCATAACCATTGTACCATCAAACATCATTCATCTCACGACTACTAAAATGAGTTCCCAACCCTAAACAACATTCTAAATATTAATACAATATTTCTAGTAAAATATTAGACTGCAACCACTTTTCAAAAATTAAACGAAATTATGTTTTATATATTTCTCAATCTAAAATCATACCAAATCATTTCCATTACCCATATTATCATCATGGTTATCAAGGTTCATCACCCTCCCACCATAAACACTTGTATAAATATCAATAAATTACTCACTTTCACTTATAATTTAATGACGTAGAATTATATCAATGAAATTATCCTTCTTATAAATATGTCATATAGAATAAATCACATAAAATAACATATAATACGCAATAAAAACTTTATAAATTAAGATTGAATGAAATAAGAGGTATTTATTGATATTATGGAAACCAAACCAATGGAATAGTAATATGACCCCTAAAAATAGTAAACTGGACAACAGAATAGTAATCTCACAGATGAAAGTAAAAATGAAATTTAGTCATCTTATAAATGAAATTTTTTTATAATTATATCATAGTTTATGTAAATAAATTTATTGAAAATGATAAATCAAGTGTTGGTATTTTTATTAGACGCAAAATTTTATTTACAATTTTATAAATAATAAAATGTTCTAAAAAAATTTATCTTCATAACATAGTTTAATGAATTAATAATTTTTTATTATGATTATAATATACTTTTATGATACATTAATTAATTTTTCCAAGTGATATAAAATCTATTATAATTTTAAATTTTTTTTTTCAAATAAATGGTTATTTTCATTTAAAATTTAATTTCTCAAATTTAGAAAAAAAATCATAAAATGGAGTCCCCTTTTTATTTTTACACATTTTATAAAATTTAGGGTGTATTTTTGAGATGTTTCTAAAATAGTTGAAATTTTAGTGAATTGTTAAATACTGTAATTTGAAGCATATGCTAAATACATGAATTATTATGTCATGGTTGTTGTATGAATGTGGTAAGAACCATTGGTTTGAACTCACATTTATTAGATACTATAACTAGCCACAATAATCTAAACTATTCATAGTCTTGATCCAAAATAATAAACTAATGGGTAAAATAATCAAACACACCTCCCTCATCATTTATAAATACCACCCCTCACCACATGTCCTTATCACACCTCAAAATCATTGAATCTTATACTGATTATACCCAATCATAATCCAAATTAACCCCCCCACTGACTTATAAGAGATTTTGGTCTCCATAAAAGACCAAACTCAAGTTTCATAATGTGGTTCTCAAGGAAAATAATTCATGAGGTAAAAATCACTTTTTTTTCTTTTAATTACTTTTTAATTTCATTGAATTTATTTTCCTATAAAAAACTCATGTTATCTAACTAAATTTATAATTCTAGTATATTTTATTTACTAGAATTATATTTAGTTAATGGAAAACTCGCCATCATTTCTCTTTCCATCCCCTTCTGTTCTGAAAATTTAAACATCATCTGTAATGTTTTAATTTATCACATTCAAGTATGATGAGTTTCTAATTTCCATTATCACCTTCAAGAATGGTGATAAAATCATTTTTTGGTTAAAAAATAATATAATATATTTAAAAAATCCTATTTAATATTATGGCATCAATATATATTCAAGATATTAATTAAAAAAACAAAACTAGTTTATCGTGATCCAAAAAGGAAAAAATAATCAAAACATGTATCATTACTTTTTATCTAAAGAATGATCCTCATATATAAAAAAATGAAATATAGACCAATTAATATTAATTAACTTTATTAATAACATATAATTTCAATTCTAGGCAACTAATATCATTTTACCTAATTTTCGATACATGTATACAATTAAACTGATCTTGAAATCCAAGGAAACAGACGCTCACAAATGACAAAATTTTATAGTATAACTCTTCAAAAATTCAATAAAGGAACATAATAAAATTATTATAAATAAAATAAAAGTGTAAATAATTCACAATTAACTAATTATATGATTTTATCTTATTATACATGACATTTGGTTCAAGTAAGGAACACTTTCGGACCAAAGGTAAGGGATTCACTCGGAACCATCATTTTTTTCCTTTTGGTTACGCTTTCTATCTCTTTACCAAAATTTAATTAATAATTCATTTTATCTAATCCTCATAAATTCTATTTTTAATTTAAAAATAGATTTACCTATATCAATTATTCTTTATTTTAAGGGGAAATACTTGTTTTATAATTTTCTCGTCTTAATTATTCCCGATAAGAAAGACTAAATAAGGGGAAATTTCTGATTTCTCACCCATTTTCAAGTGCATTGCATAACCTTTTTTAATCCAATATTATTTTTCTAAAATAAATAATTTTATCATGAAATAATTTATTGTCTCATTTCTAGTGTTATAAAAACAATTATTCATGTTTCTTTTTAAAGAATCATCAAAATTTTCTATTAAGCCCCACTAAAGTTACTCATTTCTAAAGATTCATAAACACAATTTTTACATGTTTCCATATTAGTTTGACATAACTTATCATGTTTTATAGATATTTTCTCTTATTAATGTCCATGAATGATTTAAATCCACTATTTAATATACTCCTTTATGATATGCCCATTTTCTATGCCTTATGACCCGATTATGATGCCCACAAATGTCTATGGGTAACCCATATGTTTATTCCATAAGATTGATAATTTATGTGAAACACATAAACATGAAAAGGTTATGATGGGATCACCCATATTGTATTCCAATTGATGGGGTAATGTTTAGTCTCCTAAGACATCATGTGCAATGGTCTTGGTGCTTGTCCTTGACTTGTGCTCTTACGTGTGTAATGGTCTTGGTGGATTGCCTTGACTCATGATCCTCCATGTCCAGTGGTGGTGGAAATTATCCTTGAATCCTGATTATGTCATGTTTTATGTTGTTTCCACATTTCAATGATTCCATGATTATATTATCTAATGTTTTATATGTTATACTACCATATGTTTATTCCTGTTCCATGCCTTTCTATGTCATCAAGTTATCCCTTATAACCCATGTGCTATACTTTATTCATATTTTTATCCCCTTACTACAATTTTTGTCTCATTTATTTGTTAATTTATTCCCTAGGATATCCTATGCATATTTAAGTGCTCAGAAGAATTTAGGAGCTCATTATGAATTTTAAATTAAATATGTTTTTATTTTAGTTTCATGTTTTCAGCCTTATTCACCTGATCCTCTAAAGACACCAGACTTTATGATCTACGTTTTGTATTTAATGGTTAATATTTATAAAAATCATGTAATAATATGTGAAAAAGACTAGGTTGATCATACTTGGTATCAAAGGATGGACTAATTATTTTTGGAGAATAGGAACATGGAACTTTAGTAAGAGCCCAATGGATAATTCTATGACAATGGATAACCCAGAATGAAACATAGGGAACCACAAGTTTAGATATGTTTTTCATTTACAATTTTATCCCTCTATGTTCAATGTTCGGTTTTATTATTTTTATTAGATAAATATTAAAGCTCCATAATTGTGATTTTTTTTTAGTTAATTGTGGGAAATTAAAGGACTCGTTCCAATAATCAATGTGGTAGGAAATGTGATGATTCCCCAATGATGTGCTCAATATGATGGGAATGGGTACTCAGAACTTCTTTATTATACTTTATAAACTATCTCAAGTAATTAATAATAAATTAACTCATGTAGAACTCCCTCTTTCACCTAAGAAATATTATGTTGTCATCGAATCCTTTATGTAGAAAATATCTCCCATGTCTAATGGATATTACAAACCCCTCCTCACAAAACAATGGATTAACTCCATTGAGAAGATATTCTATTTCCTCCAGTGCTTATAAGAATTGAAACTTGTTATGGGAGTTTATTATTTTGATGTGGATGTCGATTAGTGGTTGACACTGACCAAGAACAAAATATTCCAAGTATTAAATTGATTCCATGGAATGGGAATATTACATAAAAATATTTGTTTAATAAATATATTCCCTGAAACTTTTATATTATGATGGAAATGGAGCTCCTTAGACTCATGTATAAGGAAGATGATTTTATCAGGGATTATGAATCAAACATCACACGGATTTCAAGATACACCATTGGATTTTTCATAACCATCAAAAGTAAGGTAGGTCACTTATTGAGCGGAATAAGCTTAGTCTCTAAAAAGTATTGGTGAATCAATATTTTGAGAGCTATGGGGAGATTTTTTGATGTTCCCATATATTGGAAATTTAGATAAGAGACACTCAATTGTCATATGGGCCTGAGAAAAAAAAGTTAAATGGAGATTTATAAGGTTGTATTAATAGATAAATCCCATGATGGAATGAAAACCCAACATCTCACATGTACGAGTTGTGGGAAGAAGCATCATGGGAACTATCTAATGGAAACTGATAGATACTTAAAATATAGAAGAATGTGGAGTCTATCTAATAACTACTAAAGGTATATAAATAATCCTACTAAGGTGGAAAAATAAGGGAAGTTATATATTAACACACAACCTATAGTGAAGTGTTTCAACTTCAAGGAACATGGGAATTAGTAGAACCATTTCTCTAAACCATGATTTGTTCGATTTAATCAACAATAACAACCTTCTATGTAATAGGAAGGGCTTATTCTATCAATACTACTTAGGTGGGTCACAAAAATGATTTGGTGATAGGTAATATGGTTATTCATTTATGAATAGAAAACATACTATTTTATTATGGTTCATTGAATTATTTTATATCTTGAAATTTTAGAAGTATTATTCAAGCACCACCTCAAAATATAGAGATTGAGTTATCTATGAGAACAACATATGGGGAAATTATTTCCTAAAAATAATATAAATTTTCCTCAGTTAATGTTTGTGGATTGAACCTCCCATAAAATATCATCTTATTTGGATTTTTGGATTTTTTTTTTCTCTATTGGGAATGGATTGGGTATCTTTATACAAATCCAACATCAACTGTCAATAATGGGAGATCACTCTGCATATCCTGAAGCATACTCTTTTTTTGTAAAATTGTAAGTGGGGGATGAATCCCCTTCACAATCATCATCTCAAGTGTGGATATTACTACCTTATGAGCAATATAATATATCTAGAAAATTGAGAAAAATTGATAGGATTATACTCAAAGACATTCCCATTGTGAGGGAATATACTAATGTGTTCCCTGAAGCATTGGATGGTATTCCCCCAGATCGAGAGTTTTAGTTCTCTATCTAACTTATTCCAAGATCTCTACCTATATTGAATACAGCCTATATAATAGCCAACATCGAGTTGGAGGAACTAATGAAATAGTTATAGAAGAATTTATAAAAGGGTTTTATATGTCTGAGTGCTTCACAGTGGGGTGAACCCATCCTCTTAGTCAAGAATATAGGCAGGTCAATGCACCACTGCATTGATTTTTGTGATCTTAATAAAATCACAACAAAGAAAAATTATCCCCATCCATTGATAGATGACTTGTTAGATCAACTATATTGGGAAAATTATTTCTAATAGGTGGACCTTTATTTGAGATATCACCAACTAAAGGTGAGGAAGGAACATATTTCAAACAATTCCTTTCAAACGAGGTATAGAAACTATGAGATCATAGTGATACCCTTCAGACTCACTAATTCTCTATCTATTTTTATGGATTTTATAAATAATTTATTTAGAGATTTTCTTGTATTTTTTTATTAATTATATTCTAAAATATTCCGAGTGTAAGGAGGAATATGATGATCCTTTTAATATTTTCCTAAAGGCATTGAAAATGGAGAAACTATATGTAAAGTATAGTAAATGTGAGTTTTGGATGAAGTAAGTATCATTCTTGGGTTATGTTATCAGTATAAAATGAATATTTTTGTATCCTTCTAAGATAAAGGAAGTCAAAGAGTGGCCCAATCCAACATCAGTAACAATGATCCATAGTTTCCTTGGTCTATTAGGGTATTACTGACAATTTGTAAAGAACTTGTCATGATTTTCCAACCCAAACAACCAAGCTGGCTTGGAAGGGAGTAATGTTTTTCTAGACCAGTGAATGTGAATACTACTTCAAACCATTAAAATTGAGTCTAATCATTTCACCAATTCTCACACTACCGACTAGCGAGGAACTCTTTGGGGGTGTACAGTGATGCTTAAAAGATGGTCTTAGGTTGTCAATTGGTGAAAATGATCAAGTGATACCTTACATGTCAAGGAAATTGAAAATTCATGATAAAAAAGATCTCATTCGTGATCTAAAGTTGATTTTTATGATCATTTTGTTTAAAATATGATGATATTATCTCTATGGGGATAATTGTGACATATATACTGATCATGAAAGTCCCAAGTATATATTTACATAGAAGGATCTTAATATGCATCAGTGAATATGGTTAGAGCTCATCAAGGATTACAACTTACCAGTATAATACCATCCTAGTAAAGAGAATAATGTGGCATATTCTATAAGTATAATGGATCATACATATTTATCAATGATGAGAATAGAGAATAATCCAATCTTCTTAGATGTAAAAAGTAAGGAAATGGGAATCCTTAAGGAAGGAACAACATCATTCCCCTTTCAAATGATTTCTAAACCATCCCTTATGGATAAAATATAAGATTATAAAAGAAATGATATGGAAATTTTGAATAATGTTGAGGCTATCAGCAATGGGAAATCATCATAGTTTAAAATGGATGAGGCTAGAGTCAAGATATTTGGTCCACGAACATTTTTACCATCTAATCTACATATAATGAAATATATTCTCAATGAAACACAAAGCTCAACCACCTCTATTTACCCAGAGAGCACAAATATGTATTGAGATCTCTGATCGAACTATTGATGGAATAGTATAAAGAAGGATATCACTGAATATGCATCAAATTTCCTAGAAATTCAGAAAGTGAATTCTAAATGAAAATTTCAAAATGGTATTATGAAACCATTATCCATACCAACATGGAGGATGGACAAATCACCATGGACTTTTTCATCAAACTTCAAAAGACATATAGAGGATATAATTATACAGGGGTTATTATGGATCATCTTTCAAAGATAGCCCACTTTAGGAAAATTCTAGATGACTTCTCACCTGACAAACTTGCATGGATATAAATGAGTTAAGTGGTGATGATGCATGGATTAGAACTATTTATTGTATTTGATCAAGATCTGAGAATTACCTCCAAGTTCTGAAAATGCCTCTAACATGAACTAAGCACTAAGTTAAACTTCAATAATACCTATAATCATATAAATAATGTCCAATCTAAGAAAAATATTCAGACATAGAAAGACATAGTGAGAGCAAGTTCAATGGACTTCAAAGGAGGATGGGACTAGTATCTACCACTAGTTTATTTCTCTAACAACAGTTTCCATTAAAGCATCTGGGTGGCTCTATATGAATCCCTTTATTGGAAAAGATATAGAACACTGAAATTCTAGGTTTATGTCAGTGAACGTAAGTTTCTTGGACAAGAGATGGTCAAAGAAATGGTAGAAATTTGAAAACCATTCAGTAGCACCTCAAGGTATCGAAAAGTCAACAGAATAACTATGTGGATAATCATCAACAAGACTTAGAGTTTAGGTTTGGAAACATGGTATCCATCCTTATATCTCTATGTAATAGGATCATGAAATTTGTGAAGAAAAAAATCTAATTCCCAGATACATCATCCCATTTTAGATCATTGATCTTGTTGGAGTTATAGCCTATCGACTAGCACTTCCATCAACCATGTCTCTAATACATGATGTATTATTTGTATCCCTCTTGAGTTATTATATACTAGATAACTCACATGTATTTAATTTAGAGGTAGTACACACAGAATATGATATCACTCATGAGGAGAAACCAATGAAGATCTTGGATCATAGAGATACATTTCTTTATAACAAGACAATTCACCTGGTCAATGTACAATGGTGGAACTATAAATATAGAGAATAAACATAGCAACTGAAGGATGTGATAAAGAAGAAGTACCCTCACCCATTTTCCCTTAGTTTGTAAAATTAAATTTCAAAGTAGAAATTCAATAAGGGGGAAAGAATGTAATGAAACAAAATTCTATAAATGAAATTTCTCTTTTTATATCTATTTCATATACTATAAATCACATAAAATCACATATAGTACACAATATAAACATTATAAATGAATAATGAATGAAATAATAGGAATCTATAAAAATTAAAAAACCTAAATCAATGAAATAGTAATATAACCCTTATGAATGGTAAAATGGAAAAAATTATAGTGAAGTCCCTGATTAAATTATAAATAAACATTTTTTATATTATAAATAAAAATATGATATAATTATAGCATATTATAAGTAAATAAATGTTTCTAAAATAATAAATTAAGTGTTGGTACTTTTATCAAACATAAGATTTTATTTAAAATTTTATAATTAATATAATGATTTAAAAGGAAATATATTTTCATAAAATAGCTTAATAAACTAATATATCTTTGTTTTATTTTTCTAAGACAATTTTATGAGACTTTAATTAATTTTTAAAATTTTTATGAAATCCGTTATCATTTCAAAATTGGTATTTTTTTGAATAAGTGATTATTTTAATTAAAAATTAAATTTCTCATGTTTATAGAATTGTTTTCTTAAAAACTAGTTCATTTTTTATATATATACTCTAATAAAATGTTTAGGGTGGATTTTTTTATTTTTTTTAAAATATTTTCATTTTCAGTAAACAGTGAAATACTGTAATTTATTATATAAGAAAAATACACGAATTATTGATTCATGGTTAATCTATGACTGATGTAAGAACATTTGGTTTGAAGAAACATGCACTGTTTACTATAATTAGTCGTAATAATGAAAACAATTCATAGTCTTGAGCCAAAATAATAAACTAATGAGTAAAACAATCAAAACAAACCCCTCTCCTCCACTATAAGTATCACCCCCACACCACCTCTTCTCCTCACACCTCACAAGACTTTAAGATCATAAAAATTATACCCAAACCTCATCTAATGTCTCCCCCCCATTTAAAATATCTTTTCATCTCAATAAATTACAAAACATAAGTACGTCAAAAAGGTTCTGAAGTATAAATATTCAAGAGGTAAAAACCTACTTCTTTTTCTTTTAATTTATTTTCAATCTCTTTTATTTTATTTTACTCTCATAACCTAATCTAATACACATGACATGAAAACCCTATAATATTTCATATACTGTAATGATATTGTGTTATGGAACAAACTATCCTCATTTCTCTTCCCCTCCTCTTGTTTTTAAAAAATGAAATCATCATCTGTGATGTGTTAATTTATTTCATTCTATAATAATGAGTTTTCAATTTAAATTATGGACTTAAATCCTAGTCATAAATATTTTATGGTTAAACCATATTTTATTATGTGAATTATAGCGTATATAATTTTCTGATCCATTATATATGTCTGTGATATTAATCAATAAAACAAAACTAGTTTGTGTTAGTAAAAAAATGTTGAAATAATCTAAGTGATTATCATTAGAATTATATCTAATGAATAATCCCCACATCTAGAAAAGGTGGTATATAATACCAATTAATATTATATAAGTTATTAATATCATATAATTTCAATTCAAGAAAAATATTATCTTTTTATAAAATTTTCCCATGTAAATCGATCATGAAAAAGAAGGAAACGGATGCTCTCGGACAACGAAATTGTATTGTATAAGTCATCAAAAAGTCCATAAATGAACTTAGTAAAATTATAATAAATAAAATAAATCTAATATATGTTTTAAATTAAATATTTAATTTATTTAATTTATTTAATATAATTATCTATGTCATTTATTGCAAGTTAAGAACACTTTCTGAGATATGGTAAGGCATTGACTCTGAGCCCTCATTTCATCTTCAGGTTACACTTTCTCTCTCTTTACCCCAATTTAATTATTAATTTTTCTTATGTACTTATCATAAATTTATATTTCTTCTCTAAAAACTTTTACCAAGCTCATTAATTATTTTTTTCATTTGTAAATACATGTTTTATAGGTTTCCCTTCTCAATTCTTCTCAATTCGCAAGCCTGATTAAAGGGAACTTCTTCATTTACCACTCTTTTTCAAGTGCACTCCATAAAATGTTCTAAGCCATAATTTTTTTATATAATTAAAAATAATGTAATAAAAACTATCTTGTTTTATTTTTGGTTTTATAAACAATTTAATTCATGTTTTTACAGAATCATTAAAATCTTCCCCTAAATCGTGGTAAAGCAGCACATTCTTAATGATTCTTAAACACTATTTATTACATATCTCCAATTCATTTTGACATAACTTATCATTTTTATTCCTATTTTCCCTTGTTAATGCCAATGTATTATTTAAATCCATTATTTCATTCCACCTTTATGATAATCCATTTTTTTATGAATTTTGACATTATTGTGATACCCATTTCTTTTCATGGGAAACCCTTATATTTATTCCATATATTTGATTTTTCCCGTGTCCCACATATTCATAAAAATATTTTGATGGGTACACATAGATAGTTCACTAGTTAGTTGGGTAATTTTTAGTCTCATGAGACATAGTAAGCAATAATCTTAGTGGTTATCCTTGAATCATGGTCTGCAATGTGCAACGGTCTTGGTGGATATATTTCACTCATGCTCCTCCATTTGTAGTATTATTGAAAGTTAGCCTTGGCTTGTGCTTATGTCATGTTTCATGTAATTTCAACACTTCTATGAATCTTGAATTACATTATTCCATGTTATATATTTTATACTACTATAATTTTATACAGGTTCCATGCATTTTTAGGTCGTCATATTATGACTTCAAACCCTTCTGTTAAGATTTATTCAAGCGTTTATTCCCTTATAAGGATTTTTAGCTCATCCAATTGATCAATTATACCCTTGGTTATCCTATGAATATGTAAGGTCCTAAGTAATGTTATGATCTCATTATGTTGTTTGAATAAAAGATTTTTTTATTTTGGTTTCATTTTTTCACTCTTATTTACCTAATCCTCCAAAGTTGCTATACTTTAAGATGCTTAGATTGTATTTATTACTGAATTATACTTAATATTGTGTAATAGTATGTGTAAAATACAAATTTTACCATATGTAAACAAATCACCCCTTCCAATAATTCTATAGGGAAATCATTATACTAATTTATACTTAGAACACATTCTCAATCTAGGTATTATACTAAGGATTTTATATTCAAATCATTATATTAAAAATTAAACTAAGGGATCCCGTATGAATGCCTTTAAAAATTTTCATTCCATTTTATTAACTCCCACCAAAGTTGGTGACCAAATAATAGGTTATAAAATCATCCATTGACCTCATATCTCTTGAATAGGATTAGTTGAGTATGAAATTAGTGAGTTACCCATTAAATTATTTTTTGGTTAAGTGTGTAATTGGTCAGTGTGGTCATACAACATATTCACATTGAAAAAAAATTAAAGATTACAAATAGATTATAACCTCTTTACATACACTTTTAAAAATATTCCCTTTGAATATCATTATATTATTTGATCCTAAAGGGATGAATCAAGAAATTATAGAAGGTACCTATAAACCATCATAAATGGGAAATGGATTAAAGACTATAAAATTTTTAAAAAATCAAGGAATACTATAATATGAAATGTATACTCACTAAAATAGATATAATAAGACAAATGGAATGTGAAACTACTGATAATAAAATGATATCTCAATTGGAATGTAAAGGAAAATAGATATAAGTCGTTCACATGGGCTACAACATAAAGGAAAAAAGGGGAAATTAAAAGTTTTTAAAGTTTTTAATAAAAAAATAATTTTAATAAATATTTGAAAAATAAATATACGTATGGTTATTATGACATGATCACCTTGATCATGGTGCAATACTCATATATCAGGGTTACATTGTATTGTGGCCTCACCCCTCTAGGATAAACTCAACCTCAAGCCTCCATAACATCAGGGTATGGCCTTGATCTCTATAATGTAACATATCCCATTATAGATAATCATATGTAATTTCAATAACATGTAATGAAATAATTAAAATATCTCAGAATGACCTTCACAGTGTATCCCTAAGGTTCATGGGGTGAGAATTCATCCATGTAAGGTTTTTAATATTATATAATCATCACTATAGTGTTTCACATTGATCTATATAATGGTCTCAGCTAACATAAATTATGAGGTAATATTATATAATCACATTACAATGAATCCCTATATAGCTACACCATCATCCTCAAAACCCTAAATAAAATTAACATTAAAAAATAATAAATCAACCATACACAATACCCAACAGGCTGTAAATCCCATAAATGTTGTGTGTTTCTCTACTAGCCTCAATAAATTTATATTACATTTCCCAACACTACACCACAACACCCTATGCCACTATATGTCCTTTACTAATTCTAGCGTACTTTAATCTCATGAATCAGTTGAATTATAGATTTTTTTAATATATCAACACCTTTAAAAAAACCCATATTATGGCATGGAGTTCCCTTGTTGGTCCCTCTTTGTGGTAAACCCTCTCCATTTGTGTTGTGATGAGCTAAATATAGTATATTCCCAACCAAAATTTGGGTCCAACTCTATGAAATGTGTAACACCCTGACCCCGATTTTCCAGATCCAGTGCATTATTTTTATACATTGGCAGGATACAAGGAATCATTTCCTGAAGGACCTATTAGTTTATTAGTCGTGGAAAATAGATTACATTCTTCAACCTTACATTAAAATTCAAAACATAAACTATAATATAGATAATTCACTAATGAATCCATTATTCCCCTAGTTTAACTCGGCATATCAATCATAGAACACTTATTGGCATCTTGGAAAAGTAATCTTTAAGAAAGGGGTTAGCTCAGATGCTTAGTAAGGATAAACAATATAGAATTAGCTATCACAAATAAGTATAAACTTTTAAGAAAAGGTACAAAACTAAAAATTAATCCTTTTTTAAAACATTATCTTTAGCATAATGTGGCAAGAATAAATCTAACAATACCATTTAGGCATTTACATGGATATTCTACTGGTCGAATCATCTAATGTAAAATCAATAACTAATTTCATAACGAGGGAATATACAATGTTAGATATCATAACCACTACATCAAGGCCTCATGCCAAGACCATACACAAATTTGTTGTCAATGCCTTATTTCAAGACATTAGTTTGTCTCATGAGACCTACTGATTCTTTGAGGGGCTATCGCAGGCCCAACCGTCACTTACTATGTCCAATGAATTCCTCATATGAAAAGGGTGAAACATAACAAAAATATTCATATTAAAACTAGAATACGAAATGTTAATACATTAATCACAAATCATGAATGGTTTAAAAATATCACATCTATAGTCAGATATATCATAACTCATTCAATAAAATATGCAAGATTTTTTTATAATAAATCGTCCTCAATCAAAAATAAAAATTTATAAAGGATGTTGGAAAATATGAAAATAATCAGTAAAAATCATTGAGAGGAATATCCCTTTTTCTTGATATCATTTAAAACACACACAATTTATAAAGAAAGTCAGTTAAAATATATTTTTCAATCAAAGTGTCCCAAACCACATTGAATCTTTTTAAAGGACTGAAAATTTTAAAACAACCATGTCCATATAAAAAACACTTAAAATCATTTTGAAAACATGTACATTAATTAAAAATATTTAGAAAAATAAATCTTTGAACCATTTAAAATGATGATATAGTTAAAAATCCCCATACATAAAACCATAAAATATTCATGTTGAAAACATTTTTATGAAACATGGATATGAACGATAAATATGTCCTAGTGTATACTTATAGATAAACAATCTCATATAATAATGAGATTGAGGAATTAACCTTTACCTCATACATTCCTTTAGTCAAGGGTGAGTTATCCTCCTGTATAATGGTTTAAAAATATTATAAAATTATACGAATACCATATCCATATTTATGAATTTATATTACCTATTTATTAAAAATTTACAAGTTAAAACAATGTTTCGGGTAATAATAAATTTCATTATCATACATTTTTTAAGATGTTATTTTTGATTGTTTGATTTAGATCAAAATTTAATTACTTATATACTATAAAAAATTATTTATATATAATATTTATTCTCTCTACATATATGTATATATTGATAAATTAAATGGAACACACCATTCATGGAGATGGTAGGTTGTACATATGCATGAACATTGTTTCCATTTTCTTATCGTGCTGAATAGAAGTAATTGAATGAAATGTATATGTGTGTATATATATATAATACTAGTAGAATTATTATTTAATTTATTTCATACTTATTAATAATATTTATTTTTAAAATTATTCTTGGATGGTGAATCTGAAAGATGAGTCTCATCACGTCGTGGAGACGGTAAGTCGTACACACGCACGAGTGACGATATCATTTAATTAATGGTTAAATTGTTTGAAAATTTATGGAATATGAATTTTAAAGAAACAGTATAATGTTATATTTATTATTTACATCCATTATATTCATCTTTATACCCATATAAAATAAGTGTACATGAAAATGACTTACACCACGGTGTGGAGACAGTATGTCGTGTGTATACACGCATGGTGGGATTGCATTTCGTAGGATGGGTAAAAGGAGGAATATGATTGTATCATAATTATAATAAAATACCATCATGTAGTAGCTACTGGGTTTATTTTTATTGGATGGAAAAAATAGAGAAATAGAAAGTATAAGAATAAAATAACTCTGAAAGAGGTGATAAAGCAATTAACTCTTTCAGAGTGTCTCCTTTTGATTTGCACAAAAGGACTCCTTAAGATGGCTTTATTCCAAAATTGTAGCCTCTATGATGATATGAGGGATTTTAGGAGAGGAAATGGGTAGGTTTTGGATGAACCAAAAGGTTTTAGAGGTGTGAGTTAATGAGAAATGGAGGTGCCCTTTTATAAGAGAGGTGAGGGACACTTTAGAAAAAGTCTTGAAATATTAATTTATTATAAAATTATTTTCATTTTATAATAGGAAAAATGTAATTTAAATATATTATAAGATGAGGATGGGTATAAATCCTCTCAAAAAATAGGTTTTAGACAATTTTAGGTCACAAATTTTACTTATCTTTTAGATTTAACCCTTAGTTAAATAGTTTAACCCTTACCATGTATTCTTTTAATTTTACACCACATGGTTAATATTGTTACTAAAAAATTAAAAGAGGAACAAAAGTGGATCATTTATGAAATTTTTATCACTATGAAAGTTATTTTTATAAAAATTAGTTTTTTGGAGTTTTTATATCATTTAATAAAATATTATTTATTTTAATATCTCATTAATGTCAATTTTCAAACTATTTAATACTTGGTTTTTTTTAAAATAATAACAACTAGATTCCCACAAATAAAATGAATTAACACAAATATAACAAGTCTTATTCTTCCATAAAATTCGTTAATGACATGAAAATTTTTAAATTACATTTATTTTAATATTTATAATATCATTTATTTGGAAATTTCATATATAAGGTAATCACTACATCATCATTGTATCATAAATAAATTTATTTATTTAATGTCAACACATTATAAATAAAATACCATGATTTAGGAAATATTTGTTTTATTTCAAATGAAAATTTATAGTTTAATATAACAATTATATATCTACATATTAAAATTTTTTTAGTAAAAGGTTTAGGTTTAGGATATTTTTACCTTTGTATAAAATTAAATATTATAAATATCTTAACCACACCCAAGTGGATTTCAAAGGCCAAATATGTGATTTTTTTGGTTAGCTATTACTCATCCAATAAGTTTAGGATAAGTGTTAGGGTAATTTTATAATATTATAATATTATTTTTTCCTTTAATTACCTTATTTACCTTTAACCTTGGTAAATAAAATTTAAAAGTTACTATTCACCAAAAATTATTTTGATCATATTAGACCAAAATTTTTATATTTATTACAATCATGTGTGTGAGATTTTTGAAATTCAATTCATAGAACAGGTGACATTACATTTAATGTTAATCTTCTAATGTTACAAGAAGGCGGGTAAAAAGACTTTAAAAATGATAAATGAATTTTTATATCGAATTCTATTATAAAAATGATTTCATTGACTTGAATTGGAAAAATATATATATATATTTATATTTATTTATTGACTCTAAAATAAATTTAAATTAAAATAATTTTATAAATGAAAAAGTATATTTTTATCCACAAATTAGATTTTTCACTATTCATTAAAAATGGAATGTTTTCAGAAAAATACCAAATATTCACCCTTAGCAAATTTTGGTGTTATGAATTCTAAAATGAATTCTATTTTGAAAAATAAAATGTATGAAATTTTAAAATGTGGTTCATATTTTTCATAATCGCTTTTTAAATAGCGAGTTTGATAGGCCGTGGTGTGCTCAAGCTTGATGTTGCATACAACGCACATTGTTCAATTATTTAAAAGGAAGCATATTGTGGAAGATTGGAGAGTTAAATTATACCCCCTTCAAAAAATTAGATCCATGAAATTTAAACTTAGGATTGAAAACTAGGGGTTTGACATTTCAAAATATATTTTTCGAAATCCCAAATCAAAAAATGGATTAATGAGACCTCTATTTTAAATTAAATAAAGGGTAGTATAAAGGTCACCAAAACTAAATCATACTTGGGTTCCATGAAGGAAAAAACTGACGTGAAAAAAAATATAACCATCAAGTTCTGATGGAGAGTGATAGAGAACATTATTAAGAGAAAGTTTACAACCAAAATGCTATAAATTTGTGATGATCTAAGGGACCATTTGATTCATCGCAATAGAAAATACCTGGAAAAAAAGTTGGTTTTATGATCTTATATATAATCTTTAATAATTTCATAAAACAAGAACAAAAGGAATAATACTTACATGAAAAGTATAGATCCATCCTTTAACTAATTTCTACCATAAACTCGTCTTTCATTTCAAAAGATACTAAAATTCAAAAATAATTTGTTTATCTTAACCGTATTATGTTTTAAATTTAAACATATACCATTCATATGAAGAAATTGTGCTATAATAACCAGGTACTTCATATAGGATAGTGGTAGGAGACAAAGTCTTGTCACACTTCGATTGTGGGTTCGATTCTCACACCCTTGTCCGATGTGATGGGATGTCCCCTGACCTACGGGTTGTCCTTTTTCTAAAACAATAATATTATAAAATTCCAAAAATAATCTTATGAAATGTTTTAACCATAAAAAAATACGATCCGAATTTCAAATTCATCTATTCCAACCTTCAGAGTTATCCAAAATACTTCTGTCCAAACTCTCTCTAAAAGGAATCTAAATTTCCAAAATACATTGTAACATAAAATTTCACAAACAATGTAATGTTTATATTGTTATCACATACTAAATATATAATTATCCTTATAATTTTAAAAGATTAATGAAATCAAAAAATTACTAAAGTACATTCCTTATATATATCAAATTATTCTTATAACTAGAATATAATTCTTGAATCCAAAAACAAAAATACATTAATTAGTCCACTTTGATCATAGTAACAGCATAAGTTTGACCTTGATCCATTTTATTATTATAAGATACATTTCCTTGATGCTTTGGACAATAATTTACATAATTTACTAGATTTTTAAGGTTATTACAGTGCATTGCTTCTTTCTTTTCCTTAAATCATGAGCCTGGTGACCTTTTTTTCAACATTTTTACTAAACTCCCATTCCTTTTAGGCAAGTACCAAGGTATTTATTCCAATAATTATCACATAAGGTATAATACTTCTTTACCTTTTCCCATTTATATGTCTCTTTCTCAACCAATATCTTCATATCTTTATTTACATTAATGTCATAAGATATAGAGAATTCAGATTCTGTCTTAATCATACATGAGACTATATCTTTGCACGATGAAAAAGATTGTGAGACTAATGCCTATCCGAGGAATGGTTTTAACCCATAAACGAATCGATCAATCTTAATTCTTGGGTTTTGATTGTAGTCTTTTACTAGCCTTAATAACCTTGTAAAGTTTGCCTCATACTTTGAAACATTCCCGTCTTCTTTTTTCCTCTGACTCATAAATTGCCTTTCCATATCAGTTCCTTATTCATGAGGAAAATTTTTTATGAGGAAAAGTCATTTATACTCCCTTAATTCCATATTTCCTAATTCTTAATCCTATTTTGTGTTTTCAATTAATGACCACAAATGATCTGTATCTTCTAAGAGATGGTAGACTCGCATGACATCATTCGCCCTTTCGTTACTTCCTACAGTAAGAATTATTTTCTCTAAGGAACTTATCCATTTCTCGTTCAGAAATTCATATGTATTCCCATTGAATATTGGATTTTGTTGTCTCATGAAGTGGTCTACCATTTATCCTCTGTTTTATGGGTCAAGCTTCACCATACGGGTAAGGTTATTATTTATAACCTAACCCAATTATCCCACTATGGCTATAAGATTTTCAGTAACAGTTGTTTCACCAGCTTCACTATCATTATCTTTTATAGGTGGGAAATCCATATATGGATTAAGTGCATTGATACACTTTCCATTTCTTCCACTTTTCCCCATTTCTAAACAATAGAATACACTATATTAGGTTATGAATCTTAATTCATAATTCCAAACTTGTAAAATATTTAACATTAACAGAATATTTTATGCATATCTAATCCATAATTATAAATATGGTTTCTTTGAGGACATATTTACCCATATATCATTCATAATGGTTTGTAAATAAAATATTAATTGTCCTAATCATATCACATGGGTGTGTCAAACTAGGTGTGTAGTAAGGCCCATTGTCATGTACTAGGTTACCCCGAGTCAAGCCTAGAACACCTTATTGGAGGTTTCCCAACTAGGTACAAATGATCCATAACCACATCCACTTGTAGTATCCATACATGGATGTATTTCTTAAAATATCCTTGCAATCTATACTTTACAAAAATTATAGTGGGTTCTTATATACTTATCCTCTAAGTCTATCATAGGGTTATGATCCCTAATCTATGTTTTCTAAATCTATATCCAAGGTTTTTTCTAAACATTATTTAATACCAACTATAATGTCCCAACCCTAGTTTCACAGAGTCGGTGCATTATTTTAATACATAGGCATGATATAAGGAATCTTTTCCCGAAGGACAGATCATTTTAGGATTCTTGGAAAATAAATTGCATTCATCAACCTTACATTACAATTCAAAACATAAAATAAAACATATATAATCCTTCAAGAATGAAATTATTCTTTTTTCTTCACCCTACAAATCAATCATAAAACACTTATTGGCATCCTAGGAAAATAAAACATAAGAAAGGGGTGAGATCATATGCTCAATAAGGATAAACAATATAGAGAAAGCTATCACAAATAATCATAAAATTTTAAGGCAAGGTACAAAACTAAAACAAAAACATTTAAACACTGTATTGAGCATAATATGGAAATAATAAATCAAATAATTCCACTTAAAAATTCAAATGGATGTTATACTTGTTGAATAATCATGTGTAAAATTAATAATTAATCTCATAACAAGGGAATTTATAATGTCATACATCCTAACCACTATGTTAAGGCATCGTGCCAAGACCATACACAAGTATTTTGTCTAGGCCTTGACCCAAGACACTATTTTGTCTCATGAGACCTAATTATTCATAGAGGGTATATAGAGGGCCTCGCCCGTCACTTACTAAGTCTAATTCATTTATCATATAAAAAAGGAGAAACATAACATAAACATTTGTATTAAAACTAGCCTACGAAATGTTAATACTTTAACTATAACCTATGAATGGTACAAAAATAGCACATCCACAATCAAACATATCATAACTGATTAAGTAAAATATGGAAGATTGTTTTATAATAAATAAACCTCAATCAAGAATAATATCCAAAAAAGGATGTTGACATAAAAGAAAATAATTAGTAAAACCCTTTGAGAGAAATATCCTTTTTTCTGAAATCATTTAAAAGTCACACAATTTATAAAGCAAGTCATTTAAAATAGATTTTTGAGTCAATGTGTACCATAACACTATGAAAATTTTTAATGAATTAACATTTTAAAACAAGTATTTCTAAACAAATAAATCCTTAAAATCATTTTGAAAATAAGGACATTAATTAAAAATATTTAGAAAAATAAATATTTAAAAATTTTAAATTGATGATCTAGTTAAAGATTACCTTCCCTAAAACCATAAAATGTTCCTTTTGAAAACGTTTTAATTAATCATCGATATGGATGATAAATGTTTCCCTGTAAATATTTACACATAAATAATCTCGGATAATAATTATATTGAGGAATTAACCCTTACCTTATACATTCTTTTAGTCTAGGGTGTGTTATCCTCCAGTATAATGGTAAATAATATTATTAGATTATACTAGAACCATATACAATTTTATTATCACATATATGATTCATTTTTTACCTTATATTATACGTTTATTAATAATTTCCATGTCAAAGCAATGTTTCAGGTAATAATCACTTTCTCTATCATGCGTTTTTTGACCTGTTATTTTTGGTCCTTTTAATTAGATCATAATTTAATTAAATCCATAATGTAAAACATGATTTATATATAATATATATTCTATATATATATAATGGAACACACTGTTCATTGAGACAATAAGTCGTACGTACGCCTGACCTTTGTTTCCGTTTTTTGTCTTATTGAATGGAAGTTAGTGAATGACATATAAGTTTATATATATATATCATACCAATAGAATTATTATTTCATATATTTCATACTTATTAATAATATTTATTCTTGTAATTATTCTTCGTTGTTGAGTGTGGAATATGAGTCTCAGCGCATCGTGGAGACTGTAAACCATACGTAAACATGCATTGTGATATTGATTTTCGTAAGATGGGTAAAATGAGGAATATGATTGTCCCATAATTATAATAACATAAAATAAAATATAAGGAACTTTATTTTTTATTTTAGTATAGAAAAACGGAAAAAGAGTAAGTAGAAGAAGAAAATAACTTTTAAAGAGGTGATAAAACAATTACCTCCTTACATGTGTCTCTTTTTGATTTGAACAAAAGGACTGCATCAGATTTCATTCCGGCCAATGTTTAGCCTCTAGGATTATATTATGGATGTTGGTAAAGGAAATGGATATGGGTTTTAAGAACCAAAAGGCATTATAGGTGTGAGTTAAAGAGAAAGAGTGGTTCCCTTTTGTAAGAGAGGTGAGGGGCACTTTAGGAAAAGTCTGGAAATATTAATTTATTATAAAATTATTTTCATTTTCTAATAAAAAAAGTAATTTAGATCAAGGATAAGAAGATTTTGTGTATAAATTATCTCAAGCAATAGGTTTTAGACAATTTTAGGTCACAAATTAAACCTAATCTTTTATATTTAACCCTTAGTTAAATAGTTTAACTCTTACCATGTCTTCTTGTATTTTTACACTACATGGTCAATATTGTTACTATAAAATTCCAAGAGAACCTAAAGTGGATCATTTATGAAATTTTTATCCCTATAAAAATGATTTTTCTGACCATTATATTTTTAAATTTTTATATCATTTAATAAAATAGTATTTATTTTAAAATCTCATTTATGTCAATTTTGAAATCATTTCATACATGATTTTTTGTTAAAGTCATAAAAACTTGATTCCTTTGAACCAAATGCATTAAATAAAATATAGTATGTAATATTAATCTAAAAAATTCGTGTATGACATGAAAATTTTCAAAATAAATTTATTTTAATATTTATAATATCATTTGTTTGAATATTTAATAAATACGGTAATCACTACCTCATCATTGTGTCATAAATAAGTTTATTTATTAAATTTATAAAAATTATAAATAAAATACCATGATGTATAAAATATTTTTATATTTCTAATGATTTATTTAAGAATAATATATTACATATATAACCCCATATTAAAATAATTTTAGTAATAAGAGTCATGTTTGTGGTATTTTTACCTTTACATAAAATTAAATGTTATAGGTGTCTTAATCACGCCCAAGTATCTTACAAAGGCCAAATATGCATCTCAAGGGTTTCATTGGTCGTCTATTACTCATCCAATAAATATAAGACAAGTGTTAAGGTAATTCTATTTTATTATAATATTATTTTTACCTTTAATTACCCAATTTACCATTAACCATGGTAAATAAAATTCAAAAGTTACTAAAAACAAAAAATTATTTTGACCCTATTAGACCACTTTTCTCATCTTGATTACAACCATGTATGTCGTATTTTCAAAATTCAATTCAGAAAAGAGGGGAAATTTTGTTTAATGTTAATCTTCTAATGTGGCTAGAAGGTGGGTATAATGACGTTAAAAATATTCAATGAATTTTCATATCAAATTCAATTATATAAATTATTTAAATGACTTAGATTGAAATAATATATGGATTATTTATATATTTTTAATTTAAAATAAATTTAAATTTAAAAAGTAATATAAATGAAAATGTTGGTTTTTATCCACAATGTAGTGTTTTTCATTATTCATCAAAAATTGAATGTTTTTAGAAAAATACCAAAAATTCACCCTAAACAAATTTTGATATTACGAATTAAAAAATGAAGTTTATTTTGAAAAATAAAATTTATAAGATTTCAAAATTTTGTTAACACAATTCATATTTTCCTTTTAAATGTCTAGTTTGATAGGTTGTGGTGTTCTCAAACTCTATGTTGCGTACAACGCATGATATTGAATTATTTAAAAGGAATCATATCGTGGATTCATAGGTTGTTACAAAATGTCTCTTGGGGACTTGTTAAGACCTCTTGAATACTAAAATAACTAAAATATATATCTTTCAACCAAATTTAAAATGGTTTTATACCTTGATAATGTATAGCATGTTACACATAATATGTTTTATGTGTGAATCTATTGAAAATTTTGAAACTAATTTCCCCAACTTGAAATGATAGAAATTGATAATTAATTTGTGGCACCAAGGAGTTCATCAAAAAATAATACATCAAAATTCAAAAAACAATTCCTCTCTGTGAATATTTAAGATTCAAAAAAAATCAAAAATAATTTTTTTTATCAAAGTTATATGATGAATAAATGGGTAAATATAAAACTAAAGATAATACTTCAAGTGAATTTGATAATGAAAATTTAATCAATAAACCGAATAAGAATGAGTAAAATAGTAATGAATATGGTGTAGATAAAATGGATAACAAAATTTAGATGGATGTTTTCCTAAATTATTTTTTAATCGTCTTCCTTAAAAGGTCTCTAACCAATAGATAGAGAAAACATATTTTATTAAATACTCTCAAAACTATAACAAAATTAATTATATACATATTGAAAATGAATGAAATCTATGAAATGATACTGATTATATAAAATTATACTCACTAAATAGACTAATCTATATGAGGCTATATACGAATAGGTGAATGAGAAGGGAAAAGAATATCAAATTTTTCAACAAAAGAAATTGGTATCTAAAATTCAAGGTTAATTTTGAGAAGACCATTCAAGAACCTATACATTGATCAAAGAGAAGTTTCAAATTCAATAATTATGTTAAATATTTAATATTTCACTCAATTTTAGTAAAATTTAATGAATATATGGAAGGAAATGATGATTTTAAGTTCAAGTAAAAAGATGTGAAGTTTTTGGAGAAGGAAAATAAGCTCTAAAATTATGGAAATTATAAAAGTTACAACATGTATGAAACGCATGGTATATATTTTGATATAAAAAATCATAAATCTTATTCAATTAGTAAGTGAATGTGTCCAAAATTTCTTTAAAAATTTTCTTTCAAAAATACCACAAAAGTCAAATACAAAATTATAAAAAAAATAACTCAGTTCAAACAAAAGGTATGTTTTTAAGAAGATTCCTATTTTATGGATATTATTGTTTTTTTTGTGGTTTCAATCATGTGGAAAGAATATGATAGTTTAAGGAAGTGAATTTATATAAACTTATAAGTTATGGTAGTTAGAAACTAAGGATGATTCATCCCCATCAATAAAGAAAATTTCAAATGAAAGATGATGTTTTATAGATAATGATGTAAAATCATATACATAGGCTGAATGAATTCTTTAGATAGTGTGATAAACCATCTAATAAAGTTAAAAATTATCATATCATATTTATTGATAATTTAAGTAAAATTATGATTCTCAAAAATTTCAAAATCTAAGTATAAATGAAGGGATAAATTCATGGAAGAATAAATTTCATTAAAAGGTTCTCAAAAGAGGTAATTTTTTATTATTGATAGTGGATGTCTGTCTCATGTGATTGGCCATATAAATGTTATCAAGGATTTTAGTAAAGTCTATTATAAAATTTGAATAGTGTATCACCAAAAATAAAATGAATTGTCTCAACGAATATTGGAAAGAACAAGTTAATGTAAAATATCACACTCTATGTTATAAGGTTAAAGCACAAGATAAATAGTGTTTATAAACTCTATGATAAAAGAAATAAAGTTATTTTCTGAAATAATGGTTTATTGGTGAAGATTTTTTGGGCTATATGTGTAATGAATAATGTAAATTGAGTGGGAGGTAACTTATTTAATGTTGGATATGCCAAGATATATTTTTTTAAATCATGAAGTAGAAGAACAAGTTATTGTATCAAAAAAAAGGCCTTCTTGGAGAAAATAACATGAACATGGGTATTACTGGAGAAGATTTTATAGAAAATTATATCCTAGGGAAATAAATAGATTGAATTTTTTCACATACTAAAAGCATAATATTTTTAAATCTTCTGAAAAGAAATTAAATGTTCAATGTTATCATCCATTGTAGTTTAGTTGTTTAATTGTTTCTGGACCTATGAGTAAGGAAAATAAAAAAGGGATTTGAATTTTATCTATTTTATTAATTAATTTACTTATATTATAGTGAATATATTTAATAATAATAACTTAGAGGCCATAAATATGTGTAAAAGATTTAGTAGAACTGTAGAAAAGGAGTTTGGTTTCCCATAAAAATAGAATATAAATGTAAAATAGAGAGGATTACACAAGTATAAAGTTTCATTATTCTTTGTAAACAATATCAATTTAGTGCACCATACACCACATAAACATAGGGTCACACTAAACCCAAAAAATGGTTGTCTAGTGAAGATTTCTCAAGAAAGTTTCTTGAAGTATAATGCTACATGATTCTTCTAGTTATAATAAATTGGGAAAATGTTTTATGTCCAAAACAGCTGTTTATAACATCTAAATTTAGAAATATTTCCATTATTAAT
The DNA here is from genome assembly GCA_963277665.1 of Viscum album. Lineage (NCBI taxonomy): Eukaryota > Viridiplantae > Streptophyta > Magnoliopsida > Santalales > Viscaceae > Viscum > Viscum album. The sequence goes on from OY728151.1 coordinate 904,021,035, forward strand.
GTTTAATAAAAAATAATAATATATTTAATCACTTATTTTTTTATGTTATTACTTATAATTTCTTTGTTAAGAGAGAAAACATCAGAATATTCGGATAAAAGGGTTTTTTTGTAATTTATCATTTTTATTTTTTAAATGGAAGAGGATATAGAATAAATAACAAGAAAACATTGAATATATTAATAGTGATTATTTGAAATTTATGGAACATTAAAAAACTAATGGTGGATAAATATGAATAAGTTTCATCCTATGTTGATAAGGTTGGTAAATATAAATAATATTATTTTTTATCATTAAACAGGTTCAATCATGAAGTTTATAACTAAAACAACAAATACCACATTGTTTTCTAAAGTATATGTGGATTAATACATGAATCATTAAAATTGTTCCATGATATGAATAATTAATTATACCATTTTTAAAAAACAATAGCCCTTATTTGGTACTTCATAAGAAAAATAAAAATGTCATTTCACCAAATTTTTTGTTTTATAATAAATTTAACAAATAAGGAGAAGTAAAGATGAGTAAATCAATTTTTGTATGATAATTTTATTTCCGAGTTGAAGGGACTAAGTTTAACATGAAATTAACTCCAATTTTATGGATTTAGGATATAAATATGTTTCTTAATATTTATTTTGAAATGTTACAAAATATCATCTAAATAGATATAAAGTTAACCTTCATTAATGGTGATGTTGAAAAGGAATTAAACAAAGAGTAACCAAATTTACTAATTCTTAAATATGAATAAAGAAGAGTTTAGGGGATAAAGAATTCATTATATGGTTTAAAATAATCTCTCATGGACTGGTATACAATTATTGACACATGATTGATGGTTCTAAATTTTAAGAATAGAATAGAAAACAATAACCTTTATATTCAAGAAGAAAAAAATGTATCCCTTATTGTTATTATCCATGTGAATGATATTATGCATTTTGGAAATGAACAAAGTGTTTTCACGGATTTTTACAATAAAATTAAGAACATTTTTCAGATATCTATATTGGATGAAATGAATAAATTATTAGTTCCATTAATTTCATAAGAGAATTATTAAATTTTCCTTTATTGAGAGAATTATTCACTAGGGTTGTTAAATAAATTGGGTATATAATATGTAAATGTAGTTTATATTCAAATATAAGTGACTAAAAATGTTTCAAAAGATGATGATGGTAAATAAGTAAATAAAATGGTGTTTACAAAAATTATCAAGAGTTTTAACTTTTAACTACTTCAAGATTGGATATCAAATTTCTTGTTCAATTATGTCCTGGTTATTAAACTATACCAAAGGGATCACATTTTATTGAATCAAATAAAATACTATGGTGTATAAAAGGCACACTTCGTTTTGCTTTGAGATACAAAAATAGATACATTCTTGATCTATATATTTTTTCTAACGTGGATTTTGATTGAAGTGTTGAATATAGAAAGACTATATTTTTTGGACCGTTCATCTTAAGAGAAAGGTGTGTCTCTTAGAACATGAAGAATAATGTTTATGATACATTGAGTACCAATTAAGTGTTTCATATTTATGCAACTCAAAAAATACTCAATTGATAGAGATGATAACATGGATAGAATATCCCAAAATGAATTTAATGTATCCATCTCTTGTGGGATATTATAATCAAAGTGTGAATAATCATTTAACGAAATATAATTTAGTATTTTTAATCAAAACTTGTTGATAGAATACATAAATTCATAAAGGGAAGGGTAGAAAAAATTGTTTTAATTTTATATTATGTTCCAAAAATGGAAAATGAGAAGATATCTTTACAAATTTATTCATTTAGGGTGTATTTCATAGGTTGATCTTGATAATGGGAGTTAAACATAATTCTTCTCAAGGATAAGGTGTGATGTAACTTTCCCCTCTCTCGCTTTCTATTTGGATGTTGTTTTTAAGTGTAGAAGATTGTGTTTTTAATATAATTATATGAATTTTATAAAATTGGGGATAAATATCACATTAAGGGGAATTTTTTTAAATGGGGAATGAAGTTAATTTGAGGAGTAAATATTTTTATTGTGTTTGTTGAGAATGTCAACTAGAATGATGGGTTAGAATGTGTACAAGAATGGTTTTTGAGAATATGAGAAGAGAAGTGGAAGAAGTGTAAGAATCTATTGGAAAGTGTATGTGAGCTACCCAGAAATATAACATTGTTATACTCAATACTATAGAAAAACAATGTTTTAGCGGCAGTTTTTTCATGGTGGTTTTCAAAACCGCAGTAAAATGTTTTTTGATCAAAAAATTAGCATCGTTTTTTTAGCAGCATATTTAAAAACTGATGCTAATTTTTTTTAAATATTGTTTATAATTTTTACAAAAAAATACAAAAAAATTACAATTATTTTTAGAGGAAATTTACAAAAAACGTTGCAAAATTGAAGAGAAAAAATAAAAAATTATTATTATTGGTTATTTATTATTTATTATTTATCATTTATAATCAAATATAGTTTATTATTTAAAATTTTAATAAGTTATAATGTCTTCATTAAAAAATAATTATATTTATTAGTTAAAAATAACATGAAACTTGAAACAAATCTATAAAAACCCGAACACCGGACTTTGACATCAAATGACCATAACTATTGATCTGATAGTCCATTTCAGCTCCACAACCAGTCAAATAGAAGCTTATGAAATTAGATAAAACCAAGTGAGATTTAAATCATATGATAATCAATGGAAAATATATATTCAAATTTAAAAAAGGATGAAAATTGAGCTCAAACTTGAAACATCCATAACTTTTAATCCAGGAGTCCATTTCAGATCTACCACATATCAATTCGAACCCTGCAACAAGCTTAATGCCATTTAGGTTTGGTATCAAATCATTGAGCATTGTACCCCTTTTTATTATTCCAGAAAGCTTCAAAAGGCCTCTGAAACAAAGGTTTTAGTTGCCGACCCCGATTTATTAAAATTTAAACGGTTCTAACATTCGATCTAGGTGTCCCTTTGGCATGTACCACATATCATATCGAAGCTTGTTTCATGATCTCTGATTTGACAAATTGTGGGGCTAAAAAGTGTCTCAAATAATATTTTATATTTATTTTAGTGTTTTAGGGTTTTAAGAGGTTCCTAACGTTTTATGATATTTTTTTTATTTTTTTTATTATTTTTTTATTTATTATTTATTTATTATTTATTTAATATTAATTAATTAATTAATTAAATATTATTTACATAATAAATTAATTAATAATATATTATTTATTTTTATTTTTTATTTATTTATCTATTAATTAATTGATTTATTATTTAATATTTAATATTTAATATTTAATATTTAATATTTAATATTTTATATTTATTTATTATATAGTTATTATGTAAATATTAATTATTAATTTATTTTTATTATATTAATTATTTATTAATTATTTGTTTATTATTAGTTTATTAACCATTTATTATTTATTATTTAATTTTTATTTATTCATTATTTATTATTTTTTTATTATTTTTTATTATTTTTTTATTAATAATTAAATATTGAATATTAATTATAAATTTTTATATATTATATATTAATTAAGGATTATTAATTATTAATTATCAATTATAATTTTTAGTTATTATTAATTATATATTAATTATTATTTATTATTTATTACTTATTATTTATTGTTTATTTATCTGTATATTTATTTATTTATTTAAAATTTATTTATTGAATTTTAATTATTTAAATATTTATTTATTATTACTTTACGATTCATTTATTATTTATTTAGTTATTATTTTTTATATTTTTTATTTATTCAATATTATTTATTAATTAATTAATAATTAATTCTTAATTCTTAATTTATTAATAATTTAAAAATTATTTATAAATTATCTATAAATTTTTAAATATTAATTCTTAATTTTTGATAGTCAATTATAATTTTTAGTTATTAATTATTATTTTTTATTTTTTATTTTTTATTTATTATTTATTACTTATTTATTTATTTATTTATTTATTCCTTAATTCATTCATTTATTTATTAAATTATTTATTTATTATTTTATTTATTATTCACTATTTATTATTAACTATTTATTAGTAATTATTAATTATTTTTTATTTATTGATATATTGTTAATTTATTATTTTTTATTTATTTATTATTATTTTATTATTCATTTTTTTATTAATTAATTTTGTTATTTGTTTTTTATTATTTTATTTTTAGATTATTAATTTACTTTTACTAAATTATTAATTATTTATTTATTATATATTCATTGTATATTCATGGTATATTTATTATTTATTTATTCATGGTTTATTATTTATTATTTTTTCTTTATTATTTAATTCCTTTTATTTATTAATTTACTATTAATTTAATATTTATTTATCATATATAAATATATTTGTTAATTAATTTCTTATTTATACATTACTTATATAAAATATGTTATATGTTATATATTATATATTATATATTATGTGTTATATGTTATATATTATATGTAATATATTATATATTATACATTATGAATTATATATTATGTATTATGTATTGAATATTGTATATTATTTAGTATTTAGTATTTATTATTTATTATTTATTATTTACTATTTAATATTTACTATATACTATTTACTATTTATTATTTACTATTTATTATTTACTATTTACTACTTATTTTTTACTAGTTTTAATTTACCATTTATTTAAATATTATATATTTCTTTCTTTATTATTTATTTATATTCTATTTATTAATAAGTAAATTATACTTAGTAATTCGTAAATATTAATAATTACATATTAATTATTTTTTATTTTTTATTTTTTATTTTTTATTTTTTATTTTTTATTGATTATTGATTATTGATTAATAGTTATAGATTAATAATTATTAATTAATAATTATTTATTGGTCGTTATAGATTAATAATTATTTCGTGTGTATTTATTTCTTATGCATTATTTGTTTTTCAAATTAATATATATATATGTATAAGTATATTAAATTTGATTTCTTGACCACATGAATTACCAACTGGAGTGGTAATCTCTTTAGAGAATTACCGAGGGGTAAGGGGTTCAAATATCACCCAACACAGAATTTCTATATATGGCATGGGCCTGTGCATGGACATGGGCATGTTCATGGACATGGATTTGTGCATGGCCATTGGCTTGTGTGTGGAGATTGGCATGAGCATAGTAATAATAAATAATAATTAAATTATGATAATAAATAAATAAACCAATCAATTAATTAATTAATTAATTAAAATAAATAAATAAATAAATTATAATAATTAATAATAAATAAATAAATAAATAGTAAATATATTATTTAATTAAGAAATAAATATTATTAATTAATTAATTAATTGTGAAAATAAAAAATAAAATAAAAAAGAAATTAAAAAATTAACCATTCAGTGACAGTTTCAACTACCGCTAAAAAACTTCACTATCCCGTTCTACGACGGTTTTAAAAAATCATTGCTATTTGATTGTCGACATGTGATTTAGTAGCAGTTATCCAAAACTGTCGTAGAATGATTTAGCATCGGTTTAAACTGCCCATAAATTCATATTTTCATGTAGTGCAATCGTGGTTCTAGTTTCCTATACTAATGTCACTGGCCTAGGCTTAATGATTAAATTATGATTAATTGATATGTCTAATGGGTGGTTTAGATTCTAAGGTTTAAAATAAAATACAAAGGTGGAATAGATGAGACCAAGAAGATGTTTGAGGACAAATATTACCCTATAATAAATATTTTTCAACGTCTTAGTTTGTTGAAGGAGGTGGATATGGTTTTTAGATTTTTATTTTTTTCTACACATTAGCTGACATATGGAACATATTATAACTTAAGTAATTCAAGGTGTTTCTATAGAGATGAATTCTATTTGGAACTTGGGAAGAGTCTCGAAGATATTTGGATATAATGTCTAGAATTTAGAGTTGTCTTATGTGAAGAAAAGTGTCACTACATCACAGTGATTCAAAAAAATATTTGTGTTGAAATTTATTTTAGAAAACATATTTTCTATCAATCAAAAGAAACATTTTGGTTGTGAGTTTTATAGTTGAATGTTAACTTACTATTCCTTACAGTAGATTTAAACATTCCATAGCGTGTGACCTGAGGAAATGGGTGGATTAAAACATATAAGGGCATCAGGAATCCATGTTGTGTTCAATGATCTCATATAAACCATGTGAATTTTCATTATTTTGTCGTTAGTTTTAAAATTTTAAAGGAAATAAATGACTCCAGATTTTGAAACGGTGAGAAAATATTGAGAGAAACACAAGGTTCTTTTCTATGAATTGAATCAACATCGACTATACCAGGGTATAATATAATATTTGATGGTTTGATGTTTTAAAATTTCAGTTGTTATTTTTCCAATATATCGGAAAAAGAATAGTTATAAGTGATGTGTGTCTAGAAAACTAAAGAAGACCATATTATGGCATATTGTAATCCATAAAAGTCATGGTGTAAACATAAAATCCTTATCAACACTGATGAAGTAGATTATTCTAAAAAAAATTAGTATAGTTCTTTGGTTATTGAGATGAAAAGAAATCCATACATTCCATAGTGAGATCAATGTAGATCTTTCGAAGTGTGGTTTCAAAGTAGTTGAAATTGGATGAACCTCATCTATGTTACGCTGATGTCCAACAAACCACGGTTAGTAGATAATTTTCAAATTTGAATGATTGATGATGTTTCTAAATTAGTAGTTAATTAGATACTCCAACTTAATATCTGAAGTAATTAAATCATATATATGGTCACTAGATGGTCTTTATTCACATGGTGGCTCAAATTATATTGGAGAAGTGGTGAATTTCTCAAAATTTAACTACACTTAATCCAGAAGACGAAACAAATCACTAATTACAAACTAGAATCTCTGTGAAAGAAAATTTAACTGTGAATAAATATAAAAATAAATAAGCTAATATATTTATACCTTATAATGATTTATCCATTTCTCTATAATCATATAAGTTTGATTAATATCATAAAAAGTTATAAAAATGAAGTCATGAATCCGTGTTTTATAAATGGGATGGCTAGATCTCAAATTAAATTTATAGGATCCTCACATCAAGTATGTTTTAATAATTCCTCATGATGAAAATAGAGATGGTGTAAGAGATCCATGGGAATGGAAGATTATTATCTAGGAACCCCCATACCCATTTCATGTCAGGGATTATTTAAATAATCCTTGAAGGACAATCCATTTTTGATTAAGCATTCATTCTTATATTATGGAATATATGGGTGAATATTTCTTTTGATTACAACAATTTTAACCCTTGGACATAATTATGTTCTCTTGGATTTTTCATTTAATACTTTCTTACATCATTGATATTCCAATTTTTAAGAATTAACATTAAATTTTATGTATAATTATATCATATATCACACTCTTCTGATAAGCTCAACTCTAATTCATAAGGCATTCCTTGGATTTCATAAAATCCTTATAATAAAACATTAACATTTCATATAAAATGATATGCCCTAGTGCATGAGATTTAGTGAATATATACACCAATATCCCACATTCACTAAAGCCTCTTAATCTTCTTTTCAATTCACCTTATATTCAATCGTATACAGTAACCAATCAAACCATATTTAAATCTCTTTTTGGATATCTTAAAAACACTTTTGGAAGGATATCATTAGCATCACCTTGTATCACATAATTTGTATATCCATTTGAATACCAATACAAAACTCCATCTGGATCTTATATAATACGCTTTAGATCTTGTGATAGCTTGATGACATAGTTATTTTGAATATTTTTAAATTTTTGGTAATTTTGGGTCTTTGGGAGTTTCCAGGTTTTGGAAACCCGGTAACATGAAATTTGGAATTTAAGGTCTTCGTATATAACACATGGTTAGTAATAACTGTGAACCCTAACTGTTAAAGGGGAGGGGATCCTTCTATTGTGGCAACCTTGGTTGGAACTTGGTTTTGAAAATATATTCATTCGACCTTGAAACCACTTTTTATGTTTGAGTGCAAGTGAAATTTTAAAGTACAATTAGTATAAATTTTATGGTTAAACTTTGCAATTTATGAATTTCCTTCACAAAATAGCCAATATGGATGGTCTGTATTTTCCCAAGCCATGAATTTGAACCATGTGACTAGTCTAGATTTTTTTAAAAATTTAATTTCCACTTCCACCCAACCCCCCCCCCCCCCCCCCACCCCACCCTAGATAGATTTTAATTGGTTTTGGACCAATTTTACAAAACACTAATGTAAAATTAACAAGTGGATAGATGAAGGTAGATCATCCTTCTTCCTATCATGTTTCTAGGATATCCTATTTCAATTTCTAGTTAATTTTTCATGGGAATATCACATTTATTTCTCCCCTTTTTCTCACTTACACCATTACCTAAGGTTATATATTCTTCAAAAAAGTATAACACCCATGGAGAATGAAATCAATATTTTTTATGGGTCTAATAATGGGGTTTTAGTCATTAAATTTTGATAATATTCATTTACATCATATATTTTCTTCCACTGATGGAGATTATTTGATTCTTGTGATTAAGATAGAATTGTTTCTACATTTACATTATTGAGAAATTTCAATAAAGGATTGACTGTTCCAAATTTATTTATTATAAATTCAGATATTGGTATGATATCCATTTTGGGTTTTATGAGGCATTTCAATAGATTTCATGATTAGAATAATAGATTTTTAATGAATTTATAGTGGATCATTTTGGAGTAAATTATTTGGATGAGTAGTGTTCATTAAAATACCTATAAGTCTTTCTTAAAATTGTTTTCTAGATATATTAATGGTTTTATCCTCATTTTTTTATAAGGTAATTAACCTTGGCTTAAAGGGTTTCTTTTAAACCAAATAGGATTTTTTTTATTTTAAGTGGAACCTAAGGGGGGAGAGTTTTATTTTAAAGAAATTACTTTTAATTGGTTTTTTAATGAACGTTTTTGAAAAAAAAATCTATATTCAACTCTTAGTATTTTCTGGAATTTGATGAAAATGATTCAATATAGGGTGCTGGGAGGTTTTCTCTAATATCATTTTAATGTCTTGATCAACACTTCCTAAAATGAATCTTTCCAATAGTTATAAACAATTAATGTGATCCCCAATGTTCTTATAGCTTGTAAAATATATTGAATCTTTTTTATGGGAAGAGTATAGATTATTATTATGTGATTATTGATTAATAGTAAAGTGGAGGTTTCATGTGAGGGTGTTAGAGGTGACATGAGATTTATTGTTTATGCATTTTGGATTTTTTTTTATCATTATATTAGTTAAACTTCATATTTCCATAAAGTTATATCATCGGAACTCTAGGTATCTATTTGTAAAATATTATATTAGAGTTTCTCCTAGACAAAATTGAAATCTAACTTGGATATTTTAGCTTGGTTTGATTGAATATGAAAATAGGGACTGATTATATATCCCAACAAAGATGGATTATGTAGTTGGCTAAGTCCAATAGGGATACGGGATGATATATTGGTTGTTTTAGCAAGCTTGGTGCTCCATGATATATGGTATAATGTCATTTATGTTTAATATAATTGGGTTATCATGATCCTAATATTGTTGTTGATGATTTCATCCTATGGATTAATGTTTCAAACCTCAATTTCTCCTCTTTTGTTTGTTTTATTTAGTGGCCCCATACTTGATGTTGTGGTTAATGTGTATTATTATCCTTTCAATGATGGTTCCCTTTTGTAGTTTTTTATATTTTAGGTTTTATTTTAATTTTCAAAAAAATTATAAAAGATGTAATTTTGAAATATTTTGAAAGAAATTAAATGATTTAGTTTTATATCATAAGTTTGGAAGTCCACCATGTAATTATTTTAAAGTGTTTTTATTTTTAAGTGGTTTACTCACACACTTGTATAAAGGGTACATTTTTTAGAATTCATTTTCAATAAAAAGTTTTATTTAATCATTTTGGTCTAAAATGCTGGTTTTCAAGATATAAAGTGTAATGTTTTTAAAAAGTATTTTACATTCATATTTTGAAAGATGATTATGCGTGAAATTTTTTTATTGTGTCATTCATTTTTAAAATAATATTTTAAAAATATATTAAAACTATAAATAATGTAACGTTTTATAAAAATAATTGTATTTAATTTTTAGTGAAATCCTATTAGGCATATTCATCTTGAACATTATAAACACACTCATGTGTTTCTATAAGTAGCTTCATTGTTTTATTCTAGTCTCCCAATTTTTTATCTCCAATTGGTTATCATATATTGAGTCCACTAATGGATGTGTGGGGATATGATGAGTGTTCATAGATCGCATGGAGATGTTATAATTGTGGATTTTTTTTTACTTTTACGATGTGTTTTCAGTAGGAAATTCATTCATCATTATTTATCAATATTATTCTATTATATGTTATGAGAATGTCGGTTATTTATTTTTTAGGATATTTCTAAATGAGTGTGATCCATTATATTGATTATGTATCATGTTTATTTTTATCATGTTTATTCCATGTTTATTTTATTTTTTTATTTGTATCTATTTATTCCTTACACACAGTTTCTCATTTTATACATGTGTCATACCAAATTCTAAATTAGTTACCATTTCTTTGTTATTATTAGTATTTAAGAGTTAAATTATCCCCACAACCTATTTTTATATTATCTATAACTATTATTCCACCGATGGAGATCGATCTGATGCTATGGGCCTTATGGTGGATCAATTCGGGCACCAGTTTGGTTGAATCTTGGGTTGATTTTTACAACATGGTATTAGATTACCCTCTTATTACATGGGTGTGTCGTAGTAGTATGGATACTAAGACTCTAAAAACAAAATAGGTAGGTCATGGATAGGTTCATTATTACTACCAATCAGGAAGAAACATGAGTTATCATGGGTACTTTGGATTTAAGTATAAGAATTTTATTTTTTTTATTAACTAAAAATAATTCATTTTGATGAGGGAAGTTGGTAATTGAAACCCCAGTGTGTTATGCAAATGATTTTTTGGGTTCTACTTAGTTTTTAGTGGAAGTGAAAAAATAATTAGTGTTTCATAATAGTCTATTAAACTATTTGAATCCCATTAGAATAGTTTTGAGTACATACAAAGCCTATTTCATTATTGGTTCATGGTTTACCAATCCATACAGCCAAGCAGTTCATATCTAGGAATCCCTTGAGTATTTATTTTTGATCTCGTTTGATATTTAATTTAACCTAAATTGTTTTTCACTTATTATAGATTTATCAATTATGATTTTGTTAGTATTTTTAATTTTTGGTTTAGATTAGATTTGTTTTTTCATTAATTTTGTTGTTTGGAATAGTGTTTTTGAGGCCTGTTTGGTGTAAACATTTGATCTTTAAAAATTCATTAAATTTAAAATTATTTTTTGTTGGTTTTAATTTTAATTTTAATATCTTAGGGTGTGTTTTAAATAATTTTCACTTTTAAGTTGAATATAGGGGTATTTGGAAATAAAAATGTATTAAATGAATGGTTTTGTTTTATGATGAAATTAATGTAGCAACATGAAATGAAATAAAACATAATGAATTTCATGTGGTATTATTATTTAAAAAAAATTATGGCTTTAAAACCCTATCATTTTCTTTCACTTATCTTATAAAAATTTAGGATTTCAATTTGATAAAGAATTATTAAATGTGATTTTTTGAGTTTTCTAAGTGAGTTGAAATATTTTTAAAATTTAAATGTTTTTAATGTTTTTTTTTCTTTTGTAAAATGATTTTTGGACTATTAATAAAAATTTTGGGGAATTAAAAATGTGTTTTTGGAATTTTTTATTAGGTTTAATCCTTTGATATGTTACAACGGTTTTATTTGTGGTTGTATATCATGGTGAAGGAATATAAGAACTGTGGTAGCATGAAAACCAATTATTTTTTGAAAATTGAAATTTGATTAATATAGTATTATCAAATTTGGATAACTATTTCCTAGTTTCACCCACAGATTGTTGCGAATTTCATTAAACATAAAGAGAAAAAATGGAATTAAATCATAAATGGAACCTGAATGTTTTGTCAACACCAATTTAAAGTGCACTTTTTTAGCATGTCGTATTTCAAAGGAACCAACAAAGGATTCCTCTTTATCATCCACCTATGTTCCACAACTCCTAGATCATAATTATTAGATTTTTGGGTTATATAATGGGAAAAATTTTCTTTATAATACTCCTTTGATTATATGAAGGAAATAGAATCGATTTGAAGAAACAGGGTCGATTGGGCCTTGTTATTCTCTCTATTTCTTTATCAGGAAATTTAGAGAGTGTAGACGAAGAGATAACCTCTCTAAAATTCATGGAATGTATTACCCACCCAATTATTTTTTGTAATGTTTGTTTTTATTCTTAGATTTTATGTTTCCTTAATTTCATTAGGTCCCTTAAGAAACGTAAACCTAAAAACCATCCCAAAATCCATTAACCACCTATTAAAAATGTTATAATTTTAACAAGAATTTTATCATTTACTATTAAAACATAAACATGTATAAGGATAAAACATGAAACATTAACTCATATCATTCCTCCCATTATTATTTAACAACCTTGAATAAATTAAATTATTTTGAATATAATATATTTTTCTTATATTCACATTTATAATTTTTGAGTTAAAAATGACTTGAGATATATAATAAATTATTATTTTTTATAAAAAATTTATTGAATTATTTTACTTTTTGATCATTAAAATTCATGAATTCACTGACCCCGCACATGGTTCACACTTCATATTAAACTCATATTGATCCAAATAAATAGAACATGTGAATACACATTATATATGACATTATCTCAATACCAGTGGGTCATACTCATAGAACAATACTATAATAAGGAAAACCATCATGTGACCTAAATATAAAATGATAATTCATAACTATAACTTCATATTATAAAAAATTATTTATAATATAATCTTTTTGTCTCACGATATACCATAAATAGGGATGTACATTTCGTGTCATCCTACATAATTAATTTATTTATTATGTTAAAGACCATCCTAGATGGGCATACAATATTTTAACATGTACATTGACTATGTAAATGTAATAAAACCTAGTAAAAATGTCCATATATATCTCTTCCTTTTGAAAGGTAAAAATCATATCGTGTCCATTAAATCAATTTCATAGCACCATTTATGCACATAATGCAATTTACATCACAATAATATAAATTTTATAGCTTTTTTATAGTATATAAGTTTGTGATCAAATGTTACTCATTGATAATGTTCTCAAATTGAGAAACTAAAACACATTTTCAAAGATTGAAATAATAAATAGCACAAAAAACATGTAGTGTTCCTTCTCAATGGGTTAGTACTCATTATCTCATCTAATTGAGACCACAAAGTGAGAAATTCTTGATAAGAGGACTCAATTCTTATGAGTAACCAACAACTGATAGAAATACATAATCTATGTTCTATATGTATGATGTATTTATACTATAGGACATGTGTCTACAGTTAATATACCAGTATCTTAAGATTTTAATTGTAGTTTTAAACTGATATAATATATTAATAGAAAAATTAATATATGAAATTTAACATGTAAATAGTGGATATATATGTATCAATAATATTATGGGATAATTACATAATTCATAACTCTCTAGATAGATGATATGGTAACCCAATATTAATGATCGTGTTGGGTATAGGGAACCAAATTTTACAACACTCCTATATGAACTAGATACGAATTTCTAATAATCAAACTTCCAACTATCATATGAGAAATCCTGATTTTACTGAGTTATTGATTTAGACACTTGGCCTTAAATGTTTCCCAATATTGATACTCAATTATTTTGGACGTCACAACTTTTAGTAAAAATCCTCATGTGATGACTTCTATAAGTATATCACTTTTTACCTTTCAGAAACAGGAATAATTAGATAATAAAAATATTGTAGTCTTATAATATTTCATGCTATGATAATAATTTACCCAATTGGTTCGATTACAAGAATTATAATAAATAGTTTCATATTTTATACTACATATTTAACTATATTAGAATCTATAACATACTCATTATTTATTGACATGGCGATCACTGGATTCAATGATATTCTATTGCTCATTTCCTTATGGAAAATGTGATATCAAATCATTTAATCCATAGGAGCACAAGTTGTTTCCACTAATTACTATCATTTATTCCTCTCCACATCCTAGGAATATTCCCCTTATACATTATCATGTACTACTAGAATGTTTTGACTACCAACCAAGCATTTATCATGAATTTATTTTATTTTTTTACCATAATATATATATTATAAATATAGTATCATGTAAAAAGGATATTACATTAAATAGATCCAACTCTGAAGAATATATAATTCATTCCACCCTATTAATATCCTTCTATATCTCATATATGTTTTCTTGGAAAAATATATTTTTGTGACATGGGAAGTGACTCTCTCTAATTGTAATAACTTTTATTTTTCAATGCCTTTCTGATATGATCAATTACACTAAATCCAAGAACAAAATAGACCTGCCCCATAAGATCTAATTTCATTGAACATAGGTTATTATATTATTCCAATCTGTTGAGAGTTTCTTTTAATCTTGTCTAAAATATTTGTAAGACTAATAATTTATTTCCCACATGTAATCTACATATTTTACTTAGAAAATTATGATTCACCAACTAAAATGTTACATAAACCTAGAAAAAAAGAATTCCAAATGAATATTCCATGATCATATTGTCTGTATTATTTAATAAATATATCTATATAAATTTCATTTCTTATTCGATTTCAATGGTGTCACCAACCATTTCTGGTTGTTTCATATAAACACCTAACAATAAATATGGTCTTGAACTTCAATACCCAATATAATGATTATAGAAATTTGATATGGTGATTATAAGTCTAATATATTTATTTGGCTTAACTAATAGATCCTTACTGGTGCCACAGTTGTACCACCCATATATACTTTCTCCTGAATACCCACCAACATTTTACATAAATATAAGAAACTACAAGAATACATATTTGATTTTAGTAAATGGAATCGATTTGTTTCAATTTATTTGAACTTGTGGATATTAATATATTTCTATTTACTGCATTTTATAGGATAATGATTCATTAGTCATAATGAATAATATATCACCCACTTCAATGTATATAAAACCAACCTTTTGTTTTTTATAATCCTATACTATATATGTCTCGAAAAAAATTCTACATCTATAATATTCTATTGAAGTTATTTCTATTCAAACTATTTATACATCATATTTCTTGAAATTAACTAAGCCTATAATGATAACACTATCTCTCATAGATATGTTCACCCTTTTATAATAATATATTATATCACCTAAATAGAATTTTTCTTTTTTAGAGATTTACATTATATATTATATATACATTTGGATAATTACATATATTTATTTTTTTTCCCTATTGAAAATTTTTTTATTGACAAATCCTTTACAAACTATTTACATTTAAACATGTGTTTTGTCACAAAATGGATTTATCTCGTACTATAACTCATATGATATTCAATTGTCATTATTTTTGTATATGGTTATTCATAAATTTCTCTTTTTACAAAGCATGTATTGAGAGGATAAAAGAAGAATTTTCTTGACATATAATTGTCATCATTGATTCTCTGGGTGCTAACAAATTTTCTCTGATTTTCTTAAGTAAATGTTAGTTTATGAATAAAGTCAATCTATATTTTAATGATCTATGTATTCATGTAAGAATCATCAGCGATCCCCCTTTTTTAAAAAACACATTTGTAATGTGTGTAAGTAAATATATGTTTAGAAATAAATCCATTCTATATTTTAGTGATCGATGAATGTTTAGTAAAGTTTTTATTCAGCACGAAGAAACAAAAAACTCATATATTCTAAATGGGAATATTCCTTATATAAAATTTACATCTTTAATTTTCTTAAAGGAAACTCTTGATTTATATAGTCTTGCCTCTAGATTCTCTGAATAATTTATCTCAATATAAATCCAAACTATATTTTAAAGATTTGTGACTCACTATTATTTCAAATGGTTTAATTTATTAAAAGGTTATCAGTATTCATATCAAAAATACATGTGGTTTTTACCTCTAAGGAGTCTAAAAATCATACTGATTATATACTTTATAACTACTTTTAATTTTACTTGAAAAATAATTATCTCTCCATAACTGGGTATTACAAAGTATACAATTTTATATTCTTCATTAATTATTTATGATTAAAGTATTAATGAATTATTATCTATGTATGAGACATTGAAAATAAATCATTCCAAAATGAAATATTTTCTCGATGTGTCTGATGGAAACAATAGATAAATGTTTTTTATTACTCTACATTAAAAAATAGTTTAAAAATAATCAATAAACTTGAAAAAATAGTAGTCTTGTTCTTCTCAGTGCTGACATAGGAGTCACCTTTCTTCATCAACTTGTATGATCCAAATTAATTATTGTGATATTTTAGGACATAAATGGTTATTATATTTGGATACAAATGTATGAAACATATAGTGTTTCTAATACCAACACTACAAAAAATGGTTTATACCAATAGAAATATATATATAAATAATATATCTATTGGTAAAATTGAGAAATTAAAAGAGATAATAATTTTCATTCATATTGATTTTATGTACCAATACTTATTTTAAACAACAATTGTATCTATTGGTATTGATTAATTAAAACCAAAAATCTTTTACCAATAGTTGTATCTTTTACTTTATCATACTAATACTAACATTTTTTTAACCAATAATAAAACCTATGATTAATAATAATTATTACTAAAAAATATTTTTTTCATCAATAAAAGTAGTCACAATACACCATTTAATGATATTAACCAATTAAGAGAAAAAAAATTATATCTGTTATTATTTTTATAACCAAAGTTGATATTTAATTTTAGCGGTTTTTTTAAAATATCACATAAATTGGTTTTAATATTCAAATTTTTCTATGTATCAACAGTTGGGATATTTTATAAAATTTTCATTTAGTAAACATTAGAACACACTTTATAAAAAATTTAAATCATTAGTATATTTTAATATAGTAAACCCAATTAATAAAAACATGATAACAGATAAACATAATTGAAATATAATTGATTAATAATTAATATTCACATATTCAAATTTTATTTTTAAAATAGAAAAATTTTAATTTTAATAAAATTTAATATTTATTATATAACAAAAAATTAAGCAATTAGTAAAGATTATTTACATATTGACCTTTTATTTATTTGTTATATTTCTTTGTTGGTCGGAGTGGACACTCTAGAGGGGGGTTAATTGAGTTCTAATTAAAATTTCTGTTAAAATATTGTCTAGTTAAAATCCCCTGATTTATAAAATAACTTAAACTGTAGTGAGTTTATACAGATTGTAAATTTTCACTTAGCTTCTCAAAGATTGATTAGGTCTTGGTTAATTTAACCATAAGGTCAAACTAACTTTTGAAGCTAACCTATTGATTTACAATATGTGTAAACACTTTCTAATTTAACTATCAAATTATCTTCAAAATAGTTTTGTATTTCAAAGTAATAGAAGCGGAATAAATAAGATATATGTAGTATACTTTAAACAAAAATAAATGATGCACAGCAAATATAACAAGAGGTTCAGTCCCAAGCCGAGACTTAGTCCTCTCAAATATATATAAATTTGATCCACACCCTGGATCGGGGTTAACAACAGTTTTACAAAACTGTCCAAGCCAAGCAGGGACCTCTAACACTGTTCTTCATGGGAAACAAATAGACCAGGCCACACAAGGACCTCTTCCACAGTTGATGTGGGTAAACAAGAGTAAACAATTTTGGTTTGAGGATTTTGATATCCTCCAGTTCAGTGCAGGAGACAGTGTGTGTAAAGATATACAGAGTACACCACACTGCTCGAAAGTTAATAAATAAATCACATAGAGAATATAGATGACTGTTTAGAAAGATATAGTGATTATCAATGTAGCTCTGGACTCATTGGATTCATCAAGAATGCTTCTGAGTCCTTATTTTGTTTTTCTGTTGAAAAACAGAGTGTCGTAGTTCAGCTTGTCTTATTCAGGAGTGGGAAAGATCTCTTGATTCATCGTGTGTTCTTCAGCAGTATTGGATTGCACTCATGAGAGTTCTTTTAAGGTCTTTAACTCTTCTTCTTGTTCAGGATTGTTATTTTTTTTCAGCACTGTTCACTTGGGTGTATGTATGTTCTTCGTGTTATATATTCACACTTGCACACCGCTTTACGAGTAATGCATCTCAGTCATTCTTATATTCCATGAGTTCTGAAGTCAAAATGATTTCCTTCTCATAGGTACGAGATACGGTTTCCTAACATGCCAAAAACTATCATTAAATAACATTAATTGAATTAAAAACAACAAATATGATCATTAGCATTATTTAAATAATATAGACAAAAACATAAGAAACGGTGTCACAGTGATTATGGAAACGGTGTCTTCTTCACGGTGTGTGGTTCACGATATGAGCTTCACGGTGTGAGCTTCACGGTGTATGGTCACGGTGTCTAGTCATGGTGTCTGGTCACAGTGTCTGGTTCATGGTGTCTGGTCACGGTGTCTGGTCACGGTGAGTCCTTCATGGTGTCTGGGTCACGGTGTCTGGCCACGGTGAGTCCTTCACCGTGTCTCCATACTTAGACAAATATCTGTATCTGGACTAAGGCAGTGATATGCATAATATGGATTAAGGTTAATCATTAGAGAGTAAGAGAATGTGAATCATAAATATAAAGGTGTGATAATATATGTGAGATTTGTGATTATCCATAAGACTTGTAAATAATAAAGAGAGTAATTAACATCCATAAGATTTGTTATTATAAAAACATGATGTGTAGCTATTATTGAGATTGAAGAGAATTAGAAAGATGTGCAATGAAGATCGAGATTAATTAACAGTAAATAGATTTGTGATCATTAAAACATGATTAACACATGTGGAGTCCAACAACCTCCCCCATTTTGATGATCACAAATCATATATAGGCAGAATATAAATGACATGTAATATTAAAGATATTATCATAGTAAAAACATTTTAAAACTGATGCTTGTAGTTTTTCTCCACCATTTATACTATTATAGAACTGACACCTTTAGTTTTTCTCTCCCTTTTGGGATTATCAAAAAGTAGAGAGAATGAAATGAAACAATACATTTGGTATTAAACAAAGGGTTCAGAATACAATAAAACATGGAACAACAAAAGACATCCCATAAAAAACATCCCTCGGACTCTTTAGAGATCCACCTTGGCTTTACCTCTATCAGAAGCAGGAGTTGGTGCTGAAGTAGAAGAAGGCATAGATGTGGTAGAAAATCAGGGTAAGGGTAGACCTTCAAAAACAGATGGAGCCAAAGTAGGAGCAGTAGAAGATCTAGGCTGGGGTTGGTCAAGAAAGACTTGCCGGATCTGAGAAAGTTCTTGGCTAACTGTCATGGCAGTTGAGGCTAAGGCAGGTAGTCCAGGTCTAAGAGATGCAGCAGCTGGAGAAACTATAGTAGTACTCTGCACATGAAGATACGGCTTCAAAAGATTGATGAAATCAGTAATGATTTCACCACCCTACTGCATAGCCTATTCAAAATAATCCTTATTCTCCAGAAATCTGTCCAGCAATCTGCTGAACTGTAAAAGTTTCTGAACTTGAGATTTAAAAGCTAGATTCACCGGAGGGATTCTCAAATTTTCCACAAGATATCTAAAGTGATCTTTCATATCATTTTTAGAGAAAATTTGGGAAAGATACAAATCTATTTTCTTGGAGATCTCTTGTTGAGAATCATTGGCTATCTTAGAATGAATCCTAACCATGTCCAATGCTCTATCACTATTCTTAATCACTTCTGACAAAGAAGATAGATCCAAGCCACTGAAGGCATTCTGAAATTCTTCCTTTATTATGGATCTCAACATAAAATCATCCAAAGAAGTTGTGGAGGTATGAATAGAAACAGGGGAAGCCTTGACATCTTCGGTTAAAACTTTGAGCTGTTTCAGAACTTTTTGCAGACATCTAGTGTATTCATCTATAAGCTTATTCAGATTTTCCACAAGCTCTCTCATGCGTTCCATCATTTTGGTGTGCCTTTTTCCAATATTTTCATAAAAATATAGTAGGTATGGATGAACTTGAGACACAATATCCCTATCAAAGAGGGAATCAGAAGACTCAGGAGAAACATCAACAGGTGCAGGGGAAGAAACAGGAGCAGGCTCTGATCTCAAAGATAACTCATTCTGCAGACTTGCTACCATAATTTTCAGATTTTCAACATCAGCACTCAGCAGCTTATTCTCTAATATGACTTGTTGAATTTCTCAGATCATCCTTTGTTGAATATGCAGGATAATATTTTCTAAGATAATTGATGCGTCTTCTTGACTTAACTGAGTCACTAGGCGAGGTTGAGTGGAGACAATTTTCTCAACTCCATCTAACAATGTCTCTCCAAAAACTTTCAGATCATATTTGGTCACAAAGGAGTGAATCTCAGGTAAGGATGCTTGTAAAGGTAAAGGTTCAGATTTTGGTTGAGGTTCAGAGTCATCTTCAGACTCAGATTCTGATTCTGATTGAGGAAGGGGCTCTAGGTCTGGTTCGGAATGAGATAAGGACTTCAGTTGAAACAGAGAAGAAAGATCCATTCCAGTTTCAGTCACTTGCGGTGACTCATTCACATCATACAAGGTTGGGAACTCATACAGAGAGTAGACAAAAAAAGTGACAGAAGGTTGAGAAGATTCAGCAGATCCAACTTCCACAATATCAAGATTTTCTAGGTTCCTCCCCCTCAACTTGTGCTTCCCTTCTAGATTATTGAGGTTCATGAACATGTACAAGATCCACAGGATCATCCCTAATCTCTTCAGAAAACTATTGCCTTGCCATCTGAAAGGCAATTTCCATTCTTTCTTCAGCAGATGGAATAATAACAGGAACCGACTGTTCCACTGGATAAGCTTCCAGACTTGCATCTTTCTCAACAGAAAGAGTCTCTTCAACAAGTTCTGCCTCTAAGGTTGCTTGCTGTTCTGAAACAGGAAAAACCAATTTCCTTGCAGCATTGGGATGAGCTTATTCCTCATCAAGAACAACTGAAGGATCCTTTGTTCTTTCCTTTTCAACAACAACTTCCTCTCATTGAGGTATTTCAGTAGGGATAACAGCAGGGACAACATCCCTTTCCTCTTCAACCGGAACTGTTTCCATTTGAGGTATTACAAGTTCTTCTCTAGGTGGTACTTCAGCTGTTACTTCTTCTTTTTCTTCTTCTACTGAATACTCAGCCACTTCATCTAGTTCCAAACCAGGATCAGCTAGGTTCTTATGCCTTCATGGATAGTCAATAGGATTAAACTTTCTATACAGTTGATCACTATCCTCAACCCATTGCTTCTTCTAGGGGTTCCAGCTTATCTTCATCCTTCTGATGATAGGCATGGATAGGCAGAAATCAAGATTCTCTAACTTTTATTCATTCGGTTCAACCATCCCTTTTGCAACTAACATAGCTGAAATCATCCTTGAGTAAAACAGGGAGGTGGATTTGGAAGTTACTTTGATCAGCTCACAGATATGGTTGATAACATACTTACACGGACTGATCTTATGGCCATTCTTCAACAGGTGAATTAGGAACACATCCTGATACTTCATCACAGCAAAATCTCCTTTTCTTGGACTAACCAAATTCTGAACAAACTTGAACAGAAGTCTTGTCTCCCCATCTAGTTCCGCAGCTATGGCCCTTCGCTTGGTGCCATTTCCAGTTAGACTTTCCAAATCAGTCTCCAGGTCAAAGATATCGGTTTTTGGAGGAGGTTCTCTCTGGTAATCTTCACAAACTCCTTCATGTGGAATTCTTAGGCATACATCCCACAGCCTTGAAGAGAAAGAACACTTCTGACCATCGATCCAGCTGGTCACCATAAAGCTTTCTCCAAACTCAAAAGAAAACTTCTCATACTGATAGAATTGAGATACAAGCCTTGGGTAAATCGTTCTATTCTGTCCAGTGAACCATTCAAGCCATCCTTGTTCTCTTAAAACTTTCAAAACTAATGATCTTCTAGACAGCAACCATTCAGGGAAAACCTCTTCTTCAGGTACAACTATATGTCTTACCGGGTTTGGGTTTAGAGGTCCTTCAGGAGCTATCCTCAGTATCCTCTTCTGTTTCTTAGAGAAGCACTTCTCAGAAGAGGGTGAAGATGGACGCTTCATCCTTGGAATTCACTAAAGGTTCGGGCGAGAGGGAAGAGAAGGTTCAGGAGAGAGTTCGGGTAATGAATCGAATGAAACCCTTAAGTTTTATCATTTGGGAATGTCAAACGTCATAAAAACAAAAACGCGGGCAATTAAAGAGCGGTGAAATAAAAATTACCGTGATACGGGTTAAAATAAAAATAAAGATAACTCTTCATGGTGAGACAGTGAGTTGGTATTACGGTGAGATAGAATACTAGTCATCACGGTGAGACAGTTTATTGTCATCACGGTGAGACAGTGAGCATTTTATATAGTCACGGTGAGACAACGAGTTGTCAGACCGTGAGCATAAAACAGTAACTTAGAAACAGTATGTATGAAACCGTAAAGTAAAGTATAGTAAAGTATTAAACATTGAAATCAGTAAGATATTAATTTATGATTAATCATAACAAGATCATGTATGATGTAGTCTAATCATTTCAAAATTTAATGGTTTCGTGAATATATCAGCAAGTTGATATTCAGTACCAATGAATTCCAAAGTGATATCCCACTTTTGATAATGATCCCTCAAAAAGTGATGTCTTACATCAATATGTTTTGTCCTAGAATGAGAAACAGGATTCTTAGAAATATTAATAGCACTTATGTTGTCACAATTTATCGAGACATGTCTGAATTGATATCCATAGTCTAGTAATGTGTGTTTCATCCACAAAATTTGTGCATGACAACTTCCAGTAGCTATGTATTCAACTTCAGCAGTTGATAATGCAACAGAATTTTGTTTCTTACTACACCATGATACTAGTGACTTGCCTAAAAGGTGACATGTTCCAGAGGTTCTTTTTCTATCTAGATTACATCCAACAAAGTTAGCATCAGAATAACTAACTAATTCAAATGATTGTCCTTTGGGATAGAACAGTCCTAAATTGGGAGTATGCTTGAGGTATTTGAAAATTCACTTTACAGCATTTAAATGTGACTCTTTAGGGTTTTCTTGAAAATGAGCACACATACACACACTAAAAATAATATCAAAACGACTAGCAGTCAGGTAGAGTAGACTTCCAATCATTCCTCTATAGGTGTTTTGATCCACATATTTACCATTTTCATCAAGATCCATCTTACAGGTGGTACTCATGTGAGTGTCACTACGTTTTGTGCTTTCTAATCCAAATCATTTTAAAATAACTCTAGTATATTTACTTTGAGTTAAAATAATTCCATCATCATTTTGAAAGATTTAAAAACCAAGAAAGAATTTAAGTTCACCCATTAAACTCATTTTAAATTAATTTTGCATCATTTTAGAAAAATCAGTACATAATTTGGTTTTTGAAGATCCAAAAAAAATATCATCTACATAAATTTGTACAACTAAAACATCTTTAGAAATTCGTTTTATAAACATAGTAGGATCAGCTATTCCTTTTGTAAAACCTTTAGAAATTATAAAAGTACTTAATCTATCATACCACGCTCTTAGATCTTGTTTTAAACCATATGAAGATTTTGATAGTTTGAAAATATGATTTGGAAAATGAGGGTTTGAAAATCCAGGTGGTTGTTCAACAAAAACATCCTCAGAAATATATCCATTTAAGAATGCACTCTTGACATCCTTTTGATATAGTTTGAAATTTAGATGTGCAACATAAGCAAGTAAAATCCTAATAGCTTCTAATCTGGCTACTCGAGAAAAAGTCTCCTCATAGTCAATACCTTCTTCTTTACTATAGCCTTATGCAACTAATCTAGCTTTATTTCTAACTATATTTCTAGATTCATCTAATTTATTTCTAAACACCCATTTAGTGCGTATTGTGAAAGTGTCCTTAGGTCTTTCAACAAGATTACAAACTTTATATCTTTCAAACTGATTGAGTTCTTCTTACATAACAATTACCCAAAATTCATCATTAATACAATCATCAATGTATTTAGGTTCAAGCTGTGACAAGAAGACTTGATGTTCAACCTGATTTCTAAGAGAAGCTCTAGTTTGTGTCCCTCTATCAAGATTTCCTACAACAGCATCTAAAGAATGATTCTTTAGAATTCTAGTTGATTTAGTAATGGTAGGACCAGAAACTTCAGGTTCACCAACAGGTTGGGAATCAATAGAACTAGGTTCTGGAAAATTTCTAGAACTGGTTGTCTTTATAGCAGGTTCATTTGATTTGTCATTAAGGTCCAGAACAGATAATTCTTCTTCAAGATTTTCAAGAGAGGTTTTAGGCTCATGTGGATCAGTTTCATCAAACATGGTGTGAACAGATTCTTCCACACACTTGGTTCTTTTATTGAAAACTCTATAGGATTTACTAGAAATAGAATAACCTAGGAAAATTCCTTCATCACTCTTGGATGAAAACTTGTCAAGATTATCTTTGGTATTAAGAAAAAAGACTTTTCAGCCAAAGACTCTAAAGTAATTGACTTTAGGTTTTCTATGGTTCCACAACTCATAAGGGGTCCTCTTAAGAACAGGTCTGATCAAGACTCTATTGATAATATAACAAGCCTTATTTACAGATTCAGCCCAAAAATAAATAGGCAGGTCATATTCATTAAGCATGGTTTTGGGAATTTCTTACAGGGTTCTATTACTCCTTTCTACTACACCATTTTGCTGAGGTGTCCTAGGGGCAGAAAATTTATGACTATAGCCATTGTGTGAGAAATAGGATTCAAATTCATTATTCTCAAACTCACAACCATGATCACTTCTTAGAGTTTTAATCTTAAGTCCACTAAGATTTTCTACTGATTTGGAGTATTTAGCAAAGTAAGAACAAGATTCACTTTTGTGAGCTACGAAGTATACCCAAGTATATCTAGAAAAGTCATCTACTAAGACATAGACATAGTGCTTCCCATTTAAACTAGAAACTCTAGAAGGTCCAATCAAATCCCTGTGAACCAACTCGAGATGTTGAAAAGTTGAATCTTTTTTCTTTGATTTGAAGGAAATTTTGTGTTGCTTTCCCTTTTGAAAGGGATTACAAACTTTGTCATTTTGAAACTCAAGTTTGGGTAGGTCTCTCACTAAGCTCTTCATAGTATGTTTTCTAAGTGAGTATATATTGCAGTGTCCTAATCTTCTGTGCCAAAGCCAAGACTCTTTATGAAAATCATTTAAATAGATAATATTTTACATGGCTAAAGAATTTAAATCAACAACATAAACATTTTCATTTCGCAGGGTAGAAAATACTAAAGCATTTTTAGAATTAAAAACATTGCAAGAATCATTTTCAAATTTAACATTAAAACCATCATCACAGAACTGAGAAATACTTAACAGATTATATTTAAGTCCATCAATGAAAAAAACTTTAGAAATTAATATTGAGTCAGTGTTACCAATCTGGCCTAAGCCGATGATTTTCCCTTTAGAATTATCACCAAAGGTGACAAAGCCTACATCAATTATGACTAAGATTTTAAAGCATGAGAAGTATCCTGACATATGTCTTGAACATCTACTGTCCAAGAACCAAGTCTTCCTACAGGAGCTCTTTAAGCAGGTTTCCTACATAACAGATTTAGATAGAAAATGATTTTGGTACCCATATTTTCTTGGGTCCAGACAGGTTATAAATCAAAGCTTTCAGTACCCAAATTTGTCTTATGGGTCTCATAAAATTTGTAGAATCAATAGACTTTGAAATATAATCCTTATTAGATCAGTAACTATGAATATAACTAGTTGAAGCATATAAATTTCCAGAACTAGAACTAGCAGTATTCTGTCCAGATTTAGGAATAAATCTATTCTTAGTAAACTGTCTATGTCCAGGTTTGTAGCCTATTCCAGTAGTGTATTTTGGTGAAACTGGATTTCCTATCATTTGAGTTAGTGTATCCTTTACATTAGTGAAATTCTCTAAATCCTTTTCTGAGTTACTCATTAGACATTTTCAGTTTAGTGTTCTCCTTTAACAGTTGATCATTTTTCTATTTTTCAATAGCAAGTTCAGTTTTAAAAGTAGTAGTGAGAGCATGTTATTTGTTTAATGATTTGTATTTATCCTTAAGTCCATTTCATGTCTCTTCTAGTATATTACAATATTCAAACAATTTCTCACTATTAATGTTTTCAGAATAAGAATCAGATTCTGCACTGTCTTCAGAATAATAAGAATTTAAAACAGGAGTATCTAAGATTACCTCAAATGTGTTTGTCATAAAACACATGTTTTCTGTATTTCTGTTTTCAGTCTCAGAAGCTTCAGATTCAAAGGAGTTATCCTCATAAGTGCTCCAAGTAGCCTTCATAGCCTTTTTGTACTTACTGTCCTTGTAATCATATTTCTTCTTGAATTTGAGCTTTGGGCAGTCTACTTTAATATGTCCTTTTCTTTTACACTCATAACAGACAACTTCATCAATTTTATTTGACTTTTTCCAATCCTTCTTCCAATGTCCCTTATTGTCATACTTTCCTTTGTAATTTTATTTTCTGAAGAATTTATTCTTCTTATAAAATTTCTTAAACATTCTAGCTATCTGAGCCATTTCAGCATCACTATCAGAGTCTGAATTTTCACTGGTTGAACTGTCAATAGGTAGTTGAGATTTATCTTTGTCCTTGCTCTTTGAAGCAGTAGTCTTGAAAGCCACTGATTTCCTCTTAGGTTCATCATCTTCCTCTTTATTCACCTTGAGTTCTTCCTCATGCATCATAAGCTTACCAATGAGTTCTTTGAGAGGTAGAGCGGCAATGTCACATGACTCTTTGATTGAAATAGATGTGCCCCTCCATCGTTCTGGAAAACATCTCAATATTCTCATAATTTGTTCCTTTGCTGGAACAACCTTTCCAAGTGAATTCATTGTATTGATTATCTCATTAAACCTGAGATACATGTCAGAAATAGGTTCATTAGTTTTCATTTTAAAATTATCATATTTAATAGAATAATTATTTAATCTCATTTTATTAACATTGGTTGTTCCTTCATGAGAAACACCCAAAGTATCCCAAATTTCAAAAAGTAGTTTTACAAGTAGAAATTCTATTAAACTCTTCATCTCCTAAAGCACAGTACAGGGCATTCATGGATTTACAATTAATTTTGTAAGCAGACTTTGTAGGTTCATCCCAAGTGGATCTAGCAGTAGTGGGAAGATTATATTCTGATTCTATGGTAGTCCAAATATCAAAACCTCTGATTTCTAAATGAATTTTCATTTTAAGTTTCCACTGAGCATAGTTTGTACCATTGAAGAAAGGTGGATTGTTAGTAGCAGCACCCTCTAGTCTATTATCCATAACTAGATTTTAGAAAGATAATTTAAAGAGATAAAAATTTATAATTAACAAAAATTTAAAATCTTTAAATATGAAACTAAAATCACAGTTGAAAAATAGAGTATTTCAAAAATATTTAAACAAAAACTAATCCTCTGATACAAAATGTTGGTCGGAGTGGACACTCAAGAGGGGGTGAATTGAGTTCCAATTAAAATTTCTATTAAAATATTGTCTAGTTAAAATCCCCCTATTTATAAAATAAGTTAAACTGTAGTGAATTTATTCATATTTTAAATGTTCACTTAGCTTCTCAATGATTGATTAGGTCTCAGTTAATTTAACCACAAGTTCAAACTAACTTTTGAAGATAACATATTGATTTACAATAACTGTAAGCACTTGCTAATTTAACTATCAAAGTAGCTTCAAAATCATTTTGTATTTCAAATTAATAGCAGAGGAATAAATAAGATATATGTAGTACACTTTAAACTTAAATAAAATATTCACAATAGATATAACAAGAGGTTCAGTCTCAAGCCGAGACTTAGTCCTCTCAAGTATATATAAATTTTATCCACACCCTGGATCGGGGTTAACAACAGTTTTACAAAACTGTTCAGGCCACGCAGGGACATCTACCACTATTCTTCGTGTGAAACAAATACACCAGGCCACACAAGGACCTCTTCCACAGTTGACGTCGGTAAACAAGAGTAAACAATTGTGGTTTGAGGATTTTGATATCCTCCAGTTCAGTGCAGGAGACAGTGTGTGTAAAGATATACAGACTACACCACACTGCTTGAAAGTTAATAAATAAATCACATAGAGAATATAGAAGAGAGTTTATAAAGATCTAGTTATTATCAATGTAGCTCTAGACTAGTTGGATTCAGCAGGAATGCTTCTGAGTCCTTCTCAGGTTTTTCTGTTGAAAAACAGAGTGTCGTAGTTCAGCTTGTCTTCTTCAGGAGTGAGAAAGATCTCTTGATTCATCGTGTGTTCTTCAGCAGTATTGGATTGCACTCATGAGAGTTCTCTTAAGGTCTTGGACTCTTTTTCTTGTTCAGGATTGTTCTTCTTGTTCAGCATAGTGCACTTGGGTGTATGTAAGTTCTTCGTGTTGTATATTCACACTTGCACACCGCTTTATGTGTATTGCATCTCAGTATTTCTTATATTCCACTAGTTCTAAAGTCGTCATGATTCCCTTCTCATAGGTACGAGATATAGTTTCCTGATATTCCAACAACTATCATTAAATAACATTAATTTCATTAAAAACAAAAAATATGTCCGTTAGCATTATTTAAATAAAATAGACAAAAACTTAAGAAACGGTGTCACAGTGATTATGGAAACGGTGTCTTCTTCACGGTGTGTGGTTCACGGTATGAGCTTCACAGTGTGAGCTTCATGGTGTCTAGTCACGGTGTCTGGTCACTGTGTCTGGTCACGGTGTCTGGTTCACGGTGTCTGGTCACGGTATCTGGTCATGGTGTCTGGTCACGGTGAGTCCTTCATGGTGCCCGGGTCATGGTATCTGGTCACGGTGAGTCCTTCACGGTGTCTCCATACTTAGACAAATATCTGTATTTGGACTAATATAGTGATATGAAGAATATGGATTAAGGTTAATCATTAGAGAGTAAGAGAATGTGAATCATAAATATAAAGGTGTGATAATATATGTGAGATTTGTGATTATGCAAAATACTTGTAAATAATAAAGAGAGTAATTAACATCCATAAGATTTGTTATTATAAAAACATGATGTGTAGCTATTATTGAGATTGAAGAGCATTATCAATATGTGCAATGAAGATCGAGATTAATTAACAGTAAAGAGATTTGTGATCATTAAAACATGATTAACACATGAGGAGTCCAACATTCTTAGATATTGAATTTTTATATATATTAAATTCATTATATATTATATTTATTTAATTTTATAAAAGTAAAAATATTTATATTTTCAAATATGTTTTTTTATTTTTAATTTAAAATATTTAAAGTAACATGGTAATTTCGTTATGTAATTTATTATATATTTAAGAAATATTATATTTTATTATAAGGACTACTTCCTCATCTCTACTCACGCATGTGCCCCCGCCTCACCTCCTCAGACTCTAGGCTTCCCAAATTCCTACATCTGCCTCCATACTACGGTTTTCTTCCTCATCCTACCTATTTTCCCCCTCTGATTCCTCCTACAATGTTCTTCTCATTTACATGATCTATAACCTAGTGTTTCGTTCCCTACTACTCCTCCATTGGTTTCTTCATTCGAAACTCTCTCAAATGTTTATCTTTAAGATCTCAATAGATCTATGACTCGCATAAATTTCCTTCGGTGTGTTTTATTGTTAACAATATCTTCACCATTTCTAAATCGTCAAAAATATTTTTCATTTTCTTCTTCTACGATTTCAGGTGAAAGGAATAATTAGGCAAGTTTATCATTAATTTTCTAACTCTTCTTAATTTCATTGAATCATTAAATTTCATTACCTCAATTCCCAAATTTTATCGATCTTACTCCCAAACAATTTTCCATTCTAACACTTTAATTATGATAGAAAACATTTTCAGAAAAATTATCTTTCTAATTTTTTAAATAGGTTTTTTAAATTTTTTCAATTTAATTTTATCATTAGGATTTTAATTTTTTTCCCATTATAATATTTGTATTGTAGTGATTCAATTATCATGTGTAATTTCCATGTTTATTTATTCTATAGTATGTACATAATTTATTTCAATTTATGTATCCATATTTAATATATAATGTCTTCAATGCAATTATATTATTCATATTAATTAAGAAAATATATTTATTTTGATCAATATATATTAGGAAAATGTATTTTAATAAGTACATGTTACATATGAACAAATGTTTTAATCTAACATATATGATAACCAATTTCAGTAAAAATAAAATGCATATACTGTGATAAATATATGAATAAAAACTAAAATTAAATTTTCACCATAAAAAATAAAATAACGTTTTACTTCTAAACCAAAATTACATATCACATTAGGTATTTTAGTATAGAACTAATATTTAATATCCATTATTGATATGTGTTTTTTTGACCTATATATATTTATCTCAATATTACTTAAGAACTAATGTTAAAAACTAATATTGGTTTAGTGCCTATAAGTATTTTTGATCAATTCATAATAGAATAATGGTCATTTATGTTTTTTTATCAATAAATATTAGCTCATAACTAACATTGTGATATGACATTTGTTATAAATATTAAGAATACAACAAGATATATAAAATATATTAAATTATATAAATATAAATTAGATAACAATATAAGTTCTGTTATTAAAATATCATAACTAATATTAAATAGATTCATTAAAACTATAATTTTACATTATATATGAATCTGAACAAATATTGTATATGCATTCTACCCACACACGTCTTCTTCTAAATGTTTCCATTCATTTTACCACCTCATTATATACTCCAAGAATATTTAGATAATTTTATATAACTCATTAACATTTTTTTGTGATTTTATAATTAGACATGTCTTGTGGTACCTTTTCATCTTTATGACATTCATAAAGTTTTTTTTGTACCTTTTATTTGTTATTATATTTTATACATCCATGTGCGGTCGATGTTTTTGATTGATATAGATATAATGTGAAAGGGGTATTCTTCTTAGGCACACTTGAAAAACTATGAGTGGGAAGATATATAAACATCTATTTTGGTTTATACATTTTAGGATAATATAAATTCATGCAAGTGTGTATGTTAACAACTTTTACATCACTATATTGTTTCCCTTAATTTTTATTTCTATACATAAAAAATATAGGGTTCTTTAATTCCTTATTAAGGTTATCAACCCACAAAAGAAGGACCTTTTTTAATTTCACTAAAATTTCATATTTAAACATGATTTAAAAATTTTACCAACCACATACATACTTCCTTTTATATTAACATATTGGAGATCATAGAACACTCATAACAACATGTTAACCTAAACTATTTTGAAAAAAAAAATTATATAATTATAAAGAGATTTGACATATATTTCATGAGTCCATAACCACTCTAAATGTATTCAAAATATTTTACTAATAAAACTATTGTTTTTCGGCTGCTACATGTTTTTTTCTCTTTTCCACTTCTTAGAATATGAATTGAATGAACAAACCACTCAAAAACTGCAAGTAGATCACCCAATGTATGTTATTATGCTGAATAATCAATAATAATAAATTATAATATATTTCTCTTAGAATGTGAAATATACTCAAGGTAACTCCTCTAAAAGATCTCACCTATCTCTGATTATAACAAAAATTGAAAACCAATAGAACTATGTTTCCCCTTCTTTTATAGTTTTGAATATAGTTTCATTTACAGTATCTATTTTAAGTCATCATAGATCATAGTTTATTTTATATTGGTACTGAATCAAATATGTTTGGTGGAAATTTAAAAAGTATTCTTTGAGTGGTTGTTTGAATCTTTCACACATGGAAGACTATAAAATGTATTTTTTTCAGCTCTTTTTTCCTTTATTTGCATTGAATTTAAATGTTTTGATAACTTATTTTTCATTTTTGGCATAAGATCTATGCTTCAGTGTTTCATATGTTGATCATGATAATTATCATGTATATTTATGAGTTGGAATCCTTTTATATGAATTTAATTTCCTTAGGGATTCTAATATCCATTAATGTTGTTTTCTTTTGTAATATAAATTGTTTTCTAAAAAAATAGAGTATAAATTTGTAGTACTATAATAATGTTCTATGAAATGGGATTTTATTTTATGCAATATTATTATTTACTGGATGAAGTAAATTTTAATGTGTGCTGGACAATTTGGTTGTTTGATAGGTGTTTAACAGGTGCTACTTCAATGAGATAACGATGAAGTTGGGATATGTGTTGGGAAAATTAGAGATATGATGAAGTTGTTTAACTGCAATCAAACATATAAGTTGTTCATGTTCAGGTGATGGTGGTCCTCTACAATCAAACATAGTGTGTCGTCCATTCAAAGCTGGGACGGGTTCAGTTTAAAAATAGAAGGGTGGTCTAGTGTAATAAATGTGATGATGGTAAAGTTTTGCATGTTTAGATCCACTACAGTATATAATATCTCATGTGAATAGATAGGGATTCCATGACAATAACAAATGATGTTTGTGTGAAATAGATTGTAGATGAAGTTTCATCGAGTTCTATATAAAGACTCATAGTCTTTAAAAATTCCTAAACATGTTTGTAATATGTTTCCTTCATATTTTTGTGTGTTCATGAAGTTTGAACACGAATTTTAATTATATTTGAATGTCAAATAAAATCGTAGTTTTTTTGTGTTAAAAATAAGATAATTTTAAAAATATTATATAATAAATATAATAATACATTATATATAATAAATAAATGAATATATTATATATAATTATATTAATAAATACAATATAAGATTTAAAAAAAATATTGGAATACATCATTTGAAAAATAATTTAAAAATAAATATTAATTTTTGGCATTTTTTATAAATGTTAATAATGTTATCAATATATATATTAGTCATATTAATCTCTTAAAAAACATTTTGACCAACACATATATTATATTTGGGTATTATTATAGTCACGATAGAATCTTTTATCTATCACATTAAACATTTAGCAACATAATTTTAAACAACAATTTAGTGAAAGGGACATCTATGTTGGTAAAATGATTTTCCAACAGAAACTTTTCTTGTACAAAAATATATGCCCATGTTGGAAATATTGAAATATTTTTAAGAGATATAAAATAGAAACATCATATGCAGTGATGAATATATATAAAGTAAAATAATTTTCATTCTTCCACTCTATTGCATCATATTTTCCCTTCCATTTACTTATTATAACACGTGTGAAGCAAATAACCACTTATTGGATGATCTCCCTCTTTATCTTTGTTTTCCCACAATGGAAATGGGAATGTGTGATTATAATTTTTACCTTATCATTATTCTTGTTCATCATATGAAATAAATATTCATATTATTTTATGTTCATATTATCTTGGTGAACCATATCAAAAATATATTGAAGTTTATTTTACATATAATTCATTTTATAATGATAAATGACAATAGATTAATTAGGTAATGGAGATAAAATAACGATTTGTATTTTAATATTATTATTTATCTTTCAGTTTACATGTGTTCAGTGTCATCATAACCTCATTCATTACTCGCATTAATTTATCCTTAGATGATTCATAGATATGATTAAATATGGTATGATTATACAAGAGTCTCATTTAAGAATACTTTTAAGCCACAGTTTCTTTTGAAGTTGGATCATCTAGTAAGGGGCTTTACCACACTTAATTTCCTTCTGAACCATTGTATTATATGCAATAACCTGAATCACATAGAAATTTTTGTGGGTTAAGAAATATATTTTTTTTATTTCTGACCATAGTATTTTGGTAGTGTAACCTTCCATTGTTGAAAAATAAAACATAATTATATTAGAACTTATATATTGAATATTAGTTTTCAGACATTATAGATTTATTATTATTAAATATATCCCACTATTTTAAACAATCCTTGTAGTACTCAAAAAATTGATTTGGAACACTCACTCACTTGATTATACTAGTGGAAAGGATCCTTATACCACTTTTTATAGCCTGATATGTTCCTTTCATACTACTATAAGAGTATAAGGTAGGATTTTAGTTGGCCAGCAACATTAACTAGTGTTTTAGGAACTATTGAGAGGAGTCTCATCTTTTGAAAATCCTATCCTTTCATTACTCAATGATTTGCCTCTATTATTTCAACAAGCTTTCTCTGGAAACATCTTTTCTAACAAATTTAGTTATGTTTACCAAACACTTTTTTTAAGAATTACTTATTCATAAGATGCATTATAAACTATGGATGACTATAAATGAAAACATATAGTTTTTTCAAATTCATGTAATGGAATGAGTTAATAGTTAACGAATTAATATTTACAATGTTGAATTTTTTTTATTTTTCTTAGTAAATTAAATGTATTTATATTTATCTTTATTCCTCTATTTTATCTAACCTAAATCACATCCATGATCAAATAAAAAAAATCCTTGTTCATGATAATTAAATACTCAAATCACATCCACGATCAAATTCATGCATTTCACCAGTTATGATTCAAACTGGCACTTGACTCAAACCATATCTCTATAAAGGCCTATAATCTTTATGATATATACTCAAACACAAGTTATGGGAACTTAAAATGAAAGAAATTACTTTTATATCACTAAAAATATGAAAATTCATTACATTATACATTTAAAGTTGAAGGGATAGTGGAATTATTGTCTTAAATAATATTTAAATACAAATTATTATAAAAACACTAATTAATAATTAAATAAATCAAACATTCATGGGTAGGACTCAGCACATGATCAGTGAACATGTAATTAAATTGCATAATAAAAAAATAAAATTGAAAAAAAACAACACAAATATTATATTTATTCCTTAAACTCACATTAAAATAAT
Organism: Viscum album; assembly: GCA_963277665.1. Lineage (NCBI taxonomy): Eukaryota > Viridiplantae > Streptophyta > Magnoliopsida > Santalales > Viscaceae > Viscum > Viscum album. Next base: position 904,056,325 of record OY728151.1, read on the forward strand.
TTTAATTATCTATTGATGCATCTTGTGGGTCCCAAAATAATTTTATTAAACCCCAAGAGATTACATTTATTTTTTTAAAGAAAATAATTTTTTTTATTTATTTTGACCCAAAATTGGTAACCATATTTTTATATAGGCCTAAGTTGGTACAATTAGATTAAGACGGACGGAGATAAGCTTTAATGACTAATCTTGGGTCAGGTTACATGATAAGGGTGTGGGTAAGGCATCCTGCATCGATGGATCATGGTACAGTGGGTGCCCCTATGTGAATGGATACATCAAGAAAAAAATATATTATTTCAATTATACCTCATGCATCACTCAAGAATAATGTGGTCTCCCCTCCCTTGTCAAATTGAAGAGGGAAAAGGGGAATGGTTATCATACTTTTCATGCCAAATAAAAAATTAATTAAATTGTCATGTGTTTCCATAGCCTCCACACCCCCCCCCCCTCTATTTTTGAATTTTTTTTATAATATTAAAGTTGTTTGATCATATACCCCTCACCCATGATATATATATATATATATATTATTCTTAAAATTAATGTGTCGTGTATATTAATCCATCCCCACATAGAAGTCTCAATATATATATATATATATCTTAATTTATTTTAAAAAATCAATATTCAATTGATTAGAACATGATGGTATGTACTCAAATTGAAATGTCGTAAGTAGTGTTGGGGACACATAGAATCCCTATTTTTGAATATTATCAAATTTAGTTAACATTTTGAATTAAATAATTTTATTTTTTATCACATAACAATTGAAGGAATGAAGGCTCTACAGAAGCATGGAATACCAATATTTTCCAAAAAAATCAATTGGATTAAAATTATATAATATATTCATTTATATAATTTCTTTGAATAACCCATCTATAAAATATAATTTAATTTAAGAAAAATGAACAATAATCAAATGAAATCATAAAGGGTGGAATGTTCATTTGTCAATTCCAATTTGATCTACTCATTGTTGATGTGTCCTAACATGAAGGCACTAGGAGAGGCTTCCTATAAATCTTACACATATGCAATAAAACTCATAGAATATTTTTCATTGATTAAAATGTTCTATCATGGTTAATCAAATTTCTTTAAGCGTCCCTTTGACTGCATGAATAACATCGGCCTGATCTGAGGAATCACTATCAACATGACCACGTTCGTCTCTTGGTTTATCTCTCTAGAACATTAGATATATGAATATTAGAGAGAACATATCTCAAATTATATAAAGTAATGGGAACCACATTTTGGGTGAAATTTTTTACTTTATAATTAGGTTTTTAGTTTCCTTAATTATCCTTATCTCTCATAAAAAATCAAAACCTAAAAACCACTTAAAAACCACCAACATCCTATCAAAATTATCATAAATTTTACAAGTATTTCTACAATTTAACATTTAATTTTATAAAAAACAAACCATTAATGTGGCTAATTCTTCCCATGGTTAGTAAATGAACCCTGAACGTGTTATATTCATTAAAAAAAGCATATTATCTCATTTTCAATTTTATATATAAGTGTCTTGTGAATTCCACAAGAAATATATTCAATTATTATTATTATAATCTTAATTAATATAAATGATTTTTTTTTCTTTTGATCATTCAAACTTGAACAATCACCATCCTCTTCAAATGGGGCCCTCTTTATCTTAATCTCTTATCCATCCAAATATATAGAACCTATTAATACACATTGTGTGAAACCCAAAAGGACCATAACTTGATAATAGTGAGTTGAAACCATAGAACAAGTGTGATATCTTGTGACATGTCATGGAATATAAAGAGAAAAAACAACACATCACTACAACTAGCTCCTAAGAAAAAAATCTGTGTAATTTAATCTATTGGTCTAGTGGTATCTCATAAAGTGGGATACAATATTTGTGTATTCATACTTAAATTATTTCATTATTCTTTTAATGACTATTCTAAATAGAATTTTCATTTTCTACCATGTTCATAAAATAACTACAGGTATTACCATCATGGTTAACTAATCTTGATATATCAATTTATTTAAAATGTTGTATATGATTTTTCAAAATTATTTTTACAAGTTAACATTTCAAGTGATAAAACAAATACCCTTAACAAGGATAATTACTCCCATGATTAGTAAATGATCCCTGAACATGTAATATTCATTCAAAAAAGAATAATATCTCATTTTCAAAATAGCATATTATCTCATTTTCAATTGTATCTCATTGTGTGGGTTCTCATGTTCTTAGGATGAGTGTTATATCAGTATAGTTTGTCCCTGATGGGTGTTCTTTTGGATTTTTGGGGGTTCACCATTAGTCAAATTTCTTTGTGTGATGTTCTAGGTTACCTTTCAATTTATATTTTGACATAATCATAGATCCATTATGTTCCGTGTTTGGAGAATCCTATAATTGTTGTGTTTTCATTAGTTATTTCGTTATCATGGTTTTTTATACCTTGGTTTGGGATATTTTCAATATTCCTTTCGGTTCAATATTCCATTAAGGAGTTTTTAACTGGTCTCCAAGATAGTGGGAATGATCATTTATTATTTTTTATATTATGTTTTTTTAATAAATGTTCTTTTTTTGGTGAAATTATTTTTTTATAGGTTCTTATTTATTGTCTTGCCTTTTTAAAATAACTCTAAATGATATAGATTATTATTGAATATATTTTTGATATTTTAGTTGTGTGTATCTTGGTGGTGGTTTGGATTAATCTTTGTGGTATCAGATAAATATTAAATATTTGTTCTATTAATGTTTGCGGAGTTTTGTTTACATGATGATGCATTCATAGTAGACCTATTTAAGTATAAGTGACCCACCCATCTTGTATAGTTGTTTTTTAGGTTTTTTATTTTCTGTTGATTCTATATGTCCAACTAAAATATGAAGGTAGTATGTAGTTCACTATGACAAAATATGACACTCCCATATCACTGATACTTTACATGTTATTTAATTTGGGGTTATTTTTTATCATTGAGCATTTATATGATATAGAGGCTCAGTAAATACTAATTTATACTTTGAGGTAGGTGCACATTGTTAGTTCTAACCATGAACATGAACCTTATGAGGGTAAGGGTGCCATCCCATGTAGTTTCACGGTTGGAGCATGGTTTTCTAAATGTCATGGCCAAATTGTGCGGCTATATTTCATATTTTAGAAGTGGTGTAATGTTGGAATATGGTTATGAAAGACTTTTTGGATAAAGATTGAGATTTTCAGGTTCAATTAAATATTTTACTAGCATGATATGAATGCAGTTTCCAAAATTGTGTGGCCAAAATATACAGCTAACCCAAGTTCATTAAAAATGAAGTTCTAATTTTCCCCATTAAATTTGGATGGTTTCAGACCACTTATCCTTCTCCTATAACATGACTAAATAATGGGGATATCAATATAATTACTACATATTCCCCAGTTTTTTCTAGAACATTATTCTTTAATTTTGAGTGGATTTTTCTGGGCAATCCCTCGGTTTTTTCTCCTCTCTTCTCCCTTTAGTGATACGCAATGGATTTCTTTTATTCTATGAAACTTAACACCCAAGGTATACGAATTTAGGATTTTGGGTGGTTATAATCATGGGGATATGGTAATTTATGGTCATTATAGGTTATTAATATGCAAGTGTATACTTACGCATTCAAATACAATATTCTTTAGATGATTGAGTTTGGTATTATTGCAAGATTCAATTAATTATTAATTTAAAGAAACCCTTGAGTGTTATAGATTTATTTATCAGAAATTTAAATCTATGAATGAGATCTTTGATGGGATAATGTCACGAACAAAATCTGGTGGACATCCAACTGATGATCGACCCGGTCTGAAACAAGGCCTGATGGGCATTTCCAATCCCCATGGGCTGGCACAAGTGCCCATGTACCAAAAATATAATTTGGGAATGTTTTACCTGAATAAATAAATATAAAACGCATAGTAAGAAAAATAAATTAAAACAAAAATCAGACAACCAAATAGGCCCTTAAACCAAGTTCAGATTTAAATTTTACAACTTAAACTAAAAACCCAAAAAGGGACTATGATAAAGGAAAAAAAGAAACCCAAACTCAAACCCCCGTGCGAAATGAGGAGTCACGTCCCCAATCCACCACCACCAACCTACACGATAAAACTAAAAAAACTTGGACCATCATTGTTAAGCCTGATGCCTCAACCTGGAATAAAAAATAAACATGGTCAACATACACCCAAAAATGTATGTAGGGTGTGATCCAAGTGCCCAGTAGGATGTCACTGGGAAAGGGTTCCACGCATAATTATTAAAAGAAAAATATAGTTTCAAGTTTAATAAAACAAAAGAAATAAATTCTTGAACAGTTTTAGTGAAAATGATTTTGGATAAAAATAGTTTTAATGGAAAAAAATTGAAAGGAAACAACTTAAATTAAAACACAGCCACACACACACACTTTCTTTAATGGAAACCCCAATGCCACACAATGTGCCAATAGTGAGTGAAAAATAAAGGAGAAGAACATAATGTGGGAGAGTCATTAAAGATACTAGCTAGAAGTCGGACCCTAGAACATCGTGTCTCGGTGAACAATGGTATAGAAACACAACAACATATGTTCTCATGCATGAGCCACTAGTAGGATAACACATCCATAACCTAGTGGTCTCCCAACATCATCCAAAAGTTTAGTTAGTGTTGTAGTTTTCAATCCAGTTAAGTGAAATCGGGTTGATGCCACTTCTATATCACAAGCACACTAGTCCTAGTCCACCCACCTAGTACCCAGGATTCTCGTTTGTACTGAAGTGGTTCATAGTTCATGTCATGTGTTCTAATTATATACTCAAACCAAAAAATACACTACACATTCCAAAAGCATCATTTTCACACACAAAATCCATTTAAAATAATATGCACACTAAAAATATCCCAAAACTAAATCGTCATCACTTACACAACCAATTAAAATGACTACACATTCAAATAAATTGCTTTCATCGTCAGAAAAACCATTAAGAGAATTTATTAAACAATTTCCACACACATTGCATGACTTTAAGCATAAAAACCTTTACATAATTTACCCAAAAAAAATTTCACCCTTAGTAATTATTTCATAAATTAATTCATAATTTCATAAATAAATTTCAAAGAGATAAACACTGCTTCACATACTAGACTGACCCAAACCCCCTTACATGACCACATGCACATGACTCCACCTCAGGAACACAATATGCATCACACACACAATTAAAGAAATCACCCTCATATTTAAAAAAGACCATTACTATAATTAAAAAAAATTCCAAAAAAAATTCAATACAACTTTGAAATATGCTACATGACTTTAAATGCCAAAAACTAATTCAAATGTTCATTTCTGATAAAATGCAAACAGATACAGCACAAAAACACCAATTTCACCCTTCGCAAATCTTAACAAGTTAACCACAATTTTTTTTAAAAAAAACTAATAAGCAGTTCTACATTGGTTTTCACAACAACATCATACTTATATCATGCAACACCCAACTAAACACATAAAAACACACTAAAACTTAAGTAAAATCAAATTTTCACCAGATTAACTAATTAATAATCTAATCACACAACTAAATAGTGATCACCAATAATTAACTAGTGATGAGATTTCAACATAAAGAGCACACATAATATAAACATGATACCAAACAATTCAACTGCAAATCAAACATCACAAAAGATCAAATTTTCACAACACAAATTAATTAAACAATATGAAAAATTAATTAAACTTACAAATTAATTATTCATATAATAATTAAACATGGAACCACCTACCGTTATTTATAAAAATTCATGATCTTTTCATGGAACTCTCACGGCACGATCATTGCACCACAAAATACATAAATTTTACCATTTATCAAGAAATCAAACTGAAAAAATTGAAACCAAACAAACATCACACTAAACCCTAACCTGATAAACTATCAATGGAAGAAATCAACTGGACGAAAAAGGACGCACCTATGGAGAGGGTTTAGGAATCTAACCAATCAAGGAAGAGTGGTTTTGGAGGTTTTCCATGGGCTAGAGAGGTCGATGTAGGGTCCAGCTGTGAAGGTGGGGCATGGACAGGGTAGGGCGCGGCCAAGGCAGGGTGCATCCAAGGATGTTTGGTGAGAAGGACGGAAATTCCAGCTCACTGGTAGAAGGAAGGAGGGGTGCCTCTGGTTTGGTACGCCAGAGGATCCTGGCCAGTTGCAAGTGTAGCGGGTAGGCGGGGATGCCGCAATGGGGAGATGTGGGGTGCGTGTGGCGGAGGGAGCTTAAGAGGGGGGGTGAGCTGTAGTTGTCCTAGAAAGAGGCAGGGTGGTGTGTGGTTTTGCTAGAGAAGATGGAGGGTGATGTCCTGAGAAAACCAATGGAAGAGGAGGTTATATTCTAGGGTTTTAAGGGGGAAGTGTTCCACATTAGGGGGAGGGGAGAGCAAGATAGAGGGAAAAATGAAGTAAAAATGAAAATAGAGAGAAAAAATGGAGGGGGAATCATTGTTAGACTATCCAAATAATTTTTCTTCTTCAAGTTAGGAATTTTATTTTCTCATAATTATTATATAGCATCAGAAAATAGAAATCATAAGACCTACTCATATTTTCTTAAAACCATGAGTAAATAGGGTGAAATTTTATTGAAATCATTTATATTATCAAAAAACATTCATATATGACAACAAAATTAATTCCATAACCACAAAAATCCTTAGCAGTAACCTTTGATTTCACCTAGTCAATGAAATACCCAATCACACAGAGTATATGGGTAGATATTAAATTTCATCAAGTATTTTTTCATATATTGGGATTGAAACCTTCTGTGAATCCATCTTGGACAATCATATGAATATATATATTCCAAATCTTGTATAACTTCAATATTTGGTTACTTGGGAAGGTATTATTTGAACACATATAATTTCTCTTATATAAGAACTTTTCTAAAGTTACTAGTCATATGAATTTTTTTACAATAAGCTTCTCCATTAAAATATTTATCTAAAATATATGTTTTATGATGATGATATTTATCGATAATATAACCTTTTATCATATTAAAATATGATTTAAATTAATTTAATAATGATTTTTTATTAAATGGGATCCTGCAAAAATGATGACCCATTTTGAACTCATCGCATCCATTAGTGGGCCAAGATCCATATTTCACTATGAAATGAGTGAAATTTGGTATTTCTATTTCCACGTAGTAATTTAGGTAGGGAATTATTCTAATCATGTCATATATAAATCATCAATTGTTGAGTAGAGATTTATTTTTTCCATCTATCATATGGATAAACTCAATGTCATTCCTCTGGTGACTTAAACATATTATATTATATTCTTTATGTGCAACCCAAATTAATTAATAGAAATAGATTCCCATAACTATTAGGGTTAATCGTTACTTTATTTCCTTATAAAATATAATCTTGGTGAACCCAACATTGGTACAACCTACCCAGTTAGGTGACTATGGTCTTAAAAAGTGATCCTTTTGAAAAATTATAATGATTATTATTTTAAAAGGGGTTTTGCCTCCCTATATTATCTCATGTAATTCCATGTACATGTATTCTTGAAACAAATTATTTATTATATAATCCCATTCCATCGAACAAACTAATAAGTCAAAACCATATTGATGAGTAAAACATTACACAAATCACAACTTGTGTTACTAACCCAAATCAAAATATAATTATATTTATACATATATAAATATGATCAGTGTATGAGGTAAATGAATTCATTCTATTTAAAGTATTATAGTTGTATAAAAAACAAGAGTATTCACATGATTACACCTATATCCACAGATATCTAACCCCCAATTTCTTTGACATGGTTTTATCGGATGAAAATCATGTGTCTTTACTCGGAAGGTTGATTGTGGGGGTTTTAATGGTTTCACAGTCATTAATTTTGGGCTAACCATTTTCAAACAGCTTTAAATAGGATATTTTTTTGAATTTGGAACCAAAAAAGGGATCCCTAATTTGAAATTTTTCATTAACATGCTTTCCAAATAAAGGTGTTCATTGAGAAACAGCTCTAAGGACACTAGGGGGCTCACATTAGTCGATAAGAAATAAGGTCGGCCTCATCCTAACTTTTCCAGGGGAACTGTTTCTTACTCTAAGAATCTCTTAAAAATAAATACATATTCATGAATCCTTTTTTGAATCCCACACATGACATGGGTATCCCTTTAATTAAGAACCAATTATTATCAATCATAAACAGTAGAATCATCTATATGTATTTGGGTATTTTCATACAAGGAGGCATCTGTATGAATCTATGGTTCTCTATAGATGGTATCCTTTTTTTAGAAGATTATATAATATTTAATCATTTATTATAACAACAATGGTTTTAATAAATGTAGTAGGGTGCCTTGGAGTTTATCTTTATCCAAGGAGATGGGATTTATTTTGATGTGGGATTGGGCCCATGAAATGGGAGTCCTATATAACCTTGTGAAATGAATCAGGACTCATGTAGTTTGGTGATACTTAATGGCACACATCATACATTTTAAGTTCACATTACATGAACTAAACCATATAGTTCAGGGCCTTCTAGAAAGGATTTCTTGGAGGAAGGTTCCTAGTCAAAGGGATGGTGTGGGACTCATGTCAAAGTGGCGTGTGGAACCTACAAGGGATGTGGGCTACCCAGATGGATGTGACCCTATTGGAAATTTGGAAAATCGAAATTTATGTTTGATTTAGGTTTATGAGAATGGACCTAAATATGTCTTCATATATGTCTCATTGTGATGGGATTCAAAGCCCACAAAGTTTGATTCTGACGATCCATGCCTAGAGAGGCCCTCTGAATGTTTTCCTCAAAGAGGATTTTTAATTTTGAGATGGGGATAACATATTTGTTGATTATAACAAATAGAAGGCTCTTGGAGCTGTAAACATGGTTTTGAGTACCCACATCTATGGAGGCCCACTAAAGTTAGGTATGAAGAAGATTAGTAAAAGTATTCTATTCCAAAACAGACATCCTATCATGTAGATTTCATGAATGTAAGTGGATGATAGGTCCATGTGAACCATGATCAGTGTGTAAAACAAGATGAATTTATAGTTTTTTAAGACCACACAACCTTCTCCATACTATTATGGGTGAGGATGGGGTGACGTGAGAGATAAAGGGCTTTGAATGTACTCACCTCCTTTCATTTTTTAATTATAAGTATTGGCACATCCAGATACCCATCTTACTATGACCCCAAATAATAGTAAGATGGTTACTCTAGGAGGGATCCCTTCTCTTCTTATTTAAGATAATAAGGGATGATAAGGAACTAATCCTCAAAGGGAAATTCAAGTGAGACCCCCCCCCATCATCTAAAATAGTAGGCCCCTCTTCATTGAGATAAGAAGAAGGGAAAAAGACCCAATCATCATGTCTAAGAGATTCCAAGGGTAGAAAAAACCCAAGCCCTCAGATTTTGTAATGGGAGGTCCCTATAAATTCCCCAAAGTATGTGTTCCATTTTATCTAATGTATTCATAGTTTCACACACCTCTAGGACCCTACTCGTTAGATATATGAGTTGAAAGACACCTCTTACCAAAGGAATGCATAACTAAATGAGAGACAAACTGGTATGTATTTCCCTGTCATCATGAAAGAATGGAGTCTTCATAGGAGAAGTCAATTTTTTCTCCCATAGATATGAGTCCTAATGAATGAGCTTCCCGACCAATGGTGGCATGAATATAGGTCTCAGAGAAGGCCCACATAGGTGAGGACTAGGCGAGCTTTCGATGGCCCACATAGGTAAATATTGGGAAAGCTGAAAATGGATTGTGTAGTGTAGGCTTTGGAAATATAATGAGATCTCTAAGAAATAGGAAACCCATGTGGCAACACATGGTAATGATATTTCTCTAGACTCTCAGGGTCTCTTCAATTGTTTTTATATGCCTGGTTCCAAAGTCCCAGGATTTTTGAAGGGGACTACTCCATAGTGTTTCTGGATTAGGTAAGGTGTATCATGTAGGTGATATTGTGTTTCAAAAACTAAGGTAACATTAATTCCAATACCCATCTTAATTCGCTCTTATTTTGAGGTTTAAAAATCCACCTAAAGGTTATGAATGCCTAGAAAAAGGAAAACATAGATCATAGCTTCAAGGTTTATCTGGGTTTTCCAATCGTCTAAAATGGGGAGCCGTGGGATCCTATTATTAGGAAAACAAGGTAACTTGGGTGAAGAATGTTTTTCACAAATGTTCATCAAGTTTTGCACTCAGGTATAATTTATAGGTGTGGATTCCCCTTCTGGGCCTTATAGTTGGGGAATGTATGATCCTCTTAGAAGGTAGAATTTGTAGCCATAGGCTGAGGTGGGTGAAATCCATGAACTTACATGGTTCTCTTCACCCCGTTATTATTCGAGGAAATTTCCACTAAATATTTTCATCCCCATGTGACAAAAATGAGTGTCAAAAAATAACCCCCCCCCCTCAGGACATGATCTAATCTGATGAAGAGGATCTAATACTAAAGTAAGGGGATGAAATGGTTTATAGGGCCACGTAGGTAGTTCTTCCAAGAATTCCACGCATGTTTTATACTTATGTCTTCCATGGAGTTGAGAAATTCCGGTCAAGTTCATCGACAAATAAGTTTGACATCCCAATGGTTCTTTCCTCCACTTATGTCCTTAATTTTATCCCATCACATATTTCTTTTGTGCTTCCTTTTGGAGGATCCTCTCACATAATCACATCGTATATATACTTGAATGAACAACCTACGTGGGATCACTTGGGAATGTGGTATGTGTGGGGGAACTTGGGTTAGTGTCTTTTATGATGGAACTTGGGTGAGTAGCCTACGTAAGAAACTTGGATGAGTAGCCCACGTGAGGCACTTCCTTTTCTATAATTATAGGGTTTTCAAAATTAAATAAAATATTTATGTCACTTTTTATGTTTCCAACGGATGCCCAAACATCATCCCAAGAACAACTTATTTCATATCTTTTAGATATGCTCAAGACAGTCAACACAGATTACTATGACATGTGTGACAAAAATCTTCTAATCTTAGTGAAGTATTTGATGAAGTACCAGTGTGAGTACCCTCAAAGTGACTACCTACCTTTGTATAGTCACAAAAAATAAGAGATGTGTTCATCACAAAGCCTGATAATTATTATCTGAAGTCTTGGTTTATGGTATACACCAATTTCCCCACCACCAATATCTCTAACAAGTTTGTATTTATAAATTAAGGAACAGTTCCTACTACATACGTCATGTGCCACAGCATGTGTTCCCCATACATAAACCCTAACACCCAACAATATAAACCCCACTACTACATACCTATATTTTGGGCATCTAATATGGATCAATCACAAGTCCATAATAAGTATTGGGACATTAAATTACGAGGGTGAGTGAATACTGAATAGATTCGGGAATACTGGGTGTGATAAACCTATATATAATTTAAAACCGATCTGTAGAATGTTAGAATTTATGATGTAATTTTGGGGTCCTAGATGTATGTTTACAAGAACCCAAACATCATCCCTAAACTGTTGATCCTATTGAGTCCTCATAAAAATATTTTCATCTGATCCATGGAAAAGTCACCATTAGCTTGTGGGATTTCTATATGATCTTAGGGGTTCAAATTATTTGGGATATGTATGATGAGTTCATTCCACTTATGGTGATGTTGGATAATGTTAAAAGGGTGTCATATTATCTCATAATCTATTTAAGTTGGCATGAAAGGTGAAGAAGAAGGATCCATACCAAAGAGGTGATATCCATTCATAATCCTGGATGAAGGTCTTAGTAGAGCCATAAGGAGAAGGTTCTCCCTATCAGTGCCCAACGGGATTCCATTCTTTAGAGAAATGGAGCATAAGGAGTAGATTATGTCATACCATAGAATAATTCTAGTATAACCAATTGAACTATAAGTTCAAGACTGAGCTTCTTATAAGGACCTTTCAGGAGGGATTTCTTGTGACGTGGTTGATCACTTACCTACAACCAGCCCAAGATTCTAATGTTGGTGTGAGGACATGGAAATTTTCGTTGAACAAAAATTAGTAGAGGGTAACCACATTAGGTTAGATGACCTTGTTATGGAAAATATATACTTGTGTTTACAAAATTTGAACACTTATAAGCCCCCATATCATAATATAGAGCCATTTCATGTGTTGTGGGAGTGTATTGCAACACACTTCAACTCTTATGTCCTTCTGAGTGGAGTTCAAGTCACTCAAGTCAATTTCATCCATTTATCTTGGATATTTCTAGTATCCAATATTTATCAATAATTTATGTAAATCCCTAAAGAATCTGAAAAAACTAGGAGAGTTCATTTTCTTCCCACAAGGTGATCTTTCAACTTAAAGACTCATTTCCAATGGATAGGCTAATGAAAATCTGAGGCCGTGAATGATTTTATTTAAAAAGTGTGTACTGGTATCCCGCATTGATAGTGAGATCATATGTCAATCGTTTTCTCCATATATATTCTCCATCCATTTCCTTTCTCTATAATAGCCAAATTTATCACCGCTGATGCATGTTCTTTTTTTGAAACATTTGAATATGGTTCAGTAATTTTGGATCCTCCTTACTTGGGAGGTATCCATAGAGTCCATAAAACTAACTCTATTAGGTGAATCAATATTTATATAATCCATATATGTTGGTGCTTGGATTTATTCCTACCAACAAAAGGCATTTACAGTAAGTGAACCTTGAGTTAAGGCCACGATGACTACTGGGAAAAGCATGTATGGTCATATGGTTCAACTAGAGGTTAATGGTGCATAAACATTGAAGTATTCAAATAATCCTAAAAAATTCCACATATTAATTCATACTTGAGAATACTAAATCTTCTAGGATGAGGTGGTATAGATGTTAGTATTGGGAAGAAAATCAAACCCTACCATCCTACTATCCAGTTAGAGTAGAGAGGTATGAGTGGGATTAAGGGTCAAAGGATGTTGATTATTCTTCCAACCCATCTGTCAGAGCCTTAGATTATGTGTCTCATTTTTCTAATCCAAGACTAGAAGGATGTGACCTGGTACATTAGAGATTTATGGGTGTTTCTATAGCTGTAAATTCATATCCCGGAGCTCTGGGATTCCCAAGAAACCTCTAATCTCCACCTCGATGTTAATTTTTCTATATTGGTATAATATCTTCATGATATGGGGATATTAATATATTCTGCAATTGATTATATCCTAGATACAAAGAAAGTAACTAACATGATATAATGAGCTATAGTTGAATGTATATTGGGTCAATCTAATGAGGAATGGGATGACTTTTCTTATACTAGTGAGTTATAACTCTCTTTTACCTTCTCTTTTCCAACCCCCATCCATAATAATTAATTTTGAGGGGATTTATCTTGTAGTTGGAATGAAGATAAATGGAATTGAGGGTGGTACCAGATTCACTAAAATATATGCCAGTGGCCGCCCCCATCGTAGTGGGTGTAGAGCCTCCCCATCCCTCAGATCTATCTTTGGGTCAGAGGATTATAGTAGAGAAGATGGAAAGAGGCTATTCCCAATGGTCACCTTCAGTGAATATATTTTAAAGGATTGATATGGTCTACAATTCAACTCAAGGTAAGAAACATAAGAGGGAAAATAATTCCTCATTGGATATTTTCCGCACTAAGTCTTTTATTTTCATCTAATCCTATTACTCGTTTGATGTTACCATTTGATTTTACTTTCCTTCTACAAGTTCTACTTCACTCTTATCTATTATGGGTTCGGGCACTTGTTCATCGATGCCTAATGGGGACATGCCAAATGGGGCATAATCTTCTGTTAGCGAAAATTTTCTTTTTGATTGAAGAAGTGTCATAAAATGAAGTTGCATATGCTTCTATTCTTGTTGCAAGGTGGAGGGTCCTAGTAATGTCATATATACATAATAAGGTATAATGTTCCAATTATTGGATTTATTATTCATGATATTTAACTTTATTCTTATACATCAGACGACCCTATAGTGATCATTACCATACCTATATCCACTCTAAAAGGCTTTGAAAATCTTGAGTAGTTAGATGAATGTGTCAATGTTGTTCCTGACTCTGTAGGGTTTAAATAAGTTATTCCTACCAAGAAGTCAGTATATAAAATAAATGGTAGATCTAATTTTGGTCATGATCCATGTATCTCATATACCCTTACTAAGCCAACGAGCTCGTACACAAGTGGTAAGGGCTCCTGTTTGGCATCCAAGAGACCCAGGTTCAAAATCGGGTGGAGGTGAATTTCCGGACACTATAGAAGTACTGTAGCAGTTACTGTAGAAGTTAATGTAGTAGTTACTGTTCAGTACTGTAGCAGCCAGACTATTCACTCGATTTGGGCCTTCGGGTCACCGGTTTGGGCATACGGGTCTCCAGGGCCTTCGGGTCATCAAAGGCCTTCGGGTCATGTAGAACATGGAGTAGCCCAGTTCACACAAAAAATGCCCAAGAAGAGGATCAGAGAAAAAGGAGTAGCAGCCACCAAATGCAGAGCTAACCGGATTAAAAGAATGAGAGGGTATGGCAGCCACCATCGGGACCAGGCACCATGCAGCTTTGTACGGGGCAATGCTAGCAGATCGGCAATGCAAGGTGGGGTGCTAGGAGATCAATGATGCAGAAAGTTGGGGAGGGGCAGTTCAAGTGGGTTGGGCCAACGAGTCATGTATTGGGCGTGGTATGCCTCTGGGCCTTCGGTTTATGTATTGCGGGTTGGTTGGGCTCTGTTCCTTGAGCCTACAGGTCATGTACGGGTTCCCCTTAAACCCTTAAAAGGGGGATTGTTCATAATAAAAATAAAAAAAGAAGGCCTTCGGGCCATTCAAGAATATAAACTTACTGGTGAGGATGTTGTGAGATGTGAGTCCTTGTACAATGAAATAGAGGAACATGATGATAGGTCAAAAAATATTATTATTCCTACCTCTCAGGAAGATTTATTGGACTTTGATAGGGAATTGGATAGACATGATTTTTCTCTTTTTTTTAATTTTTAATCATAGTAGGCCTCCTTTGATTTGATGTCTCACATCAGAGATCGACTTGTGTAGATTTTCCACAGAAAACATGTCCAAGTCACATCATGACCAAGGAATTCAAGTTCATCCTACTCCTATTTTTGAGCAAGTACGACCCCGAAGTGAGAGATTATTAAGGTCCCTCCATTCTATTTTCTAGGAAAAGGATAGAGGATGTTCCTTATAAATATTTCCCTACTCAAATAAATGAGACTAGGGATGTTATGTAGGAATCAATACCAACATTGGATCCAAAAATGGGTGAGCATTTGTAACTTCTATGGTTGTTTCACTACCTTTGTTGTCCATTAACCACTTAACATTAATGAAGGTTTTTATCTACTATCCAATGCCATCAAATTTGGTGTCTGATCATGAAAGGGACATTCCCTTCCAATTCAAAAAACCTAGGTAGGTGAAGTTAATACTATTTCAGAGGAATAAGATTAGGGTGCCTCATTGAGTAAGTTGATCCCATAATACATATCTCCATCTGAAAGACGTAATGAGTAAAACATGGAGACACAGGACCCCCTTCATACCACAATTCATATTATTTCGAGAGATATCTATAATATTGTCTTGGAGATGCCTCTTAAAGATCTTCCCTCACAAATTCACTGAAATACAAACCTATTTACCTTGTATGTTATGGTGGGTCTAATTATAGGATGATCCACTATGTTGTGGAGTCAATCACATGGTAATGGGAAGATAAGAAATGGTCCCAGTAGACTAAGGTGTAGTTGGTAAGCCAGTTTGAAGATCTCAGAGTTGTGGTAGCGTAGAAGGACCTCAACCATTTCAGGGAGTTACAAGACTATCACTACCATATATAAAATAATCTATCTAAATGGTTCACCTTCAATAGGAATTAAATTTCATAAAATAATAAATTTTCCAAACTCGTTGTTCCTGGAATAGGGTATTGGAAAAAGTTAAGGATTCTATGGATTTTGATAAGGATAATATTTTTCACACTGAATAGTTCATCGTCATGAAACTTTATGGGTTTCAGTAAGGTGTGGAGAATGGTCAAGCCACCATCCAATAGCTCAAGGCCAATATCAAGGAACAAATATAAATGTTAAAAAAGATACTCCAACCTATGAAAGATCCTCTACAATAAAAATAAGAATCAAATGGAGATTTTTATTCCTTGATCATATGTTTTTGTGTTTCTATCCTCATTGTAACAAAAATACAACACTAAAAATTACTCATTTAATTGAATTCCATTATGCAAAAGTGATATAATTGCAAATATATTTATGAATATTATCTAATTTTTTACTTATTACTTTTGAACTAGAAAGCATAATTTTACTATTTCTAATGTCATATGACATACCCTAAAAACCATGTGCCATTTGTTTCATCACCTTGATTTTTTCATATGTCAAAATGAAATTGTCTTAGAAAGTGAGACTTGGATTTTTCTTAAGCCTCCCCTTGTGGGTTTTTATCCTAAAAAGTTTTGCAAATTTTCTTTCATTGCTAGATTTTTTTCTAAACCCTATAAGGTTTAGGTCTAGTGAGCTATAACTGAAATTTTTTCTTGGGTTCCCTATTGTGGGTTTTCAACATGCTGAATATTGTGTATATTTCATGAGTAGTTTAGAGTCTTGAAAATCAGACTAATATGACTGGTGATTTAGGTCAATCATCATTGACCAAGAGTTATGGGATGATGACCTAAGAATGGATTACAAGAAAATAATGTTCTAACATTCTTAGGACACACAGAAAGGGGAATTTGGATAACAATTTTCTCATTTCAAGATCTGAAGAATGATGTGAGACAAGTGTGAAAGGGATGAACATAGAAAATATTTTAAAAGCAGTTTCCATAATGATTTTTTTATGGATTACAGTGATAGAATTGTTTTATCCCAAGGAAAAATGTGATTATACTTTATAGGCCCTTTTGTTGTTGAATCATGAAACACAGTCTACGGGGTATTACAACACAGTCGGACAAAGGTGTATCCAGGAGTATAAAATTCTACTATCGATGGAGATATAGTTTTGGAAGATTCATAATTCTAAAGATCATATAGGATGGTTTTTGAAGGAAATTTGTTTTCAAATTAAAGGAGAATAAATGTTGGTACTGGAAATGAATAGAAATTCCCTCTTACAAAAATTTAGTTTGTGTATAATGATGGTGGAATTATAATGGGTGATAAAAATCAAGGAGAAAAGCCCCTCCCTGAAAAGGGTTAATCATCATGTATTTTGATTTCATCTAACTAGGAGATGGGTCATGTAGTTCCCCATATTAGGGAAAGGACATTGAGGGAAATGGTTTATGCTCATTTATCTTTGACTGATAGCTTAATGTTTTTTCTCTTTCATGGTAATATATCCTCAAATGTTATATAATCTTCAAATATAGAGAAAAAAAGTTTTCAATCTGTATTCTTTGTCTATATTGATATAATGAGTGATATGGGAAAAACATTGTTTAGGATTACAGATATAAAAGAGGAATCTCCTAGAAATGAATGTGTCTCTAGCTAATAAGGCCTTTTTGGATAATGTATTCAAATACAACAGAGCAATATTACAGTTTATTCAATAAATATCATCCTTTTGATGATATACCCTTTTGGTGTGTGACTTAATCAAATCCAACTGATGCATATTATTTCATAGTCAGAAAAACATGTCCTCAAGAATCTGACATTCTATTATGGATGGCTTGAGAGATTTTGTAGATATTCAGATTTCTTAAGACATATTTTGGTTTGTAGAAGGAAATTTTCTTTAATATGGAAGGGCCTTTTCTTTTCAAATTTTTCACAAAATAGGGAGAAATGTATCCTTATAGTGGTATGATCAATATTTAGAAAAAGTATATTTTTTAATATTGCGGTCAGGCCAAAGACATAGGATATGGGCATCATGATGTATCCCGTCAAAGTGAGAATCAATCTAAAAATAGTTATCTGATATATTTTTCCACACTAATTTAATTCTTTTTTAGATAATTTTATTTCTAATATGATATTATGAATGGGTTGGGTTCCCATATTGGATCCTCTTATGCAGATCTGAATCATACATAGAAGAGTTGTGGAATTACCTACTTTTTGGATGGACAAGGATGTAATATCTATGAATTAGTTCATATATTATCAAATAGAGAACCAAGACACTTGTATTTATTGAATTCAAATTATACGAGAGACATCAACCATTCAGTTTAACGTCATGAGTTAAGGATGCCTGGTGTGACTTTTATGGTCTTGCATCCATGACCATGATAACCCTAACATGAACTGACATGCCATGATCATGTGGGTAATACATTACCAAAACTCCTAATCCCGTGTGATCTATTCTCAATTCTATGACTCATTAAGGTTTATCCAACAATAGAAAGGTGATAAAAAGGATGGAAATGAGAATTTCTATTTTTTGTGGTTGGACCATGATGTCGGATCTGGGTATTGCTGCATATCTCATGGGAATGAGAATCAAGACTTACAAAGTTTATGAAAACTATTCAGTTCAATGTCATTCAAGGAGGAAATAATCCATTCATTTAAATATCATTTGGAAAAATAAAACTTGACTAGATGTGAAAAAAAAATTCTTTTAGAATTAGAATTGGAGATCTAGGTTTTACTATGTATCTTTCAATGAAAGGAGTCAAGCCACAAATGGTTCTTTAATTCCAATACCAAATAATAGGGATATTAACCATGTATTTTGGTGTCATGAGGTAAAGAAAAAGATCAAATAATATAGAAACAAAGGAATGAATCCTTAAAAACACTATCTGACAATTCATTAAATAATCTCTAGTGAGGAATCTCATATTCGTGAAAGGATGCTTCCAAATCAGGTTTCCCAAGGCATTCTATGATTAGTATATAGGGTAAGACTATTTTTTAATGTCATGTAATAAAGTTGTAGTCATAAATTTTAACATCATATGACTACGATTACATGGTGTTTTTATGTTTTAATCCCTGAGGCTAGGACCAAATGTCACACAAACATTTAGGGACAAGTCTTACTGGGCTAAGAATATCCCGACATACTTCATATGCGAAGAAGAAAATTGTAAATCATGTTCATAGGGAATACAAGATCTGGATAATTAGTATGTGAAAAAACACAAGGAATGACCAGGGAATAATGTTCAAAAAATGGGTTCCCAACATAATATCATTGAGGATTATGTAGATATAAGAGGCCTCCCACAAGGATGAATGTGTCTCTGGTTGACCAACCATTTTTGGAGGCGAATCATGAAAATGTGTATAGGGGAATAATAATTCATTGTTAAAAAAGGTTCCCTTAGGAATCTAACATTATATTATTGATGGTTGGGGAAAGATGTTAGAGATCTTAAATTTCCCATGAAAATGAGTATGGTGTATCGAAGGAATATGTATGAGCATAATGGATGCATTTTCTCTGGTATTACTCATTAACTAGGGAGTCCCCTGCATAGATTTTTGTTTCTTATATGTAAGAGAGGGATGATTCTATTTTTATAATAGGATCTTGAATGAGGGAACCTAAGTTAAGGTATCTTGTATAAATATATGTTTTTCTATAGGAGAGGGGGTTTTTTTATATTGTGGCTAGCCCAAAACATAAATCTAGGTGTCACTACTTATCCTGCCAGAGAGAAAACCAATCCACACATAGTAATTTTAATAAGGTTCCACATGTAAGTTTTACACCTTAACATGGAGGGGGATATTTTTATGTTCTGGATGGACCTAGGATTGGTGATTCAGGCATCACTATGTATCCTCGTATTGTAGGAATCAGGACACTCATATTTCTAGAAAAAATATGTGGAGGGAGATCAATACCAAAGATTATGATATACTAAAGGAAAGATTTAAATCTTATATTATTTTTCATCGTGTGATAAGGAAATGAACCACATAGTTTTACATCATGTGGTGAGGAAATTTTCATACTATTGAATGCCATTCTACTATAATGTTAAGCTACATATCTTGAAGTATCATAGCTCAGACCCTAGTGTCTTGTAGTTTTGGGTCTTATGAATTGGCCCATATAATGTTCCTTTTAAGGTAATTCATATAGGTCCATGATGTATATAGTTTAATATCATGCAATAAGGATGAGTAAACCATGTAGTTTAACATCATACATACAAGATGAAGGTGTTGTATTGTTTGTTGTCTTGCAACATGGATACCAGTGTCTTCATCACATGAAGTATTTCTTATGAAATCCTTCATTTTTAGGGGTCAGAATGAGATCTACAAAAATAGATATTAGAGAATAAGATCCAATAGAGTGGACCATATATATGAAATATGTTCCCTCTAACATTTTCTCAATCTTAGTAGACTTCTTCCCTGGTATCATCAGAGTCTGTATGAACAATACCAGTTCTCCTTAAATGAACAAGTAGAGGTAGAATTTCTTCTTAAAATCTCATGCTATCTGATTTTCATGGACCTTAAAGTTATAAAAGGTATGAAATACTTTCTCATAAATTTGTTACCATTCAACTATTCATTTTTCTATTTCTCGTATGTGGGTAATTGATCACAGACGGAAACATGAAGCAAGGGTAATTAGACCACAAAAATAACCTATAGCCACCGGCTAATAGTCATGGCTTAAATGGTTTGTGTCTATAGGTTAAGATAAATTCCTGGTTAAATTAAATCCATGGATTTAGAATAGATAAACCAATGGGAAAAAGTTCTTGTGGCAGCAGGTCCAAAAATGTTTTATCTCCCTTATAACTATTCTCCCGCCCACAATCTACTCCCATAAAACCCTTCTCCCTCATCTGATCAACATCTACTAATCCATTCTCCCTCATATTATCCTCACTGAATTATCCATTTTGTTCCTCCATCCCTCACATGATCCCTCCCATCCCCTTCATCATGCATTCCTCCCCTTCATGACCCCTTGTGTTGTGCATTCCCACACCAATCGGTGCATCATCCAAATTGAGACATTTCGCAAGACAGATCCAAAAGATCCAACCCCTACACTTTCTACAAATATTGTTATTGTTAATCCTTCATGAAAAGTGCTCTATCAAAAAAATTCATAGCCATCTCCACTGGTCATTTGGCCATACCTCTACAATCAACATTTCTTTTCAAGTTTCTCCCCCTTATTAATAATGTTTCAATTCTGGTACAAAATATTAGAAGGGAAAACTAGGGATTTTTCTATTTTTCATCATGTTTGTTTCTTCTTATTTTTATATTTTGATACCCATGAATAATATTTTATATATGTTTTCAATGTGACCAATTCTCTGTAATTCTACACCCTGTATTTGTCCATCCAATTTTTGACCACAACAAATTTCTTAAATTTCTATATCCAAAAAATATCAACCTCTAAAACCTTAACCTGACCTAATAATGAGATATTTCATCCTCAATAAAACTGGATGGTATATGAATATATATTCTTAGCTATATTTATTTTAATCACTCATTCCTTCAGATAAGAATTAATACCCATTATTGTTTGTAATTTTTTTCATGTGAATCTGTTTTTCTAATATGTATCACTTATATTTTATCAATATCTCAATATTTATCATTTATTCATGTTCAACAAGAAATTAATTCATTTCTAATTTTCATTTCATCTTAAATTCTTATTTTTCATTTAATGTCAGTTATTTTAATATCCCTATAAGCATATTTATTCTTGATATAATATTTTATAAAAATGAAATACATTTCTAAAAAATATATTTTTTTCTACTTCATTATTTATTTATAGACTTTCCCTACACTAACATCTCTTTTAAATTAATATTCATTTGTTTTAACTTTCAGTAAAAAAAATGATTATCATTAATTTATTTTCTTTTAAATGGTGTTCTAAAAAAATTTCACTACTGTTTTTTTCTTTCTAAGCACTAAATACATGGGGTATTATAAATAAAGTTGGCTATCTCCAAATTATTCACTTTACATGAAGAATATGATACCCCTAATCATGGTTATTATTAAACTAAATTAGTGAATTGAGTGGTTCTATTAAGGTAAATATGAAATATTGAATACTCACATTCATATATTATTCCATCCATAAGGTATAAATTTTCATTATTCCTTTTAATATTTCCCTAATGTGATAGCTTAATTTCAAGTCTCAAATCTTAATTATGGGTTTCCATTTTAAAAATAGTGGGTTGTTGTGAAAAAAATTATTTTCAATAGGTTTACTATCATTGGTTTCATAGAGGATGCTCGATCAATAGTTCTTCTAAGTGAGTTTCAATAATGAAATTACATGAAGATTAATTTTATAGTTGGTTAATTGTTTTTATTATAGATTTTCAAGCCTCGATTTTTTCATATAGAGATAAAAATAAATTAAAGTCCTAATCCTTGATGTTTAGATGTGGTTTTTTTATTGATTCTCTCTCTTTTGATTTAATCCTTTTTGTTTTTAGATTATTATTTCAAATACATTGTAATATTCTAGATACTTTAAAAAAAATTATCTAGAAGGGTTATTAGGTCATGTAAATTTTTTTATAAGGAAATTATTTCTTCTAATAAAGTTTAAATTAAGATTATTGTGGATTATTTGATAATTTATTATTTCATTTTTTTGATGTTTTGGTTTGTTCTTTCCAATTTTTTATTGAAGTTGTTTTATTTTATGGTGTGTTCTAATTTGTTTTCATTCTTGATTTTGTTGACTAATTTGAAAACATTTATTTTTTAAACTGATTATAGAATATTGTGATCTAACATGATCCATAAGCTTGAAATATTATGATTCCTAGATATCCATTAATTATTTTAATTCTAGATAATACAAATAACTTTTAAAAATTATTAATTTTTTGTTTTCATGGCAGAAAAATTATAAGATAAGTTGCTCAATTTCACACTTTATTTTCTTCCAAAATAAAAAGTGAACCAGAAATTTTTTAGTTTTCCATATACTAAGAAATTATAAATTCCAAATATATAGTTAAAATGTTAATAATTTGATGCCCAATGAATTTTAAGATATAATGTTTTCATGTAAAATTTTTGTGAAATGTTAAATTCTCTTGAATCACCATTTTCAACTCAATTTCAGTATTCTTGGTTTCCCAAAAGAAAATTCTAGGTGAATTATCTAGTTCTAGGAATGAAATTTCAAATTTTCAATCACCACATTAGTCAATATAGTGGTTTTGAATTTCAAATTATATCTCTAGGAAGGAAGAACTATTTTTTTAAATTCAATGGCATGTTTTTCAAGAATTATAATAGTAATGGTCTAAATTGATGATTGGTTTGACCATCTATGATTGTTATCTTAATGTTCATTTATCTTTTTTGGGGGAATGTTTCAGTATCATTTTTTATTGGTTTATATAAAAATCACATAGTTTTTCAATTCACCCTCAACGTTTTACCGACATTAATTTTTTTTGTAAATAATTTTTTTTATACTTTCTTGTTTAAATATCTCTAAATTACATTCTAGGTTTGTAATTTCCATATTGTTTATTTTCTATATTATTAATGCATGATTATTTGAATCAACTAATGTTTAACTGTGTGATTGGATATTAGCTGAAGGCATCGCAAAAGTTAAATGTGTTGTTGTGGTTGAAAACAGACATTACACAACTGAGATTGAAAATTTGTGAAAAATAATTTGTCACTGATGAAATTACAGATGACTTTGAAATTTTTTATGAACTTAATATGAATGTTAGTTTTCTCTCTATAATAAACTGTCTTGTTGCTTTACTATCTTCATTGTTTTGTGCGGATCTTTTTCAAATGTTCTTGTATTTTTAAATAATTTTATTTATTACTAAATCATTCACATTGTAGTTTACCAAAAGATTAATTAGTTTGTTTATTTATTACAAATATTTAAATTTTATTATTTTAAAATAAAAACCTGTTAGAATAGAGTGACAACTAAAATTTATAAAATATTATCCATTTCTCATATCCTTTAATTACTAAGAAAAATATTATTTTTATCTTATTTAATTTATTTATGCTTTTATTTAGGATTCTCTAGTGTGTGTAATCAACACTTTTTTTATTTATTATTTATAGTTTTCAACTCTATGTATTTCTTTTTTTTCACACATTCGTTTAATTATTCACATTATTTATATTTTTTACCTGTTTAAATTGTACTCTAATTAATATTCAAATCTAATTTATTTTTAACAATTATAAAAAAAATTAATTTGACTTCAATTTGAAGTCATTATTTATATTATAGTTGATTATAAATGATTCAATAATTAACATCATCACCATATTCCTTTTTGATAATTTTTTTTGTTTTTTGTTTTTATATGGGTTTTCTAATTCCAATGTAATTATTGGTCAGTTTTTTTTGTAACATATCCTCCTATTATTTTTTGTAATGGAAGGTGGATTTTAAATTTTCTAAGATGCTTAGTTTTTTTATAAAAAAAATATTTATTCATCTCATATATTCTTTTTGTAAAATATATTATTATTATTTTGATGAATTTATAATTCGTTCTAAATGTATTTTTTTTATAAAAAATATATTACAACAATAATATTCCCAAAAAATTAATCATATTTTTTTTCATTTTCACACATATTTGAATTCTATTTGTAAACATATATTTTAAAAAAATTGTTCTTTCTTTATAATATTATTCATAAATATAAAAAAAAAATACATTGTCATAGTTTTATAAAATGACATTACTGCAGAATGAAATGTATACATTTTATAATATCCTCTTGTTTGAACTATATACTTCAGTTAAAATTAAGTGTTTTAATGATTCTAATGAATATACTATTTATAAATTTAATATATTCCCTATAGAACTCCATTATGAATTTTACATTAATATGGCCAAACTATTTACAATGTCAGTGATATTTAATCAACTGGAATGAATTTACTTTTATATATATATAATTTTTGGTGCTTCCTCTATAAATAAATTTTTTTACCAGCTCTCACATTTTTGTTAATTTCTTTTTTTTGTAGAGATTTACCTCATGATTTTGATGAAGAAAGTTTTATTGATATTAGTATTCATAAATTATTTCCATCATGAAACTTCTACATCCAAGTAGATTGAAGAATATTTTTATCAAAAAAAATTCATAAAGAAACAAAACATCAAAAGAATGAGTATGTATCATTTGATATATTAAAATGTTTTTCCTTTGTAATATTTTCATTTTTTATATATTTCTAAACCAATATCGGTTCAATTAATATAATTATTTTATTATATCATCTTTAATATTTCCATGCAACACCATAGTAGTAGAAATATTGCATTCACCCCACAATGTCACACACCTTAACATTATAGTCTATTCATTAACATCCAAAAAATGAGTATATTTTTTACTTTGATACATTGTACAGTATTGAATAAATTTTTTTAAATATCATTGCCACTTTTTTATAGCCTTATTTATGGAAAATCTATAATTTATCATACATTTTTGAATCCTTATTGTGTAATTCTTTTACATTCACATAAATGAATATAAAATGTTTCACCCATTTTTTTCACCGACTAAGAATCTATTGTTCTTCCAACTTTATGTAATGTTTGTAAGACATGATTTATCATAGGTTCATGCCTTCTACAAGATTCATCAATTACTTTGAATACCATATTAATGTTCAAAAAAGTCAAGGCATAAAACCCAATAAAGTGAAACTATAAAACATTTAAATGAAATTTTAGATATGCAATTGAGTTTTTTTATAATTAAAACCAGAGGTGAGAAGTAAAATATATTTCACTAGGTTTTCTACGATTTCTATTTTAGCTAATTGTGATTGTTTCCTCAATAAAAAAATTTACTATTTTCCCAAATATTTGGAAATATTATATACTACCTAGCTTACTTTATCCCCTGTATTTTTACTATATTTATACAATAATATTTTTTCGACTATAGAACTCTACATTCCCCAATATTCAGACTTCATGCATTCATTCTGAGTTAGGAAAACAATTATAAAATTAACTAATTTATACTTATTTAAGGAAACAATATTTAGATGATTGATATAAAACTTATATATATATATATATTTGTATTCATTTAATAAAATTCTACTATTTAAAATTAAATAAACATTATATATCAAGTTTTTTAGTGGTTTTATGATTATTACTTATGTTTGCACAGATATATTTATACATTTATTTCTAATTTTTACTTGTAGGAGAATCATTGGGACCATATTTAAATGAAACAATATAGTGGTTGACATACATTTAGTCACATTATCATTGAAATATTCAGATTATCAAATTTTTATCTTTTATATATCATTCAATAACCATTTATTCCACATAGTTATATAGTAGACATATCTAAGAGTTGGAATATTCATCTTACATTCAACGATTTATTCATATATCTAAAATCATTCAAAATATTGAATGTTAGCATCCCACAAGTAAAATTACCAATATATATCCTATTTTCTCACTAAATTCAAACTTATTTATAATTTTTTATTTCTAATTAATTATGTTTACTTAATTTATTTAGAACTAGAAACACTATTACATATATTTTTTTGGTTTATTTGGATTCTGATGCTCTCTCCACGGATTTTGGTGCATATTCAAATGAAAATTTTGATTATCATAATGAGTATGATGATTTTGGTAACATATAAGGTGATAATGATATTGGTATTTATTTAGGAGATTATTATGGTCATGATGGTATTGGAGATACTGATATTTTGGTACATTTCAGAAGTAAATTTAATTCTTGGTGTATACATTGAATTTTATCTTAAAATTTTGTTTTAATCTCATGATATTGATATTGAATTTTGATATTGTTATTATTGGATATAGTATGAATTATTATGATATATGTTGCATTATATTGAAGTTATTTCTATATTGTATGCTTGTTTTTTTATTTTTCTGTAAGCTTCGAGGTTTGAGTTCAATTTTTGTACTGCTAGTAGGGTTGGGATTATGGTGCAACACGTTATTTTATACACTGTATTATTTGTATGTATTTAAGTGTTTGAATTCTTGTAATATATATTGTATTATATATGAGTTGTATTTATATTGTATCCGTGTTTTTTTATTTATTTTTTTAAGCTGTAGGGTTTGAGGGTTTCCAATAGTGTATGAACTAATGTGTAACAGGTTGTTTTATATTGTGTATTCTTAGTAGGGATTTATATGTAGAATGGTGTAGATAAGAAATATCAATCATAAATTTTTTAATCAAGATAATAATTTAAATGATATTTTTTATTTTTATTATTTTAAATTTATTTGGTATTTTATGTTCTCTTATATAATTTTTGAATGAATATTATACTACTATCCAATTTTGGAAGCTTCCCTGAATAACCTCGTCATGGTATTGCAAAAATATGTTACTATGGTTCATGTTAAATTTATTCAACTTACTCTATTTTAGTAGGTGGAATACCCATATCCAATCTCAATAATCACATGTATCTGCTTCTAAATCATAATGCACACACACACACCCACGTCTCTGTATAGTGTTCTATATCATATTAATGAATGAATACAATATATCCATATAATGTCAAAGGAAGAGAAATATATACATGTTTGTAGTGTACATGGTAAGTTCATGGGTTGGAGATGAAATATGATTCTGTATAGGTGATGCTGAATTTTTATACTTACAAGGTATCATTAAAGAAGAACATGAATGATTTTCCAAGGAAAGCATACTTATTCATGAGTTAATGGTTTATCATGAAGTCAAGATGGAATTGGTTAGAAACTCTACATACAGATGGAATAGGGATAATCTTTTATTCACTCACTATAGAAGACTCCTCATAGACAAGGAACATATTCATATACCAATGAAAAAAATCCTCAAGCATGGCTTTGAATTAAACTATTTGATACTCACTTATTATTGATACCATGTTTTTATTGATGAAGCCTGCTAGATAAGTTTCATAACACGTGCATATAAATGAGTAGAAATGTTCACATATACACTGAATTTTTCACTACTAAGTAGAGGAGAATTTTTGGTGCCCCACTGAGTATGTTATTCACACGTATTCTAGGGACGTTTTAGTGGACATGCATATCTACTTTCCACACTTTAGGGAATTTCAGTAGACATTTCAATGAACATGAATATTCCATTTTCACTAATGAATTATTAAAATTTCATTTTTATATAGTATATTGGTATTTCATATGGAAGCCAAAACAAAAACATAAAGAAATGATGTAAAATAGATTTATAACCACTAATTAGTTTTGTATTAGATGTGGTTTGGTGACTCCATACATTCATTGTGGGTCACATTCATCTATTAGTTAAATTCCAAGTATATATCAATTTTAAACTTATTTATTATTGAAATTCATGACCCAAAAACATAAAACACAAAAAAAAATGAAATGAGGAATCATAATTGGTTTCAATGCATTCATAACATCCTTATCTTTAATCCCTCAAATATTTTTAGGATACAAACATAAAAAATACCACTATCAATGACCATCTATTTGATATTTCTTTATAAATGGATGGTTTCTACAATTACAAAAACATGAAATATAGTTGAATTGTTTTATTTGATTTATTTTGTTTTTGGTTTTTTTAAATAGATTGGGTTCAAAAATTGGAACTTCTGAACATGTTAATAAAGTTATAATGTTTTTGAATACACTGTGATGATCTCTTTTTAGGAAATGGAAAAAGACTTGTAATATATATCTATAATTTTCCTTTCATTATTCATCTTTTCTCTCATCAGTGGTCCATCCCATTGTAATGTTTTCTAATTCTTCCCAAGGTAAGGTATTACCAAATCCTATTTTACTTCCTCTAAAGTTTTCATCTTACCTTATGACATAATTAAATCTTTAATTTATCCCCATCATAGTTACAATGTTAATCCGGCTCATTGAATTATGATTTGGTTTTAAAACATTTTGGTTTTTTAAAGGAAATATTATGTTAATTCTCACTATCTATTTCATAGTAAGTTGTAGTTCCATCCAATATGGTCAGTAGTAATAACTTTAATTTTTTTGGTTTTTGAGTGGGTCTAATGTAAAATGTATTAATTCTAGAAATGGTTCACTATTATCATAGGAAGAGGATTTCCTGGGTGGTGTTTGGTGTAAATTCTCATCAAATTATGATTATTTTCTTTTCAAGTTTTTGATTTATCTCTTCATAAATCTAGGAAAAAGAAATGAGGATGATGAAGAAATAGTTATGGATATACTCAGTCGGTTTCTATCTTTTCACCCTATGATGGTTTTTTAAATTTTAGTTAATTTTTTTTTGTGATTTACTATTCATCATGGATACCATAGATTCATTTTTTACTAATCATATTATTCATTATTCTATTTATAAAGTAGGTTAGGCCAATATATATACATATTTTGGGAAGGTTGCAAGTTATGATAGGGGGTAGAGTTTTTTTAGTGTCTCTTTTTAATATTCTAAAAATAATTTAATTTGAATTTTTTGGATTTTTAAAGGGTGAAGTACGTCATGGAATAATTTATTTTTCTTTATTTTCTTTATAGTTGATTTATTTGAATGGTGTAATAAGTGTAGTGTGTCGGGTGTGGTGTGGTGTGTAATGAAGGGTGTGGTGTAGTTTTGTGTAGTAGACCCGTTGTTTCTTTTATAAAAATGGAATTATATAGCCACAATTGTAAACTATGATAGTATGCCATCTATTGTTTTCTTGAAATAGAAGGATGTATCCATGGTTTAAAACCATGGAAATGGACCTCGTTCCATGGTTTGAAATATGGCTATTTCCCTACTTCCAAGGTTACAAACTCTGTAAATAAATATATGTGGCATGGTATAACACCATGGTTAGTAACCATTTTAATTTTCTTATTTCTACAATTTGAACTATAGTAGTAGGGATATTTTTATAGTTTAAACCATAGAGATATGACTATTCTTGTGGTTAGACACCATGGTAATATACTTCTTTCTATTTCCATGCTATTAGGAGCCACGGCTATTAAAACCATAACTATTAACTATAGCCTCAATTTCAAGTTCTATAGACATAGTTATAAATAGTGATTATATAGTAGTTTTATAAAAGTGTTAATTAGTAGGAAAAATTTTGTCCCATATACAAGTGAATAAGGGGTTCCCTATGTGGCGGTATGGGTTATAGTCTAGTAGTCCTATAAGGAATCAATGATCTTGTCATACCAAGAATTTTTATCTTTAGCCACCATCTTCTAGAGTATGTTTTACGGGGTCATGCTGAAGGATTTTATCTGTTCATTACTCAATGTATACTATTTGCATTAATGGTTGGAATTTATATTATACTTTTCATATAGATTCTCCACTGCAAATAAACAAAAAATAGTTCCATTTTTCTATAATTCTGTATGAGGGACACAAAATCTAGAAATGATATTGTATTTTACATAAAAGATAATTCCATTATCCTCAACTTCATTGAAGGTAATTTCTTCATCCCATTTGGAGAAGAATTCAGTGGATGTTAGGAAGTATTTGAACTTCTTGGTCATACATGGTGGATAATTTCTAAAACAACCATTCCCTATATGAAAAATTACCTAGCGTATTTAAGCGTATGTAGAAACTTCAGGGGTTGATTGGTGAACTTGGTGTACAATTGGTAGGAATGAAACCTCTGGGTGAATTTTGAGCAATCCTACATCATTTAAGGCCAAAATTGTCTAGGATACTAGATTTTATTGGAAATCTCTAACCCTAACTAGTTGGGACCAAATGCTCCTATATGTATTTATTTCATGATGGAAGTGGTCTCTTCTTAACTAATTCATCTAAGATAAACTCTATCAAAGCCACATTTATAGAGGAATTTCTAGTGATTTGGATCATCGTAGAGAATAAATTTGGTCACTCATTATCATATTTTCTCTTTTATTTCTCCATTTGATAAGATCATTCCATTTTTAAGGTAGTCCACAATAGTAATCATCAAACTATTCATGGGACTATCTATTTTGGGGATGGGAATAACCTCATTGATTTATTTTATGCTGAAAAGAACAAATGGTGAAACATTTTAGCGGTGTGAAATGTTGATGACTAATCCATCAGGGTCAAGATCTTAAAAAGTTTTTGAAATATTCAACAATGAATCGTCCTAGGAATTCTATGGTTTTGGGACATGAGCTAGTGTAGGATCTGTGGGAAATCATGCTATTGTCCCATAGATATAGTCAAACTAGGGTATTAGATTCTATTTTCTAATTGTATAATCCTTATTGATATGTTTGATTACCAACTCGGAATGGCCTATCACCTTTAAGGGGTGCACCTGAATTTATAGTGATAGTTTTATCCACACAACAAGGGCCTAATATGTTTCATAAATGTTTGTACATACTTCTAATAAAAGTAGATATTAAGGAAAGAATTCCATTGATAGAGATACGAACACAAATCCTAACCTGACTTTGTTAAACTTGAGGTCTTCCATTCTCTTCTATGTTGGGATTTTGGATGCACCATCAAAATGCATATCCCACATCTTGGGTCCATCCTAAATATAGAATATCTATTTATCAGGAAATTCAGTATTCAAAATAATTTTTTCTGAAGATGGATGGCCAATAATGAATTCAACCAAATCATGGCCTTTTATTCCCTAGAGAGGCATTATGAGAGAGCAAATGAACATCATAGTTCTATAGGTTGTGTCTCAACTTATAAACCGTGAATATTAACACCAAGAAACACTTATCAATATTTTAATAATGATTATTATGGTAGGTCATGGTTTGACATAGATAATAGAAGTTGTTTTAATTCCCAATGTTATTATTTTGTGTGAGGAATGAACCTATTGATCCTTCCTATGTTGTCTTGTATAGAGTTAATGTTTTCCCCTCAACAGGTGTAATTAAAACTGGTAAACTCAAGAGATTACATAACACTATCATGTTCTTCCTGACAGTCATCATTGCACTAATATTTGACCCCCTTCTTCATCAACCAAGTAAAGGGCATAGACTTTCTTAGGAGGTTTACTATAAACCGTTGAATTTAGGAAATTATTCCATTTAAGCCCATCAACTCTTTGATAATTTGGGGTGGTGACATATTATGGATAGCCTTTTTCTTCTTGGGGTTGACTTTGATACAATTATATAATATGAAGAAGCTGGTGATTTACCTGACAGGACCTTGAAATCACATTTCAAGGGGTTCATCTTCAGGTTATGCTCTCCTAGTTTTTTGAAGATCTTCTCCTGATCAGCAAGGTGGTTGGAATGCTATCATGTCTTAATCCCCAAGTAATCAATTTATAATTTGAAAAACCTTCCTAATAAGAGTTTGAAGATGCAATTCATGGAACATTGGAATGTAACACTAGCATTCTTTAATCCAAAAGAAATTACCCAATAGAAAAATAACCCATAAGGAGCCTGGGAGCTGGTAGATATTTCATATTTATAGGCCATTCATGTTTTATTTTACCCTAATTAGCCATCCATTAAATAGAGGGATTCATATCCTCGTATTTCATCAAATAGTTGATCCTTAATAGGGACTATGAAATCATATTTTAGATAGTGTTGGTAAATATATCTGAAGTTTCTATAGAGGCTAAATTCCCCATTCTTCTTCTTTACCAGGATGATATTTTCTATCTTATTTAGATACTAGACTCCCCAAATTAAATTTTCTCTATTAATATTCTCAAACTCAACCTAAATTTTTTATTAATGAGATTTTTGTGGCCTCATGGCCACATTTTTGTATCCGTGGAGGTTCTTTAGAAAACTTGGGTGGTGATTGGCCACCTCGGGATCGAGGTGAGAAATTTCTATTTAATTCCAAGAGAACGTGTCCCAGTATTTCTTTACAAAGTCGGTATACACCTATTTTTTCAAAAAACATAGTTCCACTGATCAAATTGAGTTATTTCCATCTTCAATACCTAAATTTATATCTCTATGTTCATCAATGGTATTAGACACATTCCTTGAATTCTAAAGGGGAATCCCTAAGGTCCTCCTTTAATTCCTATTAAAATTATTCTAATTCAACAATATTCTTAGTGGAAGTAAGTGATGAAGGAATATCCCCAAATTTAGAAGAGAAGTCAACATTTTAGGAAGATGAAGTATCTTCCTCAAAACAGAATGACAATGTGGGGTTTCTTTGAAGTTTCCCAAGAAATATGGTGGATAGATAATGAGAATATTCACCCTCTCTAAGTGCCATGAAAATCTATTCTAACTCGGCTGATGAGGAAGGGACCTTTTCAAGATCAGGGAATGTAAAGACTGCATTTTCAATATATATTTTACCACTTATTATATAGTTGATGGAATCTTTATCACTATTAGGATTAATTGTAATGGTTGTTGTCATGAAGTTTGTTGAACATGAACTCAAATTTAATCCCATTCCTTAGATATCATTGGTGGGAATCACGTATTATTCATTAATTTTTTAAGGGGTTTTCGATGGTCATTTTTAGACCATTTTAGTTAGTCACATGGTTGAAACCATCATTCATGTGTTTTTTCCATTCCCTTGGGTAAAATTATGCACCAATATACTGTGTTTCATAGGATTTGAATGGTATTTTATCACCATAAATCATCTAAATTTAACTATTAATGTAATATCTGGGGAATTGGTTGTATCATGAGGTTATTGTTGTATTCTGATGCAACCAACGGATTCCCAATAGAATATTGAAATTCATGTCTTGTAGAATGACTTGAAATTCTGAGTCAGATACATGCTCCCAAAATAGATACCTAAGATTGATTTTTTTTAGAGGCTTTTGATCAATCCTGTTAAAACCCTATAGTGTTAGAAAAAAAGAGAAACAAGTGATATTCTAAGTAACCAAAATAGAAAAGCATTCTGACTAGAATATGGCAGGATGTTGATACATTGTTATTGAAAACTTGTCATATATCAACGTCATTTATCCTTCCAAACACATACAAGGGTCTGTTGTGTCCTTATATAATGACATCACATTCCTTCTTCCAAAAAGATATGATTATGTGAAACTATTTAGGATCGATATCTTCATGCTATATTTAATTATCAGTAACTATAGGTTCAAATTACTAAGGTCTTATCAAATCAATTTTGAGTGCTTCCTAGAGGTTTTTTATAGACATAGACCATCCATCATTGACAAATTGGTCGACACTGAGGCCATTTTCTTTAGAATGTATTACTTATGGGATATGGTTATGCACTTCTCAAACAGAGTGTGCTCTCTCACAAGTATATTAGGAACTAAATTATATGATGTAGAAATATTG
Source organism: Viscum album (assembly GCA_963277665.1). Taxonomy (NCBI): domain Eukaryota; kingdom Viridiplantae; phylum Streptophyta; class Magnoliopsida; order Santalales; family Viscaceae; genus Viscum; species Viscum album. Next base: position 904,090,779 of record OY728151.1, read on the forward strand.
ACCGTTGGAACCATACTTAAAGGAACCCATTCCCTTTGTGGGTTAGTTCGACTATGTTTTCCTGTGTACTAAGGCCAATTTAGTGACAGCATCCCCTCTATTCAATCTTCCAGGATGATCAAGTCGAGGAAATCCCTTGAACATTTAGGGGAACTTTCTACTCTTGTTAGTCCTTCTGGAGTGCTCTCCCATTATTTTTTTCCACATAGATAGTTTTAGTGAGAATGTGGCTAATGTATTGATTTATACTATGACTGAGTATTCCTCTACTTTCATGGATACTGTAGAAACTTCACTTAATTACCCTACTAGATGTAGGTGATTTGATTTTAGGATTATATTCATCATCAGAAAAGTGACCCATCAAGTGAATGATATTAATAGACATAAATATCAATTCCTTGTCTGATGAGAGTTCTATCTAGCGGGTCAACTCTTGTGGTACCATTTTGCGGGGTAGTGTTTGTCCTTTTAAAACTAAAGGCATGATATCTGAATGAGTGAAATAAAACATTTTTCTCAATATAATTTCATCTTACTATGATTCCTTCCTACCTTTCTATCCATTTAATTTTTTACAAAACTATCTTTAGGAGGATTGTGGTGCCAATTGAGTCAGGTTGTACCAAAGTGGAATAAATTTTGGCCATAATAGGTAGTTTCAACTATGGTCAGAGGATAACCTGAGTCTAGTAAATTTTATTTCTTACAATATAATAAGATAATGTATTTTTACCTTTTCAGGTAACTTCATTTCATTCACCCTCTTCAATTTGAGTTTTAGTGGAAATAAATGGCACCTATTCTAGCGGTTTTCCCAACTTCACTTTCCTAGAGTCCACCATTTTTTACACAACGTATTTGAAGATGATTTGTTCCTAGATGGTGTGACCTAGAATCTAATGGATGGGGAAATAAATTGGGATATTTTTTATACTAGCCTGAACAATCCTCTTGTTATTTGGAAACATGAGAATTTTTTTTTCAAATTCACTATAATGTATCCAGGGACCCTATCATCTAAAAAAGAATCAACATTATTCTTTAGTTTCCCGAATCCGTTTCACATCTTCTCCCATTGATCATAATGGAAAGGTGTTAATTGTATTGGATGCTTGGAAGAAGGTGATTCACAATATAGTGTGGTATTTATAGATGGAGATGGCATAGGGGTTGTCTTAAAAATGATAGAGGTAGAATATTATTTCCATATTCTATTCCCTTCAACTGATGAAATTACTCAGGACATATCCTTGATTCACTGGATGGAATCTTCCATTTTTTGAGAAATATTTGTGTGAACCTGAAACCCACATTTATATTTTACTTGTATAAGAGGTGTTCCCAAATCAATATATATATATTCTCTATATGTATGGAAAATAAATCCCCAAGGGGAAGCTCTAGGTTTATGGGGTAATTCAACAATTTACATCAATAAAAGAAATATAAGACCCTCTCATTGTCCAGATGTTTAAATTTTGAGAGTTTTAGGATTATTATCTTCCATAATTTGGAGCCTAATTGAAAGAGGAACTGACAATGGGGATCTTACCATTCGGAGATTGATTGAGTGGGAAAACAAGTGTGACAAATGAAGGCTAGCACATGCATTGTTTTAATGAAGCTTTTGAGTTTCACTACTTCTTATTGTAAAGGGATTCCCATCATAGGATCACAAAAAGATATTAAGTGCATAAAATTTTATTCTATATCCCCTTATCCACTAAAAATTTGAAATATAAGGATCCCTAATTTTGGTGGGAGAGGCGTTGGATCAACCCATTTAGGGTAAGGCATTGTTTCTAACTATATTGGTGCATACCATTCTTCCATAGATTATGATCAAGATATCAATGGATCAATATAATTTGTTATCCCTTGAAAGATGTTTGGTTGAATAGGGTCTTGAGTAGGGGTAGAAATTGGTAGATTCATCTATAGAGGCTCTACTTGTACCCACAGTGGGTAGCTAGCTAGGGCTGGACCATGGGAGTTTATCTGACCCAACCCAAGTTGTTTTCCCAAGGGAGGTAACTCCTTATATATTACTATTTTTGGGTCTAAGAATTATTTTTTTCTATACCCCACAATGATTGGATGTTCTGAATCCATTTTAGCAGCTATAACAAACCCTCTTTGTTGAGGAACACCAGTTGGGAGTGGGAGTTGGGGCTCTTCTTGTAGAACATATCTAGTGGAAATTTTTTTCTGAGTATTTCTAAATATATTCTTCTCAAATAATACATCTCTTACTATTTTTGAGTGAAAAATTCCTTGAGTGTAATGGATTCAATATCCTCTAGAGGTGGGTGAGTCACAACCTTACCTTTACCCTTTTCTTTGGTAGATGCTTTCTAAGCGGGTAGTAATGGACTGGTATAGGCGATGCCCAAATTTTGATCATGCCTCTCTTTACAATTCCACACATGACATTTAGTATTTTAAATGTATAAAATATTATGAATTGAAACATCATCCCCATACTCTTCAACATTAGCATCAGGATCTATAGAATCGGTAGGGGTGGTATTAGCAATGTTCACTATTGTGTAATGCATTGCAGTCATTACCATAGTCCCTTCAAGATATTTATTTTGTTTTTCCCCACCATGAGGCATTTTCATCTCAATTCTTTGCCCTATTGGAATTTTTTGATGAATGGTAATCAGAAGGGAATCTTTGTAAAAATAATCTTGTTTTTTTCAATAGAGGACACCAGGACAAAAAAATTGGATGAACTAGGAGGATTTCTTCTATACATTTACCCCTAATCCTGAGAATACCAACTTTTAACGAGGATAAGGTTATTAGGTTAAATATTCCCCATGAACTGTGGGTTGGGACAGCTCTCACACCATTTCCATGACCTTTCAACCCTATTTTATCGACCTTTAAGGTTATATTAAAAAATATCATTGTTGTGCATGTTGGGGCTGCTCCAGATTCATCATGGCTAATGCTTCCATGGATTCTTTCCTAATTTTATAGAGAAATGTCCAAATATTGGTTGGGTTCATTATATTTTTTTCACCTGAGCCATCTTATTCTAAAGATATTGACAATGCTTGACGATTTTCCTCACGTAGGAGGGAGGATAGATTAGTATTGTTGGATACTTGACATAAGAGTTTTTTCACAGATTTCCCTCATCTAGACCAACATTCCCAAGGGTTTATCAAGTTTAATTTTTTTATTATTATACCATCTATTGAGAATGTAGCACATTCCATGAATCAAGAGAGAGGTTATCATGTTTCATGATGTCACTTTTGGTGGGATTTGGTGATTGGGGAGAATAATGAACTACAATGCTCTATATTTTCCCAATCCTATGATATGAACACCATATGATGTGACAGAAAATAGATATCACGTCCCATTTAACTCATTGATGCATGCACATTAAATTGATTCTTAAAGATTTTTCATATTCGAATTCCATTTAAATAGGAGGACTACCTAGTCGATTTGACTATTTACTCCTTCTATTACCTTGATGTGACTTGGATATTTATATTAAGAAAATATTTTTTATATTATGAGATGAAGAGTGTTCTATAAATATTGGTAGATATCATGAATACAATCTTTCAAAAATTCTTTTGGAATGCTGTATTGGAGAGTGGCTAAAGGCCAAAACATTGCTAGTATATCATCTTTAACCAATTATCTCTTCGTGATCAACATGACATCATCATATTTAACCAGGGGATCCTCAACCTAGTTTAAAAAATTGTTTTTTTCCATACCACTTTATCATAAATACAAATATTGATAGGGACTTCCTTTATCGTATTTAAATGAAGGTGATCCAAGGGTGGTTCAGACAATTTCCATTTCTTTGGGATGTATACCAGCTGAGAAATTATTTCACTTTTCAATAATGATTCATTAGGCATGACTGACCTCATTTTCCCAAGTACCTCTCGGTAAGAGGCCTTTCTCATCATTAAATTACCAAGGTGGGATCTCTTTAACAAATTGAAATGTCATTGTTGGGATGACCATGATATATAATGCCATTATGTGGAGGACTTCCATCATGGATTGATTCACAACTACCAGGAGGGTTCCTACATCATATACCTAAGGGAGGACCTTCAGTTTGGATGAAATAAATGGGATGCCCTTTTTATTGTTCGTCCATCTGGCCAAACAGAGGGCTTCCATGGTACTCATCAGAAGATGGGATATCAATATTGATAAGGTTATCAATATAAATCAAGTCTTCAAGGGAATATTTCTGGGGAGGAGCTATGAAATTTTTGATACTATTTCTATAATTTATTAACTGAAAAGTATGAACTTGAGATACCACAGAAAAATGTTTTAGGGATTCCATTACTCTAGTATTAAGTTGAGTGATATTGTTGATTGGATCTTAATTTTCTAATGGCCTCTAGAGAGGATTCATTTTTGATGACTTTTTTTTGGAAAACTGGTGATGATTGATGGGGGTAACGACATTCTTGTATGAAATCATTTTTTATTAGCTCCCATGTCACTAATGTAATTTTTGGATAGGTTTTTGAAATTTTTTCCAGTGTTTGTGCCTTCCCTGGAGTGACCATTTGGATAGACCGATTACCTCTAGATAGAGTGGGGATATGGGCATGATCTATTAGTACATATATTAGGGTGAATTTATCCCATGACCCTCCTTAATGGGAGAAGATATGTCTTTATTCTTCGAGTGACCCTCTATTAGTGTCGGAGAGTCACCCCAATTGTGTGGATAGAGTTTTGTGTCCATCCCTATACCACTTTCCCTGCCGTTATATTGTCCTTGAAGGGTTGTAGGATTTGGTCAGGAATTTATGCATACATTTCTCCATGGTCAGGATGTCCTTGGTGACTTCAGTGTCTAGAATGGTAATATATACTCATTAATTTTCTGGAGAAGGAGTGTGTACCTACTACTATAATGTATTTATTATTAGTATATACTGATAGTACTTGGGTGATGAGAATAGATATGGGTATTTCCCCTATTTTGTACTTGTATATGGTTGATGATTTCACTAAATTCTGGTAGGTTATGTTGGAAGGATTGATATAGGTGGAAAGGTGTGTTCTCTTACATATGGTTTTCCACTAAATTGGACTGGAAGTCTTTTTCGATGAAAGAATGTGTTTGTGATTGCTCTTAATCCACCATTGAAATTTATTAGAAGGCTTTTTTGGATGCATCCAAACTGTGTTGGCATGCTTCGTTGGTGTGGGAGGGTGTTAGTGCGAGCTCATGATTTTCCACCGAATTAGACTTATGGACTCCTTTGGAGTTAATAGAGGTGTTTCCCTACTCCCTATTTTTTGTTATCTTCCCTAGGAAGGTCATATTTCATTCTTGGATTTAGGTGACCTAGGCGAGACTCTTTAGGTAAACACCCTCATCATGTAGATGGTTTGTCACTACACAGCATTGGTGGCAGCATTTATTGGCATGATTCCTTTGGTGGGACCAATATTTCCTTTGGATGAGGAAATTGGTAACATATTTATCTTCTTACCTATGATATGGGATGATTTGATATGGAAATTGGTTTTGTAAACTTCTAGGCCACCATTTATCATTGAGTGGATGGATAGTGGAGAATTTTGAACTGGAGGGTTTGTCGATTGGCCTCTATGGTCGGAACTGTACTACTTAGTTTATACACATGAACCAATTCATTTCATACCTAATTTTGAAGATGCATGGTTGACTATGGTTCCCTCTATTTTGACATTGGACCCAACCTGTGTGGTAGCTAGGCCATATAAATATTGGAACTAGTACGATTCCATTTGTATCGAAAGGAATTCTAGTTGAAAAGTTCTTGAAATATATGTGGAGAACACAATAAAGGAAAAAAATCAAATTAGCATCTTAATAAACAAACACATGTGTAATAAATTATTTTGTTTGGAATAATTTTATTTTGGGAGCGAAAGGGGCCTGGCATATCGGTGACACAATCATCTTGTTTAAGGAATCCAATCAGGATCACCATTTTTTCTGATGAAAATTGTGTTTCATTCCCTCGATTGTTGATTTTTGGGGTTTTAAGGGTTTCATAATCATTCATATTGGATTCACCATTTTCAAAAACATTACAGTGGGATTTTATTGTAGATCTGTAAACACCCAATGGTTCCTTCATTGAAAATTTTTCATGATCCCACTTTCCAAACGTAGGTGTTCATTGGTAAATAGATCCAATGATTCTTGGGGACTCACATTGGTCGAGAGGATTGGAGGTTCGGATCATCATACCATTTTTATGGAAATTATTACTTACTCTAGGACTCTATTAAATATTTAATACATATTATCAAATCCTTAATTAAATCCCAAATATGTCATGGGTCTCCCTTGAATTAGAAAATAATGGTTCACATTCATGAACGTTAAAATCATCTATATATGTCTTGGGATTTTTATTGATGGAGAAATTTGTATGTATTTGAGGTTCTCAGTCTATAGAACCCTTATATTGACGTATTTGAGATTAATTTATCATTTATCATTATGATGCTACTTTTAAGCCACATAATAGATCCCTTTATATTTTATCATCATCTAGGGAGATGGGAATTGTTTTTAAGTCAGGATCTGGCCCATGAAATGGGATTTCTACTTATCCTTGTAAAAGGAATTAGAACACTTGTACTTAGTTGTAACTTAATGTGACAATTAAAACCTTTTAAATTCAGTTAATGAGGACCAAAACATGTAATTTAGTATCATGAGACAAATATATCATGGGGAAGTTTCCTATTTAAAGGGATATCATGAGACTCGCATAGGATCAGACTGAGGAACTTATAAAGGTTTTGGGATCTTAAGATGGATGTGACCATACTAGAAATGTATCCCATAAGAAATTATGTTTTATTTGGGGTGTGGGGTTTATACCTCATAGAGGCTTCCAATATATCCTATTTGGATCGGAATCATATCCCATGTAGTTATATTGTGAGGACACATGATATGGAGGCCATTTGTAGGATCATCTCATAGGGTATTTGACCCTTTGAGATGGTGATAACATGGTAGGATCTTATACCAAATAGGAGACCCATGGGGATGGATACATGACTTTGAGGACCCTTTACTATGGATTTTCTCTAAAGGAAGGTGACAAGAATATTCAGAAAATGATTCCATATCGATACATGCATCTGATTGTGTAGATTTCATATTCATAATAGTCCTCTAATCCCACGTGATTTATAATTTCTCTGAGAAACAAGTGTAATTTGATGATCAGAAAAACTAAAAAATCGTTTTCACCCACTAGTGGATGAGGATGGGGTGACGGGAGAGAAAATAGCTCTGAATGTGTCCATATCCACTATTTTTTTCATAACAATGATAAGAACATAGGGATACCCATCTACCTATGAATCATAATAAATTTTATTGGATTAAACCAAGAGGGATACCCAATATCCTAGTTAGAGAGAAGAGAGTAAGATAAGGAACTCATCCCAAAATGGAAAAAAATCGTGAGCCCCCTATAAATTACCAGTATAATATATAAATAAAAACTATATCACTAATTTATAAGTATTTCAATGGAATTTGGAATATGTATTTCAATATTAATAATTAAACTCATAATAATGTATGATTAATCTTATTCCACGGTGCCTACTTAAAGAGTGAAGATTATCATATGAGGCCAATATGATATTAAACCTATAACTATGTAGGAATAATTTAAAATATTCAATCTTATTAACTAATCAATATTTTTTGTTAGGTTAACCAAGATCCCACATAATAATAACTGGAGTGAAATTTTCAAATAATCTGAATGGAACTAGGTTCCATGTCCGATCAAACCAATGCTCGTGTGCAATTAATCATGCAAAGAGTGGGAATTTTTACTAATAAGAAATGTAGGAATAACTTTGGGTATACTCTTAAGAGAATAAATGAGACAAAGAATAATTAATATAAGATCAACTCCATGATTTAGTAACCTACATAGGATTAAATCATTTGGGATAGAAAAATAACAAAACCAACAAAGATAGCTCTATGATATCACGGATATCATATTGTAGATATGGAGCATAGATTTTTATCAAAAACAATAATCTTCATTCTAAACATTATTTTTTTAATATTTGGGCATGGAAAGTCTTTAATACCACTATTGGATTTCATGGAATATATTAACTACTGATTTAGAAGAATAAATGAATTAAGAAAATAAAATAAAAAAATTCATGTAAGAAACCATAAACATGAATAAATATTAAAATGAGTATCCTTCTTATATTTACCTTCCAACAATTATGGCATTACCACAGATCCATTTCATTTTATTTTTAGATTACAAATAGGTATCCAAATGGAATCCCTACCCTTTGGTATAACCATGAAATGGATAAATTATCCATTGAATGGGTTGGATCATCTCAACCCTCACAACATGCTAATTCCTCACAAAGTAAAGCGATAAGGAATAATATATCCATAGAAATGGGAAATTATCAACCAATGACCCCCACACCCATCAGATGGATGGACTCCTTTAAATAATACCATTGGGATGCTCCTTGAGTATCCCTGTATTCACACATATGTTATTGGTAGAGCTTATAATTTCATTATATTTAACATTCTAAATTAATGATTTCTCTCCAACCAATTTATCAATTTTAGGATATAAAATGAATATTATACACTTGATGTATTTTTTATTGATGAAAACCTTGATTATTCATCTTTCTAATATTATTTATTTTGTAATTTAATTATTTTTAATTTTTGTAATCATTTTTTAATTAAATAAATAATCCCAACACATAACATGTGTTTTTTGATTTTCAAGTAAATTACAAAATAAATAATATCAGAAAGATGAATAATCAAGGTTTTCATCATGGACAGTTCTCCTATATGGTGTGACTCAATTAAAACCCATTTGAATGAAGAGATTAAATATTGTGAATTGTATGAAGAATTCAAGAGCCACTCCCACCTATAAAATGATCATATTAGAATGATTTATATGCTTAATTCTTATTCTTGAGGCATGATTTATATCCTATAATATGAAAGTAATTTCAAGTGGGTTATTTGGATTTAAGAAGATAATTAATCAGTTACTAAATAGGATAAAAAAACATAGAAGGAAGAGGATAACCTCAAATCAAAGTAGCAAGTAGTTATGATGGAATTCACAGAAATTTAGAAATGTATGGCCAGACTCCCTTTGTGGCTATAAACTATGTAGATCCATGGACACCCCTATATGGTTTTTAAATCCATTATATTCTATCTAAATTATTATATATATTTTTTTCTTGAGTGTAGAAAATTTTTTTATTCAATAAATATATTTAATCATACTTCTATTTGATTTTTAGTTCCCTCTATAGAAGTAAAATAGTTCCCTCTATTTTTTACATTTTTTAAGTAAGGTCTTATTTATGATTAGATTGTTTTATATTAGTGTTAAATTATTTTAAGTATTTTATTAATTGATTCGATTACATTATAGTATAATCACTCATATAAGGGTATTTTTATGATATTCAAGAATACTAAGGTGTATAATTTTAGGTATTAATGTTTGAGTCGAATAATTCAAATAGGATACAGTTTTTGAAAATGAAGAAGGATTTTTTCAAAGTTAAATACTAATTCACAACTATTTTTATCTAATAAACCTCACACTTCCTTGAATCGATCTAATTTTTTTCTGATATATACTCCTTCAATTTATTTTAATAAATTTTCTTTTTTCATTCATTCCTATAAAAAAATAACAAAATCACATTTATTTTCTTCTTATTTTCAAAATAAATTGTAGTTGTGAACTCAATTTTGACCTCCTAGACATTCAACCATAGGAACTATTATACTACATTCTTTGCGGAATAAATATTGAGTTAGGATTCCTGAAAATTTTCTCCCATGAAGATTGGGTTGTTTTGGGGAATTGGCCTGATATTTTTTATCCATTTCCCCATGTACATGCGTTCAAAACCGAATTTAGTGCCTTTAGACCCAGAAATTGATAGGACCTATCACTCAAGAGAAAAAACAGTGAGGGTTTAGAAATAGAATAGCCTAATTATTGATGATGTATGTGTGAAAACATTAATATACCTACTTGAGACTTCAACTTCTTACTTTATGTTCTTGAACTCTCTTATCAGATAACATGTTAACCCAAAAATAACCATGGATAATATAAGAACTCTAAAATAATTGGATGAAAATATAAAGGGAATCAATAAGACAATTTTGAATACCTTTATTATCCCATTAGTTTTGAAATAAAAGTTGGTTTCATTTATCGACTTCCAAAATTCAATTGACTTTCTATAAAGGATACGAACAAACATATTATAGAATTTATTTATCTATGTGCCAATATAAAACCATCGGGAGTGAATTGAGAACAAATAAAACTTAGGTATTTTCCTTGTTAATTTGATGGATTGGAAAAAATAAATGTTTTATTACTCTTACACCATTGTAATTACGCATTGTAATTAATTTACAACTCTATATATTGAAAATATTTCCCTCTATAGAGATCAGATGTCATTGGGAAAGAAATATTTGGCATCAAAAAAACATAAAAAAAAACCTTCCATGAGTATATGAAGAGATTTTATAGACATTTTTTTAATTTTATCACCACAAAATTAGTAACAAACTATTGATTCAATATTTTTATTATATATTTTTTCTAAATGATAGAAACATAATATATTATGATATAAGTGAATATTTAATGGACAAAACACTAAATATTTTTTGGAAATTGATAGCTAAAAAATACCAGAATATTGAATAATTTAATACAGGAGGAATTATTCATGACAAAACGTCCATGTAAGTACAATCTTCTAGTTCTAAAAATAGTAAGATTTTAATTCAACTTAGTGATGATACCAATATGTTTAGGTCTTTGATTTTTTCCAATATTGCCCAACCCAACCTAAAATTGAAACAAGGTTTCAATTGCTAGTTTAATGTGTATTTTGTGCCTTAAATGAAAACATTAATTATAAATTCTTTCAAATGAAATAATTTTTTAAACATGTAATGTTTTTTAGGGTGATTTTCCCAAAAAACCACCAAATTTTCTTTTTAGGTAACAAAAATTACCACAACGGATAGAATAATTATTCTAGCAATAGATTTATCATAGCCTAAGACCAAAATAGGTTTTTTAAAGTATAATCAAGTAATTACCAACCTTTTTACTTCCATGAGTAAGATAATGATCAGCATAAATAGAATTTAATTCCTATAATACCAAGTTTAATGTCCAAAAACAACCTCAATGAAAAAATGAAGCAAACAAATTATGATGAAAACATTGATAACTCAAGTCGGGAGAATTTGAAGTGACATTTTTAGAATAAGGCACAAAATAAGATGATTAATTTCCTATAAAAATCAATTGAATGCCATGGTAAAGGTAATATATAATGTTAGTTCTATGAAATTTATAATTGGTACTAATTAAATATCAACCAAGAAATGAAATTTGAACAAGAACCTATTAAAAGTAATTTTGTGCCTTGTCTAACTAATTTCTATCAAATTTAAGAGAAGGAAATGTTTGTGGAGTTTTCTATGATTTTAGAATCACCTTTCAAAGAAAAATTAATATTAAAGTATAAAACATTTCTCTATAAAAAAATAGCATTTGGAGGATAATGAAAGAACCTTATGGATCACAAAAATAGTTCTATAGTGGATTAAGAAATTCCCAAACCACTAATTTTTTGTTTTAGGGGATTTACAAAATTTAATAAATATCTTGAGGGTGACTTTGTTATGTAAAATTTATAAACATTTAGGAAAGTTCAAGTTAATATTTTTTTTAAATGTATTATTAAATGAATTCCCAATTATTTTATGTTCTTTAAAGAGATATTATCTCATTTGAGGAAATTTAAGGGAGGATAAAAACTAAAACTTGGGAGAAATGTTTTATCTCTAATTCTACTTAAACCCTAAACAACATTAAGGGATCTAAAAAAAATTTATAATTCCATACACTCTATGAGATTTTGAATTTAATTATTGTATGTTAGATTTAGAAGCTTATAAAAATGTGATTCCTCATTATGTATACTATATTATACTCATTAGAGAGATATAATCTATTGGTACTATGATCTAGTTATAAAACCACAGTACTGTACAGACTTTTGGAGTCATTGAGGTTGTGTTAATATAAGTAGAATAAAAGGGTTTTCCAACTAATTTATTTTCTTTGGATATAGAAGGTAAAAAATTTAGCACACATGCACTATTGATACTAGAAAGAAAATCTCAAGAAACTGTAAAGTAAATAATTAATTTTCAAATGATGATATTATCTATAAAATATTGAAATAAGATTTTTCATTTTAATTAACATTTTTTAATCTTAGAAATTTCTAATGGAGAATCATTTATCTCACCAGGTCAACATGATTTATCGGTTTACAATTAATTTATTTCTTGATTTTTCAAGTAATGCACCGTAATTATATTATTTTAAAACTGAACTTTTTTCTACTATTGAGTATCATTTTTATCATTATCATAATATTGTGGGTGAAAAGGATTTAAATTATATAATTATATATATAACAATTATAAAAAATTATTTAGTTACTAATTCTGTTAAAATTGTAAATAATTTTAAATGTGATGACTCAAATTATAAATTTCATCTGGTGGATGATAAATTTTCATTTTAACCAACTTATAATTATTTTAAAACTAATAAAGTTTATTCTGGTAATTTATATCATGAATTTTTTATTGAATCTCAAATTTCTTCTGAAAATGACACTTGTGTATAGAATGTTGAACCCTAAGTGTATATTGAGTAAATTTTTAAATCGAATTTTCGAAGTAATTTTTTGTTTTCATAGATATTTATATGGTTGAATTTTCACGTTTGGGTGAATTCAAAATCTTCAAATAAATTTAAATAATGTATCCTAGTAAAAAAATTATGTATTGAAAAATAAAATATTAACATAGGGTATTTTTATAGTACTTAACTTCAAAGAGATATTATGTATACTCTTCACTTATTTTTATCCCCAATAGATATGGAAAATTTTAAGTCTAAACTTTTTTTGGGTATCCACAACCTAATTATAGAATAATTTTACTAAGATAAGGACAACCAATATAAAAACAAACATTTAAATGTGATTTACAACCCATTAGAACCTGAATTTTTCAACCTGGAGCCATAACCCAGAAACATACCTTTCCCCTTAAGAGGCACAACCCAAATAGTTAAACCATTTTTTACTTGTAGGGACAAACCAATGTAATTTTAAATTGGTTTTATAATCCCACCAGGCTTTCTTTTGAGTGTAAAAGTATAAACCAAAAATAATACAAATAAGAATGAAAACAAATTACAACCCCACAAGACCATAGTTAAATAGTAAAACCTAGAATGTTGAAGTAGATATAGATTTTATCTCATTGGTAGTGAGAACTTTTAAACATGATTTTAGCTAAAAAGAATCACACTAAATGAGTAAGATAATCACATTTATTATAACTCAACCATTTTCCAAAAATATTTTTTCACTCTAGTTGTAAAACTAAATTTATATATTTCTTTATGCATAGAAACATTAAATATAATGATCTTTGTGGTTTTTAGTTCCCATATATTCACTAATAATTCTCCTTCTACAATAATAACAATCTACTTTACAATCAAAAGTAACATTTAATGTCAATAAATCATTAAAAGCGGTCGAGATAGAACTTTTAAAATAATAAATGAATGAAAATTTAATAAAAATAAATACTATTTTTAAATATAGATTAATTAATTAAATTATTATTAAATACTAAGAATAATTACAAGATAATCATGAAAAATACTTTGTTTCAAATAAAAACAATATTATAATTTTTAATTTATATCTATAAATAAGAAGAATAAATATTAACAATGATTCTTACCACATGATATTTATTTTATTCTGCATAAGACGCTTCCAAAATATTTTTCATAGTTAAAAAATAATTAATAAAAATTTACAGAATAAATAAGTAAATAAAATAAGTTTCATGAATATGTAGTGCATTGAAATATGAAAAAAATTTAAAATAAATAATATTTTGAGATTTTAGAAAATGAACTATTAAATAATATGTACGATATTTTAATATGTAATATATTATGCATATGAAAGATATTGTTCATATTGAATATATATGAAATATTTTGTTAAAAAAAATAAGTTAATATGAATAAAAAATATGCTTGGTTTTTAAAAAATTTATAAATTTTATATGTAAGATGATGATCTAGTACATAAGAAATTTATTTCATACATAAGATGTTTCTCCAACATCTAAATAAATCATTCCTAGTAAAATTTCAATTACATGATATCTAAGATGTTTAATAGGCTAATATTTAAAATATAAGAAGTTATACTAGTGATATTTTGAAACATAGAATATGTAAGAAGATGGGTTTATACATAAGAAATTATACTTATCCATAATTGTGAAAACGTATGAGAAAAAATTAAATCTAGTATAAAATATATAATAATACTAAGAATAAAAAATTAACTTAAAATAAATGAATAAATAAAAAATATTAAATAAATTCAATTTCAGTATTTTCTTGTATAGGCGGTGAAATATTCAAACACATTTTTATTAAAAGAAATGAAATGTTCAAATAATAAAATATTTTATTCATTTCAAAACTCATGATAAAGGGAATAAATAAAAAAACATATTTTAATTATAAAATATAAAACAAATAAATTTTCAAGGATCCGCTCTAAAATGTCATCCATATTTATAATTATAACACATGGTTGTGTAGACAATGAAAACTATTCCTCTTCTTGAATAATAATGTCAATAACTAACCCAAGTCAGGGCTCGTGCCACAACTTCCCCAAGCATGCCTCCCTAGACAAGGGATGGAGACAAGTGCTAAAGGCATAACTAAACTCAGGGAGACCACTTCTTAAGTACATTCACGCACACACATAGACTTCTCAATGACAAAGTGTATAGTGAAATAGAAAAAGAATAAACACTACTGTAAAGTAAACTAAGCATGCATTAACATATATAGTGTAAAAAATTATGGTAGTGTAAACCAATAAGTAAAGGCGAAAAATACATACACAAAGAGAAATATATCCCAAACTGAAAACCCTAGAAAAGTGAACAGCCTAAAGAGAGTCCTTCTCTTTAATCCCAAGCTATGACCACCGTACGTGGTCCAAGCACCCAGCATCCATAAGCTCTACTGAAGTCATGATCGACATGTCTTTCATCTACATAAGACACAACATGTGTGGGCATATCCCATGTAGGGGTGATTATAATAATACCCAATAGGACAATATAAAATATAATGGGGGAGTAGTAAGAGATAAAAAACAAGAGGAAAACAATAGAGAGTACTAGGTTCAGTGAATCAGTTTAGCTCAACCCAACAAAGAGTGAAAGTAAACTCATCATGCACAAAGGACTAAACATAGTGAGTATATGAACTACTTGTTGACCATTCACCACCTATAGTTGGAATATAGACGCATCCGACTGTGAGAATATAAACAGAGAAAGAACATGGCATGCCCACTAATAGAAATAGTGGATTTAAGGTCGATGTTATGGTGTTAGTTTTTACATGAACCAACACAAAAATATATTTATATTTATTTTTTGTGTCTGTTTTTTAAAAAAATGAGCCCAAAAACTATATGGTTTGGATTCCAGGCATTGGCTTTTTTACAAAAAAACAACATCATAAATAAAGTAATAACAATTTTCAGCACTATTTTTCTAAAAAATGGATGCCAAAAATCCAAAAAATAATAATTTTTAGCATCGTTTTTTGTAAAACCCAACGACAAAAGTTTTTTCAATCAAAAAACAGGATTATAAAACCCTCATTTTTTGGATCTGAAAAGCTTTTGTTCTCAACTTGAGATGACCACAACAGTGACCCACAGACCCTCAATGGACATTATTGTTGTTTTTATTAAATATTTATCATCATTTCATGATCTGTGGTTTCAATTCTTCATTATCTATAATTATTTCATCATCCACCCAAGTTTTTATTTTCAGAAGATTTTTTTGGCTGAACATACATCATGGTTTCTTTTATTTCATTGTTATTGTTTATTATTCATTTCTATAAACATTTTCATTAGAACTTATAGTGTTTATTCTTTCAAAAAATTTGTGGGAGAAAAATCATATTAGGGCTCCATTTTCCTTGTAGAACTCTAAATTTTAAAAAAAATTGAATCTAAATTATTTATCATTTGTTTTTATTTGTTTGTTATTTAGTGAATTATTTGTATATAGTTTATTTTTTTTATAACTTTTGCTGCTAAAGTTTGTTCATTTTGATATATTTTTTATTTTATGAAATTATCAAATGGTTTTGATGATATAATACACTTTAAAATAATATATGGTGTCATTGTTCATCAATATAATGTATATCACATGTAATGACTCTATATTTTCCACCAGTTAAATTAAAACAATCTTCAACACCTTTTGACACGCATGAATTTGAACTAACGTAATGATAATATAATATGAACAAATACATGTTATATTATTGAATTAAATTAAATTACAATATCAATAAACCACATGTATATAATATGAAAACAAAAAAATTACTATATTTATATTCAGAATATATATAATTTTTATTACAGTGGGAATTTTTCGAATAAAATATGTTAAAATTTTGTGTAACTCACCTTAATAAAATAAGTTTACAACTTTTAAATGACTTAAAAAATATATAATATTTCCATATATGGAAAAATATATTATAATTAATTAATTTTCATATTATTTTGAAATAATATTATAAAATAATAAATATTCAAATGGTCATATTTCAATAAAAAAATGTTTTACATTACATATAATAATTATTTTAAAAAATATAATTGTATAAATTTAATTTGATAAAATGAAGTTCAATTGCTGATATATAATTTCAAAACTGTCATGGTAACTTTTTGGTATTTTTTCAAAAAAAATATTTTGTGTTAGTAAAGATTAATATTAATTTTTCCAAAAGAAGGCCCTTGACAGTAGTGGGGTTATAAAGAGTTAAAAATTGGTGATTATACCACCTATATTAGTAATATAATTAGATAAGTAATAAATCGACATACACAACCACATACATTAGGGTATAAAATTAAATAAATATCATAATATTATAATTTGAGGTGTGGAAACCATACAAATAGCGACAAAATCAGGATTTTCCATCAGGAATATCACATATATATAAAGAATAAATGGAAATAAATTTAAACCAAAAAATAGATAAGTTTACAAAATCAAGATTTTATAATGGGAATTTCTTTTGGAGTCATTAATTGTGATTTACATTGGATCAGCATCACACACATCACATAAAATAAATACCTTTAGTTGGTAATTATTTATTTTATTCCTCATAATTATTGATGTTTCCTATATTATTACAAATCATTTTTATTGAATATGTGTATGTTTAAAATTTATTTATTTATATATATATATATATTTAAATTTTTATATGTTTTAAACAATTTAACAATTATATTGAGATATCAGGTACTGAATGGATTGTAATTGGATAAATTTGTGAAGAACAACTAGTGAATATGAAAAATGAGTTGATGATTTCTTGGATTTTTCAAAATGAAATCTTCAAAAGATAGATTTTATTTTCTATTATTTTGTAATTTGTTTGAATATGATATAGTTAAACTATAGATAATTCAAAGATAAGCTCATTTTCTATGTTTTTAGCTTTAATTTTACTCATTAAACCTGACATAGTGAAAGAACTGACAATTTAATATCTAATATTGATGAAAATATTCATAATGCGAAAGTGGATCACATTGAATAATTAATTCACAATTTAGGTGTGGAAACCATCGAAAAAAATGGAAAGTGTTGAATGATTTTATAGTTCTTTTGAGAAACCATTATTCTATGGTTATAGTTAATATATAGAGTTATCTGCAATTTTGAGATTATTTAACTTGAACAAAAGAAGTGGGTGGAGTGAAAAACGTTTCTCTTATATTTATGATATTTTAAAGGAGTTACTTCCAAAAAGAAATGGACTTCCATATTTCATTTATGTGGTGAATAAAAAAGCCTTCCCAATAGTATTTGGGTATAAAAAGATACATGTTTTTTCCAATGATTTTATGTATAAGAAAGATTTTGAATATTTATTAAACTATCCTACCTGTGGTGCAACACACAATAAGAAGCATAAAAAAGTAAACACATATTCATTATTCTTTACTAGAATTTAACCTTATGAAAAATAAATTTTTTATACTATCTAATAATTTCATCCTATAATACCTTCGTATAATTCTGATAATTATTCTATGATTCATTATCAAGTAGAAAGATCAAATATCCAACTAAATAAATTTGGTACCTTCCAAAAATTCCTCATTTTAAGAATCGATTTTCAAAATCAATTGATGTAAAAAGGTTAAGATGGATTTCAGATTAGCCTAACTCTTATGGTAACCTATGTCACCCTCTTGATTCACTATAGTAGAAGATATTTGATAAATAATTTCATGATTTTGGAAATAAAGTTTGAAATCTCAAAATGGGATTGTGTACTGATGGAATGAATCCAGATATGAGCCTAAGTAGCCAACATATTTTATGGCATGTTTGGTTGGTAGTTTACAACTTATCCCCATATATATCTAGCAAGAAAAAATATTTTATCTTGAGATTGATGATTTTTTGAAAGAAATATTTGGGAAATGATATTGATGTGTATCTTTCACCATTTATTGATGATATAAAATTTCTATGGGAGAAAGTTGTTAAAGTTTTCGATGCATACAAGAAATGGTATTTTCTTTTTCATGCTATGGTAATCTTCACTATAGATGACTTTCCGACATATGAAAACTTATTTGGATACAGTATTAAGGGACATAAACCATATCCAAATTGGGAAGAAGAGAATTCACATTATCAATTACAGAATGGATAAAAGATAGTGTACATGGGACATTGAAGATTTTTTCCATTTGATCATCCTTATCGTAGATTGAAAAATTCATTTAATGGGTTATATGAATAAAATCCTCCCCCTACACTTTTTAGTTGAATAATAATAAGACAAGGTCAAAAATATTGATTTTAAATTTGGAAAGAAAAGAAGTCCTGTTCTACAAAGAAATATATGGAAGAAACTATCAATCTTTTTTAAAATTCCTTATTAAGAATTTTTAGTGATAAAACATAACATTGATGTTATCCATGTTGAGAAATTCATATGTGATAGTTTGATTGGAACTTTTTTAGACAAAAAATGAAAAACAAAAGATGCATTTCATACTAGATTGGACTTGATATCAATGTGAATAAATTTAGCATTATCTCCCACAACAAAAGGAAACATAAAATATTTACCTCCAGCTTGACACACATTAATCAAGATTGAGAAGATTATTTTTTCAGTGTTTTAATATTATTAAAGTACCTAGTGGTTATTCTTCAAATTTGAATAATTTGGCATCATTGAAGGACTATAAATTAATAGGTCTGAAATCTCGTGATGGTCATGTATTGATGAAACAACTTCTACTAGTCGCATTGTATGGTATATTATTGATAGCTGTCAGAAAGACTATCATCAGGTTATGGAATTTTTTCAAATATAATTGTATCAAAGGTGTTAATCCAAATTTTTTATATGTGTTGGAGAATGAAACGGTTATTATTCTTTTTCAACTAAGAATATATTTCTCATTTACATTTTTTAATATAATTATTCATTGGGTGATTCATCTGGTGCATGAGATAAGAATATGTAGGACTATTTATGTATGATTTATGTATCATTTTGAAATATATATTAAAATTTTGAAGGTATATGTTGAAAAACCATATCGACCAGATGTCTCTATTATTCAAAAATATGTATCATAAGACGTTATTGAGTTTTTTAATGATTCTTTATATGAAGTGGAGCATATTGGTCTCCCTCTATCTCATCATTTGACAGTTGATAGTAAAGGTTGAGGGATTTGAGGCTTAAAGGTAAAGTTCATTCCACGTGATGAATTGATGAAGTTACATTTATACATTTTGAACAACACAGATAAGGTTTAATCATATATATTATCATATATTACTAAATAAATGTTATGATATCTGAAAACAAATGAAAATTGGCTGATGATTGAGCATAAAAAGTCTTTTGTTTCATAGTTTAAAGATTAATTCATCACGGATATATCTACATCAATTATATTTAAATGGTTGGAAGGGGTACCATATCTTAATGTGATCAATTTCTTAGGATTTAATATTAATTCATACACATTTTACATAGAAAATATGAATGACAAGAATACCGTTCAAAATAGTGGTGTAATGGTCATCAATGAAGCAATGCATTTTTTCAGTTCCAAAGATAAAAAACCAATTTTTTTATCAACACCATATCTTGGTGTTCATGAAGACATGTGGGAAATTGATTATATTAGATTTTGAGTCACTATGTTTATGTGTAATTATGTTGTATGTAATTGTGGTGTGGAACATGATGAATATGGGTTTAGACTGGTTGATTTGAAAATATTGTGTTGCAATGAGAAACCATTTATGAAGGCCACACTTGAAAAATATATATTTTATTTTATTGATCCATTTAATGATCATTGGTCCATCATTTTTTAGGGGAAAAGGATCCAGTTACCTAATGAGGATGAATATTATGGTGTTATTGATTTATATGAGGCTTATTCAACATTACTAGATTTTCAGAAATATACACTATAATAAAGACATAGTGCATGCAGTATGAAATGATCTAACTGAAGGGAAATGGGAGAACACTAAATTACTCTCCTAATTAATCTTGTATTTATTTAAATTATTTTTATTTTTTAAAATTTACAAGTGTAAAACTATATAATTTAGAAAACATTTGATATTTAAATTTATAAATGTTTCAGTCATTATAGAAGTAATGTTTATATTTAATAGGTTACCTTTTAAATATTTTTTAAGAATCATAACATCATTATTTTTTTCTTTAACTAACACATGTGTGCTCTTTTTTACTTACATATTTTAGTTTTCTTATTTTTTAATTATTCAATTGGATAGTAATATGAAGGCCCACAAGAATTTCATTATCATTGACAGCTTCAATGATAGATATGGAAAAAGAGATAGAGGAACATGTAACTAGATATTTTTCTTTTTCACATTATTAAATATCCATTAGTATAAATATTTAATGAAACAAACTTTTAATATAAAAAAATAATTGCAGGACTACTGATAAGACTACAATGGTGGATTCCACTTCTTTAAATATTACGAAATTGAGTTCGCAAGTTGGTAAACATGGCATGAAATGTTTAACAAAATTTTCAATTTCACAGGGAGATGAGCGATTACATATTACTTTTGATCATGATAATAATGAAAATGAACCAAATAAAACACAATTTATTGGGTATATCTCTATGCTGATCCATTGCTAGATTTTCATTTTATATATTTATTGGAAGTTCATTGACAAGATGGCGAAAAATCGTCATTAGGAGGTCATAATGTTATAATTTATCAATTGATTTATTTTAAAAAAAAATTGAATATGATATAATTTAAATAACTACTTTTTATTTCATTCAATTTCAAATGGAATTCAATTTGAAAGAAGAAAAATCAATTAATAAAATATGTACTACTTTGGCAGTGGTTTGATGGAGAGATTTCAAAACAATGTTGACAAAAAATTATTTTTTTGGAAAGATGCATAATGAAAACTCATGCCTCAAGTATGAGTTTATAGATACCGATACATGGACAGAATTTGTTTCCAGAAAACATGATTAAGCCTTTCTGGAATGATAATTTTATTATATTTTAATGTTTCATATATATATATATATACCTGTTTAATTATTATTTTACTTTTTGTATAACATGATTCTATGAAATACCATCACGACATCAAGATACAGAATGTAAAACCTCATAATTTATCACGTGGAGGGTATCATTTATTAGAGAAAAAAATATTGAGGAAAATTTTTAAGCAATAAGACCTCACTCTACTAGTGGTTTTCATGAGGTCCAATTTGTTCTAACATCTCCCCTCACTTTCCATGAAAAATAAAAAAGAGTGAGAAGACGAAAAAAATGAAACGTATCTTATTGAGAATACTACGAAAGTAGAAGAAAAAAATTATAATTTAATATTATTTATTTTTCATGAATTTTTCTATTTTATAAATTAAAAATACTACTATAACATTTTCATTTTTCATTTGAGGATGAACTTCAGGAGTAAGAGACACAAGGCTCTTTTATCCCTAAGGGTAGGAGGGACATCCTAGCCACTGTTTTGGGAAACCAGAACACCACATCCAAAAAAAGGATTTCAAGTGGTTTTTAATATTCAAAAAGTTTTTTTTCAACAGGGTAAGAAATCAAGAGACACAGAAATCAAATCCTTAAAAGCTGAGATGAAAGATATGAAATAGTATATGGGTGATCAAAATCAATCATCAATGCAGACTATGTTATAATAATTCATGAGATAGTCCAAATCTAAATAGTCATCCCAACCTGTCTAGCCTTTCAAACTAGTTGTGCAGCCTATACAACCATCCCATCCCAACCACCCTAACCATCCTGCCTACTCATATCCCCCACCTCTTTGCTCATACACAACATTATACTATGATTTGTACGCTGGAGATCATCATATACACATCGTAGTGTCAGTATGAATTCATTTTTTGGGGGATTTTTTACATCACTTGAAAATGTATATGGTTCTGGTTTGAGTATCAGTACTTGATATTATTGATCCTACAAAACTACTGCCATTCCAAACTCAGGAGGTTACCATAGTTGGAGATTTTTTTGGTCATTTTTTACTTTGTCCAACTGGCCTTCTTTAATATCTTTTATATGAGGTATGTGTTTTTTCTAATATTAATTGCATCTAATTTAAAATTACTTGTAATATTATATGAAATTTAACTTATATAAGTGTATAAAAATCAAAATAAATGGCACATGTGAAACCTTATGTTCAGGAACAAAAAAATATATTTACTTCTGATATTTATTATGGGATAAAAAGATTATCTCACACTTCTTCTTCCATGGGTAATATCTATGAGTTTTGGATGACATCTTATATATATAGAACAGACAATACATTGAGAATATTCAGAAAATATAGCATGGATCTAATTGATTTGGAGGATCTTGGCATGAATGTGTTTCAGTTTTTTCCCATGTAAGTAAATTAACATTTCAATTTTTATTTCTTTAATTGAAGTTGATTTAAATTTTCTAACTATATTAATTTTCTCTTTAAATATATACAATTTATTCTTATACAAAATGACACCATATGAATTTATGGTTTAACATATCTAGAATCCATTTCCATGGAAGTGAAATATGGTAAGAATCCTGATAGAATTTCATATATATGTGAGAGATTTTTGTATACGGATATTGGGTGTTGGTTTTTTCTATTTCTTGATGGGTAATTACACAAAAATAATTATGAACTAATTTTCACTATAAATTCATTAATTGTGGACTTTTTGTATAGTTGTTGGAATTGGATGTTAGGTGTATTCTGTCTAAGTGTATTAGGTGGTGTTCGTAAAAAATTTACCACCTTAATAGACATGTATGTTTTATTATTTTTTATAAGTTCATTATATTTAAATCTTATCACATATACAAGTATTATTAGTTCATATATATGAAAATGGATGCCATCGGAAAAATTTAACCAAAAACACATCTCGATAAAGAACCCAAATGCAATCCAATATGTTAAAGTAATGGTACTTAGTCTTTATATTATATATTATTCTGATTTTTGATATATATATATATTGGTTTTTATTATCAAGTTAATGATTTATAACATCAACATCAACATCAACAAGGAAAAGTTGAATGTTGTTATTATATTCTTCAATTCATGTATGACAAAATAAAAACTATGGTAACTACTGAACTTGATATAGATACTGTCACACCCAACCTCTAAAATTAATTTTTTTCTATTTTATTAATTCTTGGATTTGGGTTCTCATGTTAAGGTTAGAGCTGGTTCCCAAATTAAATTTTTTGACATTTAACATATTTACTGGGTTTTGGACCCATGCGCGGTCACCGTGTGGTGGGAGGTAGTCGCGCAGTCGGCCCAGCAGTCGGGAAATTTCTAATTATTCTTATTATTATAAATATTTTCATTATTATTATTCTTCTTATTATTATTTTTATAATTGTTATTTTTATTATGAATAAATTTATTTAATATTATCTTTATTAATGTCATTTTTACTATTATTATTTTTGGTTTTATTATTATTATTATTATTATTATTATTAATATTTGTATCATTATTATTATTATTATTCTAGTATAATTATTATTATAATAATTATTAAATGAAAACAAATTCTAGTATAACCTATGTCGCACCCCCCCCCCCCAATTCCCCCTTGATTGGGCGTGGAGCGGTGCCCCCTACAGCCTCCTCCACCTTCGCCAACTCCTCCACCTGATCTCCCGCCTGCTCCCCACCTCTGGCCACAGAACCACGCCTCTCTCATCCTTTCCAACCTCACCCTCAACATGCACCAGCAGTGGCCCCCTTTCTCTTGCACCCCGACCTTCGTGGTCACCCCTCCGTCACGACCACCTCCTTCATCAAGTAGGCCTTCATACCTTTGGCCAGTAGCCACTCTCCATCCCCAACCTCTGTCATCCCTCACACCTCACTTGGTTTTCCTCCATATTACGCTAGCTAGCAGAACACCCAACCCCCCCCCCCTATCCAGCCTCGCCCCACATCTCCGGCCAACTGCCTCACCACGCCGCACCTCCTACCAGTTTGTGCTATGACCCTTTTGTTGTTTCCCCTATCCGGAAGCCCGGAAAACACCCAACCCTACTTGCCTCAGACCCTGCCAGACTTGTTATGCCTCCATCATGCTTCCTCTCCCGCTCTAGTTGGGAGCAGCCTCCTCCACGCATTTGGTTAGTATGCGAGGTATTTTTCTGTTGTCCGTCAGAGTTTCATCTTGTTCGCGCTTGGTTTGAGGTAGGCATTTCTGACTATTTTCTTTCGCGCATAACCTATAGACACAAACATGCTTCGAATTAATATTTATATGTCGTTCACACCTTCATTGATATTATATTTAATCTATTATATTTTTTCTAAATTAGTTGAGAATTTTGAAAATAGTTTCGAGATGAATTATCTGATTTGTTTTGAGAAGTTTTGTGAAAATCATGAATTGATAGATTCATTTTTCATGTATAATTAACTTATAAAGTCAATTAATTAAATTGGTTGGTGAGAATTTAGTTTTTAAGAAGATAAAAGTAGTGTTCATTTTATTTCTGAAAGCATTTTTTATGGTGTGAATTTTGTTTTGGGGAAAACTTATTTTGAGCTATAATTTAGTTTTCATAAAGTGTGCAGGTAGTTCTTTTGGTTGTGCAAGTGTTGCAAGTTATGATTTGAAAGGTGTGAAGGTAGTTTTTGAAATTTTTGGATATGCATTGGATGTTTAAATGGAATTTCTATGTGAAGTTGATAGAATTATGATGTAAGACTTTGTTGTGTTCTTTTGAAAAGTTTTTACTAAATTAGTAAATGATTTAGTCAACGATGTTTGAAATACGAATCATGGGTTCAAGGTGTTTAAATATGCATTTGGGTTTGGTTTTCAAACTTTCTATTTGGATTTTATTGTGCTACTAGATGTTGGCACATCTATGGGTGCATGTGGAACACACATGGATGTGCCCACAATTGATAATGAAACCTTGGAATTGGTGTTTCTTTAAGTACATGGTTTTCCAAATAATTCATGTTTTCCTAAATGAAGTTTTTTCTTTGGTGTGTTTCCCTTAAATGGCTGTAAAAGTTCTTCTCAAGGATTTGGCCCATCAGAACTTGGAAAATGCTTTGGTGTGTTTCTGGAAAGGATAAGGGCTCATTTGGAAAATTCAAAACGTTTGGGTGTGGTTGGTATCCAAGGGCCCGTTTATCACTATGAACATAATAGGTGATTATTGACTAAGATTTTATTAAGGGATGCGGTTTGGAAAATTGTGTGTGTTTGGTCAAATATTTTAAATGATTTTAGAAAAAATGGTTTTGACATGATGTGACATGAAGGCCCGTTTGTTACTATTATCATAGGGGTAATGTTTGTACTAACTTTTAAAGGAGATTGTGATTTGATGAATGGGTGTGATTGATTGGAAACTTTGAACATTTTATGAGATGGTTTAAATATTAAATGTTGTGATGGCGCAGTTGGCACTTTGTTAATGTGAAATGATTGAATATGTATTTAGGGTTACTCTAGTCTTGGGTAACCCTTTATGGGTGAATGTACAGGAAGAATCCATGTTTAGGGAAGGAAAGTGCGGTGAGATGAGTCATGCGTGCGAGGGACTTCCTACAAACACATTATTATTATAACTACCATGGGTTCCTGGGCATCTTTTAGATGATCGAGTCACGGTTGCTGATCAGCTGTGATTATATGAGTTGGTACCCCCTAGATTGGTTGTTAGGGAAGGCATGATTTTCCACTAGATTTGTCAGCTATAGGGCAACCAGTTGGTTATAGACTTAGGAGATTCACCATACGCCATCAGTTGGTTCTTAAAACAAGTACGTCCAGGGTTCTTCTATGGATTTTTAGGATCACCCATTGTTACTGGATTATTTTTATTACTTTTTTACTTTTCTTTATACCATTTTATTTTCCCAACATTCACTGTTTAAGTGTTATACTTTAGCCCAACTTTGGTATAAATTGTTTTATATTTAGTTTATAAAATTAGAAGTTATTTTGGAAATTTTATGTCGTATGTGTTGGATTTTTAAATGGGAAAATCACGTTTCATATTTTAAAATGTGAAAACATTACTCTTATAATATTGTTTCAAACTTTGGTTAGTGGATTGCTTCGGGAAAGGAAATGTTGGATTCTACGGTTTATCTTGGAAACCATAATGATCATTTTAATTCTCATACCTATCTTTATCATTTCAGTTCTAGGTATCCTTTGCTCAGGTTTTCTTGGCTAGGTTTCGTATTATTGGAGAAAGGTCAGACTTTGGTTGGGAGGTGACCTAGAAGGTCATATGGAGCTACGTTGAGTTGTTCCATTTATTTTCTTTTCCACTACTCGAGTTTTGTTTTAATATTCTATTTATCCCTTTTTATTTATTTTTCTTTATGGTCCAAATCATTCCCACCGATTAAATTTTGATGCCCAGGACTAGTTTCCATTTCGTGGGGATTGGGAATGCACCTCGGGACATATCGTGGACCAGCTCGGGTGACCGTTTCAGGGTCGACCCGGTTTGGGTCCTGACATTTAGTTATATTAATTATTTTATATTTTCTATCATTGTATTCTATTTTTTAATCTCATATCATTCAATGTTGTTTTACAAATTCAATGATTCTAAGTCTTATATACGAAATGAACATACACATCTTCGATCTTTTTTTGCAAACTATTTGTTAAGTATTATTACGATTTATGGTGTCTATATTATAATGTTTTTGATTAATATTACATTTTACAAAAAAAAATGTTTTCAAAAAACTAATTCTTTTTTTATAATATGTATTTTAACATAATGATATCAAATTAATGCTTCAACAATAACCAATAATGATCATGTTGTAAATTTCAGGTATGTGTTTTTTAATTCTACTTTATAACAAAAATGCATAGAAACTTTTTTAGTGACTAGATAAAAGTATGTATGTTTTTATAGATTTGTAATCAATGATACACATTTTTTTAATATTGTATACTATTTTCCGATTACATTTACTCAGATTATTTTTGGGGTGTTATATTCAAAATTTTCAAAAAAGAAAGTAACTTTTGACGTTGGTTTTTCTCAAAACCAATGTCAAATCATTAAAATAAATTATCAAGGTTGATATTGTCAGTTTTTAAAACAATCAACATTGAAAACCTTGTTTTTATGTCACCTTTATAGATGTCAATTAGAAAACATTAAATTGTGTTTTTTCACGAGTGACCCTTCGCATCTTCCCCACTCCTGGAAGGAGAGAGAACAAATCCAAGGAGTGGATATAGAATAATTATATTTATATATATATATATATACTCAATCAAAATAATACAAGAGAAGATAGTTAAGGGATCTCCATCTCACAGATCAGCCTAAGAGAAATAGTAAACAACAGTTCTAAAAGTCCAACAACGATTCCAAGAATTTTACATTTCTTCCTTGAACACACAAATATAAAGAACTCATTCATCACACCTTGATACTATCCTCTTTTGGCGGCACAAACTTTCCCACAAATTTTTGGTCATGTCACAAGAACGTGTCTCATTGGGTAAAGCATTCCTCTTCCTTGTGAGTCCAAAGCTACGTCAAACCATGCCCCATCATAGTGCCACATAGTTGATGGGAGATAATATCAAGGTAAAGGACGCATGCCCTTGTACAATGTGACAGTTCCACTCTGATGGTTAAGGACCCATGCCTAGCCTAGTTGTTCGGTTCCACTCAAAATATTGAGGATACATGCAAATCCCAGCTGGAGGGTTCTACTCTGTGACATCAAGGACCCACCTACTTCCACGTTGGACAGTTACATTGAGAAATTCAAGGACCCATACCCATCCCTGATATAGGGTTCCACTCTAATTTTCATCAAGGACCAATGTCTAGCCCAGCTGGAGAGTTCCACTTTGGAGTATATAGAAGAACCATTCCAAACCTGGCTAGAGGGTTCCACTCTATGAGTTATTGAGGACCCATGCCCAGCCTAGATAGAGGGTTCTACTTAAGGTTATACCTCTGGTGATCCCTCCTAATCACTGCCTAGTAACTATCATCATTGTGGTCACATCCGATGGTTTCATTATCGAAACATTCTACAACATTCCTCAAAAGACATAATCTAGGGAATCATCATGTTCTATGCAGAAACACACACAGGATAGGCTATTCAGAGGATAAGATATAAGTTAAAATGAATGAGATATGGAACGTTGAAGTCTCTTGAAAATGGAAAAAGGGATATGTGGTATGTGAGGGGGACACATGGTGTTTGGCCCCTCTTCACAGCCCAGTCGTGTCCCAGGTCGGTGCACGACTCTATCCCATGTAGTAGTACATGCCATGTAGGTGGACTACATGGTGTCTCTTAGCTAATCAGGACCAGGGCCATGTGTTATTCACCTTTTCTATGTACTATAGTACACAGGCATGTACCTGACCCCATGTAACTCTACACAGAACATATCATATAGCCAATATTTTTCATAGAAAACTATATCTGATCTTTTCAAATGAATCTTCTCAAACTGATATAGATTTGGTTCTATTTTAGGATGAAAAAGATGGACCAATCTAGAAATCATGGATCTCGTTCATCATTCAATATAAAATTATCTTCATTCATCATATTAGTTTCACCTTTTCTTTCAATTCCATAATGGATTCCATAGACTTTGATTCACACTTCTATTATCAAATCAGCCATCATCAACTCACGATGATCTCAAATATATTTCATTCTCATTTTTTCTTTTCTTTCTTTTTTGATCCGCCATGATACAGGGGGACAAATCATGCTCAGTACCACCCAGAAATGTCAATCCAGGACCATGGGGATCCAAACAGTGAATAATGAAAATCAATGGGGGTGAAAAGCACTAAAAACCAAGGTTTCATCATCATTGTCCAATAATTATTGGCCAATAATCAAGAATAGGAAAATCAGGGTCAGAAAAAAAATTGATTAAATAATTTAAATATGGTACGTATGCTCATAAAATGGCCACAGGTGGCATAGATCCAATAACAAGAGATGATCTAGTCAATAATTTAATCAAAGGGTGTAAAAATGATAAAATATGAATCTGGAATTGATTTTAGATCGATCATTGATAAGGAATGAATCCGTTAATAGTTGGATAGAAGTTGTTGTGTTTGTCATGTTCTGATTTTCTCGATTCTGGAGTTTCATCATTGTCTATCTTGATCCTAAAATGGAAATGAGGATAAATCTATTTGGAACATTCCAAAATTAGGTGGTTAACACTAGGCCATTTTCCACGGAGATAAATTTATGTATTTTTATTCTTGGTTTAATTGATTTAAATAATTAATTTAACAGTTAATTATTTTACTAATCATTCCACCAACAATCAAGGGGTCCTAATGTCCCTCACTGACTCATTTTAAATTGCACCTATAACAAAAAATGCATTTCATATTCAATAGTGGTCTCGAATTTCTGAATTAATTAATTTTTTAATATTTATCTTATTTTCTCTAAAAATATATGTTTTCACAATAAAAAAAATATTTAAAATTTTTATTAAATTAATTATCGGAACACTGGTCCTCAAAATCACATGTTGTCTCAGCACCTAGTTAAGGAAATATTGATATAAATATTTTAAGGTATTAAAAGGAAAAACTAGGTCTCTAAATCATTCCCTCCTTTAATATTTTCATCTCTAAAAGTAAATCTAGGAAAAAACTTAGGATATTGATCCCACAATTGGATCTCCAACTCCTAAGAACCCTCTTGCTCATTTATGTGCTGCCATAGAACATGAAACAAAGGACTGGTCCGTCCATGCAATGTTTGCTCCTGCCATTCCTTGATCGCTACCGAGTACTCTGCAAATTTGTCCCCATCCATGATTTCTAACTTGCCTCTATCAATGATTTCTGTAGGTTACCATAGTTGGATATTTTCTTGGTCATTTTTTACTTTGGCCAACTGTCCTTCTTTATTATCTTTTATATGATGTATGTGTTTTCTCTAATATTAATTACATCTAATTTAAAATTACTTGTATTGTTCTATGAAATTTAAATTATATAAGAGTGTCTAAAATCAAAATAAATGGCACAAATGAAACCAAATGTTCAGCAACAAAAAAATATATTTACTTTTGATATTTATTATCGGATACAAAGATTATCTCACAGTTATTCTTCCATGGGTAATATCTATGAGATTTGGAAGACATATTATATATATATAATAGATAATACATTGAGAACATTCAGAAAATATAGCATGGATCTAATTGATTTTGAGGATCTCATCCTGAATGTGTTTTACTCTTTTCCCATGTAAGTAAATTAACATTTCAATTTTTATTTATTTAATTGAAGATGATTTAAATTTACTAACTGTATTAATTTTCAAATTAAATATCTCTAAACTATTCTTATACAAAATGAAACCATAGGAATTTGTGGTTTAACATATCTAGAATCCATTTCCATGGATGTTAAATATGGGAAGAATCCTGATATAATTTCATAAAAATGTGAGATATTATTGTAGACGGATAATGGGTTTTGGTTTTTTCTATTTCATTAAGGGTAATAACACAAAAATGTTTATGAACTAATTTTCAATATAATGTCATTAATTTTTCACTTTTTGTATAGTTTTGGGAATTTGATGTTAGGTGTATTCTTTCCAAGTGTACTAGGTGGTGTTCGTAAAAAATTTACCCCCTTAATAGACAAGTATGACTTATTATTTTTTATAAGTTCATTATATTTAATTCTTATCACATGTACATTAATTATTAGTTAATATATATGAAAATGGAGTCCATGTGAAAAATTTAACCAAAACCACATCTCGATAAAGTACCTAAATGAAATTCGATATGTGAAAGTAACAGTACTTAGTCTTTATATTATATATTATTCTGATTTATGATATATATATATATATATATATATTTGTTATTATTATCAATTTAATGATTTATAACATCAGCTTAATCATCAACAAGGACAAGTAGAATGTGGTTGTTATATTCTTTAATTCATGTATGACAAAATAAAAACTACGGTAACTACTGAACTTGATATAGTTAGTGTCACACCCAAATTCTAAAATTAATTTTTTTATTTTATTAATTCTTTGATTCAGGTTCTCATGTTAAGGTCCAAGTTGGGTCCCAAATTAAACTTTTTGTCATTTCACATATTTACTGGGTTTCGAACCTGTGCGCAGTCACCGCGCAGTGGGAGGTAGCCGCGCAGTCGGCCCAGGAGTCGGGAAATTGCTAATTATTCTTAT
The DNA here is from genome assembly GCA_963277665.1 of Viscum album. Taxonomy (NCBI): domain Eukaryota; kingdom Viridiplantae; phylum Streptophyta; class Magnoliopsida; order Santalales; family Viscaceae; genus Viscum; species Viscum album. The sequence continues at coordinate 904,122,981 of OY728151.1, forward strand.
TATTAATAATATTTTCATTAATATTAATATTCATATTATTATTTTTATAATTATTATTTTTATAATTATTATTTTTACTATTAATAAAGAAATTTAATATTCTCTTTATTAATGTTATTTTTATTATTATTATTTTTGGTTCTATTATTATTTTTATTATCATTATTGTTATTATTATTTGTGTCGTAATTATTATTATTATTCTGGTATTATTATTATTATTAATATAATAAAATGAAAAAAAAATCGAAATTCTAGTATAACCTGTGTTGCACCCCCCCCCCCCATTCCCCCTTGATTGGGCGTGCAGTGGCGCCCCCTACAACCTCATCCACCTTCGCTAGCTTTGCCACCCGATATCCCACCTGCTCCCCGCCTCTGGCCATAGCACCACACCTCCCTCATCTTTTCCACCCTCACCCTCAACATGCCCCAGTAGTGGCCCCCTTTCTCTTGTTCCCCAAACTTCATGCTCACCCCTCTGTCCTGACCACCACCTTCATCCAGCAGCCCTTCGTACCTTCGACCAGCAGCCACGCTCCCTCCCCCACCTCTGTCCGCCCTCACCCATCACTCGGTTTTCCTCCATATTACACTGGCTAGAAGAACACTTGGCCCCCCATCCAGCCTCACCCCACTTCTTTTTCCAACCTTCTCACCCAGTCGCACCACCGTCCAGGTCGTGCTCTGACCCCCTCATTGTTTCCCTTCTCCGGAAGCTCAGAAAACACCCTACACTACTTGCTCCAGACCCCACCAGCCTCGTTATGCCTCCTTTGTGCTTCCTCTACCACTCTGGCTAGGAGTGGCCTCCTCCACATGTTTGGTTAGTATGAGAGAGATTGTTCTATTGTCCTTCAGAGTTTCATTCTTGTTCGCGCTTGGTTTGAGGTTGGCATTTCTGACTATTTTTGTCCCGCATAACCCGTAGACACAAACATGGTTTGAATTAATCTTTATATATCGTTCACACCTTCATTGATATTATATTTAATATATTATATTGTTTCTGGGTTAGTTGAAATTTTTGAAAATAGTTTCTAGATGAATTATCTGATTTGTTTTGAGAAGTTTTGTGAAAATCATGAATTAATAAATCATTTTTCATGTATAATTAACTTAGAAAGTCAATTAATTAAATTGGTTAGTGAGAATTTAGTTTTTAGGAAGATAAAAGTAGTGTTCGTTTTATTTTTGAAATCATTTTTTATGGTGTGAATTGTTTTTTGGAGAAAACCTATTTTGAGCAATAATTTAGTTTTCATAAAGTGTGCATGTAGTTATTTTTATTGTGAAAGTGGTGAAAGTTATGATTTGAAAGGTGCGAAGGTAGTTTTTGAAATGTTTGGATATGAATTGGATGTTTAAATGGAATTTTTGTGTGAAGTTGATAGAATAATGATGTAAGACTTTATTGTGTTCTTTTGAAAAGTTTGTACTAAATTAGTCAATGATTTAGTCAATTATGTTTGAAATATTAATCATGGGTTCAAGGTGTTTCAATATGAATTTGGGTTTGGTTTTCAAATTTTCTCTTTGGATTTTATTGTGCTATTAGATGTTGGCACATCCATGGGTGCATGTGGCACACACATGGATGTGCCCATAAATGATAATAGAACCTTGGAATTGGTGTTTCTTTAAGTCCTTGGTTTTCCAAATAATTCATGTTTTCTTAAATGATGTTTTGTCTTTGGTATGTTTCCCTTAAATGGTTGTAAAAGTTCTTCTCAAGGATTTGGCCCATCGGACCTTAGAAAATGCTTTGGTGTCTTTCTGGAAAGGATAAGTGCATGTTTGGGAAATTTAAAATGTTTGGGTGTGGTTGATATCCAAGGGCCCATCTATCACTTTGAACTTAATAAGTCATTGTTGACAAAGATTTTATTAAGGGATGCAGATTGTAAAATTGTGTGTGTTCCCACAAATTTTTGGTCACGTCACAAGAACGTTTCTCATTGGGTAAAGTATTCCTCTTACTTGTGATTCCAAAGATACGTCAAACCATGGCTCATCATATTGAAACATATTTGATGTGAGATAATATCAAGGTAAGGGACCCATGCCCTAGTACAACATGAGGGTTCCACTCTGATGGTCAAGGACCAATGCCCAGCCTAGTTGTTGGGTTCCACTCAAAAGATCGAGGATACATGCACATCCCATTGGGAGGGTTCTACTCTATGACATCAAGGACCCACCTTCTTCCATGTTGGATTGTTACATTAAGAAATTAAATTACCCTTACCCATCCGCAATATAGGGTTCCACTCTACGATTCATCAAGGATCGACAACCAGCCCAACTGGAGAGTTCCACTTGGGAGTCTGTAGAGGAACCATTCCTAACCTGGCTGGAGGTTTCCACTCTATGAGTCATCGAGGACCCATGCCTAGCCTATCTAGAGGGTTCTACTTGTGGTTATACCTCTAGTGATCCTTCATAATCACTGCCTAGTCACTATCATCATTATGGTCGCATCATAAGGTTTCATGCTTGAAACATTCTACAACATACCTCAAAAGCCACAATCTAGGGAATAATCATGTTCTATGCAGAAACACACACAGGATAGGCTCTTAAGGGGATAAGATTTGAGCTCAAATGAATGAGATATGGAACGTTGAAGTCTCCTGAAAATGGAAAATGGGATATGTGGTATCTAAGGGGGACACATGGTGTTTTTCTCCTCTTCACAACCTAGTCATGTCCCAGTTCTGCACAAGGCTCTATCCCATGTAGTAGTACATTCCATGTAAGTGGACTACATGGTGTGTCCTAGCTAATCAGGACTAGGGCCATGTTCTATTCACTTTGTTTGTGTACTATAGTGCACATGCATGTACCTGACCCCATGTAACTCTACATAGAACACAGCATGTAGTCAATACTTTTGATAGAAAACTATATCTGATCTTTGAAAATGAATCTTCTCAAATGATTTAGATTCAGTTCTATTTAAGGATAAAAAATATCGACCCATCTAGAAATCATGGATCTTGTTCGTCGTTCACTATATAATGATCTTCATCCATCATATTAGTTTCATCATTTGTTTCAAATTCCATAATGGATTCCACAGCCTTTGATTCACACTTCTATCGTCAAATTGTCCATTCTCACCTTGAAATGATCTAAAATATATTCAATTCTCATTGATTTGTTGTTCCTTTTTTTATCCACCATGAAACAGGTGGACTGATCATGCTCAGTACCACCTGGAAATGTTGATCTGGGACCAGGGGGATCCAAACAGTGAATAACGCAAATCAATGAAGGTGAAAAGCACCAAAAACAAGGTTTTATCATCATTGTCCAATAATTATTTGCCAATAATCAAGAATTGGAAAATCGGAGTGAGAAAAAATTGATTAAATAATTTAAATTTGGTACATATGCTCATACAACCGGCACAGGTGGTGTAGGTCCAAGAACAAAAGTGGATCTAGTCCATAATTTAATCAAAGGGTGAAAAAATGAAAAAAAATGAGTCTGAACTTGATTTTAGATCGATTATTGAAGAGGAATGCATCTGTTAATTGTTGTATAGAATTTGTTTTGTTTTGTTGTGTTCTAATTTGCTCGATTCTGGAGTTTTGTCATTGTCCATCTTGATCCTCCAAAGGAAATAAGGATAGATCTATTTAGAAAATTCCAAAATTATGTGGCTAACCTGAGGCCATTTTCCATGGAGATACATTTATATATTTTTAATCGTGGTTAAATTAAATTAAATAATTAATTTTACAATTAATTAAATTACTAATCATACCACCAATGATCGACAGGTCCTAATGTCCCTCACTGACTCATTTTAAATCGCACATATAACAAAAAATGCATTTCGGACTCAGCAATGGTCTCGAATTTCTGATATAATTAATTGTTTAAAATTTATTCTATTTTCTCTAATAATATATATGCTCAAAATAAAAAAAAATATTTAATATTTTTAATAAATTAATTATCAGAACTCTGGTCCTTGAAATCACATTTCGTCTCAGCACCTAGTTATGGAAATATTGATATACATATTTTAATGTCTTACAAGGAAAAACTGGTTCTATAAATCATTCCATCCTTTAATATTTTTATCTCCAAAAGTAAATCTAGGAAAAAAACATAGGATATTGATCTCACACTTGGATCTCCCACTTTTAGGAACCTTCTTTCTCATTTATGTGCTTCCATAGCATATGAAACAAAGGATTGGTCCATCCACGCAAGGTCAGCTCCTCCCATTCCTTGATCGCCACCGAGTGCTCTACAAATATGGCCCCATATCTGGTTTCTAACTTTCCACTATCAATGATTTGTGAAAATTCATGTATGAATATCCTCAACTATAGAGCATGGAAGACATCATTCATCTGGTATAGCTGTGGTGGTAGGTTGAGGTAGTAAGCAACCTCACTAACACTATTTATGATCTTGAACGGCTTATTGAACCTTGGTGATAGCTTTCCTCCCCAGAAAAACCATTTTAATATTCATAATTGAGAGACTCATAAGAATATGTGGCCTCCCTGATTAAACCTCAAGGGCATACAATTCTAGTTTTCTTAGGATTTATATCTTATCTAGTCCATCCTCATATACTCATGGATGACATGAAATTTCTCTATTGTATCCTACACCATCTTTGGTCTCACCATAGATGACTCTCCAATCTTTGTCCAGCACATGGGTGATCTGAACGGTCTACCTTATAAGGAAACAAAATGTTTCTATATGGATGGTAGAGTGGTAGTTGTTGTTTTATAAAAAATCTACCAAAGGAAGGTGATCCTCCCAAATCCAGCCAAAGTCTAACATGAAATCCTTCAGTATATCCTCCAGTATCTGGGTAGTGTTTTTGATTTTCCCAACAGTCTGGTGGTGAAAATTTGTACTCATTTTCAATTAGGTCATGAATTCCTCTTACAGGCCTCTCCATAATTGTAACATTAACAATGCATCATGATTGGAGATAATCGTTGAGGGAATCCCATGAAGGTGAATGATCTTCTATAGGTAAAACTACCCCACACTCTCAACAAAACTTTACTCCCTAATAGAATGGAAGTGTTCCAACATCATGAGTTGGTCAACTATCACTCAAATTACATCATGGCCCTTTTCTATATGTGGAATACCTATGAAAAAGTCCATGGATATTCCATCACACTTCAACTCAGGGATCACAAGAGGCTGTAGAAAACCTATAAGAACATGGTGCTCAGACTTTACCTACTGATAGGTCAAGCATTGATAAATGGAATCAGCTATGCTTCATCTCTTGAATGACCACCAAAACTACCACTAAAGGTCTCTGTACATCATCTCATCACCGGGATGTACATATTTGGGATAATTTTTTAAATACCACATCACCTCCTCCTGTAACATGACTAGAACTATTGTCCATCCTTGGAACTAGATTACATGATTCTCTCCTTCAAAATATCCATATGGTATGTTGTTTTTGTATATAGGATCATGCAATACATCACAGTCAATGTCTCCCGGCTAGGACACTCTCAAATTCTCGAGAAGAGAATGAGTCAACACCAATAACTGAAGAAAAAATGTACCCAATTTTTCCACTAGGGTCAGTTATAGGAAAGCTAAATACTCCAATGATTCCTAAACTAATTGAGCCTGGGAATTCCAACTAAGGGAATCAGCTAAAAATTTTCCCTTCCCAAGAGCATAAATTATCTCAAAGTTGTAGTCCAATAGGAACTCCAACTACAATTATTGTATCAGGTTTAGGTCTCTCTGAGTGAAGATGTACCTAAGATTCTGGTGGTATGAGAAAACCCAAAAGTTCTCAAAAAGAAGGTAGTGTCTCCACATCCTCAAGGTGAAGAATACTGATACCAACTCTAAGTTGTGTAGTCATGCTTGTTGGGTCTCAACTACCTCAACACGTATATGATAATTGTATGTCGATACATCAACACAATGTCAAGTCCATATCCTAAGGCATCTCAATATAATACACACTCCACACCCTCCTATGGTAGTCTCAACATTGTAGAACTCGTCAAAATCTACCTTAGCTCTTAAAATTTCATATGGAACTTCTCAAAATATGTAAATTGTTTCCCTCTTCATGTCAAGGTGTTCAAAGGGAAGTTGATTCCAGAGAAATTAGCCCCAAACCTATTATAGACCCCACCAAGACAAAGAATCTATGAACCTTTGACATACTTTTGGGTGGATCCAAAGAAAGTACTATTATGATATTCACTAGATCCATGGATAAACCATGCTTGGTAATGAAATTCCCCATAAAGTGAACCTCATGTATCTTGATCTAGAACTTAGATAATTTCCCATAAATATGGTTCCCTAAAAGAAATTCTATAACAATACTCAATTTTTGTGTGTGCTCCTCCTCTCTTGCAAAGTAGACAATAAGGTCATTGATGAAGACAACAACAAACAAGTCCAAGTATAGATAGAAAAACTTGTTCATCAAATCCATAATCATGGAAGGGGAATTCATCGCACTGAATGTAATCACCAAGAACTCATAGTGTATATAGAGACATCATAATTCCAACTTTGGAATATTAGCCTTGTGAACCCTCAACTAGTGGTAGCCAGACTAGGTATCAATTTTTCATAGGCATCTTGCGCCTCAAAAATGGTCAATGAAGTCATCAATCATTGGAAATGGGTACTTTTACTTTATCCTAGCTTGTTTTAGGCGATGATAATCCACAAAAAGCCATAAGTTCCCATCTATCACACACTCTGATGAAACCATTCTCTTGAAGTTCCTCCAACTGTAATTGTTTCTCTCTAAGCACGGTAGGTTCCATCTGATATGTTGCATAAGATATCGTGGTTGTCCCTAAATGAAAGTCAATGAAAAACTCCATCTCTCGTCTTAGAGATAGTACTCTAACCTCTTTAGGGAGGACTTCCATATAATCCTCCACAACTAAAGAAACCTAGATTCCTGGAGAGTATGTTGCACTGAGGTCTACACTCATAAACTAATGGGTGATGTGCTACAGCCACCTGCTCGCAGAACCCACATACCCTGTAATGATATTTCTCTCTCCAATAATGGTGAATCTTGTTCCATTAGGGCATAGGATTCTGACTAGACTATAGTCACAGTTAATCTGGGATCAGACTATGGATATCCGATCCATACCCAAGATGGCGACATAGGGTCCCATCATGATGTCTGAAAGGTATAACATGAACCTCTCCCCACCAAGTAATTGATATCACAACTTTCATATAAAAGATATAGAATAAGTGTTCCATTTAGGAACATTAAAGAAAAGATGTTGCGCTAGAGCCTCAACTGGGAGCCATATCTCCACACCAGGAGTAGAGAGATGAATTAATGGCTAGGACTTGTGTCTACTAATACTGAAGCAATAGTAGAACAAAAATATATTGTACCTATTACCATCTTGTTCACTATGGTTTCATCAACATCAAATCCTACAATTGACCATGGCCCCGGCCGCCATCTATCTGAGCCTGACATGGGCTGCCTGGTGGAGGTTTTTAAGGTACCAAATTATGTATTCCTCCACCTATAGCTCCCCCATCTTCTCTTCTATCCCTCATTCCCCAGGGACCGCCCTATCTATTTCTGGTAGATCCCTGATCATTGTCATGCCTCTCTTGCAGTGGTCCATTAGCTATCTTCCTTGAATGCATAGCACGCCTGGTCAAACAGTCTCAAGCTATGTGACCTCAACCATCATAAGTAAATAATTTCACTTCTCTGGAATACCCTAGCACTCTAAACTACCTCTGACCACAGGTTTTACTCTGATCATGAATGGAAATCCTACATTGAGATCCTTCTGTTTGGAATCTACGGGCTACTATAGAAGACTCATCTATATAATGCCCACTTCTAGCTCTAGTTTCCTAGCATCCCTATGACCAAAGTATCTCTATCACTAGTGCCTCCTCCATCACCTCGGCATAGGTGGGGATGAAAGAGTTTATAATGTTGGTGTGTATCTCTCTATGCATTCACTTTCCAAACTTTCATTCTCTAAAGTATCCATCATGTATCAATTCAAGGGAGTGATGCATAAGTTTTGTGTACCTCGCTGCATACACACCCACTATCATCCCATCCTACTTCAGCACTAGAAACTCCTAGATCTAGACTAAGAGTATGAAGGAGGGATAGTGCTACTAATGAAATATCTACAGGAAGATTTCTCATTAGAGTGTCAACTCATCGTGCATTTTCATAACAAGGTGCCACCAATACCCAGCTACACCATGGAAAATCCTAGATACCAATGCCACCACCTGATCCATCGGGGTCCAAAAAATCCTGAATATAAATACCACATACTCTATCCAATCATATGTTTCCTGAAGATCTGGCTAATCATCGAACCTTAGTGCTCACTGATGCTGGAACTCACAGAGTGTGCTCAGACTACATGAAACCTCATCCTATGTTTCTGGGATGATCTACTGCTCGATTGGTGGAGGTGTTACTAACTGCCCACCTATAGAAAGGGGTCACAGGATAGATCCTTAACTAATTCTTTGTCACTTCTATGATCATCTTCATGAACCGGTGATGGTATCCTACTAGCTTTTTCCACTGAGGCATCCTGAAAGTTTTGAAGGAGTATCATGGTCAGATTAACACACACACACAGATATATATATATATATTACAAAAATAATGGGGAGATGAATAAAGAAGTACAATCAAAGCCTCGATCCTATATAATTCATGTACCATTAATCCCTGCAAAAAATGTCTTAGTATGTCGAGTCAACAAGCAGGTAGCCAACGTCCTGGTGAATGCATATGTTAGTCGCCGCACCATAACTAAAATCCTTGTCCTAATATCTTTACTTGAGAAACTTTGATAGTATTTCCCCAAACCCAACCAATCCTATTAAGGGTATACATTTTAACAATTTCCCAATGAACGAACGTGCTCTTGTACCAATATGTCACATCCCGACCCAAGCTGAGCCTCAAGCCGCAACTCCCCCAATCCCATATCATGGTCCAGGGGGTGGAGACTTGTGTTGAAGGAATAAATAAACTACGGGAGGAATTTTAATATGTAACTTTATGCACACACACAAACAACTCAATAAAAAAGTGCATAAGGAAAGATTAAAATATGCAACACTACTATAAAGTAAACCAAGCATTAAAGAACCTTTAGATAGTACAAAAGTATGGTAGTGTAAACTAAAAAATAAATGGGAAAAATACACACCCAACTAGAAATATGTCCCAACATGAAAAAACAATAAAAATTTAGTAGATAAAAGAGAGACTGGCTCACAAACCCCAATCTATGACCAGAATATGCAGTCCAAGCACTTAGTATCCCTAATATCCTCAAAGTCACGGTCGAGATGTATGTCGTCTACATAAGACACAACATGCGAAGGAAAATCCCATGTAGAGGTGAGGATAATAATACCCAGTATGATGCCCTGATGTTAATGCGGGAGTAGTATGTGATATAAAAGAAGAGTAGAATAGTAGATAGAACAAGGTATAGTGAAAGAGTGCAGAGAAAGAGTACAGTAAAAGAGTATATCTCAACCCAACAAAGAGTGAAAGTAAGATCGTCCAAGAACAAGGGGATAAATACATTCAGTATATGAACTACCTATCGATTCTTCACCACCTGTATCAAGATATTAGACTCATCAAAACACAATAATCTAAACACAAAAACCATGTGGAATAACCCATGTGTCTTCACCTCTCCTAAAAGGAATGTAACCAACTCCAAGTAGTGTATTTAGAAGAAGTATATATATACTTATATATATATATATATATACGATCAGTAAAAAGAATCATAAATGAGGGAGTAAAGGGATCCCCATTTCACAGCTCAACCCAAGAATAAGAGAATCCAACCATTCTGAATGTCCAACAATGATGCCCAGTATCTCACACATATTCCCTAAATACACAATTCTAAGGAAGTTGTTCACCACACCTTGATACACTTCTATTTGGGTAGAACTGACTCACCCATACATTTTTATTCATTTTTTAAGAACACATCAGATTGGGAATGTGTTTAACTTCCTCATGGGTCCAAAACTAGGTCAAACCACATCTCAACATTGTTCCACAAATTCGAGAGGAAAAAATCTCTAGGTAGAGGACTCATGCCCTAGTAAAACAGAAGGGTTCCACTTTGGTGGTTGAGGACCCATGCACAACCTAGTAGGAGGTTTGCATTGGAAGGATAAAGTACCCATTCATATCATGGATGGAGGGTTCCACTCTAAGATATTGGTGACCCATTATTTACCCTATTGGAAGTTTCCACTCGAAAATTCAACAACCCACACCTAACCTAGCTAGAGGGTTACACTATAATAGTCTTCAAGGACCCATTCTTAGCCCAAATAGAGGGTACTAATTGGGAGTCTGTATAGGACTCATTCCCATCCCAACTCGAGTGTTCCATTCTTGGAGACATCAATGGACCATGTCCAACCTAGCTGGAGGGTTCCACTCAGGGGTAAGTCTTTGGGGATCCTACCTGACCACTGCCTAATCACTCTAATTGTCAGGGTTGACTCATAATGTGTCGATCCTAGAACATTCTGCATAATATCTCTAAATCTAAAACCAAGGAAACAATCTTGTTCTATACATAAAAACACTTAGGATAGGATTTTTTTAAGCCAAAATCTGATTTCAAATATAGGAGATAGAGAATATTGAAGTTTATTGAAAAGGGACAAATGGGCACATGGTGTGTGAGGGGGGACCACATAGTGTGTGGCCCCACCTCATCAGAATTTCTAGATCCATATTCGGCACTTAGCTTTATCCCATGTAGTAGTACATACAATGTAGGTAGACTACATGGCAGGTCCTGGCTAATCAAGACTATGGTCATGTGCTACTCGGTGTGTCTGTGTCCTGGAGCACACAGGCGTGTACCAGACACATGTACCTCTACACGAGTTTCTATCTATATGACCCATCACATGGTTTTTTCAACCCAATAGGGTATATATATCATGTAAGAGGTAAACGACCCCATTTCACCCTAAATTTTCTGAAAATCAAGTTGATGCGGTGGAATAGGCTACACATTGTGTCTTCATCTTGGAACAAGATGTGTAGTCATGATTTCTTAAATAAAACAATAATTTGATCTTAACACATGGATATTCTCAAACTAATTCAAATCTGGAATTATTTATGGCTGAAAAAGATCGATCCATCTGGAAATCATGGATCCTGGCTATCGTTTGTTGGAAAATGGTTTTTATTCATCATTGAACTTTCACCATTCCTTCGTCACGCCACCATGGATTTCATAGCCATCGATTTTCAATACAATCATCAAATAGGTCATCCTAACCTTGAAAAAATCCTAGATTTATGCCCAGCTCATTGATCTTTTGTTTCTTTGTTGATCTTATACGAATCCGGGGGCTGATCGATCTTGGTACCATTTGAAAATGTTGAACTAGGACCCCAGGGATCAAACTGGAAAAAATGTGAAGTGGTGAGGGATAAAAACACCAAAAATCTAGGTTTTTACATCATTGGACAAGAATTAGTTTCTAATGATCAATAATGGTTAGACCGGGGTTATAACAACATTGAGTAAACAATTTAAATCTTGTGCATATGCTCATGAAAAGGCCACAAGTGGCGCAAATCCAAGAACGAGTGTTGATCTGTTAAATAATTTAATAAATTTGTGGAAAAATTAAAAAATATGAGTTCTACCTTGATTTCAAATAATTCATTGATAAATAACACATTCTATAATATATTTAGAGGAGATACTGTGTTCATTGCATCCTGATGTGCTCAATTCTAGAGTTTTCTAGTTGTTCGTTGTGATCAGCCTATGGAATGGAGAAGAGAGCTCATTGGGAAATTCCCAGGATTATGAGGCTGACCCAATTCCATTTTCCATGGTGATAAATTTATATATTTTTAATCAATGTCAATGTAATTAAATAATTAATTTAATAATTAATTATTTCATTGATCATACAGTCAATGAGTGACGGTCTGAACATCCTGTACTAACTCATTTTATGTCACGCTTAGGGAAAACACTACATTTTAGACTCAACAATGATCTAATAATTATAATATGATCAAGTTGTTATGTTTTATCTAGTATTATTTAAGAATCTATGTTCGCACAATATAAAATATATTTAATTTTCTAAAAAATTAATTTTGGGCACATCGGGGCATAAAATCACCCAATGTCTCATCATCTAACTCTAGAAATAAATATAAAAACATTTAAAATCCTTTAAAGGAAAAAACCATCTCTCTAAAAATAAAAAATGCTATGTTTTTAAAATATAACCCTTTTTTAGTAAAATATTGTTCATTTATTGTTGAATAAATAGAACATTTTACCTTTTAAAAAAATAATAATGTTTTGATAGAAAATATTCTATATATTTAAAAAGATATCTATCCCTTTGAAATATAATTTAAATATGAGATCATCATATCTCGTGAAAAAATTTTAAGATGGATTTAAGGACTATAATTTCATTATTTAAATCATATTTTAAAGACAGATTTTAATTATTTTTTAAACTAATTTGGAAAGAAAATATAAATTATTAAATTCTGGTACACCTAAATTTTCTTAACTAATATAACCCCCCTAATTAATGAATTATTGTAAGGGGTAAATAAAAAAATAATAATGAGTAAATTTCAAAACTATGATAACTTCATTTAAATAATGCCATTCATGTTTAGAAATATGTATAGCAGTGAGTGTTTAATTCCATTCATGTATAGAAATTATTCAATAAAGGAGTCATGAGAGAATTTCTGAGTGAAAATAAATATTCCATACTCCATTAAATATAAAAAAAATTAAATCACATTTTTATCATTCAAAGTTCAAACATAATTTTCGCAAACTTAACTATATAAAAAGTTTTAGTAAAGATGTTAGTCCAATGATCATTCGTAGAGAAATATTCCAAACATATTTCATCTTTTCTAACATGATCTCTAATAAAATGCGACCAAAATTCAATAATCTTGGATTTAAAGTCTTTTAAAGGGTTTTTGTAAATAAAAATATAAAATTATTTATTACATGGAATATGTAACAAATGAAAATAAATATCAAAATTAGTTAGAGATTATTTGTCTGCAAACATGGATCAAAAAAACTAGCAATAACAATATATTCTACTTTAGTTATTTATTAATAAATAGTAATTTTCTTATTTTAACTCCAAAACATTAAAAATTTACCTTAAAATGAAACCTACGACATGTAGTAAACCTATAAATTTTCAAGTTCCAAAATAAAAATTAGAATAAATTTTCAATTTAAAATATGATTTTCTCATATAAAATAAATCATTATTTAATTAACCATAAAAAATTCATTGACACTTTTAACAAATTTCAAGTGAATTTATTTATGGTCAAAATGAAATCTAGAACACGAGCATAAACTAAATATCAAATCCATTATAGATTCATTTAAATGAAAAAAAATTACTAATCATTCCTCTAAAAATATTATAATAGACCTATTATATAGAAATATCTTTATTTAGTATATAATAAGTAATGGTAGGGGTATTTAAAATTTTATACGAATCATGTCCAAATATTTTAAATAATTCCTTATCATATTTGGATTGATTAATAAATAATAAATCATTAATTTTAAATATCTAAAATCTTAAAAATAATTTCAATTCTATTATGGGACTCAAGTCAAATTTAGAAGTGATTATATTTCAAAACACTTTACAAATAATTTCACATAAATATCCAAAAATGGTATCATCAATATAAATTTGAATAACCAAAATATCTTTACAAAATTTCTTATTTAATAAAGTATAATCTTATTTAACTTTAATAAAAACATTATTATATGAAATTTAGATAATTTTTTACATCACGCCCTTAGAATTTTCTTTGTTCTATATATATATTTGGAAATTTTTTAAAAATGTTCATGAATGTTTCTATGTTCAAAACCTTGGGTTGTTCTACTTAAACATTATAAAATATTAAACCATTATAAAAATTACTTTTAATATCTGTTTGATTTGTTTTTGAAACCTTGACCAGCATCATAAGCTAACAATATTCTAAAATATTCTAATCTACTAAAAGTTTAAAAGTAACATTATAATATATACCTTCATCTTAAAAATAACATTGAGAATCATAATACACTTCTTCGAATCGTAGGAAAATAAAACATAAGAAAGGGCTGATCTTAGATGCTCAGTAAGGGTAAATAATTTAGCGAAAGCTATTAATTTTTAATGAAAGATGTGTAATAAGAAAAACAACATCATTTTAAACATAAGAATGAACATAATATGGCAAAAATAAATCAAACATAACCATATAAACATGCACATTGATATTATACTAGTCCAATAATCACATGTAAAAACTAATTTCATACTAAGGGAATGCCTAACACCGAACAACATTACCACATAGTCAAGGCCTTGTACCAAGACTACAGATGAAAATTTTATCAAGGCCTTGTTCCATGACACTAAGTTTTCACATGAGACCATCCGATGCATCGAGGATCTATAGCGGGATCTACTCATCACTTACTAAGTCCACTGCATTCCACATATGAAAAATGATGAAACATAACATAAACATTCGTACAAAAACTAGCATACGAAATGTCAATACTTCAACCATAAATCATTAAGTGTATAAAAATAGAATATATATATCCAAACATATCATAACTCATTAAATAAAATATATAATATTTTATTATAATAAATCATCCTTAATCAAGAATAATATTCAATAAAGGATGTTAACATAGTTGAAAATGATCAGTAAAACTTTTTGGGAGGAATATACCCTTTTGTGAAATCATTTAAAAGTAACACATTTATAAAGGAAGTAATTTAAAATATATTTTTGAATCAAAGTGTCCCATACCACTTTGAAAATTTTTAAAGTAATTAATATTTTAAAATAATCATGTCCAAATAAATAAATCCTTATAACCATTTTGAAAACATGGGCATTAATGAGAATGATTTAGATGAATAAATATTTAAAACTTTTAAATTGATGTTTTAGTTAATTATTTCCTTTAAATAATCACTTTAAAATGTCTTTTATGAAACATGGACATGGATAATAAATATGTCCTAGAAAATACTTACACATAAACAATATCACATAATAATGAGATTGAGAAAATAACCCTTACCTTGTACTTTCCTTTGGTCGAGGGTACGTTTAACCTCCTGTATAATGACCATAGTATGTTATTAAATTATACCAGGAACATATTAATATTTATAAATGATTAATTTATGACTTTACACTACCCATTTAATAATGATTTTCATGTTAAATTAACATTTTGGGTAATAATCACTTTCTTTATTGTACGTGTTTTAACTTGTTATTCTTGATCATATCATTTAGATCATGATTTAAATACTTCCAGAATATAAAAAATGATTTATATATAATATATATTTAAAATATAAATATGTATAATATATAGATATATGAAATGGAAAACACTGTTTACGGAGACGGTAGGTCGTACGTACGTTTAAACGTTGTCTCTGTTTTCTTATCGTATTGAACGGAAGTAAGTGAATATGATAGATGTAAGTACATAAATATATATATATATATATATAAATCTAGTAGCATTATTATTTCATTAATTATATACATATTAATATCATATATTTTTATAATCATCGTTCAATGGTGTATCGGGAAATGAATCTCATAGAGTCATGGAGACGGTAAGCCGTATTTACACACGAGTGACGATATCATTTTATTAATGATTAAATGGTGTGGAATTGGATGTTATATTAATTTTATAAAGAAATTAGCATGTTATTTTCATTATTTATATACATATTACTCAACATTATATCTATCCAAATTACATAGTGTTGAATAACAAATTACACCACGACGTGGAGACGGTAAGTCTTATGTACGCAAGAATGGTGACATTGTAATTCATAGGATAGATAGAATAATGAATATGGTCGTACTGTACTTATAATAACCTCAAAGTATGTAAAAATTACTGGATTTATTATTTTTATATGGAAATAACAAAGAAAGATGAAGTGGAATAAGAAAAGAATTTGGAAAGAGGTGATAAAATAATTTCCTCTTCTTTTGGTGTTTCCTTTTGATTTGAACAAAAGGGCTTCTTGTAAAGACCCGGAAATTTCAAGGAAAATCTTTTCTTAATTTTATTTGGAATTTTACAAGAACATAGTTTCTGACGGCGCCTGATTCTGAGGCCCGGTTTGCCCGGAATTAATTTCCGAAGTTTGGCTCGGGTACGTTCAGTGAACGAGCGAGCGGGAATTTCTATCTTTTGAACCTGTGCTCGGAATTGAAATCTGATTGCACCGATGAACTCGCAACGCCGGTAATCGCTTAAGAGAACCTTTACCGTAGTTGCGTTTGTGCGGGAGGAGAAGTTAATTTTTGGGGTTTAATTAAAAAAGTGAATAAAATTGTTAAATCAAATTTTAACAATGTTAAGTGGTTAACTTCTCCCATGGGAAGTTGGTGGTGGGCCCACATCCATCCAACTTCCCATGTGTGGATATTTGAAAGGGTGGGGCCCACACAACCCCCCCCCACCTTTTCGAATTCCTTAAACTCCTTAACCCTCTTAACCCCTCACATTCCAACTCCCCATTAACTCACATTCTTTAATATTTGACAACTTCATTAATTAATGAGGTGAGTTAAGTATGGTTTATTTGAATTTCAATCTTTTGAAATTATTGCCAACACCTTGAAATTAATTAATTAAACCAACTAAATTAATTATTTTGAGTGTTTGAATTCTTTTGAATTCATTTTGCCAACATTAAAAAGAAAGATTATATTCTTCTTTTTGAGTTGGCATAAACCTTGTGGGGAGAACTAAGGGGAGGAGAAGAACTCTTGGAAGTTCACCAACCTCTCGAGGAAGAACGTTCCACGTTTCCGAAGAACGTGAAGCAACACCTCCGACCATCTTCAACTGGAGTAAGGAAGGGAAGCACCGCCGCCTACAAAGTATACAGAGGGTGACATCTCGGCTCGACTTCACCGAGCTCTTCTCCCGCCAACCTAGACAGAACGACGCCCGACCTCCGCGACGCTTGTCTTCCACAGGTCGTTGAAGAACTACGTTCTTGAAGCCGAGGTAGGGGAATTTATTTTGGAATTCTCTTATCTTTTGAGAAAAAACGACGAGCGCGGACCAACCAATACCGGGTTGATCCGCGGATCATCTGATCAAGCGGTTGACGATTGAGGGTTTTTATTTATTTAATTGTTCGTGAATAAAAACATGGTGATGATCATGGTATAAAACCCTTTTTGTTATCGAATAACGCAAGGGGGTCGGACCGCACAAACACGGCCAACCCTCCTCCTTTGTTTTCTTGATGGTTTCTTGAGGATGATACGAGAAAACGTAGTGTCGTCGCACCACGCAATTTATTGCGGAAGATACGCGCGGCGCCGTCGCGCCGCGCCGTGGAAAGAAATCCAAGAACGCGACGCCGTCACATCGCGTCGAAGAAAGTTAAAGGCACCGCGGCCGGAGCGGGGTCGCGAAGGAGGGAAGCGATGTCGTCGCATCGCGCCGAATGGCATAGGCCGCGGCCGGTTTCGGGCCGCGGCGGAGCAAGATGACCGGCAGCCGACACCGGGCCGCCGGTGTCGGCGAATGAAGGACCGGCTGTCGCTGGTCCTTGCTGGCGAAACCGGCCAGCCAGTGCGGGCCGGCCGGGCAGTGGAGACCGGGGGAATTAATTTCCCCCGGTTGGGTCTCAAAAGCGGCCCCAATTAAGAGGTCGCGGTTCTCAAAAGGGGGGGGGGCTTTGCCCCCCGCACGCGGCACCCGAACGGCGCCCCGGCCGCGCCGTCGTGCCGGTCTGCGCCGCCGCGCCACCGGTCGGGCCAGGTTTTCCGAGCCGGGCCGGGTCGTTGGGCCGGGACGCCGCCCGGGGCGGGTCGACCCGGTTCGTCCGACCCAAGGGAGGGGTCGGCCCAGGTCGGCCCGTGTCCAGACCCCCAGTTTCGGACCACTTTTGGTCAAATGCCCGTATCTTGGGTTACGGGCCTCCAAACGACTCGCTGTCAGTGGCAACGCGATCCTTGGATCGAGACGGTCATTTCGGTATACTATACTCAAGGTACATCTTCCTTTTCGGGAGCCTACGTGGTTAAAACTCCATAGTTAAGCATGTCTGGCCAAGAGTAGTGATCAGGATGGGTGACCTCCTGGGAAGTTTCCCAGGGTGGGTGTGAGACGGAAAAGCCAATAACTCTCAGACCGGGCGTCCGATTGACGCGCCGTTTGTTGCGTTGAGTTCCTGTTGACGATACGGAACTTTTGGCATCCTCTGCCCAAGAATTGGATGTAGATGGATAGTGGCCGGGTTGGATCGCACCGAAATCCAACCGGGCCCCTGGAACGGAAAAGCTGATATCTTTCTGACAGAACGTCCGTTTGACGAACCGTCAGCGGCGTTGGTGATCTCGTTGAGAAACGCTCCCTATAAATATATACCCTATGAGAGTTCGGGGTACAGTTGAGATACGGCCGGGCTTGGTTCGCTCACGAAACCAACCGGGCCCCTGGGACGAAAAGGCTAATAACTCAGAGACCGGGCGTCCGATTGACGCGCTGTCTGTTGTGTTGAGACCCCTATGACGAGGCGGTC
The DNA here is from genome assembly GCA_963277665.1 of Viscum album. Lineage (NCBI taxonomy): Eukaryota > Viridiplantae > Streptophyta > Magnoliopsida > Santalales > Viscaceae > Viscum > Viscum album. The sequence continues at coordinate 904,141,701 of OY728151.1, forward strand.
CTTTGAGATACTTCTTCGTGGTACTTTGAGATACTTGGAGTATCGACCTGTAGCTCGTGGAGCGGACCCTCCCAGTGACGAGCGTGCGGAGTATGGAGACCGTGTAACTGGATGAGACCTGACGACTGCTTGACCGACTCGACTTGGAGTGAGTCGACTAGCCCAGTGGACGGAGCACTACTTTCTGAGGTGCAGACCCATGGCGGATGGAGCACTACCTGTGTGAAAGTGCAGACCCACGGTACTCATCCGGAGAGTACCTCTGCAGGCTACTAGGGGTGTGCACTACTGTGTTTGGGTGACATACCTCGGCGGGAAGCACTACTGTGTCTGGGTGGCTGACCCGCGGTACTCGACAGGAGGAGTACTTCAGCAGTCTTAGGTTAGTGAGCAGTACCTCGGAGTCGTGATAGGACCACTGTACACTCCAGAGACGGAGCTCTTCAGCAGTTACGGTTTCGATAATGAAAATCCTGGTTTGAGCTGAGACTTTTGACCTTGTGTTTACCTCATGATTGAGATGGGTCACTTGCTAACTTAGGTATATGTATGGGCATATACCTGGGTAGTGGATATCCGTTGATTTCACAATCCTTGTGTTTCCTCATGATTGAGATGGGTTACTTGATAACTTAGGTATATGTATGGGCATATACCTAAGTAGAGGTTATCTTTTGAGATTTTATTTGTGGTTATCCTTGTTAGTTTAGTGAGACCATGAGGGTCTCGGGGTCCCTACTGAGTATCGTTATACTCACCCCTGCATGGGTTATGCCCGCACCTCATTGTGTTGGTTGCAGACGACGGGCAGTGCTGACGGAGGCCGAGTGTTTGAGGACTGAACGGTACCCGGAGGTGGACTACACGACGAGTCCGTACCGGAGGTGGACTACACGACGTGACGACTCACTGAGGAGGTTGACGGACGAGAGCGTGGAGGAGGCTATCTGTACCTACCCTTCAGGTAGGATCCGTGGTGGACGATCCAGGAGCTGCGCCAACTGTACCTACCCTTTAGGTAGGATCCGAGGAGGACGACCCAGGAGCCGCTTCCGTCCCACGAGCTGTTGTCTTTTTCTGTTGTACTTTGTTTAGTTGTAGTTGTACTTTCTTTTGGGTTTGTATTCTGGCCCATTTTTTCTTTTTGCACTTCTCTTTGTACTTAGTGTTTACTTCCGATTATACTCTGTCATGTTTGTTTACTTTTATAAAGGCAATTCCTTCCCAGTTATCGGGATTTACGCCTTTGGTGCTAGTCGCCAGCCCCTGGCCTATGGAAGGCGGGCTTGGGGTAGTCACGACACGAGCCCCGAGGATGGGTCGTGACACTTCTTAGGTTGGATTTTTTCTCAAGGGAAGGCATATAGGTTTAATTAAGAAAAGTTTGTAGGATATTTGGGCAGGGGTTGGCCGAACCAAATGGATTTGGAGGTGTGATTTTGAGAGAATGTAAAATACCCTTTTATAAGAGAGGTGAGGGTCACTTTCGGAAAATCTTGAAAAGTTATTTTATTATAAAATCATATTCGGTTTATCATGGCTTCAAAATGATTTATTTAGATGCTAAGGTTGGGATGAATCAAAAACCTCCCAACTAATAGGTTTTATATTGGTTTAGGTCACCATATTAACCTTATCTTTTAGGATTAACTCTTAGTTAAATAGTTTAACTTTTACCATGTATTCTTGTATTATTAGAATAAAGGGTTAATAAACGTACTATAAAAATACAAGAGAACCCATAGTGGTTCATTATTAATATATATAACCTTATCTAAGTCCTTTAGATGAAACTTAGATTTTTAGGAATACTATATCAATTAATAATATAGTATTTGTTTTAAAAACTCATTTATATCAATTTTGACACCATTTGGTATTTTGTTTATGTGAAAGACATAACAACTTTATCACTATGATCAAAATTTATTTATTCAACCCTAACATGTCATATTAACCTATAAAATTAGTTTATTTCCTCATAAGTCTCAATTTACATTTATTTGGATATTTATAATATCAATTATTTTAAAATTTCATTAATAAGGTAATTACTGCATCATCATTGTATTGAAAATAAATTTAATTATTTAATGTCTAAAAATTTTAAATAAAATACCATTATGTATGAAATATTTTTAGATTTCTAATTAATAATTATAGACGAATTTATGTTATGTATAACCCTATAATAAAAATGGTTTAGTTATGAAACTCTGAATTTAACACTTTTAACTCTTCTTTAAATAAAATAATAATAAATATCCTAATCTAATACAAGTTTAACAAAAGGATCATATTTTATTCTGAAGGTTGATTTTGGTCGTAATACACATATCCAATAGAATCAGTACATGTTTTAGGTTAATTATGATATCATTTTTTTATCTTTAATAACCCTATTTACTTTTAACCGTGGTAAATAAAAGTCAAAAGGTACTATTCAAAAAAATTATTTTCATCTTATTGAACCACATTTTACTTACTGATGTCAACTGTGTCTCTCAGATTTTTCAAATTCAATTCACAGAAACTGTAAAATTCCATTTTATGCAAATTTACAAATGTGCCCAAAAGATTGGTAAAAGACGGTAAAAAGTTCAATAAAAATTTATACATCTAATATTATTATAAAATGAGTCCAATGAATTATACAGAACATATATCATTATTATGTATCTATATTTATTTAAAATAAATTTAAATAAAATAAATAATTATAAAAAAATCAGTTTTAAACAATAATGCAGTGTTTTTTTCTAGTCGTCAAAACTTAAAAGTTTTCAGAAAAACACCAAAAAAATCAACCTAAGATAATTTTGATATTCTGAATTCAAAAATGAATTCTATTTTACAAAATTTGAAACATATAAGTTTCATTAATTAATTTAAAATCAATTACAGTTGTCAAAACCAAAAGGCGGTTTTTTAAAAAGTAAAAAGCTATCAAAAGATTGACATGTGTTTATGTCAAATTTAAATGTAAAATTACTTATAATGTCCAAAATTATATTAAATGATACAAATATAATCTAGTTATATTTACAAACCATTAAAATGTATAATTTAACCCTTTATTTTTTTTGAATTAAAAATTTTGTTTTCAATTAAAATTTTGTATTTTACACTATTCATCAAAAGATGAAATTTATCAAAAAAGTACCATAAATTTATCCAAACTAAATTTCTATGTCCTTCTTCTAAAGACTAATTTAATTTAATTAAATTTAATTTAATTTAATATATAAAAGTTTCAATTATAGGTTTTAAAAAGGGGTTCTTTATTAAAAGGTGGTAAAATTGCATTTTTTGAAAAATAATTCTTTTATCTAGAAAAAATGAATTTGTTGTTATATTATGCCTAAAAAACACATAATATGGATTATAAAATTATATGAATTATATAAAATTCAAAATTTAGTTTGGCAAGTTGTGGTGTGCTCGAACTCAATGTTTTTGTGTAGCGAAAGTTATTGAATTACTTTGAAGAGATAACATACTATGGAATCATGGGGTGTTACAATTTACATATTTTTAATTGGTTTAACTAAAATCTATAAATTATCTCTAGGAAACTTATTTTGTTCTTATTCTATATATAAAATTTATTTTTGATTTTTTGAAGCTAATATATTTTTATATTTGAAAAAATCATAAATAAAAAAAAAATTGGGCATAAAAATTTCTTATATAATTTATAATTTTAACCCTAGACTGAACATCTCCCAAGATTACATCTTCAATATGATCACTATTTTTTTTTCAAGATCATTCATGTGAGTGGTAATCCCTTCCAATAAGTGTATTTAATTTTATATCTAGATCTTCTCTAAAATTAAAATCCCTAATACCTACAATAATTTAATATTCAATATATAATTTTCCTATAAATATTTTCGATAAAATTTAACATTAATATATTATTCAACAAATATGGTTCTTTTGTTTTAGACTCCGCAAGATTTACTAACACTTAAACATACAAAAAAAATTCTTCATAGTATTTAACATTAGATTTATCAAAAATAATATTAATAATTAAGAATAAAAACCTTACAACCAAATATTAAAAAATAACCAACAATAGAATTCATTCCTTTCCATAATTCATAATGGGTTTAATTTACATTTGGTCTTAAAATAATATTATCTAAAATATAACAAGAAATATTTACATATTCTAAAAAAAATTATTTTGAAATATTAAAATCATTTAATATAGTTTGATACATTTATTATATAGTTTCTTTCTTTCAGTTATGCCATTTTTTTATTTGTTTAAGGGGATCAAAAGTTATAAAAATTAAAATTTTCTTCACAAAACTTTTAAAATTACAGATTTAGAAATTATCTTCCTCTACCACTTCTAATTAATATAATTTAATAATTTTTCTCATATTGAACTTGTTTATAACACAAAAACCCTAAATAATGATTCACATTTATGTGGAAGAAAATAAAACCATGTAAATATAATATAGTAATCAATAATAATAAAAACACATCACATACCTAGAAAAAAATCAATTTATACATGCTTGAATAAATCAATAAGAATAATTTAAAGTGGTCTTACAATTTTAACTTCTTTAATAGATATAAAAAAAATTATATACTTTTTACACTTCATTTATGTTTCATAAACATAATTATTCTTTAATTCTAACTTAGGAAGTTGTAAAATTTATCATTTCTTTGAAAACATGTGTAGAAAACTAAGATTTGGATTATGGAGCCTCCAATGCCAATAATATTTTATAACTATATAGTATTTAAACACTTAGCAGTCTTATCCAATATTTTAATAACATTAATTGAATAGAATTTTTAGTTTTTATTTAGTATAAAACAAAATAGACTCGACTTTATAAAAAATAAACTTGTCATTTTGAAATTTGGAAAATATATCATTATAAAATTATTGAGAAATACATCTCAGACTATGCTTTAAACTTTTAATATAATTATATCAAGAAAATAAAATATTTTGAAAAGCCTATGTAACATCATATCGTAATATTGGGTATCATAGTATTTTAGTTTTATTAAATGATTCATTTCTCATTTGGTTCATTTCTATTATTCTTGTTTTGGTGGATGAATTTTAGTAAAAATGGTCTAAGAATTAAAAGATGGAGAGTTATTTAAAGTTAGGCTGAGTAGTGATTATAAAAATCCATTGGATGGATAGAGGGAGGCCACCAACATGTCAGTGCAGTTACAGTGGGTCTATAAAAAACTACAGAACCCACTTTCTAGCTGTTGACCTACCACCAGCAAACCAGTCTTTCGATAAGAACCCAAGTAATTCTTCCTACCATATTGTCTCATCATGGGCTATCAAAATACCAACTAACGGAGAAAAAATGAGTTTTTATCAAATACGCCCCAAAATTTATTAATTCCACTTGTTCTCCATATTTAATACCAAAATATAACCCTAACCCCATATTTTTAACTATTTACCTTCTCCCAGGACTTTATACCACTCTCATTGATCTACCTTTGGCACATTTATATTAGATAAATCAGGTTATTCTTGATCGATAATTTTTCCCTATATGTACATGGAATTCCTATTCTTTCATGGGATATATTTCTTGAACTATGATAGATATGTGAACTCTATATATATTGGATTTCAATTTCTTCCATTCATCAAGGAGTAGTAACAAATCATGAAATTTGAAATGGTATCTTTTTAGATCAAGATATACCTTTAACTATGAGTATATTACAGTTATGTGATTATGGATCTTCTTTCTAGAACTCTTCTTGATTGTAGTTTGATGAGAGATCTGTAATATATTTATAATATCTAAGTACCACTTCTAGATATAAATTGATATTTATAATCCATTGTTAGATTTATGGTGTATTCTACAAGTTTTTGTAATACCCTTAACTAGAGATATGTCACTCATTAATGATGGATGTTTCTAGGTAATTTATTATAGATCGATCTTCTTAAGACCATATTCTTTTTGGATCCCAAATTGGATATCTATTCTAATGACGGATTAATGTTGATTGATATTTGGTAGACTAAGTTCAATTTTCTCTTCTAGTTTTGATAAGAAATTAAGGGGATATTCTTTAATCGACAACAGATATAGTGAGTTAGTGTCTTCTCCTTCGATATATCTTGGAACTTTTTCCTTTGAAAGACTTTATAAGGTATGTGATTCTAGAAATACTCTTCCTTCCACTGAATCTCCTTGGGAGACTTTTCCAAACACATTATTTAATGAATTTGAATACCAGATAGGCATTCGTCATGTGAGAACTAGTTTTCAGTGGGTTTTTAATGTAATTTTTTCTTCGTACCTTTGTTGAATATTGGAGTACGTCATTTAAAAATTTAATGTAGTAATTTCCTTACAATTTTGGTCCCTTTTGTACTTTTGTAAATGTGATATGATTATTAAGTTGGCATTGATTATTTAACCATACTTGATAGTGGTCACATTCATGTGCGTGTGTATCCCATGAGACCCATATATGATAGTTGATCCCATGATTATGATTATATATCAAGTTATCCATGTTTTATTTTGATCACATTTACTTTTATTTTTTTACTCAATCTCATGATGCCATGTTACATCCTTTCCTTGTATGCTCTACCCAGTTATGTGTAATTACCATGCATTTGGATGTATTGTTCATGGTACTCAAAGCATGTGAACCATCCTGATAGGGTTGTCCGTTGAAGGTGTAGTGTACTAGACATGTGACAATGATAAGGATAGACCTGAAAGAGGCCAGTGGAATAATTTCCTTGAATCCAAACATGTGGTGGTGTCATTGGGGATATGATGCACAATGTCCATATCCAAGTCATAGAACATATACGATTCCCATGAGGCTTGACCTATATTGGATGAAGGGCTTGATGGACCTGTGGCTGGATCTAGCATGGTGCATTTAGACTAGTGATAGATATGTTCACCAGCCATATAGATAACTCTTGGGTACTTCTAGCATCCTAATAATTATCCATCCATCATAGATCTGATGAATATTTGGTTAGGTCTTTTGGTTTATTGGTTAGCACATCAGATTAAAATATATGATTTTTTATTCATTTATGTGCAATTATTATTTCATGGAATATAATATTTATACATTTTCACACATGTTAATGACACATTAGTTGTGTCCTACTAGGTTTAACCAATCACACACTACATTGGGGTCTTGATTTTGGTATAGACTTCAGGATTCATGATCCATGTAAGGAAAAAGGGACATGGAATATATCTGAGATATGAAGCCTGGATATGTTGATGGTGTTACGGTAAAATCTGTAGGATTTATGAAAAATTTTCTATATTTATCTGTTTATACCTTGCATAATCTAGACTGAATTTCTACATTAGGTGCCTCATTTATTTATTTATATCACATGGGTGTAGTTTTTTATTACACATTGATACTTAGACTTCCACTTGATATTCTAACTATTAAATTTATTTATATTTTTATTGTTTGGATATGACTATTGATGGTATATTCTCTCCCAAATTGGTGTTAAGACGCTTTATTTTATTCAAAATCCTCTTGCATACAGGGAGACATGCATAAGGTCATATGGATCTCTATATTGGACTAATTGGTCTAGCCCAGGGTATTATAACTTCACTAAAACCATTATACTTTCTTTTTGAGATGTATCAAAAATTTATACTTCCTCCAACAGATCTATTGAAAAATAAAATTTTGATGAATCTCATATCATTTGGCTGGAACAACCACTATCCATAGACCAAGTGTATTTCTTATAAATTACAAGGCATATATCTTATAAAATTAGTTATAATACATATCGGTGACCATGAATCTTTAGGTCAAATATAATTAGTAAAGATTTTACTAAGAACCCAAACACATTTTAAACAAATATTAACACGAAATATTGAAAATAAATATTTATAAATTAAATATTTGGTTTCTCTATGATATTTTATAAGTCTTATTAAAACACTTCAACAATAAAAATTCATTATATACCTAAAAAATGTAGAAGTAGATATAATTCCTATTATAATAAATTATAAATAAAGTGTTGTGCATTTTATGCCATTTATTTTCATATCTAGTTCCAGTTTTGTTTTTATTCATTTTATTCATAGATAAAATTTTATTTTTTATTTCTCGATATAGAAAAAATGTAGACAGGTTTAGATTATAACATTCAGTTTCATTTTTTATCATTTCATTTTTGTTTTGAAATATGTAAAAATGATTTTATAAAAGTTCGAATTTTATTTCTTCAACTTCATTTTTATCTGAAATAAAATTTTTGTACTTATCATTTTATTAGTAAAGTTTCTTGTTATCCTAAGAAGGAAACTTATTTTATTCAATTTTATTCTTATTATTTTTTAAACTTCCTTTCACAATTTTTATATTTTAACTATATAAATTAAAATATTTTAATATCATTATATAATTCAAAAAGAGTAAATTTTTAGAACTGGATTTATTGGATTAGTGTTTAATTCCTATAAGAAAGTTTAATGAATCCCCAAGACACAAGTTGGGAGAAAAAATTTTTGTTTCAAAATAATCATTGAAAACTAAATCCTCTACACAACTCCAACCAGATACGAAAGTTATATTTTTCTTACTGTTAAGATTATTATTCATTATTTATTTATTTAATTTAGAATATTAATGTTTTATATGACCTTTTATTATATATTCATAATATATTACAAACAAAACTTCATTAAAAAAATTTTAAAATTCTCCGTTCATTTTTTATCATCACTAGGATAATCCATTATAATTTTTCTAGAGTATGTTTTCTTTATTCTAAAAATTAATTTTAATACTTGAGAAACTCCACCACTTTCACTTACCTATAAACCCAAATTGAGAAAGTAAGAAGTAATATTCTAATTTTATTTAAAAGAAACGCTTTTTTTATAACTTATTCACCTGAAATATTTTTAAATTACAATTCAAATTATAGAAGTGAACCAATACGTTTATCAAGTGTATATTCCATTAAGTTCTTGTTTTCAATGATTTTAAACTTTTAATCGTGTAATTTATTTTATAATGATATTACTACACTAAAATTGTATTTTCTAAGTATTCTCCTAAATTAATCACACGGTTTATTTTTCTATTAACTCAATGAAACGTCATACTTATATTTTCTTTTTGAAAAATTTAAAATTGTAATATTCATTTCTGAACATTATATGTTTTGTTCTCATTATCTTATATGTTATATGGTGTGTTTATTACATAAGTCTATCAATGTCATGGGTGGTTTTACCAGAATATATATGACTAAAAAAATTCTACCCACTACACAATATATAATATTTTTCACCTTATAATTCAAGACATATGAAATAAAAATATTACCAACAAAGGTATATTGATTTGTCTTAGGAAATTCATAGGGATTTACCAATATAATTCAATGATGAATTCTTAGATGGTCGAAGAATGCTTCCATTCTAGTATGCCAATTTAAAAATTCAGTGACATCAAATAACTCTTTCCATTAAGTAATTCATCCATCCTTCAAATTTGAATATTCCATCTTGAATTATATTTACCTTAAATGGTTATTTATATGATATATTTAGCTTCAATAAATGCATATATATCTATATAAAAAAGTTAAAAATCATTTCAATAACCTAATTTGATACCAATTGTTTTGTGTTAGGTAAATTAGTGATCAAAAGTATGCTAACAAATTATAACATTTGATAAAAAAAATCTAGATAATGAGATGGTTGAATTATAAACATGGGATTCATTGATAAGTTTACAAAAAAATTAAAGATTATATGGAAGTAAAAATATTTTAAGTAGTTGAAAAGATATGAACATAAGGGATTTTCATTTTAGTTTAGATCAACATGATCTGGAAACCACTCTTCACTTATCTCTATCCTTGAGGTATGTTGAACAAAAAAAATATTGACTTTTCTAGGGAAGTTAAAACCTAGTAACATATTTCTATTTTAAGTGGATGCCAAAAAAACAAAAAAAAAATTGGATTTTAAAGTTGAGTCACAATTTGTTAAAACATGACATTATCAACTTTAATTCATAAATAAAATACCTTTATTTTTTACCTTGTAGGGAAAACCCAAATTGTTTATACCCTTTAAACTGATAGGACCTTTTAATGTGTAGTATAACACAAATAGTTCCTCTTTTAAATGAGAAAAGATAGTCCAAAATTAATGCACATAGAAAATATAATAAATTATAACACTTTAGAACTATATTAATACAATAATATTTTGAATATCTATATAGAGGTAGCTTTGTTCATCTTGGTTGTGTGGAAATTTATGATTTAGTTAGTCAAAAAGAATTGCATAGTATGAGAAGTATGTTTATATGTGTAACAACTTGATAATTTTCCATATGTATTATTTCACTAGTTATATCGATATCTATTTATATATTTTTTTAATGAACATAAATTTTAATTATAACTTTCATTGACTTTTCTAATTCTTGAAGAGGATGTCAGAAATTTCTCTCTTCAAAAATAAGAAACTAATTCTGAGTTTTAAGAAACTCTGATAATCATTAAGTAATCAGAAACATATAAATACAATTTTTAGAATAATAAATGAATGAAAAATTTATAATAAAAAACACTCCCTTTAAATACTCCTTAATCAATTTAATTAGCCACAAAAACTTTGAATAGTTCCATGATAATCATGAAAAACATCTAGTTGTATATACAAATCAAATTCAAATTTTTTATTTACTTTTAAATATATACGGTATAAATAATAAATATTATTCTTCCTTCTTGATCATTATTAGATTACTCGCAAAAATATTCTTATCAAATTTTCTTGAAAATTAAATTATTTATAATTATTTATAGAATGAATAAATGAAGGATAAAAGATAACCAAAATATAAAATGGATTGAAATACAAAACAATATAAAATATATTTCATATTTTGTGCATTTGAAAAAAAAAATCATTACATAAGATATTATGATTAATAATATATAATTCATACAAAATATATTTTTCAAACAAAAGATTTATTATAGAGTGTTTTCATATGTAATATGTTAATAAGAATATGTTAGATTTCTGACTTTGATTATTTTCATAAATTTCAAACATAAGCTGATTATATAATATGTAAGAAGTTTATTTCATATATAAATTTTTATTTATTATTTAAGAACTTGTACTTAAAAAAATCAAAAACATGGAATACATAAGTTATTTAACATTACAACATTTTATATGTAAGAAGTTATACATAGTGAAATCCAAAAACAGAGACTATGTGAGAATATGAGTTCATGTATTACAAATTATACAAAACAAAAAATTCAAAAAATTCATACATAAAATAATAAAATAAGAATAAAATAGATGGTAAGAATAATAAATAATATATAATAATTAATAATTAATAATTAACTTGAAAATAAATATATAAAAAATAATGAATAAATAAACTCAATAAAATAATTCTCTGCTTTTGGTAGTGTAATATTCAAAATATTTTCGTCTAAAATAAATGCAAGATTCAATTAAAAATAATAATTCTTTTAAAAATCTATGTTAGAGGAAATAAATTAAATAATTATTTATTAATAGTGGGTACAGAAATAAATAAAGTGGAAATCAGTCACACAACATGTTGTAGTAGCCAAATTAAATTATGTGTAGTCAATAAAAACCCCTTTTATATGTGATAATAGCTAACCTAAATTATTAATGAAACCTTTTCTTTAGAATCATTAATATATAATTTTAGAGGATCGTAAACATTTTCATGTGATCATTGTTAAAGGGTTGACTAGAAACCAATAGAATAAAATTTTAAAAGTCCATAGATAGAACAATAAAGTAATATGATGAACCTTAGTAGACCAAAATGGAATTAGTCTATCAATTCTCTGATATAAAATTTTATGAGATAAAGATTACAAACCTTTCATGAAATTTCAAAGAAGGTTAAATACAACACTTCTTGAGGAAATTAAGAAATAAGTAACCACCTTGATGGTTTTTTGAAACATTTTCTGAATTTTTATAGTCAATGGGTTAGTCCAATGAAAATAGTTCCTAAAAAAGAGAAGTTTTACAATTTTAAAGAATTAATTATATAACTAATTTATGTTAAACTTTTAGAAAAATGGGGACTTTGTATAGAATATAGGAAACTAGATATGGTGAAAAGGAATGATCTATTTTCTCTTCTATTACTTGAAAAAATTCTCTAATGGCCGGCTATAAAATCTCATCAAAATTTTCTGGAAGGATTTTCATATCCTTTTTTATTCACATTTCACCAAAAGATCAAGATAAAACTAAATATACTTGTCCTTTAATTAATTTATTTTGTAGAAATATGTATTTAGGTTTTTTGTACTGCTTTAATCACCACTCAAACTTGTATGATAAATATATTTTCTTAATTTTTATAAGAGTGTATAGAAGTTTATATTGATGAATTCATAGTTTATGGACAATCCTTGGAGAGTTTTTTTAAGTGTCTTCCTATCATTCATAAAACCATCCTTGATAGAAACCTTTTCCTCAATTTTTTTAAAAGTGATTTTATAGTAGAAGGGGGAAATTTATTAGGACATGTAGAGTCCAATAATAGAGTTCAAGACCATCAGTCAAATATTTAATTTATTTTTTCACTTCCATATCAAAATTAAGGGAGGGATGTAAGATATTTTCTTATCCATATTTATTTATATATGAAATTCATAAATGACCACCAAAAAATAGATTTAATTTTTTCTAGAATACATTAAAGGGAGTCCTAATTTGTCATTTAATATAAATATAAAGAATATTTTAGAGAGATAAAAGCAAATTTATTATCCCCACCCAATATTTTTTCACAAATATGGTATTTTCCAATTGAATTAATGACATATGAATCAGATTTTTCTATAATTATTAGATATTGTTTTTTTTAATAGTTGTTACTTGTTAGGATTTAAAGTAACTATTTACACTAACCATTATGAAATTGGATTTTTATTAAAGAAACATGATGAAATACCAAGGAAATTGGGATGTATATTTTTTTGTAAAAATCATTTGATCTGGCCATTATGGATAAGTAAGGTAGTAAGAATAATATTATTTCTGATTAAAGTAGACTGCAAACTATTTTAAGTGGGAAAAATTAAATCTACCACTAAATCAAGGAGTCCTATATAAATTAATAATTTTATGATATTAATATTTTTATACTATAACTTTATGACCTTTTATATTTATTTATTTGCAATTAAGTTCCCAAAAAGTTTTTAGAACAACAAGTTGTTAAGTTTTTAAGTGAATCAGGGAATTAAATAAAGTATAAACCTTATTTATGGAACCTTGGAAGTGAAAAAATAATTTTGAGATACATCCCATATTTTGAAATTCAAAATGTTCTCACATTTTCCCATACCTTAATGTTTCGGATTATTTTTCCTAAAAAGAACAAATAGGAATTATCTTAACTTAATTTTGGTTTGACACGCCATTTGTATGGATTATTATAATATTTATAGAGCACGTAGAACCTTAAAGTTTCAATATAATGCTACCAAGAGTGATGAGATACGACTATAAAACCTCTTGTTTTGTAACACATTTAATGTTTTGGATATATATATTATAGACCCAATTTTTAATTATTTTTAGAAATTTTACATTTTATTTGTTATAGGAAATATTTCAATGTCGGTATTTGATATATCAACTAGAACTGATGATTTAAGCTATTTTATAAATTTATAAGTGCTAATATATTTCTAGTTTTGGGCTCCCCAATTTTATCATCACAAATATAGGCACTGACTTCTATAAAAAAATTATATTCTATTTTGAGTAATTATGGTGCTTCTCCTTGGGATTTTACACCTTTTAATATTTTAACAAATCAAATGGATTAATTTTAAAATATATAGATCAAATATATTCTAGAGAAAAATTCTCACCCAAATAGAAAATATTGGAGTGTGAGATTGGATGATGTTTATGGATATTATAAAAATCATTTTAAAACACTAATTTTATTGTCACCATTTTAGGGTTGTTTGAAAGAAATATTTTCATTTACCTACATAGATAGAACACAATGATTTTAGTGTTGTTAAAATATGAAACATGAATATTTTTAAACTATAAAAAGAGAGAAAATTCTTCTTGTATGAGATAGAGTAAATTAAAAATAATTCAAATGAAAAGTCATAATTTTTTCAAAGAGAAAATAAATGTTGTCCACAATGAATTTATTCATAAAAAGGAGTTCAAATAAAGAGATAAATTATCAATAATATTTTTCTTTCTAAGTAATTTTTATTCCAAATCGTAAAAAACTTTTAATTTTACTCATGTTTTCAATTCAGTATTTTGAAAATCAAAAAACATGGTAGGATTCCCTATTTATAGTCAATGAGAATAGATACATATTTTTTTGAGAGAGTTTTTAAGATCTACCAATGGAGGAGGTTCTACTTCAAGATTTTAAGAACATTACACATAGGTTTTGTCCTTCTAATTCATTTTTTTCATGCTAATCAAACTTTTTTTTTTAAAATTTCAGTTGAGTTTTAAATAAATATGATATTATAAAAAATAAGTGGTGTTTAGAACATTTTGTTTCGGTTATGAATTTTTGTATTTTATTTTATTTTTTCTATATTTGTTACATTTTTTCTATATATTTTCCTTTTTGTGTATTTTTTTCACGATTTGGGAGAAAAATTATTAACTTTATATGTTGAGAAAAAATTCCAATTTGAGTAACTCATTTGAACAGTGTAAACAACTTAACATAATATTGCAATGATTTTTTTATCAAATTCAAATCCTGATAAATTCATAAAAATACCAATGATTGTTTAATCTCATGCTGTATAATATTATAAAATTTTGAAATCGACTACCTATAAGGCTTCTAAACCATTTTTCTATCTTCCTCAAAATGGTCTCACTTATTTAGTGAACCAAAGCGTGCTTAATTTACATAAATATGTTATATTTCCTATCAAATGTTTATAGTTTTAATATTACACTATTTTAAATTGTTGAGTAATTTTATTTGGTTTAAAAAACACTTTGTTATACAATTACAAAGTATATTATTCCTCATCTTTATATCTGACACTTTTTTTAGCCTTTATTAACCGTGAACAATCTTCTTAGATAGACACATTAAAAACCTAAAATCCTAATCCAAAATTTTTCTACTCTAAGTTTAATAATAAAGATAAACTAAGTGTGGGGGAGGATATTTTTTATGCTAAATTAGGCTATTCAAAAAAAACTCAATACCAAAATATTTTATCAATTAAATATTTTTTTGATGAAATCAGTTAAGAATTTCATTGATGTAAGGGTGAATTGATCATTAAAAGTTGTTCTGGAAAGAGCACACCTCTTATTAGAAATAAAAGTTAACACTTTTCCTTTAAAATTAAGAAATTGATACATAATTTAAAAATAAAAATAAATGAAAAATTCTATTGAGTATTTCAGAAGAAAAATGTGTTGTTTCTTACAAATTCAAGAAGTTATTATTCCATAAAAAACAAGGTGTTTGGGTTTTCAATATTTTCTAGTTGAGTTCGGAGGATCCAATTATGGAGTAAAAAACATGAATCATGCATTTTATTTTAAATAGAATAAAATTTCATTATTCTACCTCAATGTTTTAAACATTTGAAACATGTCATCCCTCAACCACTAAATAACCCAAAAAAGTTATCATGGTTTTCACAATTCACTGACTCTTTGCGTAAGATCCTTAACTTTTGTAGAGATGTATTGAGATATTTTAAAGTACCCTTATTACATTTTTTGAGTATATCTTTTTTGGGTTTAATATCAAGTGAGTTTGGGTGAAATTTAGAGCTTTTTGTAGGTGTTTGGGGCAGTTCACATTTGGAACATGGTTTACTAAAACCGTGCAAAAAAACCCAAAAAATATTGAAACCCAAAAAAAAGAGGGATTTAATGGTTGTCATAGGGTTATTCAAATTGTGCACCCTCATAGGAGTAATCTTCGCCCCCCCCCCCCCAGGAATAGGTGTGTGGTTTACGCGAACGGCTTGAAAAATCATGCGCCACTGCATAGAAAAC
Organism: Viscum album; assembly: GCA_963277665.1. NCBI lineage: Eukaryota > Viridiplantae > Streptophyta > Magnoliopsida > Santalales > Viscaceae > Viscum > Viscum album. Next base: position 904,157,825 of record OY728151.1, read on the forward strand.
TATGCATACAAAATTAATTATACTAAAAATTGGTTTTAAAATTTCTGAACCCCCCATACATCACCCAATGTTTACCCAACTCAACCCTAAATTATTTCTATCATTTATTGAGTCTCTCAGATGAATTATGTGTCCTTTTGAACCCCTTTCAAAGAGAATCAAAGCCCTGACGGACAATTTTGCACCTCTCTCAGTAAAAGATTCCCTTTTCAATCAGTTTTCCATCTCTCTCCAATATTTTTATCATCCTTTGAGGTGATTTTTTCCTCATTTGGAAAAGTATCTAGATATATTTTGTGATATATCTAATCCCATTAGTATTGGATATATTTTTTGGATCTATATCTCTTTCTTAATCATGATCTTGGTTTTTTCTATCCAATTAGATAATATTGTGGGATAGAATTCATCATAAATTTTAAGGTAGGTGGTCTAAATTTTAAATCACATAACATTATTTTAAATACATGTTTGTAATTATAAAATTTAAATTTCTAGGATTGGGAAATTTCATTGAGCATTGAATTTATTTAAATTAATTTCTATGTAATAATGATTTAGGTTAAATTGTGGAAATTGAAATTAGTGGAATTGAATTAACTAAGTTGATAATTAATTAATAGAATATTGTAATTATGGAATTTAAGGGGAATTGGGATTATGTAACTATTCAATTAATGTGGTATGAATTAACTGAAAATGGGGATTATAAGATGGTATTCTTGACCTTAACAGGTTACTGATTTATATGAATTAAATATTTCAAAATAGTTTAATAAGTAATTTCACAAATTATTTAATGTGATTAAAGTATTGAATCATGAATTATTGTGATAAATTATAATGGTATATCATGATTCTAATTGTTTTCAATTAGGTTAATGGTGATTAACCAGAATAAATGGGATATATTTGATTTATGTGTTTAAATGATATATGTGTATGGGACATGGACTATTGCTTCAAAATAACATAGTGATAAACTAGTGTGGGACATGGACTACTACTTCAAACTACCATAGTGATAAATGAGTGTGGTACAGGGAGTGCGGTTTCAAAATCCCACTTGTGTGATTGATTGATAATGAGTGTTGGATGCAGACTAATTCTTCAAAATCACACTGGTGTGATACATGTGACAAATAAGTCTAGGCCCAAAATTTTGTCATTGGAAAATGGTTCCAAATAGTAGTAATGAGAATTTAATTGATAAATGATAACCAAATAATTGTGATATATTATTTTTATTATAGATATTTCAAACTCTTAGAGCGGTCAAAGCAGGTAATGATGGCATGGGTGTCCTCATGAACTCATATGTTTATGTGGTTAAATAAAGAGTAATTGAATATAAGTAAACTATTTATTTCATTTCATATGTTTTATTCTTTATAAAACTTTATACACTATTATTGGTTGGATATTGTTTTATAGGTCCTTGGTGGTGGCCTACTGAGCTATACATGCACCTTACTCGGGCTTCCTGATTGGTACCAGAAAATACTTCATGTTTTCATGATAGGACAAGGGAAAAAGGCATATGTTAGATGGATAATATGGTATAGATCATGGGTGAGGGAACTATACATGATTTGGGACATATTTGGGATCTTTTAGTGTCTTTATTTATTTTGTATTTTCTTCATATTAACACCTGACATGGATTTGGCATTACGTACACACTGTTCAGTTCTGGATATTGTATTACACATTTTTTTCATTACGTGATACTTTTTTGGTTTTGTTATTGGTTATAACATTTGTTTTTTATTTATTTCTATTGTTGTTATGCTTAGATAAATAGTGTGTAGTCTCCCCAAGATTGATATAAGTCTCTCAATGTGAATCTTTAGCCTCTGGTGTATGGGGAGGTATGCCTTTGGTCATGTGATCGCATGGATCGAGGAATTGGTGTGTGGAACCAAGGCTGAGACATCAAACATTGGGTGGAGAGTTAGGAGTTTTGAAACACTATATTGACCTTTCTATGTTCTTTAGATGATAAATACCGTACTTAAATTCTTAAATTGTGTGATGAGTCAAATATTTTCAGTGAGGTAAGTGTTTATGGAAGGGGAAGATCGGAAAAGTGGAAATTTGTTGAATGATTTTAATAGAGTTAAATGAATGAACGATATTTTTTAGGAAATAAAAGTTTGGTGGAATTGGTATTTAATTATTTAAACCATAATGAAATATATTTTTAATTTTACATTTACTATATTTTTTAGTCCTACTTTTCCAAGACTATAAGGCTTAAGTTTTTGGGAATTTATAGAGCTTGTATTTTTATTAAATTTTACTTTTCAAATCAATTATTTATCTCCCATCATTTTATCAATTTTAAGAAAATTAATGTATTTTTAGATACTTGGAATAAATTTGTAATTGATATTAAAAAAATAATGATTTCTTGAATTTTATTTGTTTTATCCATTTTTCAAATTATGTAAATAAATTCTGTATTGAATATGTGTTTTTTAAACGTTTCAGATAACTTTTTGAAGTTGAATAAATTTTGTGGAAGTTTCTGCATATTTTAAAATTCCCCAAGAAGAGAACAAACAAGGAATACACAAGAATCATTCTCAACAAATTTGAGGTTCAATATTTATAATTCCTATGATTTGTTAGTAATTTATCCTAATATGTAATATATTTTCTAAATCAGTGAATCAAATTAAAAAAGGGTTATCTCTAAAATTCATACATAATATCATGGGATGTTATGTATGATTTAAACATTTTTTTCTAGAAGAATATTTTTTATATATAATTTCTTTTATTATAAAAAATTTCCTTCTACACTTGAAGACAAATATAGAAAATTCAAGACTCTAGAATTAATACATAACAACTTTGGATGTTTTGAAAGACTTTGTCCTTTATCAAAGAAAAGAAAATATAAGTTTTTGGATTTCCCAAATGACATGTTATATATATTTTTTTAGTATTATATTTTGAATAAGTAGTGAGAGTACATAGGATTTTTCTATGTTTTCTATGTTTTCATCCCAAATCATTGGGTGATTCCTTTGGTATGTTGGATACTTTATCCATACAGGAAATTTTTTAGATCTTACATATAGTTTTTAAGATTTTTAATTTATTTTTAAGTGGGTCATAAGATATATATGATTTTATACATTATAAAATTTGAAGAAACGTCATAAACATGACATGGAGTTAAATTCCATGACATTGAGTTGGTAAAAAAGAATGAATATTTCTACTATTTCATGGTAAAATACATCGTATAAAAAAGGACCCCTCTAAAAATGGGGATTATTATACAATTCATAGTTAAATAAAAGGAACAAACATATCAAATACATAATTTTTATAACACCATAGCATTAAACCATAGCGAATATTATAATGATGTGGTGGATAAAATAATTCCATCCAGTGAATAATAAAGTTATTTATTTTGGTTAGATACCCTTCAAGTTGTGACTCAATTGTTTCCCATTTAAATGTGAATATGATACTCTGTGAATCTTAGGAGGAATTAAAGAAACACTTCCATTTGTAAAGTGATCATTTTGAAATGCGTTGCATGAATGACACTTATTATTTAGGGGTTATTTAAAGTTTGATGTAAAGTATAAATTTTAGGTGGGTGTTGGGGATTTAAAAAGAGGATCGATTAACCAAAAAATGGAATAAAAATTATTTTTATGTAAGATGGTAATCTATGATTGATATAGAAGAAAAAATGTATGAAATTCTTAGCATGTTTACCCATGTAAGGATAAACCCCTTTAGTGGTTGTGATTTATAGAGACCTGTGGAAACCCATTCATAGTTTAGAAATCTATTATATCATGTCAAAATTATATTATAATTTGGGTTATTTCATGTAAACTAGTTTTTTAATAAAGATTACAATTATCCTTTAGTTTGGTTTTATTTTTGTTAATCTATGACTATAATATAGTTTCCTCTACTGATAAAATTTCTTAAGGGGGTTCTTATTTCAGAGTAATGTTTTTTAAATTAGGGTTAATTAATTTGGGGTCTTTGAGTAAATGAGTCACTTCAATAAGAGAATCAATACTCATAATTTTATATTGCTAATATTTTATTGTATAATTAAGGGTATAATTTTAGTTTTTGAAGTGTGCATTGAATAATTAAAATAGTATATACTCTTTGAAAATGAAGAAGGGTGTGTTCAAAAGTCAAATATAGTTAACAACTACTAGTTTCTACATGATCTCATACTTTATTAAATTGATATACTTTGGTTTTCTTATATTACCTCCTGTGTTTTATTTTAATAAATTTTTGTTAGTGTTATTCATTCTTATTCAAACTCATAAAATCCCAATTTTGATTCTCCTTCTTTAAAAAAAATAAAAAACAAAGGTGATGGTTTTTAACTTAGTTACAACCTCTTCAAGAGATAAACTTAAGTATTTCTCTAATGTGTTATATAAGAGATAAATATTTTTTCCTGATTCATTAAAACCCATACCATTACTTATGAAACGTACAAGTGAAAGAAAATTTTGTTTACAACTATTGTAGACCTCTTTCATATTTATGTTCTCACGTGAATTTCATTTAATGATAACTTGTGTGGTTAATATTTTAATTTTAACTAATTAACGTTAAATTATAAGTTCCATGATATCATATACCATTCTCTTTCAACAAACCTAAAAATAAGGCCTATGATATAGCTATGATTTACCAATCCTAGGAAATCATATACTAAGTGCATGGCCATAAGAAAATATATCTATACAAAATTTGAAGATAAAATTATATTATCAACGTTAATTTGAAATTAAAATTTACTATATAATGATTTTAATATTTTATTTAATAAAGCATAAACAAATAAGTGCATTGAGAGAGTATACAGTTATATAGTGGTTAAGATTGGATATGAAAGAATAAGGCACCCGTGATGATTGGATAATGTTTATCAATTGAATTATTGAAGTAGTGATACATAGAAGTTCATGTTTGATGTTGTTGTTGAATAAAAAAATGAGTCCTTGGTTTTTGTAGTGATTTTAAGAGTTTTTTCATATCGATTAAAGTTAATTGATTTCCATTTCATAAAGAATTATTAATTAAAAAGAGGCAATTGTATTAGGTTTTCAATAAAATATTTAATTAATGGATTTATGATAAATTTATATTTTAAAGATGAAGTGTAAATTTAGAGGTCATATATATTAAATTGTGGTATTTATTGGATGTTATAGATTTTTCTTATTGTGGAATTTGAAGATAAATGTTTTTTATTTTTTAAGAGAATTTTTCATAAATCAGAAGGAATTTTCTTGAAACATGAGTATTAGGATAATTAGAAAATATTTATAATCCATGATTATTTTTGGATCATATAATATTTGGTTTTTAATATCATAACGCATATATATCCATCCATTTTGAAAGGGGAACCTTATAAATTTTATTAACACACAGCGTTTTTGCTTCTTGAGGTAGAAGTAAATTTCTAACAACACTCATGTATATCACCTTATTAAGTGAATACGATTATTATATGGTTGAATATAAAATAAAAGTATTCACTAATTCATCCTCACCCCAAGTTAACATGTGTCAATCTTAATACCTTTTGGTATCTAGGTGTCATACATTAGGCATCCTCTAGTGTACAAGGAGGTGTACTTAAGGTAATATTGTGATTGAGGTTAGTCATTATTATACTAAAAAAATCAAGCAAATTTCAATTTAAATAAAATATCTCAACCAAAATTTATGAAATACTTGATACCAATTTAATTATTGTTTTTTTGTATGAAAAAATAGTCAAATACACTATTTAGTTACCAAAAAATGAAAACTAGGTTTGAAATCCATTAAAATATTTTTTTTATAAATTATGATAGAAATGGACCCTTGGGGCATGAAATGTGGGGGTTTACTGTGGATTTACATGGAAATGTTTATATAGATAAATACATGAAAAATTAGGGAGGGTCATAGTGGGTTTACACTACCAAGGGAGTTTGAACATAAAACCTATATAGAGGTACCCAATATAATCTTCTCACTATTATAGAATAGGTCCCCCTAACTTCTTTAGATAGGTCTAGTTAATTGGTCCAACTATTAAAACTAGACACTATCTATGACCTATATTAGAAGATCAAACCGACAAACTATTCACTCCCCCTTAACCAACTAGAAATTTCAATCAGATAGCTTGGATAATCTGGGTCATTCAAATCTAGTAGATTCTAAGGCACCACACAAATCTAGAATTCAATGGATAAGATCAGACAAATCTTGTAGACCTAATAACAAATGGGAAATGTTTCCAAACTAAACCTTGTCCCCTATATGAGTCAAAATTTTACTATAGAAATAATCACCTTCTTTCAAAAAACTATTCCAACTTCCAACAAAAACTCTAAAGTACAAGGGCCTTTAATCCTTCACCCATTAGCAAGAAAAATCAATATCATGGTATTGTTTTGAAAAAAATAATGAAATAAATCGATATATAATGTTATAATATATGGAAAATACCTCTTATTATTCTTCATCTCAGTTATATCAGTAAGGGTGGTTTTTCAATTTTTTACTTGGTTTCTAGTAATTAGTCAGCCATAGTTGATTCACTAAAACATTCCATAGAGGGTAGACTTCCATCAGAAAATTCTGATGAGTAGTGGTCAATAACCTGTTACATAACCTTCAAAGTACACATATATTATAAATTATATTATATATAAAATTTAATTATCATCATACTTTATAATTTAATTTAACTTCATAATCAAAACACAGAATTAATGTTGATGATAGAGGTTCCAATTATCCTACAAATAAAATATAAAATTAAATAATGATCAAACAATATAATATATTTAAATTATATAATAAAATCTCATAATTGACATATATTATAGTATTTCTTACTATCTTACCTAAAGTATTGACTGCCTTTACTCTAAAATATTCTAATAAAATCTACAAAATCTCACAATAATAATGTTAATAAGAGTAAATTAACTATTTATAGAATAAAAAATAGTCTTGGTTTATGAATAGAAAAGGGTACCTAAAAATTGTGTTTCCTTCTCTTCACAACCTAATGAAATTAGGTTTGGGTACCTCTGCTCTGAGTCTGGGTTTTTAAAATATTATTATATTATTAATTAGGTTAGGTTTGGGTTTTTTTGGGTATATAAAATTCAAATATATATAAATTTAAAATATTTAATAATATTATAAAAGATGTTATATTCAAGTTTGGGTTTGTGTTTTAATTGGGTTTTTCATTTAAAATCACAATAAATAACATGTGTAAATATGTATGGCTATTTAAAATGGTTTAGTATTAAAATTTTATAGATATAAAGGTTCAAGTTTGAGTTGGCATATAGTTAAGTGCGATCATGTTCGACTATTACTAAATATATTAGGGTTCATTTACCAATGTTTAAAAGGTTTCCCAACCCATTCTTATCCCTATATAGGTCATACCTAAGGCCAATACTCAAATTAAGTCACCATTAAAGGAAACATCGTGTTCTTATAAAATTATTTTAACAAATAAAATAATTTGAGGCCCGATTTACACAATATTTATGTTTTAAAACTGAGTTTACATGTTCACAAAGAATCAAATTTCATATTTTCTTCAGAAACCTCTTATAGGTTTTAATTTAATCATAATTTAGAAAATATAATAAATATTTCTATTAATAAACTCATTAGAATAAAAAAAGAAGGAAAAATATAATCACATTTCAATTCATTCCCAAATAAAAAAACCTCACCTGTCTTTAATAATTTTTATCTTCAAATATTAATACCCACATAAAAGTATAGAGGGTATAGGTATTGCATATATGTATTGATAAACTATATATTGTACCAAATGATGATATGTTAGCATGGAACTAGTACCAAAGGGATCTCACGTCCTTAAATAACTCTCTTCTAATGATCCATAAACTCCTTTAGGAAATCAATGAAAGTGGAATCATCATCATTTAAAAACACTCCCTAATTGATAAAGTTTGAATAATCCTATGGATACATTGTCAACTATGATATGTAGAAAACATCATGTATCTAATCCAACTATGAATATAATGTCAAGGTATAAGTAACCACTCCCACTCTATACAAGTTCTATAAAGGATCAATAAGACATAGGAAGAGACTTATTTCATGATAAAATCTTCTCCTTTCATGGCATACAGAATCCTTTATGAACAATTTATCTTCCTCCTTGAACATAAGTAGCATAAATCTATGGTCCATATAGGAATTCCAAAAATTCTATTAAAATTTTCTTCCTCAATAATGTTACCATAAAAAAATTTCACATTACCTCATGTTTCCTCCACAATCACTAGAGTCTAGAGACTAACACTGGGGGTTTAATAAAATCACTTGCGTCATATGAAATAGTTAAAAAAAGAGAAATATAGTAAAATAATATCCCATGATATCATAAAAATTGAAACTAATCGATCATATTTGTTAATTGTAACAACTAAAATTTTCATACATGAAAATTTCATTCTATAATAAATGTGTTATAAAATTTATATTATAAATCCTACACATAACAGACACCATTTTATTAAATAAAGTTAAAATAATTAATATGAATTAAAAATAAATTTTATAGAATTAAAAAATAGTACAATATGTAAATTGAAATAATTAAATAGTAAAACTATAACTAGATATTCTAAAATTAATATTTTTAATTTATAAAACTATATTAAAATTTTTAAACAATAAGTTATTTTTTATTATAATAAAAAATTATTTTCATTCTATATATTCAATTTATTGTTTCTAAGATTTTTTTTGTTTTAACTTTCTTCAAACATCAAATAAAACACATCGTTTTAATAATGTTCTAATAAAACTCATAAGAATCGCTAATATTCATATTTTTTGGTCTAAATTATAAAATCATCAATATATTATTCTAATATACCCCAAACCCTTGGCTATATAAACACCCCACCTAAAACTCACTCTACTCACTTCCAAAATTCCTTCACTTTTAAATGACCTATTTGAATCCATATTCACACTCCCATATCCATAATTATAATACCTTATTGTGACTAAAACTCCCTCCATTGAAAGATTTAGGCTTAATCCAAAGGAGGCGGCTCCAGATTCAAAGCAAGCATTTCAAAACCCATGATTCCATTTTTGTTTTTTCCCTTAACCAATATGTAACATGAAGTAATTAAATAAATTATATTTATAACATAATATTTAATAAAAATTAATATTTTGTGGAACTATAATTTAAATTATTTGACCTTTTTTCTTAAAATTCTCTTAAAACGTCATTTCCTCCTTCATTGTTTTATGGTACCTAAGTAAATAATGATATTTTATTTAAAAGTATTCTCCTCAAAAATATTTAAAAAATGGATTATATTATTGAATATAACATAAAAATTAAATAAAATAATTTCCAAGATTCTATAATTGTAAAATATTCATGGTAATAATGACATTAATTATAATGTTTACTGCCATTTTTAACTATAAAAACCCTCTTAAGATTCCATAAACACTAACCAGCTACCAATATATTAAGATAAATTAATTTTAGAATTATATATACAACATTAAATGACTCTATGTGGGATTATGGAAACATTGTATGGTTTCCTTTTATTTTTATCACTACATCGATGCAATTTTGGAACCATCAACATAAAAATGTCAAAATAGTAGATAAGGAAAATATAAATTAAATTAATGAATAAAACATGAAAAATGTATTATAAGAGTTTTAATAGATAAATAAAATGTTATTAAGAAATAAATTAATTAATGAAGAATTACTATAATATATTTTTTTAGTGTATCTAAATCATGTGAGGACTCAAGGTAAGGGTTTACTTTCCATTATTTCCTACTCTTTCTCATTTTAGAGTATATGTTCACTATCAATTTCTATCTTTATATATTTCTATTTATAAATTTCTCATATTATTATATTATATAATTTGTTAGTTCAATTTCTTCATTTTTCTATAGATATTCTTACCATTATTTTTCCTTTTTTATTAATTCTATATAATTAACGTTAGGAAGCTTATAAGATAATCTTTTCTAGTTTCTAACTATACTCAACAAATTCTTCTTATAATATAAATATTGTTTTATATGTATAGTTTCCAAAGAAAACCTTTGTTATTTTAAAATAAAATATTTTGTTTTTTTTCTTTTTTATGGAAACTCTATGATCTTACCCCATTGAAAGTATTTTTTCTTTACATAAAATTTCAAAAAAAAAAAGATAGATTTAATATGTTTTTATTCCTATTTTCTTATGTTTTCTTAAATTTTGAAACCAATTTCCCTTAAAAATGATACAATAATTATTAATTAATGTAAAATATTCTATAATCCAATATTTTAAGGGGATCCTAATAGATAGCTCGATGTTTAATATTTTATAAATGGATTATGTTACCCATTTATTTATCATTTGTTTATTTCATGTTTATCCTTTGTATAAAAATAATTCATATATGAAACACATATAAAAGATTTATTATGATTATGAAAATGACTATAACAATATATCCCCCTGATCGATTGGGTAATTCTTGAAATTCATGAGACACTATGCGTGTAACACGAGTAGTGATCCTACAACTTTATGTTATATTGTCTTATCGATGAGCTTGGACTTATGGAATGATTTGTGTTTCTACCATATTAATTTGATTCATATAATTACCATTATACAAATAGATAATTCTTTTTATTTCATTTTTCAATGTCATGCTTCTCATCCTTTCCATTCTTGATCCCATGTTATGATTGTTGACTCTCTTGCTCTCTCACCCCATTTTTTATTTTTGTTTTAGACCCTTAATAAATTTTATGGTACACCGCTTATTTTATATACATTATAAGGTTATGCCATGTAGTAATAAGAGTATAGGGAGGTATAAGAGAAAGTTATGAAGGTGGAAATAAGTTACCATATCACTATTTTATAGATGTTTTATGATTTACTTAATTTCCAAAAGATTTTATAACTCTATATTTAATATAGTGTTTTATAAATAATTATGTTAGAATGATTGAATAACATCTTTATGATTTGTATGTCTATATAGTTGGTATCAGACACATTTCTAGTGTTTGTATAATTATGTTAGAAAATAAAATATGAATTGCGCCATAAATAAACTTGATGAAGCCTTATGTAGTCATAAGTTAATGTTTTCTTGTGATTTATGAGTTATTTTTTTCAAGTTTATAGTATTAATTTAATATTATTAATAACACTAGTATTATAATCCATAATTTCTGCACATTTTATTAATTGATTTGAAAAAAATCAAATGTAGAAATGTATGCTGATTTTATATTCATAAACATCAAATGTATTATTTAATTATAATTCGTCATATTTGCTCATATCTTGCAAGTTCTATAGAAATATATAATCAATTCCTCAAGAAATGTTTTTATAGATATCAGTGAAAATGAAATTTTGTTCATTCATTACATCTGATGTATAGATTTATTTATCAATTAAAATGTGTGGGATGAGCCTTTATGAAAACATCATTATATTCCCAATAGTATAATTTAATGATATATCGGGATTGGACTGGTTGTCCATATATAAAGCTAATATCGACTAGTGTGACTAGATAATTTTCTTTTATATAATAAATAATCCAAAAATATAGTGCAAAATCATTGGGAATTATGAATATTATTAGAAAAAATATTCTTAGGAATAGATATTATTGTCATATGAGCAATCAGATCTAACTACAATAATAAAGGAAATGAAAAGAATTTCCTAGAAAACATTCACATAATATGGGAATATGGTGATGTATTCTGTAAATGTTTTTTTAGTCTTTCTCCAAATTGAGAGGTGATTTTTTCAATATAACTTATTCCTGAATCTATTTCTTAACCAAAGAATCCCAACATAATATCCCCCATTGAACATGAATAGTTAAATAATCAACTATAATTACACCTGTAAAAAAAATTATATGATTTATTACTTATAAAAGGGATTTCATAACCTTATTTAAGAGGAATAGGGTTGGTTCACATTAATTTTCAATAGATTAACAATATTAAAATAAATAACTTGTAACCTCTATTGGGGACCGATGACTTATTTAAACAACTATATCGGGCCAAATACTTCTCATTTGGGTATCCTTGAACAAGATATAATCATTTGAGTATGAAAAATAGGATTTTCATAATACTTCCTTCTATACATGATATGGTCACTATTAGTTCATAGTAATGTAATTAAGACTCAATAATTCTCCTTCACTATTCATATGCTTGATGAGTAGTGTATTTTGATATTTAGTTCATAATTTTTTAATGTTATGTCTAGATGATATTCCAATTTATTCCAAAACTATGTAATATCATTAAGAACACATGGGAACTATGTTAAATATATTGTGAAAGAATAAATTTTATGAAAATTACAATAATTGTGACTTCTATATGGATCATGTCACATTCATGGGTAACTTATCACAAGAGAAGGTATAGTTGTTGGTCCTTCAATGATTATAGTGATTAATGAATTTATTATACCATGGTGACATAGATATGTACTTACCTTGGATTATCTGGGAGTTATCAACATTTTATAATAAATTTATCCAGATTTCCAAACTCATTTTCCAAGATAACTTAGAAATTTGTAATGTTTTTCCATATATATTAATCTGAATACATATTTAAAGAGTTAAAAAATTCAAGTCATAGTACATTTACTCACACTATATTAAAGTTGGGAAGGATTTTTTATATACAGTGATGATTCAAGTAAATTCTTAAGTTGTGTACTCATATAAAATAATAAAAGGATATCATTTTCCCCCAAAACATTTAAAGGTTCTATCACAAATTTACCCAACCCATGATCCAGAGTTAGAAGTGTAAAACTTTTCCCTAAATATTTAGAAGTATTGTATCTATGTAGAAAATTGTGACATATATATTGACTATAATAGTCAAAATAATATATTCATTCGAATATATATCAATATACACTAACATAGAATGTTAGAGATGATCAAAGACTATAATTGTCAGTTTCAATATCATCCATAAAAATTAAACAATGTGGTAGACTCTCTAAGAAAAAAAGACCCTATAACTTTATCCATGATGGGGACTGAAAGGGATCCATTATTTTTATATATGGATTGTTAAGATATAAGAATCATATTATAAGGGACAACATCTAAACTTTATCAAATAAATTTTTAATCATCTATCATAGCTATTATCAAGGTGGAATTAAAAGATGACGTAATGATACAAAATAAAGTGTAATCAATAAGTATGGGTAAATCACAGAGTTCAAAAATGATAAAGGTTTATTTTCAAGTCATGAAACATGACTATGTATACAATTTGAAGCTGAGATAAATAATAAGATACTAGATAATTCATATAAATTAATATTTTTCATTCACATAGCCAGAAAAAGTATATATATAATGATCTATAATAGCACTTCTATCATGATAATATAAATTAGTAAATTTATACATTCATATTAATGTATTATTATTCCAAATATTTGAGGTATAATGAAAACAATATAAGGACATGATGCTACCATTACCTAAAATGATAAGGAAATAAGAGGAAATCACTAAGGACATTATCATGGGTCTTCTAAAGGCATCTAAGGGAATCAATATTGTATGGGTTATTGGGGGATGTCTTACAACTACTACCCACACAATCTCAATTTTGGAAGTCATCTCACTCGATAACTTTTATAAGATATATATCATAGAATTGGTTGGACTACATGGAACACTGTTATCGAATATATGAAATCAAGAACCAACATTCACCTCAATGTTTTATAGGATCCTAAAAAGGGAATTGAACAGAGTGTTGAACTTTAATATAGTATATCATCATCTTAATGATACTATGTATAAAAAAGAATATTTAAACTCTATAGGATATGCTTATAGAATTCTCAAATGACTTTAAATAAGGATAGGTTGAACACTTTTATTTGATTGAGTTCCTATAAAAAAGAACCATTCAATAACTCTTGTGGCTAAATCTAGATCCATATAATGGATGAAATGAAAAACTTCAATATATTTGGATGAATTTCGATAATGGAAGATATTATGACAATAACTAATGAAGGTGATGGAAGATAAGATACACAACATTCTGCAACACATAATAGCATATTAGAGTTAAAAAAAGCGTTATTCGAATAATTTTTTATTCCAAATATAGTTTGATATTTTGGATAAATTATTCCTTAAAATATATCCATGGAAGATATTTATAAATTTTATATATAATGGAAAGCGAAGTTCTAGGTACATAGGCCCCTATGAGATTCTTGATTGTATTGGGGTTGTGGCCTATTGACTTATACTTCCACTGAAAATGCATCAAGTATCTAACATGTTCCACATATCTCTCTTCAGGTAGTTCATACCCAATCCTTCACATGTACTAAAACCATATTCAATAAAATTTGAGCTTGATATTTCTTAAAAATAAAATATGATGGAAATATTTTATAATACAGATAATATGAAATGAAAAAAACACTCATAAAATCAATGTAGTATGAATAAATAATAAGTACAAAGAGGAAACATGGGAGCCTATAGATTTTATTAAACAAAAATAACCTCATCTATTAACATCTTAAATCATCATTTGAAATTTTGTGGTTGAATTTTCTAATGGGGGGAAATGGAACAATCTAGAATATTTATATATGGAAAATATTCCTATCAAATATATCTATTTTATAATATATACTATATATCAGGAACATAAACATGAAAAGAATTATTTTATTACTAAAATATAACACATTAAATTTTAAGTAAAAATAGACCCCATAGAATTGATAATAGTACAATGGATAAATAAACATGAGTAAATAATAAAACTAGAAATTGATATTCTGAAGTTTCATAGTCCCCTAAAAATAGCACAGATGATAATAAACTATTAAAATAGGATTAAAATTTATAAAAAAATATTGGAACTATGAAATAAAAATAATATTTATAGAATAAAAGGAATTAATGAATAATTAAGGAAATAATAAGTATTTATATAAATTCAAATGGAGATATTACTATTTCAATAGTATATTATAGTTGGTATTAATAACTAGACATTGAAATGCTGACTTAGTAGATGAGAATATTAAAATACTGAAAATGTTATTATTTAAAATGAGTACAAAATAATTAAATATAAATATCATAATTCTATGAAAAGAATTATCAACTCATATAAGTTGAAAAGAATACATTTAAATTTTAATATTTTACATTGTAATTAATTTTTTGAAATACTAGTAGTTATGTCAAAATTTAAATATATAATCATTAACACTATTATACATGAAAAAAAAGAATAAATTAAATATAAACCTTATAATAAATATAAATAATAATAAATAAAAACAAAATAACAATTCACAAAAAAATGATATTTAATCAAGAAAAAATTATTTTCCACATTTTTTATATGATTACATTTGAAAATTAAATTTTAAATATAAATAATTTTAACTTGACTAAACAGAATTCATTTTTGGAATCATCACATTGAAATTAAATTATAGGTAAATTTTAGGATTTTTAAGAAAAAAATTATTTTTTAGTGCATAGTAAAAATAGGTTTATTTGAAATTTTAAATACTAAGTTATATTATACTCTAATAAAAAACTATATTTGATATTTACCGAAGGTTAAGTTATTCTAATATTATATTTGGTTTTTTCTTGGTTTGAATGAAAATAAAACATCCATTATTTAATCATAAAACAATAAAACTCATATGAATTAACAGTATTCATAATCATTAGCCTAAAGGATAAAATAATCAATAATATAGATTAAAATACACCTCCCCTTAAAAATATAATAACACATAATCCACCTATAGTGAACCATTATAAATATACATAAATAATACATTAATACCATGGTTTAATTAATACATCTCAAAAATAGTCAAACAACCAAAGGATGAATAGATTTAGTGTCTTAGAGAATAGCTACATAAACATCTTATTTTAAAATACTTCTTTACATTTCCAAATTATTATCCTCATCTGGACCCACTTCAAAACATATAATATGAAAAACATTTCATCATAACTTTGGTAATAGTAACATAAGAAGGGGGTGATCTAAAATTCCAAGACCGGGAAACTTTTCAACTAGTCGTAACTGTTAAATCATGAACATAAGGGAAAACATGTGAAATAGAAAAATATCAGATTAAAAGATAATGGGATCATATTTTATGATCGTTAAACTTGATTAAGAATTACGAATAATAACATATAAATATAAAATCAATAAAAGTTTATACAAACATTCCT
This sequence comes from Viscum album, assembly GCA_963277665.1. Classification (NCBI taxonomy): domain Eukaryota; kingdom Viridiplantae; phylum Streptophyta; class Magnoliopsida; order Santalales; family Viscaceae; genus Viscum; species Viscum album. Next base: position 904,174,222 of record OY728151.1, read on the forward strand.
TAGAAACATATTACGGAAATCAAAAAAACATGAAATCATAACATAAGATTGAAAAACATCATAGAACATTGAATATCATAAAAATTAAGGAAATATTTTAAAAAAATAATACCATATGAAAAATAAGTGGCAAAAATATAATAATAGGTAATAATATCATAGTATAGTAGGAATTACCACCTAATTCACATAATATAGTATATCATGAATCACTAACTAATTCCCATAGCGAAGTAGGTATCACTACCTGATTCCCACAGTGAAGAGATTATTCTTTACATAATTGACATAGTTATGTAATGATATGTATAACCTTAACTAATGTATTTAAGGGTGATATAGGATTCCATCTTTCATCATACATACATATGGGCACTATTTAAAATCAAATCATTCGTCTTATCCTAAATTACCCATTGAAATAAAATTTGTTTCACAACTATTCCAATTAGTGTCAAATTAAAAAAACATCATCTGATGAAAAACATGTCAACACTAAAAAAATTAAAAATATAACATAATGGGTGACTTCAGAACTATTACTTCATTATAGAATAATACTTTAAAAAAATTCTTAATAAACCCTTAAAAAGACATCATTTTCAGGTCACTTTAAAAAATTATAATTTTTATAAGTATAAAGAGAAACTTTTATTAAAAATTTTACTACAAAAAATATTATAATAAAGTTAAATTTATAAGAAATAAAACATATGTTAAAATTTAAAGTATAAGAAAATAATATAACATAATATAAATGAAAATCTTTCTAAATATTTTAAAATAAATTTAATGAAAACACACTTCATTAAAAGGATAAAAAAACTATGTATTAAATTTAATAAAGAGGAATATAAGGATATTTGTTGTAAAAATAATTTTCCCCACTACATAAAATGGAATATTGTAAGGAAGAAAAAATATTGATATGGATGAAAACATACTAAAATAAATTAGAATTATTCTTAAAAAAATAATTTTCATAAAATAATAGATTCATCGTGGAAGAAGATTATGGTGTGAAACATGATTTCCCTATAAAAGATGGTTTAAATAAAACATAACATCATTATATTAAATAATAGATAAATCTTGAAATATAGTAATCAAAGAAGAGTGATTATGACCTAAAGAAAATATTTGAGTCATTAAACCCCCTGACAACTTTCATGGTATTTAAATAAAAACAAATTTAATAAGAGATATTTAAATTAAAATAGAATTATCTTGAATGAAATTTATATCCTAATATAATGTCTCAATTCAGTATTATATATAAACAACAAGAATGGAATCAAGTGAAGAATAAAAAACATGCCTCAAAGGGAATAATTTTGAGATGAAAACCCTTACCTTGTCTCATATTCCTTATGCTTATGAGGTTAAATCCTAAAAATAAAATTAGTTTTATTAGATACATTCTTAGGAACCTTATTCAATAATGATTTGTTTAATATTTACCATTTAATTTCGTATGATATTTATTTGTTATATTTTTTCTTCTTATGATTTCATAAAAGTCGAATTTATATCGACTTATTTTGGTAATTTTTGAGATTGAATATGATATTTTGATATTAAGATAAATACTTAAAATAAAAATTAAAGAACAAAAACCAATGATTATTTTCTTTTTAACATATAATATCATTAGTATTTAAGTTCACATAGTCATCCTTTATGGACTTTTATATCATTTTTTAAGAGGTTGAACCAAACCCAAACATGAACACACTATATCCCAGTGGGGGAGTATTGATAAAGAAGTATATAATATCATTATAATAGAATAATAATGATATTATTTATTTTTTCTAATGTTTTTTATTCATATTTTAAGTGGTTTGGACAGGTAAATGAAATCAACATGAAAAATGAAAAATATTACTTAATGGAGATGGTACTCTACACAATGCATGGTTAATATTATGTTGTTTATATAAGTGGATGAAAATAAATACATAAATGTTATTTAATTAATAAAATAAGTATTAAATAAACTAATGATACATACTTCATTATGTATCAATTTTTAGGATAGGTTTTGAAAATAAAAATTAAAAGGAAAAGGTAATAAGTAAATAGTACTCACTATGCTACCTTGGAATTTTTCTTGAAATTTTACTTATAAAAGAAAGGATTAATTTAAATTATGGTAAAATGGATCTTATAAAAATTATTGGGGATTAATTTAGGTGAAAATTTAATTACTTAAAAAATAAATTTGTTGTAATGGGCATGGTATGAAGTGGAGGAAGTGTCACATTATATAAGTGAAGAAAAGGGACCTTTTTGAATACCCATTTAATTTTCAATGATATTATTACTCAATTAAATATTCATAGACTCTAAAAGTTATAAATACTGGATTATGGGGAAATATTATGTTCATAATTCCTCAAAAAAACTATTTCCATTTATCTTTTAAACATGTTTGAAGTAATTTTCCGTACGTTCTTACATATATCTTTTTGTTTTTACCATGGTAAATAGTTTCTAACTAATTAATTGATGTTTTACTAAAAGTATAAAATTACTAATAATACTAAATTTAGGTGTGTTTAACATAAAATTTTTCTCCATTTAATAAAATTCAACTTCTAAATGAGATACAATTTACATTTAAATTAAAACATTTTATATTTAAAAAAATAGTTTTTGTAGAAAAATGGTGTTTTTAACATTTTGCGTTCTTAATCTTATTTAGAATTGTTTAAAAATAAAATTCATGTTAACATAATTTATATTTGTGTTTTAATGTAATATTATATTCATAATTTTAAATATATTAATTTAATTGTTTAGATAAAAATAATATAATATTAATAAAACACTTCCATAAAAATAATAGTTTTAGCATTGTCATAGTCATTAATTCTAAACTTACAAATAAAAATTTTATTCCAAAAACTAAAACAAAAATTATTAGATAAAATGATAATTTTGATCTAAAATATGAAATCCATTTTTATATATTTGATTTCTAAAATTTATGGGTATTAATTTTTAATAAAAGAGAATAAAAATTGGGTTTTGAGTAAAATATTACTTAAGTTTCCAATGTATTACACATGGGATTAAGGACATCAATATAGAATTTTTTAAATTATTTATTTTTATTATAAATATATTTTTTTATATAAAATATATTACAAAAACATTTAATTCATTCTTTTATTATGATAATATCATAAGACAGATGGTTTTAGCAATATCGATATTTTTCACTATTTAACTAAAAAGGTATTTCATAAAAATATCAAAAATTAATGTTAAAAAATATTTTTATTATGAATAAAAAATGATGTTAATATTTTAAAATCCAAATGATAAAATATTTTAATTCAATTTTTAAATAAATTCATAAAATAGATAGGAAAAAATATTGGAAAATAATTTTTCTAAATATTAACAGGTATTATTCTTATTTCATATCATTTACCAGTTAATTGGTGTTAACAAAATATTAATATCAAGCATAATTTATCATAATTAATTATATTTTTCTTAAAACACAAAATCATGTCACATAAAAAGGTAATTTTCCAATAAATAATTTTCTAAACAATAAATGAAATTATTAGTCATTTTTTGTAAATAAATTAAATTTCATTCATATTAAAAGCAACCTTTATTTTTATTCTACTAATATTTAATAAAGTGATTAGTCCTATTCATTCCCATTAATTCAATGGCTATGTTTTAAGGATCATAATTATATAATTTTATTTTATCTAAATATATCATGATTTATTTTATGTTAAATATTGCATATAGAGGAAACTATCGAACACGTTGAATTATTTAAATATAATCATATATTAAAATATCATGGATTAATCCCCCCCAATAAAGTCAATAATCGCATTATTAATATTCATAGAATAATAAGAATATAAAATGGAATCTAAGTTGACTAAGGACATTATTTATTAGGAAATATGAATCTTAAAAACATGGGGAACATATTTATTTTCTTAGAACAGGGTAGTCCCTAACATTTCAGTTTTCTCCAACTACTTGGGCCAATATTATACTATTATTTTCTATAAATACCAAATTATATAATTTTTTTCTTGAGGGTGTTTATTATTATCCCTTAATTGATAAAGTATCATAGGTTGATATGGAAAAAATATCCCATGCACTAGATAATTCATACTCAAAGTGGAGGGAGCCAATCCATGAATAAAATAGATTTAAGTTTATCTCATGGTATTATAATAAAATTTCTAAAAGGATCCTTTAAAAATAAACTTGGAATACAATAATCATACGACTAGAATATTTCTTCATTAATCAAATCATTGGGGTCATGATTTATTGATCTTTGAAAAAATCATAGATATACTCGAGTTCCTAGAATCACATTCCACCTTAATATCTACAACTCTATATGGGAGGGTATGTGTAACTTAAATATTAGGATCCAATTTGGTATTATTTCTTTCATATTTACACAATTATCCTCTTGTTCTAAGAGGTTTATGGTTCTCATTATCTTGGTTAATCCTTGGTTCAGGGCATTAACTTGGATAATGACTAAGTTCCCCACACATAACAAATTTAATTATTAATAGTAATTTATAATGAACTTTATTTCTTTAAATAATTTTAACCAAACACTTTATTTCACCTTGACAGTTTCATCCTCAATATCCCTCTCTTCCATAAGTAAATCATATTACATACCCCTTAAGAAAATTCCCTTGGTTCTTCTTTCCACATTTTTGTATATATAAGATTTTGAAAAAAAAATTCATCATCTTAAGATCTTGATATTTAATGAGACTCTATATTCATCTTATTTGGGGTCTTTAATATTTTTAATATGTTCATATTCTTAATCATATTTCATGATTGAAGGTGGGGCATAATCACAATGTTTCTCACACCACATTCCACTCTAATGGGTTGTTTCTTGAGGTAATATCTATATTATCCTTTTCACCCTTGATCACATCTAGTTCCAAACAATATAAACACTAGAAGGTATTACATGAGTAAAAAACATTAATAATAAGGGGTAATTATCATAATTATAAAAAATAATTCATTTTTAAAATACCTTGTTGTTTTACATTAAAATATTGAACTATAGTTCTTTTAGTTCAACCTAGTTCAATCTTAGTTTAACCTAGGTTACTTTTAGATGAGTAATCTTATAATTCTCAGCATAATCCATCAATGTAATGAGGAAATCATTCATTTATTTTAGGTTGTAAAGATAATATGATCAACCAAAGTATGTCCACTGAGAGTGTCAACCAAGGTGTGCAGTACTATTCTCACTAATCATGCATCGAAGTAATGATTGATTCAATTATCAACCAACACATTTCATGGTTATTACCAATAATTACATGTAATCAACATGTTAATAAACTTGAAAATATCTAGAGAAGGATTTTTTTTGTTAGGAATACCACTTCATCAACACTTTACCAATACTCCGGAATATCATCCTACACTTAGACTTTTCTCTAACATTTTTAATAAGGTTCTCTAAGATTAATTCCGAATTTACCTAAACTAATGTATAAAAATTACAAAACCCTTTTTTATACCAACTTTGGTGACTCATTCTAAAAATACATAAATAATACAATGATACCATAGTTTAATTAATACAACTCATAAATAGTCCCAAAACCCAAGAACCTAACAGTTTAGTGTCTTGGAGACTAGCAACATCAATATATTATTTTATAAAACTTAACGTAATTTCCCCATAACAATCCTCTTATAGACCCACATATTGACATATCAAAGTATATAATAATCTTCATAACTAGAGGAATGATGAAATGATAATGTTATGAGCTTTAATGGTCAGTAAGGTAAACTTATCAACTAGTCATCGTTGTTAGATGATAAAAATGATTTAAAAATGAGCAAGGTAAAAATATCAAAAAAATCATGGCATCATAAGTGATGATCATAAAACTTGATTGGTCATTAAGGATCATCACAAATAAACAAAATAAAGAAATATATATCATCAAAACATGGTTTTTAAAAATATAATATAAATCAAAAAAACTTGAAATCATAACATAAAAAACTAATTCATCTTAGAACATGGAATATCATAATCATTTGAAATAGATTATAAATAATTCATAAAATAGTAAAAATAAGTAGAAAAATATAAGTATAGGTATGTATATCTAGTATATTAGTAATTAACTCTGAATTCCCATGACATAGTATAGTAAAAATCACTACCTGATTACCATAATATAGTAGGATTCACTACCAAATTCACATATTTTTGAGATCACTCCTTACCTAATTAGAACAGTTATCCCATTAGATATTTAACCTTAATAATTCATTTGAGGGTGATTTAGGACCCCATCCATAAACATCCATATATATGATTTCTATTTAATATAAAGTAATTATTTTTATCATAAATAACCCATGGAAATAAAATGGGATTCATAAACTTTCCAAGTGGTATCGTATAAAAAAACTTAATAAATTGATATGAAAAACATCATAAACAAAAATTATAATTTAAAAAGTGACAATAAAGGTTGATTTGTGAACTATTAATTCATAATAGAAAAGTCATATAAAAATGGAATATAAATAAAAAAGGATTTTTCTTAAAAAAAGTGTTTCTTAATATCACCTTGAAAAGGCGTTTTTTTCGATTCCCTTTTGAAAAAACCATTTTTTGAAGATGAATATAAATCATCTTAAAAACACTAATCCAAAAAAAATTAAAATAAAGTGACCTTAATAGTAAATAAAACATATGTCAAAATGTGAATTATAAGGGAATAATATATGATCATGGTAAGGAAAAGATATGTAAATATTTTAAAACCCCTTTTTTAAAACCCACATATTTAAAATGATAATGAAAACTTTGGTTTAAAATTAGTAAAGGGAATATAAGGATAATTTCAGATGTAAATAAATTTTGTTTCCACCAGTGAAATGAGAATATTGGGGGAAGTAAAATCATATATATGGTGGAAAATCCACACAAAAATTTGGAATTTTTATTGACAAAATATCATTCTAAAAAAATAGATTCATCAAAAAAGAAAAGAATTATTTAAAACATGATTTATATATAAATTAAGTGGTAATAAAAAATAAAATAATAATTGGTTATAATAGATCAATCTTAAAAGATAATAGTCAAATATAAGTGATTATGTCCCAAGTAAAACATTTGAGTCATCAAAACTCGTTACAACCTGAGGATATTTTAAATAAAAACCTATTGAAAGAGATAAATTTAAATTGGACTTAAAATATCATGAATGAAGTCTATTTCAGGATATAATATATCCTATAAGTGATATATATATATATCACATAAGTGAAATAATGTGCATAAAAATGAAACATGTTTGAAGGGAGGAATTTTGAGATGAAAACCCTTACCTTGTTTGATATTCATTTTGTGAATGTTATTAACTACATAAATGATAAAATTAAGTTTATCATATTCCTTTTTATAAAATTTAATCATTTAAAAGTAATTTAATATAGAACATTAATTATTATATTATGTTTATTTATTATATTTTTTTCCTTATGTTTGTGTGAAAGTTCAATCAATGACATCATATTTCGATGATTTAAAAGATCACATATGATACTTTATTATTAAGTTAAATTATTAATATAAACATTATTGTACAAAAAATTAATCATTATTTTCTTATTAACTTATAATAAAATTGTAATTTAATTTCTTTGGATATCCAAGAAATATTTTTATGTTATTATTAATGTAAGTGGTTGAACTAACCCCGAACATGAGCATGCTCTATCATAATGTGTGATTATGGATAAAAACGTGTATAGTATAATTATAAAAAAATATTATTATTATTATTTATATATTTTTAATTTTTTTAATAATATTTCAATTTTTTGGATAAATAAAAAAAATCAATATGATAAATAAAAAATGATACTTCATGGAGGCAGTAGTTTACACAATGCACGATTAACGTTATTTTGTTTTTATAACAAGATGTAAATGAATAAATAAAGGTTCTTCCATTAATATAATAACACTAATCTAAATTAAGGATACATAGTTCATTATATATCTATGTTAAGGATAGATCTGGAAAAGGAGACAGAGTAAGATATAAGTAATACTCACTTTGGTACCATGACCTTTATCTTAGAAGTATATTTGGAAATAAATGGATTAAGATAAATTATGATGACTAGGGGTTTATTAACATTGTAAAGGGTTCTAGGAGGATAAAAATGGAAATATTTTAATAATAAATTACAAGTAATTGTGTGGTATAAAGTGTAGGAAGTGGCCATTTTTATAAGTGGAGAAAAGGAACTTTTTTAAATTCCTCTTTACTTTAAAATGATATCATTACACTATTCAAAGATAAAAGACTAAAAATTAATAAATAATGGATTTCTGGAAAATATTTTTTCTTTAAATCATCATTCAATTATTTCCACACATGTTTTCAACATGTTTAAAGTAATTTATTCTTAGGTATTTTATTTTTCATTTTTCATTTTTACCTTGGTAACTAGTTTTCAACTAAGTAATTTTTGTTATAATAAAAATATAAAATACCATGTAAAACAAATTTGGTCAAGATGAAACTAAATTAAATCTCCATTTTATCGAATTAAATTTATATTTAATATAAAATTAACTATTAAATAAACGCATTTTATATATAGAAAAAAAATATAATAGAAGAATGGTTTTTAACCATTATTTTTTTAATATTTTTATATTTGGTTTCCATTAATAATATATATATATATATATATGTTTAAAAATTATATAATATTTATAATTTAAAAAAATTTAATTTAATTTCTTATATAAAAATTACACAATATTAATAAAAAATCTTTGAAAATAATTGTTTACCATTATCATGGTCAGTAACTTTAATCTTAATAATCATAATTTTATACCCCAAATTGAAATTTGATTTATTGCATAATATGATAATTTTAATATAAAATATTAAATCTATTTTTAAATATATAATTTCTATAATTGATGAAATTTAATTTTTAAAATAAGTTAATAAAAATAAATTTTTGAGAAAAATATTAATTAAGTTTCAAAAACATTACACACATGTTTAATAATGTCATCATAGTATTTTCAAATGATTTATACTACTTTAAAATATATATTTTTCGTTTAGAAAATATTTCAAAAATATTTAAGCCATTATTGTATTATAATAATGACGTAAAAGTTATGATTTTAAAAATATTGTTATTTTTTCATTATTCAGCTAAAAACTAATTATTTCTGGAAAATACCAAAAATTAATTTTAAGATAATATTTTATCTAAATCCTAAAATGAATTTAATTTTTTAATGTTCAAATTATAAAATTTTTAAATAAAATTTTTGAATAAAATCATAAAATATAATGAAAGACTAGTATTATTACAAATTGACATTTCCAAATATTAATTGTTATTATTTTTATTTCATATCGTTTACTAAGTAAACTCGTGTTAAATAATTATTAATATTATTCCTAATTTATCAAAATTAATTATAAATTTATTGAAATAAAAAATAATATTGTATAAAAAGGAAATTTTAGAAAAATAATTTTCTAAACTATAAATGTTATTATTAGCCATTATAATTATACAAATTGAATTTCATTCATAGTAAAAGTTGTCTTTATTTTATTTCTAAAAATATTTCATAAATAAGCTACTCATATTCATTCCTAATAATTCAATATCTGATTTTTAACAATCATACTTAAATATTTATATTTCACCTAAATATATCTATATTTTTTTAGGTTTAGTGTTGTTTGTGGAGAAATATATTGAACATATAAACTAATTCAAATGTGATCATATATTAAATTCCTAGGGTGTTACACCACCCATTTCTCCTCACATATAAAATTCCATCCATTATTTAGGTTGTTCCCAAGCCCAACATTACACACACATATCCATGTATATAATCCCAAGGTGTGACCAAAATTCTCTCCTCTGAAGTATTTCAATGCAATCTAAATGATGTGACTTAGGGTGTGAGGTAAGGGTTTCAAAACTCATTTCTCCCAATAAACGTTTTTCTTAGACATTCTATGACATGGTGTAATCCATAAAAATAACATTGAAATGGATATTTAAATATACTATAATATTTTTATAAAACTCTAAGATTAATTATCTTGCATTTTATTTTAAAACTTTTAAAAAGACCATTTCACTCGTAGTAGTTTTACACAACCTAAGTGAACTATGATATTCTATTTTTCACTTATTCCCTTCGTGTATATTAATAAAAATTTACTTTATGATTAAACATAACAAAATAATAAAATCATTTATATGATTATTTAATAATAAAAAATTTATGGTAACAATAATGTTCAATGTAAACAATTATATTCATTTTTAACTATAAAGACAAGATTTCCAAGGAATATCCCATGAATTGTCGCCATATATTGATTCATTCATCTCCATAACTTCCTGAAAGAAATGAACTATATTACATGACACTTATAGATCTTATAAAACAATTTTACAGTTATTTTATACTCTCACCACTGCATCTAAGTGATTTTGGAGCCATAAACCAAAAAAAGTCAAAATGGATGATGTGGAAAATATAAAAATAGTAAATGAATAAAAAATTATAGAAAATTTATTAAAATTGATGAAATAAATAAGAAATTTTTTCTAAAGTGATAAATTAATGAATGAAAATTTACTGTTTTCTAAACAGGATGAGTATCTGAACAAATCAAAATGTGAGGTAAGAGTTCTTTTCTTCTTCTATTCTACTCTTTCTTATTTTGGAAGACATATTTCCAATAACTACCTATATCTATTTAAATTCTCATATTTATTTTTCTAATATACATATTATATGTTCTTTATAATTCCAATTTATTCCATTTACTGGGGATATGATTTACATTATGTTTCCCTTTTTTTTCTTTCCTTAAGTCAAACCTTAAAAAGTTTATAAGAGAATATTTTCTAGTTTCTCTATTTTTCCAAAAAATTTATTATGTTTTCCACTATTATAATGGTTGTTTTATATCTATTATTTACATTGAAACCCATACTTTTTTTAAAATATTTTATGTGAGTTAATATATGGTGTTATGGAAACTCTATGCCCTTATCCATTTTAAAGACTATTTTTTATTTTTTGTTAAAAGTTCAATAACAAAGCCTTATTCCATGATTTGTTATTCATCATTTATAATTATTTTTCCATCACTTTGATAACTATTATCATGAAAAATGTCCATTTTATAATAATGCAAGTCCAAGATGAAATGCCCAAGATTCAACTAAGGAAATGTAACAATTATTTGTTCAAGTGTCCAAAAAAATGTATAAAATATTTTAATAATAATAAAATAATTAATTATTAAAATATTATATTGATTAATTAACATTTTTTAAACACATAATTTATGTAATAAATACATATTATCTAAAAGAAGAGTTTTTGAATTTTAAGTGCCAAATGGGTAATTTTGAAATACACATATTTTTTATTTATTAATTAAATTTCACACTAATAGATAATTATTTTAATAAAATGAGCTTTAGATTTGGAATCATCATGTTAGAATTATTTTGGTGTGTATTTTTTGGGATTTTTTTGAAAAATACTGATTTTTAAGTGAATAGTAAAAATTACAGTTTCTACGAATACTTCAAATTTTTATGACATCAATATGATGTTATAAAGACTTAAAAATAAATGAAAAATTATATTCAATCATAAATTTATTTATAAAATAGAAAACTAATGTAAATATTTTTATTAGAATTTAGAAACTTATATTTGACATCTTTTAACCTAAATTACATTTTATCCTATAAAACTATTTTTGGATTTTTTGGATTAAATAGAGTGGTTGGGAAGTTTCATTTTTTTTATTGATTTAAGTGTCAAATAAATAGAATTTTTATAATTATATTCTTACTAATTTTTTGGGAATCAATTCTATTCATAATTAGTTGGCCAAAATAATAAAATTATCAATATTTTAACACAAAAATACCCCCGCCTTAAGAATTAATACCCACCCATTATCCTATTAATTTCAACTTAAAATCCATATATAATTCATTCCATATAATTTTTCATCTCAGGAGTATCTCCAGATTGTTTTTAAGGTTTTATAGTTTTCCTTTAAAATTTTAATACGTTACATTATAAGGTAATGGTTTCTTCCCTATTCTCCTCCATTATTTTCAAAATCGTATCAATTTCTAGCCATAATATATCCTAAAATATTGGTAAATTAAAGAGTGTGGTTTTCCTAGAATTGATATCCATGTCTGGATAAAAACTACTATATATAGGTCATAATGCCCCTGATCGACTGACCATTAAGACTGTAGCCAGACTGGTGGGTCACATGGCCTTAAGGGAGTCTCCCTATATGCTAGAGGCTTCCAACTAGTAGTGAGAGTCTTAGAAGGTGATAGTGAGAAGAATATACCATCATATAAGAGTTTCATAGTGATTTATTAGATAATAAATGACATATAACAGCAGAATAATTATAAATTAGTGATAAAGCAGTGGAAGATAAAAGTAATAACAACTTAATGTAAAAGTGGGAAACACTAATTTAAAAAAATACATATATGACCAATGATGCTACAAGTGAAAATAGAAAGAATTAAAATATCAATATAATGTAATAAAATAAAAACATCCCAATGACTATATCCATGTTCATCTTAATCACCAGATCAGTCTTCTACTCCTAACACCCTAGTACATGTTAGAAAACTAAAGCAATAGTCCATGGTCCGGTAAACCTATGTTCTACTCATGTAACCCTATGCAATGGCAGCCCAAGTATGGTGTGAGATATAAATATTAGTTGGCCAACACCCATAGTTTATAGACTAATCCATTTTGTGAAATATAAATTAATCATAGTGTGTGAAATAAGAAATAATAAATAGTATTGAAATAATAACACTGGTTGGCTCGGGTACCAATCGGACACATGGTTGACTCTAGATTCTTTGGCTCACTACTGAAAAGAATGTTTGAATAGTAACTATATATATAGTAATACATATATATATATATATATTAGTTATATATTTCATCCACCTATATAAATCAAGTGTTTTCAGATTCTTAATGGCCATATACCTGGAATACTAGTTCTCCACTAGACCAGGGAATAACTCAGGAATCCATAACTAGACTAACAATCCTAAAAGATCATGCAATAAGGTTCATGATATATATCCCAATTGGGTGAGATAAGTCATCCTATAACACTCAGTATGGTGAGTGAGCCACCATACAAATACCCAAATCACGGTATGTGGAGCCTCTACCCAATGCCCATATAGTATCACTGGTGAGAGTCGTCATGCTTAACACTATATGTAAGGGATTGTGATTCCTCTTTCTCAACAAAACCCTTACCATAATTCCAAAACCTATGTATAAGGTTATTCACGCTCAAATTTACCCAAGCGAAGAAGGTCGGACGGTCCCTGTAGTTTAGGTTGGTTGTCGAATCCTCATAGACCTAAGAAGTAACCTATAGACACATACATTCTATGGACAGTTTTTGGATATGAAGTGGCCAACTTGGGATGATTTTATATGGTTTTAAAGGAACTCTAAGAGACTTAAGTAAATTCAATTTAAAAGAATGATTTGATCCTAGGTTATTGCTCGGGATGGATTGGACGTATTTCCTTTTCAATGATTTCAATTTCTTATATTTGAGATGGGTTCATTTAAGGAGATAAAACAACATCATCACTTACTAGTTTAATGCCTACACCATTTAATACTAATCACCTATACACTTGAAGGATCAAAGTTTTGATCACTTGATGGTAAAGGTTTGTATTAGCACTTGAAGTGTGTGGCCTTAAATTCAACAAGGACGATGGAGTTTAAAAATCATCAAATAAAAATCCCAATTAAAGAAGTGATTATACATTAATGAGGTGATAAATAACATCCAATCCATCCCCTATATAATCCCTTAGATCAACCCATAAGTGGGTTATCCCTCCATTGATTCTATGGTTTCAATGGAAGTGGAAAGTAGACTCATGAGGGAAGAAATCGAGAAGTAAAAAAAACACAATAAAATAACAACCACTCCACCATTGTGTGATAATATCACAAGGTTTGGTATGAAATAGTTCTCACATTGAACCAAAGGTATCATAGTGATAAAAAGAATAATAGAATAATACGAGAAGAAGAACTTTTATTAAGAAAGAAGGATGAATTAAAACAACTTACATGTGGAAGACAAATCTGAGAAAACAAAACTGAAGCATAACATTACAATGAAATAAAGCTCAAAGATCCACCACCACTGCCTTAAATAGGCATTTTGGAATCCTTGTATCAATCCTCCAATATTAGAAAGCATTCCACTTCATTATGGTAGGCCTAGGGTGGTGGAAAACTTGTGGAACTTGGATTTTTCCACATTTGACCCGAGGTGGCAGCCAACTTTCATCCACCAAACAGATGCGCTTGGAAGGCCTTCTAGATGGCCGAATCAGAGTAGGACATAGATGAAGAAAATGGATCTGCGGATGTCTCCTAACCATATGAAAAATTTGTGCCCATTTTTATGTGTATACTCAGAGATATGATTAGATTAGTGGGCTCTTTTTCTGGGCCAAAAAATATGGCCGAGAATTTTATCTCAAAATTGGGCCGCCTAAATGACCACAATGGAGGCCGAATTAGCACTAGATCCTGAAAAATGATTTGTTACACTGTATGTATTATATCCTCTCACCAAATTTGGTCTTTTATTGGGTTCGTAATGTGGGTCCCACGGTCTTATCAGTGGGCTGGGGTCCAATCTGACTTCTCCAGAATTGTTTGCTTTCATCACAAAATATCCCCATCTTCTTCCATTAATTCTCCATTGATCCCCGAATCAAACATGTTCATATTTAAGTGTAGATCAATTGAAAAAAATATCAAATTAAAATATGTATAATTAGGTACCTTAAAATCAGATGAATCATTGGGTACTTTAAATGATGTTCAAAAATGTACTGCATAATTTAAGAAGGTACTACAATCATAATGTGAAATAATGTTCAAAGTCTAAAATGAACTAAAATGGTGTTTATGAATAATAAATCACATGAATATTATATATATTAACAATGAATTTTATCCTCATTTAATGGCTAATCACACCCCCCAACTTCAGTTTTTCTAGTCCGAAGAAAAATATATCTCATCAAAAATGAAATTCGAATTCCATTTTCCCAAAACATTTTAATACACAATGATCACCCAAAACCTTTATACCAAAAAATCTTTAAACCCATGAAAATATTTTAATACATCATAGTTTCATAAGCAGATCCCAATCCCAAGACCATTCCTTTGTTCAAATTCATTGCCATATTTTATCCAATATCAATTAAGTATGAGGATGTGTTGTGCATCACAATAGACATGGGGGTTCATCTTTATTCAAGGGGGAAATGACGAAAGCACTAGGTGGAATCACATTTCAATATTACGATGATTATTCAATTTCTTTATTGTTTTTTTTTGTTTTTTTCATTTTTTTCGCAATTTTTCCATGGTAATTGAAATTGCACTCAAAAGAGTCAACCCCTATAGCGAGGCTTTGTCGATGACTCCCAGGCTCAATGACCTTAGGGCACCAAGTGAACCCACATACTCGGGCATCATCTCGAGTTAACTCAGTCAAAATAAAATTCAAATTACCAAAATAGAGATAAAATTACTAACTCTTGGCCAGAAAACTATGAAGTCATGATCCCCAAGTATATAAAGCCATGTAATTAGGTCATTTCATTGCTCTACGTGCAAATTTTTTATTATTTTTTATTTTTATTTTTATTTTATTTTATTTATTGAATACTCATATTAAAACTAAAATGATCACCAAACATATGCTATTTATTTGGGGGACCCCATGAAATCAAACTAATACCCCACTATCCAAAGGATGTGCATTGTGATCTTTTTTTTGGATGAAAATATAAACGATGAAATATCACATTGGATAGCCACACTTTCAAAAATCTATGCTCATGAAATTATACAAGGATTAAAATCAGAATCCAGGCATGCTAAATTATTTTATATTCAGTTTTAAAGTGTGGAATGTGTATTACCATGTTTGAAGTTAAAGGAATTTTTCCTTCCATTTTCACAAAAAAAATTCAAATCATTCATCATTTTTTTTGACACAAAAGCACAAAAAAAAATTTTATTTTATCTCCCCCCCAACTTAAAATAACATTGTCCCCAGTGTTTCAAGAAAAGAAAATTTAGAAGGGGGTAGAGGTAGAGAATGAAAGTTCAAAAAGGAAATTGAAAATTAGGATCATGGAATAAAGTCACCTGGTGGTTGAAGTTAAAATTCTTGTTTCTCCCTTTTAATCCTTTGATATCCATGTCGCTTGCATAGTTCCCTAGTGGAAAAAGGAAAACAAACAATATATATATATATATATATGTAAAATATAAGTATATATATAAAATAAACTGATGATACATTGTCTTATTTTTAAATTTCTGGGTAAGGTATTACTCAAGGATCACACCACGTGACACGGATGAATATGGTGCTCCTCTTTCATACCCATCCATACTCATAATAGAAGAAAAGGTCAAAAGTCTATTTTTTTATTTTTATTTTTTTTATTTTTTTTAAATATCAAAATGATTAATTAATCTTATTTGAAAAATAAATATTATTCAGAAATATTAGAAACATGAAAACCATAGGTTTCCTCCCATGCAGCGCTTTTGTTTAACGTCGTTAGCCCGACATGGATCCTAAATCTATCATTTTTTTTTCTGGTTCATAGGTTGGCTTAGTTAACTCAACCTCTATTTCCTGTTTATTGAATGATTCAATGAATGGTTTTAACCTATGACCATTGACCGTGAAAATGTGACCACTAGTGGGATCTTGAATCTCTACTTCCCCATGGGGGTATACATGATACACTATGAAAGGACCTGACCATCTAGACATTAATGTCCCCAGGTGTAAATAATGTTTTGAACTATACAAGAGAACAAGTTTTCCCGGTTCAAAATGTTTGACCTTGATATTCTTAGATTGTTAGGCTTGAAATCTAGCTTTATTGATCCTTGAATTTTCATAAGCCTCTATCCTAAGTTCCTCCAGTTCATTGAGATCTAATTTCCTTTTTGTTCCGGCCAATGAGAGGTCATAATCCATTTTCTTAATTTACCAAAAGGCCTTATGCTCAATTTCAACAGGTAAATGGCATTCTTTTCCATAAACCAAACTATATAGTGACATTCCTATGATGGTTTTGTATGATTTATGATATGCCCAAAGAGCATCCAAGAGTTTCTCGAACCAATCTTTCCTAGAAGGATTGAAAGTTTTCTAAATAATTTGTTTGATTTCACGATTGGCTAACTCAGCGTGACCATTGGTCTGTGGGTGGTAAGTAGTGGACACTTTGTGAGAAATTAAATATTTTTCCATGAGTGATAAGAATGGACGATTTCAAAAATGAGTTCCATGATCACTAATGATAGCCCTAGGAATTCCAAATCTAGAGAAGATGTTTTACTTGAGAAATCTAATCACAGTTTGATGATCATTGGATTTTGTAGGAATGACCTCGACCCATTTAGAAACATAATCGATAGCTAAGAGAATGTAAAGATATACCCTAGATTTTTGGAAGGGACCCATGAAATCAATTCCCCAACAATAAAACATTTCAACCACTAAGATGGGAGTGAGTGGCATTTTATTCCTTTTTGTGGGGTATCCTACTTGTTGACACCTAGGACAGATTTGACAAAATGTGTAGGAGTCCCTTGAGAGGGTGGGCTAGAAGAGACCACATTGAAGAATTTTAGTATATTTTTTATTAGAGGAAAAGTGACCTCCACATGCCTCACTATGATAGAATTTAAGGATGGACTCTTGTTCAGATTCTGGAACACACCTCCTAATGACTTGGTCAGGGCAGAACTTATAGAGGTATGGATCATCAAACACATAGTGTATAACATTAGAAATGAATTTCCTTCGAGCATGAGTCCCTAAGAATTTTGGAATGACTCATGTAACTAAGAAATTGGCTATGTTGGCATACCAAGGGCAGTCACTAACTAAGTATAGGTGTTCATCAGGAAATGAATCAGACACAAAAAGGTTATTTGAGTTGTCTTTGAATTCCATCCTAAAGAGTTTATTATCTACAACATTTTCAACACCCTTTTTATGCTTGATTGTGAGGTAAAATTATTGTAAGAGAAGGACCCACCTAATCAGTCTAGCCTTAGCATCTTATTTTTGGAATAGGTATTTTAGTGCCGAATGGTCAATGAACATAGTGATGGGGGATCCTAAGAGGTAGGACCTAAACTTCTCTAAAGCAAACATAATAAAAAGTAACTCCTTTTCAGTAGTGGTTTAGTTGATTTGGACATCATTTAAGGATTTGATTTCATAAGCAATGACGAAAGGAGTTTCATTACAACGTTGTCCTAACACATCTCCTCCATAAAAGTCAATGGCATCACACATAAGTTTGAAAGGAAGGTTCCAATTTGGAGATTTCATAATGGGAGGAGAGGTGAGAGAGGATTTGAGGGTTGAGAATGAACCCTCACAGCTTTCTTTCCAAACAAATGGAGCATCCTTTACTAGGATAGCACAAAGGGGATGGGATATTGAACTAAAATCTTTGATGAATCTTCTATACAAACCAGCATGTCCTAATAAAGACCTCACTTCCTTGACAGTTTTGGGTGATGGAAGGTGACGAATGATGTCAACCTTGGCTCTATCAACTTCAATCCCCCTACCTGAGACCAGATAGCCTAGAACCAGTCCCTCTTTAACCATCAAATGGCATTTTTCCCAGTTTAGGGCCAGATTTTTTTCTTCACATCTTGACAAGACTCTCTCCACATTCTGCAGGCATCCCTCAAATGTATCCCCAAACACAGAGAAGTCATTCATGAAGACCTCTAGAAAATCCCCTACCATGTCTGAGAATATTCCCATCATGCACCGCTAGAAGGTACCAGGGGCATTGCATAAACCAAAGGGCATGCGTTTGAAGGAAAAGGTGTCGAATGGACAGGTTAATTTAGTCTTCCATTGATCCTCTAGGGAGACCTCAATTTGATTATACCCTGAGTACCCATCTAAGAAATAAAAGAAGGCATGACCTGCCACTCCCTCAAGGACTTGGTAAATGAATGGTAAGGGAAAATGGTCCTTCTTGGTGAATGAATTTAGCTTCCTATAGTCAATGAAGACTCTCCATCCACTACTCACACTTGTTGGAAGAATCTCTCCATCCTCATTGGTTATCACTGTGATTCCAGCCTTTTTTGGAACCACTTGAATTGGGCTCACCCACTCACTCTCAGCTATGAGACAGATGATACCATCTTTTAATAATTTTAGAAGTTCCTTCCTTATAACCTCCATGATATTAGGATTGAGTTTCCGTTGAGGTTGATGACATGGCTTTGAATCAGATTCCAGAACAATACTATGAGTCCCAATAAGTGGGCTAATCCCAGGAATATTAGACAGGGTCCAACCAATGGCTTTCTTATGTTTCATAAGGACATCTAGAAGCATCCTCTCATGATTGGATTCAAGTGAAGAAGAAACGACAATAGGATGTGTTTGATTGTCCCCTAGGAAAGCATAATTTAGTGCATCAGGAAGTTCCTTCAATTCAAGATCAGGTTGATTCATAATTTCAGCAGAATATTGGGACATTAGATCAAGATCAATTTTATTTACTAAAGTTTTAGATATTATTGATTCCCCACTTGTAGAAGTTTTAGTTACAAGATTGGACTGATCAGGTTTAGGGAAGGAAGTTGGAGTGGTCTCCATGAAAGTGGTTTCTTGAAAGGTTTCACTAACTATTGGACCTAAGACTTCATCATAAGAGAAATTTGAAAATGATTCAATCCAAGGAGATAAACTTCCTTCATATGAACAAAGTAAATCAATCTCATCCTGAATTAAACATTCATCAAATATTCCTTGATGTTCTATGAATTCATTATCAATGCTTCCTATCATGTTTACTTCATGAATTTCCTCATTATCCCCTATTTGTGAGCTTGCATTATAGATGTTCAAGTCTAGACTCAGGTTCCCAAAGGTGATGGTCATGTTCCCATTTCGTACTCGGATAACAGAGTTGATTGTTGCAAGGAAAGGTTGACCAAGGATGATTGGGGTTTGTTCCTTATTTCCTAAGCATTGATGGTTGCCAAGGACAATGAAGTCAGAAGGGTAGATGAAGTTTTCAACCATTACCAGAACGTCCTTTAAAATACCCTTTGGAACCCTAATGCTACTATCAGCAAGTTGAAGTGTGACAGATGTGGGTTGGAGTTCTTCTAGTCCTAACTGGCAGTACACAGCATAAGGAATGAGATTGACACTAGCACCTAGGTCACACAAGGCCTTGACATCTTTTCTCTCTCCTAGTTCAACATTGATGTAAGGGAAACCCGGGTCTTTCAACTTAGGAGGAATGGTCCCTTGAATGGTGGTACTCACATTAGCAGCCAAAAGGACTTGGTTTTTATGTGAAATTTTTCTTTTAAAAGTGCACAATTATTTAAGGTACTTTGAGTATGCATGTATGGTTTGGATGGTATCGAGAAGGGTAATGTTCAACTTGACTTGTGAAAATATTTCCCTCAATGTTGCACTCAATTCAGGCTTGGTTTTCCCCCTCATGTGTTGAGGAAATGGTGCAGGTTGTGGTGTTGTTTGTTGAAGAGTTGTTTCATTGACAATGTTATCATGTTTTTCAGTTTGATCATTTGGTTCATTTTAATTTTCATCCAAGATTGAATCTTCAGGTGGGTTCTGAATTAGTTGTTCAGGTTTCTCAATTGATTTCCCACTTCTTAAAACAGTCACAGCCTTTAGTTGTTCATGAGTTGTTTGAGTAAAACTTTACTCTCCCCTTGAAGTAGAGGATGGCACCACCTGAGTAGGCATGGGTGCCTTTCCAGTTTTGATGGTTTGAAGTTCTTGTTTAAGGGAAGATACTTCTCAAATCATCCTTTCCATTTGTTTGCACCGTTGTTCTAGTAGGCTTTGTGGAACAGTTTGGGTTGGTGCTTGAGAAGATTGGTTTATCCCGGGGGATATTTTGGAGGTGGGATGGTCTGTTGAAAATAGATAGGTGTCTGTTGGTATTGGATAGGTTGGGTTTGGAACTAGTTATGGGTTTGGTAGTTCTGATGGCGGTAAGGATTTTGTTCCTGTGGTTGTCTTGGTTGCTGGTTATCTTTCCAGTGGAAGCCTGGGTGGTCATTATACCTTGGGTTGAAATTGTTTTGGTATTTATGCTTTTGAAAGTTCAAAGCATTTATTTACACTGGGGGTCCTCCTAAAAGAACATCCTTGATGGATGAAATGGTTGGGCAGTTGTCTGTCTTATGGTCATGTTGGTCACAAATTTTGCAAACAAGGTCTATAGTTTGGATTTCATGGACTTTCCTAAGGTCTATTTCTTCAACCTTCCTAGAGAGTGTTGCAAGTTTAGCCCTAAGGATTTCCTCTTCTCTAAGTGTATGAATTCCAGTAGTTCTTTGTGTCTTTTTAGAATAAGGTGAATTTCCCCATGTTTGGTTTTGTTCAGAAAGGCTTTCTAGGTACTCTTAAGAATCATTTGGAGCTTTGTTTTTAAAGGTTCCATTACAAATCATGTCAATGAACTGTTTGTTCCCCGGACCCAACCCTTCATAGAAAATTCTCACTTGTTCGGGAATAGAAAAACCATGGTGTGGAACCATGTTTAGAGTGTCTTTGAACCTCTACCATGTTTCATAGAATGACTCTCCCTCTTTTTCAAAAAAGTTTTGGATGCTCTTTTTAAGTACAATTGTTTTGTGGTGGGGAAAGTATTTTTTGTAGAATTATCTTTGTAGTTGGTCCCAAGAGTTGATGGATGATGGTCTCAAATTGTTTAGACAATTTTTAGCTCTATCCTTTAAATAAAAGGCAAATATTCTCATCTTAGCTGATTCTAATTGATGTGGGGGACACATGGTTTCTACAATGTCATTGAATTCCTTAATGTGAAGGTAGGGCATCTCGGACTCCATTCCATGGAATTTGGGAAGGTGGTTTTGGACATGGGGTTTAAAGATGTAGTTGGAATCTCTTAGGTAATTGTGTCTAATGCATCAGGGTACATTGGTCCAGGAAGGTGTGAGGTAGTCATTCATGGTTTGATCAATTTCATTCCCCGAGTTTGGGGCTGCTTCATTTGGTTTTCCATTTTGGTTCCCACCCGGGTTTATGAGTTGGTTTCTTTGAAGAACTTCCATTGAAATGGGCTCAATTATTGACTTAGGGTGTTAGGAAGATTAGGATCTAATGTAAATAGTTCCCTTGGTGTACTAGACTCCCCAACCCCAGGACTATCCACCCTAACTAGACAGATTGATTGATCGCGGGTGTAGGCGGACATGCGCCAAAAAGAAAAAAAAATGAGAAGGGGACAAGATAAGAGAATTTGGATGAGAAAATAAGAAATGGGGTATAATAGAATGGGTGTTTATATGACTTACTTGGGTCCCCAAAAATGGTTCCAAAATTTTATTCACGCTCAAATTTACCCAAGAGAAGAAGGTAGGATGGTCCTTGTAGTTTAGCTTGGGTTGTCGAATCCTCAGAGACCTAAGAAGTAACCTATAGACATGTACATTCTATGGACAGTTTTTGGCAAAGAAGTGGCCAACATGGGTTGATTTTAGATGGGTTTAAAGTAACTTTAATATTTTTAAGTGACTTCAATTTAATATAATGAGTTGATCCTAGGTTATTGCTCGGGGTGGATTGGACGTATTTCCTTTTCAATGATTTCAATTTCTTGTATTTGAGATGGGTTCATTTAAGAGATAAAAAAACATCATAAATTACTGGTTTAATGCCTACACCCTTTAATACTAATCACCTATACACTTGAAGGATCAAATTTTTGATCACTTCAAGGTAAGGGTTCCTATTAGCACTTGAAGTGTGTGGCCTTAAATTCAACAAGGACGATGGAGTTTAAAAATCATCAAATAAAAATCTCAATTAAAGAAGTGATTATACATTAATGAGGTGATAAATAACATCCAATCCGTCCCCTTGATAATACCTTGGATCAACCCATAAGTGGTTTATCCCTCCATTGATTCTATGGTTTCAATGGAAGCGGAAAGTAGACTCATGAGGGAAGAAATCGAGAAGTAAAAAAACACAATAAAATAACAACCACTCCACCATTGTGTGATAATCTCACAAGGTTTGGTATGAACAAGTTAACACCTTGAACCAAAGGTATAAAAGTGATAAAAATAAGAACAGAATAATAAGAGAAGAAGAACTTTTATTAAGAAACAAGGATGAATTAAAACAACTTACATGTGGAAGACAAATTTGAGACTACAAAACCGAAGCATAACATTACAATGAAAGAAAGCTCAAAGATTATCAAACTACTCCTCCACCACTTCCTTAAATAGGAATTTTGGAATCCTTGTATCAATCCTCTAACAGTAGAAAGCATTCCACTTCATTATGGTAGGCCTAGGGTGGTGGAAAACTTGTGGAACTTGGATTTTTTCACATTTGACCCGAGGTGGCAGCCAGCTTTCATCCACAAAACAGATGCGCTTGGAAGGCCTTCTAGATGTCCGAATAAGAGTAGAACATATATGAAGAAAATGGATCCCCGGATGTCTCCTAACCGTATGAAAAATTTGGGCCCATTTTGATGTGTATATGCAGAGATATGATTAGATTAGTGGGCTGTTTTCTGGGACAAAAAATCTGGCCGAGAATTTTATCTCAAAATTGGGCCGCCTAAATGACCACAATAGAGGCCGAATTAGCATTGGATCCTGAAAAATGATTTGTTCCACTGTATTTATTATATCCTCTCACCAAATTTTGGCTTCATTGGGTTCGTAATGTGGGTCCCACAGTCTTATCAGTGGGCTGGTGTCCAATCTGACTTCTCCAGAATTGTTTGCTTTCATCACAAAATATCCCCATCTTCTTCCATTAATTCTCCATTGATCCCCGAATCAAACATGTTCATATTTAAGTGTATATCAATTGAAAAAAAATATCAAATTAAAATATGTATAATTAGGTTCCTTAAAATCAGATGAATCATTGGGTACTTTAAATGATGTTAAAAAATGTACTGCATAATAGTGCATTTTAAGAAGGTACTGCAATCATAATGTGAAATGATGTTCAAAGTGTAAAATGAACTAAAATGGTGTTTATGAATAATAAATCACATGAATATTATATATATTAACAATGAATATTATCCTCATTTAATGGCTAATCACACCCCCCAACTTCAGTTTTTCTAGTCCCAAGCAAAATATATCTCATCAAAAATGAAATTCGAATTCGCTTTTCCAAAAACATTTTAATACACAATGATCACCCAAAACCATTATACCAAAAAATCATTAAACCCATAAAAATATTTTAATACATCATAGTTTCATAAGCAGATCCCAATCCCTAGCCCATTCCTTTGTTCAAATTCATTTCCATATTTTATCCAATATGATTATATTAGTGGTCTGTTTTTCTGGGCCGAAAAATCTGGCCGAGAATTTTATCTCTAAATTGGGCCACCTAAATGACCACAATGGAGGCCTAATTAGCACTGGATACTGAATAATTATTTGATCCTATATATATCTTCTATCCTCCCTCCAAAGTTTGGCTTCATTGAGTTCGTAATGTGGGTTCCACAGTCTCATCAGTGGGCTGGTGTCCGATCTGACTTCTCCAGAATTGTTTCCTTTCATCACAAAATATCACCATCTTCTTCCTTGAATTCTCCATTGATCCCTGAATCAAACATGTTCATATTTAAATTTAGATCAATTCCACAAAATATCAAATTAAAATATGTATAATTATATTCCTTAAAATCATATGAATCGTTGGTAACTTTAAATGATGTTCAAAAATGTTCCACATAATAGTGTATTTTAAGAAGGTATTACAATCATAATGTCAAATGATGTTCGAAGTGTAAAATGCACTAAAATGGTGTTTATGAATAATAAATCACATGAATATTATATATATTAACAATGAATATTGGCCTCATTTAGTGTCTAATCATAAGGTGTAATCATATTTCTAATATATGTAATGAGGGAAAACCTCTCATGAAACTTATTAATATAGACTATATCAAGGAATTATAACATTTATAATACAATCCATGAGGTAATACCTCTTATTAATTGTATTTATATAATCCCAATATATAAAGGGCATTTCATTTAACAATTCCAATTAATATTATTCTAAAAAAATGGAATTTACACCCTTTATATTTCATTATATTCAAATTATTTATTTAATTCACTAAAGTAAGGAAAGAAATCATGAACATGCTAAACTATTAAT
This sequence comes from Viscum album, assembly GCA_963277665.1. NCBI lineage: Eukaryota > Viridiplantae > Streptophyta > Magnoliopsida > Santalales > Viscaceae > Viscum > Viscum album. The sequence goes on from OY728151.1 coordinate 904,199,706, forward strand.
ACATTACATTTAAATTACTAAAGAAATACATACCAATTCATAAATCTCAATGAGCACTTAGGAGGTATCATTGGAAAAGGTAAATTACTAATATAGGTAATTCCAATTAAAAGCTTAGATGAGTACTTAAGTCTTTTTTAGTTCATTTAACATTTATATTAAAGGAGGGAAACTCCATTTAAGCAAGAATGAAGGCCATATAACATAACGTGTCATTTATCTACCAAACACATGAAATCATAGAAGAAAACCAATACAGATATCTAGGAATGATAAATAACACAAATCCATACTTAGGGTTTATAAAAAAATTATCCTCCTTCAAGAGGTTTTAATATAAATAAATGAAATTGTTTTTTTTAATCATTTAACATATTAAAACATCATTTCATGATTCGTACCCAATTCATGTTAAAGAGGAATTTATTCTAAAAACAAAAGTGCAAAAATTATAATCAAAGTAATGTGAAAAATAAATCAATTCATTAATTCTTAAATTTAATGGGAAAAATAATGGTAACCTACCTCAAGAAGAAGAAGACCAAGTCATACACTTTGGCACTTGACGTTTTCATGGGAGACTAGTCGAAGTTTCTCTTTCACCGCCTTCGAGTATAGGCACCTTCACATATATATAACAACACCTAACCAATATGTACGTATTCTCAAGGCCATGAATATGTACAAGGGGGTCCTTATATACATTCTTATACATGCATATATATATTTCCACTTACACCTGTATGCATTTTTCATATATATACATAAGCACACCCAACCTATATATATATATATATATATTCACTGACATGGGTGAATATGTATATATATAATAGAAAAAATTACATATATATATATATATATTCCTATCTATGCATACACAGGTACGTCATCTTTGACTCTGGTGGCTCGAAATTGTCACAGAAAGGTCTAACGCACTTAAAAAAAATTATCAGAACTCAAAAACTATGAATGAATGAAGGAAAAACTACCCGAAAATGATTATAGGAAGAAAAAAAATATCTAAACCACTTTTCCTTTGGTGTATGATGTTGAAACATGCATAAAGGAGTGCTAGGAGACACACGGCCTACCATAATAATGTACAAAAACAAAAAAAAATTGATTAATCCAAACCGTAGGGTTTGACCAAACTGAACCAGGTGATAGGGAGAAGAAAAATAGGTCAAGAAAGGGAGGTGAAGGGATTTTAAGGCCTTAAATCGAAGAATATAATGAGAAACCAAATGAAATACCATGGAAATTATCACATAAAGGAGGTCGTTAGGAGGGAGGTCATGCACCAGGGGGTTTTGGCTGAGCAGTTGTCACGTGAGGTGGGTAAGGGGATACACCCCTTTGGTTCTTTCTTAAAACATAACATTATTATTATTATTATTATTATTATTATTATTAAAATTCATTATTTTTATTTTCCATTTATTTTCATTTAATTTATTTTTTCTTTTAATTTGAATTTAATTGATTCAATTTCCTAAAAAACATTCCACATGGACTGGTTCGCATGGTTAGTTAAACTATGTTCTAACTATGTGATGAAAAGTGTGAGAATAATATTCATTTGACACTAACTATGGGGGCTTGTTACATGATCTCGTTAAACTGTGTGTAGCTCATGCGGGGCATTTATGCTCCTTTGTTGCAGTTGCACGATTTGCTGTTGAGGGCTACACAGTTTCAGAAAAAAAAATATGCACCAGTTTGAGAGCACCCTAACCATGATATTTTGGAGGACGATTCTTCAAAAACTCAACAAAACACCTAAGTTATCCACACAGAATTTACCCAATTCTAATAACTACACATTTAAGTCTTACAACTCTTATAATTAAGTTTTCAATCTCATTCTTAAAAACAGACAATCCAGCAAATGAAAAAGTTCAAATTCTTTTGGATTTTCATCTAGTTTAAAAAACGGGTCCTTACCACCTCCCCACCTTAGAACTTATAATCCCTGACAAGACTTTGGGAATAACAGAAACATCACCTGACCTATAAAGGTCATGAAGTTGTATTCAAATGATAGAGTTGGGTTTCCTAATGCCCAACACACCACCAATCATTCATTTAAGGACAATGCACTTATGCCATAAAAATTCGATCCAATTCTCTTTTTCCAACAAAAAACTAAAACATAGATTACCTGACCCAGTTCAATGAGGTACATGATCACGGAATCATCTTGTTAATCATAAAGCCAAGTTTTCTCCCCAAATTAGTTTTTATCATTAAAAATGGGAAACATCCAAGACATAGTACCTTCACTATTGGAATTGCCTACAAAACACACTCTAAGAGTTCTAACAATTCTCCCGACATTCTTTCAATAAAAGGGAGAACTTGATTTACTTCTGAGGACATAATAGAAACCTCACAACAAGAAATGGTCAAATCTCAATCAAACTAAAACTAGTCACACAAGATTTCCTAGAAGACACTATTAACATTTAAACCACACCCTCTTTCACCTGGTGACATGTTTAAACTGGTCCTTTTTGACTTAACACTAGAAGTAGAAGTAAAATAGGTTGAGACACCTTTATCTAACCTTTTATCAAAAACACCCCGCTTAGATGGGTTTTGAGTTTACAAACTTAACCACAAAGCCTTCCTATAAGTAATTTAGCATTTAATACATACACATTAACCGAAGTCTATACCCACCTTTCACTAATGTTACTTAGTCAAACCATCACCTAAAAAATTATACTTTCATTCCACAGCTTGAACAAGGGTATAAACTAGAGCCATACCACTAGAATCATCACCCTTTTTTAAGTAGCACCTTCACGCCAAACAACATGTCTAAGGTACTCTCGGATTCGTTATAATGGTTTCTGAGGAACTTTCCCAAGGTAGTGCATCTGTGACATTGATAAGGGATATATAGGTACAAGACTACAATGTATACTTTGAAACAATAACTAAGCCCAGAGTAGTATCTGTATGGTGGTCGAGTCAAAGAGAGGAATGACTAGTGTCTAAGATCCCAACTAACGAATTACTAATTATGAACCTGAGGGTCACTTAAGACTAACCAAACATTGATAATAACCATGTGTCCATCATGAAAAACTAATAATTCTACACAACAAGACCAATGGAATTTAATGATTTAGTGGGGTGTAAGATCAATGCACTCACAGTGAATCAAGAAATGTGTTAAGATAGGGGGCATGATCATCTCTTTCAGAATAGTACACTAAGAGGATTTCAAAGGTTTCCAACCACACACAACTGATAGAAGAAAAGATGGACGGTTGAATCAAACCCAGTAAACTTTCTAAAAGAAACTCAGATTCACCAACCGATGCACCAACATCAACTAAACCATGATGCCTTCACCACTCGAGGAATCACGTCATCCATCACCATCAAATCTAATCCAAAACCAATGGTCTTTATCAAGGTTTTAATACAAAGACAACCACATTAACATAGTGATTTGTATCAGACACCAACATGATTTCAGCTTAAAAACCTTAAGTTCATTTGAGTGTGACCAACCATTTCCAAATGGTCCTATTTGGTTGTTTCCTTACACCTAGAATGAAACATATTCACTACAACCGACGTGCTTCTCCCCACATTATGAGTTTCCTAGACGTCAATAGAATAGATAGACAATCTACTCAAAATAAATATAGATAATAACTAGTTGAAACATATGTGGGTCACTCTTTTGAGTCACAACCATAACTTCGAAGCATTTTCCATGTAAAAAAATCCAACAGACTAGGGTTTCAAAACACACAATTATCTTGGTGTTCATCCCAATATTTCTGTTGAATTCAATTCCATTAACTCTTAGGTTAATCTACTTTGGAGGTGACCTAATGATATACTCAATATCCCTCAAGGCTCAAATATTTCACTGAACTCGACCAGTTTGTTACAATATTTTACAACTTGATGGGTACTGAGTATATCAACGTATACTACACTAAGATTATAAAATCAAATAGAACATCCTAGATACTACCAATAGGCTTGGAAATCCTATTCATTCAATTATCTGATGGAAAATGCAGAAAGAACATTTCCTCAAAAGTGCATTACCCCACGACTATAGAACAGACAAGGGACCACTCTAGTCAACCAAGGAAAAGAAACAAGGACATGAGACCTATAAAGTGTCTTACCATGACCTAGGAAACTCTAACCTATTGAAACTGACCATTACTTGATGATCATGCCCATTAAAAAGGCCAATAAGAACATGACCATCCATTTGAACAATGGTGTGTCTTAGAAAAAAATAATCCTACTTAGGAAAATAGTACTTGAATGAAACCAAATTTTAGAATGCTCTCAGAAAATTCTTATGGTTTTGTTCCACGGAAAATCAAATAGAAACTTAAACTCCCTTACACGAGGGTTTATATGAAATTACACCACCTAAGGTTCCATTTTTAAATCATTTAAAAAACTAAAAATCAATATTTAAACTTTTAAAAGATTTAAAAAAACACCATGGTATACAAGAAAGTCTTATCAAACTTATCTTTTAAACATTTAACATTTATTGGCATCCTTTAATTATTAATAAATTTATAAACTAATTTAATTTAAGTAATAACAGATAAGGTGACCTATGAGGGTCCCATTAAGCCAACCTGTTTCCACCAAAATGAAACCCAATAGAAGTTGATTAATTTAAAAATTTTCAAACACCCAAACGGGTTATCCTATAAGAAACATGACCCAACTAACCTACATGGGCCTATTTGGGCATTTAAAAAAGTTAACTAATTCATTTCAGTTAAAAATTAACAATTATTCACACTGATAACCATTTTAGATTATAACATGTCCATATACAATGTTTGATTACATGGTTCATCATTCCCTTGCATACAAAGCTCCCATACACTTTATAAATCACAGTCTAGATCCCATTTAACCAAAAATTATCCCATTTTATAATATAACATGATCACATATATAATGTTCCAATCATATTTTTGGCCATTTACGAGTCCATAAAGATCTCGTACACTTTATAGTGTGGAATTTGGCTCCAATTTATCAAAACCATTCCACCTTAGATTTTAAAATTTAGAAGAATTTTACATTTTAAAAAAGAGTTTCTAATCATGTATAAATATCCAAAATGGTTAGAGTATACATGCCAAATTTTCCCAAATATAAACCTCTCATACACCTTACAACTAAAAAATGGTTCCCATTTAATCGCTACTAATAAATATAGCTCATGAAACCATTTACATTATTAAAAAAATTCTAGAATTCAATTAAGAAATAAACAGAGGGAAAAATGATATTAATCACAAAATCATGAAGTACAGAGAGAACATGATAAATAACCAGAAAGCATGGGATATATGATCTGGAATGCTAAATAATTACCTAATTAGGTAAAAACTAAGCGTGTTATTAGAATAACTAACATGGAATATAACATGCATACTAGAAAATACAAAATCATGACACAGTATTAAAGGAACACAATCAAAATCAAAAATAATATCTTCAAATAAATCTACATGGAATGGCACAAAATTCATGTCACTTTAATTTATTTCTGTCTATATATATATGATACATTTAATGCTTCATACTTTCCATATCATTCTAAGGGAAAAATCCATAAATTCCATAAATCATCAGTAGCGAAAAGTATACTATTCACTCAAGGTAAAATCATATCAACTATAATATCAAACATCATGAACAATAATATCATCAATGTATACTTGTTAATTTCCCATTGAGTTGTCAAATCAGTCCTAAATATGGGTATTTACCAAGAGTTGACACATTACTAGTCTCCTATCTACCAAATAAAAATAATAAGACAAGGGAAACAATATCCTCTAATACCACTTTGTAACAACCCATATTGACTAACCACTAAGATGGTAGATGGACTGTTGGGTCACATAGCCTCAATCAAGCCTCCCCATAAGCCATAGGTTGTCGACTAGCAGTGGGGGTCTCATAAGGTGATAGCAGGGAGACTATACCCACATATCAGAGTAGCATAGTGGTTTATAAAATATTAAATGATGAAAAATAGTGGAATCAGTATAAATCATTGATAAAGTAGAGAAAGATAAATGTAATATAAGATGAATATAAAAGTTTCCAATGCTAATTTATGATAATGCATGTATGAAAAATTATTCTATAAGTATGAGTTGTAAGATTTTCAATAGGAATATAATGTCATAAAATAAAAAATTCATAATGATTAGATCCACGAGAATCTCAAGCACCATCTCGGTCCTCTACTCCTAACTCCAAGGTACAAGCTATACAACTCATGTAATAGTGCATGGTCCTTCAAACGTAAGGTCTACTTAGGTACCCCAGTGCCATGGCAGCCTGAGTAGGGTGTGAGATATGAATCTCAATAGGTTGGCACCCATGGTGTCCTACCCAAACAATTTTGTGTAGTATAAATTAATCAGTGTAAAATCATTATGAAAAAATAAAAAAATTTGAACCAATAATATAGTTTGGCTCATGTTCTAATCAGACGCCTGGTCAACTCTACCTACTTCAGCTCACTAGTGGAAAGAATGTCTGGAAAGATAATTTATATATAGTAATACATATATATATATATATATAGTTTAGATATATTTTGAATCCACCTATATGAACCAAGTGTGTTTGGATGCATAATGAACATATACCTGGAATACTAGTGATTTACTAAACTAGGTCATAACTCAGGCATCCATAACTAGTCTAATGAGCCTAAAAGCTCATGAAATAGGGTACATTCCATATATCCCAATAGATTCATATATGTCATTTAAAATACTAAGGATGTTGAGTGAGATTCCATAGAAACGCTCTAATAATGTTACATGGAGTCTCATCCCAATGCACATATAGTGTCACTAGTGTGAGTCATCTTGCTCAACACCCGATGTAAGGGAGCATGATGCCTCCTGCCCAATAGAACCCTTATCATCATTCCACAACCTATGTAAAAGGCATAATCTTATTTAAAATATATGGAATGAGGAAAAACCTCTCATGAAGTTTATTTATAAAGCCTATATCAAGGCATCATCACATTTATAATGAAAGTAATGTGGTGATACCTCTCATGCTTCTCATTTATATAATCCCAATATAATAAGGGCATTCTATTTAACAATTTCAATTAAAAATGTGCTAAACGAAGTTTCCCTTCAACCCTTTACATTTCATTCCATTCAAATTAACCATTTAATTCACTCAAGGAAGGAAATAAATCATGAACATGCTAAACGATTAATTCACACTATTTAAATTTATAAATCAAGACATGATGATTCATAAAGCTAAATGGGCACATATGATAGGTCATTGAAAATGGAAAATTAACTACATGGAAAATTCCAATTAAAATATAGTACAAGCACTTAGAAGGTGCATTAGTTCGTTTAACAGTTATATTAAAGGATAGAAACTCCATTTAAGCATAAATGAAGGACATGTACCCAAAAATTTCACTTATCTACCAAAGAAATCAAAAACATACAGGAAAACCAATATAACTAGCCAGGTGGGATTGATATCCCAAATCATTTCTTTTTAGTTTAAAAGATAATGCACATCCATCGAGGGGTGTAATTATAAAAACATGATAATGTTCTTAAAACCATTAATTTAATATATTTAAAAGTCATTTCAAGATTCAGACTCAATTCATGTTAAATAATCATTTATTATAAAAAAACATACCGCACGAATTAAAATCTAAGGAAGGTACAAAAATAAATCAACTAATGCATTCTTAAATTTAAAGGGAAAAGGAACAGGATCCTACCTTAAGAAAAAGAAGTACAAGCTGAACACTTCAGGACTTGATGTTTTCATTGGTGACCACTCAAACCAGCTCTTTCTATGCCTCTTAGAATATGCACCTTTGGATACACATAAGGGCACCTAGCCCCAATGTACATATTCTCATGGCCATGAAGATGTACAAGGGGATCCTGATATATATGCTTATATATGCATAATCCCATTTCCACTTACACCCATATGCATTTTTCAAATATATATAAGTAATCACACCTAGAACCATAAATACATATATATATATATTCACTACCAAGGGTGAATATACATATAACGAGGGAACATACATATATATATGCCTACTTATGCATACATTTGAAATTAACCTTTGAATCTGTTGACTCTAAATCACCATGGCAAGGACCAATGTACTAAAATGAAAATTACCAGAACTCAAAAACTATGAAATCCCCAAATAAGAGTTGAGAAATAATGAAGAATAGTGGAAAACCTTCCCAAAATTGATGACAGGAGGACTAAAATGATCTGAACCACTTCGCTTTCAGTATTAGATGTTCAAAAAGGCATCAAGGATCCTCGTGAAATGCACTACATTCCCTAACAATGAAATAAAACTAGTAATTTAGATTAACCCAAACCCTAAAGTTCAGATGAACGGAATTGGGCCACAGGGTAAAGAAAAATCAACCAACCAAGGGAGGATAAGGGAGTAAGAATGTAGAGACCCTATGCCTGATGTACATGGACATTACATTACATTTGCGGAATACTTAGTATATAACAACAAAAACACACACACAAGGATCGTAATAGTTTATTGTCTTTGGAAACTCGGAATATAATCTTCTAATCGTGGTGAAAGATCTTCAAAATCTCCCATAAAGAGCTTCTTTTTTTTACCTAAAACCTTTCTTTATATCCTGGGGAAAAGAAAACATAAAAGGGTGAGCTCAAATGCTCAGTAAGGGTAAATAAAATAAATATCAATCACATCATATACATAACCACATAACTTTTGGAAATCTTAACCTGCAAAAGAGATCATAATTTCATAACATGGGGTAAATCATGGCAGTGAAATGTAATCACAATAATCATAACTTAAAACATGAATCTTTGTGGAATTCACACATAATCATAGAGAATCATTTCTTGTTAGTCAAGACTCATTTCCAAGACTATCTTAGTGGACAAAGTCCCTTTCTGAATCGAGTAACCCTCGTTTCAGTCCTGTTTCACTGAACCGGTATAACCTACCATTTCATCCATGTCTATCTCATGAGATATAAAATCTTTACCCAATGCATTGGAGGGAGATATAGGTCCCACCCATCTTATAATGAATCCTTTCTTATGTGTGCCACATAATCATAAACCATACATCATAGCGTAACCCATGTAATAAAAATGGGATTCTTAAAAAACATGACATCATAAAACAATTCATATAAGATAAAGGAATTCATAAAAATATTTCCATCACAACATAATCAAATCCATGTAATAATATGGATAAAAATAGAACCCTTTTATTATCTTATATGGAAAATAATTTTGATAAAATACTTGAACTTCATTCTTGAGGAAAATATCCTTTCTACTTCAAAAACACTTTTCCTTTCTTAACATGTCATACAATTGTAAACTAAAAGAAGTTGATTAAAAATAAACTTGAATACTTGTAAAGTAAGCTTCTTTGAAATAATGTTTTAGAAATCCATTCATGTCGTATAAGTTAAAAAAACATTCTTCGTACTTTTATCGGAAAAGTCAAAAAGTACCTCGTACGAAAAAACGACAAAAGATTTCTTTCATATTATTTACTAAACATTCACCGAAGGGTAAAATTGGATTTAAACTATTGTAAGTGGATGGAAACAATATTACATATTTATGGAACATGGATGTGGATGATAAAATACACCCCAGTAAATGCCAAAGTAAAAACAATCTCGGATAAAAATGAGATTGTGATATTTTCCCTTACCTTAGGTCCGATTTGCTTCGTAAGTGTCCGAACCTCCTGTATAATGATTTAAATAATGTCATTTACTTATTACGGAATCATATTCATTGTTATGATATCATATATGGTTCACTTATGACTTTATATTACCCGTTCTTTTGTAAATTCCATGTTAAAGAGCGTTTTGGGTAAAATTGTTTCATTTGTCGTCCGTGTTTTGACTTGTAATTATTCATATGATTACTTAGATCATGATTACTTAATTCCAGAACATAAAACATGATTTATATATATATATATTCAGGATATAAATATATATAATAAATCATTAAATGGAAAGAAATACACCGTTCATGGAGACGGTAGTCCGTACGTACGCATGAACGCTATTTTCGTTTCCTTATTGAATTGAATGGAATTAAGTACATGACATACATATAAATATATAAATAAATCCATTATCATTATTATTTCATATATTTCATTAGCACATATTATATATACTTTATAATCATTCTTAAATGGTTAACATGGAGAATGAATCTCATCGCGTCGTGGAGACGGTAGTCCGTACGTACGCACGAGCGATGATATCGTTCCCATGGTCGTGGAATTGTGTTGAAGTGTTTGTATACTATTTCAGTATCAATATCACTTTATAGTAATCATATATAGTTACTCATTAAACCATTATACCCATACAATTAATGTGGTGGCAGAAAATAGATTACTCCACGGCGTGGAGACGGTATTCCGTACATACGCACGCGCGGTGATTTCCTTTTTCCGTAGGATGGATAAAAGGTTAATTAGAGTTGTTTCATATTTATAATAAAATATCAGTATGTAAGTAATACTGATGTTATTACTTTATCATGAAACAACTAAAGAAGAAGAAGTTGAAGAAGAAATAAATTGAAAAGATCAGTAATGGATATTACCCCTTCTTTGAAATGCCTCTTTGAATCCTTTACTTAGGGAACTAAGATTGGTCTTTGAAGAAGACCAGGACCTCTAGGATTATTCTAGGGAAGTGGAGAAGGGATTTTGGCAGGGGTTGGCCGATCTTGAGTGCTCAAATTGGTGTGAGGAGGAGGGGGAGGAGGTGTCCTTTTATAAGGGAGGAGAGGGGCACCTTAGGAATATCTCAAAATATTATTTTATATTAAAGTAAAAATCGGTTTATAATGGTTCCAAAGGGTCTTATTTCGAAGCTAAAGTGGGGATGGGTCGAAATACTATCAACCAATAGGATTTAGACAAGTTTAGGTTAATATTTTAACCTTATCAATTAGATTTAACTCTAAGTTAAATAATTTAACTTTTACCGTGTCTTTTTGTTTTCTTACACTATATGGTTAATACACTTACTATAACATGCCAAAAGAACCCCAAATTGTTTATTATTAATTTATATATCCTTATCTAATTCCTTTGGCCGAACCATAGATTTTTAGGAATAAAATAACAATTAATAATATAATATTTGATTTAAAAACTATTTTGTGTCAATTTTGACACTATTTGATATATTATTTTTTGTGAAAGTCATAACAGAATTATATGTTTGAACCAAGTTGATTAAATCAACACTAATATATTATATTAACCTAGAAAATTAGTGTAATTCATAAAAAGTCTTAAATTACATTTATTTTGGTATTTATAATATCAATTATGTCAATATTTCATTAATAAGATAATTACTGCATCATCTTTGTGTCATAAATAAATTAAATTATTTGATGTCTAAAAATTACAAATAAAATACCATTATGTAGGAAATCTTTTTAGATTTCTAATGAATATTTACAATCGAATTTATCTTATGTATAACCATATATTAAAAATGGTTTAGTAAATAACTTTTGATTTTAACTCTTTTCACTCTTCTTTGAATTAAATAATAATAAATGTCCTAATCTAATCCAAGTGGGCCTAAATGATAATATTTTACACTTAAGGTTGTTTTTGGTCGAGATACACTTGTCCAATAGTATTAGGACATGTGTTAGGGTAATATTAATATCATTTTTATCCTTAATTACCCTATTTACTTTTAACAGTGGTAAATAAAAGTAAAAAGTTAATATTCACCAAAAATTATTTTCATCTCATTGAACCACATTTTACTTACTGACATCAACCGTGTCTCTCGGATTTTTTAAATTCCATTCACATAAGCGGTAAAATTAGGTTTTATGCAAAATTCAGTTTTTAACCTACCACTTAGTAGTTTCACTATTCATCAAAAATTGATGTTTTTCAGAACAATGCAAAAATTTCATCCTAAGCTATATTTCATATTCCGAACTCAAAAATGAAGTCTATTTTACCAAATTCATAACATAGAAGTTGCATTAATTAATTTTATAATTAAATCCCGCTGTTAAAACAAATAGCGTGTTTTTAAGAAACAATATCTATCAAAAGATTGACACTTGTTTATGTCTGGTTTAAATGTGAAATTACATCCAATGACCAACATTGTATTAAATTGTAAAAATATATTCTAAATATACTTTAAAACAACTCAAATTAATAATTTATCACTATTAATTATTTTGATTAAAAAAGTTGTTTTTAATTATAATTTAGTAATTTTCACTATTCATCAGAATATGGAAGTCATCCGAAAAGTACCAAAATTTCACCTTAGGCTAAATTCGATACTCCGAATCCAAAAATGAAGTCCATTTTGAGAGCTAAAATTTCTAAAATTTAAAAAGTGGTTATTACTATTCATAACGGATTGTTTAAATAATATTTTAATAGCATATCGTTGTTTTGTGAAACTCAGTATTGCGTACTACACACGCTATCGAGGAAGGTTGCGATTGCGTGTAATGCAAGGAAAGTCAAGGATGCGTGTTGTGCAAGATCCTTTTGGTGTAGCATACAACACAAGACATTAATAAAATTAAAAAGAATATTTTTCATAAAATCTCGGGGTGTTACATTCTACCCCCCCTTAAAATGAATTTTGCCCTCGAAATTCGTCGGGGTTATAAATGGTTTACTATTCGAAAGTTTCTTTAATAGAAACCCACATCGTAAAAAGGAATACCAAAACCAATCTTTAATAATGAAAGTATGAAACATAACGGTTACCCAAATAAACTAATCGCTGGGTTTCCACATAGGTAAAAATATGGATATGGAATAGAAATCTAACCATCATGTTCTGATGGAGAGTGGTAGAGAACATGGCTATGGAAAAGCCAGAAATAACAAAGCCATAAATTTGTGATGATCTAGGGTACCATCTGATTCATCGGATATAAGGGCACTAGGACAACATTTTTGGTTTTCAATATCGTTTCCCTAAAGTTGAAGAGTTTGAATTAGAATAAATACTTACTTTATTTTGGTACAATCTCACTATTGTTCATTCCTTGAACAATTTCTACTTCATCTCTTAAATAAATGAAGTTGAATTTGTTATTCGTGAAGTGTTAGCAGATCATGTGATAGAATGACGGGTCATTCCATCTATCTCAAAAGGTTAGAAAAATTTATATACATAAGTCGATCTATAGTGATATTAATCATATATGGTTCCTAAAATGAACTTATACTTCACATATCATACTGATTAATATAATAAAACTAGTTTCTACTAAACAGGGACTTCCTGTAGGTCAGTGGTAGGCGATAAAGGCCAGTCGCACTTCGGTTGTGGGTTCGATTCCCACATCCTTGTCTGACGCGATGGGTTGTCGCCCGTCCTGCAGGTTGTCCTTTTTCTAAAACTATATTACTATAACATCCCATATCGAGAAAACTTCTATCATTAAACAATACTAACTTATTTCCAACATAATCCATTCCAATCTTTAGGCTTATCCATAATACTGCAGTCCACTCTCATAGCATAGTGAAAACGATTACCAGAGATTTAACACCATCGTTGATCCCCATATATCATAAGATATGTTTTGTTGGTCACATTCCAAACATTCAAAGACCTTAATAATGTATTCTCTTGAATACCCATTGAACCATAGTGAAAACTTGAATGCAGTTAAAAGTTAACACTTTTCACATACCAAAATCCTCAAAATTCTATATACTCAAACCACGATATCACTTAGTCCTTATATCAATCATGAGCTCATGAATACTGTTAAACATTTCATTTTCTCGTTTTCCCTTCATTATGCGCATAATATCTCAATCACTTTGAATACCACATTAGACCAATACATAAATATTCCAATACTCCATGATACAACATTATTTTGGAATCCCATTACATAAACACTTAATCATTCCACCACATCGTTGTCATATTCAACATCACCAATAGTGATCGCATGTGACTTCCCTTTGTCATTTGCCTTCAGTGGTTGCTCATGTTGATCATCACTAACCCTTGGATTAGGGCATTTATTAGCATAATACCCCATTTCCTTGCACTTGAAGCATTGAAGTGTTGGTGGTGCGTTCTCTGCAGTGTTTGCTTTATTCACATCATTAGAATCCCTTTTTCCATTACTTTGACACTCAGCTGCTCGATGACCTTCTTTTCCACACTTAAAACATTTTCTAGTCCCTTTAAGACAATCTCCACCATGCTTCTTTCCACACTTTGTGCATAAGGAAACATTCATCTTCTTTTCACCATTATTCTGAGATTTCTCCTTGAAATCCATCTTTCGTTTCTTGTCAAAACCATGAGATGGATATGTAATACCAACTTCCATTTCTACCTTGATAGCCCAACGCACAATTTCTTCATAGCTATTGAAGTCTCTTATAGCTAATGCCCTTCGAAGACTTGGTTTTAAGCCACTGAAAAAATCGATCAACTTTACTTTCAGGTTGGATGATAATGCCAGATGCATACCTTGCAAGTCTTGTAAAATTTGCTTCGTATATACCAACAGATTCATCATCCTTTTGCTTTAGTTCAAGAAACTCCTTCTCCATCTTTGTTCTAATAATACGAGGGAAGTACTTATTGAAAAATAAGTTCTTGAACTCATCCCATTCCATGGACTCAATTTCATCTCTTGGCCTCGTATTCTTGATAAGATTCCACCATTGATCAGCTTCACCTTCCAAACGATATACTTCTAAGATGACTTTATCATGTTCAGAACATTGAAGAACTGAAAATAGCTTTTCAGTCGTACTGATCCATTGTTCAGCAACAAGTGGATCGGAAGACCCACTAAAAGAAGGTGGATGTTGCCTCATGAAGGACTCAATAGAATATTGTTCCCTTCTCTGCTCATTTGGAAGTCCAGAATGATTCATAGCTTGTGTAAGTATAGCAATAAGATTTTGCACTCCATCTCCCATAACATTTGTTTGTTCAGGAGGACAATCATTGCATTGTCCATTGCATTGATCAACACGGTTCCTTCGGGTTCCAGCCATCGTCTAAAACCCAAAAAGAATAGTGTGAGAGGCAAAAATCATGCTAGGGAAAACAACATAATAAAGGGGGAGTACCTTCAATATCTAACATCTTAGGTTTAATTCTATGATCTTTAGCATAATTATAGTACTATAAAATATACGTATACTTAACCTTAGGGACATCCCAAGACATACCTTAGAAATATCTCTAGGGATCTCACTAACGTTTTCGCATCCCAGTTTCCAAAGGTTGACTAAACCTTTCCTCTGATACCAACTGTAGAGACCCTATGCCTGACGTACATGGACATTACATTACATTTGCGGAATACTTAGTACATAACAAAAAAAACACACACACAAGGATCGTAATAGTTTAGTGTTTTTGGAAACTCGGAATATAATCTTCTAATCGTGGTGAAAGATCTTCAAAATCTCCCATAAAGATCTTCTTTTTTTTACCTAAAACATTTCTTTATATCCTGGGGAAAAGAAAACATAAAAGGGTGAGCTCAAATGCTCAGTAAGGGTAAACAAAATAAATTTCAATCACATCATATACATAAGCACATAACTTTTGGAAATATTAACCTGCAAAAGAGATCATAATTCCATAACATGGGGTAAATCATGGCAGTGAAATGTAATCACAATAATCATAACTTAAAACATGAATCTTTGTGCCATTCACACATAATCATAGAGAATTATTTATTGTTAGTCAAGACTCATTGCCAAGACTATCTTAGTGGACAAAGTCCCTTTCTGAATCGAGTAACCCTCGTTTGAGTCCTGTTTCACTGAACCGGTATAACCTACCATTTCAGCCATGTCTATCTCATGAGATATAAAATCTTTACCCAATGAATTGGAGGGAGATATAGGTCCCACCCATCTTATAATGAATCCTTTCTTATGTGTGCCACATAATCATAAACCATACATCATAGCATAACCCATGTAATAAAAATGGGATTCTTAAACAACATGACATCATAAAACAATTCATATAAGATAAAGGAATTCATAAAAATATTTCCATCACAACATAATCAAATCCATGTAATAATAGGGATAAAAATATAACCCTTTTATTATCTTAGATGGAAAATAATTTTGATAAAATACTTGAACTTCATTCTTGAGGAAAATATCCTTTCTACTTCAAAAACACTTTTCCTTTCTTAACATGTCATACAATTGTAAACTAAAAGAAGTTGATTAAAAATAAACTTTAATACTTGTAAAGGAAGCTTCTTGGAAATAATGTTTTAGAAATCCATTCATGTCGTATAAGTTAAAAAAAACATTCTTCGTACTTTTATCGGAAAAGTCAAAAAGTACCTCGTACGAAAAAACAACAAAAGATTCCTTTCATATTCATTACTAAAAATTCACCGAAGGGTAAAATTGGATTTAAACTATTGTAAGTGGATGGAAACAATATTACATATTTATGGAACATGGATGTGGATGATAAAATACACCCCAGTAAATGCCAAAGTAAAAACAATCTCGGATAAAAATGAGATTGTGATATTTTCCCTTACCTTAGGTCCGATTTGCTTCGTAAGTGTCCGAAACTCCTGTATAATGATTTAAATAATGTCATTTACTTATTACAGAATCATATTCATTGTTATGATATCATATATGGTTCACTTATGACTTTATATTACCCGTTCTTTTGTAAATTCCATGTTAAAGAGCGTTTTGGGTAAAATTGTTTCATTTGTCGTCCGTGTTTTGACTTGTAATTATTCATATGATTACTTAGATCATGATTACTTAATTCCAGAACATAAAACATGATTTATATATATATATATATATTCAGGATATACATATATATAATAAATCATTAAATGGAATGAAATACACCGTTCATGGAGACGGTAGTCCGTACGTACGCATGAACGCTGTTTTCGTTTCCTTATTGAATTGAATGGAATTAAGTACATGACATACATATAAATATTTAAATAAATCCAGTATAATTATTATGTCATATATTTCATTAGCACATATTATATATACTTTATAATCATTCTTAAATGGTTAACATGGAGAATGAATCTCATCGCGTCGTGGAGACGGTAGTCCGTACGTACGCACGAGCGATGATATCATTCCCATGGTCATGGAATTGTGTTGAAGTGTTTGTATACTATTTCAGTATCAATATCACTTTATAATAATCATATATAGTTACTCATTAAACCATTATACCCATCAAATTAATGTGGCGGCAGAAAATAGAATACACCACGGCGTGGAGACGGTATTCCGTACGTACGCACGTGCGGTGATTTCCTTTTTCCGTAGGATGGATAGAAGGTTAATTAGAGTTGTTTCATATTTATAATAAAATATTAGTATGTAAGTAATAATGATGTCATTACTTTATCATGAAACAACTAAAGAAGAAGAAGTTGAAGAAGAAAGAAATTGAAAAGATCGGTAATGGATATTACCTCTTCTTTGAAACGCCTCTTTGAATCCTTCACTTAGGGAACTAAGATTGGACTTTGAAGAAGACCAGGACCTCTAGGATTATTCTAGGGAAGTGGAGAATGGATTTTGGCAGGGGTTGGCCGAGCTTGAGTGCTCAAATTGGTGTGAGGAGGAGGGGGAGGAGGAGGTGCCCTTTTATAAGGGAGGAGAGGGGCACCTTAGGAATATCTCAAAATATTATTTTATATTAAATTCAAAATCGGTTTATAATGGTTCCAAAGGGTCTTATTTAGAAGCTAAAATGGGGATGGGTCGAAATAATATCAACCAATAGGATTTAGACAAGTTTAGGTTATTATTTTAACCTTATCAATTAGATTTAACTCTAAGTTAAATAATTTAACTTTTACCGTGTCTTTTTGTTTTCTTACACTATATGGTTAATACACTTACTATAACATGCCAAAAGAACCCCAAATTGTTTATTATTAATATATATATCCTTATCTAAGTCATTTGGCCGAACCTTAGATTTTTAGGAATAAAATAACAATTAATAATATAATATTTGATTTAAAAACTATTTTGTGTCAATTTTGAAACTATTTGATATATGATTTTTTGTGAAAGTCATAACAGAATTATATGTTCGAACAAAGTTGATTAAATCAACAATAATATATCATAGTAACCTATAAAATTAGTGGAATTCATAAAATGTCTTAAATTACATTTATTTTGGTATTTATAATATCAATTATGTCAATATTTCATTAATAAGATAATTACTGCATCATCTTTGTGTCATAAATAAATTAAATTATTTGATGTCTAAAAATTACAAATAAAATACCATTATGTAGGAAATAGTTTTATCTTTCTAATGAATATTTAAAATCGAATTTATCTTATGTATAACCCTATATTAAAAATGGTTTAGTAAATAAACTTTGATTTTAACTCTTTTCACTCTTCTTTGAATTAAATAATAATAAATGTCCTAATCTAATCCAAGTGGGCCTAAATGATAATATTTTACACTTAAGGTTGTTTTTGGTCGAGATACACTTGTCCAATAGTATTAGGACATGTGTTAGGGTAATATTAATATCATTTTTATCCTTAATTACCCTATTTACTTTTAACCGTGGTAAATAAAAGTAAAAAGTGACTATTCACCAAAAATTATTTTCATCTCATTGAACCACATTTTACTTACTGACATCAACCGTGTCTCTCGGATTTTTGAAATTCCATTCACATAAGCGGTAAAATTAAGTTTTATGAAAAATTCAGTTTTTTTAACTACCACTTAGTAGTTTCACTATTCATCAAAAATTGATGTTTTTCAGAAAAATGCCAAAATTTCATCCTAAGCTATATTTCATATTCCGAATTCAAAAATGAAGTCTATTTTACCAAATTCATAACATAGAAGTTTCATTAATTAATTTTATAATTAAATCCCGCTGTTAAAACAAATAGCGTGTTTTTAAGAAACAATATCTATCAAAAGATTGACACTTGTTTATGTCTGGTTTAAATGTGAAATTACATCCAATGACCAACATTGTATTAAATTGTAAAAATATATTCTAAATATACTTTAAAACAGCTCAAATTAATAATTTATCACTATTAATTATTTTGATTAAAAAAGTTGTTTTTAATTATAATTTAGTAATTTTCACTATTCATCAGAATATGGAAGTTATCCGAAAAGTACCAAAATTTCACCTTAGGCTAAATTCGATACTCCAAATCCAAAAATGAAGTCCATTTTGAGAGCTAAAATTTCTAAAATTTAAAAATTGGTTATTACTATTCATAACTGATAGTTTAAATAATATTTTAATAGCATATCGTTGTTTTGTGAAACTCGGTATTGTGTACTACACACGCTATCGAGGAAGGTTGCGATTTCATGTAATGAAAGGAAAGTCAAAGATGCGTGTTGTGCAAGATCCTTTTGGTGTAGCGTACAACACAAGACATTAATAAAATTAAAAAGAATATTTTTCATAAAATCTCGGGGTGTTACAAAGAAGCCTTACATCAAGAAATTGCACGAGAAACTGGAGGAAATCCATTGGAATTCTCACCACGAATGAGGTCACGAGGAGAGAGGTCATGTGCCATGGGTCTTCGTCTTAGGGTTCAGTGCATGATGGGGTTAAAGGGTGCCACACCTTTGGGTTTTTATTAAAACATAACATAATGATTATTATTATTATTATTATTATTCTTGTTGTTGTTGTTTTTTTTGTGGTTGTATTATTATTATTATTAAAACATTTATTTATTTTTATTTTTGATTTATTTTCATTTAATTCATTTTTAATTTAATTTTATTTTAGTTAATTTAATTTTCTAAAAAACATTGTGCATGGTTGGGGTCACGCAGTTATTGAAACCATGCACCAAACATGTGATAAAAAGTGTGAGCATTTTTTCCATTTGGAACTCACCATGTGGGATAGGGGAACGGTTTGGGTAAAACATGTGCAGCTGTGTTGGGATTTCTGCTCCTTTTCATTAGCCGAATGGTTTGTTACTGAGGGTTGCATTGTTTCAGCACCCTGTTCAGAGCACCCAAACCATGATATCTTAGATCTCTGTGGTTTTGAAAAATAAATGAGACACCCGAGGGACCCCTAGGTACTTTTCCTAATTCCAAAAATAGAACATTAAAGTGTTCCAACTCTATTTATTAAGTTATGAAGCTCATTATTCCAAATGGAACATTTAGTAAATGCAAAAGTTAAATTCCTTTGTACTTTTGTTAGGTTTAAAACACATGCAATTACATAGGATTTGGATCAAATTCACCAATTGGTAATAACCTAAAAAAAGTTTGGTTATGTATTAACTTGGTCATCACTCAATGCATAACTTATTGGATTAACTATACACCTAGTTTAAAACATGCACGGGATATTATTTAGATAATTCAAAAACCTTATTAAAATCATAATGATGGATTATCTTCAACTGATATCCCTACCCCATGAAATAACTTTTAGTTACTAACTTTTTATAATTACATCGATAAGGTTACATTCTATTACAATATGAGTATCCTATATTTTCTAAGTTGATTCTGGGATATTCACCTTGATAAACAAATTATTCTATTGAATGGGTAAATATTTATATTAGTTGTTTCTATTATTTCTATATGTAAAAATATTGATTTCTTTCCTACTACTATTTTTGTGGTTTATTATGGAACATTATGATATGTATTGTTTATCCATTATCTTCATATGATGGGTGTATTGGACATGTTTTGTGGATTGCGGATCCCAGAATTATATATCACCTTAATTAATTGATAGGTACCATGAGATAAACTAGTTTTTTATTAGGTATAATCATTACCCATTTAATTATGATGTATTTGAATGAGGAATTTATTGTATATTTTTGATGTCAAGAATTATGAATTTCATCACTATGTGATTAGTTAATCTTATACATGCATTTATTTAGTTTTATATAATCTATATATATATTATTTTTTAAGGAATTCATTTATTTATAAAGTATTATTGACTCCTTGCTTATGTATGATACACTACTGGAAACTTTTCCTTTACCAACAGTTTCAAACCGTTGGTAAAGGCTTAACAACCATTGCTATAAACTATACCAACGGTTGTCCAAACCCTTGGTTGTGGAGCCGTGGGGATAGACATATCCCAACGATTCTGTGTGAACTATTGGTATATGGCTGAAAAATGGATTATATATCAACAGTTTCTTGTAATTGTTGGTATAAGTGTTTTTCCAATGGTTTAAAACCATTGGAAATATAAAAAATCATGTCTATACCAATAGTTTTTAAACCGTTGGTATAGACTTTTACCAACAGTTCCTCACAAACTGTTGGGAAAGGATAAGTAAAATAATATATACCAACAGTTTGTAAACTTTTGGTATATACTTTTTCAATGTATTTCATACAAACCATTGGTATATGTTCTATTTTCACACATATGCTAACAGTTTACAACCGCTGGCATAGGTTTTATGCTACAGTTGCAAGCTTGCCTCCCCCTATGCAGAATTCATACAGAATTGTGAAAAACTATAGAATACATACATAATTCTATGTGAATTCATACATAATTCATACAACATATAATTCATATAGAATTATGAATACATCAAATTATTTATTTAATTACCCAGTACAAACATACAGAATTAACACATAATTCATAAGGTAATTATGGTAAGTATACACATACAACAAGTATACCCATACAACATTAACACAAAATTCATAAGTTAATTAAATACATAAAGAATTCAATTTAGATTTTAGAAGGAAATTACCCTATGCAATACAGAATTCTAAATTGGATACATACAATATTGAATTCTCTATAACACATACAGAATTGAATTCAGAATTCAGAATGTAATAACCCCTATATAAGAAAATCAGGTTTCAGGTTTTGAATATGGCATTGTTGTTCATAGGCATGGGTGAATTCAGATGAGATTTTAATTTTTGGATAATTGATGCACTCAATTCGTGTATACATTTTCACATAATTTATCGAAAATAAGAATAAGTTTTCAGAAATTAATTATTTCATAGTGGAAAAATACTTTGATTTTGGTAATCTTGTTCATTTTAAAGATATTTATGGACAAATACACAAAACGGGGGAGAATTGAGAAAAATTTACAAACTACATGGAATGTACTTATATAAACTCCATGTACATTCAAACTCAGACACGAATTGGCTACCACAAGTACATACCTAAGTAACCAGAAGCTGGTACAAGCCGTTTTCCCACTATACACACTATGTACACCCTTCTAGAAGCATTTAGTGGATGAGAATAATTCTACACTCCCATATGGCCAGCTGACGGGGACACATCATGTTCCCAATATACACGCCATGTATACCTATCTAGAAGAAATTGGTGGCCAAACCAATGACACTACATGTTGTGTATGGCAGTGTTACATGTCGTGTATATCTACCTACCCAGCGGGGTCGTGTTCCAAGTCAAAGACGGGATGTTAGTCCGCCTACAAGTGAAGAAAACAATGAAAAATGGTTTTTGAAAAAAAGTACACATCGTGTACTATAAAACATGCCATGTAGTTCTATTTTCTATAAATAGAGGCCTTGGCCTCTAGTTAAAAAAAGAGAAGAAGGTGTGGAGAAAATGGTTGAAGGTCTGAAGGGAAGAAGCTCTCATGCCGTACTACCACCATTCTACCTTCTACTAAAGAATCACTCCCTCCTAGAAGTTTCAACCAATGATCAACTCGGGTATTGATGGTTTTGTTCTTATCTTTACCTCTATGTGTAACTAAATACCCAGTGTGTTGGGGTTGTGGGAGATGTAAGAATTATAATTTAGATTAGTTGCTATGAATGTGTTTGTTCTAATAACTTCTTTTTATTCTTCTTAAATCAGTTCATTTTATCACTGAAAATCTTGTACTAGACCAAGGGTAGAATTTTCAGCGATTCAAAAGAAGAATAACAATGAATATTTTCATGGTCATTGGTAATATTCATTGACTCAAAAATGGACTAATCCAAATAAATAACTCTTAAACACTAACTACCGGACCAAGGAGTTAGTTTCTTCATCTCTAAATATAAGTTTACTAGACCTAGTAAACTTTTTAAAAAATTGAACCTAGAGTGTTGGGTTATCATGAACAACATAACCTCATAAACAATTTGATTTAATAAACATCTTCTTAAGAATCTACAACACCAACGCATTTCTCTGTTTATTTGCATCAAAACCAATTTTCCCGTATTTTCTTTTATTCATTAAGTAATATATTAAAGAAACCTAATACCAATTATTCTTTTTATCCAAACATCAAAAATCAACTCTAAATTCAGCATACTTCATTAAAACATAAATACAAATTAGTTAACCAAAGAAAAAAATAATATCATTATCCTTGTGGATCGACCCCTTATTAGTACTATACTTGTTTGGGTAAAAATAATTTGGGACACTGATAACATACCTTCGGTGAAATGACTCACCAAATTTTGGCGTCGTTGCTGGGGAATTAAGAAAAGTTCATTTTTTCCTTGTTTTAATTAAGTTTGTATCAAATATTAGTGAAAATAATAATAATAAATTCCCAAAAATCTCTTTTATAATCTCATTTCTTGTTTATATTTTTTTCCTCGCTTATTCTTGGTGTGTTTTATTGTACAGGTGATTTTGGTGTATGAGTGGATACCTCACACATTCCAAGAACACTGAGTCATCGAGATTTTTCCCAATTTACCCAGAGATCGAACGGAATCGTTTGAGGTGCCAATAAGTACTCATGACCAAGCAAAATCACAACAATACAATGGTGCAGAACAAAGAAGTAAATCCAGTTGTTGTCCAAGGATATGGACAGCCGTTAGGACCGGATGACAACTAGAACCAGTAATCTCCACTTGCTCTAGGGTATGGCCCAAAGCAACTCCAACAATTCCAACTGCAGCGGATACCATTTTTACACCCAGGTCAGGGTCGATACTACACCCCTCAAGAACAACCATACATGTCGGCTCCACTTCCTCAGTAGCCACCTCCACACCATACTCTCATTAAGTAGGGCCTACCATCTATCCTCAGAGCTGACACGAGCATCGTCCGTCCACCGGTGCAGACCCAACACTTCGAAATCAATCCTGCAATCATGAAACTGATCCAGAACACTATTCAATTCAGCGGTATTCCCAGTGGGGACCCCAATGCCCATATATCCAATTTCATAGAGGTCTGTGATACATTCTACTACCATGGACTGTCCATAGATTCCATTTTTCTTCACCTCCTCCCCTTCTCTATAAGGGATAAGGCAAAGAATAGATTAAAGTATGGCCACAATGATCTATCCTCACCAGGGAGGAGCTCGCCCAGGTGTTCCTGTATAAATACGTCCCACCTCGAAGACGATGACTCTGCAGAATGAAATACACAACTTCCAACAGCATGACTTGGATTCGTTGTACGAATCATGGGAGATATTCAAGGAGATGTTACGCAAATGTCGACACCATGGACTCCCACTTTGGATGCAGGTCCAAACCCTCTATGGAGGACTCACTACGAATACAAAGTCCATGGTGGGTGCTGCTATTGGAGGTACAGTAATGAGGAAATCCCCTGAAGTTCTTTTTGAACTAATGAAAGACATGTCTGCCAATAGCTTCTTGGGGAATTATGAGCGGGGAAAGTAGAAACAAGGTATGCATATCATTGATGCTACAACTATGCTTGCTGCCCAGTTGGAATTTGTGTCCAAAAAGATCGAAGCGCTCAATCTGAGGGACATGTCCCAAGTACATGTGGCAAACCATCTAGTTTGAATCGAATGTGGTGATATACCCATCATAGGAGAATGAACAGGTTCTACAATAAGCCCTTCAACAAGTGAGGTGAGTTATGTTTCCCAAAACCGAGGTCCAAACCAGTACCAGCAGTATCAGAATCTGGCATGGTTTGCTCAACAAAACTCATGTTGGGGCCAAAAACAGCAAAATATTCTACCCCATTGACCGCCCAGCTATAACAAGACTCTTATTTAGAACCAGTACCAAAGGTAGAAACCACCCCAACATGGATCTTATTAGCAGGAAAGGTATCAAATCCTTCACCCACAGCATCCACGGCAACCACCGCCTCCACCATCTCAACAACCACCTCAGCAGGAGACCACCTGAAGGTTAGTGGATCTCATGACCAAATTTATATCTACTTCTAAGACTAGGTTCCAAAATCAGGAGGCTTTAATTCGAGGCCTAGAGAACCAGATTCGCCATCTGGAAAATCAACTCTCGGGAAGGAAACCTAGTACACTACTGGTTAACACTGAAACGAACCTGAGGGAGGAGGCCCATGCCATCACACTACAGAGTGGAAAAGAGCTAAACCAGAACCAACTAGCATAGCCAGGTGCATCCAGACCCCCTTTTGATCACAAAGGTACATATTTAGACCCCTCCTCATCAAAAATTCCAAGGAAAAATGCTTCTCAGAATAAAGGTTTGGAGATTGTCAAACCCTTTGAGCATCCCTTACCCTACCTGGAGAGAATGAAGTAGAGAAAGTTGGACCACCAGTTCAGAAAATTCATGGATGTGTTCAAGAAGATACACATAAATATTCCATTTGCAGAGGATCTTATGCAAATTCCCACTTATGCAAAATTCATGAAATAAATTCTCTCCAACAAAAGAAAGATGGAGGATCTTGGCACCATTTCCCTAACCAAGGAGTGTTATGTGGTCATACAGCATTCAATTACTCACAAACTCCAGGATCCAAGTAGCTTCACTATTCCTTGCACTATTGGACCATGTGATTTTGGGAAGGCCCTCTATGACATAGGGGCTAGTTTCAACCTCATGCCCCTTAGAGTTTTCAAAAAGCTAGGGCTCAACGATCTGAATACTACACGAGTAGACCTTTAGCTTACTGACCGATCCATCAAATATCCAAAGGGGCTACTGGAGGATGTGCTGGTCAAGGTGGGTAGGCTGAACCTTCCCACATATTTCATCATCCTTGACATGGAGGATGAATAAGAGGCAACTATCATTTTGGGAAGTCCATTCTTGGAAACTGGGAAGGTACTAATTGACATGCAGCAAGGGGAGACAATTTTCTAGGTAGGAGATGAGAGTGTACCCAACAATTTCCTGAAGGCCGTCAACCATTCATCATTGTCTGAGCATGAGGTTTGTTATGAGGTAACCCCCATAGATGATTTCTTGAGTGAAAAGGGGGATGATCTAGTTTGTTCTTTTACCTAAGATTACTTTATCATTCTAAACATTCCAAATGAAGAAGTACCAGAGGACTTGAAATTTCTAGAAGGCCAGGGTGGCCACTATTGGAAACGTGCAGTTGTTCCTAATAGTTTGGAATGGGAAAAGGAACAACCACTTGTACCTTTGATTCTAAAGGTGCCTAAACTAGAACTATAGCCTCTTCTGTTTTCTCATGTATGAGTATTTGGGAGTCCATAAAACATTTCCAGTAATACTTAGTGCAGAACTATCACAGAAGTAGGAATATGCACTTCTAAAGGTTTTAAAATAGCAGAAGCATGTTATTGGGTGGATAGTTGTAGATTTGAAGGGAATCAGCCCTACCATTTTCACCCACAAGGTGATACTTGAAGAAGGTGCCAAGCAATATTTGAAACCACAGCGGCGCCTGAATCCCCCCATGAAGGAAGTTGTAAAAAAAGAGGTGATTAAATTATTGGATGAAGACATCATTTATCCCATTTCGGATAGTCCATGGGTGATTCCCCTACAACTGGTACCCAAAAAGGGGGGTATCACTGTGATTTCAAATGATCAGAATGAGCTTATCCCCACACGCACTGTCATGGGTTGGCGAGTCTGTGTGGATTATAAGAAGTTGAATGACACCATGAGGAAAGATCATTTCCCCATACCCTTCATGGATTAGACTCTATAGAGGCTAGTGGGGCACAACTTTTATTGCTTCCTTGATGGCTATTCCGGCTATAACTAGATTTCCATTTCTCCCAAGGATCATGAGAAAAACACATTTACTTGCCTATATGGTACGTTTGCTTACCGAATAATGTCTTTTGGTATGTGAAACTCCCCCACCACCTTCCAGCGTTGTATGCTATATATCTTCCACAACATGTCAGAATAGATCATGGAGGTATTCATGGATGAATTTTCTTCTTATGGAATATCATTCACCACTTTCTTGGGGCACCTAAAGCTAGTTCTAGAAATATGTGAAAACACTAACCTAGTTTTGAACTGGGAAAAGTATCATTTCATGGTGAAAAGTGGTATCGTCCTTGTCCACCAAATCTCAGAAAAGGGGATAGAGATGGACTCCAAAATGATAGAATTCATTTCATGACTGCCTATTCTGACTTTCGTCAGAGCCATCCACAACTTCCTGGGACATGCTGGTTATTACAGGTGGTTTGTCCACGACTTTTTAAAAATATCCCAGCCCCTCACCAAAATTCTGGCCAAGGATTCCATATTTGAGTTCGATGAGACATGCACCACATCTTTTGACCACCTGAAGCAGCACCTCATGAAAGCTCGAGTGATGAATTCTCCCAATTGGGAGGAACAATTTGAAGTGATATGTGATGCCAGTGACTACGTAGTGGGAGAAATCTTGGGCCAGTGGCTTGACCGGATTTTCCGACCTATATATTATGCTAGTAGGATTCTCAACGAGGCACAAATGAACTACACCACCATGGAAAAATATATGTTGGCTGTGGTGTTCGAATTTGACAGGTTCTGTTCTTACTTAGTGCTATCTAAAGTTATTATTTATACTGACCATGAATCACTAAAGTACCTACTGCAAAAGAAGGATTAGAATCCCCAATTGATCTGTTGGGTGACCCCCCTACAATAATTTGATCTAGATATCCGAGACAATAAAGGGAGTAAGAATGTTATTGCTAATCATCTCTCCCACCTGGAGCTGCCACATTTGGATAAGGAGGAAGATCGATAGATCAGGGAGGATTTCCCTGATGAGAACCTCTTTTCAATCAACAAAACACCTAGACCTTGGTATGCTGATATTGCTAATTTTTTTGTTACAGATTTCCTTCACCCCGACCTCTCCGTCCAGCAAAGGAAGAGGTTTCTCTCTGATGTTAAGAGGTACTTGTAGTAAGATCATCTTTAGTTACGATCCTGTGGAGATGGAGTAATCCATTGTTGTAACCCTGAAAATGAAGTTTATGAAGTCCTAAAATTCTGTCACGCCTCACCCGCTGGGGGACATCATGGCCCAGGCTGTATGATAACAAAGATCTTACAATCTGGTTTTTTCTAGACCAACATGCATAAATATGCCCAGTCATTTTTTTCTATTGTGATTGATGCTAGAGAACTGGTAATGTGGGATGTAGAGCTGAGATGCCCCAGTGCCCCATCCTAGAGGTCGGAATTTTCAACGTTTGGGGCATTGATTTCATGGGTCCATTTCCCCCATCTTTTGGGAACACACACATCCTGGTCTGCGTTGAATACGTCTCCAACTAGGTGGAAGCTGCTACTGCAACTCATGACATGTCTAAGGTAGTCATGATATTTTTAAAGAAACACATTTTTAGCAGTTTTAGAGTTCCCTGAGTACTGATCAGCGATAGAGGGACCCACTTCGACAACACACTAATGAGAGGAATACAGTCGAAGTATGGAGTAAAGCATCATATGGGGATGCCATATCATCCCCAGTCCAGTGGACAAGTGGAACTCTCCAACTGTGAGATCAAGAAAATCCTAGAGAAAAGAGTAAACACTTCGAGGAAAGACTGGTCCAAGAAGTTAGACGATGCTTTGTGGGCATATCAGACTGCTTTCAAAACACCACTGGGAAGGTCCCCATTTTGCCTCATCTATGGCAAGTCGTGCCATCTACCAGTAGAATTAGAGCATAAGGCATACTGGGCCATCAAGGCCCTGAATTTTGATTTGAAGGCAGTCGGAGAGAAGCAAAAGTTCCCACTATCATAACTTGATGAAATTGGATTAGAGGCGTATAAAAATGCCAAGCTATACAAGGAGAAGACGAGATCAATTTACGACCGGATGATTTCCCACAAATATTTCCAACCCGGTGATTAGGTAATCCTCTTTAACTCTCACCTTCAATTATTCCCAGGGAAGCTAAAGTCACAATGGTTGTGACCATTCCAAGTTATATGAGTATTAACTCATGGAGAGGTTGAAATTTCTAGAGAGGATGGTCAGCCATTCAAGGTAAACAGACAGTGATTGAAGGATTACCATCATACGGACAACACGGTGAGAACGTTGTCCACCATACAGCTCAGGTAAGCAGAGGTAAGTAGGTCGAGCCAAATGACCTTAAACAATGGCGCTTCCTAGGAGGCAACCAAACGGATACATGTCATGTACCACCTATACACACAGCGTGTACGTGTTAAATTTTGTTTATCTTCTATCTATTATAAATATATATCTTAAACAAAGTAATAAATAGGGATGATGACAGTTCCGACGGTAATTTTATTGGCATTTATCTGACCCATCACCAGTTTAAACAAAGTAAGAAATTCATGCGGGTGAAGTTGGAAGATTGGAAAAGTCTCAGTCCTGAATCCAAAAGATCTGGGTTCAAACTCGGCTAATCTACCAGCTTTATCCCTTTTTGTATAATTAAAAACCACACGTCGTGCATTTATTTTTCCCATGTAGCATAGGTCTATTTAAGTTAAATATATTTAAATAATATATAGGAGCATTTGTACAACCTTTGCTCCAGTGGTTGAGGGCTTCTGTTCGGAATGGCCGATCACTGGATCGATCCTCTCCCCAAGCACCGGACCAAAGGTTGTGTTTCTCTTTTCCCAAATTTAGAACACATGACGTGTATTACCCAAAACATTATGTGTATAGTTTTATTTTTGATAAATTATGTATATATATATTCAAATATATTTTATTATTTTTATTATTAATATTAATTATTATATAGTTTACTATAATAATTATATATATATAATTACATAATAAAAAAAATGTGATACACGACGTGTTTCCAGAGATACACTCTGTATACCTCAGATATAAAAGTTGTGGACAACCTGGATTTAGCCCGTGTTGCACAACGCCCTCCCCTCTCCCTGTTTCTTCTCTTGTACTACACTCGACCTCTCTTTTCCCAAATCTAATGATTTAGGGAGATTTACCATATGATTTATACTTCATTGTGATCCTAGGTCCAGGTATTCCCTTCTACAACATTTATGTCAAGTTTTCATAAGCATTTAGGGTTATTTGTGGATCAGCTGATCGTTCGGCTTCTGTGATACAGGGACGTGATTTGAAGAACACATGTCGTGTACTTTTTTACATGGCCTCACACTGAATGCTTCATGATTTGAAAATACATGGTGTTTAGGTTCGGTACACACTATTTACCAGCCCTTATTATAACCAAGTTTCTTTTTCACATGACCTCGCACACCATGTTCACGAACACAGCGTGTATGTTCGGTACACGCTGTGTACCCCATTTCTTTCAGACAGCCCATGTCTAGAACTTTAGAGGGCCATTTACCCTTTGTTCTTGTACAGTCTGTGTTGACCTCTCACACGATGTGTCCTGGATTGTTAGAAATGCTTAAATTATGGTCGTGTCTTTTCCAACACATCACCCGGACCGATTTGCATGAACACGGCATGTATGTTCGGTACACGCCGTGTATCCTTTCCAAGTCTTAGATGCTGACTCGGCATGTCTATCTAGTGAACACGAGATGCTACTTTCTCTCATAACATGTCGTGTACTCTATACATACATGTATTGTATCCTTCCCTAGTCCATTTTCTGTTCACTTAGTGTTCCTATCCAAAGAACATGCGATGCTAACCCGCTTTCACTACGCGCCGTGTACTTTGTATACACATGTCATGTACCTTTTTTATTTTTTAGTTTTCTGGAATTTTATTCTTTTAACTTTTATTTTCTCTTTCTATTTTTTTGGGTTTTATTTCTTTTTCAAGGTATGGAAGACAGAGACCATTCATGGGGGTAGTGGCCTGCCTCCTCCACTGAGGGCGAGAGGCCCATTTATCGTCGCATACGACTATGGCCCGCGACATCCCCAAATCCAGAATCTCTAGTGTACCAGCTCCCTCTATTGGATATCCTTCCACCACTCACTACCTTATCTGAGGATGGTCCTATTAGCACCACACCTCCACCATCTAGCACTGAGCCTCTGAGCACCACCCTTTCTTCTCCCCTAGCTGGCACTCCACATGAGCTCTCCTCATTCGCAGCTGATCCATCATCTACCACCCCATCCAGCGAGCCTCTGTCTACTGTAGCCACTCCGCCCCTTGAGAAAGCTCCCGATGCTGCACCACCACCTAGTCCGGGCCCTACGGGTGTTCCTTACCCTTGTATGGCGTTCCCAGTAACTAATTTGGTGCACGACAGGGTCCAGTACTTCTCTCACCACCCGATACCGTTGAGCAGCTGCTATCTTGACAGCCACGTCCCTCAGCAGCTGGGTATCTGGGGCGAGTTAGAGGATCTTCTTGAACACACTCCATTACTCAAGATATTTCAGGTCATCACCCCTATTTTCATATATTTATTTTTGTATTTTTCTGCTTCATTTGATTTCGACGGAGCAGAGTACCGGGAGACACCTGTTGATGCGGTCCCAGTGGTCCAGTTCCGGCTAGGCAGCTGACCATTTTCTATTACTATGACCACATTTTTCCAAGGGTGCGGTTTCTATCCTCATCCCATCACCCCACCCCCTATCTTCACCCTGACCCGTCCTGAGCACTCTGAGCCCGTTTCTATATGGTGGGAGATTGTTAGTCCTGACAACCGCTATGCCCCTACTTCCCAGAAGAGTACCCTCATCGCTGACCCTATCCTTCGCTTCACCCACTGGTACTTTAGTGTTATTCCTTTCCCCCGACATGAGGATATGGGGGTTGTGACCACTCATGACATGGATCTCCTCACCTGTGTCATCTGGCAGGACTACTCGGACCTCCCTTACCTTAACACCTCCTATTTTCATGCCATGTTTATCGGCCGTTAGGGCAACCTGAACGGTGGGTTTTATGCCACTAACATTGCCCACAACCTCATGTTTTTTTAGCCTTCTTTTCCCCATGACCTGTTAGGTTCCCCACAGTGGAAGGACTATCTCATGCTTATTCACATGGGATTGGTTTGGAAGAAGGGGGTGTTTACATCCTTTCCCAAGAACCACCCCAGCCACCTGCTGACCCTTCTACCCCCACTGAGGCACCTGCTCCTCCTTCCCCACTCCTTATGGCTTCCCCACCCCACAGACCTTCTTCTAACCCTCTTCTTCTGGCCTACCTTCTTCTATTCCACCAACTACCCCTACCCCTACACCCTCAGTTGATCTCTCCTTTACCCTCCATCTAGCCTCAATGGATCATCACTTGGTTCGTCTCGATCGACATCAATAATGACTAGAGAAGATATTAGGGCTTCTTCTTCAGCATCGTGGTATTCCACTACCCCCACCACCTGCCTCTACCTAAATTCCTAGCCCTTCTTCCATAGCACCACCATCCTTTACTGTAGTGGTCACAGAATCATTTCTCCTATACACTAGGGGCCCAGCTGCTACCACCATTGTGGCCTATCTAGGGAGTGATTCCGGGCTTCCTATTCCGAGTCCAACTCCTACATCTCATACTTCTATGACTTCTCTTTGTGATATCTTGTGCCTGTGTATATTGTGTATTATTTCAGTGTTCTCTCTCCAAGACCATCACTAGTACTCTGGCACGCTATGAACTATCCTTCTCCATCGCTCCTCGTCTTTCTTCACCTAGACACGAGGGAAGTATTTTTTCCATGTTTTTCCAATGTTTACTTTTCTTCCTTAGTTTACTTATTTCCTTACTTCTCGTTGTTCTGGTCCACTGTTGTGTCTCCACATTCCCTTAGTCACTTTTTGTGGCCCTTGGTGGACCATGTGCGATATTAAGTATGCGGGGCATCTCTCGACCACTTTAGTCTTTTCCCTTATTATCATTCTAGGAGACATCATTATTGGAAGATATATTTTAAAATGTGAAGACATTTTGGTTAATCACATTTCTATATAATAGAACTGAAATTGGGAAATTTTAAAAAAAATCATGCTTATTTTGGTTCTTAAAGTGTTTTAGCATGATTGTTGATATAGTTTAAATTACAACTTATAATCCTTGGATAATTACATCAATTAGACTAATCAATTATATGCAAGTCACGACCTGATTGTCTCTTTATTTGTTTTTTTCACTCTTGAGAGTTATTCTAAACCCTTTGTCATATCCTTTCTAATAACCTTTTTCTGGAGAGATTATTAGGATTTACATAACTAACAGAATATGCATGTTTTATTTTCAAAACATGGAAAAAATTTAATTACATTAAAATGATTGAGGCATTAGATTGTTCAAAACCCTTTATCTTGAGACCTACCCTATATCTTATCTTCGTAAAGCCCCTAGAAACCATGAATATCTATTATAGAACTCCATATAAAAAGCCTATTTCCCTTTCTTCTCTAATTTTTTTATGATTTTTCATGATTATTCACTTGAGCATAAAAGAATGGATTGACATTAAATGGCATATTTTTTGGAATTGTCATGAAATTAAGTATGGGGAGAGCCTCTTGATCAATTGGGGCACAAAGGTTTCCAAACCTCTATTCATGGAAATTCTCAAAGGATCCCTTTGTTCTAAGAAAAACAATGGTATAGAAATGTGACATTATACTCACTTGTTGGTTTGTGAACCCTACCTACCTAACTAAAGAAGACAGTGGTGATGAGATCATTTGGTAGATCTTGTTGAGGAAGATTTTACATTGAGATTAACATCGAATATCATGCCCTGTTATTTAAGAATTTAGCCTCCTTTTCAAGCCTCAGAGTTATTTTTTACATATTTACCTACCAACCTTTAGCCACAGAAACATCTACTCCTAACTGAAAAGTCCTCATGATTTTGGAAAATACATTTTCTAAAGTAGAGAACAAGATTTCTTGGAAACCTATGGATATAGTATATATATATTTGATTGAGCATAACTTTAATTTAAAACATCTTGAGTATTGAGTATATTATTGGTGAGGTAGATCATCAAGTGACTTGATTTTTTTTTGAAAGGTTGAAATATGTGTTTAAAAGAGGATGAGAATAGTTAATTGAATTATATGTGAGACATGATTATAATATCTAATGAATAGAAACTGTTCTGTAGATTTTTAGAATTTTCTCCTATGACTTATTATTTACATTTATGACTGACTGAATTACTTACTTTTAAAATATATACTCTCTTAATTAGATGTTGATAATTGCTTGAGGTCATGAAAATGACTATGTATGGGGGATTTTCATGCAACTGATTTGTGTATACATTTTCAGATACTTTATTGAAAATAAGAATAAGTTTTCAGCAATTACTTACTGCTTAGTGGACAAATACTTTGATTTTGGTAATCTTGTTCATTTTCAGGAGATTTATGGCCAAATAAACAAAATGGGGGATAATTGAGAAAAATTCACAAACTAAAATATGTGTACTTATACACACACCCTATACATTCAAACTCAGACATGGATTGACCAGGACAAGTACATGCCCAAGTAACTAGAAGTTGGTACACGTTGTTTTCCCACTATACACGTCATGTACACCCTTCTAGAAGTAGTTGGCAGATGAGAAGAAGTCTACACGCCCATGTGGATGGCTAACAGGGACACACTGAGTTCCCACAATACATGTCATGTATACCTGTCTAGAAGTGGTTGGTGGCAGAACCAATGAGACTACATGTTGTGTATGGTGGTGCTACACACTGTGTATATCTACCTACCAGGCGGCTCCCTGTTCCAAGTCACAGATAGTGTTTTGGGCCGCCTACTAGAGAAGAAAACAATGAAAACATTGAAAAAAAGTACGCACCATGTACTTTACAACACGCCGTGTAGTTCTATTTTTTATAAATAGAGGCATTGGCCTCCAGTTCAAAAAATAGAGGAAGGTGTGGATAAAAGGGTTGAAGGTCCGAAGGAAAGAAGCTCTCCTGTTGTACTACCACCATTCTACAGTCTACCAAAGAATCACTCCCTTATCAAAGTTTCAAGAAATGATAAACTCAGGTATCGAGGGTTTTGTGCTTATATTTACCTCTATGTGTAACTAAATATAAGTTTACCAGACCAAGGAAACTTTGTTAAAGTTGAACCCAAAGTGTTAGTTTATCTTGAACAACAAAACCTCATAAGCAATTTTATTTAATAAACAACATCTAAAGAATCCACAACCCCAATGCATTTCCCTCTTTATTTTCATCAAAACCAATTTTACCGTATTTTCTTTATTCGTTAAGTAATTCATTAGAGAAACTTAAAATCAATTATTCATTTTATCCAAACATAAAAAATCAACTCTAAATTGAGCATACTTCATTAAAACAAAAATACAAATTAGTTAATCGAAGATGAAAATAACTAATTTTTTCGTGTGGATCGAACCCTTTCTGGTACTATAATCATTAGGGTAAAAATACTTTGGGACACCTATAACATACCTTCAGGGAAACGAATCACCAATAATGTGGTATGTCATGATATAGTAAGGGGTAATGTGATATGGGGGTGGGGCTATCCAGGGGGTTGGGGGCTGTCCAAGAGGGAACGGGGTGTCCAGGGTGGGGGTGTCTAGGGGCTGTCCAGGGGGCTGGGGTTGTCTTTGGGGTGGGGGTGTCTATGGGGGTGGGGGTGTCAAGGGGGTGGGGGCTGTCCAGGGGTTTGGGGGCTTTCCAATGGGGTAGGGGGAGTCCAGGGGGTGGGGGTGTCCTGTGGGATGTGGGGGTGTACTGGGGGGTGGTGGTGTCCATGGGGTGGGATGGTGTTGAGGGGGGTGGGGGATTTTTTGGGGTTTGGGGGGCTGTCCAAGGGGGTAGGGGTGTCTAGGGGGTGGGCGTCCGAGCAGGTGGGTGGATTCCTATGGGGGTGGGGCTATCCATGGGGGTGGGGGTGTCCAGGGGTGGGGGTGTCTAGGTGGTGGGGTGGTGTCCAGCGGGTGTGGTGGCTGTCTAGGGATTAGGGGGCTATCCAGGGGGTAAGTGGTGTCTAGGGGGTGGGGTGTCCAGGTGGTGGGGGATGTACAGGGCACGCATGGGGGGTGGGGGGGATGTCCATGGGGTGGGGTTGTGTCCCGGGTGTGGGGGGATGTCCACGGGGGTGGGGGTGTCAAGGGGGTGGGGTATCCAAGGGGTGGGGGCTGTTCAGGTGGTTGGGGGTGTTGTCCAAGGGGGTAGGGGTGTCCAAGGGTGGAGAGGTGTCTAGGTGGTGGGGTGGTGTCTAGGGGTGGGGGGCTATCCAGAGGGTTGCGGTCTATCCAATGGGGTAGGGGTATCTATGGGGTGGGGTGGTTTTCAGGGGGTGGGGGATGTCCAGGGGGTTGGGGGATATCCAAGGGGATAGGGGTATCATGGGGGTGGGGGCTATCAATTGGGGTGGGGTGTACAGGGGGTGGGAGGACTGTCCAGTGGTTGGGGGGCCTTCCAAGGGGTTGGGGTGTCTGAGGGGTGGGAGTGTTAGGGGGGCTGGGGGTGTCCAGGGTGTGGGGGGTTGTCCATGGGGTGGGGTGGTGTCCCGGGGGTGGGGTATGTCAAGGGGGTGGGGTGTACAAGGGGGTAGGGGTGACCAGGGGGTTGGGGTGTCTAGGGGGTGGGGCTGTCTGTGGGGGTGTATAGGGGGTGGGGGTTTTCCATGGGGGTGGGGGAGTCCAAGGGTGTGGGGGTGTCCAGGTGGTGGTCTGGTGTCCAAGGGTGTTTTCTAGGGCGTTGGGTAGGCTATCCAAGGGGGTATGGGTGTCCATGGGGTGGGGTAGTGTCTGGGGTTTTGGGGGTTATCCAGGGGTTGGGGGGTTGTCCAAGGGGTTATGGTTCCAGGTGTGGGGTGTCCAGGGGGTGGGGGGCTGTCCAGCGGGGTGGCTTTCCATTGGTGTGGGGGTGTCCAGGGGGTGGGGTGTTCAGGTGGTGTGGTGGTGTCCAGGGGGTGGGGGTTTCTAGGGGGTTGGGGGATATCCAAGGGGGTAGGGGGTGTCCAGTGGGTGGGGGTATGTCCATGAGGGGTGGGGGTTGTTTATGGGGGTTTGGGTGTCCAGGGGTAGGAGTTGTTCAGGGGGTTGTGGGTCGTCCAGGGGGTGGGGTTATCCAAGAGGGTAGGGGGTGTCTAGGGGGTTGGGGTATGTCCAAGGATGGTAGAGGGTGTCCAGGGGGGGTGTCAAGGGGTGGGGGTGTCCAAGGGTGTGGGGGCTATTCAGGGTGGTGGTATTCCCCGGGGTTTTGGGGCTATCCAGGGGGTGGGGGTGTCCAGGGGTGGGGGTTTCTAGTAGGTGAGGTGGTGTCTAGGGGTGGGGTGTCTAGGGGGTTTGGGAGGCTATCTAGGGGGTGGGGGTGTCCAAGGTGGCTAGGGGGTCCAGGCAGTTGGGGGTTGTCCAGGGGTTAGGGGGTTGTCCAGAGGGGTGGGGGTGTCCAGGGGGTGGGGTGGTGTCTAGGGTGTTGCGAGGGACTGTCTGAGGGTTTGTGGGGGGGTTATCTATGGGGTATGGGGGTTATCTATGGGGGCAGGGGTGTATAGGGGGTGGGGTGTTCGGGGGGTTGTTTGGGGTTGTTTAGGGGGTTGGGGTGGCTGTCCAAGGGGTTAGGGGGGTTGTCCCGGGGTGGTGGGGTGTCCAGGGGAGGGGAAAATCGAAAGGGTGTGAGGGTGGGGTCCAGGGGTTGTCCATCAATTGTTTTTTTCAGTAGGTTTATCACCATAAGAAGCGCATAGAACTTTCCATTTAATTTCATTGATGCCCATAGGATGCAATTCTGGTCTGATGCCCCAATCCACCAAGTCACACTAAGACTGTAAATCATATTTTTTCTTTCCATTAACATTTAGAATAATAAAAATACAAATTTAACATATATTTTTTTTCAATCTGAATTACTTCTAAGAAATTACATAACAAATCAAAGAAGATATTTCTCTTCTTCCAATTATAATAGGTTTCAGTGGAAACATTTATTCTCTTTATGGATTTCATTTGAACCTTCCCAAATGAAAAACATAAATATTTCAATTCATTAAGCATGTTAGTTTCAGACATACACTGAGGTGGATCATCGGTCTCCATGGTATTTTCAAATATTCGATTATTAATTTCTATATGGATGGTCCATTGGTAAGAATCGTTGATGTCCCATAAAACTGAAACTATAGTTATTTTTTAGTCATTTGTATTGTGTATTATTTATACAAATAGGACATGATATTTTTCCCTTCATGATTCATTACATATATCATTGCATAAGCGTGGAAATAATTGATTGTCCACATAAGCATAGCAGGCATCTAAAATATGTCTTTCGAACATGCATCGTTTGTGCGAAAAACCACATCAAAAAGAAGTTTCAACTCTTTTATTAATGTTCTAATGTATAAATCTATATCATTGTCAGGATCATAAGGGACAGATATGAGTATACTCATGAAAGTGAGAAGTTATTTCATACACAACCATGGGGGAAGGTTATAAAAGTGTATAAAAAACTGGCCATGTACTGTGATGAGTAAGTCTCTGCCCAAATGGATTAAAACTGTCACATGAAAGACCCAGCCTTACATTATGCACATCAGCTGCAAAATCAGATATCAAGCATCAAATATATTCTATAAAAATCCATCTAAAGGGTGAACTAACTCATTATTAGTCTTCATTCTCTCGGTATTAGTCCATCTCATTTTTATTGATATTTCATCAGACCTAAAAATATTACAGAGTTTGGGGATCAATGGAAAGTGTCACATTACTTTATGTGGCACACAGGATGGTGTTCCATCAGCTTTTGGACTCCATCAGGATGTTTCATATTTTATACAATCATTTTATTCAGCAGTTTCTCCTCAGAATAAACTACAATCTTTCAGATAAAAGCATGAATTTTATTTCTTGAAAATCTAATTTCCTCAACTAACAACCATGCCATATAGTGGTTTGAGGGATTATATGTATAATATATAATTAATTCCTTCAAGAAGGTAAGAATTTAATCTATGGCAGTATTATAAATCCCATACATAGTTCTCCCATGAAACAACCGGATTAAAAATTTCTAGCTATTTCATTTTACTACATTGTCTATATACTAGAGTCATGGTAGAATCATTAAATTTTTTCACCCTGAAAGCATCATCATTTTAATTATACTAATAATTTTTTGGTTATATTGAAGTCATATTGGGTCATAATCCTTTCTTTTACATGATGATGAATAAATAGAAACTGGTCATATAACAAATTCCCTAATCCAGTCCTCTCATTTGGATCATAAAAAAGTTGAGATTTCATTTTCTCTCCATTGTGATACCACACATGTTAGTTTTATTGAAAACCATATTTGGTTACGTGGTAGTTGACTTCTTCACGGATCAACTGAGGCATTCCAACACAATTGTAACATGGTAAGCGTACGTAACCAATATCTGAAACATTGTGAGATGAAAAAATATAAAAATCTCTTCAAATTGTTTTCAAAATAGCTTGAGATCCGATCGGTTTTATGCATCCAACTTCTATCCATTATATAAAAAAATTGTTAAAAGTCATTTTGTCAAAAGAAATTAAATAATATTGAAGTTTCATTGAAAATATATTTATGTAAATGACAATTTTTCACTTTATACGAAACCATAACTGACACACTACTCTATATGAGAATCATAATATAAAAGACAAAAAAATAAAATAATTATAACAAAATATATTTAAACAACTACACATGAGTGTAAAATATCGTGTACACTTGTGGAATAGAATTATTCATGAGTTGATTAAATTTTTGATCGAAGAAATTTTTTATTTTAGTAGATTATTTGATTGAACACATAGACTAGCCAAGGGGTGGGGTGTCCAATGGGTCGGGGGTGTCCGGGGTTGGGGGGATGTCCCTTGGGGTGGGGGTTGTCCAGGGGGGATTTCCCAGGGGTGGGGGGTCGGGACGGAGGGGGGTGTCAGGGGTGGGGGTTTGTCCAGGGGGAGGGTTTGTCCTGGGGGTGGGGGGTGTTCAGGGGGTGGGGACGTGTTCGGCAGGGGTGGGGTGTCCTAGGGGGTGGGGTGGTGTCCAGGGTGGGGTGCTGTCCAGGGGCGCGGGTGGCTGGGGGGTGGGGCTGTCCAATGGGGATGGGGTGTCCAGGGTGTTGGGGAGGCGAGTGTCCAGGGGGGTGTGGTGGTGTCTAGGGAGTTATCCAATGGGGTGGGGGTGTCCAGGGTGTGGAGGTCTATCCATGGGGGTGGGGAGCTATCCTTGGGTATGGGGGGTGTCCTGGGGTGGGGTGGGGGTGAGGGGGCTGTCAAAGGGGGTGGGGGGTGTCCACCCACAAACTAGGGTCGTATAATCCCATCTCTATACAATTGTAGCATGACTTCAAGCCTATTATAGATGACCCAGAAGACTGTTGGTGAAAACAATGAATATCATACATATAAATCACAACACACCTAATTGTAAAAACACATCCAAATATCATATGTGGATTGGATTTTATCTTCCACTCTAAATATTATACATGAATTCTAAAAAACAAACCTAATTATAAACACACCTCTAAATTTTGATCTAGTTATGTAGCTTATTGATTCCTTGAGAGGCTAGCTAAGAGCTAATTCCAAGTTGTGATACAAGCTGTAAATATAGTATTTTCTATGTTTACAAAATGCATGTGTGTCAAATAAGACCCAATGTGTGTTTTTTAGGCATATAATACAAGTTTTGATGGGATGCTACTCATGGGAGTATGACGCTTGTTATATCATTAGGTGATATGGAGTTGTACAAATGTTAAATATTATGACATCAATATGGATAGTGGATAAGAACCTGAGTGATATTTCTATACAGAGATCACTTATTCTTTGAAGGGTAAGAGTGAGTGTTAGTGTGGAACTTCAAGAAAATTCTTAACACGTGAAATCAACTATACATTGGTTATATGTGATTCCTATTTATTTTGTAGAGTATCATAGTAGACAACACCCCCCCCCCCCCCCACACACACACCCCCCCTGTAGCCCCCCCTACCCCCTTGTAGCCTTCCCCTGGACTTCCCACCACCCCCCACCTGGATAGCCCCCCACCCCACTTGGAAATCCCACCCCCACCTGGACACCCCCCCCCCCCTCCTCCCTGGACAACCCACACACCCCCTCCCCCACTTGGATAGCCAACCCCCACCCCCTGGATAGCATACCCCCCCCCCCCCTCCCTCACCTGGACGGCCCACACCCACCCCCTGATAGCCCAACCCCTCCTTGGAAAGCCCACACCCCGCCCCCCACACCTTTACATCCCCTACCCCCTGCAGCCCCCCTGGATAGACCACCCCCCCCCCCATCTGGATAGACCCCCCCCCCTCCCACTCCACATGGATAGCCCACCCCTGACCTAAACAGCCCCCCCCCCCCCCCCACCCTACCTCGATAGCCCCCCCCCCCCCACACCCCTACCTGGACTGCCCACCCCCCCCCCCACCTGAACATCCCCCCCCACCCAACATTGACAGCCCCACCCCCTCCCTGGACAGCCCACACGCCCTACCCCACCTCGACATCCACCCTGACGTCGCCCCCTAATAGCTCACACCCCTCCTTGAACATCCTACACCCCCTCCCCCACACCATTGTATCCCCCCAACCTGCTGCATCCCCCTACCCCCTAGACAACCCATCCCGCCACCTAGACACACACCCCCCACATGGACAACCCCCTACCCCCTTGACAACCCCTCTTAGGGTAATTTTATTTAAAACCATTTTATTAATTAAGAAAGTCAAACCATAATTCATTATCCATTTCATTCAAAACAATCAATTCAATTTATCAAAACATGACAAATTCAATTTATAAGGATATATGGGTCACTTAGGAAATTTCATTTGGGAAAGGGGAAATCACCTACATGGTTAATTCCAATTTAAAAACTGGTCCAAGCACTTAAGAGGGTGGGGTGGTGTCCAGAAGGTGTGGTGGTGTCCAGGGGGGGTCTATCTAAGGTGGTGGGGGTTTTCCAAGGGGGTGGAGGTTTTCCAGTGGGTGGGGGTGTCTAGGGGTTGAGTGTCCAGGTGGTGGGGGTGTCCAGGGGGTTGGGGGTTGTCCAAGGGGGTGGGGTGTCTAGGGGGTGGGGTATATCAAAAGGGGGGGGTCCAGGGGGTGGTGGGGTTGTGCAGAGGTTTGGGGTGTCCTAGGGGTGGGTGGGGGTGGGGGGTTCAGGGGTGGCAATACCTATATAATACCTTAAAATTTACCTATACCCAATCCAACCAAAATCACAATTGCAATCCATCACTCAACCAACAACCAATTCATCCTGAATATCACTATACTTCCCATTATTCCTTGAACAAAAACTATAAATAAAAAATCCAAATCCAATTTTCAACTAAACTAAAGTCTATATAAACTACCATATCACCCCCTAAAAAATGGAAAACTAGCTACACAACTACCCTAACAATCCCCAATACCTTCGTATGGACCATCCTTATATTCATTACCCACCTTGAGACCATATGAATAAAAAAACCCTCTACCAACATTGAAGTGTAGAAAAAAAATATAAAAATAAAATAAGTGTTTGGTATACCATTCCACATACCGCACAAAACTCTGATTTAGGCCAAATCAAAACATAAAACAGAAAAAAAAAATATATGCAGAACATTAAAACTAAGGTAGAACATACTAATTTGAAGTGTAGAAATAAAAAAAATTCTTTATTGAAGATGTATCTATTGGTTGGAAGAAGTTTCTCACCCTCTGGTAATGAGAGACCTTCAGGAGCTTTGGATTAGGGCACCTCTAATCAGCCAGACTAGGAGCTGGGCTACTTTGTTTTTTGGGGGAAATCTTTCCCATCGGTTTACTCAAACTATTGGAAAATATTTATTATAAAAACACAATGCCAATGGTTTGAATAAACTATTGGGAAATGTTGCTATTTTTATAGTATACCAAAGTTTATTCACACCTATTGGTATAAAACCATTAGGAAAACCTCAATTCCAAATAGTGGTAGATTTTTCTATACTATACCCCTTATTGAGCATCTAAACTCACCCCTTTATATTTTATTCCATGTCCCATGGAAAATAGATTGATTACTACATATAATGTATGTATTATAAAATATATATATTTTTTTCATATGGTGTATCTTTAGTTTTCAATTCAATGTAATATTCAATCATATATATAGTTTCCCAAAACTAATAAATTATTGGATCATGTGAACTATATATATTTTACTAATATTATAAACTAAACCTTAGCTCTAGAATACTAGAGTAAATGTGTTACAATTAGTATCAATTCAAGTTTAATAGAAATCTTAGAAACTAGATTTAGAAGAACATAGTTAGAAAACATATCCCTATAAAAAACCTTAGGATATTATAGAAATATTTAAATATTTCATGACATGAATTTATAATAAATGCATAAAAATGATGTATAATATATGGTTTTATTCATAAAATAAATAAGTATATACAAATGTTTATAAATGGAACCAAATAAAAGGAATGAAAATCATGTCAATACCCTTATCTAATATAAGTATTTCCTTCC
This sequence comes from Viscum album, assembly GCA_963277665.1. Taxonomy (NCBI): domain Eukaryota; kingdom Viridiplantae; phylum Streptophyta; class Magnoliopsida; order Santalales; family Viscaceae; genus Viscum; species Viscum album. The sequence continues at coordinate 904,243,547 of OY728151.1, forward strand.
GTAGTAATACATTAAAAATGGTGTCACAGATGATAATATTTTAAATATATTAGGTTAGTTAACTTAGGTTATGACTAATAACCTTTCCCATATGGAACAACATTTTTCTCCACAACGTGGTGTACCATTTTAGGATCACCTCAGGATGTAAAAACATAGATCCTTAAATGGAACCATAAATCCAATACTAGATTAAAAATAGATCAAATACCTATATAAGGTATTATTTACTTGGGGATTCTGTTAAAGGGATATGGTTATCATGGTTGTGTGCTGACTAAAAGAATATATTGATCAATAATGGTGTCTGATTAAAAAACCAACTTCGAAGAGGATATATATAATATGAATTAGAAGTATCCTGAGGTGATATTCTTTGAGAAGTTATTTCCATGTTATCAATAAGGAAAGATGGAAAGTAAATTCTTAAATTTTAGTCAATACAAAGAGGAAGTTATTTATGATTATGAGAAAAATTTTATAAAGTTTTAAATACATGGAATGGACTATGCATGAATTCTAGAAAGTAAGATTGATCTCTTTCTGTATGGGTTAAAGCCCATGCTTCAAAGGGAATTAGTATCTCAATAATTTTCCTCGTATGGGGAGAGAGTGACTTGTACCATCATGACAAAGAAAGATTTATCTAAATCTTTTACTTTTAAAATTAAGTAAGAGAAGTGGGGTATAGAAGGGAACCATTTTGAAAATATTTTGAAAAATGATAAGAAGGGAAGGGTATCAATTATTACCTATAATAACTATGGGAATAAAGGACTTGGTTTTTTATTAAAGGAAATGGGAGTTTGTTACAAGTGTGAATATAAAGTCCATTAATCTCATGAGTACATGGGAATGAATGAATTCAAAAAAATAAATGATTTAATTCAAATGAGAGGAGAAACATTCAAATCAAATCCCATAGGATCAAGGAAACTAATCTCCAAAAAGGATAATGGAGAAAGCTTGGGAATATATGATCACAATGGAAAAATTAGAGGTTGAAATCAATGTTATAGTATGTAATTTGATCAAAAATTAAAATTTAGAAGATTCATTATTTGATTTTCGATCTACGCACTCTTTTATATCTTTCATGTTTTCTAAGAATATTGAATCATCCCTTGACACACTAATGATTTTTTAATTAAATATCTTTATGGAAATCATATAATAATGAAAGTATATTTTTATATCTCTGTTAGAATACATGGAGGCTCATTATTTTAAAACCTATTTAGTTCACATATGGTTGAGTATAGCATAATATTATGGATAGATTGGTTGTCAACATATAATGTAAGAATTTATTATTGTGAGAATGAGATTAGAATATTTATTGATGTAATTGATCCTTGTTTTTAGAGGAGATGTTTCTTGAGTCATGCAATGAACCACCTTCAATTTCCCATAATAATAAAATTTTGGGAGAATACGAATCATCAAATGAGAAGGATATCCTCTAAATAGATGATATGTCTATTTTGTGGGATTATATTGACGTATTTATAAACAAAATACATGTATATACACCTAACTATGAAGTTTGGTTCTCTGTTGACCGTATCCCCAATGAAAACCTATATCTAATACCCCTTGTAGAATTACTCTAGTGGAATTGGTGGAATTAAAGAAACAACTATAAGATTTGTGTGATAAGAGATTCATATTCCCTAGTATTTCACATTTGAGAGAACATGTCTTATTTTTTAAAAGGAAGGATGGATTTATGAGGTTGTGAATCAGATAAAAATAAATCAATGAAATAACTATAAAGAACAAGAATCATTTACAATGCATGGATGATCTATTTCATCAACATCAAGGAACTCAATACTATAAAAATATTGATCATTCTTATTGTTATTTTCAATTAAAATTCAAGAAGGGTGATATACTAAAGATGTATTTTCTCACAACGTATGGAAATTAATAATTCATATAAATTTTCATTGGGTAAACAAAATATCCATGTATTTTTATGGATCAAAAGAATAGATTATTAAAGGATTATCTTAATAAAAAAAATTGGTTTTTATTTATGTCATCTTGATACACTCTATGTGATAAAAAGAGTATAAAGTCCATTTTTTTAATCATCTATAACACATTAAATTAGAAAGAGTTATATGATAAATTTATTTAGTTCAAGTTTTGGATTTAAAAAATCATATTTTCTTAGAAAAATGGTCTCCAAGGATGGAATTTTGGTTGAACCCACAAAAACAGTTTGTTAAAGAATGTCCTACAATAATGAAAATAAGTGAGATACATAGTTTCCTTTATTTAGATAGTTATTATTCATCATTTCTTGAAAATTATTCCTGGTTATCTAATATGTTAACCCGGTTGATAGGTAAAGGGGTCTAATTATCATGGTCAAAGGAATGTGAAGAAATTTTTGAGGAAATAAAAAATAGATTGATCAATTCAACGGTATTTTATTAACCATCGTGGAAGGAAGAAATTTTTATATAAAGTGATACATCAAATAAAGGACTAGGGTGTGTTCTTATGAAATATAATAGAGTTGCTTATTATATATCAAGGCAATTGAATACACATAAATAAAACAATCCAAATAATGATTTTATGCTAGAAATTATAATGTTTTCATTGAAAATATGTAGGCACAATATTTACATGGAATGATATGTAATATATTCTAATAAAAAAGGTTTGAAGTATATATTCACTCGGAAAGAGATCAACATGAGAAAAAGGATATGGTTGTAACTACTCAAAGACTATGATTATGCAATGCTCTATCATCCTAGGAAGGAAAATATGGTAAAAATATTATTTATGTATGAAGCATCAAGAAGACTTATATAAGATGTGGATGGAAAATAATTTAATATTCAAGGATCACTTCTACAAAACAAGCCTTTAACCAACTTCAAATTTATCAGTGCTAGAAAAATGCGATGCTAAAGTCCATCTTTATCAGTGCTAAAATAAGCAGAAATAACTGAATCCCTTTATCAACACTTTATTTTTAGCCTTCGTAAAGGGTACCATTTATCAGCAATTTATTTTTAACACTGATAAAGTGTACCCTTAATCAGTGTTTTTTTAGCGCTGATAAAGGTCCATTATAAAATAAAATAATTAAACAAAAAAATAACAATTTAATTAATTAAATGATTATTATTAAAAATGAATAACTTGAATATACATATATATATAATTTAAAATTTAATAAATAGTATATATTAAATATATAGATATATAAAATGCAAAAAATGAAATAATTAAACAAATAAAAAATTTATATGAGTAAATTCAGAAAAATATTAAACACTTTCTTAATAAAATAATTAAATGTAAAAATGAATGAATTTAATATAAATTTATATATATTATAAATATTAATAAATATTATATATTAAATATAGATATATAAAATGAATATATTAAAATAATTAAACAAAAAAATAAAATGACTAAATTAAAAAATTATTTAAAAATTTATAAATGAAAAAATTATTAATAAAAATGAATAAGTATAATATATATATTAATTATAAATACTAATAAATAATATATATTAAATATATATATATATATAATTTTTATTAAAAACATATTAATGCCTTTTTCATTTATAATGTTTTTTGATTTTTTAATTTAAAATATATAAAGTGTCATGTGATGCATTGATTTCACATATATATATATAATTAATGCATTTTTATATACAACACCCACACAAATATATTTACGCAATATATAGAAACATGGACGCCTAATATTTATGTTGTCTATTCTAATTTTAATATATTTTATAATTTTATTATAAAATGATACATTTAATATGTTGTGTTTTTAATTGGTCAATTTTATTTATTTATTTTGAATATTATTATATTTAGGCTATTATTTATTCATTTTTAATATATATTTTTGAATTTGATCATTTTCTATTGTTTATTTATATTTATTTATTTAATATATTTATGTATTTTCAATATGGATTCATATTTACTTCAAAATATATATCCATGTTTTTTCAATAAATATATTTAATTAACAAAACAAATCCATTTTTTTAATATTTTTAAAGTGTACTCATTTTGATTTATTGAATTTCAATATTTTTTAAAATGCATGTATTTGAGATTATATATCAACTAATAATGTTAAAAATATATTTGTAAATAAATATTTATAAGTAAATATATTTATAAATGTATATTTACTATATTTATAAATTTATAATTTATAATTATTATATATTAATAATTATTATATTTCAAATAAGTGTTTATATAATTATAAACAAAATAATTATCTATATTTAAAAAAATATATAATTATACTAAATTTATTTAAATAATTATAATTTTAAATCGTTTATCAGTGCTAAAGTTTTAGCATTGAGAAAAGGAATATTTATCAATGCTAAAAAAGAATGGATAAATTTCCATTTTATCAGAGCTTTGCAATTTAGAAATGATAAATGGGTTTTTATCAGCGGTTTTCTAAAAGCGCTCTTGAAGTGTCCCTGATAAATTTAAAATACCTCTAACCATGACTTAGTCACTTGTGATTCTCATGCTCTTTCAGAAATCCTTTGTTGTTGGCGCGACTAGTCTATATTCTCTTGGATGAATCAAGGCTAAAATCCAATATATGCAATTTTCTACTTTTCCTATATCGTTGCCTGATTTTTTAGGTTCCAAGTTTTGCATTTTTGTGTTTTTTTTAACCAAAACAAACACTACATCCCATATACTTGCCACTAAAATACAATGAGTGGTTCTATTTCATCTTTTTTTCCATAGAAAATGGTTTTTAAGAAATATAAGGATGTTTTTATATGGTAAGTTAAGTGCACATATGTGTGTGTGCTTTTATGGATAAATAAAATATATTTTGCACCAAACACTACTAAAAAGGTATTCATGGCCTTTTCGGAAGATCAAATTGAGTTTAGTTAAACATTTAAGATTTTAATCCATTTCTCCATCATGTATCTATATCCCTTAGCATTGACACTAGACTTTAGTGCTCGGGAAGTGTCTCTAAAGTGATTTGTTGGCTTGGATTGGGAATTATTTGGGTATACTTAATAAAAAATGTGACAAAATTTAATCTAAGTGAAATTGGGGATATTGGTATTGATTATATTCAAAATAAATTACATTCCAGACATAACAAGCAATCCATAAATATGTTTGGATAATATAATTATGTTGGAAACTTGAGCTACAGTATGAATTCTTGGATTTTTTTGTTTTCTTTTTCCATAAACTATGTTATCGAGTCTCATGCCTCTAATTTAGGAGTTTATAGGTAGAAATCTATAATGTATAGTATCCATGGTTCCTCTAATATTTTATGGTAATATATCATAATAATAAATTTAGGGTTTCATTGAATATATTCATTTCAGTTATAAAAGTAAAAAAATTCTAGCTTAATACTGAGCATGAGTTCAAAAATTCACACTTTGAAGGGATGTATTTTATTGGAGGGATCTTATGGTGGATTAAAAAAATAACCAAAATTTGAAGGTGAGAAATCCTTGAGTAGAAAGAATTGATGTAAAATATCGGTGGGGGAGATTCATTTATTGAAGACCATCAGAGTTGAGGTATTCTAATTCCTCTTCAATTGATGAGACTTTTTGAGTGATTTCATCAGTGTAGAAACATTGGAAACTATAATCCTTATTTTGAATATTGGATGAGAAACATTTCTATCAAGGTGGTTAGTTGGGTAACCTCCAATTGTCCTTTTGAGCTGTTCCTTCTAGGTAGGGTCATTAGATATAACTGGTATATTATTTATGGATGGTTATCCTAATTAGGATAAGGTTGGGTTTATGACCATATAAGTGACTTTTATGATGATTAGAGTGATTAAATATAATAACAAAATTTATACCTTTAATGGATGATCTTTTTTTATATTTTACCTGGTTTTTTTCTAAGCTTCCTATCAAGAGAGTTGTGGAAATACCTATCAATCTACTAGCTAAAAGAGGGATAATTTCTATTCAGACTTCTCAAATTTCTCAAAATAATTTTTTAGAGAAAAATATACTTGGAATAGATTTAGTACAATGTCTTCATTGGGACTAGTATCTCAACCTTGTGAGTTTTATTCCTCCTTCCAATGAATAGTGATGAATGTCTAAATTCATATATAGAGTATATAATTTTGAATAGGTAAACTATTATGGAACACTTTCCAATTCCAAAAATCAATGATTTATTTTATAGGTTTAAGTGTATAAAATGGTTCAAATAGTTCAAATTATTATATGGGAATATAAACTCTGAGTTAGACCTGATCGTGTTTTGAAGCTAATATGGTCAAATTTGTACATAATCAAGCATTTTGGGTTTTAAAATTATCCAAAAATGTTCATTGTGATGTTGAAATGAATATTTCATTATATTTTTATACGTTTTAATCCAATTTCATAATCCCTCTAGGGATCTACATGGGAACCACAATCACTAAACATAAGGGGAACCATAATATCTCTCTCCCCCTTTCACTTACCTATACCTACAAAATCCACCCCTATTGAGAAAAGGCATTCCATATTCATACAAGACCACAATGAATTTCATCTCCATCAGCTATCTTGAAATAATCATACAACACATAATAGTTGTAAGAAACATAAATAACATTTCCTAAAAAAGGAACACAGGTTTCACAAATAACATTGTGTAAATAAGGATTTATTTGGGTACGATAGATGTTGTAACGCCCGAGACTTTTATGAGAAATATTTTGTTTTTATGTTATATAAATCATCAAAGGAATCTTTCACTACACACAACACTATCTTGGCTTGCTTTACACGCAACTGCGGCCTTCCTCGATAGCTTGTGTCGTACGCAATACCGAGTTTCACCAAACAATGATATGCTATTAAAATATTATTAAAACTAGCCGTTATGAATATTAATAACCACTTTTTGAAATTATATAAATTTTATTTTTCAAAATGGACTTCATTTTTGGATTCGGAATATCGAAATTATCCTAGGGTAAAATTTTGGTATTTTTCTGAAAACTTTCAATTTTTGATGAATAGTGAAACCACTAAGTGTTAGTTAAAAAAACTGAATTTTTCATAAAATTTAATTTTACCGCTTCTGTGAGTGGAATTTCGAAAATCCGAGAGACACGGTTAATATCAAGGACTAAAATTTGGTTCAATGAGATGAAAATAATTTTTTGGTGAATAGTAACTTTTTACTTTTTTTTACCACGGATAAAAGTAAATAGGGTAATTAAGGGTAAAAATGATATTATTATTACCCTAACACATGTCCTAATTCTATTGGACAAGTATAATTCGACCAAAAACAACCTTAGGAATAAAATATGACCATTTAGTCCCACTTGGATTAGATTAGGACATTTATTATTAATTTATTTAAAGAAGGGTTAAAATAGTTAAAATCAAAGTTTAATAAGTAAACCATTTTTAATATAGGGTTATACATAAGATAAATTCGACTATAAATATTTATTAGAAATATAAAAAGATTTCCTACATAATGGTATTTTATTTGTAATTTTTAGACATTAAATAATTTAATTTATTTATGACACAATGATGATGCAGTAATTATCTTATTAATGAAATATTGACATAATTGATGTTATAAATACCCAAATAAATGTAATTTGAGACTTTTTATGAATTAAAATAATTTTCTAGGTTAATATGACATGTTAGTATTGATTTAAGTAACTTGGTTCTAACTAATAATTCTGTTATGATTTTCACAAAAATCAATTACTAAATAGTGTCAAAATTGACATAAAATAGTTTTTAAAACAAATATTATATTATTAATTGTTATTTTATTCCTAAAAATCTATGTTTCAGAAAAATGACTTAGATAATGTTATATATGTTAATAATAAACAACTTGGGGTTCTTTTGGCTTGATATAGTAAGTTTATTAACCTTATAGTGTAAGAAAACAAGAAGACACGGTAAAAGTTAAATTATCTAACTTAAAGTTAAATCTAAACGATAAGGTTAAAATTGATACCTAAACTTGTCTAAATTATATTGTATGAGATTATTTCGACACATCCCCACCTTATCCTCTAAATAAATTAATTTGGAGCTCTTTAAAACCAAACTTGACTTTATAATAAAATAATATTTTTAGTTATTTCAAAGGTGCCCCTCTCCTCCCCTATAAAAGGGCACCTCCTCCCTCTCTTCCTCACACCACTTTGAGCCTTAAATCTCTGCCAACCCCTGCCACTCTCTCCTCTCCACTTCCCTAGATAAATCCTAGAGGTCTTGGTCTTCTTCAAAGACCAATTTTATTTCCCTAAAAGAAGGTCTCAAAGAAGCACTTCAAAGAAGAGGTAATGTCTGTTACCGATTCTTTCATCTTTATTTCTTCTTCCACTTCTTCTTCTTTAGTTGTTTCAATATGAAGTAATAACATCAGTATCACTCATATAATGATATGTTATTATAAGTATGAAACAACCCTATTTCACCATCTATCCATCCTACGAAAAAAGAAATCACCACGCGTGCATACGTACGGAATAGTGTCTCCACGCAGTGGTGTAATCTATTTTCCACCACCACTTTACTTGGATGGTTATAATGGTGTAAATAATGACTATATATGACTATTATAAATTGATACTGATTATGAAATAGTATACATACACTCCAATACAATTCCATGATCATAGGAACGATATCATCACTCGTGCGTACGTACGGAATACCGTCTCCACGATGTGATGCGACTCGTTCTACATGATATTCATTTCATAATGATTATATAAATGAATTGAATGAATGAATATAATATATATTACACTAATACCATTCTGGAAATTAGGTATCTATAACCTAAAGAGAAGAATAATAATTTATTCAACAAAACACGCATAAGAACAAAAAGTAATAAACACCCGAATAACAAGTAGTAATGAAATATTACTAATAAGAAGCTAAGAATATGACCATATATGATATCATAACAATGAGTATGATTCTGGAATAAGTCAATAACATTATTTAAATCATTATACAGGAGGTTCGGACACTTACGAAGCAAATCGGACCTAAGGTAAGGGAAATATCACAATCTCATTTTTATCCGAGATTGTTTATACTTTGATATTTACTGGGGTGTATTTTATCATCCACATCCATGTTTCCTCAATATGTAATATTATTTGCATCCATATACAATTGTTTGAATCCAATTTTTCCCTTTGGTGATTTTTTAGTAAAAGATATGAAAGGAATCTTTTGTCGTTTTTCGTACGAGGTACTTTTTGACTTTTCCGACAAAAGTACGAGAAAATGTTTTTTTAACTTATACGGCATGAATGGATTTTTAAAACATTACTTCCAAGAAGCTTCATTTAAAAGTTTTCAAGTTTATTTTTAATCAAATTCTTTTAGTTTAAAATTATATGACATGTTAAGAAGTGAAAATGTTTTTGAAGTAGAAAGGATATTTTCCTCAAGAATGGAGTTCAAGTGTTTTATCAAAATTATTTTCCATCTAAGATAATATAAGGTTCTGTTTCCATCCCTATTATTACATTGATTTGATTATGTTGTGATGGAATTATTTTATGAATCCATTTATCTTATATGAATTGTTTTATGATGTCATGTTGTTTAAGAATCTCATTTTTATTACATGGGTTATGCAATGATGTATGATTTATAATTTTGTGGCACACATAAGAATGGTATCATTATGAGATGGGTGGGACCTATATCTCCCTCCAATGCCTTGGGTAAAGATTTTATATCTCATGAGATAGACATGGCTGGAACGGTAGGTTATACCGGTTCAGTGAAACAGGACTGAAACAAGGAGTGAACTCGGTTCAGAAATGGACTTTGTCGACTAAGATAGTCTTGTAAATGAGTCTTGACTAATAAGAAATGATTCTCTATGATTATGTGTGTATTCCACAAAGTTTAATGTTTTAAGTTTTGATTATTGGGATTACATTTCACTACCATGATCTATCCCATGTTATGAAATTATGATCTCTTTTGCAGGTTAAGATTTCCAAAAGTTATGTTCTTATGAATTTGATGTGATTGATATTTATTTTGTTTACCCTTACTAAGCATTTGAGCTCACCCTTTTGTATGTTTTCTTTCCCCAGGTCAGGAAGAAGGTTTTTAAGTAAGATATGCCAAAAGGGACTATAGATATAATGAGATAAATGGGAGATAGTATAGACGCTTTATGAACCAGTTGTTTATGTTTCCCAGTTTCTAAAGACATTATACCTATACGGTACTTTGGTGGTTTTGTTATATGTTGTAATAATTATGCTTCAATTTTGAAGTATTAACAATGTATGTAAAGTATGGGTCATTATAGTTGGTATCAGAGGAAAAGGAGGTAGGAATGTATCCGATCCTTGGGAACTCTCACATGTGAGCGTTGGACGAAGCATGGATCTCCGCCCAAGGGCTTCATGAGGAAATGGCTGCCACTGGGGATGGTGGTGTGTCCCGCCCAGGGGGTGTAGCCACCCATGGAGTGCCCTGATAGGTATCAATTATAGTCCACTGGAAGTAATTCCAGACCGCTATAGTTGGTATCAGAGGAAAGTTATAGTCAACCTTTGGAAACTAGGATGTGAAAGCCTTAGTAAGAACCCTAAGGATAAGTCTAAGCATAGAACACAATATTAGTGTTTTAGAAATGGCCATGAATAACCTAGGATAAGACCTTAAGTGTGAAATTTTATTCTTGATTATGTGGTTTTCCTATTATAATTAGTGTTGCTCACACTATTCTTCTTGGTTTTAGTCAATGGCTGGAACCCGAAGGAACCGTGTTAATGCGGAATGCGACGGGCAATGCAATGACTGTCCCCCTGAGCAACCAAACGTTATGGGAGCTGGAATGAAAAATCTTGTAGCCATGCTCACACAACTTTATCAAGCTATGAATCATGCAGGACTTCCAAATGAGCAAAGGAAGGAGCAACATTCTGTTGAATCCTTCATGAGGCAGCGTCCACCGTCTTTCAGCGGGTCTACTGGTCCATTAGTTGCTGAACAATGGATTAGTTCTACTGAAAAGATATTTTCAGTTCTTCAATGTTCTGATCATGATAAAGTCATCTTAGCAGTGTATCATTTGGAAGGTGATGCTGATCAATGGTGGAATCTTATTAAGAATATGAGGCAAAGGGATGAAATTGAGTCCATGGAATGGGACGAGTTCAAGCACTTATTTTTCAATAAGCACTTCCCTCATATTCTCCGAACAAAGATGGAGAAAGAGTTTCTTGAACTGAAGCAAAAGGATGATGAATCTGTTGGTACCTATGAAGTAAAGTTTACAAGACTTTTAAGGTACGCTTCTGGTATTATTATCCAACCTGAGAGTAAGATCGATCGATTCTTTAGTGGCTTAAAACCAAGTCTTCGAAAGGAGTTAGCCATAAGGGACTTCAATATCTACGAGGAAATCGTTCGATGTGCTCTCAAAGTCGAGATAGAGATTGGAGTAACCCATCAGTCATATGGGTTTGATAAGAAGATGAAAATGGAATTCAAAGGAAAATCTAAAGAGCACACTGAAAAGAAGATGAGCTTTCCCTTATGCTCAAAGTGCGGAAAGAAACATGGAGGGAGTTATCTTAAAGGGACAAGTAAATGTTTCAGGTGTGGAAAGGAAGGTCATCGGGCATTTGAATGTCGCGATGATGGGAAGAAGATGTCTAATGATGCAAACAAAGGATGGGATACACAGAATGAACCTACTACACTTCAATGTTTCAAGTGCAAGGAGATGGGACATTATGCCAATAAATTCCCTAATCCAAGGGTTGATGATGATGGTCGACGTCAACAAACTCTTAAGGCTAAAGAAAAAGGAAAGTCACATGAAATTTCTATCAGCGATGTGGAGTACGATAACGGTGTGGTGAAAGGAACACTTACCATCCACTCTAAAGTAGAAAATGTTTTATTTGATTCTGGATCCATCCACTCTTTTATTTCTGAAGAAGTTTCTAAGGGTATCACCGTATTACCTCAACAATTAGATGTTGAGTTAGCTGTGACAACACCTAATGGCACAACAGTCGCATCAAAAGTTTATAATTCTTCTCCGATCGAAGTTTGTGGGAAAGTGCTTCCTGCAAATCTTGTGATCCTTCCTATAGTGGAATTTGATGTGATTCTTGGCATGGATTGGCTTTCTTTATATGGAGCTCATATCAATTGCCAAAGAAGGGAAGTCACATTTCATATTCCAGATCAATCTATGATCGTCTATCAATGCAAGGATGAACATAACCTTCCAGTGGAAATTTCTTCCATCTTATGGGTCTTGATTCCACTAAATAAAGGTCATTTATATCAAATGGTTGGTGAGAAACTAACGATTAAGAATATGCCCATTGTACGGGAGTTTGATGATGTCTTTCCGGAGGAATTACCGGGTCTTCCACCAAATCGTGAAGTTGAGTTTTCAATAGAACTCGTACCGGGTGCTTTGCCTATTTCAGAGACACCTTATAAAATGGCCCCAATTGAGTTGCAGGAATTGAAGAAGCAACTCCAAGAGAATCTTGATAAGGGATTCATACGCCCTAGTGCGTCACCTTGGGGAGCACCTATTCTATTTGTTAAGAATAAAGATGGATCAATGAGACTCTGCATTGATTATCGAGAACTTAACAAGATCATTATCAAGAAAAAATATCCTCTCCCACGCATTGATGACTTATTTGACCAACTACGCAGAGCTCAATACTTTTCCAAGATTGATCTTCGTTCAGGGTATCATCAATTAAGGGTCAAAAGGGAGGATATACCAAAGACGGCTTTCCGTACAAGGTATGGACACTATGAATTTATAGTGATGCCATTTGGTCTTACTAATGCCCCTGCTATCTTCATGGATCTGATGAATATAGTCTTTAGAGACTATCTTGATCAATTTGTGGTAGCCTTTATAGACGATATTCTTTTCTATTAAAAGTGCAAGGAAGAACATGAAGATCACATGATAATTATATTGAATACCCTGATAAAGGAGAAGCATTATTCCAAATTTACCAAGTGTGAATTTTGGCTTCAAAAAGTTTCATTTTTGGGTCACATAATCTCAAAAGAGGGGATATCTGTGGATCCAGCAAAACCAGAGGTTATCGAAAGATGGTCGAGACCAACAATAGTAACTGAGATCCGAGGTTTTCTTGGTTTGGCTGGATATTATCGACGTTTTGTGAAATATTTTTCACGGTTATCTAATCCACTCACCAAGTTAACTCGGAAAGGAGTTAAGTTTGTTTGGACGGAAGAATGTGAAGAGAATTTCAAGGAGTTGAAAAGAAGGTTATCCAGTGCACCTGTGCTCACACTGCCTTGTAGTGGAGAAAGGTTTGTGATCTATAGTGATGCATCCAAGAATGGATTGGGGTGTGTTCTTATACAAAATGATATGGTGATAGCTTATACCTCACGATAGTTGAAAATCCATGAGAAAAATTACCCAACTCATGATTTGGAGTTAGCTGTGGTAATCTTTGCATTATAGATTTGGACGCATTATCTTTATGGAGAAAGGTGTGACATTTATACTGATCCTAAAAGTTTAAAGTATATTTTCACACAAAAGTAGCTGAATATGCATCAAAGAAGATGGTTGGAGCTGATTAAGGATTATGACTGCTCAATCCATTACCACCCTGGGAAAGAAAACAAGGTGGAAGATGCATTAAGTCGACAAGACCATGCCAGTTTATCCATGATGAGGATCACAAAACATCCAATATTTATGGATTTACAAAGGATGGATCTTGGAATTATAATGGAAGGGGAAAAATATTATCTTTCTCAAATGAATGTTCAACCATCTATACATGTGAAGATTAAAGAGGCATAGAAAGAAGATGTCGAGTTACAAAAGAAGGTGAGAAATGTTCCTGAATTCAACCTTGATTGTGATGGGATAATAAAGTTCAGGAATCAGGTTTGTGTTCCTTCCATCCCGGAATTAAAGAAGGAGCTGCTGGATGAGGCTCATAGTTCCTCATTCTCTATTCATCCTGGAAGCACGAATATGTATAGGGACCTGAAAGAGTACTTCTGGTGGGATGGCAAGAAAAGAGATGTTGCTGAATTTGTCTCTCGATGCTTGGTTTGTCAACAAGTTAAAGCTGAGAGACAGAAGTCTAAGGGGATGTTACAACCATTACCCATACCCAAATGGAAATGGGAAAACATCACTATGGACTTTGTCACAGGACTTCCTAAAACATCCAAAGGCAATAATGCTATCTAGGTCATAGTTGATCGTCTTACCAAGTCTGCACACTTCATTTCTATTGGAGAGGATTTCTCTATGGATCAGCTTTCCATGATATATGTAAAGGAAGTGGTAAGATTTCATGGAGTACCACTTTCTGTTATATCTTATCGGGATCCGAGATTTACCTCGAAGTTCTGGCGAAGTCTTCAGCATACTCTGGATACAGAGTTGAGTTTCAGCACTACTTATCATCCTCAGACAGACGGCCAGTATGAGAGAACAATTCAAACTCTAGAAGATATGTTGAGAGCTTGCTCTATGGATTTCAAAGGTGGTTGGGATCAACACCTACCATTGGTGGAATTTTCTTATAATAATAACTTTCACTCCAGTATTCAGATGGCTCCTTATGAGGCTCTCTATGGAAAGAAATGCAGGACTCCAACTTGCTGGGATGAAGTTGGGGAAAGAAAGCTATTAGGACCTGATCTCGTTGATGAAATGGCAGAAAAGGTCAGATCTATTCAAAAACACATAAGAGAAGCTCAGATTCGACAGAAAAGTTATGTCGACAACCGAAGAAAAGACCTAGAGTTTGAAGTGGGTGATAAAGTGTTCTTATGAATATCTCCCTGGAAGAGGGTCATGAGATTTAGAAAGAAGGGGAAGTTGAGCCCTAGATATATCGGTCCTTTCGAAATACTGGATCGTGTTGGGAAGGTAGCTTACCGATTGGCACTTCCACCGAATCTCTCTTAAGTTCATGATGTGTTCCATGTATCTCTCCTGAGAAAGTACATACCTGATCCTTCACATTTACTTAGCTCAGAAGTTGTACCACTGGAGCAAGATCTTTTTTATGAAGAACAACCGATAGAGATTCTGGATTGTAGCGAAAGAGTCCTACGAAACAAGACCACTCGCTTGGTGAAAGTTTTATGGAGGAGCCACCAATTAGAATAAGCTACATGGGAACTTGAGGATATGATGAGGGAGAGGTATCCTCATCTGTTTGTGACAAAGTGACGAATTCTGAGGGAGAAATTCATTTTAAGGGGGGTAGAATGTAACGCCCGAGACTTTTATGAGAAATATTTTGTTTTTATGTTATATAAATCATCAAATGAATCTTTTACTACACACAAAACTAGCTTTTCTTGCTTTACACGCAACCGCGGCCTTCCTCGATAGCTTGTGTCGTACGCAATACCGAGTTTCACCAAACAATGATATGATATTAAAATATTATTAAAACTAGCCGTTATGAATAGTAATAACCACTTTTTGAAATTTTATAAATTTTATTTTTCAAAATGGACTTCATTTTTGGATTCGGAATATCTAAATTAGCCTAGGGTGAAATTTTGGTATTTTTCTGAAAACTTTCAATTTTTAATGAATAGTGAAACCACTAAGTGGTAGTTAAAAAAGCTGAATTTTTCATAAAATTTAATTTTACCGCTTCTGTGAGTGGAATTTCGAAAATCCGAGAGACGCGGTTAATATCAAGGACTAAAATGTGGTTCAATGAGATGAAAATAATTTTTTGGTGAATAGTAACTTTTTACTTTTTTTACCATGGTTAAAAGTAAATAGGGTAATTAAGGGTAAAAATGATATTATTATTACCCTAACACATGTCCTAATTCTATTGGACAAGTATAATTCGACCAAAAAAACCTCAGGAATAAAATTTGACCATTTAGTCCCCCTTGGATTAGATTAGGACATTTATTATTAATTTATTTAAAAAAGGGTTAAAATAGTTAAAATCAAAGTTTAATAAGTAAATCATTTTTAATATAGGGTTATGCATAAGATAAATTCGACTATAAATATTCATTAGAAAGATCACAAGATTTCCTACATAATGGTATTTTATTTGTAATTTTTAGACATTAAATAATTCAATTTATTTATGACACAATGATGATGCAGTAATTATCTTATTAATGAAATATTGACATAATTGATGTTATAAATACCCAAATAAATGTAATTTGAGAATTTTTATGAATTAAACTAATTTTCTAGGTTAATAAGACATGTTAGTATTTATTTCAGTAACTTGGTTTGAACTAATCATTCTGTTATGATTTTCACAAAAATCAATTACTAAATAGTGTCAAAATTGACATAAAATAGTTTTTAAAACAAATATTATATTATTAATTGTTATTTTATTCCTAAAAATCTAAGTTTCGGCCAAATGACTTAAATAAGGTTATATATTTTAATAATAAACAACTTTGGGTTCGTTTGGCTTGATATAGTAAGTTTATTAACCTTATAGTGTAAGAAAACAAGAAGACAAGGTAAAAGTTAAATTATCTAAATTAAAGTTAAATCTAAATGATAAGGTTAAAATTGATACCTAAACTTGTCTAAATTCTATTGGATGAGCGGATTTAGACACATCCCCGCCTTATCCTCTAAATAAATCAATTTGTAGCTATTTAAAACCGAACTTGACTTTATAATAAAATAATATTTTTAGTTATTCCAAAGGTGCCCCTCTCCTCCCTTATAAAAGGGCACCTCCTCCCTCTCTTACTCACACCACTTTGAGCCTTAAAGCTCGGCCAAACCCTACCAATTTCTCCTCTCCACTTCCCTAGAGACATCCTAGAGTTCCTGGTCTTCTTCAAAGACTAATTTTAGTGCCCTAAAAGAAGGTCTCAAAGAAGCACTTCAATGAAGAGGTAATGTTCGTTACCGATTCTTTCATCTTTATTTCTTTTTCCACTTCTTCTTATTTAGTTGGTTCATTGTGAAGTAATAACATCAGTATCAATCATATACTGATATGTTATTATAATTATGAAACAACCCTATTTCACCATCTATCCATCCTATGGAAAAAGAAATCACCGCACGTGCGTACGTACGGAATACCGTCTCCACGCCGTGGTGTAATCTATTTTCCACCACCACCTTACTTGGATGGGTATAATGGTGTAAATAATGACTATATATGACTATTATAAAGTGATACTGATTCTTAAATAGTATACATACACTCCAATACAATTCCATGATCATAGGAACGATATCATCACTCGGGCGTACGTATGGAATACCGTCTCCACGATGTGATGCGACTCGTTCTACATGATATTAATTTCATAATGATTATATAAATGAATTTAATGAATTAATATGATATATATTACACTAATACCATTATGGAAATGAGGTATCTATAACCTAAAGAGAAGAATAAGAATTTATTCGACAAAACACGCATAAGAACAAAAAGTAATAAACACCCGAATAACAAGTAGTAATGAAATATTACTAATAAGAAGCTAAGAATATGACCATATATGATATCATAACAATGAGTATGATTCTGGAATAAGTCAATAACATTATTTAAATCATTATACAGGAGGTTCGGACACTTACGAAGCAAATCGGACCTAAGGTAATGGAAATATCACAATCTCATTTTTATCCGAGATTGTTTATACTTTGATATTTACTGGGGTGTATTTTATCATCCACATCCATGTTTCCTCAATATGTAATATTATTTCCATCCATCTACAATTTTTTAAATCCAATTTTACCCTTTGGTGATTTTTTAGTAAAAGATATGGACGGAATCTTTTTTCGTTTCTCGTACGAGGTACTTTTTGACTTTTCCGACAAAAGTACGAGAAGAATGTTTTTTTAACTTATACAGCATGAATGGATTTTTAAAACATTACTTCAAAGAAGATTAATTTACAAGTTTTCATGTTTATTTTTAATCAACTTCTTTTAGTTTAAAATTGTATGACATGTTAAGAAGTGAAAATGTTTTTGAAGTTGAAAGGATATTTTCCTCAAAAATGGAGTTCAAGTGTTTTATCAAAATTATTTTCCATATAAGATAATATAAGGTTCTATTTCCATCAATATTATTACATTGATTTGATTATGTTGTGATGGAATTATTTTATGAATCCATTTATCTTATATGAATTTTTTTATGATGTCATGTTGTTTAAGAATCTCATTTTTATTACATGGTTTATGCAGTGACGTATGATTTATGATTTTGTGGCACACATAAGAATGGTATCATTATGAGATGGGTGGGACCTATATCTCCCTCCAATGCGTTCGGTAAAGATTTTATATCTCATGAGATAGACATGGCTGGCACGGTAGGTTATACCGGTTCAGTGAAACAGGACTGAAATGAGGAGTGAACTCGGTTCATAAATGGACTTTGTCCACTAAGATAGTCTTGGAAATGAGTCTTGACTAACAAGAAATGATTCTCTATGATTATGTGTGTATGCCAAAAAGTTTAATGTTTTAGGTTTTGATTATTGGGATTATATTTCACTACCATGATCTATCCCATGTTATGAAATTATGATCTCTTTTACAGGTTAAGATTTCCAAAAGTTATGTTCTTTTGAATTTGATGTGATTGATATTTATTTTTTTTACCCTTACTGAGCATTTGAGCTCACCCTTTTCTATGTTTTCTTTCCCCAGGTCAGGAATAATGTTTTTAAGTAAGATATGCCAAAAGGGACTATAGATATGATGAAATAAATGGGAGACAGTGTAGACGCTTTATGAACCAATTGTTTATGTTTCCCAGTTTCTAAAGACACTATACTTATATGGTCATTTCGTGGTTTTGTTATATGTTGTAATAAGTATGCTTCAGTTTTGAAGTATTAACAATGTATGTAAAGTATGGGTCGTTATAGATATACCATAAAATACATTATATTCATGAAGTTACAAGATTTCATTCATCTTGCATCAAAATTGTTACTATCCTGAATATAGATATAATACTTAAATATTATTGTATATATAACCTTAATAGCCTTTATTTAATCCATCCTCAGGTGCTTGGTAACCTTCCATCTCTTGATGATGTATTGGACTCCCTCTTTCAAACTAGTGTTCCTACTATCATTATACCTCCAATGTTTCTTGATGACATACCTCCCACTTAGATTGTATTCATTGATATCCATCAAAGTCACTCCTATTGATTTGAAAACTAGATCTCCCAACTCATTATTCAACTATTTCATAACTTAATCCTGCTCATTCACTACTATTGAGAACACAAAAAATGACACCAAAAAATCACTCAAAACATATTGAATGAACTTATTTTGGGTTCTTGTTATGAATTTTCTTATAAGACTCACTTGGTTACCTTTTTTCCTATATCTTAAAGACCGGGAATCTGATTGACACATCGTCTATCACATAGGAACCCATGTGACAAGACGGACCTTTGGGTTAATTCTTTGTGGGACTTTATGGTAGTTGAGGTATGACTAATGGTATAAGGAACAGAATCTCCAGAAATCAAGTGCACCAAGTGTGGGAATCATGTGGATGGTCGTCAAGTGAAGAGCGGCCCTCTGTAGATCTACATGAGAGAGACCCTCTATGGATCAGTAGTAGTCAGACCCTCCATGGATCGGCAATGGCATGACCCTCCATGGATCAACATAAGATAGACAATCCGTGGATTGGCAGCAGTGAAAACCTCTTTGGATCTCCATTAGTGACACCCACTATGGATTGGTAGTAGTGTGACCCTCTGTGGATCCGCAGTAGCATGACCCAACATGAGCCGGCCATAGAGCGACTCATCCAAGATAAGTGGCAGAGAGACCCTTTGGGGATCGGCAGTAGAGAAACCCCTCTCGGATCTGTAGTTGATCCAATTAATGGAATAAAATGATAGAGCTTAAGACTAATCATATTTATCCTTGTTCTCTAAGCTATATACCTAGTGTGAGCTATGTCTTTTACTTTGTGTCTAGTGATTGAGGTCATGATTGGTGGTTTTTTCTTTTGGAATTATGAGAGACATTCAGGGGTCTCAGGATCCCGACTGAGTATTGTTATACTCACCCCTGCATGGACTTCACCCGCACCTTTTTGTGTCTTGTGCATATGAAGGATAGCTTGACTGAGACTTTGGAGAGCCATGGATATATGGTACACAAAGAAGACTGATTGAATTAGTGAGTCGTAGTGACAAGCTGCACCTACCATTCAGATAGCGTCCTTGGTGGATGATCTCTAGAACTTGTTTTTCCTTTTTTCTATACTACTCTTTCATTTTTTCTTTTATACTATATCCTTTTAATTTTTGTACTTAATTATATTCTCAATGGTGGTTTTAAGTGGTGGTTGTACTAATCCTTTTCTTTTGTCTTTTTCTTGTGTGTAGTGTGCCAGATCTGTGTGTGTACATGTTTAAAGGAAATTCCATACCTTTTCAGGTTTCACCTTTTTGTTGATAGTCACCAGCCCTTGGCCTATAGAAACCATGCATGGGATTGTCATGGAACAGGCCCTGGGGGACGAGTCATGATAAAGTGGTATCAAAGGGCGGTCAGTTCTACCAGAAGAACAAAGATTCTGTATTTTCAATTGGGGAAATTGTGTTAAGTGTCGTGAGTTCAGATTTCAGCCTAGGGAGTCTAGTGTTGGTGCAGAGGCCGACGTATCTGTATACCAGGACCCAAAATTATGTTTTCCCACTCTGTACACAAAAACACTAGTTTCATGTGTTTTGAAAATGTTTTTCTCTTGATCTAATTTGAGTCATCTCACTTGGTATAAATTATTGATTGTGGTTCATCTTGATTCTCTTTCAAGATTCCTCTACATAGACAGCCAACCAATATTCCAATATGTGACCATGAGGATAGTCCATAGAGTGATAAGGCTTCAATTCAAGGACCATTGCCCAATATGGTACCTTCTGGGTGGTCTCCCAGTGACACCACTTCCCATTGGTCCACAGTTACTACTGGTGCTACTAGAAGAGGACACATGTAAGCTTAGTGCCTTACATGAGTTTCAGTGACAGATACCCCTCAGGTTCCAAGGTGATCCCAACTCATAGATGCCTAAGGATAGGCTTGAGGTGGTGACAGAGTTTCTATCTATCCAGGGTACCATTATATCATATGGTGGTCCTTGAAGTGAGCATTCTACATGGCTCATCAGGGTGATGGGAGGGTTTAGATTACCCCTATATTACGATGAGGTGACTTTTCTGTGGATAGAGCTTGAGAACCTTTCTCAGCGAAGGGGTCTCGTTCCATAAAATGCTAAGGGGTATGTGTTCCCAAGAGATTCTATAGCTATTGAAGGACAACATGTCAGTATGTGAGTATTCATTGAGGCATACAGACTATTCTAGGTACTCGATGAATACGATACGACCAGTGTTTTAGGGCTTGGACCTCCATGTGAGATGTTTTTAGGGACATACGAGCCATCACTATTCCTCTATGAATTCCTACTAATGTTAGGGTGATAGAGGGAACCTTTGTGTTTGAAATTTATTTGGCTGAGCAGATATATCCAGTAAATGTTAATAGTGGAAAAGTGGGAAACTCATGTTAGTCTCAGAGACTTGGATGCATAAAATGTTTAGGGAAGACGAAGTGATAGGGATAGAAGAATCTATAGGGTAGTAGATGTGGAAGAGGAGCTTGGAGAGTAGTAGGAGGTGGTATACATTTCGACATGTTGCAACCACCACCCCAATGTGGTCCCCACTAGGCTTAGGGAGCTGAAGGATAGGGGAAGGGAGTAGTTGCATGCGTCCAAGGAGTATGACGCATGGGATCTAGGAATTATTTGAGGCATGGTATGTGTCTACTAATAGATGTTGTATTAATAGACAAAGGTATTAACCATTCCTTCTTATCACGAATCTTGTTCAGGACCTAGTGTTTATGGTTAAACTGTTGACTTGATCCTTATGTCTAGAGATTGTTATGGGAAGAGACATGATAATTACAATTATGTCGATGGTGTGATATGACCCTTGAGGCTAGATTTTAGATTAGATCCTCTTAGTTGCAGTGTTGAGGATTTATATAGTTAGTTTTGGTATGGGCTAGTCATCCACTTTTTATGCACACATTGACAGTTTTAGGCAAAAGGATGTGGTATATATTCATTTTTGGAATGGGGTCTTCCTTGGTCAGTAAAAAAGTAAACCCAAGCAGCATGGGATAAACTCGTGCATAGGGAGTGCAGTCGATCACTCTTGAGTTGGCTAGCTTTACCCTCATGGAAGTAGGTGTTTTGAGTCTTAAGTTCCCAACAGTAGTGGGAGAGTGCGGGAACATCCTTTCCAAAGATGTTTTCAGGATTACAACCCCATAGGGGGAGGGACTTTTATATCATTCTACACCCCAAGTTGGGAACATCAATTAGTTAAAGGGTACAAAAATTTTCATGTATGGAAAGGTGCTCATAGTATTTTCAGTAGCTGAGACAGTGATGATGGTTGTAGTTCCTCTAGGACTATGACCTTGAGAAATTATATACTTTTGGGAAGGGGATGTGGTGGTAGATGCACACAGCAAGAGGTCTTTTTTACAGCTACTGAGTGAGGTGAAGGAGCATCTAGCCATGATGTTGGTATCCTTCGTGGATAAGGATGGAGCAACTTACCTCCAGTATATGACTATCATTCCCAAACTCATTCAGTGAGTTAGGAATTCACAACTTGTGGATGTTGATTGTGTGGCCCAACGTTCTCAAATATCCCTAGGACGGGCTCCTAATTTATTTTTCGATAGGTGGGGATCACATCATTCTTTTTGTAGGACGCATCATGGTACCAGTGACATTATGGGAGGAGGTGTTGAGGGAATTCTATACATCCCCTTTTGTGGTACATCCTATTGTGATGAAGATGTACTTGGATCTCTGACGCTAGTACTAGTTTCTAGGGATAAAGAAATAAGTGGAAGAGTTAGTTTCACGATGCCTCACTTATCAACCAGTGAAATATGAGCATCATGTTCTAGCCCACTTGAGCACATCTTTTACCCCCCCATACTGATGGTCAGACGGAGCAGACCATACTGACCTTATATTACATGCTTTGTGCTTGTGTCCTGGATTTTGGTTATAATTGGGAGGACCATCCACCACTGGAGTAGTTTGCGTAAAGTAATAGTTGTCAGTCCTCCATTAACATGGCACCATTTGAGGCCT
This sequence comes from Viscum album, assembly GCA_963277665.1. NCBI lineage: Eukaryota > Viridiplantae > Streptophyta > Magnoliopsida > Santalales > Viscaceae > Viscum > Viscum album. The sequence continues at coordinate 904,266,823 of OY728151.1, forward strand.
TGTATAGGTAGCCATGTAGATCACCTATATGTTGGACACACCTTGGGGAGTCGATACTCATTAGTCCATAGTTGGTATGTGATTCCATTGAGATGGTACAGATCATCCAGGAATGGATAAGGACTGCACATATAAGATAGAAGTCTTATCCCGACCAGAGATGGAGTTCCCAGTGGAGATAGAGGATCGACAGAAGTGAGTCTTATGTGGGCATTAGATTCCTCTAGAATTCATCTGATAGTAGCATGAGAATATCCGAGAGAACACATGGGAGTGGGAGGCTCAGATTCTTTCTCATTAGCCCCATATTTTTGTTTAGTTGTTGTTTTGGATTTTGGGGACATAAATCCCTAAGGTGGGAATAATGTAATGTCCTGGAATTTCTGTATAATTTTTTTAAATTATATAGAATTATTTCGAGACTGTTAAATTTGACGTCTTGTAATTCCTAGACCCGGAGTTCCGGGAATGATCTGTCAAAAAATATTAAGCTTTAAATACAAAGCACGATCAATTTTCTAGAAAAAGTGGAATAACTCTTAAATGGGTACCCATATAAAAAATTCAAGGGCATCGTTGCATTCTGGATGGTGGGTTTACCCAAGGCACCACTTAAGCTTTGTCAGCGTAGGCCTCCAATGAGAAAACACAAAATGTCATAACCATAAATAAAATAATTATTTTATTTTATTTTATTTTTCAAATGCTTTTAAATCATGAATGGTGAGTGGGATTAAAAATCAGAGACTACCGCTGAACTCCTGAGGGTATGATTTCTTTAGGTATATCCAAACATTGTCCAGCGAGGGCCAACAATGGAAGTAAGATTTTTCCATAAATAAAATAATTTAGTAACAATTATTTTATTGTCAAATTCATATAACTCTTAAACGGTAACTTATATTAGAAATCTGAGAGTACCATTGAGGTCATGAGGATTGTTCCCCTTAGTTAGAGCCTAACCTCGACTGGTGCGGGTCGAGGGGGACTGTTTTTTTCTAAACATTTTTTAAGATGTGTTCAATAAACGTGCAAATGGGATTTTCTATCTTTTGAATCATTTATCGGATCCAAAATTTGTGGGGGCCATTAATTCAAAATGTCGATATTCACCTATAAATGACTTAACTTCATCCAGTAAGGGCTATGTGGAAAAGTTATTTTTCTAAATTTTTTGTGAAAATAATAAAATATTCTAAAAGAAATATTTTATTTATTTTATAAACTATTGAGAGGCGAACGACGATGTTATAGTATAGCGACGAGGCAACAATGAGGTGCATTAATGAAGGGTTAGTAATGGATCATTTGAAATAGAAAAATTGTTACTAAATGACTCGTTTAATTTCGATCATTAAATATGGATCATTTAATGAGAACCATTAATGGGTCCAACATCGCTACATTGATTATTTTATTTTAAATAATCCAACGTGTTGTAGTTTTAGGATTGAAAACTACCGGGATTCTCTAACAAACCTCTGGTAGACTTCATCCCCAATGAATAATGACAAACCACCAGTAGTTTACCTCTCCAACGAAGAATAAATACCGAAGAAGCAGACTTTGGAGGATCGGATCCGAAGGATGAAAAATGAATATGTGAATCGTATCCTTCCTCATCAGTGGATCCATTGAATCCATGTAGCAGATTTAATTATTCTAAGTGTTCAATGATTCCTCTTTCTTTTGTTCTTGAAAAATATAACAAACTTGGATCAACTAAAAATAGGGTTGATCTGCTACTCATTCGTTCTTGTGAGTGGTTATTGCGGGGTCTTAATTAGAGGATTTACTTAATATATATGATGATTGTTATCTCCTCATTGATAAAACACTAGCGCAGAAGGTGTGGGCCAATAAAAACAAGACCCGCACCCTCCAGTCCTCTTGGATATTGTTCATTATTCATGGGTGATCGAGCAACATGGCCACAAAATGATTCCATGGGATTCATAGTGGAGGCAGTGACAAGAGAGGCTCGTAGGCATAGAAGAGAAAAAAAACGGACCACCAGAGCATCTCTGGTGGCCCCTGGAAGGTGTCACCGACCTGGCACCACCAGCGTGACGGAACTGGAAACTGGTAGTGGTGGCATGCACATGCCAGTTGTGTGGAGAAAGTGGAGCCTACAGACACCACGGTGGGTGGAGAACACGGTGCCAACACGCCGCGTGGAGATGGTGAAGCCCACTCGGGCCGCTCATATGGACACGCAATGGCCGACTCATGCAGGCCATTTTGGGAGATGGGGGGACACCCCGCTGGTGTCTCCAGGTGGAGAAACTAGACACCTCGCGTCTGATCCATCTCAACCATCTTGCACTACGTGTGCTGGGTTATCTAGGTGATCCAGACCCGGACCCAACCAGCCCCATTTCACTAAAACTGACATAACTCAAAAATCAGGCATCTAATTGATGCATCGTCTACAACGTGAGGACCCTTTCGATGAGGCGGTATATTTGAGATACTCCATTTGAGTTTGTAATAAGTTGGAGTATGTATAGGTTGGATCAGGCTTGAATCCAACTGGTCCATATTTAACTTTTTTCCTATATCCTATAGAATGGGAGTCTGATTGAGGCGCCATCTCTCACTTTAGAACCCTTAAAAAAAGATGGTCCTTTGGGTTAATTCTTCGTCGTACTTCATAGAAATTGAGTTATGAACGATTGTATGAGGATCATAATCTCCATAACTAAAGCGCACCAAGTGTAGGAATAATGTGTTTGGTTGTCATTTGAAGAGTGATCCTTCATGGATCGGGATGGGCACGAACCTCCCTGGATCCGCAGAAGTACGAACCTCCATGGATCAACCATTCCATCACCCTCAGTGGATCTGAATGAGAGCGATGCACTATGGATCAGTAGTAGTGTTGTCCTCTGTGTATTAGGAGTAGTGCGACCCTCTATGGATATGTAGTTGGGAAACCGTTTGTGGATCCTTAGTAGCACGACCCGACGTGGGACGGCCATAGAGTGACCAGTCAAGGATCAGTGGCTGAGTGACCCTTTGTGGATCAGCGGTAGGGTAACCCTTCTCGAATAATTAGTTGAGCCACTTACCAGAATAAAATTATATAGGTTAAGACTAATCATCTTTATTATTGTTCTCTAAGTTTTATACTTGTTGTGAGCTAAGTATTTTAATTTGTGTCCTGTGGTTGAGGTCATGCTTTGTGGCTTTTCCTTATGGAATTTTGAGAGACCTTCATAATACTCAAAGTCCCTACTGAGTATTTTTATACTCACACCTGCACGGGATTTTCCCACGTCTTTCTGTGTCTTGTATAGACGATAGATAGCCTAACTGAGAATTTTGAGAGTCAAGGCTAGATGGTACACAGAGGAGACCGATTGACGTAGTGAGCCGCAGTGACGAGTTGTACCTACCCTCCAGGTAGGATCCTTGGTGGACGATCTCTAAAGCTTGTTTTTCTTTTTTCTTTTGTACTACTCTTTTATTTGTGTTTTTATACTGGCCCCTTTTACTTTTATTACTTACTATTACCCTTTTTGGTGCTTTTTAATGGTGGTTGTACTACTCATTTTTTGTTGTGTTTTTCTTATATGCAGTTTTCCCTTTTTGTGTGTGTAGATTTTTAAAGGCAATGCCTTCCCTTTTTTGGTTTATCCTTTTTGGTTCTATTCACCATACCCTGGCCTATGGAAGGTGTGCTTGGGATAGTCATAGCACAGGCCCCGGGAGACCGGTCGTGACAAACTGGTATAATAGGGTGATCGGTTCTAATAGAAGGACTAAGAGCCTATATTTTCAATGGGGGAAATAGTGTTTAGTGTTTTGAGTTTGGATTTTAGTCCAAGGAGTCTAGTGTTGGTGTTTCAGCAGACGTATCCACACACAAGGACCCTAAATTCTATTTTCTGGCTCAGTACATGAAAAAACTAGTTGCATGTGTTTTAAATTTTTTTTCTCTTGATCTATTTTGAGTCAACTCACTAGGTATATCTTATTGACCATGGTTTATCTTGATTTTCTTTCAAGATTACTCCACGCAGAATGTTATCCAGGATTCAAATGTGTGACCATGAGGATGGCCTACAGAGTGATGAGGCTTCAGTACAAGGACTGTTGCCTGAGATGATAGCTTCAGGTACTGTCCCAGTGATACCACTACCCATTGGTCAGTAGTTACTAATGGCGCTACTGATAGAGGACACATATAGGCTCAGTGCCTTACACAAGTTTTAGTGATAGATACCCTTCATGTTCTAAGGTGATCCAAACTCATAGGTGGCTTTGGACTGGCTTGAGGTGGTGACCAAGTTTCTATCTAGCCAGGGCACCATTAGATTAGATGGTGGTCCTCACAGTGAGAATTCTACGTGACTCAGCAGGGTGATGGCAGGGTTTATATTACCCTTATCTTACGATGAGGTGACTATTCCATAGATAGATCCTAATAACCTTTCTCGTAGAATGGGTCTCTTGCCATGAAAAGATAGGGGGTATGTATTCCCAAGAGCTTCTACAACTACGGGAGGATGACATGTCAGTAGGTGAATATTCTTTGAGGCTTACCGACCATTCCAGGTACTCAATGACTATGGTAGGACCAGTGTTTTAGGGATTGAACCTCTGAGAGAGATGTTTTTTGGGTCATCCAAGCCATCACTATTCCTTTGTGCATTCCTACATATTTTAGGGTGCTAGAGAGAACCATTTTGGTTGAAAATTCTTTAGCTGAGCAAATGCAGCCAGTAAATGTCAGCAGTGGGAAAGTAGGAATCTGACGTCAGTCTCAGAGACTTGTATGCATAATGTTTTTTGGGTAGAATAAGTGATAGGGATAGATGAATATGCTGGGAAACAGACATGGAAGAGGATCTCGAATAGCAGCGGGAGGTGGTATACATTTCAACATGTTACAACCTCCACCCAAATGTGGTCCCCACCAGGCTTAGGGATCTAGAGGACAGGGGAAGGGAGTTTCTTCATGCGGTCAAGGATCATGATTCAAGGGAACCAAGAATGATTTGATGTACGGTCTATGTCTACTACTAGCTACCGAATTAATAGTCATAGGTACTAATCATTCCTTCTTATCACGAATCTTGTTCAGGACCTAGAGTTTCTAGTTAAACTATTGACTTGATCCTTATGTCTGGAGATAAATATGGGAGGAGACTCAATAATCACGCTTACACCAACCATGTGATCTAACCCTTGAGGTGAGAGTTTTGGTTGGAACCTCTTGGTGGAAGCATCAAGGCCTTACGACGTTAGTTTGGGTATGGACTGTTCATCCACTTTTCATGCTCATATAGTTTTTTTAGGAAAAAGGATGCGGTATTTCTGCATCATTAGAATGGGGTTTTCCTTGGCCATTGAAAAAGAAAACCCAGGAATCGTGGGATAAACTCATGCATGGTAGAGTGCGGTTGATCACTCATGAGTCGGCCAGCCTTACCCTCATGGAAGCAGGGGTTTTAGTTTTCAATTACCAACATCAGTGGTGAAGTGCAGGAAAATATTTTCCAAATATGTTGTGAATATTACATCCCCACTGGGGTTGGTACTTATGTATCATTATACACCCCGATATGGGCACATCAATCAGTTAAAGGGGCTAGCCTTTCGCATGGATGGAAATGTTCCTGTAAGATGTTTAGCAATTGAGACAGTAGAGATGGTTGGAGTTCCTCCAAAACTATAACCTTGAGATAGTATATACTTCTGAGAAGTGGAACATGGTGGAATATGCGCTTAGAAAGAGGTCTGGTTTATAGTTTCTGATTGAGGTGACGGAGCATCTAGCCACGATGATGATATCCTACGTGGATGAGGATGGATCAAATTACCTCTAGTCTATGACTTTCACTCACTCACTCCTTTAGTTAGATAGGGGGCACAACTTGTAGACACACCATGGTACCAGTCACGTTATGGGAGGATCTATTTAGGTAATTCCATACATCCCCTTTGGTGGTACATCCTAGTGTGGAGAATATGTACTAGGACCTCTAACGTGAGAACTAGTTTCCAGGGATGAAGAAAGTAGTGGCAGAGTTTGTTTCACAATGCCTCAATTGTCAGCAAGTGAAAGATAAGAATCAAGTTCTATCATGCTTGATCATAACTTTTAACCCTAGACCGATGTCCAGATAGAGCGAACCATATAAACCTTGGAGGACATGCTTTGTGCTTGTGTCCTGGATTTTGGTCATAGTTGGGAGGACCACCCACCATTGGAGGAGTCTTCGTACATTAATAGTTATCACTCCACCATTGGAATGGAACCGTTTGAATCCTTGTATGGGCATCCATGAAGATCATCTATATGCTGTAAAGACCCAGGGGAGTCAGTACAAATGGGTCTAGAGTTGGTACGGGCAACCATTGAGGGGTATAGATCATTCAGGAGTATATGAGGACTAAAAAGATCATACAGAAGTCTTATCCCGAGAGGATATGGAGTTCCCAGTGAAGATAGAGGACCGAAAGGATGGGGTCATACATGGTCGATCGATTCCTCTAGTGCACGTTCGATGGAAGCACAGAAATATACAGAAGAATACATGGGAGTGGGAGGCTCAGATTCAGGCTCAATACCCCTATCTTTTTTTTAGTTGTTGTTTTGTATTTCAAGGATGTAAATCCCTAAGGTGGGGAGAATTTAATGTCCCACAATTTCCGTATATTTTTTTTAATTACATGGAATTATTTCAAAACCTCAAAATTTGACGGTATGTGATTCCGAGTCCCGAAGTTCCTGAAATTACCCTTCGAAAAATGTTAAGCATTAAAAAGAGCACATGAGCAGTTTTCCTGAAAAAATGAAATATCTCTTAAACGAGTACCCATATCAAAAATATGAGGGCATCATTGCATTCAGGATGGAGGTTTCATCTAAGATGGGACTTAAGTTTAGTCAGCACCAGCCTCCAGTGGGAAAACCCAAAATGGAATAATCATTAATAAAATAATTCAATAAATTTTTTTAATTTTTAAAATAAATATTACTCACGAACAGTGACTCGGATTAAAAATATGATACCACCACTGAGCTTGTGAGGGTATTCTTTCTATAGGTAGATCCTAACATTGACTGGCAAGGGCCAACATTATAATTTCCTTTTTGGCCGTAAATAGAATAATTTAGTAACAATTATTTTATTGTCGAATCCTCATAACTCCTAAACGGTATCACAGATTGAAAATATGAGAGTACTGTTGATCTCATGAGGGTGTATTCCCCTTAGGCATAGCCTAAACTCGACCATCATAGGTCAAGGGTGACTATTTTTTCTGAACTTTTTTTAAGGTACGTTCAGTAAACATGCAAGGGGGATTTTCTATCTTTTGAACTAGTTCTTGGATCAAAAATCTAAGGGCAGCATTGAATTTGGAATGCCAAGATTTTTCTTGAAATCACTTAACTTTCGCCAGCAAGGGTCAATTAGAAGATTTATATTCCCAACTTTTTGAGGATAATAATAAAATATTCTAAGAGAAATATTTTATTTCTTTTCTCATCGGTGAGTGGCGGACAACGATGTTGTGGGGAACCGATGAGGCAACAATGAGGTATATTAATGAAGGGTCAATAATGGCTCATTTGAAACCACAACATTGTTATCTAAATGACTCATTTAATGTGGATCATTAAATAGGGCTCATTTAATGAGAGTAATTAATTTGTGCAACATCTCTACGCTGATTTTTTTTAAAATAATCCAGCGTGTTGGAGTTTGAGGATTGAAAAATGCTTAGATTCTCTGACGAACCTCTGGAGGACATCCTCCCCAACAAGGAACGATGAACCTTCAGACATTTCCCTCTCTAACGAAGAACAAAGAACAAAGAAATGGACTTTTCAAGATCAGATTCAGAGTTTGAAAAACAACTAAGTGAATTGCATCCTTCGTCATTATCAGATCCAACAAATCCTGGTAGGGGATTTAATTATTCTAGGTGTTCAATGATTCCTCTTTTTCCTATTCTTGAGAAATATAAAGAATGTGGATAAACTGACAAAAGGGTTGATCTAAACTCATTCATTCTTGCGGGTGGTTTTTTCGGGATCAAAATTTGGGGTTTTAATTAATCTATATGACGATTGTTATCTCCCCTTGATAAAATTCTAACGCAGAGGGCATAGGCCAATACAAACAAGGCCCAGAACCTCCATTTCTCTTGGATATTGTGTGATCCTCAAGGGTGAATTAGCAACATGGCAGAAAGACAATTATGTGTGCTTCTCAGTGAAGGCGGTGACCCAAGAGGCCTATAGGCGCAAACGAGAAGGAAAATGGGCCATAGAAGCAACTCCGGTGGCCCACAGAAGGTGTCGTCGGTACGGAACCACCGGCATGGCGGCGGCGGCAGGCCCGTGTTGTCCTCTTGGAGAAATTGGTTCCCATAGGTTCCATAGAAGGTGGAGAGATTGACTGAGAATTTGGAGATCCGGGGCTAGATGGTACACAGAGGTGACTGATTGACATAGTGATCCATAGTGACAAGCTATACCTACCCTTCAGGTAGGATCCTTGGTGGATCATCTATGGAGATTGTTTTTCCTTTTTTATACTACTCTTTTAGTTGGGATTTATTAATATCCCATTTTACTTTCAATACTTACTTTTACTCTTAGTGGTGGTTTTTAGTGGCATTTGTACTACTCCTTTTCTGTTGTGTTTTTGTTGTGTGTGGTGTGCCATGTTTGTGTGTGTATAGGTTTAAAGGAAATTCCTTGCCTTTTCAGGTTTCTTCTTTTTGGTGCTAGTCATCAGCCCCTGGCATATGGAATAAGGGCTAACGGTAGTCAAAACACGGGCCCCAGGGGATAGGTCGTGATATTAATTTTCTAATTTATATTGTATTATTTTTATAAAGAGGGATTTAAATTTAAAATCAGTGCATCATAATTAGTTTAGGCTGAATTTTTTATATTTTTATGAGGAAAATGATTTTTTCTGAATAGTAAAAACTTCACTTTTTATGAATACCACAACTTTTATAACATCAATATAACATAAGTAATACTTAAAAAAATTATGAAACCTTTTGTTTAAAAAATAAATATATTTAATCGGTAAAATAATTCATTTAAAATTATTTATTTGATATTATAAACATATATTTTGGAATGTTAATTATATTTTATCTTAATAAAAAATATTTTTGAGTATTTTCATTTAATAAAGTGGTTACAATGTGTAATTCAATGTTGGGTTGATGTAAATGTCAAATAAACCACATTTTTATATAATAATTCAACTAATTTTATGGGAAACTGTTATTTATAACTAGTTGTCCTAAATTAAAAAATAATAAATATTTTAACCCAGAAATACCCCCTCCCCCCTCCTTAATCATAAATACCCATTCATTATCACATTCCTCTCCACTTCAATGATAGTAATCATGAATTACCTCTCATTTTTCTTCTCAAGGGTCTTTCTATAGAGTTTATACATTTATATAATGTTCCTCTCAATCTTTAAGAAGCTTCTTTTCATTATAACGTTTTATATGCTCTTATCTTTATTAATTTTAAAAAAAACTTCCAATTCCTTTTCTTTTCAAATTATAAATGTTATTATGCATAATTTCTATAAATTATTTATTATATCATCAATGAGTGATCAATATTACCTCTAATTAAAATACATTCACAAGACAGTATAATTATCAAAAATCCCTATATCTTTGAAAAATCCTAAAATTTTTATAAAATATAGACTTTTTAGTTTTTTTTTACAATGACATCATTATCTCAAGACACAACAGTTGAAAAAGGTTCTTTAACATCATCATTTTAACATCGATTCTTCAAGAGTGAGGTTAAAAGTATTCTATGAGGACTTTTAATGTTTTTATATAGAAACTAATGTTAAAAGTATGCATGTAAGACTTTTACCATTGGTTATTAAGTAACTAATGTAAAAATAATACTTTTAACATCAGTTACTGAAAAAACTAAGGTTAAAAGTCCTCATATAAGACTTATAACATTATTTTTTTTCACCAATAGATGTTAAAAGTTACTTTTAGCGACAAATTTTCAAAAAAATAGGCATTATAAATGATTACCTAGTTTTAGTTAATTTACCAAGCTCTGATTTGACTGGTCAGGGAGCTAAAATGGGCTTATGGATCAAATGTTATGGACGTCAAAAGTCAAGATTGAAAATTTTATCATTGGTTTTTTTCAACAAATGACATTAAGAGTCATACTTTTCATTGGATATTCAAAAATCGTATGTTGAATTTTTTACCATGTTTAGATAACTTCTGAAGATTCTATTTGACCATTCGTGGAGCTCAAACGGAGTTATGGATCAAAAGTCATGGTCGTTACAAGTTGGACTTCTCTAAGACATCACTTAAAGATATTAAACTTTTGACACCCATAACTTTTGATCTCTAAGTCCATTTTATCTCCACAACCAGTCATATAGAAGCTTTTGAAATGTGCTAAAACTTGGTAAATATTTTTAACATTGGTTTTTTAAAAACTGAGGTCAAAATAGTTTAAATGAAGGTTCTTTAAAAACCAATGTTAAAAATCTTCTTTTAAGACTTTTAATGTCATTTTTTCAAGAAACGGTATTTAAATAAGGTTTTTAACTTCTATTATTTTTTTAACTGATGATAAAAGTAAAATTTCAAATATAAAGGATCAGTATTTAAATTTTTTCATTTTTCATTTTTCATTTTTTTACAATCAGAGTTAATTTTTAATACAAAAACACTTAAAATATTTTCTTTTTTCTACATATAAATCAATATTCTATTTATTTCAACATTTTCAAATTCTTTGATTCAATAAAATTTCCAACACATCTTCAATTGTCGACTCGAACATGAAATTTATTCTAATCATGTAATTTCATTATTATTTTTTACCGTCATTGTAGAATATCTTGATAATTTTCCTTATAATGATGAAGTATTATTACGATAAAGTTATAAAGATAAAACATTCGGATAATATTTACAAACCGAGATGAAAAATTCATTATTGGTCACCATTTTCATTCTCGCATGAGTTCTACCCTAAAAATAATAGAAATTATGATAAAAAACATACCGATTTGAAGGAAACTACTAAAATAATTGAAAAATGTTCAAAGCCTAAAGTTTATTTTTTTTATTCAGTGTCTGTAAATTTATTTCATGTTTCTCTTTTTTTATTCTTTGAAAAGAGTTTTATCAATAAAAACCGAAAAAATTCCAACTTCCAAAGACCATAATATTTCATCTGTAACTCCGTTTTAGATCCACAAATAGTTAAATAGATGCTTGGGAAATGAACTAAAACTTTTTCCAAATTTAAAACATCAATTATTTGAAAATATACATAAAAAGTGACTTTAATAATATATTTATATAAAAAAAATTATGTTAAAAACCTTATAGAATAATACTTTCGATGTCAGTTTTCTAAAAAACCAATGTTGAAAGGTTAAAAATTTAGTTTTGGCTACTAATTTATAAAAACTGACATCAAAAGTATCAAATTTAACGTCAATGGAAAAAACATTAGATAAACACAAATGGTAAAATTTAAAAAAAACTGATTTGGAAATACCATTTTCAACTACTGACAAACAATTTAATACAGAACTTTGATCAGATGAACCTTGGGTAATGAATCTAGAAAAAATTGGTTGGTTATTAAATTTTCCATTACTCGGTGCAAAATTATCGTCCTAACTATACATATGGTTTGACACACTTAGTGGGATGTGATTTCTATAATTCATGAACTCCTTATAAACCATAATAAAAGATTATTTCCTATTGATATACCGACACCATGAAAGTAATCTTCGCTACTACAATGTTATTATCCCACTGAAAATGTTATTTTCTATTATATTGTAAATACCCTATTATTTCTAAGTTTATTTTCGGATATTAATTTAGATATCCATAGTGATAAGTTTAACATGTAATTATTGATATTCTATAATTCTATTATTTTTATATGGAAAACTATTGACTTAATAGACACAACTATGTATGAGGTTCATTGGAGAACATTTTGATATGTATTTTTTATTCATTATATTAATATGATGGATGCATTGGAATTATTATGCTATGAGTTGGGCTAAAAATTATATGTCCCCTTGATTCATCAGTAGGTTTCATGATACAAACTAATTTAGTATTTGGTATAATCTTAATAAATCTATGTATGATGTCTTGACATGTGAACTTAATGTAATTTTTATGATGTAAAAAAATTAAATTCTATCACTATGATATTAGTTTTTATTATCAAATAATTTATTTTTTTATGTTATCCATGGATATATTATTTTTTATGGAATTTATTTATTCCTCAGTGTATTATTTATTCTATAATTATAAATTAGAACTTCCACTATACTCTAATCCTTATTGGGAATTTGAACTCACCCTTTTATATTTTTCTACCATTTCACCCTAAAACAAATTGGATTAGTATGTATGACATATAAATTTTAAAAGATAAATAATAAATTTTTCATGTGATGTATTTTAAATTTCAAATTCAATGTAATATTCAATCATGATTTAAATTTGTGAGAAAATTTAACTATTTAATCCTATAATCTATATATTTTGTTCCAGTGTGGTAAAATAACCACCATCTCTAGGTTACTTGAGTCGTAGTGTTAAATAATAATCATTAATACTTTATTTTCAGTAGATCTTACCTAATACCTCAATGTTAAATGATTTTTAGTTCTATAATGTTACCCATTTCTTCATCAGGGGTTTATTTGTAATTTTTTCTTTATGTGTGTTTCCTTTATTTATGGCACACATATGTTTGATTTATTAGGATGATGGGTGGTCCTAATAGTATATATTCCCTAATCAATTGGATATTTATTTCACCTCAAGAGATACTATATATGATTCACACACAGTGAACACTGTATTTTATGATTGATTGACTTAATAGTGAGCCATGACATATGAGATACTTTATATTTTCCTCACATTCTTATATTTCTCATAACTTCCATCCTCTAAAATAATATTATCTTTTATTACATGTTTCTATGTGATAGTTTATGATCCTTACCTTTATTGATTCCATGTTTTCCGTATTGACTCTATTTATAAATCACACCATGTTTTTCTTGTTTTACACCCTTAGTAGGATTTATTCCTCACCCTGTCTTTTATAAAAGTCCCCAGGTTATCCCACGCAAAAAAAAGAGTATAGAAAGCTCTCATAGAAGATTAAAAAGATGGAAATAAAACACTGTGTATTTATTTTATAGATATTTTATTATGCACCTAATTTCTCAAATACACTAGACCTCTATATTTATAGGATTATTTTATAGATGATTATATTAAGTTTGAAAAATAATATGGTTATGAGATGTGGATTTCTATAAAATATAATAATATATCAGTGTAATTTATTTCAAAATACTAAACTAAAACAAAAAACAATGATATTTCCAATCCTAAACTTCATCATCAATGGATCCTATTACCCACACCTATAGACATTGGGACCTCAACCATACCTGTATAATCAAACGTAAACTAAACATTCTCATAAGATGTTCACACATAAATAATGTTATAATAATCTTTGTAGATCCACCATGACTCCAAACATCCCTTTAGACTTTATATATGCTTTTAAGTGAGAAATGAAATGAAATATAATGAAATATAATAAATCAAAGTGTTTAAAACAACATTCATATTATATAAATCACTACTAAATAGGACATAGGGATAATATACTTCCTTCTTAAGAAAATTTCCGTGGTATTACAAAGTCTCTATCCAAATATCCCAAACTATATAACAAAAAAACATTTCAAGTACCCAATACATAATAGTCACTGTCATGGTCATCAGCTAGTCAACACCCTATACATCCATGTAGTTACACATCAAGGTATATCGTGATTTAGGGTTCAATTTAACCAACTACTACACATCAATCTCGTGGAACCTCATATAATTTCATGAGTTAGATTCCACATTTACTAACTCATGCACATACACTTAGTTGTATGTCATTACATCTTAAGTTATAACCCACTCTAAGGCTTAAGCAAAAAAATCGTACCACAAAATGAAATATTAATTTCATGTAAACAATAAATCCACAATATAAATCGCCCACACATGGAAACAACCCCAAGAATAATAAACAAATAAATTCAGGTATCAAAACCATCATATATCACTATCACCTTCATGTTAAATTTCAACTATCTACATTAAAGTAAGTAATCAAAAAAAATTATAGGATTAACATGAGTTTTCCAAACCATTAATATTACTTAAATAAAACAAGAATTTGGCATATAAATTTATAGAAAACTATGAAACCATATAGTCATAATCTCATATATGTATATTTATATATTTATACTTTTATCATTGAAAAATAGCTTGTTTTTATTCATTAATAATTTAAACAAACTTATTAATATTTTTTATTACCATGGAATCCATAACCATTCAAAAACATATTGTATAACAAAACAACACAAAACTGTATTTCATTATTAAAATATAAATTCAATTTTCTAAAAAACCATAATTAAGTTCAATGAAAATAAATTTCGGATCATACTGGATTTCTCTATTTCTTTCAAGAAAAACAAAATAGAAATTTTTCAAAATATATTTATTTTAATATAAGGAAAAGTCAATTGTTAAATTTAATTTAATCATATAGTTTTTATCCTAACAGAATCAATTTTTAACTTTAAATTCATTAAAATTAAACACCATAATAGAGTAATTATTCATTATTCACATGTTTTACATCACTAAATAATAAATAAACCAAATATTCAGATTTTTACTAAAATAATAAACATACATAAATTTTTTTAGTATTTTAAACAACATATGAAATTTATTATATTTTAATGAAATACTAAAACTCACCTAAATATATCAATTAATTACCAAATCATTTTATCACACCAAGTGTTATATGATAAATAGAAATTTGATCTTGTTCATCTAAGATATATTTACAATAACACGCCATTTCTTCATTCAGTTATTAATTCTTCATCAATTTTACATCACCTTAATCTAGTTATATTAAATACACCCATAAAATTTCTTTAAAACACAAAGGAAACATTATATTTTCAAAAAGAATATCAATTTCTCTTACTTCAGGTTTGACATGGAATTCACACAAAAAAATTAATTTATTTTCTATCAAAGCATCGAAAATAAAATTTATGTTCAAATGGATATAGAAAAAAATATTAGATCTAACAAAAAAAGCATTTACAATTAAAATTGAGATGGAGAATACATTTTATGCATTAAAGAAAACCCAACAACGTCGATAGTTTATCCTTTAGATGATTATTAAAAAAATATATATAAAATGGAATGTAATAATATTTAAAAGGGAGAGAAATGGAAGAGTTTGAGGCTTATGGGTGCTTATGAAATAAATAAATTTAAGAAAATAGTGCCTAAATTCCATTTTCTAACTATTTAAACTTAATTATATTTTATGGAATATACCATGGTTATTGATCATAATAATGGTGGGTGGGTTGTGCTTTCCTGCCACAATTGACCTCTTTTTTATTTATATATAAATCATAATTATTTATTAATTGGTATTCAGTCTTGTTGAAGGAACAAGAGAGAGGAAATACAACCACCATATTTTTAAAAAATACCACAAAAACAAACACATCACCTTCTGATTCCAACACACGCCCCCAAATTCCCTCATATTTATATATTTTATTTTTTTCATTTCCATTTTTTAACTATCAAACCACTAACTCTCAAATCACACTGATGCTAAAACCCACATAGCTCACTCCACTAACACACTGTCATCCTCAACCACATTCACAAAAAAAACAAATAAATTTTATTCTAACTAATATTAACATTACAATTATTATTTTTTAACGCACATGGATTTGTTTAAATTGATACATTCAACACACACATATATATATTTTTAAACAATAATACAAACAAAATAAAAAACAATATTAATATTAATTCTTTTATAATTATTATTATTAAATATTATTCTTATTTATAAAAAATCATTAAAATTAACATAATTATACATAAAATTTAAAAATAAATTTCTTAAATATTGAAATACATTTAATTAAACAAAATGATGTTAAATTTAACTCAAAAATATTATTTTAAATAATATCATGAAAATAAAAATACCCATCAAAAAAATAAAAATATCATTGTCAACAATCACATTAAAAAATATAACACATAATTAAATTAATTATAAAAAAATATTATAGTTAATCACTTACTCATAAAATTATCTTTGATAATCAATAAAAATTTCAATTTCCCAATATTTTTATATTCAAATAAAAAAATAATTCTAAAAATAAAAAATGAAAAACATGAGGCATTAAAAACTCCACTTCTAATTATTTCTCTTCCTTGAGAAGTTTCTTGAAGCATGAAAAAACTTTTCAAACCTAATATAATGACATATTAAAATTCCTAGTTGACTTTTTCCACACTTTTTATGTAACAAAAAAACTATAGGTGCTCCTTGCAATAAGAGTACCCATAATAAAATAAATATAAACAAAAAATAAAAAAAACAAAAAACAAAATTATTAAAAATACATCACCCTATCAATTATCAATATATACTAACTAATTTATACATATCAATAATCATAAATATCATACATTAGTTTCAGGTATATTTTCAAAAAAATCAATTAAGAATTTATATTTATTTAAATAATTACCATATTTTACCACTAACCAAATAGTACATAAACACATATATATCATGCTCATTTAATTTAAAAAAAATAAATTCATTATAATATAATTATAAAACATTCCAATTTTATATAATCAAACACAAAAAATTCTTATGAAGTCTAAAAAATAGTTATAACATCAAACCAAACTTAGAGATAAACTAAATAATTTCAAAAAACTAAGCTCAACTCAATAGAAAAATATTCTTTTAAAATCATTCCTAAAAAACCTAGATCATACTTATAGTGTATTTCCACTTTAAATTTCACCAAAACCCCATCTCATTGGTTTATATATTTGAATTTTTTTTATAGGCTGTTGGGGAGCCACCAAAACTATTATGAGGGTTAGAGGCCTAGAAATATGAAAAATTAGAGTTAAAGATAGGGGCATGTGGTTAGTATAGGATTAGTGTTAAACATTAACCACAAAAATATGGGGATAATTCCTACCAAATGGTTTTGAAAATCACTAAAATGCCTAGTTCAAACCATTAAAACCCTATAATAAATTATAGATCCATTTCACATGGTTAGAACACGGTTTGACCTACCATGTGACCAAACTGTGCGAATTAGAGTGTCCAGGACTATGGAATTCTGATGGTTGTCACATGGTTTTCTAATAGTTAATCTATATCATGAAACCCATTAAAAATTGGAGTGTTAAAAATTTTCCCTTGTGATTTTATAACACAAATTCACTCATTTTTCTACCACATTCGTCCAGGGAATCCTCTAGTATGTGAATCTCCCTTCTCCCTTTAGTACTTGGAGGATTTCTCTTCCATTTCAACTATAATATGAGTGTTTTTCATTATGTTGGAGATATATAGGTAAATATATAGGTGTATTCTCTAAATTTCTTTATTTTAATTATCTATCAAGATCTATACATTGTAACTTAATTATAAGATTTTTTAAATTTTCTAATTAAAATAATTTGAGCCTAAACCTGGAGATTTTTTTGGAAGAGTGTAAATATTTTAGTATAAGTTATGTGGTGTAAATACACCAATTAATGGTATCATTATTATGTAGTGTATATGGTGTGTGGTTGTTTTGTTATATTGATCACTTGATCTAATTTTATAAATAGATTTTTCTAAATAAATTTATAATATTCAACCACTCCATGGTCTATATGCAACCCATCGATGACTCTATACTGAGACTTTAGACACCTAGGATATATTCTTGACTTGGTATAATAGTTGAAAAACGAAAGGGATAACCCTAGAGGTTCCCAGCAATGATAAATTGATCGAGAGTAAAGGGTCTGTATAACACCCTGATATTTTTTAAATATATTTTTTTCAAATAAATTTAATATTTTTGATATCTTGTGTTATATTAAATATATATTATATCATTTATTACATGAAAAACTGAGTTTAAAGTTAATATAGCATAATTCTAAAATATTATTTTTTAATATGATAGTTATCACCTAACCATTGGAATAACCGGTATGAATAGGATTAAATAAATTATTAAAATATATTTTAAAAACTATATATTAAATTAATTTAGTGGAAACTAAATAAATATTAATGAAAATAAGAAAGAATTGAAAATAAAGGAAATAATTTTTTGAAAAACAATTTTTATGCACATAAATGCATTTTATATAAATGAATTAAATAAATCACTTTTTGGGAATGACTTTAATGAAATTTATATATTATATATTCTATAAAATGTTTTAACATTCATCTTATTTTCTTTTTAGTCATGAGATAAGAATAAATCTAAATTTTTTCTTAAAACTAAACTTTTCTAAATAAAAGTTTTATCACATTTTATACACTTATATTTAAAATAAAATTTCAACAATTTTAGAAAATATATTTGAAAAAATTAAATTAATTTTTTAAATCATAATATAAAAATTATCTAAGGGTTAATTTTTGATAATTTCATTAGATGATATAATTTTCTATGAATAGAAAAATATATTGGTTTTTATTAAGAATTATTATTTATTTTAAATCATTTAAAAACAAAAAAATTGTTTTAAAATGGTTTTAAAAACAAAAAATAGTTAATTTATATTATAATTAAACCAATATTGGTCATTTTAATCAATTTCATATTGATTTTTTAAATAAAAACTTTTTAAACTTTTGGAAATTTTCTAATTGTAAAATCATTTTTTCGTCACATCTATAGGATTAATTTTAAATTAAATTATTCCACTTATGTAATTAGAATTTGGAAAAATGGATTTCATATTTTTAATAATCAAAATAAATATTATCTAAAAATTTCAACTTAATTTTTTACACTATTGAATAGTGAAAAAAGTAAAAAAATTAATTGTTTCATTTAAGATTAAAACGAGTTTATTAAGGGTTAAAGGAAGATAAGGGGTAAAATAACCAATAAAACTGTCCAAAACGTATTTTATGGACACATTTCAACCTTATATTCTCTAAGGTGTGATAATGACTCATTTTCTATCCTTTTATAATGTGAAAAACGTGGTTACAATTTATTCTTCTCAAAAATTCCATGTGTATCATCTCCCCCAATTTTAAAAGGACAACCACCCTCCCGTCCCCATCACACTCCCAAAACAGATTGTTTTATCCAATCCCTAGCCAAATATCTTCTTTAATTCCCATAAAACATCCTACACTCCTTATTTTGGTTATAGATCCTACATAATAAGGATTTAGCTAAAATCCTATGGAGGCTCTCTAAAGAAGATGTAAAATTCTTAAACATGAATTTTGGTTTTATTTCTTCTTACAACTCCTTCAAATATTCTTTAGATATGATAAAATAATAATATAAGTATCTCATATATACTTATATTTTATTATTTTAATGGAATAACCTCTATCCATCGCCACTTCCATCAATAGGGAAATTAATATGTCAATCGTGTATATGGAGGATTGTCGCCTCGCGAACCAATGTAGTTCATTTTCCTTCACCACCTCTTAAGTATGGAAATAATTATTGATTAAATTTTTATATATTTTATATATGATATTATTATAATTATGTAATTATAATATTACATCTATATTCTTACCATCCAACACATTTGTAAGCAATAATTTTGCTCGGGTGTAAGGAGGATTATCGTCGTGAAACCAATGTGATGTGTTTTTAATTTATAATTTAATTGGATAGAAATAAGGATATATTAATGATATATAGTATATTTATAAAATAATTATATTTTTTAAATTATTATATCACATTCAACTTCTTACTTTATATTTTTTGGGGGGTATGATAATGTTTTTCATCTGTACGTCGGACTACCGCCTCACAAAGTGATGTGATTAGTATTTCACTAATGATTTGAAAAGATGGTAATAATTTTAAAGTAATATATGTGATATACATGAAATAAAAATTATTCTATAAATTTAATAAATTATTTAAATTTCTTTCATTTCATCCATCAAGATAAATGGAAAAAAATTTCATGCATACGTACAACTTACCATCTCCATGAACATTGTAAATAATTTTTTATTGATAATTTATTGGATCCCTATAAATAAATATATTGGAAATATAAGATATTAATATAATAGTTAAAATTATTATGATAATTTAACCATGATAAAAATAAAATTAATGAAAATACTAAATCAAAACATACATGAAAAACAAAACAATTATTACCTAAAACAAAATTTTATCAAGGAATTGTTAATAAAAAGTTAATAAAAGGTCAGAAGAAAATAATATATGGTATGATATATATAATTATTTTTATTTAATAGATTTATAAAAACTATTTTTATTATACAAGAGGTTTTAATGTGTACAAAGTAATTCAAAACTTAAGGTAAGAGATATTTGTCTCAATTCATCTTATTTGGGATAAAAGTTATGTAATGTACCTATATTCCTTTATGAGGTGTATATATAGCCCTGTTGACATGTAATATCATGAATTTTAATATTTTCATGGTATTAAAAGTTTAATTTAATGTTATTATTTCATGGAGATTTCATTTCAAGGTCAGCAAATTGGTAAGGGTTTTATGTTACAATCTCATCATTTATCGAGATTATTTATAATTATGCTTCAAAATGAGTAAATATAATGATATATTTATCAATAAACTCATATATTTTCTTCTCCTATAGTTATTTATCGAGAATAAATGTTTTCAATTCATTTTTTTTCTTTATGTATTCAATATTCCAAAATAATGGTTTTTAGATTGACTTATTCCACTATTATATCCAAGGAAATTATCCTTGAGTAATACATATATGAATTTATATGATTATGTGCATCCCAAAATTCTAATTCTTATTCCAATGTAATGATCTCATGGATCATGTCCTTTTATTTCTTTATGATTCATTACTTATAAACTACCAATATTTATTCTATAACTCTAGTTTATGATTTTGATATGTACGGTATGGTTTTTAAATGTTATTATCTTATTTTTATACACTTATGCCCAATTTAGGCCCACATATCTCCCTTTTTTACCCATACTAGGAATCTGAGAACACCCTTTCTTATGTTTCCTTACCCCGGGTTATGAAAATATATTTTTTGTATAATAAGTATAAGAAGGGTTATAATTATTAAAAACATAGTGTCACATGAATTAGTTCACATATGAACAAGTTGTTTATATTCCCATGTTTCTAAGGTAACTATACCATTTTGATCCTCATGTGTTTTTTTATGTAATGTAATGAATATTCATGTAAAAAAGAAGTAATTTATTTGTATGGAAAGTCTAGGTTCTTATTGTTGGTATCAAATAATAGGTTCAGTTAACCTTTAGAAACTAGGATGAAAAAAACTTAGTGAAACCCCCAGGGATGTGTATGAGGATAAGACTAAGGAAAATTCTACATATAAGAAACTATCTTGGAATATTAGTTAAGGATGGAGAAAGTGGTTTCCCAGAAATAAATTCTACCAGGATAATATAGGTGGATGTGATTCTAATATAGATGTACCAGGGGAAAATAATTTAGAAAATGGTGCCCCAGTCTTGACTCGATTGTTACTTGGTACACAAAAATAGGTTTTATTGTTCATGTTGTTTGAAACTCCCGAGTGATATGATTTGTAAATTCAAAAAATATTTATGAACCATAATAAAGGATTTAAATAATGACCGTGAATGACTTATCTAAAGCCTAATGTTCCATATATTGCGAATCATGTGTCATGATATAGATATCCTATAACTAATTCTTCATGATTGTGTAGTTCCTCACAATGATTATTATTTCTCACACTATGATTTTGGTTTTATTCAACAGTTAGAAGCCGAATAAATCATGTTAATTATAAGTATGATGGAAAATTAAATGACTTTCCTCTTCAAAAACTGAATGTTATGGGATCTATAATGAACATTCATGTTGCTATACTCATACAACTTTCTCCACATATGAATCATGCTAAACTTCCAAACGAGAAAAGGAAGGAACAAAATTTTGTTAAGTCCTTCATAAGGAAATTTCCATCGCCTTTTAGTGGTTTTGATGATATACTAGTTTCCCTGAAATGAATCAGTACCAATAAAAAGTTAATTTTCATCCTCTAGTTTTTTAGATGATGAAAAATTCATTTTGGAAATCTATTTTATAGAAGGAAAATTGGATCAATGGTGTACACTCATAAAAAATACATAGAAAGATGATGAAATTGACTCTATATAGTGGAATAATTTTAAGATATTATTTTTAAATATATATTTCCCTCATATTCTGTGTATGAAGATGGAGAAGTAATTTCTTGAGATAAATCAAAAGGTCGATGAATCTCCTGGTACCTATGAGGAAACTTTTACAAGAATTTTGAGGTAAGCTACTAACATTATCATCCAATCCAAAAGTAAAGTTGATCAATTCTTTAATGTACTAAAACCAAGTCTCCAAATGGAGTTAGTCATAAGAAACTTTGGTATCTATAAATAAATCATTTGATGTTCTCCCAAGGTGGAAATAGATATTTTATTTACCCATAAATCTCATATTTTGTATAATGAAAGAAAACCAAAGTTCAAGGGAAACACTAAGAACATTAGTGAGAAGAATGTGATATTTATTTCATGCTTGAGGTGTGGTAGAAGACATGGAGGAAGTTTTCTTAAGGGTACTTTTAAATGATTTATGTTTAGAAAGGATTTTTACTGGGATTTAAAATTCCAAAATGATGGGAAGAATTTATCTAATAATGAAAATATAGATAAATCACCAAAGAATACACCATCCACAATCCCATGAATCTAGTACATGGAGTCTAGAAATTATGAAAATAAATGCCCCAATACATGGGCTAATGAGGTGATAAGCCATAACAACCACTAAATATAAAGGGCAAATGGAAAGATTTTTCAATCAAAATGGATGAAGTAAATCCTGATAATTAGGGGAAACTTATCATTCACTCTTTATTTTTGAATTTCATGATTGATTTTGTATGAATGATCCCTATGGAAATTTTTTTATTCATCCTTCATGGAAATTTGATGTGATTTTCAGAATTTATTCTCCCACTCTAAATGGGTTCTAGAATAATGAAGTCACATTTGATATTCTATAATTGTAAGGATGAACCCAAGTTTATAATGGAGATGTTTTTCTATTATATAAGAGATTATTTAATGAATAAAGGGATTATTTATTTATTTATTTTCATTCAAGAATTATAGATTGGATTTACTTTGGGAAAACACTCTTTGATTCATTATGATTCTGGTTTGGAATTCCCTAGGTCAATCCCCACTTGGATTTTTGGTGATGACTAGATTGGAATACCTTGGTGAAATAGTTCATTGATTTGTGATGATTAATAAATGATAATTCCTTAGATTAATCCCCATTAGATTCAATATTATTACTGGTCAAAAAAATCTAGTACATGATCCTCATTTTCATATGGTCCCACTTGAGTTACTATGTATAGAGACATTTATCTTAGGCTAAAGAAGGAATGTATGATTCTGGGTGTCACCTTGGAACCAAGGAATATACATAGTTGTTCTTTAAAAGTTATTTTACACATCATCATTCACATATTTCCTAGACTGTATATTCTTAAAAAGTTCATTTTTTGTGTCTTGTTGATTTATACTCACTCCAATCTTAGGCCACTGGTTGTGTAATGAACTAGTCTCAGTAGATCAAACACATCACATGAGATATCCCAATATAAGGTGTGCATCATTTAAAAAAAATTCATGTATCATGTAAATTGTAACCAAGAAACCCAAAAGAGTACATAGTGGTAGAAATGTTATATTTCCATTAGACATAAAATGATAATCCAAAAGGGATAAATTATAAATAGAAAACATGACAATCCAAGAATTGAAAACTCTATGAGACCATCTCTCCCTACTACACCATCCTTCTAAACAAATGCAATGACACTTAATAGGATAAAGAAAACTATAAGATGAACTTCCCTTTAACTATACCCAAAAAAATCACATCTAAATTTCCTAAATGAAAAAGTGGGATATGAGATAAAATCCCAATAGTATTTCACTAAATAATATATAAAAAGTCTAATTCCATGAATATATTAGATAAAGATATTAAAAAAATATAGTTTATAAATAATTTTTATTGGATAAAATCATTTTATAGAACACCCCTTGGTTTTTATAAACTAATTTACATATTCTAATAATCAAGTAATATAAAAATTATGTAGGAAAATATGTGATCATAACCAAAACCATCCATATATACACAAAAAGATAAACTAGTGAGCAACCAACCGTGAAATATACCATCATGTGTGAAGTCAATAATAAATGAAAAATCAAAAGATCAGGATGTAAACTATGGTAATATATGCTAAAAAAATAACTAATCCAGCCATAAATTGAATCCAACTGATATTGAGATCTTCCACAGCATGAAGATATCATCACCTGTAGTATTGTTACACAAACACCAAATTGACATATCCATTTCGTGATGAAACCAAGGTTCCCAATGTGGTATGAATTTTTATAAATCCATTTTAAAACCATTCTCAGGTTCTATAAAAAAAATTCATAGTGAATCCTTACTCCCTCCAGGCTTAAAATCCATTTTAGAACCAAAATCAACTTAAATTCTTTTCAATGACATAGTGCAGTACAAACCAATTTTTAAAGAAAAACACTTTAAAAAATGAATTTCACTAACCAAACCCACTTTAACATCATATCCATACATATCATAAGAAAAAATAGATTAATTTATATAATAACATAAGAAATTAAATGATTATAACCTTTTTATATATACACCTACCTCAAGAATTGATAGGAATCACCAACAATTGATCTCCCAAAGCTCATGGTGGAATTAGATCAAGATGGGATTTAAAGGAATTCTAAGGAATTAAAAATAATCACTTTTGAAGAAAAATTTATGAGAAAAATATGGAATAATCACTAATTGAGATCAATTTTGGGATTTATAGGAAGACTACATTTAATAGGGTTATGATGCATCCTACCTATCTATGCCACGGTAATGGTTGAAACATGTAGGACCATGGTGTAGCCACTAAGACCACATCATAATTTTTCTGGTCAAATTGTGTCTAAGATCCATGGTAAGTTCCATGCCGTAAATCCTATTTTTCAATGAAGGGGGATATGACACAGTTTACACCACCATATTTCATAAGCCCATTTCTAGAAAAAAAAACTACACCATAGCTTAGCTACCCCCCCCCCACCCACCCCCATTTGTAAAAACCACCTAAATCTACTCATTGATGCTCTATGGTGTATAAAGATCCTTATTGCCTAAGTTAACAAACAAAATAGAGTCTTACACCATAACCAGGTTTCCACAACAAAATAAATCCAAATTTGGTGGTATAATTAAAATTTATCTCTTGGGACCCTGCTTCATAACTGGCTTACCCACACTACATCCAACATCCACTATGTCACATCCTCCACCCTCCACAATGAATACCCCTCCACCAAAACCCATTAAACTCAATATAACATCTAAAACTTATAGGACACATACTACAAACTCTTAAATGTTAAAGGAGAGTGTACCCATACATGAAGGTTGTCAAAATTCTCCGCACAATAAATGATTTATGTCCCTAGAGAGGTCTCATGATTCTGGAATAACAAAAAAATAAAAGGACACCGCTATCTCATCAGCATTCCTTATCCCACATCACATGGATATCCAATCAGCATTGTAATAGTACATGGACTAGGGTACTTTTTTATCATGTAGTAGCTAATCTTGACAACCCAAAATTTTAATCAGTTGATCAACCATATTGGTGTCAGGTTCAAGATAATTATCTTCCCATTTAATCACATGGAAGTTATTTGATAGATACCTCATAAACATGGAAACATGAAACAAATCATGTATCAACATCAAGTGATATGGTGAGTCCAACTGATATAACACCTTTCCAATTAATTCAATGATCTTAAAGGGTCCAAAAAACCTTAATAGAAACTTACCCTACTTAACCAACCAACAGTGTCCCAGGAAAGGAGTAACTATAGCCAAAATATGATCACCAAACCCAAAATCAAGAAGCCAATGGAAATGGTCACCATAGAGTTTGTTATGACTTGGTATCCTGAAAAATCTCTTCTAGGTCAACTGCACCTTTTCTTTCATCTCCTAAACAAGTATTAGTATAACTAAGCAACACTCTTCCAACTCTGAATATAAAAATGGAGATCTACATGGCCACCAATATAATGATTCAACATGATCCACCTTAATTGTGGCTCGAGAACTATTGATATATAAAAAATTTACCAGAGAAAAATTCTTTTCCCAAGAACCACTAAAATCAAGCACACATGTGAGAAAATATTCTTAATAACCTTAATAGATCTTAAAATTTTACTCTCAATTTGCGAATGATATTCCATGATCAAATTAAACTACATAACCTCTTAAAACCCACTCTAAAATTTTTATGTGAACCTTGGTTCCCTATAAAAAAATCATAAAGGGAACCCCATTAAATCTCACAACCTCTTAGACATACAAGTTATTGAGATGCTTCGCCATTGTCATCTCCTTGATTGGGAGGAAGTTAGCCGATTCCAAAAGTCAATCAATTATCACACAAATCAAATAATTACAAGAATAATTTTTTTGGTAAACTAATGATGAAGTCCATTGAAATATCATCCCACTCTCATACTAGAATGATAAAAGTTTCAAAACCCAGTAGGTCTTTGGTGCTCCAACTTAATTCTCTAACAACTAACTCACCAAGAAAAAAATCAGCAATCATTTGACTCATCCCCATCCACCAATATAGACATCTCAAATCATGATACATATTTTTAGTCCTGGGGTGTATACACCAACAATACGAGTTTCTGATATCTTTCATCAATTGCCTCAAATATGTCTAAATGAACAACCTTCCCCAGAAACATAAAGCACCAATAAGAGATTGGGGCTACTTAATCAGGTTATCCCTTCCATTTAGGATTTTACTAAAGTTATATAAATTGTTTTTTGCCACATTATTGAGCATAACCCAATAAACAAATGATGATTCAGCCTTCACTAAAGATGAGAACAACCAACCAACAACCTATTCCACTCCTAAGACCATCTCACCAAACAGAATCATCAAGGACTACTCTTATACTATTTCTTTCATGACATAAATCGGTAGTTTCATGTTCAACACATCAATGACCACATTCACATTTCCATAAGTATAAGAAATATCAAAATCCAAAGTATAAAGATACTCAACCAAGTTTCAATGTCACAAGTTTATATCCCTCTAAGTCAAAATGTAATTCAAGCTCTTGTAATAATAATATACATTAAATTACTCCCTGAAGAGATAGTGGAACCATGTTTTGGGTGCATGAATAACCACTGCAAACTCAATATCATGGGTATGATAGTCTTCTCATTAGGGTGTAATTGGTGAGATACATAGGCCACCACAAACCCCAACCCATTACTAGAATAATTTTAAAAAATAATAATAACCTTAATTTAGTTATAGAAGAATCAAAATCTGAGATAAAGTCAACCTCTCCTTCAATTCCTCAAAATATTTATTCCATTTTTCATTCTACTCAAAAATTACACCCTTACGGGTTCATCATGTCATCAGATATGAAATATTGGAAAAGTCATAAACAAAATTCCTAAAATAACTAACTATGCCAAAGAATTACCGAATCCAAACACATTTTTTGGCTTCTCCCAAGATGTTAATGCCAAAATATTTTTATAATCCACTGAGATACCCCTCTAAAATATAGCATTCCCCAAACCCAATAACCCGTTCTCATTGAAAGGCATTAGAGACTTCATTAGTTGATAGAAACTAAAATTATGGATGATAATAGTCAATTTGATCCTTAATATAGATTATTCAATCACTACCAATAATCAAGTCGAAGATGTCAAGGTCAAGAACTAACCACTTCAAATTTGGAAATCATCACCCAGCATGTGGGATATTTGAAACCTTGTTCATACCAATTTTCCAAATGTGTGTAAAGATCTAATAAAAATGACAGAAGTTCAGAAAAAATTCCCAACACTCCAACCATATTGGATGATATATAAGAAATAGAAAAAAAAATTCAAATAAATTTAGTACTATAGAGGAAGAAATAAACATTTTACCTCTAACAGTTATAGACACTGCCTCAGATTCCACTAGTGAATAATATGTTGCATAAATATGTTTGGTATAAACTCCTCCCAAAGCTATATTTCCAACACAAAAATTCCCCCTGACATTAGGATAATACATAACACCCTTGGAAGCATCTAAATGAACATGCACACCCTTTTTGAGTGTGGATACATATTTATTTTTCTGGTACATCCTCCAGAAAAACATGTGGGATGATCAGCTTATCCAAAATGATTATAAGTTTTGGGAGCATATTTATAGTTAGGTTTGGTATGTACAGGCTCTCCACATTGATAGAAAACAACCTGTTATCATTTTACTGATTCTCTTAAAACTTGTCCAGAAGAAAATTGGGCACCCTTTCATTTCCTTTTATATCCATAAGACACCCCCTATCTAATAGTTGAAGTAACTAAAGCTCCACCCAATCCCATTATCTCAAATATTTGTACCTAAACCATGGACTCTTTTCCAACCATGTCATAAAATTATGAAGGTATAAAATAATCATCATTTATTGAATATTGAAACATTGTCTCATCTCAAACCTCTAATATTTTAGGTAATCATTTGTAAAAATTTCAAGTACTAAGCGCACTAACATGGTGAAATGGGTGGAATAATCCAAAACCATATTCTCCCATTTCTATAGGGTCATCAATTCTTGAGTATTTTCAACATGCAAGGTATCATGATAAAATTGCTGATTGAATAATTTCTTAAAGGAAACCTGGGTAAGATCCTCATGTGAATTAGATTCCACAATAGATTACAACTATTTACAACTCGGTCCCTTAATCTTGTATGTGGAAAACCCCACCTTAGTGTCCATAAAATTTTTTGATAATTGAAGATCCTTTCAATTTTCCCAATCCACATATCATATTCTAGGTGTTCCTTGTTACCATGTAAGATAGGTGGATTCTTCTGAGAAAATTCTTATTCAAGATCCACCAATCATCCCTAGTTCCTGATACCCATATGACCTATTGTATAAATGGTGAGAATTTTACATTCTACCAAAGAAGAATCCACTAGAGTATTCACCTGAGTAAATATTATCCCAGATCCCTCTCTCGGATTTTCTATAGCTCTTCTTGGATTCATTATCTAATAAACACAAGACAATAATTAATGAGCTTATGAGAAACTCCAAAATCATAAGAATACTTTAGGAATCCCTATCAATGACTTTAAAAAACAAGATTTTAAATCATTTTTAAATTATAAAAATGAAAGATAAAACATAAGAAAAGGAACATATACATTTAAATAAACCCTACATCTGGTTTATTTAAATAACCTAAAACCCAAAGTATCAAGCTTGGAAAAGATCCCCTAACCACCCACGGTAACTTGTGTTCACATATGGAAGTGGGAAGGCTAGGAACCTTCATTTACTTAATATTTTAAATCTGATGGTCCTAACACCTTTCTAAAAAATACCCTGATCCAAACCAAGGAATTCTCGTAACACGTATGGAAAAGTATTCCCTCTAATACCATTTTGTAATGAACCAACCTGATTTGATCAAACACATCACCTGAAACGGCCCGCCACAATGTGATATTTATCCAAACAACCATGCATGCGTCATGTAAACCTAAAATAGGAAAACCAATAGAGTATATAGAGAAAGAAATACTATATATGCTTGATAAATATAACATTAATCACAAATGGATAAACTATAAAGATAAAATATAACAATCTAAGAACTAAAAACTACATGGGACCATTTGTCACCACCACACTATCTTAATAAATGAAATAAATGAAACTAAAGAGAATATGATGAACTAAAATGTTCCATTACATTTATCTATTTTATAAAAAACCAAAAATATAAGTTTCCAAATGAAAATGTAGGTTGTGAGATCAAATCCTAGTAGTATTTCACCAAAGAATATATATATAAATTCTAATGTCGTGAGAATTTTAGCTCTAAATTTAAAACAAATCCATTTTATAAATAATTTTAATATGATAAAATCATTTTTTAAACATCCATTGGTTTTTATAAATGAATTTCCATATTCTCATAATCAAGTAATCTATCTAGTATGCAAGGAAATATGTGTCATAATCAAAACCATACATAGATACCCCATAAGAGAAACTAGTGAGAAACCAACCATGAAATATACCATTAGGTAAAAAATCAGTAATAAATGAAAAAGAACAATATCAGTTTCTAAAAAATGGCGATACATACTAGAAATAAAACAAAATCATGAATAAAGTTATAAATTGAACCCAATAGATATTAATTCCTACCACATTCTAACGATATAAGCACCTATAGTGGTGTTACACACACACACACAGTAAAGTGACCTGACTATTTCCCCACACACCCAAGGTACCCAATGTGTTTTTACTTTAAAAATAACCCTTTGAAAATATTACTCAAGTTTTCTAAAAAAACATAGTAAATCCTTACTAATTCCATGTATGAAAATACCATTTTAGAACTAAAACCACCTTAAAGGATTTCCAATTTCACATCATGTGTCAAAAATATTTTTTAAATCAAACCCAAATAAAAACATGTATTTGAAAAATCAAAACCACCTTAATATCAAATAAATCCATCTCATAATACAAACCAAATAAATTTCTAAAAAACATCAAAAATTAATACATTAGAACCTTTATATAGAGACACTAACCTCAAGAATGGAGAGGAATCACCAATAATTAATATTCTAATGCTCAGGGTTGAATACAATAAAGAATGACTTAGAATTCATCAAACATACTCTCTTGGATTCCTATGGTTTGAGATGAAAAGATGGAATAATAACTAATTTAGGGGGAGTTTTGGATTTTATATGCAGATTGTATTTAAGAGGACCATGACACAGCCTCCCTATCCATGCCATAGAAATGGTCGGAATGGGGAGGATCATATTGTAGCCTCATAGAACAAGCCACAATAAGTATGGACAACCTGAATCTGAGATCTAGGGTGAGGTATGCACTATAGATGTTATTTTATAGGGAAGGGGACTATAGTTCTACCAACACCACCACACTGTAGAGCCCCATTACCAAAGGAAGGCTATAGTGTATCTTATCTCCATGGCATGACTACTCCTTAATTTGGTAAAACTACCTAAATAAAATACATGGATACATATGGCACAACCAAATCCTCTATGCTATAGAACTAAACTGAAAAATAGTCTTATCCCACAGTCGGCCGACCGCAAAATTGTAATTCCAATATGGAAATAGTTATAAAATTCACCTCTTGGAACCCTATGTTGTAGCCTGCTTTCCCGCATCATATCTAGTATCCACTACATGACATCCTCCACCCTCCACGGTGTATTCCCCTACACCAAAACCTAGTACACTCAATATCACCCCCAAAACTACCACGTTTCATACTACAAAATCTTAAATGTTAGAAGAGAGTGTACCCAGACCCAATGGGTGTCATGGGTTAGTACCCAAGCATGAATTATGATTGCAGTACAGAATAAGTGAAATTAACCTATGAAGGATTCTTGATTTGGACTACTAGGATGAACCATGAGAGTTAGGACTAGAATGGGAATAAGGATCATTTTTTAATGATTTCTAGATTTTTTTTTTCTTTGGTTTTTTTTTATGGATATGACTAGTTTCTAATGTATTATTTCTTGAAATTTTATATGGATCATTTTGATATACAATGGGTTGTGATTGTTTATTTGGAATTTTATAAGACTTTTGATACTGATTTATATGGTTATATCTAATTTTTATTATATCTATTATTGTTTCACTTTAATATTGGGATATAGTCTCCTTGATATACCACCTTGGACCCTTGATGCTAGTTAACAAGTTATGGCGTACTGGGAACCACACCTAAAGTCTAGTGGTCCCATTATTTTAATTACTATTTTGAGTCAATTCGTATTGGGA
Organism: Viscum album; assembly: GCA_963277665.1. Lineage (NCBI taxonomy): Eukaryota > Viridiplantae > Streptophyta > Magnoliopsida > Santalales > Viscaceae > Viscum > Viscum album. The sequence goes on from OY728151.1 coordinate 904,299,134, forward strand.
TGCCACAAAGTTCTATTAGATCAATTTATTTTTTTCTTAATATTTTTGAAAGGTAGACAGGATAAAGGGATTTGTTGGGGCAGAGTGTGGAACTCATTCTTGGGAGTAGTTATCCCATGTATGAGACATTTTTAAGTTTCCAAGAATAGAATTTATGGTTTTAATTTTTACTACTATAGTTAACCTATTTATCTTTGAGTGATTCATATGATTTTTAAATTTATGATTTATGGGACTTTATCTCTTAGTTAAAGTGGAAAGAGGGAATGTTATCTTGCATAATATCAAGAACATAGGACTCAAATGTCATTTGTATGGTTACTTGTGATTGGTTACATGGATTATGAAAAGTTTTTGTTATTTAAACATTCAAAGACAATTTATATAGTAGTTTCCCTATATGTTTATAGTGTCATCTTACTTAACTAATATTTAAAAGGTAAAAAAGTGTATTATATGATCTTTTATCTTGAAAATTATATGGATTTTGTTAAATAAAATGATAGTTGAAACTTATAAAGTGTTTTTTCTATAACTTTTAAATTATATTTCATTTAACTAAGCCTTAATTATAAAAATTATTTATAGAGTAAATGAAAATGTTTTATTAAAGGGATAATATATATATATATATTATGACTTTATGTGTATGTGTTTTCGGCCTAGTGTATGGGTATTTGAGGCTTGTTAGATAGCTTGGGTTATGATAATCTTTTGGTATCAGATGTAGGGAGTAGTGTGGCAGTGTACCTGTAATTGTTTCCATTAAACTATTATATCAATAACTATTTTACTAACGTGTTATGAGGTGTGAATTTTTAATTATAGATGAATGCCTCTCTGATGGCCTATAGTTACTTCCTAAAATGTGAAGATGTGTATACCCAGAGGTTGCTAGGCTCAGAACACGTATGGTACCAGGAGAAGATATAGATAATTATCTCTAATATAGATTATTATGGGTAGTGTAGGAAATGGAAAGAGATCCACCACAAAATTCATTGGTGATATAAGAGTTGACTAGATAATTTCATCTATAACACCCACCATTATTTTTTGGGAGGGTGGTCCCCTGTTAGTTGAGTACTGGATTGAGTTCATATAGAAAATCATTGAAAATTTGGGGAAACTTTAGGATATGTAGGTGAAATTAGTAGGCTATATGATTTTTGGATTAGTAATGTAATGGTTATATGTTCTTTTTTAAGCATATTAGTATGTGGGGTTGTTCTGGAAGGACTTCAAGACTCATTTCTATGACCACTTCTTCCTAGAGGCATTGATAGATGTTAGGTCAAAAAGGGTCCTAAATACCCTAAGAGGGGGGTAAATCAGTGTATGGATATTCTTTTATGAATTCTTCATGCCCCACTAAATCTTGAACACTTTATTATAAGGGTCACTTTATTTTTTCTTAAGTGTTTTTACTGATCATAATTTTTCTTTCTTTGTCTGATTATAATGCATTGGATGTGAAGCGAGAAAGAAATCACATGGACCCACATATTTTTACTTTTTTACCCTCACTGGACTGCAACTAAGGAGCATACAATAGAAATGTTTTTATTTACCAAATCCACTAAGGATCACTGCCAAAAATAGTGGTTTGGGATATATCTCATTTATGCCCAATACCATTGCCTTTATAAGGTTTAGGGTTAGATCACTACTTTCTTAAGGGCCACTCCATATGTCTCTTTCTCTAGCTTGCCTCCAGTTGAAAGGATCACCTTCTTCCTCATTTTATCACTACTCTTGTAAGAGATTCATGCATAGTTTATGGAATGTAGGTCATTTCTTTATCAATAATGAATGCATCCCTAAATATAGATAGATGCATTGTTGAGGTATCACATTCATCCACTTGATGAATACCCCTTTACAATAGAATTATTGGGAAATCTATTATGTTTAATATAATTGTATTTTGTGAAAATTTTGGATGTATTGCGTGAAACATTAACACTTTGTGTGAAAAAAATTAATTCTTATAGAGGAAACTCCAATCTTTCACGCACTATTGTGGAACTCCCAAATTCTGCACAATGACATAGAATAATATCTCCACAAGTATAAATTTTGGTTATATCCACAGCACAAAACCATGTCTATAGGGGTAAAAACTATGGCTATAATCTATAGCCATAGTTCCAGCTGGTCATGGAATGTAATGGTGTGGCAATAGCTAAAAGTTATCACCACAATTCTCTAAAAAAATTCCATGGTTTTCCACCATGGAAACAGATCTATTGCCATGGTTTCTCAAACTTTGGAAATATATCTCATAAATTTCCATTATAGCACATGGGATATATCCAGGGTTTTTCACCATGGAAATAGCTCTATTTCCACGGTGGAAAACCGTGGCTCTAGCCCAAGTAAACTGTGGCTATAACACAAAAATAATATGCACCTAATCGGATTCAATCATTGTACATATTCTATGCACCCCATCTTCCTAAACACTACACCATGGAAGAAATTATATATATATATATATATTGTTACATATATTATTAAAAACCGTAGATATAGTATGTAAACCATGGCTATAGCCCTTCCCTTTTTTTGCGGGTTAATTTTTTCCCACACAATGGAGGGAGACTCTACAACCACAGTTTTTTCACAAAGCATGGTTATAGCCCTTAGAAAAAACCCTATCACCGTGGTTTTTCACAAACCGTGGCTATAGCCCTTAAAAAATCACTATGTAGCCATAGTTTTATACAACCATGGATATAGTTGTTGAAAGAAGAAATCTATAGCCATGGTTTCACTGAACCGTGGTTATAGCCTACCCTAGAGCCATGGTTTTATATAAACTGTGTCTATAGAAATTGCATAAATACCTATAGCCTAGGTTTTTGAAAACTATGGCTATAGGTCTGTGGCTATATCCCAGTTTTCTAGTAGTTCTTGTGTGCAAGTTTAATGCTTTGCGTGCAACTCCCTATGTGTGAAAATATTAATTTTGAGCTCACCATCATTTCTCATTAATCCATAAGTTCTTTTCTTGAGAACAAAAAATATTTGGGTTATTCTTTTTCTCATAAAATTTTCATGAAAGTTTTATGTTGTGTGCTTAACTCTATTTATGCACAAATCTTATGTGATTTAGAGCCCAAATTTTCTATAAGGGTTGAGCTTCTGAATGAAGAGTGTAGCCACTTATTTATAGGCATTTCCTTCGCTACATGTAAATCCTTACATGTCTTCCTCTACACATTTGAGATTTCCCCAAGTGTGTAAAACCATATTTGTTGTCGTATTGTGTGTATAAGCCTCTTTTTCACCATTCACTTCATCTTTATTTTCCAAACATGGGAAAACCTCCTTTTTGAAAAAAGACAATCTTTTCTACAATTATTTCCATGGCCATATTTTGATTTGATTATCTTGAATCTTCACTTGTGTACAACATTGTAAAAATAATTCACACATGCACACAGAATCCTTTTCCAAAACACCTTTCTTAATTCTCTAGATTTTGAACTAAAAAATTTGGAAAACACTGGGAACAAATCCACCTTGTATACAAAATTTTTTGTTCCAACTCCAATGTGTATGTTCATTTATCATCTATATTTATCAACATAGATTTTCAAAAATCACTCTGTTACTCCCCAACTACCCTTGGAAACCTACTTTTTTCAACAAAAACAATCAATCTAAAAATACTACAATGTTACCTTGAGGTATTTTATCTAAACAATAGATGATTGGGGTAGGGTGTTTATGAACCTTATGAAGGGGAATATATTAGTAATCGAATAAGAATATCTATTCAGTGAATTATAGTGGTTTTACCGTATAAAAGTGGGGTAAAAGGTAGCTTGGATGATGAATTTTAAGGATGGGCAACGATACAGGATTTGATTTCACCTCAATGTTTTTTAGATCACATCCTTTTTAGAGGTAGTGAACCAGGTTCTTATCTTATAGAGAAACCTAAGTGAAGGTGGGGACTTATGGAAGATAGCTTCAACTAGGGGAACTGATGGTGGGTCTTTAAGAAGTATAAATCATTCCTTTCATAGTTCTTTCCAAGGAAGTTTTGATCAAAGCTTCTATTGTGACAGATTATATTTTCCTCCCTAGGATGATTGTGTAGTGTCGTGCCACCAGTGTGGAAGGATTCACCACTATCATTCTCATTATCAAAAACCACTAATAGAGTATCAATATTATGGTATAATGGGAAACCTGTAATGGTTTTATAGGAGTTCTAAAAGGATACCTAGTGGAATAGGATGTGGGAACGTGTAGAGTTATTGAGCTGGAGAAGCTACACCGCCGTAAGAGGGAAGTTGGAGGTCCGCTGGCCATTTTGGTCAAGTAAGTTGGAATGGTGCTCAGGGTCTAAAGTAGGATCACCATAAGGATTTTATAGTATAGGGAGATCATTCAAAGTATTCGGGTCATGATGTGGGATATTTATATACAATAAATCCCACTTCTATAAGCTACGATTCAGAACCTTAAAATATTAGAGCTAAGATCTTAGAAGCATCAACATTGGATTACGATTAATTTGATAAAGGGCCACACTGGTAGAAATGGAGTATTTCCCAGCACTTTTATACCAATAGTTTGAACAAAAAATTGAAATACTATTTTTACATCAACCATTCTCTATGGTTTGAACAAACCGTTGTTATACTATTTTTAGAATAAATCTTTCTCGACGGTCTGAGTAAACCGTTGGGAAGGAATTAATTTTTCTAATGTTTACCAATTTCTTTAAAAAAACGTTGGAAAATACTATATTCTCTTATGGTTTTTTAAAACCATTGGGAATGTTCTCCCATAAATACACAGCAGATCTAGTTCTCTTGTCGGCATGATTTCAGCCCTAAATCGAAGCTCTCTTAAATCCCTCTCTTTACCCTAGGCTGAAGAACTCCTTCCACCCGATAGATCCATCTTCAGTCAACCAATGTTTTAGTTATACACTTCAAATATATATGTTATACCTTATTTTTAATGTTCTGCATCTATTTTTTTGTTTTCTATTTTGATTTGTCCTCAACCATAGGTCTGTACGGTTCGTGGCATGGTATACCCAATAAGTGTAATTTTATTTGTTTTCTATTTTTTTCTACACTTCAAGTGTCATGATTGTGTGAATCACTTTTATTTGAAGTCTTCATAGCCACTCCTTTTGTGTAGAGTTTTTGAACCATATGAAGTAATGGAGGTGTTGATGAGATTTATCCCCACTCAAATATGGTAAAGGGTTTTTTTAGTTATATTTTCTCGAGGAGGGTAATGGATATAAGGATGGTCCATGTGAAGGGATTGGGGAAGGTTGGGGTAGTGGGGTATATGGTTTTACATTTATTTAGTGGGGTGATATGGTATGAACTTTAGTTTAGTTTAAATTGGATTTGGATTTTGTATTTATAGTTTTTTTCAAGAAATAATTGGAAGGTTAGTGATATTGAGGATGAATTGGATGTTGGTTGGGTGATGGATTGGAATTGTGATGTTGGTTGGACTAGGTATAGGTAATTTTCAAGGAATTATATGGGTATTTCCTCCCCTGAACACCCCCCTCCCCACCCCCACCCCTATACACACCCTCCCCCCTAGACCCCCCCCAGACAGCCCCCCACCCCCTGCACACTCCCACCCCCCATCGACCCCCTCCCCCACCCCCTAGACACCCCCACCCCATTGGATAGCCCCCCATGGAAACCCCCACTCCCCACCCCCTAGAAACCCCTCACCCCCCATGGACACCCACACCCCACCCCTTGGACTTCCCCTCCCCCCTGGACACCACCAACCACCTGGACACCCCCCACCCCTGACCCCCACCCCCCACTGACCCCCCACCCCTTGGACTTCCCCACCCCCCAGGACACCCCCAACCACCGGGACACCCCCCACCCCCGACCCCCACCGACCCCCACCCCCGGGGCACCCCTACCTTTCCCCCTAGATAGACCAATGATAAATGAAGAAGAATAGTATGATAAAATTGAACCCATATTTCCTTCACTTCCTCAAACAGAAAAAAAAATCCCTGGATCATATACATTTAAGACATTAAGCCTTGAAGAGCTGGAGATGTCACATCGCACAATTTTGTTCAACTATGATTTGTTCGAGGACTACATCAGGTAATTAATTTGAATATGTATATCTTACATATATATCTATTAAACAATTTTTATTTTTATATATAGGGAACATAAATTAATGATAAATAGAAAGAACCGTTCTTTATCTTTGAGAAGAAGAAATATTTTTTAGAGAAAAGAGTTTTCTACCTGGATAAAATAGACGGTAAAAATATTACTATTTAAAATAATTAAATCAATATTTAATTAAGTTTAATATTCATTTATATTTCAAGTATTGAGTTTACCTACTGACTCTATCTTTGAGGAAATAAAAGTTTTGGATTTTGGTCCTAATACTGTGGTTCGTGACAATAAATCAATTGTTATCAATGGGTACAGATTGATTATCACTGAACAAGAAAGGAACATGATAACACAACATGATGGTATTATGGTAACTGCCACAATTGACTGTTATGCTAGTGTATCAGAGAATAGACCCTGATTTGAAAATGTAGGTTATTATGGAGTCATTGAAAAAATAATAATATTGGATTATTACTCTCATGGATGAGTCACGATGATGAAATGATAGTGGTCTAATTTGATGATGAATCAGGGTACGTTTATTGATGATTGTGGATTTTGAGTAATTGATATGACTCTCACTCTTACTACTGATGAACCATATATATTGGTATCGATGGAGAAACAATTTTTTTATGTCAAAGAACATATTTAACCTAAATTTTTTGTCATTATTGAAGTAATTCCAATACATATTTTTGATGATGGTGATGATCAAATTGACACTATCCCTACTTCCATTGTAAACAATCCATTTATTACTATGGATGACTCCAATAGTTTAATTTTCAAATTTGACTGTGAACATGAAATTGTGGTGGGAAATATATATAATCATTCATCCATGTTCTCAATTCTTTTGGTTTAGATCATCTTGGGTTGTTAAGGTTAGTACTATTCAAATTGTTTTAATATTTATTACAAATATTTTGTATCTGACTTGAACGTTAGGTTAATTTTCAATGTTTATTGGTTGCAATTTTATTTGAATTTCATTTTCTAATTTGGAATTGAACTCTATTCAAACATACAAAACCAACATTTTTAACTTGGTGAAAATTTCAATGCTTTATTGACCATGTATAAAATTAGTATAAATCTAAGAGCTCAGTTTAACATTTCATCAGATAATGAATATGATGGTTTGTCTTCTTCTGCAAAACATTTATAGAAACCTACATCATCTACCTAGGCTAAAGAAATTAAATTTTTCCTTAATTTTGACAAGTGATTTACCCCTTATGAATCTGGTAAATATATTATCCTTGTTTATATGTTTATAACACCATTTAAAACTATATTAAGGGTTTAATCATTCATAATATATACCTTGCTGAATTTTCTAGAGGCATAATTTAGTATGCTCTCTCTCTTGGTTGTTCAGTGAAATAAAGCCTTAGAATCAATGTTCCATGATTTTAATAGACTGGTGACACTTAGTAAATAACCATCCTTTTGAAAATTAAACTTTTTTATTACATCTTGTATGATTTATTGAATTCATTGTATATCCATTCAAGCTCGCCTAAAATAATGGATAGTTAAATTATCCAGAAATCCCCTTATTCCATATCATATAATTTCTTTTTTGGGTTACACAGTAGTTATACTTTTCTAATTACTTTCATATTTGTTTTCAAAAGAAGGAAATGCAACCAATTTAAGAGAGGTGACAACAAAATATGATGGAAAACAATTATCGCATGCCTGAGATGGGCATTCCACTACTGGTGCCTATAGTGGGTATTTTATTTTAAATATATATAATATATATAATTTCATGTGATTAATTTTGTTTTAAACATTTTTTCATGATCCACCTTTAAGGTGAAAATTATTTGATGATGATCCAAGTAGTGGTCCCAGTACTCAGGTCAGTCGTACAAGGGGGTGGTTCAAGAGCTAGGCAATATGGTCAGTGTACCCGATTAGACCCCTCCCCTCCCACTAACATACCATTTATCCCACTCTATCACCATTATTATTATTATAAAATTTACAAGCGGGAAAACAAAAACAGAAAACACTGGGAGAGCTGGGAGGCCAAAGGAGGAAATGGGGGACTAAAAAAGTGTATACCAAGGGCGTCACCATTGATCAGATTCTTTGATTCGATTGGGAAGGAAAGAACATCCTCAGGGAGAAAGACCTTAAGACCTTGCAAATCCAGGACAGCAAGATGGTCAGACACTTTATTACCCTCCCTAAAAGTGTGTGAGAGAATAGTTCCATTTCAGATGAGCCTCTTGGACTTCCTCAGGAGATAATGAAGGGACCAGGGTACACATGGAATATTTAGGCCTCCCATGTTTTCACCACCCCTTACATCTGAGTCTCCTCACCCATCCTTACCATATCTGATGATGATTACCACTCCGCATCCAGCATTCATCCATCCATCTATGCCATATTCTTTTACGTATACTTCATTATCTCTGAGTTTCTATATTCCATCTTCTTCGACTCTTGCTCCACCACAGTTTGTCCCTATGGAGCATACACTAGGACCCACTCCACATGTACAGGGTGTTCCTTCAGTTTATGTGGATCCAGTGGCACCCATTGATCAGGTTGTTGCAGTTATATTTATAGAACCCTAACAAATTTTTATACCATTATTTGTTTTCATTATAACATGTATTGGTAAAATAGTTGTTTTTATTTCTTAAGAGATGCATCTACTGATAGTAGCGGGGGTAGGGGCATACATGAATGTGTGAAGTGTAGAATCTTTGTACGCAGTTGATGGTGGACTAAAATGAAGATAATCAAATGATTGAAAAAACAAGGTAGAAATGTCAGAGTTTTTTGGAAATGCTTGTTGAATACTCCAACATCATTCATGTCAGCCTGCTCTCAGGGAGAAAGTTTCTAAATTAAGTCAAAGATAATTCTTGGGTAGAGATATGGGTAAAAATATATGTTGTATTTAATGAAATATGTTATCTTTTTCATATATAAGAATTAATATTTTGGTTTCATATTTGGTTTAATTACTCTGATGGTGAGGGTGCACGTCCAGCACGTCTAAAGGATTTAGGTTAGCTTTGGAGAGCCTAAAAGCATGAGTTGTATATTGGGTAGCATGCTAGAGTTGGCAAAGAGTTAGAGGTGGAACCCTTCATGGATGATTGTCTGATTGAACAATATTGGAAAATGATTACTCATTGCACGACTATCCAGTTTAAGGTATTAATCACATTTGAGGTATTACAATGTTAGATCATGAGAGTAATCTGGTATGACAGTTGTTTATAATTTTTCTTTATGACTTTAACTTTCTATTATTTCCTCCATAATTTATTGAATTGGTAAAGTTTTCATATAATTTTAGTTATGAAATTAATTATTGGTAACCTATTTTTAATTATGGATTCTTACATTAAATTTCATTTTAGAGGGAAAAATAGAATATAAAGGATGTGTTCCTTGAGAAAAAAGGGTTTTATCAAGTAGAAGGAAGAAAGATGGAAGTATGGTTAATGAAATAACTCAGCAGTAGATTATAAGTTATAATTTGTTGATTTCAAATTTTAATATCTATTTTGTAACTTAATAATATATTTATATTTGTAACATGTATCTTTAGAGGCCCTTGATGCCTAGGAACCAGACAATTTTTGGCCAAATGATCACTTACATCTAGTGTTGGGAGATGAGCACCCTAGAAGAGTACATTGTCGACCTAGGAAGAGTATAGTTCTGAAGAGGTATTTCTTCTCTCTAGGTATGATTTGTAATACCACCAAGTTCCAGAAAGTTAAGGCACTGGCAGAACAGACAGAAAAAAAGGGCCCTAGAGATGGTAGAATAGTCTGGTAAGGAAAACACTACATTTATGAAACTGATAAAAGTTTTACATACAACACTTCCACCAGAGGCTAGCATGAATTCTTATTAATATATGTTGTCGATGTGTTCTATATGTGGTGCACCAGGTGGCAGTTTTAGTGTTGTTTGAGATGATGTCGTTTTTGGAGATGACGATGTCAAGGAGGAGGGAGAGGAAGAGGCGGAGGGTGAAGAGGAGGCTGAGGTATATGAGGGGGCGAGGAGGAGTCTGAGGTGGAGGAGGCTAAGGAGGAAGCTGAGGTGGAGTATGAGGACGAGGAAGAGGGAATTGAGGAGGAAGAGGAAAATGATGGGGAATATAATGAGGTTGGAGATGAGGCTAATGATGACAGTGATGATAGTGATGGTGATGAGGGACAGATTGATCATTTATATTTTTTACCGATATTACTAACATTTGATGTTTTGTTATGCCTGAATATATGTGTGATTAGGTAGGTCACATTATATTTATTTTTTTATCTATAAATAATAAAACATGACTTAATGATTTGTTGTGACTGAATATAGGTGTGACTGATTCACCCCTCCCCTGGACACTCCCATCCCATTGGATACCCCCCATCCCCACCCCCTATACACCCCCAACTACTTGGACAACACCCCCCCCCCCCAGACACTCACACCCTCTTGGACCCCCCTCCCCCACACACACACCTGAGACACCCCCTACCCTCTGGTACCCCAACCCCACACCACATAGACACCCCCACCCCCTTGGACCCCCCCCCCCACACACACACACACACAAATCCCCTAGGACACCCCCCACGCCCTAGAAATCCCCCCCCCACCCCCCCCCCCCACCCCTAGACACCCCCACCCCCTGGACACCCCCCACCAATTGGACATCCCTCACACCCCCCTGGACCCCCCCCCCCCCCCACCCACCCCATTAGGCAGCCCCCACCCCCTTGGACACCCGCCATCCCCTGGAAAGCCCCCCCCCCCACCCCCTAGACACCTCCACCCCCTTGGAAACCCACCCCCCCTCCCAACCCCTGGAAACCCCCCTAGACACCCCTCTCCCCCTAGACATCCCCCACCCTTGGACACCCCCCACCCTAGACACCCCTTCCCCCTTGGACAGCCCCCACACCCCCATGAACACCTCCTGGACACCCCCCAAAACCTTGGACAACCCCCCACACCCTGGACAACCCCCACCCCCTGGACACCCCCACCCCCTTGGACAACCCCCACCTACTGGACACCCCCACCCCCTTGGACACCCCCCGCCCCCCACCCCTGGAAACCCCCACCCCCTCGACATCCTCACCCCCTTGACACCCCCACCCCCTTGGATATCCCTCCCATCCCCTTGGACCCCCACCCCTTGGACACCCTCCACCCCACCCCACCCACCACCTGGAAACCCCCACCCCATTGTACAGCCCCCCTGGATACACCCACCCCCTTAGACACCCCCCCCCCCAGGACACCCCCATTTTCTAAATTCAATTTTGTATGCCATATTCTATATGTGTTGTACAAAATTAATTTTTGTACGTAATGAATTATGAATTGAATACTGCACATAATTCAGAATTCTGTATGTAATTAATAATTCATTTTGTATTTGTCATTCATTCATAATTCAAAATTTAGTACATAATTCATTCTGTATGTATTCAATTGAGAATTAAATTCTGAATTATATATTGCATAGGTCAATTGGGTTCTGAATAAAATTCTAAATTCTCAGGTGCATAGTGGATTGCATAAGGGGAGCCAGGCAGGCCTGCTGCTACAATTGCAGCCAAGCTATACCAACAGTTGTAAACCATTGGTATTTGTGTGAAATGTAATTTATACCAACATTTTAGATAAAACTGTGGGTAAAACTATATACCAATGGTTAGTAAACCATTGGTATAGAACCTGTAATCAGCCTTTACTAATGGTTTGATGTTAACCATTGGTAAAGGGTTATTTCAACAGTTTTGAAACCATTTTAATAGATCTGAAATTCCTAAATTTTCAACGGGTGTCAACCATTGCTATAAACATATACCAACGGTTAGCTGAAACCGTTGGTATAATCTGCATTCCAGATCCATATACCAATGGTTATACTATAACCATTGGTATATATCAATCCCCACGGAAAACTAGCCAACGGTTTGAGAAATCGTTGGTACAGTTTATACCAACAGTTTTCAGGCCTTTCCCAATGGTTTGAAACCATTGTTATAAGTCATGTTTCCATCAGTTTCATGACACTCTTTTATAAATTCTTAGTTTTTAGAGGTACTTGTAATGACTATAGAATAATTGTATGGTGTGATGTCTATTGACATGAAACTAGGGGTATGATTATAGGGTATTCTTTAGTGTAGTGGGTGTACCCTATATATTGTAAATTATTGAAACCTTTGGGATCTTTTTAAACTAGATGTACTTTGTTTGAAATGATTCTTAGAATGGAATGGTTAGTATGGAATTAATCACCCATTAAATTTTATCATTCATGGGTGTTTATTTCATACCTCAAGTGTGGTATATAGATTAATACTAGAGAATAGGATATATGGGTAGGCCATGTAAGGCCTGATAGTCGATGGATGTTTGGGTTATTATCCATGTGGATAGTATGGTGTTGGATACTGGAGAGGTCCCATTGAGTTTTTTTTATTCTATGGTGGATTGATTCCTGGTGATGTTTCCTGAAGATTCCTTTAGATTTACAACTGAGATAGAAGTAGATTTTTCTATTGAGCTCATGGTAGAGGTGTAACGCCCCGACCCCAGCTACCCAGAGTCGGTGCATTACTTCGTAACATTGGCATGATCACAAAAGATCAAGTCTCGAAAGACCGATTAGTTTAGTAGCCTTGGAAACACTAGATACCTTCATAAATGTTACATTACATCATAAAGTGAAAAACTAATAACAAAGTCTTCATAGTCCACACTCATATCCTCTTCTGACTATCCCTGCAGGTCATTCATAAAATACTTCTTCACATCCTGGAAAATATTAAAACATTGAAAGGGGTGAGCTCAGATGCTCAGTAAGGATAAAAATATAGCGGAAGCTTTCATCAATAAACATAAACATTTAAGGCAATGTATAACTAAAACAAAATCCTTTTAAACATGAACTTCAACATAATATGGCAAAAGTAAAATGAGATAATGCCATTCACTTCTTCACATGGATATTCTACTGGTCGAATAATCACATGCAATATCAATAACCACTTTCATAATGATGGAATACATAATGCCAGACTATCATAACCACGTAGTCAAGGACTCGTGCCAAGACCACAAATAAGATTTTGTCAAGGCCTCGTGCCAAGACACTAGTTTGTCTCATGAGACCTGCCGATGCATCGAGAAGCTATAGCGGGCTCCACACGTCACTTATTAAGTCCAATGCATTCCTCATATGAATAGGTTTAAACATATCATAAACCATAACATAATCATATCACATAAAACATGCATAAAGGAAACATAACATTTCCACATTTCAATCACAAGATATCAATACAACACATTGATATAATAAAAATTCTTTCAAAACCATTTTCAATACCAAAATAAAAGAAAGTTAAAACTTTGTATTTATTTTTCATTAAAAAAAATGATGGCTTGTAGAGGAAGCCGAAACTCAAATAATTGTCACAGCGGCGGAGAAGTCGTTGTCGCCGCATAAGTACAGAAAGAAAAACATTCTCTTTTTGTCGTTTAGTAAAACGCTTCGTATAAAATAGATTCCTTTTGAATAAACGTAAAAGTCAAAGGGGTTTATACACCGTATAAAAGAAAGCTTTGTATAAAACCAAATATGCCTCAATGAAAGGGGATTGAGACGAAGTCCTTAAAAAGATCATTTTTTTAAATAAAGTACATCTATAATGTGTATTAACTATAAGTACACATAAATAATGTACAAATACAATATATTACATAATAGTATCATGACATAATTTGAAAGTAGGAGATTAACCCAAAGAATGAAAATTGGGTTAAGAAATTCCCTTACCTTGTGTCTGACTTGACTCAACCGTTCTTTAACCTCCTGAATAATAAAATAGAATTAATTCCTATTTACTTAAGAACCTTTTTAATGTTCATTATTCCTTTTATATCCCTTATTGCCATGTTATGAACATTATGTAATTATTTAAGTTAATAACGGTCGTTTTGTCGATCTTTGGTACTTGAGTCAAAATAACTTCCTATAATTACAAGTTGTTTATGTGGTAGAATATCCATTATCTCCAGAATTATATTCATGATTTAGATGTCATATATATCATATATATCCAGTATATACATTCATTTATAATATTACGTAATATTTAGAGGTAAGAAATGAAATGCACCGTTCATGGAGACGGTAAGTCGTACGTACGCATGAACGCTACTTTCATTTCTATTTCATATTTAATGGAATGAAATCATAATGATATAAAGGTATAATATAGTTCCAGTATAATATCATATATAATATCATTTACTCCATCCTTTATACATCCCTCATATGGCATTAACGATTCACATCACTTTGAGGGTGTGGTAGTCCGCACTTCCTAAAATGAAATTATCGCATTTTACCCACAATGGAAATAATAAAGTATGCCATAAATGAGAAATACAGAAGCATAAGTAAAATATAAACACATTATATATCATATATAAATATAGTGACATCTTAATGGCCACCTTTGAAGGTGTTATATGAGTGTTGAACAATCATCGTTTCGTGAGGCAGAAATTCGCCATCCACAGAAACCGTATGTTATTTAACCATTAGATGTAGGTGTGTGTAAGTGTAGCTCGAATACTTCTTATAAAAACATCCTAGTATATTGAGGATACTTGTTTTGTTACAAAATAAATGAATAAAAAGAGTTTAGGGGGTTGGAGAAGAAAAATAAAACAAAACAACATTAGAGAAGACATTACCTCAAAATCGGGTAACTCTTTTTGATTTGAGCCAAAGGCTTCCTTGAGAAGAGTTCTGCCCAAATTGAGGCTTCTAGGAGTAATAGGGGGAAGTTGGGAGAGTATTTGGGCAGAGGTAGGCCGAGCAAAATGGCTTGAAGGTGTGAATAAGGTGGGAGAGGTGGTGGACTTTTATAAGTGGAGAGGAGGGGCTCTTTTGGAAAGATTGAAATGTTACATTATTACACAATGATTTTCGGATTCTAAAGGTCCCACACTTATATAATTCGTGGATAAGGTGATAAGGGTTCGAAATATACCCATCCAATAGTCTTTGGACAAGTGTAAGCCTTGGATTTTACATTATCTTTTCATTTTGTTAAAATCGTTAAATAATGAGGTCATCGCTGCATCATAATGATGTCATAAATAATTTAATTTATTTAATGTCTAAAAATTATAAAAAAAACTACTATGATGTATGAAATATTTTTATCTTTCTAATGAATATTTATAGTCAAAATGTGGACTTGTTTAACCCCACTTAAAAACTGTTTTAGTAAAACAACTCATGTTTGTGTCAATTTAATTTTAACATTAAATAAATATATATTAATGTCATTTTCCAACTAAAGTGGCTCCATGGGGTCCCCAAGTTGACCCATGGGTTTTATTTGTCGTCCATGACTCATCCAATAGTAGTAGGACAAGTGTCAAGCTCATCTCATATTATTAAAACATTATTTTTACCTTAAACTACACTAATTACCTCTAATCGCGATTAAGAACTTAAAAGTTACTATTCACCAAAAAATTATTTTAATCTCATTGAACCAAATTTTACTTCTTAATGAAAACCATGTATGTCGGATTTTTGAAAATAAAATCACAGAAGTGGTAATATTTCATTTAAACGAAAAATCAGTTATTTAACTACCACTTAGTGGTTTCACTATTCATCAAAAATTTAAGTTTTTCAGAACAATGCCAAAATTTCACCCTAAGCTATAATTGATATTCCAAATTCAAAAATGATGTCTATTTTACAAAATTCCAAACATATAAGTTGCATTAATTAATTTTATAATTAATTCCCGCTGTCACAACAAATAGCGTGTTTTTAAGAAACAATTTATATCAAAAGATTGGCAATTGTTTATGTCCAATTTCAATGTTAAATTAATTCTAAAGACCAACATTGGATAAAATTGTAAAAATATATTCTAATTATACTTTAAAACCACTAAATAGTATAATTTATCACAACAAATTATTTTGATTAAAAAGGTTGTTTTAAGTATTTTTCACTATTCATAGAAAATTGGAAGTTCTCAGAAAGTTACAAAAAATTCAACTTAGGATAATTTCGATATTACGAATTCAAAAATGAAGTCCATTTTGAAATATAAAATTTCTATAATTTTAAAAATTGGTTATTACTATTCATAACAGCTACTTTGATTAGTCGCGGTGTTTTAGAACTCGAAGTTGGGTACAATGCAAGCTATTGCATTATTGAATGAGAAGCGTATCGTGGAAGCTCGGGGTGTTACAAGGGGTAGAGCCTATTTTTCTTTTGGCCCATACGAAAGCTCCAATAGATCTATAATTGATTAAGAATTAGTTAGTGGAATTATATGAAAAGGTGTTTATTCTATTTGGAATATATTCTGGATGTTCCACAATCCTTTTTTCCAATAATGTGGATGTTTTCTTTTGGTTATATATAAACTACCAAAATCTATATCATATTGTGGTTAATAATTTGTATCTACTTCCTCATATTGATGATCTATTTGATAAATTAACAAAAACCAATGTATTCCCCATGATCAATTTGATATCCATTTATCACCTGTTGAGGGTTAGACCTTCTAATATACCTTATATTTCTTTTAGTAGTAGGTACAGTCTATATGTGTACCTAGATATGTCATTCGGTATGATGAACACACTGGTGGTGTTCATTGGCTCGATGAATAAAGTTTTACACCTTTATTTATAAATATTTGTGTGTTTTTTTTAAAATATCCTCTTGTACTCTATGTCAAGGGAGGAACATGTGAAGCACCTACACATGGACTTGGGCACAATTAGGGATCACCATATTTATATATATTGGTTCTTTTGATAATCCTAAGAATATTTTTGACATATATAGTTTTCTTGTATTACCTAGTTATTACTGGAGGTTCATACAGGACATTTCTTTCCCTGTATCACCTACAATAAAATTTCCCAAGAACTGGGATATGTTTAGATGGTTCAGAACTGATGAGATAACTTTTTAGTTTTTGATAGTAAAATTTTACCTTGCATCACTCCTGAACCTACCCATGTTAGGTAGAGAATACACCATGTATTGTGGTGCATCAAGGGTCGGGCTGGGTGCATATTTGATACAAGAAGGTTAGGTAATTTCATATGGGTCAAGGTTTCTATTTCAGAATGACTATATTTACCCTATATAATTATTAAATATAGAAGTAGTATTGAATTCCCTAAGATAATAAAGGCATTACTTATTGGGTGAGAAATATTTTGTGTTCATCGACCATAAAATCATGAAATACAACATCTCCAAGAAATACATGAACCTTTAGTAGATAAGGTGGGTTTTTTACCTACAGTGATTTGATTTTTAGTTTTCATAAACTCCTTTAATGGGGAATCTTGTAAATTATTATTTTAACTAGAAAACATAGCCTCATGTTGTTTGAGATTCAAGGAATGATTGGTAGTAGATGGAACTATTTACCATGATTAAATTGGAAGTTCAAGAATACTAAGGACGAGCGACCCTTATGTCCTTGTTTATTACAAATTCACTTATCTTTTGGATTAAGAGGTGGAAGTTATTGTATCTAAAATTATTAACCCTAATGGAAAACATAAATGGTGGGGAAACACCACCAAATTCGACTATCAATGATGATACGATCCTATGTGTTCGTGGTCATTTCTTGGGTCCCATAGATATGCATGAATAACTAATGTGGGAATATCACCCCTCAAAGTGGGTGGTACACCTATCTCTAACCAAGATGAATGGTGACAAGCATCGATAATACTGGTGGTCCAGGATAAAGAAATATTTTTCTATTTTTGTTATGTGTTTCTCTACCTATCAAAGGAAATATCTAGATAACCTTCAGCCTTATGGTTTTCTATAGTCATTTCTCATTTCTAATTAGAAGCGATATGACATTACTATGTATTTCACAACAAAGATTCTAATGAAACATTGGGGAAGTGATTTTTAGGGGTAGTTATCGACCAGTTGATGAAATTGCCTCACATTATACTGACCCAGGAGGCCTTATTAGTGGATGAGCTATGCAAGCTATTTTTTTGGGAGATCATGTTATTATATGAGGTACCAGGAGTATTGTATTATAAAAAGATATTGTTTCACAACTAATTTTTGGTAGGGTATATAAATATATAATAGTATGTGGGTATAATTATGCACTACTTATAAAATATAGATAGAACGAAAATTGCATCAAACTATATGGGTTCTACAGGACTTGTTGAGAGTGGGTTTCCAAGATTTTAGTTGTTCTTGGGAGAACCACATGGCCTTGGTAGAATTCACATACAATAATAGTATTCAAAATAATATATAGATGGTACCTTATGAGGATTTATATGTTAGGCCTTTTCATTCACCTATATGTTGTAAAAAGGTGGTGGGGAAGTGATAATTGATCCAAGTCTCCTACAGGATACTTTAGAGAATATTCAGTTAATCCAGAAGTGAATAGATACTTTCCCATATAGGCAAAAATCTTATGTTGACTAGAGATTCCAAACTCGCAAGTTTTAGGTTGGTGACTAATAGTTTTCTTAGGTGTCACTTAGATTAGGACATATTTATATCTTGAGGAAAGGTAAACTAGCACAAAAGTATGTGGGAACACTTGTGAATACAAATAGGGACATCCTAGTGGCATACTAGTTAGATCATTGACAACATTTTAGTTCCTTGCATGATATATTATGAATAGTTTAGCTTAGGTGGTATTATCCAAGTTCATATCATGCGATAAACACTAACTATGTTAATATTGAGGTTGAATAATCTTTGGATAAGAATTCGGTTCGTATTGTTTATCAGAGTGAGAATCCCCTCCATGGAAAAAAATGTTCTTCTATAACATGTATAGAGGAACATGGACATCACTACAAAGATACAATATTTTTTTGTCGAATATATAGGTTCAGTTTGCAAAGTTGTTTGCTGATGGGGCTGGATGGCACTTAGAGGCACATCTAAAGGATGAACTACTATATGGTATGGAGGTTTTAAAACCCCATTCATTATTAAAGTTTTTTTTACCTTTAAATTTTACCCCCAACCTATTTCCTTTCATGGTTTATATGTATTTTATGGAGATTCAGATAGGCTCTAAGAGCATTTTGAGGTTAAAGGCATAGAAATGGGAAACTTTGGGGTTATAGCCAATGGCACACAGTTAGTGATAATCATGCATCACAACTATTCGGGGATAATATCCAACCACATTGTTAGTGCACTTTTTGGATTACTATGTGGATAAATTGTTTGACCGCATAAAAATTTTAAAATTATCACTTTTCCCTTATCATTTTATAACCCAAAATCACTCATTTTTCTCCCACTATTGTCCTAAAACCCCTCAATGTGTGACTCTCCATTATCTATTCAATACTTTGAGTATTTATCTTCCATTTATTCTCTAATTTGAGTTTCTTTCATTTTATTGGTGAGATAATTATAAATTAATGAGTCTATTCCTTTCCTTCTATTGTTTATTTCCCTATTTATCAAGTTTTTACCATTATACCTTATTTTTAGGGATTTTGTATTCTTAATTGATTCATGTTATTTGATATTGAAATAGGGGATAGTTTTATATTTTTTGGAATATATGAGTTTAAAGTAGGTAGTTTTTAATTTATCCCTTAAAATTATCATTGTTTTATTGTGTTTATGAAATGTGACCAAGCCAACATTCCATGAACTTGACCTAATTTTATAAATAAATATCATGTGCCTTAATTTATGAACTTTAACCTCTCCATGGGTCATTATCATCCTATCCGCAAGTGTTTAAAAGGAATTTAACCACGCATAGGGTGTGATTGAATTGGTAAAATAGTATAAAAATTATATGGGTAAACCTATGGGTGCCTAAAAATGAGAAATTGTTCGAGAGTGAAGGGTTTGTGTTCCTTCAGTATGCTCGAGGATACGGGGTAAGTATTTGTATTTGAAACCCATTGAAAATTAATTTATATAATATTTAAATGAATTTCCTAGGAACTTATTTCCTTTTAGTAATCATTTGGATTTCCTTTGGTTAAATAACATCTAATTCCTGATGATGACTTTGGGTTGAAATTACTAGGGACAACACGCATTAAATTAGTTGGGATTCAGGTTTGGAATGTCTTGGGGAAATCACGCATGGATTCAAGGGGATTACTGGACTGGAATAC
Organism: Viscum album; assembly: GCA_963277665.1. Lineage (NCBI taxonomy): Eukaryota > Viridiplantae > Streptophyta > Magnoliopsida > Santalales > Viscaceae > Viscum > Viscum album. The sequence continues at coordinate 904,319,524 of OY728151.1, forward strand.
CATGATGAAACCCACCCTTGTATTTTTTAGGATTATGTATTAGACTCCCTTGAAGAAATACCCCTTATATTTATTAAGATTCTGGTTCAGAATTCCTTGGGGTGATCCTCCCATGGATTTTTAATGATTACTAGTCTTGATTTCCATGAGTAAATTCCCATTGGATTCAAAATGATTACCAGTATATAATTACATGGACACACTCCTCATTTTTTTCTTACTTGAGTTACTTTGTATAAACACATGTAGTTTATGCTGAAGAAATAAGTTTGATATAAGGTATCAACTTAGAACCTAGGAATAGACTTGGTATATTTATTTTTCTCAAATTATTTATTTTTTATATCAACATACACATATTTCTCATACTAGATATTCTTACAGATGTTATTGGTGTTGGATTACTAATTCAAACTCATAACCTATATTGGATGGCAGTTAATACCTTAATAGATTTTATGATTATAGGGAAGTATAATGGAAATCTCAATATGACTGATGGTCACTTTCTATTTCTAGGACAAATCATGGGAGTTGTCATAGGGCTAGGACTTGTAACAAATTTTGATGGATTGCCAAATTTTTTTCTTTTTTATTTTGGTTTTTGATGTATATGGCTTGTTTTTAATTTATTACTACTATACATTTTATATATATGATTTTTTATTGCATTAATTGTGATTAATTATTTGGAATTTTTTTTGGATGTCTACGTATATTTTTATATAGTTGTATTTGATTGTTATAATTTTCACTATTATTGTACGATGATATGGGTATAGTCTACACATTTTATAAATTTAGACTTCTTCTTCTAGTTCTCTACCTATAGTGTATAGGGAGGTATGTGTGAGGTTCAGTGGCTCCATTATTCTGGTTACTGTTCATAGTTAAATGAGGTGGGGACATCACATGACTAAAATAATTCTGTACATCAATAAAAACTCAAAACGTTTATGAAACTCATTAAATTTTATTACAAGGAATAATTAATCAATTAATACCAATGGTACTATAAAAAACACATTAATTTTCTACCAAACACAGCCATATATTTTAAAAATACATTTTTTTATGTGAAGACCACATAAAATCATTTTATCCTCATCCAAAAAAGAACTTACCTTATGTAAAATACATGTATATCTCTTTTTATACCAATTTAAATCAAAATAAAATAATTAATTATTCCTTCAAAATAATTTTGAAACACCTTTTCAAAATCACTTTAAATTTCATGGGATCATACAAAAAGTTTTAAAACGTCAAAACATTCCGTATTTTAATCAAAACCATCCCAATTTAAAATTCATAATAACAAATACATTTAAGGGATAATTATATATATAATCCTTCAATAATCACATGTATTAATAAACAATCAAAACCTATCATTTTAACTTATTTCATATTATGTTCTATTAATGGTTAAATCGCATATAAAATAACTATTTCCAATATGTAAATATGTTATCAAAAACTATCATTTCAATTATATACAAAATCATTTTTTGAAATGAAAAAATAAATATAACATGTGGAAATTTTAAATCTCATAACCCATAAACACTTATTTTTCAAAAATAAAAACATATGTATTCCATTAAACTCCCATTTTTTAACATATTACAGGACTTGATAATTTAAATCTATTCACTCATAGCATCTAATAAATAAAACAATCTCACTAAAAAATAAAATAATAATCCATAATTTTTTATTTTAACACGATGTGAAGTAAAAAATATAAAAATATTAAATCAAACATCATATTCATTTAAAAAATATAATACCATACACTATCAACCATTATACTTAAAATAATTCAACACACCTTCAAACCACATAGCATACCTTCCAAAACCTTTCCATTTAAATTTTTAATAATTATTATCTATTATAATTTCATTATAATTTCAATAAATAAATCACAATTTCAAAACAAATTTTCACAAAACACCCAAATAGCTCCCCAAAGTGATATTTCTAACCATTGAGAGGGGGTGAATCAGTGATCAAAGTCGAATACAAACTTTGCCTTTTATCTTACTTCTATGTCTACTTTACACATGTTGTCGATTATTTCATGCACTACATAATTATCCCAACGAAAATAAGGATGATTAATATGAGAGTTAAGAGATATAACACACATGAAAAAGAATATAAGGTTCAAAACACCATTTTAATCAGGTGGTTATCTCCATGGAGAATCAAGTATTATCATCTCAGTGACCAATTCACCATGACGTTATCAAGGATGTATTACTGAACTGATCGAGTAAGGGGATAGCCTTAACTCCTATAATAATTTAAAAAAATCAAGGAATTATACTGAAAATAATGATGCACTCTGGCATACTCGATCCTTACTTATTCTTCCTCAAGTGTCTCATAAATATAGACTAAATGTGTACCAATTTTCTTCTCTCAATCCTAATCCATATGTACTACCTTCTCATGACTTAATCAAAAATAATTACTATGTATATTTCATTATACATAATTACCTGTATCATGGATGATTCTTTTATAAATAGATTTCATATCTCTATATTTTCAAAAGAAATATCAATAAATCTATTATTATTAAATATCTATATTTTTTTCTATGTTATATATTCATAAAATCCAGATTCAGATTAAATAGGTTGACTACTCATGTTTTCTAAATTGAATCCTTGTTTCAATAATAAAATATAGGGAATAAAATTTTAAGATAATTTGTAATTAATCATAATATGGTATTCTACTATATATGAAAACTCAATGTAAACTATTACAATGTGATATATCATATCACTACATAGCCTTTGGAAAAAATTGATTTAAAAAATTACACCTAAAATATCTATTCATATCTATTAGTAGATCCACCAAATCTTCTCTTTCCTTTTAGCACACCCATGTGACTTACAGTGCAGCATCTATAACTCCTCATATATATTCCACAAGTTGTGGTGAGACCTAACCTCCATGGCATAATGAATTTTTAAATTCCAAAACCACTATTTTTTAAATTTCCATCACATGGAGTGTTATGAAATTTAATCTCCCTCATCCATGTGGTGTTTCCATCTTCTCATGTCATATTTAGGTATGTTGTGGTGTTAATTAAATTTCAATGAAGATTCATCAAATTATCAACAAAAATTTCACATATACAAGTTATAGAGGTATGATGAGTTGTATTTTGTCATGATCCAACATTTCTCTTAGAGTGTTGAAACGTAAATTTCTCCTAGTTTGGTTTTCATGGTGAATTTTAATTCTCATGATTACTTGGATGAAATTTCATTGAGCAAGAAATATATATTACTACATGACTTCTCTAATGTTGAAGTAAAATATTTTCCTATCTAAAAACATAATAATATATTATTTATTCTATTATAATCATCATGGAGTGACCAAAAGTATGTGTAATTATCATTATCATGTAATATAAACTCTATTGTAAATAAGAGTTACTCAAAAACAAATTGGTGTGAAACTTGAGACACGATTTCATCATTCTCAAAAAAACATATTTTCACATCACTGATATCCACGATAACCTTCAATATTCAACATGACACTACATGATTGCCTCAAACACATGTATTCATTACTTCCTCACTTTCTCAACAACCATTCATTTTGATTCAGTATTGTCCAACTTTTTAAAGGCAGAAAATCATTAGGACATATCAATGAAAATTTGAATTCTGTTTTGGTTGGGAGGATGGGAGGTCAGCCCATAGCTTAAGAGGTATTATTCCTTAATCCTTGAAAATATTATAAAATTGATTCATGTTCATGAATTATTAACAAAAATAATACTAGTTTTACTTAAGTAAAATTGATTGACTAACAACATTAAAATAAGAGGAAAATTCGTATATGAATTATATTATCTCTCATTTGATCCATTTTTGTAGTCACTCTATAGCCTATATCCAAATATATATGTACTCTAGAGATTATTTATATACCAGAAGGCATTGGAATCTTATGAGAGGAGTTGTGGGATGTTCTGAAGTTTAGATCCGGCAAATTAAAGGTGACTACTATGTAGCTCTATGAAGAGAATCAAAACCCACATTGTTTGGTCCCACTTATCAATACATGTATTACCCTTTAAGGTCATGTGACAAGGACCATAGTGATTCCTTCTGGGTTCATACATCCATGACTAATTACAAGAAGATTAAATACATTAATATTGGAATATTATATGACTAAATTGGGAGTGAATCTCAAAGAGGATTCCTACATATCTTGATTTATAGGAATTAAAACCTACATAGTTTGAGTTTCTCAGCTTTGGGGTCCTATTAAAGGACCAGTCCATATAGTTTAGTTTCATTCATTAAGGATTTTTAAATCTAGATAATATTATAATCATTATATAAGTTATCATATTCTCATAAATCTAGAAGTATGGTTCATCCTATTCTTATTACATTGGTCATATTTTTTTATCACGTAAGTATAGTTTATCATTTTCTTGTCACAATGGGAATATTATAATCATCATATAAGGATGTTGGTATCTTTTTCTCACCACAAAAGAAGTTCAGTAATTTTTTCGAGATAATACCTCTCAATAGAGATATTGGATAGTGTGGTTTCTAGTATTTAACCTTAGAGAGCCATCTTGAAAATCAAATAAAAGCATAAATCAAAACCAATTCCATTCGAGATTCATAGTTTAAGGTCATGTGATAGGACTAGACCATGTCATTTCACTTCATGAGATATGGACTATGTGTTATAAATTTTAAATTCATGCATCTAGGGATACTAGGGAAAGGTATCTAGAAAATATTTAGTTTAGGGATTATGCATAGGCATCCCTTTCTATCTTACCCTGATAAGTTATCAAGGTGAATGCGTTTTTGGGAAAACATGAGGAGGATATTGACTAAAGAATTTTGAGGAAACCCAAAAGAGAATATCATCTTAGGGAATTTCTTGGACCAAGGGGAGTATTTCAACTCTAGGTATTATTGGGATAAAAGTGGCAGTTTAATATATCACAACCAAGACATGTTTCACCCTACATGAAAAGTTCATGGTGAAATCCTTGATTGTTCATGATGGGTAGTCATAAAATTATAGGGATTAGGAAAAATCCCCAAGACATGGCCCATCGCTGATCCCAACTAGGGGTTTAATGGAGGATCCCCTATGGAATGTACAAATATGTTCCCATTTATGTGACTTGTACAAGATAGGTTCCTGTGTAGTAGGTTTTAGCGATTGGGAACCCAAGAAGATGGTTTGGGTGAATTTATTGCCCATATTAGTGTATTGGGAAAATGAGGCATCCACATAGGTTTCCTAGGTGAATTCGGAACAAAGGAAAGAGACCTGGGTAAATTAGAACTTGGTTTAGAGTACTTTTCAAAGTGGTGCTCACATAAGAGGGTAGAGTGAAGAAGAACCTTGGTATGAAACTTAAACAATGTGGTGCTCATATAGGTGGCCTCGTGTTTAGAACCCAGATATTTATGTCTACATACCTGAGTGCCCATGTGTTTGGTACCCTAGTGGATGGTTCCCTTATGGTTGGAACCCTGGTTGATGTTTCCCATGTAGTTTGTGGCCAAGTGGTTGGTACCGAAGGCATGATTCTAATTAGGAGGGTCTAGATGCGAACCTTTATTTCTATTATCCTTGGTTTTTTTTAAATCCTATGAAGTATGGAATTTTATAATGAATTATTTTATCTCCCAGGTATTCTCAGTTCTTATATTTCACTTAGTTAAATCATTTTCATATGATTCCCCAAAATGGGAGGGGTCTGAGTGTCCTTCTATAGTAAATCATTGTCCAAGTAACTTATCCATGGGAAATAATATCTTGGGAACCACAGTTCACCAAAAGGTATTGAATGAAATGGCACACACTAAATGGTATTTAATGTAGGGTGCGCATGGAAGGGGTTTCATGGAAAGGCTCACATGGTCCTGGGTATGGGTGCATAGTTCCCTGGTCCACAAGGTTGCAATTTAGAAAATATTATTCCAACATAAAATGACCATAACTTTTGATTTTTGGATTCATTTTGGACACATGATATATCAAATGGAATCTTATATAATGAAATGAACTCCTTAATATAATATTTTCATATAATTATTATCTTACAAGTATAATAGAGGTCCATAAAGGCTCCAATTATATATATGAATTTCAAAGAAACCTTTTCACTAACAGGGATAAAATCTAAGCCCTAATTATAAGAAGAGTTTCTAACCCCCATTCCATATGATTAGGAAAAACATTTAATGGTATCTACCCATTTATTGTATTAGAATCCATGAAGAACATTCAGATCCCATTGGTGTCTTATTCATCATTCACATAGATAATTTTCTACCCATACTTTCCTTGTGTTATTTATGTGAGGAACATATCATTATTTCCATGAAAAAGTCAATGTAATATTGTTTATAGTGAAAAAATACCCCACATATAATTAGATTTATTCTAAAAAAATAATATAATGATGAGGTAATATACGGAACTTTGTTTTATTAATCAAACATCTTGGTGGATTCAAGAGAATCTCGACATTAGATGTATGGTCGCTATGATTATATTGAACCAAGACCCTTTTATTTCTTAGAGTATAATATTGAATCCATGATTTTGGATTTACATAAAGAGAATATTGAATCAAGTATTTTTTATTTCCATGAGGAGAATCTGGACTCAAGAAATTTTTGAACCTAAAAAATAATTCGAACATATTTTTATTTCCTAGAGGAATAATTGACTCAAGGATTTTGTATTTTCCAAGAGTAATAATTGAATCAATTATTTTTACATGCTAGAATAATGTTAATGGAGGAAAACCAAAACTAAATTGGTAGTCCCAAACACTATGATAGTGCGGGTGGAATGAAAGTGGAATTTATAGGTTGATTTTTGGAAGGAGATATGGATGACACTATGTATCCAGTGAGAATAAGCATCACGTAGTTTCTAACTGGGTTATTTTAATTCTATTATAGTATAAAACTATAACATTCTCAATTTATATACCCAAGATCGAATATTCGGATTTCATTTTATTGTTACCCAATGTATATTTGAATTAGAAAACCTAATGTGAATGAAGAATCCATAAACTATAAGAATTTGGATTAAAGTGCAATTTTTGGATTGGTCTAAGATAAATGACGAAAACATCAAAATATATCATATGAGATTTGGAATGGATTAACACATGCTTCTTGTAATAGAGTCTTATTGATAATCAGGATCTTAAACATGAGATAATAAAATGGTTTCTTCATAATATATGGTTTTTACCAAAAACCTTCCATCAATTGGTAAACCATGTAACATATCGTGTTTAAGTAGGGTTGAAATTTTACAAAGTAATTTTAGTTTATCATTTTTTGGATGGTACAACTAAAAAATATGCTTTAGAATGTGATTCTAATAATTTGAATAAGTTAAAGTTATTTTAGATAGTTTTTAAATCCTGAAATTTGTCTTAAGAGCCCGGATGATTTTAGGAGATTCAAGCATTGAAATATCAATCCAGGGAAAGATGACCATAGGTGTATAGTTGGAGAACAATTATTATTAACCATGAGACTCAAACATGTGGATTTTTTAGTTAAGGAACATGATTTTTATAAATCATGCAATATATCCTAGAAAACTATGCGACCCAGAGATGGAGGTGCACAAGTTTTGAAACCACTCACCTGAGCCTGCACGGCTGCGTGAAGCCTCTATAATAAATTATAGAGAGGGAAACATGGCTTGTGTATAGTTTCCTAACCATGAACCTAGTCATTCATGGTTTTGTACCTTTAGACAGTGGCACCACATAGTTAGTGCATGATTCGAAAAATTGTTTTCTAAACCATGCGGCTCATCAAAGGGGCTATAAGTTCCTGTTTTCCACTATATCCTTTAGGTTTTCCTCCCAATTTATCATTCCCCATTGACACATAACACCCACTCTATACATGGGAGCTCTCCTTATTTCTCTTATTCATGTATGGATGTATCTCCCTCATCGGGACTCAGAATCAAGAATATTCAATCATGTTGGATCTCCCTTGGTTAGCTTATAATTCCCCTATGTTCTTATCATATTTTCTCTTTCCGTATCAGATGTTATTTTCATGGGAGTTCATTTACCCAATTTTCCTAGTTTTTGTCTATTCATGTGATTTCCCTTAATTTGACTCAAATTAAATTTCAATAATGTATGAGTGGATCTTTTTAATTTATATTTATTTGGTCTATATGTGTCTCCCTTAAATTTTTATTGTTTATAAAATGTTTCACAATTCCACACACCGGACATTCCACGTATTGCTTCTAAAATATGAAATACCATAAATTAAATCATTAGATAAAAACCTTGATGTAATTTAAAATCCTTACATGGATGGATTTCAATGACCTCAACCCAAACCACCACTTAAAATGAGTTATATAACATACTAAATTCTACCATACTTTCATTGTGATTATACCAACCCTTGCGTGTGTTCTTTAAATGAATTAGGACATTTATGAATTCCTATATGAGCAAAGAACATCCTAAGTTGGGTTTGGATTATAAATTGGGATAAAAATGAATAAAATGAATTAATTTAGATTGATTAATGAAATGCATCATGATGGATTTTATCGAATCTTGGGTACTTCCAATGTCCTTTTTGTTTATAAAAGAAACTGTCTTATTTAATTGCATGAATTAATAATGGCATGGATTGTATTCATTCTCCTTAACTTATATTATGGAATCTATTTCTCATGGACTATGTTTCATTGTTAAATTCAATGTACCTTATTTACTTGTTATGACTATAGAAATACTTTGATTATTTATAGGGAATTATTTATATGGGATCATAGGAATTACAGATGATATCTCACCTTGAGTGACACTAGGTTTCTTAAGTGGAATTAATTGGATGGGCTTATTATTAAAATTATTTATTTAAACATTTTATGATACCTAGATTCCTTATACTAAATGAATTGTATGTGAATAAGGGATTAATTATTCATAATAAGAATTGAGTGATACCTATATTCCTTATGTGCAATGCCTTGGAATGGATCATAGGTTAACTAAATTATATTAATCCTTGAGAGACACTTGGATTTTTTTATATAGAATTCATTGTATAGGCTTACAGGATAAGTGAAATCAAATTATACTTGATTACTATTTTAATTTTTGTAGTCTCTAAATCATAAACCAATAAAACTTTAATGACCCTATATAATCATCATTAAATATATATAAGTATTCCTTGGGTTCTCCTTAGGTCCTATATATCTAGTATTTTACATTGATTCCTAGGATTATAGGCATGGGTCCAATTTTATACTTAAAGTTATTATCCTTAAAGACATTCCATCTTAGGATATTGTTTGTATGTTCAACCATGCTTCATATGAGGAACTTGTGATTGAAATGGTTATTTATACATCATTGATTCACTACCCTTATTTATTACAAATGCACGTTGCTTAATTTATATTCTCAGACTAGACAAAACTATACAACATTGGTGGTGGACAAATAAATTTTACTCACACCCTATATAGGTTTTCATTTGGTACCCAAATAGATCTCTTTGTCCAATGTTAAGACCCTATATTATGCCTCTTTACTTTATTACAGATTAGGACTGAAAATGGAAGACCAAAAGTAATTTCCAAGCATCTACTTAGGATGCCTTTAAAATTTGGAGCCTTTTATTTATTTATTTCTAATTTCAGTATATCACTATTTATTGTTTATGTATGTTGTTTTCATTGTATTTATGACCTATCATGTTCAAACATTCATATTTATTTTCCACTGGACGGGCTATGAAATTCTTATTATCTTCCTCTATTATTACATTTTATTATTATTATTATTATCTAATATATGTATAACTAATTTAGAGGGTATAGTCTCCTCATGGAACCATCATTATACCCTCAGAACAATTCTATAGCCATTAGAATATGTGGATGTGCTCTTGAGGTCAAATGTAGAACTGGTTTGGTGCACTAATCTAGTGGCACCTAGCTTGAGAAATTACAAACTTGTACACTAGTAACTATTATGAAAAAATGAATTTTATTAAAGTCAATTGGTTCATATAGAATACACCACTATATGTATTTTAAGGACTTATAGGATAAACCTATTTTCATGCAATTTATTATTATGTGAGGAGGACCGTGTACCCAATTGGAATTTTCCAAAAAGTGGATTTCAATAAAAGGATTTTGGGTTTCTAATAGGATTATCTTGACTCAATGAATTTAGGATTCAAATATTAGTATCTTGACTCAAGTAATTTGGGTTGATAAGTAGAGTATATTAACACATGGAATTTTCTTCTTCATGGAAAATGTGTACTCATATATGAAATGGTATAGAAGTAGGATTTCATAATCTCATTTGAAAGTGGGTACATTACACGAATGTATAACATCATAGGTATTTGAAACTACTTGAATAGTTTGGTTATGTAATATTAAAACTATAACATAATAATTCCTAAGTCAATTTGAGATTACGACAGGTGACATTTTGACCATTGGTAATGGCGGGACCATCCCCACATTGTCAGGAAAATAGTGCTTGGGGTTAAACGGGACCCTTCTTATGAGACCTAAAACATTCCATAGGGTTTACTTACCATCTAAAAAAATATATTGTTCACTATATATTACTATGAAACCCATATGAGAATATAGACTCAATTTTTAGGTCCATTCATATTTTTCAATCACCATGTCAATGCTTCTTATGAAAGGTGGAACCGATAGTATACACTGAAGGTATTTTATATTCCAAGAGTAGAACATTGATTTAAAGAATATTAGATGATGTTAATTCAAAAATAAAATATTATAAGTAGTTTCATGGAGAAAAGGCTATTCAAGAAGGTTTTGAGAACCCTAAACATTACACCACTATCTATTGAACACATTGGTGGGGATAAGGGTTATAACATATTCTGAAGTACATGATCCTCTAAAAGGGATGGTTTAATAAATATTAATAAGTGGCATTGTTGTGAATGAATATTTATCCATGTAATATTTTAATCTCTCATGCAAACAGATCTTCCCTAAATTTTACCTAGAATTGTAGGTTTACAAATAATAGCTTGAGTTTTCTTATGTCTAAGTTTTTGTCCCTAAATGATTTATACCATTTATTGTTTCGGGATCTTACTTTTTCTTAATCTATGAAAGGGGGAGGCTCAGTTAGTAATGACTTGACTTTTTCTTAGACCACCTTTATATTTTTTTAACTAGAAAATTCTTTCCAACTCTTTAATTGTTTCATAAGCTTTGACTTTTACCTAATCTAATAAAGGGAATTACATAGAAAGTAGAAACTTGAGTTTATCCCAAGTTATCCTTTACATGATTTCAATTTGATAAGTATTTTTGTATATTTTGTTATTTATTACACTATATTATTTTATTGATTCATGAAATGGGAATATTTAGTGAGTAGAGAAATAATTTTTTCTCAAACCACCCTTTATGAGGTTTCAACCTAAAAACTCATTGTGTCTTTTTTCTTTATAGTTTATGTCTGAATAAATTAAACCATAAAGGGATAAATTTATAGGTCTTGTAACTTTATCCAACAGTTTATAAAGTTTGAGGTTATCTAAATTTGAATAAAGAGTGGTTGATGCTGAATTTCATATATTGTTCAGTAAAAGTGAGGTGACATAATCAGTTACAGGGGAGAAATTTACCTGATGTTATTGAGGAACAAAATTATAGACATAAAACCTGTCTAAAGGAGAAAAGATATCCCTCTATGAGAGATATATCCCACATTATTATAGGAAACCTAAAAGGGGAATAAACATTCATGAAATTTAGATTCATACTACTTGGACCAAAGGGGTCCAGTTCTTAAACCTAACCATATTCAACTAATATTGTGCATGTGTATCTAGAGGTATGTTCATAATTAACCTAATTTGAATAAGGAGATCATGAACTAAGAGGGGTTTTATAGTAATGAAATTTATCAATGGGCCCAAAACGGGAGATTTATTTATTACTACATATCTTGTGGTAACATGAATAAATTCATCTAAAATTATTTATTAGAAGACTCTATACAGACCTGGATCATCTATAATAGAACAATAAAATTTATGGATTCCCTGGTGGGAGAAGGAAGGATGAAGCCTAATTTTAATTAACAAAGGTCTCATTATTGAGGTAGAATCAGGCATCTAAATGGAAAAAAACGGGTAGTCTTAGGATAATAACTATATGCATCACTATGTATCCAATGGTTTTTGGAATCAATTCAAGAATATTTTTGGTAAAGGGTCATTTTGGTCATGGGTTGAGTAAAACATGGCATTAGGGTTGAAAAATGTAGCCAAAACCATCAAACCTTCTATCAAGGATGACCCTAACATATATAAAGTTCTTATATAAGGATTGTATTTTAAATTTAGAGGTCATATGGAAAATACCACTCTAATTAGATTAAATTTATGTAAGATAGACCTTTGATTTTGATATGTTATGATCACAAAGCCTTGAATAAAGTGTCAAGTATTTTTTATCATACAAATTAAATCATCTTTAATAGAGTTTGTAATGTATAAGGGAATAAAAATAGAGATATTTATATCTATTTTAATAAAGGGGGCACAAGTAAATTAAATCATGTGTTAAAATATCTTAATCAAAGATGATGGATTGATGACTAGTGGGAATAGGTCATCCATTAGTAATCGGGAAATCACCGCCACACCATCAAAAAAGTAGCACATGGATTCTAGATAAATCTCTTTTTAGACCAAAACTAGACCCTAATAGTTACTTAGAGGCTGAAATTCAACTATTTTGTTCTCTATTTATTCCTAAGAACCCAATAAAATAATCTCGACTCAAGATTGGGGTCAGTTTAGATGAGCCAGTAAACCCATTACCTATTTCCATGAGAGGGGAAATCAAGAGGATATACCTAATGTTTTTAGGATTCTAATAGATGAATATAGACTCAAGGATATGTTTTTCTAACTAGAAAATCATGACTCAATGATTTTGACTTCACCAAGGGTAGAATCTCGACCTAGGGAATTTGGATTCATTTTGATTATAACATTAAATATATGAATAGATTAGTTGGAATAGTAAATGGGAAAATGGTTTTTGAATTCTATAAATTTTCACCATGATTTTTTGTGTAAGATAATTGGGAAAATTTAATAAACCATAATGTAATAGGATGGTAAATTAAGCCTCACATAAAAGAAAGTGAGGTTTTAGGATGTAATGGGGAAATCTTGGTCATTGATTTGGTAAACCTAGTCATTAGAAAGATTGAAACTAGTTTTCAATATTGTTTTGAACTCTCCCAAATAAAAAATAGGGGACTGTGAAGAATGAGACTTTACAAAATGATGGGGTTATAAATTTTAAGGTCATCTTTGATTCACTACTCCAAGCATTTTAAGGTCATATGGAATATACCATGCACCATGTAGATTTAGTTTTGTACAGTAACTACCTTATGCCTTATAGTTTAAGTTCTTATGACTATTATCTCATGTTTTTCATCTTAATATAAATTTATAATGAATTTATTACATGAAACATGGATCCATCAATTAAGAACTTCATGTTATAAAATTTAGATTCATGTAGTAAGGACTTCATTCATCTAACATGGTTTGTCAAATATGATACTAATAAATTAAAGTGATATTGAATCACATGCATGTCACAAGTTTATTCAGATTACCCAAATATATTATGCCTTTATTTTTCTATTTTTCTAATCTAATGTTAATAAACAATGAATCCTTTGATTATATTTTTTAAATTTTAGTGTTAGGTAAAATAATTTGGATAATATTTCAAAACCACCTCCTTGATCATCTTAATCATTAGAAGATCAATAATTTTATGCTCTAATTAAATGATAAAATATGTGACTTCATGCTTAGGTATAAATTAATTTTCCTTGTTACATATTTCTCTAAAATGTGGGAATCCATGATTCTTCTACACATTATGTGTGTTCTGATCAAATTTTTTACATAGATAAAGTGGAAACTTATGCGAAACTGAATCCATAATACCATAGTTAATATAATTTTAAATACAAAGATTAATGATAACACACCTCTAAATTACAATATAGAATTGAAATTAATATACCTTGTTTTATATACCACCGTTTGGTTGAAAATTTTATTTAACATTCATTTTGTATATGGTTTGATCAGTATGGGAGCAAAGATGAATTTGAGATCTAGGGAATTTTACATTCATATTAATTTATTCAGGGTATGATGTTTAATATATTGATTATTTGTAAATTTATTGATACACCCCTAGAAAATAAAATAATAACTGACATTGGGACAATGTGGTGATAATTAAAGGCTATGTCTAGAATACACCTAATTAGGGGTAAATAATAGGAAAATTATACCAACCTTGTGGGATGTGGGTACTTTACTAAAAGAAGTCCCACTATATTAAGAGTCTGTTTTTTAACAATAGCTAATACACCCCTAATAATTCACCCAAGAGGTGTTCAGTCTAATGGGACGATGTTTTACGGGTCCAACAATTGAATGGGAGATTTTGTTTGGAAATCATAATGGAGGGGAGTTCATTCCTGGAGTAATAATGTAATTATTTTCCAAAGGTATTAATTTTATCACTAAAAAAGATAAATTTTTTATTTATTATAGATGGTCTTGATAGATTTAAGAGGTTCATGTTCAAAAGACCTGAAAACACATTTTCCTTTCCCTATTTTATCATGAGTGGATGATGTTGGAAGTCTAGTGGGTACCCTAGGGACAAGATATTCTATTTACTTTGATCACATACTTCATTAACATTGTGCTCTAAAGTATAAATAGGGTTGGAGGTGACTTATTTAGATGAATATGTGATCTCACCAATCCCTTATTCACTAATACAAGGAATAGAAGTTGGTAAAACCTACTAAGCCCCATAAAATTGTATAAGTGTGTGATCATCTCTATATAGAGTACACTTTCTTGGACCAAGTAAAAATTATTTTTACCCAACTAATAATATATTTATGGAAATAGTTTCTCCCCTTTCATAAAAATCTTCTTTATCAGCATGGTTATTCACCACTCAAATAATATTAATTAATGAAAACATGTTCTCCTTATTAGAAAAGGATCTCTTTTGGTGGGGTTGTACTCGGGTCATGTTTGGTGAAATAGTTCTCATCCTCCCAATGAAAGTTCGATATATTCTATGATAGTTCTTATTGGTTTTGTAATCATTGTCTATCAGTCTAGATATTTTTCTATCCTATGCTACCTTTTTGAGATCATGGGAGACAAGAAATAGAAGGTTTTTCAATCATATATGTAATGGAATTTGGGATAATAATTGGTTGATACAATCATTACTTGAATATGCTATGAACATAATTCACTATATTCTGGATCATATGTCCACAAAACATTTGTTTAAACCCATATGAGACCTTTTCAATTTATTGTTTTTATTTTAGAAGAATGATAGATACACATGTCACATGTTCCTTAGAACTGTCCAATGATACTTAACAACTATTAACCAACATATATAGTAAATTTTTAAATATAAATAATAATAGGATCATATGACCCAAAATATGAGTGTAAGAGTAGAAATTTGTCTTATCATTCTATACAATTAAACTAGATTCCTGATTTCTGTCAATGTGATCAGGTTGTTCTATAAGGAATAGATAAAATACCTTAGAACCTGATCATTGTGGAAGGAATAAAATTTATTCTTGTTATTTTCAAATTCAAAACACATCAATATTATGGGAATAAGGGTAAAAATAATTGTTTCTACTTTACTTGAATTTATTATCTATGATGGTAGTATTTGTAAAAGATTTTATTTGGTTATTTTAATGGAATCCTCTAGATACTATGTTATATTCACAAAATCTTGAAACCCAAGAGGATATTTTAATGGGATTATAATAGTTGAAAACTCATCCTATAGGTTCTTCACACATATATATAGTAATTATTATTGGGGAAGAAATATTTTCAAGGATTTAGTCAAACGATTCCATCTTGTATTGAAATTCATAGATCAATAATTCTCTTACTTGTTGCATTCATATATGTCAAGTATTATAATTTTTTCTTGGTGTGGGGCTAAATTGGTAGAGTAATTATTGATGGCGATCCACATATATTATAATATACCCACCTATAGGGTTATTTCAATAAAAAAATACATGACCATGTAAAGTGTTAACAAATAATTTGAGTTTGGAAATCTATTTTTATTATGAGGATTAAACCATTGGGTTGCACTAGGTAGAAACTGGTGAGATAATTACATAGATATCTTATTCTATCTAATATGAAGAATTTAATATTCTTGCATTTTAAGGTAGGATAAGTAAAATCTACCCACATAGAATATATAAACCTCTTGGGTCGTATTGATACATGTTATAGTTCTATAGAATCCATCTGGTAAATAATAGCATCCATTAATTTTTGGGATGTCACCACCTTAATTAGAATTGGGGGAATTTTCTAAACAAGAAGTTGATGTCTCCTAAGTATTGTGAACTCATGATAACCAATTGACATTATAGCCAAATGTTTCAATTGATGTGGACTAAAATTGAAGGTTTGGTTCAATTCATCCACTGTGTGTTGAGAAATATCCTCCCTTTGAATAAGTTAGACTAAAAGATACATGGATAGTTGTGCCTTAAAATCATACCCAATGGGTATTCTTACCCTAAGAAATTTAGTATTGATCTACATTGGAATCTATATTATGGTCTTGAATTAAGTAACTCGTTCTTATATTGGGACAATATCACCATCTTCTGGTAGTGGGTGGGTTGTGGATATAGAAATAACTTTTTACTTTTAATTATAACAATCCCACCAAGTGATTAGTAGTGGATTTTCTGAAGGGGAATCCCATTCATGTGATTTAACATTATTTTAGGTATATACTTATTTATTTCATACCTTTATGTGAGTGTAATCATCTAAATTTAACTCATCATTAACTTTTTATCTAAAATATCTTGTTCTATGGAATTAGTTGGGAAAATAGTAATGACATGTACTAATGTGGGACCTATGGAAAAACAAAATTTTAATTTAATAATTTATATCCATAATTTAGGTATATTTATTCTTAATAGATGTTATAAGAGATTAGTCTAGTGCTAAAAATTCCCCCAACCCAATGGTAAGGGATTTAACCTAGGATATTATAGTAGTAAAAATAGGTATCCTTACTTCCCATGATTGTTTTATATTCAGTTACAAATATGGTGGGATACCACTTAAAGGACCTCCATGTGGGTTAATACTTGAATTATTTTAATGATTCCGTGTACAGGTCGACATAAGTAGCAAATTGGACTCTCTTATCACCTTAAGAGACAATCTTAGGAAACAAACTCTCAGAGTCAACTGGATCAATGATGGAGACATAAAAAATAAATTTTTAAATTCTATGTAGAGGATTAGAAAGGCCACTAGACCTCTAGCCTTACTTAAAGATGGGGATAATATCATTGATAATGAGTAAAGTCTAGCTAATCATGTCACCTCTTACTTTAGAAATATTTTCAATGGACCTTCTCTAAACAAATATATAAAACCTGATATCATTCCTTACTTAGTTGGAAATAATGATAATGACCTATTGAATAGTGTTCCTATTGATCATGAAATTAAGGAATTGGTTTTTAGCCTAAATTCGGATAGTGCTCCCACTATGGAAGGATTTCCCAATGGTTTTTTTCAATAGCATTGGGACATTGTTTGCAATGATATCGGTCGCCTTGTGAAATCCTTATTCATCAGTGGCTATCTCCCTTATGGTATTAATGCCCAATTCCTTACCCTTATCCCTAAAGTGGATAATTCTTTATAAATTAATCTATTCAGGCCTATTGATCTTATCAACACTATGTACAAAATTATTTCCAAGCTCTTATAATTGAGATTGTCTCCCTTTACCAACAAAATTGTCTCTTAGAACCAATTTGGATTCCTTAAAGTAAGGAATATCTAAGACTTCATTTTCGTTGCTTCTGAAAGTAAAAACTTTCTTCAAAAGACTCAAAGAGGGGGAATTTTTTCCATTAAACTTAATATTAGAAAATATTTTGATACCATTGATTGGAGTTTCATTTACAAAATCCTTTCTAGCTTTGGTTTTAATAACAACTTGGTTAACAAATTACAGACTCTTTTTAACTCTACCCATATCTCTTTTCTGATTAATGGCTCCCTAAGGGGTTATTTCACTTCTAAAAAAGTTTTTAGACAAGGATATCCCCTTTCTACCATCCTTTTGGTTATTTTTGAAGACTACTTCAGTAGAATGATTACAGACTCAATCTGTAGGGGTGAGATCAAGCCAATCTTTGCCTCTAGATATGTGACTGTTCCCTCACATCTTTTATACACGGATGATATAATTCTATTCCTCCAAGGTGATAGGAGTAAAACAGCTTAAAGATATCCTTTCCCACTATGAAGACGTCTCTTTTCAATCAATAAACTGGAGTAAATCCTCCATTTTCTTTTGTAAACACTTCCAGGTCAACAGGAAAGTTGCTATTATGAATGATTTGGGTATAAAAGAAGGATCTCCCCCCTCTACGTATCTTGGGGTCCCCGTCTTTTGGGAAAGAAAAAAAATTACTTTTTTGAGTATTTTTTATTAGATCAATAGAAAAATCTCCTCCTAGAAAGGAAAAACATTATCAATGGTGGGGCAGATATGCCTTATCAAATACACCATTGTTTCAAAGCTGGTTTACTCTATGATGGTGAATAAATGGACTGTTGATCTTCTCAAAAAGATTAATAGAAAAAAAAAATTGGACCAGAAGCACCCTTGAACAGAAAATTATTATTGTCCCTTGGAAAACTTGTTGCGCCCCCATTGAGAATGGTGGACTTGGCATTAAAAATATCAATCATTTTAATGAGTCCCTTCAAGCCAAGCTTACTTGGAATATTATGAATAAAATTGCACAGGCTTATGATTTCCTTCATGGAAGATTCTACAATAACCTTAAGAAAGGAAAGAACTTATATATGGGATCCTCTATATGGCCTTCCATTAAACACACTTTTTCAAAAATCATGTCTCGCTCTAGATGGATAATTAATAAAGGCTCCTCGCTATATTTTTTGTTGCAAAACTGGAATGGCATCTTGCTTTGTAACATGATTGATCCCATGAATCTACCCACTAATATTAAAATCTCCATTGATGATTGTTTAAACTCTACTGATATTAATTTACCTGATGAAATATCTACTATTATTAACAATTATACCTTTATCACCAATGATGATTTTTTGGTCTGGGAACCTACATATAACGGTATTCTAACCTCTAAAAATTGCTATAATTATAATTCCAACACCCACAACAATGATTTCCACTGGGTTAAGAATTTTAAAAAAAAATCTGGATTCGACCATCTCGTCTTACTCTAGTATTCTGCTCTTTGGAATTTTATTTTTGATAACTTTGATTTTAGATGGACAGGTCTGAGATCTATTGGACTGCAGTTATAGAGATGCACTACTATGGATACCTCTCCTCAAATCTCTCAACTTTTCATCACTGTTGTGGCAGAACTGATCTATCTTATTTGGTATAAAACAAACTCTATTCTTCATAAAAATAACATGTTCATTTTCTGTGTATCTAAAACTAGGATTTACACTACGATAAAGGACGTCGGAACCATTCAAACAGGGACCTACCACAACACAATTAAAGATTTCATTATCTTACATCGGGTAGGGATTAAAGGAAGATACAGCCTACTAAAAGGATGGATGGAAGTCTTCTAGAAACCTCCTTTTCCTGGTTGGATCAAAACCAATGTGGATGGTGATTCAAAAGAGAATCCAGGACCTATAGGATATGGTATCATTTTCAAAAATTAAAATGGTGACATACTGGGCTGCTTCTTTGGTTCCTGTGGTCATGCCTCCTCCCTTGAAGAAGAGATGTGAAATTTTATCAATGTTGTCAATTTGATTAGACAAAGAGGATGGAACAATGTCTATATTTAAAGTGATTCCACTACTATTGTCCAGGCCATTAGGCATGGTATGATTCACCTTTTATGGACCCTCACTGCTAATTGGATCACCTTCCTCAGTCACCTATCTGATATCAATCATATTATTACTCACACCTATAGAGAGGTGAACAGGGTGGCAGATGGTCTTGCTAATAAGGGTTTCTATAGCAATAGAACATACATTTAGTATCTTCTGGTTGAGTTCACCCCTCTGCATCAGAATGATTGTAATAAAATCCTTTCCTTTAGACTCCTGTAAACTTATTTTATCTTTATTTATCTTAGTGCTTCGGTCTCTTGACCAAAGCATCATATTTTTTAAAAAAAATTAAAGGGTTCACACTATGAAGGGTTCATGACATGATGGTTTTTTACACATAGGTAATTAATTAAAGATTAGTTTTTTTATTCAGAGCATCAGTTTTTAATTTGAGTCGATGAGTTTTTTGGCAGTTTCAGAAATTAACTATTTTACGACGTGTAATAGTATTACACATCGAGTAATACCCCGATTGCATTTTTAAAATAGGAAGAATGACTGATATTTTCCTTTTGGATCCTCTCCAATTTCACTCTTATTGACCCAAAGCCTTCCCCAGGCAATATTGAAGCCCTCCTACCATTTTGGATCCGTTCATTCATCGTTTAATCATAGTTACACTAGTGGTTTGATTCTCTGATAAGCTTCCTCCCTTGTTCTTCATCTTTATCTCTTTCTCCTTTAGTATTTAAATAGATAATCTTGAAATTTATGGATTCACACCTTTTAATGTTGGATCCCATTTCAAGGATGGGTTTCGAGGTAATCTACACCTTCATTCACATTGATGGGTGTCATTGAGAGTGTTGAGATTTAGGATAAAGATAGATGATTCCATCCTATTTATCCAAACTGATTAAAGTTGAAGTTTATCGATTTATTTAAATTATTGGTTTAAGTTAAATTTCTCAAACTTTATTTCAGTTGATTTAAAAAAATCTAAATCTAATGAATTATGCAATTTTCAATTTTTTTAGAATGAGAATTTGGAAACCCCACAACTCCATTGAATTGGGGTGTGTTTATGAAAACAATTATTTAAAATTTTCAATTTAAATTGGAGTTTTGATGAAATATTTTCCAATTAAATTGTTGAATTTAATTATTGAAATGAATTGTGAATTGATGTAATTGGTTTTGAATGGATTTTAAACTTTTGAAAATGGATTAAAATGTATTGATAGAAACCCAGTGGTTTTATTTATTAAGATAGGAATGTATTTTATAAAAATTAGTTTTGGTTTTAAATGGAAAATTGGAATTGAAATGGAATAATGAGATTTAGTTTTATTTTAATAAGTCTTAAAATAAATTCCTATAATTGATTGTGTAAGAGAACATGAAATCCTTATGTAATGGTGAGTTATCTAGACATAGTCTACCATATTAAAATGTTCTAAAACATACATACAATGGGTCACATCCCCAATGGGATGGTGATAATTTTCCTTTGGATAATTTTAGGGGGACGTGTGTATACACATATTTTTTAGATAACTAATAGAGTATGGATTCCTATAGCCAGAATACTATCATACCTATATTCTAGATGACCATATTGCTCGTTTTTTATTTATATTTGAGGTATAAATGTATTCCAATGTTGTAAAATGTATTTACATTCCTTGTGAATTTATATAAATTATTTATTTAATCCATTGTTTTAGAAATATTCCATCACTTGAAAATCCTTTTCTTAAATTATTTTCCATCATTTGAATTGTATAACATGATTTTTCTAAATATGCTTCAAAATTCCAAACATGTCAATCTTTAAAATTGAAATAATTCTTTTGGTTAATCTATATTTTTTGAATTTTTTATGTAATCCTTGGTGAGATCCCACTAGGAATTTTATATCACACCCAACTCTTTCCTTCAGGTGTTTTTAGATTATCTTCTTCTAGGTTCAAGCATGGGGAAAGGATAACTTGGAGGTGTATCCAGCTATTGAAATTTGGACTTGATGAATTTTATCCTTTGGTAATTTGGGTATTTTCCTCTATTTTGGTACTTTTTTTAGTGGTTTAGTATTTTTTATGCCATATTTTCTTCTGGTACATTACTCCCAGTGGATTTTCTTTTTTAATGTATACTTACTTGTTTCTTTTTATTCCATAATGTTTGTGGAAAAACATTCCCAATTTCAGTTTGTATGAGGCTAGGTGATAATCGCTGACCTAGGGGGATTAGTAACTTCCATCAAAAAATGTCTTGGATGTCTCGATTATCAAGTTACTATGGTACATGGGATGGTTTTTGAAAAAATGGTATCAAAGGTAGGTAGTTAAGATTTTGTTGTAAAGTCGGTATGCATTTTTGAAATCTTTTCGGGACATAAGAGGTAGTTTAGATTTAGTGTCTGGCTAGTCCTCGCCACAATGAACCTTACATCTCTAGGGTTGGTTAGGGAAAGATGTATTTTGGATTAGTTCTAGTCTTTTCCCTATTTTGATTTAGATAGAGTGAAATACAAAAATCATTATTCTATCTATTGGGAATAATTCTCTTGTTTTTCAGTGTGAGTGTTAGTATGATGTATTTCTTATTATCTACTGATGTTGTTTAACATCATGCCTTTGGGATGACATGTGAATCAGATCCAAGAATTGGATTCCATTGAATGTTAGCAAGTGAACCATATTGTGGATCCAAATCTAGTTTAGATGATCATTAGTATAGTCAAAGCTCAAGGACAGTCACAAACTCCAATCCCTATTCCGGATCTAGCCATGGATCCTTAGGGGGTGTTATTAGAAATAATTATCAAGAGTTTATTCACCAGAATCAACCAGTTTTCAAGGGATCCACTGATCCTCAACATGCTGAGGAATGGTTGGGAAAGATAGAATGTATTTTTGAATTTTTGGAGACACCATAGGTGATCAAGGTGAAGTGTTCCTCCTTCTTGTTGGAAGTATTAAGCATGACATGATGGTACATGATGGTGATGTTAAATAAACATGAGGGATAATCATGGAAAGACTTGAAGGTTCTTTTGACCAACCATTTCAATCCAGATTCAATGTTGTTGGCTAAGGATGTGGAGTTTTTCAAGCTTGAGAAGGCCGACAGAACTGTGATTGAGTATCCAAATCACTTTTTCGTGTTCATGTAGTTTGCACAAGATATTGTATCTAATGTTAAGATGAAGGTTCAACAATTCGAGTTGGTAATTAGATCAAATATATGTTCTCATGTTTTATTTCTAAAGATGACCACATATTTTGATATACTCGATAGGGTGGTGATGGTTGAGATGGACCTAGCTGGTAAGTCAAGGTTGGTAGTAGTTCCTTTTTCTCCCCATGGAAGCGTAAGTTCCTTCAAGTGTAAAATGTAATCAAGAAGATTCTAGTTGTATTTAGAGATGGAAGGGTCATTCCAGACCTCCTATAGTATCATGAGGAAGTTCTTTAATTTTCCATCAGTGTTTTGAGCTAGGACATTCTATAAGGGTTTGCACTGAGGTACCAAAGAATTGGGGCTCATGGAAAGAATCAGGGAACTTAAAGTGATTCTACCATAAATTTTCTACTCCACGTTGTGCGACAAGATCATAATATCCTATTAAAAATATATGGAAATCATATGTTTCAAGTATAAAAGGCTTCCAGTCATAGGCATCCATAAGGAATCAACTTCACACAGTGGAAGAATCTCCAGAGGAAGCAGACACAGGTCCAGAAACTTCACACAGTGGAAGAATCATGTATAGGGATTATCTTTTGAAATACAAACACCTCTAGGTACACTCTGTAAATGTCGTGTTCCCATACTGGAGGTCCAAAATCTCATAAATCCATACAATCCACAATATAACCATGTAGTAATATACTTTGAACAACTTCTAGAACTCTACCCATGATTTTGTTACCTCAACATGTGTTTAAGTAATTAGGGACCCCATGTGGCACAATTATTACAAGAGGTTAACTGATTCTAGATAAACCCTTTATCTATCAGCATTTTTAATAATTTTAACACCCAATCTACTATAAAAATTGAATTATGTTCTGCCTAATGATCTATATTTACTCAAAACCTGGGGTCTTAAACACTAAAACTCAAGTATTACCTCCAATTTCAAGATAGTTTTAACAACCTCAATAAGATCTTCTCTACCCTCAACTGATGAAGGAAACTCTACTTGTACAAGACCACTAATAAACCCCACATCATATAGCTGATCTGTGACAGGTGGCATGAAATTTTTTGAAAGTATATCCTTTCCCTATAGTTAAATCCTTTATATAATTCTATGTGAAAACATCCTATAATTTTATTAATAATATACATATTAATAAACTTTTAATAATAAATTTTATAAAATTTTATAATATGGACGATAAAAAAATTTAACTCATCATAATAAAGTATTCTCAATAATCATTACCTAATAAAACAACCTTGTATATACTAAAAAAACTTACATAAGTTTTTAAGTTGATCAATAAAAAAATGGATCTTTTTTTAGGCTTATGTCAACCACCCACACCTTATAGATAAGTTATTTGGAATGAAAAAATGAACTAAATTACTTTAATTTATGTAACACCATTTTTATATACCAAGACTCTTATACAACTAGCTCTTAACTCTAACCCTAATAAATCATCTATGATACCACTTTCACATGACCTGGACCACTAAAACCTCACCCATGTTGGAAAAAATTTCAGGATATCCACCCTAATTTTACCTCCAATAGGTCAGGTTCTAATTAAAATGTTCATGATGGTATATCATTTCATTGGAGTCATTTTACCTAATAGAAAATAAACCAAAAATACATGATTATAATCAAAAAAATTATTTTCAAATACTCTCCAGCTAAATAAATATGATAATACTATAAAAAGAAATGTTTATATATATTAAATAACAAGAAACCAGTAGGTATTGAACATGGTATAATCTCCAAAATAAAAATACATAAGGACTATAAAGTAAAAAAATATATAAATGATAAATCACATACTCAATAGAAATAACTCTCAGTATGAAAAACACCCATGGACATCTCTAATAACAACTATATCCTCGTACTCCTCAGCCACCATGATCACCTACAATAGGTATTTTAACTACATAATAATATTCATGAAATCTCATGAGTTACCATGTAGGTTTGAGTATAAAAATACCTAATGTGACTCCATAATTACTATAAAATAACTAAACTAAATATAAAATAAGAATCATTAAAAAGTAATGAAATTATATTATAAGCTCTTAACATACCTACTTAAAACCAACCCAAGGTCACAAATATGAAGAGTCGTATCCACAAAGTCTCACCATACTAGGAATATAAACTCATGCTCACTAAAAAAATCAATACTGGAATGAAAAGATATCATAATATTACACACAAAAGAATAATGGGATATCAAATATCACACCCTTGCAATTAGGAACCACTGATCATAATGTAGATAGATTGTAATAGTTCTTATCCCTAGACCTTGGGGGACTTATTACACATCTAGGGAATGTGTCGATCAAGGGGATGATTTAACCCATTTATGGGGTGCATACACCTAATAAAGTATATTTTAAAATAAAGGCATAATTTCACCCAATATCTCCTCCAAGGGACCCTCACTGTAACATCCAAATAAACACTTTCAGGAATGATCCTCATTTATATTTCTTCCTGTTTTTTTCATGGTGATTCTTGGTTGTTTCTACTTATTACTAGATTTTTAAGCGTTAGGGATTTGTTTTGTCTCTAGTATTTGGATTTAATAGGATTATGATTGATTTTCATAATGATATACATGGTAATACAGATTAAAAAGCTATAAGAAGTCAACAAATAGGTCATTAAGACTAATTGGACAATTGGTGGGGTGTCTTATAGTACAATAAATATGTATGGAACCACCATATAGTATGTGGTATTATCATGAGCCCATTTAGTCATTGTGACACCACTAGATAGATAACGGAATCCCACAACTAGTTGGTGACCCCGATCTAGGAAAGGAATTTAAGGTTAGTGTCCTAATTCAGTTTCCAAAAACTCTTACTTTATACCTTTAATCTCTTCAATAAAACCTAATTCAACCAATTAGACCTTGGAGGTTCCCTCAACGTAAATTTTTCCATTCTAACCTTGATTATTCATGGATAAAAGTTCTAATTGAATCATTAAATAACATTAAATAAATGTAACCATGATTCGATTGTAAATTCATCTTTCCACATGTCTCTACTTTGAGGGTTTTGGATCATTATATTCTAGATGGATCCAGATATTGGCTTGTGGAATTTTGGCTCTATTATTCTCTATTTATTGGTTGTATCTCTCTGTCTCCCTTTGAATTTGGATCCCCTATTGGTTGTGTGATGATATCATGGTTGAGGTGGGTGGTTTCACAAGTTCTCCCTAACAATTTAAATCTTCGTTTATTATTTTATTTGGAATGGATTCCTAAATTTTCAAGACATGATTTAATATTTTTGATAATTTTTTTAAAATGGAATGTTGTGTGATGAAGTCATCTTTGACAATCGATTTTGAAAAAAGTGTTGATTCTTGGAAAATGGTTTTCAAATGAAATCAATCATTTTAACAATAGCTTTGATGTTTATTCCTTATAAAATAATTCATGAAATGTTTTACAAATTTCGAATAAAATGAATTTTTTTAAAAGGAATGAATTTTGATAAAAAAACATTTGATGTTGGTTTATGAAATGAAATGGTATGCCTAAAAATGATTTGGGGCTTCTTCAATGATGATTTTTGAAACTAATTTGAGATGAATTGATTTCCACTGAATTTCTTTCTTTCAGAAACATGGGATCCTGGGTAGTTAGGTTGGTAGTTCGACATAATCATCTATGTATGTATAATATCTACCTAGAAATGTATTGATATTGAAAATATAAAATAAAATTCAATGAGGTAAAGGAGTTAATTCATTAAGGAATAATCTGATTCCCTCTAGTCATGAGATCTAGGGACGTTTTCACACCTTGATTCATATTTCACCAATATATGTGATAATTCTAGATCCACGAACTAACCAACCATAGGGATTATAACCATGTTTATATGATTGTAAATGATTTTTTCATGTCTATGTTTACGAAATATTTTTTTCATGCATGTTTTGATAGATATGCTTATACAAACCTATTTTGATGGAAATTATTATTTATACATTATTTATAATTTCCATTGAAATAATTTGAATAAAAAAATTTATTATGAGTTTTGAAAAATATTTTCATTCCATATATAATTTAAAATTGAGCATATTTGGTTTATATTTTATGGACTACTCAGTAAATATCTTTGTGAGATCATAATGGTCTAGTGTTTCTCACACCCAACAAATGAAATTGGGAATAATCATAATTTATTTTTTAATTTCCAGGAAAATGGAAATCACTTCTTGAAAGTGGTGGGTTTTTTGGATAGTGTAATCTTCTCGAGTTGGTGGTAAAACTAGGATTATATGATACATTTGTTATAATGATATCTTGGTTATGATATCATCATTGGTTTTTGTGATGTTTTAGATTGATGTTTTGACTTGGGTTTTTTACTTTTCCTTTGATGATTGTTTTCAAATACAAATTTTTTATGTATTTTTATCTGATACTTTCATTATTATTTGTAATTATTATGGATAAAATTTTAAGTTGTTCATTTTTTATTTCCAGGTGATAGTATCTAGATTTTTGGGATCAATAATTCCATTCAGGTCATGTTAGATGTGATTTGAGTAACAATTAACAAGGTTATCTAGGATGGTTAGAAAAAAAATTATTATCAAAGAGAGATTTGGTCTCTTCTTGGATGTCGATATGAAGTTTGGAATGTCTTGGTTGGCAGAAGATATGATTTTCCGGACTTAAGTGGTAGGTTATGAGTGAGTTCCAATATATCTCTCATCGTAATGGGCCTTAACTTACCAAGGGTGGATATGAAAAGTGTCCTTTAGGAGTTTTTGATCTTATTCTAGAGTTTTACCAAACATTGATCTGATATTTTTATTCTCAAGTTGAGTTCTAATTAATAGTTTTGACATTTCTATGTCTCAATAATGATTATTCCTTGTTATTTTTTGATGTTATGTAGTACCATTACCCCAATAAGATGTCTAAATAGGCTTTAAGAGGGATCTATTTATGAACCACATCAAGTGAACCCTCCATTGTTTCAGAACCTCAAAGAGATAATAGTGTGTGTGGTTCAATCTTAGATCCAAGTGGAGACATTTGTTCTTATTTAGTCTTCATGGGTTGAACCAAGAAGTGATGATTGAAGAGATTTATCCTAAGATTTGCCTCATAAAAACCCACCATCTTTCTAAGGAATTAATGATAATGAGGAGGTTGATGATTGGTTGAAAAATATTTAACAAATATTAGAGTTATTTGAGATGTTGGATTCAATTAAGTTGATGGTTTTCATCTTATAGATTCAGTTCTCTAGAAGGAGATGGTGGGATATTTTAGTTCTAGTGAAAAAGAATGAGGTATTGGAGTATAAATACATCAATATACTTTTTCTAAAATTAATTTTATCTAGATATGATGGTATTTTCTATGCCCATGGAGTTTATAAACCTTCACTAAGGTGGATAAAAAGTTACCAAGTACACCAATCCTTTTTTTGAACTTCCTCATTTTTCACCTAAGGCAGTGTCAAATCAGAAACTAGAGTCTTGGATGTTTTAGATGGTTCTTTGAACAAATATATAATGTTATGTATTATTGATGAAGCTTAACAATTACACATATATTCTTGGTGAATATTTGATGATAAATTTACCTAGATATTAAGATTAAGTTGATTGGAGGAGGAATACTTTTATAGTGAACTTCCTATGGTAGTTGTTGAGTTTATAGAGGTGACTCTATCAAAGTTTTACAACATACCACTGGATAAGGAGGTATATTTATCTATTAACAGTGTTAAGTACTCATCCAGTATCTTGAATGTTTTATTATGGTCATCATGGATGTAATATTATTTAATTCAAAATATGATGATGATCATGTTCTTTATTTGAGAAACATTTTGGATATCTTAAGGATTCACCAATATTACACTAAGCTATCAAAGTGACTACTCTGGATTTTGGAGGAAACTTTCTATGGGTGTGTGTTCTCAGATTATGGAATCTCAGTTGATCGTGAAAAGGTGAATGTTTTCATGTTAGGGTATGTACCATGTAATGTTTTTGTGACAAATGGGTCCCAGTATCTTGAATATTTTACAGTGTGCTTTGTCCTTACTCACACACACCCTGGGAATCTTCCCAAATGGTCACTCATACTCATCACTACTCTAGGACAATCACACTTAATTATAGAGTTATAATCAAGTAGGCTCCTGAAAAAGAAGGTGCACCTCGTTGACATGGGTCATATCATTTAATCATTTAACCCTTTTTCATTTGGAGGTGTTACATTCACCCCCCCCCCCCCGTTAGAGCACAACGTCCTCGTTTTGGGCCATATTTCTCAACCCAAAAAGTGCACGGCACTTAAGGCTGGGTACCACCTCTGAAACCAAATGTGACAACTAGGTCCTAGTGAAAATACAACCACCCCGCCTTAACATGGTCGTCAGGTCCTGGCCCACCAGGTACCACCGGTTTCCCTGCAGACGCCAGGCCCCCACCCAAGGGCCCACCCACTTGCAAAATGGGTTGTCTAACTTATGATTTTCTCCACAGGACAACACATGTCCTTTTCAGTGTTCTTTGTCCTCACTCACACACACCTAAGTAATCTTCCTAGAATTTCACCCATCCTGATCACTACTCCAGGACAAGTATGCTTAACTGTAGATTTCTAATCAGGTAGGATCCCAAAAAGGAAGGTTCACCGTGTTGACATGAGTCATATCATTTATTCATTTAACCCTTTATCATTTAGGGGTGTTATAGTTTTTGATATTTGGATCTTGTTAGGTTTGGTAGGTTATTACCATAGGTTTGTAAAATATCTCTCCAAGATAGATTCTACACAATCCTCTCTTGCTCAAAATGGAGTTAAGTTCTTTTGGGATTTGAAGATTCTGAATTCATTTGATGAGAGGAAGAATAATTTTACTATAGATCTATTATTGACTCTTCTAGATTTCATTCCCATTCAAGGTAATAACATGGTGGGTTATTTTTCTTTTAAGATCTGGATTCATGGGAAGAATTATCCCACACCTGATCTAGAACTCACATATTTGATTCATACTCTTAAGAATTTAGGGAACAAAATTTTTAGAAAAAATTTAACCATTTACACTAACTAGAAGACCTTGAGTTGTATATTTTCATAGAAATATCTAAATCCACGACATAAGTGAGGGGTAAAATACCTATAATCCTTTCAACTTAACAATTATTGTACCCCTAGTTAGGGGAACTTGTTTTTTAATTCCATCCAAAAAACAAATTCATCCCAGATCTTAAAGGAATCATCAGAGGGGTAGAAACTCATGGACCAATTTGTTCACATGCATTTGGGAGTCTAATAGGATGAGACAGAGTTTTTTTATAAAGTGTTAAGTTAAAACCCGTTATTATTTATATGACCATTAAAGAGTAATAGTTGATGATTTTTTATGATATTTTTATAATTATTTATATATTTGGCATACCATTGGCCAACAATATCTATCTCTTGAAGGCATTCTTTTCTTCAGGAAATGTTATGTCATTCTATAACCTACAAGAAATTTCAGGATGGTGGATTTTTATAATACCCATTGGGTGGATTATGTAGGCCTGACTAAGTTGTTCTATGACATGAGGTGTCAGTTTTTGTGTCTAAATATGAAATTAGGCATCACTAATTTTATTTCATGTCGTTATAAATTTTAAAAGAGTAATTTTGAGCATTAGAAGCCTTCAGGTTTACATCAACTCTTTCCCATGAAAACATGGAAGTGGGATGATATAATGATGCACTTAATTATTCGGTTTTTTTGTACTTCTCAAAGGAAAAAAATTCTAAATTGATTAACCGATTACAGAAATCATCTCATTTTATTCCTATTTGTGATTCCCCCAAAATTGAGTATTTAGTAAACCTATATGTGAAAGAGATTTATGGGTTTCATGAAGTTCCATCTACCAATATTTTTATTTGTATCCCTAGTTTACTTATTTTTTTAGAGAGTAATATTTGAGGTTATGGAATATCAAGTTAAGATAATGACATTAGACCACCCTCAGATGGATAGTCATAAAAAATTGGCTATAGAGATCCTTAAAGCCATGATTTGTGCTTGTGTGCATAACTTTGGTGGGGTGTGGGACTGTCACTTGGGATTGTATGAGTTTTCCTAAAATAATAGTTATCATTAATACACCAAAATGGAACCCATTGAGTCTATTAATGTACATCCTTTTATATTTCCACTATGTTGGCCCAAGTTTGGAAAAGATTCCCTAGCGGTACCTAGCTTGTTCTAGGAGATAACGGTAAGATTTATTTGATTCATTGGAGGTTAGTAACAGCTCAAAGATAATATAAATCTTCTTTGAATCATTGATATATGTTGGAGTTCTTATTATATAATAGTTTTTATTGAGAGTCTTTTATTTATTGGGTCACCAATGTCTTGGGAAACAAGGGAAGTTTTCACTGAGATATAAGGGGCTTTTTGAGATCCTTGAGTGGATTTAAAATGTGGCATACCATTTGGCCTTTCCACCATAAATGAATTTGCACCAAAATTTACTTCACATGTTATAACTTAGTAAATATATTTCAAAACCATATCATGTTTTTAATTGGTAAGAACTTGATGTGGAACCTGATATGACCATGAAAGAGAATCTGATTCGGATTTTTGATTCTTAGGTGAAGGTGTTGTGGAATAAGTTTCTTCCTTTGGTTTGGGTTATATTAAAGCATGGTTCAGATGCCTATGAGATATGGTAGTATGAAATTATGATTAGTGAGAACTTCCCTTCTGTCTTCGTGGTAAATTATCTTTAATGATGATTTTTGGAGGAAGAAATTATATATTAGGGAGAACAATAACATCTTGATAATTTATTTCAGTTATGATCTTCGATTTTCTTTTCTTCTGTTGTTTTTCATAGTGATTATTGGTTGTTCCTACTTGTTTATAGACTTTTAAGGGTCATGGTAGTGATTTTTATTCTTATTTGAGGATTCATAAGGTTTTTTAGTGTTTAGTATAATGGTGGATATGGTCTTGTAATAGTAAATGCTATAGGAATTATCCCATCTCACTGATGAGACCCACCGACCAGCTTGTGGAAGGTTGGTAGTATATGATTTCTATATTAATCATACCATTTAGATAGTGGGGTTTCTAGTGGTATAATAATTATTCCTATAACCACAGAAAAACTTATAGTATCCCACTAGAGAATTGATGGTGTTCCCAAAATATCAACTAGTCTTCCTGGCACCACCAGCTAGCTGGTGGAATCTAGTGTCTTTCCAGTGATGTGGATCCTGGTGATGAATTTTGGGTTAGTATCACAATTGTTTTCACAAAACACCCCTTTATTGCTTTAGTATACTACCTTAAACCAAATTCAAACCATTTATCCTTGGAGGCTCCCTTTAGTTGAATTTTACCCTTCCAACCTCGAATCTTCAAGGGTCAAATTTCTGATTGAAGCATTGAATCTCTTTTGATAAGTGTAACCTTAATTTTATTGTGAATTAAAATTTAAACATGTCTCACCTTCTTTAAGGGTTGTGGGTTATTATATCATTTGTGGATTTATATATTTATTTGTGGAATTATGTTTCTAGTATTCTCTATTGATTTGTTTTATAGATTCATCTCCCTCAGATTATGGATCCCTTGTAGGGTGTTTGAAGATATTGTAGTTTAGGTGGGAAGTTTAGAATGTTTTCCCTACTAATTGTAACATTTTATTTCTTATTTTATTTATAATGTATTCTAAAATTTTCAAGGAATTATTTTATATTTATTATACATGTTTTCAAATGGTGTGGTGTGTAATGAATTTCTCTTCAAAAATGGATTTTGAAAAAAAAATGATTCTTAGAAATAGGTTTTCAGGTGAAATTCATGGTTTAAATAATGGATTTAATTTTTATTATTGAGAAAATATTGCCTAAATTGTTTTATGAAATTTGAACAAAATGAATTTTTTTTAAAGACATAAATTTTGAAAAAAAAATCATTTAATGGTTTTTTAAAAGAAATGTTATTTTTTAAAACATGATTTGGGGATTATTGAATGATTATTTGTAAATATAATTTGAGATGAATGATTTTACCCATAATTTATTTCTTTTAAGCACATGGGGGTCTAGGCATTTAGGTGGGTATTTTGATATAAACATGACAGGCATGTATTATCTCTACCTAGAAATATATTGATGATGATAATGTGAACTGAAGTTTGATGTGTGTAGGGAGTTTGTTAATTGGGGTGGACTCATATTCCCCCAAGGCCTAAGATATAAGAAAGTGTGGACACCTAGATCCCTATTTCGTTGAGATGAGTTACGATACTTGATCCCTGAACTAGCTAACGCTGATGCTTATAAATATAGCACAATAATTGTAAATGATTTATAAATTCCAATGTTTGTGAAATATTTTATTCATTCCTATTTTTATCGATATGCTTATAATTGAATTTTTTGATATTAATGATTATTTATACCTGATTTATACTTTCCATTGAAATGATTTTAAAGGTATAATTTAAAATCAATAATAAAAACGATTATCATTCCATGTTTTATTTAAAATTGAGCATACTTGGTTTATTTCTTATCGACTTCTTATGAAATATCTTGGTGATGTATGATAGGTTTAGTGTTTCTCAAGCCCTACATATTCTTTTAGGCATATTTAGACTTTATTTCTCTAGGTCTAGGAAAATAGAGAGCACTAATTGAAGGTGGTGGGTGTTCTTGAGAGTGAAATCTTAAGAGTTGGTGAAAATAGGTGGAGTATATGATTCATATGTCATAAAGATATATTTGTGACGATATTCTCATTGGTTTTTGTGATGTTTTGGATTGATGTTGCAACTAGGAATTTGTAATTTTCCCCAGTTGAATGGTTTGGAATACTAACTATTTATGGATATTTATCCCTTAATTTTGTTTTTTTATTATTATTACTTTGTAGAAATAATTCCTCTGGTTTTTTGTGATGCCCATGTTCCATTCATCACCCCATGGGGATCAAGAACACCTTTCATGTCGTTTCAATGCTAATTTAGGTACCAGTTGATCTAGTTATCTAGTTTTGTTTATTACAATCACCCCATTGAAAATGGTGTCGATCAAGGGGATAACTAACCCTATGATCTATATATGTTACAGGTGCCCCATTAAGTAAAATATTAATATGGAGGATACATAACCTCATTCCTGATATGGATGACCCATTATCCATAAAGGAAAATATTTATTAGAAATATAATTAACCTAATATGTCACCCAAGTAATTTCTCATGGTCATTGAGACCCTTGTCCAAGTATTAGGGAATTCACATAAAAATAATATTGGACATGTTCAAATATTTAATTATCACTATAATAATTCAAAAACATAAATATAAATAATATTTATACCTATTCACATATTATCCTCCAATAAGAAAAATTAGTTGTGTTATCATCATCCAAAAAATACAACCTATAAATTAGAACAATTGTGATATTGGTAACATACATCTAGATATCAATCTCATGATAATCACCACTCAAGGTGGCCATACTAATCAATAGTTCCATTTGAAAATTATTTTGTCATCTTGAGTGATAATAATTTAATACAATCCATAAAATTGTTCAATAAAATAATGCATTAACCAAATCTTGGGTACAATTCAATCACATAAACATAGTTTTGAATGGACTAGTGGGTTACCCACACTTATCATAAACCTATACATTATACACACTACCAAATTATAATAAGAAATAAAAAAACCTATTGATTAACACTCAATTTGTCGCATCATTTCATAATATATATCTTCAAATATATCAACAAAAATCTTGGTTATTATTATTGAAAACATAGTCAAAACATTATGTCAAACAGGATAATTTGAAACAAGGAATTTTTGATGTTTTTATTATGACCTAGGACCCATAAAAATATTCTCTTGAATTATGTTTCCAAAATATCTAATGGATTTCATTCTCATACATATATATTGAAAAAAATATTTTAGAAAAAAAATGATAGTCTAGGAGCTCCAAACAGCCCAATATAGAACAATGTTGTGTTATACTCAAGAAAATGAACACAATGGTACCATCAAAATTTTTTCAAGGATAGTCCATTAAAAAATTTGATGAAAAATATATTTAAAATAATAAATAAAAACTCCACTTAAAAAATATAAAATTTAATTTAAAACATCACCATTATAATAGATATGAAAAAATGAGTAAAATGGGCCGTGTGGAAGCCACTGAGGAAACACCATATGGTGTTTCATAGTATATCTATATGGAAATGAGAATTACGTATGGAATGTGTGTCAAAAAGGTGGTTCATATAGAGTTTGGGATAATTAAAGAGATAGATCAATAGGCTTGCATAGATGATCCCGAACTATCCCACTCATCAATCCATCCAGGGGCTTGATCGACACTTTAGAAGAAGGTGTTTCTTTGGTTAAATAACCAAAGAATTATTAAAATTAAAAGTCAAGAATACATGAGCCGAAAAGATGGTAAAATATTAAAATCTTTCACATTAAGTAAGATTAAGTCGTCGAGGAGATCTTCTAGATAAGTAATTCCCTGACTTACACCATTTTTGGAAAGCACATCCACAACATAATTCACTTCACGGTAGGTAATATTGATAATTTGGTTTATATCTTAGAGTGAACAGAGGCATTCCATCCATTGAGTATTGATTGTCCAGGCTAGATGTACCACCCAATTCCAATGTTCTTGGAAAATAGTAGTCGAGTCTCTCTCAATCCATATATTGTTCCAACCTTGGTGTTTGTAATAGGAAATAGCATGATTTACACTCATCATTTTAGATTCTAGAGAAGAGGCGATACCACATACTCCAAAGAAACACCCTAGGATTTGACCAAGTTGATTCTGAAAGATGGCCCCTCATCCCGTAGGTCCTATATTGTCTTTGGAAGCACCATAAACATTAACTTTGATCCATCCAATGGGTGGGCGCTTCCAAAAAAACATCAAACGTGCTCCACAGTCATCCAAAAATTCCCTAAACCTATAGTCTTCTCAGAGTCATCAAATCCTTCACTGTGTTGTTGTAATGTCCCATCTGAATCAAGGAAGCTTCACGAATAACAATGAGAATCTGAGTTCGATCTGAAATGGTGTTGAGTGAGTAATTATTGTGAAAAATTGAATTTTTATCATACCAGATCATGTGAAAGATTTCATCAATGGAAGCATGGAAAATATTTTTTATTTTTTCAGAACTATACATATCCACACAACACTTTATCTTATCATTAACAGATTCAAGAATCATCCATCTGCAATAAAATATTTCAAAAATATAATTCAAAAGAGCTATGGAGGTGACATAGGAAAGAAATAAGTGATTGATATCCTCTCAATTTTGATTAAAAATATGACATTTTGAACAACTGTGAAACCCAAAATATTGTAAACATGCATCAGTTGATATCTTGTTATAGGAGACATGCCAAATAAGAGTAAGTCGTGAAGGTTTTATCTAAGTCTTGTTGAAAATCTTGATCAAACTAAGGTCATTTACATCATCATGGAAGTAATAAGTGTAATAATTATTTGAGTATAGGATTACATTATGATCAAGATACCATATAAGAAAATCATCCATGTTAGAGAAATTATAGTTGTCAACCACATGACTAACATTCGCAGGGAGGTTATGAAAATGAGAATTAATAACATTAAAAATGGACATATTGATATTTTAAGGGGTTTGATCTAGGATCAAAGTAGATAGAGGGGAACCAGCCTAGTTGTCTAACCAGAATCTCATAGAGGATTCCCTAGATACCATTCATATAGATTTTGTCATAAGGTTGGCATATGTTTTTTTAATGGAAGTCCAGATGGAGGAGTTGAGAAAATTCATGTTTCCTTTTTTCATTTTATCAAGGAACCTATTTTTGATGAAGTAAAAAAAATTAGAATCATTGTGAATAAGATTACAAGTAAGTCTATCCTAAAGATCTTCATTAAAGAGGTTCAAATTTTTAATACCAATACCTCCTTTTTTAAGAGGTTTGCAACTAGTAGACCAAGTAATAGTTAGAAGCTTCATGTCCAAGGTACTACTAGACCAAAAAAAATTTATTTGAATATTCATTTTTTTAAAATACCAACAGGACATTTATAAACAATCATGGAGTAAACCATTTTTGAGATGATAACCAACTTCACAAGGAAGATTCTCTCTGCCATAGAGAGAGTCTTCACCTTCTAAGAGGAGAGTTGATTAATAATTTGATCAACAATGATATTAAAATAGATGGATTTGGGCCTACCCAAAAATATGGGGACGCCAAGATAAGTGAAAGTAAAATATCCTTCCTTAATACCTAAATCATTGATAATATTAGTTTTCCTGTTTTTTGGAAAGTTTCTTCCAAAGAAAACAAAGGATTTTTTCCAACTGATGACCTGACCCAAAACCTCATCATAGTGAGCAAGATAATTTTTGAGAGTTTTAATGTTTCTTTTGTCTCCTTGTAAGAAAATAATAATGTCTTTTATATATAAAATATGTGTAGAGACGTTGACATTCCTTGAGTCATGTATGGGTGTAAGTTTTTTTTGATCTACCAAGCGAGTGATCATAGTACTTAAATAATCCTCAGTAATAGAAAAAAAATGGAAGAGAGGGGATCACCCTGTCTGACACCTTTAGTTCATTTAAAATATCCTCTAGGAGAGCCATTTATTAAGACATAAATAGAGGAAGAGTGGAATAGGGTTTTGATTTTAGTTATGAAATAGTTATTGAAGACAAAACCATGAAGCACTTTAAAGATAAAGTTTCAGTCCATGGTATTAAAATATTTCTTGATGTCAAGTTTAATAGCTATATTACCACCTATATTTTTTTGTTTAAAGTGTTAGTGGATTCAAAGGAAATACAAATTCGGTCCTAGATGGATCTGAACTCGAAAAAACCATATTGAATCCAACAGATAATTTTATTAGTGATTTTGGAAAGTCTACTGTAAAGTAGTTTATTAGTGATTTTATAAAGGGTGTTTGTAAGGCCTATTTCCCAAAAAAAGTGAATCTCATAGGCATTTTCTATTTAGGTAATCAAAGTGAGGAATTGTGCATTTAACCCATGTGGTATAATACCACCAGAAAAGAAATATCTCACTATATTGCATACATCATGTTGAATGACATCCCAATAGTCTTGGAAGAATCCATTATTGAAGCCATTAGGCCCCGGGGAATTATCAAGATTCAAGTAAAAGTTAGTGTCTTCAATTTCATGATCAAGAGGAATGGTTAAAAGAAAAGTGTTATTCTCCTCAGTGACCATAGTCGGAATAATTTCATGAAGGATATCCTTGTTGATGTAAGTTCTATTAAATAAGGATTCAAAATAAGAGACAACATGAATAGCAATATCCTCGTCCTTATCCAAAATATTTTCTCCTACCTAGAGAGAGGTTAAAGGTTTGCAGACTTTTCTAACTTTGTGAATAGAATTATAAAATTTATTTTTTCTATCACCATAATATAGGAATTTTATTTTGAAGGCATGTTTACACATGTTTTCCTTAAATTAAAGGAGAGAGTTGAGTTTCACCGAGATATTAATCTCATGGGTCTGATCAGAAGAAAAGTTTGAGTTTGTGTTTTTATTTTGTAGTTGGTGGAAATTATTCTCAAGAATCAATATTTCATCTTCAATTTGTTTAGATTTCACACTAAACCAACTTTTAATCATTTTTGAGAATTTTGAGTTTGAAATTTCAAGCAAAAGCGTCATTGGATTGTGTCATAGAGGACCAAAAGCTTTTAATGATATTACAATATTCCAAGTCCAAGGACTAGGGCTTGTTGAATATAAAAGGGATGGGAAGTTTCATTGTTTTGCGAGAGATGTTTACCACAATTGGATGGTAGTCAGACTGAATTTTGGGGAGAGTGGTGCTGGAAACGGTGTCCCAATTTTCTAAAGCTTGATCATTAACAAGATCTCTAACCAATTTACTCGCAAAAACTCTATGATATTGTCTTCTATAACAAGTATATTTGGCAACAGTGAGAGTGATTCCAATAAGGTTTTTTTTTCAATAGCAACCATAAATTATCTCATAGATATATTTGAGTGTGAGGTCCCAATTTCTCACAAGTATCCAGGATAGCATTAAAGCCTCCAATGACGAACAAGGGGTTATGCAAGTTAGAGCATAGATTAGAGAGATCAGACCAAAGGGGTCTCCGATCTTGATACATGTTTCTATCATAAAAAAGGAATAAAAGAGATGTGTATTTTCAATCAAGAAATCACAGGTGAAAATTTGATTAGTGATGTGGAAAATGTTTACATTATGCAAATAAGAAAGAGAAAATATCCAAAGGGTTTAATTATTGGAATTATTATGGTTTTTACCTATGAAAGAGTAACCAAAATGACGGAATTTAATAAGTCTTGTTGAAAAATTGATCTTAGGTTCATCGATGGAAAAAATAAAAGGATGATGAATATAAATCATTCTTTTTAAAACATTAAAGGTGTCCGGGATAGAAATACCCTAACAATTCTAGAATAATATCTTCATTTAAACCGACGTTTGGAGTTAGCACTCCCCATTTTCTTACCATATGATCACTTTTTTCAAGTTTATCTATGGGGATTCTTATACATATTTGGGCATAATATTTTGTGCATCTTTCCTTTAGATGAAGGCAAAGGGATAGAAATATTTTTTATATCATGATTGTCAAATGTGGTGATAGTATTGTTAAGAATATTATCACTAGTATCCTTATTGGAGGAGTCATTAACATTAATAGTATTCAATAATGAAATATTGGAATCATGAGAAAAATTACCTTTTTCATTATGCAATTTATCATTAAGACTACTATGTGTACCTGTATATTTTCTTTTTTCAAGATGTACCAATTGTGAACAGTCTATTCCCGCACCCTATATAGTCATGACCTGCTCAATTTTCATGTTAATTGAATTGATATCCATACTAACCAAGGGAGATTAGGTCTGTATAGAATTTCCCTCCATTATTTCTATAATATAAATAGAAGATGAAGGTTGTGGAAGATGACCCTCTCTCTCCAGGTCCAAAGCAACATTGAGTGTGCTCCCCCTGTAGCAGACTCAATACAGTGATTGTTGACATTGTCAAGATTGAATATTTCAGTAGAAGATACCAGTTGAGAGAAAATATTTAAACCATAAGAAAGGTAAGAAGGTTGATCAAGGCCGTCAACCTTCTTACCTTTATTTCATTCATAAGAGAGCGAGAAAGAACATGTAGTAGGGTTACCTATTTAAATATGATGTGATCTGATCAAGCCAACAATATTCAAATAACTAGATGCAAGAACATGTTCAATACAAGAAAATTCTTGCTCCTCCAATGATTTTTCATATTGAACAAAAACCTCCACAACCAGTTTTTCAATTTCATTTAAAATATCTTGCTCAACTCTATCATTGTCTTAAATTTCAATTAGCTCGATGTATGAATGCACAAAAGGATAACTAGATGATTATTCATGATGATTTTTTTCCTGAAGCACAAAAATTTCATTCTAATGGATCACATCATGCACAAAAGGATAACAAGTTATTCCACTTATATTTATACATTAACCAAATCCAAAAACAATTATCACAAGGTAAGATAACTCCCAAAATGAATACAACTTAATTTGATTAAATTCAACATTAATCTTTAATGACTCAATAATAACACCCAAATTTTAACATAGATAATTTTTTAAATAACTAACCTTAAAAAATTATGGTTAAAACCTAGGTATTTGGATGATTTGATTACATATTCATCCAAGATACATTTATTATTTATATTTAAATAAAATAAATCACTCTTAAAGTCTCATACAAAAATGTATATTCCCTAATCATATATGATAATAATTTATTTAAATAACCTAAATCGCCATAAATCCATAGTAAAATCATATATTCTTTGAAAATTTAACAAAATCCTTAGATGTTTCATAAATCTTAAACCAAAACATCATTGATAAAAATACTTACACAACATAATGATAAAATTTTAAAACATAAATATATCATCATTTTTTCCTTAATGATTGGTATAACATGGTTTCTTCCTTGGTTTAGGAAAACCACATAATCTATTCATTACCAAAACATTAGGATGGTACCCTATAATTAGACTTATCCCTAGTATTTTTAATAATGTTCTCTAATATTGATCCCCAGAAATAACTAGACCTTGCTTTGATACCAACTATTGAAACCCAATAATTTTACACATATTATTAAATGATTTTTATTATAAAAAATATTAATTACAACCTAAATATCACGACCCTTAGTACATTTGGAATGCTATGTACAAATAACATCAAAAGAAACTAAAACATAACTTCTTTTTTATTATTATCATTATTGAGGTCCTAAATCTATTTTATATTATAAACCATCATAGGATAACTTAGGGAATACATAAAAGAAAGGGGTGAGTTAAAAATCCCAGTAAGAGAATAAACATGATAAGGAAACATAATGTGTTAGTAAAAGGTATAACATGATAAAATAAAAAAGAAGTCTCAATACTAATCACATGGAATTATAACATAAATACCATGCTATAATAAGATCATAGAATCCTAATAAATGTGGAAACAACATATAAAATACATAAACATGAGTCAAGTATAAGTTCTTAGACAATATCCCATGGTGTAAAAAGTATCATAATGGATTAGGTTTACTTCAAAATCCCATACATAATGTATCATGAGAACCCAATGCAATAGAGTTATACCTAGATTCACCCATTATAAAATGTACATGATTATGTGTTCCATGAAAAGGAAACCAATCATAAGGTATAAACATAAGAGTTACTAGTGGAAATTGAATGGTTTTTATAATCTTACCTCATTTCATAATAAAGGGAGATTCCATAAATAATTAATTGGAAAAATAAATTTAAGGCAAGTATTTACCCATAAAAGAAAGGGATAATGATCTTGGTATATATGTAAGACACATATATATAGAATTTAGAATCAATATGTAAAATAGAATATTGTAATAATTGATGAAAATGTCTTTAAAATATCACATGGAATATTTCTTGAGGAAAATACCCTTTTCACTTCGAAATCACTTATTTAAAATATTAAATTTTACAATATATTTTAGAAAAAAATTTCATTGAAAATAACCATATAAAATTGTAAAGTAATCTTCAAATCATTGAGTTTTCATGATAGTGGGAAAATTTTCTCTTAACATATAAGTTAAAAGAAAACATTACTTTCATGCATTTTTAAAAAAGGTCAAAAATCAACTTGTTCGAAAAATAAAAGAATGGTTTCTTTTAAACTATTTTGTAAAAAAAATAAAACCTGGGTAAAAAATTATTTTATAAATAATTTTATAATAGTAAAAAAGGTTATTTAAAATTTTAAAAAAAATATAAAGATAGAGGAGAATGATTCCATATATAAAAGAAGATACAATATAGGTATTACTTACAAACAACTTTATTAAAGTTTATTTATTCGATAAGGTAAGAAATAGAAACCGAACATATAAAGAAAATTTATGATTAAAAGAAAATAAAATATATTTGGTTCAAGAAAATAATTTTATATGATTTTTTCCAAAGGAACCTTGAACATAAAAAATATATAAAACAAAGGAGATTATAACATAAGGCCTTTATAGATTTGGTAACATTAAAATCAAATCCCCTTGGATGAAGTAAAATTAATTTTAAATTAAAATACCATTAAGTATGAATTATAAAATATATAATATGTAAAATAGTAAGTATATACACCATATAAACAAAATTAGGTGCATAACATTAAAATATACCTCAATAAAGGGAAATTGATATGAAATCTCTTACAAAGATCGTATCTTTCGAGTGAGAATTAATCAAAGAAGTGATTATGTGTAAAAAATGTAAATACACACAAAATAAGTTAAAATAAAACATAATACAATCATAGTTCAGTTCATAAATAATCATATCATAACATAGTCAATGAATTAAAAGTATAACCCAATAAATGGAAATTGAGTTAAGAAACCCCTTACCTCAAGTTTGACTCATCACATTCGTACATTATTTACATAAATAATAAAATTGTATTGATTATTTAATTTATTAAGAACCATTTTTAAGTTTATTACTCATTTTATTTTATTTATTACTATTTATTATTTATATACTTCATCAAATAAGTTCACATCGGACGTTTTGATGATATACGGTTCATATATCCAAAATAGTTTTGGTTGGTTGATTGTGGAAAACAAATTAATTATTACGTAATATATAGATAAAAATAATGAAATAATTATCATTTTTATATATAAATTATATTTTAAAAATAAACCATGAAATAGTTTTATGGAAAATTAATTACATTACAATCATGAAGACAGTAGGTCGTATGTACGCATGAGTAATGTTTCCGTTTTTAAATGATCATGGTGGAAAAAAGTTTGGTATTATTTTTTATTAATATACTTCTAATTATTTCATAAATAATATATTATTTATTTAAATATACTTATTTATATTAACCATGTGATGTTGTGATAAAAACAAAACTGTTAGGACTAATAGGTGACTATATACCCTAAGAGGGGGCTGAATCAGGGTATGGATATTCTTTTTCTAAATTCTTCATGCCCCACTGGATCTTGACCTCTTATTAAAAGGGTCACTTTGTTTGCAATTGTGTGTTGATTATGACCACTTATTTTCTTCTTTATCTGATGATGATTCTTTAAATTCAATGCGGGGAAGTAAGCAGGCAGACACAAAGATTTTTACTTGGTCCACCCTCACTGGGCTACGTCCAAGGAGCATACAACGGTGATGTACCGCTGTACCAAATCCACTAAAGCACACTGTTGTTTACAAGGTTCAGGATAGATCACTTTTATTCCCAGGCTCACTGCCTTTACAATGTTTAGGGTCATCTCAATGCTTTCCCAAGGGTCACTCCCTGTTTCTCTCTCTCTGGCTCACTGCCGGTGGAGAGGATCACCTTCTTCCTCTTCCTTTTCTCACTGCTCAAGAAAGGATTCACTCACAGTTTATAGACTTGTATTTCTCTTCATTATCCCTAATTAATACATCCTCTATTGTATTTGGATGCTCCGTTGAAGTCCAACTTTCACCCGTAGATGAATCTCACTTTGCACCGAAGGTATCGGGAAATATTCCAGCTTTCACGCAGCCCTGAATCACTGC
Organism: Viscum album; assembly: GCA_963277665.1. NCBI lineage: Eukaryota > Viridiplantae > Streptophyta > Magnoliopsida > Santalales > Viscaceae > Viscum > Viscum album. Next base: position 904,364,128 of record OY728151.1, read on the forward strand.
TATGAATCAACCTTACCTGGAACCATTCTCTAAGCTGGCGTGCAAGTCTCGGCGCACAAGTTATAACTGGCGCGCAAGTCAACCACAACCACTTTCACGACACAAGCTTCTGTAACTCCAAACTTGCGCGACTCACACCCTTTTACGCCCAAACCAATATTGTCACGCAACACTCAACTGTCGTGCTTCTTTAAAATCTAGCACACAAGTTTCACCAAACCACTTGCGCTACGCCTTATTCTTCAACTCAAAACTTTGGAAACACCCTTCCTTTCTCACCCAAACCACTCTATCCATGCAACAAAAAAATGGTGCGCAACTTCTACTTACGCAACCCACCACCACTTGCGTGACCACCACATCTACACGACGGGGGCTTTGATTTTCTCTAAGTGTTGAACTTGTGCCAAATTAGTAGGGGTCGACCTGTATTTATAGGCATTTGGATAACATGTGCGACGGCGTGCGAGTTTCCCCTCGGCGTGCAAGTTTTGGCACGCAAGTCTCTGTCGCGCAAGTCACTTGCACGACCAACCCTAAAACTTGGGCACCCCTTATCCCTTTTCCCTATTTTGATGTTCTGATCCTAAAAAACATGTGGCGTGAAAGTTTCACCACCTTCAAGACCACGGTACGCAAGTCCCTTTTCCCAAAACCACTTTTCTCCATTTCTCAATTTTCAGTCCCAAAAATTTGTCAAACACTGGAAAACGGCGCTATCTTTTATCTGTTCTTTTTGTACCGCCTCCAGATCATCCATTCCTTTATCGACATTCTTGAATAAAACATGAATCGTTAACCATAGCCCTTGAACTTGACATCCCTCCATGAAATCCCCTTTGTCAACAAATATGTATTTCATGGTTCTCTTTGGCAACAATCACAACACATATGTCCACTTTGTCAACAAACACAATCACCTCAAAAATCCTTCAATGATACCTTGAGGGATATTTTTTCCAACAAAAACGCATCATTTCATGTATGTGGTAGTTCAGACATACGCTCGAATGACATTATCATATTTCATTGAATTGAAATGTAAGAAAATGTATGATATATTAATTTTATAGAATGATAAATATTTAATTAATATCACATATATATATATATATATTAAATCCATCATCATAAATTATCATGAGTGGTGAAGATGAAAAAATTATTTACATCAGTTCGTGAGGAGGTAGTCGGTCGTAAAACGAACAATGGTTTTGTGAAGAGGAGATGGATATAGGTTATTTTATTAAAATAATAACATATAAGTATATGGAATATACTAATGTTATTATATCATCATTTTTATATAATATTTAATTGATTTTTAAGCGTAAATAAAAAAACTCTCGATTAAAAATGATACATATTCTTCATACAACCACTTTAGGTTTTCACCCAAAATTATTCCAAAAAGGGTTTTACAAAAAAATAGAGCCTACAAGAAGTGAGAAGGGGAGTAAGTAAGGAGTTTTGTTATGTATTTCCCAATTCAAAATTCTTTTTAAGTGTGAATAAAATAGGAGAGGAGGTTCCATTTTATAAGTTATAATGAGAAGAATTTTTGTAAATACTCAAAACTATTCAATAATGAGAAGTCACTCTCAAGAAAAGTGCCTCAAAAATTGATAAATTATGTATTATAAGTAATATAAGTTTAAGTCATGCCTCCACCTTTAAAAAACATGTTTTAACACGTAATTAAAATTACCTTTTTTGTTACTCACTTTTACCATTTTAGTTTTCACTACAACAACAATTTTTTTACCTAGGTAATTAATACATTTATCTTAAAAATAAAATGATATTTACTAGATAATTTAGATCTATTGATTAAAAATAATAATTAAATATTATTAAATAAAAAACCATTGTCTATGGAAAATTAAATTTAGCACAAGCCCAAGTAATGCGCAAAACCATGTTTTAACCATAACCACAGTAATTAATTTTAACATTTTTTACTATTCATTATAACCAAAATTTCAGTTGAAATTATTAAATAATATTAATTATTCAGATTCAAAATTTGGAATCCATTTTATCAAATTAAATTTTTGGAATTTTCATAATATAATTTAAAATTAAACCTACAAAACATTACGGAAATTGATTTTTTGGGAAATTACATTTTTCAAGCAATAGATGATTTTACATTAACTCTTTGACTAGAAATCATCATCATATGAATTTGAATTAATATAAATATATATCAATTGTATAACTTTTATTTAAATATTTCCTTTCGAGTGGTTATTTTAATTAATTAAAATGGATAGACATTATGCACTTAAAAATAGTTCGTAGAAAACCACATTTTTAAGCATAAAAATAAACTTATAAAAAATACTGAAAATTATTCATTAAAATGAAATTAATTAAATTATTGTTAATTAAATGTCACATATTTTACATTAATATCAAATAAAAAAATATTATTTAACTTCTAAATCTTTTTATTTAATGAAAATAAATGAAAGTATTTGAAAAATTGGTAATTTTAACTATTCACTAAAAAATCAACCATTGCATAAAAATACCTAAATTTCACACTAAGTTAATTTTTATATTATTATTTTAAAAATGAAGTTAATTTTATCAAATAAATTTTAAAATATTTATATAAATTAATTATAAAATTATCTCATAATAAGCAATAAAAATCATTTTTGAAGAAAGTGTATTTTTAAAGAATAAAATATATTCATTAAAAATTGAGTGTCTATTTAATAATAATCTATCAATAGATATATATTGAATAATATTTTCAATATATTTCATAATTTATTCAATATTATTCATACCTTCCAATTTAATGATTATATTATAATATTCATATTTAAATAATAATATTTCATGGTTCATTTAAGATCATTGTTGCGTATCATATACGTTATCAAACATAGTTTTATTTTTAAAATATCATGGTGTTATAATAAAAACATCATCATTCCACTCCTACACAAATTGACACACCCAACCTGTGTATACTAACTCACCTCATGGTACGCAGCATCATAAAATCACCATCTTCATAAAAAAACTTTCTTCGCATTTCATGCATGCGCTTTTATTGCCTTTGAATACATGGTGAAAAACTAGCCATCACTTGGTTTCATTAAAAAAATTCACCCAACCAAAATTCACATGAATATTCATTCAATTCACTATACTCACTCTATAGTGGCTAATTATTTGATTCTAGGTTTTCATATTCATGCAACACCTCATACATGGAAATTCAATGAAAAGAATCACTTGAACAACATCACTCTGGCGCAGCATGGTCATGGTTATAACGAACCATCTTATCAAGATTTTAAAATCACTTTTTTGTTTAAATTCTTTTAAATTTCCCTAAAAATGGTACTCAATAAATTCAAGGTGGTTTCAGGTGCTTCTAGGGATTGTTTGAATCCCAGAACCCTGAAATGCGGAGAAAATACAGAGCCGCATGGTTATAGGAAACAGTGTCGCTCACCCTAGATAGTTTCTCTAAAACTGTTTGGTTGTAGAGAGTGGGAACCTGAAAGATACATGGTTTGTCTAAAATCATGTGAACTAAGTCACACTACCATGTGAAATTGAAGGATTTTGGGGTAGAGGTTTTTAACATAGTTTTGACACGGTTTGGGAAACTGTGCGACCTTACCATGTGTGTTATATCCTTAAGAAATTTCTTGAGAAAAATTTGCACAAGTTTTGGATTAAATGTGTTAGAAATCCATTTTCCCCTATATTTCATGGTGAGATTACACTTTTCCCCTCACTTGATTCTTAAACATAACTTCCCTTTCCATATTTCTCATTCTATTTTCCGGTATGTTTTCTCCTCCTATTGATCTCCTTTCTCCCTCAACCTAGGATCCCTGATATCTTCTACATCCAAAATCTGAATCAATATCCAAAGGAATAATTGGATATATCAAGGTATGATCTTCTTTCCTACTACCTTAAATTCAGTTTTTTATTTAGACTAATTTCGTTATTTAGGTACAAATATGTTTTTCCTATTTTCAGGGTGTTGGATCATTTATTAGATTTCTTCCAAATATCTCTGAATCTAAGGTCGATATCAAGAAAAGAGTCATATAACGCCTTGATGTAGGATATTTCATCATTTTACCTTTTAGTTCTGTAGAATTTTATCTATGTCATTATGTCACACGCCATCTTTTACTGAGGATCCCCATTCAATCGAGTTCTTCATATCAAATTAATCATTGCACCTTATTACAAACCTTTCGATCCTTGTTCGGTAATTTATAGGTTTATAACCCTTATATAGTCACCCATTGGGTGTTTTAAATGGAATTATTTCTTATGGTTAGTTGAATTAAATGCCCATAATGCCTAATTTTCCTTTGGATTATTTTTAAAATGGAATTACCCTTGTAATTTGAATTATTAGTTGGACCAAGGGTACCTCCCATGAGATAGGCCATCCTATACTTAGAATTTCCCATTTAGGATATTACTATAATATCCATGACACCTTTTAAAATACCCACCAATCCTTAAAAATAAAACTTCCATGCTTCGGTAAATTTAATGGGGTGTGATTATATGGGATATCTTATGCATGATGGTTTTCTTTCCCTTAATTGAAATAAAATGTTTTAAATGAAATGGATTGAATGGAATGAATTCTTTATAATGTATTTTTTTCATGTAATAAATTAAATGGATTCTTTCTAATGATTTTCAAAGGGTGGTAAGACCTCACCTTTTTATGCTTATATAAATGATCATTGAGAATGGTAATGACTTTTAGGTAATGGAACATGGATAATTAAATGTATGATAGGTGTTTTCTTCATGTATCAAATTTTAAAAGTGATGAAGACTTTATATAGGTTTTCATACAATGGTAATCAAACTATTGAGCATGATGGTATCATGATCCCTTACATCGGGTGTTGAGCATAACATCTCATACCCTTGATACTAGTTTGGCATTGGGCTTTACATTCCATGCACCCTGTAAGATAGTTTACATGATGGAACAGTAACCATTTGGAGTAGAGAGAATAAATTCTCTCACTCATTATCCGATATAGGTCATGTAACATGTTTTTAGAGCTTATAGGATTGTCATACTGGTTATGGATGTCTGAGTAGTGCCCCGGTCCATCCCAAACTAGTATTTTAGGTATATGTCCACTTATGTCTTCACATACTTGGTTCATATATGTGGATGAAATATATAACTAAACTATATATATATATATATATATATACATAGTAACTGATCAGACTTCTATTCTGGTCGTGAGCTGAAGAAGGTAGACTAGTCAGGTGTCCTATAGAAAACTGAGTCTTTTGGTTATTTATTTCAACATTGTTTTTCTATTCTGTTTATACTTGTACGTAGTTTAGTTACAAGCACTGCTTGGATTATGAGTATACACTATTGTTGGTGGCCTACTGAGATTTTATCTCACACCCTACTTGGGATATATTTGGTTCCTGAGAAAATTATCTACAGGTTAGTGAAAATAAGTTAAAATGACCTATTACAGGTTGTTGATATTCTTTACTTATAGATATATCTTAAGAGTAAAAAACTGAGCATTTTCTCACGATTCTAGTGGAGTAGTTTTTTGTTCTTTTTTTACTTCTTTTATAGCATGATTATATGCGTGTTCACCTATTCCACTTTTCCTATATCATTGTGTCATGGATCCATGTATTGAAACTTCCATATAGGATTTTTAGATATTATTATCATTTGAACAGTCCTATTTATTATTTTGCTATTTTATCTTTCAATTTGTTCATATGTGCTTCCACTATGGCAGGTTGTTATTCCAGACTTTAGTGTCTATTTATATCATGATTCTGTTATTGTCCGGTTATTTTTGTTACTCGTTTTCTAACTCTGACATGAGGGTATTGTCACTCCACCATACCACCACCCTCACTGTTAGTCAGAAGCCTCTGGTGTACGGGGAGGTATTCTTGATCCATGTGACCCACTAGCTCAGGGCACAGTTTAAGTGGACACCTAGTTGGGATTTTATAAAGTAGTATTATAGGATTTTGTTCTCTTTATCTTATTGTTTGGGTATTATGTAGGATACTAGGATTTAAATTTATTTGGAATTGACCATGTTTTTGGATGTAGCTAACCCATGTACAGGGGAAATCCAAATAACAGGGGATGAGTAATTGTATTTATTGATTATGTAATTTATAGTTAATATGACTTCACTGTTGGGTGATGCACTTGAGTTATGTTGTTATAGATATTTTTATGATTGAAATAATGATTTATCTACCATGGACCAATGAAATGAGGAAATTTCATTTCATGCATCATTATTAAGCACACTGGGACTAATATTCCATGAATTTTTCCATGTCACATCTATTTTCAGTATGCATTTTCCTGATGCATATTGATAGTTCCTGGAATATGTATTGAATTGTGCTGAAAATTATTATAAGGGTTGGAAAACATAATTTATACTTAAAGTGTCTTACTTAACCAAACAATTTTTTATTGAAATGGTTTAAGAACAGTCCTTAAGTAGTAAATTATGGTATATTGATCCATGGACCATCAGTCACATGGGATGGAATATATAACGGTGTGGGTCAAGTAGATGTTGTGTTTTAGTTCATAAGGAGTATGCGCCCTTATGTATTGGAAATGGTAATCCACTTAATTCAATAATTTAAAGTGATTTACATAATTAAATAATCACAAATTCAAAATTATTATGAATTTATAAGTTAAATATCTATCTTATACATGCGAAATAGTGCCTTATACCCGAAATTGAACATAGTAGAGGATAATGGGATATCTCTTACGTTTATATGGAATGTTATGGTCTTTTTCTACCTCCTAGACCTATCTTTTTGAGCAGGTGGATAGGAATGATCATTCCTATAATAAGGATTTACTCCTATATTAGTTTTCCATCTACAATCATTTCAATTTCTTAAATCTATTCTAAGATATGAATTGGACATTGTATTATTATTCTCCCATGATTTACTACTATAGCACAACCAAAAGGTGGTAATGATAATTCTTCTGAGGTGGAAGGCCCTGAGCCACTGGTGATCCCTCCTATACTACCACTTATTCCACCTATTATAATACCTGATATAGGAACTGGCACCCAGTTCCAAGAGGGATTCTTATGTATATTGAAATCTATGAAAGGTTTAGTTCGACCTGACCTGAGTAGGATAGAGTTGACTAGGGAATATCAGCAGAAAAATCCTACCACCTTTTTAGGGGATGGTGGAACTCATTCTAAGGAGTCTTTGATCAAAGAGTTCCTTTCTATATTTGAGAAATTTGGAGACGCCTTTATAGTAAAGGTTCAAACTTGCAGAATATATACTGTATAATTCATCTAAGTAGTGGTGGGATGTAATCACCCAGGAACATCAGCATCATGATATGGTCTGGGTGGATTTCCATATGATCTTCTATTATTATATATTTCCCTAGACTCTGAGAGATAAAAGATTTAGATAATTCATGAACCTGCAGCAGGGAAGTATGTCTATTATGGAATACTCTTCTCATTTCACAAAGATGTAGTGGTTCACTCCTACTCTGGTGGGTGATGAAATTATCACCACTAGGAAATTCATGCATGGGTAGGTATACTCCATCCAATATTAGGTCAATATATCCATGTTGAATACCATCTCTAAAATCACTAATCAATCCCTTATTATAGAGAGAAACCTGAGGGAAGATGATGGTGTGAGTCAGGGTGGTTTAGAACCCAGAGCTACAAGTGGTTATTCTTCTAGGAGAAACAGACGTTTTGATCCTAATCATAGAAGTAGTAGCAGTGAGACCCCACATAAAGATAGTTTTGTGATATGTCACTAGTGTGGGAAGTTGGAGCATACAAAACCATAGTGCATGTGTGATCTAATGGAATGTAGAGGCTACGACATAATGGGGCATATCCAATGTTTCTACAGAATGTTTCTATCAGTTCCTAGTAAGTAGGGATCTACTCCTACTCCTCGATCAAGATCAAGACCAATAGTATCATGTAAGGTAGTCAGTTGGAGTACAACTTACCGATTAGGTCGAGGTGGCAGTCGAGGCGGAGGTAATCTGACTTAGGATTCTCAGCAAGTAGTGGATTGAGGTCATGGTATAGGTCAGTTACATGTTGTCCATCCTACATCAGAGGATCATAGTTTCAATCCTTCTATTATATGAGCTTATATTCTAATATCTTCCACCTTAGTTTCTACTTTATCTTAAATAGTAATTCCACACTCTTTTATATCTAAGAGTGTTATCGGAAGTCCAAGCCTAAAAATTGAACAATTTCATGGTGATATGACTCTAGATACCCCATTAGGTATTATATTAGAGGGTATTCTCTAATATAAGGAAATCCCATTAAGATAGGTAGTTACCTATTCTTATGGAATCTTTTCATCCTCGACATGAATGGATATGACGTAATCATTGGGATTGACTGTTTGGTTACCTATCGAGTGATGGACCCGAATAGTAGAGGCTTGGAAATTTGATTGCTTAGATCACCAGTATTCTCCTAGATGACCAAGGTTTATAACCCGCTATTTTTTCTTTTATAGTGGAGTATTTTAGGGATTTCTTTTCTAATGAATTATCTGGTATAAATCTGGTTTGATAGGTAGAATTTACCAATGATCTAGTGGCAAGATAAGCACTATTAACCATTTCTCATTATAGTATATCACTTAAGGAGCTTCTAGAACTAAAAAATAGTGGGAGGATCTAGACGTTAAGGCTTAAAATTCCCTAGTACTTATCCTTGGGGTTCACTGGTCATTTTCACCAAAAAGAAAAAGTTTAACCTCAGGCTCTATTTAGATTAACTAAATTTGAATTAGCTCAAGATAAAGATTCAATATCCACTTCCTAGAATAGATGACATATTTGATTAGATCTAGGGAGATAAGGTACTTTAAAAGATATATTTTAGGTTAGGATATCATCAGGTGTGTGTCAAGACTTCAGATATACCTCGTATATAATTCAGGAGTAGGTATGGTCTATAATAGTACTTAGTCATTCTTTTTGGACTCATGAATGCATATTCAGTCTTTATGGATCTTATGAATTGGGTTGTTTGCCTGTATTTGGATTCATTCATAGTAGTATTTATTGAACACATTTTAGTGTATTCACACTCCATACATGACTATGAAACCCATTTTGAGATTTTATTAAATACACTGAGATAGAATTAGCTCTATGCTAAGCTCAGTAAATGTCACTTTTGGATTGACAAATTCTACTTCCTTGTTCACATTATCTCAGAGTTAATAGTTTTAGTAGACCCATAGAAAGTAAGAGTTGTAGTTTCCTGGGAGTATCCCAAGAAAATATTTGACATTCAGAGTTTCTTGGGGATTTCGAGATATTAAATAATCTTCATCAAGTACTTATCACATCTTGCAACATCGCTTATAGGCTTGACAAAGCAAGGTGTGAAATTTGTATGGTCAGAAGCTTGTGAAGCATTCTTTGAGGAGTTGAAGTGTTGTTTGACTTAAGTGCTGATAATGATTATACCATATCTAGTAAGAAGATATAATATATAATATGACACATAAAGTATGGTTTTTGGATCATTTTTGATTCAGGACAGGTGAGTTGTCTCATATGGGTCTCATTAGTTGATGCCTGGCAATTGGAATTACCCAGTGCATGACCAGAATCTCACTATTGCGATTTATGATCTATGATATTGGAGAAACTATCTATTTGGAGATCATTTTGTGGTATTCACTAATCAGAAAATCCCTAAGTACATCTTCATAAATCATGATATGAATCTCAGGAAGTGTGGGTGGGTTGAGTGCCTACAGTCGTTCGATTTGGAGCTAGCCTATATGCCTAGAAAGGGTAATTCAGTAGCCGATGCTCTGATCTAAAATACTCAAACACGGGAGGTTCATAATTCTAGTGGATAATGTAATCTCGTGTCCTTATTCTCATATATTCACATTGAAGTTTAATAGGATCATTGTCAGAATATCCTCTTAGACATCGCAATTACCTATACTCTTTTGGAATAGGTAAGGTCAATGCAACTATATGATCTCGAAGGACTTGTCCTGAGGGAAATAATCAACATAAATATAAACCTTAAATTTGGATAATATATTAGGATGATTCCTTACTATTACATGGGCATGTATGGGTCACATCAAACATCATAGAGGAGCTGATGTGGGAATTCTATGCCTCAACATGGGTGGTTCACCCCTGTGTCACTAAAATGCATCGGGATCTACGATTCCAATATTGGTGTCTGGGTAAAAAACATGAGATTTATGACTTCATCACTTGGTCTTATACCTTTCAGAATTTTAAAGTAGAAAAATAGTTACCGATAAGGATTTTACACCCCTTTCCCATTTTTGAGTCGAAATGGGATGCCATATCGATGGATTTCAGGACTAGCCTATCCAGATCACCTTGTGGTAATAATGTAGTGGGGTTATCGATGACCATTTGAAAAAGGTCACACACTTCTTACCTATGTAAGAGACCCTCTCAATAGATGATCAATGAATACTATATGTCCATGAGGTTATACATTTAAAGGCCCGGAATTTCCGTGGAAATTTTTTTTTTAAATACATGGGAATTTTACGAGTCTGTGAAAATTGACAGTGCATGATTCTGAGGTCCGGTGTGCCCAAAATCAATTTTTAAAGTTTTTTTCAGGTACGTTCAATAAACGTACGAGCGGATTTTCATAACTTTTTAATCGGTGCTTAGAATTGAAATTTGAGGGCACCGTTCAACTCGCATCGCCAATATTTGCTTAAGAAAACTTTCACCTCGACGGCAGTGGGTAAAGATTAAAAGATAGTTTTTGGGTTTTTATTTAAACAATTAAATAAAAAATAAACTTGTAGTTTTATTTTTATTTGGTTGGTTGAAGCCTCCATGTGGAATTTGGAGGTGGGGACCACCACACCTTAACCTCCCATGAGAGGTTATGGTGGTGGGGCCCACCCAAACCTAACCTCCTCTTCATGGTTAATATGGTGGGGACCACCAGAGGTTAAAACCTATTGAACTCTCCATTAAGTGGGGAGAAACCTCTTGAGCTCCCCACTTAATGGTGCCACCACCCCTCCACCATAATGAAGCCAACGCACTGGCATTTATGGTGTCAAATCCTCCACATTAATTTTGTGCCAACCTCTTGAATTAATAAATTGGAGCTAACCTAATTAATTAACCCTTTTGAATTTTGTTCCAACAATTAAATAATGGATAAACACAAACTATTATTTTGGTTGGCATTTGTCTTTTGGGTGGAATTTTTGGCGAGAGGAGAGCTTGGGAGAAATAGAGTTCTCCAACGAAGAACCTCATCTCCCAACGAAGAACAAAGAACACATTCATCCAATGAAGAATGCAAGCAATGATCTCCTTCGATCTTCTTCCCTGTACTCCTACCGACGTGGATCGTCTTCCACAACCGACGTACGAGCTCGGGATTGGAAGTGTACGGCAGACGCGACGAATGATGATCTCCTCCGTCTTCTTCCCCATGACTCCGTCAACAAACAACGAACAAAGGTAGGGGTTCAAGCATTGTCAATTGTTGCATGTTCTATGTTTTAATTCAAGGATTAAGAATCAAAGTCGCATGTTATCACTCTAACACGGAGGGTGTGGGTCGAACGAACATGGCCCGACCCTTCCGCCTTACTTTGTGGAATTTGAATCTAAACATGGCACAAGTCTGGGATGAGCATTTTTCATCAACAATGGTTGCAGATTGAAGGAAACGTCACGAACAGTTTACAGCTACTTGCGGAATGAGAATCGGGCCACCGGAACTCATCTGGTGAACCGGGGAAGGTTCTTTGGAGAGAAGAACCGATGAATGTTACTGATGGAACGAAAAGAAGGGTCTGGTCGGCCATGTGGATGGAGGCGGTGCAACCACGGCGTCGGATGTGTAGGTCGCGGCCGATGGGCCGCAACGGTGCAGCGGCGGCCGGTGCAAGGACGACCGCGAGAAGAACTCGCGGCCCGAGCCTCCAGGTTACCGAGGAAGGCGTGGTGTAGGGCGTGCCACGCGGTGGAAGAGCAGGCCACGGTGTCACATTACGGGTGGCCGGCTCTGCCAAACACCGAAGGAGGCACGGTGCAACTGCACTGCGCGGGAGGCGGCTGGCCACTCGGCCAGCCGGGAGGTGCGGGACTCATTGCGTGGATCCCGCGTCACACGGGCCGGCGCTATTGGTTATCATCCGTGGGCTACATAGGCCTCCAGCCACAGGCTGAGCCCAGCGCGAGCCGGGCTCAGCGTGGTTCGGGCTGCCCCCGCGGGCCGGGTCAGGTCGGGTCGGTCCGACATGGCCGGACGGAACCCAGACCTGTTTGACCTGCTTCCACTCATTTTCCTGTAACTTGAGCTACGGGCGTCCGATTGACGAACCGTATGTGGTGACAGAAACCTTGGAGGGAGATGGTTATTTTGATATACCCCACATGAGGTTTGGATATAGTTGGTGTATGGCCGTTTTGGATCGAACATAAATCCAACCGGGCCCTTACAATGGAAATGCCAATAACTCTCAGACCGGGCGTCCGATTGACGCACCGTCTATCATATTGGGTTTATTTAAGAAACACGGATCTTTAGGATACATCAACTTGGGAATTCATGGAATTTTTTGTATCGACACTTGGCTTGAGGAGCGAACCCTCCCAGAATCAATTGTGCTTGTGCAGAAACCCTGTGGCTGGCTGCGCTCTGACTACTGTTCCTAGATCCTCTGTGGGTTCGACAACTTTGAAGACTGTTTCTGGATCCTGTGTGGGCTCAACAACTCTGAATACTGTTCCTGGATCCCATGTAGGTTTTACAGCTCTGATGACTATTCCTGGATCCTTTGTGGGTTCAAAAGTTCTGAATACTGTTTCTGGATCCTGTGTGGGTTCGACAGTTCTGATTTATGTACCAGGATCCTACATGGGTTTGATAGACTAGATGATTTAGTGGCTACATAAAATTGTCTCTATATCTCTACAAAAGTTGTATACCTGTGTGAGCTGAGTCAGTAACTTTTGTGTTTTCTTCATGATTGAGATGTATTACATGATAACTTATGTATATGTATGGGCATATACCTAAGTGGGGTCATCTGCTGATTTCATACTTTCTGGTTTATCCTTGTTGGATTTTTTGAGACCTTGAGGGTCTCTGGTTCCCTAATTAGTATCGTTATACTCACCCCTGCACGGGCTATGCCCGTACCTCGTTGTGTTGGATGCAGACGACAGACAGCACTGACCGAGGCTGAGTATACCAGGATTGGACGGTACCCGGAGGTGGACCTTACAACGAGTTGGTACACGGAGGAGACTGATAGACGTGGATTTCTGAGGAGGTTATCTGTACCTACCCTTCAGGTTGGAATCTCAGAGGACGAACTTGGGCAGTTTTTCTTTTCTTCAGTTGTACTTTCTGTTTCCTTGTACTTTACAGTAGGGCTTGTATTGTGGCCCCTTTTTACTTACTGTAATCACTTGTTGGTTATTCATTTTACTCGTGATCATATCTATTGTGTGCTTTTACAGGTTATAAAGTCAATACCTTCCTAGTTGTAGGGAATTACGCTTCTGGTGCTAGTCGTTATCCCTTGGCCTATGGAAGGCGGTCTTGGGGTAGTCATGGCACGGGCCCTGGGGGATGGGTCATAAAAAATTGGTATCAGAGGAGTCGGTTCTACCGTATAACTTAGGACTCTGATATTTTTTGTGAAGCAATAGTGTTAAGGGTACTGAGTGTGGTTTTCAGTTCAGGGAGTCCAGTGTCGGTGCGGCGGCCGACGTATCCATACACACGGACCCTAACTTCTTATTTCCAACTCAGTGCATGAAAACATTGTTTGCGTATGTGTTTTGAAGATTTTTGTTTGTGATCTCTTTGAGTCAACTTTCTAGGTATAACTTTTTTACTGTGGCGCACCTGTTTCTTTTCAGGATGCCTCCAAGCAGACGGCCAGCCAGGGTTCCAGGCTTTGTATGAGATGGCTGTTGGAGTTGCTATCCTAGAACCAACTACTTTTTACTTTATTAATTAATAAATACCTTATCACATCTTCTTTGTTCTTCTGCGTGACAATGCATGTGATAATGTCCTAAGGACAGCTATTGCATTAAAGGGTCATAGTGGATCCCTGTGATGATGTGAACCTGGAAGTGACATAACATTGTTCTTGAAAATATTTTCTATGGCCGGATGATTTTATTTGAGGGATAAAAATAATACAGGCCATTAGGGGTGAGGACTCATAAAACTTTGAGTCACCTTCTCATGGTGTGCTCCCTTCGTAATATCCAGGAGGATATTATGAGAACGAGACCTGCCAGTAGGAAATCCACAATTCATAGTGTCATTGGATGTTCTTATCTGCGGATGTGTGTATTGGTCCTTAGACTTTAAAATTATTATTAATGGGTGTTACAACTCATTCAATTAGATGTATTGACGAAAACTATAAAGGCAAACTCTTCACAACGAGGTAGGATACGTTGGGTGAGTCATGAGTAATACTTCATTGAAAGATAATGCGAGAAAGGATTTTTCCCTTCGGTTCCACAACGGAAGTAGATATCTCAAGCCCTTTGATGGAATTGATATAGCCTAAATAAATCCATGGTCATGTTAAGGTATGGGCGGGTTCAATTCTGGAAAGTCAAAGAAAGAATAATCGAGCACATGGGTTGATGGCACTAGAATGCAACCTGCTTGATTAGAGATATCGATACAAATGGATTATATTACACGGTAAATGTTCGTAGGAGGTGACACGTCATTACGACGTTAAATTCTTTCTCTATGGGTGCCTTGGCGTGTTTCTAGACACTAACCTTGGACTTTAGGCAGACTCCAACTAATGCCACTGAGAAAGGGGCCTAGAGGGTCACACACTAACTGTGTCCATGTATCTCGGTTAAATATTAATTTAACAAGTTAAATAAAGATTATTCCTGACTGTGGTTTAATAATTATTTAAGGATGTCTGGTTGCATTTATTTCAACACTAGTTATTTGAGAGAATATATTGTGGGTGAAATAGTATGTTTATTAGCGAGTAATGCAGTTACATTTATTTAATAAATAAATATCCATTACTCAAGGTCTAATAAATGTGGTAGAGGAAATAAAGGAAAATAGGAAATAAATGTACACTCCGGGTATATTAAAGATACACGTCGTTTAGTTTTGTGGAAAACGAGTACATGTCGTGCATTAATGATTACACTCCGCGTAGTTTTCCAATCAGGATTTTGAGGATATAATATTGTTTTATTAAATAATATTAATTATAATCAGTGTGGGCGCATGTCAAGGAATTAATAATTCGACATGGGGGTTTCAATAAGAGTTAATGAAATAAATAAAACACGTAATGTGTTTATTTATTGTCATAACTTTGTAAACCTCAAACCTGATTATAAATATCCTCACAATCCCAACACTATTCCCCAATAGTTGTGCACAACAATTCTGGAGAATTCTTTCAAGGCCGAAATAACTACTTCATCCAAGAACGCTCTCAAGACTGAGAGAGATCCTCCTCCATCAGATCAAGGCGATCAAAGGCGGACATTGCAAGCAAAGTTTCTTCCGCTCTAGCACTCAGAGATCCCTTCGGAGATGTCCATAGATATGTGGAACACTTTTGGATCACCACTAGAGGAATCATACACTTGGATTCTACGACGCAACGATGAATCACAGGATCGTGACCGGAGACATCAATGAAGAAAGAATTCCACCAATGTAATTTCTGTGAATTAATTAAATTAATTATAAACAACATATGATGATCCTATCTCTATGGTTTCGGGATTCCCTCTTTTGTTTTTCGTTCTTCGTTCTATTCTGAAGATCCGGTGTTTTATATCGTGACGGATCTTGGTTTGAACGTTGTTTAATACTAGAATTAAAGTTTTGAAAACCCACCAACGTGCTTCTGCTGCACCCGGAACCAACAAGTGGTATCAGAGGGGTCATATCATTGATTATAATTATTTAGTTTTTTCATTTATGTTTTATGCATTTAATAATTTAGTGGTTTCAATTAAAGTTTAATCATTCTGGAAATATGAATCTCGATATTTGTTCATCCTCTCTCGTTTCTCGTTCACCTCACAGAAACGAATTTTTCTTTTAATTTTGATTAAAATAAAATAGAGTAACTCATCCTGAGGAGCCAAACATTTTTTGTCGTACAACACCAGAATACACAGCGTGTATTTGGAAGTACACGTCGTGTAGCCTAGGTTCAACGCATTAACTAATCTGCCAAATCAGGCTGTGTATTGAAGTATACCTAAGTAATTTATCACACCGTGTGTTGACCAGGAACAGGTGGCACATAGTTTTCAGATTACACATCATGTGGTCCAACTGAATACGGCGTGTAGTCCCTTCGGGTTCGGGTTGGACCGTGTACCTTGTACACGGCTTGCCCAGCTGGAAACTGTGTAATGCGGAGACTACACAGCGTGTGTACCACTGAACACGCTGTGTACTCCAAAAATTTCTGAAGTACATTTACACGCCATGTCCCTAGGCGTGTACTTCGGATGGAAGGTGAAGAAAAATACACGTAGTGTAGTCGGAACTACAGGCCGTGTACTCACCCAAATTACGCGTATTTATTAAAATTTATTATTATATTATACAAACCCTTGAGACGTGTACCATGGTGCAGGCGTAAAGCTGAGGCACAACACGTGATAGGTGTTTTATATATATGTGTTTAATATAACATCTGCGTAATGAACGAGAATTCACTGAGTTACCTCCAAGGTACAAGTTATGTACAAAGAAAATTTTAAATGAATTTATTTGTTTAAAATTATGATGGATGAGAATCTCAAGGAAATTCAGAAAAAGGGTTTAAGATAAAAGGATTGATTAATTAAAGATAATTAATTGATTCGAGCGTGATTTATCTTAAACAAGAACGATTAAGTAATTGAATGCTAGTTTTATTTATGCGTAAATATCTTTGCATGTATGGATGATCATGAGCAAGACTGAGACCTTTGTATGTGAATGGTTTCTTTTAATTTATTTATTTAAATTAAATTTGTTGGCCTTCGATCCTTCTCATCATTAATATGTAGGGCCTGCGCGCCCAAGGATTTTTTTTGTAAAACTCCTTTTTACCCCTCACCTGCATGTGAGATAAATTCATATGTAATGGATGGAGCTCCCAAGCTAGTGGAGGTGGCTCAATTCAGGATCCAAGGTGAAACCAATCCAAGGAGATACAAAGGTGGACAGGTGGAAAGCTGTAAACACGAACCCGCAAGGTTCAAGGTGTTTCTCCCCATAGTCTTGGGATAGTTTATCAACCGCTAGATAAAATAACCAATAGAACAAGCTCATGATCATACCATTTATTTTATTTCTGTTAGTTTCATGGTTTATTTATTGTGGGTGTGTTGTCACGATCACACAATTATTGAATTAAACAAGCATGCAAGATGGAACTAAAATAAAACCGGCTTATATGAAAATATTATCTTGACATGGTTAATCACTTAAGAATATCCCACTTAATATTAACAAGCATGTAATCAAAGATAATAAAATATAAATTTATGTATAAGGATAAAATCCCTTAAAGGAAATTTTAAGTCGGTATAGCCTTCCATAATCTTGGTTAGAATCGAACCATAGTTCAAAGTGCTTGACCAACCCTAGTTGGGGTGCTTTCAATTATCAGGGAATTCTAATTCAAGGTTTTGGGTTGACTTGACTTGGTTCACATCAAGGGTTGACTACCACAGCAGGACTTGGTGTGACCAAGAGGCAAAGGTTGAGGAAATCCAAAATAAAAGGATTTCAGGATTGGGGAGTCCACTCAGCAGATCAAGGAGCTGCGAGTTAATGCAGTTGGCATATGGAATGCCTACCTAAAACCCTTCAAGTTGCTTGACCAACCTTTGTTGGGGTAATGTGAAGGGAAATATGGATCCTTGACACTAGAATATTCAGGCAACAGAATATTCTGAAGTCAATGGTGAGAGATATTGGATTTCGATAAAATAGTGGGAGACTAATAACTATTAATTTATTTATTTGTCTCAGTTTTGTAAAAAAATACTAAACATTTTCTCATCTTCATTTTTAGAAATAGAAATAAAATGAATTCAAACATATCATTGTGAACCATACTCGATAAGTAAAACCTTCTCACCGGCACCAATTTCCAAGAGTGGAAGAGGATTTTACGCGTTATCCTTCTCCACGAAAGGAAATTGTATGTGCTAGAAGAGAATATTCCAGTTGTGCCTGGAAAGGAGGCTAGTGATAAGGAACTATCTCTCTACATGAAACACATGGATGATTCCACAGATGTCCAATGTTTCATGCTATCGGCCATGTTTAATGATCTCTTGAAGCAACAAGAAAACATGGACGTGTATAGCATGATGTCTCACCTTAAGGATCTCTACCAAGAGACGGTGAGACAGGAGAGGTATGAGATCTCCAATGCTTTGTTTACAACTATGCTTGGAGAGTCTGTGTTAGACGGGTCTCATGTAGTCAAGCTTATTGGCTACATTGAATGCTTGGACATCTTAGGGATTAAATTTATGGTTGAGTTGCGTACAGATATCATCCTATCATTGCTACCCAAGACCTTCTCTAGCTTTATTGTCAACTACAACATAAGAAACAATGAGAAGAGTCTATCGGAACTTCTGAACTTGATTCACCGGGTAGACAAGGACATGGGGCGTGACAAACCCGCAGTCCTTATGGTGAATAAGAAAAGGAAGGACAAGGCAAAGGGGACAAAGACTTATAAACGGTCCGAAGCCCCCGAGCGTCATCCTTCCAAGAAGGGGAAGATCCAAAGGCAGGGTAAGGAATGGGAGGCGGTGTGTTTTGCATGTGGCAAGAAAGGCCGCTAGAAGAGGAATTGCACCTAGAAGCGTGGGGATGCTAAAGGTGTGTTCGTTATCGAGTGAAATCTTTCTATTTCTACACATTGGGTATTAGATATAGCTTGTGGGGCTCACATCTATATTCAAATGCATGAACCAAGTAGATTTAGAAATATCTCCAGAGGAGAGGTGGACCTTCGAGCTGCCAATGGCGCAAGGCTGGCTGCGTTGGCTATTGGTGATTACCACCTCTCATTGCTGAATGGGATGATTTTGGTTTTACGTAACTGTTATTATGTGCCTAGTGTTACCAAGAACATAATTTATGCATCTTGTTTGGATTTGGATTGATTTATTTTCAAGTTTGGAAATAAGGGTTCTCTATTTTATAAGAACAACGTATGTTATGGTATGGTACATTTAAATAATAGTTTGTATGTATTAAATTACGAAAACCAAGTGTTGGCAATCGATAACAAAACAAACTCACATGACTCATACATCACCCAGTTGTGGCATCACCGTCTTGGTCATGTAAACGAGAAGTGCGTGAAAAAGATCTACCAAGATGGCTATTTATAATCTACCGAGCTAAAACCACTTGATATATGTCACGCTTGTTTACAAGGTAAAATGACCAAGACACCTTTCGGTGGACATGGTGAAAGGGCCACAGAGCTTCTAGGATTGGTGCACACGGATGTTTGTGGACCATTTCCTGTAGAATCTATAGGTGGATATTCCTTCTTCATTACTTTTACTGATGATTTGAGTAGATATGGATATGTATACTTAATGAGGTATAAGTCATATTCCTTAGAGAAATTTAAGGAATTCAAGAATGAAGTAGAGAATCATCTTGGTAAGAAGATAAAGAAACTTCGATCGGATCGAGGTGGAGAATATCTAAACCAAGAGTTCATAGATCTTCTACGGGAGTCTAGGATTCTATATCATCTCACTCCTCTTTATACACCACAGTGGAATGGTGTTAGTGAAAGGAGGAACTGCACCTTGTTGGACATGGTGAGGTCGATGATGAGTCATGCGGATCTTCCATTATCCTTTTGGGGAAATGCATTGCAAACTACGGCATACACATTAAACCGAGTACCAACTAAAGAGAAAAATGAAATTCCCTCCAAGTTATGGAATGGAAAGAAACCCATTTTTTCACACACATGTGTATGGGGATGGGAGGCATTTTTCAAGGCCTTCTCGGGCAACAAACTAGCACTCCGGGGAACGAAGTGTATCTTTATAGGATATCCCAAGGAAACTAAAGGATATTACCTATATAACCCTCAAGAAAAGAAAGTGATTGTATCCAGACAAGTCGTCTTTCTTGAGAGGGAGAACATCCTCAAAAAGGATAGTGGGAGAAAGATTGAATTCGACTAATTTGATGCTTATGATACACAAGAGTTGGTACAGGAACAAGTTCCACAGGTCCTAGTGGAAGAGGTTCCAGAAACACAATTACTTCGTAGGATCTCAAGAGAGGTAAGGGAACCAGAGAGATTTGGTTTCCTAGTCACCGAGGATGGTGAATCATTATTGTTGGACAATGATGAAACTCTCTCCTATAAGAAAGCAGTAGAAAGCTTAGAAGCTGCAATATGGCTAGAAGCTATGAATTCTGAGATGGATTCCATGTATCAGAACCAATTTTGGGTTCTAGTCGATGAGCCAGTTGATGTAAATCATGTTGGATGAAAATGGGTATTCAAGAGAAATCTGGACATGGAAGGTCAAGTTAGCACATATAAATCAAGGCTAGTGGCTAAAGGATTCAGACAGCGTTAAGGAATTTACTATGATGAAAACTTCTCTCCAGTTTCCATGTTTAAATCCATAAGAATCATACTTGCCATAACATCTTACCATGACTATGAGATTTGGCAAATGGATGTAAAAATAGCATTCCTTAAGGGGAACCTTCAGGAAGATTCCTATATGACACAACCATAAGGGTTTGTGACACCAGGTGAAGCCAAACGAGTTTGCAAGTTGCAGAAATCCATTTAAGGATTAAATAAAGCATCCAGGTCATGGAACATTAAATTTGATGAATCCATAAAGGAATTTGGGTTCATTAAAAATTAATGTGAGCCATGTGTTTATAAGTAGTTTACTGGGAATGTGATCGTTATCCTAGTATTATATGTTGACGACAAATTTCTTATTGGAAATGATGTACCAGCCTTACAGTTAGTTAAGGACTGGTTGAACAAGTGTTTCTCCATGAAGGAATTGAGTGAAGAAGCCTACATTCTAGGGATCAAGATCATTCGTGATAGATCCAAGAGGCTTCTTGGACTAAGTCAGAGTACATACATTGACCAGATACTAAAGATATTTAGTATGGAACAATCCAAGAGGGTATTGGTTCCAGTGTCACATGGCCAACATATTTCTAAGAAAATGTTTCCTCAGACGCAAAAAGAGAAAGATAGAATGAGTAAGATCACATACGCTTAGGCTATAGGATCCATCATGTATTCCATGTTATGTACTAGGCTTGATGTTGCCTATACACTGAGTATGGTAGGCAGATATCAAGAAGATCCAGTAGAACAGCATTGGACTACTGTTAAGACTATCCTTAAGTATCTAAGAAGAACTAAGGATATGTTCCTAGTGTATGGAGGATACGAGGAGATTGTCATCAGAGGGTATGTGGATGCTGGTTTTCAGACAGATCAGAACGATCTGAAGTCACAATCTGGATATGTTTTCTGTCTCAATAGAGGAGCTATGAGCTCTAAGATTTCAAAGCAGCCAGTTGTCGCCGATTCTACAGCAGAGTCCGAATATATAGCGGCTTCTGATGCAGCCAAGGAATCCGTATGGATTTGGAACATTGTTTAGGATCTTGATGTGGTGCCCAGCAGTAAAGATCTTATCACATTGTATTGTGATAATACTGCAGCGGTGACTCTTGCAAAAGAACCAAGGTCACATCAATGGACAAAGCACATACTCCAGAAGTATCACCTCTTTAGGGATTTCTATCAAATAGGTGAAGTTGTAGTGAGTAGAGTTTCCATGGAAAAGAATGTATCAGACCCCACGACTAAAGGCCTATCTCAGCTGAATCATGAATATCATGTGAGAGATATCAGATTAAAAGTTATTAGCAGTTGGCTCTAGTCCAAGAGGGAGTCTGTTGGAGTTGGTGGCCTAGAATCAACTACTTTTTACTTTATTCATTGATAAATACCTTATCACATCTTGATTGTTCTTCTGCGTGACAATGCATGTGATAATGTCCTAAGGACAGCCGTTGCATTAAAGGGTCACAGAGGATCCCTGCTATGATGAGAACCCGAAAGTGCCATAACACTATTCTTGAAAATATTTTCTATGGCCGGATGATGTCATTTGAGGGATACAAATAATACAGGACATTAGGGGTGAGGACTCATAAAACTTTGAGGCACCTTCTCATGATGTGCACCCTTGGTAATATCGAGGAGGATATTATGAGAACGAGACTCGCCCATAGGAAATCCACATTTCATAGTGTCATTGGACGTTCCTATCTGCGGACGTTTGTATTGGTCCTTAGACTTTAATATTATTGTTAATGGGTATTAAAACTCACGCACTTAGATGTATTGATGAAAACTGTGACGACACACTATTCACAATGAGGTAGGATACGTTGGGTGCGTCATGAGTAATACTTCATTGATAGATAATGCGAGAAAGAATTTTTCCCTTCCATTCCACAATAGAAGTAGATATCTCATGCCCTTTGATGGAATTGATATTGCCTAAATAAATCCATGTCCATGGTAAGGTATGGGCAGGTTCAATTCTAGAAATTCAAAGAAAGAATAATAGAGAACATGGGATGATGGTACTAGCATGAAACTCGCCTGATTAGAGATATCGAGACAAAGGGATTATATTACACGGTAAACATTCGTAGGAGGTGACACGTCATTGCGGCGTTAACTTCTTTCTCTATGGGTTCCTTGGCGTGTTTCTAGAAGCTAACCTTGGACTTTAGGTAGACTCCGCCTAATGCCAATAAAAAAGGGGCCTAGAGGGTCACACACTAAGTGTGTCCATGTATCTCAGTTAAATATTAATTTAACAAGTTAAATAAAGATTATTCCCGACTGTGGTTTAATAATTATTTAAGGATGCCTGATTGAATTTATTTCGACACTATTTATTCGAGAGAATATATTGTGGCCGAAATAATATGTTTATTAGCGAGTAATGTAGTTACATTTATTTAAGAAATAAATATCCATTACTCAAGGTCTAATAAATGTTGTGGAGGAAATAAATTAAAACGGAAAATAAAATTACACACCATGTATATTAAATATACACGCCGTGTAGTTTTGTGGGAAACGAGTACACGTCGTGCATTAATGATTACATGTCATTTAGTTTTCCAGTCAGGATTTTGAGGATATAATATTGTTTTATTAAATGATATTAATTGTAATCAGTGTGGGTTCATGTCAAGGAATTAATAATTCGACATGGGGATTTCAATAAGAGTTAATGAAATAAATAAAACACGTAACGCATTTATTTGTTATCATAACTCTGTAAACCTCAAACCTGATTATAAATATCCTCACAACCCCAACACTTTTCCCCAATCATTGTACGCAAAAAATTTGGAGAATTATTTCAAGTCCGAAAGAACTACTTCCTCCAAGAACGCTCTCAAGACCGAGATTGATCCTCCTCCATCGGATCAAGGCGATGAGAGGCGGACATTGAAAGCGAAGGTTCTTCCATGCTAGAACCCGGAGATCCCTTCAACTGCATCTAGAGATATGTGGCACATGTGTGGATCACCGCTAGAGGAATCCTACACTTGGATTCTATGACGCAACAACGGATCACAGGATCATGACAAGAGACATCAACGAAAAAAATAATTCCACCAAGGTAATTCTTGTGAATTAATTAAATTAATTATAACCAAGATATGATGATCCTATCTCTATGGTTCAAGGATTACCTCTTTTGTTTTTCGTTCTTTGTTCTATTCCGAAGATCTGGCGTTTTATATCGTGACGGATCTCAGTTTGAACGTTGTTTAACACTAAAATTAAAGTTGGGAAAACCCACCAACGCGCTTCCGCTGCGCTTGGAACCTACAATGGCAGCCCTTCGAGTGACGAGGCCTCATTGTAGGGCCCTATCACAGTGGAGGCACCAGCGATACCACTACCCGTTGGGTCATCGATGCCACCAGCCCCACCAGCAGAGAGTGCACACCACCTGAGCGCGTTTCACGAGTTTTAGTGCCAGAGGCCACCCAAGTACTGGGGTGAGACGGACCCACAGGCCTCTGAGTATTGGCTAGAGGCTGTGGTGAGAGTCTTCAGAGCGTTAGGGACACCAGCCGATCTTATGGTGATCCTTTCCGTGAGTCTCCTTCAAGAAGCAGCAGGCGGATGATGGAGCCTGATGCTTCAGGTGCATGACGAGGCGACACTACTCTGGGTAGACTTCGAGAGCCTATTTAGTGCAGATTTTGTCCCAGCCACCCTATATGCAGTGTGGATACAAGAGTTACTTCATCTACAGGAGGGTAGCATGAAGGTGGTACAGTACTCAGTGAGGTTCACCGACCTCTCATGCTACTCCACAGATATGGTGTGGGACCCATTATTCAGGGCTCAGACCTTTGATCAGGGGCTCAGGTGAGAGATCAGGGCTTCGATGATCTCCCTCATCATCCCGACGCAGGAAGGGTTGTTGGAGTGAGCCCTCTTAGTGGAGAGTTTCCTTGCTGATCAGTCACTAGCAGTGAGACCTGCCACCGGGTGTCACGTAGCAGAGTCTTCTATAGAAGGCAGTAGACAGATTTTGCAAAGATCCAAGCGGACCAGACCATCTAGTGGATGACCTCAGGACTCGGGTTCGGTTGTGTGAGGCACATGAGATATATCCAGTCATATGAGGAACAGGCAGTGTTTTACATGCGGATTTTAGGGTTACATAGCTCATGACTGTCCGACCCGCTGTTCGGATGATCAGAAAATAGTTGACGGACCTCCCGGGCAGAGGCAGAGGTTTGATCGAGACGATCCGCAGGGCGCAGGTGGACGTGGCAGAGGTTCTGGTCATACAGCTGGTGGTGGACGACGTTATGAGATGTTACCACCACCACCACTAGGAGGTCCACCCCGACTGCAGGGAGTATGTGGATAGACAAGATCCTAGCTCTAGGCAGCTGAGGCTTACGATCACGGTGCTCCAGAGATGATTCGAGGTATGATATGTGTCTACTCCACCATAGCTGCAGTTTTTATAGACACAGGTTCCAGTCACTCTTTCAATTCCACTGCCCTCGTTCGGAGCTCGGAGATTCCGATGGATCTGTTGGCTCAATCCTTACAGATATAGACACCTATAGAAGCATATTCAATGATTACGCACTGGTTCTAGTAGTGTGAACTTACTCTAGGATGCAAGTGTTGGAACCACTTTGTGTATAAGGTTGTATTTGTTGTCAATAGTTGTCAATGCAGATCAAAATGAAGAAGATCATGAAGTACTCTGATGAAGTAGAGGAGTGGTGATTCAGATGATTGTTGTGCTAATCTTAAGTTAAAAGAACATGTGTCAAAGGTGATGCATTGTTTACAACAATGAAGAATGTGAGGAGTAATCCATTCGAGGATGATTAAAGAAGAATGAGGTTTTTGGATGAAGACCATGAAATTACTCATGATTGCATGAGAACCATGCTAGAGACTTCTTGACGGATTGAATCACATGTTTTGCATGAAGTTGATCATGACAGTTGATGAAGAAGACAATGTGCCAATGAGTTGACTTCTGAGATGGCCATGCGGAGATTGCAATTATGAAATGGCCATGCACATCACATTGTATCAGAAGATAATGGTACTAAAGTTGTTCCTTCAAAGAATACATATCACAATAGTGGAGTTTGTGATAAAATCCAAAAAGTTGCTGAAGGATACAGATCACCAAGAAGAAGTGCTGTTGAGGTGATCGTGCTTGTTGACAAAGAAAACAAACGACATACAAATTTGTTGACAAAGGAGATTCCATGGTGACATGTCGAGTTCAAGAGTTGTGGTCAACGATCTATGTTTGATTCATGAACATCGACAGAGGAATGGATGATCTGGAGGCGGTACAAAAAGATCAGATACAAAGTGGCGCCGTTTTCCAGTGTTTGCCAAATTTCAGGGCCTCAAAATCAACAAATGAAGAATAGTAATTTTGGCAAAGGGACTTGCGCGCCATACTCTTGGAGGATAAAAGACTTGAGCGCCATATGTTTTTGAGGATCATAACATCAAAATTTGGCTAAGGAAAGAAGGTCGCGCAAGTGTTGGTTGGGTCGCGCAAGTGAGTTGCGCGATAGAGGTTACTGGAGACAAGACTTGCGCGCCTCCGCGCAGGGGGTCCAGTTTGCCTATAAATACTGGACCACCCCTCCTCATTTCCCACGGAGCTCAAGACTTTGAGATTGTTCGAGCTCTCGTCGCGTAGGTGGCTGAGCCGCGCAAGTGGTAGTTTGGTCGCGCAAGTAGAGGTTGCGCGCCAACTGATGGTTGAGCGCCCTAGGTGATTTGGGCAAGGAAGGAAGTGAGTCGCGCAGGTTTGAAGTTCAAGAAGGCAGAGTCGTGCAGGTTCTTTGGAGAAACTTGCGCGCCAGGTTATACTTGCGCGCCTGAGACTTGCGCGCCACCAGGAGACTTGCGCGCCGGGCTTGAAAAGGAGACCCAGACACTGTTGAAGCACGCCCGCCTTTCTGGAGCTGCACAAGAGCTGAAGATAGCCTGATACATTCGGTGCAAAGCGAGATTGAAGAATAAATCTAAATGATACATGCATGATCTCATGCATACATGGTGAATTGATTCTGACGAATGCCGAGTAAGCTGAACATCATTTATTGAGCAATCACATAAGTGATTGTGATTCAGGCAAACAAAGACAAGGGGATCTAGTGCATTCAGTCATTGCACTAAAGAAGAAAGGTTGAACTATAAAGAGCATCAACTCTGAACCCTGATGCAAGCAAAGTCTCATGCTGAACAGGAGACAAAGAACATCAATGCACATTTATTGAAGAGACCTTCGCGTCTATAAACTGAGTGGGACTTCACCAACGGCAGTGAGCCAGGGGGAGTCAACGGGAGTGACCCGAGGGACGCAGTGAGCTATCCCTGAACAATTGTAAAGGCAGTGAGCCTGGGACAGAGTGTCTATACCCGAACACTTGTAATCCGCAGCTAGTGAAGCATAGTGGATTTAGGTACGACCGACAACCTATCGGCGTATGCTCCTTGGACGTAGCCCTTAGTGGTGAACCAAGTAAAAATAGTTGTGTCATCTCTCTGCATGTGAATGTTTAATTGCTGTTCATATCCATCATATAGGTTTAAGTAGTTCCTACCAACGTGGGAACAAGATCCACAACTTTAAGAAGAAAAAGTTGCCACCCTGATTCACCCCTCCCCTCTCAGGGTGTCCCGGGGTCCTATAGCAAGAGCTTCGGCTGGGAACTCCTAGTAGTGGCATCGAGGCCTTACGACATCATCTTGGGTATGGATTGTTTATCTACAGTTCATGCTCAGATTGACTATATTAGGCGCAAAGTGCGGTGTTTCCACACAGATGGGACCAGTTTTACCTTCACCGGTGAGAAGGGAGCCTTTGCAGCATAGGAAGGACTTACTTCGAGGAGGGTTCAGCCGATCACTCATTAGTTGGCATGCCTTACCCTCGGAGCAGTTGATGTGGAGAGTCCGAGCTATCCTGTAGTGGTGGACCAGTATGCGGATGTTTCCATGATGATGTCCCAGGTCTACCTCCTCACAGATAGGTGGACTTCTACATTGACCTGTACCCCAGGACGGCACCGATATCTACTCCAGCATATCGGATGGTTCCCGTGGAGCTTTGCGAGTTGCGGGTACATCTAGATGACTTACAGGGGAAGGGAATCATCTGGACCAGTGTTTCTACCTGGGTAGAATTGATTATGTTCACCAAGAAGGCAGATGGGAGCTTGAGGATTTGTGTTGACTATTGTCACCTGAACTAGGTGACTATGAAGAAAAAGTACCCACTCCCAAAGATTGACGACCTCTTTGATCAGTTGAAGGGAGCACGGTGGTTCTTAAAGATAGACCTAAGATCAAGCTATCACCAACACAGAGTTCGAGATGAGGATGTACAGAAGACGACCTTCAGATGTCGGTACGGACACTACGAGTTCTTGGTTATTCCTTTCGGCATAACCAACGCTTCAGCAGTGTTCATGGGACTCACGAACAGGATTTTCCATCCATGCCTCGATCGCTTTGTCATAGTCTTCATCGATGACATTCTGATCTACTCGACTACTGAGGAGGATCATGCCTACCATTTGTAGGTAGTACTGGATACACTATGAGAGAACTAGATCTATGGTAAGCTCTCTAAGTGCCAGTTTTGGATCCGAGAGGTTCACTTTTTAGAACATGTCATCTCAGAGGCTGGAGTTGTAGTGGATCCAGTGAAGTTTGAGGTGGTACTTTCTTGGGAGCCACCCAAGAGTGTGATGAAGGTACGAAGTTTCCTCGGTTTGGCTAGATATTACCAGAGGTTCATACCAGACTTCTCCAATGTTGCAGCACCACAATCATCCTTGACGAAGAAGGGGAAACCCTTTGTGTGGTCGGAGAGATGCCAGCAGATATTTCAGGAGCTGAAGAAGAGGCTGACTAGTGCCCCCATCTTGAGGGTTCTAGAGTAAGTCATAGGGTAGGTAGTTTACTATGACACATTAAGGACCAGACTTGGATGTGTCTTGATGTAGGAGCGAGTGGTGATCTCTTATGGTTCACGATAGCTGAGACAACATGAGCAGTACTACGCAACCCATGACCTGGAGTTAGTAGTAGTGGTCTTTGCCTTGAAGATGTGGTGGAACTACGTGATGGGAGAGTGTTTTACCATGTACTCTGATCACAAGAGTATTAGGTATATCTTCTCTCAGAAGGACCTGAACCTGACATAGCGACATTGGCTTGAGTTCCTCTAGGACTATGACTTTGAGATAGTCTATACTCCTAGGAAGGTGAACGTTATTGCAGATGCGCTCAGCAGGAGATCTAGTATACAGCTGCTAAGAGGGGAGACAGAGCAGCTGGCTACTTTACAGATATCCCTTGTGGATAGAGATGAAGCAACCTTCCTTCAGTCTCTTACAGTCACTCCCCCACTTCTTTAGTGAGTCAGGGATGCACAGCATGGGGACATTGACTGTAAGACATGACGTACTCAGATATCCACAGGGCAGACACCTGATGGATTTTCGAAGGTGGGGATCACGTCATCCTCTTAAGAGGATGTACCATGGTACCAATGAAACTTTAGTAGGAATTGTGGAGGGAGTTCCACACATCCCCTCTAGCAGTACATCCAGGAGTTGCGAAGATGTACCAGGATCTTCGATTACAGCACTGGTGGCCAGGTATGAAGAAGGCAATAGCGGAGTTTTTCTCTCGATGCCTCACTTGTCAGCAAGTGAAGGCGGAGCACCAGGTACCAGCAGGCTTGGTTCAGCCTTTAGAGGTCCCAGAGTGGAAGTGGGATGTAATATCCATGGACTTTGTAACAGGACTTCCATGTACATCTAGGGGTCATGACTCAATTTGGGTGATCGTTGACCGACTCACCAAGTCCGCCCACTTCTTTCCGATCATAAGCAAGGTTCATTAGAGAGCTTGGAACGCCTCTATGTACAGGAGACTATGCGGCTACATGGAGTACCTTCGATGATTGTCTCCGATCATGATGCATTTTTTTCTTACCTACTATAGAAGGGGTTGCAGGAGGCTTTCGGGATGTAGCTTCGTTTGAGCACCACCTTCTATCCTCAGACGAATGGTCAAAATGAGCAGACCATTCAAACCCTCGAGGACATGTTGCATGCTTTTTTCCTCAACTTCAGTCGCAGCTGGGAGGATCAATTACCTTTGGTGGAGTTTGCATACAACAACATTTATCACTCCACCATTGGGATGGCACCATTTTAGGCATTATACAGGCAACCTTGCAGATCACCCATGTGTTGGACTGACCCTAGGGAGTCAAAACTAGTGGGATTAGAGATGGTATGAGCTACCACGGAGAAGGTTCAGAGCATCCAGGAGAGGATGAAGACTGCACAGTGCAGGTAGAAGTCGTATTCTGACACGAGACGGAGACATCTGGAGTTTGAGGATGGCGACCACGTCTTTATATGGGTCTCATCTCGACGTTGTTTATAGAGATTTGGCCGAGGCGGAAAGTTATCTCCAAGATTCATAGGACCTTTTCAGGTCCTCAACAGAGTTGGTGAGGTGTGTTACTGCTTAGATCTTCCACCTCAGTTTCACCGGGTGCACGACGTCTTCCATGTATCCCGGTTAAGGAGATACATGCACGACCCTTCTCACATCATCGACCATGGAGACCGGGACATCAACGATGGAGCGACTTTTACAGAGGTCCCAATGGAGATTGAGGATCCACAGAAGCGGGTCCTTCATGGATGGTCGATACCTCTGGTGCACGTTTAATGGCAGCACGAGAACCACCAGGAGAGCACATGGGAGTGGGAGGCTCAGATGCAAGCTCAGTACCCCCACTTGTTCCCTTAGTTCAAGTTGTAGCTTACAGAGATGTAAATCCCTGAGGTGGGGAGGATTTAAAGACCCAGAATTTATAGGGAATTTTTTTTTCAAATACAAGGGAATTTTACGAGTCTGTGAAAATTGACAGCGCATGACTCTGAGGCCCGGTGTGCCCGGAATCAATTTCTGAAGTTTTGTTCGGGTACGTTTAGTAAATGTACAAGTGGGTTTTTATAACTTTTTAACCAGTGCTCGGAATTGAAATCGGAGGGCACCGTTGAACTCGCAGCACCGGTATTCACTTCAGAATACTTTCACCTCGATAGCAGTGGGTTGCGATTAAAATATAGTTTTGGGTTTTTATTGAAAAAATTAAATAAAAATAAAGTTATAGCTTTATTTTTATTTGGTTGGTTGAAGCCTCCATGTGGAAGTTAGAGGTGGGGACCACAACACCTTAACCTCCCATTAGAGGTAATGGTGGTGGGGCCCACCCGAACCTAAACTCCTCTCCATGTTTAATATGGTGGGGACCACCTGAGGTTAAAACCTCTTGAACTCCCCATTAAGTGGCGAGAAACCTATTGAGATCTCCACTTAATGGTGCCACCACCCCTCCACCTTAATGGAGCCAACGCACAAGCATTTATGGTAAAAAATCCTCCACATTAATTTTGTTCCAACCTCTTGAATTAATTAATTGGAGCTAAACTAATTAATTAACCCTTTTAAATTTTGTTCCAAGAATTAAATAATGGATAAACACAATCTATTATTTTGGTTGGAATTTGTCTTTTGGGTGGAATTTTTGGCAAGAGGAGAGCTTGGGAGAAATAGAGTTCTCTAACGAAGAACCTCATCTCCCAACGAAGAACGAAGAACATGTTCATCCAATGAAGAACGTCGATAATTATCTCCTTCGATCTTCTTCCCTGGACTCCTACCGACATGGAAGTGTGCGGAAGACATGACGAACGATGATCTCCTCCATCTTCTTCCCCATGAATCCCTCAATGAAAAACAAACAAAGGTAGGTGTTCAAGCTTTGTCAATTTTTGCACATTCTATGTTTTACTTCAAGGGTTAAGAATCGAAGCCGCATGCTATAACTCTAACACGGAGGGTGCGGGCCGAACGAACATGGCCCGACCCCTCTGCCTTACTTTGTGGAATTTGACGCAAAATGTGGCATGAGTTCAGGATGATCATTTTTCACCAACAATGGTTATGGATCGAAGGCAACATCCCAAAGAGTTTGAGGCTACTTGCGGAACGAGAATAGGACCACTGAAACTTGTCTGGTGACCCACAGAAGGTTCGCCGATGAGAAGAACTGACGAATGTTACCGATGGAATGAAGGTAAGGGTGGTTGGAACTCTGGTCGTCCATGTGGACGGTGGTGGTGCAACCGCGCCGCTGGAGGAGTAGGCTGCGGGCAACGGGCCGCGGCGATACAGCGGTGGCCGACGCAAGGCCGGCCGCTCGAAGAACCAGCGGCCCGAGCCGCCGGGTTGCCGAAGAAGGCGCAGCGCAGGGTACGCCACATGGTGGAGGAGTAGGCAACGGCCTTGGCCACGGTGTCATGGGACGGGCGTCCGGCTCTGCCAGTCGCCAGAGGAGGCGGGGCACAACTGCGCCGCGCGAGCGGCGGATGGCTACTCGGCCAGCCGCGAGGAGAAGGACCCATTGCGTGGGTCCCACGTGACACAGACCGGTGCCACATGGCACCGGTTTTGAACACCCCCCGAATGGCTAAGCCGTTCGAGAATCCAGGGGGCGCGGCCTCCCCCTGGACGCAGCTAGGGTGGACCCCACAGGCCGCCAGCTGCAGGCCCAGCGCGGGCCAAGCCCAGTGCGGGCCGGACCCTGCACGGGACAGCCTTGGGCCAGGCTGCCCTCGTGGACCGGGTCGGACCCCAGTCTGGACCTGGGTTGGGCTGGGTTGGTCTGACTGGGCCGGACCGAACCCAGACCTGTTTGACCTGTTTCCACTCTTTTGCCCATAACTTGAGCTACGGGCATCCAATTGAGGAATCTTCTGTAGCGACGGAAAACTTGGAGGAAGAAAGTTATTTTGGTATACACCATTTGAGTTTTGGACATAGTTGGGGTACGTCCAGGTTGGACCGAACGTAAATCCAACTGGGCCCTCGGAATGGAAATGCCAATAACTCTCAGCCCGGGCGTCCGATTGACTCACCGTCTGTCGTGTTGGGTTTCTTTTGTCAAGACAGATCTTTTGGATAGATCAACTTGGTACTTTGTGGTATTTAATCTATCAACACTTGGATTGAGGAGCGGACCCTCCCAGAATCAAGCGTGCTTGTGTAGAAACCCTTTGGTTGGATGCGCTCTGACTACTGTTCCTAGATCCTGTGTGGGTTTGACAGCTCTGATGATTTTTCCTAGATCCAGTGTGGGTTTTACAGCTCTGACTACTTTTCTTGGAACCTGTGTGGGTTCGAAAGCTCTGGCGGCTGTTCCTGAATCCTGTGTGGGTTTGACAGTTCTGAATACTATTCCTGGATCCTGTGTGGGTTCGACAGTTCTGATTTCTGTACCAGGATCCTAAGTGGGTTCGATAGAATATATGATTTAGTGGCTACATCTAAACATCTCTATCTCTCTACAAAAGTTGTATACCTATGTGAGTTGAGTCAGTAACTTTTGTGTTTTCCTCATGATTCAGATGGATTACTTGATAACTTAGTTATATATATGGGCATATACCTAAGTGGGGACATCTGTTGATTTCATACTTTGTGTTTTATCCTTGTTTGATTTTGTGAGACCTTGAGGGTCTCGGGGTCCCTACTGAGTATCATTATACTCACCCCTACATGGTCTATTCTCGCACCTCATTTTATTGGATGCAGATGAAGGACAGCGCTGACCAAGGATGAGTATACCAGGATTGGACGGCACCCGGAGGTGGACCTTACTACGAGTTGGTACATGGAGGAGACTGACACACATGGATTGATGAGGAGGTGATCTGTACCTACCCTTCAGGTAGTAATCCCAGAGGACGACCCAGTGGCAGTTTTTCTTTTCTTTAGTTGTACTTTCCATTTCCTTGTACTTTATAATTGGGCTTGTATTCTAGCCCCTTTTTACTTACTGTACTCACTTGTTGGTTATTTAGTTTACTCTTGATTGTATCTACTACGTGTGTTTACAGGTTATAAAGGCAATATCTTCCCAGTTTTAGGGAATTATGCCTTTGGTGCTAGTCTCCAACCCCTGTCCTATGGAAAGCGGGCTTGGGGTAGTCACGACACGAGCCCCGGGGGATGGGTCGTGATAGTACATCTTCATGGAGATCCTCATTCAATCATTTCTGATAAAGACACTCATTTTACATCATGGTTCTGGAAGGGGTTTCAGAAGGCCTTGGGTACAAAGGTGATTATGATCATGTCCAATCACCTACAGACTGATGGATAGATGTATCATATTATTTAGGTGCTAAAGGACATACTCCAGGAATGTGTCTTTGAATTGGGAGGTTCTTGGGAGAAACACAATCATCTTGTTGAGTTTTATTATAGCAATGTCTTTTAGGATAGCATCGAGATGGATCCTTATGAATCCTTATATAGTAGGACTTTTCTCTCAACTCTGTAATGGAAAGAGGCTCAGGATCCAATTATTCTTGGACCAATTCTCATGCATGAGGATACAAAATAGATCCAATTTATCAAAAAGTGAAAGTTGATAGCTTGGTATAGACTATATTCATATGCCAATAAACATTGAAAACCTCTTCAGTTCAAGGTCAGAGACTGGTTTTTCTTGCAATTGTCTCATAGGTTAGGGAATATACATATTTGGAAGCATGGTGAGCTCTCACTGAGGTTGTGAAATGGATCGGACCAGTGGCTTACAATTTGTCACTTCCTAAGAGATATTGGTTGATACAAGACATGTTTCATGAAACTCAGCTTCACCGATACAATCCAGACCCATCACATTTCTTTCAACCTGATTAGGTTGAATTGGATGTATATTCTTCCTTCGAGGAGTATCTAGTGTGTATAGTTGATTGGAGTGTAAAGACACTCCGAAGAAGGTCAGTTCCTTTGGTATGGGTGTTATGGTAGCATGGTCAGGTACAGGACAAGACCTAGGAATAGCAAGCTGGTGTACGGGCTCAATGGATAGAGATCTTTAAAAAATATACAACTTTACCCTCAATAGGCTATCTCAGGAACGAGCTAATTTAAGGAGGATATGTTGTAACAACCCTTATTCTCATAAAGATATGAATTTTTTTCTAATTCCTTTAAATGGACCAAATAATGGTAACTAATCAAATCAAGGTGGTCTCGAGTTCATCCAAAGCTCATTCAGAGCCGGATTCCCTAAAATAGGTAGAAAATACTGGGCCTCATGATTTAAGGAAACAGTGCATCCAAGACCGCACAATTTCTCTAACACCATGTATTTATAGATTATGGGAAACTATAGGCCGAATAGTTTGTCCAAAACCATACGACCCAGGTTTCACAACCATATGACATTGTAGGATTTTGGGACATATGGTTTTAGCACAGTTTTGGAAACTGTGTGTGGTATATCCTTAAAAATGGATTGATCACAGTTTGTGAATGGTTTTTCCAAACCATGCGGACAAACCATGAGCCCCTATATTTCAAGGTGAAATTATAATTTTTCCCTCACTTTATTATTAAACCTGATTTCTCTCTCCTTCTCACTCATTCTAGTGTGTAGCATGTTTTCTCATCCCGTTGAGTTCATTTTCTCCCTTAACCTTGGATCCTTGATATCATCCATGTCTGAGGTCTAAATCAAGATATGAAGTAATTATTTTATAGCTTAAGGTATGAGCTTCCTTCCTCTTACCTTATATTCAAGTTTATCTTCAGATCTGTTGCACTATTTAGGTGATATCTATTTTTTTCCCTATTTTCAGGGCATTAGATCGTTTCTTCAATTTCTCCCAACCAACTCTGAATATGTGGTTGATATCACATGAAGATCCATATATGTCCTTGAGGTAGGTGGTCACATCATTTTTCCTTTGAGTTTTTTTTCTTCGTAGCTATTCCATTGTGCCACATGCTTACTTTTTTGTGATTCCACTTTCAATGGAGTTCTTTATATCAAATTGATCATCACACCATATTATATACCTTTTGATCCTTGTTTGGTAATTTATAGGTTTTATACCCCTTATATAGTCACCCCTTGGGTGTGACAAATAGAATTTGTCAATATGGTTAATTGAATCAAAGGTCCAAAATGCCTAATTATCCTTAATCTTGTTTTTAAAATGGAATTTCCTTTGTAATGTGAATGCTAAGATGTACCAAGGGTACCTCCCATGAGATTGGACAACCTATTCTTGGAATTTACCTTATAGTCAATTACCTTAATGGCCATCACACCTTTTAAAAGACCCATTGATCCATATAAATGAATCTTCCTTACTTTAGTAAATTGAAGGGGTTATAATTGTGTTGAATAGATTATGTATGATGGTTTTTTTTTCCTTAATTGAAATAAAATAGTTTAAATGAAATGGTTTTAATGGAATGACTTATTCATGGTGGGTAAATTTTTTTAATAAATGAAATGGATTATTTGTAATGAATTGTAAAGGGTGGTAAGACCTCACCTTCTATTATTATTATATAAATGCTCATTGAGAATGGTAATGCCTTTTGGGTAATGTAACTTAGCTAATGGGGTGCATGAAAGGTGTTTGCCTCATGTATCATATTATAAAAGTGATGAATCCTTTATATAGCTCATGATATGATGGTAATAGAATTTTTGAGCATTATGGTATCATGCTTTCTTACATTAGGTGTTTTCCATGATGTCTCACACCATTGACACTATTTGTATATTGGGATTTACATGCCACATCCCTTGTTAGAGTGTTGACATGATATCACACTCACCATCTCGAGTGACAAGCATGAATTCTCCCACTCATTATGAGATAAAGGGCATGTACTCTATTGTTGTAGCATATAGTCTCATTAGAATGGTTATGGATGTCTGAGTTACACCCTAGTCTAGGCAGCACTAGTATTCTAGGTATATGGTCACTTAGTTCTGCACGTACTTGGCTCATATAGGTGGATGTAATATATAATTAAATTGTAGGAACCAGAGTGGGTTTCTTATTTATTTCATCATTATTTTCCTATTTTTTTTACCTACAAACTATTTATTTATGATCAATACTTGGATTATGAGTAGACACCATTGGTGGTGTCCTACTGAGATTTTATCTCACACTCTACTTGGGTTTCCTTTGGTACCTCATAATATTATCTTCTTGTAGATATAAATAAGGTAAAGACCCTCTTATAGGTTATGTATATTCTTTAATTATAGATGGAACTTAGGAGAATAGGACTGGGCATCCTCTCGAGACTCTAGTGGAGCAGCTGTTTGTTATTTTTTTACTTTTTGTATAGAATGATAGTATACTTGTTCCCATGTTCCCATTTTTGTATATCAGAATTCCATTCATCCATATATTTACACTTACATAGAGAATTTTGAGATATTATTATCAGTTGATCAGTTCTATTTATTCTTCCAGTGCTTTATCTTTCAATTTTTTCATACGTGCTTCCACTATGAAGGGTTACCGGTTTAGTCTTTAGTGTCTATTTATATCAAGATTCCACTATTTCCTAATTATTTTTATTACCTGATGTGTTACTCTGACATGAGATTACATTCTCCCCACTATACCACCTTCACAGCCTCGCATCTAGTCATCAGCCTATGGCATATGGGGACACACACTTGAGGCCATGTCACCCACCGACTTGGGGCATGGTTTAAGTGGACACAGAGTCGGGATGTTACAATGGTATCCTCAAATTTTAATGAGATAATATTGATACGAAGAATAGTGTGCATGAATTCCCTTCATAATTAAAAGGTTGAAGATAATGATGTGGAGTCCAGAGAATCATCAGATCCATGATGATCGAATGACCATGCGTCTATCTATATATATTTAAATGAAGTTATAGTACCCCGCATCACCTAATCCCACATGATTATTTTTTATGGTCTAAATATACTTTAAAATGTATCTTGATTCACTAACTCCTCAATCTATCATCAGGGACTTCACCCAAACACACCTTCACACACCACATGGGGTGAGCACACTCGCTTCCACCTACATGCCACCTGGGTGAATCCTAACAATTTTTATGCATCCACCATGCCCATTCACTCCCTCATGCACTCTCTATGGGTAACATACATGATCACCATCTTCTATGGCTGACTGAGTTGACCTGACTCTTATGTGAAATAATATGGTCCTACATGTGTGGTTTTGAGGTGGGTCCTTGGTTGGCTATGGCTAGCCAACTTTTTAGTAAACTCCTATAAAAATAGTTACCAAAGTTCTAATATAATAGCCAAGTCCATATACTCATCTTCTCATCAACACTTTTCACAATTCTACACTTTATTTTATTTTTTAATTCAACTATAAAATCCAAAATACTTTAACATCAAATCATCATCAATGTGCATTATCCAAATCCAATTAGCACATGTCTTGTTCATTTAGAAAATCTCTACAATTATCATAATTCTGTTGAGTATGTACACATATAAACTCTCCATGAATCATTAGTCACCACAATACATATCGACATATTCTCAAAACCAAGTTATTAAACCTTATTAAAAACAAATATAATTCACTTAAAGGGCACTTCAATATCCCCCTTTGGATTTTTTCTCAATAATTCTTTGTCAATATGTCATATTTTATTTCTACCTCTTATTGAAGATTAATACAAATAATTAATATAGGTAAAATATTATCAACTCCATTTAGGAAGATAACATTTATTTTCTTTTTCAAATACCCTTTACCTAGAGATCTATAAGTTAGTGTGGGAAAAACACTAGTGTAGACAACAATAATTTTTAGCTACGGTGGTCGATATAATTTATAAAAAAACATATATGTGACACTAATATCAAATAACTCTGACTTCATTCCTTGGATCTGATCAAAAAATTAAATCATGAATAATATTTATAATTCACTCATCTGAATTAACACATCAAAAAGTTCAAGTAAAAATACATATACCTCCCCCTTTTTACACAACTACAAAATTGGCCTTTAACAGTGCTAAAAATGACCTTAATCAGTGCTAGAGAAGCACTGACTACTGGTGGGAGATTAAAATACTGAGTCTTTTATCAACTCTAAAAAATTGACGATAAAGTAACCCTTTATTAGGGTTTTTATAAGCACTGATAAAGGATGCCTTTATCAGTGCTTATAAAAGTGTTGATAAAGAGGCATAGTGCAGTGTGTTACAACAGCACACTACAACACTACTAAAATGTGTTGTAACAATAGATTTCAACATAAACAACACCATGAAATCATCAAAATACAGTATTAATATAGAATTTAAATGAAGAGAAAACAATCTAGCCTTGTTTTCTAGGTTTTGGTGATGTGATGCGCGTTTTAAACTAAAATGATACTTATATACTGAAAAAACTCATTTGGATTCATACATGTCACACCGCGAATTGGATTGAGATGTGATTATTCTTACAAGTCTCAAACTACTTATGGATAATTTTCCTAAAGTATCTAAGCAATGTGAGTGTATTTTCTCGATTTTGAGTACGGCGCTTGCCTTTTTTACTAAAATGTCATTTTAAACTAGAAACACGCACTTTGACCCATACCGATATAATCGTGTGTCGGTTTGATGTGATAATAATTCATACACATCAAAAATGACTTATGAATCATTGAACTAAATTATAAAGACAATTTGAGTGTGTTTGATTAGTTTTCAGTGAGTGACACTTTTTAAACTAAAATGTTCATTTTAAACTAATAATGGACACACTGAGTCATATCGAACATATCGTGTATCTGATTGAGATGTGGCTAATTTATACATGTCAAAAATGAATTATGTGTCATTTTCCTACAGCATCAAAACAATTTTAATGTGTTTACTCATTTTTTAGTAGGGGAGTTGTCCTTTTAACTAAAATTTATGTAAATTTTAAATTAAAGACGCACTTTGAGTAATATCGATCACACCGTGTGTCAGATTGAGGTGAAGATAATTCTTACACATATAAAATGTCATATGTATCATTTTTCTGAAGTATCAAAACAATATTAATGTGTTTACTCATTTTTGAGTGTGTCACTTGTCTTTTTTACTAAAATGTAATTTTAAACTGGAAACACACACTGTGAATCATACTGATCACATCGTGTGTCGGTTTTATATGAGACAGATTCCTACACATAAAAAATGACTTAATAAATAATTTCCTAAATTATTAAGAAAATACTATCACGTTTTCTCAGTTTTCAGTGAGTGACCTTTTTTGAACTAAACTGTCAATTTTAAACAGATAACGGACACACTGAGTCATACTAGGCACTTCATGTATCAGATTAAGGTGAGGCTAATTCCAAAATTTAAAAAATGACTTATGTATCATTGAACTAAAGTATAAAAACAATCTAAATGTGTTTCATCAGTTTTCAGTAGGTCATTTGTCCTCCTTATTAAAATTGATGTCATTTTTAGATAAAAAATGTACTTGGAGTCATACCAGTCACACTGTGCAACGGATTAAGGTAAGTATGATTCCTACAAGTCTCAAATGACTTACGAAACATTGTAATAAAATATCAAAACAATATGATTTTTTTCTCAATTTTGAGTATGTCGCTTGTCCTTTTCATTACAATTGATGACATTTTTCAACAAAAAGAAGCACATATAGTGAAACTGGTCACACCATGTGTCGGATTGAGGTACGGATGATTACTACACATCTTAAATGAATTATATATCATTTCACTAAAGTATAAAAAAATATTAATTCATTTTACCAGTTTTGAGTACGCCACTTGTTTATTTACTAAAATGTCATTTCCAATTGGAAACATGCACTTTGACCTATACTGATCACATCATTTATCAGTTTGACATGAGACTAGTTACTAAATATCAGAAATAAATTATGAATATATTTCATAAATTATTAATAAAATACAATTAAATTTTATTTTTTTAATTGAGTGACATTTTTTTAACTAAACTACTGATTTTAAATGAATAACGGACACATTGAGTCAAAGCGGTCACACTGTGTATAGAATTGAGGGTTGGTTGATTTCTACACATATCAAATGACATATAGATCATTTCCATAAAGTATAAAAATAATCAAAATATTTTTTCTTGATTTTGAGTATCTCAATTTCTTTTTTCTAAAATTAATTTCAATTTTAAATAAAAAAGAAGCACTTGGAGTCATATCAGTCACGTTGTGTGTTAGATTTTGGTGTAGTTGGTTCACATACCAAAGTCTCAAATTAATCCTAACTATAAATGTTACCATGTTTCCATGGTATTTCTATGTAGAAATACCAACACTACATATTAACTTGATGTTCTTAACTGAAAAACCTTTCTCATTATTGATAGTCAAAAGAGCAGAGGATTTCAGAAATGACAAATGTTTTTCAACTAATAACATTGAATCAATATATAGTGTTGGTAGTTCGAAAAATAAAGATAATTAATATGGA
This sequence comes from Viscum album, assembly GCA_963277665.1. Taxonomy (NCBI): domain Eukaryota; kingdom Viridiplantae; phylum Streptophyta; class Magnoliopsida; order Santalales; family Viscaceae; genus Viscum; species Viscum album. The sequence goes on from OY728151.1 coordinate 904,405,302, forward strand.
AAATGTGGTTACATTGGAAAAAATAATCATTTTATCTCTTTTGTGGATTTTTGTAGATTGTTGGAAGAAAAATATGACTTCCGAAAAGATCTATGAAAAAACTAAAAAATTATTTGATAAAAAAGATAAGGAAATTAACTTAAAAATAGTAGATAAAATTATGAAAAAATTAACTTAATAAGTAGTATGAATTCAACTTTTCCTGATGGTTGTATTAATTCTTAACACATTTCCTTATTTTCAATATCTCAGTTGCAGGCTCGAAGTCCAATCCCTCACGATCATGAGCAGTTTCAAACTGACCACCCCAACTCGAAAAGAAAAAGAATCCTCTTGTATATGAAATTAATTATTATAGATTAATACTGAAAAAAATTAAACATAAATATGAAACAATAAATTAAATATATGTATAATTATTTTACTATGAAAACATTGTTGACCATATAGATATGCCAACAGTAAAGGAGTAATGATGATAAAATACACAAATAGATCTCAATAAACTATCAATAAATGAGTAAGGAGGATGAGGAGAAAATAATATACATTGGATTGATGATTTGAATCTTCCAAGAGAAAGTAAATATATTATATTAGGTTTATAAAATATTTATTTTGTATAATAAATAAATAAATACACATAAGATATTCATTATCAAAGGTGAATGCCTCTCATTTGTGAGAATTAAATGGATGGAAATTAGAGATTCCTAAGGGTGGAACCAAAAGAAAATGTTAAAGAATGATTTGTTTTTATATGGATTAAAGTAAAACATACATTGTGTTTATTACATGTGTAATTAAAAAAATGAAGTGATTTTTAAGGAGTATTAATGAGTGTGTTATCATTTCAAATATGGTTATATTTTTATCAACTCCAAGAAATTAAAGAAATATTGAAATCAATGAATATAACATCATTGGTGGTTAGAAATTTTTAGTGAAAAATCGAAGGATTCAGACTCTAAAAAACCTAATTTTTCCAAAGTAGAGCCTAAATCATTTGTAGAGGCTGAAAAGGATGATAATTGGATCAAATATAGGCATGAGTACATTTATTCAAATAATAAAAATGTGACATGAGGAGATTGATCCAAATAAGAAAAATTAAGGCTTCTTATAGATCAATTTTTTTCATATATTGTTCCAAAAATGTCCATTAATTTAAAAACACAAGAGTTTTTTAGTTAATTTATTTTTCTAATTCTGTAAAAATCTTAACATAAAAATCCATGGTAATGTATTGCAATAAAAAAAATTATTTCATGTAATTAATATGGTCACAGCTATGGGGAATCATATTAAAACTAGAAGGACATAAAAAATGGATTTAAGTTTATGTTAGTAAACCATAAAATTTTATAAAATCAAGAATCCATAGTGGACCTATCATTTCATTAAATTATTAAATCTAAACAAATAAAGTTTACTTCAAGTGGGATTCTAAATGTGTAATTCTTTTATCCATGAAAAATAATTTTTGTTTCAACAAAATAGATTATATTAAAACTTATTAATTAAACTTATGTCAATCAATGTTAATATTTTATTTTATCAAAATTAGTTAAATCTAGTTGTATAAGGTTTATTATTGAATGATTTAAAATATTCTTTAAAATTTAAATAATAGAAAACTTTTCTCATTAAATAAGATACTTTTCAAAGAAAATATCACATTTAGAAAAAAATTGATCAATCCAAAAGGATTGAAAATAATAAATTATATCAATAATGTAATCTTATTCTGCAACACATAATGAAACAGTATTTTGTTTCTTAAAACACCAAGATGATTAGGTTTTTCCTATAAAATGACTCATTCCAATGGTTTATTTTCTCACTATATTATAACATCCAAAATAAAAATATCAATTACATTTTTTCTAAAAATGAGTTTTTCTTATATAATACAGTCCAAGGATTATGAAACCTTAATCCTATTTCATTTTTCTTTTTATTGAATTTAATAAATATTATTTAAATTAAAAATGAAATATTTGAAAAATAAAAACTAAAAACATTATATTTTTAAATAATTATTTAAATAAATAAGACAAAAAATCAAACATATATAATGTTTTTTCTTATTTGGTTTTACAAATTCATTATAATCATTTGATTGTTACATTTTATAAGTGACCCCAAAATATATCCCAAGCCTCATAAAATATTTCATAGTCATCCTAAATAAATTCATTAATTTTACACCATATTTCAGTGCTCATTATCCTAGGAAAAAAATTCATGAAAAAATCATTATATAGTTGTTCCCATGTGTTGAATATCTCATCATCCATTTTATGGAAACAACTTCTAAAATTACCTTTTAAATAAAAGGGGATAACATAATATATTAGTTTTTCTCACTCAACCCTATCAGTTCCAATTATTGTGTGACATAATATAATACCCCAATGATGTCAGATATTTCATCATCTAAGTGATTTGCAATGTAATATTCCAACCAATGACAACACTGAACTCTATATGGATGAATTTTTCAAAAGTTGGTGATTTCAAAGAGGTAGATGTCTTGGAATATAGGTATTGGAAGCCTATTATACCTCATGAAAATATGACCCAACATTGGGTTTGATATATTTCAATTCGTAAAGAACCAATATCGCTCCCAGTAGATCCACAAGATATCGGGGAATATGATACTTTAATATGTCTAAAAATAATGAATTTTGGGTTATTTTATTATACGATAGTGAAACAAGACTTGTTGGGATACATGGATGTGGGATATGAAGGTTCAATGGATAACTGAGGGAAATTAGAGATATCAAAAAACATGGATTTCGTTTGAGCTATGGTTGCATTCAACCCTTGAATCACTCGAGAAGTGGATTCGAGTATTGGAATAGTTGGAGCCTTGATTCTATCCTAGATTTGAGCTTGGATTCAAAAATGAGGAGCATCAGTAGTACGTCTCTTCCATAGAGAGCTTCGGATATCACGAACTGATTCACGATGGTTAGGGTTCTTAAAATAGATCGTGACGCTTTTTTAAGCACTAATTTAATTAGCACTGATAAAATGGATCTTTATCAGTGCTTTTTTTAGTGTTAATAAAGATTAATTTTATCATCACTTTTTTAGGACTAAAAAATCACTATTCAGTGCTAAAAAAGAAATCATAAATACTTATTATACTTTTTAAAAAAAATAATTTTTAAAAAAGTATAATTATTATATATAATTATAATACTTATAATAATAATTTTTATAAACTAATAATTTTATAATTATTTGAGTATACAATTATTTATTTATAATTATATAAATACTTTTTAAAAAAAATATTTACATTATTATATATATATAAACATAGTAAATATATTCATTATTTAAATAAATTTATTACCATTTTATAATTATTTAATTATAATTATATAAATAATTTTTAGACAAATATTATTAATTTATTTATAATTATAAATGTATAAAAACAGTAAATATACCTTTATAAATACATATATTTATAAATATTTTTTTACAAATCTATTTTAAACATTATTAATGAATATTTAATCTTAATTTCATGCATGTTAAAAATGAGTAAAATTGATTAATAAAAACTGAGTAAAATATTGAAAATTTGGATAAGTTTGATTAATATAAATCATTAAAAAATAGATATATATTGAAATAATGATGAATACATATTGAAAATATTAAAACATAGTAAATAAAAATATATATAATAAATAATATAAATTAATTAAATTCAAAAAAATTGTGTGTGTGCATATGTATATAAATATTCATTAATTAATTATATGTGAAATCAATATAATACTTTTTATCTATGTTATAAATTGAAAACTCAAACGACATTCAATTATATCCTTTACTCAATGCAATTAGTCAGAATTTTCAATTCAAATTAATTTTTAATTATAAACCAATATTCACTAAATATATTACTATTTAATGTAAAACATAAATAATATTTTTTATTATATAAATCATATTTATATACATTAATATAACTCTATATATTTAATATATATATATTATAAGCACTAAAAATAAAGCATTGATAAAGGGACCCTTTATAAGTGCTAAAAATAATCCCTGATAAAGGGTTAAATTTATCAGTTCTTTCTTTATCTCTAATAAAGATGTTATTTATCAGTGATTTTTTAGAGCACTGATAAATACCAGTGCTATTAAACACCTATTTTATAATTGTTTCAGTTTAATATCTACTATTTTTTTGGAACAAAATTTCATAAAAAAATCTAATTATGTATTTGAGTGTTTATTTGCAAAGACATTTGGTAATTTCATATTCATGAAGTTGTGAATATTTGATAGATTCAAATCATTTATGATCCTCCTAAAGGGATTCATTCAACTCATTTAATTACATCCATGTCCACAGAAAAGCATATATAAAAGTAAATAATGAGGGAACTGTTTATTCCACTGGAATAGCACTCAAGCTAAGAGTTTCCTCTCAACCTTGCATTTTCATTATTCCATTTGATCACATATTTTTAAGAGTTTACCTTCTCATTAATATTGTGCACATTTTTCATTCCCACATTCTTCCCATGAATTATTTCTTTATGTGGGACAGTCTTCTCCACCTTTATAGGTAAGGAAACTTTATTTTCTTCTAATTTAATAGTCATTCTAATCAACTAATCTTGGATAGTATTCTATCTCTCTTATTCATATTTAATTCATTCCCACTCCTAATGGACACACTAATTATTATCAATTTTTTTAGGAAAAAAACATTATTCATTTGAATTGGAATTTCAATTTTAAATTCAAACACATAACTTCCACTTTGACTTGGATCGCATCAATTAAAACTTTTAAATCAATCCAAACCTTATAGTCACCCTTAATATGTTTTAGAGACTTCAAAGATCTATTTGGAGTAGGACTTTAACCATATATTAATCCACATCCTCAAAAACCCTCAAATCTAGAATTTTTCTCTCACATTTTAATGTTTGAGTCACTATAGCATAGTGACCTTCACCTTCTTTCTAATTTCTTAGAATCCACTCTTCAACATGAATACTCTAATCTCACCAAGGAAAAATTAATTTTGTTTTCCATAAAAATAAGGATCATTCCATATAGATATGATATATATAATAATTACTTAGCATCATATTAATATCACATAGCCTTTGAAAACTTAGACTTACTCTTACGTAAGCTCTAATTACTCATTCCTTTAAAACCTTTACTTACTCTAATATGAGCCTCAGAAACCTTGAATTACTATTACATGAGCCTTCACCATGGAATAATATTCCCAATTTTAATTACCACACAAAAAAATGACCAAAATGGACATTTTTAACATCCTCAAGCCAAGTACCTTGATGTTTCATACTTTTTGACCATGGTCTCAGAAAATATACCATGACATAAATCATCCCCTTTTAAAAAAAATTATTATGAACAACATATTTTTTCTTTAATAGTTTCAAAATCATTGATATATCCTTGAGTATATTTTTCATTTAGATCATAATTAATGCACTATAGTATACAGAACCTCCTCATGGTGGATATAAATTTTTGTAAACAAAATTACTTTTGAAACACCCATTTTAAAATATGAGTTCCAGGTTTTACTCTATGATATGCACTATATCATGTTCATCACAACACCACAGAATAATACCAAATTCATTCATCAGAATCCATAGAATCAAAAATAATTTTTATCATAAAAAGTAGGTCATTTTAATTTATGATTAAAACCATGACATAATGAAACTAACATTCAATTGAACCACTTAAAAACACAAATCTTTAATTAAAAAACTCTTATAATTGCTTCAAAAGAAACAAAAATCCAAGTAGTCATCAGAATGCCTCATCGCCCCCTTGCAAATCATGATAACAGTGAGATCCATCATGATAAAGAATCGCCCTCTTTGTCAAGAAGTTTCATTGTGTCGGAAGCGCAATGTGTTAGAGCACCTCTCCAAACAACAAAGTTTAGAGCAGAGTCGGACGAAAGGTGCCAACACAACTTTCTCCTAAATGAGACGCCCACCCGACATAGCATGAAGAGAAATTCAGAAATGTCAACTTGATGCAACACAAAAAAAAATTAATTAATTATTGACAAAGATATTGAAAAACAAAGACAACGCCATCATTACACATCACATCCACTTCACCTTTTCATTTCTATAATTTCCTCCTTTCTGTAAACTAGCCATTTTTCAAAAATAATTTTAGGGGAACATTTAATACCTACCAACTTATTATGAAAACATTTATATAAATCATATAGTGCTTTTATAAAAATTTTACCTTAATTCTATTTTCAATCTTCATCTTATTCATTCTTCACTATCACTAAATCTGATATCACTTAAGGTTTTTGTAAGACACCTCAATACCCAAAATGAAAAGGAAAAACACAAAAATCAACTATAATATTAATCAAGAAACAAAACAATAAAATTAAATGAAAAGTAAAACTTGTGTACCTCATTATTTATATTCATAATTTTCTGGTCAATGAGGTTCACTAGTCAAAGAAATATTTTATAATTTACATTTCTAACATTGATTATTTATAAATGATGTTATAAATAGTTTTTAACATGGGTTATTTTATAACCAATGTATAAAACCATATCGGAATTATTTTTATATTAGTTATATCATAACTATCATAAAAATAATTTAAAAACAAGAAAAAACTAACCCATGTTATATTCTTTTTTCAGTCACACGCGCAATTTATCCCTTGATAAGACCTAATTTTCTTCGCTTGAACATATGATGGTGATCTCACTCTATTTTTATTACTCCTAATAATTTTATCTGTTTCCTCCATCCTTATATCCATCCTCACTAACCATTTTAATCTTCATGACCACCTTTATAGCTATCCTCATCCATTTGTCCCTCTTCTATCTAGTGTTTCTGTTATTTGTATTTTATTGATTATTTTGATTTTTCATTACCTTTGTAGTATATTTAATTTAGGGATTAATTTTTCAATGAATATTTTATGTCTTGATTGATATAAATCATGTTATATTTAGTAATAAATATTGAAATAATTATTTATATTGTTGGGTTTTTGTCTTGTTAGTTTCTTGCATTGTGATGGAAACTTATCATGATTTAATAGTCATATAAGATTAAATGATGAACCCTTGGGATCCTTATTTCCTGCTAACATCTTAGATTTCAAATTTTTGTTTAACATAAATTTTTTAATTTGAATTTTTATTTTTCATCATGTTTTATCCATGATGGATTATGTTTCAGTGGTATGCAGTTCTCACATAACCTAAAAGTGATTTATCTAAATGATAGAAAAAATGGATTTAGTAGTATAACAATAAATGTTGAATATATTGTGAATTATGGAATTCTAATATAAAGTATTGATGATATATATTTATATAATCATCCTGTGAAATTATTAATTGAGCTAAAAGTGTAATAATAATATAGGGGAAGTTGTTTTCTAATTTAGTTTGAATAAATCATGAAAAATATAATAGTATTTTAGGACACCTTCATGTAATAAAAGGTTTGTGGTTTGAATTCTTATTCTTAAAAAGGATCAATATACACCTCCACCCATTTTTGCATAATTTCATATGGAATATAGTAGACCTATCCCACTAGTTACATTATCTCTTATATGTTTTGGTGGAGAAGTATTTTCACTTTATCCTTATAAGAATCATACACTCTAATTCATCTAAAAATCATTAAATCATTTATATTATGACATTTTTTAGATATTATGAAAATAATAGATATATATATATAATTAAATAATAAAAATAATGAAAAAAAATTATAAGTAGTCAACCTTTTAAAATCAATGTTAACATTTTTACTTCTTTCGAATTATTATTTTTAATTATTTCTATAAGGATGATAATTATATAAGTATAAATTGATCTTTTATTTATAAAATTTGTTTTCTTTCTTTTATTTGTGAAATATTTTGTGTTTATTTATTTTTATTTTATTTATAATAGTGTATTTGAAAATAAATATCAATATATTATAACTTATATTCAATTCTTGAAATTTGTAATAGGTTATAATGAGTTATAGTAGGATTAATAAAAAACAAAAAGTGATGAATATGAGAAAGGATTAGATTATTTTTTAGAATTTTTAAAATGAAATATTCCAAAAAATGACATATTTTCATGTCCATGATTAAAATATTTAAATATGAAAAAATTGTAAGGAATATAAATTAAAAATCATTACTTTTTCGACATTTTATTTTGAGTTTTCTTTGACCTTACTCTCTTAGATTGTTTTAATGATCACAAATACCCTCTTCATGTCCAAACATTTTAAAATTTATTTCATTTTAGTATTTATATTTGATCATTTAGATAGGTTTTCCATGGTCCAAGAAAAGCCAAAAAATTGAATAAAGTATACTAAGAGAGGATCCCATATAGTCTATTACCATCGGCTACCTGATGGGATGTCACCGATCAACTACTAGGATTAGATAGAATACCATGAATGTCAGATACTCACTGGATACTTGAAGAAGTGTAATAATCCTACTGGTAGATGTGGATAGAAGCATCATATTTCTATGTAGCTCATCAGGTACCCGGTGGAGTTTTCAGCAGCTTGGAAATCCCTCTGCAGGCCTTCCAGCTAGCGGGTGGCATCGAAAATCTAGCTAAAGGTACTAAGTAAGCAAGTCAAGTGAAATATTAAGGGCAGTATTTTACGGATCCATTAACACCATTACACCTCTAAATCAACCCTCTAAACCCCATATAATATAAATAAATCCCAAGGGGCTTTCTCTTCAAGTTCTTAGAAAACTGTTAAAATGAAGTTTCTTTTGCTAGGTTTCTTGGCTACCACTAAATTAAAGGATTTGTGTTATTTTTTTGCTTCTTAGATACTAATAAAGATAAATTATATGTATTATTACATTCTCAAGCCATTGGGGTGTGAAACGTAGGGGATATTACTGAGCTATTGTCAAAATTCCATAATAAATTGTGTTCCTTAATTACTTTCCCCATATTTTACTTTCGTATCTCATTCTTTCAATTAATCAATAAATTGTTTACAATTTTAATAATTTAATTTATATAAATTAATCTATCATTTAATTATTATTTTTTATGATATGTTTACTCTTCTGAATATCAATTACATGTTTCAATACATTTTTTCTTAATCTTTTTATTTTAATTTATCCCTTAATTGCAAAATTTCAACATTTTATTTATATTTAATTATTAAAAGAAAATACACCCCATTAATTTAATTTCAATCCAACATAAAATTTCTATGATAGGAGACCTTTTTTTCAGTAAATGATATTTGAAAAATGGTTTCAACCTCTAACACCCAAGGTGCTCCTGAAGAACACTCAATGGGTCATTCCCCTTTCTTTTATGAAACTAGATATTATTATTGGAAAAATTACATGTCTAATTATTTGGGAATAATATTATATTTTGTTTGGAAAATTATCTTCCATGGTTACACTCCCCTAAATAATCAAAAGAAAAATGGAATCCCAAAAACAATGTCACTTTTGATCTAGATAACAAAGAAAAAAATTATATTCATTGTGGTTTACATATAAATGAATTTAATCATATATACACTTGTAAAACTACCCTTAACACTACCACAGAACTGGGAAAGGCAGGCGCCTGCCTTTATCAGCGCTAACGGAAAAGCACTGATAAAGGTGTACCCTTTATCAGCGCTTTTCTTAGCGCTGATAAAGGTTATATTTATCAGCGGTTTTCTTAGCGTTGATAATATTTATTGTATACATTAAATAAAAAAACATGTTATAACTAAATATATATATATATATATAATTAAATGATTATAAGATTAATAATAAATATATTTATTAGATTTATAATATTTATTAGATTTATTAATTCATTAGATTTATTAGATTTATTAATTCATTATATTTAATATATATATTTATTATATTTGTTTATATTGAATGTATTTTTTTTATTTATAAATATATAATTGGTTTTAATATATATGTATAATTAAAATTATTGAATATATGTGTGTTTTCCAATGAATTGGGGTCAATGAATATATCATACATGCGTATATATATGTGCATGATGTTCATTTATATATAGATTATAATTACATATCGCGTTGATGTGTTATTGATTTATAATTCATTATGTTACCCATATAATGTATATGTTATAAACAATGTACAATTATAATTAAAATTAAATTATATTTAAAAAATAAATATAGATTTTATTATATTTTCAATGATATATATATAAATATACCTTTCAAATAATTTTATAAGTATTAATAGAGATATATTTATTTATCGTTATAATTATTAATAAATATATATATATTTATCATAAATATCATTTAAAAAAATATATATAATAACATAAAGAAATTATTAAATTTATACATTTATCAGTTCTTTTATTAGCGTTGATAAACTATGTCTTTATTAGCCCTACAAAGTGCTGATAAATAGTGTCTTTATCAACGCTAACATTAAAAGCACTAATAAAGTCACTCTTTATCAGTGCTACAAAAGCGCTGATAAAGTTCAACCTTTATCAGTGCTAAAAAAGCACTGATAAAGGGGGTCTTTATCAGTGCTTTTCATTTTAGCGCTGATAAAGACCCCCTTTATCAGCGCTTTTTATTAGCGCTTATAAAGGTCCACACAAGATTCATAAAATCCACCAGGTCCTCTTTCTCCTCCCTACACCCTATCAAGCTTTCGCAAAAGCCCTACCCTGCGCCACTGCCTCCTCTTCGTCGTTGCCTCCTCTCCGTCGTGGTCGCCACCTCCTTCTCCTCCTCCTCCGTCGTGGCCGCCGACTCCTCCTCCTCCTCCGGCACCTACATCTCCTCCTCCTCCTCCTCCTGCTCCATCGCCTCCTCTCCGCCGCTGGTCCTCATCCTCCACCACGGCCTCCTCCTCCTCCTCCACTAGCGCCTCCTCCACCTCCTCCTCCTCCTCCTCCTACTCCGCTGCCTCCTCTCCACTGTGACTCCTCTTGCTCCCCCTCATCCATCGCGGCCTCCTCATCCTCCTCCTCCATCGGCGCCTCCTCCTCCTCCTCCTCCTCCTCTTACACCTACTCCTCTGCCACTGCTGCTTCTGAGCTACCTACGCTACATCTGTGCTGCCTCCGCGCTGCCTCTGCACTGCCTCTGCGCTGCCTCCACTGCACAGTTTAGGTACATTGTTAATAGGTAATTTTGAATCCTCTTAAAGCTAAGTCTTTTTTTAGTTCATTTTGAACTTATAGAGTTTGATTTTCATGGGTTTTACATATTTTTATTCAAACCATGCGGCTCTAAGGTGGAATCATCGAAGTCTTTATGAATCAATGATTTCTATCTTTTCTAACCTTACATAGATATTAATTAGTGATGTCTGATTTTTAGGATAATTATTTGATATGAAATGAGCTATTTTCCTTATTATTTTGATGTGTATGGCATTGTTTTGTTAAGCTATGCACACCAAGTTTTTCCCTGGTTATATTGAATGTGATAGGAGGCCCTTGAATGGGGATTCCTCATGAAATATTGGTTAAAAGGAAAGGGATACTTCCTTGGGGTGATTTGGTGTGATTCTTGTGTGTGATGCTTGTGTGTGTGACACATGTATATGTGGTTGGTTACTTGATTGATCTTGATTATCTCTCCCCACTATAGCCTTGTGATAGAAACCTGAATAGAGAGAGTATTTTTTTTGAAAGGTTGTTACACTAGATTATGATTTCACTCTATCTAGTGGCCCTTAGTATGGATCTTTTTCTGATTTTGGATACTACCCCATAGTTAGGCTAGGTAGGGTTTGAACTGTCCGTGTTGGTGAATTCATGTCATCAGGTGATGCATGCCAGCGGGATGATACATATGTTTAGTATGTTCTATATTGTACACTATATTGTACACTATTCCCCTTGGGTTCGAAAAAATGAACCTTAATAGGGTTTCTACCAATTCCTTCCCACTACCCACTCTCTCTGGGTTGGGTTATATACCAATTTAAATATCACATCCTTTCTTATAACATAATAGTTCGACCAACCTCTCACATTGGGTGTGATTCACATATCCTCTAATTACACAACATAGTAGCTACTCCCCTCTTACTTATGGTGGGTCTCACCATCACATCACATAAAAAAAGGGGAGGGAATCTCTATATACAACCTCTCACAAAACTACTCCAAATCAATACAAAGTGATCCCCATTTATATATCTCACATCATATTACCATACAAAAAATGATCTAAGGAGGGAATCACAATATCCAACCTCTATCACAAGTCAAAATGCACCATCAATAGGTGGATCCCATGGAAGTCACACACCAATCCCATTTGACCAATGCCTTCTCACTCAAAGTATGGTTCTACCAACACCTTATCACTTAAATAAAGGTCATCCATCTTTTCTCATGTCACAAAACATATAAATAGTAATCTAAGGAGGGTATCTAGAAATCCAACCTATCATACTAGATAAACCACATCATTAATAGGTGGGCCCCATGGATGATCATACTTCAACTAGTTGAAAGTTATATGTAGTCCCAATCTCTTATTCGGTCTGACCATAAATAATAAAAGTCACCATCCATTTATCCTTGCATAATAATCTCCTTAAACCATCTTGATTATACACGAAAATTATTCCCAACCTATCAACATTCTAATTCTTCCTATAAGGGAATCTACTGGGTTCTATAATCCTAACCCATCTCTACTCATTGATACCAACACACACTCATCTCTACATGGTAATGTTACAACCAATGATCTAGGCCCCGATAGTCTAGTCTATATCATCTCCTAATTCTCACATTAAAACTCATTAAAACTAAATAATGACCATACTAAGAAACTCACACTAAGATCCTTGGATACCCTATGCTAAGTCATCCAGAATATTACCATGACCCTCACTTAGGTACCGTATCATATCTCCCCTTGGAGATCTCTTAATCCAATTATAAGGAGGAAAAATTCTATGTCACACTTCACCAATCCCTATATGGAATATCTTTCTCATCACACACACCATGAAACTTATATATCCTTAAGAGGGTGTTCCTCATCATACGTGAGATATAAAACTATATGATCCATCTTCTTTAGGCCTAATACTCTAATACCTACTCAAATAGTCTTAGAAAACCTAACTAGGCTATACAAATCTCATACCAAACCAGATCCTCTCATAAACACAACTACTTCATGGAGACATAATCTCTGGATGATCACAAAATCACAAACATTCAATATAACCCTCACTCTATCTCTTAGTGGATCCAAAACACCCTATTTATTTACCTTGGCTGCTCTTGATTTCTATCCCTTTCACTAGAACACATATACTCATGCATGAATGCACAATCATGCATAAATTGGAACTTGGTTTTGTATTATAGGGTCCACCTACCTCAAAAAATTGAGTAACCCCCTCACCAAGATCAAATCATCCTCAACCAAGACTATACATGCCTTATCTAATCTTGTACCAATGATTGAGACCCAATCTCAAGGAACAATTCCCAAATAATTAACTATAGAAACTTATAATTAATTATTCACCTTAATATAATTAGGAATAATCTTTTCAAAACTCACTGGGAAACACAACACCACCTAAACCACACAAAACATGGTGCGTTCATCATACGAGGATAACCTCTAGCCAATACAAACAAAATCTACATCATTTGAATTGATTTGAAGATGATATAGTGAAATCATCACACAAATCCTAGTTAAAATCATCCCAAATCATAGGGAAATAAAGGATAATAGTAATGGAGGAAGTATGAGGTAATAACTCACTAACGCACTATAAAAAACTCCCAAGAACCACCCCTCATCAGGGGGGGTCAAAGAGAGGAAGAGAATGGATGAATCCCAAGAACCACCCAAGAGTTTATATTAATGAGCACGCCCCCCCCCCCCCACCATTTTTGAATTATCTAGTTTTTTATCTAAATTATACTCATATTCCTTCTCCTCTAACCTATATACCCATCCTATTGATTTAAAATAGGATGAATATAAATAAAGAATGGATGAATTCCAACCGGTTGACAAAAGAGTATGAAGAAGGCGTGAAAGAGTTTATCAAGTTTGTAAAAGATCATGCATGTGACCCTTATCAAATCCTTTGTCTGTGTTTATGCTATTGTTATTCAAAACAAATTAGTCTAGAGGAGTTGGAAGAACACTTGGTCTGTCATGGAATAGATCAGAGTTATACATGTTTGAATAAACACGGCGAAACAACGAATGTAGGTAGTGGCTGGGATAACACTACATTTTATGGATCATCTGATATGATCACAAACATAAACAATGAATATGACTGTATAGAGGATGTGATTACAGATTTTAATGATGATTAAGATCATATTGAGGAAATGATAAGGATCGTTGAACATGAACTTCGTGATTGCCCAAAATTGTTTGAGAAGTTAAAAAGTTGTGCAAAGATGCCATTGTATGTTGGTTGCACTAAATATACAACATTGTCAGTTGTACTGAAGCTGTATAATTTGAAAGCAAACAACGGGTGGAGTGACGCTAGTTTTACGAAACTACTTTCTCTCCTGAATGACATGCTCCCAGAAGATAATGAGCTCCCGAGCCGAACATATGACGCAAAACGAATGATACGCTCGATGGGTATGATATCTGAAAGAATACACACCTACCTGAATGACTGTATACTATTTTGCATGGACCACAAATCACTTAGAGAATTCCAAAAGTGTGGTGCTTCTCGATACAAGAAAGATGAATCCAGTCCTACTAAAGTCGTATGGTACTTTCCAATCATTCTAAGGTTTATGTGCCTATATAGAAGTGAGGGTACTGTATGACAATTGACATGGCATGAAGATACAAGAATTAAAGATGGGATACTACGTCACCCGGTAGACTCTCCTCAGTGGAAGAGAATTGATCATAAGTATCTTGAATTTGCAAATGAGTCGAGAAACCTTCGTCTTGCATTATCTACAGATGGAGTGAATCCTTTTGGTTTTCAAAGCAACAGTCACAGTACATGGCCGGTTATGTTGGTAAATTATAACTTACCACCGTGGTTATGCATGAAACAAAAATATATCATGTTATCTATGCTAATATCAGGATCAAAACAACCGGGTAATGATATTGATGATTATTTAGCTCCATTGATTGAAGATTTGAAATTATTGTGGGATTCAAGTGTTACACTGTATGATGCTTAAAGAAAGGAAGATTTCACTTTGATAGCCATGTTGTACAGGATGATAATTGAATTCCATTCTTATGGAAATTTTTCAGGATATAGCATTAAAGGAACTCAAGGGTGTCTCATTTGCGAACAAGGTACAAAATCAATTAGGTTGAAACATTCATCGAAAACTCTGTTTATAGAACATCACAAATTTCTACCCCAACGACATAAGTACTATTCTTAAATGACATCATTCAGTTGAAGTTCAGAAGAACGTACAACACAGTCTCCACTAACAGGCGATCAATTGTTTGAGAAAGTTAAAAATGTGGGCACTAATTTTGGTAAACCGACTTCAAAAAACCTTATGAAAATTAGTTAGAAAAAGTGATCAGTTTTTTTTGAATTACAATACTGGAATTGTCTGTATGTCAGACATTTTCTTGATGTTATGAATCTAGAAAAAAATTTATTTGATAGTGTCATCGGCACATTGCTAAATACATCTGGAAAAAAAATATGGAATTAATGATAGTTTGGACATGGTTGAGATGGGAATACGAGAAGATTTGGCACCAGTGAAGGGTGAAAAATGAAAATTTCTTCCCCCTTCTGCTTACACTCTTTCCAGGTAGGAGAGATATCAGTTTTGCAACTTCTTTAATGATGGAAAGATTCTATAGGGGTATTCGTCAAATATTAGGAACCTCATGTCAATGAGAGACTTGAAGTTAAAAGGTATGAAATCACATAATTGTCATGTTTTGATGCAAGATCTCATTCCTATTGCTTTACGTTTCATTTTTCCCAAGAATGTTCGCCATACATTAACGAAACTATGTTTATTATTCAAAGATATATGCATCAAAGTTATAGACCCGGTGAAATTTCCAACTATGGAAAGAGAAATTGTTGTCATATTATGTGAATTAGAAATGTTCTTCCCACATTAATTTTTTGATATGATGGTTCATTTCATGGTCCATTGGTGAGAGAGATTCAACTATGTGGTATTGTACATTACAGATGGATGTACCCCATTAAACGGTATATGAAGATTTTGAAAGGGTATGTTAAAAATAGAAGTCATCCAGAGGGTTGTATTGCAGAGTGATATATTTTTGAGGAAGTCGTTGAATTATGTACTGAATACATGTTTGGTGTGGAAAGCACTGGCCTACTAAAATCTCATCACACTGGTTGGCTTGAGGGTGAAGGAATTTCTGGAAGACAGGTTGTCACAATCAATATTACAGATCAGGATTAGGCCCACCTTTATTTTTTTCATAACAGTTTAGACATTGACCCATATGTTGAAATCCACAAAGAAATTCTTAGTCATTTGAATCCATATAGGGCTGAAAAATTGATATCAGATACACATAATCGACAGTTTATAGGATGGTTTCGGGGCCATATTTTTAAGAATTCAGATGAAAATACAGAGTCAATTTCAGAATGACTTCGATGGCTAGCCGGAGGACCAAGTGTGTATGTATTATCTTACAATGCTTATGTAGTTAATGGTTATACATTTTATACTAATGAACATGATGAAGACAGTACCATGCAGAATAGTAGGGTTACACTTGTGGTTGAAGCAATGCATGTTTCCGGTGCTAAGGACCGAAATCCAATTTATGCGAATATGTCAGACTTTGGCATCATCAAACAAATATAGGATTTGGATTATACGGAATTACAAGTTCATATTTTTCAATGGAAGTGGGTTGATAATAGGAGTGCTGTTAAAATAGATGAATTGGGATTTGTGAAATTTGATTTCAGTAAAGAAGGGGAGAAAGACAAACCATTTATAATGGCATCACAGGTAGTGCAAGAATTTTATGTTTCAGATCCCGCAAACCGAAAATGGTAAATTGTTATGTTATTCCACAAAACAGCTGAAGGGTCAGATCAAAATTCAAAGGAGGATGACCCTTTAATTGGGACTTCGCAATCATTTCGCAGTAGTCCCAATGTAGACGATGTTTTGTATGTTAGAGGAGACCACAATGAAGGGATATGGATAGTCATTAGAGGGGTCAAATCCCTTCAGCCATTAAAAAAAGAGTTCAATAATCAGGTTAATTTTTTATTATAATATAGATTGTGTTACATTATGTTATTATCTGTTTGCTTCTGATTTTATTTGATCTAAATTAAATGTTAAACCACTTCTGTAGATAATGACTTAGGCACCTATTGATGCACCCAATCCCAAGACACAACAGGTCTCTCAACCTGTTGCAGCTAGTCCCACTACTGAGGTACAACAGGTCTCTCAACCTATTATAGTTGGTCCTACTGCTGAGGTACAACAGGTTTTTCAACCTGTTGTTTCTGGTCCCAGTTCCGATGCTAGTGCTTCGGAGAAACATAATGATGATGCAGAAAACGAGGAAATGGTAGTCAATGAAACCCCGACGGCACAAAAAAAGAGGTGCGTCGTAGTTTGACAGTTTTAGCCAAAATCCTTAAGAAAAAATCAAAAGGCATCAAATATGAGGTGGGATGGAATAAGCGAGGATAGCATGTAAACTCCAAAAAAGCCATGTTTAGTAACTACATTGGAATCGTCACTTGGAAACGTGTGCCAATTGATGTAGAGTCATGGAACCATGTTGTCAGCAGGCTAAAAACATTAATGTGGTAAGAGATTACGGTAACATTAAGATATCATTTATTTAATTTATTAAAATAAAATAAAATAAAATACTAAAATATTGACTAACTCTTCATCATCTCTTGCAGGGTGCATTTATAGTAGATGTCTCGCAAAAAGAATATGTATTAAGACTTGTAGGAAGGGTTCATAGAGGCTTTCGCACAATTTTAACAAAACATCAACTAAAATATTCTAAAGGGAAAATCAAACCACACCCACCTCCTCACTTGATATCCCAAGGAGCGTGGGATGCGTTTTGCAATCATCGTGCGGAGCATAATTTTCAGGTACATTGTGTTTGGTTACACACTGTTTAATGTTTCTTGTATTCATCACTTTAATTTATAGTTTTTTTTATGAAACAGCAACTGAGTGCTGAAAATAAAGAACGGGTAGAAAAACCAGCATACCCCTACCATAAAGCAAGGATGGGGTACACTTCAATTGAAAAACAATTGGTATGTATTTTAAAAGTACTATAATACTTTTATGTGACATAAAACAACATTGTAACCATGTTTCTCTGTTTATATGTAGATTGATGAATCAAAATCTTGAGCCACTTCCATCCCACGCCATGTGCTATGGAAGGAGGCTCGTGTTAATAAAGAGGGGAAACTGGTAGTTGAAAACACACAAAAAGTTTGGGAAACATGTGTAAGTATGACATAATATAAATTTGTTTTGAATTAAATCACTATTACATAATGATGATTACTTATTTTTCCATATTTTCTATTTGACATAGTCATAGGAAGCAATAACACCCGCACTAGATGCAGAAATACTTTCAATGGCCTTGAAACAGCCAGAACAGTATGGCCGCGTCAGAGGTGTGGGTTTTGGGGTGACACCCCGGACATATTTTCAGAAAAAAAACAAGAGGATGAACAAACTGAAGAAATAAAATGATGAGAGATAGAGTATCTACCCTTGAAGAAATAATCGAAAGTCAGGGAGACTTTCTAGCAACTTTGATGGGGGAGAGGTGAAGAGAACAAACAACTCAATAACAACCCGCGCGAGAAGATCCTGACCCACCCCCAACCAGCTTTGAGGCGAGCCATTTCCCTCAAAGACCTGACTTAACTGAGGTAATCAATGTTCTAATATTTGTTTCTGTGAAATGTGAATCACATAGACACTGATACCTTTCTTGTAATGATATTCTACAGGGTAAAAATGACTGTGATTTATAACTGTCAACTCCCACCCATCGCCTTGTAGCGAGGGCTATGGTGTTCAATATGCAGAATGACACGCTAAACTCCAGACTACTTCCAACTGGTCATGTCAAAGTGTCGATTAACGTATCTCATGAGCTGAGCGCCGAGCTACCCATGCCAAATGATGATGACGACATTTATACAGTGGAAAGAGATGTTGGAAAATTCGTTGCATGGTCGTCAAATCTTGTAAAAAACATGTCGACCAGGAGGTATTCATTTCCAATTCATTTTTCAAGAATAACCTTTAACATTAAATTATAAAATGGCCGAACCGATGAATGTTATTACAGAAGAACAAAATGGAGGAGCTAAAATGAAAGAGCGGATCAAAAGGATCAACCAACCGATCAAAACGATCTACTGAGAGCACCTTCACCCCGCCCGTTCTATATCCACCTTTAATATCATTGCAAGCTCATGTGGATACGAAAATGAAAGGCAACAAGAGTCACACAATTGTTTGTGAAAAAGATATGTACGAAGAGGAAACATTATATTTCGTTAGTGCTGACGCTGTAGCTGAAATCATCACATATGACTGGCTAGGTGCCTCAGTTATAAATGTTTACATGAGGTATGTTTTCAGGATTTGATTTTACAGAAGCTGATATACTATGTTAATTATGTCTAAATACATTTCATATTTTTCACAGGAGTATATATGAAAAACAATTGAAGTGATTTTCCCATGAATACAAATTTGGACTCATTAGTCCTCACACCATTTCTACACAACGAGAAGAAATTGATTCCGATTTTTAGGCTGAATTAATGTCAAACCTACTCAGAACATTTTAATACAGAATTATGACTGACAGACTCTTTTTAATACCAAAGTTATAGGGGTAAAACTCTACATTTTAATCATATCAATTATATTTTCATTTCTATCATTACTTATTACTTTTTGTATTTTTGGACAACATTGGATGCTCATTGCAGTCAATTTGGATACTCCAAAGATTTATTTTCTGGATTCACTGCATGGATATCCAACAAACCAACCACACATGATGGCGATTATCAATGCGTAATACACTAGATCCAACATTTTAGAACTAAATATCTAGTTATATAATTTATATTATCTTTTAATGAGGATTCTGTTATGATAGGGCGGTGTATGAATATCGTATAAAGGCTAGAATGAATCTAGGTCCTAAGGATGACAAGGTGCACAAGATCTACAAATGGAGAAGTATCAGGGTATATATAATTATATTTCACTATCCAAATACATATCAAAACAGATTATTTATTTTTATCAATTTTTTTGTAGTGTCTAAAACAAACAAACGACAAGGACTGTGGTTATTATGTTTGTAAATTTATGAAAGAGATCATATTTCATGAACAAACTAGCATCCCTAAAGAGGTATTTTCTAAAATAATTACTACATCATTTAAAATAATTATTAATACTTTGTATATTTATATTTTTTCAGTACTAGTATGATTGTCACAAAAAATCCTATTCAGAAGATGATATAGATGTGTTTAGAAACGAATGGGCAATATACCTGATGGAAGAATGTAAACAAATATGATAATGAAGGTGAATTCCTACTGCTTATGTTATCTTTATATGATCATTGATATCTCCCTTTTTTACACTTATTGAGCATCTATGATCACCCTTTATTATGTTTCATATCCTTAGATTATGAATAATGGTTTTAGAAATGATTTGAGTTTCTAGTAAATAATAACTTAATGAGAGACTCTTATGAACTACTGACATACAGAATACTAAGAAAACGTGTTCAGATTGTTTTGATACTTTAGGAAAACTATACATGAGTCATTTTTGACATGTAAGAATCAACCGCACCTCAATCCAAAGCATGGTGTGACCATTATGGATAAAAGTGTCTGATATCAGTTTGAAATTGATATTAACTTTAGAAAACAACACTACTGACATAGGAAAAACTGAGAAAACACATTTGGATTGTTTTGATACTTTAGGAAAAAGATCCATGAGTCATTTTTGACGTGTACGAATCAACCGAACCTCAATCTGATGCACGGTGTGACCAGTATGGCTAAAAGTGTCTGATATCAGTCTCAAATTGACATAAACTTTAGAAAACAACACTACTGACATACGGAAAACTGAGAAAACACATTAGTATTGTTTTGATACTTTAGAAAAACAATCCATGAGTCATTTTTGATGTGTAAGAATCAACTGCACCCCAATCTGATGCACGGTGTGACCGAAATGGCTAAAAGTGTCTGATATCAGTTTCAAATTGACAAAAACTTATGAAAAAAACACAAGTGACATACGGAAAACTAATAAAATTCATTCATATTGTTTTTATACTTTAAGAAAACTATCCATGAGTCATTTTTGACGTGTAAGAATCAACCGCACCTCAATCCAAGGCATGGTGTGACCGGTATGGCTAAAAGTGTCTGATATCAGTTTGAAATTGACATTAACTTTAGAAAACAACACTACTAACATACGGAAAACTGATAAAATGCATTCTAATTGTTTTGATACTTTAGGAAAACGATCCATGAGTCATTTTTTATGTGTAAAAATCAACTGCACCTCAATCTGATTCACGGTGTGACCAGTATGGCTAAAAGTGTCTGATATTAGTTTGAAATTGACATTAACTTTAGAAAACAACACTACTGACATACAGAAAACCGATCAAATTCATTCAGATAGTTTTGATACTTTAGTAAAATGATCCATAAGTCATTTTTGATGAGAATGAATCAATCGCGCCTCAATCTGACGCACGGGGTGACCGGAATAGCTAAAAGTGTCTGATATCAGTTTCAAATTGACATAAACTTTAGAAAACAACACAAGTGACATACAGGAAAACTGAGCAAACGTGTTCGGATTGTTTTTATACTTTAGTAAAATGATCCATGAGTCATTTTTGATGTGTAAGAATCAACTTCACCTCAATCTGATGCACAGTGTGACCGGTATGGCTAAAAGTGTCTGATATCAGTTTGAAATTGACATTAAGTTTAGAAAACAACACTACTGACATACATAAAATCAATAAAATGTGTTCGGATTGTTTTGATACTCTAGTACAACGATCCATGAGTAATTTTTGACATGTATGAATCGATCACACCTCAATATGATGCATGATGTGACCGGTATGGCTAAAAGTGTCTGATATCAGTTTCAAATTGACATAAACTTTAGAAAACAACACTACTGACCTACAGCAAATTGAGAAAAAACATTCAGATTGTTTTTATACTTTAGTAAAATGATCCATGACTCATTTTTGACATGTATGAATCAACCTCACCACAATCCGATGCATGTTGTGACCGGTTTGGCTAAAAGTGTCTGATATCAGTTTGCAATTGACATTAACTTTAGAAAACAACACTACTGACATAAGAAAAACCAAGAAAACACACCATATTGTTTTGATACTTTATTAAAATGATCCATTAGTCATTTTTGATGTGTACGAATCAACCTCACCTCAATCTGATGCACGGTGTGACCGTTATGTCTAAAAGTGTCTGATATCAGTTTGAAATTGACATTAACTTTAGAAAACAACACTAATTACATACGGAATACCAATAAAATGATTTTGGATTGTTTTTATACTTTATAAAAACAATCCATGAGTCATTTGTGACATGTAAAAATTGACCTCACCTCAATCTGACACTCGGTGTGACCGGTATGCCTACAAGTGTCTGATATCAGTTTCAAATTGACATAAACTTTAGAAAACAACACTACCTACATATGGAAAACTGAGAAAATGTGTTTGGATTGTTTTGATACTTTAGTAAAATGATCCATTAGTCATTTTTTAGGTGTAATAATCGACCTCACCTCAATCTGACGCACGTTGAGATCGGTATGGCTAAAAGTCTCTGATATTAGTTTCAAATTGACATTAACTTTAAAAAAAACACAAGTGACATACTAAAAACTGAGCAAATGCATTTTGATTGTTTTTATACTTTAGTAAAACGATCCATGAGTCATTTTTGATGTGTACAAATCAACCGCACCTCAATCCAACACACGGTGTGATCGGTATGGCTAAAAGTGTCTGATATCAGTCTCAAATTGACATAAACTTTAGAAAAGAACACTACTAACATATGGAAAACCGAGAAAACGCATTCGGATTGTTTTGATACTTTAGGAAAATTATCCATGAGTCATTTTTGATGTGTATGAATCAACCGCACCTCAATCCGATGCACGGTGTGACCGGTATGGCTAAAAGTGTCTGATATAAGCTTGAAATTGACATTAACTTTAGAAAAAAACACTACTTATAAATGAAATACTGAGCAAACGCATTCAGATTGTTTTGATACTTTAGTAAAATGATCCATGAGCCATTTTTGACGTGTAAGAATTGACATCACCTCAATCTGATGCACGGTGTGACCGGTATGTCTACAAGTGTCTGATATCAGTTTCAAATTGACATAAACTTTAGTAAACAACACAAGTGACATACGGCAAACCGAGAAAACATGTTCGGATTATTTTGATACTTTAGTACAATGATACATTAGTAATTTTTGAGGTGTAAGAATTGATCGTACCTTAATCCGACGCACGGTGTGACCAGTATGGAAAAAAGTGTCTGATATCATTTTCAAATTGACATTAACTTTAGAAAACAACACAAGTGACATACAGAAAACTGAGCAAACTCCTTCGGATTGTTTTGATACTTTAGGAAAATGATCCATGAGTCATTTTTGACGTGTAAAAATAAATTTCACCTCAATCTGATGCACGGTGTGATTGGTATGGCTAAAATTGTCTAATATCAATTTCAAAATGACATAAAATTTAGAAAAAAACACTACTGACATACGGAAAACCGAGAAAACCTATTCAGATTGTTTTGATACTTTAGGACAACAATCCTTGAGTCATTTTTGATGTGTACGAATCAATTTCACCTCAATCTGATGCACGTTGTGACCGGTAAAGATTTTCATTAGATAAAGAATCATTATTTATTAAATGAGATAAATCATCCAAAAATAAATTGATTTTACATTATTCCCTTTCATTGTTATCAGAATGAAAACACTTGAGTTTATCATTTTCATATTTTAGTTTCACATTTCCATATTAATGTAATCTTTCATATTAATGTTTTAATTTATTTCATTATTGTATTACTAACAAAATATTTTTTTTCTTATATAGGTGAATTTTTTTCCTTGAGTTCGGATGCTTTATTCAGCAACAAATACCATGGACGACAAATTTTGAGAGAGGATCACAGATATAAAAGGATGAAACATTAATTTTTATAACTGTTATTGGATAATTTTAACTGTAACCATGTAAAACATTTTTGAAATGTATATATCAGTGTGTTTTTTTTATTCAAGATGTTCAGTAAATGTATATAGCATTGTTTGTTAAAATATTGTGTGTGGGTGCTATTTTGTGCAGGTGTGCAGGTGCTATTTTGTGCAGGTATGCTAGTTTGTGCAGGTGTGGAGGTGTGCAGGTATTGGTTGTGCAGGTGTAGGGGAAGGTGCCTTTATCAGTGCTCAAGGTAGCGCGGATAAAGGAACCCCTTTATTATCACTATAAAAGTGTTGTTAATGTCTACGTATATAAAGGGGGGTCCCCTTTATCAGTGCTCCAAAAATCCCTATTAAAGGAGACCTTTATCAGCTCTAAAAAGAGCGCTGATAAAGGGGGTCCTTTATCAGCGCTTTTTGTAGCACTGATAAAGTTCGCCTTTAACAGCGCTTTTCGGAGGTCTGAAAAATGGGACCCCCCCCCCCTATCTATGCCTCCATTAATAGCACTTTTCTAGCGCTATTAATGTTAGTTTTTAGTTCTGATAAAAGGCCAAGTTGTAGTAGTGTAAAATTTTGTACTTGCATGAAATTTATAGCGACCATTATTTTTCTTACATGAACATTACATAATTTTAGAGATAAATAACTTAAAAACATTACAAATAAGGATTAAAGGCTTAGTGTCTTGTGAAAATTTGGATCATAGATAAAATTTAAATAATAAAACATAAAAATTATTCAATTCATTATTCTATAGCTTCTTAGTTTACCACATGTACTCCTTATTATAAGTAGTCATCTGAGGATATACATCAAAGAAGGGGGTGTGATAAAATCCAAGTAAGAGGATAGATGAGAACCTGAATCAATATAACATGAGTGGACATAATCATTATAATTATAATATAACTATGGTATTATAATCATAATCATGATAGTAATCATTAGATAAAGGCATGGAATGTTGCAATGCATAAAAATGAAACATTATGTCTTGGCAGTCAAATACCACACATAGTTGTGAACAAAGCTAGCTTATTTCCACGCATAAATTATGTTCATAATCAAAAAATAATCATTGTGAAAAACTATAGTATCATGTTCATTCATATTTCACATTATATCCTGAGATACATCACATTACCCAACGCATTGGAGTGCTATATAATTTTGTGTGCACCCATCACATCATAAAATTTACATAATCATTCATCCCACGTAAAACATATATCAATCTTAGACACAGAATTACCCATGTAAATAAATGGGTTTCATTTCATAAATAATACATTAATGAACAAAAATTTCAGTTCTAAAAAATTTATTATCATACTTGTATAATATTCATCAATCTTGAGTGAAGAAGAAACAACCTCAAGAGAAGTAAAAGATGTGTTTTTAGAAAGTATAGTTATTTTGGAAGAAATTTTTATTCATAAAACCAGATTAAAAACATATATATACCAGAAAATAAAAGTAAATAACATTGAAATTGTATTTTAGGAGTATTAAATGCACATATGTACTAAAATTTTGCAAAAAAAGATGAATAACCCAAAGGAAAGAAATTGGGTTCGAGAATCCCATTACCTTATGTATGAATGATTTCTTCACTTTAATATCTTGGATAATCAAATTAGATTAAAAAATTAATAAATTAAGAACCCATTATACATTTATTTTATTTATTATGATTTTATTAAGTTTATTTATGGCCATTATGATGAGTTATAGAGTTTAATTTCATCATTTTGAGAGTGTTTCTTGGTTTTCACAATCGGTTTGCCTGTATAAAATTATAGAAGTTCATGTAACACAAGAATAATACTCCATAATTGAAATTATATGTAATTATTAACCTTAAAATAGTTAAATTGGTCTTATAAATTATTATTTTCTATATATTAGGATGATTCATTAAAATGTTAATGATAATCATTTAGATTAATTTGGCGGTTTTCCAATCATCATAAATTGATTTTGTTTTATTATTTAGTATTATATATATTATTTACAGAACATAAAAAGGGTTATAACATAAATTTTAAAATATTTTTCAAATATTATAATGGTATTATGACCATCCTTGAAGGTGGTAAAGGAAAATAAAAACTTTTCATCATGAGAGGCGATAAATCAACACCTCACGGATGATACTTTCATTTCTAAATTAAAAGGGAGAGAAGAATAGTTTTGATGATGGATTATTCCATTAACATAAAAACATTAATGTATATATAAGATACTGTATTTATCATTCAACTTTGATAAGGTTATGTTAAGAGATAATAATAACATAAAAGAACTTCAAAATAGATTAAAATAAAATGGAAGAGGATTTTACCTCTTGAACTTCTTCTCCTTGAGAACCTCGTAAGGGAAATTGGATTTGGTATTTTTTTAGACCAAAGGATCCTTGATATTGGGAAGAGGCTTGGGAAGAGGATTGGTCAGAATTTGGACAAGCTTCAAAGCATGGAATGTGTGAGGAGAAGTGGTTGTGAGGAGTGGTATTTATAGTAGAGGAGAGGGGTGTTTTTTCATTATTTTATTCATTAGTTTATTATTTTGGCTCAAGACTATGAATAACTTCAACCTTATCATTAAATATTTTAAATAATTAAGAATATTTATATACTATGGTCTTACATCATTCATACATCATCTATGACTCAATAATTCTGTATAATTAAATACCATATATTACTGTATTTCACTATTCACTAAAAATTCAACTATTTTTAAAAATATGAAAAATTCACCCTAAACATTTGTTGACAAGTATAATTAAAAAATTAACTCCATTTTATGAAATTATTTTTCTAAATATGAGAAATTTAATTTTTATTTAAAAACATCATTTATTCAAAAAATACTGATTTTAAAATTGTAAATGATTTTATGACACCTTGAAAATTTAATTAAGGTCTCAAAAAAATATTATAATCATAATACAAAAAAATATTAATTTATGGATATATTTTATAAAAATAAATTTTATTTTAAATAATTATATTAATTATAAAATTGTAAATAAAAATTTATGTATTATAAAAATACTGACACTTAATTTATTAATTTTAGAACATTTATTTACTTATACTATGAAATAATTATATCATATTATCAGTTATAAGACTCCCAAATTTTATTTATACTTTCATATATTAGGTTACTATTCTTTTGTCCATATTACTATTCATAATGGTTAAGTTACTATTCCAAGGGTCAGGTTATTATTCCATCGATATAGGTTTCTTAATTTCTATGAATATCACTTATTTAATTCTTCATTTATGAGAATGATGTTTTTATTGGGATATTTATACTATGTATGTGATTTATTCTATATAAAATAATTATAATAATAGAAACAATTCCATTAATAAAAGTTCAGGTCATTACAAAGTTACTCATGAAGGAACTAATTAATTTAAAGATACAAGACTTGAAATGTATAAACAAGCTTTTTAATGCTTTAGTGTACAATTCAATGAATCATTTTTTGAGATTTTTACTCACTTCGCTAACATTTTCAATGGTAGAAAATCTCTTATTGGTGATCTTTCTATATAAACTCTTGAAAAGAAAATAATTTGGGTTTTTCCAATTTCATGGGAACCTAAGGTAATAGTGATTCAAGAAGAAAAATATGTTAAAAAATTGTTGGTTTAAGAAAATATTGGTTCCCACGTGACCTATAAGATAACCATGAAGCAAAAAGAAAAAAATAATAAAATTAAGTGAATGAAAAGAAGAAAATTTCTTTTAAAACAATTGATGATGAAACTTCTATAAGTGAGACTGGAATAAAACATCTAACCAAGAAAGTGAACAACTTCATTATGAAGAGGAAAGTCTTTAACCATGCTAAAACGTAAAACCCAATGAAATAATATGAGGTAACTTTTTATCATTGAAACAAAATGGGAAAAATCAAGATGTATTTCCCTTTTCTCAAAATAGAAAAGAAGAAAAGTAAGAAATATCACAATGTTTCTACCTTCAGTGTTAGTGACGATTCCCTCTCCTATTATAACTCAACTAATAGAAGTTCCAAAAGTATCATGTCTAAAATCTAGGTAATTGATGGAGGTAATTATCCTACTTCTTCCACTTAAAATTCTTTCACATCTACTTATTCTTAAATATAATTATATTATGAATAATTTGATAATAAATTTTTTAAACTTGACATAAAATATAAAGAACTAAAGATGAATTATAATCAAGTTGTTTTGAAAAATAATTAACTTTATAAAGAAAATAAATAGTTCTATTTGAAATTAAAAGATAAATATAATATTGAGAAACATTATTCAACTATTAATAATCCCAAAAAAATATCTTGCAAAATTCACCCAATGTGATAAAATTCAAAATAAAATTCTAGGATCTCAACAACATGTAAAAAATTGTATTGGTTTTAGAATTTGAAATCAAGATACCACCTCCAAAAATACTTCTCGTTTGAAAAAGAGTTCTCACAAGATAAATTTTATAATTATTATAGAAATACTAGAAATCTTATTTATGAATGTGATTGTAAAAATGATCATTATGGTAGGCCAAAGACTATTCATCTCTTTTTTAATAACTTTTTTAGGAATTATTATGGAAAATTATATGTTAAAAAATTATTTGTTCCAAAATATTTTTTGGGTAACAAGAGTTGTTATAAATTTTGGGAACCAAAATCTTCAGTTTCTTAGTCATTTTTAGGTAAATTTTCTCAAGAGCAAACCTCAATGAGCAACATGGTACTTGGATAGTGGGTGATCTAGACACATGTGCAGAGAATACATTGATTTAAATCATATTGAAAAGATATAAGGATTTCATTCCACTTTTAGTGATAAATCAAGGATTAAGATCATTGGTATAGGTACTATTGGTTTTTCAAATTTTTCTATTATTAAAGATGTTTTATATGTTAATTTTTTGAAACATAATTTTATTTTTTATTATTAAATTATGTGATAATGGTTTTGAAGTCTCTTTTGAAAGTGATTTTTTTAAATCATTTGATTTCAAAGAAAAACTTATATTATCAGCCTCTTTTTCAAAATGTCAATGTTATTGAGTTAAAATCACTTTTAATTCAAAATGTTATATGTTTAAGTGAACAAGATAGTGATTCATATATTTAGAATAGGAAACTTTTTCATTGAAGAACACACACATAAAAAAATAAACTCTAACTAATTTATATTATATTTACCTAAATTTCATTTCAAAAATATCATTGTTTGTGAACCTTTCAAAATTTGTAAGCAATAAAAAAGATTCCTTTAAATCTAAAAATGTTGTATCCACCTCTAAATCACTTTACTTTATTCATCTTGATATTTTTTGACCAAACCAAGTTGCAAGTATAAGAGGTAAATCTTAAACTTTTATAATTATTGATGATTATACAATATTTACATGGGTTTAATTATTGTCTCATAAAAATAAGTCTTTTAAATACTTTATTAAATATTCCAACAAGGTCAAAAATCAAAAAATATATAGGATCATATTCATTAAAATTGATCATGGGAGAAAGTTTAGTAATAAATATTTTGATGAAATTTATACTTTACAAGGTTATAATAATTCTTTTTCTGCACGAAGGACTCTAAAAAATGGGGTTGTTGAAAGATAAAATTCAACTCTTCAAGAAATATCAAGAACTATCTTAAGTGAATTTAATATTACTCAATATTTTTTGGCTGAGTAAGTTAATACTACTTGTTATACCATGATACATGTTCTCATAAAACCCTTGTTTAAAAATAATCCCTTTGAAATATGCAAATAAAAAATTCCTAAAGTTGTATTTTTAAAAGTGTATGGATATAAATGATATATAATTAACACGAAATACCACCTAGGAAATATTTACCTAAAATCTGATGAATTTTTTTTCTTGGGTACCCTAACTCAACCAAAGCATATTGAGTCTTTAAAAAAGGACTAAGTATTGGAGTTTCTTCCCTAGAACTAAATACTTTGTACTTTATATTATATGAATATTCAAAGGAGTGAATATTAATAAAAATATATTATCACAAATCTATTTTTCTTATATATAATTTTTTTTTATAATTTCCTAGAGTATATTTCACACTAATAAGGTCATAGTAATTCCTCGCTATGACAAGAACCTTGAGATTTTATGAATATATTCTTAAAAATAGTTCTACGGTTAGATAGCGTAGTATGTTATGGATCCTAGTATACAGATCGTTAGGTATGAGTACTTGTAAGTGGATGAGGCTTCTTCTTATGAAGTTATCACTTGGTATGATCGTTTTCAGTGATAAATATTAATTTAGAATCCAGTAAAATAATATTTATTATTATACAAGTTAGCGCACACCATAAAATATTATTATTATTATTATTATTATGTGTCATGGGTTTTAATAAAGATTATACTATTATTTAAGGTCTGGTACATAATTAAATAATATTTTATTCTAAACCCAAGATCTATAAATATATGTTTATGACTATTGTGTAGGGTTAACTAAGAAACAGATAATCATTTTGAATAATGGACTTCTCTCTTATATTATTCTTACTATAAATCTCTCAAGAATGGGAAATTCAAGATATATTCCTTCAAGATTAAAGTAATATTGATATATATGATTGACACAAGACAAATGATTCACCATGCTAGTACCTAGTAATCAATTGGCGTAACACATAGATCAAAATAGAATGTGTGGATCACCTCTAGAAGAATTCTACACTTTGATCCTTATAGATCAACAAAGGTAATTTGGAAAAGGGTTTTCAGATGATCAATAAGGTCATTGAAGAAAGGGCGCTAAGCTGAGTTAATAATTTACTCTAATCATAAATAAATTAAATCTAAATTTAACATGAAAGATCATCCCTTGAGATTTCAAGAAACTCAAAATAAAAATAAATTTTAAATATCACACCCACCTAAGGCACTTCCATTATGTCTAGAACCTACAAGTGGTATCAAATGGGTCACATTTTAAATTTATAATTATTTATTTTATTGTTGATCAATATGCACAATCATGGTTGAATTTTTCATTTCATGTTATTTTTTATTAAATTAAATTTGAATTAAAATGTTATATATATATTAATCATATTTGTTCAGTGTTTCCTTTTATAAAATCTCAAAGAGTATATAAATAATAATCAGAGATTCCATTAGGAAGTGCCAATTTTTTTACTGGTAAAATTGGGTTGCACAGTGTGTAGCCGGAGTACACGTGTTATACCCATGTTCACTATACATGGCCATGTCTCGGGATACACGACGTGATAAGCAATAAACTACACATGGTGCATTCATTGAACACTGTGTGTAGACCGGTCAGTCCTAGCACATGGGTTCTTATATTACATGTCGTGTAGCTGGCGTACACACCTTGTAATCTACACATGTTAGCAATAAAATTTTTACAATCCATGTGGTCATTATACACGGTCAAAACACGTGATACCTATAACCTAGAGTATTAATGATATACATGATGAGTATCCAGTGTACAAGGTATATAGTTCATTAATTCCCACATATGAAAAACATGTTGATCCCTTCTATGAGAAAAGATAACATATGGAATAAGAGATACATGACATGTAGCTCGAGTGTACACATCATGTAGAATCTATTCTCAGAACATGTTGATTATTTCAATGGGTTACTCGGGAACACAGAATCTTGATACTTGATGTGTATCTAGCATGTACATGTCCTGCAGTCCATCTGAGGTACATATTGAATCCCTGATTTTTTATCCTAGGCACACTGAAAGTGAATACATGGCATGTAGATGGAATGTACACACCATGTAGTCTGGCTGAGGTACATTCCAAAGCCCCAGTAATGCATGCAGGATACATGGAAACTAAGATACACAGCATGTATTTGGATAGTACATGTCATGTAGTCTCCCAATTAAGGATAGAATTAAATTACATTAAATTGAAAATTTGATCATTAAACCATATTTTATTGATATACACTTGTTGTGTTTAACAATTTAAGAATGGTTTTGAAGAATTTTAAATGCTTGATTAATTTATTATAATAATATGTAATTATTAGTTCTACCATTTATTTTTCATTAACGCCTTTATGATGGTTATCTTTAAGAGGATTCAGATTTTCATTAAGATTAAAGAAAATTAATTAATTAATTATTTAGTTGATTAATGCATTCATGTTTATCTTAATAATAAAGAGTGAATAGAAATAAATTTTCATTGGTTTAATTTTTCATATACGTTGCATGTATGAACATTCATGAGCTTCACCAAGACCTGTGTATGTGTTGGATATTTTAATTTAATTTATTTCATTGTTCTAAAATTACTTAATATTAAATTAAATTTGAAGTTCTATGAGTCATTCCTCCCTCTATTATAATCTAAGACCTATGTGTAAATAGTTATTTATGTAATCCCTATTAACCAATCCATTTGTTCCCATCACCTGCACATGATTTATAAATACTTGTAAATAATCAAGTATCCCATGGCATATTGTGGTGATTCAAGAGAGAACCATAATTATTCCAACCTAGGTGATACATAGGTATACAGGTGGAATGTTGTAAATAATTATAAGATCAACATAAGGAATTTTTTCCTAGTTAAAAGGTTGATTTATTGTTCAATAAATAAATCAACCATTAGATAATCTCATGATCAGGTCATTTATTAATTATATATTTATATCCTATGAATTAATTGTTTTATGGATGTAAGACTGCTATCACATAAATAAATAAATTCATGAGAAAATATGGAATTTAAATAAATGGATTATGCATAAAGTTTTTATATAACATGGTTAATTACATAAAATACACTTAATATTAATAAGTTATGTAAAGGATAAAACAAGAAAAAAAATATGCATAATAAAATAAAATCCATCAACTAAATATTAATTCAGACTTGGACTTAAATTACTTGATTAGGAATGAAACTCAAAAGAACAAAGAGTTTCACCATCCCTTGTTGGGACACTTACTTTTATAAGGGGTAATTATAAATTTTTGGGGTTGAATTAACCATTTTACATCAAGAGGAGTATCCCTTCATAGACTTGGTGTAATTTAAAAAAAAAAGTTTTAGGGAAATTAAAGTTTGTATTTTAGGATTGGGGAGTCCACTCAACAGATCAAGGAGCTACAATCCCATGGTTAGAAAATACTTTCCTATCTAAATACCTTTAAGTAGCTTGAACAACCCTTGTTGGAGTGATGTGAATGGTAATATGGATCCTTTCCCCTAGAATGTCCTAGAAACTAGACATTCTGAGTTTACTAGTGAGGGATATTAAAACTTGATAAAATTGTGAGAGATTTAATAAAATTAATTTATTATTATGTCTCGCATAATTTTTAATCAAGTAAAGTACCAATAATATGTTTTAATTATTATATAAAATGGTAAGAAAAACCACAAAACTACTGCAATCATTCCTTACCCTAGGGTATTTCCTTAAAAATATAAATTTTCAGATATGGTATAATCATTTATGTGATGCATTATTTTCAAAAGAATTGTATTATGTGTTGGAATCCCTAATTCTTATTCCACCACCCCAACAGGTGAGAGAAGGTGACAAGGATTATTACTAGAGACATGTTGAGGATTCTTCCTATGTCTTTTTGTAATATACTATCAACTATTCTTGGAGAGTTGCTGATACAATATAAGGACATGGTTGATCATACCATAACATCTCATATCTAATATCATGATAAAGAGAAATAAAGATTTGAAATAAATAATATTATCAATGAACTATATCATTGTAAATTTGAATAAGGGAACCTAACTACTAATCATGATTTTAAAATGTTGGGGTATACTAACTAGTTGGAAAAATTAGTCTTCAACTTGGATAAGGAATTATCCATTAATATTATATTATTATCATTACCACCAAGATTATCCTTATTTTTCAAATCCTGGATAAATGAAATGGATTTGTTTCTTGGGACACTTTTGTTCATACCTCACCAAGAAGATAAGGATTGATTGAAACTTATTTATCCAACCAATTTAGGGAAAATTTTGAAATACAAGGCTGAAAATCCCATGTATAATCTAAATCTAAAATATCCTTTATGAGTTACTTTAAAGAGAAAAATTATTCAAAGGAAAAAAAGAATAAATATGAGGATATTTACTTCTAATGTTGTAAGAATGGACACTAAAAAAGAAATTGTAATTAATTAAAGAGGTATATAGTTTCATCCACTTTAGGTATATTAATCAATTTTCTATTCTCCACTTGTGTATTAAATACAATATGATACAATATAAATGTATTTAAATATAATAAATTAGAAAGAATGGAAAGGTGAAAGAGTAAACTCAAAAGGATATAAGAAAGGTGGATTCTTATGCCATCTAAGGGGAGATCACTATTTCTCATTTCTAGATTGGATTGATTCAAGTTTTTAATAAGTGTTACCAAAACATTTATATCAGTGTCTAGATAGACACAACAAGCCATTATTTCCTTTTTGGAATAAATGTTGTTATGGTAATTAAATACAAAACTAAAAGTTTAGTAACTCTTGAATCACATAAATCTATTATAATGAATAATGAATATAAAATACAAGAATCTTACTTAATTTTAGAAATATAATTCTTTATCTAATAAAACTGAAATGATTTGATCTATTTATACCCATAAAAAAATTTTAGTCTCAAATGACCAAATATATTGGATATATAAAAAACTACTTGTCATGTTTTAGATAATGAATCATTTTTAAATAAAGGTACATCATAATTATTTTTAGAGTTCGTTAAAAATATACACATAAACTATTTTAAAATAAAGGTAACTTCATATACTTCAAGAGATTCCTTTAAAAAAATTAGAAATGATTAGTGAAATAAATGAGTTCACTTGGTAAATACTTTGGAATCTCTGATCTGGATTGATTTAAAATATCATATCCAAGTAATCATTTATCATATATATGAAGTAAAGGTTATAACTAACTCACATTTACTAATATACATGAATTTTATGATGGTAGTAAAAGGAAGATCAATGATGAGTCTTATAAATATTGAAAATATTCTTATAAATAGAAGTGAAATAACTAACCATATGCCAACTATATTGTCTAATGGATGTCATATCAATTAAAATATTATAATAATATAATAGAACACTATCACAAGTGATTTTTAAAAACAATTTGTTAAAATCTGGATATATCAAGAAATAAAAAATAAAACACTAAGGTGAATATAATTTAATGATCTTATAGCCACTAAGGATATCAACATATAGTCAAGATCAACTATATTTCTATAATGGAATCCTATATATTTAAATATAGTAATATCAAACTTAACTTTTAAGAGTCAAATCCCTAGATGCATAAGGGTTGGAATAGGATGCCCCAGAACTTAGCGGGAGGAGTAGTTTGAGAGACACATACTATGTCGGAATTTATAAAGAAAGATGTTTTTTATCTTCACAATAGTTATTGATACATGTATTATTATTTCAGAATAAATATTACTATAAAATATAAGTAAATGGTAATATGATGAGGTTGAAAAGTTGTATATATTCAAGTAATGGACTCCATGTACCAAGATTTGGGGACTCCATATTTTGGATGTTTCTAAAGCTAGATACAACTAGTGAGTAATTAAGAGAAATTAGACAAGGGTGGTATAAGATGGTACCAATAAATTATGATTGATTTTTGAAAGTTCTAGTCTATGAAAAAACCTATACACCACTCAAAATGAATAAAATCCTTCATGAATTCTACTTTTTTAATGTATATTTATATGATCATCATATTGGGCTATTTATTTTCAAGGCCACCTCACTTAGAGGAAACCTTACGGTAGATGTCTATATGATACAACCAAAATGAGACCATATGCTTTATGTCTACTTGGCATAACTTAAAAGGGTTGGTGACGTAAATAAATTTTAATAAGATATGTAGATTACAAAAAAAATAATTTATAAATAAATCATACATAGTGACATAGAATATTCATTTGGAAAAGAATGAGTGACATGTGTCTGCACCTCATTATTTGGACCACCATAAATTTTCAAGATAAATAATTTGATAACATATGGAAAACAAATGTTGTATCTTGAAAGTTTGTTAAGACTAAGGAATAAAATTTCTCCAAGTATAACTTAAAGTAGAAACCATGTTTTGGAAAACAAGATCTATATAATAGATCTATGAGATTTCTAAATCAAGTTATAGTATATATATTAACATAGTATTGAAAAATAAAATTTCAAACAATTTAAGACCAAATTTTTATTGGAATATAATCCTTCCCATATAACAACATGCATGGTCATAGGAATAGATTATTGAGATTAAAATAATTTCACAAGATTAAGTGCTAGGAATTAATCTCATGTGTCGTGATATATACTAAAATTTGATATTATTGATTCATAAATCATAATAGTTGAATATAAAATATATTCAATATAATTTCATAGACTTACAGTTAGAAATATCTGAAAGTACTTGGAAAATTAAAACTAAATGAGTTATCAGTGTCTAGGGAATTGAGAATACCAGTAATAAAGTGAATTGAACAATTATATACACTTCATTAAATTTGATCTAGTATCATAAAAAAAGATAAATTAATATGAAATAAAAACTTATTATGACTTTTGGTTTTCATATCTAAAATATTTGAGTATGTTTCGGCTTCTGATGCTTCTTAAGAATTGGTTTTAGCGATGTCCTATTCTGATTTTAGGTTATAAAAAATAAATAGATTTACCATATTGTGATAAGATTTGACTATTAATTTATCCATAATGTTAGGATTATAACATGGTAACAAGAGGTGAATACACAATTATATCACTACTTTATTAATTTTCTCAATGTAGAAATATTGTGGTAAAAATATTCGTGACACGGACATGTGGATTTACCAACCCTATCCACAGAAACATGGTAGCACTAATAGTTTTAGCCATACTCAACAAAAGCATGTTTTTCATGCGAGGACTATCTGGTTGTTAATAGTTGTATCTAGTGAAAGTGGTAGTTAGTGCTATATAATAAACTACTTTGTACTTTAGATTACATGAATATTCAAAGGATTGAATATTAATATAAATATCTTATCAAAAATTTATTTTTCTTCTACATGAAATTGATTTGATAATATCCTAGAGTGTTTTTCACATTGATAAGGTCATATCAATTCCCTTATATGATGAGAACCTTGAAATACAATGATGATATTCTTAAAAATAGTTCTAAGTTTAGATAACATACTATGATAGGGAACATATTATATAGATCATTGGGTTTCAGTAATTTTAAGTGGATTAGGATTAGTCTCATAAAGTTTGTACTTGGAAATATTTAATATAGAAGATTATGATAACAGACCCACTAGTAGAAATTATTCATGTTTTAGTGCCATTGGATATTCCTATCTACGAGTGTGTGTAATGGTCCTTAGAATTTAATATTATCATTAACGCATGTCCTGACTCGTGTACTTATATTTATTGAAAAAAACCACCATTACATATGTTGGTGGGAAGTAGGGTGTATTGGGTGCATCACAAATGACATGTTATTAATGAATTATTCTATGAATTATTTTTCCCTTCCATATTTATAGAATTTTATATCTCTTCCCTTTTGTTGAAATATAACTATCACATAAATTCTATGGCCATGGTGTAATGATGTTTATTTCAGATAATCAAAGAAATATATATCAAGAATTAGGTTGATGACATATATGAGCAACCTGATTAATATTATATTGAGATAAATGGATTATATTACATATTTATTGTTTGCATGTGGTTGTCAATGTTGACATTAAGCTATTTATCTTGGGTGTATGGACTTTTTTCTAGACATTAATCTTTAACATTAGGTGTATCGACCTAATGATAATGAGAAAGAATCCGAGAGGGTCACATGCTAAGTGTTTCCATCAATCTCAATTAAATTCTAGTTGAAAATAATTAATGGAACAAATATTATACTCGATGCTAAGGAATAATTTTTTTCAAGTTTTATGGATCATGTAAACAAAATAAATATTTATTCACCAAATTATGAATAAAATATATTTATTTATTTTATTTAATATATAATAAATATTTATTCTCTAGTTTTTCTATAAAAATATTTATTTATGAAGAAAATATTTATTTGATTATTCAAAAAATGTTGAGGAGTTCGAGTGGAACAAGATTGAATCCAGTGAAAAATATTAATGTACAAGATGATAAAATAATATTTATTATTGACCAAGTTAGCATGTGTGCCATAAAATAATAAATTGTTATTATTATCATGTGGAATGGGGTTTAATAAAGATTATACTATTATTTAAGGTCCGGTACACAATTAAATAATATTTTAACCTAAACCCTAGCTCTATATATAAATGATTAAGTCTATTATATAGGGATAATTAAGAAATAGAGAATCATTGCACATAATGGATTCCTCTCTCAAATTCCTCTTTCTCTCTCCCTCTCAAAAATGAGAAACGTAAGAAAGATTCCTTCAAGATAGAATGATGAGTGATCAATATGAATGATTCATGCTAATTGATTCGCTGTGGTAGCACCCTGAAATCAATTATAATTACTCAGAGATCAAAGAATAACATGTGGATCACTGCTAGATAGATTCTACACTAGGATCCTTACCGCACAACAAAGATAATCTGGAAAGGAGTTCTAGGATGATCAAAAAAATCATTGAAGAAAGGATCCTAATATGAGATAATCATTTCTTCCAATCATAAATAAATAAATTATAAATTTAATATCAAATTTCCTCTCTTGGGGTTTTGAGTAACTCAAAATTAAAATAAATTTTAAATATCATGACCACCAAAGGCACTTATGTTGTTCCAGGAACCTATACCAAAACCTTATAAGAATTAATTTACATCAAATTTGATAATAATTTATGTAAACCTTATAATGACTCATATTTTTCTGATTTTTTTAGAAAATTTTTGGGAAATTTCCAAGACCATGTGATGAGACAGCATGTGATTCTGAGGCTCGGTTTTCCTGTAATGGTCTGTTAAAAAATTTTAAGTTTTTAAATAGCACTCGTGAGTGGTTTTCCTTGAAAAGTATAATAACTATTAAACAGGTGCCTGAATCAAAAATATGAGGGCACTATTGCATGAAGGATGGCGTGTTTACCCTATGCTCAACTAAAATTTAGTCGGTGCGAGTCTCTAGTAAGAAAACCTAAAAATGGAATAACCGTAAATAAAATAATAAAATAAAAATTATTTTATTTTCAAATCTTATAAATCATAAATGATAACTCGGATTGAAAATATGAGAGTACTGTTCAACTTTTGAGGGTGTGATTTTCTTAGGAGGGGCCTAACCTTGACCAACACAGGTCGATGGTAAAAGTTATTTTTTGGTCATTTTAAAGTAAAATAAAATAAACTTAAGAAAAACTTTATTTTATTCAAAAATATCTCGTTGCAACATAACGTCGATCCAACTCTTTCATTTCATAAATAAAATAGTGTAATGATATGGTGAAGCAGTTTAACAAAAATGTTAAAACATTTTTCCTCCATTCAGTTGATTAACAGAGATATAGGATCAAAGAAGGATCCTGGAGTTTTCTCTGAAGCCTTGGAGAAAATTCATTGGTGAATGATGAGTAGTGACGAATGAAGAAAGATGACGAATCAATGAACAGATTCAGATCAGATGTTAGTGTATTTATGAACAATGAATGCAGGATTCACCCTTCAACAGAAATCAATCCAAACTCAAGTAGGTATTTATTTCAAAGTGATTAACATTCCCCATTCTTCCCTTCTAAATGAAAAATGTGGATCAACTCACTAAAAAGTTGATATGCAGGTCGATTGTTCTTGTGGGTTTAGGAATTATTTTGCAGGATTTTAACTGGAAGTAGATATTTGAGATTACTGTTGTTATTTACATTCTTTGTAATCCTGATAACAATAATGATCTAAGTCTGACACAAACAAAGGCTTGGATCATTCTTTGGTTCTTTCTAGTATGCTCTTCTACCCCTCATTCATGTGTTCTTCACCGACAGACCCTCGTGGTCGTGTTGGGATTTTCTGGGAGGTCCGGAATGTGGCCAGACCCCCAGAGTGAAGAAAAGACACTTTGTATCATGCTTAAATGACAAAGAATACCCAAGGATCTCGGAGGTATTCATGGTTTGGAAAATGGACCACCGGGGTGAGTCTGGTGGCCCGTGGAAGAACATGTTGGTGTGTCAGCGGCAGCAAATGGTGGTGGCTCTATGTGGGAGATGGCGCGCATCGGTGGCACGCTGTGACAGAAAAAAAACATGTGGAGTCGGCCATAGGTGGTGATCAGAGGCCATCGGCAAGCAGCTGGCAGTGGATTTGGCAGACGTGGCAGTGAGCTGCGTCATGTGGCTGGAGGGTTGTAGTCCAGCTCGACTGTAGAGGCAAGACCCCACATAGACCCATGGGGTGGTTTGGAGATGAGAAGACCATAGCATCATGGGAAGAAAAAACTATCCTGCTTCTGTGAGCTGGGCTAGGTATTAGAGTTGGCCCGGCATGCCAGACCGGGCTGAGCCCAGCCGGTTCAAGTCGGGTTGGCACAGTAGTTCGGGCCTAGCAGATTCGGGTCGACCCGGCACAATGGGTCGGGCCCAGTCAGTTTAGGCCAGGCCCAGCCGGTTCGAGCTAGTCCCAGTGGGCCAATTCGACACGATGGGTCGGGTCGAGGACCTTGAGCTGGGTTGGGTCAGTCTCACAAGGTCAGACAAGACTCGGACCCCACAGTCCTCTTTTCACTAAAACACTCATATCTTCCATATCATACGTCTGATTGAAGATCCATTTGTGAAATTGGGACCCTTGATTTGAGGTGGTAGTTTTTTATAATCTAAGTAGGTTTTTGTGGAAGTTGAAATATGATAGATGTCTTGAGTAGTAGATTCTCCCGGAATCAAGTGTGCTATGAGTGGAGAATCATGCGGCTGACTGTGATGAGCGGATCTAGGTGACCCAGTAAGCCAAATTGATGAGTGAGTCTAGGTGACCTAGCAGTCCAAAGTGAATAGTAGGTCTAGGTGACCCAGTAGTCCTAAGTTACAAATTGGTCTAGGTGACCCAGTAGGCTTAAGTGACTGGCAGTTCTAGGTGACCCAACAATCCTAAGTGGTGAGCGGGTCTAAGTGACCTAGTAGGCCTAAGTGACTCATCAGGGATGAGTGCCTCAGTAGAACCAGGTGTTTAGTTTTTATGACAGATAGT
Source organism: Viscum album (assembly GCA_963277665.1). Classification (NCBI taxonomy): domain Eukaryota; kingdom Viridiplantae; phylum Streptophyta; class Magnoliopsida; order Santalales; family Viscaceae; genus Viscum; species Viscum album. The sequence continues at coordinate 904,447,069 of OY728151.1, forward strand.
ATTTCTTTTCATACTTTATATTATACCTGTGTGAGATGAATCTACTGACTCTCTTGACTGTACTTCTTAGAGGCTGCACTTTGTGTACCTCTTTGGTAGTCTGATTTTTGTATTACTTTATTGTATACCTTTGTGTTTTGGGGTACCTAATGAGTATTGTTTTAATCATCCCAGCATGGGATATGCCTGCACATGTCGTGTCTTGTTCAAAATATTGATTCATTGATGGGGTCCTTGGTGGATTGGGGCTAGGTGGTTCTTAGAGTGACCCGACAGATGAGATGTGTTTCTGCGGCTTCAGACAGCTATTTCTGTACCTACCCTTTAGGTAGGGTTTTCTATAGAGGAGTTCCAAAGACTTGTACTTTTACTTTTCTATTTTAGTTGGGATTATATTCTGGACCTGTTTACCTTCAGTTTTCTACTTTCATACATTTTATTAGTTTAGTTATTCTATTCACCTACCAGTATCTGTGGCTTGGAGTTGTATACGTCTGTATAGGTACTTAATAAAATGCCTTCTATTTTTTGGGATATTTCTACTCGGTGTTAGTCATCGTCCCCTATCCTATGGGAGGAAAGCTTGAAGTAGTCATGGCATGGTCCCTGAGGGATAATTTGTGACAAAGTGGTATTAGAGAGAGTCGGTTCTACCTTAATAACATAGAGTTTATGATTTAAGTTTGGGTAAATAGTGTTAAGTGTTTCAAGTCTGGATTTCAGGTTAAGAAATCCAGTGTTGGTGCGGCGGCCGACATATCCATACACCAAGCCCCCGAATTCTGAATTTTGACTCGGTATGTGCAAGAACTAGTTATAGGGGAAAACAATGGTAAATGTATCATATAGGAATGGGTTGAGGTTTCTATGTCCTTCCTCAGTTAGTTCACCAGGTATACTCTATTGATCATGGTATATCTTATTTTGTTTCAAGATGCTTCTACATAGACATCTAGCCAGGATTCCACCATGTGATCATGAGGATGATCTTTAGGGTGACAAGATGGGTACTAGGGTTCATACTAGAGATAGCACCACTGAATAGTGTACTAGATATACCATCACTTATGGAGTATCATATGGTACTCGTAGTACCAACAGATCATATGTGCAGACTAATCACACTTCATGAGTTTCAGTGACAGAGACCCCTCAAGTTCCAAGTCAATCCCGATTTATAGGTGGATAAGGACTTGCTTGAGGTGGTGAACAAGTTTTCCATCTATTCATAGAACCATTAGATTAGATGGGGTTATGGTAGTGAGCCTTCTATGTGGATTAGCAGGGCGATGGTGGGGTTTATATTACCTGATCTTACGATGACGTGACTCTTTTGTGGATAGAGCTTGAGAACCTTTCTCAAATAAGAGGCTCTCACTATAAAATCTAAGGGTTGTGTGTGCCCATGAGATTTTACAGTTTCGGTAGGATGACATGTCGGTTGTTGATTATTCATGGAGGCATACTGAACTTTCCAAGTACTCAATGAATATGATTTGACCAGTGATTCAGGGCTCGAACCTCTGAGAAAGGTGTGTTTAGGGAAATATGATCCAGAACTATTACTCTGTTCACTCCTGCTTATGCTAGAGTGCTAGAGAAAACCTTTGTGGTTGAAATTCCATTAGATAAGTGGGTACAGCTAGTAGATGATAGCAGTGGGAAAGAAATAGAAGAGACCTCAGAAGTAGAAGCTGATGTCAGTATTAGAGACTTAGACGTGTGATGCGTTCTGAGAGGAGTTCCCAGGATAGAGTTTTTATAGATCAGGGCTCATAGGGTGAGTACAATAAACCTAGATAGAGGTAATGATTTTCATAAGACGGTCGAGGGAATATTTCTAGATATTTTCCATCCCATCGAGGTGTTGATAGGGAAATAGTGTATGGGCCACCGAAGCGGAGATAGTGATAGGAACACTTGGATCTGAAAGGCGGAAAATGTGGAAGAGGAGCAGGGGATCAACATGAGGTGGTATACATTTTGACAGGTTACAACCACCACCCCAATGTGGTCCACACTAGGCTCAGGGTGTTGTAGGACAGGGGAAGTGGGTTGCTACATGCAGTCAAGGCATATGACCCAAGGGATCTAGGAATTATTCGAGGTATGTCCTATGTCTAATCTCAGCTACTGTGTTAATAAAAACAGGTTATAGTCATTCTTTTTTGTCATGAATATTGTTCAAGACCTAGAGTTTCCAGTTAAACCATTGAATTGAACCTTACATATAGAAATACCTATAGGAGTATACTTGATAATAACACTTATGTTGACAGTGTGATCTGACCCTTGAGGTAAGAGTTTTGGTTGGAAACTCTTGGTAACAAGGTCGAGGCCTTACGATGTTAGTTGGGTATGGACTCATCATCCATAGTTGATGCTCAAATTGACTATTTTAGGAAAAAGGATGTGGTATGTTTGCAGTATTGGAATTGAGTTTTTATTGGTAAGTAAAAAAGGAAACCCAGGCAGCATAGGATAGACTCATGCATAGGAGGGTGAAACCAATCACTCTTCAGTTGGCTATCATGACCCTCAGTGCAGTGGAAGAGACAATTCCTTACTTTCCTGCAGTAGTGGATGAGTACAAGAACATATTTCCATTATATGTTATTAGAATACCTCCTCATAGGGAGGTATACTTATGTATTGACTTGCATCCCAAGACAACACCAATATCTACACCGGTATATCAGATGTCTACCATAGAGCTTTGTGAATTGAGGGTATAGCTGAAGTACTTAAAGAGGAAGGGCTTCATGTGACCCATTGTTTCACCATGGGTACCCCAGAATTGTTTTCCAAGAAGGTAGATGGTATCTTGAGGTAATGTGTGGACTTTTGGCACCTGAATCCGGTGACCGTGAATAAAAAGTATCAACTGCTAAGGATTGATGATCTCCTCGATCAGATGAATAGATCAATATGGTTCTCTACAGTTGAGACCAAATGAGTAGAACTATGGGCCCCAGGACCTTGAGTTGGTAGGGGTAGTCTTCACATTGAAGATGTAGGAACACTGCCCTATGGGTTAACAGTTTACCATCTACTCTAACCACAATATTCCCAGGTATATCTTCTCTTGAAAGTATTTGAACTTGCAAAAGGGATGATGGCTAGAGATCCTCTAGAACTATGACTTTGAAGTAGTCTATACTCTTGATAAGGGAAATGTGGTAGAGGATGCTCTCAACATGAGATTCATTTCATAGTTTCTGAATGATGAAACAGAACATTTAGCCTTGTTATAGTTATTCATCCTGGATAGAGATGATTCAGCTTACCTCCAATGGGTGGTTGTTACCAATCTACACTTAAAGTGATTCAGGGAGTCACAACTCGATGATACCAACTTTGAGCCTTTAAGTGCTCAGTTGTCCACACGGAATATCCCTAATGGATATTTGAAAGGTGGGGAGCATGTTGTTTCTTTTATGAGACACATAGTAGTAGCAGTGGACACCTAGAGTGATGAGATGCATAGTGATATGCATGTGGGTGTCAAGGTGGACACCATGGATGATGGAACAGGTTGAAGTCAGTCTTAATTATTGATATAAAAGTTGATTTCTTGTTAAATCAGTTTTTTGGTTTGTCAACACTCTGTGTCGGGCCCCTGTGCTATGAAGGGGTCACTCTTTTCTTCCTTATAGTTCTAAGAAGAGAGTGAAAAAGGATATCGATGAACTTTGTGACATGTTTATCACGTACATACAGGGGAAATGATACCATCTAAGTGATAATTGTATAACTCATCATGTTGATCACTTATTAGCTTTTTGGGAATAGAGTCCTATAGAGATTTTGGGATGCCTATACGTTCAGGAGATAGTTTGACTCCACGGAGTCCCATCAACGATAGTCTAAGATCAAGGTGCATGTTTTACATCCCGGTTATATAAGGGATTATAGGAGGCATTTGGTGTAACACCCCAAGCTTCCACGGTATGTTTCCATTTGAATAATTCAATAGCTTTCATTGTATGCAACTTTGAGATTCTAACACACCGCGACCAATCAAACTAGCCGTTATGAATAGTAATACCCACTTTTTGAAATTTTATAAATTTTATTTTTTAAAATAGAATTCACTTTTTAATTCTGAATATTGAAATTATATTAGGGTGAATTTTTGGTACTTTTGTGAAAACTTTCAATTTTTGATGAATAGTGGAAAATACTAAATTTTAATTAAAACAACATTTTTAATCAAAATAATTTATAGTGTAAAATTATACATTTGAGTGGTTTTAAAGTATAATTAGATTATATTTTTATCATTTAATATATTTTAGGTCATTTTATGTAATATCACATTTAAACTAGACATAAACAAGTGTCAATCTTCTGATAGTTATTATTTCTTAAAAATGCACTTTTTGTTTTCACAACATGAATTAATTTTAAACTAATTTCTGTCACTTCTGTATTTTAAATTTGGAAAAATGGATTCCATATTTGGAATCAGGAGGTCCAATTTGTGCAAATATGTAACTTTTATTTTTATACATTATGAATAATTACTTCGGTAAATATTTTATTTACCATGGTTAAAGGGTAAATCCGGTAAATAAGGGTAACAAATAATATTATAATAATATTAAATTACCCTAACATGTGTCCTATTCCTATTGTTTGGTATATATTTCTGACCATGGTCATCCTTGGGTTGATTTATGGACCCCATGGAGCTACTTGGGAGTGAAAATGACAATTTATATTAATTAATTTAAAGTAAAGACAAAAATGAAATAAACATATATCTTTTAGTAAAAGAATTTTTACATGGGGTTATATAAGTTATATTTTCAACTATAAATACCCATTATAAATATATAAAGATTTCCTACATAATTTTATTTTATTTATAATTTTTATACATTAAATAATTAAATTTATTTATGACACAATGATGATAGAGTAATTACCTTATTAGTGAAAGATTCAAATAAATGGTATTATAAATATTAAAATAAATATAATTTCAAAATATTTATGACATCCACGAATTTTTTAGGTTAATATGACATTTTATGGTTGATTCAATGTATTTGGTTTAAAGTAATCAAGTTTTTATGACTTTCACAAAAAACAAATACTAAATAGTGTCAAAATTGACATAAATGAGTTTTTAAAACAAATATTATATTATTAAATTATATAATAGTACCAAAAAACTAAGGCTCTACCAAAGAACTTATATAATTATAGGTATATTAATAATTAACCACATGGGGTTCTCTTGGCTTGTTATAGTAAGTTTATTAACCATATAATATAAAAATACAAAGAGACATGGTAAATGTCAAACTATTTAACTAAGAGTTATATCTAAAAGATAAGGTTAATATGGTGACCTAAACCTATATAAAACCTATTGGTTGAGATTTTTTCAACCCATACCCACCTTATCCTCTAAATAAATCATTTTTGTCCATTATAAAGTGAAAATTATTTTATTATAAATGTGGGAAGAAACACCCTGGTACTTGCCTGAAGGGAATGGGAGTCGGTTACAAGTGTGGTGAAAAAGGCCACCAAGCTCATGATTGAAAGGGAAATAAAGAGGCTATAAATGTTGAATAATACAATTGTAGAGAAAAGGTACATTATTCAAATGAATTCCCTAAGCACCAAGGGAACTTACCTCAAAAAAGGACAAGAGATAAAGGACAAGCTTATGTGATCACTACTGCTGATGTTGAAGCTCCGAAAGACGTGGTGGTAGGTAATTTAATGGTTTCATAAAGTTTAGCCAATGATTTATTTGATTCTGGATCACCACATTATTTCATATCTTCCCGGTTTTCTAAGAAAATTAGTTATTTTCAATTTCACTTAATAATGGACTTGTCGATCAAAACTCCTAAGGGAATTATCAACGCAACAAAGTTTTTTGAATCAGTTCCCATTAGGGAATATAAAAGATATTTATCTACTGATCTCATCGCCATACCCAAGATTGAATTAGATATAATACTTGGAATGGATTGGATTTCAGACCATGATGCGAAAATTTATTGTAAGAAGAAGGAGGTTAAAATTTTTTAGGATGATAAGGAGTACCTTATCTTTAGAGCTGAAACGTCACCACCTCATTTGTATCTGGATCCACCCCCAGTAGCTCTACTAAATTCAATTATTGAGGAGGAAGAGAATGAAATAATTATGGGTGAAGAAAATAATGTTCGAATAGAGTAAATACCTATTGTGAAAGAATATGTTGATGTGTTTCCAGAGGATTTACCTAGACATCCTCCAGAATGAGAAATTGAGTTTTCTATTGATTTAATTCCTGGTTCAAGGCCCATATCAAATAACCCTTATAGAATGGACACTGTTTAATCAGTGGAACTAAATAAAAAACTAGATAAATTGAGTAATAATGTATTTATTCACCCTAGTTTTTCTCTATGGGGATCCCCTATCCTTTTTTTTAAGAAGAAAGACGGGTCTATGAGGTTGTGCATTGACTACATAGAGATAAATGTTATAACAATAAAGAAAAAGTATACCCTACATTTAATTGATTATTTATTAGACCAACTTCATGGAGATCAATATTTTTCAAATATTGACCTTTGATCTAGATATCATCAGTTGTGTGTGAAGAAGGAATACATTCTGAAAATAGCATTTCGAACCAGGTACGGGCATTACGAGTTTACAGTGATGCCTTTTGGATTGACTAATGCACCCTCTATCTTCATGGATTTAATGAATAGAGTTTTCAAGGAATATCTTGATGACTTTGTAGTGGTATTTATTTACAATATCTTGATATACTCAAAAATCTACAAGATCATGAAAATCACTTGTTCACTATTCTGAAAACCCTCAGAAAAATTAATTATATGGGAAGTTTAGAAAGTGTGAATTGTGGATTCAAGAGATTTATTTTCTTGGTCATATTATCTCTAAGGATGGAATCTCTGTTGATCCTTTAAAGCCTAAGTCAATTCAATAATAGCCAGCACCGACGAGTATAACTGAGGTACACAGTTTTATTGGTTTAGTAGGTTATTATTGACGTTTTGTCCATAATTTTGCCCGGTTGGCTAACCCATTAACCAAGATCACACGTAAAGGGGTCAAATTTTTTTAGAAAAAGGAGTGTGGAGAATTATTTCAATAACTAAAGAGAAGATCAGTCAACACTCCTATCTTGACTCTACTATCAGGGAACTATGGGTTTGTTATTTATAGTGATACTTCAAAAAAAGTACTTGGTTGTGTCCTTATGAAGAATAATAGAGTTATTACCTATGCATCACGACAACTAAAAATTCAGGATAAAAACTATCCCACTCATGATCTTGAGTTACAAGCTGTAATATTTTCTCTGAAGATATGGGGACACTATCTCTATGGTGAAAAATGTAAGATTTATACTGATCACAAGAGTTTGAAGTATATTTTCTCACAAAAATAACTCAACATGAGGCAAAGGAGATTGCTTGAACTACTCAAGGCTTATGATTGCACAATACACTTCCACATGGGGAAGGAAAATAAGGAGGTAGATGCTTTGAGCAGAAAGGATCATGGAGTTTTGAACAAGATGATAGTTGCAAGGGGTCATATTTTCATGGATCTAGTAAAGATGTATATGGAAATAACCATGGAAGGTGAAACATCAATAATTTTTCAAATGGTTTCTAGACCAACTTTACTAGAAAGGATAAAAAGTTCTCAGACTAATAATGAGGAGTTTCAAAAGAAGATTAAATCTATAAATTATGGTATATTGAGTGACTTTGTATATGAAGATGTAATTTTGAAATTTGGGAAGAGACTTTGTGTTCCCGATATACCTGATCTAAAAATGGAATTTTTTGGTGATTCTCATAGCTACAATTTCTATATACACCCTGGGAGCACCAAGATATATATATATATTTGAAGGAATATTTTTTGTGGGACAATATGAAGATGGAGATTACTGATTTTTAATCAAGATGTATGGTTTGTAAACAAGTGAAAGCTGGAAGGCAACAGCCTGGGGGAGTCCTGCAACCTCTTTCCATACCTGAGTGGAAATGGGATAATATTACGATGGAATTTGTATTAGGGCTACCAAATACTCTTAGAAGGAATGATGCAATATGGGTCATTATTGATCGTCTTACCAAGTCAGCAAATTTTCTTGCTATAAAAGAAGATTTACCAATTGAACGTCTAGAAAAACTATATATTAATGAAGTTGTAAGACTCAATAGTGTACCCCTATAGATTGTTTCTAATAGAAATCCTTGTTTTACATCAAGACTCTGAAAAAGTCTTCAAAAGGCCTTTGATACTGAACTATGTTTGAGCACTGCTTACCACCCTCAAATTGATAGATTTTCAGAAAGGATTATTCAAACCTTATAAGACATGTTGAGATCTTTCTCACTTTACTTTCTAGGTATGTGGGATCAGTATTTACCTCTGGTTAAATTTTTTTATAATAATAGCTTCCATTCAAGTATTCAGATGGCACCATATGGAGCGTTATATGTAATGAGATGTCGCACACCAAATTTTTGGGATGATGTTGGTGACAGAAAACTTGTAGGCCTAGAAATTGTTGGGGAAACAATGGAAAAAGTGAATATTATTCAAACCCACATCAAAGTAGCTCAAATTAGCCAAAAGAGATATGCTGATAACCGAAGAAAGGATTTGGAATTTCAAGTAGGAGATCATGTTTTCTTGAAGGTATCTACATGGAAGGGTGTTATACAATTTGGTAATAAGGGTAAATTGAGTCCCAGGTACATTAGAACTTTAGAAATTCTATAATGAATTAGATTTGTGGCTTATCATTTGGAAATGCCACCAATTCTCTCCAAAGTTCGTGATGTGTTCCACATATCAGTGTTGAGAAAATACATGTCTGACCCAACACATGTACTCACCTATGAGGAAACTGAACTGGAACCTAATCTATCTTATTGTTAAGATCCTGTTAAGATTATTGATACCAGATAACAAGTGTTACGAAACCGGAAAACTAGTCTGGTAAAAGTTCTATGGAGAAACCATAAGATGGAAGAGGCAACATGGGAACCCGAGGAAGTTATGATGAAAAACCACCCGAATCATTTTGTGTGGTAGTATTATAGAAATTTTGAGGATGAAATTATTAGAAATAGGGAACAATGTAACACCCCAATCTTCCATGGTATGTTTCCCTTTGAATAATTCAATAACTTTCATTGTACGCAACTTCGAGATTCTAAGACACCGCGACCAATCAAACTAGACCTTATGAATAGTAATACCCACTTTTTGAAATTTTATAAATTTTATTTTTCAAAATGGAATTCATTTTTAAATTTTGAATATCAAAATTATCTTAGGGTGAATTTTAGGTACTTTTCTGAAAACTTTAAATTTTTGATGAATACAGAAAAATACTAAATTTTTAATTAAAAACAACTTTTTTAATCGAAATAATTTATAGTTTTAAATTATACATTTGAGTGATTTTAAAGTATCATTAGATTATATTTTTATTATTTAATATAATTTAGTTCATTTTATGTAATATCACATTTAAACTGGACATAAACAAGTGTCAATCTTTTAATAGTTATTATTTCTTAAAAACACGCTTTTTGTTTTGACAACGGGAATTAATTTTAAATTATTCTCTTCCACTTCTATGTTTTGAATTTGGAAAAATGTATTCCATATTTGGAATCAATATGTCAAATTTTTTAAATGGGTAAATTTTATTTTTAGACGTTATAAATAATTACTTTGGTAAATATTTTATTTACCATGGTTAAAGGGTAAATCCGGTAAATAAGGGTAAAAAATAATATTATAATAATATTAAATTAAACTAACATGTTTTCTATTCCTATTGGTTGATACATTTCTGACCATGGTCATCCTTGTGTCAATTTTGGGACCCCATAGAACCACTTTAGAGTGATAATGACACTTTATATTAATTAATTTAAAGTAAAGACAAAAATGACATAAACATATATCTTTTAGTAAAACAATTTTTACATGGGGTTATATAAGTTATCCTTTAGAATATTAATACTCGTTAAAATATAAAAATATTTCTTACATAATTTTATTTTATTTATAATTTTTATACATTAAATAATTAAATTTATTTATGACACAATGATGATGCAATAATTACCATATTAATGAAAAAATCAAATAAATGGTATTATTAATATTAAAATAAATATAATATCAAAGTTTTTATGACATCCAAGAATTTTATAGGTGAATATGACATGTTATGATTAATTAAATGTATTTGGTTTGAAGTAATCAAGTTTTGATGACTTTCACAAAAACAAAATACTAAATAGTGTCAAAATTGACATAAATGAGTTTTTAAAACAAATATTATATTATTAAATTATATAATAGTCTTAAAAATCTAAGGTTCTACCAAAGAACTTATATAATTATAGTTATATTATTAATGAACCACATGGGGTTCTCTTGGCTTGTTATAGTAAGTTTACTAACCATATAATATAAAAATACAAAGAGACATGGTAAATGTCAAACTATTTAATTAAGAGTTAAATTTAAAAGATAAGGTTAATATGGTGACCTAAACCTGTCTAAAACCAATTGGTTGAGAGTTTTTCGACACATATCAATCTTATCCTCGAAATAAATAATTTTGGAGCCATTATAAACCGAAAATTATTTTATTATAAAATAATATTTTATGCTTTTCCTAAAGTGACCCTCACCTCTCTTATAAAAGGGTACTTCCCCTTATCTTAGTTCACACCTCCAAATCCATTTGGTTCATCCAAACTCTGCACAAATATCTTCTAAACTATACTCCCTTAAACCTAGAGGCCTTACTTTGATCATAAATCCAACCTAAGGAGCCCTTTTGATCAACTCAAAAGGAAACACCTCAAGAAGAGGTAATAATTTCATTACCCAAGTTTTTTCAAGTTCTTTTCTTCTTCCACTTCCTCGTTATTTGTTGTTTCCATACCAAAATAATAAATCCAGTACCTTCTACATAATATGATGTTATTATAAATATGGTACAACCATATTCATTATTCTATCCATCCTATAAATGACAAATTCACCATACGTGCGTACGTATGGCTTACTGTCTCCAAGTCTTGGTGTAGTTTGTTATTCAAACACTACATTATTTGGATGGGTATAATAATGAGTACAACTGATTTAAATAATAAATATAACATGATAATGATTCTTTATATATGATATATCATCCAATTACATACTATTTCACCATCAATATAATGATATTGTCTCTCGAGCGTACGTAAGGATTACCGTCTCCACGAACGTGATGAGATTCATTCCCCATCGTTATCATTCAAGAATAATTTTCATTTTATGATTAAAAATATTGTTTATAAACATAATATAATTATGTATATTAATAAAATACATCATATACATAACAAACATGGCTTACAAAACCAATCATATAAAGGAAAACGAATCAGTTAACATCTGAAACGATGATAATACTAAAATATTATTAAAAAGCAGTATTAGAAGATCATATATGATATCATATTTATGTATACAATTATTTTATAATTTAATAACAATGATTTAACTATTATACTGGAGTTTAACATACCCTCTACTAAGAAAAATTATAAGGTAAGGGTTAATTATACAATCTCTTTACTTATCCAAGGTTGTTAATACGTAAGTATCTACTGAGACCTCTTTATCATCCACATCCATGTTTTCCTAAAAATGTAATTCAAATAAAATTACTATTTACTAGACTATGATTTAAAGTCATTTATACCCTTATTTGACAACATATGTTTTGAAAGGAATCTTTCCATCGTTTTCTAAACAAGGTACTTTATGACCTTCTCGACAAAATTAAGGTAAGAATGTCTTTTTTTAATTTATATGGCGTGTGCAGCTATTTTCTGCCATTATAACATTATCGAAGCTTCTCATACAAGATTATAAGAATATTTTCAAAATAAATGCTTTATTTTATAATTATATTACTTTTAAATGATTTCAAAATAGAAAGATATATTCTCTACAAAAAAATTTGATTCCATCTATGTCAACATCCTTTGATGTATTTTAATCTTGTTTGAAGTTGATTTATTATGATACAAATATTACATATTGTATTGAAGGTTTTGTGATATGTTGACTATGGATGTTTTATTTTTACACCATTCAGGGTTTATGGATAAAATATATTCATTTCGTATTCTAGTTTTAATATGAATGTTTATGTTATGTTTAAACCTTTTCATATGAGGAATGAATTAGACTTAGTAAGTGACGGGTGGAGCCCACTATAGATCCTCGATGCATCGGTAGGTCTCATGAGACAAACTAGTGTCTTGGAATAAGTCCTTGACAAAATATTATTTGTAGTCTTGGCACAAGGCCTTGACTATGTGGTTATGAAGTCTGGCATTATGCATTCCATCATTATAAAATTGGCTATTGATATTGCATGTGATTATTAGACTAGTATAATATCCATGTGAATAAGAAAATGGAATTATTTGATTTATATTAGCCATATTATGCATAATTTTATGTTTAAAAGTCTTATGTTTTAGTCTTATACATTTCCTTAAATGTTTATTCCTATTTATGAAAGTTTCTCCTATATTTTTTCTTTACTAAGCATCTGAGCTCATCCCTTTCTATGTTTTATTTTTTCCAGAATGTGAAGAAGTATTTTATGGTTGACCAGTAGGGATAGTCTAAGGGATATAAGTGTGTTCAAAAGGGACAAAATGTTTTTGTTGTTTTTATCTCATGATGTAATGTAAAACTTATGTATGTATCTAGTACTTAGAAGGATACTAAACTAATCGGTCTTTCAGGACATAATTACTTAAATAATGCCAATGTTATGTAAAAATGCACTGACTCTAGCTAACTAGGGTCGAGGAATTAAATTTGGGACTCATATGTTCTTGAGCATAGCTTTCCACCTGTAGACAGATGGCCAAACGGAGCGGACCATTTAGGTCCAAGAGGACATGCTACATGCTTACATCCTCTATTTTGGTTGGAGTTGGGAGGACCACCTACCTCTGGTGGACTTTTCATACAACAAAAACTACCACTTCACCATTAGTATGGAACCATTTGAGGACTTGTATGGGTAACGCTGAAGGTCTCCACTTATCTAGACTAACCCCAGAGATTCAGCACATATGGGCCCAGAGATGGTGAAAGCTACTATAGAAAATGTTCAAGTTATCTAGGAGCGGATGAAGACTACACAGATCTGTCAGAATTACTATGTTGATAGGACACAGATACCCTTAGAGTTTGAGGAGGGAGACCATGTGTTTCTTCAGGTCTCTCCTCAACGTGGGATATGAAGATTTGGCCAGGGCGACAAGTTATCTCTAAGGTTCATCGGACCTTTTCTGTTACTATGTAGAGTGAGAGAGGTGGCTTACCTTTTGGATCTACCTCCATAGTTAGAGTGGGTGCATGATTCTCTCCACATATCTCAGCTGAGAAGATACATACACGACCCATCACACGTCACTGACTAGGGTGATATGGATGTTAATGATGAGGTGACTATTGTGGAGTTTCTAGTGGAGATCGAGGATCAACAAGAGAGGACCCTCTGTGGGTGATCAATTCCTCAAGTTCGCATTTGGTGGCAACATAGAAATATCTAGGAGAGCACGTTGGAGCGGGAGGCTTAGGTTCGTGCTCGTACCCTCATTTCTTTGGGAATCCCTTGGTTTGGATTTTGGGGATGTAAATCCTTAAGGTGGGGATATTTTAATGACTCGGATTTTCCCAGTTTTATTTTTATAAAATTTCTAGGAAAATTATATGCCCAGGTGCTTAGACGACGTGAAAATATGAGGCCTGGTGTGCCCGGAATGGTCCGTAAAAAAATGTTTAGTTTTTAAATAGCATGCATGAGTGGTTTTTCTAAAAAATTGGAATAACTCTAAAACAGGTGCCAGAATCAGAAATCAAAGGGCATCGTTGCATTCAGGATGGTAGTTTTACCCTAGGCATGACTTAAATTTAGTCGGTGCGGGCCTCTAGTGAGAAAACATGAAAATGGAATAACCGTAAATAAAATAATTAAATAAAATTTATTTTATTTTCAACTCCTATAACTCATAAATGGTAACTCATATTGGAACTCTAAGAGTACCTTTGAGGTCATGAGGTTGTGCTTTCCTTAGGTAGGGAATAACCTCGACCTGTATGAGTCGAGGGTAAAATTTATATTTTTGGTGTTTTAAATAAAAATAAAATAAACTTTAGAAAGTTTATTTTATTCAAAAATGTTTCGCTGCAATGCTATGTTGATCTAGCTATTTCATTTCATAAATGAAACAGTGTAACGATGTTATAACTCAAGAATAATAGAAACGTTGTTTCATTTAATAAATGAAACAACATAACGACGTGGTGACTCAATGTAACAGAAACACTGAAACATGTTTCCTTCATTAGGTTGATTAATAGAGATATGGGATTAGAGGGGATCCTATAGTTTTCTATGAATCCTTGGAAAAAAATCATTGGTGAATGGAGAGCGACGAAGAATAATGAATGATGATGGATCAACGAATAGATTCGGATCATACGTCGAAGGATTGACTAACAATGAATGCAGGATTCACCCTTCATCAGTAATGGATCCAAATCAATGTATGGGTTTATTTATAAGTGATTACATTTCCCTATTCTTCTCTTATAAATGAAGAATTTAGATCAACTCACTAATAAGTTGATCTACGGGTCGATCGTTTTTGCGGGTTTGGGAATTCTTTTGTGGAAATTTAATGGGAAGTATACCTTTATGATTACTACCTTTATTTATGTTTTTTGTAATTCTGCTAAAAAATGATTTAAGGCCGACATGAAAAAAGGCTTCGATATTTATTTTTGTTTTTCTGGTATTCTCTCCAACCCCTTGTTCTAGCATTCTTCGCCGACGGACCCCTGTGGTCGCATCGAGCTTTTCCAAGAGGTCCCAAACGTGGTCAGACCCTCAGAGAAAAGGAAAGATGCTTTAAAGCATTTGGAAGTGAGGAAGATGACCCAAAGATCTTGAAGGTTCTCACGGTTTAGAAAATGGACCACTGGGGCGAGTCTGATGGCCCGCAGAAGAACCCGATGGCGCGCCGGTGATGGCTAGTGAAGGCATGCGGTGGCGGCCACATACGGAAGGTGGAACACGCCGGCAGAGTACCATGGCAGAAGAATAAGCTCGCGGCATCGACTGTGGGTGTCGAGCAAAGGATGTTGACAGGTGGCTTCTGCAGACGTGGCAGTGAGCCGCATCATGCGGCTGGAGGGCCACGGTCTAGATGGACCATGGAGGCAAGACCTCACAGCGACCCACAGAGTGGTTCGGCGACGCGGCGTCTGCCGTGTCCCAGGTGGAACAAACCGGCCTGATTTTGTGGGTTGGCGTAGTGGGCTGGCCCAGTGCAGCAGACCAGACCGAGCCCAGCCGGTTCGATCCAAGCTAGCACAACAGGCCTGGCCGATCCGGTTCGGGCTGGGCATAGTGGGTTGGGTTAACCTGATGGGTCGGACCGGACCCGGACCCAAAAATCCCCTTTTCACTAAAAGGATCATATCTTCCAAATTGTAGACAAGATATTTGTGGCTTTGGGACCCTCGTAATGAGGCGGTCCTTTTGACATACTCTAAGTGGGTTTTCGTGAAAGTTTAGATATGACGAATGACTTGCAGATTAGATTCTCCCAAAATCAATCATGCTATGAACAAAAATCATGTGGCTGGCTGTGATGAGCAGGTCTGGGTGAACCAACAGTCCAAAGTGATAAGCGGGTCTAGGTAACCCAGCAAGCCTAAGTGACGATAGGGTCTAGGTGACTCGGAAGGCCTAAGTAACGAGTGGGTCTATGTAACCCAACGGGCCTAAGTGATGAGCAGGTCTTGGTGACCCAGTGAGCCAAAGTGACTCCTCGGGGATGAGTGCCTCAGTAGTACTAGATGTTTAGTGTTTACAAATTATATTCTTTCTTTTCATACTTTATATTATACATGTTTGATCTGACTCTAGTGACCCTCTTGACTTCAATTCTTAGAGGTTGCACTTCGTGTACCTCTTTGGTAGTCTGCTTTTTGTATTGCTTTGTGGTATACCTTTGTGGTTTGGGGTCCCTACTATGTATTGTTTTACTCACCCCCGTACAGGCTTCTCCTACACATATTTTGTTTTTTGCAGATGATTGATGCTTTGACAGAGTCCTTGGTGGACCGGGTCCAGGTGGTTCTTAGAGTGACGAGATAGACAAGATGTTCTTCTATGGCTTCATATAGCTATTTATGTACCTACCCTTCAGGTAGGGTTTTCTACGTAGGAGTTCAAGAGACTTTTACTTTTACTTTTTTTCACTTGGGATTTTATTATGGCCCCATTTACCTTTATTTTTCTTTTATTTTACCTCGTGTTTGTTTATTAAGTATGTTCACCTTCCAGCATCTATGGCTTGGAGTTGTGTGCATGTGTACAGGTACTTAGGAAAATTTCTCCCATTTTTTTGGGTTATGCCTACTCGGTGCTAGTCACCAGCACCTGGCCTATGGGAGGCGGGCTTAGGGTAGTCATGGAACGGGCCCTGGGGAACGGTTTATGACAAACCTCACCCAAATTTTATGACTTTAAGGTTGAACTTGATAATTTATCCTTAAATAATCCACATTCTTTAAACAAATTGAGGCTTTGGAAGAACTGTCATTTTTCCCTTACCAAAGGCATGGGTAAAATCTTATGACCATCCCTAATAAAATGTTTTCGATGATATTAAAGCTATTACTCATATTAGATGATTAGTTTTAAATGAGGTTGAACATCATGTCTTTGTTTCACACATAGAACCCTTAAATATTGATGATTCTATTAGTGATAAAAATTGGTTATATGTAATTATAGAGGAGTTAACCAGTTTCAAAGGAATAATGTCTAGAATTTCATTAAAAGACTCGATTTTCATCAAGTTATTAGTACAAAAAGGGTTATTATAAATAAATAAGATGAGAAATGCAACATCTTTCATAGTAATGCTCAAATTATAGCCAAATTATATAATCAATAATAATGAATTAATTGCCTTAAGGCATTTGATCCCACTACTAGGATTAAGTCCATTAGAATCTTATTGGCATTCACTGCTCATTTAAATTTTAAACTTTTAAAAGTGGATGTTAAATGTTGTTTTTTGAATGGTTTTATTTTCGGGAAGGTTTTTATTGAACAACCTCCCAGTTTTGAAGAATCAAAATTTCAAAATCACGTTTTCAAGTTAACTAAATCTCTTTTTCATTTAAAAAAAATCCCATTATACTTATAATGAATGGTTGAATAGATTTATTTTATAAAATAATTTTAAAACTTAAAAGGCTTGTTCAACTTTTTTTAAAATATATTTCAAATGAATTATTAGTTGTTCAAATTTATGTCTATGGAATCATTTTCAATTCTTCTAAAAAATCTATTAGCAATGAATTTTATGATTTAATGAGAAAATAATTTGAAATGAATTTTATCATAGAACTTATTCTTTTTCTTGGTTTTCAAATTTCTCAAAAATAAAGATTTAATTTTTTAAGTAAAAGAAAATACACTAATGAAATTTTAAAATCTTTTATCATGGATCATGAAAAGAAAATAAGTACACCCATGAGTACTTATTTCAAGATAATATTGAATGAAGCTAGTAAACTAGTTGAGAACATGCTTTATAAAGGTGTGATTATGAGCCTTCTTTACCTTACTATGGCTTGAACAAAAATCATGCTTAGTGTATGACTTTGTGCTCATTTTCAATAAAACCCTATAAAATCACATTTGAAATATCTTAAAATAATTTTTACATATTTAAAAGGCTATAAAAAAATATTTTTGATTTTATCCAAAAGACACCTATTTTGAACTTACATGCTTTTATGATACTGATTTTGGAGAATTCCAATTACATAAGAATGGTACGAGTGGGACTCATCAACTACATGGAAAATACTTCATATATTAGAGTAATAAGAAGCATAATTTTATCTCTTTCAATGGATGAAGAGGAATATATAGCCACTGGGAGTTGTTGTTCCCATATAATTTGGATGAAACATACTCTCTTAGATTATGGGATAAATAAAAATATTTTCCCAATTAATTGTGAAAATATTAGTCCCATTATTATATCTGAAAACAAATTCAACATTCTCACAATAATAAAATTGACCATAGATGCTACTTTTTGAGAGATCACTTCCAAAAATATGATATCTTACTTGATTTTATTAGAAAAAATATTGAATTAGCTGATATGTTTACAAATATCTTTACATTAGATCATTATTATTTTATTAATAGTGAATTAGGTATGGTTTACTTGTGAAACTTATTCATTAATGTTAGAAATATTGAGTTGTTTCAAATTTTTAAATATTTTATTCTCTTTAAAAAATTGAAAGTCATAACATTTTCAAAATATCTAAAACATTAATTTTAGTAAAGTAAATTTAGTTTCATCCTCCTAGAAAATAAATTCTTATCTGTATAAAAAAAAGTGGACATGTTTCTGGTGCAGATTCACCAAGAGGTTATAACCTCGAAAAAGGATAATTGGATTTTTTATCTGATCTTCATCACGAGCATGAGGAGTGGGCCTTTAATGCACATATGGTTTGACACTCTTATGGAATATACTTTATATAATTAACAAAACATTTACATACCATAATTATGGATTAAAAACATATAATTGATCTTAAAATGATTTTTTTCATTTATTTCTTGAATTTAATTATTATATGTCTCCCTGTATTTTTAATTCATCAACTCTGGGAGATCATATCATGTTAAATACTGAAATGTTCCTAGTGGATACACCCACTTTTCTAAAAAATAATTGATCTCATTGAACATAAATTTTATTCTTCAAAGTTTTAATACAATCATGAACTTATTTTAAATAAAAAAATATATAAAGTTTTAGTTCAATCCTAATCTAGATGAAAATATAGTTTCAAAAAAATATACTTTGATGATCAATCATTTTTCTGTATTGGAAAATTAAAAACTTTTAATTATCAAAAATACATTTACACTTGTGAATTTTTACTCAAAAATCTATTTTTTTATTCCAAAGGATCACTTATGATGAGTGATTTATTTTATTTTTTTCTCTAACCCTATTTATTCACTTTTTTAATAGTCAAAAAGGGGTAGAAGTTAATTATTTTAATCTATTTTATATTGATGGGGAAATTTTTGGTATCATTGTAATATTTATTTTTTTAGTCTCACTTAATTTGGGGAGAAATGGAGAAATTTATGGTAATGTTAAAGTATTTAATTTTATATATTATTTTAAATATATCTTAAATAAAAATTGTTTTGAACTTGTTTTTTGTTCAAAATTTCTTAAATTCAATTGTTTTAATATTTTTATTATTGAAAAAAAATATCATATCATATTTAATTTCATTGTGAAAAATTGAAATCCATTTTTGAAATTATCTTTGGTTTATTCTAAGGGTTTTTTATCGTCAAAAGGGTAGATATTGTTATAACTAACACTCTTATATTGTTTTATGGATCAAAAACACCCTTTTCATATTATAACATTTTCAAATTGAGTGTATTTCATTATTTGTGTTTGATCATAGACATAGGTTTTCAATGGTCTAAAAGAAAGGATCCAATTTGAATGATTAATACCAAGAGAGGATTCAATATAGTCTATTACCATGGGATAATTGGTGGGATTTTATCATCTAGTCGGTAGCATTGGATAGAAGACTAAACCTATTGGAATATCACCAGATGCTCGGTGGAGTGTCACCAGACAGCTGATGGAAAAAGGCAGAAGTGGAATATCTGAAAATATTTTATTTCCTACTTGGTGGTGGCCAGTGGATACCCAGTGGAGTATGTAGTAGCCCAGAAATACATCTACAAGCCTTTTGACTATCCAGTTGCATCAGATGTCTAATATGTGGTGC
This sequence comes from Viscum album, assembly GCA_963277665.1. Classification (NCBI taxonomy): domain Eukaryota; kingdom Viridiplantae; phylum Streptophyta; class Magnoliopsida; order Santalales; family Viscaceae; genus Viscum; species Viscum album. The sequence goes on from OY728151.1 coordinate 904,467,064, forward strand.
TGAGTTAGCAACTCAAATGGCATATTCATGGTGTTCTTAAATGGATCCCTTGGCACCATTACACCACCAACTCGACCCTTGGACCCCTAAAAGATATAAATACATCCCCTAGAATGTTTGGAAATAAATTATTATAAATAATTTTTAATTATAATGATCCATATAAAAAACATGCATTGAATATAATTTTGCTTCCATTGTGCTTCCTATTGAGATCTCTTTGTACTCCTTTATTTAAACACTTTGATCTTCATCTTTCTTACTCTCATTATCTAAATTGCATATTTTATATCTTCCTATAGAATTGATATATTTTATTTAAATTTTTTCACCTAAGAAAATCTCCCTTTTTCTCTCTATATGGGTTCTTGGTAAACTTCAAAAACCAATAGATCTTTCTATTAGGGTTATCAAAAAACCTTTAAAAACAAGTTTATTTTTTCAAGTTTCTTGGATACCACTAAATTTGAGTGTTTGTGTTATTTTTAGGTTTCTTGGATACCACTAAAGTCAAGGTCTATATATTCTTAAGTCCTCAACCCATTGGGGTGGAAGATATTGGGGATTTTATTAGGCTATTATCGAACATCCATAAGAAATTGTGTTCCTTATTTACTTTCCATATATTTTAATTTCTAGTCTCATTATTTTAGATAATAAATCAATTTCTTAATCTTTTAATCACTTAACTTATATAAAGTAATATCTCACTTAATTAATTTTTTATTTACTCTATGGTTATTGTTTAGAATTTTGGTTATGCTTTTCAATACTATTACACTTAATTTTTTTATTTTAATATATCCTTCAATTTCATAATTGAATTGATTTGTTTTATTTTATTTTTTAGAAGGAAATTCACCCCCCCCCCCAAAACCATTTTAATCTGATCAAAAAGTTACAATCCTTGGATTTAGTTTGGAGAAATTAGATATAATTCAAAAAATAATTATTATTATAATTTTTAAAATGATAGTTCTTATCAAAGTGAACAAATGATTCTTGATATTGAAGTTGAGGTAACTAAAAAACACTATAAATTGATGATATTATGGTATAAGAAGATATATTCCTTCCCTAATAATTGTGTGTTATATTGCAAGGAATATGAATATCTTTCATAGTGTCCTAAATGTGATACATCATGGTATAAGTTGAAATAAAAACAAGAATTTGATCCATCTATTATGTCATATACTAAGACTCCTTCTAAGAAAGTTTGATATGAGTTATATAATTTATCATATGAAATGTTTATTTTTAAATAAAATTATTACATAATATTAATATGTCATATTTATGAGTTAATATCTGATGTAGAATTGCATTATGCAACTTATTGTCCATAGTGGAAAAATATTGATCAATAATTTCCAAAATTTGGAAATAAAGTTTGAAATATCATAATCATGTTGTGCATATATGGAATGAATCTAAATCAAATACTTATTTAAAAACATAGTTTATGACTTGTTTTTTTGGTAATTTATAATTTATCTCCAAAATTTTGTATGACGCGGAAATATAACATGTTGAGTTTAAAGATTTTTTGACCAAAATTTCCTAGAAATGATATTGATGTTTACTTATCACCATTAATTGATGATTTCAAACACCTATGGGAGGATGGTATTAAAGTTTATGATTTTATAGAAAGGAATATTTTCAATTTTGTAAAATTTTTGTAAGGAAATTTTTATGGATTCAGTGTTAATGGTTATAAAGCTTGTCCAATTTGTGAAGAAGGGACTTCACTTTTTCAACTATAAAATGGGAGAAAAATAATTCACATGGATGATTGAAGGTTTTTACTAATATATCAAATAGAATATTAAAAAAGGAATTCGATGGATCATAATAATTTGATATCATTCCAAATATTTTTTCAACTAACTAATATTTTTAGAGAGTGAAAAACATTGATGTCATATTTGGAAAGACACAATGATCTGATAACGACAAAAATATATAGAAGAAACAATCAATAATTTTTTATCTAACACATTGGATATATCATTATATAAAATATAACATTGATGTGATTTAAGTTGTTAAGAATATTTTTAATAGTTTGACTGGAACAATATTAGATATTAAAGAGAATATAAAGGATGGTTTGAAATAAATATTGGATTTGCAGTCAATGGGAATGCATTTGGAATTAGATTCCACTCTTAAAGAAAAATGAACATACTTTCCCCCAGATTTACATACATTATTCAAGATAGAGAAAATTAGTTATTGTAAATTCCTACATGGTATAAAATTACTTTAGTATTATTCATCAAATGTAAAAAAATTGTGTTGCTAAAATATTTTAAGTTAACATACATGAAATATCATTATTGCTATGTTATAATTCAATAGCTCCTACCATGAATAAAATACTACTCATCCATGTTAGAATTATTATCATGAAGGCAGGCTATTTTTTCAAATACATTTGTAACAAATTGATGGATTTTACTTCATTGAACTATTTAGGGAATGATGTAGTTTATATACTTTTTCAACTGGAAATGTACTTTCCTCCATCTTTTTTTGAAATCATGATGCATTTAAGAGTTTATTTTTTTGAGAAATAAAGATTATGTGGTCCTATATATCTATATGGTACATATCCTTTTGAAATGTATATTAATAAATTAAAGGGGTATGTTAATAATTCATATCGACCAAAAGCCTCTATTATTGAGAAGTATATTTTTTAGGAGGTTTCATATTTCTGTGCAGGCTACTTTTCTACAATGGAGACCATTAGTTTCCCAACATATCACTATGAATGAGTTAGTTTTAGTGGAAAGGGTATTCTTGGGTTCAAAATAAAAATTTTGATGCGTGAACAAATAAAGAAAGAAAATTATATATCTTGAATAACATTGTTAGTATCACTTTAGAATAACCACACTAAGAGAGGTGAATCAGTGTGGGATAATTGTTTACCACTATAAAAATTTTATCCTGATTAACACCTTTGTTACTTATTCAATGAATTTTTATATTTTATTATTCACCTATTATTATAAATAATGCACATAAAATAGTAAATATCAAATAAAATCAATATTTTAATGAGTTTTTTCACCAATGTGGATGTCTACATGCTCGGTGTAAGATGGTTATTACACCACATATACATAGCTTATCTTTTATTATCAATAAAAGTACATGAAATGGTATGACCTAGAACCTATTCTCCTGGTACTATCTAGGTACAATTAAATGTTGATATTTGAAGTACAAGATTCAGGACCTCGGATTACCCCTTCTAAAGTGATCAGTAAATATAAATCAAGTCCTCTTCAATAGAAACCGATAAATTTTGATCAACATCTACTGAATGTAGTAATAAAATAGTTTCCTCACATTTATAAATCATTGGTTTATATCAAATTCATCAATAAATGGGATGACATAAATTAAGAATCAATCTAGAGGAATTATCACGTAGCAATTAACTATTCATTTCCACCCTTCCACCACTGTTTTAAACTGGTTTTGTATTGAAAATTCAAAATATAATAACAAATTGAACTTCTTTTTTGATTCAATACTTTAATTTTTATCACTATTAAGAAGGTTAATTTCACTTTTTTTGATGGTTTCATTGTAGGAAAAGGTGATTTGGGGATCCCATGATGGAATTCAAGAAAAACGGTCAAAACAATGCAAGATCCCAAGCACACATATAGACTTAAATATTTAATATAGATAATAGGTGAATCCAATTAGGATGAAACTTTGTGGTAGAAGTGAACAATATGTGTGATAAATTTCCTTAGAATAAAATGTTTTCTAATCCATCCATTTGAGTTCAAAAAGTGTCCCAAAATGTGTACAAATTATGGGCAATCCATATTGGACCACCCTTCTGTATTTGGTTCATAACTCAAGCCTCAAACCTCCAATTACGATAATTATACCTACATTGGATATATAAATTTAAGTATCATCTCACCACAAAATTTAAATACATTTTTATCTATTTTGACCAGTCAACCATCGAGATAAAAATGAATAAAAAAGCATTCTATGAATAGTCACCAAGTTCCTTAGGCACTTGCCTTATTTTATTTAAATTTTATTGTATTTTCCCATTAAAACACCCTCACCATCATTGTATTTTTTCAATATTATAGGGTAATATTAGAGTATTTTTTTAAGTTCTTATTTAATATCTATGTCATTTCTCCATTTCCATGAAGTTCTAAACTCCTTGTGATCACCCAGGGAGGAACGTGATGTAAATCTCGAGCTTCTTGTTTGTAATATTTTTATGATGATTTTAATTATAGGTTTTCATGTTGTTTTTATTCATACTATATTATTATTTAATTGATTTATATGCTGGTATGTCATAATTAACTCATATGATCATGTTTAGGGGTACCCATTCATGTGATGTTTAACACCCCATTCACCACGTTTTCTTCTCTCTTTCAATTTCAGTGTTTGTGTGGTTCATATTGGTCAATTGGACTCTCATAAGCATTATCATGTCTATGTAATTTTATTTCATGGTAACACATTGAGAAAATATACAAAACTAGGTAAAATTTTGTGTTCTTTTTGTGTTTCCTCTATGAGTTTTGGTTATGATGTTGGACACAAATCACACTATCATCAGTGGTATTCAGTGAATGATTTTTTATATCTTACTAAACCCTAAGAGGTATCCCAGTATAAAATTAAAAAAATTATGGTTATAGGTGTTAAAAATGAGGTATTATAAGATCTATAACCATTCTCCTAAAGCTGTTAAGGATGAGCATCCTAATATTTCCCCAGGTTGATCACTCTTAATCACATTTGTTAATTTCTACTTTCTTTTATCACATGATTTCATATGATTTATTCTAAAATAAAAACCCCAAGTTTTCTAAAATACCATTACCATTTTATATTTATAATCAAAACCATTTTATTAAATTAATTATCTAAGGCTCCATTGAGAGGTGGCCTAGGGTTCCTACTATACTGTAAAAATTCTAGTAAAAATCAAACATCTAATTTAACACACTCAACAATGCGATCAGTGATGCCTCTTATTATTCTTCAATTAGAATGATATGAATATAATCATGTACTAGTAATATCATATTTACTCAAAAAAATATCAAAATATGTAATTGTATTAGTTCACCACTATTATTTTGGTATAACAAATATTTATGCAACTGAATCACATAGCACTTTAGATATTATTTTATGAAATATTTAACTTAAAAAACTCAATTTATATTCCTTTTTAAATTACCAATTAAACCCTAGCACATAAAAATGTTACTATTATTATTTTATATGCTTTTAGTCAAGGTATTTTCATTATTTTATTCAAGTTTCCTTATATTCTTTATTGATGCATGTGAATTGAATCACACATTCATAATGATATTAAATAATTAAGTCTCCATAGTTCATTGAAACACATATTGATGAGAACTTAAGAAAATACGTGTCTTATTAGAATATTTTCATAACCCTAGTGTGATTTTTAGAACTCTCATATAACATTATCTTTATGTGAATACACTAGGACATTTTTTCTTCTTCACTAACCTTTTAAGTATTCTATGCATAGAAAATGTTGTATAGAAACAATTTCCTTCAATATAAAATCTCATATACAAATATTTTCATGTAAATAAGAGTGCATGGTTTATTTCCTTACACAGATGATGTTTGGGATCTTCCTCCTCATGAAAGAAGAGATCTTTGTGGTACTTCTATTTTTTAGAGATGAGTGTATCACGGGAGGCCTTATTCTCATAAGGTGTCGATGCTTTATTTTTGTAATGGAAAAAAGAGATCTCTCAAAATAATAAGCAATAATCTTAGACTCAGTGCCTCGCTATTTATCGACGAAGTTCACCATATCTTCCCATCTGGAAAAAATGACATGTTTGATAAAATCATCATCTCAATAATCATTCAAATACCTTTACAAAATATATTTAGTCATGATATTATCGAATCTTTTATTATTTTAATCTTTACATGGTTTTCCATTTTATCTTTCAATGATTCCTAGAATAATAGATTCTTCATGTAATCAGCATCTTCCTTAATGATAGAATGCTAAAGTGTATATGATAATATCACATTCATTAAGATATATAAAATCCTTATTGTATATTTTTTTCATCCTAGACCTTATTATATTCTTCGAATAATGGAATGCATTCAAGACAAAGGTTGTACGCATGGATTTGGGTGATTGAGCATTTCTTCTTACCTTCAGTCTGATAAGTGTAGATGGTCAGAATAAAATTCAAAAAACACAGGTATAAAGTGATTCCAGTATACACTATCCCTTCAATGGATCAAAGTATAATACGATATGTGGTGTTGATAAAATGATAGAGACGCACATTATCAAACATCTGAGGATATATGTATAATTTTTTAACATGGTAAAAGTAACCGATCTAGGACCATCACACATCAACTTTTTGGTTGGTATCATGATTCTATCTAAAAAATCCAATCCATCAACATCTCAAGTCGGTAAAGGGGTTCAACACCTACAACATTACACACACTTCACTCACACGGGTTATGACACACCATTGTATGGTCCATGGGTACCCAACATGCACCATGTGCACCCCATGTGTAATCCCCACAGGTTATATACTCACCCCTATCACACCTACCACACATGGTGTCTAGGTTGAACCTCTACCATGTGGTTGAACCTTAGGTCCCACATGTGTGGTTGAGGGGGTCCTTTATTACTAAGGGTTGGCCCATTTTTTTTATAAAACCCACTAAAATACTTAGAAATTAATTAGTATGAAATTTATGATCCATATTTAAAATAAATCACCATGAAAAAATATAAATGTATTTCCTCTCTTTTTTTGCGGCCTTCAAATCTATTCATGAAAATAAATAATTTCATGGTCATTAAATTCTTCACTTAAATAGTTGTAGTGATAATATGAAATCAACAAACACCTTGCGTAATTTTAAAACATTTGGAATAGTTCCAAAATCATCATAGCTTCCTAGAGAATTGTTCGAGTGTGAAATCAAAATCCATTGAATTAATCAATAATAATCCTCCAGGTATCACCATTTTATCTCAAAATATGATCTTTTTTCTTCCATAGATGGAACTCAATATTCCAAAAACATGCTTGGGAACACCAATGAACTTCAAATTTTTTATTTAATACTAAATTCATATTGACATAAAGTGATTAATTTCTTATGATTTATTGACAGAAAATACAACACAAACACAATGTAGGATAATAAATCTCTCCCTTTGTATTTATCTTCAATACTAATGTAAAAAAATGGAATTTCAATATGTTATCTTTAATCCTTCTATATCATTTTTTTATTTTCTTCTCTCTTTTCATTTTCTTATCTTCCCCTTATTGATGAAAAATACAAAGTACCTGAGAGAGGATGGTTTTATTTATTTATAAATCAATGTGTCATAAATTATTCCACTCTAGGTTTATATGGGTTAACCCGATGTAGAAAATAAGATGGTTTAATTTATATATTAATTTTGACCATTATAAATTCATAATATGATACCAACTGACACAACACAACTTACTTCCTTCCTTAGAGATTGTTCAACTATTTATAGGTTGATAGTAATTATTTGATACCAGTTTATACAATATAAGTGGAACTTGTCTAATACTGCTTTTTGAAAAAAAAAAGATTATCAAGAAAATTTCAACCTAAACTTAATTCACTAATCTCAAAACACATATTATAAATATTCAACTATACTTGTTAGGTTATGTTTTTTAACTCAATACTTGGACATCTTCAATAATTTTCTATTCATTTCATTGATTCATTTATGTTCTCCACCTTAAGATCAGACTTATCTTCATTTTTTATTTGAATAACATCAATGAATTCTAGAACAAGTATATTCCAAATATGTCATATTTGGATGAAATATAAGGCTTTGGAAAATTATTTGGATTCTCCCCCTCAAGGGTTGATCTCTATATTCACTTCATCAATATGGGTTTTCTCATTAGTTGTTATTCTAAATACCAATTACTGTGAATTCCAATTGTTGTGTTCACATCCATGATGGTGAGTTTAGATTCATTGATCAGCTATAGTATCTTGATTATCTTCATAAATGTATATCTCTAATATTTTTCAACAAAAATATTCTTGATAATAGTAGATTGATCAAAACTGAATGATGCCTTCCATGAAGATTGGAATAAATATTCCATATTTTCATGACTGGATCACTAGAACATTCTATATAAAATATAATTTTTGTGAATTATAAATTTTGGAATATTATCAAGAAACTTCCCCTTAATATATTCTATCCTTATTAACATCGTCAATTCATATATATTTCTTCAAATATTCTTTGGTATTCTAATTGAAAAATCATATCAAGATGGAAAAACTTTATATATAGAATATTTATTCTAACTTACTTTAATTTAGTTATCTATCTGATAACCAGAACCTACTTTAATCCCCTGAATGATTAAAATATAAAAACATCACAGATTATTTAGGAAATTAGGTGTAAACTCAAAGATTTATAGTGAGAGAAACAAGGCTGATAACTGTTTCTTTAGCATGAAATCCCTTTATTTTCAATTCCATATGAGGATGAACTTTTTATGATGAAATTTTTTTGATTTTATGTAAGTTTTGTGTAGCATGGTATATTTATTTTCTTTTGGGACAACTTTGTATTGAACTTTCATTTTCACAATGTCCACCAAGGCACATTCATCACTTCATATTTTTTGGATATTTTTCCACATCTCTTCTTGAGATGGAGTTTTAAACAAACAATTATCTAAGATGTTTCCGGAATTTTTACACCTTCTACGCAATACTTATGACATTTATAGTCATAATGTGCTGAAAACCTCTCATGAAATTTTATTTATTCATGTTTATTCTTTTGTTTTACCATTTCACTATCCTTTTCTGGTTCTTATACCTTTTTCCTCATCTTCTTCAAATCTTTTGGGTAGATTACTAACATATCATTAGGAATGTTGGATGTAAGTTTGATCTTCCACATCACTTCTTCTAAGCTTCTTTATTCACGTCCTTTTTATGATATGTATCAATCCTCTTGAAAATATTATTTGGACTCTTTTTATTCTAATCTGTCTTGTGCATTATGCCTAATGATGAATTCTTATGAAACTTCTTGGATGTAATCTATTTTGAAAATTTATTTGGATTTATACCCAAGGTGTATTCATTAATCTTCAATGGTATTCTCTTATTATTTTTCTTTGATACATTTTGATATATATATGCATCACTTATGTGACTACCACCTCCCCCAACATCATGGTAATCTTAAATTAAATAAAAAAAATTGATATAGACATATTTTTATTATTCTATGATTATTACATATTTACTAACTTTATCACCCTTGGAATATAATTACATTATGATTTATGAGATTGTACCAAAAATATGATGCACAATACCCAAATCTATTATATCCACAACATTAACCCACAAACCTTGAAATTCTTTTAATATATGCATGTTGTTTGAAATTTACGGCATATTCAAAATACTTTTTTTGGGTCTTCCTCACTACCTATTTGGATCTTCTTGGAGAACCAATTTCCACGCTCTTTATTCTATAAACCATGAATATGGTGTTAGGTTCTTATTCATTTCTCCTCATCTATATTTGTACATATTTTTTATTTAAACATGCACTTCTTTATAGAAATAGATTTAGAAAAACCAATACATTTAGATATGGATGGTGACTCTTTGTTCAAAATTGCTTGAGATAAATCATTAGGTGATGTATTGATATTATTACCATATTATGGAGGAATTTTTTATGTAAAATACTCAAAATAACACTATGCATTAATAACTCCATACTTATTTGATTTTGAATTTTCAAAATGAGTCTTTTCAGGATTGGCCTAATTGAGTTCCAATGCAAGACATCTCATACTAAGGGAATTATTTTGATCTTTAGTAAATTCAATTATATCTTTTCAGTACTTCCTCATCTTCTAAACATCCACTTCATGCAATACAAACTTTTCTTGTAACAGTGATTCAAGCTCTTTTATGATCTTGGATTTGATATCCAATTATGCATTCTTGACATCAATGCTATTTTTTAAATTTTTTTCCAATGCATGGATATTACTCTCAAATTATTTAGTGAAATCACCCGTATCTTAGTTTGTTTTTATCAATGATCATTAAATTTTGATGTATCTTTATTTAATCTTCTCATATTCTACTTTAATGACTCTAAATTGTGTGGAGAGATTTACTTAAGGGTTGAACTTTTTCTTCAAAATCTTCTCAATTTCTTCATGCTCATCCTGAAGAAAAATAAATTCATTATACATGCTTTTAAAAATCCCAAAAATATTAGAAATAAGATCTTTGGAAAAACCATACATCATATCGATTATTTCATAAATTTAAAAATCAACTATCATGTTATCACTTCCACTAGTTCTTGGATCATCTTCATGACAGTTTAAGATAGAATTAACACATACCTCATGATCACTTGAATCCCATAATCCCAATGAGGTAATAATATCATCCATATCCTTTATGGTATATCAATCCACAAGTTATTCTTATTCTAATCTAGAACTAACTTACTTTCTTGGAGAACTTAAAACTTAATCATCTTTGATAAGAGGGACATCTTTTTTATCTTCCTCAATTCTTTGTCCTTTCTTCTTTTCAATGTCTTGTATGAGATATAGTTATGATATGTAATAGATATAGATCCTCTAATTTTTCACTTCATTCTAAATTTAAAAGAGATATATCAAATATTTAATCAAACTTTAAATTAGAGAGTCCAAATAGTGGTGTGACCTAACGCTTTGATATCAATTATTAGGATCACTTTGAGATGACCACACTGAGAGAGGGTGAATCAATATATGATAATTTTTTACCAATTTAAAATTTTTATACATTTTAATAAATTTTCCACTTATTTAGTGAATGGATCTTATTTTTTATTCACCTATTGTTAGCAAGAATGGACATAAAATAGTAAAGCTAAAAGAATGCCAGTTTTTTTAACATGACTTTCCTCTAGTGCGGATGACTATGTCCTTGGTGTATGATGTTTATTACCCCACACATACAATGATTCTATTTTATTATCAAAAAAATCATAGTAATGGGTATTACCTTGAACTTGTTCTCCTAGCACCAACCAATTACAATGTAAGCTTAATCTTTGAAGCACGAGATGCAGGTTGTAATCCTACCCCTTCTAAAGTGATAAAAAATATAGATCAAGTCTTATTCAATATAAAAAAAACTCTCATCAACTTCCTCTTAATGAATTAATAAAATTTTTGCCTTAAATTCACAAGAAGTGGGTTGTATCGGATTTAGTAATCAATGGTATGACACAAATTACAAAGCAATCCAAAGGGTTGCATCTTCTTCTTCTTCAATATGAATAATTTGAATATAATTATAGACTAGTAATCTCTTATTTCCTCAATAGATGATATCAAGGGATGTAATTTTATCAGTTCACTTCTATTCCTTTGGTGTATTAAATATTTATGCAATTGAATCACACTGCACTTTAGATACTATTTTATGCAAGATTAAACATACACAACTCACTGTAGCTTCCTTCTTAAATTTTCAATTAAACCCTAGCACATAAAAATGTTACTATTATTATTTTATTTTCATATAATCAAGTTAATTTCATTTTTTAATCTATATACATTATATTCTTTGTCTATTTATGTTAATTTAATCACACATTAATACTTTTATTCCATGTAAATAAGTCTTCACAATTCATCACAACTCCTATTCATGAGAACTCATGTAGATATGTGGATTCTCAGTAGCTTTTCACAACCCTAGTGGGCTTCATAGAACTCTCATATAACATTGTATTGGTGTGAATACACTGAGATAGGTTTATTTTTTGCATAACCTTTTGAGTGTTCTTTGAATAAAAAAAGTGTATGAAAACAATAACCTTTTCATAGAATCTCATATGTGGATCTTCTTCGTGAAAAAAAGAGTGCATGGTTCATTTATTTACAAATATTATGTTTAAGGTCTTCCTATTCACACAAGTAGAGATATTTATAGTAATTCTCTTTCATGATTTAGAGTGGCTCATGGGAGGCCTCCTTTATGCAAGGCATGCATGCTCAGTTTTTGCAATGGAAAAACAAAATCTCTTAAAAGAATAAATAAGTGTCTTGGACTTCGTGCCTTGCTATTTATAGATAAGGTTCACCATCTATACCCATCAGGAAAACATATCATGTATAATAAAATTTATATGTATAGACTCATTCAAATACCTTCACAAAATATGTCATGTCTTTATATTACTAAATCTTTTAGTATTTTAATCTTCAAACGGATTTCCTTTTAATCTTTCTATGATACCAAGAATCATAGAATATTCATGTAATTACCATATTCCTTCATGAGAGAATGGTTATATGTATATGAGAATATCACATGCATTCTAATATATGAACATCTCATTGTATCTTCATTTTTATCCTTTATTGTATTATATTATTTGAATAATGGAATGCATGGAAGATGAAGATTTCATGCATGGATACGAGTGTTTAAGCATGTCTTATTCCCTTAGGTTTGATTAGTAGATATAGACAGAATGATGTTCTTTGAACACTGGTATGAAGTAATTATATCATACATTATCCCTTTAATATATCAAGGTAGAATATGACATGTGGTATTGATCATATGGAAAAGATTCACGATATAAAATGGCTGATGATATATGTGTAGATTTTTTTAATGTGGTAATAGTAACCACTCCACAACCATCTCACATCAACTTTATGATTAGTCTCATAATGATATATAAGTAATTACATGTCATTAATAGCTCAAGCAGGTGGTAGGGTTTGTCACCCACAACACTAGACACACTTTTCCCACATGGGTCGCACCACACCATTGTGCAGTCCATGGGAACCCTTATTATTCTATGTGCACCCCATGTATGATCCTTATGGGAACTATGCTCACCCCTCTAACACATGTCACCCATGGTGTCCGAATTGTCTCTCTCCCACATGGTTGACACTCAAACCCCACATGTGTGGTTGAGAGGGTCTATGGTTGCTAAGGTCGGGCCCATTTTTATGATAAAATCCAATTGAATACTTAGAAATTACTAAGTATGAAAGTGCCAAAACTTATTTAAAATAAATCATCATGAAAAAATATAAATAAATTTTCTTTTTTTTTCTGCATGTCCATAGAATATATTCATGTAAACAAATATTTTCATGGTCTTCAAATTCTTCATTTCAATAGTTTTAGTAACAATATGCAATCTCCAAACACCTCTTTCATATGTTTAGAACATTAGGAACAGTTCTAAAATCATCATAGTTTCCTGGAGAATTATTCAACAATGACATCTAATTCCATTAAATTAATCCATGAAAATTCTCCAAAAATCACTACTTCATCTCAAAATTTGATCTTTTATCTTCCATAGATTATACTCAGTCTTCAACAAAAAATATTGGGAACACCAATGAACTTTAAAGTTGTTATTAATTACTAAATTAATATTAACATCAAGTTCTTCATCACTTATGACTTATTAACATAAAATACAACACATATCAAAATAAGGGTCCTAAAATATAGATTATTTTTCATCCATATATAACATAACATATTAATTTGTTAAAACAACTATCACAAACCAGCCCTGATACCCCGGTACACTAATCCATGTTCCAGTCCTCATATGGACTGAAGGGCATTCCAAATCCCCATGGGTTGGAGACTATCAGTTGGAATCATACATGAATCAAGAGGGAATTGTTTTTTCCACAAAATAGTGGAAGATAAAAGATACGATCCAGTATTATCTACACTCCAAAGGGATAAAATACCAGAAACAGTTAGGTAAAATAATACCCAAACATAACATCATCACAATGCATGACATTTGAAAATATGAAGCTCAAATAAAACCCATGTAATAGGTGGATCACATCTCCATCAGTCGCCTCCATCACCCTAGGTCCCACAAGTCAATTACATCTGCCTTCTCTACGAGTTCCTTTCCCTTTACTGGAACATGGTATAAAATAATCAAAAAACACCTGAAGGAAAAGGTAAGGTGTGAGATAAACAGCCTTGTAGGGTCTCACCAAGTGTTCTGTAATAAATTCCATAACAATTAAACAAATTATTCTATAAATTTAAATAAAACAAGGAATGTTATGAGATTTACATATTTTCAAAAAAACATTATTTCAAATAAATGGATAGAAGATGTATCAAAACAATCTTGAATGAAAATTTTATATAAAAAATTTATATAAAATAGTTTTCATGAATGAAATGGTTATATAATCAATGAAATGAATAATCAAATCAAAATATATCATACCACCATGTAATAAGAATTTTGTAATTTTAGTCTCTGGAATTAGGATCCTCGCACATCTCAATAATCACATCCTAATATAAATGTGCACACTCAAATAAAAACACCATTTGGGAAACCCATCATGGTAAATCAATCTACTCTATATTAAAGGATCCAATTATAAGAAATCATGCCGAATTTTGTTTAGTTAGTGTTGTTATCATCAATTCATTATAAGGGAGCCAAATTCCTAACATGATTTTCCTAATAACCGATAACTACCCAGGCTCACATGTGCTTAAATCAATAAATCAATCATGGGATAATAAATCATTTCAAATCATTTCATAAATCATAGTTCAATTGTCCATTTTCAGTTTCATCATGCCTTTATCATTTCAAAAACAAATCAAGGGGTTTTATCAAATTTATTCCTTTCAAATCATCTTTCAATTAAACCAATTTTATCAAGAATCAAATCAAATTGTTTCATAAAATCCACTTTAAAATCAAGCCATCATTTTTCTCAAAATCCACCCAATAATTCCAATTCCATTGAAATTGTGGATTTTTCACAAATCCATGCCATTTTTAAATCACACATCAAATCATCTCAATATGGGTTTTTAAATCATTTAAAGAAATCATTCCAAATTAATAAAGAAATCATGGTTTCAATTATTGAGTAAATAAGTATGGAACCACCTACCTTTAATCACATGATCAAACCAACTCAATGTCTTCAATGGGAATTCCAATAAGGAACGAAGGAAAAGGAGATCAAGAAAGGAATCCATAGAAACACCATCCATCAAAACATAGATCTAATCCATCATTATCATGATATTTTAACACTATTTATGGGGAAGATAAGGAAAAAATGGAAGATTCCAAAATGAGTAGATATCACTTACTAGAGGGGAATCAAATGCTTCCACCCAGACTTCGATCTGATAACAATAGAGTTTAGATAATCCAAAACACATCTTGGAAGCCTTAAATAGAAAAAAGGCCAAATAAGGATCAATTAGGAGAAATTTTTTTTAAAAAAAGCTCAGGGAATTTAAGTCTGGAAAATAGAACACCACATCATATCCCCTTATGTCTATAGTACAGTCCTATTGAATATGGAAAAACAATGGTACATCCACCCTAGACCATGCTACAACCACCCTCATCCAAATAGCCTCTGGAAATCATAGTTTAGATCTACTTTACAAATGATAGGGCTATATTTTAGCTTGTACACCATAGCATAAGGGTGTCTAAATTATAATGACCAACCAAATCCTCTCCTCAGACACTTACGCCACAATATCCACCTCCACACCACATCACTAACTAAAATGGAAGTGGATCTGAAACTAGTTATATCATAGCCAGATGAACCAAGGAGCAGCCTTCATACTCCACATTGAATCCCCTACACCACGGTGCAGCTCCCTATATAAAAACCATAATCTCTCTTACTAAACTCAAAAAGTTTCTAAAGGGCCCAGAAATACACCCAACAAAAAAGGGAAAACAATAAAAGGGAAAGTAATTACCTGAAATAAGGTAACAGGATGTTACAACCTCCCCAACATAAGTACTTTTTTTCATAAATACAATAATGAATATTCCATATCATATAAATGATTCCACTACTATCTCATTAGTGTATCACACTCCCACATCTCATGTGAATCATAACCATGCTTCCATATAACACATACTGAAGGTATCATCTTCCCATGAAAAACCTTTGTCTTAGAATCAATAATCCAAACTGGATGCTAAGTCATGGATAAATCGGGCTCAACATCAAGGTATTCCCAAATTGGGACATGAGAAGGGTCAAAAGGACACTTTCTCATCTGTAATACATGAAACACAATATGGATCGACGTTAACTTCAAGTGTAAGGATAAATAGTAATCCACATTACCAACCCTCTCAACAATCTCAAAAGTACCTACAAACCTCAACACAAGATTTACCTATTTCCCAAGACATCGGTGACCCAATCACATAAAATCTCTGAAGAACACCTAGTCTCCAACTGAAAATGTCAATATTCATCAATGGTGATTAGCATAATATTTATAATAGATCTATTTTATCACCATTATCTAAATAATCAGTTGAATATTCATCATTATCTCTTGGAACAAACTTTTCCCAACCAAGGAAGCTTCGCTGATCTTCGACCAACACAACATATATTTACATGGACTACCATACAAGGCCTTAAAAGCATCCATTCTAATAGTGTACAAGTAACTATTATTTTTGGTAAACTTAATCGTTCCCAAATAGATATCCCAAGATCTACCAAAATCCATAATGCAATCACATAGAATGTCTTCTAAAATTTATATAGATCATTCTATTTGGCCATTAATATGTGGATGATAGGTCATGATCAAATATACCAAGGATCTTATTACCTCCTAGAATACTCTCCAATAGTTAGAATTAAAATGGGTGTCCCTATCAGATATTATAGTGTAAGTAACTCCATACAAATAAAAAATCTCTTTCACATAGAAACTTCCCAAATTCTCAACTTTGGTTATATCTAGAATTGGTATAAAGTGAGACTATTTGGTCATTATATCGATCATAACCCATTTTTCATTATTCCCTCATGGGTTACATGGAAACCTATCCAAAAATTATATTGAGATCTCATCCCACTTCTAAGTAGTCACTAGAAGCAGCTTAAGAAAACCTGAAGGCCTTTGGTGCCAATTTTTGACATGTTGGAAAGTATACCAATAAGAAACTAAATCATAAATGCCTCATCTCATACCTATCCACCATAATCATTACATTATATTATAAAATTTTATAGAACATATTTTTTGTTCCAAGTTTCACTTCCCACTAGGATTTATGGCAATCCCCCATCATAGCCTTTCTCATAGGTAAAGTCACAATGTATCGGTTTTGAAAACATAGGAAACACTCCAATGTAAACATCCACTCACTAAAAGTATTACCACTATAAACAAAGTCCCTAATTCTATAGAATTCATCATCAAGTTGTTTCTCCTAAAGAATCATCTCAATAATAGAGGAGTTCTACTAAACATTCACCAAAATAATCTTAGTCTCATCCTCTTAGACTCCCAAATGAAACTAAGAAAATAGGGCCATCAAATCCCACTGTTTTCATGATTCTTTCATATCCTAGGTAGGAAGTTTCATTCTCAAATTATTAGCAAATACATTCCTCTTACGAGGGGTGTAGGAAATGTAAAAATTAAATTAATGTAGGTACTCCACCTAACGACTCTATCAGGGGTTGATATATTTTTTATAGAAGATATAACTCAGTATATTGTGGTTGGAATAAATGGTAAACTTTTCACCAAAAAATTAATGTTTCTAAATCTTAAGAACATGTATCACAAATATGAGTTCGAGATCATGGGTCATATAATTCTTCTCATGTGTCCTAAGCCAGTTGGAATCATAGGTTACCACATATTGACCTAGAATAAGAACACATCCCAAACCTAAACTCGATGCATTCAAAAATACCACATAGCCTTGTCCATCCTATAGAAGAGTCAACACTTGTGTGGAAGTCAAGATATGTTTCATCTCAATAAATTAACTCTGAAATTTCTCATCCAAAATGAACTTCACTCCTTTATGAGTGAGAGTGGTCATTGTAGAAGCCAGCTTCAATAAATCCTTAACATAACTATGTTAATATTCCACCAAGCTTAATAATCTTCATATCTTGAAGACAATACATGGTTTCTCCAATTTCATAATAGATTTAACCTACCCATGATCAAATTATACACCATGTTCTAAGACTACATGTCTTAATAACTTCACTTTCCAAATCTAGAAATAATTTTGAAAGCTTCGTGTAAATTTGGTGATCCCTCAAGATTCCTAGAACTGTTATCAAATGACACGCATGATCCTCCTTAGTTTTGGATCAAACTAGGATTTCATCAAAAAATACCACCATAAAAAGGTTAAGGTACTCATGAAATATTATTTTCATATGATCCATAAAAACTACTGAATCATTGGTTATACCAAAAGGCATAAAAATATACTCATAATGGTCATACCTACTCCTAAAGGTGTTCTTCTGAATTTCAAAATCTCTAATTCTCAACTGGTGATAACCGGATCTAAGATCTATCTTTAATAAAAACTTTTATCCTTTAAAATAGTCAAATATATCATCAATTTATGGTAACGGATAATTTTTATTCACTGTAAATTGATTGATTTTTTTGTAATCAACACATAAGTGAAGTATTCCATCAGCTTTCTTTGCAAAGAGAATAGGTTCCACCCAAGGTGATAAACTAAAGTATATGAAACCTTTCTCAAAAAGATTATCCAAATGAGATTTCAACTCTTCAAACTCCACTAGTTCCATATGGTAATAAATAATAGAAAATAGCTGAGTAGTAGGTACTAAATCAATAAAAAACTACACCTCTCTTTTTGGTGGTAAGCTAAAGAAATCGGAAGGAAAAAACATCAGGAAACTCAATGGTAACTGAAAGAAGATTATCACTCCAAGTCAAAGGAAAACACTGATATTAATATACCCAACTCCATAAAATGTGGTCTGTCTCTAATCGACCTTGGGTATCATTCTCTCTAAAAACATAGCACACCCTATTGGGTGTAGTAAAGGAGACCCACTGAAGATAAAAGTAAATTCAGGATTTATGAGTAATCATTCAACCCATCCCAAAAATATCATCAAGAGGTTTCATATAGAGAACCAGAAAATTCCAGGTCAGATCAATCTCTAATAAATAGAAAGCAGGACACTGAAGACCCTACTCTCTTTTCATTCTAAGGGGTGTAGAAATATCCATCACATAAGAAAAAATATTTGTAGGAAGATTTATAAGGTTCACAATAAATTTTGATTTAAATGAGTGTGATGAATAAATATCGAATAAATAAGTCACTAAAGATGAATCTATAGTGATATTAACTCTCACAATCAATGGAACCGCATCATCTTCCTTTGGAAACTCTACCACTATGTGAAGAATATTCATTATGGATATTTGTGGCTAAAACCCCTTAGTTCTGGAAGAATTAAATTTCAGCATTGTAATTTTAGGTCTATTCCACTATTCATAGAAAAAAGAGGTGACAAAACTTATGCAAGTGACCTGATCACTCACATGAACTACAGGACTTGGGTGCCCTAATGAAAACCCATTTGAATCTCTATCCATACCACACTAAAAACAATTCATAGGGCCTCTGTTAGAAACTACAGAAGTTTTGGATGATGCCTGCTATTTATAACCACCATGAGACTCATCATGCTTTCTATTTACTTTAAAAGAACTCATAGAATAGTCATTAAGGTAAAAGGAGCTCTCTTCAGCCCAGACTTACCATCCAGGTCAAGCTCAGCCATCAATGCTCTATCCGGTGCATTAGTATAAGAAGTGAGCTTCAACATAAATACTTGATATTATTTATATAATAAACAACCCATATCAAATATTTGAGCCTTAAATTTCTAATAAATCACCACCTCATGAAAAAACTAAACATGCTCAGCAAAACAGTTCGCATACTGTGTCACGGTCTTTTCACTCTGCTGATGGTTAAGAAACTATATATATTTCACCAAGACTATTGACTCTGGATAAAAATTATCAATAAAAATAACTCTAAAGTATTTCAACTCCAATACCTCTTTATTATTCACCATCAGCATCAAATCCCACCATTTCCTCCTATTTCCCTCAATCTTGAAGTTAGAACGCTTCACATTAATAGCTTATGGAATTTCCAAGAACTCAAAAATCATCTATATATTTTCCAAGCAATCCTCATCCTCTTGAGGATCATGTTATTCTTGTAATGATGGTGGATTATAGTGAAGGAACTATTGAGAATGATCTCTTGGTTTGTCCCTTTGAGGTTCTACTATCGAAGCCTAAATGGGAATGGGTGCTGCTACCTATCCCATAGCTTGGATAGAACACACCATTATATCAATAAGATTTTGATCCACTTAAGGATTAACTCACTGTACTTCACCAGTAGCTTCCTCATGTGTCTTATTCAAACATCTTATCAGAGTCATGATGCTGCACAACATTGAAACATCAACAAGGATACACAGATCATGGACACGCATATTAAGGATATAATAATAGTCAATTACATCAAGGATAATTCAAGATCGTTATTTCAATAAACTCAAATAAAAGTTAGGTAAAATACTATAATAACATCAATTTGTTCCTTAAATACACTTTTCCCAAATTTCCATTGTGACTTAAGACTCATTACAATGAGATTTGGCTAGGCACTCACTCATAACTACCACCTCGGTCCCAAAAATTCTACCTCTTGTCTACCAGGACAACCCAAAGTACATGTGGACAATAAAGAAATATGCACAACATGCACCTCTAATACCATTTTTCAAAAATCTACCTAGATAACCTGGTACACTAATACTCTAGTCGCTCCTGACATAGCCTGAAGGGTGTTCCCAATCACCACAGGTTGGTGACTAGCACCTAGAATCATAAAATAATCAAAAATGAATGATTTTTACACAAAATAGTGGAAGAAGAAATATACAAGTCAATATTCTCAACACTCAAAAGGGATAAAGTACTAGAAACAACCAGGTTAAATAATACTCAAATAGAACATCATCACAGGGAATATTTTCTGAGAAGATAAAGCTTAAATAAAACCCATGTGATAGGTGGATCACATATCCACTAGTCACCTCCATCACCCCAAGTCCCACGACTCAAGTACATCCACCTCCTTGAAGAGGCATTTTCCCTTTACTTAAACCTAGCATAAAATAATCTACAAATGCCCAAAGTCAAAGGTAAAGTGTGAGATAAATTGGTCAGTAGGGTCTCACAAACTATTCTAGAATCAATTCTATAATAATTAAACAAATTATGCTGTCAATTTAAATAAAACAAGTCATGTAATGAAACTTAAATTTTTTTAACAATAAATTATTTCAAATCAATAGGATGGAAGTTATATCAAAATAGGATTAAATAAAAATTTTATATAAAACATTTATATAAAATAGTTGGCATGAATAAAATAGTACTATAATCAAAGGAATGTATAATCAAGTCAAAACATATCATAGAACCATTTAATAATCCCTGCGTTACATTATTCTCTAGCATTTGGATCCTCACACATCTCAATCGGCATCATCGATCATGATAGATGTGCACACTCAAATCAAAACACCTTTTGGGGATACCATAATAGGAAATCAATCTATTCTCCATTAGGGGATCCCATTATGATAAATCATGTCAAACTTGGTTTAGTTAGTGTTTTCATCATCAATCCATTGCTAAGGAGTCAAATTTCTAGTATGCTTTTTCTAATAATCGTTAACTACTCAGTTCCACATGTGCTTCAATCAATCAATAAATAAATCATTAGCTAATAAGTCATTTCAAATCATTTCATAAATCACAATTCAATTTATCATTTTTAGTTTCATAATGCCTTTATCATTTCAAAAATAAATCAAGGCTTTTCATCAAATTCATGTCTTTCAAATCATCGTTCAATTTAATCCAATTTTCTCATAAATCAGATCAAATAATTCCATCAAATCTACTCTCAAATCAAGCCATAATTTTTCTCAAAATCTACCCAAAAATTATAATTTCATTGAAATTGGGGGGTTTTCACAAATATATTCCCTTTTTAAATCACACATAAAATTATAGTGACCTAGGATTAAAATACATAGACATTATATCATTTTTTTTTGGAATATTTATTACATTATACAAACACACATTCAAAGAACATATTATTTTAGTGCCTTTGGAAACACAGAAACATAAACATTGGTCCATAAGTGAGCTACATCATATCACGCTAAATTCTTGGTAACTAGAACAAATCTTAGACACATCATACATAATACATCTCTTCATAACCTGGGGAAATAAAACAAAAGAAATGGTGATCTTAGATTCTCAGTGAAGGAAAAAAATGGAGATATGTAAGAATAACTTAAATATAAGGGTATGAGAACAAGAGAATAATATTTTAAAACCAAACCTTACATATCAAAGATCATAATCATGAGTCATGGAAAAAATATTAGAAGTTCATAAGAAATGAATCATAAGGGAATCAAAGAACATGATCTATGAGAATATAAAATTACTATAAGACATGAATTTTTGGCATACACATAAACATATAAAATCATTTCTATATTGTTCAAGGCTCACTACCAAGTCCATCATAGTAGACAAAGTCTTTTATTGTACTGAGTTCACTCCTCATTCCATCCCTATAATACTATACTAATTTCACTCCTCATTCTAGTGTTGTATTACTATATCAGGTTCACTATTTATTCCATCCATGTCTATCTCGTGAGATATATAAATATTTACCCAATGCATTGAAGGGAGATATAAGTCCCACATGTCACATAATTAAATCATACATATGTGTTCCACAAGATCATAAAAATGAATCCTATCATAACCCATGAAATGAAATGGGTCTCATGGACATTTCAACATATCTTAACCTATGGATAAGATAAAAGTTTTATAATAATTTAATCATAGAATAAATTTAGAAAATATGTGGATTTCATAAGCATATAACCCATGGAAGAAAATGGATTTCATAAGCATATAATCTATAGAAGATAAATGGATTTCATAAACATATAAATCCTGAAAGAGAAACAGGTTTCATTAACATCATTCCATAAAAATATAAACCATTTTGAGAAATAATATGAATGCTAAAATTGGATCACATCCCTAGTGAGGAATGATTAACACCTACAGATTTTAGCTTAGATGGAAAATAATTTTCAAAGATCATTTAAAACATTTCTTGAGGAAAATGTCATTTCTGCTTTGAAAAACACTTTTTAATGCATCAAACATTTTGAAAGAATTTTTCTTTGAAAATAAGTTTGAAAACATACTAACTAAGATTAAAGTTAATGATTTTTCATGATTTTGGAATATTATTTTCATGGTGTACATGTAAAAATAAAGGTTCCTTTCACATTTTTGATAAAATCCAAATGGGCATTTTTTTAGAAAATGACATGAAGATTACTTTCCAAAAAAATTATAAAAATTAAAACATGGGTAAAAATGTATCTTAAAAACCAAAAGTGAGTAAAAAATATTTTTAAAAGAATTTTTATAAAACATGGTTTTGAAGGAAAAACAATTTTTGAATAAATAGAGAGATAAATTTAGATTTTTATAAAAATATTTTCTTAATACTTTTAAGTACCAAAGAGTGGTAAAATGGTAATATTAGTTTAAGATATCATGAATAACCATAGTACAAGAAAATTTATGAGAATTTATGAGATATATGTCATAATATTTCAATATCGTAGACTTAATCATAAACAATCCTGATAAATTATGATATTGTAAAATGAAATCTTTACCACTTTGGTAACATTGAATCATAATCCCCATGAAGGAATAACATAAAATAAATCTTAAAATATTAGGATTATGAATAAATTCATGATATTACATCTCAAATTTATGTATATACACCTTGTGAAATAATATAGGTATATAACATAACATACACCACAAAAAAAATTGAGACAAAAATCACATATTTATTGAGTAAATTTTGAATCAAAATACCAGTGAAAGAATAACATCAATGTAAAAATTAATTATAATTAAATGGGGTATATTAATGATAAAACATGTAAAAGGTAAGTATATCCACCAAAAAAATAATGAGTGGTGAATATGGAATAAGTCTCATGGAAATAAAAGTGAGACTAGAAATCCTCTTACCTTATGTCTTGAATTTCATCGCACATGTTAAAACCTCTTTTATAATAAATATAAGTTTATTATACGTATAATACAAAAAAAAAATCATATTTATACTACCATATATGATTTTATTATGACTTTATATTACTCTTTTATTAATAATCCTATGTTAAATTTATATTTCGGGTAACAACTGCTTTGTTTTTCATATATGTTTTGATTTATAATTATTTTTATTACTTTGTTCATGATTTCATCATCTAAATAATGATAACCATGACATAAGTATCATATCTATTCATTATATATGTATTTATAGTAACCCATAAAATATAGAAATAGGAAATGAAACACATTGCTCATGGAGAAAGCAGGTCGTACGTACGCATGAACGTTGTTTACATTTTATTATCGAATTGAAAGAAAGAAAATTATATGAGATATTATAATTTCATAATAAGTTTTATTTAATATATATCAAATAAATTTATTAAACACATCCTTGATACATTCCATGCAAAGTGAGAATAAATCACTTCATTTTTCAAGGTGGTAGTCTGTCGTACACACGAACGACGTTATCATATTCCCACAAAATGGAAAGCATAAAGGTATGTGTGATGTAAAAATTAAAAAATCATTAAAAAATCATAAATATTATAAATATAATATATAAAAATTATTTACATCATTATTCCCAACCTTGATATGTCACGACTCGTCCTAGTGGGGCCCACGCCGCGACTCCCCAATCCCACCTTCAATAGGCTAGGGGTTGGTGACTAGCACCGAGTAGGCATATTACTAACATGGGAGGCATTGCCTAAGTACCTGTACACATGAACACATCTCCAAGCCCAAAAATGATGAAATTTAAAAAAACCACTAAGGAACAAAATTCATGTATACAACTAAACCCAACAAATAGAGTACAACGGGAAGTAAAGTACTGAAAGTAAACTGGGCCAGAATACAAGACCACTAAAAACAA
Organism: Viscum album; assembly: GCA_963277665.1. Classification (NCBI taxonomy): domain Eukaryota; kingdom Viridiplantae; phylum Streptophyta; class Magnoliopsida; order Santalales; family Viscaceae; genus Viscum; species Viscum album. The sequence goes on from OY728151.1 coordinate 904,492,265, forward strand.
GAGTCTGAAAACTAAAAATTCTAACCTGTAAACACAAAGAGGTACCAGGACTACTGCTCATAGTCATAGGAATACCTCGGCCTATAGGGAACTCATAAAGCTCGGTCTTCTCCTGGTCCGCCTTGGACTCTATCAAAAGGCTACTCCTATGCACAAGACACGACACGTGCGGGAAAATCCCATGTAGGGGTGAGTATAACAATACTCAGTAGAGGACCCTGAAAACCAGAAAGAAATACACAAAGGATAAGGTACAGTCATCTCTACACAGTATATGTTTACTGAACATATAATAGGTGAACACAAACCAGATATACTCAAAACCTAGACCTATAGTCTAGATACAAGTCACAAAACTGCATTCCCCCGCTAGGGATTCTGTTTGAAGATTCCACAAATCACTCATCCAGGAGAACTCACTCCATGAGTCTGATAGCTCTAATGACATCCGTTTGATAAGTATTGTTCATCGGAAAAAGTCACAATATATAGATACACTCATTCCAGGATAACACACTTCTGAGTGGGGAAAGATCACGATACATAGATGAGGATCACTATCAGGGCCTTGGCGGATACATGGACTCATCCGGATTCACCTGCTAAGTAGAGGATCAGTGCCCTGTAGGGATAGTCATGTCGATACCTAACTCTAACTAGGTTCAATCATGGATAGAGGATCTCACTCTGGGCCTCTCAGAGGGATATTTGACTCTTTCCCAGTAAGTCCTGCTGAAAGGATCAAACTCTTATAAAATGAAACGATACCTGGCCCTCAGGGGAATGAGAAAATGGGGCACTAACCCAAACAAAACATGTCCAAGATACGATATAAAAGAAGATCAATCCATGTACTGAAAAGTACATAGCGTGTAGAAGTGTCACACGTCGTGTCTTCTGACCTAGGGTACTACCTACGTACAATGGCCCATGTTGCAAGGCTTGTCGTGTAGAAAGGTCAGTACATGGATTGTAGTATAGATCACATGCCATGTTCGAGTAACTGGGGTCGGCTCCTTATACGCGGTTGTGTGCTCGTACATGGATTTATCCCATGTGTGCCATCCCATGTAACCGGTACACGGGGTAACTCGTGTAGCCAGCCTGGTCTGTTCGTGTGGTGGAGTAGGCGGTTGTGTACTCCATCCTATGTATGTGTATCACCTGGGATACATGCCGAGTCTTCGTAAGTACCCACACGCAGTGTTCATCGGGGAACACGCTGTGTCATCGCTTCGTGCATCGCAGAACCCTAGCCACCACCGAGCTGGTCCTACATGGCGTGTTCTAAGGGATACACGCCGTGTTCTTCGGAAATTTCCAGAAATGACTCCCATCACCACCGTGCTCCAGTTTCTCATCCAAACCTTGATCTGGAAACCAGATCACCTCGAAACTCAATATTTGAGGTCGTCCTACCATCACGAATCTGATTCCGTCAGTTTCGGGCCTCCGATCGGCCCCGAAAATGTGTTCCAATTCACTCGTGAGAAGAACACTCAAAGAACGAGAACTCCCGAACCATGTTGATTAGTCTTCCTCCATCATCGTCGCACCTCTTCTAGGTATTCATGATGTTGGATCTCTAATTTGGGATCGTTGCGTTGCAAAACAGATGCGCAACGATCCATTGTTCATAACCATGCGAAGAACGCGAAGAACGTGGGGTTAAAAAGGGAGGAAGAAAAACAATAAACAAAGGAGGAATGCACCTCTACCATCATTCATCACAGCGTCAATCCACTCCCATTAATAGGTTTAATAGGTGAATCAAAATGAAAATACAATAATTATCATAAAATCAATTCCTAAATCAAAAACCCCAAAAGAAAAGAAAATTGATGCCCTCCTGCAAGAATGCTTGATCCGCAGATCACCCTATTGGTGGGTTGATCTGTGTTCTTCATTTAATCCAAGAACAGGGAAACAAAATAATCAAAGATAACAAACCACTACCTCAATTTTCAATGAAGAGGTAGATCATACATCGGTTGCAATTCGATCTCGCTACGCAATGATCCATGTGTCGTCGTTCATCGTCATTCGTCAAAAATCCTCCAAGGTTGGATCCTCTCCAAATCTCTAGAGGATTATATGGGAAAACTTTAGGGTTATGAGTCTAAACCTGGGATCCTGTTTATTTAAAGAAAATAAGCTTCGTTGCGTTATCGAAACATTTTAAAATAAAATAAATTATTAATTTTTTTTCTTCTAAAATATTTCCTCTAAAACACCCAAAAACTAACTTTTTCAGCTAACACGCTTCGGTCAGTGTTATGCCCCACCTAAGGTAAAGTCGCTACTATGAATGCAACGGTTCCCTCAGATTTCTAATCTGAGCACCCATTTAAATGTTATTTTATTTTTTCAGAAAAACTGCTCATGCACGCTGTTTAAAGTTTAAATTAATTCAAACAATTATTCCAGGCACTCTGGGCCTCGGAATCACTCGTTGTCGAAATTTTTGGTCTCAAAATAATTCCATATAATATTTAAAAATAATACACCAAAAATCCAATACATTAAATTATCCCCACCTTAGGTATTTACGTCCCAAAAATCCAAAACAAAAGGCTACTCAAAAATATGTGGGTACTTGGCACATATCTAAGCCTCCCACTCCCACGTTCTCTCCTAAAGATTCCAGTGCTACCACCATATGCACACCAAGGTAATTGATCACCCACAAAGGATCCTCTCCTATCGATCCTCGATCTCCACCAGGTACTCAGCAAAGGTTTCTCCATCCTCGATGTCTAGCTCGCCCCAATTGATGACGTGCAATGGGTCATGCACGTACCTCCTCAATTGCAACACGTGAAATACATCATGTACCCGGTGCAATTGTGGTGGTAGAGCTAAATGGTACGCCACCTCGCCAACTCTATGAGGTATCTGGAAAGGTCCGATGAACCTCAGAGATAGCTTGCTGCCTCATCCAAATCTTTGTAACCCTCGCTGAGGTGAGACCCTAAGAAAGACATGGTCCCCTACCTGGAACTATAGAGGTCTCTGTCTTCTGTCGGCATAAGACTTCTGTCAGCTCTATACAGTCTTCATCTGCTCCTAAATGATCTACACCTTCTTGGTGGTAGCTCATAAGAACTCTGGACCCATGAGTGTTGACTCTCCAGGGTCATTCGAGCAAAGCGGTGACCGATAGGGTATCCTATATAAAGCCTCGAACGGTGACATACTAATGGTGGAGTGGTAGCTATTATTGTATGCAAACTCAACCATAGGTAGGTGGTCCTCCCAACTATAACCAAAGTCCAAGATACAGGCCCGGAACATATCCTCTAGAACCTAAATGGTCCTCTCTGTTTGACCATCAGTTTGGGGATGGAACATCCTGCTCAAGCATAGCTAAGTCCCAAAATCCTCCTACAATACCTTCCATAATAGGGATGTGAAGCGGGAGTCTCCATCTGAGACTATTTTTGAAGGGACACCATGAAGTCGAACTATCTCCTCCATGTAGAGGCATCCCAAGATCTCTACTGAACTCTACTCTCTGGTAGCTAGAAAGTGGGTCATCTTTTTGAGTCGGTCAATGATCACCCAGATGGAATCATACCCCTTGTATGTTAGTGGTAAGCCCATCATGAAGTATATCGATACTCCATCCCACTTCCACTATGGAACTTACATGGGTGAGCTAATCCTTCTGGAACCTGGTGCTCTGTCTTCACCCAATGGCATATAAGGAATCAATAAACGAACTCTGCAAATGCCTTCTTCAAGCCTGACCATTAGAACTGTCATCGGAGATCCTGGTACATCTTCGCCACTCCAGTATGTACCGCCAAGGGGGATGTATGAAACTCCCTAAGGACCTCCTCCTACAACGCCACTAGTACAACATTTCATCCTATGAAAATAATTATGTACTCACCACCTTACGAATATCTATCATAAGCATGTCTTGTGGATAACTAAGAACGTAAAGCCTCACAGTCGACATTCCTAAGATGTGCCTCCCTAACTAGTTGTAATAGTGGAGGGGTCACAACCATCGACTGATGATAAGATGCATCCTTTTTGTCAATGAATGATAACTGTAACAAGGCCAATTGTTCCATCGCCTCACTCAGAAGTTGTGAGCTCAATATCCTGCTAAGAGAATCTTCCACCTTGTTCCCCTTTCTAGGAGTATATATGATCTTGAAATCATAGTCCTGGAGGAACTATAGCCAACGCCTCTATCTCAGATTTAGATCCTTCTATGAGAAGATTTAATTGAGGCTATTATGGTCAGATTAGATGATAAACCGCTCGCCCATAAGGTAGTGTCGCCACATCTTCAACGTGAAGACTACCACTGTCAAATTGAGATCATGGGTCACATAGTTCTGATCATGTGAACTAAGTTGGCACGAACCATAAGCAATCTTTTCCTCTCTCTACATCAGGACATAGCCAAGCCCGGTCCCCGATGCGTCACAGAAAACTATGTACTTAACACCCTCCTCCGGTAATCTCAAGATTGGGTTACTCGTCAAACTCTGCCTCAACCACTCAAAAGCCTGCTGGAACTTCTCCGTCCACATGAAGGGTTTCCCATTTCTGGTCAAGGCCATCATCGGTGCTGATATTCGGGAGAAATCAGGAATGAATCTCCGGTAATATCCTGCCAACCTAGGGAAGCTCCGCACCTCCATCATGCTCCGAGGTGGCTCCCATGCTAACACTACCTCTACCTTGGCTGGGTCCACAGCTACTCCATCTATTGAGATGACATGTCCCAGAAAGTGGACCTCCTGAATGCAGAACTGGAACTTCGAGAGATTTCTATAAAGCAGGTGCTCCTGGAGAATGTCAAGAACCATCCACAGGTGTCTCGCATGCTCCTCATCTAACAACGATTACATAAGGATTTCTTTGATGAAGACCACTACGAACTGGTCCAAGTATGGCTAGAAGATCTGGTTCATAAGTCCCATGAACACTATGGGGGCTTTCGTCACACCGAAAGGCATAACCAAGTACTCATAGTGACTGTAACAGCATCTGAAAGCCGTCTTCGGTATATCCTTGTCTTGTACTCGTAACTAGTGGTAACTTGACCAAAGGTCAACCTTCGAGAACCCACGTTCCCCTCTCAGCTGTTCGAAGAGTTCATCGATCCTCGGTAGTGGATACTTGTTCTTCACCATCACCTGGTTCAAGAACTGGTAATCCACGCACAACCTCAAACTCCCATCTACCTTCATGGAAAAAAATAATGGGGCCACCCAGCGTGAAACTCTAGGTCTCACAAAACCCTTGCTCTACAAATCCTCCAATTGCACCATCAGCTCACGAAGCTCTCCAGAATCCATCCAATATGATGATGAGAAAATCGGTGATGTCCTGGGGTGTAAGTCGATGAAAAAGTCTATTTCTCGGTGGGGAGGTGGTCCTGGAACATCTTCGGGAAAGAAATCCTCATACTCTGTCACTAATGCTGGGAATTGGAAGATCACAACATCTACTACTCCGAGTGAAAGGCTAGTCAACTCATGAGTGATCGAATGTACCCTCCTATGCATGGGCCCATCCTATGCTGCATGAGTCCCCCTTTCACCGACAAAGGAAAACCTCGTCCCATCACTACGAACACACCACACTCTTCACTTAAAGCAGTCAATATAGGAATGGACTGAGGATAACCAATCCATACCGATAATGATGTTGTAAGGCCTCGACACTTCCACCAAGAGGTTCCAACTGAAAATCTTGCCTCTAAGGATAAGATCACAATGTCTACAAAGGTGCATGATCATCGAGTATCCTCCTGTAGGTGTCTCCAAGCGTAAGGAACGATTCAACAAATCTACCGGAATCTCAAGGGTTCGCACAAGACATGTGGATAGGAAGGAATGAATGGCACCTGTGTCAATAAGTATGGAAGCTAAGGTGGAGAAGACACAAATTGTACCTTGGATCATCCCTGGAGTCCATGGGTCATACGCCTTGACTACATATAGTTGTCCCCACCCCTATCCCCCAGCTCTCTGAGCCTGGTGCAGACCTCCTGGGGGTGGTGATGGAAGTAGATCAAAGTGTCTTCCACCACCTATAGCTCTCCCTACTCCTCTGCCACGTCCGCGCCTCCAATAGGCCAGGGGCTAGTGACTAGCACTGAGTTGGCATATTACTAACATGGGAGGCATTACCTAAGTACCTATACATACACACACACATATCCAAGCCCAAAAATTCTAAAATGTAAAAAAACCACTAAGGAATAAAATGCATGCATACAACTAAACCCAACCAACAGAGTACGACAGAAAGTAAAGTACTGAAAGTAAATTGGGCCAGAATACAAGGCCACCAAAATCAAGAGTCTGAAAACTACAAAGTTCAACCTGTAAACACAAAGAGGTACTGGGAGTATTTCTCATAGTCTTAGGAACACCTCATCCTGTAGGGAACTCAGAAAGCTTGGTCCTGTCCTGATCTACCCTGGACTCTGTCAAAAGGATGTCCGTCTGCACAAGACACGACATGTGCGGGAAAACCCTGTGCAGGGGTGAGTATAACAATACTCAATAGAGGACCCCAAAAACCACAAATCAATAAACAAAGGAAACGTAAATTTATCTCTACACAGTATATGTCTAATGAACATATAATAGGTGAACACAAACTAGATATACTCAAAAAACAGACCTGTAGTCTAGAGACAAGTCACACAACTGCATTCCCCCATTAGGGATTCAGTTTGAAGATTCCACGAAGAAATCATCTGGGATAACTCACTCCATGAGTCTGATAGCTCTGATGACATCCATCCTATAAGTAATTTCCATCAGGAAAAGTCATGAGAGATAGATACACTCATTCTGGGAGAACACACTCCTGAATGGGGAAAGATCACGATACACAGATGAGGATCACTGCCAGGGCCTTGGAGAATACTGCGACTCATCTGGATTCACCTACTAAGTAGAGTATCGGCGCCCTATGGGGATATTCATGTCGATACCTAACTCTACCTAGGGTCAATAATGGATATAGGATCTCATTCTGGGCCTCTCAGATGGATACTTGACCCTATCTCGGAAAGTCCTGGCGAAGGGATCATACTTCTGAAAAAGGAAACGATACCTGGCCCTTAGGGGAATGATAAAAATGGGAACTAACCCAAAAAACATATCCAAGATAGGTGGACAAGAATATCAAGCCATGTACTGAAAATTACATGGCGTGTAGAAGTATCACACGTCGTGTCTTCTGACCCAGGGTACTGCCTGTGTACAACGGCCCGTGACGTAAGGCTTGTTATGTAGAAAGGTAAGTACACAACGTGTATTACAGATCACGCGTTGTGTCCAGGTAACTAGGGTCAGATCTGTGTATGCGTATGTGTTCCCATACATGGATTTATCCCATGTGTGTCATCCCGTGTAACTGGTACATGGGGTAACCTGTGTAGTCGTCCTGGTCTGGCCGTGTGGTGGAGTACACAGTTGTGCACTCCATCCCATGTCTGTGTATCGCCTGGGATAAACGTTGATTCCGCATTAGGACCCACACATTGTGATCTTTGGGTAACATGTCATATCATCACTTCATGAATCGTGGAACCCTAACCGCTGCTAAGTCAGTCCCACACGGTGTGTTCTTAGGGATACACGTCGTGTTCTTCGGAAATTTACAGAAACGACGTTTGTCGCCACCGCACCCTGGTTTCTCCTCCAAACCTTGATCTAGCCACCCAATCACCTCAAAACTCAAGATTTGAGGTCTTCCTACCATCAAGAAGCTGATTCTGTCAGTTTCAGACCTCCGATTGGCCCTAAAAACACGTTCCAATTCACCCATGCGAAGAATGCTCGAAGAATGAGAAATCTTGAACCATGTCGATTCGTCTACCACCATCATCGTCGCACCTCTTCTAGGTTGTCATGATATTAGATCTCCAATTTGGGATCATTTTGTTGCAAAAATGATGTTCAACGATCTATTTTTCATAACCCTGCAAGGGTTAAAAAGGGAAGAAGAAAAACAATAAACAAAGGAGGAAAGCACCTCCATGATCATTCATCCCGGTGTCGATCCTCTCTTGTTAATAGGTTTAACAGGATAATCAAAATGAAAATCCAAGAATTATCGAATAATCAATTCCCAAATCAAAACCCCCAAAAGAAAAGGAAATTGATGCCCTCCCGTAAGAACAACCGATCCGCAGATCACCCTATTGGTGCGTTGATCCGTGTTCATCATTTAATCCAAGAATGGGGAAACAAAAGAATCGAAAATAAAAAACCCCTACCTTAGTCATAGATGAAGAGGGAGATCAGTCATCGGTTGGGATTCGATCTCATTGCATAATGATCCACGTGTCGTCGTTCGTCGGTGTTCATCAAAAATCCCCCAAGGTTGGATCCTCTCCAAAGCTCCAGAGGATTCTAGGGGAAAACTCCATGGTTATGAGTCTAACCCTAGTCTCCTATTCATTTAAATAAAATAATATTCTTTTCATTATGTAAACATTTTAAAATAAAATAATTTATTAATTTATTTTATTTCTTCTAAAATGTTTCCTCTAAAAATCCCAAAAACAAACTTTTGCAGTCGACCCGCACCTATCGATGTTAGGCCCTACCTAAGTTAAAGTCATTGCTCTAAATGAAATGGTTCCCTCAGAATTTTTATCCAAGCACCCATTTAAAATTTATTCCACTTTTTTAGGAAAACCACTCGTGCGTGCTGTTTAAAGTCTAAATTAATTCAAACATTTATTTCGGTCACTCTGGGCCTCAGAATCGCTCGTCGTCGGAAGGTCTGGTCTCGAAATAATTTCATATAATATTTAAAAATAATACATGGAAAATATAAGAAATTACATGATAGTTGGTAATGAAAAAATTAATGACATTGGTTCGTGAGGAGGTAGTCCATTGTACACACGAATGATGATTTCATTACCCATTTAATCAAAGTGTGTGTGTTTGTAGGTAATACCCTTGAAATAAAAAATATTATTATATTTAAGATATTTGAGTTATTATATAATCATGATATAAAAATAATTAAATATGTTTGAGGGAGAAATAAAACTAAAATGTTCATTGATGGATATTACCTCTTCTTCAGGTATCTCATTTTGGTTTGTACTATGTGAGTTCATTGGTTGGATTTATGATAAAAGTAAGGATTATAGGTTTATAGTATGAAAGTGGAGAATCAATTTTGGAATGGATTTTCTGAACTAATTTATTTTGAAGGTGTGAAGAGAGGGGAAGAGGGGTTGTCCTTTTATAAGGGATATGAGTGGAAAACTTGTACATTTTTGAAAGAGAGAATTCCACACACATTTTTTCAATGTCAATTAGATCAAATAATGGACCAATAAATATCCTATAATGGATGAGGTCGAAATATGACTATGAAATGGCTGTTTTACAAGTTTCTACGTCATTTTTTCCATTAATTTTAAAGTTTAGTCCCTTAGAAAACTCATTTTTCTCTTAATCATCGTGAATAATTTTAACTGTTTTAACTAATAATTATGGTAAAAAACTAAGTTGGAATTATTACACATTATAAATTATTATTATTCCAAACATGGAATCCATTTTTATAAATTCAACTCACATAAGTGGCAAAAATTAATTTAAAATTTAATCTCACAGATAGGATGAGGCAATGGGTTTTTAAAGTGAAAATGTTCAAAAGGTTTGAAATATTTTTATATCCAGTTTATATGTGAATTTGATTAAAATGATATAAATTGGATATATTAATATATAATTGAACTAATTATACTTTAAAAATAGTTTAAAATATAATTTAAAATTATAAAAAAATAAATGAAAAAGTAGCTTTCATTTAAAATTTAGTATTTTTCGCTATTCATCCAAAAATAAAATATTTTAGAAAAATACCAAATATTAACCCTAATATCAAAACCTTATTCCATGGATAAATTATTAGAAATTCCTTATCAATAACTTCAAATTATAGATCAAGTCAGCGATTATCACCATAACTTTTCTGCTGACTCTGAGCTGCCTTGATATGCTGGTGAATAGATCTAACCTTATCTCCCATTTCCTTGGCTATATCGAGTACTAATAGCTTTCTTTCTCCAACTTCATTACATCACATTGTAGATCTACATTTATTTACCTATTGGGCTTTGTAAGGATCCATCTCAATGCTTGAGTGAAAGCTATTGTTGTAAGAAAACTCAACTAGAGGAAAGCGTTGATCCCAACCACCTTTGAAATCCAAAGAACATGATCTCAACATATTCAATAGGGTTTGAATTGTTATTTTATACTAACCATCTATTTGAGGATGATATGCAGTATTGAAACTTAACTCTGTATCAGAAGATTGTTGAAGAATTCTCTAGAACATTGAGGTAAACCTCTGATCCTAATCAGATATAATGGAATGTGGTACTCCATGCAATCTTACTACTTCCTTAATGTATATCCTGGTAAGATGATCTAAAGATATATCATCTATGATAGTAATGAAGTGTTCTGACTTATTAAGGAGATCAACTTAAACCCATATAGAATTATTCCCTTTAGATGTTTTTTTGAGTCCAATGGAAAATCTATGGTGATGTTCTCTCATTTCCATTATTGTATAGGTAATTGATAGAAAATACCCTAAAACTTTTGTATTTCAGCATTAATTTATTGACATACCAAACACTGATAAAGAAAATATGTGATATCTCTCTTCATTTCACCCTACCAGATGTATTCATTAAAATCTTTATACATTTTCATACTTCCTTAATGAATAGATAATTAAGAACTATGAGCATCCTCTAACAAATCCTTTTTCAAATATAGTATATAAGTAACACATGCACATTTTATGAACCTTATCATTCTATCATGATCAAATTTAAACTCAATTATATTTCTAACCATATTTTGTAGCTCTATATCTTCCTTATGCACCTATTTAATCTTTAAATTGATAGATGTTTAAAAATTCAATTGAGCAAGATAATATTTTTCCCCTACCTTTAGTATTTCTAGATTCATCCTTTATAAATCCAAAAATATGGATCTTTTTTTGATCCTCATCATGTATAAGCTAGGATGATCCTTTCGACTCAAATCATCGGCCACCTTGTTCACTTTACTAGGGTGGTAATGTATTGAGCATTAATAATCTATAATTAGATCTGACCATCTTATTTAGTGCATGTTCAAATCCTTTTCTTTGAATATAAACTTTAAACTTTTTTTGATATATATATCACACTTTTCTCAATAAAGATAATGTCTCTATATCTTTAATTCAAAAATTGCCATGGCTAACTCCAAATCATGAGTTGGATAATTTTTCTCATTAATCGTCAATTGTCATGAGGAATAATCAATAACTATATTATTCTTCATAATAACACATCCTGATCCCTTCTTGGATTCATAACTATAGATTACAAACCCTTATCCTCTATAGGTTAATGTAAGCATAGGTTCACTGACTAATCTTCTCTTTAGTTCCTTGAAATTTTCCTCACATTCATCTATTTAGAGGAACTTTAATCCCTTCTGAGCTAACTTGGTCATAGGATTATATAGTTATGATAAATTATCCACAAACCATTGATAATATCTTACTAAACTGAGAAAACTACAGATCTCAGTCACCATGGTAGGTCTAGGACAACATTCAATAAATACTACCACAAACTGAACAAGGTAATCTCTAAATACTATATTCATTAAATCCATGAAGATAGAAAGAAAATTAGTAAGACCAAATGGAATCAATATATATTTCTAGTGTCCATACATTTTATATAATGTCATCTTGGGTATAACCTTTTTATTAACCCTCAATTGATGATATCCCAAACAAAGTTCAATCTTTGAAAAGTATTGAGCTCCACATAGTTGATCAAACAAGTCATCAATATAGGGAAGAGGATACTTGTTCTTGATCATGATCTTGTTCATATCTTAATAATCAATGTATATTCACATTAATAAATATTTATTTTTTCACAAAAAGAAAAGGTGCACCCTAAGGTGACATGCTTGGATGAATGAATCCCTTGCCAATATTTTTTTGGAGCTTCTTCTTCAATTCCTATAACTCAATCGGAGCCACTCTATAGGGAGACTTTAAAATTGGTGTGGCACCAGGTATGAGTTCTATTGAGAACTAAATTTCATGTTCTAGTGGATAGCTAGGAAATTATTCCATAAATACATCAATAAATTTATGAACAGTGGGAATATCATCTATGTTGAGTTTCTCCCCAACCATCTGATATAAACATCCCTTTTGAACGGTAATTAAGACCCATGCATTGGATGTGATCTCCATCAGAAGCTCTCTCTTATTGTCACATTGATAGATGATCATAGGTTGGTTTGGAATATTAAACATGACTTTAATTCCTTGATAATTAATGTGGGATTTATGTAGATAAATACAACCCATGCCTAAGATGACATAAAATTCAACCAAAGAAAGAATGATAAGATTTATAGGAAGTGTATTCCCACCAACATAAACCAAATAGGAATCATAAACTTGAGATGAGATCATCATAACATTAGGGTTTTTCACTATTAATTCTACATATAATCATTTAGGTTATATCTTTATACCCTTATAAAAAAATTTAGATATGAAAGAATGGGTATATCCAGAGTTAAATAAGAAATTAATAGTTCTATAGTGGATGGCATGTGTACTTTTCACCATGTTAATATCTCACCCCCCTGTCAGAAATAGTGATTGCATGATATTTCTCTTTTTACCTCATATTAATATTTTTTTTACATAAATAATCATCATTAACCCTCAGGTTTGGTCATTGGTTAGAATAATGCTCATTTTATTTACACTTTAATCACTAAAGAGTTTCATTTTGTGGAGATTTATCTCTTTTTTCATTATTAGCTAACTTTTTCCCATCAATTCGGTAATCCATTGCCCAATGACCTTACCTTACAAACTTCAAACATTTTATAGTAAACTTAATATAATTTCCTATATGATACATCCCACACTTTTAGCATAAAGGAAACCTCATATTCTTCTCTCCATGGTTTTTATATTTTCCTTCGAACTTCGTCTTCTTTTTCTTATCAAAACCATGAGATTGATATGTAACTACAACCTCTATTTACACCTTGGTAGCACAACACACAATCTATTCATATCTACTAAAGTCTCTTATGGCTAAATCCCATTGGATACTTGGTTTTAATTCACTAAATAATTGATCGACCTTAATTTTTGGTTAGATGATAATACTAGAAACATACCTCGCAAGTCTTGTAAAATTAGCCTTGTAGGTACCAACAGGTTTATTATAACTTTACTTTAACTCAAGGAACTCCATATTCATATTCACATGAAGAACATGAGGAAAGTGATTAATGAAAAATAAGTTCTTGAACTCATCCCAATCCATGGAGTCAATTTCAACCTATTGCCTCATATTATTGATAAGATTCTACCATTGATCTGCTTCACATTCCAAATAGTAGACAACCAAAATGAATTTTTCATGTTCCGAGCACTAAATAATAGAAAATATATTTTTAGTGGTTCCCTAATTTTCTTATTTATAATTCTAGCATGATTCATAGCTTGAGAAAGTTGTGTGAGCATAGTAATGAGATTTTTCATTCCAGCTCCCATAATTCTTGGAGTCTCAGGAGTAAAATCATTTCATTTACCATTTCACTAAGAATTAATGTGGTTCCTTCAAGTTTCATCCATTGAATAAAACCAAAAATCATAGATTCAGAAACAATAATCATAGTAGGGAACCACATAATTAAGGAAAACACTTATAGGATGTCTAAATTATTAAACCTTCTTTGATCTATGAAACCTTAGGTTTATCTTAGGTCATTCATAGTCATCATCTATTTAAATCCTTCATGATGGTTTATAAATAGTTTGTGAATTCCCAAAATATATCCCTTGGGAGTGTCAAACTAGGTGTGTAGAAAGGCCCATTGTTGTGCACCAACTCCCAATTGAGTCTAGATCAATACTATGTTTTTTGGGTTGTTATCCCTATGTACATCTATACCAGAGCCACATTCACTTATAGTATCCAGACAGAGATGTATTTCTAGGAAACCACTCACTCTATCCTTTACCAATATTCCAGTACATTTTCCTCTACTTTGACTCATCCTTATACTTATCCTTAGACATGTACTTAGAGATATCACTAAGGTTTTATCATCCTATTTTCCAAAGTTTAACTAAACTATTGGTCTGATCCCAACTATAGCGAACCATACTTAACATACAAATACATTACATCATTTTTTTGAAATATTTATTATATTATACAAACACATTCCCAAAGACTGTATTACTTTAGTGCCTTTAAAAACAAGGAAACATTAACACTAGTCCATTAGTGAGCTACATCATCTCTCACTACATTCTTTATAACTAGAACCTTTCTTAGACACATCATACATAATACATATCTTTAAAAAATGGGGAAAGGAAATATTAGAAATGGTTATCTCAAATTCTCAGTAAGGTTAAACAAGGGATATATATATATATATATATATATAATCATAACATGAATGTAAGGGTATGAGAACTAAATCATAATATTTAAAAACCATACTATACATATCAAAGATCCTAATCATGATTCATGGAATAAATATCAGCAGTTCATAAGACATGAATCATAAGGGAATCAAAGAAAATGATCCATGATAACATAACATTGGCATAATATATGAATTTTTGGCATACACACAAACATATAAAATCATTTCCATACTGGTAAAGTCTCACTTTCAAGTCTATTATAGCAGAAAATTTCCTTTACTATATTGAGTTCACTCCTCATTATAGACTTGTAATACTTTATCGAGTTCACTCCTTTTTCCAGTACTATATTACTCTATTGGGTTCACTTCATGTTCCATCCATGTTTATATATTGAGATATATAAATATTTACCAAAAACATTGGAGGTAGATATAAGTCCCACCTATCACATAATGAAATCATATATATGTGTTCCACAATATCATAAACATTCATCATATCATAACCCATGAAATAAAATGGGTATCATAAACATTTCATCATATCTTAACCTATTGATAAGAGATAGGTTTCTTAATCATTTTTTCATATCATAACCCATTAAAAAAGTAGGTTCCATAAGAATATAACCTGTGGAATATAAATGGGTTTCATAAGAATATAACCTATGGAAGAGAAATGGGTTTCATAAAAATATAACTCATGGAAGATAAATGGGTTTCATAAACATCATTCCATAAAAACATAAATCATTTTGAGAAAGAATATGAATGGTACCCTAGTAAGGCATGATTAATTCCAATAGATGTCATCTTAGATGGAAATAGCTTTAAAATATCATTTAAAACATTTCTTGAGGAAAATATCCTTTCCCATTTGAAAAAAACTTTTTATTACATAAAAATTTCTGAAAAACTTTTTCTCTGAAAATAATTATGAAAACATACTAAGGAATCTTTTAAGAAATGATTGGTCATGATTTCAGAATATTATGTTCATGTTTTACACATAAAAATGAAGGTTCCTTTCACATTTTCAATAAAAGACGAATAGGAATTGTTTTGTAAAATGAAATTAATATTCCTTTCAAAAAAATTAAAAACTAAAACATGGGTGAAAATGTATTTTAAAAACCATAAGAGAGTAATAAAACATTTTTGAAATCATTTTCAAAAAACATGGTTTTGAAGAAAAATGGATTTCCGACCAAATAGAGAGTTAAATTTTGAGTTCTTAATAAAGTATCAAAGAGTAAAAATGGTACTATTACTTTAAGATATCATGAGTAACCAGTGGAGAAAAAAATTATGATAATTCATGAGAGATGTATCATAATATTTCAATATTGGTGAGTTAATCATAAATGATCCTGATAAATGATGAGATTATAAAATGAAATATTTACCACTTTGGAAACATTGAATCATAATAACCATGAATTAATAACATAAAATTAAAATTAAAATATCATTAGGATGATAAATAAATGATATTATGTTTAAATGGTTGTATATGAACCTTGTGAAAGAATATAGGTGTATAACATAACTTACATCTCAAAGAAGGAAAATTGAGACAAAAATCCCATATTACTTGAGTAACTTTTGAATCATAATCCCCATAAAAGAATAAAATAAATGGAATCATTAATTATTATGAAATGAGGAATATTCATGATATAAAATTTCAAATGGTGGTATATATACCACGCAAAACAATGAGTGGTGAATATGGCATAAGTCTCTCAAAACTAAAAGTGAGACTAGAAATCCTCTTACCTTAAGTCTTGACTTCCATCGCATACATTAAAACCTCATATATAATAAATATAATTTAATTATACATATAATATAGTAAAATGTTCATATATATACTACCATATATTATTTTCTTATGACTTTATATTACCCATTTATTAACAATCCTATGTTAAAGTTGTGTTATGGGTAATAACTACTTTTTTTTTATATATGTTTTGATTTTTTATATTTTTTTTATCTTAATTTAGTAATGATTTCATCATATAAATAATGATAAACATGACATAAATACCATATATATTCATTATATAAGTATTTATAATAATCCATAAAATATATAAATAGGAAATGAAATGCGTTGTTCATGGAGACAGTAGGTTGTATGTACACATGAACGTTGTTTCCATTTTCTTATTAAATTGAAAGAAATAAAAGTATATGAGATTTAACATTATAAAATAATTTTTATTTCATATATATAATATATTTTTATTAAAACCATCATTAATACATTTCATGTAAATTGTGAACGAATCACATCGCTTCGCAAGGTGGTAGTCCGCCATACACACGAACAACGTTATCGTATTCCCACAAATGGAAAGCATAAAGGTATGCATGATATAAAAATTTTAAAATAATAATAACATAATAAAAATAATATAATATATATATATTATTTAAATTTTTATTCTCGACCTTGATAGGTGGTAATGAAAAAATAAACACATTGGTTCACGAGACGGTAGTCCACCGTACACATGTATGATGATTTTGTGTCCCATTTGATGAAATTGTGTGTGGTTCTTGGTCATAACATTAACATAAAAACATTTCAGTATATTTAAGATACTTAGGTTTTTATATAATAATGATATAAAAAGAATTAAATAGGTTTGAGGAAGAAATAAAATAAAAATGTATATTGATGAACGTTACCTCTTCTTCGAGTGTCTCCTTTTGGTTTGCACCGAAAGACTTACTTGGTTGAATTTATGTCCAAATTAAGGATTATAGGTTTAGAGGATGTAATTGGAGAATTTATTTGGGTAGGTATTGTCTGAATGAATTGGTTTTTATGGTTTGAAAAGATGGGAAGATGGGGTGGATTTTTATAAGGGAGGTGAGTCGCAAACTTGTAAATTTTTTAAAGAGAGAATTCCAAACAAGTTTTTTCCATGTAAATTGGATCCAATAATGGAAAAATATTGATACTAGAAGATATAAGGTCAAAATTTTACCCGAAAATGGGTGTTGGATAATTTTATAGGTCATTTTTTCCCTTAAGTTTAAAGTAAAATCCTTTAGTAAACTCGTTTTTCTCTTAATCACCGTGATTAATTTTAACTATTTTCACTAATCATTATGGTAAAAAATTAAGTAGAACTTATTATAAATTATAAATTATTATTATTCCAAAAATAAAATCCATTTTTCTAAATTCCACTCACATAATTGGAAAAGGTTAATTTAAAATTTAATCCCGCAGACGGGACGAGCCAATGGGTTTTTAAAATGAAAAGGTTCAAAAGTTTGAAATGTTTTTATATCCAATTTTGATGTGAAATTGATTAAAATTACCTAAATTGGATTTATTGGTGTATGATTGAACTAATAATACTTTAAATCTAATTTAAAATATAATTTAACTTTATAAATAAATTAAATGAAAAGACAGATTTCATTTAAAATTCAGTATTTTTCATTATTCATCCAAAAATGAAATATTTCAAAAAAAATACTGAAATTTAAACCTAAGATAGTTTGTACATTATTAATTCAAAAATAAATTTTATTTTATCAAATTAATTTTCTAAAATTGTAAAAAAAAAATTATTATTGTTCACAGGAGGACATAAAAATTAGTTCTTTTGAGAAAATAGTATTTTCAAAACATATAAAGACTTCACCGAAAATTATATAATTCATTATAAAAATGTTTTATTTATATAAAATAATTATAAATTATATATAAAAATTAAATATTACTATTCATATTACTAATTTTAAGGAATGGGTCATAACAATCGAGTTTAAATAACAATGTTAATAATATATCATTATTTTGTTAAAACTCAGTGCCGTGTGTAATGAAAGCTATATCAATGTTCTATATAGAAAAATATTAACTTGGTGTTGCCTATAATGAAATATTAACTTGGTGTATTATGCAATGAAATCCATCAAAGAAATTTATTTTAAAAAAAAGTTTATAAAACTCAGGGTGTTACACAAATCATCTCAATCAGGGAATCTAAATTATTTAAAAACTCATTTAAAATTAATCAAGAAATCAGGGTTTCAATTATAGGTTAAATTATTATGGAATCACCTACCTTTAATTATGTTATCAAACCAAATCAACACCCCCAAATGGAATGATAATAACGAATGAAGTTAAAGGATAGTAAGGAACGAATCCCTAGAACCACTATCCTTCAAAACATGGATCCAATACATCATTATCATGAGGATTCAACACTCTCAAAGAGGGAGAGAAGAAAAAAATAGAGGATTAAAATCACTTACTGGAGAGGAATCAAATTCTTCCACCTGGTCTTTGATCTAAGAAGAATGGAGTTATAAGGAACTAAAATGACTCTTTGGAGCCTTCAAGAGTAAAAATATTGAATGAAAATTGATCATAAAAATAATGGACTCAAAAAAACTTAGGGAATTTAAGTATGGAAAACAAAACATCATGCCACTACCCCCCATGGCCATTGCGTAGTCCTACTGAATACGGCCAGGCCACGGAACATCCACCCCAAACCATGTCGTCGCTACCATTAGCCAACTGGACTCTAGAAACCACAATGTATATCTACTTTACATAGGATAGGGATACTCCGTAGTTGGTACACCACGCCATAAGGGTGTCCAAATTGGTAAAACCGACTAAATCCACCCCTCATACCCCTACACCGCAGCAGCCTCCTCCATGTCACAACCCTTCCTGAAATGGAAGTGGCTCTAGAACTAGCTATGACACATCCATATGGACCCTAAAATAGCCTTCATACTTTATGCCATGGACCCTACACTATGGTGTATCTCTTTAAAAAAACAACATGTCTCTTCCAAAACACAAAATGCTGTGAAAGGACCTGGAAACACACCCAACCATAAAGAGAAAAAGAAATATGAAATGAAGTACCTGTAAGAAGGTAATAAGATGTTATAACAACATTAACCATAGAATAAAGATATGTGGGTATTTAATGACCATAACAAAAAAATCATGGTCTAAAGAGATAGTGCATGGTAGATATGATGCTTCAGAAACATTGATATGGTTCGATGGTGACCCATTTTTAAGTTTGATAACATGGTATGGGTATGAAATTAATGGATATATATTTTATACCAAATATTAAAACAATATAAGTGCATTTCAAAATAGTAGTTTATTAGTGTCAGCTGAAGAAATTCATTTTTCAAGTGAAAAAGACAAAAACTCAATATCTACATCAACTGTATATTACAAAGTTATTAAAGAAATATGGGAGGTTTATTAATTTAAATTTCAAGTTCTTATGTTTAATTGTAAATGGTTTTTCAATAATAACAATGTTAAACACGATGAATTTATCATGACACTAGTAAATCTAAATAGGTTTAAATACATAGATAACCCTTTTATAATGGAAACGCGAGCAAAACAAATTATTTATGTTCTTGATCCATCAAATATGTATTGGTCTATCATTTTTTAAGGAAAAAACAAATTATGGTGATGAAAAACTTGATGATGATGATGATGATGAATTATGTAAAATCGTTATTTACATGGAAATATTATCAGAGAATATCGATGAGAATGTCGTAGATATAATATGTGTCATACAAAACAAAAATGAGGAAGGAGTATGGGAAAATTATCCATTAGTGATCATTTAATATTATAGGTAACATATATTTATTTGGTATTTAACTTTTCAAATTTTTCAAAAATGTTAGATATATTATTTTGAAGTTTTTTATATAAGACAATTATTTTAACAAATATGATAAATTGTTTGTTTAGTTTTCCTTATAGAAAGTTACCCTATATTAACTTACCCTACATTAAGTTACCCTGTAACAGCTTACCCTATAACAAGTTACCCTACAGCAACTTACTATATAGCAACTTAAGAAAATTTTCAATTACCCTATACCAACTTAATAAAGTTTCAAGATACCCTATATTAATGTAAGTAAATTTCCAATTACCCTATAGTAACTTAAGAAAATTTTCATTTTCCCTATATATCATTAAGGAAATTTCTATCTACCCTATAGAATATTAATTAAATTTCTAGTTTCCTTATAAAAATCTAAGTAAATTTCTATAATTCACCACAACCTTTAAAATATGATTAAAATCATTCAAAAACATCTAAAAACTTTTAAACACTATAAAAACAAGATTAAAATGTATTTAAATAAATATTAAACCTCAAAAACCTCTAAAGTGTCAAAATTTATTAGATTTTCCACAGACCCAACCCAAATTACTATTTTAAAATACCCAGGACCATACAGTTTTTAAAAATAATTAATATGATAAAGAGTTCATTGTGTTTTATTTTATTTTTTTGTATCATTTAAAAATTGTTATAAATATATATATATATATATAATATTTGTATTTGTAAAATCTTTTACTTATGTTTTGTTTTCTTATGTCTATATCATTTCAAGCCTCATAAATTTTGTTAACATTTTTTTAGAATTTTAGTTAACTATATTAACAAATATAAGTAAAAATTAGTTTAGTTTAGTTTATATTTTTTTGGATCGGTTTTTAGTTTTTATTTAATTATATATATATTAGTTGGATTTTTAGATTCTTTAACTCATTGTTTATTAGGATAATGCTAAATAAAATAGTAGTCACATAGATCTTCTAGGGAGGAACCTACACATACTTCTTTTAAGAATCTTTCTCATCCTTTTATAGAGTAACCTTCTACTTTCATGAAGAAAGAAAAGGATTCTAGGGTTGGTAAACATTGTAGCACATGTTTACCTAGATTATCACTTACCCAAAGCCAGGACTAGATGATTTATATTGAGTTTGATGATAGTAGTAATCCTAGGGGTCCAAATTTGAAACAATATAAGAGTTTATTTGTTATGAAATCTCAAGTGAAAGTGAGAATTTTGATATCTAATTGGAGAAGTGTTGAAAATACAATAGTAGCTCCGTTAAGGGGGAAAATTTTGATAAGATCATTTATTAATATTTTACTTATCATGAATTTTTTTCTAATATATATTATTTTTCCCCTTATCATCTGATGTTATGTGATATACCTAACACTATATATTTCAATAAGAAATGTTTATCATTTTTTACTAGGAGATTAAGAAATTTTAAATCAACCCTAACATTATATTTCATTTTTAGTGTAGGAAAAAATGAAAATCCATGTTATATATGTCATTTTCTAGATAAAGTTATATAGAAGCAGTTTATTAAAAGTATATGGAAAGAGTCATTCTTGGTATGTGAAGTGTCATATTTTATAAGTTTTTTGTATAAAAATAATCTATTAATATTTTTTTATCCTTAATTAGTAGGAACTGAGGAGATATTATCAAGAGATCTAATCCAAAAATGTATACCCTCATAATTTATATCATGGAGGGTATCGAGTATTGGAAGAACAAATTATTTCTTGAAATTTTCAAAAAATAAGAGTTGAGTATTTAGGATCCAAAAATATTGACCCTCCTTCCCCTAGTGAGACATGAAAAATAGAAGAGGATAAAAATGAGAAGAAAAAAGGAAACATATCTTACAAAATAGTTGAGGGGTGTAATTGAGAGGATTTTAAAGTGTTATTTAAGTAATTTTAACTCTTTATATTTTTTGATTCACCAATAAATTTTTCAAATATTCTATATAGAAATCCCTTGGGGAGTAGAGTACACATGGGACCTTTATAATTGAGGGTAGAAAGGATATTTTTGTTATTGAATTATGGAATCCCGAACACCCAAGTTGCATATAAGGGTAAGAGGTGAGTGTATCAATTATAAAATTGTTTATTAGTTATGTAACTTCCTCAAGTAAGGATGTATATAAAATAAAAATATATGATTTAGAAGCTACAATTCATAATATGGGTGAGATAATGGAGGAGAGGATTATAGATTTAGTACATCCAATTTTTACTAACATGTAGAATCAGTTTCTGGTTACATATCCCACTCCTCCACCTCTTCCATTAGATCTTACTCCTACACCTCCAACTTAAGATTTTACTCCTCCACATTCACCTTCATATCCCACTTTTACACCTCAACCTCCATAACTTCCCATATACTATGAGTTATATGTTAATGATAGTTAGTATCACATTCTAGCATATGAGATCGTATATTCTATCAGGGATACCATAAATCATCAGAAAATGGTGATGTTTCAACTTAGGGTAATGGTATAGAATATTATAGATGCATCAAGTAGAGTATCATTCCATATAGATGAGGTATCTATAATTGGGTATAGTATCATACATTTTTTACTTTGGTCATTTAGAATTGTCTAAAAAGTTACCATTGTGGAATGTATAAATTATATCCTTCATTTCATATTAGTGTTAAAAAAGTTAATATTATTAATATATATATATATATATTTGGAATATATTAAAGTTAAATAAATTTTATATGAAAATAAAAAAACATGTTGAGGCCCCTTCAAATATGGATAATTATTTTTCTAAAGGGTGTCAAAATTATCAAAATATTCATTTTTTTATGTTTATGAGTTTCCAATGTATGCTAACATTTTTTGTCATGATATGAATGTGATGGTTTTAAAGAGAGATGTCATGGATATTGTAAATTATGATATGTTGGGAATCAATTTGATGTGATTCCATTCCATGTAATTCTATTATCATATATATTTTGATTATATAAATTTTATCAAACATAATACTTGTGTTTTATTTCTATCAGGTATCTTTATACACTTTGTATTCAATATGATACAACATCAGTATATGGATTTTTTAACCCACGATTTATTTCACCAATAATGAAGAAAATAAAGTATGAATAAAGAACTATATATATTTTTGAAAGATTTTAGAATGATAAAATTTAGTGTTGGATGGTTTCTTATCTTGATGGGTATGAAACATATATTTCATAAAGTGTTATTTATATTAATTGTATAACCACTCACATTATATATTTTTTTTATATAATTGTTCATTGTATGTTGTGTTTTTTATCCAAAAGAGAAGACAAAATACTGGTTATACTCCATCCATGGTGATGTGCGGTAATATTTTAATATATCGGAGTCATAAGTTTGATTAATTGAATACTTATATATTATAATAACTTTTAATTTTATTTTATATATGCCATTTTCAAATAGGTAATGTGATTTATTTAGATATAAAAAAGATAAAATGAAATCATAGATAGGATATGTGTATGTTATGGTGACTTCATTTATAATTACTACATCTTGGCTCAAATATATAAAAATTTATTTTCAATTGAAAAAATATTTTGAGACATAGTTACCATCATCAAGAAGGAATAATCGAATGTGGATATTATGTTCTAAGATTTTCTTTTGAAATAATTTCAAAATGGGTAGTTAAAAAATTCTATAATTATGGAGTTTATTATAACCTTTCCTTTCATTTATCTTATAATTATATTAAGAATGCATGTTAATTACTTTTATTTTGATTTGTAGTTTTTTTATGACCTTATCACTTATGATAAACAATAGTTAAATCATTTACAATAAATATGAGTAGATTATTTTATAAGTATGATTTAATTATAGTTTATTTGTAATATAGATTTGGACGTTAAAATTTTAAATTATATAGTTATAATTAGAACGTGGTTGTGATGTAAAGTAAAATAATCAATTAAAGAAAATTTATTTTATAAAAAATGATTAACAAATATTAAAATGAAACATTTTTTGTGAAATCAATCGAACCCTGATTGAAACTATGATGAATTTCGAAATCAAAAATATAAGACTGATCATGGTTGAAGCACATCATTGATGAAAAAGGTGTTGAGTTTTTTTATGGTGATGACAATGAAAAATAGAAATAAAAATATAATATAAAGATAGGAAGTAAAGAAAATAACACAATGTAGAGCCCAAAAACCATCCATTTTCAGGAATCATTTTTATATATTTGTAGATTACATAATAATACCAAAAGTTTTCATATGAAGATTTGGCCACATGAAGGGGTTTTGGGGAATGGGAGTTACTATAATTATGACATTCACATTTAATATTTCATAACACTCCCCCTCGAATGTCATAATTTCATGTAATTTTATATAATATTCACTTGAAAAACCTTGTGGGAGAAATAAGTTAAGCCAAAGTAATTAAATTCCATGTCATAGTGCCTCATTAAAAACCTTACCAGGAAAACCCAGTGGGAAAAAACCTGATGAAGGGGAAGAGAGTAGTATTCCTAACTCCCCATGACTATATTATTTAATTATGTCTTTAGGACATTAATTAATATTATTATGTAATTATGTCATTGAGACATGGGAGGAAAAAAATAGGTAATAATGAATTGTCTCATTAAAAATTATAACAAATAGTGAAGGCAAACAATTTACATTAATTATAGATATCTGTAGTAATTTATAACATTCCCTTGGATATCCATTATGATGTATGATTGCCTCATTAAAAACCTCATAAAAGAAAAACCCTTTAGGGGAAAACCCCTTGATTAGGTAAAAATAGTACAATAACATCAAGTCCCTATAGTGTTGCCTCGTTAAAACCCTTATCAAGAAAACTCAATGGGAAAAACTTAACTAAGCGAAAAAGAGTACAATAGTTACATCTCCCTCTCATAATAGTCATCGCTGCATCATTTAACCCATGGAGTTTCCATGATCAATTCATACTTAGGTTTTGAATTTTGGAATAATAATAATTTATACTATTTAGATTTCAATGAATAGATAAGAACATTACCTTGCATCATAATATGATTTCTTGTTATTTATAAGGTACTTATGCATGTTTACATGCATATCTTTGAGGGATAAATAAAATGTGCATTTATATTTAATACTTATAGGATAAACAAATTCTTCATCAACACCTTATGTATGAAGTATATCACTCTTGGATGAAAAATATTTAATTAATTTATTAAGGGTAAAATAATTCCAAATTTTAATATTTCATCTTCGGGGTGATTAATTCAAGATACAAAGATATTCCATGTAATTTAATTATCAAATAAATCATTGATTTCATAAAACTCTTTGAGATTTTAGATGTTTTTCAAAACATCTTAATAATATTATGAATACAGTTATTTATACAAACCATGGGATGATAAATTCATTTTTATATTCTTTATTATCTTAATATGGATACATGAAATAAATCTTATTCATTTCACCCCATAATTTATCATATTGGATAAAACTTTCATAGTTTTTAACATGCTTAGGGCACTTAGAACCCTTTGGGGGTTTATATATAGATGTTGGGATCAATAAAAAAACATCAATTGGAAATAATTTAAACATATATAAACATCCAAATATACAAGTAAGAATATTTCTTATAATAATATCAATGGTATTCAATAATATTGGTAGTTTGGATAATCAATCAAAAACTTTATATGTTGAACATATCATAAGTTCCTTTAATACTTTTGGCCAATTATTGTGATGTCAAAATCTATCAAAATCCATTATCATCGGTGGGTTTTGAAAGCAATTAAAAATTCAAATATATTATCAACAACATTGAATGAGATGTCATAATTTATCTGGTACCAGTGTCACTTCAAGGACAATATCTAAAAAGATATAATGTTTTTGATATATTCATTTCCCTATTCGATGGAAAATATATTTGTTTCCTTCTACTCATGATGAAAAATGATTTTATATAATCAGTTCAACCACACTTCTGGTGTGTAAAATTAGACTATTGATTTTTAAAACTTTACATTCATGTAAGTGTTGTTAGAATTTTACCAATGGTTCTACAATACCATTTTATATATAGTATGTGATGCTCAATATTTATTTTAATCAACATGTATAACATGAAATGTATACTCACCAGTAGCTAATAACACACATGGCCATTTAATAGATGCAACTTTCATATAGTATTCAAATGGATCACATGGTAAGTGGGTTCTCCATTATATACTGCATAATTTGTTCTTCATAAATATATGAGAAATTCATTTCCAAAATAACTCCTAATGATATAAATGAATTACCTTAATAATATGTACCTCAATAATCGATAACTCATGGTAAATTATTATACCAGGGGAATTCATAATAACCTAATGAGAATGAATTCCTTGATAATTTAGTAGACATACATCCATTAAACAAATTCATCATTCTCCCCTTGAAGTATGTTTACTGTGTTATCAAAAAATTGATGCTCATGTATACTTGAATCAATATCTTTTACTATAATTGATCTTGGATGGCCAAAATCATCATGTCATATATTTAAAGTGTCAGGATTATTAAACTTTTGGTTTACCATTATTGATTTGATTATACATAACAAATTATTTATAATCACTTTTTATGAATGCTTGTTACATATTGAAATACCTCTTTTATTCAATGCCTCCATGGGATATTCATTTTTAATAATACCATTGATATATCTCATCAAGACTTCATATATAACAAAGCATTAAGAATATATACCCCTGAATAGAAATATTTCGCTCTTTTGAAGCCATTAATTAATTTTATCTACTGGTAAATGTACTTATATAAGAATATACTAACTCATATATAATTTCTTTTAAAGCATTTAATCAAAATAATATTTATAAGATTTTGCTTCAAGATAAATGTATATAAAATCTTCAGGATCTTTTATTATGCTTACTATATTTTTCATTATAATATCCACTTATGGTGGTTGATGAATTCATAAAATAATCATAATGGGTTAGGCCCATCACTAAGCGGATTATTGTATATTCTAGAACTTATGACCCAAATATTATTTTACAATTATCTACTTGGGAGTAGAGCCCCCACCTATTTTATAGCTAGTGAATGTGGTAACGAGAACCAATGTGGAAGAATCTTTTGGACACACAACACACACCTTATTTCCATCTAAAATTATAATTCATAGAATAACAACATTCAGTTTACCAAATGAATGAGAAATCATTTGATCAAACTTCATCAACTCTCAAATATGCATGATAAAATTTTAAGTATGAGCACCACAAATCATATCAATTTTTTATGAATAATTTCATTCTCTTCAAGGAATTAGATGATGTAATTATAGTCACTTCAAGGAATGAATTTATTCATGTAATTTCATGATCCATGAATAATAATTAATTATTTATCAATAATGACCATCTTGTATAAAATACTAATTTTATTGATTATGACGATCATTGTTTTAACAACTTCTTCAGGTGGTAAAATAATTTTCATAAAATATATTGGATTATCAAAACCATGCAATTCAATCATCTCATTTATGAACTATAATAATAATAACAGCCAATGCAGTGTAGGTGACTTGGTCACATACACCAGTCTGTGGCATCCAATAGGTGTGGAGTATGGTGTTCAACTCCCACCT
Source organism: Viscum album (assembly GCA_963277665.1). Taxonomy (NCBI): domain Eukaryota; kingdom Viridiplantae; phylum Streptophyta; class Magnoliopsida; order Santalales; family Viscaceae; genus Viscum; species Viscum album. The sequence continues at coordinate 904,520,177 of OY728151.1, forward strand.
GCAACGTGTTTGCCCCTTCTTGAGGGGCGGGTGGATTTTCCATGGTTACCATTGATGGACATCAATGGATGGTGGACAGGTGGGCAAGGAGTGATGATGTTGTCGATGGGAGGCAACAACTGGTCGCTAACGCTATGAAGGATAGAAGGTTGGTGGGGGCGTAAGTGTTGATGGCACGCCAAGCGTTTGCGAGCAGCCTGGATGATGAAGGTCAGTACACGCTGACACTAGCGGTGTAGTACCACAGATCCGAACAAGGGATGAACCGGTTTTTATCAACACTAAACAAAAAGCGCTGATAAAAGGGGGGCTTTATCAGCACTAAAGAAAGCGTTGATAAATATATCATTTATCAACGTTAAAAAGAGCGTTGATAAAGGGTGGATTTATCAGCGCTATTATTAGCGCTCATAAAATTTTTTAATAAAAAATATTATTAATTTATATAAAATTATTATATTTATATTCAAAAATAATGTTTATTTGTATACATTAAATAAAAAATGAATTTTTATGATTAACATATATTTTTTAATAATTCAAATATATATATAATGTTTTTAAAAAATTATTTCTAAGATTATAATTAAATAAATATAAATTTAAAAAATTATAAGATTATAATAAAATTCATTAAATAATAAATATATTTATTAGATTTATTAGATTTGTTAGATTTATTATATTTATTATATTTATTATATTTATTATATTTATTATATTTATTATATTTATTATATTTATTATATTTATTATATTTATTATATTTGTTATATTTGTTATATTTGTTATATTTGTTATATTTGTTATATTTATTATATTTATTATATTTATTATATTTATTATATTTATTATATTTGTTATATTTGTTATATTTATTATATTTATTATATTTATTATATTTCTAAATACTTTTTAAATATATATATTTATAATTATAATTATAAATAAAAATATATGTGTTTCCAATGAATTTAGTCAATAACATGAATCTATTATGCTCTCAAAAAACTTATAAAATTACAAAAAATGTATTTAAATAGTAAATATATTTATTATATTTATAATTATAAATTTTAATTATATATATATACTTTTAAATTTATTTATTTGTAATTATAATTATAAATATATATATATATATATAATTAAATAATTATAAAATTACAATAAATAAATCTATTATAATTTTTAAAATATATATATATAATATATTTATAATTTTATACAAAAAATTATAAATATATTTATTTATAGTCATAATTATAACTATAAATAAATATCTGTGAAACCCTAATAATTTTTTTATAGTTTTAAATAAATTCAGTTAATTATGTGTTTTAATTAACAATAATAAAACTTATAAATAATTATATTTCAAATTTATAGCTTTCAAATTAATTAATATTCTAAAAATAAATACTATTTTGCAGTGTTATTTTATGTAGAAGAATATTTTAATCTATATATTTAATTACTTTATTTCAAAGTTCGTTTTTACCAAAATATTAGTTAATTAAATATTTTAAATAAATAGGAACAATATATATTGGCTATTATAATTATTTTGATAAATACTAAATCGTACTATGAATATATTCACTATTAATATGACACCCCAATGGTTTAAAAATTTAATATTGAATGCAAGAAACATTGAGTCTCTAAAAAAAACACTTTGTTATAACCGAGCCAATAAACATAATTTTGTGAATTCTGTGATTTGAATTTCGAAAAACAGACATACATTGTTGCATTCAGTGTGATATTTGGAGTCTGATAGAATCAACTTAATTTTTTTATGAATAGTAACTTAATCTTATGAATAGTGAAATACCCTTATGAATAGTAACATGACCCATATGAATAGTAATGTACCCTTATGAATAGTAACCTCATCCATGTAAGTATAAATAAATTTTAGGCACCTTATAAATGAAATATAATATTTTATAAATTAATAATTAAGTATTAGAATTTTTGTGAGTAATAAATATTTAATTACAATTTTAAATTGATAAATTTATTTAGAATAAAATAAATTTTCATGAAATGTGTTCCTAAATAAATTTTTTGTGGTAATGTGATTTTAATATAATTTAATAATACCTTAAATAATTTTTTAGGGTATTATAAAATCAGTTTTGGTTTTAAAACTGTATTTTTCAAGTAAATAATGATTTTAATTAAAAATTAAATTTATCATGTTTAGAGAATTATTTTTCATTAAATGGAGTTCATTTTTTGATTCTATACATCAAAAAATGGTTTGGGTGAATTTTTGGGATTTTTCTGAAATACTTGAATTTTTAGTGAATAGTGAAATTCGATAAATTATAAAATATGCTAAATAAATGAATTTATTAATCATGCTTGAGTCATGGATGATGTAAATGACCATTGTTTCAAACTTAAATGCACTTGTTACTATTTTTAGTCATAGGAATCAAGACTATTCATATTCTTGAGGTAAAATAATAAACTAATGATTAAAATAATGCAAAACGCCTCCTCTCCTCCACTATCCCCCCCCCCCCACTCCCTCTTCTCTTCACACCTATCTAGTCTTGTGCCTTGTCTAAATTCATCTCATATATCCTCCTAATCTCCTCCCCCACATCTAAAATCTCATGGTCTCATAAAAAGACCAAATCCTCTCCCCTAAAGAGGCTCTCAAGGAAGACTAATTCAAGAGGTAAATTCCTCTTTTCAATTATTTTACATTATTTTCAAGTTCCTTTGTTTTCTTTTCTATCCTCACCTATTATAATACAAATGTTATGAAAACTCTATTAAATTAAATTCACTTTAATTTTTTTATGATGATGGAATAAGTTATTATCATCCCTCCTTTACCATTCATTTATGCTAGTGGTAAAAACACACCATCTAAGATATGCTAATTTACCACATTCAAGGATGATGGGTTTTTAATTTCTATTACCATATTAAATTATGGTCATGAAACCATTTTATGGTTGAACCAGACTATAATATATGTATTATGTCTCATATATGGTTTTGTAATCTTTTTGTACACATGGTTTTGATTTATAAATCAAAATGAGTTCGTTGTGTTCAAAAAAACCACTAATTAACCCAAACTGTTATCATTAAATAATTTATATAATGATTCATCTTCACTCCAAGTAACCAAATTAAATTTACAACCATTTAACCATATGTATTTTCAATAATAACATATAACTTTAATTTTGTACAAACATCCTCATTTTACACAATTCTCTGTTCATGTATATAAGTATATCGATCATGAAACAAACGGACTCGAACAATGAAATTGAACCTCTTAACCCATAAAAAAATGTCATGAATGAACTTAATAAGGTTATAATAAATAAATTACATGAAGATGAGGTTTTTTATTTATTAATTAATGAACCTAAATTTGATTATTCAGATCATTAAGATCAAGTGGAGAACACCTTCATACTTAAGGTAAGGGTTTCTTCATCTCACTTCCATTTTTGTGAGATATTCTATATTCACTACTATTACTTATGTATAGTGTATGTATACTTCCCATTGATGTTTTGTATCATGAATCTGTTTATTTTCATTATATTAAATGTATCATTTTATGATTATTAATTTTGGGGCATACGATTCAATTTATTGCAAAGTTTTAAGTGTTTTCTACCTAAACCTCCATTTCATTCGGGATGGTCTTATTCTCCACTCACCTATATGAAATTATTAATTTTTTTCTATATACTCCTCGTAAATTATATTTTAATTTTCTATATATTTGTACCAATAATAATCCCTCATTATTTTAGGGTGAGTTTCATGTTTTAAAAGAATACTTCAAAAAAAGTGTTACATAAATACAAGCCCAATTCAAGGAACTTCTCAAATTATTACCTATTTTGAAGTTAACTCTATAATATGTTTTAAGACATATTTATCTTTCTAAAATCACAAATTTTAACATGAAAATATATTTTGGTTCTTTTTTTTATTAAAGTAAACATAACTTTGCATTTTAAAATCCTTTAATATTTTCCTTAAATCGCACTAAAATGTTTTATTTCTAAAGCTTTTTTAAAAACTATTTTTAAATTATTTCACCTAAATAAGAATTTATTTAGTCCTCAAATATAATTTCAATAACCTTACCTTTTATTTTTTGTGATAGAAAAATAAAAATGATTTTCCAAAATAACTCTTCTTTCCAAAGTAAAAAAGGACTTTTCTCATCTCACTTTAAATTTTATGTGATATATGCCTTGTTCACAACTTATTTCTTGATTGTGGTGTATGTACTTACCTTTGATATATAATATCAATAGTATCCTTATTCTCATGATATTATAAATTATTATGATTTAAATGTTTCAAGGTGTTATGGGACACTTTGGAATGTTTAAGGATTATTTCCTCAAGGATTTTTCGATGGTATCGCTTAAAATTATCTTCATATATGTCAACATCCTTTGTTGAATATTGTACTTCATTGAGTTTTATATCCTATGATATCATACACCATGTTTTATTGAATGGTTTATGAATATTTTGACTATGGATGTGTTATCTTGAAACCATTCACCATATTACTCTGAATGGTTAGTGTTTATGTTTAATGATTAGGGAAAGTTATTTACATTTCATATGTTAGTTTCAATATGAATGTTTATGATGTTTATGTTGATCCCCATTCATATGATGAATGCATTTGACTTAGTAAGTGTCATTTGGGGATCACTATATCCCCTTGGTGCATTGGTAGGTCTCATGAGACAAACTATGGTATTGGCATGAGGCCTTGACAGTATGATTATTTATGGTCTTGGAATGAGGCCTTGACGGTGTGGTTATGATGTCATGCATTATGAATCCCCTCATTATAAAGCTTGTAATTGAAATTTCATGTGGTTATTCAACAAGTATAATACCCATGATTATGTTTTATTATGGCATTATTTATTCATCTCTTATTCCCGCCATAGTATGTACAAGTTTATTAGTAATGGAATGTGTTTTTAGTTATTCACCATGTCTAATGTTTATGTTTATGATATCTTTCATTGTATTGTTTACCCTTACTGAGCATCTAATCTCACCCTTTTTCTTATGTTTTATTTTTTCCCAGGATGCGAAGAGGTGTATTATGAATGAATTGCAGGGATAAACTTAGAGTTGTGGATGTTCCCAATAAAACTTATATATTGTTTTTCATTTCAAGTTGTAATGTTAAACCTATGTATGTATCTAGTTTTCCAAAACTACTAAACCATTTTTTTCCTTTGTTATATGACTTCCTTTTTTGTATGTCAATGTAATAAAATAAGGCACCAGCTCTGGAAAATTGGGGTTGGGTCTTTACAGTTGGTATCAGAGGAAGTTTAGTAGAAAACTTGAAAACTAGATTTATAAAATGTATATTAGGGGAAAAAACCCTAATATGGACTTGATGATACACATAAAAGAACATCCTATAATTTTCATAAGGAATATATTATTTGGATCTTCTTAGAAAATAAATCTATATCTAGATACTATAAGTGGATGTGGTTCTAGAATAGATGTACCTAGGAGTAACAACTCTGAAAAGGTGTTTTGGGATTAACCTGGGGTAACTTGGTACACAAAAATGGGCCTTACTGCACACCTAGTTTGACACTCCTGGGAGATATTCTTGGGATAATTCACATTTTCGTTACAAGACATTATGAAGGATTTATGACCCTAAAGTATCTGAAGTATATAGTTATATAATTTGTGATGCATAAATTTATGTTATGTACTATACCATGTTTATGGTTATATATAGTTCATAATTTTATGTTCTAATTTAGTATATGTAATTGATTTGAAATGGTTCCTGGCAGAAGGAATGAGAACTTCACCAATTCATGTAATGAAAAGAGTAAGAAGGATCATATATCTTATGTCTTAAGCCATAATTTTGAAGGAAGATAGTCTCCAAAGTATCCTCATCATATGAGGGGATAATATCATGTGTTAATAAGGTATATAAATAATTCTCTGAGTCTTATGGCTTTGAAGGTAAGCAAGAGAAAAATATGGTGGAAGAGGAAATAATGGATAAAGTGAAGAATAAAAAGGGTAGTTTTTCAACATGTGGTACTTGTGGAAGGAAACACCTTGGAGCCTGCTTAAAGGGAAAATGAGTTTGTTACAATTGTAAAGAAAAGGGCCAAAAATTTCATGATTTTAAGGGTAAGGAAATGGTTTTCAATGTACAATGCTTCAACTACAAGAAAATGGGACACTATTTAAATCAATGTCCCAAGAATAAAAGGAATATGCCCCAAATGATGTTACTAGATAATGATCAAGTGATGATACTACCATATATGAAGTGGAATGATTAATATGTCTAATCTAGAATCATGTCATTTGAATATTTTATCATTAATATATTGTTTATAAGAATTATGGAATATATGAGGATTATACTACAGTACTATTTCATTAAGAATTTGAGGTCGTATAATGAATTTTACCAAGGATAAGTAACTCAGTAGAAAGTTAATATCTTGGTAAAGTATATGGATGAGGGAAATATGGCCCTAAATATATTCCTAATGATTAATATAATTATGAAGAAATTATTGATTTGGATAAGTACTCACTACCTCAAAACTGATTATTGACTTTTCTATAAGTGGTATATGCTATCATTGATGGAGTTCACAACATTTATGGATATGAGGAATATATCCAATAGAATGTGTAAGGATGAGCGCATGTTTCCAATAAGGTTTTATAGTAATTTGAGTTATTATCATATTTCAAGAGGATGCATGATGAAGATATTCACATATTTGTAATGTGAAATTTTAAGGTTGTTTCGTGTTTATTAAAGGAAAATAAGGTAGCAGATGCATTGAGAGGGATAAATCATGGAGTTCTAAACAAAATGATGATTTATAAGGACCCATGTACATAGATCTAGCAAGGATGGTTATGGGAATGATTCTAAAGTGTTGGATTGTAATAACCCAGATTTCCACGGGCCCTTTGTGAAAATTCAGTGTTTGGGGTGTTCTAGGAGGTAAGGGTGGCTCATTTCAAGAGTTTTCCAATTTCCAATTTTCCATCAGCATGTCAGTGCATCGGCATGTCAGTGCATTGGCATGTCAGTGCATTGGCATGTCAGTGCATTGGAATATCAGGGCATCGGAATATCAGTGCATTAGCATGTCAATGCGTCGGCATGTCAGGTGTGTCGGCATCGGTGAGTTAGGGGCATCGGCATCGGTGAGTTAGGGGCGTCGGCATCGGTGAGTCATGGCATTGGTAGGTCAGGGCGATGACAGGTCATGGCATCGGTAGCTCAGTGTTGGTGGATCAGCATCGGTAGGTCGCGTTGGTAGCTCACCTGTCAATGGCTCAGTGTCAGTGAATCACCCATCGGTGACTCATTTTCAGTTTTTCCAAGTTTTCCAGTTTCACCCCTCCTACATCTTATTTGACATAAACCAACTTTAAAGCCTTTTTTATGTGTTTTTATGAACATTTTGAAGTATATTAAGTTTATATTTAATTTCTTAATGTTTCCAAGTAGTTTGAGATACTCAAACTATGTAATCTTGACCACGATCCCACGATTAATGAATTTTGAAACCGTTCTTCCTTTAAAATAGGATCTAGCTCTTCAAAGCCATAATTTTTCCTTCCCTGTGTGTTTTTTGTTTCCCCTTGGTGCACCTAGATCCTTCCTCCCTAAATGAGTCGGGCGCCTGTGCTAGAGCCCCTCCTGCTCAGTTTTCCTGGATTTATTTATGTACTGCTCGTGCGATCCCCTATTCTTGGCGTAAGGAGGAACTTATTTCCTTTGATCATCTGGTAGGGATTTTGTTTGCTTCTCTTTAATTTTGCATCATGTGGGGTGGGTATTATATTGAATCCTTGTGAGGAATGGCTGAAAAAAATTCTTAGAAACAAGAAATAGATAAGAACTGAATTTGATCAAAAGATAACACGAGTAAATAAAATAACAGGAAGAGAGTGGTTTGAGTTTGATCGCTAGTTTTATGTGTCGAACACCTCCATTTCATGAGGGAGGGTGTCTTTCCCTATTGGGACCACTTTGTTTTTGAAGATTGTATTTGTTGTCAACATTTTTCAATACTTGTCAAAATAAAGAAGGAGATGAAGAAGGACTAAAAAGTTAGTGGAGATTGGCTGAAGTGAGGTTTCCTGGAGAATTGTTATGGAATCATAGCATTGGATTTCATACTTGAGAAATTCTCTAAGAAGATTAATTCAGACGATTTTTGAACTAATCCTAAGTTCAAAGAACTTGTGTCAAAGGTGACACATTGTTTACAACAATGAAGAATGGAGAAGTATCATCCATTTGAGGATAATTGGAGCAGAATGGTTAAGTATCATCTATCTAAGGATGGTTGAAGAAGAATGAGGATTTGAAGAAGACAATGCAATTCTTCATGATTGTATGAGAACCATACAAGAGCTTACTTGAAGAAAAGAATCATACGATTTGAATGAAGTAGAGAATGATGGTTGAAGATAAAAAAAGAGTGTGGAAGGACTTGGAATTCTAAGAAGGTGTTTGAAGAAGACTTAATCCTCCACTTTTGGAAGAAGAGAGATAAATGGAGTTCTTTGGAATTAACACTCCAAAAGGAATTGAGGATTTTAAGTGAGGATGAAAGAAGTACTTTGGAATTCATATTCCAAAAAGAATGGATGAAATCAGATGATGCTTTGCTGATTTGTATTTTACAATCATCACAAGTTTGGAGAACTTGTGGTGCAAGCCGTATGAAGGATAGAGAGAGTAAAGAAGTGTTTTTTGGCAAAACACATTTCAACATCATACTATCCAAAAATGACAAAGGCAAGAAGAGGGCGTGAAAGTGGCGGCACGCAAGTGGCGACGCCCAAGTGTCAGCGCGCAAGTGCTGTAGAGGCGCGCAAGTCATATTTCAAATAGCATTATTTCAGAAATATGTCAAAGGAAAGAAAGTGGCGCGCAAGTATTGGCGCGCAATTGGTGGCGCGCAAGTGGTGGCGCGCAAGTATTGACGCACAAGTGAAGTGGCACGCAAGTCAAATTTCAAATATCATTCAATCCAAATATGACAATGGAAATAAAGTGGCGCGCAAGTTAGAAAGTGTCGTGCAAGTCAAGAGTGTTGCGCAAGTATTGGCGCGCAAGTCTTGGTGCGCAAGTACATGTTGCGCGCAAGTTATATTCCAACATCATCATATCAAAATATGACAAAGGAAAGAAAGTGTCGCGCAAGTGATGGAAGGGCGCGCAAGTGATGGAGCGGCGCACAAGTATTGGCGTGCAAGTCTATGTGGCGCGCAAGTCAGAAAAATGCATATAAATAGACAAATCGCCTCCTCATTTTTTTAATGCTCAACACTGAAGAGAGAAATTTGAGATCTGAATGCGCAAGTGTAGAAATCGGAGCGCAATCTGAAGTGGCGTGCAAGCTGAGGGTTATATATAAGGCGCGCAAGTTTTGTCGCGCAAGTATTGTCGTGCAAGTATTGTCGCGCAAGTGTTGGCGTGCAAGTTTTGGCGCACAAGTTTTGGCGCGCAAGTTTTGGCACGCAAGTTTTGGTGTGAAATTTTTGGCGCGCAAGTTGTTAGAGGTGCGAAAGCGAAGAGTGTGTTTAATCCAAAGGTGGCGCACAAGTTTTGAGTTGGGAACAATTGTGGTGCGCAAGTATTTGGTGGTGTGCAAGCAGGGAGGCGCGCAAGCAGGGTGGCACGTAAGTAAGGATTGGCGCGCAAGATGTGAGTTGTTATAGAAGTTCTTACCAGATTTTGTTCAACTATAATGATGCTAAGTTGATCTAGACTTTATTGGTTTTACAATCACAAAGAGAACTTGTGATTATAGTAAGAAGAAGAATAATAAGAGCTCAGTGCAGATGGTTTTGCACTGAGAGAGAACGTGTGAAGAAGAGTAGGTTTCAGTGCAGTTGGTTTTTCATTAAATAAGCAAAAGAAGAAGAAGAGTGTGCATCTTACATGTTTTCTACATAAAGAGAAGAGAATAATAATAATAATAATAAGAGAGTATGCCCAATTAAAGCCTACAAATATTTAGGGCAATTTAATTCAGATGATGATTTGTGAGATGATCCTCAGTTTTTGAATAATCACATTGGTATATGTGATTCATTCTAAGAAAGAAGAAGAAGTGTTAGTGCATTCTATTATTGCACTAAAGAAAAAGAAGAAGTCCTAGTGCAGCTGGTTTTGCACTAGTGAAGAAGAAAAGAAGAAGACAAGAAGAATTGCTTGCCTACTGCTTTGCAAGTAATCAAGTGAAGAGCACTGAAATAGATCAAGAGCAGAACCTACCTTTTGAAGAAGGAAGAAGACTGTCTCCATAGTCAGTATAAAGAACCATCTAGACGCTGCAAGTTGGGCTAGGTCATCACCAGTCCAGGGAAGAGGATTGTTTCCCACCCCCCTCTAAAGTGTAGGGACTAACACTAGCTAGAGGATTGTTTTCCTAGCCACTCCATTGTAACAACATATCACATTATAGTGGAGAATTCATGCACTGGTCATCCCCATGCATGGAAAGGACGTAGCTACTCTTATTGAGTGGTGAACCTTGTAAAAATATCGTGTGCATATTTTTACAACTTTCTATTATTTCATGCAATAGGGAAAAGAGAATAAGAGAATCAAGATCCTAACAGGTCAAGAGGTACAGAGATAAAAGTTGAAATTGGTTTTAAAAGTCCCCAACACTGATTCACCCCCCCCCCCCTCTTAGTGTTAGGTATATCAAAAACTGGTCCTCTTATTCCCAACATCCCAATGGGAGGATGGATGGTTGGTTACTAACTTTCTTCCTCACACCCTCTTCTAGGTTCTTACTGCTTGAGGGTATCCAGGAAGGTTATAATGGATTGAGGCTTACCGTAGTCTAAGATTATTTGGGTGAGGGTTTGTTGTAGATGAGAGTCCTAGGTGTTTGCGGGCTAGGTTTTTTTTTTCCAATGTCTTCGAGATGAGCCTCAGGTGTCTTCAGGTGAGTGGTGTGGTTGTTGTGGCCCAGGTTTCTATGAGCAGGATTGTGTGTGGCATGAGGCTCAGGTGTGTGTGGTTGGGTTGTGGTAGTGGGACTGCGTATGGGAAGAGTGGTAGCATCAAGACATTAGCTATTAGGTATGAGCAGTTAGCCAGTGGGAAAGTGGTTGGGGTACCCAAATATCAATGTTCTTATACTACTACTTTACTTGACTTGTGTTATTTAGTGAGTGTGTCTTGGTGAGGCTGGGTTGGTTATTATTCCTTGGTAGGTGCTCTGAGGTTCTACTATTTTCGCATAGGGACGTTAGTATGTTCCCTCACTTTTGCACAGGTGGCTTTATTTTTCCTACTGGGTATACTTGTATACTCACTCTATGTATATAAAACTATTTTCAAGTTTCCAGGAGGACTTTAAGGACTGTGATGGAATTTACTAGCTCGGGCGTTAGGATTTGTTGTTATTACTGCTTAGTCTCTTTTCTTTTGGTACTTTACTTTGGATTTTTTTTGTGTACCATATATCATATTTACTTTTGAAAATGCATGTTGTAATGGGTTTTGGATTCACTTATACTTTTGGTATTTGGAGTTGTTTGAGATTTACCATCTTATCTCTCGGTCTTGTTTTATAAAAAGGTTAATGCCCTCCATTTCTGTGTAATATTCTATACCCTTGGCGCTAGTCGCCACTTCGGGGACTATCGAAGGCGGGACTCATGGGTCATTATCTCTATATCAACTTGAAAAAGGAAGGGTGTGGCACTTTGTCATCCCTTCCCTCATCTTAAAGAAAGCGGTTCGTGACATAGATCATGATCTTTTAGAAAGTTAAACCATTTATGAAATGGTTTCAGTTGATCATTTTATGAGGATTTAGAGTTTAATGTCACCACATGATGCAACGTGTGCTAAGAGATGAAGAATAAATAGTTCAAGGCACAAACAAAGGATAATATTGTGTTTATATAAATGTATCAAGTACTTATATATCCATACATTAGTATAGAGTGAGAGAATTTATCAACATTAGGGAAAGGATCCCGAAACCAAAAAAAGGTTATCCTATAACCTCTTTCCGATGAATCGAATGGTTCTTTACATCATCGTGGATTTATGTATTTTTGAATGTTAACATTCTAAATGATCATGTTCTCTATCTCTCTCCATTAGAACATGATGGTTATATTATTCCTCCATGTACATATATTTTTTCACTATTTGAATGCATGGTTTTTTAGTAACCTATGCATCACATTTTATCTCTTATTAAGAGAATATTTTATTAACCCTATTTCCAATGTGGGTTACCCACAAGAGAGTTTTCAAGTATCAACCTTTAAATTTTGAAGTGTAATTTCAAATTGTGAGGACACAATTTATTGAAGGAGGGAAGAATGTAACACCCAAATAATTTGTTTTATAGTTTTAAATAAATTCAGTTAATTATGTGTTTTAATTAACAATAAAAAAACTTATAAATAATTATATTTCAAATTTATAGCTTTTAAATTAATCAATGTTCTAAAAAGAAATACTATTTTACAGTGTTATTATTTATAAGAGAATATTTTAATATATATATTTAATCATTTTATTACAAAGTTCATTTTTACCAAAATATTAGTTAATTAAATATTTTAAATGAATAGGAACAATATATATATATATATATATATATATATATATATTGGCTATTATAATTATTTTGATAAATACTAAATCATGCTATGAATATATTTACTATTAATATGACACCCCAAGGATTTACAAATTTAATATTGAATACATGAAACGTTGAGTCTCTAAAAAACAATACTTTATTATAACCAAGCCAATAAGCATAATTTTTCCACTTCTGTTATTTGAATTTCAAAAAAAAAGACATATATAGTTGTGTTCAGTATGATTTTTGGAGTCTGATAGTATTAACTTAATTTTTTATGAATAGTAACTTACCCTTATGAATAGTGGCATACCCTTATGAATAGTAACATGACCCATATGAAAAGTAATGTACCCTTATGAATATTATCCTCACCTATGTAAGTATAAATAAAATTTAGGCACCTTACAAATGAAATAGAATATTTTATAAATTAAGTGTTGGTATTTTTTAGAGTAATAAATATTTAATTAGAAATTTAAATTAATAAATTTATTTAAAATAAAATTAATTTTCATAAAATGTGTTTCCAAATAATTTTTCTGTGGTACAATTATTTTAATATAATTTAATAATAACTTAGATAATTTTTCAGGGTATTATAAAATCAGTTTTGGATTTAAAACTGTATTTTTCAAGTAAATAATGATTTTAATTAAAAAATAATTTTCTCGTTTTAGAAAATTATTTTCATAAAATGGAGTTCATTTCTGGATTCTACACATCAAAAATAGTTTGGGTGAATTTTTGGGATTTTTCTAAAATACTTGAATTTTTAGTGAATAGTGAAATTCGATAAATTATAAAATATGCTAAATAAATGAATTTATGCATCATGCTTGAGTCATGGATGATGTAAATGGCCATTAGTTCAAACTCACATGAACTTATTACTATTTTAGTCACAATAATCAATATTATTCATAGTCTTGAGGCAAAATAATAAACTAATTATTAAAATAATGCAAAAACCCTCATCTCCTCCACTATAACCCCCCCCCCCCCCCCACTCCCTCTTCTCTTCACTCCTCTCAAAGCTTGTGCCTTGTCTAAAATCTACATAAATTTATTCCCAAGATCCTACCCCACTTTCATCACCCTGTGGTCTCATAAAAAGACCAAATCCTCTCCCCTAAAGAGGCTCTCAAGGAAGATTAATTTAACAGGTAAATTCCTCTTTTCAATTCTTTTACTTTCTTTCCAAGTTCCTTTATTTTCTTTTTTATCCTCACCTCTCCTCATAAAAATGTTATGAAAAATATATTACCTTAAATGTACTATAATTTTTTATGATTATGGAATAAGTTATTATCACCCCTCCTTTACCCTTTATTTATGCTAGTAGTAAAAAAACACCATCTGAGATGTGCTAATTTACCACATTCAAGGATGATGGGTTTTCAATTTCTATTACCATCTTCAATTATAGTCATGAAATCATTATTATGGTTGAACCAGACTATAACATATATATTATGTCTCATCTATGGTTCTAGAATCTTTTTGTACACATGGTTTTGATTTATAAAGCAAAATGAGTTCGTTGTGTTCAAAAAATCGCTAATTAACCCAAACAGTTATCATTAAATAATTTATATAATGATTCATCTCCACTCCAAGTAACAAAATGAAATTTAAAACTATGTAACCTTATGGATGTTCACTAATAAAATACAACTTAAATTCTAGACAACCATCCTCATTTTACACGATTCTTCATTCATGTATACAAGTATATCGATCATTAAACAAATAGACCCGAACAATGAAATTGAACCTCTTAACCCATAAAAAAGGTCATTAATAAACTTAATAAGGTTATAATAAATCAATTAAATGAATATTAGGTCCTTTAATTATTAATTAATGAACCTAAATTTGATTATTTAGGTCATTAATATCAAATGGAGAACACCTTCGAACTTAAGGTAAGGGTTTCTTCATCTCACTTCCATTTTTATGAGATATTTTGTATTCACTACTATTACTTGTGTATGGTGTATGTATATTTCCCATTGATGTTTCATATAATGAATCTATTTATTTTTATAATATTCAATGTATCATTTGATGATTATTAATTTTGGGGCATATAATTCAATTGATTACAAAGTTTTAAGTATTTTCTACCAGAACCTCCATTTTAAATCGAGTTGCTCTTCTTCTCCACTCACCTTTATAAAATTCTTATTTATTTCTATGCACTCATAAATTCTGTGTGAATGTTTTATATATGTGTACCAATCAGAATCCCTCCTTATTTTAGGGGGAGTTTCATGTTTTAAAATAATCTTTTAAAAAAAGTGTTACAGAAATGCAAGCCCGGTTCAAGGAACTTCTCAAATTCTTACCTATTTTGAAGTTCACTCTATAATCTGTTTTAATCCATATTTATCTTTCTAAAATCACACATTTTAACATGAAAAAATCTATTTTGGTTCATTTCTAATTTTATTAAAGCAAACATGCCATTGCATTTTAAAATCCTTTAATATTTTCCTTAAACTGTACTAAAATGTTTTATTTCAAAAGATTCTTTAAAAACTCGTTTTAAATGATTTCACCTCAATAAGACTTTATTTAAGCCTCAAATATAATTTCAATGACCTTACCTTTTATTTTTTGGGATATACATGTTTACAATCTGATTTCATGACAAATACAAATGATTTTCCAAAAGAACTCTTCTTTCCCAAGTAAAAAGGATTTTTCTCATCTCACTTTAACTTTTATGAGACATATGCCTTGTTCAACACTTATTTCTTGCTTGTGGTGTATGTACTTCCCTTTGGTATATCATATCATGAGTCTCTTTATTCTCATGATATTCTAAGGGATTATTATTTGAATTTGTCATGGTGGTACGTGACTCTTTGGAATGTTTAAGGATTATTTCCTCAAGGATTTTTCAATGGTCTCGTTTAAAAGTATCTTCATCTATGTCAACATCATTTGTTGAATCTTGTACTTCATTGAGTTTTATCTCCTATGATATCATCCACCATTTTTTATTGAATGGTTTATGAATAGTTTGACTATGGATGTGCTATCTTGAAACCATTCACCATATTACTTTGAATGGTTAGTGTTTATGTTTAATGATTGGGGAAATTTATTTATATTTCATATGTTAGTTTAAATATGAATTTGTATGATGTTTATGTTGATTCTCATTCATATAAGGAATGTGTTGGACTTAGTAAGTGTCAGGTGGGGCCTGTTATAGCCTCCTGGTGCATCAGTAGGTCTCATGAGACAAACTATGGTTTTAGCACGAGGCCTTGATAGTGTGATTATTTATGGTCTTGGTACAAGGCCGTGACGGTATGGTTATGATGTCCTGAATTATGCATTACCTCATTATGAAGTTAGTAATTGAAAGTTCATGTGATTATTCGACTAGTAGAATACTCATGATTATGTTTTATTATGGCATTATCTATTCAGCTTTTATTCCCGTCATAGTATGTACAAGTTTATTTTTAATGTCGTGTGTTTTTAGTTATTCATCATGCCTAATATTTATGTTTATGATATCTTCCGTTGCATTGTTTACTCTTACTGAGCATCTGAGATCACCCCTTTTTTATGTTTTATTTTTCCCCAGGATGCGAAGAGGTGTATTATGAATGAATTGCAGGGATAAACTTAGAGTTGTGGATGTTCCCAATAAAACTTATATGTTGTTTTTCATTTCAAGTTGTAATGTTGAACTTATGTATGTATCTGGTTTTCCAAAACTGCTAAACTATTCGGTCCTTCAGGTTATGACTTCCTTGTTTATATGCCAATGTAAAAAAATATGGTACCGACTCTGGGCAACTGGGGTCGGGTCTTTACAATATCTATATATATGTAAATAATTATAAAATTATAATAAATATATGTATTATACTTAAAGTTATAAATATATATATAAATATATACAAATTTTATAAATAAATACAAATAGTTATAATTATAATTCTAAATAAATATAGATATATTTAAATAACTATAAAATTAGAATAAATATATTAATTATATGTATTTATAAAATTATAAATATATTTGTTATAAGTATATAGATAATTACAACTATAAATAAATATATATTTATTATAATTTTTAATTACAAAGATATATTTGCACTCTGTTGTCCAGACAAGAGGGTTGTGGTATTGAGGGGTGTTAGTGGACGTGAGGAGGGAGGTAATGAATTCCCCTTTGGGTTTTGAGGGTGTGTAAGGCCATATTTGAATGGGCGTCTTGGGTTTATGGGTGTTCGATGTGGGGTGCAGGGACGAATGAGTTTTGGGCGGTGGCCGATGGAGGTCCCTTTGGGATGATGCAAGTAAGATGTTGTCTGTTGCTGCAGCAATGTGCGGCATGGCGGATTCCTGGTGGTGGCCCAACGCCGAGGTGCGCTGCTCAGATCTGTGCATTATGGTGTGGAGACAGGCTGGATGACGACCTCGGCACATGGGTCCACCTCGGGCACCTGCACATGCCTGATGTTTTTTGTGGGTTATTTTTTACCATTTTTTGACGTCTTTTTTTAGTTGGGTACGCGAGGTGCCGTCTTTTTTTAGTTCTTTGGTCATTTGTTGTGATGGTTCCACTCTTTTCTAGTTTTGGGTGGTGACCGGCCACTCTTTTCTAGTTTTGGGTGGTCACATGGCTGTGTCAATTTCTTTGTCTTTGTTGTAGGTTTTTTATCTTTTTAATATATTTTTAGGGTTAGTATTCGGTTCTAAACTTTCCTAGTATATATATTTATAAGATTATAGATATATATAAATATATTTATTCTAATTTTATAATTATTTAAATGAATATATATATTTATTTATAACTATAACTATAAATGATTATAAATATTTATTTGTTTAAATAGTTATAAAATTATAACAAATATATTTATTATATTTATAATTTTATAAATGGATCCTAACAGTCTCCTCCTTCTCTCGCACACCTCAAGCTCTCGCGGAAGCTGACCTCAACGCCACTGACCCCTCCTATGTCCCGACCTCACCTCCGCTGCCGACCCCTCCTACGCCGTGAATGCTGCTTCTCCGTGAACCCTCCTCCGTCGCGAACCCACCTCCGTCGCGACCCCTCCTCTGATACGAACTCTCCTCCATCGTGAACCCACTCCGACGTGAACTCACCTCCGCCGCAACCCCTCCTCTGTTGCGAACTTTCCTCTGTCGCGAACCCACCTCTATCATGAACCCATTTCCGCCGCAAACCCACCTCTGCCATGTGCCAAACCCCACCTCCACCACGAATGCTCCTCCACCGCGAACTCGCCTCTGCTGCGAACCCATCTGCGGCCTCCGCTGTTGTCGCCACTTACCCCGGCTCCGCCGCTGTCGGACCCTACTGTTGTCGCAAGAATGCTATTTTTTCTATATTATTATGAATTCCTAATAAATGTGGTCTGGTATTAGTGGAATAAAACTATTAATGGTGGAATTTAATAAATGTGGCATGGAAATTCTTGTTTGGGGAATGAATCGATTAATTGTGTAATTATGAAAAATGGATATGAATTCAATAATCTATAAATGTGAGTAAACCTGTTTTTAAAGGAAATGAAAATGTGGGGTATGTGTGGTTGTTCTGTTGACGAGTTTCATCTAGTTGATGGTAGCGTATGGAAAAGTTGGTATGGTGTTTATGTTAAGGCGGAGGTGATAAAATATTGATGTAAACTCTTTAGGCTAGGTTTGTGTGATGTGTACCTATATATATGCTTGTAATTTCATGTTATTTCTATGTGCACCCCATCCACATTGAGTACCATATACCGACACCTAGATATTCGAGGGGTGTTTTCCCTAACATCCATATGGTGATAAATATATGGTTGATAACCCCATCTTCCCCAATCTTCCTTCCCTATTAGTGATGATGTTGGCTAATTTTGGAGATCCCCTATGATGATGAGGGTCTGTTATGTAGTGGGGGTCATGTGCGGTAGGAGGAGGGTATGAGGTATATTTATTTCATATTCATGATACCCTACTACATTGGGGTGTGATGTGGTTGTGATGTGGATGATGACTAATTCCAACATTAGATGTTGGGCCCTGTGGTGGGATGGGGTAGTTAGGGATGCATCTTGAACCACATTAAAGGTAGATGCGATAGTGGCATGAGAGGTGTGTATGATGAAATTTTTGTCATCATGGGAATCTATGACCTATGGGAGGCTAGGGTAGATAGCGATATGTCCCAACCCACATTAGATATGGATTGATATGTGGTAATGAGATGTCATGGAATGGATGGGAGCATAGGACATTTGACATTAGGGAATGAGAGTGAAAACTGAGTGGGGGAAGTTGATACAGGGAATCTTTATTGATGTTCTCCAACTATTATTTTACTATATGCTCGCACTATTTGGTTAGTGATCCCCATCCCTATCTATTATGGAGGGTTAACATTTATAGTCTTCTCGCATTCAATGTTCGTCTCTGGTTTTGATTTTTTGGTATGATCATTATTCATTAAAGAGATTATCCATTGTAATCAACTCGTTTAACCTCTATGGTATGGATACAACTTCAATCATGAACAAGAAATCATTTTTCAAACATCTTTTCTTAGAGATATATTTCATCTGGACCTTTCTTAGTATGGTCATAGTTGCATTTGTAATATCTTTATCCTTCTTTGGGGGACCTTATATTCTTAACAAGGTAAATATTCATCTTTGGAAGAATTAATACTTCATCTTCCTAATCTCCCTCACCTGTATTATAATCCTTCTATTCTCTAATCAATTTAGAATGTGTTTGGACTTTTTCTATATGCAAAAAAATCCGCTCTCCATATGTATCACAATATAGTGGACATAATGTAAGATCCCGGTTTTTTTTGGAAAGGCATGTTTTCGTTATATTTTGGTTGAATCCCTTGTTTCGGGCTTCAAGGGATGTCTTCTGAAAGTATGAGAGGCCTTGGGGTGTTCCGGGGGCTCGGGGAATGAAAGAAAGAAAATCTGGGCAAGACAAGCCAGGGCGCACGGCTAGGGCAAACCGTGCGGCCTGCCTAGGCAAACCGTGTGACCCCTCCCCCTCCGGACAGTAGCATACGCACGGTTTGCGCACGGTTTGTCAAACCGTGTGGTCTCTTAAAGTTTGGAAAATTTACAAATTTTCCCCTACGGGATTTTAAGAACCCACTCGGGTTTTCCACTCATTTCCTCCCTTTTCACCCTATGAGCGAACCAAATCACCCAAGAGCTCCAAGAGATCGATCTCCCTCGTTTCTAAGGCGTTTTTGGTGTCATTGGTTGCAGATCGAAGCTCCGGGTAAGGCTAATCCCATCTTTGCTTCTCTTTTTGGTTTAGGGTTTGTATTTTCTCTCCCTCTTGTTCCGAAGCTCTAAAACCCTATCTTTTGGGTGAGTTTTATGTTGAAGGTCCAAAGGTTGGTCGGATCGAGGTCTAAGGACTCGATTGAGAGTGCGTTCAACCGCGGTTTCGAGGTAGGTGGTCTACAAGTTATATCCCATGGTTATTTGGGTATTTGTGCATGTTTAGTTGTGTTCTTGTTTCCCCTTGGTTATGTTTTGAATAACCTTAGCATGTTTGGTAATAATGGTGTTTGAAATGGCAAATGGGAACCCTCACGATCCCCGTGGGATGTGTTGGGGTTGACTTGACCAAGTTTAGGGTCATCCATGGGATGCGCCTGCTTTCCCGGACATAGGGATTGTCATTAAACAAGTGACCTTGTTGTAATAAATGGTAGAGCCCTTGATGAATATGTTGGCATGATTGGATGAACTTGGAATAGAAGTTAGGTGATGCACCTAGACTTGGCAATAACCTAAGGGCTAATTGGAATGGGTTGAATGGTTGATTCATGGGAATGATGAATAGGTTAAATGGGTTAATGTGTAAACTGATTAAAGACCATAATGGGATGAATTATGGGTCTAGTGTTGAATGCTTAGTGAGATAGGCATAACACATGGGAATTGGGCGAATGGTTAAATGATGTGAAATGATATTGTGTTAAGGGGTTAAGGCATGATGTGGATCCCCATGTGGGTTGCTGTGAATAGTGTTTGCTGAAGGGCAATGGTTGGATGGTTGATGGTTACATATATATATAAGAATGTGCACATGGCTTGGTAGTGTGGGGTATGACTTGAGGATCTACGCCCACGGGTCGAGTGAAGACTGAGGTTCTAAACTCCACCCTAAATGCACGGGTTAGGATGGGGGACTGATGCTCTTTTCTCCTAATGGTTGCATCCACCCGGACTGATGCTTCGAGGTGAGGTTATGGCTGTTATGAGGGGGTCGGTCCTAGTGAGATAGGATAACCATGTGTTTACCCTATTGCATTTGATTGTTGGACCTAGACCCATGTAACATAGTGTATGTGATTAACCCATGGAAATGTGATGAGATGGTAAGTGATGATAATCAGTGTGAATGAATGGTAATGGAAGTGGCAATGGCTTTGACTCTGAATTGGTTAATGAAACCTTAAATAATTACTAGGCAATTATCATTCATATTCCTTTTGCATGCACTACCTGTTCATACTGGATATTTTGTAGACACCGTTGGTGGTGGCCTATTGAGTTGTACTCACACCCTACTTGGTCCACCGTTGGGTACCCGAGCAGACTTCATGTTTGCAGGTCAGGAGAAGGGAAAGGGTCCTTTCTAGATAGTTGAGTGGACATGGGTAGCACTTGGTGGAGGATCCGGACTTGGAGTCGGGACCATTTTGGGGATTTTGGCCGTTGTCTTTATTTTGGGATTTTGTTCACTTTTGCACTTATAGTATGACATGACATATTTATTATTGGAAATGGTTGTTGTACATGTTCCTTGTTTGTTGGTTATTGTTTCCACTATTCGTTTTATCTATGTTGTGTCTTAATCTGATAAAAAGGGGGTATAGTCTCCCCACTTGACTCCATAGACCCCCGCTGCTAGTTGGCAGCCTTTGGCGTACGGGGAGGCGCACTTAAGGTCATGTCACTACCTGGCTCGGAGCACCGGTTTAGTGGCTTCCGGGTCGGGGACGTTACAAAGTGGTATCAGATGAGGTCTTTCTTCTCCTTCTCTGAGGTCTTGTTATTTGGGATTGGTAGCCAAGGGTTAAGACGTGACAGGCCTTGGTAATGAGCTCATGCTTGGGAGTAGCTAACCCATGTTCGAGGGAAAACCCAAGTCACCCTAGGTGGGAATTGTTGTTCTTGGTTGTGTGTTGTTACAGTTGATGATATTTCACCATTGGGTGATGCACATGTGGTTAGATGTGACTGTTTTATGATA
Source organism: Viscum album (assembly GCA_963277665.1). Lineage (NCBI taxonomy): Eukaryota > Viridiplantae > Streptophyta > Magnoliopsida > Santalales > Viscaceae > Viscum > Viscum album. Next base: position 904,542,159 of record OY728151.1, read on the forward strand.
TTGGGATCGTGGCCTTAACGACACGAGGATTTGCATTCATGCATCAGTGTAGGCACCTAGGGAGATAGGTGACATGCATTGTGTTATGCGCACGCACAGGGTGAGTGTGTGAGGAAGGAAAGGAGGGTGCATCATGCATTTCATGAAACCAAGAAAAAAATGAGAAGAATGAAATAAAACAAGTGGGTAAATGATGTTTAATGAAATATAATGGTTGGAGATGAAGTGGAATTTTTTTTTGTAAAGTGTTGTGTGAGTTTGGTAATAGTGCATGGTTGCTTACCCCATGTGGACCATGGCCCGCAGTAGGGATGGTCGGGGTGGTGAGTTTTAGGTGTTAATGTTGTGGAATTAGTATATGAAAATGGGTTGTTGTATCTAGTAAAGAGATTTTGATAAAGTCGTGAAAGTTATGTGGTATGTGTGCTAAATCTCATGCTTGGCAATGTAGAGAGATGCCACCATGACGTCGGTTACCAGTTGGGAAATGGGAGGGTGTTGCTAAGAACACACCTCTGGTAGAAGAGCCCGAAAATGTGGTGATCAACGAAGGTAAATAAGACCAATTCTGGGAGAACTTGGCTCGACTTATGCAGATGATGGATCAGGACCCAGGGCGGGTTACACTGAGTATGTTTGAGCTGACCAGGGAGTTCCAGCTGCAGCACCCTCCGACCTTCACCGGAGAGGGTGGGCCAGAGGCGGTGGAGTTTTGGTTAGAGTCTGTCTAGAAGATATTGGATCATCTGGAGACCCCTGTTGAAAAGCGAGTAAAGCTGTCTGTTTATATGTTGCGGGTCCAGGCAAGGCATTGGTGGGACATTCAGGCTCAAATCGAGAAGGCTGAAGAAATGTCGTGGAAGGTTTTTCAAGAAAAGTTTATGGAGCATTTCTACCCAGAGACTTTGAGGCAGGAGCGGGCTGCAGAATTTATGAGCCTAACTCAGGGATCACTATCGGTGATGGACTATGCTAGTTGCTTCACTGATTTGCGACGATTTGTCCCAGTGTTAGCAAGGGATGAGGTAGCAGTGGCAAGGAATTTCCAGGATGGGCTGAGACATGAGATCAGGTATCAAGTAAATATCTTCCGTTTGAAGAGATTTGCAGAGGTGATGGATCAGTCACTCATCTCTGAAGGGAACCTGAAGGGAGCTTCGGGTGGTGGGCTTGTCGTTCCAGTTGAGCGGACAAGTGGTGCATCTTCCGAAGGTCGGAAGCGTCGTTTGGAAAGTTTCCAGCAAGGTGGTCAGAAGGGAGGGTCAGCCACTCAGAGTGGGAACCAGGTGTTCTGTTATCAGTGCAGTAGGCCGGGGCATATGCGTGGTCAGTGTCCTCGACCTCCAGTTGAGTGTCATTCGTGCGGCAGGATGGGACATGTGCAGAGGTTCTGCAGGAAGCCTCGGCAGGTGGGTGAGTATGATGGTGAAAAGCAGGTGTCAGGTATGGGAAGGGGATCAATTGCCCTGTATCAGGCAGGCAGTTGGAGCTCCATGGGTCGTACTGGCAGGGGTGGTGGACGTGGAACTTCAGGGCAAGATCGCTCACTCTAGCAGGGTAGTGCATCACAAGGTGCTCAAGCCGGAGCCTAGAGTAGAGGGGCAAGTCAGCTTCAAGCAGTTCAGTTTGCGCCTGGTGATGGCAAGGCCAGACCGTCAACTGTTCGAGGTATGATCCTTGTAGCTTCTACGTTTTCTAGTGCATTGTTTGACACAGGTTCCACACACTCTTTTGTTTCTGCTCAAGTTTTGGTAGTTCTGGGTTTACCTGTGGAGGGGGTGTGTGGAGTTATGTCAATTGACACCCCGTTGGGGGTGCAGGTTGAGGATATCAAGCAGTGCAAGGGATGTGCCTTGGAAGTTGGTGGGTATCATTTTCTAGGGGATTTGTTCATTCTTGAGATGTCAGGGTTTGACCTAATCTTGGGAATGGATTGTTTGGTGTTGTATCAGGAGCACATAGACTGTTATCGTCGCAGAGTATCATTCTGGTCGCTTGATGGTGGCGCTTATGTCCACCGTGGTGAATAGGATGTTCGAGTAGGTCATGCAGGACCATTTGGTCAATGGATGAGTGGACTCACAGCTCAAGTGGCATGTCTCATGCTTGAAGATAATGAAATAGGGGAAGAGTCTGTTTTCCCTCCTGTGGTGGATCGGTTTTAGGACGTGTTTCCTGAGGATTTCTCGGGGTTACCCCCCGAGAGGGATGTTGAGTTCGCAATCGAGTTGCTGCCGGGAGAGGAACCAGTTTCCATTCCACCATACCGAATTTCGCCGACAGAACTCTAGGAACTGAAGGCTCAGCTTGAGGAATTGGGGCGTAAGGGGTTTATACGTCATAGTACGTCTCCTTGGGGATCTCCTGTGCTTTTTGCAAAGAAGGTCGATGGGTTGTTAAGGCTGTGTGTTGACTATCGAAAGTTGAATCAAATGATAGTGAAAAATCGGTACCCTCTTCCTAGAATTGATGACCTGTTTGATCATTTGAGGGGTGCATCTGTGTTTCCTAAGATTGATCTGAGGTCGGGTTATCACCAGTTAAGGGTGAGGTCTTCTGACGTACCGCGGACAGCTTTCCAGAGTCGGTACGGGTTGTTTGAGTTTGTGGTAATGCCTTTCGGCTTGACCAATGCACCAGTGGTGTTTATGGATTTGATGAACCGGATCTTTCATCCCTATCTAGATCGGTTTGTGGTTGTCTTTTTTAACGATATCTTAGTGTACTAGAAAACTCACGATGATCATGCCCAACATCTTAACATCGTATTGGGTATGCTAAGAGAGCACCGGCTATACGCCAAGCTATCAAAGTGTCAATTCTGGATAGGTGAGGTGTATTTTCTGGGTCACATTATCTTGGAGGCAGGTGTGTCAGTGGATCCAGATAAAGTGCAGGCAGTTGTATCTTGGGAGCATCCCAAGAGTGTTTCTGATGTTCGGAGTTTTCTGGGTTTGGTTCGGTATTACCGAAGGCTCATTCAGGATTTCTCTCGCTTGGCAGCACCACTCTCGGGATTGACCAAGAAAGGAATAAGGTTCGAGTGGTCTGAGGCTTGTGATAATTCCTTTCAAGAGTTGAAGAAGCGGTTGACGACCGCACCTATCTTGATCTTACCTGAGCCAGGTAAGAAGTACATAGTGTTTTGTGATGCGTCCGGAGTCAGACTTGGGGCTGTGTTGATGCAGGATGAGCAGGTTGTGGCTTATGGGTTGAGGTAGTTGAGACCTCATGAGCAGAACTATCCCACTCATGACCTTGAGTTGGCTGCAGTGGTGTACGCATTGAAGTGTTGGAGGCACTATCTGTTGGGAGAACGGTTTACTGTGTTTACTGACCATAAGAGTTTGAAGTACATCTTCTCATAGTGGGATCTGAATCTTCGGCAGCGAATATGGGTTGAATATCTCTAGTCTTTTGACTTTGAGTTTGTGTACACGCCAGAAAAGGTAAATAGTGTTCCCGATGCTCTGAGCAGGAAGGTTCAGAATCAGGTGGTTCAGGAGTCCAGCACCGAGTGGAAGGTGATGACTTTGTTTGCAAAGATGCGCCTGGAGGTGTAGGAGAAGAATGGTCAGGTCACTCTTGCTTCCTTAACGATGGATTCGACGTTTTTGAGTCGAGTTAAGGAAAGTCATCTTGATGATCCTGAGTGTTTGATCATGAATGAAAAGTTTAAAGGTGGGGAGCTACCTTCTGGTTGGGTCGTCGGCGTGGACGGTATTGTTCATGTTCGTGATCGTGTGGTTGCGCCAGAGTGTATGCGGGAAGAGTTGATGCATGATTTCCATGCATCAAAGTGGGAAGTGCACCCCAGTTTGACCAAGATGTACCGTGATCTCCAAAGGCAGTTTTGGTGGCCTGGAATGAAGAAGGAAGTTGCGGGCTTTGTGGTGTGGTGCCTTACCTGTCAGCAGGTGAAGGCCGAGCATCAATGCCCAGGTGGTTTGTTGTATCCATTGCCCATTACAGAATGGAAGTGGGTTGATACAACAATAGATTTTTTCGTGGGTCTTCCGAGGACGCCGCGGAATAATGATGCAATCTGGGTGGTTGTGGATTGGTTAACGAAAGTGGCTCATTTATTACCGATTCAGGAGACCTATACAGTCGACCAGTTGGGTGAGCTGTATGTGAGTAAACCTGTTTTTAAAGGAAATGAAAATGTGGGGTATGTGTGGTTGTTCTGTTGACGAGTTTCATCTAGTTGATGGTAGCGTATGGAAAAGTTGGTATGGTGTTTATGTTAAGGCGGAGGTGATAAAATATTGATGTAAACTCTTTAGGCTAGGTTTGTGTGATGTGTACCTATATATATGCTTGTAATTTCATGTTATTTCTATGTGCACCCCATCCACATTGAGTACCATATACCGACACCTAGATATTCTAGGGGTGTTTTCCCTAACATCCATATGGTGATAAATATATGGTTGATTACCCCATCTTCCTCAATCTTCCTTCCCTATTAGTGATAATGCTGGCTAATTTTGGAGATCCCCTATGATGATGAGGGTATGTTATGTAGTGGGGGTCATGTGCGGTAGGAGGAGGGTATGAGGTATATTTATTTCATATTCATGATACCCTACTACATTGGGGTGTGATGTGGTTGTGATGTGGATGATGACTAATTCCAACATTAGATGTTGGGCCCTGTGGTGGGATGGGGTAGGTAGGTATGCATCTTGAACCACATTAAAGGTAGATGCGATAGTGGCATGAGAGGTGTGTATGATGAAATTTTTGTCATCATGGGAATCTATGACCTATGGGAGGCTAGGGTAGATAGTGATATGTCCCAACCCACATTAGATATGGATTGATATGTGGTGATGAGATGTCATGGAATGGATGGGAGCATAGGACATTTGACATTAGGGAATGAGAGAGAAAACTGAGTGGGGGAAGTTGATATAGGGAATCTTTATTGATGTTCTCTAACTATTATTTTACTATATACTTGCACTATTTGGTTAGTGATCCCCATCCATGTCTATTATGGAGGGTTAACATTTATAGTCTTCTCGCATTCAATGTTCGTCTCTGGTTTAGATTTTTGGGTATGATCATTATTCATTAAAGAGATTATCCATTGTAATCAACTCGTTTGACCTCTATGGTATGGATACAACTTCAATCATGAACAAGAAACTCGTGGACATAATGTAAGATCCTGGTTTTTTTGGAAAGGTATGTTTTCGTTATGTTTAGGTTGAATCCCTTGTTTCGGGCTTCAAGGGATGTCTTCTGAAAGTATGAGAGGCCTTGGGGTGTTCTGGGGGCTTAGGGAACGAAAGAAAGAAAATCTGGGCAAGACAAGTCAGGGCGCACGGCCAGGGAAAACCGTGTGGCCTGCCTAGGCAAACCGTGTGACCCCTCCCCCTCCGGACAGTAGCATACACACGGTTTGCACATGGTTAGTCAAACTGTGTGGCCTCTTAAAGTTTGGAAAATTTACAAATTTTCCCCAACGGGATTTTAAGAACCCACTCGGGTTTTCCTCTCATTTCCTCCCTTTTCACCCTATGAGCGAACCAAATCACCCAAGAGCTCCAAGATATCGATCTCCCTCGTTTCTAAGGAATTTTTGGTGTCGTTGGTTGCGGATCGAAGCTCCGGGTAAGGCTAATCCCATCTTTACTTCTCTTTTTGGTTTAGGGTTTGTATTTTCTCTCCCTCTTGTTCCGAAGCTCTAAAACCCTATCTTTTGGGTGATTTTTAGGTTGAATCTCCAAAGGTTGGTCAGATCAAGGTCTAAGGACTCGATTGAGAGTGCGTTCAACCGCGGTTTCGAGGTAGGTGGTCTACAAGTTATATCCCACGGTTATTTGGGTATTTGTGCATGTTTAGTTGTGTTCTTGTTTCCCCTTGGTTATGTTTTGAATAACCTTAGCATGTTTGGTAATAATGGTGTTTGAAATGGCAAATGGGAACCCTCACGATCCCCGTGGGATGTGTTGGGGTTGACTTGACCTAGTTTAGGGCCATCCATGGGATGCGCCGGCTTTCCCGGACATAGGGATTTTCATTAAACAAGTGACCTTGTTGTAATAAATGGTAGATCCCTTGATGAATATGTTGGCATGATTGGATGAACTTGGAATAGAAGTTAGGTGATGCACCTAGACTTGGCAATAACCTAAGGGATAATTGGAATGGGTTGAATGGTTGATTCATGGGAATGATGAATAGGTTAAATGGGTTAATGTGTAAACTGATTAAAGACCATAATGGGATGAATTATGGGTCTAGTGTTGAATTCTTAGTGAGATAGGCATAACACATGGGAATTGGGCGAATGGTTAAATGATGTGAAATGATAATGTGTTAAGGGGTTAAGGCATGATGTGGATCCCCATGTGGGTTTCTGTGAATAGTGTTTGCGGAAGGGCAATGGTTGGATGGTTGATGGTTACATATATATATATATAAGAATGTGCACATGGCTTGGTAGTGTGGGGTATGACTTGAGGATCTATGCCCATGGGTCGAGTGAAGACTGAGGTTCTAAACTCCACCCTAAATGCACAGTTTAGGAAGGGGGACTGATGCTCTTTTCTCCTAACGGTTGCATCCACCCGGACTGATGCTTCGAGGTGAGGTTATGGTTGTTATGAGGGGGTTGGTCCTAGTGAGATAGGATAACCATGTGTTTACCCTATTTCATGTGATTGTTGGCCCTAGACCCATGTAACATAGTGTATGTGATTAACCCATGGAAATGTGATGAGATGGTAAGTGATGATAATCGGTGTGAATGAATGGTAATGGAAGTGGAAATGGCTTTGACTCTGAACTGGTTAATGGCACCTTAAATAATTACTAGGTAATTATCATTCATATTCCTTTTGCATGCACTACCTGTTCATACTGAATATTTTGTAGACACCGTTGGTGGTGGCCTACTGAGTTGTACTCACACCCTACTTGGGCCGTCGTTGGGTACCCGAGTAGACTTCATGTTTGCAGGTCAGGAGAAGGGCAAGGGTCCTTGCTAGATAGTTGAGTGGACATGGGTAGCACTTAGTGGAGGATCCGGACTTGGAGTTGGGGCCATTTTGGGGATTTTGGCCATTTTCTTTCTTTTGGGCTTTTGTTCACTTTTGCACTTATAGTATGACATGACATATTTATTGTTGGAAATGGTTGTTGTACATGTTCCTTGTTTGTTGGTTATTTTTTCCACTATTTGGTTTATCTCTGTTGTGTCTTACTCTGATAAAAAGGGGGTATAGTCTCCCCACTTGACTCCATAGACCCCCGCTACTAGTTGGCAGCCTTTGGCATACGGGGAGGCGTGCTTAAGGTCATGTCACTACCTGGCTCGGAGCACCGGTTTAGTGGCTTCCGAGTTGGGGACATTAGAAAGTGGTATCAGATGAGGTCTTTCTTCTCCTTCTCTGAGGTCTTGTTATTTGGGATTGGTAGCCAAGGGTTAAGACGTGACATGCCTTGGTAATGATCTCATGCTTGGGAGTAGCTAACCCATGTTCGAGGGAAAATCCAAGTCACCCTGGGTGGGAATTTTTGTTCTTGGTTGTGTGTTGTTACAGTTGATGATATTTCACCATTGTGTGATAAACATGTGGTTAGATGTGACTGTTTTATGATATTGGGATCGTGGCCTTAACAGCATGAGGATTTTCATTCATGCATCAGTGTAGGCACCTAGGGAGATAGGTGACATGCATTGTGTTATGCGCACGCACAGGGTGAGTGTGTGAGGTAGGAAAGTAGGGTGCATCATGCATTTCATGAAACCAAGAAAAAAATGAGAAGAATGAAATAAAAAAAAGTGGGTAAATGATGTTTAATGAAATATAAGGGTTGGAAATGAAGTGTAAATTTTTTTTGTAAAGTGTTGTGTGAGTTTGGTAATAGTGCATGGTTGCTTACCCCATGTGGACCATGGTCCGCGGTAGGGATGGTCGGGGCGGTGAATTTTAGGTGTTAATGTTGTGGAATTAGTATATGAAAATGGGTTGTTGTAACTAGTAAATAGATTTTGATAAAGTCGTGAAAGTTATGTGGTATGTGTGCTAAATATCATGCTTGGCAATGTAGAGAGATGCCACCATGATGTCGGTTACCATTTGGGAAACGGGAGGGTGTTGCTGAGAACACACCTCTGGTAGAAGAGCCCGAAAATGTGGTGATCAACGAAGGTAAATAAGACCAATTCCGGGAGAACTTGGCTCGCCTTATGCAGATGATGGATCGGGACCCAGGGCGGGTTACACCGAGTATGTTTGAGCTGACCAGGGAGTTCCAGCTGCAGCACCCTCCGACCTTCACCGGAGAGGGTGGGCCAGAGGCGGTGGAGTTTTGGTTAGAGTTTGTCCAGACGATGTTGGATCATCTGGAGACCCCTGTTGAAAAGCGAGTAAATCTAGCCGTTTATATGTTGCGGGGCCAGGCAAGGCGTTGGTGGGATATTCAGGCTCAAATCGAGAAGGCTAAAGAAATGTCGTGAAAGGTTTTTCAGGAAAAGTTTCTGGAGAATTTCTACCCAGATACTTTGAGGCAGGAGCGGGCTACAGAATTTATGATCCTAACTCAGGGATCACTATCGGTGATGGACTATGCTAGTCGCTTCACTGATTTGCGACGCTTTGTCCCAGTGTTAGAAAGGGATGAGGCAGCAGTGGAAAGGCATTTCCAGGATGGGCTGAGACATGAGATCAGGTCTCAAGTAAATATCTTCCGTTTGAAGAGGTTTGAAGAGGTGATGGATCAGGCACTCATCTCTGAAGGGAACCTGAAGGGAGCTTCGGGTGGTGGCCTTGTCGTGCCAGCTGAGCAGAAAAGTGGTGCATCTTCCGAAGGTCGGAAGCGTCGTTTGGAAAGTTTCTAGCAAGGTGGTCAGAAGGGAGGGTCAGCCACTCAGAGTGGGAACTAGGTGTTCTGTTATTAGTGCGGTAGGTCGGGGCATATTTATGGTCAGTGTCCTCGACCTCCAGTTGAGTGTTGTTCGTACGGCAGGATGGGACATGTGTAGAGGTTCTACAGGAAGCCTCGGCAGGTGGGCGAGTATGATGGTGAAAAGCTAGTTCCAGGTACGGGAAGGGGATCAATTGCCTCGTATCAGGCAGGCAGTTGGAGCTCCATGGGCCGTACTGGCAGGGGCGGTGGACGTGGAACTTCAGGGCAAGATCGCTCACGCCAGCAGGGTAGTGCATCGCAAGGTGCTCAAGCCGGAGCCTAGAGTAGAGGGGCGGGTCAGCTTCAAGCAGTTCAGTTTGCACCTGGTGATGGCGAGGCCAGACCGTCAACTGTTTGAGGTATGATCCTTGTAGCTTCTACGTTTTCTAGTGCATTGTTTGACACAGGTGCCACACACTCTTTTGTTTCTTCTCAACTTGTGGTAGTTCTGGGTTTACCTGTGGAGGGGGTGTGTGGAGTTATGTCAATTGACACCCCGTTGGGGGTGCAGGTTGAGGATATCAAGTAGTGCAAGGGATGTTCCTTGGAAGTTGGTGGGTATCATTTTCTATGGGATTTGTTCATTCTTGAGATGTCAGGGTTTGACCTAATCTTGGGAATGGATTGGTTGGTGTTGTATCAGGCGCACATAGACTGTTATCGTCGTAGAGTATCGTTCTGGTCGCTTGATGGTGACGCTTATGTCCACCGTGGAGAATAGGATGTTCGAGCAGGTCATGCAGGACCATTTGGTCAATGGATGAGTGGACTCACAGCTCAAGTGGCATGTCTCATGCTTGAAGATAATGAAATAGGGGAACAATCTGTTTTCCCTCCTGTGGTGGATCGGTTTCAGGACGTGTTTCCTGAGTATTTCTCAGGGTTACCCCCCGAGAGGGATGTTGAGTTCACAATCGAGTTACTGCCGGGAGAGGAACTAGTTTCCATTCCACCATACCGAATGGCACCGACAGAACTCTAGGAACTGAAGGCTCAACTTGAGGAATTGGGGCGTAAGGGGTTTATACGTCATAGTACGTCTCCTTGGGGATCTCCCGTGCTTTTTTCAAAGAAGGTCGATGGGTTGTTAAGGTTGTGTGTTGACTATCGAAAGTTGAATCAAATGATAGTGAAAAATCGGTACCCTCTTCCTAGAATTGATGACCTGTTTGATCAGTTGAGGGGTGCATCTGTGTTTTCTAAGATTTATCTAAGGTCGGGTTATCACCAGTTAAGGGTGAGGTCTTCTGACGTACCGGGGACAGCTTTATGGAGTCAGTACGGGTTGTTTGAGTTTGTGGTAATTCCTTTCGGCTTGACCAATGCACCAGTGGTGTTTATGGATTTGATGAACCGGATCTTTCATCCCTATCTAGATCGGTTTTTGGTTGTCTTTGTTGACGATATCTTAGTGTACTAGAAAACTCACGATGATCATGCCCAACATCTTAACATCGTCTTGGGTACGCTAAGAGAGCACCGGCTATACGCCAAGCTATCAAAGTGTCAATTCTGGATAGGTGAGGTGTATTTTCTGGGTCACATCATCTCGAAGGCAGGTGTGTCAGTGGATCTAGATAAAGTGCAGGCAGTTGTATCTTGGGAGCATCCCAAGAGTGTTTCTGATGTTCGGAGTTTTCTGGGTTTGGCTGGGTATTACCGAAGGCTCATTCAGGATTTCTCTCACTTGGCAGCATCACTCTCGGGCTTGACCAAGAAAGGAATCAGGTTCGAGTGGTCTGAGGCTTGTGAGAATGCCTTTCAAGAGTTGAAAAAGCGGTTGACGACCGCACCTATCTTGATCTTACCTGAGCCAGGTAAGAAGTACATCGTGGTTTGTGATGTGTACGGAGTCAGACTTGGGGCTGTGTTGATGCAGGATGAGCAGGTTGTGGCTTATGGTTCGAGGTAGTTGAGACCTCATGAGCAGAACTATCCCACTCATGACCTTGAGTTGGCTGCAGTGGTGTACGCCTTGAAGTGTTGGAGGCACTATCTGTTGGGAGAACGGTTTACTGTGTTTACTGACCATAAGAGTTTGAAGTACATCTTCTCACAGTGGGATCTGAATCTTCGGCAGCGAATATGGGTTGAATATCTCCAGTATTTTGACTTTGAGTTAGTGTACATGCCAGAAAAGGTAAATAGTGTTCCCGATGCTCTGAGCAGGAAGGTTCAGAATCAGGTGGTTCAGGAGTCCAGCACCGAGTGGAAGGTGATGACTTTGTTTGTAAAGATGCGCCTGGAGGTGCAGGAGGAGAATGGTCAGGTCACTCTTGCTTCCTTAACGATGTATTCGATGCTTTTGAGTCGAGTTAAGGAAAGTCATCTTGATGATCCTGAGTGTTTGATCATGAAGGAAAAGTTTAAAGGTGGGGAGCTACCTTCTGGTTGGGTCATCGGCGTGGATGGTGTTGTTCGTGTTCGTGATCGTGTGGTTGCACCAGAGTGTATGCGGGAAGAGTTGATGCATGATTTCCATGCATCAAAGTGGGCAGTGCACCCCAGTTTGAACAAGATGTACCGTGATCTCCAAAGGCAGTTTTGGTGGCCTGGAATGAAGAAGGAAGTTGCGGGCTTTGTGGCGTGGTGCCTTACCTGTCAGCAGGTGAAGGCCGAGCATCAACGCCCAGGTGGTTTGTTGTATCCATTGCCCATTCCAGAATGGAAGTGGGATGATACAACAATGGATTTTGTCGTGGGTCTTCCGAGGACGTCGCGGAATAATGATGCAATCTGGGTGGTTGTGGATTGGTTAACGAAAGTGGCTCATTTCTTACCGATTCAGGAGACCTATACAGTCGACCAGTTGGGTGAGCTGTATGTTCCGAAAATTGTGTGGTTTCATGGTGTTTCGCAAACCATAGTTTCGGACCGAGATCCGCGTTTCACATCACATTTCTGGCAAGGGTTGCATAAGGCGCTTGGTACGCAGGTGTTTTTGAGTACAGCTTTCCACCTGCAGACGGACGGGTAGTCGGAGCGTACAATCCAAGTGTTGGAAGACATGTTAAAAGCTTCTGTCCTGGACTTTGGTGGATCTTGGGAGAGGCACCTATCATTAGTTGAGTTTGCCTACAACAACAGTTTTCAGGCTACGATTCAGATGGAACCGTTTGAGGCACTCTACGGGAGGTCATGTAGATCTCTGTTGTGTTGGCTAGAGGCCAGTGAATATGAGTTGTTGGGGAAAAGTCTCATGCAGGAGACTTAAGAGAGAGCTAAGTTGATCAGGAAGCAGATGGATACGGCTCAGAGTAGGCAGAAGTCGTATGCAGATCAGAGGCATAGACCTCTTGAGTTTGTGGTGGGTGATAAAGTATTCCTTCGGGTGTCGCCAAGGTTGGGTCACCGTCGGATTCGAAAGTAGGGTAAGTTGGCACCCAGGTATATGGGACCTTTTGAGATTTTGGAGAGGATCAGACCAGTGGCTTACCGATTGGCTATTCCACAGCGGTATGGTGGGATGCATGATGTGTTTCATGTGTCGCAGATTCGACGGTATCACCCTGACCCATCTCACGTGTTTGAGGTGGAAGATGTGGAGCTTGAGGCTGATGCGTCCTTTGAGGAGCATCTGGTTCGTGTGGTGGATCATAGTTAAAAGGTCTTGCAAGGCAACGTTGATCCATTAGTGCAAGTACTATGGAAGTATGGGAAGGTTCAGGAAGAAAATTGGGAGTGAGAATTGGATATGCAGGCTCAGTGCCCCGAACTCTTCTCTTCAGTGGATCAATGAGGATTGGAAACTCGGCTCGAGGATAATCCATTATAAGGTGGGGAGGTTGTAAGATCCTGGTTTTTTTGGAAAGGTATTTTTTCGTTATGTTTTAGTTGAATCCCTTGTTTTGGGCTTAAAGGGATGTCTTCTGAAAGTATGAGAGGCCTTGGGGGTGTTCTGGGGGCTTGGGGCATGAAAGAAAGGAAATCTAGGCAAGACAAGCTAGGGTGCACGACCTGTGCACGGCCAGGGAAAACCGTGCGGCCTGCCCAGGCAAACCGTGCGACCCCTCCCCCTCCAGACAGTATCATGCGCACGGTTTGCGCACGGTTTTCGAAACCATGTGGCCAAACTGTGCGACCTCTTAAAGTTTGGAAAATTTACAAATTTTCCCCTCCGGGATTTTAAGAACCCACTCGGGTTTTCCTCTCATTTCCTCCCTCTTCACCCTAGGAGCTAACCAAATCGCCCAAGAGCTCCAAGAGATCAATATCCCTCATTTCTAAGGCGTTTTTGGTTCCATTGGTTGCGGATCGAAGCTCCGGGTAAGGCCAATCCCATCTTTGATTCTCTTTTTGGTTTAGGGTTTGTATCTTCTCTACCACTTATTCCAAAGCTCTAAAACCCTATCTTTTGGGTGAGTTTTAGGTTGAAGCTCTAAAGGTTGGTCGGATCGAGGTCTAAGGACTCTATTGAGAGTGTGTTCAACCGCGGTTTCGAGGTAGGTGGTCTAAAAGTTATATCCCATGGTTATTTGGGTATTTGTGCATGTTTAGTTGTGTTCTTGTTTCCCATTGGTTATGTTTTGAATAAACTTAGCATGTTTGGTAATAATGGTGTTTGAAATGGCAAATGGGAACCCTCACGATCCCCGTGGGATGTGTTGAGGTTGACTTGACCTAGTTTAGGGACATCCATGGGATGCACCGGCTTTCCCAGACATAGGGATTGTTATTAAACAAGTGACCTTGTTGTAATAAATGGTAGATCCCTTTATGAATATATTGGCATGATTAGATGAACTTGGAATAGAATTTAGGTGATGCACCTAGACTTGGCAATAACCTAAGGGTTAATTGGAATGGGTTGAATGGTTGATTCATGGGAATGATGAACGGGTTAAGTGGGTTAATGTGTAAACTGATTAAAGACCATAATGGGATGAATTATGGGTCTAGTGTTGAATGCTTAGTGAGATAGGCATAACACATGAGAATTGGGAAAATGGTTAAATGATGTGAAATGATAATGTGTTAAGGGGTTAAGGCAAAATGTGGATCCCCATGTGGGTTGATGTGAATAGTGTTTGCGGAAGTAAAATGGTTGGATGGTTGATGGTTACATATATATATATAAGTATGTGCACATGGCTTGGTAGTGTGGGGTATGACTTGAGGATCTACACCCACGGGTCGAGTGAAGACTGAGGTTTTAAACTCCACCCTAAATGCACGGGTTAGGAATGGGGACTGATGCTCTTTTCTCCTAATGGTTGCATCCACCCGGACTGATGCTTCGAGGTGAGGTTATGGTTGCTATAAGGGGGTTGGTCCTAGTGAGATAGGATAACCATGTGTTTACCCTCTTGCATGTGATTGTTGTCCCTAGACCCATGTAACATAGTGTATGTGATTAACCCATGGAAATGTGATGAGATGGTAAGTGATGATAATCAGTTTGAATGAATGGTAATAGAAGTGTCAATGGCTTTGACTCTGAACTGGTTAATGGAACCTTAAATAATTAATTGTAAATTATCATTCATATTCTTTTTGCATGCACTACCTGTTCATACTGGATATTTTGTAGACACCGTTGGTGGTGGTCTACTGAGTTGTACTCACACCCTGCTCGGGCCGCCGTTGGGTACCCGAGTAGACTTCATGTTTGCAGGTCAAGATAAGGGCAAGGGTCCTTGCTATATACTTGAGTGGACATGGGTATCACTTGGTGGAGGATCCGAACTTGGAGTCGGGACCATTTTGGGGATTTTTGTCGTTGTCTTTATTTTGGGCTTTTGTTTACTTTTGCACTTATAGTATGACATGACATATTTATTGTTGGAAATGATTATTGTACATGTTCCTTGTTTGTTGGTTATTATTTCCGCTATTTGGTTTATCTCTGTTGTGGCTTACTCTGATAAAAAGGGGGTATAGTCTCCCCACTTGACTTCATAGACCCCCGCTGCTAGTCGGCATCCTTTGGAATACGGGGAGGCATGCTTAAGGTCTTGTAACTACCTGGCTCAGAGCACTGGTTTAGTGGATTTCGGGTCGGGGACGTTACACATAATCTATTTAGATCATGATTTGAACTCACCTTTAATGTTCAACATCGTTGATGTTGGAGTTAGTGCCCTAGAAAAAAAAATTGTAATTTATGATAAACATGTATTCATTTTATGGATATTAATAAACTCCTTAGCACATAATGATTTTTCTTCTTCATGACATTGTATGTGATAATGTCCTAAGTGTATTTGTCACACTAAAAGGTCATACCGGATCCCTGCTATGATGAGAACCCGAAAGTTCCATGACACTATTCTTGAATATATGTTCTATAGCTGGATGATATCATTTGAAGGGAAAAAATGATGTGGGCTATCAGGGGTTAAGACTCATAAGACTTTGAGGCACCTTCTCATGGTGTACTCCCTTGGTAATGTCCAGAATGATATTATGAGAACGAGACTCGCCATTAGAAAATCCACGTTTATAAGTTTCATTGGATTTTTCTATCTACGGATGTGTGTATTAGTCCTTATACCTTAAGATTATTATTAATGAGTATTATAAATCACTCACTTAGATGTATTGGAGAAAACTGTGATGACATATGTTCGCATCAAGGTAGGATATATTGGGTGAGTCACGAGTAATACTGCATTAATTAATAATGCGAGAAAGGATTTGTCCCTTTTGTTCCATAATGGAAGTTGATATATCAGGCCCTTTGATGGAAATGATATATCCTAAATAAATCCATGGACATGGTGTTCTATAGGCAAGTTCAAATTCAGAGAAGTCAAAGAATGAGAAATCGAGCACATGGGTTGATGACACTTGCATGAAACCCGCTTGATTGGAGATATAAAGACAAATGGATTATATTACATAGTAAGCGTTCATATGAGGTGATGTGACGTTACGACATTAACTTCTTTCTCTATGGGTTCCTCGGCATGTTGCTAGACGCTAACCTTGTACTTTAGGTTGCTCCACCTAATGCTATTGAGAAAGAGGTCTAGAGGGTCACACACTAAGTGTATCCAGTATCTCAGTTAAATAATATATTATTTATTATTTAACAAGTTTACTAAAGATTATTCTCGGTTGTGGTTTAATAATTATTCATGGATGCCTAATCTCATTTATTTCGACACTAGTTATTTGAGAGAATATATTATGGGATGAAAAATTAATAAATATTTATTTTCTATTTAGTGAATATAATATTTATATATTTATTGGTAAATAATGTAGTGATATTTATTTAATAAATAAATCTTCATTATTCAAGGTTCAATAAATATGGTGGATGATTGGCAGACTGAGTTAATGGTCCAATGAGAAATAATAATATTGAATATTATTTTATTAAATAATATTGAATATTATTTTATTAAATAATATTGAATATTATTTTATTAAATAATATTTAATTATAACTCGTAAGATAAGTGCATGTCAGTAAATAATAATGTTGTTGTTGTTATTTGACATGGGGGTTTCACTAGGATTAATAAAATAATTAAGGAACTTGTGAAAATTATTTGTTATTACCCTAGTGAATTAAATAACCAGTTATATTATTCTCTTATTAGCCAAGCACTAGCCAAGCGACACCTATTAGTTGTGCACAATGAATTGGAAAAAAGCTCTTAAGCATGGAGAGTTGATCCCTTTCTAAGAACGCTCTCAAGAATGAGAGATATCCTCCTCTACCGGATCAAGTAGAATGCTTTGGAAGCGGTTCTCAAGGCAATCCAAGACGGACATCGCAAGCGCAAGGATCTTTTGTGCTAGCACCTAGAGACTCCTTCAGCGATGTTCGAAGATATGTGGAGCATATTTGGGTCACCTTTAGAGGAGATCTACCCTTGATCTCTACAACACAATGACCATGTACTCTAGATTTGTGGTTGGACACATCAATGAAGAAAGAATAAACCTTGGAGGTAATTATTATTTAATTAAATTAATTATAAAAAAAATATGTTGATTCTCTCTCTCAGTTCCGGGTTTCTATTAATTTGTTTATATCCTTGATTCTATTTTATGGATACTAGCCTTCATTATCGTATTGATCTCAGATTGTTCATTGAATATGGAAAAAATAAAAGTTGGGCATCGTTCCTCCTGCGCTTTCACTGCGCCTGAAACCTACAAGTGGTATTAGGGAGAGCATATTATTGTTTATAATTATTTAAATAATTTTTTGACGATTTATGATTTAATAATTTAGTTTTTCAATTCACGTTTAATTGTTATTTTAATCTAAATTACGAGATATGTTCTTCCTCTATCGTTTATTACAAATCCAACAGGTACAATTAATTATTTGATTAAAATTAAATCGAGGAACTCATTTGGAGGTGCCAAGGGTTCTGTCCAAGTAATACAACAGTATACACCAAGTAGTTATGTTCAATGCATCAGGAGTAGTTTTGAAATTATTCAACCCATGTGCATTAATGACACGTGGTGTATTTAATTCTTACACCACGTCTTGATCAGGACCGACTAGCGCACGGTCAGCTGAACTACATGTCGTGTGGCCCATTGGAAACAGCATGTAGTCTCTTTCAGGTTAGGGTTAGTCTATATATCCCATACACGGCTTAGCCGATCGGTGACCATGTAACTGTAAGGGTTGGTGTCCTGAGAACCAACTATTTTGTACTTTGATTACATGAATGTTCACTTATTATATATTGTTCATTGTTCTGCATGACTATAATATAATAATGTCCTGGAATATTTGTTGCATTGATGAGGTCATGGAAGATCCCCGCTATGATGAGAACCTTGAAATGATATAATAATATTCTTAAATAAAGTTCTACGGTTGGATGACATACTATGATAGGACACATAGTATACAGACCGTCATGTGCGAGTACTCGTAAGAAGACGAGACTCTCTCTCATGGAGTTCGCACTTGGTAATCTCTAAGATGGTAGATTATGAGAACAGACCCGCCAGTAGAAATTTTGCATGTCTTGGTGTCATCGGACATTGCTATCTATGAACGTGTGTAATGGTCCTTAGACTGGAAGATTATCATTAACTCATGTCATGACTCGCGCACTTAGATTTACGGACGAAAACTGTCACGCAGACAGTTGGCGGGAAGTAGGGTACGTTGGGTGCATCACGAGTGACATGTTGTTAAGGGATAAGTCGAGGAAGGATTTGTCCCTTCCATTTATGGAAGTTGATATCTCGGCCATTGGATTTAAATAGAACTGTCGCATTAAATTCCATGGCCATGGTGTGAACGATGAGTTTATTTCAGGTAGTCAAAGAACGACGGATCAAGCATATAGGTTTATGACACTACCATGAAACCTGCTTGATGAGATATCGAGACAAAGGTATTAAATTACACAGTAAGCGTTCGTATGAGGTGATATGTCAATGTGGCTTCAACTTCTTTCTCTTGGGTGCCTTGACCCGTTGCTAGACAGTAATCTTGGACTTTAGGCAAGTCCACCTAATGCCAACGAGAAAGAGGCCTAGAGGGACACACACTAAGTGTATTCAAGTATCTCAAGTAGAATAAAGATTATTCCCGTACATGGTTTAATAATTATTCAAGGAATCCTAAATCGTTTTAATGATGGAGGAAGAAGGAAATGAAAAAAAAGATATACACGCCCTGTATTAAAGATTACACGCCGTGTAGTTTTTCATGGAAAACAAGTACACGCCGTGTATTAATAATTACAAGCCGTGTAGTTTTCTTTATAGAAAGGAAATTAATAAATGAAAACAAGATATACACGTCGTGTACATTTAATGTGCATGCCGTGTAGTTTTCAATGAAAAATAAGTACACGCCGTGTATTTATTAATACACGCCATGTAGTTTTTCCAGTCAGGATTTTGAGGATATAATATTGTTTTAAATGATATTTATTATAATCAGCATGGGCGCATGTCAAGGAATTAATTATTCGACATGGGGTTTTAAATAAGAGTCAATGAAATAAATAAAACGCGTAACGCGTTTATTTATTGTCATAACTCTACAACCTCAAACCTTATTATAAATATCCTCACAACCCCAACTCTTTTTCTTCCCCCGTGCGTAACACACAAGAGAATTCTTTCAAGGCCGAAAGAACCTCTTCCTACAAGAACGCTCTCAATACCGAGAGAGATCCTCTTTCATCGGATCAAGACGATCTAAGGCGGACAACGCAAGCAAAGGCTTCTCCACGCTAGCACCTGGAGAATCCTTTGGCAACGTCCAGATATACGAGGTATACGTGTGGATCACCGCTAGAGGGATTCTACACTTGGCTTCTGCGACGCAACGACGGATCACATCGACAACGTGATCAAGAAAATCAACAAAGAAAGAACACCCAAAAGGTATTTCTTTATAATTAATTAAATTAATTATAATCAACCTGTAACGATCCTTGTTTGTGGTTTCGTGACAAACCTTCTTCTTTGTCTTTTTCTGTGATTAGATCCGTGGAGACTGGCGTTTATCGTCGTATTAATCCTGGATTGATCATTTTTAATGACAAAAGTCCAAGTGGGCACATCCACCCACATGCTTCTGTTGCACCCGGAACCTTCAAATGGTATCAGAGCAAGGTTACAACGTTGATTATAGTTATTTAATTTTCATTGATAATTTATGCATTTATATTTGATTCAATTCGAAATAAATCGTTCTATAAATATGAATAAATGAGATCTGTTCTTCCTCCTTAATTTCTTGATTCATATCACAAAAACGGCCTTTTAATTTTAATTTTGATTAAAATAAAAACAAGGAACTCATCCGAAGGAGCCGCTCTTTCTGTCTGTACAACACGGGATTACACGTCATGTACTTAAAACTACACGCAGTGTACTTAGGTTCAATGAACCGGCACTGGTCTGCCAAACCATGTCGTGTAAATTGAATATGTCTAAGTATTAATCACGCCGTGTTGACCAGAATTGAACGGTGCGTGGAACCAGAATACACGGCGTGTATGTTGGAGCAACACGCCGTGTAGTCCATTCCGGCCCAGGTGAAACCGTGTACAAAGATAAGCCAC
The DNA here is from genome assembly GCA_963277665.1 of Viscum album. NCBI lineage: Eukaryota > Viridiplantae > Streptophyta > Magnoliopsida > Santalales > Viscaceae > Viscum > Viscum album. Next base: position 904,562,093 of record OY728151.1, read on the forward strand.
GTACCGCGTACACGGGATCGCCAGGCTGGTTACCGCATAACAAGGAAGTACACGTCGTGTATGATTCATCTACACGCCGTGTACTCCAAAATTTACAAAGTACAGAAAACACGCCAAAGCCCCCGGCGTGTACTTTGGATAAAAGGTGAAAAGAAATACACGTCGTATAATTATAAACTACACGTTGTGTACTTTCCAAAAACGGAATTTCACCGGGTATCCTCCAAAGTACAAAGACTCGTACAAGGAATATAGATGAGAAGAATCTCAAGGAAATTCAAAAAGGTATTTAAGATAAATAATTGATTAATTATAAGATCATAATTAATTGAATTCGAGCGTTTCTTATCTTAAATGAAAGAACGATTAAAAGAATTTGAATTATAAATATGCGTAAATGTCATTGCATGCTATGGATGATCATGAGCTAGACCAAAGACCCTTTGTATGTGTATGGTTTCATTTAAATTTATTTAATTTAAATTTGTTGGCCTGCGAGCCTTCTTCCAATAAAATGTAGGGCCTGCGTGCCCGTGGTTTATTTAATGTAAACCCATGTAATGGAGGATCTCCCCAAGCCAGAGGAGACAGTTAAAATCCCGAAGCCGAGGCGAAACTAACGCAAGAAGATACAAAGGTGGACAGGTGGGAGCTGAAAAACACGAACCATCAGGTTCAAGGTGTTTTACCTAGGTCAGGGTTAGCTTATCAAAACCGCTAGATAAGATAAACAAATAGAAGCTCATGATCATACCATCTTATTTTATTTCTGTCTCATTACATGGTTTATTTATTATGTATGTGTTGTCGTGATCACATAGTTAATAAAATGAACAAGCATGCAAAGATGGAATAAAATAAAAACCGGACTATGCGTAAACATTATCAGAACATGGTTAATCACTTGGGAAAGAATCACTTAATATTAACAAGCATGTGATAATGAGAAACTATGCATAAAGGACTAAAATCCCTCAATACCATATTAAGTCGGACCAAACCTTCTGTTACCTGATTAAGGGCAAGACTCAATAAAACTATGTGTTTGACCAACCCTTGTTGGGACACTTAATTTTATAAAGGAAGCCCTTATGAAAGGTTTCGGGTTGACTTAACCATATTACATCAAGATAAGTAGCCCTTGCTAGACTTGGTGTAATATTGGAGGCAAGAGTTCAGGAAATCCAAGTCAGGATTTCAGGATTGGGGAGTCAACTCAACAGATCAAGGAACTATAAGCTCACAGTTGGCAAAGACCTGCCTACCTAAATACCTTCAAATAGCTTGACCAACCCTTGTTGGGGTTATGCGAAGAGAAATATGGATCCTTGCCACTAGAATGTCAAATTAACTGGACATTCCGAGTTCAATGGTGAGGGCCATTGGGACTTGATAAAATTGTGGGAGAATTAATTCATTCATTTATTATTTCTCATAAAATGTAATCAAGAAAGTACTAATAAATCTGCTCTTTTAAATTGTATAATCAAGATGAAAAACTCGTCAACCAAATTTTCTCTGCGATCAATACTGGACAAAGACAATATCCTCACCAGCAGTAACTTTCAGGAATGGTTTAGGCGCATTCGGGTCATCCTATGCCATGAACGAAAGTATTACGTGCTGGAGTCCTCACTTCCTGATCCTCCTACCCAAGGGGCAAGTGATGAAGATTTCCTAGTCTATGATCAACATTTGAGCGATGCACTCGACGTTCAATGTTTGATGCTATCATCAATGTCAAGTGATCTCATGAAGTTTCATGAAGACATGGATGCTTATAGCATGCTCGAGCACCTCCGTGGTCTATACCAGGAGAGAGCAGTACATGAAAGGTTTGAGATCTCCAAGGCTCTATTTCAGAGCATTCTTGGAGAGGGTTCCCCAGCTGGGCCTCACGTAGTCAATATCATTGGCTACATTGAGCGCTTAGAGGTTCTAGGGTTTAAACTCCTTGAAGAACTGGGAACCGGTCTCATTCTTGCATCACTCCCTCATAGCTTCTTGAACTTTTTTGTTAATTTCAACATGAACAACATTGAGAAGTCTTTATCTGATCTTCTTATCCTTATTCGCCAAGTAGATAATGACATGAAGCATAAAAATCCTTCTGTACTTATGGTGAATAAAAGGAAAGGGAAGGCAAAGAGCTTTAAGCCCAAAGCTTCTTCAAGGCCTTCCAAGAAAAGGAAGATCAAAGGGGAGGCAAAGGAACATGATGCTTTTTGTTTCGCATGTGGCAAGAAGGGCCACTGGAAGAAAAACTGCACCCAGCCATGGAAGCAAGGGGAAGCTTCAGGTGCGTTTGTTATCGAATGCAATCTATCTATTTCTACTAATTAGGTATTATATACTTCTTGTGGTGCTCACATATATATCCAAATACAGGAACCAAGTAGATTCAGTAAGATTGATCGAGGGGAGGTAGATCTACGAGAAGCCAACGGAGCCAGACTTGCTGTTGTAGTTGTCGGGGACTACCAACTCACATTGCCTACTGGGATGGTCTTGGTTTTGAAAGGATGTTATTATGTACCCTCTGTAACCAAAAACATTATTTCAGTATCCAGATTAGATATTGATGGATTCATCTTCAAGTTTGGAAGTGGATGTTTCTATTTTTATAAAGATAGCATTTGTTTTGGAAGGGCACATTTATATAATGGCCTTTATGTGTTAGACTACACAAACCAAGTAATGACAATCGATAACAAAGTTAATTTACATGACTCCTACCACACCCAACTTTGGCATCATCGGCTAGGTCATGTCAATGAGAAACGTTTGAAAAAATTACATCAAGATGGGTATTTAGATTCTTTCGAACTAAAACCACTTGGTGTATGTCATGCGTGTCTACAAGGCAAAATGACCAAAGCCCCATTTAGTGGGAAAGGTGAAAGAGCTAAAGAGATTCTAGAATTAGTTCACACAGATGTGTGTGGACCATTTCCAGTTGAAGCAAGGGGTGGGTTCTTGTACTTCATAACTTTTACTGATGATTTTAGTAGATATGGATATATCTACTTAATGAGGTATAAGTCAGATTCTTTTGATCAGTTTAAAGAATACAAGAATGAAGTTGAGAACCAGCTTGGTAAGAAGATTAAGAAACTCCGCTCAGACAGAGGAGGAGAATATCTTAATTAGGACTTCATTGATTTCTTACGGGAGTTTGGGATTCTATCTCAACTCACTCCTCCTTACATGCCACAGTGGAATGGTGTGAGTGAAAGGAGGAACCGCACCCTGTTGGACATGGTGAGATCAATGATGAGTCATGCGAGTCTTCCATTATCCTTTTGGGGATATTCATTACAAACAGCAGCACACATACTAAACCAAGTACCAACTAAATCGATAAATGGTATTCCATACGAGTTATGGAGTGGACGCAAAGCCATGTTATCAAATTTACATGTGTGGGGTAGCGAAGCATTTGTTAAGGCCTCTTCAGGTAACAAACTTGCACCCCGAGGCACAAAGTGTATCTTTATTGGATATCCCAAGGAAACAAGGGGATATTACCTATAAAACCCCTCAGACAAAAAGGTTACAGTGGAAAGACACCCCATATTCCTTAAGAGGGAGCACATCTCCAAAAGAGATAGTGGGAGCGAGATAGACTTTGATGAAGTCGAGGCTCAAGATACACAGGATTTGGTACAAGAATAGATTCCAGAAAGCCCCATGGAAGAACAATCTGTTCCAGAGACACAAGAACTGCGTAGGAGCACGAGAGAGGTAAGAGAACCAGAAAGATATGGTTTTCTTGTCACTGAGGATGGTGACTCATTATTGATTGACAATGATGATCCTATTACCTACAAGGAAGCAGTTGAAGGCACAGACATTGCCAAGTGGCAAGAAGCCATGAATTCTGAAATGGATTCCATGTACCAAAACCAAGTCTGGATTTTGGTAGATCCTCTAGTTGATGTAAAGCCTATTGGTAATAAATGGGTATTCAAGAAGAAACTGGACATGGAGGGGAAAGTCAGCACCTATAAGGCACGACTAGTTAAAAAAGGTTTTAGACAACGTCAAGGAATTGACTATGATGAAACCTTTTCACCGGTTGCAATGCTTAAATCCATCAGAATCCTATTGGCCATTGCCGCTTACCATGACTATGAGATTTGGAAAATGGATGTCAAAACAGATTTCCTTAACGGGAACCTCCAGGAAGATGTCTACATGACACAACCTGAAGGGTTTGTGACTCCAAAGGATGCCAACAAGGTATGAAAGTTGTAGAAATCCATTTATAGATTAAATCAAGTATCAAGGTCATGGAAAATTCGTTTTGATGAAGCTGTAACGGAATTTGGCTTTGTTAAGAATGAATGTGAGCCTTGTGTCTACAAGAGGTTTAGTGGGAGTGCAGTCGTCTTCCTAATAGTATATGTTGATGACATGTTACTAATTGGAAATGAAGTACCAATCTTACAGTCAGTTAAGGCATGGTTTCATAAATGCTTCTCCATGAAAGACTTGGGCGAGGCAGCATATATTCTTGGGATCAAGATCCATCGTGATAGATCCAAGAGAATGCTGGGCCTAAGTCAAAGTACATACATTGACAAGATACTAAAGAGATTAAGTATGGAACAATCCAAGAGGGGATTGTTTCCAGTGTCACATGGCATTCATATTTCCAAGAAAATGTGTCCTTAGACACATGAGGAAAGAAAGATAATGGCAAGGATCCATTATGCATCCGCGATTGGGTCAGTCATGTATTCTATGCTATGTACGAGGCTAGATGTTTCTTACACATTAAGTGCGATAGGAAGATATCAAGATGATCCAGGAGACCACCATTGGATGGTAGTCAAGACTATCCTTAAGTATCTGAGGCTTACTAAGGATATGTTCCTAGTTTATGGAGGAGATGAAGAACTAGTCATCAGAGGACATGTAGATGCTAGTTTCCAGACTGATCAAGATGACATGAATTCACAGACTCGATACATCTTCAGTTTGAATGGAGGTGCAGTGAGCTGTAATAGCTCAAAACAAAGTGTGGTGGTAGATTCTACAGCGGAGTCCGAGTATATCACAGCTTCTGAGCCAGCTAAAGAAGCAGTATGGATGCGAAGCTTCGTCCAAGAGCTGGATGTTGTACTGATTAGTAAAGATCCTATCACACTCTATTGTGATAATACTGCAACGGTGGCACTTGAAAAAGAGCCAAGGTCACATCAGTGGACAAAGCACATACTTCGGAAGTATCATCTCTTGAGGGATTTTTCTCGGAGAGGTGAAGTTGCAGTGAGCATTATTTCCATGGAAGACAACATGGCGGACCCCTTGACTAAAGCCTTGACTTAGTAGAAACATGATCATCATGTGAGGTCTAGCGGACTAAAAGTCGTAGGCAGTTGGCTCTAGTCCAAGTGGGAGTTTGTAAGGCTTGGTGTCCTGAGAACCAACTGTTTTGTAATTTGATTACATGAATGTTAACTTATTATATATTGTTCATTATTCTGCATGACTATAATATAATAATGTCCTGGAATATTTGTTGCATTGATGAGGTTATGGAAGATCCCCGCTATGATGAGAACCTTGAAATGCTATAACAATATTCTTAAATAAAGTTCTACGGTTGGATGACATACTATGATAGGACACATAGTATACAGACCGTCATGTGTGAGTACTCGTAAGAAGACGAGACTCTCTCTCATGGAGTTTTCACTTGGTAATCTCTAAGATGGGAGATTATGAGAACAGACCCTCCAGTAGCAATTCCGCATGTCTTGGTGTCATCAGACATTGCTATCTACGAGCGTGTGTAATGGTCCTTAGACTGGAAGATTATCATTAACTCATGTCATGACTAGATCACTTAGATTTACTGACAAAAACCGTCATGCAGATAGTTGGCGAGAAGTAGGGTATGTTGGGTGCATCACGAGTGACATGTTGTTAATGGATAAGTCGAGGAAGGATTTGTCCCTTACATTTATGGAGGTTGATATCTCATCCCTTTGATTGAAATAGAACTGTCGCATTAAATTCAATGTCCATGGTGTGAACGATAAGTTTATTTTAGGTAGTCAAAGAACGACGGATCAAGCATATAGGTTTATGACACTACCATGAAACCTGCTTGATGAGATATCGAGACAAAGGGATTAAATTACATAGTAAGCATTCGTATGAGGTGATACGTCAATGCGGTGTCAACTTCTTTCTCTTGGGTGCCTTGACCCGTTACTAGACAGTAATCTTGGACTTTAGGAAAGTCCTCCTAATGCCAACGAGAAAGAGGCCTAGAGGGTCACACACTAAGTGTATTCAAGTATCTCAAGTAGAATAAAGATTATTCCCGTACGTGGTTTAATAATTATTCAAGGAAGCCTAAATCGTTTTAATGATGGAGGAAGAAGGAAATGAAAAACAAGATATACACATCGTGTAGTTTTTCATGGAAAACAAGTACACGTCGTGTATTAATAATTACACGCCGTGTAGTTTTCTTTATAGAAAGGAAATGAATAAATGAAAACAAGATATACACGCCGTGTACATTGAATGTACACGCCGTGTAGTTTTCAATGAAAAACAAGTACACGCCGTGTATTTATTAATACACGCCGTGTAGTTTTTCCAGTCGGGATTTTGAGGATATAATATTGTTAAAAATGATATTTATTATAATCAGCGTGGGCGCATGTCAAGGAATTAATTATTCGACATGGGGTTTTAAATAAGAGTCAATAAAATAAATAAAATGCGTAGCGCGTTTATTTATTGTCATAACTCTACAACCTCAAACCTGATTATAAATATCCTCAGAACCCCAACTCTTTTCCTACCCCCGTGCGTAACACACAAGAGAATTCTTTCAAGGCCGAAAGAACCTCTTCCTCCAAGAACGCTCTCAAGACTGAGAGAGATCCTCTTCCATCAGATCAAGACGATCTAAGGTGGACAACGCAAGCAAAGGCTTCTCCACGCTAGCACCCGGAGAATCCTTTGGCGACGTCCAGAGATATGAGGTACACGTGTGGATCACCGCTAGAGGGAGTCTACACTTGGCTTCTGTGACGCAACGACAGATCACATCGACAACGTGATCAAGGACATCAATGAAGAAAGAACACCCAAAAGGTATTTCTTTATAATTAATTAAATTAATTATAATCAACCTGTAACGATCCTTGTTTATGGTTCCGGGACAAACCTTCTTATTTGTCTTTTTCTGTGATTCGATCTGTGGAGACTAGCGTTTATCGTCGTATTGATCCCGGATTGATCATTGTTAATGACAAAAGGCCAAGTGGGCACATCCACCCATGCACTTCTACTGCGCCCGGAACCTTCAGTAACGTGGATTCAACACGGCGTGTGGCCCACTGGACACACCGTGCACTCCAAAATTTCCAAAGTACACCTCACACACTGAGTCCCTAAGTGTGTACTTTGGATACACAATGAAGAATGTACAAAGGTGGATAGGTGGAAATATATAAACATGAAACTAATTGGTTCAAGGTGTTTCTCCCCTAGGTAAATGGTTAGTTTATCAATTACTAGATAAAATAACCATTAGAATAAGGTCATGATCATACCCTTTATTTTATTTCTATCAGTTTTATGGTTATTAATTATGGATATTTTATCGCGATCACCTTTGTATCTCCTTGGATTGGTTTCTCCCCTAGGTCAATGGTTAGTTTATCAATTACTAGATAAACTAACCATTAGAACAAGGTCATGATCATAACCTTTATTTTATTTCTATCAGTTTTATGGTTATTAATTATGGATATTTTATCGCGATCGCATAATTAATGAATTAACAAGCAAGTAAGATGAAACTAAAATAAACTGGCTTATGTGTAAATATTATCTAATATATGGTTAATCACTTAAGCTTATCCCACTTAATATTAACAAGCATGTGAAAAGATAATAAATGGAAATTTGTGCATAAAAAATAAAATCTCTCAATAAAATATTAAGTCGGTATATCCTTCCATTACTTTGATTAGAATCAAACCATAGTTCAAAGTACTTGACCAACCAAATTTGGGGTCCTTTCAATTATCAAGGAATTCTAATTTGAGGTTTTGGGTTGACTTGACTTAGTTTACATCAAGGGTTGACTATCAAAGTAAGACTTGGTGTAACTGAGAGGAAAAGGTTAGGGAAATCCAAAATTAAGTATTTTAGTATTGGGGAGTCCACTCAACGGATCAAGGATCTTCGAGTTAATGAAGTTGGAATTTGGAATACCTACCTAAAACCTTTCAAATTGGTTAACCAGAAAAATTTGGGGTAATGTGAAGGGAAATATGGATCCTTTACACTAGAATGTACAAGAAATAGGATATTCTAAATCCAATGGTGAGGGATATTGAGTTTCGATAAAATAGTGGGAGACAAATAAATATAATTTTATTTATTTGTTTAAATTTTAATAGATAAAGTACTAAAATTATGCTCATATTATTTTTAGAAATGAAATTAAAAATGATATCAAACATATCATTGTGATCCATACTTGAGAAGGAAAACCTTCTCACTAGCACTAATTTCCAGGAGTGGAAAAGGTGCCTTCGGGTCATCCTTCGCCATGAAAGGAAACTAAATGTGTAAGAAGAACCTTTACCAGTTGCAGTTGGAAATGAGGTGAGTGATGAGGAACTCTCAGTGTATTAGAAACATCTGAATGATTCTATGGATGTTCAGTGCCTCATGCTATCATCCATGACCAATGAGATCTTGAAGCAACATGATGAAATAGATGCTTATATCATGATGTCTCGCCTTTGGGATCTCTATCAAGAGAAGGTGATATAAAAGAGGTATGAGATCTCCAATTATTTGTTCACCACTAATCTTGGAGGGTCTACGCCAGTTGGGCCACATGTAGTTAATATTATTGGCTATATTGAGTACCTGGACATCTTAGATATTAAAATCCCGAATGATTTGTGTATAGATATCATACTATCATCACTACCCAATACCTTATCTAGTTTTATTGTGAATTATAATATGATTAATAATGAGAAGAGTCTATCAGAACTTCCTACTTTAATTATCCAAGTGGATAAGGATATGGGGCATGAAAAACATGCGGTCCTTATGGTGAATTAGAAGATAAAGGACAGGGTAAAGGGGACTAAGACTTATAAATAGTTTAAATTCCCTAAGAACCATCCAACCAAGAAGAAGAAGATCCAAAGGCAGGGAAAGGAAAAGGAGGCAGTATGCTTTGCATGTGACAAGTTATTCCACTAGAAGAGGAACTGCACCCAGAGGCAAGGGGAATCCAAAGGTGTGTTCATTATCAAGTGAAATCTTTCCATTTTTACACATTGGGTATTAGATATAGCTTGTGGTTATCAAATTTATATTCAAATGTAGTAACCAAGTAGATTCTGGAAAATTTCCAAAGGAGAGGTGGATCTGCGAGCTATCAGTAGTGTGAGGCTAGCTGTTCTTTCCATTGGTGACTACCACCTCACATTTCCAATGGAAATGATTTTGGTTTTACATGGTTGTTATTATGTACCTAGTGTTACCAAAAACATAATTTCTATATCAAGTTTTGATATAGATGGGTTTATTTTCAGGTTTATAAATAAAAATTTGTTTCTTTTATAAGGACAACATATATTATGGTATGGAACATTTAAATAATGGTATGCATGTATTTAATTATGAAAAACAAGAATTGGAAATTGGTAATGAATCAAGTTCACATGACTCATATAACACCCAGTTGTTGCATCACCATCTAGGTGATGTAAATAAGAACTGTCAAGATGGTTATTTAGACTCTTTGGAGTTAAAACCACTTGATAGATGTCACACTTGTTTATAAGAGAAAATGACAAAACCACCATTTGGTGGATAGGGTGAAAGGTCTATAAAGCTTTCAGGATTGGTACACAATGATGTGTGTGAACCATTTCCATTAGAATATAGAGGTGTATATTCTTACTTCATAACTTTTACTAATTGAGAGGACCAGTTTGGGATATACCTAACACTGAGAGGGGGAGGGGGAATCAGTGTTGGGGACTTTTGAAACTAATTCCAAATTGTTTATCCCTGTACCACTTGACCTGTTAGGATCTTGATTCTCATATTCTTTCTTCCCTGTCGCATGCAATAATACAAAGCAGTAAAAATATGCACACGATATTTTTACAAGGTTCACCACTCAATAAGAGCAGTTACGTCCTTTCCATGCATGGATATGACCAGTGCATGGATTCTCTACTATGATGTGATATGTTGTTATAGTGGAGTGGCTAGGAAAACAATACTCTATCCATTGTGAGTCCTGACACTTTAGAGGGGGTGGGAAACAATCCTCTTCCCTGCACTGGTGATAGCCTAGTCTAACTTGCAGCCTCTAGCTAGTTTTTTATACTGCCTATAGAGACAATCTTCTTATTCAAAGGGTAGGTTCTACTCTTGGTCTTATTTAGTGCTCTCCACTTGATTACTTTCAAAGTAGTAGGCAATAAATTCTTCCTTATTTATTTCTCTTCTTCTCTAGTGCAACACCAACTACACTAGACTTCTTCTTTATTCTTCTTAGTGAAACAACCAACTGCACTAAAACTTCTTCTCTCTTCTTGGATAAAATCACATACACCAATGTGATTATTCAGCTAATAAAGATCAGTTCACATGGCATCATCTGAATCAATTCTTTTCTTCTTGTTCATGTATGCATGTGATCATGCATATGACATTAGGGTTAAACTCTTCCTTCTCCTTCTTCACATATGTTCACACACAATTTTGGTTCTTTATTTTGAGTGTCTTCACATATTCATGTTCATGCATGCATGCATGCATTCACCTATTCTTCTTCTTGTGTGAGAACCCTTAATGGGTATGGTTTTTTAAGCACACACACACACTCGGCCTATTCTACTCATCCTCTTCTTTCTTCTCCTTATTCCTCTTGCACTAGGTTAGGGTGTTTGTTTAGGTTTATATGTGTATGTTTCTTCAAATCTGAATGGGTTTAACCCTTTCCATGTGCGAGATCCTTCTTCGCACAAGTGTACACGACCTTAGGATCCTTCAACCAGAGCACATGCATACATGCATATATTCTTCCTCTTCACTTTAAAACACCTGATCCCTCGGGTTTCTTCAAATCAAACAAACGATTTCATGTAAGTCACCACTTTAGATCTCCTTCTTCTTCAACAATGAACCTATGCACACAGTATAAGACAAACATGCAAACAGGAGGGTGTTCTCACATTTCTTCGTGAAGCCAGGGTGGCCACGGGTCACTTATTTCACACAAGGATGCACGGATCTTCTTTGTGCATGAGGTGTACAGTTTTTCCTCTTTGAAAAGCACAGTGAGAGAGTATCTCAAGAAATGTTTCACGATGGAACGACTTTCAAAAAGAACAACGAGGGTTTTAAAAAAACCTATTGCGTGTTCGGGTGCCGGTTCTTTGCAAAGCAATTTGAGGGTGTATAGCACCTGTCGAAGGCTTGTGGGGTCTCTTCTTCACGGAGCCTTGAAGACTCACGGTGCTATGCTTTCTCTTTGTGAAGTGATGTGTGGAGATTCTCTATTTTTCAAGAACACGAGCTCTCGGGAATGAGGGAGAAGCAGCACTCTTCGTCTCGGGCTACTCCTTTTATAGGCGAGGGAAACTCCTCTTTTGCATTCAACATCCATGTATCTCCCATTAAGATCGGGGATTTGAATTCCCGAGATATTTTCCTTCAATATTTCGAAACTGCAGGTCAAGGATAATCCACAAGTCTTAGGTGTTTCCTTTTTCCAAATGTAGGATCCTATCTTCATGCATGGAGTCAAGATTGCATGCACGATTCTTGTGCATGAATCTCACACGGATCCTCCATGCATCTCGTACGAGAATTAAGGCCTCGAAACTCTGTTTTCTTTGGCCTCCTTCAAGATATCATGCATGAAAGACGTAGATTTCATGCATGGTCTCAGTTCAATCATGGGGCACTTCTTCAATGGCTAGGGATCAGCCATGGTGGTCAGTCTTCATCTTCAGTGAGAGCAGTGTTGCCAGTGGGTGGAAGCGGCATCAGGAGGTTGAAGACGATAGTAAGGGATGAATCGAATTCCATGGGAGGATCAGACAGTCCTGGTTCAAACACACACGATGTGAGATTAGATGAGAGGCTAAGATTAGATGATCAGATGCTACGGCTGATCGGATGGTCGACCGAGATGCAGGATGAGATGAGTGGCTGAGATTGCATTTGTGTTTTTAAAAACGCGTCCCACATCAAAACACGTCGCGGTTTTCTCGAAGTTTAAGTATCAAGACGCGGTGGATAATTATTAGAATTCTACTCTCTCCCCTCTGATACCACCCCACACTGGTTCACTGTGGGTGTTCTTCTATGCCCACCCATACCTCCTATGGGTGCTCTCCTAGCACCCACTGTGTATCCCTATACATGGGTTGATCGTCGTGCGTGCACTCTTGCGGGATTATACATGGCTTGCATGCCCCTTCCTCATGTGGGTACATCCTTGAGGGATTCCCTTGAGTGCAGTTGACCCTTGGGTCCTACATGTTCTTGAGGTGAGGTCCTCAGTTGGCATCCATGGTTGGCCAAATTTTTGTAAGCCAAAAATTAAACTTTCTAAGTGAAATGCATGGCCATATTAAAATATGAGCATGGCCACCTCAAAGTCCAAGACTCTTCTTCTTAGAATTCCAATCCCATGTATCCCCTTATTCATCATTTATTTTTGGAACTTGAATTCCAAAGAGCAATTAAATAATCCTTAAGAGGATGAAACTTCAATGTTGTAAACAATGTATCACACATGATACAAGTTCTTTGAACATAAGAGCAGCACATCAATCTTCTGATTTGCAACAACACGGAGAATTTCCCAAGTGTGGAATCCAATGCTATGAATCCATAACAATTCTGCAGTAATATTCACTCTAACCAATATCCATTCACTTTGGAGTTTCTTCTTCATTTTGACTATTATTGACACCAGTTGACAACAAATAAAACTTATACACAAAGTGGTCCCAATAATCTCCCCTTTGTATTTTGTTGTCAATACCTTAAGAATTCTCTTGAAATAAATGTTTCAATGTCAAAATGAGAATCTTCTCTTCCCTTACTTCTTTCATTTCACTACTCTCCCCATTATTGACAAGAAATACAAAGTTATTGGTAGAGAGGGTATCAGTCCATTCTTAAGAAATGTGACATCAATCATTTCACTCTAAGTCTACTTGAGAAATGCTCGATGTAGAAAACAAGAGAATTTGATTTAGACAAAAGAGTTGTCCATTATCCACTGAATCGTGATACCTCATGAGATGAGAACTCATGAACTTTACTTCAAGGGGTTTCCACTTTCATTTCGGGCTTAGGATAGTAAGTGTGATATGAAATAATCAACCTGAAACTCCTGCACTCACTTCAGCAAATGGATCAAAAACATTCAGGTGTAATAGGTAGGATAAGTGACCTTGGAACACTTCCATTCTTCTTATGTCACTGAGTAATTTTTAGTTACTCCTCCTTTGAAAAATAATATTTATTTTGAGTAACCAAGGATGAGAGATTGAGAAATGACATACCTTTTCCAATGATATGATCTTCATAAAATCTCCAGAGTAATTGAATTTTATACCAACTGATGTTGATACTAATTGAGATAATGACTCTGGAAGCTTCTTCACGTGTCTCCCCCTCAAGGGAACACTTATCATAACTGAATCTCAGGTTCTCCCCCTGAGATCTTTCCTCACCTTCAATTCCCTGTATGATAAGAACAAATACAATACACAAAGATTTAAGGGAATAAGGTGGATCATCCTTACTCCATCAATGTGAACAACAAGGTTGATATGATCTTATCAACCCATATGCTCCATTCTTTACACTTTCACAACTGATCTTCAATGCTGACTATGATTGTGTGGACCTCACTATTTATTCCATTTCTTTGTGTGTGAATCTTCTTTCTTCAAGGGATTTCAAAGCACTGGAATCTCCTGGTGAAACTTTCATCTTTTTTAGGAATTCTTGTTGGGATGGAGTAAATTCAAAGCATCTTCTAACAGTGTGACCAGCCTTTTTTCACCTCACACACTGAACTTATTTGTCTTCATATAGAATCTTCTTTTTGTTTTTAGCACTAGCCTTAGCCTGTGAATATTTCATCCTTCTCATTCTTTCCAAATATTCTGGCCAAACCACCAATATATCATTAGGGAATAAGGCATCAAGATTGGATCTTCTACATGTCTTCTTCTGAGTGTCATCCTTCTTAGTAGTTCTTTTGGATGCACTGCCCTTCAACTTATTGGATTTAGAATCTAAGTACTTTTCAGATTTTCTATAATGACCCAATGTTTTATAAATAGAAATTCCTCCCTTATAAATATTTCATATAATCACATTGAAAACATAACATAATGAAATACTAAGTTCTAAGTGACCTTTAAACATAAGTTTGTCACTTTTGTGTTTGGAATTTCGAAAATATGACATACACGGTTGAAATCAGTAAGTTATTTGAAGTCCAATAAGAAAAACTTAATTTTTGGTGAATAGTAACATACCCTTATGAATAGTGATATACTCTAATGAATAGTAAAATTACCTATGATAATATATAAATAATATTCAAGTTGAAAGTACGATATACCTATATTTTAGAATAATTAAATAAATGTTTTAAAACTAGTTTTTAATAATAATTTATGATTTTAATTAAATATTAAATTAATAATATTTAGAAAATTATTTTTGAAAAATGGAATTCATTTTTGGATTCTACACATTGAAAAATGGTTAGGGTAAATTTTTTAGATTTTTCTAAAATACTTGAATTTTTTATGAATAGTAAAATACAGTAATTTACCGTATATATACATTATAAGCTAAATAGACTATTCCTAGCATCATGGATGATTTCAACACCCTTGGTTTGAATTCACATGACCCATTTAATATTCTTGGTCATGGAAGAGTCACTATTACTTGTCTTTTGGGGAATTAATAAATTAATGAATTTTATATTGAGAAATCCCCTCTCCTCCAGTATAAAACCCCCCCTCACTCCCTCTTCTCTTCACTCCTCTCAAGCCGTGTGCCTTTACAATATTCTACCAAAATCTATCCCCAAGATCCCCCCCCCCACGTCTAAAATCTCCTAGACTCTTCAAAATACCAAAACCTCTCCCCTTAAGAGGTTCTCAAAGGAGGAAGTCTCAATAGGTAAATTCCTCTTTCCAATTCCTTCATTTCTTTTAAGTTCTTTAATTTTTTTGTATATTTCATCACCTACCTTCACCAA
Organism: Viscum album; assembly: GCA_963277665.1. Lineage (NCBI taxonomy): Eukaryota > Viridiplantae > Streptophyta > Magnoliopsida > Santalales > Viscaceae > Viscum > Viscum album. Next base: position 904,577,418 of record OY728151.1, read on the forward strand.
AATGGTATGATAACTCCAGTAGCATACATGTACTATAATTATATTATGCTAATGAGATACTTCATTATCTTCTCTCCTTTCCTCACCTTTTTTTGAAAGAAATGAAAGCACCTTTTGAGATGTGCCAATTTAGCACATTCAAGGACAACGATTTATCAATTTCTATTATCATATTTAAATCTATTCATGAAACCATTTTTTTATGGTTGAACTAGATTATATATATTTAATATATCCTATTTTTATTCTGTAATATTTTTTTACAAATGGTATTAAGTTATAAATCAAAACATGTTCTTTGTAATCAAACCCACAAATTAACAAAAACGGTCGTCACTGCGGTTTTATATAATAGTTCGACTTCAATCTAAGTAACCAAATTAAATTTAAAACCATGTAATTTCCTAGATGTTAAATAATAGAATATAAATTTATTTCTGGACAACCACTTCAATCTTTCATGTTTATCCGAACTTGAATATAAGTGAATCGATTTTTTAAAACCAAGTAAACAAAAGAGCCCGAACAATGAAATTGAACCTTATAACTAATCAATAAGGCCTTTAATGAACTAAAAAGGGTTATAATAAATAAATTACATATATAAGTGGTTCTGGAATTATGAATTAATAATCCTAATTTGTTTATTCAGGTCTTTAATAACAAGTGGAGAACACCAATGGATTTAAGGTAAGGGATCCTCTCCTTTTCACTCTTAATCAAGATTTTTCTCTATGTTATGACTTTTTTGTGTAATACCAAGTGATGAGGTATGTTTTAACACCTCCCCCATACTTACCTAATGTTTTATAAGTTATTATAAACCCCTTATCTCTCTCATCAATTCCTCTTAGTTACACTCGATACCATGCTGATAAACCGTAATAGATTCTACCCGAACTTCCTTTATTCCTTCGGGTTGCTCTATCTTTCTTTTTACCAAAATGTAGTTGTCTTTTATTTTTATGTAAAAATTATAAATTCTATTTATATGATTCAAACTCATGTTCCAATATCCATATCTCATTCTCTTTCGGGGATATACATGCTTTTAAGTGAATCTCTCCTCGATACTTCCCAATAAGCACACTCATTTTAAAGGAACTTCCCGAATTTTTACCCAATTTCAAGTGCACTCTATCCTCTGATTTAGGACACCATTTTCTATATAAAATAAGTATTTTTATTATGAAAACCTTCTTGGTTCAATTCTGATTTTATATAAAAAAATGTTCTCTTTACTATTTTAAAAGCTCTATAGTATTTTCCTTAAAACCGCACAAAAATGTTTTAATGCTAATGTTTCTCAAATACATTTATTATATATTGTCACTTATGTTTTTCACCACCTACCATGTTATATGACTATATTACCTTATGAACGTCCATGTATGTTATAATCCTTTTCTTTCATGGACACTTTCATGATATACTCATTGGTTATGCCTTATGTCATGATTGTGGTACCCAATTCTTTCTATGGGTATCCTTATGTTTATGAATGATTGATTATGTATGATTATTTATGTGGAGAGAATATTTATGTGGAAAGAATATTTATGTGGCAAGAATATTCATGAAAATTTTGAGATGGGTGCAACCAGGTAGCACTCCAATACATTGGGTAAAGTTAAGTCTCGTGAGATGCGATGTGAAACGAGATTGGCGGTTAGCCTTGACCCGTACTAAAATGGGAAATGGGATTGGCTGTTAGCTCTGACTGTACTAAAGAAATGTTTTATGATTATGCCACATTTATATGATTCCATGTTTATATGATTTCATGCTTATATGATATGATTTCATATGTTCCATGCTTTGTTATCATTATGTCATGTCTCCTAACTCATGTGCTTAAGATGTATCCTTATGTTCATTCCCTTATTGAGATTTTTAGCTCATCCCTTTGTTCATGTGTTCCCCAGGGTACCCTATGCAGATGTAAGGGCTCAAAGGAATTTAGGAGCTCTTTATGGAGATTAAATAAAGAAATGTTTTTTTAGTCCCGCGTTTTATGTTTTATGTATATAGTCTTCCAAGACATTAGACTTAACGATCCTTGGCTTGTACTCTGATGTATAATTATGCTTAAAATAATATAATGTTATATATAAAAGGCTTGGGTTGCTATATTTTCCATTTTTGGCCAGATTCGGTGATCTTGTTTTCTTATCATCTTTGGGTACCTGTTGAAATGAACATGCACCATTCATGTGACCACTTCTATTGTATACATCACAGATGTTATTTAACATTCCAAATATGTTTGCAGTATACAGATGCTTCTAAATCTTTTTATGTTGTTTCTTCTTCTCTAGATTTCTACCCCTTGATATGGGATTTCTATGTGCTTTTTCATTTAAGGGATTGTACCAACAATCCATTGCACAATGCCTAAATCTATTACAGCACCATCATTAACCAACAAACCTTGGCTTCTTGCTATCTTCTTTATAAGGTTGTTGAATATTCTTCTTGGTATGTTGTGATTTATGTGGGGAGATATCATCCACACTATTTCCTCTATCCACCCTAGCCATGGTGGTAGGTTTCTTCTCACTTTTCTTCATCCGTACTTGTTTAGAATTTTTCTTCCAACCTGCACTTTTTGTAGAGGCAATTTTAGAAACATTAGTACAAGTTGGTATGGATGGTACCTTTACTTTCTCAGCTGCTTGTGATAGATCATTGAGTGAATCCATGATTTTCTTATCACATATTGAATTTCTTTTGATAGTAGAATCCTCCAGTGAGCATTGAGTACTAGTAGAAACTGTTTCTTTGTTTTGTGGAGACTCAATATGTGTCTTCTCAATATTGGTCAACTAAGCTTCCAATTCTAGACATATCATATTGAGGATGACTTCCTGGTCTTCAGTCATAGTCATATTCTATTCAAAACCTTCTTTAATCTTTCAACTTCATCTTCATGCATCTTTACTTTGTTTTGTAACAAAGATTCAAGTTATTTAATCTTCTTGGAGTCTTCTTTTAAATATAAATCCTTGACATCATTGCTCTTTTTCAGCTCATATTCAAGTGCATGGATCTTCTCTTCTAGAATCTTATTGACTCCCTCTTTTTCTTCAACATCTTTGAGCCACTTTGAAGAACTTACTTCAAATTTTCTCTTTGTTGCTTCAAAGGCTCCAACCTATCTGGAGATCTTTAGACATTAAATAATTTTTTCTTGTAAGTCTTTCTTCAAAAAATCAATTTTTTCTTCCAGCTGAGTGATATTTTCCTGCATGCATTGAAATACTCCACGAACCAGGGATGTACTCTCTTTAGGAATACCATGTAGAATCATTTTTAATCTATCAACTGATATTTCTTGAGATGTTGTAGATTGATCATCACCACTTGTTCTAGCATTTTCATCATGATAATAATTTCCAAATGCACTAACACATACCTCTTGATCAGTTGAGGTAAGAAGGTTTTCCATCTTCTTGGTGGGGGCTTGAGCCACCTTCTCATTACTTTCCAAGTTTTGTGTGTCTTCAATGTCAGCCAGATATGGAGAACCAGATGCTTCCTCTTATTTAGATAAAGAGACTTCTTCTTAAAATTTATTTTCTTCTTATTTTTCATATTCATCATGGTCTTGGTAGATATAGACTTCTGCTCAAAGATAACTGAATATTCACTGAAAGTGCACTTCATTGATAACTCTGGAAAGAAACTAAAATCTTCAAAAGAGAATAACTTCACTGTAGATAATCTAACAAAGGTGAACCTATCCCTTTGATACCAATTGAGAGGACCAGTTTGGGATATACCAAACACTGAGAGGGGGGTGAATCAGTGTTGGGGACTTTTGAAACCAATTCCAACTTTTTATCCCTGTACCTCTTGACCTGTTAGAATAATGACTCTCTTATTATATTTTCCATGTCGCATGCAATAATAGAAATAAGTAAAAATATGCACACAATATTTTTACAAGGTTCACCACTCAATAAGAGCGGTTACATCCTTGTCATGCATGGATATAACCAGTGAATGGATTCTCCACTATGATGTGATATGTTGTTATAGTGGACTGGCTAGGAAAACAATTCTCTAGCCAATGTGAGTCCCTACACTTTAGAGGGGGTGGGAAACAATCCTCTTCCCTGGACTAGTGATAACCTAGTCCAACTTGCAGCCTCTAGCTGGTTCTTTATACTGCCTATAGAGATAGTCTTCTTCCTTCTTCAAAAGGTAGGTTCTACTCATGGTCTTCTTTAGTGCTCTTCACTTTATTACTTGCAAAGCAGTAGGCAAGAAATTCTTCCTTCTTTCTTTCTCTTATTCTCTAGTGCAACACCAACTGCACTAGACTTCTTCTTTATTCTTCTAAGTGCAACAACCAACTGAACTAAAACTTCTTCTCTCTTCTTATATAGAATCACATACACCAATGTGATTATTCAGGAAATAAAGATCTATTCACATGGAATCATCTGAATCAATTCTTTTCTTCTTGTTCAAGTATGCATGTGATCGTGCATATGACATTAGGGTTGAACTCTTTCTTATCCTTCTTTACATATGTGAACACACAATTTTGGTTCTTTCTTTTGAGTGTCTTCACATATGCATGTTCATGCATGCATGCATGCATCCACCTATTATTCTTCTTGTGTGAGAACCCTTGATGGGTATGGTTCTTTAAGCGCACACACACACTCGGCCTCTTCTACTCATCCTCTTCTTTCTTCTCCTTATTCATATTGCACTAGGTTAGGGTTTTTGTTTAGGTTTATATGTGTTTGTTTCTTCAAACTTGAATGGGTGAAACCCTTTCCATGTGCGATCTCCTTCTCCAAACAAGTGTACACAGCCTCAGGCTCCTTCAACCAGAGCACATGCATACATGCATGTATTCTTCCTCTTCACTTGAAAACACTCGATCCCTCGGGTTTCTTCAAATAAAACACGCGCTTTCATGCAAGTCACCACTTGATATATCCTTCTTCTTTAACAATGAACCCCTACACACAGTAGAATAAAAACATGCAAATAGAAGGGTGTTCTCACCATTCTTCGTGAAGACAGGGTGTCCACGGGTTACTTTCTTCATTCAAGGATGCATGGATCTTCTTTGTGCATGAGGTGCACAGTTTTTACTCTTAGAAAATCTCAGTGAGAGAGTATCTCAATCACTGGCTCACGATGGCACGACTTTCGCGAAGCACAGCGAGGGTTTTACAAAAACCTATCACGTGTTCGAGTGTCGATTCTTCGCGAATCAATTAGAGGGTGTGTAGCACCTATCAAAGGATTGTGGGATCTCTTATTAGTGGATCCTTGAAGACTCACGGTGATCTTCTTGCTCTTCACGAAGTGATGTGCGGAGATGCTCTATTTTTTTAGAACATGAGCACTCAGGAATGAAGGAGCATCAACACTCCTCATCTTTAGATCCTCCTTTTATAGGTGAGGGAAACTTCTATTTTGTGTTCAACATCCGCATATCTCCCATTAAAGATCAGGGCATTGAATGCTTGAGATCTTTGCCTTCAAGATTTCAAAATTGCGGGTCAAGGATAAGCCTCAAGTCTCGGGTGTTTCCTTTTTTCGAACGTGGGATCCTATCTTCGTGCATGGATTCAAGATTTCATGCACGATTCTCATGCATGAATCTCGCATGGATACTCCATGTATCTCGGACGAGAATTAAGGCCTCAAAACTCTATTTGCTTCGGCCTCCTTCGAGATATCATACATGCAAGATGTAGATTGGATACATGGTCTCGGTTTGATCACAGGGCACTTCTTCAATGGCTAGGGATCATCCATGGTGATCGGTCTTCATCTTTGGTGAGAAAAGTGTTGTCGGTGGGTGGAACCAGCGTCGGGAGGTTGAATATGATGGCACGGGATAGATCGAATGCCATGGGTGGATCAGACGGTCCTGGTTCAAACACATGCGGTGCAAGATCAGATGAGCGGCTAAGATTAGATGATCGGATGTTACGGTTGATCAGATGGTCTACCGAGATGTAGGATGAGATGAGCGGCTGAGATTACATCTATGTTTTTAAAAATGAATCCCACATAGAAACGTGTAGCGGTTTTCTCACGGTTTCAGTATCAAGACAAGGCAGCTAATGCTCAGAATTCTCCTCTATCTCCCCTCCAGTGTCGCCCCGCACCGGTTCTCTACGGGCGTGCTTCTGCGCCCACCCATGCCTCCTGCGAGCGTGCTCTTAGATCACACTATGCATCCCTACGCATGGGTTGATCACTGTGTGTGCACTCTTGAGGGCTTATACACGGCCCGCACACCCCTTCCTCATGCGGGATTGGCCTTGAGGGCTTCCCTCGAGCACGATTGACCCTCGGGTCCCGCATGTGCTTGAGGTGAGGTCCTCGGCTGGCCTCCATGGTTGCACAAATTTTTGTAAGCCAAAAATTAAACTTTCTAAGTGAAATGCATGGACATATTAAAATATGTGCATGGGCACCTCAAAGTCCAAGCCTCTTCTTATTTAAATGCCAATCCCATGTATCCCCTTCTTTACCATTTCTTTTTGGAACTTAAATTCCAAAGATCACTTCAATAATCCTTAAGAGGATGCAACTTCAATGTTGTAAACAATGTATCACACATGATACAAGTTCTTTGAACATATGAGCAGCACGTCAATCGTCTGATTTGCAACAACATGGAGAATTTCCCAAGCATGGAATCCAATGCTATGAATCCATAACAATTCTCCAGGCATATTCACTCTAACCAATCTCCATTCACTTTGGAATTCCTTCTTCATTTTGACCATTATTGACACCAGTTGACAACAAATAAAACTTATACACAAAGTGGTCCCAACACTGATGACTTGAGTAGATATGGCTATATTTACTTGATGAGGTATAAGTCCGATTCCTTTAAAAAGTTCAAGGAATTCAAGAATTAATTATAGAATTGTATTGTTAAGAAGATAAATAAGCTTCGATCGGATTTAGATGGAGAATATCTTAACCAAGAGTTCATCAACTTTTTACGGGAGTTTGGGATTCTACCTAAACTCATTCCACCTTATACACCACAGTGGAATGGTGTTAGTGAAAGGAGGAACCGTACCTTGTTGGACATGGTAAGGTCGATGATGAGTCATGCAAATCTTATGTTATCCTTTTGGGGATATGTATTACAAACTTTGGCATACATATTAAACCGAGTACTAACTAAAACGGCAAAGAGAATTCTATTCGATCTATGGAGTGGAAAGAAACTCGTTTTGTCGCATACATGTGTATGTGGATGCAAGGCATTTTTTAAGGCTTTCTTATGCAACAAACTAGATCCCTGGGGTATGAATTGTACCTTTATTGGGTATCTTAAGGAAACAAAGAGATACTACCTATACAACCCATCAGATAAGAAAGTGATTGTAGCTAGACAAGCCATATTTATTGAGAGGGAGCACATCTTCAAAAAGGATAGTGGGAGAAATATTAACTTCGATGAAATTTATGCTCAAGATATATAGGAGTTAGTATAGGTATAAGTTCCATAGGTCCCCATGTAAGAAGTATTTACTAAAACACAAGTACTGCGTAGGAGTGTAAGAGGAGTAAGGGAACCAGAGAGATATGGTTTTCTTATCACCGACGATGGTGACTCATTATTATCAGACAATGATGAACCTCTCTCCTAAAAAGATAAAGTAGAGATATTATAAGCTACAATATGGATGGAAGTTATGAATTCTAAGATGGATTCCATATATCATAACCAAGTTTGGGTTCTGTTCAATGCACCAATTGATGTAAATCCTGTTGGGTGTAAATGGGTATTCAAGAGGAAACTGGATATGGAAGGTAAAGTAGGTACCTATAAAGCAAGGTTAGTGGATAAAGGGTTTAAAAAACATCAAGGAATTCACTATAATGAAACCTTTAAACCAGTTTCCATGTTTAAATCCATCATAATCATATTTTTCATAGAATCTTTCCATGACTATGAGATTTGGCAGATGGATGTAAAAACTTCATTCCTTAGCGGGAACCTTCAGGAATACATTTATATAACACAACCAGAAGGGTTTGTGACACCAGGTGATTCCAAAAGTATATTCAAGTGGAGGAGATTCATTTATGGATTAAACCAAGCATCTAGGTCATGGAACATTCAATTTTATGAATCCATAAAATAATTTGGTTTCATTAAAAACGAATGTGATCCATGTGTTTATAAAAGGTTTAGTGAGAGTGTGGTCTTTATATTGGTAGTATATGGTGATGACATATTACTTATTAGAAACGACATACCAGTCCTACAATCTATTAAGGATTGGTTGAATAAGTTCTTCTCCATAAAGGAATTAGGTGAAGCAACCTACATTCTAGGGATCAAGATCATCTTTGATAGATCCAAGAGGCTGCTTGGACTAAGTCAAAGTACATATATTGACCAAATACTAAAGATATTTAGTATGGAAAAATCCAAGAGGGGATTGGTTCTAGTGTAACATGGTTTACATATTTCTAAGAAAATGTGTCCCTAGACACAATAAGAGAAAGATAGAATAAGTAAGATCTCATGCGCTTCAGTGATAGGATCTATCATGTATGTCATGTTATGTACTAGACTTGATGTTGCCTATGCACTGATCATGATAGACAGATATCAATTATATCTAGGATAACATCATTGGACTGTTGTTAAGACTATCCTTAAGTATCTGAGAAGAACTAAGGATATGTTCTTGGTGCATGGAGGAGACTAGGAGCTTGTCATCAGAGGGTATGTTGATGCTAGTTTTCAAACAGATCAGACTGATCTGAAGTCACAATCAAGATATGTTTTTGTCTCAACGGAGGAGCTGTGAGCTGGAAGATTTCAAAACAGCCAATTGTCTCTGATTTTACTGTGGAGTCTGAGTATATAGCAGCTTATGATGCAGCTAAGGAAGTCTTCTAGATTCAGAACTTTTTCTAGGATCTTGATGTGGTACCTAGTAGTAAATACTCTATCACATTATATTGTGATAATACTACAGTGGTGGCTCTTGAAAAGGAGTCAAGGTCACATCAACAGGAAAAACACATGCTCTAGAAGTATCACCTCTTGAGGGATTTTCATCATAGGGGTGAATTTTTAGTGAGAATATTATCCACATAAGTGAACATTGAGGACCCCTTGAATAAAGTTCTATCTCAGCAGAAACATGAATATCATGTCAGAGCTAGTAGACTGAAGATTATTAGCAGTTGTCTCTAGTGAAAGTGGGAGTATGTTGGAGTTGGCACCCTAGAACCAACTTCTTCATACTTTATGATAAACATTTATTCATTGGATGGATATTAATAAACTTTTTATCATATCATTATTGTTCTTATGCATGACATTGTATGTGATAATTTCCTAAGAGTAGTTTTCACACTAAAAGGTCATAGCAGATCCCTGCTATGATGAGAACCCAGAAGTGTCATGAAACTATTCTTGAATATATGTTCTATATCCGGATGATATCATTTGAAGGGACACAAATGATATAGGCTATCAGAGGTGGAGACTCATAAGACTTTGAGGCACCTTGTCATGGTGTACGTCCTTAGTAATGTTCAGAAGAATATTATGAGAACAAGACCCTCCAGTAGGAAATCCACATTTATAAGTGTCATTGGATGTTTCTATCTACAGATGTGTGTATTAGTCTATAGACTTTAAGATTATTATTAATGGGTATTACGACTTGTGCACTTAGATGTATTGGTAAAAACGGTGATGATATATCTTCACGATGAGGTAGGATATGTTGGGTGTGTCACAAGTAATACTGCATTAATGAATAATGTGATAAAGGATTTGTCCCTTTTGTTCAATAAAGGAAGTTGGTATCTCAATCCCTTTGATGGAAATGATATAGCCTAAATAAATCCATGACCATGGTGTTCTATAGGCAAGTTCAAATTTTGGGAAGTCAAAGAATGAGAAATCAAGCACATGGGTTGATGGCACTTGCATGCAACCCTCTTGATTGGAGATATTAAGACAAAGAGATTATATTACACAATAAGAATTTGTATGAGGTGGCATGCCGTTGCGGCATTAACTTCTTTCTTTATGGGTGCCTTAGCGTGTTGCTAGATGCTAACCTTGGACTTTAGGCTGCTCCGCCTAATGCCACTCCGAAAGAGGCCTAGAGGGTTGCACACTTAGTGTATCCAGTATCTCAATTAAATAATATATTATTTATTATTTAAAAAGTTGAATAAATATTATTCTCGGTTGTGGTTTAATAATTATACATGGATATTTGATCACATTTATTTCATCACTAGTTATTCGAGAGAATATATTGTGGGTAGAATAATTAATAAATATTTATTTTCTATTTAGTGAATATAATATTTATATATTTATTAGAAAATAATGAAATAATATTTATTTAATAAATAAATAGTCATTATTAAATGTTCAGTAAATACGGTGGAGGGTTGGCGGACCGAGTTAATGGTCTAGTGAGAAATAATAATATTGAATATTATTTGATTAAATAATATTTTATTATAACTCGCAAGTTATGTGCATGTTAGGAAATAATAATTTTTTTGTTATTATTTGACATGGGGGTTTCGCTAGGATTAATAAAATAATTAAGGCACTTGTGAAAATTATTTTTTATTACCCTAGTTAATTAAATACCCAGTTATATTATTCTCTTATTAGCCAAGCGACGTCTGTTGGTTGTACACAATGAATTGGAGAAATGCTCTCAATCCTAGAGAGTTCATCCCTCTCCAAAAATGCTCTCAAGAATGGGAGAGATCCTCCTCCACCGGATCAAGTAGAATGCTTTGGAAGCAGTTCTCAAGGCGATCGAAGGCGGACATTACAAGCGTAAGGATCTTCTGTGCTAGCACTCAGAGACTCCTTTGGTGACATCCAGAGATATGTGGAGTATGTGTGGATCACCAATATAGGAGATCTACCCTTGATCTCTACAACCCAATGACGGGACACTCCAGATCTTTGGTTGGATGCATCAACAAAGAAAGAATAAACCTTGGAGGTAATTCTTATTTAATTAAATTAATTATAAACAAAATATGTTGATCCTCTCTTTTGATTCTAGGTTTCTATTCCTTTGTCTAAATCCTTGATTCAATTCCATGGATACCGGCGTTCATCACCATATTGATCCCAGATTGTTCATTGAATATGAAAAAAATAAAATTTGGGCAATGTTCCTCCCACGCTTCTGTTGTGCCCAGAACCTATAGTTGAGGCATTCCCTTCTTCCCTCATAGATCTAGATTCTCTTGTTTAAATGTAATTCCCTTATTCTTAGGATTTATTTCCCTTGATTTATCCAAATTTCATTCGATACTTATATTTTCTATGGTAGTGATCTAATTCTTATATTTACATATAGAATTATACTAACCATGTTCATCAGGTCCCACCCTCTTGTGTGTCTCTTCTATTGGACTTGGATTCTCCTCAGGATCAGATTGTGCAATCATTTGAATCACCCAACACATTAGCCTTCATGAATCTGATGTAAAAAAATCACCCTTAACTTCTCAATAAATAAAATAAGAAGAATAAAACTAAATCTTTTTCCCATAATCTATGATGTATGATCACTCAATCAATGCATAATTACAAAATAAATGTTGATACACAACATAATTGTCCTAGGACCCCATTATTTCATCTTGATGATCTCTACATTGATATGGAATTCTAAGGGGATTTGATCCCCATTAAAGATTAAATACCAGTTCAATGTAATTGGGAGTATTGTCATTTCGCGACATAAATTTTTATATCCCATCAATTAATATTGATTATTTGGGGGTTTTATCAAAATCATCATATAGCTAATAGATTACATGCTTATCTATAGATCTAACTGAAATTGTACTTTCAATTTCCAAAATATGCATATATATTTATATCACATAGTGATTGTTATTCTGTTTAACAATATTTTTTAATGTCCTTGGAATATAATTCACATTAATAGGTTATAATAGTTTCCCACTATAATGAGAACATATATATTCCATAAAGATATTCTTAAATCAATATATCATATAGTCTAGATACATCTATCTTACATGACATAAATGATGGTTGACTATCAGGTGATGGAGTCTCATGTGAAATTGATACATCTTCTCATGAAGTTCACAGTTGGTGATCTCTAAGAATAATGGTCCCAAGTAAAGACCCACTAATAGGAATTTCACATGTTTTATGTGTCATTTGATATTACTCTATAAAAAATATTTATTTTCCCTAAAAATAGATTTTTTTAGTTTGTCTTATAGCTTTATATTTTATAAAATCTTTGTTATTTTTTATTTATGCATCTTTTATAAAGTGACCCTCTTGGGATTTATGTTTTTATGAAAATGCCTCTTAAAATGATTCAACTATTTTAAAATGTTTCTTAAAAAATTTTATGTGTTCAACATAAGTTATTTTGGTTTTAAATAGATTTAAAACTATTTAAACACTTGGCATGGACTTAGCTCACATGCCAACTATTTGTCAACTCACACGATTGGCTTTCACAAAGGGATGTGAATGTTTTGAGAGCGTATTTAATGTCGATTTCATTTTAACAAGGGGTGTATGAAGTTTTAAATGAAAATTTGTAAAATACAGAGGTTTTTTGTTCATTTTAAATGATTAAGACTATTGGGTCATGAATTTTCCTTGAATTGTTTAAAAAAAAGGAATTTTGGTTTTATGAAAGAGTGTTTGGAATTTATTGGTTTATTTTAAAAAGGGTGTGTTATTTTAAATAAGAATTTATGTAAATGGTTGGTTTTTTAAATGGGATTTAAAATGTGATTTTATAAATAGTTTTCAAAGGACATCTGAAATGTAGTTTTTCCATAATATTTTAATTTTAAATTTTTATAGAATTATGAAAACCAATATATTATATAGGGAAGCCAAGTAGATTTATAATAAGACCATAGAAAGGACATGTCACTAACTCTATCCAACCCATAGGATATCCATCATTCCCTCACTCCCACAAAAGGTGAATTAATGTTTAACCCCATTGAAACTCCTTAACCTACTTTGCATCCAACATCACCTGCATGGTTTAAATTAGGGGTCACCTTGTTTGATATGTCTATTTAGGCATTTTCCCTTATAGGGATACGACGATTGATTATTAATATGAAATGTTTGATGATTATTCATGGATGTAAAAATGGTCTCTTTCTTGTGAGGGTGTTAGAGTTGACATGTGATTTACTACTTATATTATATTTATTCATGTGATGATAATTGACTTGTTGTTTCTCAATTACACTTGTTTAGATGCATGAGAACTGTAACACCCCAAGATTCCACGGTACGTTTCACTTCGAATAATGCAATAGCGTGTGTTGTACGCAACCTCGAGCTCTAACACACACCACAACGAATTAAACTAGCCGTTTTGAATAGTAATACCTACTTTTTGAAATTTTATAAATTTTATTTATCAAAATGGACTTCATTTTTGTATTCGTAATTTCGAAATTATCCTAAGTTGAATTTTTGTAACTTTCTGAGAACTTCCAACTTTTTTATGAATAGTGAAAAATACTTAAAACAACTTTTTTAATCAAAATAATTTATTGTGATAAATTATAATATTTAGTGGTTTTAAAGTATAATTAGAATATATTTTTACCATTTTATCCAATGGTGGTCATTAGAATTAATTTAACATTGAAATTGGACATAAACAATTGTCAATCTTTTGATATAAATTGTTTCTTAAAAACACGCTATTGTTGTGACAGCGGGAATTAATTATAAAATTAATTAATGCAACTTATATGTTTGAAATTTTGTAAAATAGACATCATTTTTGGATTCGGAATATCGATTATAGATTAGGGTGAAATTTTGGCTTTGTTCTGAAAAACTTCAATTTTTGATGAATAGTGAAACCACTAAGTGGTAGTTAAATAACTGATTTTTTGTTTAAATGAAATATTACCACTTCAGTGATTTGATTTTCAAAAATCCGACATACATGGTTGTCATTAAGAAGTAAAATGTGGTTCAATGAGATTAAAATAATTTTTTGGTGAATAGTAACTTTTAAGTTCTTAATCGCGATTAGAGGTAATTAGTGTAGTTTAAGGTAAAAACAATGTTTTAATAATATGATATGAGCTTGACACTTGTCCTACTCCTATTGGATGAGTCATTCTCGACCAAGAAAACCCATGGGTCAACTTGGGGACCCCATGGAGCCACTTTGGTTGGAAAATGACATTAATATATATTTATTTAATGTTAAAATTAAATTGACACAAACATGAGTTATTTTACTAAAACAGTTTTTAAGTGGGGTTACACAAGTCCAAATTTTGACTATAAATATTCATTAGAAAGCTAAAAAGATTTAATACATCATAGTATTTTTTTATAATTTTTAGACATTAAATAAATTAAATTATTTATGACATCATTATGATGCAGCGATGACCTCATTATTTAACGATTTAAATAAAATGAGAAGATAATGCAAAATCCAAGGCTTACACTTGTCCAAAGCCTATTGGATGAGGAGATTTAGAAACCTTATCACCTTATCCTAGAATTATTTAAGTGTGGGACCTTTAGAATCTGAAAATCATTGTGAAATAATGTAACATTTCAATCATTCCAAAAGTGCCCCTCCTCTCCACTTATAAAAGGCCCCCACCTCTCCCACCTCATTTACACTTTCAAGCCATTTGGCTCGGCCAACCTCTGCCCAAATACTCTCCCAACTTACCCCTCTTACTCCTAGAAGCCTCACTTTAGTCAGAACTCTTCCCAAGGAAGCCTTTGGCTCAAATCAAAAAGAGTTACCCGATTTTGAGGTAATGTCTTCTCTAATGTTGTTTTGTTTTATTTTTCTTCTCCAACCCCCTAAACTCTTTTTATTCATTTCTTTTGTAACAACACCAGTATCCTCAATATACTAGGATGTTGTTATAAGAAGTATTCGAGCTACACTTACACACACCTACATCTAATGGTTAAAGAACATACAGTTTCCGTGGATGGCGAAATTGTGCCTCCCGAAACGATGATTGTTCAATACTCATTTAACACCTTCAAAGGTGGCCATTATGATGTCACTATTTTTATATATGATATATAATATGTTTATGTTTTACTTATTCTTCTTTATTTTTCATTTGTGTCTTACCTTTATGGCTTCCATTATGGGTATACGCGATATCTTCATTTTAGGAAGTGCGGACTACCGCCCCCTCAAAGTGATTTGAATCGTTAATGCCATATGTGGGATGTATAAAGGATGGAGTAAATGGTATTATACACTATATTATACTGGAATTATATTATACATTTATATCATTATGATTTAGTTCCATTAAATATGAAATTGAAATGAAAGTAGCGTTCATGCGTACGTACGGCTTACCGTCTCCATGAACGGTGCATTTCATTTCTTACCTCTAAATGTTACGTAATATTATAAATGAATGTATATACTGGATATATAAGATATATATGACATCTAAATCATGAATATAATTCTGGATATAATGGATATTCTACCACATGAACAACTTGTAATTATAAGAAGTTTATTGTTGACTCAAGTACCAAAGATCGACAAAATGACCGTTATTAACTTAAATAATTACATAATGTTCATAACATTGTAATAAGTGATATAAAAAGGATAATGAAATTGAAAATGGTTCTTAATAAGGTAGATATTAAATCTAGTTTATTATTCAGGAGGTTAAAGAACGGTTGAGTCAAGTCGGACGCAAGGTAAGGGAACTTCTTAACCCAACTTCCATTCTTTGGGTTAATCTCCTACTTTCAAATTATGTCATGATATTATTATGTCCTATTTTGTATTTTTACTTTCTTTATGTATACCTATAGTGAATACACATAATAGATCTATTTTATTTTAAAAATGATCTTTTTAAGGACTTCGTCTCAATCTCCTTTCATTGAGGCATATTTGGCTTTATACACAACTTTCTTTTATACGGTGTATAAACCCCTTTGACTTTTAAGTTTATTCAAAAGGAATCTTTTTTATACGAAGCGTTTACTAAACAAAAAAAGGGAATGTTTTTGTCGTACGTATGCGGCGACAACGACTTCTCCGCCGCCGTGACCATTATTTGAGTTTCGGCTTCCTCTACAAGCCATCATTTTTTTAATGAAAAATAAATAAAAAGTTTTAACTTTCTTTTATTTTGGTATTGAAAATGGTTTTGAAAGTGTTTTTATTATATCAATGTGTTGTATTGATATCTTGTGATTGAAATGTGGAAATGTTGTGTTTCCTTTATGCATGTTTTATGTGATACGATTATGTTATGGTTTATGATATGTTTAAACCTATTCATATGAGGAATGTATTGGACTTAATAAGTGACGGGTGGAGCCCGCTATAGCTCCTCGATGCATCGGTAGGTCTCATGAGACAACTAGACGTGGAATTGGCCGAGGCCCTTTCCCAATTTGATTTATGGTTTTGGCCGAGGCCTTAATCATTTTAGACGTCTTGGCCGAGGACTTGACAAAATGTTTCAGAATGTCTGGCATTATACATTCCCTCATTATGAAAGTGGTTATTGATATTTCATGTGATTATTTGACCAGTAGAATATCCATGTGAAGAAGTGAATGGCATTATCTCATTTTACTTTTGCCATGTTATGTTGAAGTTCAAGTTTAAAAGGCTTTTGTTTTAGTTATACATTGCCTTAAATGTTAATGTTTATTTATGAAAGCTTCCGCTATATTGTTAACCTTATTGAGCATCCAAGCTCACCCCTTTCAATGTTTTAATATTTTCTAGGATGTGAAGAAGTATTTTATGAATGAACTGCAGGGATAGTCCGAAGAGGATAGAAGTGTGGACTATGGAGACTATGTTATTATAGTTTTTCACTTTGTGATGTAATGTAACATTTATGAATGTATCTAGTGTTTCCAAGGCTACTAAACTAATCGGTCTTTCGAGACTTGATCTTTTGTGATCATGACAATGTTACGAAGTAATGCACCGGCTCTGGGTAGCTGGGGTCGGGGCATTACAGTTGGTATCAGAGGCAGTTTAGTACTAACCTTGGAAGCTAGATTTAGATAAACTCTGATTAGAGCACATAGCCCAAAGATAGACTTTGAGGATTAGTATAGAAGAACATCCTATAATTTTGGTATTATAGAGATGTTATGAGTTTTCCGAGCAATACATCCCTGTCTGGATACGAGCAGGTAGAGGCGGCTCTGGCACAGATGTACCTAGGGGTAAAACCCGAAAACACCGCTTTGAGCTAGACTCGAACGGGAACTGGTGCACAACAACGGGCCTTGCTGCACTCTTGGTTACGACACTCCCGGGGGATATGCTTAGGATAATTCTCATTTTATTTACAAACCACTATGAAGGGTTATGAGTATATACTTCCTCAAAGAAAACATTTCTTTTTATGATTATAGATTATATCCATAAATAGTTCAATTTATGTAAAGTGTTTTACAAGTATGGAATTATGTATTTTGATTCATAAACTAACCTAGTTTATGCCATTGTATAGAAATGGAGCCCAGTAGAAGGAATGTGAACTCCAGCAGTACGTATGATCCAAAGAGTAAGAAGGATAGTATCTTTCACGGTATTAAGCCAACATTTCGAAGGGAAATAGTCTCCCATGTGTTCTCAACATATGAAGAAATAGTATCATGTGTTAATAGGATAAGTAAAGAATTCTCTGAGTCCTATGGCTTTGAAGCGAAGCAAGAGACGAAAGGGATGGAAGAGAGAATGATGAATAAAGGGATGAGGGGAAAGAAGAATTTTCCAATATGTGGTAACTGTGGGAAGAAACATCATGGAACTTGCCTAAAGGGAATGGGAGTTTGTTATAAGTGTAGAGAAAAAGGACACAAAGTGCGTGACTGCAAGGGTAAGAAAATGGTTTCAAATGTACAATGCTTCTTCTGCAAGGATTGGGGACACTATGCAAACCAATGTCCAAATCATCAGAGCATGCCCCAAATGATGTTATTGGATAACAATCAAGTTATGATACTACCACAGATGAGGAGTAATGATTAGAGTTCTTATGTTGTTATTAAAGAATTTTTTTTAATTTGAGTGTTGTATCAATGATGTACTGGTTATAATAATTATGGAGTATATAAGGATTGTACTGCAGTACTATTTCATCAAGGACTTGAGATTGTGTGGAACCAAGAAAAGTGACTCCACAGTAGGTTAAATTTTTGGAAAATATATGGTTGAGAGAAAGATAAACCATAATATGGTTCTGATACTGAGATTGTGATTTTGGAATAAGACGTGATTGATTTGGATAAATTATATTGGATATACTTAACTTCCTTGAAACTGATTGATGTTTTGTATACATTTTTGGATAGAAGGAGTATATCTAGTATTCTATAAGGAATAATGGATCATGGTAATTCAGTATGTTTAAAAAGAGTACATGATGAAGGTGTTCACATGTTGTTACGTGGGATAAAGGATCTTCATTATGTTTACCTTCCTTATAAAATTTGGACTGTGAGTTGGACAGAACTATTTTGGATAACTATTAAGGTTGGAATGGATTAAGTTGAACCATGGATAGTATTGTTTAAGGTTAAAGCATTTCTGAAGATTATTTTTGGAATATTATAATACTATAGTTTTAGGAAAAGGACAACCTGCAGGGTGGGGAATAACCTGTCACGTCGGACAAAGCTGCAGGAATCGAACCCACAACCATAGTGCGACAAGCCTTTATTTCCTACCACTAGCCTACAGGAAGTCCCTGGTTTTTACAAAATAGTTTTACTAATCTAAATGGCATGTGTTAATATTTGGAACCTTATACAATTAGGGTAAAAAGAATATTTTTGAGTTCTGTTACCATTTGGAGTAAAAGATGGGTTTGTGGTAAAAATTTATTAACGAATGAAAGTATACATAACAAGTATGTATATTCCCTTACGTTCTTAGTAAATCTCCTAAATAAATTCCTCAACATTATAAAAGGTAACTTAAAACAAAAATGTTGTCAGTTAACTTTTCCAACTGGGGATTCAATGACCGTTTAACCAATCACAAGTTTGTGATTTTCTTGTAGTTAAACTTTCTCCTAATCCTGTTTTCTATAACTCTCCATCAGACCTTGATGTTTTGTTTCTCCTCCATATCCATATTTTCATAGAATCCTAGAATGGGATATATCGGGTGACCTTTGTACTTATCCTTCTTTCTTTTAATGTTATATATTTATTAACCTTATTTCCGATGTGGGTTTTCCTCAAAGGTATTTTCTCTTTTCAACCTTTTATTTTCAAAGAAAAAATTTCAAATTGCGAGGACGCAATTTATTGAAGGAGGGGAGAATGTAACACCCCAAGCTTCCACGGTACGTTTCACTTCGAATAATGCAATAGCGTGTGTTGTACGCAACCTCGAGCACTAACACACACCACAACGAATTAAACTAGCCATTTTGAATAGTAATACCTACTTTTTGAAATTTTATAAATTTTATTTATCAAAATGGACTTCATTTTTGTATTCGTAATTTCGAAATTATCCTAAGTTGAATTTTTTGTAACTTTCTGAGAACTTCCAACTTTTTTATGAATAGTGAAAAATACTTAAAACAACTTTTTTAATCAAAATAATTTATTGTGATAAATTATACTATTTAGTGGTTTTAAAGTATAATTAGAATATATTTTTACCATTTTATCCAATGGTGGTCATTAGAATTAATTTAACATTGAAATTGGACATAAACAATTGCCAATCTTTTGATATAAATTGTTTCTTAAAAACACGCTATTGTTGTGACAGTGGGAATTAATTATAAAATTAATTAATGCAACTTATATGTTTGAAATTTTGTAAAATAGACATCATTTTTGGATTCGGAATATCGATTATAGCTTAGGGTGAAATTTTGGCTTTGTTCTGAAAAACTTCAATTTTTGATGAATAGTGAAACCACTAAGTGGTAGTTAAATAATTGATTTTTTGTTTAAATGAAATATTACCACTTCTGTGATTTGATTTTAAAAAATACGACATACATGGTTGTCATTAAGAAGTAAAATGTGGTTCAATGAGATTAAAATAATTTTTTGGTGAATAGTAACTTTTAAGTTCTTAATCGCGATTAGAGGTAATTAGTGTAGTTTAAGGTAAAAACAATGTTTTAATAATATGATATGAGCTTGACACTTGTCCTACTCCTATTGTATGAGTCATGCTCGACCAAGACAACCCATGGGTAAACTTGGGGACCCCATGGAGTCACTTTGGTTGGAAAATGACATTAATATATATTTATTTAATGTTAAAATTAAATTGACACAAACATGAGTTATTTTACTAAAACAGTTTTTAAGTGGGGTTACACAAGTCCAAATTTTGACTATAAATATTCATTAGAAAGCTAAAAAGATTTAATACATCATAGTATTTTTTTTTATAATTTTTAGACATTAAATAAATTAAATTATTTATGACATCATTATGATGCAGCGATGACCTCATTATTTAACGATTTAAATAAAATGAGAAGATAATGCAAAATCCAAGGCTTACACTTGTCCAAAGCCTATTGGATGAAGATATTTCGAAACCTTATCACCTTAGCCTCGAATTATTTAAGTGTGGGACCTTTAGAATCCGAAAATCATTGTGAAATAATGTAACATTTCAATCATTCCAAAAGTGCCCCTCCTCTCCACTTATAAAAGGCCCCCACCTCTCCCACCTCATTTACACTTTCAAGCCATTTGGCTCAGCCAACCTCTGCCAAAATACTCTCCCAACTTACCCCTCTTACTCCTAGAAGCCTCACTTTGGGCAGAACTCTTCCCAAGGAAGCCTTTGGCTCAAATCAAAAAGAGTTACCCGATTTTGAGGTAATGTCTTCTCTAATGTTGTTTTGTTTTATTTTTCTTCTCCAACCCCCTAAACTCTTTTTATTCATTTCTTTTGTAACAACACCAGTATCCTCAATATACTAGGATGTTGTTATAAGAAGTATTCGAGCTACACTTACACACACCTACATCTAATGGTTAAAGAACATACAGTTTCCGTGGATGGCGAAATTGTGCCTCCCGAAACGATGATTGTTCAATACTCATTTAACACCTTCAAAGGTGGCCATTATGATGTCACTATTTTTATATAAGATATATAATATGTTTATGTTTTACTTATGCTTCTTTATTTTTTATTTGTGTCTTACCTTTATGGCTTCCATTATGGGTATACGCGATATCTTCATTTTAGGAAGTGCGGACTACCGCCCCCTCAAAGTGATTTGAATCGTTAATGCCATATATGGGATGTATAAAGGATGGAGTAAATGGTATTATACACTATATTATACTGGAATTATATTATACATTTATATCATTATGATTTAGTTCCATTAAATATGAAATTGAAATGAAAGTAGCGTTCATACGTACGTACGGCTTACCGTCTCCATGAACGGTGCATTTCATTTCTTACCTCTAAATGTTACGTAATATTATAAATGAATGTATATACTGGATATATAAGATATATATGACATCTAAATCATGAATATAATTCTGGATATAATGGATATTCTACCACATGAACAACTTGTAATTATAAGAAGTTTATTGTTGACTCAAGTACCAAAGATCGACAAAACGACCGTTATTAACTTAAATAATTACATAATGTTCATAACATTGTAATAAGTGATATAAAAAGGATAATGAAATTGAAAATGGTTCTTAATAAGGTAGATATTAAATCTAGTTTATTATTCAGGAGGTTAAAGAACGGTTGAGTCAAGTCGGACGCAAGGTAAGGGAACTTCTTAACCCAACTTTCATTCTTTGGGTTAATCTCCTACTTTCAAATTATGTCATGATATTATTATGTCCTATTTTGTATTTTTACTTTCTTTATGTGTACCTATAGTGAATACACATAATAGATCTATTTTATTTTAAAAATGATCTTTTTAAGGACTTCGTCTCAATCTCCTTTCATTGAGGCATATTTGGCTTTATACACAACTTTCTTTTATACGGTGTATAAACCCCTTTGACTTTTAAGTTTATTCAAAAGGAATCTTTTTTATATGAAGCATTTACTAAACAACAAAAGGGAATGTTTTTGTCGTACGTATGCGGCGACAATGACTTCTCCGCCGCCGTGACCATTATTTGAGTTTCGGCTTCCTCTACAAGCCATCATTTTTTTAATGAAAAATAAATACAAAGTTTTAACTTTCTTTTATTTTGGTATTGAAAATGGTTTTGAAAGCGTTTTTATTATATCAATGTGTTGTATTGATATCTTGTGATTGAAATGTGGAAATGTTGTGTTTCCTTTATGCATGTTTTATGTGATACGATTATGTTATGGTTTATGATATGTTTAAACATATTCATATGAGGAATGTATTGGACTTAATAAGTGACGGGTGGAGCCCGCTATAGCTCCTCGATGCATCGGTAGGTCTCATGAGACAACTAGACGTGGAATTGGCCGAGGCCCTTTCCCAATTTGATTTATGGTTTTGGCCGAGGCCTTAATCATTTTAGACGTCTTGGCCGAGGCCTTGAAAAAATGTTTCAGAATGTCTGGCATTATACATTCCCTCATTATGAAAGTGGTTATTGATATTTCATGTGATTATTCGACCAGTAGAATATCCATGTGAAGAAGTGAATGGCATTATCTCATTTTACTTTTTCCATGTTATGTTGAAGTTCAAGTTTAAAAGGCTTTTGTTTTAGTTATACATTGCCTTAAATGTTAATGTTTATTTATGAAATCTTCCGCTATATTGTTAACCTTACTGAGCATCCGAGCTCACCCCTTTCAATGTTTTAATATTTTCCAGGATGTGAAGAAGTATTTTATGAATGACCTGCAGGGATAGTCCGAAGAGGATAGAAGTGTAGACTATGGAGACTATGTTATTATAGTTTTTCACTTTGTGATGTAATGTAACATTTATGAATGTATCTAGTGTTTCCAAGGCTACTAAACTAATCGGTCTTTCGAGAATTGATCTTTTGTGATCATGCCAATGTTACGAAGTAATGCACCGGCTCTGGGTAGCTGGGGTCGGGGCATTACAAGAACCCTATGAATTAATAAATAGGTCCAAATGTATACTACACTAGTTACCTCACACACTAGCTACTTTCCCCTAAATGTATGATTTTCTTAGTCTATAAGAGTGTCCCTAATGAGGAATGTGTGGGTAAGTCGGGTGGATTTTCTATTTTTTTTTAGGATTCAACATTGGATGAATATTGGCCTCATTGTAGTGTGAGCACAAAATGAAGGAATGATTGAATTCCCTCTTTGATTTTGATACATTGTAGATAATAGAATTGGAACTAGAAAAGAGGGATTTATCGAACAATTAGATGTATCATCTAAAGGATAAAGTGGATGATATAAAATAGTGAAAGGTGTCTCTAGTTGTAAATGTATTTCAATAATTAGAAGGATTAGATTTCAGTTAGATTTTCTCTCCTTCTATAAAGTATATAATAATTCAGAATGCCCAAAGTGTGGCACTTATCGATATAAGAAATATGAATCTGGTCCTACTAAAGTTGTATTATTCTTTCCAATCATTCCAAGGTTTAGGTGCCTATTTGGAAGTGAAGAGACTGCAGGGAAATTGACGTGGCACGCAGATACAAGAATTAAATATGGGAAACTATGTCACCCAACAGACTCTCTTCAGTGAAAGGGAATTGATCATGAGTATTCTGAATTTGGAAACAAGTCAAGAAACCTTCATATTACGTTATCTATAGATGGAGTGAATCCTTTTGGTTTTCAAAGAAGTACTCACAATACATGGCTGGTTATGTTGGTAAATTACAACTTTCCACTGTGGTTATGCATGAAACAAAAATACAACAAGTTGTCTATGCTTATATCAGGACTAAAACAACTTAGTAATGATATTGATGTTTATTTGGATCCATTGATCGATGATTTGAAATTACTATGGGATTCAAGTGTTACATTGTATGATGCTTGTAGAAATGAAGATTTCACGTTGAGAGCCATGTTGTATAGGATGATAAATGACTTTCCTCATAAAAATTTGTTAGGATATAGCATTAAAGGAACTCAAGAGTGTCTCATTTGCGAACAAGGTACACAGTCAATTAGGTTGAAACATTCATCAAAAACCATGTTTCTAGGACATCGTAGATTTTTACCCTGACGACATAAGTATCGATCTTGGAAGACATCATTCGATGGAAGTTTATAAGAACATATAGCACCATCTCCACTAACAGGTGATCAACTGTTTGAGAATGTAAAATATGTGGACACTGCTTTTAGTAAACTATTTGTGAAAAACCTTATGAAAAATGGTTGGAAAAGGAGATCGGTTTTTTTTTTTGAATTACCATACTGGAATTGTTTGTACGTCAGACATTTTCTTGATGTTATGCATGTTGAAAAAAAATATGTGATAGTTTCATCAGCACGTTGCTAAATAAACCTGAAAAAACAAGGATGGAATTAAGGTTAGGTTGGATATGGTTGACATGAGAATACGAGAAGAGTTGGTGCTAGTGAATGGTGAAAAATGAAATTTTTTCCTCCAGCTGCTTACACTCTTTCCAGTTTAAAATTAAATTTTAGTAAAAAAACACAACTCACGTACTAAAAATCGAGCAAACACATTTGAATTGTTTTGATGCTTTAGGAAAATGATCTATAAGTCATTTGTGATATGTAGGAACCATCCACACCTCAATACGATGCACAGTGTGTCCAGTATAACTCAAAGTGTCTCTTTTTATTTAAAATTGACATCAATTTAAGTAAAAACATCAAGTGGCATACTAAAAACTGAGAAAACACATTCGGATTGTTTTGATATTTTAGTAAAACGATCCATGATTCATTTGTGACATGTAGAAGTCAATCGCAGCTCAACATGATGTATAGTGTGACCGATATGACTCCAAGTGTGTTTTTTATTTAAAATTGACATTAATTTAAGTAAAAAAAGAACAAGTGACATACAGAAAAGTAAGAAAACGAATTCGTATTATTTTGATATTTTAGTACAATGATCCATGAGTCATTTTTGACATTTAAAAATCAACCACGCCTCAATCCGACGCATGGTGTGATCGGTATGACTAAAAGTGTACGTTATTAGTTTAAAATTTACATTTTAGTTCAAAACATTCCAATCACTAAAAACCAAGACAATGCACTCTGATTATCTTGATAATTTAGTATGGTGATTCATAAGTCATTTGTAACATGTATGAAGCAGTCTCACGTCAAACTGATGCACGATGTGACCGGTATGACTCATAATGCGCGTTTCTGGTTTGGAATGACATTTTAGTAAAAAAACACAACTGTCATACTGAAAACTGAGAAAACGCATTCAGATTTCTTTTATACTTTAAGAAAATGATTTATAAGTCATTTTTGATGTGTAGGAATTATCTACACCTCAATACGACACACGGTATGGCTATTATAACTCAAAGTGTCTCCTTTTATTTAAATTTGACATCAATTTAAGTAAAAACAACAAGTGACATACTGAAAATTAAGAAAACGCGTTCGAATTGTTTTGATATCTTAGGAAAATGATCCATAAGTCATTTGTGATGTGTAGGAGTTAACCACGCCTCAATACGACTCACGATGTGACCGATATGACTCCAAGTGTGTTTTTATTTAAAATTGGCATTAATTTAAGTAAAAAGAACAAGTGACATACTGAAAACTAAAAAAATACATTTGGATTGTTTTGATACTTTAGGATAATGATTCATGAGTCATTTGTGACATGTAGGAATCAACAACACCTCAATCCAACACACAGTGTGACCGGTATGACTTAAAGTGCTCGTTATCAGTTTAAAATTGACATTTTAGTTCAAAACATATCACTCATTGAAAACCAAGAAAACACACTCTGATTGTCTTGATAATTTAGTACAGCGATTCATAAGTCATTCGTGACGTGTATAAAGTAATCTCATGTCAAACCGATGCACGATGCGACCGGTATGACTCATAATGTGTGTTTTCAGTTTGAAATGACGTTTTAGTAAAAAATCACAACTAACATACTAAAAATTGAGCAAACACATTCGGATTGTTTTGATACTTTAAGAAAAAGATTTATAAGTCATTTTTTACATGTAGGAATCAGTCGCACCTCAATACGACGCACAGTGTGGCCGATGTAACTCAAAGTGTCTTCTTTTATTTAAAATTGATATCAATTTAAGTAAAAACAACAAGTGACATACTGAAAGCCGAGCAAATGCATTCGGATTGTTTTGATATTTTAGAAAAATGATTCATGAGTCATTAGTGACGTGTAGGAATTAACAAAATCTCAATATGATGCACAGTGTGACTAGTATGACTCCAAGTATGTCTTTATTTAAAATTGATATTAATTTAAGTAAAAAAGAACAAGTGGCATACTGAAAACCGAGAAAACACATTCGGATTATTTTGACACTTTAGGAAAACAATCCATGAGTCATTTGTGACCTGTGTAAATTAGTCACAGCTCAATCCAATGCATGGTGTGACTGGTATGACTACAAGTGTCCGTTATCAGTTTAAAATTGACATTTTAGTTCAAAACGTGACACTCACTGAAAACCAAGCAAACACACTCTGATTGTCTTGATAATTTAGAACAACGATTCATAAGTAATTTATGATGTGTATGAAGTAGTCTCATGTTAAATTGACACATGATGTAACCGGTATGACTCATAATGCATGTTTTCAGTTTGAAATGACATTTTAGTAAAAAAACACAACTGCATACTAAAAACCAAGAAATCTCATTTGGATTGTTTTGATACTTTGCGAAAATGATCTATAAATCATTTGTGGCATTTAAGAATCATATACACCTCAATATAATGCATGGTGTGGCTGGTATAACTCAAAGTGTCTCTTTTTATTTAAAATTGACATTAATTTAAGTAAAAACAACAAATGACATACTGAAAACCGAGAAAACGCATTCGGATTGTTTTGATATTTTAGGACAATGATCTATAAGTCATTTGTGATGTGTAGGAATCGGTCGCACTTCAATACGATGCATGGTGTGGCCGGTATCACTCAAAGTGTCTCTTTTTATTTAAAATTAACATTAATTTAAGTAAAAACAACAAGTGATATACTGAAAACTAAGAAAACGCATTCAGATTATTTTGATACTTTAGAACAACGATCCATGAGTCATTTGTGACATGTAGGAATCAATCACACCTCAATCCGACACACAGTGTGACCAGTATGACTAAAACTGTCTGTTATCAATTTAAAATTGACATTTTAGTTCAAAACATGTCACTCACTGAAAACCAAGCAAACGTGCTCCGATCATCTTGATAATTTAGGACAGCAATTCATAAGTCATTTGTGACATGTATGAAACAGTCTCATGTCAAACCGATGCATGATGCGACCGGTATGACTCTTAATGTGTTTTTCCAGTTTGAAATGATATATTAGTAAAAAAAAATACAACTGACATACTGAAAACTGAGCAAATGCATTCAGATTGTTTTGATACTCTAGGACAATGATCTATAAATCATTTGTGACGTGTAAGAATCAACTGCACCTCAATACAACGCATGGTGTGGCCAGTATAACTCCAAAAGTTTCATTATTTAAAATTGACATTAATTTTAGTAAAAGAACAAGTGACATACTCAAAATCGAGCAAACGCATTCGAATTGTTTTGATATTTTAAGACAACGATCCATAACTCATTTGTGACGTGTAGGAATCAACCTCACCTCAATAGGACGCACGGTGTGACCAGTATAACTCCAAATGTGTCTTTTTTATTAAACATTGACATTTTATTAATGTATTCTTTCATATTAATGTTTAATTTATTTCTTTATAATATTACTAACATAATGTTTGTTTTCTTATATATGTGAAATCTTTTGCTTGGGTTAAGATGATTTGTTCGGCAACTGATATCATGGGCATACATTTTTTAGAGGGGATCACGAGCATCAAAAGATGAAACATTATTGTTTTTAAATGTTTGTTTGAAAATTGTATATGTAATTATATAAAACATTGTTTGAAATATATATAACAGTGTTGTTTTTTTGTATATACCATGGATGAACATTTTTGTATTTCTGGTGTCACATTAAATGTATATAGCATTGTTTGAAATTACAGGTTTTGCAGGTTTTTGTTGGGTGTGTTGTTATATAAACAACACACTGCAGCCACCAAAACCTTTATCATTACTAAAAAGGCACTGATAAAGGGTCTCTTTTATCAACTCTATTTAAAGCGTTGATAAAGGGGTCCTTCATCAGCGTTTTTTTAGCACGGATAAAAGACCCCATTTATCCGCGCTTTTTTAGCGCTAATAAAGACCCCCTATCATCGGTGCGATTAACAACAATTTTTTAGCACTGTTAAAAGTCATTTTGCATGTTGTTAAAAGGCATATGTGTAGTGGTGGTGGGAGGCGACGACGGGTCAACGACACTTCGAAGGACTGAAGGTCGGTGGGGGTGAGTGTGTGTTGACGACAAGCCTGACAGTTACAGGTGGGTTGAACAGAGGACGAAGGCCGACGCGACGAAGACGCTGCAGGCAGGGTTGCGGGTCGGTTTAGAAGATAGACGACATGCCCTTTTCATTGGCCATAATGTAAATGGGCCTTTGGGCTTGATATATATGGGGTATGCAGGCCTATATATATATAGAAAATAAAAATAGGCTTGATCGGTGGGTTATCCCTTTGGGGGGCTATGATCTGTCTTCCAGCTTGTGTGTGAGGTGTGTATGTGTTTGATGTAATTGTACCCCCAAAGCCCCTAATATATATAAGAATAATAGCATTCACTTTAGGAGATAAAATCGAATGAATTTTCTTAAGATGATATTGATAATTTATATACACACGATGAATAATAATGTTTTCCCTTGATATTGATGTTACATGAACAATAATTGATAAATGAATATATCCTTCAATACAATGTCAAAGTGCATTATTTTCATATCACGGGTGCATTGTTTTATATTCATTATTAAAATTCATTAAGTGCTTTAAATGTTTACTGTCATCAAACCACTTCTAGTGGGTTTATTATTATTATATATTTGTTATAAACAAATACATCACAATGTTCATTCGCAAAATTTCATATTCACCTCGAACTTGATTTAAAATAAAATCATGCATATTTTCATTCACTTCGAGAAATGAAATAAATCATTTTCAATAAATATTCTAATTCACTTTCGAAAACGAAATAAAATTATTTGTTGGGGTTTTATAGTGTTCAAAATTTCATCCACTTGAGGGGATAAAATATATATAATATATATATTTACGTTTGTCCTTCATAAACACTTTCTCTCAAATATTTTATAATAAATAAAATGAAAGAGAAAAGAAGTAAAAGAATACGATATTTAAAAATATTCAAAGTAAATATCATCTACGTCATGAAACTTTACATGCCGTAATTAAACTTAACACTTTCAGAGTGAATAAAGGAATGATAGATGAAATTTCATGGTTCATGGCATGATCAGCAAACAGTGGCTCGACGTATGACGCGTACGCGATGTTCATCACTAATTAACAAATTTCAGCTCGGCGTACGACATGTATGCAATGTTAATTGTTTGACCACTTATGGCGGCGTTGTTTTCTCCATTTAAAGAATAATGTTTATCTCGACATCGACTGCATCGATTATTAATCAAACACATTTTCTTCGGGGGATGTAGTGAAATTTGTCATATGTGAGTCATTACAGGTTTTCAGGACCTCATTGTCTTTCCTGCAATAAAAATTAAGAAAATCGTATATTATCTTCAAATTTATCAAGAAAGGAGAAATAAATATGATATAGAAAATAAGACTCATCTGGCGATATAGGTCTTTGAATGAGTGTAGTTGATGTGCATGTGAAAGACACATGTAAAAAAAATAGAATAATCTTACATTGATGACAACGTTGTCACGATGCATAATACAGAGAATACGATCGTGCTGATAACGTATTGTGAAATCAATCGAATGCCGATTAAAACTGTGAATAATTTCGAAATCGGAAATGTAATACCAATCATAGGAGAAACACATCATTTACAAATCAGGCGTCAAATTTGCGTATGCTGACACGACGACAAATAGAAATACAAATATAATAGAAAGATAGGAAGTAGAGAAAATAACACAATGTAGATCTCAAAAACATCCATTTTCATTAATCATTTCCATATATTTAGAGTACGTGATAAAATCAAAAGTTGACATATGAAAAATTACGTTTGTTAGGAATGAGAGTTACAATAATTGTGACATTCACATTTAATATTTTATAACATTAAATTTAAATATTTATCAAAATTTTGATAAATCAAATATCAAGATAAAATCTGAAAATTCGGTCAGCACGTCCACAGTCGCCACGGACGTTAAGGTCAGGGGTAGTTCGGGAAGTGTAAAAAATGAGCAATATTTTACGGTTGCCGACAGTTCGCTATCGTGGGATTTGCTACATTGACTGCGCGACTCCCCCCGCCTATCTGACAACGCGACGTGGACGGTTAATCTTGGCCGGAGATCGGACACGTGTACTGCAGCGATCAATACACTACTCCGACGCGCGAGCAACTCTGCCCCATTCAACTGCCAGCCACGTGGATGGGCCCCACGAATACCATAATCATTATCCAGTCACGTCTCATTATCGCGATTCAATTAATAAATCATTACAAAAAAAAAACGACAATTTATCTTTAATATATCATAAATTATCGGATAAATATGTATTTCGTGTTTCAAAATTTCATTATATTCAACCATGGCTACTGAGATTTGTGATTTAAAATATTGTAATATTATCAGTGTTTTAGAACTGTTGATGCATGTGATAATAAAGATTTTCAGATTTTATCATTGCTAAAAAAAAGCTAATAAAAAAAAGTTTTTATTAGCGTCAGAATTAACGTTGATAAAATTTTTATTTATCATCACTTTAAAATCATTGATAATACAATTGATAATAAAGGTATTTGGTTTTTATTAATGCTAAAAAATGTTGATAAAAAACAACATTTGTCACCGCTAAAGTTAGCACTGATAAAATTCATATTTTGTCATCTTGATCTTTATTTATGATGAAGTCATCTTTTATCGACACTAGTTTTAGCACAAATAAAAGTCTTCATCCGCACTATTGTATTGCTATATGAATAACACACTCCATCAGTCGATTAAACAATGAAAATGCATTAAAATTATAGATAAATATACATTACAATAAATTACAATTATAAATAAGTTCACATTACATATATTCCAATACAATAGAATTACATTGATATATACAATTTATTGCAAAAATTTACAATTTGCAATCAACTAAAAAACAATCATTGGATTTTATCCATGGATCAACCCAACCACGAATAAAAGAAACGTGTACCAATAATAAAAAAACAATGCTTATTTTAATACTAGGCCGGTTACATCTGTCACCACATAACACAACGCAAAGAAGAAAACTGCAGTAAATCACAGGCCCAAGAACTTAACCCCGCGACCTGCCCCTCACCCTACCCAAACCCTTACCACCCCACCACCAACGGTAGAACACAATGCTTATTTTAATAATAATATATGGAAATAAATAAGAACATAAATATGACATAATAATGCATAAAAAACATAAATAAAAAGGAAAACATAAACAATAAAACATAATACATAAATAAAAAGGGTAACATAATACATAAATAAAACATATTATAAAGTAATATGACACTGTTATCGTGTTTGCTATGTTTTGAGCATGTGGCGCACTTTATGTCATGCCGTCTACACCGCATGTCAGATTGATGTGTGACTAATTACTACGTGTCATAAATGGATAACTGATTCGTATCCTAAAGTATCATGACAATCTGTTCCTATATGGTTTATTTTGACTATGTTAAACTTGTTTGAATTGAAATGTTAGTTTTAAATCGAAAACCTGTATTTTCAATTATACTAGTCACACTGACACACAGTTAATTCTTACACGTCACAAATGAATAATTGACCATTGTTTCAAAGTATCACGATAATACGAGCATGTCACTAGTGCATAAATGATTTTTCACGTCAGTTATTAAGCGACGTTATTAGAGGCGACGTTGTAAATAAGTTCTTCACGTTAGTTAACTAAAACTGACGTTATAAATTAATATATGTTATCGGTTTTTCACGCCGGTTATTAGATAACCGACGTAAAAAACAAATTCATCCTCTACCGCAACAGCAACCAAAAGCAACAGAACAACATAAAAGGCAACAAAAAACCAGCAAAACACACTTACAATTGAACTTTCAAATTTACAATGTATATTACAAATAAACTAAAAATCAATCAAATCTGTAAAATGATTAACTCATTCAATTTGTAAATGACTCAACTCCTCCGCACTACATGGTCGTGGGTCATTAAAAATCTGAAAAATAATACATAAAACATTTAACATGAATTTTCAATAAAACATATGAAATGTTAAGGAAAACTCTATAAAGAAATCTAACCTTATGAAGCTTTGTAACTATCATAGTTGAAATTATTTCATACATAAATCTTAAAACATAATATCCATATTCTTTTCCAACTTCTTGTTTATGACATTGTTTCAAAGAGATTTTAATTCAAAATAACATTTTTAAGTAATATATCCAAAATTTAGTAATTATAAATGAAAATTCACCTTATCTTTTACAAATTTGATTTTGGAGCTCTTCTTTTTTGTCCTCTATATAAAGAAATTTCATGCCCTGTTTGAAAATAATATGAATAAAATAAGTTTTATTCATTATAATACAAACAAGTATTAAAATAATCAAACTTACATGTTCAATACATTCTGAAAATTTGCTCTCACTTCACTATGGATAGAGCATAGCCAGTACAATGTATTATCTCTTGAATAAAAAATACCCAACATCCAACGACGACTGATATAAAAGAAAATTTAATATGAGTTGTTAATATGTTAAGTGATATACAACACATTGTGAGAAAAAATGTTTCATACTCTTCAAGATATGGAAACATCCAACACTGAATGATGACATTCTTCTGAAATCTTTCTGCTATATAAATTGTTCTTTCTGCATCAGTCATTGTAAAGCTATAAGAGAAATAAATTGTGGGTCCATAAATCCATATACATCTGTCTTGTCATGCTCTGTACAAATTTTATATAGATATCTAATACAAAGAAAACATAATTATAAATTTTCAATAAATTAAAGGAACAATTTTTTTTTGTTAATCGACTCACATGGAAAAATTTGCTTCGCGTTGATGCCCAATTGATCTCCAGTTACAATCTCTATTATATCATTTTTCAAAAGCCCCACAGTCATTGCACGCCCACAAAAAACAACATCAATTGGAATCTCATATACTTTCAATAACAAATTTGAGTATGTTAACAATCTATCAAGATTGGTAGAATCTGTATATGAAGTCATGGAACTTTGAATTTTTTGTTGTCTATACAATATTTCTTTACCTTTAAAGTATTCCTGTAAAAAATTAAATAAATATATAAACTTTAAAATGAGAAAACAAATTTAATAACAAAATGAAAAAATATAACATATATACATACCTCTATGGTAATATGTTGAAGTAGTCTAGATGACCAAACTAAAAATTGACTAATACTTTGTCCAACTGTACTCACCTCATTTGTAGGACATGATATTTTTGCTGATCTATCTATAATATCATGTACAATGACCCTACGATGCTCTATCTCAATCTATTGATGATGAATGGTATCATTGATATAATATATCATCTCATATGCAACAATATGATGAGGATCATCAACATATAACTTACAGTAACTTGGAAGTTGTGGAGGAGGGGGT
Source organism: Viscum album (assembly GCA_963277665.1). Classification (NCBI taxonomy): domain Eukaryota; kingdom Viridiplantae; phylum Streptophyta; class Magnoliopsida; order Santalales; family Viscaceae; genus Viscum; species Viscum album. Next base: position 904,611,397 of record OY728151.1, read on the forward strand.
GTAGGGGTGGGATAAGGAGTGGGGTATGGAAACAGAGATGTGTGAGTAAGATAAGGAGGAGTGAGATTTGCTGGAGGAGGTGGAGGAGTCAGATCGACATGCCGAAACTGTCAATGCATGTCTGCAAACATCAACTATGCCGAAGCACTGATCCTATCCTCCATCTATCACTTGAATATCCTGAACTTTGGCTTCCAAAGATTTTATTTTTTATTATAAACATGCTCATTTGAAAAAGCTTTCGAACATGAAAACACTTTTCTTAATGATCAGGTATCCACATACATGACTTGGGTGTTTGTGCTTTTCCAATGTTGTAGCTAAAATATCCTTTCTACCGTCAACAATAAGACCCCATGCGTGCTCTGCTCCTCAAGAGAATCCTGTATGGAATATTTGAAAAAATATGCAATGAATCACAATATATAAAGAGTTGATTTAACTTCAATAAATAAATAAAGTAAACATCTTACAATCTTATCAGCTACAACTCTTGACTCTTCCATAAGATATTTTCCTTTTTTGCTTATCCAAGCCCTCTTCCATTTTGCATGTCTAGTGGTGGGGGGGCAACCTCTACAGACCCTAAAGACTCAGCTCTCAGCTTTTGAAGTTTTTCTGTTAGCATGTGTTCATCCAATAACGTATACCCTCCCCGAGATAATGTACTAGGGTATACATTTCTAGCTTGAATCTCCTGATGAGTTCCCCTTGATTGCTGTAAATTAAGAATTAAGAATAAATAAATCATTAACATGGTCATTAATATAAAAACAACTTCTTAAAAGTTAACACTGCACTTACCAAAAACTCTTCTCATCATCTACTTTCAACAAATTACTTCTATGTATCTTCATTTATAAATGGATATATATCACATGGATTTTCATGTTGTCTACTCCCAAAAATGAACTGTGATGTGAGGGATGATTTAAAATCCCTCCACCTCCTAGCAGCTAATGATACACATTTCCTCCTGACTCCTCCAGTATTAGGTATATCATATGTCATCTCATAATAAGGGGAAAAACATATATATTACTAAAACATTTCAAGATAAGTAAAATAATAACAAACAAGGTTACCAAAACGGTCTCCCACAATTATGATAATGTCCCTTTCTCAACACTTCGCCAATCATCAAACAAAATACTAACTTTTCTTTTAGCCTATACTGATACAAAAGTCTTGAATTGTTTTGAATTTGGACCTCTTGAAATATCATTATCATCAAATTCTATTGGTATCCTTTATTCCTGGCTACTGGCAACTGATAATTTTGGTAAACATGTGGTGCCACGTTTACTATCCCTAAAACTCTTTTTTCCCTCGTGAAAGTAGATTTCTCATGTATAGAAGGATGAGGAGGCTCATCAATAGGAGCATGTGTACGTTCCTCCCTAGAGGTATGAGTATGATTATCTCTAGAAATAAGCGGTGGATCAGAGGATTGATGTTTCATTATCCTATAAATCAAAACAACATCAATTAGTACAAAAATATACAAATCCAACAATTACATAAAAATTTAAATAAAAAATTAACAATTATAAAAAAAGTAAACTAAATTAAACCTAACACATTTTTATTCATATTTTTCATAATTAACTAAATTCTAGCGATATTAATGAGATATGAAATGACATAAATGGATGAAAACTACACAATATTAACGAGAGATGAAATGACATAGTAAAAATTCACCAACCTGATAAATCATTTTTACAACAAAAAGAAATTTTTTTATAATATACTCTTATACAATATATTTTTTTTTTATTTAAAATGTTAAATTTAAAATAATTGGTTTAAAAAAATCAATTAATAGATAATCCATGTAAGGGTAAACATGGAAAACTAGATAAAACTAAATTAATATAAACAAACAATTTAACTTATTAGTTACAATATGTTTTTTTAAGGGGTGAGTTCTGGTCAAAAGACCAGAACTTAGAGATTTATTCAAAATAAAGGAGAAACAAACAAGTTACAAAAGATGGAAAGAGGGAAATTTTCTAGAATCCTTAATAAAGAAGGGGATCAACTCCGAAGGGAGGTCATTCCTCCAAGTGATCTCATGTGAGACCCCCATGTTGGCTAGCCCATCAGCGATCATATTAGCCTCACGATAGGTATGTGTGACAATAAAGTTGAGGCCATTGAGAGCAGCGAGGCATTCCATCCATCGGGGGGTGAGAGACCAAGCAAGATGAGCATCACCTTTCCAAATGGCTTGTACAATAGTAGTGGAGTCGCTCTCGATACAGATATTATTCCAGTTGAACATATTTGCATAGGAAATGGCATGAATGGTAGCGAGCATTTCTGCTTCCAGTGCAGAAGCAATGCTGCAGCTTCCAAAGAAACATCCGAGGATCCGGTCTTGATGGTCTCTGAAAATACCTCCGCATCCCGAAAGACCAGGGTTTCCCTTTGAGGCTCCGTCCACATTAATTTTAATCCATCCAGGAGGAGGTTCCTACCAGAAGACTTCAATAGTGTAGCATGGCTTCGGTAAGATACCTTTGACACCAATTCGGCAGAGAGTTTCAAAATCCATGACAGAATTGTCACAAAAATCTTTTTTGATCGTGTCCGCTTCCTTTATAGCAAGAATAATTCCCATTTTACCTGCATTAATATTGAAAGAGTTATTATTGAAAAAAGAATCATTTCTACCATACCATAGAATATGCAAAAGCTCCGTGACAGCAGTAATAAATAGATTCTTGTTGGGGAGACCTCAGAAACTCCAACGTTCTTTTCAATTGTGAGAAAATAAATGTGTCTAAAAGCCATCTGCATTCAAAAAGGTCAAAGATGTAATGCCAAAGGGCCATAACAGTATCACAAGATAAAAAAAGATGATTAATGTCCTTGCGATGCTGGTTGCATAATCTACATGTAGAGAAAATATAAAAACCATAAGATTGCAAACAAACATCAGTTGGAATTTTTTGATGAGCAATACGCCACATAAGAGTAAGGTGAGAAGGATTGATCCAGGCTTTATTGAATTTGGAAATCCAATTAAAATTTTCATCCTCATTAGGGAAATGATGGTAATAATATTTTTTTAGAATCCAACAAGCCATTATGAGCAGGTTCCCAAACAAGAAAATCCTCATTGGAAGTGAAATAATAATTATCAACAATCCCCTTGATAGTATCCGAAAGTTGAGAAACAGAGGAATTGATCATATCCCTGATAGAGCAGTTCGAGGGATTAGGGGAAAAAGTATTAGTCATCTCCGAAATGAGGGGGGAGCCAGTCTAGTTGTCAAACCAGAATTTTAAAGAAGAATTCTTACTAACAAGCCATCTAGAATTTTCCAAGATAGAGTGAAAAGAAGCTTTGATCGATGGCCAAATAGAAGAAGTCATGTAATGAAAAGAACCAGAATTAAGCTTATCAAGGAAACAAGTTTTGAGGAATCTCATGGAATGAGAGTTGTTATGAATGAGGGACCACGTGAGTTTGGCTTGAAGGGCCTCATTAAAAATTTTAAGATTCTTAATACCAATGCCTCCATTTTCAATGGGTTTACAACAATTGGCCCAAGAGACCGTAACCAATTTTCTTTCTAGAGTACTTCCACTCCAGATGAAGTTTCTTATGGAAGTATTTAACCGCTTTATTAGGCCCAAAGGCCATTTATAGACCATCATGGAGTAAACCAGCTTAGAGACAATAATGGATTTAACAAGGCAAACTCTTCCAGCCATTGAAAGGGATTTACCTTTCCAGTAAGAAAATTGCTTTTGGATTTGATCAGTGATGTGTTGAAAATAACAAGCTTTGGGACGACCCCAGAAGATGGGAACACCAAGATAAGTAAAAGGAAGGGAACCTTCCTTAACCCCTAAGACATTGGTGATATGAGTTTTCCTATTAGAGGGGAAATTTTTACCAAAGTATATAAAAGATTTTTTCCAGTTAATACACTGGACAAAAACCTCCTCATAGTGTGAAATGATGGATTTAAGATTATTGATATTTCTTTTATCTCCCTGAAGGAAGAAAATAATATCATCGGTATAGAGCAGATGAGAGGGAGCCTGAAGATTTCTGGAAGCAATAATAGGTTTGATTCTGCCTCGCTCAACATTGAGGGAGAGCAGTCTACTAAGGTAATCTTCAGCAGTAGTAAAAATGATAGCAGAGAGCGGGTCTCCTTGTCTGACACCTTTAGAGCATTTGAAGTATCCCCTAGGAGAACCATTGATGAGGACAGAGATATTGGCTGAGTTGAAGATGATTTTCAATTTACTGAAAAAGGAATCATTAAAGCCAAAACTAGAGAGGACTTTAAAGATGAAGGTCCAGTCCATCGTATCAAAAGATTTAGTGATGTCCAGCTTAAGAGCAACGTTTCCACCTCTAGTGTTTCTATTCAATAAATTGGTGGATTCTGAGGCGAGGCAAATGAAATCTTGTATATATCTTCCTTTAATGAATCCAAAATGGTTCCAGGATACAATTTTGTTGCTGATATTAGAGAGCCTATTAGAAAGGATCTTAGTGATAATTTTAAAGAGAGAATTTAAAAGGGCGATGGGACGAAAGAGGTGGATTTCATCAGCATTATCAAATTTAGGGATTAACGTGAGGAATTGAGAGTTGAGAGCATGGGGGAGAACCCCTTTTTCAAAGAAATATTTAACTAAATTACAGACTTCTTTTTGAAGGACATCCCAATGTTTTTGATAAAAACCATTGTTAAAACCATCAGGACCCGGAGCACTGTCTGGATTTAGACCAAAGACAGTGTCCTTAATTTCTGAATCAAGAGGGATGATGTTGAGCAGACGATTATCCTCAGAAGTAACCATACATGGGATAATGTTCGGCAGCATATCTTTGTTAATTCTAGGCCCATTGAAAATTTCAGTGAAGTATGAAACAACATGATTAGAAATCTGTTCCTCAGACTCGATGAGTTTACCCTCAACTCTTAAACAAGAGAGAGGCTTACAAGCTTTCCTAACATGCTGAAGAGAGTTATAAAATTTGTTGTTTCTATCTCCATCTTTGAGCCATTTTGTTTTGAAAATTTTCTTATTTAAGTTATCTTTAAAGTTAAGGAGAGAGATCAGTTTAGTAGAGATGTTAATTTCATCCTGGGGATCAGTATTGAAATTGGATATACTGTTATTATTCTGAATGAGAGTCAAATCCCTCTCCAAGTCCTGAATATCTTTATCAATTAAAGCAGATTTATCAGAGCACCACTTTTTGAGAATTTTTTTGAGGTTTTTCAATTTAGTGGTGCAAGCAAAGGCATCATTTTGATTGCCCATATTGGTCCAGGAGGAACTGATAAGAGAGACACACTCTGGGTCCGAAGACCAAGAAAAATTAAATCTGAAAGGAAAGGAAGGTTTCTGAGAGTTTTGAGGAATGCTAACTAAAATCGGATAATGATCAGAAGCAAGTTTAGTTAGAGTAGCACACATGATCTGATTCCATTTATCTAGAGCATGCTCATTAATGAAAGATCTATCAAGTTTACTCGCCACCACTCAGTTGTAATGATGTCTGTACCAAGTAAATTGATCTCCTGTAAGGTTAATCTCAAAATGATTATTATTTTCTATGGTAGCTTTAAACTCTCCAGCAGAGATTGAGGAGAAAGAGTGACCAATTTTTTCAGAGGGTGAAAAAATAGCATTAAAGTCACCAACCAAGACCCAGGGATCTTGAATCTTGTCATTGATGTCAGAAATCTCATTCCAAAGAGATCTACAGTCCAGATAATTGTTTTTGGCATAAAAAAAGTATTGAACATGTGAGTGCTATCTAGGTAGTAATCACACGTCAGAGCTTGAACAGAGAGACTAAAAATGTTGACATTTTGCAGAGAGGAGTGATAGAAAATCCAAAGAGAGTAAACATAACCATTGTTACAAGAACCTAAGAAAGAATAACCAAGATTACACAGATGTAGAAATTTAGGGGTAAAGTTAATTTTAGGTTCATCAATGGCAATAAGCATAGGGTGATGTGTAGTAATAAAACGCTTCAAAACATTAAGGGTTCTAGGGTTTTTAATCCCCTGACAATTCCAGCAGAGAATATGCATAATTATTTACTCTTGGGGTTTGACCCCCCTTTCTTTTTATTACCAGAACTTTGACCTCTAGTTTTCCTAGGGGAAGTGTTTTTGTTGGAAGTACAGATTTTATCCTTTTTACCTATGGGAGACACAGTTTTGGCAATGTTACTTGCTGCCTTAACATCAGTTTCACAGTTAGTCAACATGCAGGCAGGATTGCCAAGAGGGGTTGTATTTGAGGGACCCAGTTCTGAAACTGCAACATCAACCAAATCAGGTGGATTTCCATCCAACACAGAAACTTCCTGATGAGGGTCCACTGACTCAGAAACTAGATCTGTTTCAATGGGTTCGGAGGTTGAAAAATTAACATCAACTACAATAGGGGAAGAAATCTGCATTGAAACAGTGTTAGGACGACCTGCAGATAAAGCAGATTGGTTACTGGGAAGACCAGAGTGGCTAAATGGAGATGAGGGTCTGTTTTGGACCAAAGGATCAAAGGGAACAACACAAGGAATTGATTGCTTAATGGATTACAGCTTATCAAAAGAGGGTGAGTCTTGAAGACATGCAGGTGAACTATCAGAAACAGGAATGTGAAGGGGGGGGGGGTGTGAGCTGGGTTCCAGGAGAAGGGCCAACCACACTTTTGGTCAAGGAGGATTCACCCTTATGAAGACAAGTCTGAGTTACAGCAACCAGAGGAGGATCTTTAGAAATGGAGCCATGTCCCAAGGTTAGGGAAGACTCAAGGTCAGCATAGTGGTGCGACTCAGACAAGAGGGTCAGATTAATCTGGTTGTCCAACTCTTCCAGGTTTTTGTTGATGGCCTGTTCCTCTAATTCCTGATCATGTTTCTCCACCTGATCATCCCAAGATACCCCAGGTTCTTTCATGGGTTTAGGCATCCATTTTCCAGTTTTGACTTGAGGGGGTTCAGTTTTATCAGGGAATGGGACTCTATCCTTCTTATTTCTCCTGACTTCAGACCAATCATATGGATTATGATGATTGGGTGCTCTATGAACCATTCTACAAATCTGAACAGATTGTCCCACAATTTTACAGAAGTCACAAAAGGAAGGGATGTTTTCATACTCCAGGTCAATAAAAGTCTTGTAATATTTGGAATGAAAAGAGATAGTTTTAAGAGGTTTGGTTTCAATATTGACATCCACTAAAACCCTTGCATACATACCTAGGTCAGCATTAATGTTCCTTTGATCAATTTTGAGAGGGGTTCCAATACAGGCTGATAAATCATTAAGTATCCTAGGGTGCCAAAAAAACCAGTTCAAGTTGTGGAACCTAACCCAAAATTGTGCAGACTTTCCTCTTTGAGTATTCGGATTGAAAGAAAAATCCCAATCGGAAAGTCTCAGAAATCTAGGCTTCAGTAATAAATTACCTATCTTCCAAACACAATTAAGGTCATCTTGAGAGTAAAGTAGCAGATGAAAAAAACCTTTTCCTAAGGGGATCAATTTCCAGTTTGTTATACCCCAGCAAATTGATATTCTTTTTTTAAGTTCAACATAGGACCAGGGTTTGTCTCCTTTATCATATGATACACGTCCCATTAAAGAAAACTTACAGAGATTTTGGTGCTGTGCAATCGCTTCTGGATCTGCTTCAACCGCAAAACCTCCATCATCCAATCGCTTAATGGATGAGCGAGTCTTTGCACCTGTATAAGAGGAATCAAGAGATCCTTTAAGAGCTTAAAGAAAGGAAATACCTCATGGAGCTCCACTTAATGGAGAATTAGATCCCGAATCCAGATGGGCGTTCCCTGGGTTTGGAGCTTCTAGATTTGAGCTTTTCGTTACATGTTGTTTTTGAAGATCCGCAGCGAGTTCCCAACTAGGGTCGAATCCAGACATAGCGAATCCAATCTCGGGGAAGACGAAGGACTTCGAAATATTTTTAGCAGACTAGGGTTCTTCGGGCTCTTCGAAACGCGAGGCATTGCTCTCCAACGAATCTCATTAATCCATCTTAGCTACAATACGTGATTTAATAAAGAAAATCAAATTAAAATATCCAACTTATGAAATTTTAAAAAGTAAACCATAATTAAACATACGTTACCTGTAATATTAGGGATGTACTAAAGATTATTTTAGCAAATTCCTTCATCATGATCGTTCCATATGAAACAAACCATGTCTACGATGTGCTCATTAATATTATTTGTTAATCGTTCCATGGAAATAGAGATCTCATATAAATAAAAAACTTCATCAAGTTTATCATCACTAACATACTATTTTTTTCCTTATAAAACAATAGACCACTACATATCTAATTGATCAAGAACATAGAAAATTTGTTTTGCATGTGTTTCCATGATAAAAGGATCATTTGTGTATTCCAAATTATTCAGATTAACTAGTATCATTCCAAATTCATCACGTCAGACAATGTTATTTCTGTAAACCATTTATACTTAAACACTGGAACTTGAAATTTAATGTAATAAACCTCCCATATTTCTTCAATGACTCCATAATATGCAGTTGATTCAGAGATTGAGTTTTTGTCTTTGACACTCAAAAAATGCACTGCTTCTGCGAACAACAACACACTACTATTCTGAATTGCACTTATGTTGTCCTGATCTTTCATATGAAAAGTATATCCATTAATGTCGTACCTAGACCATGTTATCAAATTTAAATTGGACCTACCACTAACCATCTCAATGTTTCTGATGCATCAGGTTTACCAAGCACAGTCTCTTTAAACCATTGCAAAAAAGTTTTGTTATACTCATTCAAAATCAACATATCTTTCTTCTTTGGATAAATTTGTTTCAATACATTAATATTCAATGTTATATATGGTTGAGAATCATCTATTTCATTCAAGATATATAAATTTACCTCCTTTATCTATTCACTGGTCAATGATTTGACTTTCAAGGCATGAATCCCCTTTTCCCCATAATTAACTCATTCACGGTGAGATGTAGGCAAATTGATGTGCTCCACTATAAAAAAATAGCTTGTACAAAACTCTGCAACCTCCTTAGAATTATACTTCTCAACAATGGATGATTCAGGTCGATATGGATTATTAACATACCCCTTTAGTATCTTCATATACCTTTCAAAAGGATACATCCAACGTAGATATACAGGTCCACAGATCTTTATTTCTCACACCAAATAAACCATTAAATTCACCATGGAATCAAAAAAATATGGAAGAAAATACATTTCCAATTGAAAAAGTATAGAAACCACTTTATTATATAAAGTGTTCAAATCATTCAAATCAATCATCTTATTAAAAATTGAATTAAAAAAATAAAACCCCTTCATGATAGTCATTCTGACATGGGTGGCTAATATTCCACACAATTCAACTGGTAGGAGCTATTGCATCATGACATGACAGTCATGAGATTTCATACCTATCAACTTCAAATCTTTTAAAGATACACCATTTTTTACATTTAAATAATAATCATATGGCACTTTGATATCATGAAGACATTGAAAAAAAATCTAATTTTCTCCCTCTTGGATAACGTATGATAAGTCATGGGTAGGAATGTTCTTCGTCCATCAGAAGTGACAGGCAACTCCAAATATATTCCCATTGAGAGTAAATCCATTCTTGCATTCAACCCATATTTATTCTTTCCTTTAATATCTAACAATGTCTCAATAAAACTTTCATAGATATTCTTATCCATGTGCATGATATCAATTTTATATTTCACCTCATGATATCTTCAATATGGCAGCTCAAAAAATATTGAACATTTCTTCTAAATATTTCTATCATTACCAGATTTATGTATCTTTTTGAATGTCACATCAATGTTTGGAACCCTTTCAAAACATTGATAATTGGATAAAGGTTTTGGAGCAATATCAAATTCATATGAGTCTTTGAAATCCTTTTTTAATCTTCTATAAGAGTGATCCACAGGAAAAAAATTTCAATGAACCATGTAAACTATTTTTCTCCCATGATGTAGTTGATAATATGAAGTCTGTTGTTCATAAATTGGACAAGTTTTATGCCCCTTAACATTGTATCCAGACAAATTTCCATATACTGGGAAGTTATTTATAGTGAACATAATCATTGCATGCAATTGAAAATATTCCATTTTATAAGAATCATACACCCTTATACCATCCTCCCATAACAATTTCAAATTGTCAATTAATGGTGATAAGAAAACTTCAATATCATTTTAGGGATGTTTTGATCCATAGATCATTAAACTCAACATGATATATTTTCACTTCATACAAAATTCAGGAGATAAGTTGTAAATTACCAATAAAATAGTACATGAACTATGTGTGCTACTAAGGCTTCAATATAGATTCATTCCATCCGTGCACAGTCCAAGTTTGAGATTTCTAACTTCATTTCCGAATATAGGAAATCGGTGATCAATTTTCTTCCAATATAGACAATCAATTGGATGACATATTTTTTCATCACATATTCGCTCATTAGCATGTCATCTTAACCTTTTTGCATCATGTGAATTAGAAAATAAACATTTCAAATGAGGAATTATAGGAAGATACCAAAATGCCTTGGTAGGGGTATCTGTAACTTCTAAATCAGCCTGTGATTTTTCTTTCAAATTATATCATGATATCCCACATTTAGGATACTATGTCAGGAATTTGTATTCTTTCCTATATAGCACACAATCATTCGAGTAGACATGTATTTTATTATACCCCAATCCAATCAGGCATAATATTTTCTTAGCCTTATAATGTGAATATAGAAGATTTTTGTCTTTAGGGAGAATATATTTCAACAATTGTAGAAGCTCTATAAAACTCTTGTCACTCCATCCATGTTTCACCTTCAGGTTAATTAATCTTAACACCGTTGATAAAACCGTATATTCTGTACAACCAGGATACATTGGTTTTTTATCATCACCATATAAATGCTCACTTTTCGGTTGTTTCTCAATTTCCTCTACTTCAATATCATGAATCATTTCATTAAGTTGATCAAATTTATCATCTTGCAAAGCACTATCATCAATAGATCTAAAATTCTTCCCAGTTTCACCATGCCAAATCCAAGGGCTGTAACTCGAATTAAAACCATAAAAAATTAAATGATATTTTATCTATCTTCTTTCCAACTTCTTCAAATTTAAACATTTTATGCATGGACAAACAAACTTGTTGTTGTTTGGAACATTTCATTTAGCAAATTCTAAAAAAGCACCAACACCTTCCTCACATTCATCACCTATTTGAGGTTCATTAATCCAACTTTAATTCATTGTTATTTACAAAAAATATCAAAAATAAATATAAAAAACAAAGGGATTAATTTATAAAATATTGAGATTAGAAATGACATCAAAAAATATATAAAACCAAGAATGGAAACATTATAAGGAAAATAGAAAATTTTGATGAGAAAGTTCATTCATGCAAAAGAAATTGCATAATAGTTTCATTTCAAAAATTTATCAAGTAAAAATAAATGAATATAACTTTAAGAAATTATTAAAAAATATGTACAATGATATTCATAAAACAATATCCATAAAAATATATATAGAATTAGAACAATTAATTCATAGTTTATTATTTATAAAAATAAAAAATTAATTCTATTTTGTAATTAAAAATATATTCAAATCATAAATTGAGTCTTAGTTTAAAAAAATTTCACATTAAAACTTGTTTCATGGGAATTCATATGGTATATAGTATTCCCTAAATGGGTACCTAGTTAGTTTGTAACTTTAAAAATTAGACCCATCACCCATTCAACCCTTTTGCAATGACCTAGAGTACTATTGAAACACATTACCATGCATAAAAACACCACCTAAAGATGCTAATAGTCTCAAAATTCCAATATGAGCTCCATTTATCAAATAAACCTTACTTCCATGCAAGGAATTCAATCTCCCACTAAATTGATTAACCTGTAATGACTAGCCTTATAATAAACTCCACACCATAGGTATTTTCATCGATAAGAAGCATCTAAAATGATCCTTTTACTATTGATTATCCATTAGAAATGGTTTTCACTACTAATTAACAATTTCAAACTATTCATAGCTCCATAAAACCCACGACCAGTCCATCCCAACTAGTTTTTAACAAAAACTCCCATTTTATTCTACAATACACACATGTCATCTCTTAAACAAAAAATCCATTAGAAAACCCATCTCGTGATGTGAAATTACATGAAAACGAATTTTTCAACTCTACCATGCACAAACTTTATCAGAACTAAAATGAACTCAATGTGATATCAACTCCTAATTAATTTTAAACCCAACTCATTAACCTAGATGACAATGTAGAAACGCACAAGATCCACCTATCTTATCTCCTAAATAATACTCCTTAGCATAACATGTTCTATAAAATAATTTTAAAATAATACAAACTAGGAAAAATATATTGAATGAGAACAACTAATTCATAATAGAAATAAAATTAGGAACAACTAATTAACACATTATTAAATATATTCAAACCTTCAGGAAATCTAGTTGGAGATGAGTAGATCTAGAATAAAAAACGCAATGATGAAGCTGAAAAAACCAGAGTGCATGAAGATGGTAATGCGAGAATGAAGACCACATGATTGAACAATCATCAGTTAGATATTCCATGCCAAAGAATGACTAAAAAGAGATAAATGAAAATTTGTGAGTCTTACTTCAGATCTATATTCGATGCGTAACATGTGGCTGATGAAACCTAAGGGTTGATTAAGATCATAATGTGAGATTGGACCACTAGATCAAATAAAAAAAAGATTTAGGGCTTGGATGAGAGAGAAACGAGATTTTCATCATGATAATGGAAGACCACTAAATGAACCATCCATAGATTCATAGATTTTTAAAATATTTTTTATGTTTGTTATCATTTAACCGGTGTGAAAATATAGTTTTTCACATCAGTTATAATATAACTGATGTCAAAAATCACTCTTTCACCTTGGTTCTATCATTTAACCAATGTGAAAGAGCAGTGAATATTCATTTTTCACATCGTTTAATGGAAAACGACGTAAAAAATTAATATTAATATATTTTCATTTCAATTATAAATAACCGACATGAAAACTACGATATTGTAAATAGTTTTTCTATTAGTGCGTTTGCCCAGTTTTGACTATGTGACATACATTTTGAACTAAAATATTAGTTTTAAATTTAAAACATGCACTTTAAATCATATCATCCACACAATATGTTAAATTGACGCACAATTAATTCTAGATGGGTTTTGAAGGATCATTATCTAATCAACACAGTGAAAGAAATCCATAACAATGCCCAATCTATCATCAATAGAACCAACATGCAATATGAAGAACATAAAATATAAAAAAGCATACCTGAATCGTGGTGATCTTCATATTATACTCTTTAATAGAGTATGCTTGATTCATATCAGCTAGGAACAACCAAAGGAATCTCACCTCCATGGGTCATACACCAACCACTAGAATCTTAGTTTGTAATGAGAGGAACCCCAAACTTCAAAGGTGTGATAACACCTTCACTTCGATGATAAATGGAGAATTGGGAAGAAGAGAACTATGACTATGGATTTGTAAGTTCACACATACTCAACAAGGTAATCCCATCCCTTTATATATAGGCACTCTCCATTTAATAAAGATAGTCGAACGTCGGTTTCCAACACTTGAAAGATGATATATGTTACGATAATGTATACCTATTAAGATATAATAGTTTGAACGTTTCAAACAATTATGTGTAGCCATAAATGAATTAAATCGTTGATTTATAACCAAAGGAAATCATGCAGGAGACCTGGCATGAGACATTCACTAGATATTGCATATCACATATATATCCTATGCTACGATGTATATCATTTATATGCTATGATTGGGACATTTTCATGTTATATCATAGATTAAAACTCAAGATATATTGTAGAATACAATATACCCATTTTAGTTCATTTCCAACAATCTCTCACTTGCACTAAAATCATATAAGGTCATTATAAAAAACATTAAAAATCATTTTGAATCCATCCAAACTCTTTTGGATATGATTTATCAAACACTCTTCATTTTGTAACAAACACTTTGTCCCAAATTTAATCCTTATTCTAAGTCCTAACCTAGTGATCCTATGGGTCTTTATTGCATTGACAAAAAATATGAAATCCTGATTTCATAGATGTAAGCAAATAATAACCTCGAAACGATGACCATGCATTTCCACAGTCTAGTTCAATCAAGGGTCAAGATGTATTTTCTCGTTACACGATTGGAGAAATATCATATTGGTTAAGCTACAACTGAATACATGATCAACAACATACCCAACCACCCCCTGATTAGATAAGAATCAAGTATTTTATAACAAAGATATCAATGAATGAAGGTTCTCATGATAGGTATCTCAACAACCTCAGTTAATGGGGATTCATAATAAAAAAACACCCCTAAGTATATTAATGACTATATTACATTCCATGTGATATTTTTTGGCGGGTAAGTCGAGATAACAAGTCTCAAATTATTATATTATGATTCTATTCTTTATATACCATATACAACTAATTGTATTTATTTCAAGATTATACTAATGCTAATATTAACATATCATCACAACCCATAATACTCTATAATAATAATTGATTAGGTACAACTCAATGTCATACTTTAAGGGTTTAATTATCATTTCACTTCATGAAAAATATTTAGTCAATGTGAAAGAATGATAAATTAGAGATTTCATTTCATACAACATGATATATTTTATATTCTTAAACTCTTTTAAGAATACTTAAAAAAACCATACACAAGAACTTGTCTAACATATTATATATGATATAATACCAAACCAGTCATGAGTTTTCTACACTTTTAGAGGTTTTTCTAAACTCATTACATCTCCATGAAATTACTGCCACATCTCTATGTGACCACCTGATAAAACCCATCCACTAAACTCTTTAGTGAGTATTATCTATGAAGAAAACTAGTTTGAATAATGATGTGATTTATGAATCATATTCCTAATGTTCAACCCCTTGAACATATTCAAACTTCTTTACTCAACAACATCAACTTCCAACAATGTGGATGGGCCCCAAAAAAACCATAACCATCATCCAGTCACATATCATTATCTTGATTCAATTAATCACTCATTACAAAAAAATAATAAGAATTTATCTTTAATATATCATAAATTCATGAATAAATATGTATTTAGTAAAAAAAATTGAGTAGTTTCAAAAATTTATTATCATCAGTAGGTCCAAAATTTAGATTGTTTTAAAACTATTTTTTGATATAAAAAATTCATGGGTGGTTTCAAAATTTCATTATATTCACCTATGGATACTATGATTTTTTATTTAAAATATTGTAATATTATCAGTGTTTTAGAATTGTTGATAACATGAGTGATAATAAAGGTTTTTAGATTTTATTGGAGCTAAAAAAATGCCGATAAAAACATTTTTTTATCAATTTTAGAATTAACATTGATAAAAATTATATCTTTTTGTGTTTTAAAATCATTGATGATATAAGTGATAATAAATGTATTCAATTTTTATCAATGCTAAAAAAATGTTGATGAAAATGGTTTTTATCACCTCTAGAGTTAGTAATAAAAAAAGTTATATTTTATCAATGTGATTTTTATTTCTGATGAAACCATATTTTATGACCATCGATTTTAACACTAATAAAAGTCTTCAACTGCAGTAGTGTGATACTATATGAATAAAACACTACATCAGTCGATGATAAAATAGTGGAAACACATTAAAATTACATATAAATATATATTAAAATAAATTACAATTACAAACATGTTTAAATTAAAAATATTCCAATAAATTACAATTAAATTGATATATATAATTTATTGTAAATATTTACAATTTTCAATCAACTAAAAAATAATCTAACTCATTAGAGACCTTATCCAGGATCAACCCAACCATGAATAAAATAAATGTGTACCTATAATAAAAAACAATTATTATTTTAATAATATTAGAAAGAAATAAATAAAAAACATAATATGATATAATAATGAATAAATAAATCATAGATAAAAATGAAAACATAAATGATAAAACATAATAAAAATGATAACATAATACATAGATAAAACTTATCATAAAGTAATACGTGAAGATCCCACTTTGCGTATGGATTATATCTGCTATCAACTAATTATCATTTGTTGTCAATTGAGTTCAATGAGATATGAAGATATCATTACGGTCAATATGATGAATCAGTTACAAATTTAATGGATATTAGACAATGTTCTCAAGTCTTGATATTCCAAGAAACATGTGAATGATTTGAAGACATTGAGTTTCAAGGTGATTACTGGAGAATTGTTATGGATTCATTTTATGACATTGGATGTCACTATTGAATAATTATCCTAGATAATATGATGATTATTTTTTGATTTGTACTTCAAAAATATAATAATTTCTTTGGAGAACTTTTGATGCAATCCTTATGAAGGAAAGGGTGAGAAAAGATGTTGCTAATCGCATTCAGGTTTGATTGGAAAAAAAAGATGTCACTGAAAGGTAGAGAAGTTACAATACTTTACTTGGTAAATATAATGATGATAAAGGTGATAAATCAAAGTTTAAATATCATAACATATTGGGTTCATGATGAAAGCAATCGAGTGTTTTTGGAATGAAGTGAATTTTGGTAGAATATGGTTGGTGTTGTCGAAGCATATTTTTAAGGTGGATTCATTTCCTAGTGTTTGTCAAAATTTTGGGGTCCAAAATTCAAAGGAGGGATAGCATTGTGAAATATTTATTTCCTTGTAGGCCTTGTGAAAATATGGAAAAAACATGAGTTTCATGAAGATTAGTTTTTGCGAAGGGTGGTTCGTGAAGGATTGAATGTTTTGCTGGAAAGCGCTGTGATTATGAGAAGAGGAGCATCACGAATGGAGGAGCACTGCAAATATGTGGAGCATCATGAACAGTGATGATAATCTCTATGATTATGAGAAGTGGAGTATTGTGAGCACACGATGGTTTGATGGTGATCTACATGACAACGAGAAATATCAAAGGAGCATCGCGAATGGAGGAGTTCCGTGAAGATATTTTTGAGTGATAAAAAAATACACTAGAGACGGTGGATCATCACGAACGGGAAAGCCTATATATATGAGGTGACCCCCACTTCATTTGAGATGAAAATAATAGAGAAAAAATAGAATCTCTCTGATTCTATGAAGGTAGATGAGCTCCGTGAAGCAGTCTTTCTATGCAAGCTTGAGCATCGTGAAAAGGATTATAAATTCTTAATAGAAGCCAATGCTTATAATTAATGGGTGCTTCATGATGATGAGATATTCTATGTTGACACAGTGAGCTTTGTGAATACAATTAGTTCCGCAAAGGCAATTTTCTTCGTAAAGGTTGTGAGCTTCGTGAGGGAGATTCGCGAACAACGATTTTGAATATCTAGTTTAGGTGAACTAGTGCTTGGGTATAATATGCCTAATATGTTTTGAGAAGTGAGATCATGTGTGTACTTGGTTGATACACAAAAAATAGAGAATAGAAAACACACATAATTTGTTTGTGTGAAGAAGAACCAGATGTAAAACTAAACTCATATCTGCACTAAGGAAGAAGAAAGTATAAATTATACTGATACACTCATGTGTTGGTATTGAGTATTGAAGGAAGAGAATAAGACACCGGTGCATTATTCCATATTATTGTGCGTCAAAGAAGAAGAAGATAGTGGCCAATATATATTTAGTTATTCAGGACATATTAATTGTGATGATGCTAAGTTGAGATGATATTCATTGATTTAATAAACACAAAGGAAGTTTGTGATTCCAGAAAGAAGAATAAGAAGGGATCTCAGTGCAGTTGGACTTGCACTGAAGAAGAAAGAGAAAAGAAGAGAAAAATATTTGGTGACCAAATTAATACCATCTAATTATAATTTGGGTTATATAGAATTTAGTATTCATCATCCCACCACACATTCATATCATTGTGACTAACATAAGAAGAAGATAGTGAAACTATCAAGTTTGATGTTGGAAAGAAGTAAGAAGAGTTTCTTGCAAGCTGTTGTGCAAGTAAAAAAGTGAAGAAGAGTGCTATGTTTTGAACTAAAATGTTAGTTTTAAATTAAAAACCTACAATTTTAATTATAATAGTCACACCATATGTCATATTGACATGTGGTTCATTCCTACATGTCACAAATGAATAACTGGTCATTATTTTAAAGTATCATGAAAATACAAACATGTTTTCTCGGTTATGACTATGTGACACATGTTTTGAACTAAAATATCTTTTTTAAACTGAAAACATTAACATTAAATAATATCAACCACACAATATGTTAGATTTATGCATGTTTAATTCTTGATGGGTTTGGGAGGATCATCATCCGATCAACACAATAAAAGAAACCCATAACAATGACCAATCTATCATTAACAAAACCAACATGTAGTATGGACAACATAAAATATAAACAAGCATACCTAAATTGCAGTGACCTACAACTTATACTCTTCAATAGATTATACTTGATTCAGATCACCTAGTAACAACCAAAGGAATCTAACCTCCATGGGTAATACACCAACCACTAGAATCTTAGTTCGTAATGAGAGGAGCACCAAACTTCAAAGGTGTGATATCACCTTCACCTATATGATAAATGGAGAATTGGACTGATGATATATTTGACTTTGTCTTGGAGGGTTCACACATACTCAACAAGGTAATCCCATACCTTTATATGTAGACACTCTCTATTCAATAAAGATAGTCAAACATCAGTTTCCAACACTTGACAATTGATATATGTTAGGATAATGTATACCTATTAAGATATAATCATTTGAACATTTATGTAACACCCCGACCCCTCTAGGATAGAGCCGGTGCATTACTTTTGATATTGGTATGGTTAGAAGGAATAAAAAATCCTTAAGGAATGATCAGTTTAGTAGTCTTGAAGAAAATAGATACATAGTTGTTACTCAAATTACATTGGAAAAGTTTAAAAAATACAATACATAACGAAAACTAAAAACTGCATCCACAAGAACTCAATAAATGACCTTCTCTTAATCACCCGTTGATGGTAAACAATGAAATGGGTGATCTCAAACACTCAGTAAGGGTTACAAATAGCGGAATCATGAATACAATAATAGGTAAATCATATTCAATCTGACATAATCAATATGGCATGGTGAATAAATGAAAAACTAATGCCATTAATAAACTGAGAATGAAACTGCATCCATAGATTTTGTCATAGTGAAAACCTCATGGATAATAATAATAACTGAAAATGAATAAAGAGAATGATTATTATTTGGACATCATGTATCTGGTACATGAAACCATAATACTGTAAAAATGGTTTAGTTCTATGGGTAGAAACCCGTCTGATTTTTGGAAACAAACTCGAAGGGTTTGTCGCCAACTGATTTGTCTCATGAGACCTACCGATACATCGAGGGGCTATAGAGGGACCCACCCACCACTGCATGTCCAAATAATTCTTTATACATTGATTCAATACAAGATCAATATGCCTTTTCAATATCCATATAGAGTAGATTATATGGATTCATCAATATTTCCGTAGTTAAAATAACTTTCCTAATAAACACCGTATGTAAAATGGTATACGGTTTAGAAAACAAACATATCCATGATATGAGATTATTGAAATTTAATATAAATATAATTACAAATTAAAATTGATCTCAAATGGGAAGTGGTTACACCACATAAAGATTATTAGGTGCACCATACAAAGTTAGTCACAACAAAATAGTAGTTGAGACCAAGACCCTTTCCACAATGTAATCGGTCGAATCATATGAAAAGAACTTATAAACCTCAAATGAATCATTGAATAAAATGAATATAAAAATAATCATGTTATTAAATTTCAAATTTCTATACACACATACCACATACAAGAAATAAGTGGCGAACAATGAAAATCTCATAGAAATGAAAGTGTGATGTGAAACCCCTTACCTTTTACTCGAGTGTGTTCTTCATTTGTTTTAATGATCTGAATAATAAAATTTAGATCCATTAATTAATAATTCCATAACCTCATATACATTTAATTGATTTAGTATAACCTTATTAGGTTCATTCATGTCCCTTTTAATGGGTTTAAGAGATTCAATTTTATTGTTTTGGAAGCATTTTCTTCCTTGGTTTTCATGATTCGTTTACTTGATTTCATGAATGGAAGTTCATTTGAAATGTGGATAAATATACAGAGTTGTTAATATATATTATTAGTAAAATTAAAGAGATATAAATGATCTTATAATTATTTTGGGTTATATACTTGATGATCAATCATTAGTTAAAAGTTTTTGATAAACGCTTGGATTTAGCTTGGCAGTTTTGTATACAATGAACTTGTTTTGTATTATTATTCCATATTATGAGTGTGTAAATATTCCAGAACATTAATGAGATTAAATACATATATTATGATCTTTTTCAACTATTAAAATAGTTTCATGACCAGTAATTAAGGATAAAGTGAAGAACAAAACTCCACCTTCCACAAAGGTTATAAATTGGAACCTCATGGACGTTGATTTCGTTTATAAAAATAAAAGGGGGGGAGTACGAATATTGGTGATGGTTATTCAATTAACATGATATAATTACATTATATATATGATACTGGAGTTTATCATGGTCATTTTTATAGATGAGGCGAGAATAGAAAAAAAAGAGATGAACTTGAAAATAAAAGAAAAGTTGAGAGATCCCTATGAAAATTCGACAGCCTAAAAACTTCGCTTAAAATTTAATAAAATGAAATGATGAGAAAAAAATGGTATCTCATCATATTGAAATTAAAAGATAGTTATAAGAATAAATCAAATCAAATCCCAACATATGAGAAAGGAATTTCAAATAGCTAACATAAAAGAAGTGTCGACTTAAAGAAGAGAATGAAGGATTCCCTTACCTTGTAGAGTAACTCCTAGATCTTGAAGGATGGGACCTTGGGGGATTAAGGACACATTGGGAGGACTCCTAGAGAGGTAAAAACATCAGAAATTAGAGGATGAGGGATTTTTAATGAAATAAAAAGAATGTATGAGTGGGTATTTATAGAAAAAGAGAGGTAATATTTTAATAATTTCAAAGGGACGCCTCATTAGTGGTTTTTGCCAAACCATGGGCTTGCCCATGGTATTTACCCATGGTTTTATCCACTTGGGACAACTCATGTAATAAGTTACTATACACAAGTCGACCATACTTTTATATTTAATTATTTCATCATTATGATTTCATTAAACTACCGAAAACTCAAAACTGTATTTTTTCTATTCATAAAAAAATCATGTACTTTAGAAAAATCCCAAAAATTAACCATAACCATTTTTTGACGTGTAAAATTAAAAAATGAACTCTATTTTTTGAAAATAATTTTCTAAGTATTTTTAATTTAATTTTTAAATAAAATCATATTTAATTCGAAAAATAACAATTTTAAAGGTATAATTAGTTCTATATCACATTGAAAAATTAATTAAGATCTAATTATCTTATTACCTTAAGAAAATAAAATGTTATAATTATTTACTATTTATAAGGGTCATATTACTATTTATATTACTATTCATAAGGGTATGTTACTATTCATAAAAAAAATCATGTTAGTTCTATTAAACTCCAAATGACTTACTGGTCACAACTCTAGATGACTGTTTTTCGAAATTCAAAACATAGAAGTGAAAAATTTATATTTTATGGCTTGGTTTTGAATATCTCATAAATTACCAAGTGTGGATTCAAATCAACATATTGGTTTATGAAATATAGGCTATAAATAGAATGTATTTAATAGAAGCATACCATAAAATGTTTGAGGTGTTATATTATTCCCTCCTTTGGAAATTTCGTCCTCGAAATTTTATGTATAAAGCCCACCAAAAATATGTGGGTGGTTCTTCTTTATGAAATCCTCTGGTTCCCATGTTGCTTTCTCCATATTCTGGTTTCTCCAAAGAACCTTTACTAGATGAGTTGCTTGATTCCTCAATACCTTTTCCCTTGTGTCAAGAATCCTGATAGGCTTTTCACTGTATGACAAATCAGGTTCCAGTTCTATTTCTTCATATGTGAGTACATGCATTGGGTCTGGCATGTATTTCTTTAACAATAATATGTGGAACACATCATGAACTCTGGAGAGATTTGGTGGCATCGCTAAACGGTAAGCTACAGATCCGATTCTTTCCATAATTTCAAATGGTCCGATGTACCTGGGGATCAGTTTCCCTTTCTTACCGAACCTCAAGACACTCTTCCATGGAGATACTTTCAGAAATACATGATCTCACACTTGGAATTCCAAATCCTTTCTCCAGTTTTCAGCATAACTCTTCTGCCTATTTTGGGCTGCTTTAATGTGGGCTTGTATATTCTTCACCTTTTTCATGGTCTCTTCAATAAGTTCTGGACCTATAAGTTTCCTCTCACCAACTTCGTCCCAACAAGTTGGAGTTCAACAACTCTTTCCATATAATGCTTCAAATGGATCCATTTGAATACTAGAATAGAAACTATTGTTGTAGTAAAATTCCACCAAAATAAAGTATTGATCCCACATACCTTGTAAGTCAAGAGAGCATGATCTCATCATGTCTTCCAGAGTTTGAATAGTCCTTTCAGACTGTCTGTCAGTTTGAGGGTGATATGTAGTACTCATACGAAGCTCAGTATTCAAAGCCTTCTGGAGACTTTTCCAGAATTTTGATGTAAATATGGGATCTCAATCGAATACAATCGATAGAGGTTCACCATAAAGTCTCACAACTTCATTAATATAAAGTCTTTCTAGGCGCTCAAGTGGTAAATCCTATCTTATTGGAAGGAAATGTGATGATTTTGTGAGACGATCAATAATTACCCATATTGTATCATTTTTTCTAGGTGTCCTCGGTAGTCCGGTGAAAAAATCCATTGTAATGTTATACCACTTCCACATAGGAATAGGTATAGGTTGCATCACTCCTTTGGGATGTTGTCTCTCTGCCTTCACTTTTTGACAAACTAGACACCTTGACATGTAGTCAGCAATTTCTCGCTTCATATTATCCCACCAAAAATATTCCTTCAGATCTCTATACATCTTGGTGCTACCCAGGTGTATAGAGAAATTTGAGCTATGAGCATCATATAATAGTTCCCTTTTTAGCTCAGGTACTGATGGAATGCACAACCACTTCCCAAATTTCAGAACTCCTTCTTCATACACGAAGTCAACAAGTCTCCCATCCTTAACTACATTAATTTTCTTGTGCAGATTCTCATCATATTGAGAAATTTTTATCTTCTCTAGTAAAGATGGTTTATCAATAATTTGAAATAGGAGTGATGTTTCCCCTTCCTTAACAATTCCCATATCCATCTTCAGTATATCCATGAATATAGGATCTCTTTAAATCCTCATTTGAGTCAGAATTCCATGATCTCTCCTGCTTAATGCATCTTCCACCTTATTCTCCTTTCCTGGGTGGTAGTGTATTGAACAATCATAATCTTTGAGTAACTCGATCCATCTTCTTTGCCTCCTATTGAGTTCTTTTTGTGTGAAAATATATTTCAAAATCTTTTGGTCCATATAAATCTCACATCTCTCTCCATAGAGATAATGCCTTCATATTTTTAGAGAAAAGATTACAGCTGCTAACTCAAGATCATGAGTTGGATAATTTTTATCATGAGTCTTCAATTGTCTTGATGCATAAGTAATAAATTTATCATTTTTCATAAGGACACAACCCAGTCCATTCTTTGATGCATCGCTGTATATTATAAATCCATCACCTCCAGATGGAAGAGTCAAAATTGGATAATTGACCAATCTTCTTTTCAATTCATCAAAGAATTCTGTACATTCTTTTTTCCACACAAAATTAACTCCTTCATGTGTGAGCTTGGTTACCAGGTTATCCAGTTAGGAAAAATTCTGAATGAAATCCTGATAATAACCTGCTAAACCAATAAAACTACGTACCTCAGTTATGTTTGTTGGCGTGGGCCAATCTCAGATTGCCTTGGTCTTCACAGAATCAACTAGGATTCCATCTTAGAGACAATATGGCCTAGAAAAGAAACTGATTGAATCCATAATTCGCACTTTCTAAAATTCCCATATAATTTATTTCTTCTAAGAGTTCTCAGAATAACCTATAAGTGATTCTCATGGTCTTCATAGATTTTTGAGTATACGAGGATATCATAGATGAATACCACAACAAAGTTATCAATATATTCCTTAAAAAATATATTCATTAAATCCATGAAAACAAAGGGTGCATTTGTCATTCCAAAAGGCATCACTGTAAACTCGTAATGCCCATACCTGATTCGAAATGTTGTCTTAGGAATATCTTCCTTCCTCACACGCAACTGATGATATCCAGATCGAAGTTCAATATTCGAAAATTATTGAGATCCATGAAGTTGGTCAAATAAATCATCAATCCAGGGCAGAGGATTCTTATTCTTTATTGTAATAGCATTGATTTCCCTGTAATCAATGCAAAGCCTCATGGATCCATATTTCTTCTTAACAATGAGGACAAGGGCTCCCCATGGAGAAACACTAGGTCGAATAAATCCATTTTCACTCAAATCATCTAGTTGTTTCTTTAGCTCTACTAATTCCAAAGTGGTCATTCTATAGGGAGTATTTGATATAGGTCTTTCATCAGGAATTAAATCAATAGAGAACTCAACTTCCCACTTTGGAGGATGTCCAGGTAAATCCTCTGGAAATACATCAATGTAATTTTTCACTATGTGCACATCTTCAATTTGAATATTTCTTTCCTCACCCATAGATATTGGTTTATCTTCCTCTCTAAGTATTGAATTCAGTAGAGCTACTGGGGGTGGTTCTAGATAAGAATCAGGTGGTGAAGTTTCTGCCCTAAAGACAAGGGATTCTACACCATTTTCAAAAATTGTAACTTCCTTATTCTTACAATAAATCTTCGCATCATAATTTTACAGCCAATCAATACCAAGAATTATATCAAATTCAGCCATTGGTATGATGATAAGGTTAGCAACTAGAGCACATTTTGGTGTCTGGAGGGGGACTAGTCGACATGCCTTGGTTGCAATGATACATCCCCTGGGAGTTTTGACTGATAACTCCTTTATTAAGTCAAATTGGACATATCTAATTTTCTTGGAAAACTAGGAAGATATAAATTAATGAGATGATCGAGAATCAAATAATGCGCTGGATAAGTTTGAGGAAACAATTAAAGTACCTGCCACCACATCATTAGGAACTTCAACCTTCGCGGTTGTAATCGCATAGGCTCTCCCTTGCTCTCTTGGCCTTTTCTAAGTCAAGTTTCCTTGACACTTAGGACACTCATTTTCATAGTGTCCCATATCTATGCAATTTTAGAATTAGATATCATTGAATTGTTTCTTCCCCTTGCATTCATTAGATCGATGAAACTTTTCTCCGCAGTTATAGTAGACTCCCATGCCTTTCAAGCATTTCCCGAGATGATTCTTTCCATAGTTCTCACATAATGGGAATATCTTTCTTCCCTTGCTCTTCTTTAGTGCTTATCCCTTTCCTTTGTTATCAGAGTACCACTTCTTATCTTGGTTTCCTTTGAAAATATTTTATCTAGCAAATTCCCTCTCCGTTTTGATGGCACTTAATACAATTTCATCATATGATGAAAATGATTGAGAAGTCGGTGCCCTTCAAATACCTAGCTTAAGACCTTCAAAGAAATGATCAATCTTGTATAACGAGTCACGTATGTAATCCACGACATACCTGGCCAGCCTTGTGAAAGTAGCCTCATACTCTGCAACACTGTCTTCTTACCTTTGTTTTAAGCTAAGGAATTTCCTCTTCATTTCAGTTCGTTGCTCTCGAGGGAAACATTTTTCAAAGAATATTTCCTTAAAATTCCTCCATTCCATATCTTCTACTTCTTCTTCCTCTGTGGTATTCTAAATCAAGGACCACCATTGATCAGCGTCTCTCTTGAGACAATATACTACCAGTACTACCTTTTCATTTTCATTGCATCTTAATTCCATGAATATATTTTCAAGGGACTTGATCCATTGCACAATAACCACTGGGTTAGTAGTCCCACTAAAATATGGGGGCTTCTGCTGCATAAAACGATACAACACAGGTGTGGAATGGTAATTCGTTATAACCTGAGTAAGTTGTCCCAATATGGTCATGATCTGACCTCCTCTAACATTGACTGTGTTGACTTGCTCAGTAAGGAGATCCCAACCTTTCCCATGAGTATTGATTCCCATTCTTTTGTTAGATACCATTTCTAAATAATGGGATACACTAGATTAGTTTATGAATCTCAAATAGAAAATCACTCAATATAGATTGAAATTCTATGCATAGATAATCTTATAAACATGGTTTCTCTGAGGAAAAATTTACATTAAACTCCTTCATAATTACTTGTAAAGAAAATGTGAATTATCCTAAGAATATCCCCCATGAGTTTCATAACCAAGAGTGTATCAATCCTCATTGTCGTGCACCAGGATACCCCAGGTCAAGCCTGAGACTTCTTGTCGGAGTTTTCACTCCTAGGTACATCTGTGCCAGAGCCACCTCAACCTGCTCGTATCCAGACAGGGATGTATTTGCTAGAAAGACTCACATAATATTTTCCTTACCAAAATACCAGGACGTTATTGTTCATTTATCCTCAAATACTACATTAGGGCTTTGTTCCCTACTATATATTTCCTACTCTAGTTTCCAAGTTTCCTACTAAACTTCCTATGATACCAACTATAACACCCCAAACCCTCTAGGCTAGACCCGGTGCATTACTTGTGATATTGGCATGGTTAGAAGGAATAAAAAATACCAAAGGAACGTTCAGTTTAGTATTCTTGAAGAAACTAGATACATAGTTGTTACTCAAATTACATTGGAAAAGTTTACAAAATACAATACATAACAAAAACTAAAAATTGCATCCACAAGAACTTAATAAATGACCTTCTCTTCATCACCTATTGAGGGTAAAC
The DNA here is from genome assembly GCA_963277665.1 of Viscum album. Lineage (NCBI taxonomy): Eukaryota > Viridiplantae > Streptophyta > Magnoliopsida > Santalales > Viscaceae > Viscum > Viscum album. The sequence goes on from OY728151.1 coordinate 904,638,597, forward strand.
AATGAAAGGGGTGAGATCAAACACTCAGTAAGGGTTGCAAATAGTGGAAGCATGAATACAATAATAATTTAATCATAGTCAATCTGACATAATCAATAATGCATGGTGAATAAATGAAAAACTAATTCCATTAATAAACTGAGAATGAAACTGCATCCATAGATTTTGTCATAGTAAAAAACTCATAGATAATAATAATAACTGATAATGAATAAAAATAATTCTTATTATTTGGACGTCATGTATCTGGCACATGAAACCATAATACCGTAAAAACGGTTTAGTTCTATGGGTAGAAACCTGTCTGATTTTTGGAAACAAACTCAAATGGTTTGTCACCAACTAATTTGTCTCATGAGACCTACCGATGCATCAAGGGGATATAGAGGGCCCCGCCCACCACTACATGTCTACATAATTATTTATACATTGATTCAATACAAGAGCAATATGCCTTTTTAATATTTGTATAGAGTAGATTATACGGATTCATCAATATTTCCATAGTTAAAATAACTTTCCAAATAAACACCGTATGTAAAATGGTATACAATTTAGACAACAAACATATCCATGATATGAGATTATGGATATTTAATATAAATATAATTTCAAATGAAAAGTGATCTCAAATGGGAAGTAGGTACACCATATAAGGATTATTAGGAGCACCATACAAAGTTAGTCACAACAAAATAGTAGTTGAGACCAAGGCCCTTTCCACAATGTAATTGGTCGAATCATATGACCATAACTTATAACCCTAAAATGAATCATTGAATAACATGAATATAAAAAGAATAATGTAATTATATGTCAAATTTCAGTACACATATACCACATACAAGAAATAATCGGCGAACAATGAAAATCTCAAAGAAATGAAAGTGAGATGAGAAACCCCTTACCTTTTGCTCGAGTGTGTTCTTTGTTTGTTTTAATGACATGAATAATAATATTTATATCCATTAATTAATAATTCCAGAACCTCATATACATGTAATTTATTTATTATAAAATTATTTGGTTCATTCATGGCCCTTTTAATTGGTTTAATAGGTTTAATTTTATTGTTTTGGAAGCATTTTCTTCCTTGGTTTTCATGATTCGTTTACTTGCTTTCATGAGTGGAAGTTCATTTGAAATGTGGATAAATATACAGAGTTGTTAATATATATTATTAGTGAAATTAAAGAGATATAAATTATCTTATAATTATTTTGGGTTATATACTTGAGGATGAATCATCAGTTAGAAGTTTTTGAGAAACGCTTGGATTTAGCTTGGTCGTTTTGTATACAATGAGCTTGTTTTGTATTATTATTCCATATTATGAGTGTGTAAAGATTCCAAAACATTAATGAGATTAAATACATATATTATTATCTGGTTCAACTATTAAAATGGTTTCATGACCAGTAATGAAGTATAAAGTGAATAACAAAACTCCGTCGTCCACAAAGGTTGTAAATTAGAACCTCATGGACGTTGATTTCATTTATAAAAATAAAAAGGGGGGAGTAAGAATATTGATTATGTTTATTTCATTAACATGATATAATTCCAATATATATATTATAATGGAGTTTATCATGGCCATTTGGGCAGAGGAGGTGAGAAGAGAAAAATAAAAGAGATAAACTTGAAAATAAAAGAAAAGTTGAGAGATCCCTTATGAAAATTCGGCAGCCTAACGATGTCGCTTAAAATTTAATAAAATTAAATGATGAGAACAAAAAGGGTATCTAATCATATTGAAATAAAAATAACATTAATAAGAATAAATAAAATCAAACCCCAACATATGCGAAAGGAATTTCAAATAGCTAACATAAAAGAAGTGTCGACTTAAAGAAGAGAATGAAGGATTCCCTTACCTTGTAGAGTAACTCCTATATATTGAAGGATGGGACCTTTGGGGATTAAGTAAACCTTGATAGGACTCCTAGAGATGTAAAACCACTATAGATTCAAGTATGATGTATTTGGAATGAAATAAAACTAATGGATGAGTCGGTATTTATAGAAAAAGAGAGGTAATTTTTTAATAATTTCACAGGGACACCTCATTAGTGGTTTTTGCCAAATCATGGGCTTTACCATGGTATTTGACCATGGTTTTAGCCACTTGGGACACCTCATGTCATAATTTACTGTACAAAAGTTGAACATACTTTTATATTTAATTATTTCATCATTATGATGTCATTAAACTACCAAAAACTCAAAACTGTATTTTTACTATTCATGAAAAATTCATGTATTTTAGAAAAATCCCAAAAATTCACCATAACCATTTTTCGATGTGTAGAATTAAAAAATAAACTCCATTTTTTGAAAATAATTTTCTAAGTATTTTTAATTTAATTTTTAAATAAAATCATAGTTAATTCGAAAAATAACAATTTTAAAGGTATAATTAGTTCTATATCACATTGAAAAATTAATTAAGATCTCATTATCTTATTACCTTAAGAAAATAAAATATTATCATTATTTACTATTTATAAGGGTCATATTACTATTCATATTACTATTCATAAAGATATGTTACTATTCATAAAAAAAATCAACTTGGTTCTATCAGACTCCAAATGACTTACTGGTCACCACTCTAGATGTCTGTTTTTCAAAATTCAAAACATAGAAGTGAAAATTTTTTGTTTAATGGCTTGGTTTTGAATATCTCCTAAATTACAAAGTGTGGATTCAAAGGAACATAGTGATTTATGAAATATAGGCTATGAATAGAATGTATTTAATTTAAGCATACCATAAAACGTTTGGGGTGTTATAATTTCAAACAATTATGTGTATCCATAAATGAATTAAATCATTGAGTCATAACCAAAGGAAACTATGTAGGAGACCTGTAATGAGACATTTACTCAATATCGCATATGATATATATATATATATATTAAATACTATGATATATATCATTCATATGTTATGATAGAGACATTTTCATATTATATCACAACTTACGACTTAGGGTATATCATAAAATATAATATACCCATTTTAGTTCATTTCAAACAATCTCCTACTTGCACTAAAATCCTATAAAGACTTTATAAAAAACTTCAAAAATCATTATGAACCCTTCAAGTCTCTTTTGGATATGATTTATTAAAATCTATTCATTTTGAAACAAACACTTTATCCCAAATTTAATCCTTATTCTAATTCAAAACTAAGTGACCCTATGGGATTTTGTTTCATTGAAAACAAATATCAAATCTTGATTTCATAGATGTAATAAAAGAATAAACACTAGGAAAACATAAGTGCTTCTCAAGCTATAAATGGGTCTCATGTGATCTTGATCAAACATACTTGTATCTTCATATGATAATGTATATTATAATATATATCATATAAATAATATATATACATATATAATCCCATTTTACATAAAATCATGTGAGAAATAGAGATGGAACATGTCAATCTAGTACACGCCAACTCATACATTCATGATTCTCCAAAATAGACTAATCAAGTTAATAAATACATCAAATGCCATTCATCTTGTAGATGATAAAATCACATGTCCCTCATCCAAATATCTAAGAACATCACACACCACTTGATTAATAATGACCATTCATTTCCTCAATCCAGTTCAATAAAGGGTCAGGAAGGTCTTTTCTCATTATACGAGTGGAAAAATCTCATATTGGTTAATGTCCAACAAAAGACATAATCAACAACATACCCAACCACCACCTGGTTAGCTAAACCTCAAGGCTTACATAACAAAGTTATAAATGTATAAAGGTTCTCATGAAAGGTATCTCACCAATATTAGTTAATGCTTATTCACAATAAACTGAAACCTCTAAGTATATCAATGACTATATGACATTCCATGCGACATTATTTTCCAGGACAGTCCAGATAATAAGTCTTGAATTATTATCTCATGAGTCTATTCTTTGTATACCATATATAACTCATTGTATTGATTTCACGATTCTACTCATGCTAATATTAACATATCATAATAACCCATAATACTCTATGGTGATCATCAATTATGCACAACTCAATGTCATACCTTAAGGGGATAATTATAATTTCACTTCATGGAAAATATGTAGTCAATTTGAAAAAATGATAAAGTGAATATTGCCTTTTGTACAACATGATACATTTTATATTCTTAATCTCTTTTAATAATACTTTTAAAACCATACATAATCACCTTTCTAACATATCATATATGATATACTACCAAATCAACCATAAGTTTGCTATACTTTTAGGGGTTTTACTAAACTCATTACATCTCCTTGAAATTCCTACCACATATCTTTGTGACCATCTAGTAAAACCCTCCCACTAAACTCTTTAGTGAGTATCATATATGAAGAAAACTAGTTTTAATAATGATGAGATTTATGAATCATATTCTTAATGTATGACCCCTTGAACATATTCAAACTCCTTCACCCCACAACATCAAATGTTACAATGTCAACAAATTATTTGGGTGACTAATGTGCTAGAGTTGGTGCCCTAGAACCAATTTCCATGTACTTTATGATTACATGTATTCATGGTTTTTAGTATGGATAAAGTTTTTATCACGCCATGATTGTTCTTATACTTGAAATTATATGTGACAATGTACTAAGGATAACTTTTGAATTTAAAGATAATAATAGTTCCTCACTATGATGAAAACCTACAAGTATTATGACAATATTATTAAATAATTGTTCTTTGTTCAGATGATATCTTCTGATGAGACATGGATAATATAGGCTATCAGAGAGGTAGGGGCTCATAAGACATTGAGACTTCTTATCATGAAGTTCTTCCTTGGTAATTTCTAAGATATGGATATTATGAGAACATGACCTACCAATAGGAAATCCACATTTCTATGTGTCATTTGATATTCCTATATATCGATGTGTATAATTATCCATATAATTTAAGATTATTATTAATGAAAGTCATGAGTCACGTACTTTGATGTATTACAATAAACCATAATGACATATATTCATGGTGAATTTGGGTATGTTGGGCGCGTCATGACTGATATGACATTACTCAATAACATAATAAAGGATTTTCCCTTCCCATTTTAGTGAAATTTGATATCTTAGGACCTTTTTTGGGAATGAATTATATTGATTAAGTCCATGTATATGAAGTTCTACCAGAAATTTCATTTCCATAAAGTTAAATAAAGATACATAGAGCACATATATTTATGAAATCAGTATGCAACCTTATTGATTAGAGATATCAGGATAAAGAGATTATATTACATAGTGTATGTTCGTATTAGGTTTTATGTCATTTCAAAATTAAATTTTTTCTCTTTGTGTGCCTTGGCATGTGGCTAGACACTAACCTTGAACTTTAGGCGGTTCTTACTAATGTCACTGAGAAAGGTTCCTAGAGGTCACATGATGAGTGTATCTAGAACCCCAATTAGATTTTATAAGAATTTATCATACTGAATAAATATAATTCTCATATGTGGTTTAATAATTATTCATGTTTGGATTGATCTCAAATATTCAGTCACTAGTTATTCAAGAGAATAAATTTGATTTGGATATTTAATAAATATTTATCCTCTATTGTTCTAAATATAATATTTATTTATTTATCAATGAGTAATGTAGTGATATTTATTTACTTAAATAAATAGTCATTATTCAAGTTATGATAAACACCAAGGAGGAAAGATGGGCCATGTTAATGGTCTAGTGAAAAATAATATATTAAATATTGTTTTAATAAATGTTAAATTATTTATTCAAGAAATAATGTTTATTTATCTGTAAGTCTAGCACATGTCAAGTAAATAATAATGATGTTATTATTATTTTGACATGGGGTTCACCAGGGATTTCGAAAATAATAAGGGCCCATGTGCAATTATTAATCTTTAACCCTAGATTTATTTAAACCCAATTATATCATTCTCAATCCTTATCATCATCGTGTATAAGGAAAGTCTAGAGAGAGTTCTCCCATGACCAAGAGAGCTATTCTCCTAGAATTCTCTCAAGAATGAAGAGAGATTCTCCTCCTCTTCCCTCTTGACTATAGATAGAACAAAAAGAATCCTTTTGTTCTCGAAGCGACTCTTGTGGAGATCATCAACGAATGACACAAGTATCAAAGTCATCTATGCTAGCACTTGGATATTTCTACAATGATGTTTGGAGGCTCATGGTGCACGTGTGGATTATCGCTAGAAAGATTCCATCCTTGAATCCTCTTATGCAATGATAATATGACATGAATCTGTTATAAAATACATTAATGAATAAATTATTTAAACATAATGTAATTATTTATTTACATAAATGAATTATAAATTATACATGATGATCATGTCTTGTGGATTTTGGGTTGAAATCCATCTAGTTTTGAGGATGAATCTAAATATGTTGACGAATTTCCATTACTGGGCATGAGTCCAACCACTTCACTACACCTCATAACCTTAAAGTGGTATCGAAGATGTCACATATCAATTTAAAATTATTTATTTATTGTTGATTTATTTACACATTTACCATTAGTTTTTTTGTTTCTTTAATTCATTCTTTAAAATTCAAATGTTGAGATATTCTATTATTTTTCTTGATTCTCACTCATGTAACCAAGAACATGTTAAAAACATAAAAAAACATCTTAATAACCCATTTGGATGTGATAAGAGTTCTAGAAATATAACTCAAGAGTAAATGACATGTGAACCATTGGTAAATACTGTGTACCCATGTACACTACACCTAGAAGAACCATGAGAAATCCAGGTCGTTGTGTAATAAATACATTCAATGTTTTTAATACACATCATGTGTTGATCGGACCAGCCTAACACATGGTATATTAGGGGTTACACAATGTGTAACTCTAGTACATATTTCATACCTTATAAATATCCATGACTAACATGCATGCCCAGTTCCTAGGAGTGTGTTGCGGATAAATGACAAAGCATTATACATGGAGTGTAATTGGCTTATATATGTCATGTACCCCACCTATTTACACATAAAGTAAAATTAATTAAATATTCCATTTAATCCACATTAACACATGTTCATGTGTTATTCATTGATAGTACACACTATGTTATAGGTTATATATATACATATTAAATTCTTAATTAATTTTTGTGTAATGTTCAAAACTACATGTCGTGTATAGTCCTAATACGTTAACTAATCTGCACACATTAAAATCATTGTATGCTATGTAAATTAACACATTTCTATGTGTTATTTATTGAAATTACATGTTGTGTAGTTATGTGACATAACATGTATGATATATTTCGTATGATTAGATCATATTGGACCACAATACATGTTGGGTAGTTCAAATGGGTACTTATCGTGTTGCCTCCAAGTACATACTTTGCACTTAACTAATTTTAAATAAAATTATTTTTTTAATATGTTTAAAATTACATCAGATGTGAATCTCAAACATTTTAGATAAAATTTAATATAAATTAATTCATTAATTAATAAATACAATTAATTAATTGAAGCATGTTTTATCTTAATTAAGAATGATTGAAATGAATGCTAGTTTATTAAATTCACTGTCGTTTCTTGTGTGTGGATAATCATGAGCTTAGAACGACCTATGTATGTGGTTGATTTATTTTTATTTATCATTATTAAATTAAAATGATGAACTGTGTGTCATCCTCTTCTCATTATTTAAGGGTTTGTGTTCTTGTGTTTTATTTTATGTAAAACCACATAACCAATCCTTTAGTTCTCATCATCTGTATGTGAGAAAAAACACATGTAAAGGATGGAGCTCCCAGGTGATAGGAGGTGGTTCAAACATGGATTTGAGGTGAAACCAACCCAGGATATGCATGGAACATAGGTTGAATGATATAACTCGAACCAAAGCATGGTTCCAAGAGTTTTTTCCCTAGGGTTAGGGGTTAGTTTATCATTTTCTAGACAAACCAACCAATAGAAATGATTATGATCATACCACTTTATTATTATATTTATATCAGTTTCATGGATAATTATTTATGGATGCTTTATTCTATCCACTTAACAAATAAATTAACAAGCATACAAGATGGAATTAAAATAAAATTAGACTATGTGTAAATTTTATCTAGAAATGGTTAATCACTTAAGTAAAATACCCTTAATATTAATAAACATGTAATAAAGATAAAATGAAAAATTTACACATAAAAGATAAGAAACCCCTCAATAAAAAAATAAGTTCTACAAGACTTTCATTACTTGAATAATAATACAACCATAAAACTAAGTGTTTTCACGGAAAAAGTACGGAAACTTACTTTTATCAGGGAATTTTTATGAGGGTTTTGGGTAAAATGAACCAAATTGATATTAAGTATAATGTCCAAGGTTTGTTCAATATCATTTTGGAGTAAAGTATTGACAAAATCCAAGTATAGGATTTCAAGATTAGGGATTCCACTTAGTAGAATAAGGAAATGTGAGTTAATGTAGTTGGAAAGTTAGACCTACCTAAATTTCTTCAAGTAATTTGCATTGAAAAATTTTGGATTATGAGAAGGAATGGATGGATCCTTGCTTCTAGAATATCCACATGATAGGATATTACTGAAACCAATAGTGAGGGATATTGAGTTTTGATAAAGTAGTGGGAGATTATTAAACTAATCAATATTTATAATCTAATTTTGAAATCCAGATAAGTATTAAAAGTTACTCTTATTCATTATAGAAATGGAACTCCATACGACTTAAAATTTATCACTATGATCTATATTATATAAGGATAAACTTATCATCGGTTCAAATTTCCAAGAATGGTATAGGCACTTACGCATTATAATACACCATGAGTGGAAATTATACACGTTAGAAACCCTTGTTCCTAAGTATTTTGCTAAATAGGCTAGTGAGGTAGAAGTATATTTCTACTTTAACCACATGGACGATGCCAAAAATGTATAATTTTTATTTTATCATCCACGTCCAGTGAGATCATGAAGTAACATGAGGAAATGGATGCGTATAGCATGATGTCTCACCTTCATGATCTTTATCAAGAGATAAGACAAAAGAGATATCAGATCTCTAATGCACTATTTACATGAAATATTGGAGATTTAATGCTAGTTGGGCCTCATGGAGTCAAGATGATTTGCTACATAGAGCACTTAAACATCTTGGGCTTTAAAATTCCTACTCATTTGGTACTCACTAACTAATATATTATCAAGTTTTATTATCAATTATAATATGATAAATAGTAAGAAGACTCTCTTATAACTTCTTACATAAATTCACTAAGTTAATAAAGATATGATATCACGAACCAACCCAGTTTAAATAGAAAAGCCACCTTAAATGGTCTACCACATTGTGAGATATAGAAATAACCACAAGTCTCATTTATAACTGAAGAAACATAAAAGTAAAACATGGAATAAAGGAATAAATATCCATGAGACATAAAATTCAATTAAAATAGTAAAACCCAAAAATATAAAATAAATCAGACTAAACAAGTCTCCATGTGACAATCCATCACCACCAAACCATCCCACTACAAAGGTGATGAACGAAAAGAGAACCTATCATGCTACATGATTCCCTTCCCTTTTACCCAAGTCCCACAAAATAAGGTCTACAACCACCCAAAGGAAAAATTAGAGTGTGAACATAGATCATAGTAGGGTACCACCAAAGAATCTATACAAGTTTTAATATCAAGAATGATTAAGTTTTAGTTTTATAATAAAACCTAGTTCATAACGGATTTTCATAAAAGAATCCATTTTGTAAAAATTCTGTCACTTTCCATAAATGTATAACCATATTCACCAAATCTAGGAATATGTCAAATATAAATGAAAATAGGCAATCATAGGAAAAACCAATGATGTATGTGCTATAAGATAAACATGTGAGCTAATATCTATAAAATAATCTATCATGCAATAAACCAGGTATAAATGAAAAATCACACAATTTCGGATCTATCCTATGGGAATATGCATAGCCATAAATGAATCCTAAAACAAGAATATGCTAGTTCCAATCGATATTGAGTCCTTCCATAGTCTGTCGATATCAAAAAATATTTAGTGGTGTCACACACACTAAAGTGACATTTCTATTTCTTGATGCACTCAAGTTTCCCAATGTGCTAAGTTTTTCAAAATTATTTCAAAATATCTGTTCACATTTAATAAAACCTTTTAATATTTAATCAAATATATTTTAAATCAAAATAAATTTAAAAAAATTAATCCTTTCCAATAAATAATTTCAAAGTTCAAAACATGCATTTTCATTCAATAACCCAATGGAATTGACAAGAACATATAGAAATTAAAGAATTAGAACCACTTGTATGGAAACACCTACCTCAAGATGTTGGATTTAGTTCCCTATAAAAAACTAATTTTTACTTTAGATTACTTGTATATTCAAATAAGTGAATATTAATATAAACAAATTATCACATATTGATTTCTCTTCTGCATAACACTGATGTGATAATGTCCTGGAGTATCTATTGCATTGATAAGTTCATAGAAGTTCCCCACTATGATGAGAACCTTGAGATGCTATGAAGATATCTCTTAAATATAGTTTTGTGGTTGAATAACATACTATGATAGGACACATGTTATGTAGACCGTCAAGTGTGAGTACTCATAAGTAAATGAAGCTTCTTATCACGAAGTTTACACTTAGTAATCTTCAAGGTAAGAGATTATGAGAACAAAACCACCAATAGGAATTCTACATGTTTTGGTGTCATCAGATATTCCTATATATGAGAATGTGTAATGGTCCTTAGACATTAAGATTTTCATTGATGCATGACATGATTTACACACTTAGATTTACTGACCAAAATTTTCACACAATATGTTGCAGGAAAGTAGAGTAAATTGGGTGCGTCATGATTGACATATCATTAATGAATAAGTAAAGGAATTATTTGTCTCTTCCATCATTATGGAAGTTAATATCTCAACACTTTTATTAGAATAGAACCGTCACATTAAATTCCATGGCCATGGTGTAGCAGTGTTTATTTCAGATAGTCAAAGAAAGACATATCGAGCATATAGGTTGGTGACATCGATAGGAAACCTTCTTGATGATATATTTCATAAAATAGATTATATTATACAGTGAGCATTCATATGAGTTTTTTTTTCATAGAGACATTAATTTATTTCTCTTGGACTCCTTGACCCATTGCTAGATAATAATCTTAGACTTTACGCAAGCCTGCCTAATTCCAATGAAAAAGAATCCTTGAAGGTAATGAATAAAGTATGTTTTCTAATCTAGATTAAATTATATTTGAATTTAATTAATGGAATAAATATTATTCTCAAGACTGGGGAATAATTTTATTCAAGTTTTATTGATCTCATAAATTAATTAAATGTCTATGCACCATATTATGAATAAAATTTATTTATTTATTTATTGGATATTTAATAAATATGTATTTACTAGTTTGTGAGTAAAATATTTATTTAAGAGAATAAAATATTTTATTCGGATATTCAATAAATTTTAGAGCAGTTTGAACGGACCAAGACTGATTCTGATGATAAATATTAATTAACAAGTCGTTTAAAGAATACTTATTATTGCGTAAATTGGGACATGCCACAAAAGAATAATAATATTATTTTATTATGTGGAATGAGGTTTATTAAAAGTTATTATATTATTTAATGGATGATATGAAATTAAATAATTATTTTGACATGAACCCTAGATTTACAAATAGACGGTTATATCTATTGTGTGGAGAATTGATTGGTGAAATCTAAAAATAGAGAATTATTGCACATAATAAATTCTATTTCGATTCCTATATCTCTCTCCCTCTCAAGAATGAGAAGAACTAGAGAGATTTATTCAAAACAGAAGAATGATAAATCAAGAATGAACAATTGCAAACATTTTATTTCCTGTGTTAACACTTAAACATTATTTGGAATTTCTCGGAGATCAAAGGAGCACTTGTGGGTCACCACTAGAGGGATTACATCATTGGATCCTCATAAGCACAATGGATACAATCCAAAAGGTTATTTTTGGATGATAAACATTCATTAATGAATAAATATCTTAAGCCCAGGTAATTGCTTTATTCCAATCTAAATAAATAAATTATAAATTTGACATGAAATATTCTCATTTATGGTTTTGGTAAATTCAAATATTAAAATAAATTTTAATATATTTTCCACCACTGCATGCTTTGGCTACACCCAGAACCAATAAGTGGTATTAGAGTGATCACATTTAAATTTATAATTATTTATTTTATTGTTGATCTATATGAAATTATGGTTAGATTTTCATTTCATGTTATTATTTCTTTAATCCAATTTAAATTAACATGATTTGAAATTTTAATCATGATTCATTCAGTATTTCATTTTCTTAAATATTTAAGAATAGATGAAGAATGACCGGAGATGCCATTAGAAAACTACCAATTTTTGGTCGGTATGAGAGGGTTACACAACATGTACTTGGAAGCACATGTCGTGTACCCTAGTGCACTGCATCTGAATGTGTTGAGGGATACAAAACATACCACAAAATATTTAAATGTAGTGTGAACCACATGTTGACCGAACAAACTAACACACGGTTTTCAGATCACATGACGTGTATCAGTGTATAGACCATGTAGTCTAAACAGGTTAGCGGCGTAAATCACGCAATCCGTGCGGTCATTATATATGTTAAAAACCACATGAGAATGAAAACATTGAGAAATTATTATATTAATGATGTGTATACAGTGTACATGGCGAGTAGTTCATCAAATATTGCATTGAAAGAACACACCGATCCACTCAGTGAGAAAAAAAACACACGACTCAAAGAGATACACGATGTGTAGTTGGTCTGCACGTGTCATGTAGTCTGTCGAGACACATGCTAAAGACCCAAACGTGAATTCCAGACACACAAAAAGTGGAACACATGGCATGTAGTTGGTATGTACATGTCGTGTAGTCTGGACAAGGTACACATCGCAGACCCAGGCATGCACCATGGATACACGAAAATCGAGATATACGGCATGTAACTGGATGTACACGCAGTGTAATCTCTTATTAATGGACTAAATTAAAAATTACATTAAATTAAAAAATTATAGTAATAAAACCTTATTTTATTGATTGGAACACCATTATGTGTTTGAAAATTTAATAATGTTTTAATTTAATTTTAAATAATTAATTAATTTATTGTAATAAATTTATGTCATTATTGGTTCTACCGTTTATTCTCCACAAATTCCATAAATGATGTGTATCTATAATAGATTTCAAATGATAATTAAGATGAAAGGAAATTAATTAATTAATTAATTAATGTGTGTTCATATTAATAAAAAATAAAAAATAAAGAAATGAATAATAGCTCATTACTTTTGCGTATTCATTGCTTGTATGACCATTCATGAGATTGACCAAAACCTGTGTATACATTGGATGTTTTAATTTAATTTATTTCATGAGTTTGTAATTATTTGTTATTAAATTAAATATGATAACCTGTGAGTCATCTCTCCCTCTATGATTGTATAGGACCTACATGTTCAAGTATATTTATGTAATCCCCTCTTAACTAATCCTTTGGTTCCCCTCACCTATGAGTGAGTTATAAATACATATAATTAATGGAGTATTATAAGAAATGTGGAGGTGGTTCAAGATGGAACCATTATGATGCTAACTCAGGTGATACATAGGTGAAAAAATGGAATATTTCAACTCACGACACAACTGATAATAGGATTTATTTCTCCTAGGTCAAAGGTTGATTTAATGTTCGCTCATTAAATCAACCATTAGATAAATCTCAGGAATGGGTAATTTAATTAATTATTTATTTCTTTCTATGAAATTATTTATTTTATGGATTCAATATAGATACCCTAGCCTTTTACATATATTATTACACATTTTTAAGCATAATTAACCAACAGTTATAAGCCAATGATTGTAAAGTTTAGTGTCTTTAGAAGATTAGATACATAATTAAACATCATGAAACCAAAATAAAAAAATCTTTTATTTAATCTTCATAATGAGATCCTAAATTTCATTGACGCCTTATACCTACATAAGATAACCTGGATAATACATAAATAAAGGGATGAGATAAAAATCCCAGTAAGGGAATAAATATATGAATAAACCATAACACATGGGTTATAAGGTATAACATGATGACATAAAAAGGTATGGATCATGAATAAACATAAGGAATAATAACATGTATAACATGGAATCATGTAATCATGGCATCATAGGAATGTGTAAAAAACAAACAACATGACATAATCATGATTCAAGGCTAACTTCCAAGGCCATTTTACATGGAGGAGCATGAGTCAAGGATTACTTCTAGGACCATTGCACATGGCGGACCAAGTTCCATAAAAGAATCAGGTTTACTCCCTATCCCAACATGACGTCTCACGAGACTAAACATTACCCAATGAATTGGTGTGCTATCTAGTTTCACACATCAAAACATGTTCATGCATATGTATGCCACATGAATAATCAAACATAAACATAAGGGTTTTCTATGGAAAGAAATGAGTATTGTAATCATGTCATGGAGCATAACAAATAGGTGTATCATAAACATGTCTATGAAAGAATGGATTTAAACAATACATGGAAATTTATAAGGAAAAATAGGCATAAATAATCATAAATTATTTCCAACTTAATTGAAAACATGTAAAGAGAGTGTTTAAGAAACTTCATAAATGAGCCACTTTAGTGTGGTTTAAGGGAAAATTTTAAAGATTCTTCAAAACAGAAAAGGAAAAATTGTTTGTATAAAACTAAAAATGAACCAAGATATTTTTTCAAGATAAAATGATTAATTTTAGAAAAATAATGGTGGATTAAAAAAAATTATGGAGTACACTTGAAAATGGGTAAGAAATTGGGAATCTCCCTTTCATCAGACTTGCTTATCAGGAGGAATTGAGAAGGGATATTTATAAAACATGTATTTTCGCATAAAAGAAAGAATAATTGGAATAGGAACATATGTTTGGAACATACATACAGAACAAAGTAAGAGTACATAATAATAATTAATAGTTAAATTTGGGTAAAGAGAGAGTAACCGTAACCCGAAGAAAAAAATGGATGTTTGCAGAGAATCCTTTACCATATGTACGAAAGTATTCTACACTTACACTTAATGTCCTGGATAATGAAATTAGATTAATTAATAATTTAATTAATAACCTCTTAAACATTAATTTTATTTATTATAATTTTATTAATTTCATTTATGGGATTTTTGATGAGTTATAAGATTCAATTTCATCGTTCAAGATTGTTCATTTCCTTGGTTTTCACGATTGGTTCACTTGTATACTTTTATGAAAGGTCATGTAAAATGAGAATAGTTATCCAGAGTTGAAATTATATGTTATTAATAAACTTTAAAAATATTAAATGGTCTTATATATCATTGTTTCTAGATATGAGTATTATTAATTATAAAACTTTAATGATAACTGTTTAGATTATTTTGATATTTTTTTGATCATCACATGGTAATTTTGTTTTATTAATTAATATTATGTATATATAATGATTTAAGAACACTAAAAAAGTTTTAATATACATTTTAAAATCTTTTTTAACTGTTATAATATTTTTATGACCAACCTTAAAGGTGGTAAAGTAAAATGAAAACTTGTCATCCTCAAAGGCGATTTCATTTTTAGAATAAAAGGGGAGGATAAGAGGTTTGATCATGGATTATTCCATTAACATAATAAAATTATAGTATATAAAATATACTAGAGTTATAATTTCACTTGTATAATGTGAGGTGATAATAGGATAAGAAATAAAACAAAATGAAAAGATAATAAAAGAAAACAAAAGAGGATTTTACATCTTGAACTACTTCTCCTTGAGAACCTCCTTAGGCAAAAGGGATTGGTTTTTATTGAGACCAAAGGATCTTATACGTGGGTGGGAGAGTCTTGGAAGATTATTTGATATAATTTAAATAATATTAAAGTCTTAGAAGGTGCGAGTAAAAGAGGTAGTGAGGGGTGGTATTTATAGTGGAGGAGAGGGGTGTTTTTTCATTATTTTATTCATTATTTTAATATTTTGGATCAAGTCGATCAATAGTGTGGATTATTGTTACTAAGTAAAGTAAATAGTTAATCTGATTTAAAACCAATGGTAATTACATAATACATACATCATTCATGACTCAATAATTCGTGTATTTGTTAAATACCGTAAATTACCATATTTCACTATTCACAAAAAATTCAACTATTTTAGAAAAATCTAAAAAATTCACCATAAAATTTTTTGATGTTTAGAATTATAAAATGGACTCAATTTTATGAAAATAATTTTCTAAATATGATAAACTTAATTTTTAAATAAAATCACCATTTATTTGAAAAATACAGATTTTAAAATTATAGCTGATTTTATAACGCTTTGAAAATTTAATTAAGGTCTCATAAAATTATCTTATAATCATTAGAAAATAGAATATTAATTTATTAATCTATTTTATGAAAATAAATTTTCATTTAAAACATCATATTAATTATAAAATTGTAAATAAAAATCTATGCTTAACAAAAATACCAACACTTAATTTATCATTTTTAAAAAATTTATTTACTTATACAAAGATATAAATATATCATATTTTCATTTATAAGGTACCCAAATTTTATTTACATTTTCATAGGTGTGGTTACTATTCTATTGGAAATATTACTATTCTTAATTGTCATATTACTATTCCAATGGTCAAGTTACTATTCCGTTGGTATATGTTCTTTAATTTCTATAAATACATATTATTTAATTAATTATTCATTTATAAAGTTTGTATTGCATTCTATAAGTGATATTATTTATAACATAATTATAAGAAGGTAAATTTCATGGAAATAATTTTGGGTCGTTACATGCAAGGTCACGATCACATAAATAAATGAATTAATGTGCAAAGATAGAAATTAAATAAATGAATTATACGTAAATGTTTTATCCAACATGATTAATTAATTAATAAACATACACTTAATATTAAAAATATGTGTAAAGGATAAACAAGATAAAATTTATGCATAATAAATTGAAATCCATCAATTAAATATTAATTCAGAACCCGCCTTCTATTACTTAATTAGGAATGAAACTCAATAGAACTAAGTGTTCAAACAACCCTTATAGGGAAACTTACTTTTATAAGGGGAGTTCTTATGAAGGTTTTGGGTTTAATTAACCATTTTACATAAAGAGTATTATACCTTGTTAGGATTAGTTTAATTTGTAGGCAAGTGTTAAGTAAATCCAAGTCAGAATATCAGGATTGGGGAATCTACTCAATGAATTAAGGAGCTGCAAGCCAGTGATTAACAAAGATGTGCCTACCTAAATACCTTCAAGTTTCTTGACCTTACCTTATTGGGGTTACATAAAGGGGAATATAGATCTTGGCCACTATAATTTCTTAGAAACTAGACATTCCAAGTTCAATAGTGAGGGATATTGCGACATGATAAAATAGTGGGAGAATTAATAAAATAAAATAATTATTATTTCTCACATAATTTTTAATCAAGTAAATTACTAATAATATATTTTAATTATTGTAGAAAATGAAAACCAAAAGTATGAAAATAGTGAAATCATTCCTAAACTAAGGGTATGTCCTCATAAATACAAATTTTCAAATGTGATATAATCTTTTATGAGATTCACTATTATTATGAAGTCTATATTATGTGTTGAAATCACCTATTCCTATTATACTACCCCAAAAGGTGAGAAAAAGTGAAAATAAAGCATACCATAGATATGTTGAGGATTATTCTTATATCTATTGTATTATATTATCTACTATGATTGATGAGTTGATGATACAATATAAAGACATGGATTCTTACACCATAATAACACATCTCTATTCTCTTGATAAAGAGAAGGAATGTCTTAAAATAAATAAGATTGTCAATGCACAATATCAATGTAAACTGGAAGAAGGAAATCTAGATATTGATCATGATTTCAAATTACTGGGGTATATTGATCGATTAGTTAAATTAGGATTCCTCTTGGATAATAAATTACCCATTAATATTATTTTATTATCCTTATCACTAAGATTATCCTTATTTTTCCAATCCTAGATAAACCAAATGGATAAGTCTCTAAGGAAATTTGTGTCCATACTTAACCAAATTGATAAGGACTAGTTGAAACTTATTTTTCCACCCCTTATGGTAAAATTTTTGAAAGAAAAGGCTGAATATACCATGGGTAATATAAATCCATAATATCCTTGATAATGCCCTACAAAGAGACAAAATATTCATAAGTAGAAGAATGAACATGACACTATTTTCTTCTTATCTGTAAATCTTAAACATTAGAAAATAAATTACAATGAATTGAACAAGAAATAAGTTTCATCTACTCCATGTATATTCATCAAGTTTCTATTAACCGCTTGTGTATTAAATACAATATGCTTACAACATACATGTATTTAAATATAGGAAATGATCAAGAATATAAAGGTTATAGAGTGAACCCAAAAAGAGCTTAGAAAGGGTGATTAATAAGTCATCCAAGGGGAGATCATTGTTTTTCATTACCAGTTTGTATTGATTCAAGTTTTTAATAAGTGTTACCAAAAACATGTATCTCAGTGTCCAGCTATACACAATGATACATTATTTCTTATTGTAATAAATGTTGTTATGGAACTTTAAATACAAAACTATTAGTTTAGTATCTTCTGAATCACATATATCCATTATAATACATGATGAATATAAAATATAAGACTCTTACCTCCTTGTGAAAAGATAATTATTTATCAAATAAAACTGAATGCAGTGGAATCATTTATTTCCTTTAAATTATTTAAGTCTCAATTGAGCTAAGGTACTAGATATATAAACAAATTACTATCATGTTTTAGATAAGAAAACTTTTATACATAAAGGTACATCACAAATATTTTAAAATTTGTTCAATGTGTATATGTGAACTATTATAAAGTTAATGATAACTTTATATACTATATGATATTCCTTTAAAAAAATTTATAAATTCTCAGTGAAGTAAATGAGTGCACTTGGTAAAGATAGAGGAATCTTCAAGTTGGCTTGTTAGAGAACATCTTATCCAAGTAATCATTGATCATACATATAGAGTAAATGTTATCCCAAACTCTCATTTCATTATATACATTAATTAATTGGTGATAGTAAAAGGAATATTAATGAGGAGTCTTATATATATTGAAAATATTACATTATACCACCCAAGACATATTTTTCAAATAGAAGAGAAAAAACTAACCATATGCCAACTATATTGTCTAATGGATATAATATCAATTGAAATATGATAAGAATATATTAGAACACTACCGTAATTATTTTTTGACAACTATTTATTAAAAGATGGCCTTATATACAAATGAATATTAAAACACTAAGATGCATCTATGTTAATGATCATTCAGCCACTAAGTATATTAACATCTAGTCAAGATAAACTATATTTTCATAAAGGAATCCTATCTATTTGAATATAGTGGGAAAAGACTTAACTTCTACAGGTTTAGGCTCTGGATTCACATAAGTTGGCATAAGAATATTGTACTCCACTAAGCTTAGTGGGAGGAGTGGTTCCAGAGACACATACTGCATAGGAATTCATAACAAAAAAGGTGGTTTATGTTCACCATGATGGGTGATACATATATTATTCTTTTAGAATAATTATTCCTATAAAGAAGTAGTAAATGGTAATATGATAAGGTTGACAAGTATCTATAAATTCAAGTAATGGACTCCATGTATCATGATTTAGGACTCTGTATTTTGAATGTTTCTAAGAATTGATACTACTGGTGAGTATTTAATAGAAACTGGGCATGGATGGTACAAGATGGTGCCAATAAAGCATGATTGATTATTGAAAGGTTTAGTCCATGAAAAAACTTATTCACCACTCATCATTACTATAATCATTTTTGAATTCTACTTGTCAAAGAATATTTCTATGATCATTATATTGGGCTATTGATTTCCAAGGCCACCTCATTTAGAGGAATCCTTATGGAAGATGTTTATAAGACCATAACCAAAAGGAGACCCTATGGTATATGTCTACTAGGAATAACTGAAAGGTTTAGTGACATCAATAAATTTTAATAAGATATATATATTACATAAATTAATTTATGAATAAATCTTGCATATCATAGGATATTAATTTGGAACCTAATGAGTGGTATGTATCTCGAACTAGGTAGTGGGAGAACTATAAATTTTCAAGATAAATATGTTAATAACATATGAAAACATTTTCTATGTCTTACAAGTTTGTTAAGACTAAGTAATGTAATTTCTCTAAGTTTGAATTAAATTAGAAACCATGTTTTGAGGAACAAGATCTTATAAAAATGGATCTATGTGTTTTATAAATCTAGTCAAGGCATATATATTAATAAAGTATTGAAAAATAAAAGTTGAAACAAATAAAGAATGAATTGTTATTGTAATATAATACTTATATTAGAACATACATGCGAATTTGAAGTGGTTATAGTGATTAAAATAATTTCCCAAGCTTAAGTGTCCGGAATTTATCTCATGTTCCATGATATGTACTAATGTTTGATATTATTGATACATAAACCATAATAGGTGAATATCAAATAAATTCAATACAATTGAAAGGAATTGAAAATTATAACTATCCGACAGTACTTTGAAGAGTAAAATTGGACGAGTTCCTGGTGTTTGGAGAAGTGAGAATACTAGTGATCAAGGTAATTTATCATTTATCTTTATTTAGTTAAATTTGATATAGTATAACTGATAAGGCTATAGTAATATGCAAGAAAAACTTTATACAGTTAGTGGTTTCTATATCTACAGTATCCGAGTATGTTGCAGCTTCTGATATAGCTTAAGAAGCAATTTAGCAATGTCCTTTTATGATTTTGGGTTATACCAAAAAGTAATAGGTTTATCATATTATGATAAACTATGACTATAGATTTAGTCAGGATGTCAGGATTCTGAAATGGAAAAAAGAGGTGGATACTCGATTAAATTAATACTTTATGGATTTTAACAAGATATTTATATTGTAGTAAAAAGATATTCTGTGAAAACATGTGGCGTAAACAACCCTAGCCATAGAAACATGGTTGGCCAAGCAACTGCATCCATACTCAGTAAAATCATGTTTAACAAGTGAGGACTAACTTTTCGTTAGTAGTTTGCTTTATTATAAGTGGGAGTTTTTTTGATTTAGTGCCCTAGAATTAACTACTTTGAACTTTAGATTACTTATATATTCAAATAAGTGAATATTAATATAAATAATGAAACATCTCAAGTTTTTGAGCAGGTTGAAAATCCCCAACCTCTCTAAATTTTTGAGTTTGGTGAGTGGGTCATTTTTTTTGGGATTTAGAGACTAATTTCAAGAGATCGATTGACAAAAGGCATTATTTTTAGATGGGTTTTAAGGATTGGTAAGTTCCTTGGGGTTTTGGGTGAGTTTTGAGTGTGGTGGGGCCTAAAAACTTCATTTTAGGAAAGCACAAATAGAAGCGAATGGTTTGGAAAAACTGTGTGGCCTACCTAGAGTAACCATGTGTCTCACCTACAACATTGGACATAGTTTTTCAATCAGTGCAAGTGGTGGCGTACAACGTTGTGAGACCTCTATAGTTTTTAACAAAGGGGAATCACACATTCTACACATGGTTTGGAAAACTGTGTGCATAACTCATGCACATGTCGGGTTTTCATAGTGAGCATCACATGGTTGGAACATGGTTAGCTAAACCATGCAGAAAAACCATGTTAGTCATTTATTTGGGTGAAATTACATTTTTTCCTCCCTCTATTTATCTTATTTCCTACTCCTTTCTTCTTCACCCATAAACACGGTAATGAGAAGCTCTCCTTTGCCCTCTTTGGAGAATTTGAGGGATATCCTCCATCCAAGTTCCAATCCTTAATCTGTTGGTCTCGTTGGAAGTGTATCGGTAATAAATTTATTCTACTATCTTATTATCTTTATTTACCTCACCATACAGAATGATAAATCCATGAGAGACATTTTTGTACTATTTTCATATAATTCATTTGAAACTATATTTTATTCCAATTCAGGTCGAGTTAGTGGCCGATATCAGAAAAGTGATTGACTACGAGTATAAGGTAGGTGGAACATAACTTTATCCTTGATTTTGTGGGTATTTTGGAGGTTCATTCTAAATACTCCTAGGTGGGTTGTTTGATTGAGAAAATAATTAATCAATACATGCCTTCTAAATTATTTAATTGATGATATGATATGCCTATGAGCATGCTCTTATTTCACTAAAAATAGTTAAGTTGGGTAAAGGGTTGGAAAAACCTGGGAAGAATAGGTCAGGTGTGTGATTTTAATTAAATTGAATTGTAATTATTGATTGTTTGGTTTCATGGGAATGTGATGGGATATACCTGAGGATGGAGGTGGTGCTGATCACCTGGAATGAGGTGACTTGGTTCATTAAGTTGGGATCAACTTGAGATACATGGGGTGATATTGATCTCCAAGTTGAGGTGAGATGGTCGCGGGGTTGAGGCAATGTGGTCGTCAGGATAAAGGCATGGCTCTCGAGACTTGAGATGGTGTTGGCCATTGGGATTTAGCGATATGGTCATAGGGAAATGAGGTGTCAGATGATGTGGATTAGGTTTTTTGGTGATTACTACTCACCGTTTGTTGGATAACACGTTGTTGGAGTCGTGTGCACACAGATAAGACTCAGTCAAGGTAGTGTTGACTACTCATTGTGGGTGGAGGACCTCGTAGACTATGAAGCTTAGGGGATGGTGTTGACCATCAAATGTGTTGGGGGTTCTCACCTTAAAAATACACATGGATGGTGATGTACTATAGGTCGATGGTCTTAAGACCACCAATTAAGAGTTGAGGCTCATTGTTACACTTGAGGTCATTGGTCCGGGACCTTGGGAGGATAGATATCATCCTACCTTGGGTTTTCATCTGTTGAGTTGGTGATGATTATTTTTATTGGAGGATAGATTTTGCTATGCCTTGTGTAACACCCCAAGATTTACTATATTTTAATTTTTAAATATTTTTTTTCTTTTAGATTTCTTTATACACAACACCATGTTAAGCATACACTACACACAATAATGAGTTGTCTTGCGTTACATGCAAGATCGAGTTTTATCGAACACCAATATATTATTAAAATATTATTATTCAATATAATAACATATAACCTAATCATTAAGTTGGTGGTTATGAATATTATTTACTTAGGAAAATATTTTTTTTAATTCATTGGTTACAAATTAATTAGAAATTAATATAGGAACCAACTAAATATATTGGAAATGTTTTTATAAAGAACTATTTTTATGCTCACAAAGTCATTTTATCCTAAAAAATTAAATTAATTACAATTAGTGAATGATATTAATGTAATATATATATTATATATTCAATAAAATATTTTTTACATTTATCCAATATATTTAATTGGCATAAGAAAATAATAAATTGAATATTACACATAAAAACCTATATTTTTATAAAAGTAGTTTTACTGCCTTTTGATGAAGCACTCATTTTAAATCTAGTTTTGGAAAATTAAATAAATTAAATTTGAAAAAATAAACTTATTATTTTAAATCAAAATATAAAAATTTACTTTGGTTGTTTTTTTGGTATTTTTATGATAAGTTTCATGCTTTGATGAATAGTGATAAAATATTGCATTTTAATTGAAAATAATTTTTTCATCTAAATAATTTATAGTGTTAAATTAAAATTTTAATTGGTTTTAAAGTAAAATTAGATCAATTTTTTATTAGTTAATATAATATAGGTCATTATAATCAATTTCACATTGAATAAGGATATAAAAACATTTCAATCTTTTGAATACTTTCACTTTAAAAACTCATTTTCTCATTCAGTCAAAAGGATTAATTTTAAATTAATTACTAAAAATTATTTGTTTTGAATTTTGAAAAATGGATTTCATATTTGGAATCATTGGGTATAAACTATTTAAATAGGTTCCTTTTATTTTTTGGAAATTATGAATAGTAACTTTAGTAAATTTTATTAACACGGTTAAAGGTAAATTAAGTAATTAAGGGTAAAAATAATATTATAAATATAATAAAACTACCCTAAAACTTCTCTTAATTTTATTGGATGAGTTATTATAGAACAAAATAATCCTTGGGACGATTTAAAGTCCTATTGAAGCCACTCATATGACTTTAATCATTTTTTAGTATTTTATTCTAAGGGAAATCTAATACGTCACACTCATGTTTTTAAAAAAATTTACAATTTTTATATATGGTTATTAAGAAGATATCTTAAACTATAAATTGTAATTTAAAATATTAAATTTTTATCTTATTCATGATAATTTATTTTTAATTTTTTTAAAATAAATAATTAAACTAAAGGCTTGGACAATGATGATGCAGTAATTGTTTAATTAATGGACATATCAAATAAATGTTATTAAAAATATTAAAATAAAAATAATTTAAAATAATTAATGTTATACATGAATTATTTGGATGAACTTGAAATATTAGGTATGAATTAAAGGTTTTGGTTCAAATTTATCTTGTTGTTTTGATATTTTTAAAAAGTCAAGTAATGAATAGTGTCAAAATTGAAATTAATGGTATTTTAAAATAAATAATATTTTATTAAATGAGACAAAATTCATAAAAATCTAAAATTATGAAAAATAATTGGTATAAGTTTTAAAGTTTCATGCATGACTCATTTATGGTCCATTTTTCATTTTTTAGTAACTATATTAACTCTTAAAGTGTAAAAATCCAAATCGCCATAGTAAGAGTTAAAAAAAGTTTAATTAAGGGTTAAAGCCAAAAGATAAGGGTAATAATGTGACCTAAACTTGTTTAAAAATTATCGTTTGAGAGTATTTTCAAAAATAATCATATTATATTCAAAATAATTTACTTTGGATCCATTTTTAATTGAAATTTAATTTATATTAATTTAATATTTTGAGAGTTTCCAAAATTGCCCCTCACCTCAATTATAAAAGGGAACCTCCTCCTTCAATTCCTCACACCAATTTGATACATCTATCTCAACCAACCCCTAAAAAAATAAGCTCCTAAATCCATCTCCCCTTATCCTAGAAGCCTCCCTTTAGGTGGAAATCCATTCAAGTAAGTCTTTTGTTATAAACCAAAAGGAGTTAACTGAAAACGAGGCAACATTCTTCAATGATCACATTCATTTTATCTCTTTATCAAACCATTCAATTATTCTTATTATATGATTACATAATAAAACAAGTATCCTAAATATAATGACATGTTTTTATGTTAAGTGTTAAACCTAAACCTACACACACTTCCATAAAATGGTTAATGAACTTATCGTTCGTGTACAACGAACTACCACCTCACGAAATGATGTCATTCATTTTTCCTTTACCACCTCTCATGGTTGTGAATTATAATGGAAACAATATTTTTATATGATATATATATATATATATAATATTTATTTTTTTCATACTTTTTTTAATTATTATATAACACATACCTTCATTCTTTCATTTTTTTGTAAATACAATAACATTGTTTGTGGAAGTGTTGACTACCACCTCCTCAAAGCAATGTGATTCGTTCACACAATACATGAAACAAATAAAGGATTGTTTTAATAAAAATATGAGAAATATATGAAATATATATATATATATATAATAATGAAAGTATAATATACATATATATCATTTACTTTTCATTATTTTAATACAACAAAGATATGTAAGTAGCGTTCATGCGTACGTACAACCTACTGTCTCCATGAATGGTGCATTTCATTTCCTATCTCCAAATTTTATAGATTATCATAAATAAATATATAATTAATATATATGATATTTAAATCATGGTTTACATTATATAGATGATGAAATCATGATATAATTAATAGTAACAATAAGTAACAGGTCAAAACATACGTGAAAAACTAGGCAATTAACACCCAAAATAGTAAAAATAATGGAATATTGTTAACAAATAGGTAATGAGATATTAAATTAAGTTAATATATGATATTATAAATATGAGTATGGTTCTAGTATAAGTTAATAAATTGATTAAAACCACTATATATGAGGTTAAGTTTGTTCATCCAAAAGGAAACGCAGGGTAAGAGATTCCATCTCAACTTCATTTTATTGAGACATATTGTAATATTATGCACCTAGTTTATTTTATATGGTGTATATACTACCATTTTTACATGATATATCATTAATATAATTATTTTAATGATATTATAAGTTTCATTTAATTTTATTCCTTCATTGGAATTATGATTCAAATGTTTCAAAGTGGTATGAGATGCTTTGGAATGTTTAAATATTATTTTCATCAAGAATGTTTTTAATGATCTTTTAAAATTATTTCCATTTATCAAAGTCAAAAACCCTTATTGTTACTTATAATTCACCGAGGAATTATTGATAAATCCATATTATTTATCCAATACAGTTATTTGATAAGGCATGTTATCTATTTCGATTATTCGATATAAGGAATGATTTGGATTGATAACAACCAGTGGGGCTTGAACTTTATATAAAACCTTGATGCATTTGTAGGTTCTCATGAGACAAATAATTTGGCCAAATTAAATGGTTTTATATCTGTTATTTTAAACATTCTTGTGAAAGGTCTTGATAGTATTTGTTTTCATGTGCCTCAGACATGACGTCCAATAATTAAGCATTTCTTTCATAGGTATTTTAGTTATTATTATTATTATCCATGAAATTTTAATATGATAAAATATATGGATGAAATTAATTATTATTTTAATGATTAAATGGAATGTGCTTCATTAATTTATTTTTGGCATATTGATTTTTCTTTATATAGTTATTTTAATGGCATGTGTTATCAGTTATTTACTTTTCCATGTTGATTTATTTTCATCAATTCATTATTACTTCTATTATAATTACCCTAATGAGCATTTTATTTCACCCTTGTTATGTTTACTTTCCCTAGATTATGAATAGGAATCCTCTGAGTGAGTTTCAAGGATGTTGATTTTTTACTCATGTTATGTTTTATTTTATTTTTACAATGTATTATGGGTATCTTGTATGTAATTTGGCTTTCCAAAACTACTAAAATGATTGGTCCTTCAAGATACGATTCCTTGTAATCATGTAATAAAATAATGCATTGAATCTAGGATTATAGACATTGTTCATTATAGTTGGTATCAATAAAAGATTAGCATCAACCTTGGAAACTAGACTTAAAAAACTTAGATTAGGGTACATAACCTTAAGATATACTTTGAGGATAAGTATAAAAGAACATACTAGAATTTTGGTAAGTTAGAGATTATGTGGTTATTATGAGAAATACATCCATTTCTGGATACTACAAGTGGATATGGTTCTAGAACATAGGTACCTAGGGGTAACAAATCAAAAAATGTGTGTCAGGACCAACTCAAGCATAACCCAATACACAAAAACGAGCCTTACTGTGCACCTAGTTTGACACTCCTGGGGGATACACTTAGGATAATTCACATTTTATTTACAAACCATTATGAATTATTTGGAATTAAAGATATCCCTAAAAAAACTGTTCTTATAATTATGATATTAGTTGCACATAAATTTTTCAATTTATGTTGATCATTTCACTAGTTATGGTATTATACATTATGTTTCATAATGATATGATATAATATAGTGTATTCCATTGTTTAGAAATGGCACCTGGAAGGATGAATGGTATCAATACTCATGGAAAATGTTGAGATTTCCCTGCTAAGGAAACCAATATAGCTGGTTTTGGAATGTAGAAAATTATGACCATACTAGGGCAGATTAATTAGGTTATGGAAAATAACCTTTCCTCAATGGAGAAACCTATCCCACAATGAGATTCTTTAATGTTGGAACACTTTATGTGACATAGTCCCCCATCGTTTAGTGTAAATACTGAATAAATGGTGGCTAAGCAGTGTATTAAGTATTTAGAGAAGATATTTATGACATTGGGGTGTGGTGAAAAAGAAAAGGTTACACTCCTAGTGTATTGTATCAATGGAGATGTGGATCAATAGAGGCCGTTAATCCAAAATACTAGGGAGGAAGAAGAAACAAAACTCATAGAATGAGGAACTTTTAAGGATACATTCTTTGTAACATCCTGGGATTTTAAAAGGAAACACTATGTACTTAAATGAACTACTAAGTACTATGTGACCTTTATAAACAAACCATTAAACAAAATTTTGTTGCTTTTGTGTTTTGAATTTTGAAAAACGGATATACACAGTTACGATCAATAAGTTTTCTGGAGTATGATAGAACAAACTTAATTTTTGGTAATAGTAACCTACCCTTATGAATAGTAACATGCCCTTATGAATAGTGACATGACCCTTAAGAATGGTAATGTACCCATATGAATAGTAACATGACCCTTATGAATAGTAATAGACACTTATGAATTGTGACCTAACCCTAATGAATAGTAATGTACCCTTATGAATAGTAGATTCACCAATTAAATTATAAATAAAATTTATCCATCTTATAAGTGTAAATATGATATAATTATTTCATAATATAAAGAAATAAATATTTTAAAAATTATTGATTAAGTATTGGTATTTTTGTAAGTCATATATATTTAATAACAAATTTATGGTTAATTTAATAATTTAAATGAAAATTTATTTTCATAAAATGTATTCATAAATAATTATTTTTATGACTTATTATTATATGAAAATTTTAAGAGACCTTAATTAATTTTTCAAAGTGTTAGGAACCAGTTTTAATTTTAAAATTGTATTTTTCAAGTAAATTATGATTTTATTAAAATATTAAATTAATCATGTTTAGAAAATTATTTTGAAAAAATGGAGTTCATTTTTTGATTCTACAAGTCGAAAAATGGTTGGGGTAAATTTTTGGTAATTTTCTGAAATACTTGAATTTTTGATGAATATTGAAATATGATAATTTAAAAATTGAGCTAAATACTTGATTAATGGAGTCATGGGTGATTTTTTTCTGATGTAAGAACACTTATCCTGAATTCACATGTACTTTTACTATTTTTGGTTTTGGAATCATAACTATTTCTAGTCTTGAGGGAAATTAATAAACTAATGATTAAAATATTAAGAAAACCCTCATCTCCTCCTCTATAAATACCACCCCTCCTTACATATTCTCTTCACTACTATAAAACCTTGTGCATTGTTAAATTTCTAATAAAATACACTCCCAAGACCCTCCATCATTTAAAATACCTTATTTTCGCACCAAAATTCCAAAATCAAAGGCCTTAAGGAGGATCTCAAGGAGAAGAGATCAAGAGTTAAAAATCCTCTTTCATGTTCTTGTGTTTTCTTTTCATTTCTCTTTCTTTTCTTATACTATCTTCACCTACCTTTATCCAAGAGTCATGAAAACTCCAGTATCATACATATACTATAATTTTACCATGTTTATGGAAAAAATTATGCATAAATCTCTTCTCCTCTCTCCTTTATTTTAGGAATGAAAACATCGTTTGTGAGGTGCCGATTTACCACCTTCATGGACGACATGCTTTCATATTTTAATTCCACCTTCAAGGATGGTCATGAAACCATTATTATGGTTTAACCAGAATATATTATATGTATTAAAACCTATTTAATGTTCTTAAACCATTATATATACATGATACTAATTCATTCGACAAAACTAGTTCGTGATTATCGAAGAACCGCCAAAATGACCTAAATGAATATCATTAATGTATCATCTAATGATTAATCCTCATAACATGTAACCAAAATGATTGATGTAATAATTTAATGTTTTGGAAATATTTTAATAACATATCATTTCACTTATGGAGTTTCTCTTTTATTCTACAAGAAGATATGTTACGAACTAACCATTGAAACAATGTAAAGAACTCAACCGAAACAATGTAAATAACAAAATATTACTAATTAATGGGTGGAATGATGTTATAAAATGATCATATAAGGTGTTATAAACATTATTATGATTATTTAAGATGCTAATAACACTATTTTAACTATTATACAAGATGTTTAAATAAGTTTAAAGTAAGAAAAAACCGAGGTAAGAGAATTCTTAACCCAATTTCCATTCTTTGGGTTAACCTTCTCCTTTATTCATTATGTGGTATTGAGATTATTTGTGTGATGATTTTTTTTATATTATTCTGTACTATGTTTATTTATAGTGTATACATATATCCATTCTATTCTATTAATTCTCACTTGAATTATATTTATAAGGGACTTTCCTTTTAAAATTCCTTTAAAAGTATCTTTAATGAAATTCAAAATAATTGTTTATATGGCATGAGAAATTCTGCTGATTTCACGATGCTTTGTCATGAACCAACCCTGGTCGAACCTAAACCAGTCACCAGAGCCGATCCGTGGCAAGGCCCGAGAGGCGTTCTTGATCCTCCTGGGCTGGCGACAAGCGCTAGGACATCAACATAGAACAATAGGGGAATGATTTCACCCAAATAAAAAAAACTAAGCAACTGAAATAAAATGAAACATTGCAAAATAAAAAAATGAAATGAAAGAGAAATAACGTCCAACAACACAAACTAACCTGACCATGACCAAAAATCCTCACTACCTCAAGAGTATCTCACCAATCCACCACCAACTCTCACCCCGGTGAGCAAACTCAAGTCGAACCTGCAACATAAACTAAAAATAGGAAAACACTATAGGCGTGAGTATTAAAACTCAGTAGGTGTGCCCAAAAAACTATCCCCAAAGCACTACCTTTAAATAAATATTTTACTAATTCCAGGTTTGAACTAAATTATATAAAATATTGGTTTCCACACACACTTTCATTTCTAAAATAAATAACAGTCCAGTTCCCTTTTTAATTTAAACACAAGTTTAATGTTTGAAGGAAAAAAGGTGCATTACATTTAAAAAAAATATTTTCACGAAAAATTTAGAAATCCAAAATTTAGTTGTTAGTCAAGAGGAAAACCACACACAACACACAATAATGGCAATGAGAAACTAGAAAACGAGGACCAACAACCAAACTAGTCCCCACAATTGTCCACCACACACAAATAAGCAATAAATAAAACATGTGTCACACTTAGGAGCTCCTGAACAATACAGAACGTACTATACATGTGACTCATCCTAAAGGAATGCCTACTCTCGATGATGTCATAATACCCAAATGCTCAGTGTTTCCCTACCTAGCCTAACCGAGGGGCCCAATCCCCTAACAGAGCAAAGTCCGCACTAAGGGCCACAAGCCAGTGCGTATTCTAAACTAGTGCAACAATTGTTCTTAGAAGATTAATGTACTATGATAGGTTCTCATGTCAACACATGTAACAAAAAATAAAGGGGTGAGTCAAGAATTTAAATCAAGTAACCAGCCATGATGCACAAACATCACACACAACAACTCACATAATCGACGTACACAACAAGATCACCCCTGAGTCACCCTAAAGAAAGTTTTTCAAAATAATTTTTTTTATCAAAGTGAAAAACAGGCCTTATGAAACTTTTAAAAGAAGCACCATTTCTCAAGAGAAATCAAACCATTTTCTCACATGTTAGAAGAAAAAATTTACCAAAAAAATACAACCACACATGAAAATCCATGAATTATGTTCAAAGTCCAAATAGGCATTCTTTCACTATTGTGCATCAATTCATCAAGAAAACAATTCAAGTTTCGTGTATAAAATAAATAGCTTCGTTTACATCAATCAATTATTTAAAAATTAATTATCTAATACTATTTCTCATTTATTGAAAATTAGTGAAATATCAGGCAATTAATAAATTCTAAATTTAAAAGCAAGTGCATTGAGGGACCTACCTCAACTTGCAGCTTGATTATGACGATGTGAAACATCTCACACTTACACAAAAGTACGCGCAACCGGCTGACCTCAATATCACGAACTTTCTCTGCTAACATGCCACAAAAATCAAAAAAACACTAAAAACCCAAAATCATAGACTTCAAATGAAACAAATGAATAAATAGTTCAAAAAATCACATCAACACCAGAGCAAGTGAATTGGGGTGAACCAAAACCGCTTGCCTTCAGCTGCGGACTTTCATCATGTGCCTAATTGCGAACAAGGCGCGTGGCTGGTCACACGAACGGAGGTGACATAGGAGCTGATAGAGCTGGTCGTTCCGCCCCAGAAGGCTGGAAAGGGGCTGCAGGGCACCGAAAAACTCACCAACATAGGGGGCGCACGGCCGGGAAGGGTGCGCGGTCGGTCGGAGGTCCTGCGATAGGTCAGAAGGCTCACGACCGAAGGGCACCGGATGGTGGAAGCTACGCGGAAACCTGAATAAGGTCCCGTAGGTTGGAGGTGGGTGTGTACGGGTCAGAAAAAGTGAGGAAAGGGGTCGATAGTTCCAGCAGGGAGGATTATTAGCTGGAAAAAGTGGCCGGCAGGGACGGAGGGTTTCCAGTAAGGGCAGCGTCAGCTAAAAAGGGAGACAACAGTTGAAGGTTGCGTGGCCGGAGGGGGCGGGGTGGCCCGAGGTGGACAGTGGGATGAAGAGGCCAGAAAAGGAGGTATGTGGCCTACTCATGCAGGGCGGTTGGATGGTGTGTGGCTGGAGAGGCGAGGCTGGTGCGGGCGAAGCAGGGTGGCAGCCTGGAGGCTGTAGGCGGAGGCCCAGAGTTCGAGGTGGCTGGGGAAAGTTTGGAAGGGGGAGAGAGAGGCGAAGGGTGAGGCTAGGGACCTCGGTGAAGCACCTCTATGTACAATGAGTCAGGGGGTAGCGCTGGAGCACAGAGGTTTCAGGGCTGAGGGGGGCGACGCTGTGTGGCTGGAGCACTGAGGTTGGGGCATGCCGTTGCGTACCTCAGTAATACAACATCAACACCACAGTGAACCAGCGTCATCTTCAATTTATGGCACCATCGAGCAAATAACCCAGATACTAACCTCATCCAGTTCCATCACGAGATGGAAAAATTTCAGGTTCGGACCCTGATCTTTAGATCTAAACAGGCCTTGAAGTAACGCGCCACAACTCCAAAATGTGACCTTCTTTGCAGAACTGAAAGCTTCAAATTAAGTCTTTGGTAGCAAATATAGGGACAATATCTAAGTTTGAAACTAGTAAGGACATAGGCAACTCGATCTCGAATGAGGATCATAATCATTAGTTGTATCATCGAACCATCAGCAGCAACCCAGCTTTATACAACCCACAAATCTGACTTGATATGAAGTAGTTGAAGAACTCAAAACAGCAACCCCCTTCACCCATAGCAGTAGCACTTCGATCATTGAGAGAACATGATGGAGCAACAGTAGCCGAATAGGTCTAGGGCTCATGGACACCTCCCGATCAACTAGCGACCTGGACTCAGAGAACCCCTTGTGAAACTAGTTGAGATTCTCTATCAAAAATATCTATATGGAATGGATAGAAATACAAGTGTCGGCTGGGTGCAGGGCAGCGGTGGAGGGTGCGGGTAGGAGGCGCGCAAATAGAAGGAGGTCCGGCAGGGGTGTAGTGGCTGACACTGGTCAGAGGCGCAGGAGGCGCAGCTGGCTGGACGACACACAGGAGGCGGAGCATGGAAGGGGGACGTCAGGGCGTTGCACTGCTGGTGGGGGCGCGACCAGAGCAGGAGGGGTGCGGACAGGAGGCAGTGGGTGAGGGGGCGGGGGGGGGGGGGGTGCGTTGTTGGGCGATCCATCGCAGGGGTGTAGGAGGATGATCTCCAAACAGGGGGATCCAGATGGGAAGAGAGGGCACTGTGCAGGGGAGAGGATTCGCGTGATGAAGAAGGGAACACAGGAGGGGTGGCGCTGCGCATAACCCTAGCAAACTAAGGGAAAAAAAAATAAAAAAAAAATAAAAATAAAATTAAAACAATACTTGAATCAATATTAATAATAATATATCCATAATACTTATATATAAAAAAATATAATGATAATAATAATAATCACATAACATTAAATTAATAAAACCCTTCACTTTATTTAGAGAAAATTTACATTAATAATAATTTTAGTAATAATAATGGTAACAATAATAAAAATAACAACATAATAATAATAATAATAACATAATAATAATAATAATAATAATAATAATAAATCATTAATTATAATAATACTAATAATAATAATAATAATCTTACCGATAAAAATATAAATAATAAAAATCTTCATCTCACTTTAATAAGAATAATAAAATTATTAACAACAATAAAAATTTTAAATTACACAATAAATTATAAAAAAATTCATTTTAATTTTCCGAAGATAGGAGGATAGTGCCAATGCCTAGGCGAAGCTGTGTGGGGTTTCCAAAACACGCCTCGCCCAAGCGTCTAATGACATCAACTCAAAAATGCACACTTTTTGACATAACTCAAGATTTTTTTTTGGGATTCAACCCGAACCACAACACAAAATTTTTAAAAGCCAAAGAAATCATAAAATAAAATAACTAGATAGGTCAGGGTGTGACAATTCTCCCCACCCTAACGCTTTCTGCCCCCGGAAAGCAACAACAAGATCTAGACCCAAAGATAAAACTTCTTAAGTGTCACCCACCTCCAAAATTTTAAGTGCCTCCAGTTGATCGATCCAAACAGACAACGAAAACCCATGAGTTATAACTCATCCTCAAAACACAAACACCTTAACCACTACCAAACAGAACCCAAACCATCCATTTCAACCAAAGAACGGATGAACTTAAACCACCTATGACACTTATTCCCATAATCTTAATCCAACGGAACCATTGGATGTACTCTAATCCTAATGTCTACCCAAGAAGAAGAACTTAAAATTAAGTGGTTCTACATGAGACCACCTGCCACCAAAAAGATACACAAGACGAAACCTTGGTACTGACACGGGGAGGCCAGAACGAACTCCCCACCACAGGAAACAAGCCAAACTAAATTCAACGAGACCCACGATGGGCCTCCCCACTATAATGACTTAAGAAATTAACTGATCTTGAAAACTTTCCATACGGACCAAAAACCCCCACCATAAGGGGAATAAGGGAAGATCCCTACTAATAGAGCATCAAAACTACCACCACTGCCATATCAACAACGTCACACCCTTAGAAGATCACAAACCATGCCACACTAAGGAAAAATATTAAACCAAAGCCCTTTTCACCACTTGGTTTCTCTTGACTACACACCAACTTCACTCCGAAGCCTATGGTTGGAGCACTGATGATTAAAGCATCTTCTGCCTCATAGTTATAATTCAAAAATTCCCAAACATAACACGCGAACCAGAATTTCACCAAACACACTTCCAATAAAAAAATATTTCAATGAGGTTCAACAATAACCATTCAAACAACTTAAGGAAAAAAGAAACACCACAAAATGTTACAAGAGACGACCACTACATCCAGGGAACACTACAAATAGAAAACCCCAAACTGATCTCAAACATTATCCTACTCCTGCTGATAGGATTAGGTGACCTTTGACGAGCCAGGTCTGGGTTCATTGAACTTATTGGAACACCTCGGCAAAATCATTGCAAGTGACCTAGACGTCCACAGGTGTGGTAGGGTCTCAGAGCACTCAGCTACGTCGACCTCTTGTGACCCTGCCTACCACACTGGTGATAGATCAAGGCATTGCACTTTGAGAAAGGTGTCTAAAGGTATAAAGGCCTCTTGATTCCTCTATTAGAGCCACCAGCATCTGGTCGCTTCCTATTCTTTCTATTGTTATCCTCTACAATTCTTCCCAAGGTCGAGAGAGGATTCACCACCTCATGTCCTCCTTCTAACTCAGCTTTGGCCAGAAAGGATTGCCCCACAACATCCGAGAAGGTGGTTAGGTTGAGCTCTACCATGTTCGACTGCAGTTTAGGTCGGAGTCCAAACTCAAATTTCCGAGCCTTCCCGAGATCATTTGCAACAAACCATTGGTCGCACATAACTAGGTTTAAGAAACATTGATAGAATTCTAGTACTGATTCAATGCCATGCTGAACACAACAAAACTCCATCCTATTCCTTAGATTCTTCAACTCAAAAAAATATTGTTAGATAAATGAAGACTTGAAGAAATCCTATGTGATATCTTCTCAAGGCTTTCTTCGAGACACAGACTTCCACCATTTCCAGGTTGGACCTTTAAGCATAAAGGTATCCAACTTCACCTTTAATGAATCAAGAAACCCAATGAAACTAAAGTTCCTCTGAATCATCTGAAACCACTCCTCTGCCTCAATAGGATATTCTTGACCATAAAACAAGGGAGGGTTCAACTTCCAGAATTCCAAAACATAGTCTATAGGTTGATCAACCAGAGGATTTGCTAAGGGCACACCACCCAAAGCTGCACCTTGTGAATTCATCAAACTGTCATGGGGGCGAACACGAAGGAACAAGGAAACAAAGAACTTAATCAAAACATGGTCATTGCCATTTCAAATTAAAGGTTTTACAATTTCCAAAATAAAACTTTACAAAACAAATTTCAAAATTAAATAAGACCCAAATAATTCACTAGGGGAAACTAGTGCTGATGGGTGACATAGACATATGGTTGCCGGCTATATGCTAGTCACGCCACCATCATAGAGAGTAGTCTAGGGAAATGTACCCAGCTCCACATGGATTTCCAGGCCCTGCGAGCTTACATGGATACTTTCCTAATTCCCTTTTCATTTCCCAACATAAAACAATTCAAAGGAACCAAAAAGACACCAACAACCTGGACATACCTTGGTAACTCGAGTTTCGGAATGAGCAAGGGTTCATGACGTCCTTCTTATTCATACCCCTCAAGTCCTGACAATTCTACTCCTTCTACCATGACAACCCCAAATAATGATGGGTGCTCTGAAAAACAAGGTCTGCTCAAGAGTCGACCTTCTCTAATACCATTTTGTCATGAACCAACCCAGGTCGACCTTGAACCGGTCACCCGTGCCGATCCACGACAAGTCCTGAGAGGCGTTCCTGATCCTTCGGGGCTGGCGACAAGTGCCAAGGCATAAACATAGAACAACAGGGGAATGATTTCACCTAAATAAAAAAACTAAGAATCAAAAATAAAATAAAACACTGCAAAATAAATAAATGACACGAAAGAGAAAAAACAGCCAACAAAACATACTAACCTGACCACGACCAAAAACCCTCATGACCTTGAGAGTCGCTCACCAGTCCAATACCAACTCTTTCCCCCGGCGAGAAAACTCGATTCGAACCTGCAACATAAACTAAGAACATGAAAACACGACGGGTGTGAGTATTAAAACTCAGTAGGCATGCCCAACAAACTATCCCCAAAGCACTACCTTTAAATAAAGAATTTACTAATTCCATGTTTGAAATAAATTATATAAAATATGGGTTTTCACACACACTTACATTTCTAAAATAAATAACAGTCCATTACCCTTTTTAATTTAAAAATAAGTTTAATGTTTCAAGGAAAAAGGTGCATTGCATTTTTTTAAAAATGCATTTTCACGAACAATTTAGAAATCCAAAACCTAGTTGTTAGTTAAGAGAAAAACCACACACAATACACAATAAGGGCAATGGGAAAGTAGCAAATGAGGACCAGAAACCAAACTAGGCCCCATAATCGTCCGCCACATACAAATAAGCACTAAAGAAAACATGGGTTGCACCTAAGAGCTCGTGAACAATCCAGAACGTACTATACGTGTGACTCATCCTGAAGGCATGCCTACTCTCGATGACATCATAACACCCAAACGCTCGATGTTTCCCTACCTGGCCTAACTGAGGATCCCAATCCCCTAGTAGAGAAAAGTTCGTACTAAGGGCCACTAGCCAATGCATATTCTAAACTAGTGCATCAATCGTTCTCAGAATATTCACTTACTATGACAGATTCCCATGTCAACACGTGTAATAAAAAAGAAAGGGGTGACTCAACAATGTCAATCAAGTAACCAGTCATGATGCACAAACATCACACACAAAAACTCACACAATCGACGTACACAATAAGATCACCCCTGAGTCACCCCAAAGAAAGTTTTTCAAAATAACTTATTTTATTAAAGTTCCAAACGGGTCTTATGAAACTTTAAAAAGAAACACCATTTCTCAAGAGAAACCAAATCATTTACTCATGCATCAGAAGAAAACATTTACCAACAAACCAGAACCACACTTGAAAATCTGTGAATTACGATCAAAGGCCAAACGAGCATTCTTTCAATATTGTGTGTTAATTCATCAAGAAAATAATTCAAGTTCCATGTATAAAATAAACATCTTCGTTTACATCAAGCAATTATTCGAAAATTAATTATTTAATGCTATTTATCTTTTATTGAAAATCAGTGAAATATCAAGAAATTAATAAATTCTAAATTTAGAAGTGAGTGAGTGGGGGACCAACCTCAACTTGCAGCTTGATTATGACAAAGTGAAACGTCTCACACTTGCCCAAAAACTCACCTCAACACCAGAGCAGGCGAAATTGGGTGAACTGAAACCGCTCGCCTTCGGTGGTGGGCATTCATCGCACGCCCAATTGAGAACAAGGCACACGACTTCTCATGCGAACGAAGGTGACACGGGAGCCGAAAGAGCTGGTTGTTCTGCCCTAGAAGGCCGAAAAGGGGTTAAGGGGTGCTGAAAAAGTCGCAGGTAGAGGGGGAGCATGATCGGGAAGGGTGCATGGCCGGTTAGAGCACTACCACAAAACTGGGTTTCCGCAGCACCACCTTTTAACAGTGCTAATAATGGAGGGCTTTTAACAGCGCTAAAAAAAGCGTTGTTAAATATGGTCATTTATCAGCGTTTTTTTTTGCACTGTTAAAGGGGACCCCTTTATCAGCACTTTTTTAGTAGCGTTGATAAAAGGGGAATTTTATCAGTGCTTGTTTCTAGCGCTGATAAATTTCAAAAAAGAAATCATGGAAAATAATATATTGTTATATAAGTATATTTATATTGATATAAATATAATATATATTTTTTAAATATGTTTCAGATATGTATAAATAGACTATTACATTTAATATATACAAAATTTAGTGAAAATGACTTTAAAATATTTTAAAAAATATCATTAATTAATAATTTTCTAATTATCATTGATTAATAATCATTTAATAACAATTTGAAGATACAAAAAATCAAAAAAAATAATAAAAGATCTAAAATAAGTTGAAAATGTAACTCAAACTTTAAACGACCATAACTTTTGATCCAGGTGTCCATTTGAGCTCTACATCATATCAAATCGAAGCTGGCGATGATCTCTACACATTAATGACTCAAAGGTACCTTCTGCAACATTTTTAAGGCCAAAAAGTCCCATAAGGCCTCCAAAATTGAGTTTTTAGTTGGGATACCCCAATTTTTTAACATTCAAACAGGTATAACTTCTCATTCGGATGTTCGCTAGGCTTTTACCACATATCATATTGAAGATTGTTTCATTTTCTTCGATTTGACTAGTTCTGGAGTTGAAACAAACTTCTGGATTAGAATTTATGGTCATTTTAAAATTCTATGGCTTTTCAGATACACATATATATGTATTTATTCGTAAATATATATGTGTGTGTGTGTGTGTGTTTGTGTGTATGTGTGTGTTTGTGTGTGTGTGTGTGTTGTATATATGTATTTATGTATGTATTTATTTATAAGAAAACATAAAAAAACATATTTTATAAATGTATTTAAAACTAATCTTATAAATATGTATTAATATAAAAATAAATATATGAATAAAGAATTGTAACTAAAAATAAATATATAAATAAATATAAATATATATTAATATATGAATAAATATATATATACTAATATATAAATAAATATATATGTATTAATATAACTAAATATATTTATATTAATATGAATATATATTAATATATGAATAAATATAACTATATATATATAAAAATAAAAATAAATATATGTTAATATATGAATATATATATATATGTATATATATATGTGTATTAATATAACTAAATATATTTATATTAATATGAATCTATATTAATATATGAATAAATATAACTATATATATATAAATAGATATATCATTAAATGGAGAAAAAACAAAATGGATTAGTGGTAAAGGTGCAGGCGTGCAAGGGTGGAGGTCACGGGTTCGAGTTCTGGTGGAAGTAGGGAGGGACGCACGGGCAAGGGGGGTTGCGCGGGCAAGGACAGTGCACCGGAGAGTGGGAGGGGGTCCTCCTAGTGCTGATAAAAGGGGATTCAAGCGTTGTTAAAAGCTCCCCCGAGCATTGTATTTTATTTTTAACTTTTTTTTAATTTTTTTTGACTTTTATCATTGCTAAAAAAGGAACTGATAATTGGGGTCTTTTATCAGCGCTAAAAAAACACTGATAAAGGACCATTTTATCAGTGCTAATAAAAGGGCCTTTATTAGAGCTTTTCTAAGCACCGATAAAAGGGACCCCCCCTTTATCTTCGCCTCGATTAACAGTGATTTTTTAGCACTATTAATGCCCTTTTCTAGCGCTGATAAATGCTATATTTGTAGTAGTGGAGGGCCCGCGACAGGTCAGAAGGCGTGAGACCGGAGAGCACCGGTTGGTCGGAGCTACGTGGTGGTGGTCTAAATGAGATCCTATAGGTTGGAGGTGGGTGTGCGCGGGTCAAACGGAGTGAGGAAAGGGGTCGGCAGTACCGGTAGGGAGGATTGCTGGCCGGAAAAAGTGGCCGGCAGAGATGGAGGGCTACCAGCAAGGGCGGCGTTGGCTGAAAAGGGAGACGGTAGTCGAAGGGTTTGTGGTCGGAGGGCGTGGGGAAGCCCGAGGCAGACATTGGGATGACGAGGCCAGAAAAGGAGGTCTACGGCCTTCTCGTGCGGGGAGATTGGACAGTGTATGGCCGGAGAGGCGAGTTCGGTGTGGGCGAAGCAGGGTGGCAGCCGGGAGGCCGGAGGCGAAGGGCCGAAGGTCGAGGTGGATGGGGTGAGTCCTGCAGGGGCCGATAGAGGTTGAGGGTGAGGCTAGGGACCTCAGTGAAGCACCGTTGTGCACAATGAGTCAGGGGTAAGAACTAGAGGGCGGAGGTGCTGATGCCGAGCGGGGCACCGCTGCGAGGTTGGAGTGCTGAGGCTGGGGGGTGCCATTGAGAACTTCAGTACAACATCATCAACACCACATTGAACCAGCATCATCTTCAATTTATGGCACCATCGAGCAAAGAACCCAGATAACAGCCTCTTCCAGTTCCATCACCAAATGGAAAAATTTCAGGTTCGGACCCTGATCTTCAGATCTAAAAAGGCCTTGAAGTAACGTGCCAGAACTCCGGAATGTGACCTTCTTTGCAGAACGAAAAGCTTCAACTTAAGTCTTTGGTAGAAAATGTAGGGACGATATCTAAGTCTGAAACTAGTAAGGACATAGGCGACTCAATCTCGAATGAGGATCATAAGCAGCAGTTGTATCATCGAACCAGCAACAACAACCAGGATTCATACAACCCACAAATTTGACTTGATATATAGCAGTTGAAGAACTCAGACCAGCAACCACCTTCACCCATAGCAGTAACACTTCTATCATTGAGAGAACACGATGGCGCAGTTTCAGCTGAATAGGTCTATGGTTCATGGACACCTCCCGATCAACTGGAGACCTGGACTTAGAGAACCCCCTGTGAAAACAGTTTAACTTCTCTATCTAAAATGTCTATATCGAATGGACAGAAGCACGAGTGTCGGCTAGGTGCGGGGCAGCGCCAAAGGGTGTGGGTAGGAGGTGCGCAGCTGGAAGGAGGTCCGGAGAGTGTGCGGTGGTTGGCGCTATTCAAAGGCACAAGAGGAGCGGCTGGCTGGACGACGTGCAGGAGGCGGAGCATGGAAGGGGGACGCCGGGGCGGCGCACTACTGGTGGGTGCGTGACCAGAGCAGGAGGGGTGCAAATAGGGGGTAGTGGGCGGGGGAGTGTGTAGCTGGGTGGTCCATAGCAGGGGTGCAAGAGGCTGATCACCAAGACAGGGGGATCCAGCTGGGAGGAGAGGGCACTGTGTAGGGGAGAGGATCTGCGCAATGAAGAAGGGAGCACAGGAGGGGCGACATTGTGCATAACCCTAGCAAATTAAGGGGAAAAGAAAAAAATCATAATAATAAAAATTAAAATAAAATAAAAACATTACTTGAATCAATATTAATAATAGTATAGCCATAATACTTATATATAAAAAAATATAATGATAATAATAATAATCACATAACATTAAATTAATAAAACCCTTCACTTTATTTAGAGATAAATTACATTAATAGTAATTTTAGTAATAATAATGGTAACAATAATAATAATAACAACATAATAATAATAATAATAATAACAACAACATAATAATAATAATAATAATAATAATAATAATAATAAATCCTTATTTATAATAATACTAATAACAATAATAATAATCATACCGATAAATATATAAATAATAAAAATCTTCATTTCACTTTAATAAGAATAATAAAATTATTAACAACAATAAAAATTTTAAATAACACAATAAATTACCAAATTTATTCATTTTAATTTTTCAAAGATAGGAGAATCGTGCCGATGCCTAGGCGAAGCCGCGCGATATTTCCAAAATGCACCCCGCCCATGCTCCCAACGACGTCAACTCAAAAACACACACTTTTTGATGTAACTCAAGATTTTTGTTTGGGATTCAACCCGAA
Organism: Viscum album; assembly: GCA_963277665.1. Lineage (NCBI taxonomy): Eukaryota > Viridiplantae > Streptophyta > Magnoliopsida > Santalales > Viscaceae > Viscum > Viscum album. The sequence goes on from OY728151.1 coordinate 904,681,530, forward strand.
CCTCAACAAAAAAAAATTAAAAGCCAAATAAATCATAAAATAAAATAACTAGACAGGTCAAGGTGTGGAATGATTTATTACCATGATGTTTCAATTATATGTTGAAATGGTATTTTTTTATGAACAAGGTTTCATTATTATGTGCACAATTTTTATATTTTAAAAGTTATTTTTTTACAAAAAATGGAATTTTGAAAACATTAATGTGTTTTTCTCAAGGGTTCACTTGAGTTGTCAATTTTTTTATTCGTGATATGTTCCTTCGACATATTTATGTTGGGTTGATCCCATTATAGCTCAATATATGTAGGGTCGTGACCATTATAGCTCAAGATATGTTGGTTTGAGCCCATTATAGCTCATGATATGTTGGATTGATCCCATTGTAGCTCAAGATATGATGGGTGAGCCCCATTATAGCTCTCCAATGCATTGGGTACTCTGGAGATGGAAGTTGACGAAATGGTTATTCTATGTATAAGGGTGATTGCAAGTGTGATATAGTAAATATGTCCCAAGGAAACTACATGATGTTTCTATGCATGCTTATGAGTTTTCAAGAAAAGTGTTTTTAAAGGGTTTTCATGTTTCCACTGGACTAACGTTTTTTCGTTATTTATGTACATTACTGAGCTTTTTGTGCTCATCCTATGTTTTTTAAAAAAAAAATTATAGGTTTTCTTAGATGTTCAATGGACAGTTAAGGTGCTGCTGTAGATGAATCCAATTAGTTATATTGTAATTATTTTTGTAACTCTGATTCAATAAATGTAAGTTTTTTTCTAATTCTAAAAAATCTAGACCGGAAAAGGTCCTCATTTGTATAATGTACTGAGTATTTTTTAGTTATCTATTATACAAAAAAAATACATAGCATGTTTTAGTATTTAATCTGGAAGTGTGGGTTCTGGACTTTACAGTTGGTATTAGAGGAACGGTATAGACAACTTTGGAGATTAGAAATTGTCATTTTTTTAGAAAAATTTAAGTGATAGTGTTTACTTTTAAACTTTTAGTTAATTAAGTACACATGATAGAATAGTTTTTCATAATTATCAATATGGAAATTCAGAAATATAAGTACAATGAATGAATTGCGAGGGCACAATTCATTTAAAGGGGGATAATGTAACATCCCATGATTTTAAAAGGAAACACTATATACTTAAATGAACTACTAAATATTACGTGACCTTTATAAACTAACCATTACACATAATTTTTCCACTTCAGTGTTTTGAATTTCAAAAAATGGACATACACGGTTGTAATCAGTAAGTTTTTTGAAGTCTCATAGAACAAAATTATTTTTTAGTGAGTAGTAACCCACCCTTATGAATAGTAACAGACCCTTATGAATAGTAACATGACCCTTAAGAAAGTAATGTACATTTATGAATAGTAAATTGACCTTAATGTATAGTAATTTACCCTTATAAATAGTGACTTGACCCTAATGAATAGTAATGTGCCCTTATGGATAGTAAATTCACCAATGAAATTATAAATAAAACTTATCCATTTTATAAGTGTAAATATGATATAATTATATCATAATATAAATAAATAAATAATTTAAATGAAAATTTATTTTCATAAATTTTATTCATAAATAATTATTTTTATGACTTATGATTGTAAGATAATTTTAAGATACCTCAAGTAATTTTTCAAAGTGTTAGAAAAGCAGTTTTAATTTTAAAATCGTATTTTTCAAGTAAATTGTGATTTTATTTAAATATTAAATTAATAATGCATAGAAAATTATTTTTATAAAATGGAGTTCTTTTTTGGATTCTACACATTGAAAAATGGTTGGGGTGAATTTTTGATAATTTTCTGAAATACTTGAATTTTTTATGAATAGTGAAATATGATAATTTAAAAATTAAGCTAAATACTTGATTTATGGAGTCATGGAAGATGTTTTTCTTATTTAGGCACACTTATCTCGAACTTACATGCACTTATTACTATTTTTGGTCTTGTAATCATAACTATTTCTTGTCTTGATGGAAATTAATAAACTAATGATTAAAATATTAAGAAAATCCTCATCTCCTCCACTATAAATACCACCCCTCCTTACCTATTCTCTTCACTCCTCTCAAGACTTTTTCCTTGTAAAAGATCTGATAAAATTCACTCCCAAGACCCTCCCTTACATCCAAGACCTTCTGGTCTCACCAAAATTCCAAAATCAATGACCTTAAGGTGGATCTCAAGGAGAAGAGATCAAGAGGTAAAAATGCACTTTCATGTTCTTGTGTTTTCTTTTCAATTATCTTTATTTTCTTATACTATCTTCACCTCCCATTATCCAAGAGGCGTTAAAACTATATTATCATAAATATACTTTAATTTTATATTGTTTATGGAAAAAATTATGCATCAATCTATTCTCCCATCTCTTTTATTTTAAGAATGAAAACATCGTTCGTGAGGTGCTGATTTACCACCTTCATGGACAACATACTTTCATCATTTAATTAAACCTTTAGTCTGGTCATGAAACCATTATTATGGTTTAACCAGAGTATATTATATTTATTACAACCTATTTAATGTTCTAAAACTAGTATATATACATGATACCAATTCATTCGACAAAACTTGTTCGTAATTATCGAAGAACCGCCAAAATGACCTAAACGAATATCATTAATGTTTTATATAATGATTCATCCTCATAACATGTAAACAAAATGATTTATGTAATAATTTAATTCTTTTTAAACATGGTAATAACATAACATTTTACTTCTGGATTTTCTCTTCCATTCGACAAGAAGATACGTTACGAACTGACCATTGAAACAATGTAAAGAACTCAACCGAAACAATGTAAATTACAAAATATTACTAATTAATGGGTGAAATGATGTTATAAAATGATAATATAAGGTTTTATAAACATTATTATGATTATTTAAAATGTTAATAACACTCTTTTAACTACTATACAGGATGTTTAAACAAGTTTTAAGTAAGATAAAACTAGGGTAAGGAAAATCTTAACCAAATTTCCATTCTTTTGGTTAACCTTATACTTTATTCATTATGTGGTATTGAGATTATTTGTGTGATGATTTTTTGTATATATTATGTTATATTACCTGTATTTACAGTGGATAAACATATCCATTCCATTCTATTAATTCTCACTCCAATTATATTTGTAAGGGACTTTCCTTTTAAAATCATTTTAAAAGTCTCTTTAATGAAATTCAAAAAGATTATTTATATGGCATGAGTAGTTCTGCTGATTTCATGATGCTTTATTACTATTATTGAAAGAGCACTGTCATGGGTGCCCTCAAATGATTAGTGATTTTGGGGTACTTAGGTGCAGCAGAGTGGCTGACCAAGGTCGTCTCTCAAAGGAGGAAGTGAATTTAACAACTTATTAAAGGTATTCTAAAAAAAATAAAATAGAATAGAATAAAAAAACTAATTTAATGGATTGGGGTTTGTTATAGTTTATGAATCTATAAGAAGTTTTCTGGAAGAAGATTGTATATTTTTTTGTTTTTAGTTTTGAAATGAAGTTTGATTGAAATGACACAACAAAAAGATATTTTTTTAGAAATCTATTTTAAAATGCGTAATCGATATAACTCTAACTATTCATTAACTTATTAATAATTATCATTAAAATCAATATCCACTTAATTATGATCCCCTAATTTGTTATCCCTCGAACCCTACGAGAGTTAACTTAACCACAAAGATGAAATTACTTAAACCCTAGGCTAGCTTCGGAACACGCAATCGCAACACCCTGCTTTGATTGTTGTTCTAAGGATAGCTTATGGTCAGTGGTTAATTATAGCACATATCCATTATAGAAATGAGGATGAATTATGTTTAGGGATTATATTTGAACTCTACAAATTTATCCCGTGTGGTCTTGTATTGCCGATTAAGATTACGCTCTCACAATTTACACAAAATCCCGACCTCGCGTGTTTTGTGTTAATTGTTAAATTGCTTGCTTAGTTTCTTACAATTTAAAAACACAATTCATGGATCATATTATGTGAATTACAGTAGCTCATTGATTCAAAATAAATGAATGAAAAAGTATAGAGGTCGATCAATTACTAAAAGGAACTACTTTTCCATGGGCGGTGTAGTCATTGTGGAGACGTTTTGCATAAGAAAATGATTGAAAGGGTAGAACCCAATCTTGTCTCCACTCTTGATTCCAACCCAATTAATAATATTAATAGAAGAATAATAGGGAAGAACACAGAAGATTATTTGAAGAAAAATTCAAGAAACAAAAATGAAATAAAAGAAATACAAAGAAGAGGTGGGAGAGGAGAGCCTTTTTGGAAGAGAGGTTTTCACAAAGGCTTAGTTCTTCCAAGAGTTTTGAGGGGCTCCCAAGAGACACCCTTTCGCCCACACCTTAACAAAGCCTCGAACAGACCTCTTAAAGAGTTAAAACCCCCTTTAAATAGATTTTTTGAGGGCTAGGGATACATAACTTTTTAAGTGTGAAATGAAAAACTCGGCCAAATATTTTATTCCAAGTTGAACCGCCTATTTGACCTCCAAAACGCATGAATTGACCTGCCTTCCAGAAGGATTATTTGTGACAAATCATGTTCCCGAGATTTCCTCAAACTTTGGTCTCAATACAATCCCGGATGAAGAAGATATGACCCAAATACAGAACCCATGTCCATTCTGCCAAGTCCAGCCCACCATTGTCTTAATGTCCCATTTACTCCATCCAAATTCACTTATAAGCTCTAGTGTCCTGAATTAAAGTTGTAAAAAAATTAAGTTAGGAACACTGTTACAAAATTGAAAATTCAAATAATAAATATAAAAATATTTATCTTCGAAATACTACAGTGCACTATAAAGGGTAAAACTGAAATTTTCACCAAATTTTCAAATGAATGATCAAATCCCAAATATTTTATAAATAAACATATTTAACACAATTTGAGGAAATTATATCATTTATTATCAACAAAATATTCAACAAAATAGTGTTTTATCAACTCCCCCACACTTACCCTTTTGCACTCCTGGGCAAAACCTCATGTCAAGTAAACATCAATATCAAATCAAAACCAATTTTAAAACACATATCATTGGGATCCATCAATTCCGCACCAAGAATCAAAAGATATCATGCCTCATAAAAAACCTTATTTCAAGTTCTCTATCAATATCATTCAATATATTTCCACTTCATTTATCCTCCCATGCACAAAACACTTACCTCGCTTGAGTTTTCTCTCATCACTCAAATATCAATTTTTTTTGCAATGTCTTTCTCATCCAAACTCATACAAGGGTCACCATAGGCTTGATAGATTACCACATCGCTACCCGATGTGAGTCAAGGACATATGTTTATCATGAGGACTTTTCAGGGTTGTTCTGTGACTTTCAGTTGGTAGGATTTATATGTGAAAAATCCTGAGGCTGAATATGGAGGGATTGACTCTTTTTGAAGAAAAATTGCATTAATCTAATTTTCACTTAAATATGGCCTTCTCCTCAATCCACATAGTATCAATTCAGCTCCATCATCATGAAAAGTCATGAAAAGTTTACACCATTCTTCATTTTAGCATAAAAAATTGTCAATCTTCTCAAACATGATTTTCTTGAAAGCTCCAGATAGGCACATCTTTCCACCTCAATTAGAAGCTCCAGAAAAGGCACAACTTCACTTGTCATGAAAGCTCCAGAAAAGGCACAAATTTCAATATAATGACTTTCTTCAGCAGCAAACACATCTCTTCAGAATTTAATTTTCCTCCCAAAGTATCACAAAATGTAGTAGCACAACACAAGACAACTTCCCCCACACTTAAGCTCAACTAGATTATGCAATTTCACTTCAAGAGTTGGTTGGATAGAGAAAATTGGCTTGTAATGTGGCTAACCTAACAGGCTGTTCATGGATTCTAAGGGCTACAAGGATTAAATATTCAAGGTATGCCATTATAAAAAAGGATTCTTTGAAATAGGGTCTTTGATACCAAACAAATGCCTCAATCATTTAAACATATGTACCTCAAACCCTCAAGTCTTGATAGGAATAGATCAAATTCTGGTTAAATCAAGCATGGTTTGGTTCTCTCAAGAAGTGAGGTGAATGTAAAGAATATGAAAATAATGGTTCAGAAGCCTCATAGGAAAGTGATTTCAAATATAAAGACAGTGAGATGTGGCATGGGATTCAAAATTCAGTGTACTTTTCATTAAATTACTATATATTTGAACTTGAAACAAAGTCATTTCAGCATTCATTTAATCTTAGTTTCAAGGGGTAAATTGTTTCACTTATTGATAAAGATTTAAAAATGGTGATGATAATCATTTCAGCTCAAAAGTTTCAAAAACACAAAGAAAATTGAAAAATAAACACACAAAATTTGAAAAACACACAGTTTTGTTTTGTTTTTTTTAAATAGGAAAACAATTTAAATTACTAAACTAAAAGCTTCCCTCCCCCACACTTAAAATATTTCATTTTCCTCAATGTGAACCCATGAGATGATATATGCACATGAAATGAAGAATATTTAAATAGGACAAATAATATAAAAGTGAAAGGGTTAGGAACATCCTGATGTGCTCAAGTGATGATAGGGTCATGTAGTGTGATAAAATCCACTGCATCAGTAGGATGTCCCTCAATGTATCTCTTCAAACGTTGCCCATTGAATGTAAAGCTCCTTCCAGCGTCCTCTTGTGTGATCTCCAATGCACCATAAGGAAAAACATTAGATACAATATAAGGACCTAACCATCTGGAATGCAACTTACCAGGCATCAGCTTCAGTCATGAACTGTAGAGAAGGACTTTATCTCCAACATGAAAATCCCTTTGTTGGATCATTTTGTCATGAGCTGCTTTTGATCTTTCCTTGTAGAGCCTTGAGTTCTCATATGATGACAGTTGAATCTCCTCAAGCTCTTGAATTTGCAACTTCCTTTGAATTCCAGCTTGGGCCAAATCCATGTTGCATTTCTTTATAACCCAATATGCCTGATGCTCAACTTCCACTGGGAGATGACATGATTTCCCAAAAACAATATGAAATGGGGACATACCAATGGGGGTATTGTAAGCTGTCCTATAAGCCCACAATGCATCATCCAAGCGCTTGCTCTAATCCTTCCTATTTGGCTGCACAGTTTTCTCCAAAATTTGTTTCAACTCACGATTTGAAACCTCAGCCTGGCCATTTGTTTGGGGGTGGTATGGTGTTGATGTTTTGTGTGTCACCCCATACTTCCGAAGGAGGGAAGAAAAATTCCTATTGCAAAAATGTGTCCCTTGGTCACTGATGATGGCCTTTGGTACTCCAAACCTGCAAAAAATCCGTGCCTTCACAAAATCCACTACAACATGAGAATCATCAGTCCTGGTGGCCTTGGCCTCCACCCATTTACTCACATAATCAATAGCAACCAAAATATACAAAAATCCAAATGAACTAGGAAAAGGACCCATAAAATCAATGCCCCATACATCAAAAATCTCACAGAATAGTATGGGTTGTTGGGGCATCTCATGTCTCCTAAAAATATTCCCAGTGTGTTGGCAATGAGAGCATGACTTACAAAACACATGGGCATCATGGAACAAGCTAGGCCAATATAATCCAGAGTCCAAAACCTTCCTAGTTGTCCTTTGGGGTCCAAAGTGTCCACCACAAGCAAGTGTATGACAGAAATGAAAAACAGACTCAAACTCATGATCAGGAACACACCTCCTAATGACTTGGTCACTAAACATGCGCCAGAGGTAAGGATCATCCCACACATAAAACCTAGACTCACTTTTTAATTTTTGGACTTGATGTTTCTTTAAATTTGCAGGGATTTCAGAGGAAACAATGTAATTAACTAAATCAGCATACCAAGGATGTGTACCTGAGATGGTATAGAGATGCTCATCGGGGAAAGTGTCCCGAAGTGGTACCGGGTCCAAGGTGTCATCCTCTAGTGTGTGAGTAAGCCTACTCATGTAGTCTGCCACCAAATTCTCTGAACCCTTCTTGTCCTTTATCTCAATATCAAATTCCTGAAGAAGGAGCATCCATCGAATCAGCCTGGGCTTTGCATCTGGCTTCTTTAGGAGGTACCTCAAAGCTACATGGTCAGAAAAAACAACTACTTTATAGCCCAATAAATATGAATGGAATTTATCTAAATCAAATATGACAGCAAGAAACTCCTTTTCTATGGTTGTGTAATTTGATTGGGCTGAATCCAGTGTCCTCGATGCATAGGCGATCACATGTGAACGTCTCTCCACCCTCTGAGATAAGACCGCTCAAACCGCGAAGTTGGAGGCGTCACACATAAGCTCAAAAGGAATCTCCCACCGTGGGGGTTGTATGATAGGTGGAGTGGTCAGACGTTGTTTTAGCTCATCAAATGAATTCCTGCAAGAAACATCAAACACAAAATCAGAATCCTTTTGAAGTAATCTTGACATAGGAAGAGCAATCTTACTAAAATCTTTGATGAAGTGCCGATAAAACCCTGCATGCCCTAGGAAAGATCTAATATCACGCACACATGTAGGATATGGAAGGGATGAAATAATGTCTATCTTAGATCTATCAACCTCTATCCCGTGTTTTGACACTACATGCCCTAATACAATGCCTTGCTCTACCATGAAATGACACTTTTCAAAGTTCAGGACCAGATTCTTCTCAATACAATGATTCAATACCTTTCCCAAACTCATTATAAATTCATCAAATGAGGATCCATACACTGTAAAATCATCCATAAATACCTCCATGTAGGTCTCAATAAAATCAGAAAAAATACTCACCATGCATCTCTGGAAGGTACCCGGGGCATTGAAAAGTCCAAATGGCATCCTCCGGTAGGCAAATGTGCCAAAGGGACATGTGAATATAGTCTTCTCCTGATCCTCTGGAGCTATAGTAACCTGAAAATATCCAGAAAATCCATCCGAAAAACAATAGTGTGTCTTCCCAGCTAGTCTCTCAAGCATCTGATCAATAAATGGGAGGGGGAAATGGTCTTTGCGAGTGGACTGATTTAGTTTCCTATAATCAATACACACACGCCAACTATTTTTCACCCTCATTGGAACTAACTCATATTTCTCATTTTTAACAACAGTAACACCACTCTTCTTAGGAACAACCTGAATAGGACTTACCCACTGAGAATTTGAAATGGGATAGATTATACCTGCCTCGAGCAATTTTTCAACCTCTTTTTTAACAACTTCTAGGAGGGTAGGATTGAGTCTCCTTTGTGGTTTTCTCACCGGTTTATCCCCATCCTCCAAGAGAATCCTATGCATGCAATTGGAGGGGCTAATAACTGAAATGTCATCCAAGGTCCACCCAATCGCCCTGATGTTCTCCCTCAAAATATTCAAAAGATTTTATTCATGTTCAAAAGGTAGATTGTTAGCAATGATAACAGGTAATATCTCACCACTCAAAAAATATGAGTATTTCAGATTTGGCGGCAATGGCTTGAGTTCTAATGAAGGAGGGTGTAGTATGGATAGAGATATTGAAGGAACTGAAATATGTGCACAAAGAGCATCAGTATCAGAATAGACATCATCAAAATCAGAGAATAAAGCATCAAATCCATCAGCATACTCAATAGCCATGTCATAATCAGAGTGAACATGATCAAAATCAGAATATGATTCCATTTCAAAATCAAATCTTAGAGAGTCTTTTTCCTTAGAAACGGGTGTAGAAGTACTCTTAGACATCAAACTAGAACCAATACTCATAATCTCCCTAAGCATAGGACAATACAATTCCATGGGGTTTTTACTTAGTGGTTCAAAATGGGAGATAACAAAAGCAGAATGGTCCTCTGAGGGGTACTTCATAGAATTCATAACATTAAATATCACAACTTCATCTCCAAATTACATGGAAAGTGTACCCTCATTGACATTTATGATAGTTTTTGCAGTTTTGAGGAAGGGCCTGCCTAAGATAATGGGGGAATGAGAACTTACCTGATCATCCTCCATGTTAAGAACATAGAAGTCTACTAGAAAGATCATGTCTCTTACCCGGACAAGTACATCCTCAAGGACTCCCGCTGGATATGCCGTAGCTCTATTCGCCAATTGCACCACTACTCTTGTTAGCTTCAACTCACCAACCTGCAAGGAAGAGAATATAGAGTGAGGCATCACATTTATTAAAGCTCATAAATCACAAAGAGCATCAGAGAAGTGCAACTCCCCTGTGGTACATGGGATAGTGAATGTCCCGGGATCCTTGCACTTTATTGGCATTGATATAGTTGGTGTAATGAGTGCTGAGACATTCCTTCCAAGGTTTATCCTCTCATTTCCCTTGATCCCTCTTTGATTGGTACAAAGTTCTTTTAATAATTTCGCATACCTTGGAATTTTCTAAATGGCTTCAAGTAGAGGAATGTTGATCTCCACACACTTGAATGTGTCCAAAACCTCCTTTTTCATTGCTTCTTCAGCCATCTTATTGGTTTGAACAACCCTGTTTGGAAAAGGAAGGGGTTTAGGAGGAACATCATCAATCTTTTTCTTACCTTTATCTTTCTCCTTGGATTGCTCATCAGTTGGTATGGAATGCGGATTCTTTGGAGTTGAGGTGAATCCCGGTGGAATGGTAGGTACAGATGTATCGTTCATTTGCTTCCCACTTCTCAATGTGATGACACTAACATTCCCCTTTTGATTTGGAGTGGGTTGGGAAGGTAGATTTCCGTAATTCTTACTTACAAGTTCATGGAGGGCAGTGGCAATCTGGCTCATTTGAGTCTTCAACTCTCTCAGATCCGAACCTTGACTCTTTAGCTCATTCTGTTGATTAAGAACAATTTGTTTCTAAAGATCATCAGTGTTAGAGTCTACCTTTGGTGGAGGATTCCCTTGTTGCTGACTTTTTGATGTTTGAGCTTCAAATCTCCTTTGGGGTTGTTGGAAACCCTGTTGGTAAGGCGGAGGCTGCTGGAAGTTTTGTTGAAAGGGTGGACTTTGTTGTTGTCCAGAGCCATACCTCATGTTCAATTGATCTTTCCACCCTTGGTTGTATGCTGGATCAAACTTCTTTTGGGAATATGGTTGTTGTTTTTGTTGCTGATATGGTCTCCCAGGGAACACTATTGCACAATCTTCTGTTTCTTTGAGTTGTGGGCAACAGTCAGTTGGGTGGCTTGTATCAGTGCAAATACCGCAAGGCCTTGAAGGAGGGGGTAGACATGTATTTTATGACAAAGCAATTTGCCTCACCATAGTGGTCAATTCTTCCAAATTGGTATCAAGCAAATGAATTTCAAGCGAAGAAGGACTTACCTGATGTACTCCCCTGACATGTGGTGTACCTCTATGGCCAAATTGTTGGGAGTTTTGGGCCATTTTGTCGATCAATGCACGTGAGGCTGATGGTGTTTTGTCCACCAATGCTCCTCTAGCTTCAGCACCCACCATGCTCCTCTCCATGGGTGTGAGTCCTTCATAGAAGTACTGAATGAGGAGTTGCTCACTGATTTGGTGATGCGGACAGCTTGCACACAACTTCTTGAATCGCTCCCAGTACTCATACATTGACTCCCCTTGTGCTTGCTTGATCCCCGATATCTCCTTTCGAATGGAAGTGGTCCTTGATGCTGGAAAAAATCTCTACAAGAAAAGACGTTTCAAATCGTTCCAACAAGTTACATCTTCGGGTTGTAAATAATACATCCAGTCTTTTGCAGCTCCATCAAGTGAGAATGGGAATTCTCTTAATTTGATTTGATCTTCAGAAACATTTCTTGGTTTAGGGGTTGAGCAAACCACATTAAATTCTTTCAAATGTTTATTGGAATCCTCACCAGAGAGGCCATGAAACTTTGGAAGTAAGTGAATTAACCCAGATTTTAGTTCAAAATCTGATTCAAGATTTGGGTATGCAATACAATTTGGTTGATAATTAATATCAGGTGCAGCCAATTCTCGAATGGTTCTATTTATTTCATTTCCATTATTTTCAGCCATTGGTTCCTCTTTTATGTTTTAATTTGAATTGATTCCAATTTCAATGTTTCCAGAAGAGAGGAATTCACCAACTGGTTGAATATTGAAACTTCTCGTAGACTGAGAGTGTCTGATTCGTTCCCTAAGGCTGCGTTCAATCTCAGGGTCAAGATCTAATAGATCTTTGGGATTAGTTCCTGTCATCAATAAATGAAAGATGAGAAGTAGGAAAGTGAACCATAGTAAAATAAAAATTAGAAGTTTGAGTTGATGGTCCAAAAAGAAGTAGAAGGAAATAAAAGAAGGAAAAAAATCAGATTGGGTAAAGATGGAAGAAAGAAGAGAGGAAGAGAATTAAAATGTAAAACAAAATAAATACCTCTAATTGGTTGAAATAATTACTTGCCTCCCCAGCAACAGTGCCAATTTGAAAGATCACTGTCGTGGGCGCCCTCAAATTATTAGTGATTTTGGGGTACTTAGGTGCAGTAGAGTGGCTGACCAAGGTCGTCTCTCAAAGGAGGAAGTGAATTTAACAACTTATTAAAGGTATTCTAAAAAAAATAAAATAGAATATAATAAAAACAGTAATTTAATGGATTGGGGTTTGTTATAGTTTATGAATCTAGAAGAAGTTTGCTGGAAGAATATTGTATATTTTTTTGTTTTTAGTTTTGAAATGAAGTTCGATTGAAATGACACAACAAAAAGATGTTTTTTTAGAAATCTATTTTAAAAGGCGTAATCGATCTAACTATACCTATTCATTAACTTATTAATAATTATCATTAAAATCAATATCCACTTAATTATGATCCCCTAATTTTTTATTCCTCGAACCCTACGAGAGTTAACTTAACCACAAATATGAAATTACTTAAACCCTAGGCGAGCTTCGGAACACGCAATCGCAGCACCCTGCTTTGATTGTTGTTCTAAGGATAGCTTATGGTCAGTGGTTAATTAGAGAACATATCCATTATGGAAATGAGTATGAATTTTGTTTATGGATTATATTTGAACTCTACAAATTTATCCCGTGTGGTCTTGTATTACCGATTAAGATTACGCTCTCACAATTTACACAAAATCCCGACCTCGCGTGTTTTGTGTTAATTGTTAAATTGCTTGCTTAGTTTCTTACAATTTAAAAACACAATTCATGGATCAAATTATGTGAATTACAGTAGCTCATTGATTCAAAATAAATGAATGAAAAAGGATATAGGTCGATCGATTACTAAAAGGAACTACTCTTCCATGGGCGGTGTAGTCATCGTGGTGACGTTTTGCATAAGCAAAGGATTGAAAGGGTAGAACCCAATCTTGTCTCCACTCTTGATTCCAACCCAATTAAGAATATTAATAGAATAATAAGAGGGAAGAACGCAGAATATTATTTGAAGAAAAATTCAAGAAACAAACATGAAATAAAAGAAATACAAAGAAGAGGTGGGAGAGGAGATCCTTTTTGGAAGAGAGGTTTGCACAAAGGATTACTTCTTACAAGAGTTGTGAGGGGCTCCCAAGAGACACCCTTTCGGAAACACCTTCCCAAATCCTCGTTCAGCCCTCTCAAAGAGTTAAAACCCCCCTTTAAATAGAGTTTTTGAGGGATAGGGATACATAACTTTTTAAGTGTGAAATGAAAAACTCGGCCAAATATTTTATTCCAAGTTTCACCGCCTTGTTGACTTCCAAAACGCATGAATTGACCGAACTTCCAGAAGGATGATTTGTGTAAAATCATGTTTCAGAACTTTCCTCAAAATTTGGTCTCAATAAAATCCCAGATGAAGAATATATGGACCAAATACAGAACTCATGTCCATTCTGCCGAGTTCAGCCCACCATCGTCTTAATGTCCCATTTACTCCATCCAAATTCACTTATAAGCTCTAGTGTCCTGAATGAAAGTTGTAGAAAATTAAGTTAGGAAAACTGTTAAAAAATTTAAAATTCAAATAATAAATATAAAAATATTAATCTTCGAAATACTATAGTGCACTATAAAGGGTAAAACTGGAATTTTCACCAAATTTTCAAATGAATGATCAAATCCAAAATATTTTATAAATAAACATATTTAACACAATGTGAGGAAATTATATCATTTATTATCAATAAAATATTCAAAAAAATAGTGTTTTATCAATGATGTTTCCATGTTGACATGGTATTTTTTATGAATATTATTTCATTATTATGTGGACAATTTTTATATTTTAAAATTGATTTGTTTTATTAAAAAGGGAATTTTGAAAACATTAATGTGTTTTGCTCATGGGTTCAAATGAGTTATCAATTGTTTTATTCATTTTATGTTCCGTGGACATAGTTATATTGGGGTTATCCCATTATAGCTCAAGATATGTTGTTTTGACCCCGTTATAGATCAAGATATGGTGGGTGGAGCCCATTATATCTCATGATATGTTGGTTTAATCCCATTATAGCTCTAGATATGATAGGTGAGCCCCATTATTTCTCTCCAATGCATTGGGTACTCTGGATATGGAAGTTGACTGAATGTTTATTCCATCTATAAGGGTGATTGTATGAGTGATATGGTAAATATTTCCCAAGGTAACTACATGATGTTTCTATTCATGCTTATGAGTTTTCAAGAAAAGGCTTTTTAAAGGGTTTTCATGTTTCCACTAGACTAACAGTTTTTCATTATTTATATACCTTACTAAGATTTTTGTGCTCATCCCAAATTTTTGAAATGTTTTTTACAGGATTTCTTATATGTTAAAAGGATAGTTAAGGTGTTGCTACAGATGAATCCAATTAGTTATATTATAATTATTTTTGTAACTCTGATTCAATATGTGTAAGTTGTTTTCCAAATCTATAGAACCTAGACCAGAAAAGGTCCTCATTTGTATAATATACTATGTATTTTTTAGTTATCTATTATACAAAAAAATACGCATCATGTTTTAGTATTGAATCTGGAAGTATTGGTCAATGGCTTTACATTCTTAGATAAATACTTCCCATATGATATAAAAGCTGAGATGAAGAGAATGTTTCTTAGTTTCAAGAAAAAGGAGGAATAAAGTGTTGCTAATTATTAATATATACTTACTAGGTTATCAAGGTATGATACAGATTTCATATACAACACAGAATGTAATATTGATCATTTCTTTGAAGGACTTAAGCCAAATATCTAAAGGGAACTCGTGTCTCAAACCCTTTCTTCATACGATGAAATAGTTTTATGTGCTATTAAGATATAGAAAGAATTATCCAAGTCTTATAGCTTCAAAGGGAATAAGGATAAGAAGATGAAGGAAGATAAAATAAAATATAAAGGTAATAATGGAAAGAAGGGTTTTCCTACAAGTTATAATTGTGGAAAGAATCACCCTATGAAATTATTTAAAGGATTGGGAGTATGTTATAAATGTGTAGAGAAAGGTAACTAGAAAAAATAATACAAATAGAAGATGGAAAATTATGTTATTCATTGTTACAATTGCAAGAAGATAGGGCACTATGCAAATGAATGCCCCAAGAGTCAAGAAAAAATACCTCAGAAAAATCTAAGGGATAAAGGTCAAGCATATGTTATTGACACAACTACCACTACTGAAAAAATGACCTATACCCACTATTCAAAACCATGGGTATAGCCCCCAAAACCGTGGGTATAGCCTATACCCACGGTTTTGGGAACCGTGGGCTGGAATGACGTCGGTATAGGTCCCCAGCCTATACCCATGGTTTTTTAAAACCCTGGGTATAGGTGTCCTACCACCGTGTCACTGAAACATAGCCAATTGCCACGGTGTCAACGGCTTTTACCCACAGTTTCAAAACCGTGGGTATAGGTCCTAAAATAATGCAGGCGCCAAATTTCGATCCCGCAACCTCTTCGCTACAAACACCATATCTAACCACTACCATAACATCACCTATATGTATATATATATATATATAGTTAAATATTGTTATAAAAATCGTGGGTATAGAGGGAAGAACCATGGGTATAGGATTCCCGCCAAAAAAAATTCCTTCCCGCGCAGACACGGGAAACCTATACCCACGGTTTTTCATAACCATGGGTATAGGTATTTTAGCCCAGACCTATCCCCATGGTTTTCCCCAAAACCGTGGGGATATGTACCCCTATACCCACGGTTTTGGGAAACCATGGGTATAGGTCACTTTTCAGGGCCTATCCCCACAGTTTTGGAAAACCATGGGGATAGACCCCCCCTATACCCACGGTTTTGGAAAACCCTGGGTATTGGTCCTGAAAAGTCACCTATACCCACAGTTTTCCAAAACCATGGGTATAGGGGTACCTATCCCCATGGGGATAGGTCCATTTTCCAGTAGTGTACGATGGAATGATTAATGTGCCTCTGTATTTGGATCTAAGAAATATGTTTTAAAATTATTTTATTGATGATGGTATCATCATATGAATTATGAAATATATAAGTATTGTAATGCAATACTTTTTCATTAAATATTTAAGATCATATGTTGAATGGTACCAAGAAAAGTGATTTAGTAGTAAGTTAAATTTTTTGGAAAATACATGGTTTTAGAAAATATAAGCCTTAATATGTTCCTGATTTTGAGATAATGATTTTGGATAAAGATATGATTGATATGGATAGAGTAAATTGGATACTACTAACTACCATGTAAATGATTCTAAAGTGATGGATCATGATATTTTGGAAAGGTTAACCATTTATGAAATGGTTTAAGTAAAACTTTGGATGTGATTTTATAGATTGATGTACTACATCAACCTATGATGCATCTTGTTCTAAGATATTAAGTATAAATAATTCAAGGCACAACCAAAGAATAATGCCATTTTTATAAAAACATATATTTTCCTATATTCTTAAAGAATGAAAGAATTTCTCAACTATAGGAAAAAATGATCTTAAAAAAATGTTATCCTATTATCATAATTTTTGATGATATCAATGACCTTTATTCACACCTCTAGTTTATGATTTTTTGGTCTATAACTTTCATTTGAACATGTTCTCTAATACTCTCCATCAGAACTTGATAGTTAGATTTCTCTTTCATGTCCATGTTTTAACTAATGTTATCATATTATAAATCCTATTTTTGTGGTGACAATCATATTTACTTTTCCATATTATTAATAAGATGAGTTATTAAACCTATTTATGATGTGGATTTTTCAAAAAAAAATATTTTCAAATATCCAATCCTAGAATACCAAGATAAAGTTTAAATTGTGAGGACGCAATTTAATTAAGGTGGAGAGAATGTAACACCCCAAGATTTTACAATATTTTCATTTTTGAATAAATTTAATTTTTTTTCTATCTTGATTTATATGCAATACCATGTTAATCTTATACTACAAACAACAATGACTTGGATTGCGTTGCGCACAAGGTTGGGTTTTACCGAACAATAATATATTATTAAAGTATTATTATTTAATATAATAAGACATAACCTAACCATTAAGTTAGTGGTTATGAATGATATTAAATATCTCATGAAAATATATGGTTGAATTCATTGGTTATAAGTTAATTAGAAATGAATATCGGAACGAACTGAAGGGACTTATATCGACCCTCATGGGCCTCATCCCATGCACACTCATGTAGCACCATATCATCGCCCGCCTGACGCTCCACCAAAATCCATCTTGGTGGAATCACACTGAATACCAATCATGATGAAAAAATGATCATAATATATATATTTATATATCACAGATAGGGAAATATGTAACTGGAAACACATCTAACCACCCTTACACTCCCTTACCACACCTTGTCACATGACATCCGACCTAATGGCCCCTCACCTACCCATATCAGGTCCAAGTTTCAAGTATCATCCAGCCTCATGGCCCCTTTTCTACCCATATTAGAGTAAAAAATAACATCTAATATAGCCTCATATCCCCTTAACTTCTCATAACAGGGTCATGCATCGTATATAATGTATATCAATCCGAGGTAGCTGAGTAGAATGACACCAAAAAGAATAAGCAGGAAAACATTATTTAGCTTCTTTGTTGACACTTTAAAAAAAATCACCACCTATTATTATCCCTTCCCACTCATATCATAGACATGACCATGTATCATATATCAGTCACATTGGGAACCACATACCTGGGATGGCTGAGTAGAATGCCACCAAAGAGGTTATATAGAAAAACACTATTTAGCTTGTTTATTGACAATTTAAACAACCCAACACCTCTTGGTGTATTATAGGTTCCAAGTAGTAATTCATAGGCACATACATATATCAAATCACTCTATGTACCTTCCATGATTCATAAAAAAAACCCTTTTCATACTAGTCCAAGGGTCAAAATCCACATAATAGATAACATCACACCCAAGTGCACCACCCAAGGTGGAAATCAAATCAACTATAAAAGCACATATTATAACATCAATTTATCACCCATGGAAACTTGGTATATCCCCATGCTTGGGTCCACATGCATCCAAACATGAGGTATGTACTCGGTTCTACCTACATCCCAGTCTCCGGTCTACTATAGCCCAAATAGTAAGACCAAAAAGGAAAAAGTAACATTTGATGTCATTTGTAACCAACCAAATATGGTTACCATTTAATAGATAGGTCTTGTGATGATTTGATGCAACAAAAATAAGAACCCACACCGATACCATTTGTAGCATCCCAACCTGGAAGCCACTTTAAATGGTGCTCTAGGTCGGTTGGATAGTGGGCCTTATGCATTCCTCCCCACATTCCAAAGTCTACTAACTATCAGTGAGGGTTTTATAAGGTAATAGTAGGGGGACTATACCCTTAGGTGGTGATAATAATAATGGTCCATATGTATATAACACAGTAGAAAAAGACCATACTCAGCGAAAGAAAAACAAAACCAACGAAAGCATAATGAAAAATTAACAAGATAATAATACAATTTGTTGATAAAATATACCAAATAGGTCATATAATACAATAGACATGAAGGGTTTCCCATGTCTGACCATATTAGTGCATACATATAAAGCATGATGAAACTCAAAAGAAGTACAAAAAGGAACTCTTGGTGATGTAAAGGAACCACCTGGTCCATTGTCATCCATCCCATGAAAAAGGTCCAACTTGATCAATAAGGTCTAGCTCTTGATCCCAATACCTTATCTAATCTCAGAGACATAAATTCAACATGCATCCTGAAGGGCCTGTGTAGGGTGTGAGAATAATCTTAGTAGGCCTCCACCAATATGTGCCTATCTTACTTCCATAATTATAAAGGTGTATGGTGAATATAAATAAAAGGCATAACACACATGTATAATATTATACCCATTGTACTTGTGCTCAACAATCACAAGTGATCGTTCTACGAGCTTCGTCCATCACCGGTATAAGTCTAAACACATGACCCTAATTGTATATATGATATAAAACACATGTCTGAATATATATAATTATAGTGGTGAAGATCCATCGATTAGCCTCTAAGGCATCCCCGGATGAATATCATACTAAGTGAACCCTCAGGTTCCACCAATAAAATATGTCACCAGTACCTCATGCGATTATTCAAATATCTGGCGTCCTCATGGAATTCCCAAAAAATGAGTCTCAAGTCCCTCAGACCTCCATATAAATAGTCCCCATTAGTTCACCAGCCTGATGCCCCGAGGTGAAACACCCCGAACCTAGAAGCCCGGAGTTGATACATTATTTTATTACATTGGAATGATTATAAGGAATCATATCCCAAAGGACTGATCAGTTTAGAAATTTTGGAAAGCCATATTACATACATGATACCCATAATACATTGGAAACAGAAAATAAAACATAACATAACTAAAAACTCAGCATCCTTGAAACTCATTCAGGATTCATCTTTATAAACTGGGGAAATAAAACATAATAAGGGTGATCTCAAATGCTCATTAAGGTTAAGTAAAGTGGAATTAATAATGAATTTATGAAAATAAATCAACATGGAAAGGTAAATAACTGATAACACATGTCATTCAAATAACTGGATAAGGCATAATCAATATGGAAAAGTAAATAAATGAAACACATTCCATTTAATCAATAAAATGAAAATTAATTGCATCCATATATTTTATAACATGAAAATATCATTGATAATAATAATAATAATTACTGAAATACCTATGAAGGAAATGCTTAATTATTGGGCATCATGTCTAAGGCACATGAAAACCTATATCGTTAAGACCTTTCACAAGATGGTTTAACCCCACAGGTAGAAACCTATTTAATTTGGATAACTTATTTTTCTCATTATAACCATTTGATGCATCGAGGGGCTATATAAAGTTTTTTCGCACCTGTCATTTTCAGTCTAAATCATTCCTCATATCGAATAATCTAAATAGATAATATGCCTTATCAAATAATCGAATTAAATAAAGAGTAACAATTTATCAATAAATCCCTAATGTAGGATAAATAACAAAAAGTTATGTTGACTTTGATTAATTTAAATACTATTGAAAGATCATTAAAAACATTATCGAGGAAAATAATCTTTAAACATTCCAAAGTGTCCCATACCACTTTGAAGCATTTGAATCATAATTCCCGTGAAATGATAACATTAAATGAAAATTATAATATCAAGAAAATAAGAATATTAATTATATATAATGTAAAAATTATAGTATATACACCATATAAAGGACACTAGGTGCATAATATTACAATATGCCTCAATGAAATGAAATTGAGACGAAATCCCTTACCTTGCATTTGCTTTTGGGTGAACACCATTAACCTCATATATAATTATTTTAAGAATGTTATAAACTTATAAAATAACCATAATAATATTTATAATATCATATATTAACTTCTTATAATATATCATTAACCATTTGTTAACAATCTTCCATTATTTTCACTATTTTGGGTGTTAATAGCCTAGTTTTTTTAGTATGTTTTGACTTGTTACTTGCTATTACTATTAATTAGATCATGTTTTCATCATATATAGAATGTAAAATATGATTTAAATATCATATATATTCATTATATATGTATTTATGATAATCCATAAAATTTGGAGATAAGAAATGAAATGCACTGTTCATGGAGACGGTAGGTCGTACGTACGCATGAATGCTACTTCCATTTCTTTTTCATATTAAAAGAATAAAAAGTAAATGATATATATGTATATTATAATTTAAGTATTATATTTATGTCATATATCTCATATATATTTATTAAAATCATCCTTTATTCATTCCATGTATTGTGTGAACAAATCACATAGCTTTAAGGAGGTAGTAGTCCACACTTCCACAAACGATGTAATCATATTTACACAAAATAGAAATCATTAAGGTATGTGTTATATAATAATTAAAAAATGTTTTAAGAAAACATAAATATAATATATATATATATATATATATTATATATAAAAATAGTGTTTCCATCATAATTCCCAACCATGCAATGTTTTAAAGGAAAAAACTAACAATATCGTTTCATGAGATGGTAGTTCGCCATACACGAATAGTAAGTTCGTTACCCATTTGATGGAACTGTATGTAGGTGTAGGTAGAACCATTAACATAAAAAATCTTAGTACATTGATGATACTGGTGTTATTATATAATAATTAACAATAATAATTGAATTGTTTGAGAAAGAAATAAAACTAAAGTGATTGTTGATGAATGTTGCCTCGTTTTTGGGTAACTCCTTTTGGTTTATACCAAAAGACTTTCTGGGATAGCTTTATGCCCAAAGGGAGGATTCTAGGATAAGGGTAGGTAATTTAATAGATTATTTGGCTAGGGTTTGGTTGAGATATAAGGCTCAAATTAGTGTGAGAAAGTGAGGGAGGAGGTGCCCATTTATAATTGAGGTGAGGGGCACTTTTGGAAACTCTCAAAATATTAAATTAATATAAATTAATTTTCAATTAAAAATGTCTCAAAATAGATTTATTTAAAAATAAGATGATAAGGGGTCTAAATAATCTCAAACAATAATTTTTATATAAGTTTAAGTCATATTATTACCCTTATCTTTTAGATTTAACCCTTAATTAAACACTTTAACTCTTACCGTGACAAATTGAATTTTTACACTTTAAGTGTTAATATAGTTACTATAAAATGACAAACGAACCATAAATGAGTGATGGATGAAACTTTAAATCTTATCCTAATAATTTGGCTAAATTTTATATTTTTACGAATTTTATAACATTCAATAAAATATTATTTATTTTAAAATACCATTAATGTCACTTTTTACACTATTCATTACTTGAATTTAAAAAAAAATATCATAATAATAAGATAAATTAAAAAAACATTTAATACATCCCTAATATTTTAATATCATTCATAAAATTAATGGATGGAATTAATTATGTTAAATTATATTTATTTTAATATTTTTAATAACATTTATTTGATATGACTATTAATTAAACACTTATTGCATCATCATTGTGCAAGCCTTTAATTTAATTATTTATTTCTTAAAAATTAAAAATAAATTATAATGATGACTAAAAAAAAATATTTCCAATTAATATTTATAGTCGAAGATATATTCTTAATAACCATATATAAAAAATGTAATACTTTTAAAAAATATGAGTGTGACATATTGGACTTCCCTTAGAATAAAATACTAAAAAATGATTAACGTCATCCAAGTGGATCCAAGGTACCTTTAAATCGTCCTAATGATGATTTTGGTCAATAATAATTCATCCAATAAAATTAGGACAAGTGTTAGTATAGCATCCCGCCTTTTTATAACATAACTTTTCATTACATTTTACAAAACTGAGGATCTCTAAGGTTTAGTGTCTTGGAAACCAGGAACTTAATACATGATGACATAAAACATTATTCTTAAACACTTTAAAGGCTTCTTCTTTGTTCATCCAAAGTTCATTACTACATCTCATAACCTGGGAGCATACATCAAAGGAAAGGGTGAGCATAAGGCACAGTAAGGGAAACAAGAGAAACATTTTACATGTGAACTTGAGATACATCAATAAAGTCATGATAAATAACTTTAAGGCATGAGAAAGAGATCATGAGGCATATCATAATAAAAATAACGTGTTTCATAACTTGAAGATGTGACTACAACATTTAACTTAGACAATCATTTCCGTTTCACCAAGGTCCATCCCCAAGGTGTCATTAAAACAAATTACCAAGGTTATTCACCAAGGTATCGTTAAAATTGTAATCCCTAGAGATTACATCATTACCCAATGTATTGGAGCGCTATCAGGGCGCACCATTAATTTGTATTTATTATAATGTGAGACAAATATATCATCATCAAATATTTCATAAATAACCCATATAGCATAAAAGAAATGGGTTTCATTTCATAATCATAACATTTTAAAAACTGCTTTAAAGACATGATCTTTATGTCATTTTAAACCCACGGAAAAGGAAAGTGGGTTTCGTGTATGTAAATCCCAGAATTAAAAATTGAAAATTTTGATATATATGTGAATACCCCTGTAGAATAATGAGCTTTTATTATTTACTTAATAAAATAAAAGAATTTGAGAAAAAGAGAGAGACATTTTGAGACGAAAATTCAGCAACATAACGGCTATGTTGCAGGGTTTTAGAAAACATTGAAAAGAGAGGGGACATGGATCACCCACTCATAAATGATCCATAAAACAGTAGGGGGACATAATATAAAGGATATAATAACATGGTAATGAAATTTTAAAGACACACCATATGAAATGAAAAACATGGAAGGAAGACAAAAATAAGATTTCTCTTATGAAAATTCGGCAGCCTAACGACGTCACTTAAAACTTAAAAAAATGAATTGATGAGATCAAATGGAGTATATTATCATATGAACATAAAAATGACATTATGATAGATATATAATATCATACCCCAACATAATAAAAGTAACTTCAAAGAAATGACATGAAAATAGAACTTGAAAAATGAGAAGGGTGGAAGAATCCCTTACAAAAATTCGGCAGCCTAACGACGCCACTTAAACATTCATAAAACGAAATGATGAGAGTAAGAGGGGATATATAATAATATGATCATGAAAATTTAAGTAATAGGAATATAAAATAACATCCCCCAACATAAGTACATGGGGCTTAAATTAAATGACATACAAAAGAGTACTTGAAAAGAAAGAGAGAGGTAGGATCCCTTACAAAAATTGGGCAGCCTAACGGCGCCACTTAAACATTATTAAAATGAATTGATGAGAGAAAGAGGGGGTATCTAATCATATGAACATGAAATAACAGTATGATGGATATAGAGATCATACCCCAACATAATAAAAAGGAACTTTAAATACTTTACATTAAAATAGAACTTGAAAATGAGAAGGGTGAAAGAATCCCTTACAAGAATTTGGCAGTCTAACAGCGCCACTTAAACATTCTTAAAGTGAATTGATGAGAGAAAGAGGGGTTCTATAATCATATGAACATGAAAAGGACAGCAGGATGAATATAAAATAACATCCCCAAAATAAGAACATGGATCTTAAAATAAATGACATAAAGGAGAATACATGAAAAGAAAGAGAGAGGTAGGATCCCTTACCTTGAAGAGTAACTTAGAAATCTTGAAGTTTGGGGCCTTGGGAGGCTTGAGGGAAACTTGAGAGGACTACTTGGGAGGTAAGGATACCAGACCTTAGTTGAGGATGATTTTGGAATGGAAAGGATGAGATAATGGCTTGGTATTTATAGGGGAAGTGAGGGGACAAGGCATTAATGGCCAAGGGACACCTCATTGGTGGTATTGGAAAAACCATGGGCTTGCCCATGGTATTTTCCCATGGTATTGGACAATTGGGACACCTCATACCGTATCTTACTATTCATAAGTCGACCAGAATTATTACATAATTATTACATCCTTAATGATATCATTAAACACTCGAAACTCTAAACTGAAAATTCACTATTCACCGAAAATTCAACTTTTTCAGAAAAATCCCAAAATTTTACATTAACCAAATATCGATGCTATGATTTAAAAAATGAACTCCATTTTATTAAAATAATTTTCTAAATATTTTTAATTTAATTTTTAAATAAAAACACTATTCACTGAAAATTCGACTGTTTCAGAAAATTCCGAAAAATTCACCTTAACCTAATATCGATGCTCTGAATTCAAAAATGAACTCCATTTTATAAAAATATTTTTATAAATATTTTTAATTTAATTTTAAAATAAAAAACACTATTCACCTGAAAAAACTAATACTTAACCAATACTTTTTGGAATAGTTATTTACCTATTTTATTGAATCACATTACTTAATCAAGGTGCCTAGATTATATTAATACTTTATTAAGTGTGGTTACTTAATATATTTGATCACATTACTAATCATAAGCATAAAATCACTATTCATACTATACTATTCATCAAAAATTAAGTTGATCTTATTAGACTCTAAATTTCTTACTGAACATAACTGTAGAAGACCATTTTTTGAAAATCATTACCCATTATTAATTATTTAAGGTTTACATAAATATTTTTAAAAATATTCTTCTAAAATTCCTCAGTAATATGCATACTATATTTATTCGGACATTTGAAAATTCACAAAATTCACCATAAGAAGAAATCATAATTTTTATTTAAATGAAAGGATAACACAAGGCAGTTACGGTCTCGTTACATAACCCCTTATAACACCAGCATAGGACCTAAGAGTAAGGTGTGCTAGGGTGATAGAATCTTGGGGTGGCTCGGCCAACATTGCCCGAGTAGTGATTTCTATCAGCTTGAACTTCTCATGAAGGCGATTTTGTTCCAGCTTCACATGATAAAGTTTGGCTTGGGTTTGGTCCAGAGTAAAGCCCAAAGGTGCTACCTCCTTCCTGAGTTCCGTCAGATGGGCTTCGATCAGCCCGAGACTACTGGATCGGGCCATCGAATCTTCTTTCTATATTAATTAATCAAGACCACTTGTATTTATAGAAAATAAATGTAACATTTAGTTTCCAACTGTCATATTGACCAACGATCATATAACAGTTGAAGCCCAACAATATCATTTTAATTATACTCATTTTATTAAATGAAAAAAATAAAATAACTCCCAAAAATTAGGGAACGAAATTTATTCAAAATTTCGGGTTGTTACAATCTTCCCCCCTTAAGAAATTGTGTCCTCGCAATTTTAAAATTGGGCTTGAAAATTTTGTTAAAATTCCCACATCGTAAAAAGAGTCAGTAAAACTATTACTTTACGAGAAAGAAAGGGAAGAACAAAGGTCACCTGAGTTAACCCATACTAGGATTCCATGTAGGAAAACATGGATATGGAAGAGAAAACAAAGGGTCATGTTCTGATGGAGAGTGATAGAAAACATAATTAGGAGAAAGTTAACCACAAGAAAATCACAAACTTATGATGTGTGTAAATGGTCTTTGATTACCCAGTAGGAAACATAAACCAACAATGTTTTTGTTTTACGTTCCTTTTCATAATTTTGATGAATTCAATTACTACATAGAATAAAAACATAAGAAAATATACTTACCTTCAAGTAGAGTTTCATCCTTTAAAAAGTTTCTACCAAAACTAATCTTTTCTCCAAACGATAAGCATTCAAAAAGACTTGGTCACATCAATAGCACACGAATCATCTTCTAGAGAATCACATAATCCACAAAAGAATAACTATATTTTCCCCTTGTCTTTAGTCATCAACTAAAACTAAAATGGTTAGTACGAGATCATATAATCCCCAAAAAGGATAATCCTTTATAAAAAGAAATATGACTATTAATATCCAAAATTCAACAAAATTACCCAAAACTTCAGAAAGACCATTCAATACACAATCATCCTTAAAATTCATCAAAATAATCCAAACTAAGATTGAAACCCAAAAATCAGAAGGATTTAATCACATAGTCTTCCACAATAAATCTTAAAATTTATCTCCAAATAACATCGACTACTATTAAAGTCTCATACTAAAGTGTAATTAACCTATTCACATATTCTCTATGCTAGGTTCATCATTTTCCAGAAATAACCCAAATCACCACATGTACACAATAAATACATAAAAAAAACAACCATTCCTCCTCAATTTAAATCCTGTAGTATTTTATTTCCCTTAGGCATATTTTACTCCAAAAGAGAAAACATAGTCAAAATAACCTTTATCATTTAATCACCAAATCATTTTCCTATACAAAGGATATCCATTTTATAAAACATAAGTTTCTAAAATCAACTTATTCTTGATCGATAAAAATAGAAGGTGCATTAGTCAGTCTGAAGGGAATATCAACAAACTCATAATGTCCATATCTTGATTGGAAGGTAGTTTTTGGAATATCATCATTCTTCACCCTCAATTGATGGTAACCAGAATGAAGATCAATCTTAGAGAAGAATTGAGTCCCATGAAGTTGGTCAAATAAGTCATCAATTCTTGGAAGAGAGTATTTTTTCTTCACTGTGATCCCATTCAGTTCTCCATAGTCAATGCATAGCTGCATCGGTCCATCCTTATTCTACACAAAGAGAACTGGTGCTCCCTAAGGAGACACACTTGGTCGGATAAAACCATTCTCCAAAAGATCTTGGAGTTGTTTCTTTAATTCCTCTAGCTCCACATTTTCCATCTTATAGGGGGTATTTGACATCAGATGATATCTAGGTATGAGTTCAATGGAGAACTCTACCTCTCTTTCTGGAGGAGGTCCAGGTAACTCCTCAGGAAATACGTCAATATATTCCTAGACGATGGGGACATTTTCTAAATGAATAAATCCTTCATGAGAAACTTATTTCATTTATGAGTCTTTTAACAAAAAGGATTTTATGTCTTAAAACTTCATGCTTAGACAATTAAATTTTTATATAATTCCTTCATAATGATTCATAAAAACTTGATATTAGCCAAACATATCCCCCAGGAGTGTCATAACCAAGAGTGCAACAAGGCCCGTTGTCGTGTACCAGTTCCTATTCAAGTTTAGCTTAAAGCGGTGTTTTCGAGTTTTACCCCTATGTACATCTATGATAGATCCACCTCTACCTTCTTGTATCCAGACAGGGATGTATTTGCTTGATAAACCACTTACTCAATACTCACCAAAATACCAGGAAGATTTCCTATATTTAAACTTTTCTATTGGGTTATTCCTAAAGTTTTCATATCCTAATTTCCATAAATAACTAAACCATCCTTTGATACTAACTATAGCATCCCGCCTTTTTATAACATAACTTTTCATTACATTTTACAAAACCGAGGATCTTTAAGGTTTAGTGTCTTGGAAACCAGGAACTTAATACATGATGACATAAAACATTCTTCTTAAACACTTGAAAGGCTTCTTCTTTGATCATCCTAAGTTTATTACTACATCTCATAACATGGGAGCATACATCAAAGGAAAGGGTGAGGAGAAGGCCCAGTAATGGAAATAAGAGAAACATTTTACATGTGAACTTGAGATACATCAATAAAGTCATGATAAATAACTTTAAGGCATGAGAAAGAGATCATGAGGCATATCATAATAAAAATAACGTGTTTCATAACTTGAAGATGTGGATACAACATTTAACTTAGACAATCATTTCTATTTCACCAAAGTCCATCCCCAAGGTGTCATTAAAAAAAATTACCAAGGTTATTCACCAAGGTATCGTTAAAATTGTAATCCCTGGAGATTACATCATTACCCAATGCATTGGAGCGCTATCAGGGCGCACCCATAATTTGTATTTATTATAATGTGATCCACATATATCATCATAAAATATTTCATAAATAACCCATATATCATAAAATAAATAGGTTTCATTTCATAATCATAACATTTTAAAAACTGCTTTAAAGACATGATCTTTATGTCACTTTAAACCCATGGAAAAGGAAAGCGGGTTTCATGTATGTAAATACCATAATTAAAAATAGAACATTTTTATATATATGTGAATACACCTGTATAATAATTATCTTTGAGTATTCACTTAATAAAATAAAATAATTTGAGAAAAGGAGAGAGACATTTTGAGACGAAAATTCAGCAGCATAACGACTATGTTGCAGGGTTTTAGAAAACATTGAAAAGAGAGGGGACATGGGTCAACCAATCATAAATGATAAATAAAATAGTTGGGGGACAAAATATAAAGGATATAATAATATGGTAATGAAATTTGAAATACATACCATATGAAATGAAAAACATGTAAGGAAGACAAAAAAAAGATTTCTCTTATGAAAATTCGGCAGCCTAACGACGTCACTTAAAACTTAAAAAAATGAATTGATGAGATCAAATCGGGTATCTCATCATATGAACATAAAAATTACAGTATGATAGATATATAAGATCATACCCCAACATAAGAAAAGTAACTTGAAAGAAATGACATGAAAATAGAACTTGAAAAATAAGAAGGGTGGAAGAATCCCTTACAAAAATTCGGCAGCCTAACGGCACCACTTAATCATTAATAAAACGAAATGATGAGAGTAAGAGGGTATATCTCATAATATTATCATGAAAATTGAATTAATAGGAATATAAAATAACATCCCCCAACATAATTACATGGGGATTAAATGAAATGACATACAAAAGAGTACTTGAAAAGAAAGAGAGAGGTAGGATCCCTTACAAAAATTCGGCAGCCTAACGGCGCCACTTAAACATTCTTAAAGTGAATTGATGAGAGAAATAGGAGGTCTATCATCATATGAACATGAAAAGGACATCATGATGAATATAAAAGAACATCCCCAACATAATAACACGGAGCTTAAAATAAATGACATAAAGGAGAATACATGAAAAGAAAGAGAGAGGTAGGATCCCTTACCTCGAAGAGTAACTTCAAAATATTGAAGTTTGGGGACTTGGGAGGCTTGAGGGAACCTTGGGAGGACTCATTGGGAGGTAAGGAGGCCAGAACTTCATTGAGGAGGATTTTGGAATGGAAAGGATGAGAGAATGGCTTGGTATTTATAGGGGAAGTGAGGGGACAAGGCATTAATGGCTAAGGGACACCTCATTGGTGGTATTGGAAAAACCATGGGCTTGCCCTTGGTATTTGCCCATGGTATTGGCCAATTGGGACACATAATACCTTATCTAACTATTAATAAGTGGAGCAAAATTATTACATAATTATTACATCCTTAATGATGTCATTAAACACCCGAAACTCTAAACTGAAAATTCACTATTCCCCGAAAATTCAACTTTTTTCAGAAAAACCCCAAAATTTAACCTTAACCAAATACCGATGCTCTAATTTAAAAAATGAACTCCATTTTTTGAAAATAATTTTCTAAATATTTTTAATTTAATTTTTAAATAAAAACACTATTCACTGAAAATTCGACTGTTTCAGAAAATTCCCAAAAATTCACCTTAACCTAATATCGATGTTCTGAATTCAAAAATGAACTCCATTTTATAAAAACAATTTTCTAAATATTTTTAATTTAATTTTAAAATAAAAAACACTATTCACCTGAAAAAACTAATACTTAACCAATACTTTTTGGAATAGTTATTTACCTATTTTATTGAATCACATTACTTAATCAAGGTGCCTAGATTATATTAATACTTTCTTAAGTGTGGTTACTTAATCCATTTTATCACATTACTAACCATAAGCGTAAAATCACTATTCATAATTTACTATTCATCAA
Source organism: Viscum album (assembly GCA_963277665.1). Classification (NCBI taxonomy): domain Eukaryota; kingdom Viridiplantae; phylum Streptophyta; class Magnoliopsida; order Santalales; family Viscaceae; genus Viscum; species Viscum album. Next base: position 904,712,270 of record OY728151.1, read on the forward strand.
AAATTAATTTGATCTTATTAGACTCTAAATTTTTTACTGGACATAACTCTAGAAGACCATTTTTTGAAAATCATTACACATTATTAATTATTTAAGGTTTACATAAATATTTTTAAAAATATCCTTCTAAAATTCATCAATAATATGCATACTATATTTATCCTGACATTTGAAAATTCACAAAATTCACCATAAGAAGAAATCAGAATTTTTATTTAAATAAAAGTATAACACAAGGCAGTTACGGTCTCGTTACATAACCCCTTATAATACCAGCATAGGACCTAAGAGTAAGGTGTGCTAGGGTGATAGAATCTTGGGGCGGCTCGGCCAACATTGCTCGAGTAGTGATTTTTATCAGCTTGAACTTCTCGTGAAGGCGATTTCGTTCCAGCTTCACATGATGAAGTTCGGCTTGGGTTTGGTCCAGAGCAAAGCCCAAAGGTGCTACCTCCTTCCCGAGTTCCGTCAGATGGGCTTCGATCAGCCCGAGACTACTGGATTGGGCCATCGAATCTTCTTTCTATATTAATTAATCAAGATCACTTGTATTTATAGAAAATAATTGTAACATTTAGTTTCCTACGGTCATATTGACCAATGGTTATATTGACCAATGGTCATATAACAGTTGAAACCCAACAATATCATTTTAATTATACTCATTTTATCAAATGAAAAAAATAAAATAACTCACAAAAATTAGGGAACAAAATTTAGTCAAAATTTCGGGTCGTTACAGTTAGGATAGTTTTATAATATTTAGAATATTATTTGACCCTTTATTACTCAATTTACCTTTACCGTGTTAATAAAATTTACTAAAGTTACTATTCATAACTTCCAAAAAATAAAATGAACATATTTAAATAATTTAGTTCTAATTATTGCAAATATGTAACCCATTTTTCAAAATTAAAAACACATAATTTTCAGTAATTAATTTAAAATTAATCTCGTTGATAGAATGAGAAAATAGGTTTTTAAAGTGAAAGTGTTCAAAAGATTGAAATATTTTTATATCCTTATTTAATGTGAAATTTATTACAATGACCTATATTATATTAAATAATAAAAAATTGATCTAATTGTATTTTAAAACCAATTAAAAATATAATTTAACACTATAAATTATTTAGATGAAATTTTTTTCAATTAAAATGAAATATTTTACCACTATTTATAAAAACATGAAACTTATCAAAAAAAAATACCAAAAATTCAACCAAAGTAAATTTTTATATTTCCATTTAAAATAATAATTTAATTTTTTCAAATAGAATTTATAAAATTATCAAAAACTAGATTTAAAATAAGTGCGTCATCAAAAGGCAGAAAAAATGCTTTTATAAAATATAGGTTTTTATGTGTAGTATTGGATTTGTTCTTATCTTATGCATATTAAATCTTTTATATTAATGTAAAAAATATTTGATTAAATATGTAATATTTATATTATATTAATATTATTCACTAATTGTAATTAATTTAATTTATTAGGATAAAATAACTTTTTGAGCATAAAAATAGTTCTTTATAAAAATATTTCCTATATATTCAGTTCGTTCCGATATTCATTTCTAATTAACTTATAACCAATGAATTCAACCATATATTTTCATGAGATATTTAATATCATTCATAACCACTAACTTAATGGTTAGGTTATGTATTATTATATTAAATAATAATACTTTAATAATATATTATTGTTCGGTAAAACCCAACCTTGTGCGCAATGCAATCCAAGTCATTGTTGTTTGTAGTATAAGATTAACATGGTATTTCATATAAATCAAGATAGAAAAAAAATTAAATTTATTCAAAAATGAAAATATTGTAAAATCTTGGGGTGTTACATTCTATCCACCTTAATTAAATTGCATCCTCACAATTTAAAATTTATCTTGGTAGTCTAGGATTGGATATTTGAAAATATTTTTTTTTTTGAAAAATCCACATCATAAATAGGTTTAATAACTCATCTTATTAATAAGATGGAAAAGTAAATATGATTGTCACCACAAAACTAGGATTTCTAATATGATAACATTAGTGAAAACATGGACATGAAAGAGAAATCTAACTATCAAGTTCTGATGGAGAGTATTAGAGAACATGTTCAAATGAAAGTTATAGACCAAAAAATCATAAACTAGAGGTGTGAATAAAGGTCATTGATATCATCAAAAATTATGATAATAGGATAACATTTTTTTAAGATCATTTTTTCCTATAGTTGAGAAATTCTTTCATTCTTTAAGAATATAGGAAAATATATGTTTTTATAAAAACGGTATTATTCTTTGGTTGTGCCTTGAATTATTTATACTTAATATCTTAGAACAAGATGCATCATAGGTTGATGTAGTACATCAATCTATAAAATCACATCCAAAGTTTTACTTAAACCATTTCATAAATGGTTAACCTTTCCAAAATATCATGATCCATCACTTTAGAATCATTTACATGGTAGTTAGTAGTATCCAATTTACACTACTGGAAAATGGACATATCCCCACGGTTTTCCTCAAAACCATGGGGATAGGTACCCCCTATACCCAAGGTTTTGGAAAACCGTGGGTAGAGATCAATTTTCAAGACCTGTACCCACGGTTTTCAAAAACCGTGGGCATAGGGGGGTCTATCCCCACGGTTTTCCAAAACCGTGGGGATAGGTCTTGAAAATTGACCTATACCCACGGTTTTCAAGAACCGTGGGTATAGGGGTACCTATCCCCACGGTTTTGAGGAAAACCGTGGGGATAGGTATAGGATAAAAAACCTATACCCACGGTTTTGAAAAACCGTGGGTATAGGTTTCCCATGTGTGCGCGGGAAAAAAAAAATTTCCGCAGGAAAGATTTTTTTTTTGGCGGGAGTCCTATACCTACAGTTCTTCCCTCTATACCCACAGTTTATATAACTATATTTAACTAAATATATATATATATATATATATACATAAGTGATAGTAGGGTAGTGGTAGATGCGGTACTTTGCAGCGAGGAGGTCGTGGGATCGAAACCCGCCTGCGGCTTTATTTTAGGATCTATACCCACGGTTTTGAAACCGTGGGTAAAAGGAATTGACACTATGGAAATTGGGAATGTTTTGTTGACACGGTGGCAGAACACCTATACCCACGGTTTTGGAAAACCGTGGGTATAGGCTGGGGACCTATACAGACGGCGTTCCAGCCCACGGTTCCCAAAACCGTGGGTATAGCCTATACCCACGGTTTTGGGGGCTATACCCACGGTTTTGAACCATGGGTATAGGCCTTTTTTGTAGTAGTGTTACTCTATCCATATCAATCATATCTTTATCCAACATAATTATCTCAAAATCAGGAACATATTAAGGCTTATATTTTCTAAAACCATGTATTTTCCAAAAAAAATAACTTACTACTAAATCACTTTTCTTGGTACCATTCAACATATGATCTTAAATATTTAATGAAAAAGTATTGCATTACAATACTTATATATTTCATAATTCATATGATGATACCATCATCAATAAAATAATTTTAAAACATATTTCTTAGATCCAAATACAGAGGCACATTAATCATTCCATCGTACACTACTGGAAAATGGACCTATCCCCATGGTTTTCCCCAAAACCGTGGGGATAGGTACCCCTATACCCACGGTTTTGGAAAACCGTGGGTATAGGTGACTTTTCAGGACCTATACCCAGGGTTTTCCAAAACCGTGGGTATAGGGGGGGTCTATCCCCATGGTTTTCCAAAACTGTGGGGATAGGCCCTGAAAAGTGACCTATACCCGTGGTTTCCCAAAACCGTGGCTATAGGGGTACCTATCCCCACGGTTTTGGGGAAAACCATGGGGATAGGTCTGGGCTAAAATACTTATACCCATGGTTATGAAAAACCGTGGGTATAGGTTTCCCGTGTCTGCGCGGGGAGGAATTTTTTTTGGCGGGAATCCTATACCCATGGTTCTTCCCTCTATACCCACAATTTTTATAACAATATATAACTATATATATATATACATATAGGTGATGTTAGGGTAGTGGTTAGATATGGTGTTTGTAGCGAAGAGGTTGCAGGATCGAAACTTGGCGCCTACATTATTTTAGGACCTATACCCACGGTTTTGAAACTGTGGGTAAAAGCCGTTGACACCATGGCAATTGGCTATATTTCAGTGACACGGTGGTAGGACACCTATACCCACGGTTTTAAAAAACCATGGGTATAGGCTGGGGACCTATACCGACGTCATTCCAGCCCACGGTTCCCAAAATCGTGGGTATAGGCTATACCCACGGTTTTGGGGGCTATACCCACGGTTTTGAATAGTGGGTATAGGTCATTTTTCCAGTAGTGGTAGTTGTGCCAATAACATATGCTTGACCTTGATCCCTTATATTTTTCTGAGGTATTTTTTCTTGACTCTTGGGGCATTCATTTGCATAGTGCCCTATCTTCTTGAAATTGTAACAATGAATAACATAATTTTTCATCTTCTATTTGTATTATTTTTTCTAGTTACCTTTCACTACACATTTATAACATACTCCCAATCCTTTGAATAATTTCACAGGGTGATTCTTTCCACAATTATAACTTGTAGGAAAACCCTTCTTTCCATTATTACCTTTATATTTTATTTTATCTTCCTTCATCTTCTTATCCTTATTCCCTTTGAAGCCATAAGACTTGGATAATTCTTTCTATATCTTAATAGCACATAAAACTATTTCATCGTATGAAGAAAGGGTTTGAGACATGAGTTCCCTTTAGATATTTGGCTTAAGTCCTTCAAAGAAATGATCAATATAACATTCTGTGTTGTATATGAAATCTGTATCAAACCTTGATAACCTAGTAAGTATATATTCATAATTAGCAACACTTTATTCCTCCTTTTTCTTGAAACTAAGAAACATTCTCTTCATCTCAGTTTTTATATCATATGGGAAGTATTTATCTAAGAATGTAAAGCCATTGACCAATACTTCCAGATTCAATACTAAAACATGATGCGTATTTTTTTGTATAATAGATAACTAAAAAATACATAGTATATTATACAAATGAGGACCTTTTCTGGTCTAGGTTCTATAGAATTGGAAAACAACTTACACATATTGAATCAGAGTTACAAAAATAATTATAATATAACTAATTGGATTCATCTGTAGCAACACCTTAACTATCCTTTTAACATATAATAAATCCTGTAAAAAAAATTCAAAAATTTGGGATGAGCACAAAAATCTTAGTAAGGTATATAAATAATGAAAAACTGTTAGTCCAGTGGAAACATGAAAACCCTTTAAAAACCCTCTTCTTGAAAACTCATAAGCATGAATAGAAACATCATGTAGTTACCTTGGGAAATATTTACCATATCACTCATACAATCACCCTTACAGATGGAATAAACATTCAGTCAACTTCCATCTCCAGAGTACCCAATGCATTGGAGAGAGATAATGGGGCTCACATATCATATCTAGAGCTATAATGGGATTAACCCAACATACCATGAGATATAATGGGCTCCACCCACCATATCTTGATCTATAACGGGGTCAAAACAACATATCTTGAGCTATAATGGGATAAACCCAATATAACTATGTCCAGGGAACATATAATGAATAAAACAATTGATAAATCATTTGAACCCATGAGAAAAACACATTAATGTTTTCAAAATTCCCTTTTTAATAAAACAAATCAATTTTAAAATATAAAAATTGTCCACATAATAATGAAATAATATTCATAAAAAATACCATGTCAACATGGAAACATCATTGATAAAACACTATTTTGTTGAATATTTTATTGATAAAAAATGATATAATTTCCTCACATTGTGTTAAATATGTTTATTTATAAAATATTTGGGATTTGATCATTCATTTGAAAATTTGGTGAAAATTCCAGTTTTACCCTTTATAGTGCACTGTAGTATTTCGAAGATAAATATTTTTATATTTATTATTTGAATTTTAAATTTTGTAACAGTGTTCCTAACTTAAGTTTCTACAACTTTCATTCAGGACACTAGAGCTTATAAGTGAATTTGGATGGAGTAAATGGGACATTAAGACGATGGTGGGCTGGACTCGGCAGAATGGACATGGGTTCTGTATTTGGGCCATATATTCTTCATCTTGGATTTTATTGAGACCAAATTTTGAGGAAATCTCTGGAACATGATTTGACACAAATCATCCTTCTGAAAGTCCGGTCAATTCATGCGTTTTGGAGGTCAACAAGGCGGTGCAACTTGGAATAAAATATTTGGACGAGTTTTTCATTTCACACTTAAAAAGTTATGTATCCCTAGCCCTCAAAAACTCTATTTAAAGGGGGTTTTAACTCTTTGAGATGGCTGATCGAGCATTTGGGAAGGTTTGGCCGAAAGTTTGTCTCTTGGGAGCCCCTCACAACTCTTGTAATAAGTAATCCTTTGTGCAAACCTCTCTTCCAAAAAGGATCTCCTCTCCCACCTCTTCTTTGTATTTCTTTTATTTCATGTTTGTTTCTTGAATTTTTCTTCAAATAATATTATGTGTTCTTCCCTCTTATTCTTCTATTAATATTCTTAATTGGGTTGGAATCAAGGTTGGAGACAAGATTGGGTTCTACCCTTTCAATCCTTTGCTTATGCAAAACGTCTCCACGATGACTACACCGCCCATGGAAGAGTAGTTCCTTTTAGTAATCAATCGACCTCTATCCTTTTTCATTCATTTATTTTGAATCAATGAGATACTGTAATTCAAATAATATGATCCATGAATTGTGTTTTTAAATTTTAAGAAACTAAGCAAGCAATTTAACAATTAACACAAAACACGTGAGGTCGGGATTTTGTGTAAATTGTGAGAGCGTAATCTTAATCGGTAATACAAGACCACACGGGATAAATTTGTAGAGTTAAAATATAATCCCTAAACACAATTCATACTCATTTCCAGAATGGAAATGTACTCTAATTAACCACTGACCATAAGCTATCCTTAGAACAACAATCAAAGCAGGGTGCTGCGATTGCGTGTTCCGAAGCTGGCCTAGGGTTTAAGTAATTTCATATTTGTGGTTAAGTTAACTCTCGTAGGGTTCGAGGGATAAAAAATTAGGGGATCATAATTAAGTGGATATTGATTTTAATGATAATGATTAATAAGTTAATGAATAGGTATAGTTAGATCAATTACTCCTTTTAAAATATATTTCTAAAAAAACATCTTTTTGTTGTGTCTTTTCAATCGAACTTCATTTCAAAACTAAAAACAAAAAATATACAATATTATTCCAGCAAATTTCTTCTAGATTCATAAACTATAACAAACCCCAATCCATTAAATTACTTTTTTTATTCTATTCTATTTTATTTTTGTTAGAATACCTTTAATAAGTTTTTAAATTCACTTCCTCCTTTGAGAGACGACCTTGGTCAGCCACTCTGATGCACCTAAGTAACCCAAAATCACTAATAATTTGAGGGCGCCCACGACAGTGATCTTTCAAATTGGCGTCGTTGCTGGGGAGGCAAGTAATTATTTCAACCAATTAGAGGTATTTATTTTGTTTTACATTTTAATTCTCTTCCTCTCTTATTTCTTCCATCTTTACCCAATCTTATTTTTTTCCTTCTTCTTTTATTTCCTTCTACTTCTTTTTGGACCATCAACTCAAACTTCTAATTTTTATTTTACTATGGTCCACTTTCCTACTTCTCATCTTTCATTTATTGATTACACGAACTAATCCTGAAGATCTCTTAGATCTTGACCCTGAGATTGAACGCAGCCTTAGGGAACGAATCAGACACTCTCAGTCTACGGGAAGTTTCAATATTCAACCAGTTGGTGAATTTTTCTCTTCTGGAAACATTGAAATTGGAATCAATTCAAATTCAAACATAAAAGAGGAACCAATGGCTGAAAATAATGGAAATGAACTAAATAGAACCATTTGAGAATTGTCTGCACCTGATATTAATTATCAACCAAATTGTATTGCATACCCAAATCTCGAATCAGACTTTGAACTAAAATCTGGGTTAATTCACTTACTTCCAAAGTTTCATGGCCTCTCTGGTGAGGATCCCAATAAACATTTGAAAGAATTTAATGTGGTTTGCTCAACCCTTAAACCAAGAAATGTTTCTGAAGATCAAATCAAATTAAGAGAATTCCCATTCTCACTTGATGGAGCTGCAAAAGACTGGATGTATTATTTACAACCCGAAGATGTAACTTGTTGGAACGATTTGAAACGTCTTTTCTTGCAGAGATTTTTTCCAGCATCAAGGACCACTTCCATTCGAAAGGAGGTATCAGGGATCAAGCAATCACAAGGGGAGTCAATGTATGAGTACTGGGAGCGATTCAAGAAGTTGTGTGCAAGCTGTCCGCATCACCAAATCAGTGAGCAACTCCTCATTCAGTACTTCTATGAAGGACTCACACCCATGGAGAGGAGCATGGTGGATGCTGAAGCTGGAGGAGCATTGGTGGACAAAACACCATCAACCGCACGTGCATTGATCCAAAAAATGGCCCAAAACTCCCAACAATTTGGTGATAGAGGTACACCACATGTCAGGGGAGTACATCAGGTAAGTCCTTCTTCGCTTGAAAGTCATTTGCTTGATACCAAGTTGGAATAATTGACCACTATGGTGAGGCAAATTGCTTTGGCACAAAAGACATCTCTACCCCCTCCTTCAAGGCCTTGCGGTATTTGCACTGAGACAAGCCACCCAACTGACTGTTGCCCACAACTCCAAGAAACAGAAGATTGTGCAGCAGTGCTCCCTGGGAGACCATATCAGCAACAACAACAACAACCATATCCCCAAAAGAAGTTTGATCCAGCATACAACCAAGGGTGGAAAGATCAACCGGACATGAGGTATGGCTCTGGACAACAACAAAGGCCACCCTTTCAACAAAACTTCCAGCAGCCTCCGCCTTACCAACAGGGTTTCCAACAACCCCAAAGGAGATTTGAAGCTCAAACATCAACAAGTCAACAACAAGGGAATCCTCCACCAAAGGTAGACTCTAACACTGATGATCTTTGGAAACAAATTGTTCTTAATCAACAGAATGAGCTGAAGAGTCAAGGTTCGGAGCTGAGAGAGTTGAAGACTCAAATGAGCCAGATTGCCACTGCCCTCCATGAACTTGTAAGTAAGAATTACGGAAATCTACCTTCCCAACCCACTCCAAATCCAAAGGGGAATGTTAGTGCCATCACATTGAGAAGTGGGAAGCAAATGAACGATACATCTGACCTACCATTCCACCGGGATTCACCTCAAATCCAGAGAAGCCGCATTCCATACCAACTGATGAGCAATCCAAGGAGAAAGATAAAGGTAAGAAAACACACGAGAACGATAGGAATATTATTCCTGAGATGCAGAAGGAGGAGGCACGTCCATCGGACGTGCGGTGCGCGCGGCACGACCGAATGCGTCGTTTTCAGCAGCTCGGCGCGCGCTGAAATGGCGCGTTGGGGGGTCAAAACCACCCGAACGACCTCCTAATGCCATGAAACCGCACGACAACAACCGTTGCGTGAATTGTGAAATGGTCGGGCAGACGGCACGTCAATCGGAGGTTCCGTTTGACCGCGGCGGCCGGAAACGCGTTTCTGAAGCCGTAAAACACCAAAACGGCTTGCGGCGGTCGAATTCGGAGAAAACGTGCTTCGAATGACCTGAAACCGCACGATAACGATAAGAATATTATTCCTGAGATGCAGGAAGAGGCGTCACGTCCATCGGACGTGCGGTGCGCGCGGCACGACCGAATGCGTCGTTTTCAGCAGCGCGGCGCGCGCTGAAATGGCGCGTTGGGGGGTCAAAACCACCCGAACGATCTCCGAATGCCACGAAACCGCACGACAACATCCGTTGCGTGAATTGTAAAATGGTCAGGCAGACGGCACGTCAATCGGAGGTTTCGTTTGACCGCGGCGGCCGGAAACGTGTTTCTGGAGCCATAAAACACCAAAACGGCGTGCGGTGGTCGAATTCGGAGCAAACGTGCTTCGAACGACCTGAAACCGCACGAGAACGATAAGAATATTATTCCTGAGATGCAGAAGGAGGCGGCACATCCATCGGACATGCGGTGCGCTCGGCACGACCGAATGTCTCGTTTTCAGCAGTGCGACGCGCGCTGAAATGGCGCGTTGGGGGTCAAAACCACCCGAACGACCTCCGAATGCCACGAAACCGCACGACAACAGCCGGTGCATGAATTGTGAAATGGTTGGGCAGACAGCATGTCATTCGGAGGTGCCCTTTGACCGCGGCGGCTGGAAACGCGTTTCCGGCGCCATAGAACACCAAAACGGCGTGCGGCGGTCCAATTAAGAGAAAACGTGCTCCGAAAAACCTGAAACCGCACGAGAACGATAGGAATATTATTCCTGAGATTTAGGAGGAGGTGGCACGTCCATTGGACGTGCGGTGCGCGCGGCACGACCGAATGTGTCGTTTTCAGCAGCGCGGCGCGCGCTGAAATGGTGCGTTGGGGGGTCAAAACCACCCGAACGACCTCTGAATGCCACGAAACCGCACGACAATAGCCGGTGCGTGAATTGTAAAATGGTCGGGCAGACGGAACGTCATTCGGAGAAGCCTTTTGACCGCGGTGGCCGGAAACGCATTTCCGGCGCCATAGGACACCAAAACGGCGTGCGGCGGTCCAATTCAGAGCAAACGTGCTCCGAAAAACCTGAAACCGCATGAGAACGATAGGAATATTATTCCTGAGATGCAGGAGGAGGCGGCACGTCCATCGGACATGCGGTGCGCGCGGAACGACCGAATGCGTCGTTTTCAGCAGCTCGGCGCGCGCTGAAATGGCGCGTTGGGGGGTCAAAACCACCCGAATGACCTCTGAATGCCACGAAACCGCACGACAACAGCCGTTGCGTGAATTGTGAAATGGTCGGGCTGATGGAATGTCAATCGGAGGTGCCGTTTGACCGCGGCGGCCGGAAACGCGTTTCCAGAGCCATAAAACACCAAAACGGCGTGCGGCGGTCGAATTCGGAGCAAACGTGCTTCGAACGACCTAAAACCGCACGAAAACGATAGGAATATTATTCCAGAGATGTAGGAGGAGGCGTCACATCCATCGGACATGCGGTGCGCGCGGCACGACTGAATACGTCGTTTTCAGCAGCGCGGCGCGCGCTGAAATGGCGCTTTGAGGGGTCAAAACCACCCGAACGACCTACGAATGCCACGAAACCGCACGACAACATCCGTTGCGTGGATTGTGAAATGGTCGGGCAGACGGCACGTCAATCGGAGGTTCCGTTTGACCGTGGCGTCCGGAAACGCGTTTCTGGAGCCATAAAACACCAAAACGGCGTGCGGCGGTCGAATTCGGAGCAAACGTGCTTCGAATGACCTGAAACCGCACGAGAACGATAGGAATATTATTTCTGAGATGCAGGAGGAGGCGGCACGTCCATCGGACGTGCGGTGCGCTCGGCACGACCGAATGTTTCGTTTTCAGCAGCGCGGTGCGCGCTGAAATGGCGCGTTGGGGTGTCAAAACCACTCGAACAACCTCCGAAACCACACGAAAACAGCCGGTGCGTGAATTGTGAAATGGTCGGGCAGACGGTACGTCATTCGGAGGTGCCGTTTGACCGCGGCGGCCGGAAACGCGTTTCCGGCGCCATAGAACACCAAAACGGCGTGCGACGGTCCAATTCAGAGCAAACGTGCTCCGAAAAACCTGAAACCGCACGAGAACGATAGGAATATTATTCCTGAGATGCAGGAGGAGGTGTCACATCCATCGGACGTGCGGTGCGCGCGGCACAACCGAATACGTCGTTTTCCGTAGCTCGGCGCGCGCTGAAATGGCGCGTTGGGGGGTCAAAACAACCCGAACAACCTCCGAATACCACGAAACCGCACGACAACATCCGTTGCATGAATTGTAAAATGGTCGGGCAGACGACACGTCAATCGGAGGTGTCGTTTGAGCGCGGCGGCCGGAAACGCGTTTCTGGAGCCATAAAACACCAAAACGGCGTGCGGCGGTCGAATTCGGAGCAAACGTGCTTCAAACGACCTGAAATCGCACGAGAACGATAGGAATATTATTCCTGAGATGCAGGAGGAGGAGGAACGTCCATCGAACGTGCGGTGCGCTCGGCACGACCGAATGTGTCGTTTTTAGCAGCGCGGCGCGCGCTGAAATGGCGCGTTGGGGGGTCAAAACCACCCGAACGACCTCTGAATGCCACGAAACCGCACGACAACAGCCGTTGCGTGAATTGTGAAATGGTCGGGCAGACGGCACGTCATTTGGAGGTGCCGTTTGACCGCGGCGGCCGGAAACGCGTTTCCGGCGACATAAAACACCAAAACGGCGTGCGGCGGTCCAATTCGGAGTAAACGTGCTCCGAAAAACCTGAAACCGCACGAGATCGATAGGAATATTATTCCTGAGATTTAGGAGGAGGAGGCACATCCATCTAACGTGTAGTGCGCGCGGCACGACCGAATACGTCGTTTTCAGCAGCTCGGCGCGCGCTGAAATGACGCGTTGGGGGGTCAAAACCACCCGAACGACCTCTGAATGCCACGAAACCGGACGACAACATCCGTTGCGTGAATTGTGAAATGTTCGGACAGACGACATGTCAATCAGAGGTGCCGTTTGACCGCGGAGGCCCGAAAGGTGTTTCCGGAGTCATAAAACACCAAAACGGCGTGCGGCGGTCGAATTCGGAGAAAACGTGCTCCGAAAGACCTAAAACCGCACGAGAATGATAGGAATATTATTCCTGAGATGCAGGAGGAGGCAGCACGTCCATCGGACGTTCGGTGCTTGTGGAACGACCGAATGCGTCATTTTCAGCAGCTCGGCGCGCGCTGAAATGGCGCGTTGGGGGTCAAAACGGGTCGAACGAGGTCCGAATGGCCTGAAATCAGACGACATCAAAGGGTGAGTGAATTGTGACGTGTTCGAGAAGACGTCACATCAATCGGATGTGTTGTTTGACCGTGGTTACCAAAAACGCGTTTCCGGTGTCATAAATGGCCAAAACGGGCGTCTGACGGTCAAAGTCATAGAGGACGACATCGGATTGACCTAAAATCACAGGGAAACAATCTAATTATTATTCGTGACGTGCACGCGTAGACGGAACGTCAATCAGACATGCGGTCTGCGCGGTAGGGCTCATTATGCGTTCTTTAAGTGTTGTGTGCGCTTGATAAACACGCGTGGGGGGGTCCAAACGGGCCGAACGAATTCCGAATGACCTGAAATCAGACGACATCAAAGGGTGAGTAAATTGTGACGTGGTCGAGTATACGTCACGTCAATCGGCCGCACCGTGTGCCCGCGGTGACCGGGAACGCCGTTCCGGTGTCATAAACGGCCATAACGGACGTCTCACGCTCAAAATCATAGCGGACCACATCAGATTGACCTGAAATTACAGGGAAACAATCTAATTATTATTCCTGACGTGTACGCGCAGACGGCACGCCAATTGGATGTGCGATCTGTGCGGTAGGGCTCATTATGCGTTCTTTAAGTGTTGCGCGCGCTTAATTGTTCTCCATTTTTTATGATTGTTACCTTTGTTTTATGTATGCTTTTCCACCGTGAAGAAAAAAACACAATTTGTACATTTTATTTAAAAAATGAAAAATATTTTATTTAATATTATATATATAAATATTTTCATTAATATATATATATATATATATATATTATTTAATAAATAAATATACATACTTTATTTAATATTATATATATCAATATTTTCATTATTTTTTATATATATATATTTGATTTAATAAATATATATTTATTTATTTATTTATTATGGTATGAATTTTTTTTTAAAAAAAAAATTCAAGTTTAGCGACCGCCTCTGGCGGTCGCTTTAGCATGCCGTCTGGGCAGTATTAGCGACCACCAATGGCGGTCGCTTACGGCGGCATTTGGGCCACCTATAGCGACCGCCATTGGCGGTCGCTAAAGACCTACAGCGACGGCGCAGAAGCGACCGCCAATGGCGGTCGCTAATGGCCTTTTTTTAGTAGTGTTCAGACCTAGTGTGATTAGGTTCTGAAAGAGTGTATGGAATGCAACTAGATGGGCCATTTGGATAGGTTCTGCGGGAAGACTTATCGGACAACTAGGATCCAGAGACCGGGTCAGACTTAGGGATCTGAGGTAGGGTTGGAAGTAGTACTAGGATATAGTAGCCAAGATTCAGCTGCACATGTATGTCATAGTAGAAATAGTGGTGCCCAACAGTGGGGTCAGTAGCTGGTAGCTTATACATCTCTGTAGGGAGTTCAGGACTCGGGTAGTCGAGCTTCATGACAGGTGCACGCTATTTTGAGATGCCAAGTGAAGAGAGGGTTGGGGATCCTATGATAGTTATAGGTACTTTTTGGGCATGAACATGCTTATTTTTATTTTAGGATTTTTCCGGTTTTGGTGAATGAGTTTCACATGTATTGTTTTTGGTCTGACCAAATGATGGTTAGTAGGTTGGCATCAGTTAGGATGCAGGATATATTTGTGTATGAGGTGCATAGGAACCAAGATTTATTGTGGGCATCTTTGAGATACTAGTTTTATATGAGGTGAATAGGCATAAAAATTTTGAAGGGCATGCATTTTCATATATGATGTGGGTTTTTTTGAGCAACCGTTGAGATGTATTATTTCTAGGCATCTGATGAGATGTGGGCTTGTATGAGTGTCATATATGGAATAAGTACTTGTGGTAATCTAATGAGATGTATGACTTGATGGGTGTTAGATATGACATGGGTATGATTTGAGCACCTGATGAGGTTCAGAAATGAAGATACATTAAGGTGGGACTTTTGAGTTAAGGGATGGTCAGTGGACCATTAGAAATGTTTAATTTTGGATCGAGAAGCGACTTAGTAGGTAACTCCTAAAGTGGGGAGCACCTTGAGGGGAGTTGACCTGTGACATAATGACTAGGGTAGACTGGGGTGATGTAGATGATATGTTTATGTTCAGTACCATATTTGGGTAATGATTTATAGCTTGTGGATGAGCTATGTTAAGGTGGGGAGATTATACCATCCTGGGATTTTGAGCGGGTCAAAAATCCCCAACCTGTTTAAATTTTTGAGTTTAGTGATCAGGATGAATTTATTTTTGGGATTAAAAACCTAATTTAGAGAGATTTATTGACCAAATAACTTATTTTTAGATGGGTTTTAAGGCTCTATAAGTGCCTCAGGGTTCCAGGTGAGTTTAGAGTGTAGCGGGGTCTAGAAACTCCATTTCAAGAAAGTACAGACAGAGGCGCACGGTTTGGCCAAACCATGTGGCGCACCTATATCACTAGACACGGTTTGTCAAATTGTGTAGGTGGGGGATCACATCCATGCAATACCTTAATAGTATTTAATAGAGGTTAATCACATGGTTTGGTAAATTGTTCACCTATCTCGTGTACGTGTGGTGTTTGGATAGTGACCACTGCACAATTGGTGCATAGTTAGCCAAATAATTCATCCAAACCATGTGGTTCATTTATTTGGGTGAAATTTAATTTTTAAACTCCCTCTATTTATCATATTTCCTCCTCCTTTCTTCATCATCTGCACACATAGCAGTGGGAGGGCTCTCATTTTCCCTCTTTAGAGAATTCGAGGGATCTCCTTCATCCAATCTCTGATCCTTGATCTGTTGGTCTCATTGTAAGCATATCAGTAAGACCTTTAATCTTATAGATTATTTTCTTTGTTTACCTCACCATATAGAATAATAAATCCATGTGATCTCTTTTTCCCTATTTCCATAGCATTCATCTAAAACTCTGTTTTCTTCTGATTCATCTTGAGTTAGAGGATGATACCGGACGAGTGATCACCTATGAGTATAAGGTTGGTGATTCCTAGATTTATCTTTTATTTTGTGGGTGTTTTTGGAGTTCATTATAAATAATCCCATTTGATTTTTTTCTAAGTTTGACCCTAATTAATTAATGCATTTCTTCTAAATTATTTATTTGATGATATGATAAGTGTATGGTCATTATCTTGTTTCACTACAAACGGTTAAGCTGAGTAAGGGGCTTAGACCAACCCGGGAAGAATAGGTAGGGTGTGTGATTTTAATTAAATTGAATTTTTATTATTAATTTTTTGGTTTCATGGGAACGTGATGGGTTAGACCTAACGATGGAGGTGTAGTTGATCACCTGGAATGAGGAAACTTGGTTTATCAAGTTGGTCTCAACCCGAGATACATGAGGTTAGGTTGATCACCAGGTTAAGGAGACATGGTCATAGGGTTTAGGTGATGTGTTCATTAGGATGAAGGCATGGTTATTGGGACTTGGGATAGTGCTGACCATTGGGATTTAGCGATATGGTCGTAGGGGCATAGGGTTCCGGATGATGTGACTTAAGTTTTTTGGTGATTTTCACTCACTGTTTGTTGGTTGACATGTTGTTTGAGTAATGTGAACACAAATATGACTCAATCAAGGTGGTGTTGACCACTCGTTGTGGGTGGAGACTCCCATAGACTATGCGGCTTAGGGGATGGTGTTGACTATCGGATGTGCTAGGGGTGCTCACTGTAGAAATACATGTGGATGGTGATGGACCATTAGTTGATGGTGTTGAGACCATATGTTGGGGGATGAGGCTCACTGTTACACTTGAGGTTGTTAGGCTAGAAACTTGGGAGGATGGACATCATCGTGTCTCAGGACATCAGTTGTTGAGATGACATTGCTTTTTTTTATTATAGGACATATTTCACTGTACCTCAGGATGTCGGGCTACTGAGTTGATGAGAACTATTTATATAGAGGTTCTATGGACCTGAGACTCATTGTTTGGGTAAACTGTGAGGACGCTAGATATTTGACTGAAGGAATGATGTGTTGGTGACATATTTTATGGGTGGAACCTTAGGGTTCACCTGATATGATATTCATCAGGGGATTCCTTGGTCTCTAAGCCACAAATATTCACTACTGCAATTATATATATGTAGATTTGTGTTGTATATCATATATATAATTGGGTTCATGTGTTTAGACTTATACCAGTGATGGATGAAGTAGATAGAACTCTCATTTGTATCCATTGAGCACAAGTGGAGTGGATATATTATTATAAGTGTGTGTTATGACTTTTATTTATATTCAACATACACCTTCATAATTTTGGATGTAAGATAGGAACATGTTCTTGGTTCCCTACTGATATTATTCTCACACCCTACACGGGCCCTTCAGAATGAGTGTAGACTTTATGCCTCTAAGATTAGGTAATGTATCATTCTCAAGAGCTAGAAATTAGTGATCGAGTTTGACCTTTTGTATAGGATGGATGATAGTGGACCAGGTAGTTCTTTTTCATCATATGGAGTTCCTTTTTGACCTTATTTTGAGTTTTAGCATGTATTATATGTATGTAATGATATAGATGACCATGGGTGACCCTTTATGTCTATTGTATTGTATGACCTGTTTGGAATGATTTCTCTAAAAATTGTATTATTATCCTGTTGTTGTTTCATTATTCTTATGCTAGTTTTATTGTGCTTCCACTAAGTGGTTTTTTATGTTGTGTTATATACATATAGACCATTATTATTATCACCACCTAAGGGTATACTCTATTGACTATTATGTCATCAAACCCTCACTACTATTCAGAAGCCTTTGGTATATGGGGTGGCACACCTAAGGCCCAGTGGACAACCATCCCAGAGCACCGTTTAAAGTGGCTTTTGGGTCGAGGGGATACAAATAAATTATCACATATTGATCGTTCTTTTGAATAATATTGATGTGATAATGTCTTAGAGTATCTGTCGCATTTATAAGGTTATAGCAGTTCCCTTATATGATGATAACCTTGAGATGTTATGGAAATATCTCTTAAATATAGTTTTTTGGTTGGATAATTTACTATAATAGGATACATTGAATGTAGATCTTCAGGTGTGAGTACTCATAAAAATATAAGACTTCTTTTCATGAAGTTTGCACTTGGTAATCTATAAGGTGGGAGATTATAAGAACAGACCCACCAATAGGAACTATGCATGTTTTGGTGTCAGTGGATATTCCTATCTGTGAGTGTGTGTAATGGTCATTAGACTTTAATATTATCATTTATGCATGTCATGACTCACACACTTAGATTTATTAACCAAAACCATCACGCAATATGTTGGTGGGAAGTAGGGTATATTGGGTGCATCATGGTTGACATGTCATTAATGAATAAGTTGAGGAACGATTTGTACCTTCCATCGATATAGAAGTTGATATATTGGCCATTTGATTGGAATAGAATTATCACATTAAATTCCATGGTCATAGTGTAATGACATTTATTTCAGATAGTCAAAGAAAGACATATCGAGCATATAGGTTGGTGAGACATATGTTAAACCTACTTGATGAGATATTGCAAAAAATATATTATATTTCATAGTGAGAATTTGTATTTGGTCATCATCATTGCAACATTAAGTTATTTATCTTGGGTTTCGTGACTAGTTTCTAGACAGTAATATTGAAATTTATCCAACTCCACCTAATTCCAAGGAGAAATAATCCTAGAGGATCACACACTAAGTGTTTCTGTTGATCGCGATTAAATTCTATTTGAATTTAATTAATGAACTAAATATTATTCTCAAGATCGATGAATAATTTTATTCAAGTTTTATTGATCGCATAAATTAAATAAATATTTATTCACTAGATTGTGAATAAAATATATTTGTTTATTTTATTGGATATTTAATAAATATTTATTTACTAATTTTTGAATAAAATATTTATTTAAGATAATAAAATATTTTATTTGGGTATTCAATAAATGTTATAGGAGTTCAAACAGACCAAGACCGAGTCCAGTGAAAAATATTAATTAACAAGTTAGTTAAATAATACTTCTTATAATGCAAGTTTAAACACACCACAAAATAATATTTTTATTATTTTATTATGTGACATAAGTTTTATTAAAAGTTATAATATTATTTAATGGTCATAATTCAATTAAATAATTTTTTTAACCTAAATGCTAGATCTAAAAATAGATGGTTATATCTAGTGTGTAGAGGATCAATCGATACAATAAAAATATATAGAATTTTTGCACGCAATGAATTCGATTTCAACTCCTCCATCTCTCTCCCTCTAAATAATGAAAAATTCTAAAGTAATTTTTTCAAGATAGAAGAATTAGTGATCAAGAATGAACAATGCGAGACATTTGATTCTCAATGCTAGCATCCAGAGATCATTTGGCGTTTCTTGGAGATCAAAGGAGCGTGTTTGGATTAGCACTAGATAGATTCTATCCTTGAATCCTCACAAGCATAATGAAGGTAATCCAAAAAGTTTTTTTTTTCAAATGACCAACATTTATCAATGAAGAAATATCATAATCTCAGGTAATTTATTTCTTCCAATCTAAATAAATTAATTATAAATTTGATGTGAAAAATCCCCGCTCATGGTTTCAAGAAATTCAAATATTAAAATAAATTTTAATATATTGCCTACCACCACACGCTTTTGCTATGCCTAAAACAAACACACGAATGATAAAAACCTAGATGCCTAAAACAATGGGTATGGAAAACCAATAGATCATCCTTTAAAAGAAAATGCATGAAAGAAAAATGAAAAGGTTCGATAAAACATCAACTGGTCATAATAAAAATCACAAACACAACCAATGCCACTACCATGACTACAGGAAACAAAGAAATATGTATACAGCTTACCAGGAATATGTTACGCAACTTCCATGGGAGTTAAGCAACGAATGGAGCAATTCAGAAGGAGAGAGATCACCCAAAATCACCCCAAAAACCCTAGGGTTTGAGAGGAAAGCCTGCACATCAAATGAAAAATGATTTAGGCGTGCAGTGTGAATTAAACTTCCAGACTCGAAGAATTCACATCATGAACCCCTTTTATAGTGTGAATTTCTACGAATCACAAATATGCTGAAAACCCCATCACCTCAGGCTAAATTATCCCTGATTGAAATCTTCATGATGTTTAATAGTTTCACAGCTTGTAAATTTTCATGCTATGAACCAGAAGCATGACATATTCCCTGCAACTGGTTTACATTATGTAACCCATTCACAATGTGAATATGTCTAGCAGGCAGTGCATAGTCCAATTTTTTGCAGAAAATCCAAAAACAAAAACTTGTGGATCTCTGAACCCAAGGATAACCCTCTAAATTCATTCACATATTTATACCCAGGCTCCATTTAAATAAAAATATATCCCTATACTTTTTTCCATTTTCCTTAGAAAATGATATCCATCCTTGTGAAGCCCTTAATTCACCTAAATAAAAAGGAAAAAACAAAATAAGAGTCAAATCATACCTGAAGGAAGGTAATAGGGTGTTACAATCTCCTCACCATAAATGATTTCTATCCCCCAAAATCCTTCAAGATCCTAGACTCACAAAAATTGAAGTTCATTGTTGCCTTATCAACAATTCTCACTCTCATGTCTCATAGCTATCCCATTCTCACTACCACAATACATGTACAAGATGGTAATATGTTCGCACTTTTGGAGTCATTCATTAATTTTCTATACCATTAAATTTACTTACATGATCATATACTAACTCATATATGAGTTCTTTTGAATCTTTTAATCAAAGTAACATTTATAAAGATTTTTCTTCAAGATTGACGTATATAAGATCTTTAGGATCTTTTATTGTGCTTACTCATATTTTTCATTATAATTTCTACGTATGGTGGTTGATGAATTAATAATATAATCATAACATGTTATCCCCCTCACCAAGAGGATTATTGTATATTTTGGAACTTATAATCCAAATACTATTTTACAATACATCTACTTGGGAGTGGAGCCCTCACATATTTTAAAGTTTATGAATATGGTAACGAGAACCATGAGTAAGAATATTCTAGATTCAAAACACACACCTTATCACCATCCAAAATTATAATTCATAGAATAAAAAAATCACTTTACCAAATGAAGGATAAATCATTTGATCAAACTTCATCAAATTTCAAATATTCATGATAAAATTCTAAGTATGAGTACCACAAATCATATCAATTTTTTCATAAATAATTTCATTTTCTTCAAGGAATGAGATAATGTAATTATATTCATATCAATGAATTAATTAATTGATTGAATTTCATGGTCCATGAATGATGATTCATTATTTATCAATAATGATCATCTTGTATAAATTACTAGTTTTATTGATTATGATTATCATTATTTTAACTGATTCAAGTGGTATAATAATTTTTATTAAATATATTAGATTATCAAAACCATGTGATTCAATCATCTCATTTATGAACTAAAAGAATAATAACAACCACTTTAGGGGGTAAATTGAATTAATTTCTTAAGATTATATTGATAATTCATAAGAACGTGATGACTAATAATTTTTTCTATTAATATTTATGTAGAAGGAAAAATAATTGATAAATGAAGATATCCTTAAATATAATTTCAAAGGTCATTATTTTTATATCATCATTCAGGGGTATATTATTTTATATTAATTATTAAAATTCATTGAGTGCTTTAAATGTTTATTATTACCAAACCAATTATGGTGGTTATATTATTATTATTTTTTATAAACAAATACAACATAATGATCATTCTAAAAACATCATATTCAACTTGAACTTGATTTAAAATAAAATCATACATATTTTCATTTACTTCAGGGAATGAAATAAATAATTTTCAATAAATATTCTCGTTCACTTCTAGGAATATAATAAAATTATTTGTTGGGGTTTTGTAATGTATTAAAGACAATATGATGAATATTTAATTTATAAATTTCATCCACTTCAGGGTATGAATATGTAAAAAATATATTTATGTTTTTTCTTCATGAACACTTTGTTGGGAGCCTCCTCAATTGGCGCATCATGTGGGTCAAAGCTGTGTTTCATGAAATAAATGGAGAGAGAGAGAGAGCCTGAGATGTGTTTTAACCAGTGGTTACAAATATTCACGTGGATAATTTTGTTATAAAATGGGAGGAAACAGCTGGTTCTTTCGATACACAATGTCATACATAGATAAAATTCCTTTTGTGATCAGCTTTGATCGACGATCAGTTTTCTTCTAATCTTGGAGATTTTTCAGCACCTGGTTATTTAGTCGAAAATATTCATATCTGTACAGTCAGATTTATTTATTGGTATTCTTTCTCAAATTATGTTCCTTTGTTAGATCTAATTTATATATCTCTTTTCCATTGGTAATTTTCTTCTTCCATATCTGAGAGTTATACTTTTTAGATCTCTTCCATTTTGGGGAGTCTCTACCTTATACTCATTGATTTTGTGGATCTTCTTTCGGGACTAGTTCATGTGGTTTTTCCCCTCAATGGGGTTTTCCACTCTTTGTGCATCTTCTTAATTTTTAGAGGCTTGTTAAAAGGAAAAGAAATTTATTTCCACTGCATGTTCACTTTGGTGTTTTTTTGTGTGTTCATCACTTTCCACCTTTCCCAACATCTAGTATCAAAGGTTTTGGTTTTTATTTAATATTTATTATAGAATTCAGTTACAGTCAGATTATTTTTTTGAATAGTACCAACTACCGTATTTGGAAACTAAAAATGAAGGATATAATTTATGTTAAGCGAATTCATCTTCCAGTGTTTAATACTCAGAATCCAGAAATAATGTTAGGTGAAGAATGATAGTTCAAGAATGAGATGGTTTTTGGTTTCGTTCTCTAATGGTTTGAAGATAATGTGATGAACCATATTTTCAACATCTCTCATTCCATAACTTTGTGGTAGAAACTTGAGACTACCTATCACTAGTGCTGAAAACATTTTTAACGTCGGTTATTTTTCATTTTTTACATCGGTTTTTAGCCGACGTTAATATGGATGACATTATAAATATTTTTTTTACATTGGTTCTTTACAAACCTATGTAAAAAAAATAACATCGCGGTGTTTATAACGTCGGTTATTAATTAACCGACGTGCAAAAACCAGGGGGGCGAGGGTTTATCACGTCGGTTATTATATAACTGACGTGATAAAATAGTGCGGGGGTGTTTATCATGTCGGTTATTTAAAAACCGACGTGATAAACCATTTCCCCAGCCTTTATCACGTTGGTTATTACATAACCAATGTGATAAACCGGCGAGGGGGGGTTATCACATCGGTTATATAATAACTGAAGTGATAAACCATTCCACTGGTGTTTATCACATCGGTTATTCAAATAACCGACGTGATAAGCCCTTCCCCATTTTTTCACATCGGTTATAAAATAACCGACGTGAAAGACCGATTTTTTTTAAAAAATGGAATACATTCCTCTGTTTTCCCTAGAAACAACCAGAAACCAAATCAAGAATTCGTACCACAAAAACAGAAGTATACCAAGGCAAAATTAAGCATTTACCCCACTAGACAGCCCCCACTACACCCCTGGACTGCCCCCCGACCCCCTGGACAGCCCCAAACACCCCGGGAAAACCCCCCCAACCCTCATGTATACCCCCCACACCCTGGACAGCACTCCCACACCTCTGGACAGCCCCCCACACCCCTGGACAGCCCCCCACCCCCTGGACAACCCCCCACACCCCTGGACGACCCTCCCACCCTCCTCGACACCCCCCCCCCCACACACACCCCTGGACACCCCCCACCCTCCTGGGCACCCCACCAGACAGCCCTCTCACACCCCTGGACAGCCCCCCCCCCCTCACCCCTTGGATATCCCCCCACACCCCTGGACGACCCCCACCCTCCTAGACACCCACCCACACCCCTGGACCCCCCCCCCCCCCCACCCTCCTGGACACCCCCTCACCCCACCGGACAGCCCTCCCACACCCCTAGACACCCCCCACCCCACTGAACACCCCCCACACCCTTGGAACCCCTCCCCCCAGACCAGAATCCATACCAGAAAAACCATCATAAGTAGACCAAAACAAGAAGTAGAGAAAAATTAAACATTCACATATATAACATTCAAAACTTACACTGTCAACTTCAAAAAAAACTAAATCCAACCTAAATGATTACCAAATACACAATTACAACGACAATATTCAAAATTTCATTTTACACTACAAACAACTAAAAGTCAATCAAACCTGTAAAATAATTTGACCAATTCACTTGTAAGTGTTTGATGTCTTCAGCAGTATAGGGTTGAGGGTCATCAAATAGCTACAAATGAAAAGGATATTAGTTAACGTGTATAATGAATAAATCAAATTGAAATATTATGGAAAATTTTAAAAGGAAATCTTACCAGGTCAAAGTTCACAACTGTCCCAGTTGTTATTATTTCATATATAAATCTTAACATATAATATCCGCATTCGATGACACCTTGTTATTCATGACAATTCTGTTTGAATGAGTGTAAAATAAATATATTATTTTTATGTAATAAATCAAAAAGTACAAATTATAAATGGATATTTACCTTCACATTTACATATTTGATCTTTGCACTCATTTTCTTTGTATTTTTTTGAAAGTAGACCCATTCCCTGTTAGAAAATAATACGAATGGGGTAAATTTAAAATTCATTATTATATATAAAACTATTGAGAAATTGAAACTTACTTTTCCAATGTATTCATAAAAATTTCCCACACATCATCATGGACAGAGCATATCCAATAAAGTTTTTTCTCCCTTGGGCAAAAAACCCCTAACATACAATGATCACTGATAAAAGAAAATTTAAGGTTAGTGGTTTTTTATGTTAAAATATAATGAACTCTTTGAGAGAGATGTGTTTCATACCTCTCACGAAAAGGCATCATCCAACATTGTGTGACTATATTCTGTTCAAGTTTTTCAGCAATATAAATCATTCTTTGTTCCTCATCCAATGCACATGCTTCAGGGGAAATCAATTGTGGGTCCATAAATCCATATACATCTGTCAGCTCATTCCTCTCACAAATGTTATAAAGATACCTAATACAAAACAGACATAAGTATACATTTTTTAATAAATATAACATAGGGAAAAGGTGTTAAGACTTACATGGAAAAAATTTGCACCACATTGATGCCCAAATTATCTCCAGTAACAAGCTCCATGATATCAGTTTTCATAATCCCCACAGTTATTTCACATCCACAAACATGATCTTTCATTGGAAACTCATAATGACCCGCCAAAAAATTTGAATATCTTGACAATCTATCAAGACTACTAGAATTTGTATCTGATGTCATAGTTATTTGTCTTTGTTGTTGTCTATACAGTATTTCTTTACCTTTGAAGTATTCCTGTAAAAATAAATAGAAAAATATATTAGTTTTCAAATGATAAAACAACTTTAATAAAAAAATAAAATAAAAGATATAACATTCACACCTCTATGGTAATGAGTCGAAGAAGTCTGGATGACCAAATTAAAAAATGGCCGATACTATGACCAACTGTCGCCACCTCATCTATAGGTAATGGTACTCGAGCTGATCTATCTATAATATCATGTACAGTGACCCTCTGATTCTCTACCTCTAATTGTTGATGATGAACTGTATCTCCTATACAATATACCAACCCATATGAAAATATATGATGTTGAGGATCATCAACATACAACTCGTAATAAGTAGGAAGTTGTGGAAGAGGAGTAGGATAAAAAATGGGGTCTGCAGGATGAGGTGGGGGAGTGGGAGCTACTAGCGGAGGTGGAGGATAAATAATGGGGTCTGCAAGGGGAGGTGGAGGAGTGGGATCTGCAGTCTGAAATTTCCTTTGCATGTCTGCAAACATAGACTGTACCGACGCTCTAATCTTTTCCTCCATCGTTGCATTAATATTATGAACTTCAGCCTCCAATGATTCTATTTTTTTTATAAACACCCTCAACGTTAGAAGTTGAAGAACATGGAAACACTTTTCTTACTGATACACCTTCTGTATATCCTCTTACACGACCAGGATGTTCGGGCTTTCCCAATGCTACAGATAAAATATCTTGCCTCCTAGTAGATGTAAATTCCCCCTGTGAGATCTGATCCTCAAGAGAGTCCTGTATTAATTAATTGAACATTTATGTAATGATTAAAATTATATAAAGAAAATAGTTAACTTAAATAAATAAAATAGTTATCTTACAATCCTCTCAGCTACGATTCTAGATTCTTCCAAAAGATATTGCCCTTTTTTCCCATACGAGCTCTCTTCCATTTTTCATGTCTAGATGGAGGGGATGGAGGGGCCACCTCTCCAGAGCTTGAAGTCTCAGCTCTTATTTTTTGAAATTTTTTCGCCATCATTTGTTCTTCCAAAATGCATACCCTCCCCGAGATAAACTATAAGGGTATACATTTTTAGATTGGATCTCCTAATGAGCTTTCCTTGTTTTTTGTAAATTAAGAATAAGAAATCATTAACAAAACATTAATAAGATTATTTATATAAGAAAGATTATAAAAGTTTACATTTCCCTTACCAAAAATGACTATTTTCTTCTACTTTCAACAAACTGTCTCCACGTGTCTTCATCTATAAAAGGATATATACGACATGGATTTTCATGACTCCTATGACCAAAAATGAAATCAGATGAGAGGGTTGATTTGAAATCCATCCATCTCTTGACAGCCATCGATAATCATTTCTTCCTGACTCCTCCAGTGTCAGGAATATCAAATTTCATCTGATGAAGAAGAGGTTAAACATATTATATATACTAGAAACATTTAAAGAATAGTCAAACAATATCAAAAGATCTTACCAAAATCGTCTCCCACAACTGAGAGATTATTGCTTTATCCACACTTCTCCAGTCATCATACAAAATGCTTATTTTTCTCTTAGCCTGAGTTGATACAAAACTCTTTAAATCTTTTGCATTTGGACCTCTAGGAATATCATCATCATCAAACTCAACGAGTATCCTCTGATCCTACATACGGGAAAGTGTTAATTTTGGTAAACGTGTGCACCCACGTTTACCAACTCTTGAAGTCTTTGTCGTAATAGGAGCACATGAGGAAGATTGGGGAACATCAAGAGGAGCATGTGAATGTTCCTCCCCAGAGGTATGACCAATATGATTATCTCCAAAATCATGTGGTTGATCAACTGAATGATCTTTCATTATCCTTCATATCAAAAAAACAAACATTAGTTCACAAATATACAAATTCAAATATTTTAATACTACTGTAATCAGAAAATAGAAAATTTTACTAAGTTACGTAATAGTAAACATTTTTAATATGGTAAGCATGTTAAACAATGGTAAAGATGGTAAAGATGGTCAAGATGGTAAACATGGTAAACATGGTAAACCTGGTAAACATGGTAAAGTAATTGTCACTGAACAAAAATAATAGATATATAATTCATGCAATGGTAAACATGATAAAGTAAACTAAACAAACTTAAAACAAACAAAAACTTATACTTATTTTTTTTAATACATGTTTTAATAAAGAAAAAACTTACAATATCTAACATTTTATGAAAAAAATAAATGTAAACAAGAAATAAACATATGTTACCTGTAATTTTAGGAATGTACAAATGGATTGTTTTTCCAAATTCCTTCACCGTGATCATTCCTTATGGCACAAACCATGTCTTCAACATGATCATAATTATGTTCTGTTAATCTTTCCATGGAAGTAGGGATATCACATAAATCAGCATATTCATCAAGTTCATCCTCACTAACATATTGTTTTTTCCATTGTAAAATAACAGCCCACTACATATCTGATTGATCTACTACATAGAAAATTTGTTTTTCATGTGTTTCCATTATAAAAGAATCAGCTGTGTCTTCCAATCTATTCAGATTAACAAGTGTCATTCCAAATTCATCATGTCTGACACTGTTGTTACCGATAAACCATTTACAGTTAAAAACATGAACTTTAATTTTAAAGTAATCAACCTTCAATATGTCTTCAATCACTCCATAATATGCACTTGATGCAGAAATTGGGTTTTTGTCCTTAGCACTCGAAAAATGCATTGCTTCTGCAAACACCAATACACCACTATTCTAAACTGCACTTCTATTGTCCTGAGCTTTCGTATGAAATGTATAGCCATTAATGTCATAACCGGACCATGTTATCACATTTAAACATGGACCACCCGCTATCCATTTTAATGTCTCTGATACATCTAATCTACCAAGAAAGGTATTTTTAAACCATGACAAAAATGTTTTGTTGTGCTCATTCAAAATCCACATTTATTTCTTCTTTGGATGACATTGTTTCAACTCATTAATATGCAATGTGATATATGGTTGACCATCAGCTATGTTATTCAATATATATGATTCTAAATTCTTCATCTGTTCAGCTGACAATGATTTGACTTTCAAACCATGAATCCCATTTCCCTCATTATTAACTCTTTCATGGAGATATGGAGGCAAACCTATGTGCTGCGCCGCAGCCAAGTAGCTCGTACAAAACTCTGCAACCTCCTCAGAAATATACTTTTCAATAATGGAGGCTTTAGGTCGATATGGACTCTTAACATACCCCTTCAATATTTTCATATACCTTTCAAAAGGATACATCCAACGAAGATATATAAGTCCACAAAGCTTTATTTCTCAAACCAGATGAATCATTAAATGTGCCATTATATCAAAAAAAGTTGGTGGAAAATACATTTCCAATTGACAAAGTATAAAAATTACATCCTTTTCCAAAATGTTCAAATCATTCACATCAATCGCCTTATTACAAATTGAATTGAAAAAATAACACAACTTCATTATAGTATTTCTGACACGGATGGGCAATATTCCACGCAATGCAACTGGTATAATTTGTTGCATCATGACGTGACAATCATGTGATTTCATACCTATCAACTTCAAGTCCTTTAAGGAGAAATTTTTTTTTACATTTGAAGAATAACCTTGAGGCACTTTGATATCATGAAGACACTTAAGAAAGCTAATTTTCTCCCTCTTCGATAATGTATGACAAGGCGGGGGAAGAAATTTTTTTCTTCCTTTAGGAGTGGGAGCTAACTCCAAACGTATTCCCATTGATAGTAAGTCTAATATTACATTCAACCCATCTTTTGTCTTTCCTTTAATATCTAACAATGTTCCAATCAAACAATCGTAGATATTCTTCTCCACGTGCATGACATCAATATTATGTTTAACTTCATGATATCTCCAATATGGTAGCTCAAAAAATATTGACCTTTTCTTCCAAATATGTCTATCATTACCAGATTTCTGTGTCTTTCCCAATGTCACATCAAGGTTTTTCACCCTCTCAAAATATAGATTAGGGGATAAAGGTTTTGGAGCAATATCAAATTCTTGTGAGCCATTGAATGCCTTTTTTAGTCTTCTATAAGGGTGATACATAGACAAAAACTTTCGATGACCCATGTACACTATTTTCCTCCCATGATGCAATTGACAATATGACGTCTGTTGTTCGCAAATTGGACATGCTTTATTCCCTTTAACACTGTATCCAGACAAATTTCCATATGCTGGGAAGTCGTTTATAGTGAACAAAAGCACTGCATGCAGTTAAAAATATTTCATTTTATAATAATCATACACCCTAATAACATCATCCCATAAAAGTTTCAAATCATCAATAAACGGTGACAAGTAAACATCAATATCATTGTCGGGTTGCTTCAGACCAGAGATCATTATACTCAACATGACATATTTGCGCTTCATACAAACTTCAGGAGAGAGGTTGTAAATTACCAATAAAACAGGCCATGAACTATGTGTGCTACTGAGGGTTCAGTATGGATTCATTCCATCTGTGCACGACCCTAGTCTGAGATTTCTAATTTCATTTCCAAATATAGAATACTCCTCATCAATTTTCTTCCATTGTGGACAATCAGTTGGATGATGTATTTTTCCATCACATAATCGCTCATTTGCATGCCATCTTAAACTTTTTGAATCATGTGAATTAGAAAATAAACGTTTGAAACGATGAATTATAGGAAGATACCAAAATACCTTTGAAGGGATCTTTGTAATCTCTACATCAGCCTGTGATTTTTCTTTCACCTTATACCGTGATGTCTCACATTTAGGACACTCTGACATAAATTCATATTCCTTCCTATATATAATACAGTCATTCGGATAGGCATGTATTTTCTTGTATCCCAATCCCATCGGGCATAATATTTTCTTGGCCTTATAATGTGAATTTGGAAGATCGTTATCTTTTGGAAGAATGACTTTCATCAATTGTAGCAGCTCTATAAAACTTCTGTCACTCCATCCATGTTTCACCTTTAGGTTAATCAATCTTAACACCGCCGAAAAAACCGTAAAATCTGTACAACTAGGATATAATGGTTTTTCAGCATCACCATATAGACGCGCAACTGTCGGTTCTATCTCAATTTGTTTTGTTGCAATATTGTGAATCATTTCTTCAATTCCGTCAGAGTTACCATCTTGCGAATTATCATCATCAGTAACATTCCGTCTAGTTTCACCATGCCAAATCCAAGAACTGTAACTCGGATTAAAACCATGACAAATCAGATGATATTTTATCTCTCTACTTTTCAACTTCTTCATATTCAAACATTTCAGGCATGGAAAGAAAAAAAAATCACTACTTGGAACATTTCGTTTAGCAAATTCCAAAAAGGCATCAACACCTTCCTCATATTCATTGATCATTCGATGTGTCGTAATCCAATTTTGACTCATTATTACCTATAAAAAATATCAAAATTATACATCTTTTTAAGATAATAAAAATATATGTTTATATGAAAAAAATCATAATTTGAATGTAAAACAATTTTGAAATATAAAACAAATCTATGCGTATTTAAAAAAATATGCTTGAATATGATTTTAAAAATAAAATATAGTTAGATATAACAGTTTTAAATTCCATTGAATAAAATAAAACCATGGGGCCTCTAATGGACACCCTGGAAACCCCCCAACCCTCTGGACAGCCCCCTGAACCCTCTGAACACTACCCCCACCCCATTGGACACCACCTGGACACCACCACCCCCTTGGACAGCCCCCACCCCTCTGGATAGCCCCCCCAACCCCTGGACATCCCCCCACCCCTCTAGACAGCACCCCCACCCCTCTAGACAACACCCCCCCACCCCTCCTAGACACCACCCCCCACACCCTACCCCCTTGGACACCCCCCTGAACAACCCCTAACCCTCTGGATAGCCCCCCAACCCTCTGGACATCCCCCCCCCCCACCCCCTGGACAGCCCCCCACCCCTCTAGACAGCACCCCCCACCCCTCCTGGACACCACCCCCACCCCTACCCCCTTGGACACCCCCCTGGACAACCCCCAACCCTCTGGACATCCCCCCAACCCTCTGGACAGCCCCCCACCCCTCTAGACAGCACCCCCCACCCCTCCTGGACCCCCCCCCCCCCCCCCCCGCACCCCTACCCCCTTGGACACCCCCTGGACACCCCCCAACCCTCTGGACAACCCCCACCCCCCGGACAACCCCCCACCCCCTCTAGACAGTCCCCTAACCCTCTGGACAGCCCCCCACCCCCTGGACAGCCCCCCACCCCTCTAGACAGCACCCCCCACCCCTCATGGACACCACCCCCACCCCCTACCCCCTTGGACACCCCCCTGGACACCCCCCCAACCCTCTGGACACCCCCCCCCCCCCCCCCGAACAACCCCCCAAACCCTCTGGACAGGCCCCCACCCCCTTTGGCAGCCTCCCCCCACCCACCCACCCCCTTGGACAGCCCCCCCACCCCTTTTGACACCCCACCCCCACACACACCCTTAGACCCCCCCCCCCCCCACACACACACCCCTGGACTGCCCCCCCCCCCCCCCACCTCCATGGACACCCTGGACACCTTCCAACCCACTGGACAACCCCTCAAACCCTCTGAACACCACCCCCACCCCCTTGGACACCCCCTGGACACCACCACCCCCTTAGACACCCCCCACCCCTCTGGACAGCCCCCCCACCCTTGGACAGCCCCCCACCCCTCTAGACAGCACCCCCCCCCCCCACCCCTTCTAGACACCACCCCCACCCCCTACCCCCTTGGACACCCCCCTGGACACCCCTCAACCCTCTGGACATCCCTCACCCCCCAGACAACCCCCCCCCCACCCACCCACCCCCTTGGACAGCCCCCCCCCCACCCCACCCCACGCCCTTCGACACCCCCCACCCCCTTGGACCCCCCCCCCCCCCCCCACACACACACACACACACCCCTGGACTGCCCCCCCCCCCCCACCTCCATGGACACCCTTGACAGCCCCCAACCCTCTAGACAGCCCCCAACCCCCTGGACAGCCACCAACCCTCTTGACAGCCCCCCAGAACCATGGGATTTTAACCTCAAGCTACTAGTTTTGGCATATCTAGGGATTTTAACCTCAAGCTACTAGTTTTGGTATCATGCCATTATTCAAAATGAGAACCATGAATTGTATCTCCTACTAGTCTAAAATACTCTATTGTGAAATGAATCAGGTTTTAATAGCATATGAAGACATATAATAGTCCACAAAAATAAGCGACATAAATAGATTATGGAACTACAAATAGTGATACCCAAAATAGAAACAACCAAGGATCCAAAACAAACATTCCACCATGAAAAACCATATATACTTATAAAATAAATCACACTGGTACACGGAATGGGTGTATCACAATGATTTACGTATAAATTGCAGTAATATAGGTGAATGAGATCATTAGTTGTCAATGACAACAAAAATTACCATCAATGTCGGGCATCCGCGAAACAAAAACAAACAAAATAGAAGTAGGTGAGGCTTACGTGAATATTGCGAGTTGATCTAATAGATCTGGTTATAATAAATAAGATGATGATGGAAAAACGAGGTAAGAGGGTTCGAAATCGAAGAATCTTACCTAGTTTAAACAATAAAATCGCAAAACGTAAATATAGACTATCCGGGAAACAAAAACAAATGAAATAAAGTCATGGGAGGCTTACCTGAGTGTTGTGAGTGGAGATGATAGATCCGAGGAGAGTAAAGATGATAAACGATGATGGCAAAACGAGTTTAATGAAATGAGATCAAAGAGTCGATTAGGGTTTTATGCACACGAGAGAGACGAGTCGTCGGGCTGTCGATCGAAAAATCATAAACGACAAGCCACGGGGCGTGTTAATTTTTTAAATGTTTTATAACATCGGTTATTTAATAACCGACGTTATAAACTATTTTTATTACATTTATAACGTCGGTTATTAATAACCGACGTTATAAATGTATCAGATAACGCATTTTTTACGTCGGTTATTTTATAACCGACGTAAAAAAAGCTGCGTGTTGGTTTTTTACGTCGGTTATTATATAACCGACATAAAAAACAAATTAGAAACCACAGTTTTTATGTCAGTTATTTTATAACCGACGTAAAAACTGTCGGGTGTTGGTTTTTTACATTGGTTATAATATAACCAATGTAAAAAACTCAGCAGGTTGGGTTTTTACGTCGATTATTTGATAACCGACATCACAAAGGCCTCATATGCCATGGTTTTTAGGTCGGTTATTTTATAACCGACGTAAAAAATTCATAGATACCTCATTTTTTACATCGGTTATCAAATAACTGACATAAAAAATGCCACGTTTTGGTTTTTGACGTCGGTTATTAAAATAACCGACGTAAAAAATTTACTATCTGTATTTTTTACGTCGGTTATAAAATAACCGACGTAAAAAACCATGTATCACGGATTTTCACATCGGTTATATATAACCGACGTAAAAAATAGTGACGTTAAAAATGTTTTCTGCACTAGTGTATGCTTTCAAGATAGAAAATAATAAGTTGTTTCTTCTCAAACAAATGATGAATTTGTGACCCAAATAAGGTATGTTTATTTCTAACTATTTGATTGAATATCAGGGATTTTTTTATCAATTTTCTGGTATGAGTATTAATTTTTAAGATGAGGTTTTAGTGCTTTTGTTGCTTAACACTTTACCTGATTCTTGGGAGAATTTACGTGTTACTCTAATCGGTTATGCTCCTAATGGTGTTGTGACATTTAGTTTTGTTAAGTTTTCTATTTTTAATGAAGAGGTCATGAAACATACTTAGTATAAATCTTCTTTAGATATTTTAGTCACAAAGGACAGGGGGAGAATCCAGGAAAAGAATCAGGGACAGAGCAGTCAAGGTAAGAAAAAAGGTAGAAGCAAATCTAGATCGAAGTAGAGAGAGTTTGAATGTCATTGTTGTGGTAATAAAGAAAATGTTAAAAGGTTTTTCTATTAGCTGAAAAGTGGAAATATAATAAAATAAAATCAACAGAATAAGAATGGTGATTGCAATGATCATGTCGCCACTTCTACAGGGGTGATCTTATTTTTGTTTATGACCCCATTAACATTACTTCTAATGATTCTTACTGGATTGTTGAAAGTGGTTCTTGTTTTCATGTGAAATCGAAGAAGGGGTTCTTTACATCTTACAACCCAGGTAATTTTTGGATTTTGAAGATAAGTAACGATGTTCATACTGATGTTATAGGTATTGAGACTATTTGTTTAGACACCAACATAGGAAGAGAGAAGGTTTTGAATAATGTTTGACATGTGCCTAAGGTTCACTCGAATCTTATTTCTACCAGAATTCTTAATGATGAAGGGTTTATCAGTACTTTTGGTGATTTCCAATGGAAATTTTCTGAGGGTTATTTGATTGTGGCTCTGGGTAAGAAGCAGTTAGGTTTGTACTGGACTAGAGCTTCTATTTATTGTGATACTACTTACATTGTTGAGTGCATTATTTCATCCAAGTCATGTAATAAGAGGCTCAATCACATCAGTAAGAAAAGAATTTGTAATTTGTATAAGATAAATCTTCTTCTAGAGTTAAAGAGTGTCAAATTGAACACATGTGATCATTATATGGATGGAAAACATAGCAGAGTCAGTTTTAGCTGCCTTTCTTTGCACAAGAAGTCACAGGTACTTGAATTAGTACATTTTGAGGTTTTTGGTCCTTTGAAATCCAAAACCTTTAATGGTAGTCTTTATTTTGTGAAATTTATTTATGAATACTCATGTAAACTTTGGGTTTATGTTTTGAATTCCAAAAGTCAGGTGCTTAGTGTTTTTTAATCAATTTCATGTTTCTACTGAGAGGGAATCTGGTAAGAAATTGAAATGTATTTTCACTAAAAATGGGGGTGATTATTGTGTTCTGTTTGATAAATATTATAGTCAGGAATGTATTCAGCATCAGAATATTCCTTTCAAGACACCTCAACTAAATGGTGTAGTTAAGCGGACAAACATGACTTTTTTAGAAAGAGTTCATTGTTTTCTTTCAGAAGCAAAGTTATCTGGAAATTTTGGGGGTGAGGATTTACTTACCACTGCTTATATTATCAATTTTTCATTTTTGGTTTCTTTGTAGATAGACACTCTTGAAAAGTTTTGGTATAGAAAATATATCAAGTATGATCACTTACGTTTTTTTGGTTGCAAAGCTTTTGTTCATGTGCCTAGAGATGAGAGGTCCAAGTTGTATGGTAAGTCTCGATAGTGTATTTTTATTGTCTATGTATGTTGAAGTAGGTTCCCTACATACAACTTCCTTTTTACTTTATGACAAACATGTATTCATTGTTTTGAATATTAATAAATTGCTTGTCACGTCATGATTGTTCTTCTGCGTGACATAGCATGTGATAATGTCCTAAGAGTAGTTGTTTCACTAAAAGGTTATAGCAGTTCCCCTCTATGATGAGAACCTAGAAATGTTATGACACTATTCTTTAATATATGTTCTATAGTCAGATGATATTATTTGAGGGACACAAATTATATAGGCTATCAGGGATGGAGACTCATAGGAATTTTGAGGGGCCTTCTCAGGTGTACGCCCGTGGTAATATCCAGTGGGATATTATGAGAACAAGACCTGCCAATAGGAAATTCACATTTCTATATGTCATTGGATGTTCCCATCTGTGGACATGTGTATTGGTTCTTAGACTTTAATATTATTATTAATGAGAATTATGAGTTGTGAACTTAGATGTATTGATGAAAACCATGATGACAGATGTTCACAGTGAGGTAGGATATGTTGGGTGCATCACGAGTAATATTGCATTAATGAATAATGAAAGAAATGATTTATCCCTTATGTTCTTTAACGTAAGTTAATATCTTAGCCCCTTTGATATAAATGATATAGCATAATAAATCCATGTCCATGTTGATCAATAGGAAAGTTCTATTTCCATAAATTCAAAGAAAGAGATATCGAGCATATTGGTTGATGGTACTGGCATAAAACCTGCTCAATTTTTGATATTATGATAGAGGTATTATATTACATGGTAAATATTCATATAAGGTGACATTTCATTATGGCATTAACTTCTTTCTTTATGGGTTCCTTGGCGTGTTGTTAGACGCCAACCTTAGACTTTAGGCTGCTTCACCTAGTGCCACTAAGAAAGCGGCATATATGGTCACACAATAAGTGTATTCAGTATCTCAGTTAAATAATATATTATTTATTATTTAACAAGTTGAATATATATTATTCTTGGTTGTGGTTTAATAATTATTCATGTATTCCTGGTCGCATTTATTCTGACACTAGTTATTCAAAAGAATATATTGTGGGAGGAATATTTAATAAATATTTATTTTCTATTTAGTAAATATAATATTTATATATTTATTAGTGAATAATGCAGTGGTATTTATTTAATAAATAAATATACATTATTCAAGTCCCAATAAATATTGTGGAGGATTGGTGGACTGAGTTTAAGGGTCTAGTGAGAAATAATAATATTTAATATTATTTGATTAAATATATTTAATTATAATTTGAAAGTTAAGTTCATGTTAAGAAATAATAATAATAATAATAATAATACTATTATTATTTGACATGGGGTTTCACTAGAATTAATAAAATAAATAAGGAAACTTGTGCAATTATGTTATTTTAACCTTAGTGATATAAATACCCAATTATGTTTATTTTCTCATAATGCTAGCCAAGCCAAAGTTGTTTTGCACAATGTATTGGAGAAAACCCTCTTTAGCCTGGAGAGTTCTTCCTTCTCTAAGAATGATCTCAAGAACAAGAGTGATCCTCCTCCACCGAATCTAGGAGAACTCTTTGGAAGTGGTTCTCAAGGCGGTCAAAGGAGGACGGCGCAAGCACATGGATATTTCGTGCTAGCACCTAGAGAATCCTTCAATGATGTTCAGAGATTCATGGAACATGTGTGGATCACCACTAGAGGAAATCTACCCTTGATTTCTACAACGCAATGATGGTGCACTGCATATCTGTGATTGGACGTATCAACAAAGAAAGAATTACCTTAGAGGTAATGTTTATTTAATTAAATTAATTATAAACAACATGTGTTCATCTCCTCTCTCTTGGTTCCGAGTTTCTATCACTTTCTTGTTCTTTGATTCAATTCCATTGATCATGGTGATTAAACATCTCATATATCTTTGATTGATCATCGATCATCACAAAAAGCAAAGTTGGGCACTATCCCTCCCATGTTTTTGCTACTATTAGAACCTACAAGTGGTATCAAAGAGTCCATATAGTTTTTTATAATTATTTAGATCTATTGGTGATTTATGCATTCATAATTTAGTTTTTCAATTCAAGTTTAATCATTATTTTAATATGAATTATGAGATCTATTTATTCCTCCATTTTTTCTCATAGATATAACAGAAATGATTAACTTTATGATTAAAATAAATTCTATGAACTCATCTAGAGGTTCCAAAGATCCTGGTTTTACAACACCATACTACACATTGTGTAATCAACATTACATGTCATGTAGTCACGTTCAACGTGTCAAGATTGATTCAGAGATCAATTCAAGATTTTGCGTTGATTAGGGCATTAATTACACCATTAGTGTGTCGTGTGTTGACCAAGATTAAATAGTTCATGGTTGACCAAACTACACGTCGTGTGGCCCATTAGACACAGCGTGTAGTCCCTTCGGGTTAGGGTTAGACCATGTATTCCATACATGGCCTACCTGACTTGTGACCATGTAACACGAAGTCAACACGGCGTGTGGCCCATTAGACATTCTGTGTACTCCAAATGTT
This sequence comes from Viscum album, assembly GCA_963277665.1. Lineage (NCBI taxonomy): Eukaryota > Viridiplantae > Streptophyta > Magnoliopsida > Santalales > Viscaceae > Viscum > Viscum album. Next base: position 904,750,516 of record OY728151.1, read on the forward strand.
CGAGGTACGTTTAACATGGTGATTCCCTAGTCATATACCTCAGATAAATGGTGAAGGGTGTACATGTCATGTAATTTTACCAGATTACATAGATTTAAAATTTATTTATTTTACTATGTAAACCTTGAGACATGTACTTGTGTGTGGTCGTAAATATAGGACATGACATGTGATAGGTTAAAATATACATAAATATTTAAATTTTTAATTAATATCTACATAATGTTCAAATCTATATATTATGTATGAGTCGTATTACAGGTTGTTACTCTATGTTCATTGAAGCATAACACTTGGCTAAAAACTCATGTAATTCATGTAATCATCTGTGAATTACACATTATGAAATTACATGATAAGTTGTGTATTCCATATGTCAAAATATTAAAACAATATACAAATATAATACATGTTGGGTAGATTTGGATGGGTATTCATCGTGTTACCTCCAAGGTACAAGTTATGTACACAATTAATTTTAAATGAATTTATTTAATTTGTTTAAAATTATAATAGATGAGAATCTCAAGGAAATTCATATAAGGATTAAGATAAAAGGATTTATTAATTAAAGATAATAATTAATCAATTCAAACATGATTTATCTTAAATAAGAATGATTAAAGAATTGAATGCTAGTTTTATTAAATGTGTAATACATTGCATGCATGTGGGTAATCATGATATATACTAGACCTTTATATATGATTGGTTTTATTTTAATTTATTATTAAATTAAATTTTTGGCTCGTGTGTCTTCTCTCCTCATTAATATTTAGGGCTTGTGTTCCCATAGTTTCTTTTATGTAAACCTGTTTTACCCCTCACCTGTGTGTGAGTAAAATCATATGTAATGGATGGATCTCTCAGGCTAGTGGAGTCGGTTCAAGTTAGGAGTTGAGGAGAAACCAATCTAAGAAATATACAAAGGTGGACAGGTGGAAAGATGTAAACATGAACCTCTGATTGGTTTAAGGTGTTTTTACCCTAGGTCGGTGGTTAGATTATCAACTGCTATATAAACTAACCATTAGAACAAGCTCATGATCATACCCTTTATTTTATTTCTATTAGTTTCATGGTTATTCATTATAAATGTTTTGTCGCAATCACATAATTAATGAATTAACAAACATGAAAGATGAAACTAAAATAGACTGGCTTATGTGTAAATATTATCTAAATACATGGTTAATTACTTAAGTAATCCCACTTAATACTAATAATCATGTGATAAAGATAATAATTATAAATTTACACATGAATGATAAAATCCCTTAATAAAATATTAAGTTGGTATAGCCTTTCATTACTTCGGTTAGAATTGAACCATAGTTCAAAGTGCTTGACCAACCAAAGTTGGGGCACTTTAAATTATCAAGGAATTATAACATGAGGTTTTGGGTTGACTTGATTTCGTTCACATCAAGGGTTGAATTCCAAAGTAGAACTTGGGGTAACTGAGAGGCAAAGGTTTAAGAAATCCAATTAAAGGATTTTAGGATTGAGGAGTCCACTCAACGGATCAAGGAACTGTGAGTTAATGTAATTGGAATTTGGAATTCCTACCTAAAACCTTTCAAGTTGCTTGACCAACCAAAGTTGGGGTAATGAGAAGGGCAATATAGATCATTATCGCTAGAATGTCCAAGAAAACTGGATATTCCAAAGCCAAGGGTGAGGTATATTGGGTTTCGATAAAATAGTGGGAGACTAATAAATATAATATTTATTTTTTTTAAATGTATCTGATAAAATACTAAATCTCTGCTTATATTATTTGTAGAAACAAAATTAAAAGTGACATCAAACATATCACTATGATTCATACTTGAGAAGGAAAACCTTCTCACTGGCACAAATTTCTAGGAATGGAAGATGTGTGTACGCATCATCCTTCTCCATGAAAGAAAATTATATATGATGGAAGAACCTTTACTAGTTGCACTTGGAAATTAGGCAAGTGATGAAGATTTATCTCTCTATGAGAAATATCTGAATGATGCTACAGATGTTCAGTGCTTCATGCTATCATACATGTACAGTGAGATTTTGAATCAATATGAGGATATGGATGCATATAGTATGATGTCTCACCTTCAGGATCTCTATTAAGAGAAGACAAGACAAGAGAGGTACGAGATCTCCAATACATTGTTTACCACTAAGCTTGGGGAGTCTGCGTCAGCTAAGCCTCGTATAGTCAAGCTTATTGGCTACATTGAATGCATGAACATCTTAAGGATTAAATTCTTAGATGATTTGTGTACAGATCTCATACTTTCATCATTTCCCAAGACCTTATCTAATTTTATTGTGAATTATAATATGAGCAGTAATGAGAAGATTCTATCGGAACTTCTGACCTTGATTTTCCAAGTGGATAAGAAAATGGGGCATGAAAAACCTGCAGTCCTTATGGTGAATAAGAAAATAAAGAATAAGGAAAAGGGTTCTAAGACCTATAAACAGCCTAAAGCTCTTGAGCACCATCCTTACAAGAAGGGGAAGATCCAAAGGCAGAGTAAGGAAAAGGAGGTAGTTTGTTTTTCTTATGGCAAGCCAGGCCACTGGAAGAGGAACTACACCCAAAATCAAGGGAAAGCTAAAGGTTTGTTTGTTATCGAGTGAAATATTTCCATTTATACACATTGGGTATTAGATACAGCTTATGGTGCTCACATCTATATCCAAATGCATGAACCAAGTATATTTTGGAAAATTACCAGAGAAGAGGTGGATCTGCAAGCTACCAATGGTGCGAGGATGGATGCTCTTTCCATTGGTGACTAGCACATTTCATTTCCAACGTGAATGATTTTGGTTTTACGTGATTTTTATTATGTACCTACTATTACCAAAAACATAATTTTTGTATCAATTTTAGATACATATGGGTTTATTTTCAAGTTCAGAAATAAAAGTTAGTTTCTTTTATAAGGAAAACATATGTTATGGTATGACACATTTAAGTAATGGTTTGTATGTATTAAATTATGAAAACCAAGTGTTGAAAATTGATAATGAATCAAGTTCGCATGGCTCATATAACACCTAGATTTGGAATCACCATCTTGGTCATGTAAATGATAAGCATTTAAAAAATTTCTACCAAGATGGTTATTTAGAATCATCTAAGCTAAAACCACTTGATATATGTCATGCTTGTTTACAAAGAAAAATGACCAAACCACCATTTAGTGGATAGGGTGAAAGGGCCACGGAGCTTCTAGGATTAGTACACACTGATGTGTGTGAACCATTTCTAGTAGAAGCTAGAGGTGGATATTCTTATTTCATAACTTGTACTGGTGATTTGAGTAGATATTGTTATATCTACTAATTTAGGTATAAGTCTGAGTCCTTTGAGAAATTCAAGGAATTCAAGAATGAATTATAGAATCAACTTGGTAAAAAGATAAAGAATATTTGATCGGATTGAGGTGGAGAATATCTTAACCAAGATTTCATCGACTTTCTATGAGAGTTTGAGATTCTATCTCAACTCACTCCACCTTATACACCATAGTGGAATGGTGTTAGTGAAAGAAGAAACCATACATTGTTGGAAATGGTAAGGTCAGTGATGAGTCATTCAGCTCTTCCATTATCCTTGTGGAGATGTGCATTATAAACTGAGGCATAAAAATTAAAATGAGTACCAACTAAAGCAGAAAACAGAATTCCCTTCGAGCTATGGAGTGGAAAGAAACATGTTTTGTTGTATACACGTGTATGGGGTTGTGAGGAATTTGTTAAGCCTTTCTCATGAAACAAACTAGAACCCCATGGCAGAAGGTGTATCTTGATAGGTTATCCCAAGGAAACAAAGGGTAACTACCTATACAATCCCTCAGACAAGAAAGTGATTGTCGCTAGACAAACTATCTTTCTTGAGAGGGATCACATCCTCAAAAAGGATAGTGGGAGCAAGATAGACTTTGATGAAGTTGATGCTCAAGATACATAGAAGTTGGTACGAGAACGAGTTCCATAGGTCCCTATGGAAGAAGTAGATCCTGAAATACAAGTACTACGTAGGAGTGTAAGAGAGGTAAGGGAACCAGAGAGATATGGTTTTATAGTCATTGAGGATGGTGACTCATTATTTTTGGACAATGATGAACCTCTCTCTTACAAGGAGGCAATAGAGAGATAAGAAGCAACAAGATGGATAGAAGCTTTAAATTCTGATATAGATTTTATGTATCAGAACCAAGTTTGGGTTTTGGTCGATGTTCTTATTGATGTAAATCCTATTGGGTGTAAATGGGTATTCAAGAGAAAATTGGACATGGAAGGTTAAGTAGGTACCTATAAAGAAAGAATAGTGGCTAAAGGTTTTAAACAACATCAAGGTATTGACTACGATGAAACCTTATCACCAGTTTCCATGTTTAAATCCATAAGAATCATACTTTCCATAGCAGCTTACCATGACTATGAGATTTGGTAAATGGATATCAAAACTTAATTCTTTAACAGGAACCTTCAGGATGATGTCTATATGACACAACCAGAAGGGTTTGTGACACCAAATGATTCCAAAAGGGGTTGCAAGTTGTAGAGATCCATTTATGGATTGAAGAAATCATCCAAGTCATGGAATATTTGATTCGGCAAAGCCATAAGAGAATTTGGTTTCATTAAGAATGAATATGAGCCATGTGTTTACAAAAGGATTAATAGGAATGCAGTCGTTATCCTAGTAGTGTATGTTGATGACCTATTACTTATTGAAAATGACATACTATTCTTACAGTTAGTTAAGGGTTGGTTGAACAAGTGCTTCTACATGAAGGACTTACGCGAAGAAGCCTACATTCTAGGGATCAAGATCATTCGTGATAAATCCAAGAGGCTGCTTAGACTAAGGTAAAGTATATATATTGACCAGATACTAAATATATTTAGTATGGAACAATCCAAGACGGGATTGGTTCCAGTGTCACATGGTTTACATCTTTCTAAGAAAATGTGTCCCTAGACACAACAGGAGAAAAATAGAATGAGGGAGATCATATGTGCTTCGGCGATAGGATCAATCATGTATGTCATGTTATGTACTAACTTGATGTTGCCTATGTATTGAGCATGGTAGGAATATATCAAGCAGATCCAGTAGAATAATATTGGACTGATGTTAAGACTATCCTTAAGTATCTGAGAATAACTAAGGATATGTTCCTAGTGTATGGAGGAGATGAGGAGATTGTCATTAAAGGGTATGTTGATGCTGGTTTTCAGAAAGATCAGAATGATATGAAGTCGCAATCAGGATATGTTTTATGTCTCAACAGAGGAGCTGTGAGCTAGAAGAGTTCAAAACATCCAGTTGTAGCTGATTCTACAGTGGAGTCCGAGTATATAGCGGCTTCTGATGCAACCAAGGAAGTCATCTGGATTCAGAAATTTATCCAGGAGCTTGATGTGGTACCTAATAGTAAAGACCATATCACACTGTATTGTGATAATACTACAGTGGTGGCTCTTGAAAAATATCCAAGGTCACATCAACAGACAAAGCACATACTTCAAAAGTATTACCTCTTGAGGGAATTTTATTAGAGGGGTGAAGTTTCAGTGAGCAGAGTACCCATGGAAGAGAATGTGGAGGATCCCTTGACTAAAGTCTCATCTCAACAGAAACATCAATATCATGTGAGAGCTAACGGACAAAAGGTTATTAACAATTGGCTCTAGTGAAAGTGAGAGTATGTTGGAGTTGGTGCCCTAAAAAAACTTCCTTTGTACTTTATAGTAAACATGTATTCATTGTTTTTGAATATTAAGAAACTATTTATCACATCATGATTGTTATTCTACATTACATAGCATGTGATAATGTCCTAAGAGTAGTTGTCACACTAAAAGGTCATAGTAGTTCCCCACTATGATGAGAACCCAGAAGTGCTATGACACTATTCTTGAATATATGTTCTATAGCTATATGATATCATTTAAAAGATATAAATGATACAGGTTATAAAAGGTGGAGACTCATAGGACTTTGAGGCACCTTCTCATGGTGTATGCCCTTGGTAATATCCAGTAGGATATTATGAGAATAAGACCTGGTGGTAGGAAATGCACATTTTTATGTGTCATTGGATGTTCCTATTTGCGGACGTGTGTATTGGTCCTTAGACTTTAAGATTATTATTAATGAGTTTTATGAGTCACATACTTAGATGTACTGATGAAAACCGTGACGACAGATGTTCACGGAGAGGTAGGATATGTTGGGTGCGTCACGAGTAATATTTCATTAATGAATAATGTGAGAAAAGATTTATCCCTTCTATTCTTTAACAGAAGTTAATATCTCATACCATTTGATGGAAATGATATAGCCTAAATAAATCCATGGTCATGGTGATCAATAGGAAAATTTTATTTTTGGAAAGTCAAAGAAAGAGATATCGGGCATATTGGTTGATGACACTAGCAAGCAACCTGCTTGATTTGAGATATTGTGATAAAGGGATTATATTACATGATAAGTGTTCGTATGATGTGATATGTTGTTGCGACATTAACTTCTTTCTCTATGGGTGCTTTGGTGTGTTGCTAGACTCTAACCTTGGACTTTAGGCTGCTCCACCTAATGTCACTAAGAAAGATGCATAGAGGGTCACACGCTAAGTGTGTCCAATATCTTAGTTTTATAATATATTATTTATTATTTAATCAATTGAATAAATATTATTCCCAGATGTGGTTTAATAGTTCTTCATGTGTGCCAGATCGCATTTATTCTGACACTACTTATTCAAAATAATATATTATGGGTGAAATATTTAATAAATATTTATTTTCTATTTAGTGACTATAATATTTATATATTTATTGGGTAATAATGCGGTGATATTTATTTAATAAATAAATAGAAATTATTCAAGACCTAATAAATATTGTGGAGGATTGGCGAATCGAGTTTAAGGGTTTGATGAGAAATAATAATATTGAATATTATTTGATTAATTAATATTTAATTATAATTTGCAAGTTAAGCGCGTGTTAAAAAATAATAATAATAATAATACTATTATTATTATTTGACATGGGGTTTCACTAGGATTAATAAAATAAATAAGGGCACTTGTGTAATTATGTTATTTTAACCCTAGTGATATAAATACTCAATTATGTTTATTTTCTCATAACACTAGTCGAGCTAAAGTCATTGTGCACAACGTATTGGAGAAAACCCTCTCAGACCTAGAGATTTTTTCCTTCTCTAAGAACGCTCTCAAGAATGAGAGTGATCCTCCTCCACCGGATCAAGGAGAACGCTTTGGAAGCAGTTCTTAAGGAGATCGAAGACGGTCGACGTAAGCGCAAGGATATTCCGTGCTAGCACCCAGAGACTCTTTCGATGGCATCTAGAGATTTGGGGAACATGTGTGGATCACCGCTGGAGGAAATATACCTTTGATTTCTATAACGCAATGACGGCGCACTGCAGATCTGTGATTAGATGTGTCAATGAAGAAATAATAACCTCAGAGGTAATTCTTATTTAATTAAATTAATTATAAACAACATGTGTTGATCTCCCCTCTCTTGGTTTTGGGTTTCTATCTCTTGCTTTTTCTTTGATTCAATTCTATTGATCATGACAATTAAACATCGCATAGATCTCGGATTGATCATCGATCATGGAAAAAAGAAAAGTTGGGCATCATCCCTCCTGTGCTTTCGCTGTGCCCGGAACCTATAATGGACACGATGAGTTTGGATATAGATTCTATGATCTTGCTTTGAAGAAACTTTTCAGAAGCTTTGATGTAGTGTTTAAGGAGGATCAGACTATTACAGATATTGATAAGAGAGAAAAATCTACTTCTCCAACTTCTGATGGCTTTGTTAGTCTTGAGCGAGGTTCTGGTTTATATTTACCTCATATTGTTGATTCTAATGATCATGTTGATGTAGAGAATGATGTTCATGGTGAATAGGTTGGAGTTGATATTTCCAATACAACTTTTGTTTATAATGATCTGGTTCCAGGGGTTATTAATGAACCTGCAGTTCCACTCCATAGGTCATCTCAGTATCGTACCATTTTTACTCGATATTCACCTGATAAGTATGTGATCCTCACTGAAGGGGGAGAACCAAAATCTTTTGATGAGGTGATGGAAAGTGATCAGAAAGTAAAATGGGTTGCGATAATGGATGATGAGATAAGATCCTTACACAACAGCAATACTTTTTAGTTTGTGAAGTTACCTACAGGTAAGAGAGCTTTGAAAAATTAGTGGATTTATCAGATTAAAAAGAAAGAATCAAATTTCGTTCCACAATACAATGCAAGGTTAGTTGTTAAAGGCTTCCATCAGAAGAAAGGTATTGATTTTGATGAGATTTTTTACTTGTTGTCAAAATGTATTCCATTCGGGTTGTTTTTTGTTTGGCTGTTAGTTTGGATCTGTAGATTGAACAGATGGATGTGAAGATAGCTTCCCTCCATAGAGATTTAGAGGATGAGATTTATATGGAGCAGCGATAGGGTTTTGTTGAAACGAGTAAAGAGAATAATGTCTGGAGGTTAAAGAAGAGTTTTTATGGTTTGAAGCAAGCCCCGAGGCAGTGGTATAAAAAGTTTGAATTTATCATTTTTCATCAGGGTTTTAGGAAGACATCTTCCGATCATTGTGTTTTTGTTTAGAGATTTATTGATGGTCATTTTATTATATTATTGCTTTATGTTGATGATATGCTCATTGTTAGTCATGATGCTTCTAAAACTGACAGATTGAAGAGGGATCTTTGTCAGTATTTTGCGATGAAAGAGTTGGGGTCAGTGTAAAAAATTCTTGGCATGTCGATCTCCTGTGATAGAAATGCCAAGAAATTGTGGTTGTCTCAGGAGAGATATATTAAGAAGGTTCTTCAGAGATTTTTTATGGATAGATCGAAAGTGGTTAGTACTCCTCTTGCTTTACATTTTAAGTTCAGTACCATTCGGTCAGCTTCAACTGATGAAAAGAGAGAGTAGATGTAGCACTTACCTTATTCATTTGTCGTTGGTTGTTTGATGTATGCGATGGTATGTACTAAACCTAATATAACTCATGCAGTTGGTGTGATCAGTCGTTTTCTATCTAATCCAGGTAGAGAGCATTGGAGAGCAATGAAATATATATTTTGTTATCTCTGTGGTACTTCTGATATGAGATTATATTTTGGCAAGGGGGGCCTGTGTTTTGGGGCTTTATAGATTCAGATATGGCAGGAGATATCATTCAAGGAAGTCTACTTCTGCTATTTGATCACTTTTTTAGGGGATGTATTTTGGTAGTCTAGATTGCTAGATGTGTTGTTTTATCTACCACAAAGTCAAAGTTAATTGCAGCTACCGAAGCATGCAAAGAATTGTTGTGGATGAAAACTTTTATTCGAGAGCTCAATTTTAATCAGGATAGGTATGTTTTGTTTTGTGATAGTCAGAGTGCGATTTGTTTGGAAAAGAATTTCACTTTTCATGATAGGTTGAAACATATTGATGTTCGGTATCATTGGATCTGCAATGTCCTTGATTCAAAACAATTAGAGCTTGAGAAGATTCACACCGATGACAATGAGTCAGACATGTTGGCCAAAAGTTTACCCAAAGGTAAATTTGAGACTTACCGGCTGGTTGCAGGGTTGGTGATGATCCCCATTCAAGTCGGGGGGGCTCCTCAATTGGCACACCATGCAAGTCAAAGCTGTGTTTCATGAAATAATTGAAAAGAGAGAGCCTGAAACGTGTTTTGATCGGGGGTTACAAATCTTCACGCAAATAGTTTTTGTTATAAAAGGGGAGGCATCGGCTGGTGCTTTCGACACATAACGTCATACAGAGAGCAAATTCTTTTTGTGGTCGGTTTTGATCGACGATCAATTTTCTTCTGATCTTAGTGATTTTTCAGCACTCTGTTATTCAATTGACGATCTTCAGATCCGTACAGTCAGATTTATTGATTGTTCTTCTTTCTTGGACGACATTCCTTTGTCAAATCCGCTTTCTGCCTCTCTTGTCCGTTGGACATTTTCTTTTGTTGTATCCGAAAGTTATACTTTTGAGATCTCTTTCATTTTTTGGAGTGTCTACCGTGTACTTATTGATTTTAGTGGATCTGTTTTTTAGTGGATCTGTTGTCTGGATCAGGTCCCGTGGTTTTTTTTCCCTCAATGGGTTTTTCCACGTTAAAATTTCTGATGTCAACATTTATTTTTCAACACACATATTTTCTCGTTGTGCATTCATTTATTTTTTATAGACTCTTTTAGAGGGAAAAAATTTTATTTCCGTTACGCGTTCTCTTTAGTGTTTGTTTGTGCGTTCGTCACTTGTCACCTTTCCCAACACACTTTCTCTTAAATGTTTTATAAGAAATAAAATGAAAGAGAAAAGAAATAAAATAATACGATGTTTAAAAATATCAAAAGTAAATATCATCCTCATCATGAACCTTTATACACCATAATCAAACTTGACATCTTCAAAGTAAACAAAGGAATAAGAGATGAAATTTTATGATTCATGGGATGATTAGCGAACTTTGACTTCACATACGACACGTATGTGATGTTCATCAATGATTAGCAAACTTCAACTCGGCGTACTAAAGGTACGTGATGTGAATCGTTCGACCAGTTCCGATGGCATTGTTTTTCCCGTTTAATGAAGGATGTTTATCTCGACATCGACCACATTAGTTATTAATCAAACGCATTCACTTCGAGGAATAGTGTGATATTTGTCATCCGTGATTCATAACAGTTTTTTAGGAGCTCACTGTTTTTCCCGCAACAAAAGATTAAGAAAATCATATATCATTTTCAAATTTATCAAGATAGAAGAAATAATTATGATATAGAAAATAAGATTCTCCTAGTGATATAGCTCTTCGAATGAGTGTAGTTGATTTGCATGCAAAAAATCAACGACCGTGGTGACAACGTATTGTGAAATCGATCGAACGTCGATTGAAAATGCGAATAATTTTGAAATCGGAAATGTAAGACCGATCGTGGTCGAAGCGCATCATTGACGAAACAATCATCAAATTTGCGTATGGGGATGACAATAACAAATAGAAAAATAAATGTATTAGAAAAATATGAGCCAGAGGAAATAACACAATGTAGATCTCAAAACCGTTCATTTTCTTTAATCATTTCCATGTATTTATAAATTACATAATAATATCAAAAATTAGCAAATGAAAGTTAGGTTTGTTGGGAAAGGAAAATTATTATAATTATTACATTCTCATTTAACATTAGATTTTAATATTTTTCAAATTTTTGATAAATCAAACATCAAGAAAAAATCTGATTTTTTTTGCCATGGACGTTGAGGTCATGGGTAGTTCGGGGACGCTTAATCTTGGCCGGAGATCGGACACGTGTACTGCAGCGATCAATAAGCTGCTCCAACGCGCGCGCGACTCAGCCCCATTCAACTGCCAACCACGTGGATGGGCCCCACGACTCCGCTGTTTCAAATATTACTTATCAGCACGTCCAAAATTTAATTGTTTTAAAACTATTTGTGGATATAAAAAATAATGGGCAGTTTAAAAATTTCATTATATTCAACCACGTGGATGGGCCCCATGACTATTTGTGATTTTAATTCCTCTAATGTTATCAGTGTTTTATAATTGTTGATAATGAGAGTGATGATAAAAGTTTTCTGATTTTATTGGTGTTAAAAAAAAAAGTTCATAAAAACTGTTTTTTTATCGGTGTTAGAATTAACGCAGACAAAAGTTAAATTTATCGGTTCAAAATCATTGATAATGCGAGTGATGTTTAAGGTATTCATATTTTTATCAATACTAAAAAAAATGTTCGTAAAAACGTTTTTTATCACCACTAGTGTTAACACTGATAGAAGTTATATTTCATCAGCGTGTTTTTTATTTATGATGAAACCATTTCTATCACCACTGGTTTTAACGTTAATAAAAGTCTTCAACTGTAGTAGTGTGCTACTATATGAATACCACACTACATCATTCAATGGTTAATTTCTAAATGTCACAAATGAATAACCGATCATTGTTTTAAAGTATCATGACAATACGAGCATGTTTGCTCGATTTTGACAATATGACACATGTTTTGAATTAAAATATCAGTTTTAAATTGAAAACACACACTTTCAATCACATCAACCACACAATATGTTAGATAGATGCACAGTTAATTCCTAACGGGTTTTGGAGGATCATCATCAAACCAACACAGCGAAAGAAACCCATAACAATGCCCAATCTATCATCAACAAAACCAACATGCAGTATGAAGAACGTAAAATATAAACAAGCATACCTGAATCACAGTGACCCCCATTTTCTACTCTTCAATGGAGTATGTTTGATTTAGTTCACCTAGCAACAACCAAAGGACTCTCACCTCCACAAGTCATACACCGACCACTAGAATATTTGTTTGTAATGAGAGGACCCTCAAACTTCAAAAGGTGTGATAACACCTTCACCTCGATGATAAATGGAGAATTGGGCCGAAGAGAGCTTGGACTTTGACTTGGTAGGTTCACACATACTCAACAAGGGAATCCCATTCCTTTATATACAGGCACTCTCCATTCAATGAAGATAGTGGAACGTCGGTTTCTGACACTTGACAACCGATATATGTCATGATAATGTATACCTGTTAAGATATAATCATTTGGACGTTTCAAACAATTATGTGCTGCCATAAATGAATTAACTTGTTGTTTCATAACCAAAGGAAACCGTGCAAGTGACCAGGCAAGAGACATGCACTCGATCTCGCATATCATATATATATATATATATATTATGATATGATGTATATCATTCATATGCTATGATAGATACACTTGCATGCTATATCATAGCTTACGACTCAAGGTATATCATAGAATACAATATACACATTTTAGTTCATTTCCAACAATCTTCCACTTACACTAAAATACCATAAGGACTTTATGAAAAAAAAAATTCAAAAATCATTATGAACCCATCCAAACTCTTTTGGATATGATTTATCAAACTCTCTTCATTTTGGAACAGACACTTTGTCCCAAATTTAATCCTTATTCTAGGTCCCAACCAAGTGACCCTACGAGCCTTTGTTGCATTGAAAACAAATATGAAATCTTAATTTCATAGATGTAAGCAAAGAATAATCTCTAGCAAAACATAAGTGCTACTCAAGCTATAAATGTGTCACATGTGATCTTCATGAAACATACTCATATCTCCATATGAGCATGCCTACTGTAATATATGTCATATACATCACACACACACACACACATATATATAGCCCTTTTATCATGATAGGTATCTCACCAACCTTAGTTAATAGGGATTCATAATAAACAGACACCCCTAAGTATATCAATGATTGCATGACATTCCATGTAATATTCTTTGGCAGGTCAGTCCAGATAATAAGTCTCAAATTATTATCTCATGAGTCTATTCTTTGTATACTATATACAACTCATTGTATTGATTGAAAGATTCTACTCATGCTAGTATTAACATATCATCACAATCCATAATATTCTACGATGATTATCGATTAGGTACAACTCAATGTCAAACTTTAAAGGGATACTTATCATTTCACTTCATTAAAAATATGTAGTTAATGTGAAATGATGATAAAGTGGAAATTTTCTTTTGTACAACATGATACATTTTATATTCTTAAACTCTTTTAATAATACTATACAAAACTGTACATAAGAAAATGTCTAACATATCATATATGATATACTACCAAATCAGCCATAAGTTTGATGCATTTTCAAGGTTTTTTCTAAACTCATCACTTCTCCATGCAATTCATGTCACATCTCTATGTGACCACATGATAAAACCCTCCCATTAAACTCTTTAATAAGTATCATCTATGAAGAAAACTAGTTTGAATAATGATGAGATTTAGGAATCATATTCCTAATGTTAAACCCCTTGAACATATTCAAACTCCTTCACTCCACAACATCAAATCTTACAATGTTAATAACTTATTTGGGTAACTAATGTGTTGGAGTTAGAGCCCTAGAACCAAATTCCATGTACTTTATGATTACATGTATTCATGGTTTCTGAGTATTGATAAAGTTTTTATTACATCATGATTTTTCTTATGCATGAAATTATATGTGACAATGTCCTAAGGATACACGTCACATTGAAAGGTCATAAAAGTTCCCTATTATGATGAAGAACTGCACGTTCTGTGACAGTATTCTTAAATATTCACTACCACAAAACTGAGTTTCCGCAGCGTCACCCTTTAACAGTGCTAAAAAAATCGCTGATAAAGGACACTTTTAACATCGCTAAAAAAGCACTATTAAAAGTGACCCTTTATGAGCGTTTTTTTAGCACCGATAAAGACATCCACTTTATCAGTACTTTTTTTAGTAATGTTAAAGTGACCCCCTTTATCAACGCTTTTTTTAGTAGCACTGATAAAGGTGTGGCTTTATCAACGCTTTTTTTCCTAGCGCTGATAAAGTGTATATTTCAAAAAAAAAATCATAAAAATAATATATTGATATATAAATATATAAGTATATTTACGTTGATATAAATATAATATATATTTTTTAAATATATTTTATGTATGTATAAATGAACATTTTCACTAAATATATAAGATATGTAGTGAAAATGACTTAGAAAATATGTTAAAAAATTATTAATTAACAATTTTATATTTATCATCGACTAATAATCATTTAATAACAATTTGAAGATACAAAAAATCAAAAATAATAATAAAAGATCTAAAATAAGTTGAAAACGTAACTCAAACTTCAAACGACTGTAACTTTTGATCTGGATGTTCGTTTGAGCTCTATAGCATATCGAATCGAAGCTTGCGATGAGCTCTACATGCTAGTGATCCAAGGGAACCTTCTGTCACATTTTTGAGGCCAAAAGGTCCAGAAGGCCACCAAAATTGAGTTTTTAGTCCGGATACCCAATTTTTTTCTAACATTCGATGGAATTTCAATCTCGTTTCAGGGGGTCTTTTTAACCTTTTTCACTCGGGACTGAATTTATTCTGAGGGGTTACATTTACATTGATATCATGTCTTTGAAATTTTATCATTTTTCACAATGTAATGTTATTTATAATCAATTATATAACAATATATACATATTTTTTATATATTCACCTATAAAAATTTAATTTTATAAATAAATAATTAAACATATTTACAAATAAAGTATATTTCTCAATATATAAGGTTTATCTAAATAAAAAACTAATATCCATTTTATTTAAAATACAAATATATTAATATTTATATACTTATATGACGTGTGTGTGTGTATATTTGTGTGCGTCTGTATTGAAAAACTGATATATATTATCTATATATTCTAAACATATGTATATACATATTAATATATAATATTTGTAAATACATATAAATATGTATAATTATACTTACAAATGCACATATAATATGTGTGTGTTGTATATATGTATTTCTTCATTTATAAACACACATAAAAAAGAATATTTTATAAATGTATTTAAAATTGATCTTATAAATATATATTAATATATTAATAGATATATTAATATATAAATATAACTATATATATATTAATATTCGAATATATATATATGTGTATTAATATAACTATATATATATATATTGATATAACTAAATATATATATATACTAATATAAATATATATATATGTTAATATAAATATATATTAATATACGAGAAGATATAACTATATATATATATAAATAAATAAATATATTAATAAATGAATATCAAAGCAATATGGTGGAGTGGTAAAAGCTCAGGTGCGCATGCAACAAGTCTCGAGTTCGAATCCAGGGGGAGGCAGGTCGCGCGCGCGAGTGGGAATAAGTGCTAGTGCTGTTAAAGGGTGGGGGTGTTGTTAAAGGATGGGGCGGGGTGGCTGGGGTGTGCGGGCTGGGCTGGGGGGTGCTGTTGAAGGGGGATTCAACCGCTATTGAAGCCCCTCCTCGAATTGCAGAAATATTTTTTTTATTTTTTTAATGGTTTTTTTTAACTTTTATCAGTGCTGATAAATGACTCATTTATCAGCACTTTTTTTAGCGTTGATAAAAGGAGTCTTTATCATCGCTTTTTTTTAACGCTGATAAAAGGGACCCCCTTTATCTTCACTGAGATTAACAGCGCTTTTTAAGCACTGTAAATTGACTTTTCTAGCCCTGATAAAGACCATATTTACAATAGTGACTTGTTCTATGGTCATATGATATCGTCTGATGGGACACAGATGATACAAACTATCTGGGGGTAGGGGGCTCATAAAACATTAAAGGATGGGGCAGGGTGGCTGGGGTGTGCGGGGTGGGCTGGGGGGTGCTGTTGAAGGGGGCTTCAACCGCTATTGAAGCCCCTCCTCGAATTGCATAAATATATATTTTTTTATTTTTTTAATGGTTTTTTAACTTTTATCAGTGCTGATAAAGGACCCATTTATCAGCACGTTTTTAGCGTTGATAAAAGGAGTCTTTATCATCGCTTTTTTTAACACTGATAAAAGGGACCCCCCTTTATCTTCACTGAGATTAACAACGCTTTTTAAGCACTGTAAATTGACTTTTCTAGCCCTGATAAAGACTATATTTACAATAGTGACTTGTTCTATGGTCATATGATATCGTCTGATGGGACACAGATGATACAAACTATCTGGGGGTAGGGGGCTCATAAAACATTGAAACTTCTTCTCATGAAGTTCATCCTTGGTAATCTTTAAGATAAATAGATTATGAGAACATGACATATCATTAGGAAATACACATTTCTATGTGTCATTTGATGTTCCTATCTACCGATGTGTGTAACGATCCATAGAATTTAATATTATTATTAATGCATGTCACGAGTCACCTACTTTGATGTATTACTGCAAACCATGATGACATATATTCATGGTGAAGTTGGGTATGTTGGGTGCGTCACAACTAATATGACATTAATGAATAATATGAGAAAGAATTTTGTCCCTTCCCAATTTAGTGGAAGTTGATATCCTAGGCCCTTTGACGGGAATGGATTTTCCTGATTAAGTCTATGGACATGAAGTTCTATCAGCAAGTTCATTTCGAGAAATTCAAAGAAAGAGACATAAAACATATATATTGATGAAATCAGTATGCAAACTTCTTGATTAGAGATATCATGATAAAGATATTATATTACATAGTGTATGTTCATATGAGATTGTATATCATTGCAACATTATTATTTTCTATATGGGTGCCTTGGCATGTGGATAGATGTTAACCTTGAACTTTAGGCGGTTCTTACTAATTCCACTAAGAAAGAGGCCTAGAGAGTTACACAGTAAGTGTATCCAGAACCTGAGTTAAATTTTATAAGAATTTAACATGTTGAATAAATATAATTCTCATATGTGGTTTAATAATTATTCATGTTTGGATTGATCTCAAATCTCTAATCACCAGTTATTCAAGAAAATAAATGTGATTTGGATATTTAATAAATATTTATCCTCTATTGTTTTGAATATAATATTTATTTATTTATCGGTGAGTAATGTAGTGATATTTATTTACTTAAATAAATAGTCATTTTTCAAGGTATGATAAACACCGAGGAGGAAAATGGGCCAAGTTAATGGTCCGGTGAGAAATAATATATTAAATATTGTTTGAATAAATGTTAATTTATTTATTCAAGAGATATTATTTATTCATCCACAAGTCTAGCGCATATCAAGTAAATAATAATATTATTATTATTATTTTGAAATGGGGTTCATCAGAGATTAAGAGTATAATAAGGAGCCATGAGCAATTATTAATCTCCAAACCTAGCTCTATTTAAACTTGATTATATCATTCTCAAACATAATCATCGTTGTGTATAAGGAAAGTCAGGAGAGAGTTCTCCCAAGACCTAGAGATATCTTCTCCTAAAATGCTCTCAAGAATGAAGAGAGATTCACCTCCTCTTCCCTCTCGACTTTAGAGAGAACAAGAAGAATCCTTTTGATCTTGAAGCGATTCTTATGGCGATCATCAAAGAATGATGAAAACATCACAATCTTCTGTGTTATCACCTGGATATTTCTATGATGATATTTGGAGGCTCGTGGTGCACGTGTGAATTACCACTAGAGGGATTCCATCCTTGAATCCTCTGATGAAACATTGGTATAACATGAAGTTGTTATCATATACATCAATGAATAAATAATTTCAACATAATATAATTCTTTATTTACATAAATTAATTATAAATTATACATTATGATCATGTCTTGTGGATTCTTGGGTTGTAATCCATCTATTTTGAGGAGAAATTTGAAGATGTTGATGAATTTCCATTATTGGGCACGAGTCCTACCGCTTTCATTGTACCTCATAACCTTTAAGTGGTATCAAAGTGGCCACATATCAATTTATAATTTTTTATTTATTGTTGATTGATTTACACATTTATCATTAGTTTTTCATTTATGCAATTTATTCTTTAAAATCCAAATGTTGAGATATTCTATTCCTTTTCTTTATTCTCACTCATATTACCAAGAACAGGTTAAAAACATACAAAGAACATCCTAAGAACCCATTTAGAGGTGCTGAGGATTTTGGATAGACATCATAAGAGTACACGACATGTGGCCTATTGGTGCACACCATGTACACTGCACCTGGACGAACCGTGAGAAATCCAGGTCTTCGTGTAGTAAATACATGTAATGTTATTTAATACACACAATGTGTCAATCAGGCTAGCCTAGCACATGATATGTATGGGGTTACATGGTGTGTAACTCTAACACACGTCACATACCTTATAAATTTCTGTGACTAACATACACGCCCAGTTCCTAAGCGTGTGTCGCAGATAAATGACAAAGTGATATATATGGCATGTAGATGTCTTATACATGCCTTGTACCCCCACCTATTTACACAGAAAGTAAAGTTAATTAAATATTCCATTTAAGACTCATTTATGCATATCCATGTGTCATTCATTAACAATACACACTATATGATAGGTTTTATATATATATATATATATATATATATATATTAAATTCTAAATTAATTTTTGTGTAATATTTGGAACTACATGTTGTGTATAATCGTAATATGTTGACAACTCTACACGCATTAAAATCATTTTATGCTATGTAAATTAACACATGTTTATGTGTTATTTATTGACAATACACATCATGTAATTACATGACATAACATGTAAGTTATATTCCATATGAGTAGACAATATATAACCACAATTCATGTTGGGTAGTTCGAATGGGTACTCATCGTGTTGCCTCCAAGTACATACTTTTTAGTTAGTTAATTTAAAATTAAATTAATTTATTTAATATGTTTAAAATTACATCATATGGAAATCTCAAAGACATTTTGGACAAAAATTAAGATAAATGAATTGATTAATTAATAAAGACAATTAATTAATTCAAACTTGTTTTATCTTAATTAATAATAATTGAGATGAAATCCAATTTATTAAATTCATAGTCATTGCATGTGTGTGGATGATCATGATCTTAGACCGACCTATGTATGTGGTTGATTTATTTTAATTTATTATTATTAAATTAAAATTATGACATATGTTTCATCCTCTCCTATTTATTATGTAAGGGTCTGCATGCCCATGGTTTCTTTTATATAAAACCAAATAATCAATCCTTTGGTTCCCCTCACCTATATGTGAGTAAAAACATATGCAAAGGATGGAGCTCACAGGTGAGAGGAGGTGGTCCAAACATGGAGCTAAGGTAAAACCAACCCAAGATATACACAACACATAGGTTGAATGATGTAACTCGAACCAAGGCATGGCTCCAGGAGTTTTTCCCCTAGGGTAAAGGGTTGGTTTATCATTTTATAGATAAACCAACCATTAGAAAGGATCATGATCATACCCCTTTATTATTTTATTTTTGTTAGTTTCATGGTAAATTATTGATGAATGCTTTATTTTGGTCACTTAATAAATGAATTAACAAACATGAAATATGGAATAAAAATAAAAATATACTCTATGTAAATTTAATGTAGAAATGTTTAATCACTTAAGTAAAATCAACTTAAAACAAGCACACAAGCCTAGAGCATATCCTGAATGATTGAGGCTTGATAACTATTATTATAGGAAAACTCTAAGAAATGAATTTTTTCCCAAACAAGCACTAAAAACAAGCACACAAGCCTAGAGCATATCCTGCATAACCAGAATATCCCTCTCTCTATCAATCCATCTATGGATGATATTGTATGCTCAATTTCAGCTAGGAACCAATAGGATCTTGCAAACCTTTTCAAAACATGGATGCGAACCTCGAGTCCCATTCAAAAAAAACCATAGAGGGAACCCCATGAAGTATTACAATCCCTCAGACATACAAGTCCCCAAGTTGTTCTGCTTTCATCATCTCCTTGATAGAGAGGAAATGTGTTATTTTTTTAGTCAATCAATAATCACCCAAATCGCATCCTTACCACTAGGATTCCATGGTAAACCAATAACAAAATCTAGGAAAATATCATCCCATTTCCATATTAGAATGGGTAAGGGTTGTAAAAAACCAATAGGTCTCAGGTTCTAGCACCCTCAATTTCTAGTAAGTAACCCTTCTTTTATGTATTTTAAGTATATAAAGTGTTTGGGTGAAGTTTGGCAGGGTTTGAAGACCTTTTTGAGTGTTTTTTGGGCTATTATAAAGGTTCATGGGTGGTTCATGGTTTGGGAAAACTGTGAAACTCCTATAGGAAACCGTGCACAATGGGATAAGGGCTAAGGAGAAGGCGAACGGATAGGCGCACAATTTTTATAAACCATGCGTCCACCTAGGAGAAACCATGAAACATGAGATAGTAATCTTTGGAACAGTTGGTGCACAATTGGAGCATGGTTTGCAATCTATGCGAGACAACCGTGTGAGATTCCCCCTTGATATAGAAGCTAGCACACGATTAACACATGGTTTGTCTAACCATGCACGGGTTAAAAGTGAGATCCTAAAATTGTGGATCTCACACATTTTGATCTATAATTCCATATTTTTTCCTTCTATGTGGCCCCAAATCGATAATCTATCTTCCTAAAGGCTAAGGAATCTTATCAAATCGATCCATAGGTGATCCAAAGGCTTATCTTGGTGTTTTGAAGCTAGATTCTTGCGGTAAGTGAACGTTCTTGGTTGTTCTTGGTGATTTTTCTTAGATCTACTTATCTATCTCTCTCAGTTTCTTAGATCTACATCCTCTATAGATATATATAAGATATTTGATTCCAAAAATGATTATATTTGGTTTTTTTATTGATAGAGGAATAGATCTAAGACAGGTTTTTAGAGTTTCAACCCAATTCCGAGGATTGTTTTGTGTCGTTTTATGCTTTCACCAAGTTTTATGAGGTAGGTGGATTCAATCTCAACTACTCTATTTAGAAATTGAAGTATTAGTTTAAAATTTATTAAATTTCTTAATTTTGGTTGTGAAATTTGTGTGTGAATTATGGTTGAAACCCTCTTCAATGATGGTTTGTGGATTTGGTGGTTTTGTGGAAATTGGTTGTGCAATTTCTTTAGTTTCTTGATTTCAAAATGTTGATTTTAAAATTTATATTTTCTAGAATTGTGGTAAATGGTTTAATTGAAATGTATTCAATAAAAGTATTGTTTTATTGAGATGAATTGGAATGGTTTGTTTGAAAGGTTTTTAATAAAAGAATAGTTTTATTGAAATAATTGAAATGATTGTTTTGGAATTGGTTTTTAGCATAATGGTTGTGTTTGTTCATGTAAATTTGTGATGGATGAGGATAAGAATTCTCCCCCATCAATTTTGGGATGGATAAGGGTCAAGGATCTCTACCATCAATATGATTCATTAAGTGACGACTTAGTGAAAGGATGACTCACCACTCATGAGTATAGAGAGGTCCAGGTTTCATGCATGGTTGGATATGTGGATATGTGGAATGGAATTAATTATGCCAAAACAGAACTTGTGAAATGATTTTAAAGTATTTTTTGGTTACTTTCCTTAGAAAAATGATTTTTTTGGAAAATTGTTTGAAAAGAAAATTATTTTATATTCTGATATAAACTATTTTTAAGTTTTTATATATATTTTTTTATATAAATGTGCTAACATGTTTTATCCTAGTGGTGTGAGTAGGGAATTCATTTGGGGAAAACCTATTGAGTTTCATACTCACCCCTGCTTTGGTACTTTGGTGATTTTGTAGATTTCATTTATCGAGACATGAGAAAAAGTAAATTATCACACTTCTCTAGTGGTGCTTAGTGATACTTGGACTGTTTTGTGGCATGGAGCATAGAGCAGGTTAGCGATTTGGAGTCATGGTTGTCTTTGAGTTTTGTTGGTCTTGTAGTCTTCCATTGTGTGCTTAGCTGTTTGGAAGTCTTCTGTTGTGGTACTATTTTTAGTATATTTGATATAAATGGCATTTCTTGAGTTTTCTTGCATTTGTATCATGCATCATGTAATGGTTAATTTTTTTATGGCATGTTTGTTTGGTTGGTTGTTTTATTTTCAAAAGGAAAAATCACCCCCAACTGTTAATGAAGCCCTTGGAGTTTATTTCCAGCCTTTAGCATCTTGGGGATGTCTCCTAAGGCCAAGTAATATTCCTCTACCTTCTCAAGCCAATGAGAAGAAGAATGATGTTACAAGTTGTATCAACTTGTTCCTTTCGAATATTTTATCTAGAATAAGTGGTCTTTGTATTGGTATTGGTTTTCAGTCTTGGAGTTGACAATTCTTTATGGTTTATTCATTGAGTTGGGTTCGTAGAAAAGAGTAGGATTTTCAGTACTTGAAATTTAGAGCATAAAATGATGCAGCTAACCTTTTTATGATAAAATTCAAGTTACTAGGGAGTTAAGTACATAAGTGTTTTGGAGACACTTATAGGATTGGAAATATCATTTAATGGGTTTATCCAATGAGATGATCGTGACATGCATTGTAGAAATGACTTCCCATTAGGAGTTCACATTTCATTTTTAGTAATTAATTATGATTTGGTACAAAACTGTTGTTTTTTGAAAAAAAATCAAGTTTTTTTCAAATGTGAGATTTTGAAAAGACATGAAATGGGTATTTTGAAAATGATTTGATTTTAAAAATAAAGTTTAGAATTTTCAAAAATGGTTAAACGTGGAAAATTTTGAATTTTGGAAAGCATTGTTGTGATATTGTGATGTGGTAGAATTTGACATGCTAAGCCTTCAGTTAATAGAGAGTGATAATTATGACATCTGTTGTGTTTCTCAAAAATGGCACCCGGTAGGCATCGTAGAAACCCACCAGAAGAAGCTACTGAGAACGTGGTTTCTCCTAAACCACAGGTGAACCAATAGATGGTTTAGAGTATTGTCTAAGCATTTCATGTTATGGAAAACAAAAATAAGAGGGATGAGCCAAGACAAGTGGATCATTCTTTCCAATTCTAGAAGCAGAATCCACCCATCTTTTGGGGTGATTCTGAACCAAAAAAGGCAGAGGTTTGGCTAAACAAGATGAATCAAATATTCAATTTCATTAGCACACCAATAGAGTTGAAGGTCAATCTAGTGATGTATATACCGGAAGATCTTGCATGCCAGTGGTGGGATTTAGATGTTCATTCTAAATTAGACCACGAACTTTCATGAGAGTATTTTTAGTGATTTTTTAACAAATAATTCTATCCTTATATATTCAAAATTCAAAGAATGATGAAATTCTTCAGTTTGAAGAAGGAAAATATTTCTTTCACAAATTATGTGGCTAAATTCATGAATTTAGTGCGCTTTTCACCTGAAGTTTCTACGAGCACGTCCTTGAAGGCATGCATCTTTGGATTAAGGTTGAGGTAAGAGATCCATTTGAATATTACTGTGCTATGTATAACGGATTATATAGAGATGGGCAATAGAGGGACAGTAGCTGAAAGGGACATCTCATGATCTATGGGAGGAGGAATCATGTTGATACTGATGGGAAAATGTAGGAACTCTAATGTTGGGAGAAAGCGGAAGAGGGACACCTATTTCCAAAGTGGGAGTATGGATCAAAATCAAATGGTTAGATCAGTGAATCTTCCTCCAAAACTGAAGTGTCATCCTAGATGTTTTCGATGTGGATCATTTGATCATATGAAGTGGCAGTGTACGACACCACCTAGAACATGACATAATTGCAATCATATGGGACATCTCCAATGATATTGTCGTAGTGCTCCAAGGTTGGGTGTTCGGGGAACTTCTTAGGTGTCGCAGGCGTCATATGCTTTGATGGGATGAAGGTAGCAGAATCAATCTCATTAACAGAACAGATCTATCCATGGTGACTCTAGGAATACCACGACTCCTCAACATGGGAAATCTCAACAGAGAAAAAAGGAACAAAGTACAACGAGCAAGAATTTATATGGAGCTGAGCAGGTTATTGTGGATAATCAGTCTAGACCATCTACGGTGCATGGTATGATTATTTTAAATTCTACCCTTATGCAAGATTTTTTTTGATATAGGTGAATCTCATTTCTTTATTGCCTCTTGTGCTATCGATTTGATGAGTTTAAAAGTAGAGATGATGCCTTCTGTGTTAAAACTTCAAACTCCCCAGGGAAAAAGAGAATGTCAAGCCTTTGTGTGAAAATCATGTTCTATAAATGTTGATGGAGCTAACTAATATGGGATCTATCTATGCTAGAAATGGATATCTATAACATAATCCTAGGTATGGATTGGTTATAACACCCAAACATTTTATGGTATCTTTCTCTTAAATACTTTCAATTCATTAGATAGCCTATATTGCATGAAGCACTGAGTCTCTATGAAAAAACACTTGATTATTTATAGGATATATTCATAACCTATCCATTAAACTTAAATTTTCCACTTATGTGTTTTGAATTTCAAAAAACGAACATACACGGTTGCGATCAGGATGACATTTTGAGTCTCATAGAATCAAGTTAATTTTCGGTGAATAGTAATTTACCCTTATGAGTAGTAACATACCCTTATGAATAGTAACCTACCGTTGTGAATAGTAATATGACCCATATGAAGGGTAACCTTACCCATGAAAGTTTAAATAAAATTTAGACACCTTAAAATGTAGATGAATATTTTAAGTGTTGGTGTTTTTCGATTAAATGATAAATTTAATTAAAAATTATATTTCTCATATTTATAAAATTATTTTTGAAAAATTGAGTCAATTTTTGGATTCTACACATCAAAAAATGGTTAGGGTGAATTTTTGGTATTTTTCTGAAATACTTGAATTTTTGGTGAATAGTAAAATATGGTAATTATGGTATAAATACATTATGAGATAAATACAATATTCCCTACATCATGGATGATGTAAGAAACAATTATTTTGAAATCACATGCACTTGTTACTATTTTTATTCATGGAATCATCACTACTTCTTGTCTTATAAAAAATAATATACCAATGATTAAAATATTAAGAAAACCCTCCTCCCCTCTACTATATAAACCACCCCTCACCCCCTCTTCCTCTCACACCATTAAATCTTTGAGCCTTTCCCAAGTTTTGCCAAATACACTTCCCAAGATCTCCCCCCACATCCAAGACCTACTGGTCTCACTAAAAGGCC
The DNA here is from genome assembly GCA_963277665.1 of Viscum album. NCBI lineage: Eukaryota > Viridiplantae > Streptophyta > Magnoliopsida > Santalales > Viscaceae > Viscum > Viscum album. Next base: position 904,776,224 of record OY728151.1, read on the forward strand.
AAAAATAAAGGCCTTAAGAAGGTTCTCAAGGAGGAGTACTCAAGAGATGAACCTCTCTTCTTTTTTCTTTCAACTTCTTTTACAAGTTCCATTCTATTGTTTCTTTCTCCTATCCTCTCATCACACAAATTCTATTATAATTCCAATACCTTACATGAACTATAATTTTATTATGCTAATGGAATATTTCTTCATCATCTCCCCCACCCTCTTATACTAAAAATATTGTCGGAGATGTGTTAATTTATCACATTCAAGGACAGCGGGTTTTCAATTTCTATTAACCTGTTTAATTCTGGTCATAAAACCATTTTTATGGTTTAAAAAGATCATTAAATATGTAATATATACTATTTAATGTTCTGGAATCATTTTTTACACATAGTATTTACTTATAAAACAAAATGAGTTCGTTGTGATAAAAACCCATCAAAATAATCCAAGCGTTTATCATTAAAATTTTGTATAATGATTCATCCTTCCCCAAAATAACCAAAGGATTTATATGATCATTTAAAATTATGGATGATCATTAATAACTCATAACTTTAATTCTGTATTTCAATTTCCATTTTACACGAACTTCTATACACGTATACAAGCAAACTGATCATGAAAATCATGGAAGAAAATGCTTCCAAAACAATAAAATTGAACCTCTTAAACCCATAAAAAAGACCATAAATGAACCTAATAAGGTTATAATAAATAAATTAAATGTAGAGTAGGTTATGGAATTATTAATTAATGAATCTAAATTTTATTATTCAGGTCATTAAGATCAACTGAAAAACACATTTGGGCATAAGGTAAGAGTTTTCTCATCTCACTTTTAATTTCGTGAGATTTCCATTGTTCGCCACTTATTTCTTGCATGTGGTGTATGTGTACTAACATTTGATATATAATATAATGATTCTATTTATATTTATGGTATTCTGTAATTCATTTGGTGATTATTAATTTTTGATCATACGACTCGATTGATTACAACGTGGTAAGAGACTTTGTCTCAATTTCCATTTCATTGAGACTTACTTGGTATTGTGCACCTAATATTTCTTATGTGGTGTATCCACTACCCATTTGAGATCTTTTTTCATTTGAAATTATAATTCTGGTAAATATACATTTTTTTTATCATGGATATGATTATTTCCTTAAGCCGTATACCATTTCACATACAGTGATTATTTTGAATGTTATTTTAATTAGGGAAATATTGATGAATCTGTATCCTCTATTCAATACAGATATCAAAAAGGCATATTGTTCTTGTATTAAATATATGTATAAAGAATTATTTGGACTGGTAGGAATGGGTGGGGCCCACTATAGCCCCTCGATTCATCGATAGGTCTCATGAGACAAATTAGTTGGCGACAAACCCTTCGAGTTTGTTTCCAAAAATCAGACGGGTTTCTACCCATATACTTAAATCATCTAGAAGGTATAATGGTTCATGTTCTAGATACATTACATCCAAATAATAAGAATCCTCTTTATTCATTATTCAATTATTACTATCCATGAGGTTTTCACTATGACAAAATCTATGGATGCACTTTTATTCTCAGCTTATTGATGACAAGTATTTTCATTTATTCATCATGCCATATTAGTCATGTCTAATTGATTATGATTCAGTTATTATTGATTCATGATTACACTATATGTAAACCTTACTGAGCATTTGATCTCACCCTTATTATGTTTATTTTCCCTAGTTTATGAATAAGAGAACCTTGAATAAGGTTTCAAGGATGCAGTTTATTTTAGTTTATTATGTATCATGTTGTATTTTATATCTTTCCAAATGTACTTTGGGTATCATGTATGTAATATGGTCTTCCAAAAATGTTAAACTAATAGGTCCTTCAAGATTTATTTCTTATATTCATGCCAATATAATGAAATAATGCACTGACTTCGGGCTTCGGGGTTCGAGGCGTTACAGTTGGTATCAGAGGAAGTTTAGTAGTAACCTTGAAAACTAGATTTAAGAAACATAGTTTAGAGGAAATAACCCTAATATAGACTTTGAGGATAAGTATAAAGTAACATCCTGGAATTTTGGTAAGGTAGAGACTATGGATCTTCCTATAAAATACATCCCTGTCTGGATACTACAAGTGGATGTGGTTCTGGCACATATGTACTTTGGAGTAACAGCTCCAACAAGGAGTTTTAGGCTTGACCTGAGGTGTCCTAGTACATGACAATGAGCTTTATTGCACACCTAGTTTGACACTCTCAGTGGATATGCTTAGGATAATTCACATTTTCCTTACAAACCATTATGAAGTATTTAAAAGTAAATAAGAACAATGTTTATGATTATGATATTAGTTGTGCATAAATTTTCAGAGCATGTTAGGTGTTTGCTAGTTAGAAATTATGAATTATGACCTAATTTGGTGTCTTCCATTTTTTAGTGATGGTGCCTAATGGAAGAAGGGGAATCGATACTCGCATACAATTTAGGGATTGCCCCACTGAGCAAGTCAACACAGTCAGTGTTAGAGTGGATCAGATCATGACCATATTGGGACAACTTACTCAGGATGTAATGAATAACCATGATACACCTATATTGGATCATTTCATGTGATAGAAGCCCCCATATTTTAGTGGGACTACTAACTCATTGGTAGCTGAGCAATGAATCAAGTCCCCTAAAAAGATATTCATGGAATTAAGATACAATGAAAATGAAACAAAAGTTCTGGTAGTATATTGTCTCAAGGGTGATGTTGATCAATGGTGGTCCTTGATCCAGAAAACCATGGAGGAGGAAGAAATAGAAGATATGGAATAGAGGACTTTTAAGAAAACTTCCTTCGACAAATATTTCCCTTATGAGCAATGAACTGAAATGAAGAGGAAATTCCTTAGCCTAAAGAAAAGGGAAGAAGAGAGTGTTGTGGATTATGAGGCTACCTTCAAAAGATTATTCAGGTATTCTATAGATTATGCACGTGATTTGGAAGACAAGATTAATCATTTCTTTGAAGGTCTTAAGATAAGTCTTCAAAGGGAACTTTCTTATCAAACATTTTCATCATATGATGAAATTGTATTAAGTTCCATCAAAATAGAGAAGGAATTTGCTAGATCAAATTTGTTCAAGGGAAAACAAGATAAGAAGCAGTACTCTGATAACCATGGAAAAGGTGAAGCACCAAAGAAGAATAAGGAAATGAAGCAATTATCATTATGTGAGAACTGTGGAAAGAATCATTCTAGGAAATGCTTGAAAGGCATGAGAGTCTGCTATAAGTGTGGATAAAAGGGTCATCGATCTAATAAATGCAAGGGGAAGAAACAAGTCAATCATGTTCAATGATACAATTGTATAGAGATGATACACTATGCAAATGAGTGTCCTAATCACTAAGGAAACTTGCCTCAAAAAAGGCCACGAGAGAAAGGGCAAGCTTATATGATTACAACCGTGGAGGTTGAAGTTCCTAATGATGTGGTGGTATATAATTTAATTATTTCTTCAAACTCATCCAATTCTTTATTTGATTCTGGATCATCGCATTCATTTATATCTTCATAGTTTTCCAAGAAAATTAGACACGTCCAATTTGATTTAATAAACGATTTGTCAGTCAAAACTCCTAGGGGATGTATCATTGCAACAAAGATGTGTTGATCAGTCCCCCTCATGACACATAAACGTGCTTTAGTTGTTAACCTTATCATCATACCCATGATCAAATTTGATATAATTCTCAGTATGAATTGGTTGTCAAATTATGATGTGAAGATCTATTGCAAGAAGAAGGAAGTTACAATTTTTGAGAATGGTGTAGAATCCCTTATCTTTAGAGCAAGAACCTCGCCATCTGATTCTTATTTAGATCCACCCTCAATAGTTCTACTGAATACAATCCTTGGGGAGGAAGAGAACACAATATCTATGGGTGAGGAAAGAAATCTTCAAATTGAAGACGTGCCTATTGTGCAAGAATACATTGATGTATTTCCATAGGATTTACTTGGACATCATCCAGAGTGGGAAGTTTATTTCTCTATTGATTTAATTCATGGTGCAAGGCCTATATCAAAGACTCCCTATAAAATGACCACTATGGAATTAGTGGAGATAAAGAAACAACTAGAGGAATTGAGTGACAAAGGATTTATTTGACTTAGTGTTTCTCTATAGGGAGTCTCTATCCTCTTTATGAAGAAGAAAGATAGATCCATGTGGCTATGCATTTATTATAAGGAAATCAATGTTATTATAATAAAGAACAAGTATCCTCTGCCATAAAATGATGATTTATTTAATCAACTTCATAGATACCAATATTTTTCGAAGATTGATCTTCGATCTGGATATCATCAACTACGTGTGAGGAAGGAAGATATTCCTAAGACAACATTTCGAGCCAGGTACGAGCATTACGAATTTACAGTAACGTCTTTTGGACTGACTAATGCACCCTCTGTTTTCATGGATCTAATGAATAGGTTTTTCAAGGAATGTCTTGATGAATTTGTTGTGGTATTTGTCAATGATATCCTAGTATAATCCAAAAGCTACGAAGACCATGAGAATCACTTGTAGGTCATTCTGAAAACTCTTAGAAGAAATGAATTATATGAGAAGTTTAGCAAGTGTGAATTTTGGCTTTAATAAGTTTCTTTTCTTGGCCATATTGTCTCTAAGGATGGAATCTTAGTTGATCCTGTGAAGAGAAAGTCAATCCAAGAATGACCCATGCCAACGAACATAACCAAGGTATATAGTTTTATTGGCTTAACAGGTTACTATCGGTGTTTTGTTCATAATTTCACCCGATTGGCTAACCCGCTAACCAAGACCACACGTAAATGGGTTAAGTTTTTATGGACGAAAGAATGTACAGAACGCTTTAAAGAATTGAAAAGAAGATTGGTTAATGCTCCAATTTTGACTCTTCCATATGGAAATGATGGATTTGTGATATACAATGATGCATCAAAGAATGGATTGGGTTGCGTCCTTATGCAAAATGATAAAGTTATTGCTTACACATCAAGGTAGTTGAAGACTCATGAGAAAATTATCCAACTCATGATCTTGAGTTACCAGCCGTAATCTTTGCTTTGAAAATATGGAGACATTATCTCTACAGTGAAAGATGTAAGATATATACATATCACAAGAGTTTGAAATACATTTTTTACACAGAAGGAACTCAACATGAGGCAAAGAAGATGACTCGAGTTACTCAAAGATTATGAATATTCAATACACTACCACCCAAGAAAGGAAAATAAGGTGGAAGATGCATTAAGAAGGAAAGATCATGGACTTCTGACCCAAATGATGATTGAGAGAGATCCTATATTCATGGATCTACTAAAGATGGATATGAGAATTGTTAAGGAAGGAGAAACATTTTTCCTCTTTCAAATGATTTCTAAAGAATCTTTACTAGAGAAGATAAAAAACTCTCAATCTGATAAAGAGAATCTACAAAAGAAAATTAAAGCTATTAAGGATGAAAGATAGGTAGAATTCGTGTATGAGGACGGAGTTCTAAAATTTGTTAAGAGGTTATGCGTTCAATCAACACCTGAGCTAAAAAGGGAACTATTAGATGATGCTTATAGCTCAAATTTCTCTATACACCCTGGTAACACCAAGATGTATAGAGATCTGAAGAAATATTTTTTAGGGGATAACATGAAGCGAGGAATTGGTGACTATGTATCAAGGTGTCTAGTTTGTCAATAAGTGAAGGCCAAGAAACAACATCCTAGAGGGATCATGTAACCTCTACCTATTCCTATGTGGAAGTGGGATGACATTACGATGAACTTTGTCACAGAACTACCAAGGACACCTAGAAGGAATGATGCACTATGGATAATTGTTGGTCGTCTCAAAAAATCGGTACATTTCCATGCTATAAGAGAGGATTTACCACTTGAGCGCCTAGAAAGACTTTATATTAATGAATTTGTAAGACTTCATGGTGCACCTCTATCAATTGTGTCTGATCGGGATCCTTGATTTACATCAAAATTTTGGAAAAGTCTTCAGAAGGCTTTGGATACTGAGCTTCATATGATTTCTGATTATCACCCCCAAACCGATGGACAGTCTAAAATGACTATTCAAACAGTGGAAGACATGTTGAGATCATGCTCTCTTGACTTTCAAGGTATGTGGGATCAATACTTTCCTTTGGTGTAATTTGTTTACAATAATAGTTTCTATTCTAGCATTTAAATGACGCCATATGAAGCATTATATGGTAAGAGGTGTCAAACTCCAACTTTTTGGGATGAAGTTGGCGAGTGAAAACTTATAGGCCCAAAACTTATCAAAGAGACAACTGCAAAGGTAAAAACATTCAGCTTATATTAAAGCAGCCCAAAGTAGGCAAAAAAGTTGTGCTGACAACCAGATAAAAGATTTGGAATTTCAAGTAGGATATCATGTCTTTCTAAAAGTATCTCTGCGGAAGGGTGTCTTGAGCTTCAGTAAGAAAGAGAAACTGAGTAACAAACTTCGACTCAGCGTACTAAAGGTACGTGATGTTAATCGTTCGACCGGTTCTGGTGGCGCTGTTTTTACCGCTAAATGAAGGATGTTTGTCTCGAAATCGACCACATCGGTTATTAATCAAACACATTCACTTCGGGAAATGATGTGAAATTTGTCACCTGTGATTCATTACAGTTTTTCAGAAGCTCGCTGTTTTTCCTACATCAAAAGATCATGAAAATCATATATCATTTTCAAATTTATCAAGAGGAGAGAAATAAATATGATGTAGAAAATAAGAATCACCCGATGATATAGCTTTTTGAATGTGTAGTCGATGTGTATGCAAAAAATCAATGATCGTCGTGATAACGTATTGTGAAACCGATCAACCACCGATTGAAAACACAAATAACTTTGAAATCGGAAATGTAAGACCGATCGTGGTCGAAGTGCATTTTTGACGAAACGAGCATCGAATTTGCGTATGACGATAACAATGACAGAGAAATACGAATGTATTAGAAAAATATGAGGTCGAGAAAAGAACACAATGTAGATCTCAAAACCGTTCATTTTCTTTAATCATTTTCATGTATTTATAAATTACATAGTAATATAAAAAATTAGCAAATGAAAGTTAGGTTTGTTGAGAATGAAAAATTGTTATAATTATTACATTCACATTTAATATTTCATAATAACATTAGATTTTCATATTTTTCAAATTTTTGATAAATCAAATATCAAGAAAAAATCTGATTTTTTTTTGCCACGGACGTTAAGGTCATGGGTAGTTCGGTAAGTGTAAAAAGTGAGCAATATTTTACGGTTGCCGACAGTTTGCTGCCGTGGGATTTGCTAAGTTGACTGCGCGACTCCCCCCGCCTATCTGACAACGCGACGGGGACGGTTAATCTTGGCCGGATATCGGACACGTGTACTGCAGCGATCAATACGCTGCTCCAACGCGCGCGGGACTCAGCCCCATTCAACTGCCAGCCACGTGGATGGGCCCCACGACTCCGCAGTTTCAAATATTACTTATCATCAGCACGTCCAAAATTTAATTGTTTTAAAACTATTTGTTGATATAAAAATTCATGGGCAGTTTAAAAATTTTATTATATTCAACTATGGGTACTGAGATTTGTGATTTTAACTCCTCTAATATTATCAGTGTTTTATAATTGTTGATAATGATTTTCTGATTTTATTGGTGCTAAAAAAACGTTAAAAAAAGTTTTTTTTATCGGTACTAGAATTAACGATGACAAAAGTTATATTCATCGGTTTAAAATCATTGATAAGGTAAAGGTATTTGGATTTTATCAATGCTAAAAAAATGTTGGTAAAAACGTCTTTTATCATCACTAGTGTTAACACTGATAGAAATTATATTTCATCAGCGTGCTTTTTATTTATGATGAAACCATTTTTATCACCACTAGTTTTAACATTAATAAAAGTCTTCAGCTGCAGTAGTGTGCTACTATATGAATAACGCACTACATAGGTCAATGAGTAAACAATGCAAATACATTAAAATTGCGATAAATACACATTACAATAAATTACAATTATAAATAAGTTTACATTACAAATATTCCAATACATTACAACTATATTGATATATACAATTTATTGCAAATATTTACAATTTGCAATCAACTAAAAAACAATCCAACTCGTTGGAGACCTTATAAATCAATAAATCCAACCATGAATAAAATAAACGGGTACCTGTAATAAAAAAATGCTTATTTTAATAATACTAGAAATAAATAAATAAAAACACAAACATGATATAATAATGCATGAATAAAACATAAATAAAAAGGACAACATAAACGATAAAACATAATACATAAATAAAAAAGATAACATAATACATAAATAAAACATATTATAAAGTAATACAACATTCATATCATGTTTGATATGTTTTTGAGTGTGTGACACACTTTCTGGCATACAAACTACACCGCATATCTGATTGATGTGTTGTTAATTACTGCATGTCATAAATGGATAACTGATTCTCTTCTTAAAGTATCATGGCAATCTGAGCGCCTATGCTTTGTTCTGACTGTTAAAGTTTTGAACTAAAATGTTACATTTAAATTGAAAACCTGCACTTTCAATTATACCAGTCACACCGCATGTTAGATTAACAGGTGGTTAATTCCTACATGTCACAAATGAATAACTGATCATTGTTTTAAAGTATCATGACAATACGAGCATGTTTGCTCAATTTTGACTATACGACACATTTTTTGAATTAAAATATCAGTTTTAAATTGAAAACACACACTTTCAATCACATCACCCACACAATATGTTAGATTGACGCATTGTTAATTCCTGATGGGTTTTGGAGGATCATCATCTAATCAACACAACGAAAGAAACCCATAACAATGCTCAACCTGTCATCAACAGAACCAACGTGAAATATGAAGAATATAAAATATAAACAAGCATACCCAAATCGAAGTGACCGCCATCTTCTACTCTTCAATGGAGTATGCTTGATTCAGATCACCTAACAACAACCAAAGGACTCTCACCTCCACAGGTCATACATTGACCACTATAATCTTTGTTCGTAACTAGAGGACCCTCAAAATTCAAAAGGTGTGATAACACCTTCACCTCAATGATAAATGGAGAATTGGGCCGAAGAGAGCTTCACCTTTGGCTTGGTAGGTTCACACATACTCAACAAGGGAATCCCATCCCTTTATATATAGGCACTCTCCATTCAATGAAGATAGTTGAATGTTAGTTTCCAAACACTTGACAACCGATATATGTAATGATAATGTATACCTGTTAAGATATAATCATTTGAATGTTTCAAACAATTATGTGTAGCCATAAATGAATTAACTTGTTGATTCATAACCAAAGGAAACTGTGTAGGAGACCTACCAGGGGACATGCACTTGATCTCACATACCATATATATATATATATATATATATATATATATTATACTACGATTTATATCATTCATATGCTATGATAGAGACATTTTCATGCTATATCATAGCTTACGAATCAAGGTATATCGTAGAATACAATATACCCATCCAACAATCTCCCACTTGCACTAAAATCCCATAAAGACTTTATGAAAAAAAATTCAAAAATCATTACGAACCCATCTAAACCCTTTTGAATATGATTTATCAAACTCTCTTCATTTTGGAACAAACACTTTGTCTCAAATTTAATCCTTATTCTAGGTACTAACCAAGTGACCCTACGAGCCTGTGTTGCATTGAAAACAAATATGAAATATTGATTTCATAGATGTAAGCAAAGAACAATCTCTAGCAAAACATAAGTGCTACTCAAGCTACAAATAGGTCTTATGTGATCTTAATGAAACATACTCATATCTCTATACGAGCATGTCTACTATAATATATATCATATACATTATATATATATATATATCCCTTTTTATCATGATAGGTATCTCACCGACCTCAGTTAATGAGGATTCATAATAAACAGACACCCCTAAGTATATCAACGATTGTATGACATTCCATGTGATATTCTTTGGTGGGTCAGTCCAAATAATATGTCTCAAATTATTATCTCATGAGTCCATTCTTTGTATACCATATAAAACTCATTGTATTGATTGCAAGATTCTACTCATACTAATATTAACATATCATCACAATCCATAATACTTTATGATGATCATCAATTAGGTACAACTCAATGTCATACTTTAAGGGGATAACCATCATTTCACTTCATGAAAAATATGTAGTTAATGTGAAATAATGATAAAGTGGAGATTTCCTTTTGTACAACATGATACATTTTATATTCTTAAAATCTTTTAATAATACTATACAAAACCGTACATAAGCAATTGTCTAACATATCATATATGATAAACTACCAAATCACCCATAAGTTTGATGTACTTTCATAGTTTTTTCTAAACTCATCACATCTCCATGAAATTCCTGCCACATCTCCATGTGACCACATGATAAAACCCTCCCACTAAACTCTTTAATGAACATCATCTATGAAGAAAACTAGTTTGAATATTGATGAGATTTAGGAATCACATTCCCAATGTTTAACCCCTTGAACATATTCAAACTCCTTCACTCCACAACATCAAATGTTACGATGTTAATAACTTCTTTGGGTAACTAATGTGTTGGAGTTGGATCCCTAAAACCAACTTCTAAGTACTTTATGATTACATGTATTCATGGTTTTTGAGTATTGATACAGTTTTTATTGCATCATGATTGTTCTCATGCATGAAATTTTATGAGACAATGTCCTAAGGATACCTGTCGCACTGAAAGGTCATAATAGTTCCCCACTATGATGAAAACCTGCATGTGCTATGACAATATTCTTAAATATTTTCTCTATGGTCATATGATATCGTCTGATGGGAAACAGATGATACATACCATCAGGGGGTAGGGGGCCCATAAGACATCAAAACTTCTTCTCATGAAGTTCATCCTTGGTAATCTCCAAGATATATAGATTATGAGAACATGAACTATCATTAGAAAATCTACATTTATATGTGTCATTTTATGTTTCTATCCATCGATGCGTGTAACGGTATATAGAATTTAATATTATTATTAATGCATGTCACGAGTCACATACTTTGATGTATTATTGTAAACCTTGATGACATATATTCACGACGAAGTTGGGTATGTTGGGTGCGTCACGAATGATATGACATTAATGAATAATATGAGAAAGGATTTGTCCCTTCCCAGTTTAGTGGAAGTTGATATCTTACACCCTTTGTTGGGAATGAATTTTCCTGATTAATTCCATGACCATGAAGTTCCATCAACAAGTTCATTTCCATAAATTCAAAGAAAGAGACATCGAGCACATATATTGATGAAATCAGTATGGAACCTTCTTGATAGGAGATATCATAATAAAGATATTATATTAAATAGTGTATGTTTACATGATGTTTTATATCATTGAAACATTATTTTTTTTCTCTATGGGCACCTTGACATGTGGATAGATGCTAACCTTGAACTTTAGGTGGTTCTTACTAATGCCATTGAGAAAGGGGGACAAAGAGTCATACACTAAGTGTATCCAAAACCCCAGTTAAATTTTATAAGAATTTAACATGTTGAATAAATATAATTCTTATATGTGGTTTAATAATTATTCATGTTTGGATTGATCTCAAATCTCTAATAACCAGTTATTCGATAGAATAAATGTGATTTGGATATTTAATAAACATTTATCCTATGTTGTTATGAATATAATATTTATTTATTTATTAGTGAGTAATGTAGTGATATTTATTTACTTAAATAAATAGTCGTTATTCAAGGTATGATAAACATCGAGGAGGAAAGATGGGCCAAATTATTAATAATAATATTATTATTTTGACATGGGATTCACCGAGGATTAAGAGAATAATAAGGTCCCCTGTGCAATTATTAATCTCTAACCCTAGCTCTATTTAAACTTGATTATATCATTCCCAACCCTTATCATCGTTGTGTACAAGGAAAATCTAGAGAGAGTTCTCCCATGACCTAGAGAGATCTTCTCCTAGAACTCTCTCAAGAATAAAGAGAGATTCTCCTCCTCTTCCCTCTCGACTATAGAGAGAATAAGAAGAATCCTTTTTATCTCGAAGTGATTCTTATGGTGATCATCAAAGAATGACTAAAACATCAAAATATTTTGCGTTATCACCTCGAGATTTCTATGATGATGTTTGAAGGCTCATGATGCATGTGTGAATTACCGCTAGAGGGATTCCATCCTTGAATCCTCCGATGAAACGTTGATACAACATGAAGTTGTTATCAGATACATCAATGAATAAATAATTTCAACATAATGTAATTCTTTATTTACATAAATTAATTATAAATTATACATGATAATCATGTCTTGTGGATTCCTGACTTGTAATCCATATAGTTTTGAAGATAAATCTAAAGATGTTGATGAATTTCCATTATTGGGCATGAGTCCAAATGCTTCCGCTACACCTCAACACCTTTAAGTGGCATCAAAGCAGTCATATATCAATTTTTAATTATTTTTATTGTTGATTGATTTACACATTTATCATTAGTTTTTCATTTCTTTAATTCATTATTTAAAAACCAAATGTTGAGATATTCAATTCTCTTTCTTCATTCTCAGTCATATTACCAAGAAAAGGTTAAAAACATACAAAGAACATCCTAAGAACCCATCTAGAGGTGCTGAGGATTATAGATAGACATCATAAGAGTACACAAAATGTGGCCCATTGGTACATACCATGTACCGGTGTATACTGCACCAAGACAAACTGTGAGAAATCTAGGTCTTCGTGTAGTAAATACATGCATTGTTATTTAATACACACAACGTGTTAATCGGGCTAGCCTAGCACATGGTATGTTCGGGGTGACACACTGTGTAACTCCAGTACACGTCACATACCTTATAAATATCCGTGACTGACATACACACCCAGTTCCTAGGTGCTTGTCGTAGATAAATGACAAAGCGATATATATGGAGTGTAACTATATTATACATGCCATGTACCCCACCTGTTTACACATAAAGTAAAATTCATTAAATATTCCATTTAAGCCTCATTTATGCATGTTCGTGTGTCATTCACTGACAATACACACTGTATGATAGGTTATATATATATATATATATATATATATATTAAATTCTTAATTAATTTTTGCATAATGTTCGTAACTACATGTCATGTATAATCGTAATACACTGACAACTCTACACACATGAAAAGAATTTTATGCTATGTAAATTAACACATGTCTATGCGTTATTTATTGATAATACACATTGTATAATTACGTGACATATCATGTATGTTATATTCCATATGAGTAGATGGTATATGACCACAATACACGCTGGGTAGTTCGAATGGGTACTCATCGTGCTGCCTCCAAGTACATATTTTTTAGTTAGTTAATTTTAAATAAAATTAATTTATTTCATATGTTTAAAATTATATCAGATGGTAATCTCAAATACATTTTGGACAAAAATTAAGATAAATGGATTGATTAATTAATAAAGACAATTAATTAATTTGAACATGTTTTATCTTAATTAAGAATGATTGAAATGAATGCCATTTTATTAAATTCATAGTCATTTCATGTGTGTAGATGATCATGATCTTAGACCAACCTATGTATGTGGTTGATTTATTTTAATTTATTATTATTAAATTAAAATGATGACCTACACATCATCCTCTCCACTTTATTACGTAAGGTTCTGCATGCACATGGTTTCTTTTATATAAAACTAAATAAAAAATCCTTTGGTTCCCCTCACCTGTATGTGAGTAAAAACATATTTAAGGGATGAAGCTCCCAGGTGAGAGAAGGTGGCCCAAACATGGAGCTGAGGTGAAACCAACCCAGGATATACATGGCACATAGGTTGAATGATGCAAATCGAACCAAGTTGTGGTCAAAGGAGTTTTCCCATAGGGTTAAGGGTTAAGGGTTACTTTATAATTTTATAGATAAACCAACCATTAGAAAGGCTCATGATCATAACACTTTATTATTTTATTTCTGTCAGTTTCATGGTTAATTATTGATGAATGATTTATTCTAGTCACTTAATAAATGAATTAACAAGCATGGATGCCGCTTCGGCGGTGGCATAGTGGTGAAGGAGAGGGGTACAACAACGCTGTTCTTTGGGAGGTACAGGGTTCGAATCCTGGGAGTTCGCTTTCGGGGCGAACCTCTCCCCCGGGATCCACTTGCCTTACCGGGTCACCCGGTTTCTGACTGGGTGGGCAAAATGAGGCGCAACCCACCCGTGCTGACGGATTTCTTGACGAACCATCACCGCCCGGGTTGTCACCCTCCGGGATGCTCTGCCATCTCGGCTGGCAACGGCTCCTTCCCGGCTGGGGCTCTCTCCGGAGTGACCTCTTTGTGGGGAGGGGGGTTTCCTTGTGTGGAGGGTTCGAAAAGGCCACACAAGGGAATTCCCTTTTTTATGATAAAAGAAAAAAAAGAATTAACAAGCATGGAATATGGAATAAAAATAAAAATATACTATGTGTAAATTTTATTTAGAAATGGTTAGTCATTTAAGTAAAATAAACTTAATATTAATAAGCTTTTAATAAATATAAAATAAGAAATTTACACATAAAAGATAAGAAACCCCTCAATCAAATATGGAGTTAGAAAAGACTTGCATTACTTGAATTATAATGCAACCATAAAACTAAGTGTTTTCATGGAAAAAGTCTAGACACTTACTTTTATTAAGGAATTTTTATGAGGGTTTTGGGTCAACTTAACCAAGTTTTTATTAAATATAATGGAAAAAGTTTATTCAATATCATTTTAAAGGCAAGCATTGAGGAAATACAAGACTAGGATTTCAGGATTGGGGAGTCCACTCAGCAGATCAAGGAAATATGAGTTAATATAGTTGGCGAGTTAGGCTTACCTAAATTCATTTGATTAATTTTCATGACCAAAGTCTGGATTATGAAAAGTAATGGATGGATCCTTGCCACTAGAATATCCACATGATATGATATTATTGAAACCAATAGTGAGGGCTATTGAGTTTCAATAAAATAGTAGGATATTAATAAACTATTCAACATTTATTATCTAATTTTATAACCTTGATAAGTAATAAAATATAATATTATTAATAGCAGAAATAAAACTCCATGTGAATTAAAATTTATCATTGTGATCTATATTAGATAAGGATAACATTCTCAAGGGTTTCAAATTTTCAAGAATGGTATAGGCGCTTGCGCATTATAATATGCCATGAGTGGAAATTATACATGCTCTGAACCCTTGATCATAAGTCTTTTTCTAAAGAGGATATTTAGGAAGAAGTATCTATCTGCCTTAAATACATGGACAACGCAAAAAATATATAATGTTTCATTATATTATCCATGTCTAGTGAGATCATGAAGCAACATGAGGAAATGGATGCGTATAACATGATGTCGCACCTTCATGATATTTATCAAGAGATGGTGAAGCAAGAGAGATATGGGATCTCCAATGCACTATTTACATGAAATTTTGGAGATTTAATGTCAATTGGGCCACATAGAGTCAATATGATTAGCTATATAGAGCGCTTAAACATATCAGGCTTTAAGATTCTTAATGAGTTGTGCATGGATCTCATTCGATACTCACTACCTAAGAGATTATCCAGTTTTATTATTAATTATAATACGAACAATAGTGAGAAGACTCTCTCAAAAACTCTTACCTCAATTCACCAATTTGATAAAGACATGATGTAACAAACCAACCTGATTCAACAAGGCAAACCACCCTAAATGGTCTTCCACATGGTGAGACACAAAAAAGAACCAAAAGTCTCATGTATAACTAAATAAACATCAAAGTAAAACTTGGAAAAAATAAATACATATCCATGAGACATACAAGTCAATCCAAACAAGACAAAATAGAAAGATAAAATAGACCAGACTGAAAAAGTCTTCATATGACCATCTATCACCACCAAACCATCCCACTATGAAGGTGATGAATGAAAAGAGAACCCGACATGCTACATGATTCCCTTACCGTTTACCCAAGTCCTATAAAACAAGGTATACAACCAACCAAAGGAAAAATTAGTGTGTGACCATAGATCCCAGTAGGATACCACCAAATAATATATACAAGTTCTAATATCAACAATGCACAAGTTCTAGCTTTAAAACAAAATTTAGTTTATAAATAATTTTCAAAAAAGAAACCATTTTGTAAACATTATTTATTTTTCCATAAATGCATAAAAATATCCACTAAATCTAGGAATATGTCAAATATAAATGAAAATAGGTAAGCATAGGAAAAAACAACCATGGACACACCATAAGATAAACATGTGAGCCAATATCCATGAAATAATCCATCACGCGATAAACTAGTTATAAATGAAAAATCACATCATTTGGTCTCTATCATATGGTAATATGTACTAGACATAAAAGAAGACTAAACCAGGCATATGTTGGTTCCAACCAATATCGATTCCTTCCATAGTTTTTCGATATCACAAAATATCTAGTGGCATCATGCACACTAAAGTGTCATCTCCATTTCTTAACTCACCCAAGGTTCCTAATGTGCTAAGTTTGTCAAAACCATTTCAAAATCCACGATCACATTTTACCATGGGGCATGGGTGAGTTGCTGAGCGGTGGTGGCGTCCTGAGCCCGAGGTTCCGGGTTCGAGTCCTCGCAAGGCAACACACACTATATGACTTTATCACCTCTCGTGGGCCCCTCTATCCTATGTGGAACTGGCCTGAAAGCCTAGGTGCCATTACACCTGGGACTGCGGCTGGGGGAGTACATATAGTCCCTCGATGGTGGGCGACGACCCACCTATATCGTGTAACCCCTTGGGCCTAAAAACCCAATGTACTTTTTCCCACAGGACATGGGTGAGTTGGTGAGCGGCGATGGCGTCCTGACCCCGAGGGTCCGGGTTTGAGTCCTCACAAGGCAACACACACTATATGACTTTATCACCTCTCGTGGTCCCCTCTATCCCGTGTGGGACTGTCCTGAAAGCTCGGGTTCCGTTACACCTGGGACTGCGGCTGGGGGAGTACATAAAGGCGCTCGGTGGTGGGTGACGACCCACCTATACCATGTAACCCCTTAGGCCTGAACACCCAGTGTACTTTTTCCACTCTTGGGAATCCCCTTTTCTAAAAAAAAGAAAATAAAAGAAAATATGTTTTTAAATTCAAATCCATTTAAAAACATGAAACATTTCCAAAAAAATCATTTTAAAGGTCAAAACATGCATTTTTCATTCAATAACCTAAAGGAATTAAAAAGAACATACATGAATTCAAGAATTAGAACCAATTATATGAATACACCTACCACAAGAATGATGGAAACCTATCCACCTTCAAAAATGGGGATTGAAGACCAATATATCAGTCTTAGAAAGACAAGGCATGGAAGAAAACTACAAAGGATCAATAGAAAATATCAACTGATCACAATCTAAATCATAAATGTAGCTAACACCGCTATCATGACCAAAGGAAATGAAGAAACAAAAAGACTAATTACCAAGGATATGTGATGAAACCTCCATAAGATTCAAACACTGAAAAAATTGATCAAAAAGGAGGTTGATCATAAAAAACTTCCTGAAAAATCACTTGGGCTTGAGAGAAAAACCTGCACATCAAATGAAAAAAGATTCAGGCATGCAGTGTGAATCAAACTGTTGGAACCAAGGAATTCATGTCGTGAACACCTTTCATGGAATGAATTTCTATGAATAAAAAATACAATGAAAAACATGTCACCTTGGGATAAATTAACCTTGATCAATATCTTCATGATGTGTATTGGTTTCACAGATTGTAAATTTTCACACTCTGAACCAGACTCACGATATCTTCCCAGCAAAAGGTTCACATTGTGTAATCCATTCATGATGTGAATATGTCCAGAAAGCAGTGAACAGACTAATTTTCTACAGAAAATACCCAAACCAAAACTTGAGGCTCTCCAAACCCAAGAAGAACCCTATAAATCCATTCATACATTTATAACCAAATTCTATTAAATCAAAAAAACATACATACATATATTTTTGGTCATTTTCCCTAGAAAAGGATCTCCATCCCCGAGAAGCCCACAATGCACCCAAATGAAAAGGGAAAACCAAAACAAGATTCAAAGCATAACTGAAGGAAGGTAATGGGGTGTTATGGTCTCCCTATAATAAATGGTTTTTGTCCCTAGAAATTACTCAAGATACTAGACTTGAAAAGAGTGAAGGCCGCTGCTTCCTCATAAACAATTCCCACTCCCATGTCTCATGACTATCCCATCCACACCGACACCATACATGAACTAAAGGAATAATTTTACCTCACAAAACCTTCTATCAAGAATCCATAATATGAACTAGTTTCTCAACCATAGTAGTGTGAGGCTCAAGATCAATATCCTCCCATTCAATCACATGGTATGGATCCAGTCAATACCTCCTCAGCTGGGAAACATGAAACATGTTTTGGATGAAAGTTAAATGAGATGTTAAGTCCATCCAATATGAAACCTTTCCAATTCATAAAATGATCTCAAAGGGGCCCATAAACCTTGGTGCCAACTTACTCTCCTTACCAAACCGATGATGTCCCAAGCAAGGTGAAACTCTAATAAATACTCAATCACCAACCTCAAACTCTAATGGCTGATGAATATGGTACAAATAAGATTTTTGATGACTCTGTGCCATGATCAATCTCTTCTGGATAAACTATACCTTTTTCGTCATCTCCTAAACAAGAATCTACCCAACTAAGGGCTGATATCCCAACTCTACCTAGTACAAAGGAGATCTAAATGGCCACCCATACAGAGCCTCAAAGGGAGTCATTTTGATCGAGGCCTGATAACTATTATTATAGGAAAACTCTACTAAAGGAAAATTCTTTTCCCAAGAACCACTAAAATCTAGCACACAAGACCAGAGAATATCCTTAATAGCATGAATATCCCTCTCTATCTATCCATCCATCTATGGATGATATGATATGATCAATTTTAGGTGGTAACCCATCACCTCTTGAAAACCTTTCCAAAACATGGATGTGAACCTCAAGTTCCTTTCAGATATAACCACAGAGGGAACCCCATGAAGTATCAGAATATCTCATACATACAAGTCCCCAAGTTTTTCCACTTTCATCGTCTACTTAATAGGGATGAAATGTGCTGATTTTTTGAGTCGACCGATGATAACACAAATCGTATCCTTACCACTAGGATTCCATGGTAAACCAATAAAAAAATACAGGGAAATATCATTCCATTGGCTGTAACAAACTAGTAAGTCTCAGGTTATAACACCCCAAGTTTCTAGTAAGTAACCCTTATTTTATTTATTTTAAGTATATAAAATGTTTGGGTAAAGTTTGGGAGGGTTTTAAAACATTTTGAAGTGTTTTTGGGACTATTCTAAAGGTTCATGGGTGGTGCACGGTTTGGGAAAAAAATGAAACACCTATAGGAAACCATGCACAATGGGACAAGGGATAAAGAGAAGGTGCACGAGCAAGCGTATGGTTTGTCCAGACCATGAGGCCGCTTAGGAGAAACTATAAAACTCGATATAGTGAGCTTTGGCATGGTTGGAACATGGTTTTTAAATTGTGCAAGAAAACTGTGTGAGTTTCCCCCTTGAGGCAGAATCTAACACATGATTAATGCATGATTTTTCTAACCGTGTGACTAACGATGCTCGAGTTAAAAGTGAGATCCTAAAATTGTGGATCTTACACATTTTGATCTCTAACTCAATTTTTTTCCTCCTATGTGGAACTAACTTAATATTCTCTCTTCCTAAAGGCTAAGTAAGCTTCTTCCATCAATCTAGAGGTGATCCAAAGGCTTCTATTGGTGTTTTGAATCTCGATTCTTTTGGTAAGTGAACATTCATGGTTGTTCTTGGTGGTTTTCTTAGATCTAATTCTATATCACTCTCTCTTTCTTATATATACATCCGATATGGATAGATATAATATATTTGATGACAAATATGATTATATTTGGTCTTTTTATTTATATGGTAAGATATATAATGTAGGTTTTTGGAGTTTCAACTCGATTTTGTGGACGTTTTCGTGCCATTTTTTATTTTTACCAAGTTTTCCAAGGTAGGAAGCTTCACTCTAAACTCCTATATTTATAATTTGAATTCTTAGTTTCAAATTTGTTAAATTGCTTAATTTTGGTTATGAAATTTGTGTGCAAAGCATGGTTCAAACCCTCTTTAGTGACGGTTTTTGGATTTGGTGGTTTTGTGGAAATTGATTGTGCAAGTGCTTTGGTTTCTTGATTTTAAAATTTTGATTTTAAAATATAGATTTTTTGTAATTTTGGAAAATGGTTTAATAAAAATGTATTCAATAAATGATGGTTTTATTTAATTGAATTGGAATGGTTTGTTTGAAATTTTTTCAATAAAAGAATGGTTTTATTGAAATAGTTGAAATTGTTTTTTTGGCATTGGTTTTTGGAATAATGGTTGTGTGTGTTCATATAAATTTGGGATGGATTAGGGTAAGAAGTCTCCCCCATCATTAGTGATATGGATAAGGGTCATGTCTCTCTCCCATCAAAATGGTTCATTAAGTGATGGTCAGTGAAAGGATGACTCACCACTCATGAGTATAGGGAGGTCCAGGTCGTATGCATGGTTATATATCTAGATATGTTGAATGGAATTAATTATACCAAAATAAAACTTGTTAAATGATTTTAAAGTAATGTTTGTTTGCTTTCCTTGAAAAAATGGCTTTTGTTGGAAAATTGTTTGATATAGAATTTTTTTTTATATTCTGATATAAAATATTTTTAACTATTTTATATAAATTGTTTTATTTAAATGTGCTAACATTTTATATCCTAGTGGATTGATTAGGAAATCCATTTGGAAAAAACCTACTGATTTTCATTACTCATCCCTACTTTGGAACTTTGGTGCTTTTGCAGATGTTGTTTATTAGGACATGAGAAAAGGTAAAGTATCACACTTCTCTAATGGTGCTTAGTGATACTTAGACTGTTTTTTGGTGTGAAACATGGATTATGTTGGAGCTTTGATGTTATGGTTGTATTTAATTTTTATTGGTCTTGTAGTCGTCCACTGTATACTTGGTTTTTTTTAGTCTTCCACTGTGGTAATCTTTGTAGTTGATTTGATATAAATGTCATTTCTTGAATTTTTTTGCATTTGTATCGTGCATCATGTAGTGGTTCATTTGGTTATGATAAATTTTGGTGGTTGTTTTGTTTTCAAAAAGAAAAATCATCCCCCAACTATTAATGAAGCCCTTGAAATCTATTTATAGCCTTTGGCATCTTGGGGATGTCTCCTAAGGCCAAGTAATTTTCCCCTTCCTTCTCAAGCCAATGAGAAGAAGAGGGATGTTACAAGTTGTATCAGCTTGGTCCTTCCAAATATTTTATTTGAAACAAGTGGTATTTGTCTTGGTATTGGTTTTCTATCTTGGAGTTGACAATTATTTCTGCTCTATTCCTTGGGTTGGGTTTGTAGAAAGGAGTAAAATTATCAGGACTAGAAATGTAGAGCATAAAAATATATAGCTAACATTTTTACGATGAACTTCAAGTTAGTAGGGGTTTGGGTGCATAAGTGTTTTGGATACACTTATAGGATTTGAAATCTCATTTTCTTGGGTTTATCCAATGATACAAGCACGACATGCATCATAGAAATGACTTCCCACTAGGAGTGCATATTTCATTTTTAGTAATGATTTATGATTTGGTACAAAACTATTGATTTTTGAAAATTTTTCAAGTTTTTTTTTCAAATGTGATATTTTGAAAAGGAATGAAATGGGTTTTTTGAAAATGGTTTGATTTTAAAAATCAATTTTATTTTTTTTAAAAATGGATGAACATGGAAAATGTTGAATTTTTAAAAGAATTGTTGTGATATTGTGATGTGGTATAATTTGACATGATAACCCTTCATTTAATAGAGAGTGATACTTATATCATTTTTTGTGTTTCTAGAAAATGACACTTGGTAGGAATTATAGAAACCAACCAGAAGAAGTTTCTAAGAATGTAGTTGCACCTGAACCATAGGTGAACCAACATCTGGTTTAAATTATTGTCCGAGCATTTTAGGCTATGGATAGTGGTAATAAGAGGTATAATCCAAGGCAATTGGATTATTCAATCTAATTCTAGAAGTAGAATCCACCCATATTTTAAGGTGATTATAAACCAGAAAAGGTAGAGGTGTGGCTGAATAGGCTGAATCGAATCTTCGATTTCATCAGCATACTAGCAGAACTGAAAGTGAAACCGGTGATGTATATGCTAGGAGATTTTTTATGCCAGTGGTGGGATTTAGCTGTTCAGGATAAATGCGATCACGACCTTTCATAGGAGGATTTTGTGGAATTTTTTAACAAACAATTCTACCTTCATATGTTCAAAATTCAAATAATGAAGAACTTCTTCAGTTTCAAGCAGGAAAATATTTTTCTCATGGAGTATGTGGTTAAATTCATGAATTTAGTGTGATTTTCACCCGAAGTTGCTGTGAGTGCATCCTTGAAGACACACATATTTGAATTGGGGCTGAGGTAGGAGATCTGCTTGAAGATTTCTATGCTCTGCATAACCGATTATACAGAGATGGTCAATAGAGAGAAAATGACTAAAATGGATATCTTAAGATCTATGGTAGGATGAATAATGTTGATACCTATGAGAAATGGTGGTAATTATAATTCTTGGAGTAATAGGAAGAGGGGAACCTATTTCCAAATTGGGAGTATGGATTAGAATCAAATGGTTGGATCGATGAATCTTCCTCCAAACTCAAAGATCCAACCTGGATGTTTTCAATGTGGATCATTTGACCACATGAAGAAATAGTGTACGACACCACCTAGAGCATGCCATAATTTCAATCAGATTGGGTATCTTCAGTAGTATTTTCACAGTACTCTAAGGTTGGGTGTTTGGGACACTTCTCAGGTGTCACAGGCGTCGTATGCTTTGATAGGATGAGGGAAACATAATCAATCTCATCAGTAGAACATATATAACCATGGTGATTCTAGGAATACGGTGACTCTTCAATAGGGAAAATCTCAACAGGGCAATAAGGAACAAAGCACGGCGAGCAAACATTTATATAGAGCTGAGAAGGTTATTGTAGATGATTAGTCTGAAGCATCTATGATGACAGGTATGAGTTTTTTTAAATTATACCCTTATTCAAGATTTGTTTGATACAAGTTTATCCAATTCCTTTATTTCCACTCATGCTATTTATTTGTTGAGTTTAAAATCATATATTATGCCTTCTGTGTTAAAACTTGAAACTCCTATGAGACAAAGAGAATGTTGAGACTCTGTGCGTAAAGCATGTTCTATAACTGTTGATGGATCTGAGATGATATAGGATTTCTCTATTATGGAAATGGATTTCTATGACATAATCCTGGGTATGGATTGGTTGACAATGTTTAAGGCTCACATTGGCTATTATACATAGAGAGTTAGTTTTGTGACTAAACACGACATCAAGCATCTCTTCCGAGGAGACCGGAACATGAATCTAGGTGCCACATGATTGTTGACACTAGTAGTTGGAATGATATTTTACTAGTTGGTAGAGTTTTATTTTTCATTGATAGAAGAAATTGATAACAATAGTTTTCCATCAGTTGTGGATTAGTTTCCTAATATTTTTCCTGAGAACTTCTGAGGGTTTCCACCTATATGGGAAGTGAATTTTATTATTGATCTCCTTATAGGGACCAAACCTATTTTACTTCTCTATTATATGATGGAACCAACAAAATTAAGAGAATTAAAAGTGAAGTTGGAGGAGATGGAAATAAAATGTTTCATTCAGCTGAGCACATCTCTGTGGGAATCACTGATCTTGTTTGTCAAGAAGGCAGACGAAACTCTTAGGTTTTGTGTGGATTATCATAATCATAACCAATTTACGATAAAGAAAAAGTATACACTTCCACACATTGATTATATTTTTGATCAATTTATGGGATCTTAGTGGTTCTCTAATATTGACTTGCGATCAAGATATCACCAACTACATGTTCAAAAGGAGGATATCCCAAATACAACTTTCATGAGAAGATATTTCCATTATGAGTATGTGGTAATGTATTTCGGTCTTATGAATGCACTGGTAGTATTTATGGAATTTATGAATTAGATATTTCAGTGATATCTAGATTCTTTTGTGGTGGTGTTTGTGGATGACATATTGGTGTATTCAAGGATAAGAGCAGAGCATCAACACCACTTATAGATAGTGTTAGGAATCATGAGGGATCATTGTTTGTATTAAAAATGATAAAAGTGTGATTTTTGGATACAATAAGTACATTTAATTGGCCATGTAATCTCTAAAAGTGGTGCTTCTGTGGATCCATAAAAGATAGAGGCTATTATCTCATGGAAATAACCAAAGAACGTATTCAAGATACAAAGTTTCCTTGATATAGCTGGTTGTTATAGATGTTTTTACATGATTTCTCACAATTAGATTCACCTATGAAATTTTTTAAAAAGATGAATGTTCTATTCCAATGGAATGAGGAATTCTATAAATCTTTTAAAGAGCTTAAAATTCACCTTACATCCACACTAATATTGATTTTTCCAAAATCAGGACTATGGTATGTCATGTATTCTGATGCTTGGAGATCAGGTTTGGTATGTGTTCTTATGTAGGGAGATCATGTTGTTGCTAATGGCTCAAGAAAGTTGAGGTTTCATGAGAAAAACTACCCAACACATGATTTGGAGTTATCTTCCGTATTCCATGATTTGAAGACTTATCATCATTATCTCTTTGGTGAGAAATTTACAGTGTTTACATATCATAAGAGCTTGAAACATGTTTTCTCACAAAGGGATTTGAATCCGAGAAAAAGAATATGGATGGAGTATCTCCAAATGTTTGACTTTTAATTTATGTATACAATGGGTAAAGGAAATTCAGTGGTGGATGCATTAATAAGAAAGTAATATGTTCATTTGGAAAGAGAATATTCATATGAGTGGTAGTTGATGTCGGTCCTAACCAACATGAACTTGGAATTTGAAGATCGAAGTGAATTCACAACCTTCTTTCCTATTTCTTTTATTCCTAATAAGGAAAATGTGGTTAAAGAGGCATAGATGTATGATATAGAATGTGTGGCTATGAGGTCAAAACTCAATGGTGGGGAAACCATTGAGGGCTAGTAATTGGATAAGAGTTTAGTGTTGTGGTTCAGAAATTAGATGGAAGTACCTATGGTTTGTTAGGAACAACTTATTCATGCTTACCACCATTCGAGATGAGATATTCATCCTAGAATATAGAAGATGTATAAGGTGCTTAAAGCATAGTTTTGGTTGGTTGGTATGAAAAGAAAGGTAAATGAGTTTTTTTTGAGATGATTAACTTGTTATCAGGTTAAGGTAGAGCATCACCGACCAACATATATGTTGCAGTCTTTACCTATTCCTGTTTGGAAATGGAAGAAGCTATGGATTTTGTAACAGGTATCCCAAGAACGGTTCAGAAACACGATACCATATGGGTAATAGTAGATTATATCACAAAGTAAACTAATTTTATACCTATTCATAGATATTATATGGTGGAGGACTTGTCAAAAATCTATATTCGAGAAGTGGTAAAGAGGCATGGCGTACCAGTTTCAATAGTTTCAGATAGAGATATGAGGTTTACATATCATTTCTGGAAATCCTTACAGAAAGACCTTGGAACCCAGTTGACCATACGTACAATGTATCATCCCCATACATACATAAAATCTAAAAATATGATACAAAAATTGGAATACATGTTACAGGCTTGTGTAATGGATTGTGGAGGCTCATGGAAAGAGTACATGCCGTTAGTGGAGTTATCGCATAATAACATCTATCAGGCCTCGATGCATATGGATCCTTTTGAAGCATTGTTTGGGCATCCTTATCTTTCTCCACTTTTTTGGGTGGAAATAGGCGAGACTTCATTGGTTGGTCTCAGCCTTATCTAGGAAATAATGGATAAGATTCAATTGACCAGGAAACAGATAGAGACAGTACAACGTTGTTAGAAATCATATGCGAATCATCATGAATGAACGTTATCGTTCGAGGTGAGTGATCATGTGTTCTTCAAGATTTATCCAAGGCTTGAAAATTGATGTTTTGGGAATTAAGTCAAGTTATCTCCTCTATACATAGGCCATTTTGAGATACTAGAATGAGTTGGTGAGGTGGCATATCGTTTGGAATTTCCACCATGGTTTAGTGTTGTGCATATTGTGTTCCATATATCTCAGTTGAAAAAGCATCAGCCTAATTCTAACCATGTGATCACATGGAATCATGTTGACCTAGATACAAATGCTTCATTGGTGCAAGTTCCAATGCACATTCTGGATAGGTGAGATAAAGTCTTATGTCGGAAAAACATCGGTCTAGTACGAGTTTTGTGGCAACATGGTTAAATTCAGGAAGAGACTTGGGAATGAGAGAAGGAAATGAAATAGAAATGGATGAAACTCTTTCATAGAAGCTATGATTTTCTACTTTCCAAGGATGTAAAGACCAATGGTGGGGAGAATTTATCACCCCTTATTCCTAGTTAGTAACCCTTATTTTATGTATTTTAAGTATATAAAGTGTTTGGGTGAATTTTGAGAGGGTTTGGAGACTTTTTAGAGTGTTTTTGGGGATATTATAAAGGTTAACGAGTGGTTCATGGTTTAGGAAAACTATGAAACACCTATAGGAAACCGTTCACAATGGGACAAGGGCTAAAGAGAAGGTGCATGGGCAGGCACACGATTTTTACAAACCGTGCGGCCTCCTAGAAGAAATCATGAAACTTGAGATAGTGAGATTTGGCATGGTTGTCGCATGGTTTGTAGGAAATGCAAGAAAACCATGTGAGGTTCTCCCTTGAGACTGAATCTATTAGACAACGCATGGTTTGTCTAACTATGTGAGTAACCATGCATGGGTTAAAAGTGAGACCCTAAAATTGTGGATATCACACATTTTGATCTCTAAACCCCTCGTTTTTTCTTCTATACAGCCCTAACTCGAGATTCTCTCTTACCAAAGGTTAAGAAATATTCTACCATCAATCTCGAGGAAATCTGAAGGATTCTCTTGGTGTTTTGAAGCCTGATTCTTATGGTAAGTGAATGTTCTTGGTTGTTCTTGGTGGGTTTTCTTAGATCTACTTCTCTATCTCTCTTGGTTTATTAGATCTATGTCTATTTTGGATATATATAAGATATTTTATGCAAAATATTATTATATTTTGTCTTTTTATTGATAGTGTAAGAGATATAAGGCGGGTTTTTGGTGTTTCAACCCGATTCTGTGGAAGTTTTTGTGCCATTTTCCGTTTTCACCAAGTTTTCCGAGGTAGGTGGATTCACTCTTGACTCCTCTATTTAGAACTTGAAGGATTAGTTTCAAATTAGTTAAATTGATTAATTTTGGTTGTGAAATTTTTGTGAAAATCATGGTTGAAAACCTCTTTAGTGATGGTTTTTGGATTTGGTGGTTTTGTGGAAATTGTTTATGCAATTTCTTTGGTTTCAAGATTTTAAAATATTGATTTTAAAATATAGATTTTTGGAATTGTGGTAAATGGTTTAATATAAATGTATTAAATTAAATTATGGTTTTATTTAATTGAATTTGAATAGTTTTTTGAAAGGTTTTTAATAAAATAATAGTTTTATTGAAATTGTTGAAATGGTTGTTTTGGCATTGATTTTGGCATAATGTTTGTGTATGTTCATGTGTATTCAGGATGGATGAGAGTAAGAAGTATCCCCCATCATTAGTGGGATAGATAAGGGTCAGGTATCTCCCCCATTAAAATGGTTCATCAAGTGACAATTTAGTGAAAGGATTGACTCACCACTCACGAGTATAGGGAGGTATAGGTTGCATACATGGGTGGATATGTGGATATGTGGAATGGAATTAATTATGCCAAAATAGAACTTTTGAAATGATTTTATATAGTTGTTTGGTTTCTTTCCTTAGAAAAATGGATTTTGTTGGATTTTTTTGACATGGAAAATGTTTTATATTCTGATATAAATTATTTTAAGTGTTTTATATAATTTTTTTATATAAATGTTATAACATGTTCAATCCTAGTGGAGTGATTAGGGAAGTCATTTGGTAAAAACCTATTGAGTTTTATTACTCACACATGCTTTATAAATTTAGTGATTTTGCAGATGTAATTTATTAGGACATGGGAAAAGGTAAAGTATCACAATTTTCTAGTGGTTCTTAGTGATACTTGGACTATTTTTTGGTGTGGATCATGGATCAGGTTAAAGATTTGGAGTTATGGTTGTATTTGAGTTTTGTTGGTCTTGTAGTCTTCCTATATGTACTTGGTTGCTTGGTAGTCTTCCGATATGGTACTCTTTTTTATAATATTTGATATAAATGGTATTTATTGAGTTGTATTGCATTTGTATCATGCATCATGTAGTGGTTCATTTTGTTATTGCACATTTGGTTGGTTGTTTTATTTTCAAAATGAAAAATCATGCCCAACTATTAATGAAACCCTTGGAATTTATTTCCAGCCTTTGGCTTATTGGGAATGTCACTTAAGGCCAAGTGATGTCCTTCCACCTTCTCAAGACAATGATAAAAAGAGGGATGTTACATGGGTGCTTCGCCTTAATTCTATGACAAGTAAGACACCATGATACAAAATCCGAAATTGATTGTCTCATCCCCGAACACCAATATCGATGTTTCAAATCATGATACATATTGGTAGTACCTGGGTGTATGGACCAACAAGAATGGTGTCCACTGCCCATGGAATCCTACCTCAAAGAAAAAGGAACAAAAAACCTATTTCAAAAACACAAATCTTCATTGGGAGACTGAGACCACTCACCCAAGGTCTCCCCACCATAAAGGATTTTACTAAATCTTTGAAACTCCAGGTAATATATCTACTTGATCTAAACCCTCTCATCAAACGAATAGTTAGAATTCATCGAAACCAAACATATCTTCCCACCATCTCATTCCATTCCCAAGATCATCTCAGCAAAAAAAAAAAAACTCATCATAGACCACTTCCACTTATTCCTTCACTTCTTGTATAGCGACCCGACTTTTTCTTACATGACTATTACATCATTTTAAAGATAAACATCATAACAACATTACAAAACTAGGATCCAAAGGTTTAGTATCTTGAAAAAATTGGGGCCATAAATCACTTATGCATAATAAAACATAAACATTTATTCAAAAATATTATTCTTTATCCTTCTAAAGACCACGTTCTCCTTAGTACATGTAGTCACCTAAGGATATACATCAAAGAAAAGGGTGAAGTTAAAGACTAGTAAGAGGATAAGTAAGAACATGAGTCAATATTACATGGGTGAGCATAATCATCATCATCATAATAATTGGATTATAATCATAATCATTAGAGGAAGCTTTATATAAATACAAGAAATTTGGAAATGCATAAAAATGAAACATCATGTCTTAGTGATCAAATACTACACATAGTTGTGAACAAAGATAGAATCATGTTCACACATAACATATTTGAATAACCATAACAAAATCATTGTGAAAAAATATAGCATCATGTTCATGCATATTTCACATTATCTCATGAGATACATCATATTACCCAATGTATTGGATTGCTATATAATTTCGGGTGCACCCGTCACATCATAACACTTACATAATCATGCATACCACATAGAATGTATAACAATCAAAGTCATGATGTAACCCATATAAAGGAATGAGTTTAACAAGGATTTCATAAATCATGAATAAACTTGGGATTCATGAATGAAAAGGGAAAAACTTATTTGGTATAAGATTCATCATTCTTGAACAAAGAATAAAAAAATCAAGAGAAGTCAAAATGTGTTATGTAAAGGAGAGTTCTTTTGGAAAATCTGTGTATTTGTCATAAAATCAGATTGGAAACATTTATATCCCAAAAAATAAATGTTAAGGACAATGAAATTATATTTTAGGAATATTAAAATAATATCCACACTGAAATTTTTCATGAAATAGGAATAACACAAATAAAATGAGTTGGGTTCAAGAATCCCCTTACCATATGTCTGAATGATTTCCCCACTTTAATATCCTAGATAATAAAATTAGATTAATTAATTAATGAATCCAGAAACAATTATATATTTATTTTATTTATTATAATTTTATTAAGTTTGTTTATGTCCATTTTGATGAGTTATAGAGTTCAATTTCATCATTTTGGGAGTGTTTATTTTCTTGGGTTTTATGATCGGTTCACTTGTATACAAGTATGAGAGTTCATGTAAAATGTGAATAATTATCTATAATTGAAATTATATGTTTTTAATGAAGTTAATTAATTTTAAATGGTCTTATATATAATTTAATAATATGGCATGAGGATGATTCATTAGATGAAATGTTAATGAAAATTATTTAATTTATTTTGGTGTTTTTTTTAAAAGGTTGGGGCCGAAGCCTCAATTTATTATTTTAAAGCAAAGACCTCTTTAGACTGGGTAGAGAGAGACCCATTACATAGCCTGAAGGCCTAAGTCCAAGTGGCCTGAATACAAGGCTTGAAAGCCCTATTTTTTGGCCCAAAGGACCCCTTGGTGAACAGTACTGCTACAGTACCCACGTTGCTATAGTACCTGCTACAATACCTCCACCGCTACAGTGCGACCGCTGCTACAGTCCGCTACTACTACAGTACTTGGAAATTCTCCCCTGCCCGGATTTGATCTTGGGTCTTTTGGATGCCAAGAAGGATCCTGTACCATCATGAACTTATAACATTTTATTTAATATTATGTTTATATGTTGGTTACAAAACATTATATAACTTATAATATGTATAAGAAAATCTGAATTAACTATAATAATGGTTTTAAAATAAGCCTTGAATGTTTTAATGGAAAATGAAAACTCGTCGTCCACGAAGGCGGTGAATCGACACATCATAGGTGATGTTTTTATTTTTAGAATAAAAGGGAGAGGAGAAAGGTTTGATGGTAGATATTAAATAAAAACAATAAAATATTTTATATAAGATTATTAAGTTATCATTTCACTTTGGGATAGGTGAGGTGATAAGACAATAAGAAAATAAGTGAAAAGAAATTAAAAGAGAATGAAAGAGGATTTTACCTCTTGAATTTCTTCTTCATGAGAACCTCCTTAAGGCACTTGGGTTTGGTCTTTTGTTGATACCAGAAACTATTGGAC
Organism: Viscum album; assembly: GCA_963277665.1. Classification (NCBI taxonomy): domain Eukaryota; kingdom Viridiplantae; phylum Streptophyta; class Magnoliopsida; order Santalales; family Viscaceae; genus Viscum; species Viscum album. The sequence goes on from OY728151.1 coordinate 904,807,670, forward strand.
ATGTGGAATAGGATTGAGAAGATAATTGGATAGAATTTAGATAATATTCAAGGATTATAAGGGGCTAGGAGAAGAGATGGTGATGGGTGGAATTTATAGGGGAAGAGAGGGGTGTTTTTTGATTATTGTATTCATTTGTTTATTATTTTGGTTCAAGAATATCAATAGTGTTGATTCTTGTGAATAAGTATATTAAATAGTACATGTGAGTTCTAAATAATTGTTATCAACATCATTAATGACTCAAAAATTCATGTATTTGTCTTAAAATGTTAAATACCATAAATTACCATATTTCACTATTCACAAAAAATTTATCTATTTTAGAAAAATAAAAAAAATTCAACTTAATAATTTTTCAATGTGTATATTTCAAAAATGAACTCCAATTTATGAAAAATAATTTTATAAATATGAATAATTTCATTTTTAATTTAAATCACCATTTATTAAAAAATACTGATTTTAATATTATAACTGATTTTATGACACTTTGAAAAATTAATTAAGGTCTCATAAAATTATATTATAATTAGAAAACATAAAAATATTAATTTATGAATCCATTTTATGAAAATATTTTTAATTTTTTATTATTATATTAATTATTAAATTGTAAATAAACATTTACATTTTACAAAAACACCAAAACTTAATTTATCATTTTTAAAACATTTATTTACTTATTTCCAGATATAAATATACCATATTTTCATTTATAAGATAACTAAATTTTATTTATAATTTCATAGGTGATTCTACTATTCTATTGGCCAGATTACTATTCCTAATGGTCATGTTACTATTCCAATAGTCAGGTTACTATTCCCTAAATATAGGTTCCTTAATTTCTATAAATATCACTTATTTCATTATTCATTTATAAGAATGATGTTTTTATTGGGATCTATATGATACGTATGAATTTTATACCACATATCATAATTATAAGAAGGTAAATTCCATTGATAAAATTCTAGGTCATTACATTATTCCCTCTTTTTGAAATTTTACTCTCAATATTTCGTTTTACATACTAAGGTGAAAACAGGCGATGGTAATTTTCCTCCATCGCTTCTTCTAGTTTCCATGTTGCTTCTTTGTACGTATGATTTCTCCAACACAATTTGACAATGTGAGTTGTCTTGTTGCGTATGACTTTTTCTCTTCAATCCAAGATCTTTACCAGCTACTATTCATACGAGAGGCCATTCTCCAGTTGTACCACCACCGGATTCAGTACATTTGAGGGGTCAGGTTTGTACTTCCTTAGGAGTGATATATGTAATACATCATGAACATGATCCATATTTTATGTAAGTTCAAGATGATATACCACTACTTCTATGTGATCAAGGATCTCAAAGGGGACAATGTACCTTGGGAGAAACTTCATTTTCTTTCCAAACAACATGATTCTCTTCTATGGTGATATTCAAAGGAAAAATTTGTCTCCATCATCAGACACCAAGTACATTATATGGTTTTCAATATATCTATTTCACTGGATCTAAGAATCTTTTATGTGTTTTTGGATGACTTAACCCTTTTCGGTCATCTCTTGCACAAGATCAGGTCCAATTAGCTTTTGTTTTCCAACTTATCCCAAAAGGTTTGAGTTATACATTATTTTCCATATAGAGATTTATATGGAGATGTATGAATACTCGAGTGAAAGATGTTATTGTATGATAACTCAAACAATGAGATATGATGATCCCATCAACCTTTTAATTCAATTAAGTAGGCTCTCAGTATGTACTTGAAAATCTAAATAGTCCTTTCATATTGGCCATTGGTTTGGGGGTGATAGTCCATGATGAAATTCAATTTAGTACTCAAAGCATGTTGAATAATTCTCCAGAATTTAGATTAAAACCTTATATCACAATCATAGATGATCGAAAGTGGAATCCCATGCAGCCTCATCACTTCCTTCACATATATCTTGGTAATTTTTTTTCAATCAATAGATCTTCCCGAATAAAGATAAAGTGGTAAATCTTGGTAAGTTAGTCCACCATAACCCATATCGCATTGTTTTATTTGGATGTATTTGGGAGACCAGTGACAAATTTCATAGTGATATTCTCACATTTCCACATGGGTATAGGAGATGGTTACCTCATCCCCTTGGACTTCTGTCATTCTGCTTTAACTTATTGACATTCCAAACACCATGAGATATACTCCGAAATATCCTTATTCATGTTATCCCACTAAAAGTGTTCTCGAAGATCATGTTACATCTTGGTAATTTCAGGATGGATGGATAAAGGTGATAAATGTGCATTATCCAATATATTCTTCTTTATATCAGGTGATGAAGTCACACACAACCTCATTCCAAATTGAATCACACCATCATATTTGATGTGGAACTCATGTGTCTTTCCTTCCTATACTACATTCACCTCATTTTGTAACTCTATATAATCCCTTCGCGCCTCCTTGATCTTATCTTAGATATATGGTTGAACAATAATTTGGAAAAGGTAGGATGTATTAACTTCCATTATTATTTCCAAATCTATCCTTTGCATATCCATGAAGATAGGGTATTTATTAATCCACATAATGGATATAGTAGTAGTTTATTTTCTACTAAGAGGATTAGCTACCTTGTTCTCCTTTCCCTAATGGTAGATATTAGAGAAATTAGAGTCCTTGATTAAATATAACCATATTATTTGATGCATATTGAGATCATTATATGTTAATATATACTGTAGGCTCTTATGATTGGTATAAATGTCACACTTCTCACCATAGAGGTAGCACCGCCATATTTTTAAGGAAAAAATCATAGCCGCTAGCTTCAGATCATGCATCGGGTATTTATGATCATGGATCTTCAACTATCATGAGTCATAGGATATCAATTTATCATTCTGCATGAGTACACAACCCAAGCCTTTCTTTGAAGCATCACTATATATCACAAAAAATTTCTCTACTTATAGGTAATGTGAGTACAAGTGTAGTGATTAGCCTCTTATTTATATCCTTGAAGATTTCCTCACATTATTCCATGTAGACATATTTTACCCCTTTCCTTATGAACTTAGTTAGTAGGCTATAAAATTGTGAGAAATTTCTCACAAAACATCAGTAGTACCCTAATAATTCAAGAAAACTATAGATTTCTGTGACACTAGTGGGTCTAGAAAATTCCTTAATTGCCTTTGTTTTTGAGGGGTCCATGGAAATTCCCTCACTTGTGATCACATTTCCCAAGATTTTGACTTTCTGTATCCAAAAGTCACACTTTCTGAACTTAGAGTACAATTTATCCTTCCTTAATGTCTCTAGAACAACCCTTAGATATTCTCCATGTTTCTCCTTTATCTTGAAGTATATGAGAATATCATCGATAAATAGTACCAAAAATTTGTCAAGGTAGTGTCTAAAGACTCTATTCATTAAATCCATAAATATTTTATGGGAATTAGTAAGTCCAAAGGGAATCACTAGAAACTCATAGTGACCATACCTTGTACATAAGGCTGTCTTCTAAATATATTCCTTCTTTACCTTCATTTGATGATATCCAGAACAAATATCCACCTTTGAGAAGTACCAATCTCCTCATAATTGATCTAAAAAGTCACCAATCCTTGTAATAGGATATTTTTTTCTTTATACTGATCTTATTTAGCTCCCCGTAATCGATACACAGTCGTATTGATCCATCCTTTTTCTTTACAAAAGCACTAGAACACCCCAAGGAGATGCACTAGGGAGTATAGATTTTTTTTCCAAATTATCTTGAAACTACTTCTTTAACTCCTCAAAGTTGATAGAGGAAATATTATAGAGACATTTTAAGATAGGAGTAGATCTGGTTATAATTTCTATTGAGAAACCTATCTCATGATCTGGGGGAAGTTTTAGTAACTCTTTAGAAAATAAATCACTCTATTCCCTCACAATGGGAATTTCCTCTAGGTTGATACCTTCCTTTGAATCAACCAGTTGAGTAAGGTATGCTTCTTCATAGAGTATTAACAACCATACCATTGAGAGATTTTCCAAAGGGGATTCATGTCCTTAATTGAATTTGTATAAGAGTATGGGATGGTTTAGAATATAAAAAGATATTTCCTTTTCCAAATATTTGATGTGTGCTCTATATACTTAGAGCCAATCTATGCCAAGTATAGCATTGAATTACACCAAGGGAAGTATCATGAGTTTCTATTGAATAATCTTCCCACATATGCCAATAGGAGAAGAGTCCAACACTTGGGTTGCAATGATTGCACCACTAGGTGTTTTTATGGATATCTATACTTCAAGTTATAGAGGCTTCGATTTAATAGTTCTAAAAATATTTCAATATATAAAGGAATGCGTAAAAAAATAATCAAATAATACCTTTTACATTATTTAGTGAATAGGAAGTGTACCTTGTGTGGCATCATTTTCTTTCTCCACTTCAGTAGTAGTGATGGCATAATATTTCCCTTTCTCCTTTGGATTTGGTGGCTACTGATTCTGATTACCCTCAAGGTGTTTAGGTTTAGTGGACTAGCTTGAATAGTTCCCTCGTTCCCTATTGTTGAAAAATTGAAACATGGGTGGTGCTCTCCTTTCCTCAATCATATTGGCTAGATTATTCATGTCTCTCTATTATTCATGATCTTTTTTATCCTTCTCTGCCACACTTGAATCATTTACCATCCCTTTGAGGCAATTCCCATGATGTTTCTTCCCACATTTTGACATGTGGGTGGTTGAGTTTTATTTCCACCTTTATCATTAGAACCTCTAGATTTAAAATATATCTTATGTTTTTTATCTCCATAGCCATGGGACCATTCTCCAAACTCCATTTATACTTTGAGATAACATTGAAAAACTTCTTCATAACTCCCAAAGTTTCAAATATCTAGATCCTTTCAAAGGTGTGGTTTTAAACCACTAAAGAATCTATCTATTTTTCTATCATTTTTGATAACAAAACCCATGGAGTACCTTTTAAGCCTTGTGAAATTTTATTTGTAATATGTGATAGACTCACCTTCCTTTTGTTTCAGCTTTATGAATTCTCTCTCCATATTTGTCCGAAGTGTTTGAGGGAAATACTTATTAAGAAATATTTTCTTAAAGTCTTCCCACTCCATATATTATATTTCATCATTTGTCTTGGTTTTCTTAATCAACTACCACCATTGGTAAACCTCTCCATTCAAGTGATATATGGCTAGAGTCACCTTCTCCTTCTCAGAATAGTAGATCACAGAAAAGATCTTCTCCATCGAGTTAACCTACAGTTCCACAACAAGTGAATTAGAAGATCCACTAAATGTAGGTGGTCGTTTACTTATAAAAGATTTGATAGCCAATTTCTCCCTCTTAGGTGAAGGTAGACATTCTAACTTATTCATTTTATTGTTCATAGTCTGAGACAACTGGGTAAGCATATCTATGCATTTTTTAACTCCACGTCCCAAATAATTGGGAATTTCATTCGGGTAATCATTTCATTGTCCCTCACATAGGTTGTTAGTCTAGTTTCTTCTAATTCCAACCATTTTATAAAATATAAAAGGTTTGAACAAAAAATAAGTCAACAAGTCATGAATAAATAACTTATTCCTCTGTATAATTAACTCTTAAGGCAATCTTGTGGGATCCCTATGTTTAGAAATTTTATAAGACAAATATTCATATATTTCAATATATCCTAAGGGTTTTTACTAACATTCTATAATCATAATTCCAAAATTAACTAAACCATCCTTTGATACCAACTATAGTGACCTTACTTTTTCTTTCATAATTATTACATCATTCTAAAGATAAACATCATAATAGTGTTACAAAACTAGGATCCAAAGGTTAAGTATCTTGTTAAAATTAGGACCATACATCACTCATGAATAATGAAACATAAAAATTTATTTAAAAATCGTATTATTTATCCTTCTAAATCTCACATTATCCTTAGTACATGTAATAACCTAAAGATATACATCAAAGAAGGGGTGGGATAAAAGTCCACTAAGAGGGTAAGTAAGGATATGAATAAATATAACATAGGTGAACATAATCATCATCATCATAATAATAGTATTATCATCATAATCTTGAGAGGAATATTTAGATAAAGGCATGGAATGTGTAAATGCATAAAAATGAAACATCATGTCTTAGTGGTCAAATACCACACATATTTGTGAATAAATATAGCATCATGTTCACACATAACACATTTGAATAACCATAACATCATAATTGTGAACAAATATATCATCATGTTCATTCATATTGCTCATTATCTCATGATATACTTCACATTACCCAATGCATTGGATCACTATATAATTCCGGGTGCACTCATCACATCATAACATTTATATAATCATGCATGAAACATAGAACATATAACAATAAAAGTCATGAAGCAAAAAATATAAAGGAATGAGTTTCATAAGTATTTCATTAATCATTAATAAACTTGGGGTTCCTAAATGAAAAGGAAAAACATATTTGGTATGAGCAAAGAAGAAACAACTCAAGAGAAGTCAAAATGTGTTTTGGAAAGAAGAGTTCTTTCAGAAAATATTTTATTTGCCATAAAATTATATTATAAACATGTATATCCTAGAAAAGAAATGGTAAATAAAATGAAATTATATTTGAGGAATATTAAAAGAATATCCACACTGAAATTTGGTATGAAAGAGGAATAACCCAAAGAAAAGGATTTGGGTTCGAGAATCCCCTCACCTTATGTCTGAATGATTTATCCAGTTTAATATCTTGGATAATCAAATTAAATTAATAAATTAATAAATTAATAAATTAATAAATACATAACCATTTATACATGTATTTGATTTATTATAATTTTATGAAGTTCATTTATGTCCATTTTGATGAGTTGTTGAGTTTAATTTTATCATACCAGGATTGTTCATTTACTTGGTTTTCATGATCGGTTCACTCGTATACAGGTATGAAAGTTCATGTAGAATGAGAATAATTCTATATAATTGAAATTATATGTTTTTAATTGACTTAAATTTTTTTTATACGGTCTTATATATCATTTTATAATATGGTATGAGTATGATTCATCAGATAAAAAATTAATGAAAATGATTTAATTCATTTTGGTGGATTTTAAGACCATTATGAACTTATAACATTTTATTTAATATCATGTTTCTATATTGGTTACATAACATTATATAACTTATAATATGTATAATAAAATATGAATAAACCATAATAATGGTTTTATGACTAGCCTTGAAGGCAATAATGGAAAATTAAAACTCTTTGTCCACGAAGATGGTGAATCGACACATCACAGATGATGTTTTAATTTTTAGAATTAAAGGGATAGGAGAAGAGGTTTGATGATTGAAATTAAATTAACTAAATAAAATTATAGTATAGTTTTTTAATTCCTTGAAACATGTGTTCTAGTTTTAATAATCATTGTTTCCAGGAAGTTTCCATTGGATTTATTTATAGAACTGGAAACTTCCAACATTTCTTTATCCAAAGAGGACCTGCTTTCCAAAGGCAGGTGTTTGTTATGTTTGAACTTTACAATACTTAAGAATGTTTATTAGTCGAGAGGATGGGAGGTCAGACTCATCACACACTTTTTGGGGGAATTATTGTCTACTCCGGGACTCTCTTTGTAAATTTAAGATATTTTCATGAATCCTTATTAATTTACCAAGTATATCATAAGTATCCCTTGAAATTTACAATCATTTATTGACATGTGTAAAATTTAGAATCATCAGTATGCATTCAAGGTTCTTCATTAATGTAAATACTCGTATGTATTCTAGGTTTTCCATCAATGGTATCCTCTAATATACTGATTATAGATTCTTTTAATCATCGTTGTGATGATACTGGTTTTCAAGCCACTCAGTGGGGCACTCTGGAATTTTATTTTCATCCAGGGAGACAAAGGTTTATTTTGATCTTGGGATCGTGCCCATAAAATGGGCTACCTACATATCCTTGTGAAAGGAATCAGAACCCTCATAGTTCGGTGCCGCTTAATAGGACACATTATACCTTTTAAGGTCATGTGATAAGGACCTATAAGCAAAAGGTGCTTGGTCAAAACTTAGTGTGGGACTTATGCTGAAGTGGCCCAAGGAACTTGGAAAGGATATGGGTTTTTAAGTAAGATCAGACCCTGTTGGGAATATAGCCCAAGGAGAATAGGGTTGACTTGAATTGTTGGGTTTGAACCTTAAGGAGGTTTCCTATGTAGCCTATATGGATGGGAATCAAATCCTACATAGTTTGATAAGTCTTATAGGAGAGTATGGTCCTTTGAGAGAGATGAGTTTAGGCTTACTTCCTAAAAAGGATTCCTTGATGATCTGGAGGTTAATTTGGGGCTTATTCCTAAGGAGGATTCCCAAATTAAGGTGATTAGGGTTGGATTCCTAAGGAGGATATCTAGTGAGCTCGATCCCTTAAAAAGGCTTCCTACGTATCCTAGTTTGAACAGGAATCAGAGTTCTTGTAGTTCATTCTCTTGGATGTTTGGGCACATGTTGTGACCATGAAAAATATCTAAGCCCATGTGAGTCATGGTCAGTGTGAGAAACAAGAGGATGCAAAAGATTCAACAAAGGCACTCACATTTTCAAATATTTCATCCTCCGCTGGTGGAAGAAGAGTCCCTATTCCCATCTCCCCTTTGATCTTTGGCACTGGAGAATATAGGATGATCAATGATGCCAACTCCTACAAGAGAATCTAGGGGCTTACACCAGGATGGTTGCATTTTTGAGATTGGTTGGGGATTACTCCTAAGGAGGATTCACATTTGAGATTGGTTGGGGATTTCTCTTAAGGAGGATGACCATTTGATATTGGTTGGGGCTTCTCCTAAGGAGGATTCCCATTTGAGGTTTGGTTGGGGATTACTCCTAAGGAGGATACCCATTGAGGTTTAACCCAGCATAGGAGTCAAGTGATGAGGAGTTTCTTGAGGATTGTATTGACTCAAGGAATCCATAAGTAGATTCAAAACTCATTACATGTGAAAGGAACTAAGAGGATTAAGTCGAATCAAGGAATTTCATTGAGTGTGATGGAGTGTCTCAAAGCATGGTATTATGAGGCTGAAAGTTGGGCCGCATAAAGGATGCAATTTAAAATGTCATCAAACGGACCTGAAAAGCTCATGGTGCGACTCTTGAATTTTCATGGGGATCAGTGACAGAAGCGAAGGGACTGATCCGAAAGGTCGGGACCACAGCCCGACACTGAACCTGAGTAGGGGGGAGGGGGCTACACCCCCATGGTATAGACTAGTGGGGTTGCGCAGGTGCTCCGTCAAGGTGCATCGTGCTGGTGTTTCGCGTAGGTGCTCCACGAAGGGGCATCGCATAGGTGCGACGCGCAGGTGTGACACGCAGGTGCATCGTGTTGGCGCTCCGTGCAGGTGCTCCACGTAGGTGCTCCTCACAAGTGCTCTGCATAGGTGCTCCGTGTAGGTGCTCAACGCAGGTGCATCGCGCAGGTGCTCCGCACAGGTGCGATGCGTAGGTGCGTCCCGCAGGTGCTCCATGTAGATCCATGTGTTCTAGACCGTGATGTAACTTTTAACCATGTTTCCTCATTTAATTCTCTCTTCTATCATGTTTTAGAGAGCTACCTAAGAACAATTGGGGGATCTTGGCGAAAGATCTACACAATGGGAGATTTGGGACGTCTTCCAACTTTTTCCATCTGAAATGGGGAGCCCAAGGGCTCTATTTATGGCACGGTTGGGGCCTAGTTGAAGAGATGTTGCCCGTGTAGTTCCTTCATGTAGATCCTCCATGTAGGTCTTCCACATAGGGGTGTAAAAATTCATTTTCCGCGTAGGTCCTTTACATAGGTCTTCTGCATAGGTCCTCCATGTAGATCCCTTCGTGAAATTTATCCATCTTCCAAGTGCCATAACTTTTGATCCGTAAGTCTGTTTGGGCTCTACAACCAGTCAAATTGAAGGTCTTTAAGAGATATACTCTTCTTGGAATGGTAAATACACCATGTTTTCTCATAAGAAACTCGGAAATTATATTTAATGTGTCGATGCCTTTTTATCATCGATCTTGGGAATCCACTGCCTACTCCTGGATGGGGAATCATTCCACTAATCCTTCAATATAGAGTAATATTTTTTCACATAGAAATCAAGCCTGCATCTTATTCCTTCACGATGAAAACATATTTACTCATACTTGACATTTGTTTTCTATTTTAGAATCATATATTCACTCTATGGAAAAGAGCATGAAAACACATTTCATGGTGTGTACAAGTATATATAAGTTACTAGAGTTATCATTCCACTTTGGGATAGGGGAGGTGAGAAGATAATAAGAAAATAAAAGAAAATAAATTAAAAGTGAATGGAAGAGGAATTTACCTCTTGAATTTATTCTTCTTAAGAACATCCTTAAGGCACTTGGGTTTTGTCTTTTATTGAGACAAGTAGATTTTTGCTGCAGGTAAGAGGATTGGGAAGAGAATTGGTAAGAATTTAGACAATATTAAAGGCTTAGAATGTGTGAGGAGAAGAGGTAGTGAGGAGTGGTATTTATAGGAGAGGAGAGGGGTGTTTTTTGATTATTTTATTCATTTGTTTATTGTTATGGCTCAAGACTATCAATAGTATTGATTATTATGACTAATTATAGTAAATAGTGCATGTGAGTTTGAACTAATGATTTCTTACATTAGTAATGACTAAAAAATTCACGTATTTTTCTTAAAATGTAAAATATTGTAAATTACCATATTTAACCATTCACAAAAAATTAAACTATTTTAGAAAAAAACAAAAAATTCACCCTAAACATTTTTTGATGTTTATATTTAAAAAATTAACTCTATTTTATGAAAATTTTTTCATAAATATGATAAATTTAATTTTTAATTAAAATCATCATTTATTCGAAAAAATACCAATTTTATTATTATAACCGATTTTATGACACTTTGAAAAATAAATTAAGGTATTATAAAATTATATTATAATTATAAAACATAAAAATATTAATATATATGAATCTATTTTATGAAAATAAATTTTATTTTAAATCATTATATTAATTATAAAATTGTAAATAAAAATTTAAGTTTTACTAAAATACCAACACATAATTTATCTTTTTTAAAACATTTATTTACTTATTTCATGACACACACACACACACACACACACACACACACACACACACATATATATATATCATATATTCATTTATAAGATACAAAAATTTTATTTATACTTTCATAGGTTAGGTTACAATTCTATTGAACATATTACTATTCCTAATGGTCATGTTACTATTACAACAGTCAGGTTACTATTGTATCGATATATGTTCCTTAATTTATATAAATAACACTCATTTCATTATTTATTTATTATAATGATGTTTTTATTGGGATATCTATGATATTTATGTGTTTTATACCATATATCATAATTATAAGAAGGGAAATTCCATTGATAAAATTCTGGGTCATTACATCTTATATCGGTAATTTCTTACTCAGCGCATCGGTGAACACATTCCATTTCCTAGGAGTGTAAAAAATATAAAAATTAAAAGTCTAGAGATACTCTACCAAGAATCTATTTTTCAAGTTCATATATCTTTATGTGAAAATATACCTCAGGCTCTTACGATCATAATATATATTAAACCGCTCCTCAAATAGGTAGTGACGCCACATTTTGAGTGCATACATAACCACTGCCAAATCAATATCATGGATATGGTAGTTCTTCTCATGAGGGAATAACCAATGAGATTCATGTGCTACTACTTGTCTTCCCTACATCAAGAAACACCCCAAAACCATTCTATAAGCATCATATAAAAAATCATAAACCAAACTTGGTTCCAGAAGAATCAAAATTGGAGCTAAAGTAAATCTCACCTTCAGTACCTAAAATGATCTCTAGTATTTTTAATTCCACTCAAACTTTACACCATTACATGTTAAAGTTTCCATCAGAGATGAAATCATGGAGAAGTCCCAAAAAAACCGCTTGTAATAACCACCCAACCCCAAGAAGCTTCTAATATCAAACACATTTATGGGACGATCCCAGGACATAACTTCCTGTAGCTTTTCAGGATCCACTAAGATACCCCTCTCAAATATAAAATGATCCAAAAAATTTAATTCTTGAATACAAAATTAAAATTTAAAAATATTACCATACAAATTATGTTCCCTAAAATTTATAAGGATGATAAATAGTCCATGTGCTCTTCATCCAAATTAGAGTAAACATAATTATCATTAAGGAACACAACAACAAAAGAGTCCAAGAACTGATGAAAGATCCATTTCATCAACACCATAAAAACTGCAGGATCATTAGTGAGACCGAATTACATAACTTGAAACTCAAAATGACCATATTGTCTCCTAAATTATATCTTAGGTATATCCTATTCTTGGAATGTCAACTGGTGGTACCTTAACTGAAGGTTAATATAAAAAAAACAATCCACTATAATATGATCAAAGATATCATCAATCCTGGGCAAGTGATATTTGTTCTTGATGGTCACCTGGTTTAACTTTCGATAATTAATATAAAGTATAATGCTCCTGTCTACCTTCTTACCGAAGAGGAAAAGTGAATCCCATAGTGGCATGCTAGGATGAATAAATCCATTAGACTTTAAATCCACAAACTAAACCTTAAGTTTTAATAACTCAACTGAATCCATATGATAAGATAGAATGGAAATGGTCATTGTACTAGTTAGAAGGTCTATGGTAAACTTGAACTCTCTATATGGTGTTAAAATAGAACAATCCTCTAGAAATACCATAGGGTATACACACACTACTATAGGAAGTGGAATACTCAAATAAAGATCAAAGACATCTATGAACAACATTGACAACTGACATGAGATATCCTTAGAGTATGGAACAACAAGCCCCACCCTCCCAGACCTAGAATTCTAATCACCCTAAAAGGCATGAGTTATTCCATACTGAGATAGAAATTAAACTTGATTAAGATAATAATAAATCTGGTTCTTAATGCTGATAATCCAATCCATGTAAATAATCCAGTTAAAGATATCAATATCAAGCACTACGACATCCCACTCCACCTCATGGTTTGATATCGTCACTCAACATGCTGGACACTTGAAACCTTATTCGAAACTCATTCATAAAGGCATGAAAAGATCCAACAAGAATGAAATAAGCCCTGAACATAAACAAAAAACATCTACTATTTTTGACAAAATAAAAGAATGATTAACACCACCATCAAACAAAGATAGCACTATAGAAGATGAAACAAACACCATACCTATAACTACAGTTGTCCATGCTTTAGATTCATCTGGTGCATGCTCCACCGTATAAAGACATCATTTCTCAGATCCTCTCTGAGATTGATTAGCCACATGAATGCCACCTTAGTTTGAGAATAAGATCCACTACCCTTTGAATCATTGGTATGAACCTACAAACCCTTGGTGAGAGTGGATTTGGACTTACTACCTTGGTGCATACTTTCATAAAGATGATTCATATGAATAGACCTTCAACAAAGATGAAAATTATTGAGATCCTCTATACAAATAGGATTGGTATGACTAGGACTTCCACACTGATAGAAAACAACATGCTGTAATCCAGAAGAATCTCTCGAAACTGGTCCTGAAGAAAACTATCTACCTTTGTGCTTTCTTTTATGGATAGAAGATACACCCAGGCTAATGATAGTACCAACTGCAGCTCCTACCAAACCCGTTTTTCTAGCTATGTTAGCCTCTACCAAAGCTGCATCATTGAATAAATCTACAAAGTTCATAAGACACATGAGTATTATCATTGACTAGATATCATCCCTAAACTCTAACTCAAACCTATGAAGATTTTGGTAATCATTGGTTTCTAGCCCTAGTTTTAAGTGCACCAACTCAAAAAAATGGGTGGAATATATTGAATGGTATGATCTCATTTCTATAAGGAAAAAAACTCCTAGTTCTTTCCCCCTCATAATGTATCTGGATAAAACTAATGGTTGAAGATTTTCTTGAAAGATACCCAGGTGATATCCTCATGAAGATTTTCTTGAAAAATAGAGTCCCACCATATCCTTCTCGATCCCTCAATAATATACATGAAAAAACCCACCTTAGATTCCTAAAGATTATTCAGAAAGTTTAAGATCCTCTCAATATACTCAAGCCATTCTTTAGATTCTTGGGGTCCTTTTTCACCATGGAAGACAAGAGGATGATACTTAATAAATTCTGATCCATGTTTCACTACTCATCTCAGGTTCCTAAAACCTTCTTAACCTAGAGTCTAAATAGTTTGGATTACAACATCTACCATAGAAGGATCCATCAGAGGATTTTCATGCGGGACCTGTCTCTTAGATTCCTCACACAAATTTGAAAGAGATCTTCTATGAGGCATTATATAATAATCATAAGACAAAAAGCAATCAGTAATGAGTAGATTCCAAAATTATAGGACCAAAATTAGGTATCCATATCAATAATTTAGAACAAAACAAATTTAAAGAAATTATGGATTCTTTGAACAAAGACTGAAAAAATGAAGGAACGTGTCTATTTAAATAAACCCCATATCTATTTTATTCTAAGAAATTCAACCACCAAGTCTCAAGCATGGAAAAAATCCTTGACCACCCATAGAAACTTAGATTTAGACACAAAAGTGAGCTGTCCAGGACCCTTTTCCTCACTTACTACCAGAATTCCAACAGTCCTAAATCCAATCTTCCAAAACACCAAACTAAATAAGAACCACAAGTCTCATTTATAATTGAAGAAACATCAAATTCCAATGTGGAATAAATGAATACATATCCATGAGATGTAACACCCCGACCCTAGTTACCCAGAGTCGGTGCATTACTTCGTAACATTGGCATAATCACAAAGATCAAGTCTCGAAAGACCGATTAGTTTAGTAGCCTTGAAACACTAGATACATTCATAAGTTTTACATTACATCATAAAGTAAAACAAAACTACAACAACATATTGTCTTCATATCCCTTCATACTATCCCTGCAGGTCATTCATAAAATACTTCTTCACATCCTGGAAAAATTAAAACATTGAAAGGGGTGATCTCAGATGCTCAGTAAGGATAACAATATAGCGGAAGCTTTCATAAATAAACACAAACATTTAAGGCAATGTATAAATAAAACAAAAGACTTTTAAACTTGAACTTCAGCATAATATGGAAAAAATAAAATTAAATAATGCCATTTACTTATTCACATGGATATTCTACTGGTCGAATAATCACATGCAATATCAATAACCACTTTCATAATAATGGAATGCATAATGCCAGACTATCATAACCACATATCCAAGGCCT
Source organism: Viscum album (assembly GCA_963277665.1). Classification (NCBI taxonomy): domain Eukaryota; kingdom Viridiplantae; phylum Streptophyta; class Magnoliopsida; order Santalales; family Viscaceae; genus Viscum; species Viscum album. Next base: position 904,823,075 of record OY728151.1, read on the forward strand.
CGTGCCAAGACCACAAATAAGATTTTGTCAAGGCCTCGTGCCAAGACACTAGTTTGTCTCATGAGACCTACCGATGCATCGAGGAGATATAGCGGGCTCCACCCGTCACTTATTAAGTCCAATGCATTCCTCATATGAATAGGTTTAAACATATCATAAACCATAACATAATCGTATCACATAAAACATGCATAAAGGAAACATAACATTTCCACATTTCAATCACATTATATCAATAAAACACATTGATACAATACAAACACTTTAAAAACCATTTTCAATACCAAAATAAAAGAAAAGTAAAACTTTGTATTTGTTTTTCATTTAAAAAAAGTTATGGCTTGTAGGGGAAGCCGAAACTCAAATAATGGTCACAGCGGCGAAGAAGTCATTGTCGCCGCATACGTACGATAAGAAAAACATTCCTTTTTTTCGTTTAGTAAAACTCTTCATATAAAAATATTCCTTTTGAATAAACGTAAAAGTCAAAGGGGTTTATACACCGTATAAAAGAAATTTGTGTATAAAACAAAATATGCCTCAATGAATGGAGATTGAGATGAAGTACCTTAAAAGATCATTTTTAAATAAAATATATCTATTATGTGTATTCACTATATGTACACATAAAGAAAGTATAAATACAAGATATGACATAATAATATAATGACATAATTTTAAATTAGGAGATTAACCCAAAGAATGGAAATTGGGTTAAGAAGTTACCTTACCTTGTGTCCGACTTGACTTGACCGCTCTTTAACCTCCTGAATAATAAACTAGATTTAATTTCTATTTGCTTAAGAACCTTTTCCATGTTCATTATTCCTTTTATATCACTTATTATATGTTATTAACATTATGTAATTATTTAAGTTCATAACGGTCATTTTGTCGATATTTGGCACTTGAGTCAAAAATACACTTCTTATAATTACAAGTTGTTCATGTGGTGAAATATCCATTATATCCAGAATTATATTCATGATGTATATATCATATATATCATATATATCCAGTAGATACATGCATTTATAATATTACATAACATTTAGAGGTTATAAATGAAATGCACCGTTCATGGAGACGGTAAGCCGTACGTACGCATGAACGCTACTTTCATTTCTATTTCGTATTTAAGGGAATGAAGTTATAATTATATAAAGGTATAATATAATTCCAGTATAATATAATTTATAATACCATTTAATCCATCCTTTATACATCCCACATATGGCATTAACGATTCAAATCACTTTGAGGGGGCGGTAGTCCGCATTTCCTAAAATGAAATTATCGCGTTTACCCATAATGGAAATCATAAAGTATGACACAAATGAGAAATAAAGAAGCATAAGGAAAAAATAAACATAATATATATATCATATATGAAAATAGTTTCATCAAAATGGCCACCATTAGAGGTGTTAAAAGAATATTGAACAATCATCGTTCCGTGAGGCAGTATTTCGCCACCCACAGAAACAATATGTTCTTTAACCATTAGACGAAGGTGTGTGTAAGTGTAAACCAAATAATTATCATAAAAACATCATAGTATATTTTATATACTTGTTTTATTACAAAAGAAAGGAATAAAAGAGTTTAAGGGGTTGGAGAAGCAAAATAAAACAAAACAACATTAGATAAGACATTACCTTAAAATCGGGTAACTCTTTTTGGTTTGAGCCAAAGGCTTACTTGGGAAGACTTATGACCAAAGTGAGGATTCTAGGAGTAAGAGAGGGAAGTTGGGAGAGTATTTGGGTAGTGTTTTTCCGAGCCAAAAGGCTTTGAAAGTGTGAGTAAGGTGGCAGTGGTGGGGGCCTTTTATAAGTGGAGAGGAGGGGCATTCTTGGAAAGTAATAAAATGTTACTTTATTATACAATGATTTTTGGATTCTAAAGGTCCCAAACTTATATAATTCGAGGATAAGGTTATAAGGGTTCTAAATATTCTCATCCAATAGGCTTTGGACAAGTTTAATGATTAGATTTTACATTATCTTTTCATTTTATTTAAATCATTAATTAATGAGGTAATCGCTGCATCAACATGGTGTCATAAATAATTTAATTTATTTAATGTATAAAAATTATAAAAAAAATATCATGATGTAGTAAATCTTTTTAGATTTCTAATTAATATTTATAGTCAAAAATATAACTTGTATAACCCCATTTAAAAATTGTTTTAGTAAAACAACTCTTGTTTGTGACATTTTTATTTTAATATTAAATAAAAAGTTTTTAATGTCATTTCCCTACCAAAGTGGCTCCATGGGGTCCCGAAGTTGACCCATGGTTTGTCTTGGTCGGCCATGACTCATCCAATAGGGGTAGAACAAGTGTCAAGGTCATTTCCTATTATTATAACATTATATTTACCTTAAATTTCACTAATTACCTTTAATCGCGATTAATTAAACTTAAAAGTTACTATTCACCAAAAAATTATTTTAATCCCATTGAACCACATTTTACTTCCTAATGAAAACCATGTATGTCAGATTTTTGAAAATCAAATCACAGAAGTGGTAATGTTTCATTTAAACAAAAAATCAGTTTTTTAACTACCACTTAGTGGTTTCACTATTCATCAAAAATTGAAGTTTTTCAGAACAATGCCAAAATTTCACCCTAAGATATAATTGATATTCTGAATTAAAAAATGATGTCTATTTTAAAAAATTCCAAACATATAAGTTTCATTAATTAATTTTATAATTAATTCTTGCTGTCACAACAAATAGTGTGTTTTTAAGAAACAATATATATCAAAAGATTGACAATTGTTTATGTCCAATTTCAAAGTGAAATTAATTATAATGAAAACCATTGGATAAAATGGTAAAAATATATTCTAATTATAGTTTAAAACCACTCAATAGTATAATTTATCACTATAAATTATTTTGATAAAAAAAGTTGTTTTTAAGTATTTTTCACTATTCATAGAAAATTAGAAGTTCTCAGAAAATTACAAAAAATTCAACTTAGGATAATTTCGATATTCCGAATACAAAAATGAAGTCCATTTTGAAATATAAAATTTATATAATTTTAAAAAGTGGGTATTACTATTCATAACGGCTACATTGATTAGTCGTGGTGTGTTAGAATCTCGAACTTGCGTACAATGCAAGCTATTGCATTATTGAAAGAGAAGCGTATCGTGAAAGATCAGGGTGTTACATGAGATATACAAGTCAAACCAGTCTTCCAAAACACCACATAGAGAGATATATAAAAGAACCACAAGTCTCATGTATAATTGAAGAAACATCAAATTACAATGCGAAAGAAAGGAATACATATACATGAGATATAAAAGTCAATCCATACATTCCAAACTAGACAGATAAATTAAACAAGACTAAATAAGTCTCTATGTGACTATCCGTTACCACCAAAACATCCCACTAAGAAGGTGAAGAACAACAAGATAACTTGACATTAAATATTATTCCCTTTTCTTTTACCTAAGTCTGAAAAACAAGGTCTATAACCAACCAAAGGAAAAAGTTGGTTGTGTGCAAAAATCCCAATAGGATACCACCAAAGAATCTATATAATTTCTAATATCAATAATGAAAAGTTTATGGCTTTAAAACAAAATCTAGTTTATAAATAATTTTAATAAAATAAACCATTTTTTAAAAATTCATTTATTTTACATAAATTAATAACCATATTCACCAAATCTAGTAATATTCCAAATATAAATGAAAATAGGTAAGCATAGGAAAAACCAACCATGTATACACCATAAGATAAACATGTGAGCCAATATACATGAAATAATTTATCATGAAAAAACCAGGTATAAATTACAAAGCACACCATTTAGGCTCTAGACTATGGGAATATGTACTAGACATAAAATAAGCCTAAATCAAGCATATATTGATTCAAACGAATATAGAGTCCTGCCACAACTTGTTGATATCACAAAATATCTAGTGTAATTATGGACACTAACGTGATATGTCCATTTCCTAACACACCCAAGGTTCTCAATGTGATAAGTTTTTCAAAACCATTTCAAAATACATGATCACATTTAATAAAACCTTTTCATATAAAATAAAATATTTTTTAAATAAAAATTCTTTTAAAAGCATGAATCCTTTCTAAAAACCCCTTTAAAATGTCAAAACATTCATTTTCATTCAATAAACCAAACAAATTGACAGAAAAATATAGAAATTCAAGAATTAGAACCACTTATATGGGTTAATTTACCTCAAGAACGATCAAAACCTATATAGATTTGACAACGGGGATTCAAAACCAATAGATTGGTCTTCAAAAGAGAAGGCACAAAAGAAAACTGTAAAGGATCGATAGAAAACACCAACTGATCACAATTTGAATAAAAAAATCCAACACCACTATCGTGATCGGACAAAATGAAGAAACAAGAAGACTAATTACCAGGGATATGCGATGAAACCTATACATGAGTCAAATGCTGAGTAGAGCGATCCATAAGGAGGGAGATCAGCCAAAATCACCAAAAAATTCCCTAGGGTTATAGAAGAAATACTACATATCAAATGTCAAAAGAGTCAGGTGTGTAGTGTAAATTAAACTTTTAGACCTAAGGAATTCATGTCATGAACCCTTTTCACAGTGTGAATTTCTACGAATCACAAATATTCCAAAAAATGAATCACCTCAGGCTAAATTTCCCCTGATCAATGTCTTTATGATGCGTAATGGTTTCAAGGCTTGTAAATTTTCATTCTCTAAACTAGAATAACGATATTTACCCTATACTATATTTATGTCTTATAACTGATTCAAAATGTGAATATTTCCATTAGGTAGTGCACAATACAGCTTTCTACAAAAAATCCCTGAACCAAAAATTGAGGTTCTCCAAACCTAAGGATCATCCTATAAATACATTCACACATTTATACCCAGACTCTATTAAATCAAACAAACATACATCTTTGTACTTTAGTTCATTTTCCCCAGAAAAGGATCTCTATACCTGAGAAGCCCACAATGAACCCAAATAAAAAAGGAAAACCAAAACAAGAGTCAAAGCATATATTAAAGAAGGTAACATAGTTTTAAACACGAGGAATGGAAATCCTAGGGTCCTTATGGTGAATAAAAGTAATAATAAGGAAAAGGGCCCCAAGACTCACTGCAATTCCAAGGTTCCTGTCACATACAAGACAAATTTTAAAGGTATTTTTCATTTAATTTACATCCTTTATTTGTTTTGGGGGTTTCCCTAGGTTTTAGGGAGGAATAGATGAGTATTCATGAATTGGGCCAAACCGTGAGCCAAATTTCAGATTAAAAAAAATAAATTTTGTATCTTTTATAACTTTTTCATTTTTCAACATTTTTCATCAATTCAAATTCCTACTTGACCTCCCCTAACCTATAAACACCAAAAAGGTAATTTTGAGCTTTTATAAATCCATAAACAGGGTTTAATTGGATTTTTATCTAAGGGGTTGGGCCTGCCCAAAAGCCCAATTCTTGTTTTAAAAATAAAATTTGATTTTGTTATAACTTAATCATTTTTTGGTATTTTTCAGTGATTCCAAGTGGAGCCCAAGACCAATTAACCAAGACCCACGTCTGAGATCTCCCCCCTTCTTTGGAGCTCTGGTTAATCGCGATTTTGTGCCGAACTTCATAGGGTTCCTCAAATCGCCCAGATTTGAAGAGGTAAAGTCTTTATTTCATAACTCTCTCAATTATAAAGATTTTTCCTCCATTCCAGTTCCTAATTGACCTAATATATCTTGTTCGAACGAACCCTAAATTTGGTCTCTTTTAAATTTCAGATACTGGTGTTTTGGAGTGATTACTTCAAGATACTTCAAGTAAATGAGACATTTTCTTTCCTCTTCCAAACTACTTAGGGTTTCATTATTTTTTCTTAGGGTTTATTTGGTTATCATTGAGTTTCATAATGTCCAGAAACTAGATTTTTGAACCTAGGCTTTATCATTGGGATTTATTGGCCATTTTTTTTTTCTGATTTTAGGTATGATTTACCTTCCTTGAGATGCGGCGGTGGTGCGTTTGAGTTTTCGCACAAAGGATTCAAGGGTTTCCTTGGTTTTGGTAGGTGATTCCATTTTGTGTGCAATTTTTGTGAATTAGCTTGATGTGTTCATGGTACCTTAATGTTTATTTCACTTGAATGTTTCTGTAAAAATTGGTTTTAGTTGCATTTATAATGCAAATGAATTTTAAGTTCCAATTTTTGGTGAAATTGGGGGTTTTTCATTCAAATATTTTATTGGTTCATTTTGGGCTGACCTATAAGTAATTAGTTGATTTTAATGAACTGTAATAGGACTGAAAATACTGTTTTGATGATTGTCCCATGTGTTTGATGCTGTGAAAGTTGGTTTTAATGGTGTTTGTGAAACACATGAATTTCTAAGAGCCGTGTTGTGTAAAAATGGAGGTTTTACAATGATGTCACTTCTTGAACCATATGAGGCTTCCCTAAAAATGATTTGTTATTTTAATTTAAATGTATTGGGATTCTATTTATGTTTTGGTAATTCAAAAATGTGCACATAGTGTGCAATTGGTGTTCTCAAGGTGTTTTTTTGTGCAAGACACTACGTGATTTTGAGGAATTGTTTTATTACAAATCAAAGTGTTTTATTGTGTGTTTTAAGTGGTATAAAAATATGATAGATACTGTATTGATTGTGTGTGACCAGTAGTGGTGTTTTATTTGAAAATGGATTTATGTTTCATGCTGAAATTGTTTGAGCACAAAAGGGGAAGCCCGAGTACTTAGGTGGGCGGATTTGTACTAGTACGGCTAGTGGACCGGATGGGTGTTGTCCCTGTTTCACTTAGCATTTGGATAACGACAACTCTAACTAAACTATGTGGATGATGATTGGAAACCACTATGTTGTGGGTATGTTCCCTACTAGTGGCTCGTGCACGAGAGTGGATTTTACTATGGTTGCTTTACACCGAGGTACGAGGTACATAGGGCCTGAGACAACCTAGTGCTTAGGGGTGTTCCTGGTTTGTTGCTCACTGGATTTTTAGTATTTACCCTTGTATTTGGGTGTTTTTTTCAGTACTTTACAGTATCTATCATTTCCATTCAGATATGTTAACATTCTGGAAATTCTAGTTTGAAAACTTTTTTTTAAATGAAAGTTGCATTTCTTGGAATTTCATCATCGTTTTTCATTACAAATTAAGAATATTTGCTTCTTCACCTTATATTGCATGAACTTTGGAATCATTGGGTGGTATCCTATTGGGCATAGGCTCACACCCTACTTAAACCCCTTGTGTGTAAGTAGACTTTTTTATGCTTGACTCAGGTAAAGGGAAGGCTATGGGTGATGGCGGTTCAGGGTGTTAGTCCTCATCGTTGGGGCGGAGTTGCGGAGAAGGTTTGTGGGTGATGACCCCCTTGTCGTGTGGAGTCCATGGGGATGTCATTATTTTGTCATTATTTGTTTTTAGACCACTTGTATTGTCTTTAAACTTATGTATTCAGTTCTGGTTTTTGTGTAAACATCGTTTGGTTTACATTTTTCAGATTCAATTTATTGATTGTTTTTAATGTTTTATGCCATCATATTCGGGTAAATCGTTCCCAAACAAAAATAAATGATACCCGGGAACTTGTGCCAGCCCGTGGGGATAGGGAACGCCCTTCGGGTCATGTCACGGGCTGGGTTTGGTGCCAGTTTTGGTGGCGACCAGATTCGGTTCGTGACAGTTCCCGAGCACCTCCCTTCCAAAAAGAGGAAGATACAAAGATAAGATAAAGAAACAAGAACAATATGTTTTGAATGTGGCAAGATAGGTCACTAGAAGAATAATTTCAACTGGTTAAAGAAGAAAGGTAACACTTTAGGAACTTTTATTATTGAGTGAAATATTTCCATATCTACCAATTGGGTATTTGAGGATGTGCACTAGATCAAAAACTCAGAAGATGAATTTTTGTGTTTAGTTGGATAGTAAGAGATGCTGCTCATTTGGAGGTAATTCTAGGTGCCTATTGTTATAATGATATGTCTCCTTGTATGAAAAACCTACAGATTGGGAGCCTAGATGAAAATGCATTTCATTTTTAAGGAAGTATCGATGAAGAATATTTCAGTAGTTTCTATCTTATAACCTAAACAAAAACCCACTAATATTGGGGAGATCTCCAGAAGGAATGGCCTAAAACATCACATGCATGGTTTCCCATAGAACCAATATATATAGATTTTTAGGATTCTTCCATCATGGTTGAAAACATGAAAGCTTTGGATTAATATATTATGAAAATTTTGAAATATGGCAACAATAAGTGTCTCTTATCATTCATCTATGCTAAATGTGATGCTAGATCATGGGAAAATTTATGGCTCGAGCTCTCATCTTGAAACCTTGGTGATACCCCTTGGCTAGTAGGGGGATAATTCAACACAATTATGAATGTGTTTGAAAAGAAGTTATGTGGGTTTGGATCAAGTAAATATAGAATGAATTTCTCATCTTTTGCAGCCCTGGAGGGGCTTATGGACTCAGGATTCTTGGGAGATAGATTCACATGGTACAACAATCAGTGTGGAAGCAAACATACCCAATGTAGATTCGACCGATGTCTAGGAAACTTTCAAGAAATTTCCTATTTCCCCATCATGGAAGTTATTCATCTGGTGTGTTCCCTCTCTGACCATTCCCCCTTACTAATTCAATTGAATTAGAGATAGTCAAGAAGGAAGAAATTTCTCTTCTTCAATCGCTGGACTACTCAGTCGAGATTCCTTCCAATGGTCTGTGACTATTAGGTGAAGATGACTTTGGGAATCAGTTGGAACAATATTCGTAAGATTCTTCGTCACCTTAGGAAGGAAATTTAGACATGGTTTGATCCAATGTTCGCATTTCTTTCTACACTGGGGGAGATATAAAGGGACATTGAACCTTGGAAGTGGGACTCAAAGCATCCTGGGATGATTTGGATTATACCTCGCTTGGTCTCAAAAAGAATTATCACAATGAGGTGCTGTTAGAGTATGCGAGTTGTCTTCATGGAAGGTATTACACCACATGGCTCAGAGGATGGGATCAGAACACACATTATTTTCATGCATTCCATAAGGAGAAACAACATGCTCCTACTCCCAATATCAGGCTTGAAAACAGATCTTTTACCAGTGATAGGGTGGTGATTGGTGGTATGGTGATCAACCATTTCAATTCTTTATTAGTCTCTCCTAACTCCTCCAGGTAGAGTGGGTACCCGGGGGGTTAGGGTGATATTTTCAGCTTGACTCTTCAAGTCATCTACTCCTAAATTAATGAGAAAATTAGGAAAATTCTTAATAAGGATAAATTATGGGGCTCCATATCATCCCTAAATAAGGACAGTTCCCCCAGCCCAGATAGAATTTCAGGGTCTTTCTACTCAAGTTCCTGGAGAATCATTAAAAAGGACCTATTTGAAGAGATACAATATTTTTTTTCTGGGGAGGCCCCCTTACTAGGGTGGCCTATACAAACCTGATGGTCCTCATTATAAAGGTGAAAAAACCTCATCTATTGGTCAATTTAGGTCAATTAGAATGTGTAATGTTCCCTAAAAAATCCCATCTTCCATCATCAATAGGAGGCTCTCTCAGTATCTTTATACGTGGATCTCAGAAGAGAAACATACATTCATTCAAGGGAGGTCCATTCAAGGTGAAATGGGTTTAGCATAAGAAATGGTAGAATAAATCAATAGAAAGGTTGTGGGATCAAACATCATCATCAAACTATATATGTATAAGGATTATGAATGACTAGAATGTAGTTTCATAATTAGGGTCATGAGGGCTATGGGATTTTAGAAATGGGTCATCAACTTAATGGTTTGGTGCTATAGTTGAACATGGTTCGACATTATCTTCATAGAGAAGCAATTTAGTTTCTTGAGACCAACTAGGGGGCCACGCCAAGGTGATCATATCTCTACTAACATCTACATTATGACCTAGGATGTCATAAGCAGATATGTGTCTATTAGCAAGAAAAAGGGCCTCATTAAGCCTTAACACTATGGATATCACTACATAGGGGTGTCTCATCTATTTTTCACTGATGATATGATCTTCTTCATTAACGGTGGGAGTTTTTCTATTAGGGGGTTCAACAGAATCATGGAAGAGTATACGAAGTGGAGTGGCCAGATCATTAATCATGAAAAACGAAATGTTTTCATACCCTCCTCTTGCTCGGACAACCATAGTCATAATATTGAGTCACAACTAGGTATTGTTAGAAAATTATTTTCCATGGAATACTTAGTATCTTCTATATCCCCTCAGATAATCTGTATAAGGAATTTTGAGGGGATGATTTGCAAGATCACCAACTAGATTATCAATCGGAAAAACCACTTTTTTTCCTTTGGGGGATGGATAAATCTCATCAATAGTGTGTTGACCTGCATCCATTTTCACATCCTATCAGTTATCAATGTGCCCAAAACTATCCTAAAAATAATTTATCAACTTTTTTGTGTTTTATTATGGGATCCTTAAGGTGAAGGAAGAAGCCATTGGGCTGACTGGAATAAATTATCCAGGCCGATGGAGGTTGTAGGTATTAACATGAGAAACGTGGTGAAGGTAATGTATGTTTATCCAGGAAAGTTGGATTGGGAGGTTATCGAAGGGAATTATCTTTGGAGAAAAATCATAAAAGGAAAATATATAATGGGAATACAATATATTGGAGGAAAACCATAGGCCCTCTGGATACCCCTACAAAATCACATTCCTATCCTAAAACAATGAACCTAGTGGATTCTTGGCTGTGGTGAGTTCAGCTTCAGGGATTGAAATTGGGTCGTTGAGACTCTGTGTTTCCATGGATCTCCAGTACCCGATCTATCTTTCACTCAGACAACTACTCATCCCAAGATTATTTAGGCAGTACTCAACCCTACCCAATTTTTTTCCACTGAAATTAATATAAAAGATTCCCAGGACTCTTGCATTTTCATGGGGATAGATTTAGGTATATTTAAATCCAAATACTATAACAGTATGCTTAATTCATTGAAAATAATTGAAACATGGAGTTAAATACCATGGTGTAAGGAAATTCCAAGTAAGTTTAACTTTTTTTCTGGAGAATTCGCAACCATGCTATTTCAACTGATGCCTCAATAAAGTATAAGGGGGTTCATCTAGATTCTAGATGTTTTTGTTGCAAGTATCACAATGAGGAAACCATTTCTCATATCTTCTTCAATAATGAATGGGAGAGGCTTATCTAGACCATGTCGGGGGAATTCTCAGGATTCAGGATGGTTTCAGACTCCATTGATGATTTCCTCTAACATTGGTTCCAAGGATCTTGTAGTAATAAATATTAATAGAGGAGTTGCTCGATCCTCTTCTAGGCGGGCTGTTGGATTATATGGTAAGGTAGGAACCTTGATTTTCATCAGAACTCTCTCTCTAATATAGCTCTCAAAATGAGAAAAAAATTCCCGATGGTCTACCTATATAGTCTTCTCAACAATTCAAGTGTCTACCCCTCTGTCAGAAATTTTCTATACAGTATCCATGAAGGTCTGTCCAATTCCCATGAAAAGGGTAAATGGGAGAGATTTCACCCACCCCTCAATGGACTTAAAATCAATATCAATTGTTCATGTAACCAAGGTAGGATGCATGGTGGTGGAGTTGTCTATGACCCTCATAGATAAATGAAGATTGATTTTAATTCCTTTTATGGTGCTGGAAACTCCATTAGAGCAGAGGCTGAGGCCATGATAAATATCCTTGAACCATTTCTTCATAGTAGCATCTCAATTTATTTCATAGAGACATATTAAAATATTATTTTTATTTTAATCAAAGGTATCTCCTCTACCCCATGGGATATCACCTATCTAATTTGTATATGCGAAGATATAAGACCCAATGATGTCAAAGTACTTCACACGTGGGGATAAAGTAATTGGGTGGAAGACTTCTTGGCTTCTAAGGCGTCTCAAGACAATCCACGCATGGAATTATTCAATCTCGGTTCCCTCCCCCTATGACGTTCTGACATGATTATTGGATATACTTTAGGGAACCACTTCTATATCCCCCTTGATCTTTCACACCCTTTTTGAGCTTGTATTCTATTCGTTTTAAATATAAATAAAAGTTTGTGTGAAGTAGATTCCATAATATTACTAGAGTATTGATGTATCTTATAATAGTCAATAAATAACAAATTTATACCTTGGCTATATAAGACCACCACATTTAATTTCCAACAGGGATGAACTTGGTTCTGAAATATTATTATTATGTACCCTTAGTTACTAAAACATAATTTTTGTATCTTTCCTAGATGTAGATGGGTTTATTTTTATATTTTGAAATAAAAAGTTTTTCTTTCACAAAGAAAACATATTTTATGGTATAAAATATTTAAATAATGATATTTATATTACCAAAACCAAATATTGTAAATTGATAACTAATCATGATAACATAACTTAAACTATACCTAGTTATGGAATCACAGTCTTAGATATATAAAAAAGAATCATTTGAAAAATCTCTATCAAGATGGTTATTTATAATTCTTTAATCTAGAACCACTTGAAAGATGTCACGATTTCTTACAATGAAAAATAACAAAGACAACACTAGTTGTACAAGGTGAAATATCCAAAAAACATATAGAATTGGTTCACACATATGTGTGTAGACCTTTTTTAGAAGAATCTAGAGGCATGTATTCTCATTTTATAAATTTTACTAATGACTTGAGTAGATATGGACATGTTTACTTAATGAGGTATAAGTCTAAATCTTTTGAGAAATTTAAACAATTCAAGAACTAAGTAGAGAATCTAGTTGGTATTAATTTAAATAAGATTTGATTGGATATAGGTGGAGATTATCTTAACCAAGAGTTCATCAAGTTTCTATGGGAGTGTAATATTTTATCTTAACTCACTCTTCCATATACACCATAGTGAAATGGTGTTAGTGAAAATATAAACCAAACCTTACTTAATATGGCGAGGTTGATGATGAGTCATGAAAATATTCTATTATAATTTTGGGGATATGCATTAAAAACTATGACACACACATTAAACCATGTTCCGACCAAATAGAAAAACAATATCCCATACCAGTGGTGGATTGGGAAAGAACCCATGTTGTTGAAAATGCATGTAAGGGGATTTAAGGTGCTTATTAAGGTTCTAACATGCAAAAAACTAGCACCCTAATGTACTAAGTGTATCTTTATAGGACATGATAAATAAAATAAAGGATATTACCTTTAAACCCTTCATATAAGAGAATTATGTTCAACTAACATCTTATATTTCTATAGAGGGAGTACATCCCGAAAAAGGATAGTGGGATAAATATCGACTTTAATGAATTTGATGTTCAAGATACACAAGAGTTGGTGCAGTAACATATTACATAGGTCACCGTGGAAGATTTTGTCCCAAAAAAATAAGTACTGAAACACCATGAGATTTTACAATATATTTATCTCTTAATAAATTTTATTTTTTTATAACTTTATTTATATGCAACACTGAGTTTAAATGGAACACAATATATTATTGAAATATTATTATTTTAAATATGACTGTTATAGCCTATCCATTGAATTGGAGGGTATGGATAAGAGTAACCACATTATAAAATATATTTATAATGTTTCTAATCAATAAAAATTTATTGACTAATTATTAGTAATTATGTACTCAATTTTTAGTGAAGTCATTTTTTTCTTTAAAAACACTTTTTATTCAAAAATGGGGTTTATCAGTTTTTGTGATAAAATATTATAAATAATATCTTAAAATTATAGAAATTATATTTTATAAATTTTTTTATAATTTTATAAATAATCATATCAATATTATTTTAAGGTGAAATTTTGGAATTTTTCTGAAAGTATTAACTTTTCAGTGAATAGTAAAAAACACTGATTTTTATAGAGAATTGTATTTTCCATTAATGTATTTTCAAAGTATAATTTTTTTATAATAAATTTTAAAATATAATTTGTTATTTTTGATTAAACATAATACAATTAAGTTCATTATAATCAACATTATGTTTAATTTCGGTATAAAAAAATTCTTATACCTAAAAATGCATTTTTTTGGAAAACCATTTTTCATTGTGTTTTGCTGGTTTATTTTAAAATTAATTTCTACCAATTATAGAGATTAAATATAATAAAATGGAATAGATATTTTTAATTAAATTAATTAATATTATATAATAAGTTTAAATTATTATTTTTTGTCATTATGAATAGTAATCAAGGTAAAAATTCATTACTATGGTTAATGTTAAAAGGGGTTAACAAGGGGTTAAACTAAAGTGATAGGGGTTAAAATGACCTAAAAACTTGTATAAATCCTATTATATAGTCATATTTTGACCCTATATCATATAATATTACATGAAGAATCATTTACGATCCATTTGGTTTGATAAAGACATTAATATATTTTAATATTTTGAAAAATTCCAAGTATATCTTCACCCTCCCCAATAAACAGACACCATCTCTCCTCACATTCGCACACTTAAATTTCCTATTACATCAACCAATACATACAAAAACACTTTACTAAAATCCAAAATCACATAATATTGGTCCTTTTTTGATCATAATACCATCCTTTCAAGTATTATGGTGTAATCCAAATGAGGTTTCTCAACGAAGTGGTATAACTCATAAACGAGTATTTTCAATTTTATTTCTTCTTTCACCTTCAATAAACCTATTGTATCCAAAATGACATGATGAATATATTATAATAAATATAATTATATTTTTTCATGTTCATGGTGCAAACATTATTCATCTCCATCCCCATAAAATGAGAAATTAAAGCATCGTTCGTGCATACGTGCAAACAACCACCTCACAAATTGATGTATTTCTTTTTTCCATCTCCATAATTCATTGTTGGTTATTATGATGGATTTAATTTTTATTTATGATATTTATGAAATAATTATGATTGTGTAATTATAATATCTTATCTACCTTTTTACCTTTCCATGCATTGGAAAATGATAACATCGTTCATGTGTACACGTATAGACTACCACCCCCACAAAGTGATGTGACTTGTTTTTTATTTCCGCTTTATATGGATGGTTATAAGGATATATTTAATGAATATAAATTATATTTATGATATAATTATTATTTTTTAAAATTTAATTATAATTTAACTTTCTTTCAACTCATCCATAGAAAAGTGGAAACATCATTAGTGTGTATGTACAGACCACCATCTCCATGAAGTGACATAATTCATTTTTCATCACCGCTTTATTTGAATAATTATAAAATTTAATCTGATTAATAAATTTGATACTTATTTCATGATTCATATTTTTTATATGATGAAACCATGACCAGAGTGAAAGTACCAAAACCATCAAACCTAAAGGTTCATGGAAAATAGACATGTTTTCACCTGAATGTTCTTTTTAATGATGAAATTGTTAATATAAGGATAATTAGAAGTTATAAAAGGATTATAAATAGTAAGTTATTTATTAATATGTTTTTTATAATAGATGTATAATAAATATATATTTATTATATAGGAGTTTTGAACAAATACGAAGAAGGATGAGACTTGAGGTAAGAGATTTATGTTACAATCTCATTTCATTTCAATATTATCAATGATAAATTTCCATTGAGGAAAATTATGCATATATTATTATTTAAACCCCATAAATTTTCTTATAAAAGATATTTTTATTAAATTTTCAAGTAATAGTACCATTGTATTCTCTTTTTTACTTAAAATGATTGATAAAATTCTTTTAAGAAAAACTCACTATAATTTCTCTTTGGTTAGGAATATTTTTCTTCCATGTCTATATTTAATTTAAAATGTTTTCAAGAATATTTTTACTATTCTATAATGATTCATTAAATTAATTATTACCCATATTTTAGTTTCTATAAAATGTTTTAAAAATAATCATCTTGTCATTTTCTAAACGAGGTACTTTTTACTAAAGGTGTGAAAAAAATAATTATTTTAACATATAACACATGAACAACATTTACTACTATCATGATTACTCCTTGATTTAAAGATTACTTTATAACATTCCATTGTTATTTTAAAATAAAATTTTTTCCTTAATATTTTGATTTTTTTTTGTATTTTAAATAAGTGATTTATAAATTAAAAGGGTATTTTCCTCAAGAAATATTCTAATTATATTTTAAAGGTATTTTTTATCTATGATAACATCCTTTGATGTAACTTATGCTCCACTGAGGATATGTGTAACACCCCAAACTTCCACGGTACGCTTCTCTTTGAATAATACAATTGCGTGTGTTGTAAGCAACTTCGAGTTCTAACACACCACAACCAATAAAACTATCCCTTATGAATAGTAATACTCACTTTTTGAAATTTTATAAATTATATTTTTCAAAATGGACTTAATTTTTGGATTTGGAATATCGAAATTAGCTTAGGGTTAATTTTTGGTATTTTTATGAAAACTTTCAATTTTTGATGAATAGTGAAAAACTTTAAGTTATAGTTATAAAACCGATTTTTTTAAAATAATTATTTATTTTATTTAATTTTATTTTAGGTAAAATTAGATAAATGATACCTATATAAGTTCAATGTAATTCATTGGAGTCAGTTTATAATAATTTTAGATATATAAAATTTTATTGAACTTTTTACTGTCTTTTACCCACCTCCTAAGAGAATTTGCAAATTTACATAAAACTTAATTTTACCGCTTCTGTGAGTTGAATTTAAAAAATTAAAGAGACACAGTTGATATAGGTAAGTAAAATTTGGTTCAATAAGATGAAAATAATTTTTGGTGAATCGGAACTTTTTACTTTTATTTACCACGGTTAAAAGTAAATAGAGTAATTAAGGGTAAAAATGATATTATTATTACCCTAACACATGTCCTAATTCTATTGTATAAGTATAATTTGACCAAAAAAATCTTAGGAATAAAATATGAACCTCTTTGGTCCACTTGGATTATATTAGGACATTTATTATTATTTTATTTAAAGAAGAGTTAAAAGAGTTAAATTCAAAGTTTAGTAACTAAACCATTTTTAATATAGGGTTACACACAATATAAATTCGACTATAAATATTCTTTAGAAATATAAAAATATTTCCTACATAATGGTATTTTATTTATAATTTTTAGACATTGAATAATTAAATTTATTTATGAAACAATAATGATGCAGTAATTACTGTATTAATGAAAGATTGAAATAATTGATATTATAAATATCCAAATAAATATAATTTGAGACTTTTAATAAATTAAACTAATTTTCTAGGTTAATATGAAATGTTAGGGTTGATTAAATGTATTTATTTCTAAGTAATAAATTTTTTATAACTTTAACAAAAATCAATTATTAAATAATGTCAAAATTGACATAAATGAGTTTTTAAAACAAATACAATATTATTGATTGATATAATAATCCTAAAAATCTAAGGTTCATCCAAAAGACTTATATAATTATAGGTGTATAATTAATTAACCACTTGGGGTTCTCTTGGAAGTTTATAGTAAGTTTATTAACCATATAATATAAAAATACAAAGAGTCATGGTAAATGTCAAACTATTTAACTAAGAGTTAAATCTAAAAGATAAGGATAATATAGTGACCCAAACCTATCTAAAACCTATTGGTTGAGAGTTTTTAGACCCATAACCACCTTATAATTTTAATAATTTATTTTGGAGCCATTAGAAACCAAAAATTATTTTATTATAAAATAATATTTCTAGCTTTTCCTAAGGTTCCCCTCACCCCTCTTATGAAAGGCCACTTCCCCTTCTCTCTAATTCACACCATCAAAGCCATTTGGATTGGACAAACCCTGAACTAATACCATATACACTGTCCTCTATTCATCCTATAGGCCTTACTTTAGTCATAAATCCAACCCAAGGAGCCTTTTTGATCAAATCAAAAGGAAGAACCCGAAGAAGAGGTAAATATTTCATCACCTCTTTCAAGTTCCTTTCTTCTTCCACTTCCTCTTTATTTGTTATTTCCATTATAAAATAATAACTCTAGTATATTATATATTATGTGATGTTATTATAAATATGGTACAACCATATTCATTATTCTATCCATCCTTTGAAAGACATGTCACCATACGTGCATACGTACGACTTACCGTCTCCACGTCGTGGTGTAATTGTTATTAAATACAGTATTAGTTGGATTGATATAATAATGATGTGTAATTAATATAAATAATAAATATAACATGATAATGATTCTATATATATGATATATCATTCAATTATATATTATTTTAATATCAAAATAATGATATTGTCGCTCGTGTGTAAGTACGGATTACCATCTCCACGAACGCGATGAGATTCATTCCCCATCATATCTATTCAAGAATAATTTTCATTAGATGATTAAAAATAATGGTTAAAGATTTAATATAATTCTAAATATGAATAAGATACATCCTATCCATAACAAACATTACTTATATAGCAAAGGATACAAAGAAAAATGAATCAGTTAACACCCAAAACGACGATAATACTAAGATATTATTAACAAAGAAATGTTAAAAGATCATATATGATATCATATTAATGTATATTATTATTGTATAATTTAATAAAAATTATTTCACCATTATACATGAGGTTAACCTACCATTGACCAAGGAAAAGTAAAAGGTAAGGGTTAATTTCACAATCTCTTTATTATCCGAGGTTGTTTTTACGTAAGTATCTACTGGGAGCTCTTTATCATCCACATCCACGTTTCTTAAAAATGTATTCCAATTTTTTTTTTCTATTTACTAGACTATGGGTTAAAGTCATTTACACCCTTGTTTTAATTTTTATAAAATGGCTTGAAAGGAATCTTTCCGTCGTTTTCCAAATAGGGTACTTTATGACATTTTCCACAAAATTAAGGTAAGAATGTTTTTTTAACTTATACGGAGGGTGCGGCTATTTTTCGCCATTATAACATCGTTAAAGCTTCCCATACAAGCTTATAAGAATATTTTAAAATATAAATGTTTTGTTTTATAATTACATGACCTTTAAATGATTTCAAAATAGAAATAGATATTTCTCTAAAAAGGTTTTGATTTCATCTATGTCGACATCCTTTGATGGATTTTAAGTTTGTTTGAAGTTGATTTATTATGATACAAAACTTCCATATTGTATTAAAGGTTTTGTGATATGTTTTATTGTGGATGTGTTATTTCATACCATTCATGGTTTATGGAAAAAGTATTGACATTTTATTTTCCAGTTTTAATAAGAATGTTTATGTTATGTTTAAACCTTTTCATATGGGAAATGAATTATACTTAGTAAGTGACGGGTGGAGCCCACTATAGCTCCTCGATGCATCGGTAGGTCTCATGATACAAACTAGTGTCTTGGCACAAGTCCTTGACAAAATCTTATTTGTAGTCTTGGCACAAGGCCTTGACTATGTGGTTATAAAAGTCTGACATTATGCATTGCATCTTTATAAAAGTGGCTATTGATATTGCATGTGATTATTCGATTAGTAGAATATCCATGTGAGTAAGTAAATGAAATTATTTAGATTTAAATTTTTCATATTATGATGAAGTTTATGTTGAAAAGTCTTTTGTTTTAGTTCTATACATTTCCTTAAATGTTTATGATTATTTATGAAAGTTTCTAGTATATTGTTATCCTTACTGAGCATCTGAGATCACCCATTTCTATGTTTTATTTTCCCATGGATGTGAAGAAGTATATTATGACCAACCTGTAGGGATAGTTTATGGGATCTAAGTATTGTCTATGGAAACAATGTTGTTGTAGTTTTATATTTTATGATGTAATGTAAACCTTATGAATGTATCTAGTACTTCCAAGTCTACTAAACTAATCGGTATTTCAAGACTTGATCTTTTGTGATCATGAAAATGATATGTAATAATGCACCAACTCCGGGCTTCTGGGGTTAGGGCGTTAGAGTTGGTATCGGAGGAAGTTTAGTACAAACCTTGGAAACTAGATTTAGATAAACTCTGATTAGAGCACATAGCCCTAAGATATACTTTAAGGATTAGTATAGAAGAACTTCCTAGAATTTTGGCACTGTAGAGATTTTGTGAGTTTTACAAGCAATACATATCTGTCAAGATACAAGAAAGTAGAGGTGGATTTGGCACAGATGTACCTAGGGGTAAAACTCAAAAACACCGCTTTGAGCTAGACTCAAACAGGAACTAGTGCACAATAACGGGCCTTACTGCACTCTTGGTTATGACACTCCCGGGGGATATGGTTAGGATAATTCTCATTTTATTTACAAAACATTATGAAGGGTTTATGATTATATACTTCCTCAAAGAAAACATTTTTATTATTATTTATTATATCCATAAACTGTTCAATTTATGTTAAGTATTTTATAAGTTTGGAATTATGTATTTCGATTCATAAACTAATCTAGTTTAGGCCATTGTTTAGAAATGGTGCCTAGTAGAAGGAATGGAAACCGTATCAATGCATTCACTCCATATAGGTATTTCCCTCCTACTCAAGATAATTATAGTGGAGTTGGTGGTGCAACTAGTGCTGATTGATTAGATAATCACTATACTGGGACAACTCACTCAGGTTATGAATAATAACCTTACCCGTATGGAGCACCCTGATCCGCAGCGTAGAGGATCAATGTTATATCTCTTCATGAGGAAACAACCACCAACATTCAATGGGGTTACAAATCCACTAGTAGATGAGCAATGGATAAATTCCTTATAGAAAATATTCCACGCCTTGGGGAATAGAAAAAGGGAAAAAGTTGTCATGGTAGTTTACCGCCTTACTGGAGATGCTGATCAATGGTAGTCATTGATTCAAAACAAAAAGGAAGATGATGAAGTACAAAATATGGAATGGAGAGAGTTTAAAGAAATTTACTTAAAAAAATACTTTCCTCATGACCATCGAACAGATATGGAAAGGTAATTTCTGAGTCTGATGCAAAAGGAGGATGAGAATGTCGCAAAGTATAAAGCTATCTTTACAAGGTTAGCAAGGCATGCTGCAGATTATATACGTAACCCAATAAGTAAGATTGATCATTTATTTTATGGGTTAAAACCATTTCTCCTTCGAGCATTAGTCTCACAATCCTTCTGGCTGTACAAAGATATCATCTCATGTGCTATCAAGACAGAAAAATAATTCTCTAAGTCTTACGACTTTAAAGCAAAGTAAGAGAAGAAGAGATATTCTGAACACTATGGAAATGGAAATAAGGGAAAGAAGGGAAAAGTTGAATATCCATACTATAGTAAATGTGGGAAGAAACACCCTGGTACTTTCCTAAAGGGAATGAGAGTCTGTTACAAGTGTGGTGAAAAAGGCCACCAAGCTTGTGATTGCAATGGGAAGAAAGAGGCTGTCGATGTTGAATGCTACAATTGTGGAGAAAGGGGCCATTATGAAAATGAATTTCCTAAGCATCAGGAGAACTTACCTCAAAAAAGGACAAGGGATCAAGGACAATCTTATGCTATCACTATTGATGAGGTTGAAGCTCCGAAAGATGTATTGGCAGGTAATTTAATAGTTTCCTCATGTTTAGCCAATGCTTTATTTGATTCTGGATCATTGCATTATTTTATATCTTCCCAGTTTTCTAAGAAAATTAGATATTTCCAATTTGATTTAACAAGGGATTTTTCAGTCAAAACTCCTAAGGAAAGTATCATTGCAACAAAGTTTTGTGAATCAGTCCCCATTAGGGCATATAAATGTTCTTTATATACTGATCTCATAGTCATACCCATGATTGAATTTGATATAATCCTCGGTATGGATTGGCTTTTGGACCATGATGCAAAAATTTATTGTAAGAAGAAGGAGGTTACTATTTTTTATGACGATGATAAAGAATACCTTATATTTAGAGCAGAATCGTCACCACCTAATTCTTATCTAGATCCACCCCCAGTAGCTCAACTAAATTCCATTATTGGGGAGGAAGAGAATGAAATAACTATGGGTGAAGAAATGAATGTTCAAATAGAATATTTACCTATTGTGAAAGAATATGTTGATGTGTTTCCTGAAGATTTACCTGGACATCCTCCAGAACAAGAAATTGAGTTTCCCATTGATTTAATTCCTAGATCAAGGCCCATATCGAAGACCCCTTATAGAATGGACACTGTGGAATTAGTGGAACTAAATAAACAAATAGAAGAATTGAGTAATAAGGGATTTATTCTCCCTAGTGTTTCTCCATGGGGAGCCTCTGTCTTTTTTGTTAAGAAGAAAGATGGATCTATGAGGTTGTGCATTGACTATTGGGAGATCAATTCTATAAAAATAAAGAAAAATCATCCCCTACCTCGCATTGATGATTTATTCAACCAAATTCATGAAGCTCAATACTTTTCAAAGATTGACCTTCGATCTGGATATCATCAGTTGTGTGTGAAGAAGGAAGATATTATGAAAACATCATTTCGAACCAGGTACAGGCATTACAAGTTTACAGTAATGCCTTTTGGATTGACTAATGCACCCTCTATCTTCATAGATCTAATGAATAGAGTTTTCAAGAAATATCTTGATGATTTTTAGTGGTATTTATTGATGATATCTTGGTATAATCCAAAAGCTACGAAGATCATGAAAATCACATGCGCATTATTCTAAAGGCTCTTAGAAGACATGAATTATATGGGAAGTTTAGAAAGTGTGAATTCTAGCTTCAAAAGATTTCTTTTCTTGTGCATATTATATATAAGTATGGAGTCTCTATTAATCCTTCAAAGACCAAGTCAATCCAAGAATGTCCAACACCAACAAGTATAACCGAGGTACGCAGTTTTATTGGTTTAGCAGGTTATTATCGGCGCTTCGTCCAGAATTTTGCTTGATTGGCTAACCCATTAACCAAGATCACACGTAAAGGGGTTAAATTTGTTTGGACAAAAGAGTGTGAAGAATGTTTTTAATAACTTAAGATAAGATTATTCAATGCTCCTATATTTACTCTACCATCGGGGAATGATGGGTTTGTTATTTATAGTGATGCATCAAAGAAAGGACTTGGTTGTGTCCTTATGCAGAATGATAGGGTTATTGCCTACACATCAAGACAGCTAAAAATTCATGAGAAAAACTATCCTACTCATGATCTTGAGTT
This sequence comes from Viscum album, assembly GCA_963277665.1. Classification (NCBI taxonomy): domain Eukaryota; kingdom Viridiplantae; phylum Streptophyta; class Magnoliopsida; order Santalales; family Viscaceae; genus Viscum; species Viscum album. The sequence continues at coordinate 904,846,330 of OY728151.1, forward strand.
ACCAGCTGTAATATTTTCTTTGAAGATATAGAGACATTATCTCTATGGTGAAAAATATGATATATATACCGATCACAAGAGTTTGAAGTATGTTTTCTCACAAAAAGAACTCAACATGAGGAAAAGGAGATGGCTTGAACTACTCAAGGATTATGATTGCTCGATACACTACCACCCGGGGAAGGAAAATAAGGTGGAAGATGCTTTGAGCAGAAAATATTATGGAGTTTTGAACAAGATGAAAGTTGAAAGGGATCCTATTCTCATGGATCTAGTAAAGATGGATATGGGAATAACCATGGAAGGTGGATCATCAATACTTTTTCAAATGGTTTCCAAACCATCTTTACTGGAAAGGATAAATAGTTCTCATACCGGTGATGAAGAGTTTCAAAAGAAGATTAAAGCTGTGAATAATGGGAGATTGAGTGACTTCGTATATGAAGATAGAATTTTGAAATTTGGGAAGATACTTTGTGTTCCCGATATACCTGATCTAAAAAGGGAATTTTTGGATGATGCTCATAGTTCCAATTTCTGTATACACCCTGGGATCACCAAAATGTATAGATATTTGAAGGAACATTTTTTGTGGGACAACATGAAAAGGGAGATTGCTGATTTTGTGTCAAGATGTATGGTTTGTCAACAAGTGAAAGCTATAAGGTAACAGCCTGGAGGAGTCATGCAACCTCTTCCCATACCTGAATAGAAATGGGATGATATCACGATGGACTTTGTAATGGGACTACAAAAGACTCCTAGAAGGAACGATGCAATATGGGTCATTGTTGATCGTCTTACAAAGTCAGCAATTTTTCTTTCTATAAGAGAAGATTTACCACTTGAATGATTAGCAAGACTATATATTAATGAAGTTGTAAGACTTTATGGAGTACCACTATCGATTGTTTCTGATTGTGATCCCCATTTTACATCAAGATTCTGGAAAAGTATTCAGAAAGCCCGGGATACTGAACTTTGTTTGAGCACTACCTACCACCCTCAAACTGATGGACAATCAGAACGGACTATTCAAACCTTAGAAGACAATTTGAGATCTTGCTCACTTGAATTTCAAGGTATGTGGGAACAATATTTACCTATGGTAGAATTTCCTTATAACAATAGCTTCCATTAAAGTATTTAGATGGAACCATATGAAGCATTATACAGAAATAGATGTTGCACACCAACCTGTTGTGATGATGTTGGTGAAAGAAAACTCATAGGCCCAGAACGTGTGGAGGAAACGATGTAAAAGGTGAAGGTAATCCAAACCCACATCAAAGCAGCTCAAAGTAGGTAGAAGAGATATGCTAATAATCGAAGGAAGGATTTGGAATTTCAGGTAGGAGATCATGTTTTCTTGAAGGTATCTCCATCGAAGGGTGTTATACGTTTCGGTAAGAAGGGAAAATTGAGTCCCAGGTACATCAGACCTTTTGAAATTCTATAATGAATTGGGGCTGTAGCTTACCATTTGGCAATGCCTCCAAGTCTCTCCAAAGTTCACGATGTGTTCCACGTATCACTGTTGAGAAAATACATGCCTGACCCAACACATGTACTCACCTATGAGAAATTAGAACTGGAAGCCGATCTGTATTATTGTGAAGAGCCTATCAAGGTTCTTTATACAATAGAACAAGTGCTGAGAAACTGGAAGACTTGTCTGGTAAAAGTTCTAGGGAGAAACCATAAGATGGAAGAGGCAACATGGGAACCTGAGGAACTTATGATGAAGAACCACCCGAGTCTTTTTATGCAGTAATATTCTAGAAATTTCGAGGGTGAAATTATTTGAAGGATGTAAGAATGTAAAACACCAATCTTCCACGGTACACTTCTCTTTGAATAATACAATAGCATGTGTTATACGCAACTTTGAGTTCTAACACACCACAAGCAATCAAACTAGCCGTTATGAATAATAATACCCACTTTTTGAAATTTTATAAATTTTATATTTCAAAATGGACTTCATTTTTGTATTTTTAACATCGAAATTAGTTTAGGGTGAATTATTGGTATTTTTCTGAAAACTTTCAATTTTTTATGAATAGTGAAAAACACTGAGTTATAGTTTAAAACCAAATTTTTATTTAAATAATTATTTATTTTATTTAAATTTATTTTAGGTCAAAATAGATACATAATACCTATATAAGTTCAATGTAATTCATTGGATTCAGTTTATAATAATTTTAGATATATAAAAATTTTATTGAACTTTTTACCGTCTTTTACGCACCTCCTAGGAGCATTTGCAAATTTACATAAAACTTAATTTTACCGCTTTTGTGAGTTGAATTTCAAAAATACGAGAGACAAATTTGATATCAGTAAGTAAAATGTGGTTCAATAAGATGAAAATAATTTTTTATGAATAGTAACTTTTTACTTTTATTTACCACGGTTAAAAGTAAATAGGGTAATTAAGGGTAAAAATGATATTATTATTACCCTAACGCATGTCCTAATTCTATTGGATAAGTATAATTCGACCAAAAACAAACTTATAAATAAAATATGAACCTCTTTGGTCTACTTGGATTAGATTAGGACATTTATTATTATTTTATTTAAAGAAGAGTTAAAAGAGTTAAATTCAAAGTTTAATAACTAAACCATTTTTAATATAGGGTTACAAACGATATAAATTCGACTATAAATATTCATTATAAAGATAAAAATATTTAATACATAATGATATTTTATTTATAATTTTTATACATTAAATAATTAAATTTATTTATGACACAATGATGATGCAGTAATTACCGTATTAATGAAAGATTAAAATAATTGATATTATAAATATCCAAATAAATCTAATTTGAGACTTTTAATTAATTACACTAATTTTCTAGGTTAATATGACATGTTTGGGTTTATTAAATGTATTTATTTCTAAGTAATAAAGTTTTTATAACTTTAAAAAAAATCAATTATTAAATAATATCAAAATTGACATAAATGAGTTTTTTTAAAAAATACAATATTATTGGCTGATATAATAATCATAAAAATCTAAGTTTTAGAAAAAATACTTATATAATGATAGGGGTATCATTAATGAACCACCTGAGGTTCTCTTGGAAGTTTATAGTAAGTTTATTAACCATATAATATAAAAATACAAAGAGTCATGGTCAATGTCAAACTATTTAACTAAGAGTTAAATCTAAAAGATAAGGTTAATATAGTGACCCAAACTTGTCTAAAACATATTGGTTGAGAGGTTTTAGACCTATAACCACTTTATAAATTGAATAATTTATTTTTTAGCCATTATAAACTGAAAATTATTTTATTATAAAATAATATTTCTAGCTTTTCCGAAGGTGACCCTCACCCCACTTATAAAAGGGAACTTCCCCTTCTCTCTAATTAACACCTTCAAAGCCATTTGGATCTACCAAACCCTACCAAAATAACCTCTTCACTATCCTCCCTTCATTCTAGAGGCCTTAATTTATTCAGAAAGCCAACCTAAGGATCCATTTTGGTTAAATCAAAAGGAATATCCCAAAGAAGAGGTAAATATTTCATCACCTCTTTCAAGTTCCTTTTTTCTTCCACTTCCTATTTATTTGTTATTTACATTATAAAATAATAACTCCAGTATCTTCTATATAATGTGATGTTATTATAAATATGGTACAACCATATTCATTATTCTATCCATCCTTTGAAAGACATGTCGCCATACGTGCGTACGTATAATTTACCGTCTCCAAGTCATGGTGTAATTGTTATTCAATACATTATTATTTGGATGGATATAATAATGATGTTTAATTGATGTAAATAATAAATATAACATGATAATTATTCTGTATATATGATATACCATCCAATTATATATTATTTTAATATCAAAATATTGATATTTTCACTCATGCGTACGTACGAATTACCATCTCCACGAATGAGATGAAATTAATTCCCCATCGTATCCATTCAAGAATAATTTTCACTATATGATTAAAAATAATGTTTAAATACTTAATATCATTCTGAATATAAATAATATACATCCTATCCATAAAAAACATTACTTACGTAACAAATCATACAAATGAAAATGAATCAGTTGACACCTGAAACGAAAATAATACTAAGATATTATTTACAAAGTAATGTTAAAAGATCATATATGATATCATATTAATGCGTATGATTCTTGTATATTTTAATAAAAATTATTTCACCATTATACAGGAGGTTAAACTACCCTAGACCAAGTAAAAGTACAAGGTAAGGGTTAATTTCACAATCTCTTTATTATGCGAGGTTATTTTTACGTAAGTATCTACTGGGACCTCTTTATCATCTACATCCATGTTTCTTAAAAATGTATTCCAAATTTTTTTTACTATTTACTAGACTATGGGTAAAAGCCATTTATACCCTTGTTTTAATTTTTATAAAATGGTTTGAAAGGAATCTTTCTGTCATTTTCCAAACATGGTACTTTATGACATTTTCCACAAAATTAAGGTAAGAATATTTTTTTAACTTATACAGCAGGTGAAACTATTTTCCACCATTATGACATCGTCGAAGCTTTACTTACAAGATTATAAGAATATTTTAAAAATATAAATGTTTTCTTTTATAATTACGTGACCTTTAAATGATTTCAAAATAGAAAGATACATTTATCTAAAAAGGTTTTAATTTCATCTATGTCAACATCCTTTGATTGATTTTAAGTTTGTTTGAAGTTGATTTATTATGATACAAAACTTCCATATTGTATTGAAGGTTTTGTGATATGTTTGACTATAGATGTGTTATTTCATACCATTCATGGTTTATGGAAAAACTATTTACATTTCGTATGCCAGTTTTAATACGAATGTTTATGTTATGTTTAAACCTTTTCATATGTTGAATGTATTGGACTTAGTAAGTGACGGGTGGAGCCCAATATAGCTCCTCAATGCATCGGTATGTCTCATGAGAAAAACTAGTGTCTTGGCACAAGCACTTGACAAAATCTTATATGTAGTCTTGGCACAAGGCCTTGACTATGTGGTTATAAAAGTTTGGCATTATGCATTCCATGGTTATGAAAGTGGCTATTGATATTGCATGTGATTATTCGACTAGTAGAATATCCATGTGAGTAAGTAAATGTAATTATTTTGATTTATATTTTCCATATTATGATGAATTTTATGTTTAAAATGATTTTGTTTTAGTTATACACATTTCCTTAAATGTTTATGCTTATTTATGAAAATTTTCGCTATATTGTTATCCTTACTGAGCATTTGAGCTCACCCCTTTCTATGTTTTATTTTTCCTAGGGTGAGAAGAAGTATATTATGACTGACCTGCAGGGATAGTCTATGGGATCTAAGTGTTTTCTATGGAAACAATGTTGTTCTAGTTTTCTATTTTATGATGTAATGTAAACCTTATGAATATATCTAGTACTTCCAAGGCTACTAAACTAATTGGTCTTTTGAGACTTGATCTTTTGTGATCATGAAAATGATATGTAATAATGCACCGACTTTGGGCTTCTGGGGTCGGGGCATTACAATATGATCCAATGACACCATACAATTTATATATACATAAATAATTTATGATGATGACATTTTATGGATGATTCTATGAAACTTGATACTTTTATACAGGTAAAACTTATTTAAGATGAAATCTTTTTGAAACCCATTTCTCTACCACAAGTTATACTTTGATGAAATGATGAATATTTTTATGATATTGTGGAATATTTACAGTTTAAGGTTATGTGACGGGTGGGTTCATTATATCCCTTAAATTAATTTGGTAAATATTTATAATGTAACACCCTAATATTATAAAATAATAAATTGAGATTCGACATCATATGCGACACAAAAAACTGAGCTTAAACAACCCTTAAAATGTATTTCTTTAAATTTAATCTCTTTGATAACTTGCGAAACACACAATCCCAAGCCTAAATGAACCATAATATAGTATACCATTATAACATAGACATTAAATTTTAAATCTTGAATAATAATAACTAAATTATGAAAATTATGGTTGTATGTTAATTTGAAATAAAATAATAATCATTTAAAAGAAAAAGAAATGTTTTCTTGAAAAGTTGTATTTTTTCAAAAAACGTTTTAATCGTGCTTTGCACACATAATTAATTTTTTTCTACCAATTTCAGAAAATTTATTTTAAAAAACGAAATTAGTTTTTTAAATTATAATATAAAAATTATCTTAAGATTATTTTTTTGGATTTTTTTGAAAAGTTACATTTTTTTATGAATACAAAAAATAGTGATTTTTATTAAAAACTGTATTTTAATTTGAATAACTACAACATTAAATGATGTTTTAAATTTATTTTAAAGTAAAATTAGTAAAATTATACTATAATTTAACCAATTTTGGTCATTTTAATCAATTTCACATTGAATTATGATATTAAAACCTTCTTTACTTATGAGAATACTCTCTTTGAAAACCTGCTTTTTCATCGCATTTGTGGGGATAATTTTAAATTGGATTATGAAAATTCTATAAATTGAATTTTTAAAAATTAATTCCATATTTGGAATAATAATAATTTATATTATCTATTAATTTCAACTTAATTTTTGACCATTATGAATAATAAAAGCTGTAAAAATTAATTATCATAGTTAAGGTTAAAACTGATTTCCCAGGGGATTAAACTAAAAACATAAGGGTTAAAATAACCTACCAACGTGTAAAAAACCCAATTTATGTCCATATTTAGACCTTATCACTTATAAGGATTTATAATGAACTATTTTGGTGGCTTTTTTCTTGATAAAAACATAGGTGTAATTGAATCTTTTCAAAAATTCAACGTGTGTCCTCTCCCCCACTTATAAAAGGCTAGCCACTCTCCTCCCCTCTTCACACTTATAAAGATTTTTTTTTTGGAAAATACAGGAAAAAATAAATTACTTAATCCCCTAACAAAATTATATATCCAATGTTTTTATTATAAATATATCCTAGGAAGGATTTTGGTGAAAACCTAAATAAGTAGTTCGAAGAAGTGGTAATGTTCTTAAATGATCATTTTTATTTTGTTTCTTATTCCACATCCTTAGAATATTATTAAAACATGATTATAAAATAACCACAATATCTTAAATATAATAATATGTTATTATTTTAAGGTAATGACCTATACCGACCTCCTCTTACTTTAAATGGAAAATAAAATTATCGATCGTGTTTACGGCGGAATATCGCCTCGTTAACATATGTAATCCATTTTCTGTCACCACATTTAAAGGAAAATTATAATGATAGATTTAACACATGTATATTATATTATTAAACTTTGGTAATTTTAATATCAATTATACCTTATTTAATTATATTCTGTTTAAAATACGATAACGTCACTCGTGTGTATGACATACTACCACCTTACGAAGCGATGCGATTCATTTTTCACTTAAAATTTAAATGAATGGTAATAAAGATAACTTTAGTGAATATTTTTTATATATATTACATTATATTTATTCTAAAAATTAATACATCACACAATTCCTTACCCTTTCACCCATTAAGGAAATTATAATGTTGCTCATGCGTACTATGACCTACCATCTCCACGAAGTGATATGATACATTCTATATATTCAAACTTCAATAATGATTATAAAAATTTACATAATGACAAAAAATAATATTTAAAACATTAATATAATTCTGTATATTATTTATATATATCCTATTCACAAGAACGAGAACTTTGATGACAAAATGTGCATGAGAAAACAAGGAAATTAACACATAAAATAATAAAAATAATGAAATATTATTAACAAACAAGTGGTAAAATGATACAAAAAGATTATATATGATATTATAAATATTAACCTGGTTATCATATAAATTAAAAAAGATCTTAAAACCATTATACAAGATGTTAAATCACATTCAACCAAAAGGAATCATGAGGTAAAGGGCTTCAACTCAATTTCCCTTCATTGAGGAATATTGTAATGTTATAACCGAAATTTATTATATATAGTGTATATAATTCTACTTTGACATGTAATATCATGATTAATTCATAATTAGTGATATTTTAAGTTTTAAGTTTTAAGTTGAATTATTTCATCCATGGGGAATCTAATATAAAATTACAAAGTGGTAAAAAATTTCATAACTCAATTTCTTTTCACTGGGTTATATTACTTCTTCATTGTCTTTGAAATTATAATATTATGCGTGTAAATAATTTTGATTATATTATGATGTATTTACAATTTTTTTATATAGATCTAAATTTTATACACATAATTGATTCATTTTTTAATTCTCACTTCAATGTTATAATCTTTGTAAGGGTTTATTTTACAATCTCATTTTAATCGAGATTGTTCATACTTGAATTCACATTAAAGGAAATTATTAGACCATTGTCTAATAAAATCATTTAATTTTATTTTAATATGATTATTCATGAATTTTTTAAGTAATAGTACCATTTTCTAACTCTTTGTTACTTAAAATGATTGAGAATATTTTTAATAAAATCCTACTTCATTTCTCTCTTTGGTTGAAAGTCCTTTTTCATCAAAATCCACATTTTCTAAAATTGTTTCCATTTATTTTAAAATTTTACAAAATAAATTTTTACCAATTTTAACCTTTTGGTTTTTTTTTGAAAGGAATATTCATGTAGTTTTCAAAATAAGGCTCGTTTTTCTTTTTCGGAAAAAGTGAAAATGATATTTGTTTTAATATGTATGACATGAAAAAAATTCTAGCCATCATGACCAATAAATGTTTTAAAAATTATTTTATAATATACAATGGTTATTTTCAAAGAAATTTTTTTAAAGTGTTTTTTGAACCATTATTTTTAAAAGGTGATTTTTAAGATGAAAATGATATTTTTCTAAAGAATTTTTTTAAATATATTTTTATGGTATTTCTATTAATAAATGAAAAAAACACTTTTATTTTACTTTTAATACATGCGGAATATGTTGTATTTATACCATACCTATTATTTCTAAGGATGTTTTATGATCAATTTGACCAAGTAAAGTATTGAAATTCACTTTTTTGATTCATTTTTAGTCATTAAATTTACCTTCAAATATTCACTTTCATATGATCATTGGACATTGAATTTTCACTAAATATGCACATTATTTATCATGTATTTGGTTATTGATTAAAATATTTATCATTTATACATATGGTGTTGTACATCGAGAGTAAATTATTTATCTAAGGAAATATTAATAAATTTTTATTATTTACTCAATACAAATATTTGATGATAAGGTAAATTTTCATGAATGAAATAAATTATTCAACTTATGAGGAATGATTTAGACATACAGTGAAGGGTGGGTCCTATAATTATATATCCCCTCCATGAATTGGTATTTTCATGAGGTGAATCAGTAAGATAAAATTAAATGGGTTTTGCGCATTTTTTTAAACTGTATTGCGAAAGGTATTAATAGTATAGGTATCATGATGCCTGAGATCATGACATCCAATAATTAGTCATTTCCTTCATTAAGAATTCAATTATTATTATTCATGATATTTTTTCAATGATATTATCCATGGATTAATTTTATTCTTATTTATTGTTTAAATGGTATGCTTGTTCAGTTATTTACCTTTCCACATTGATTATTTCTTATTTAATCATGATAGTTAAGTTATTAATTAAGTGGAATGTGTTTTTAGATATTTACCTTTCTATATTGGTTATTTCACATTGATTATTATTCATTTAATCATGATAGATTCTACTTTACATAACTCTTACTAAGAATTTTAGCTCACCCTTATTTTATTTCCTTTCCTAGGAATCCAGGATGTGTAGTATGAATGATATGCAAAGATTTCCTAGAAGGAATAATGATATTCTAAAAAAAAATTATGCGGTAATTTTTATATTCAAATGTAATATGGGAATCATATATGTTTCTAGTTTACTATGACTACTAAACTATTAAGTTCTTTGGGATGTGATTCCTTGTATCTCATTCCAATGTAATAAATTAGACACCAGCTCTAGGTTACTAGAGTCAGGTTCATTATAGTTGTTATTAGAATAAGTTTAGAAGAATCATTGGTAACTAGATTTAGGAAAAATATATTAGAGAATATAACCCTATGATAGAATTTTATGATAAGTATAGAAGCACATCCTAAAGTTTTAGTAAGGTCTCTACTATAAAACATAACTTTAACAATGTTGGCCTTTACCAACCCTAAAAAAACTACTGATAAAGGTCCATAATAAAATTAAATAATTAAAAAATATTAACAATTTTATTAATTGAATAATTATTTATAAAAATTAATAAATTGAATATACATATATATAAATTATAAATATTAATAAATAATATATATTAAATATATAGACATATAAAATGAATAAAATGAAATAATTAAACAAATAAAAATAAAAAATGAGTAAATTAATGAAAATATCAAAAATTTTATCAATTAAATAATTATTGATAAAAATGAATAAATTTAATATATATATAGATTATAAATATTAATAAATAGTGTAAATAGCCGACTTGAGTAGTCTAGAGCCGGTTCCTTACTTTAATACATTTGTACTATGAACATGCATCTGCATCCCAAAGCACTGAATAGTGTAGTAGCTTTGGAAAACGAGATACAAGCATAATTGTTACATTAAAACTTGAAATAGAAAACAATATTGAAACTATAATGGAAACACTCATAATCTCTAAGATTATCCCTGCAAGTCATTTATAATATACATCTTCACATCCTAGGGAAAAATGAAACATAAGAAAGGTGTGAGCTCTAATGCTTATTAAGGGTAATAAATACATTGAGATATATCATAAACATAAACATTAAAGAAATATTAATAACTAAAATAATATTCCATTAAAACAAAATCTTGATTATAATATAGTAGGAATAAAATCTGATTAAATAATTCCATATAAATAATCACTTGAGAATGAAACTTAACCCTATATATTCTAATATTCTAATAATCATATTTATTATCAATTAATAATATTATAATAAGGGAATTCATAATTACATACATTATAATCTTACCTTCAAGGCTTCGACCAAGACCCCATAAATAAATGGGTAAAAACCTAGTCTAGTTTGTCTCATGAGACCTACTAATGCATTGAGGGGATATAGAGGTCACCACCCATAAGTTACGAAGTCCAATACATTCCTCATATTAAATGGGTAAAACATAATCAACATATATATTCATATTAAAACTATCATATGAAATGTTAATAACTTTCCCCAAATAATAAACATAATCATAAACCATTTAGAATAATATTGAGAATGGAATCAAGATAGTACATCCCTGGTCAAAATAATCATAAACCATTCAATAAAATATGGTAGTTGGTAACATGAGATTTAAATTTTAGAAAATCATAAGATTCAATAGAGGGTGTTGAAATAGATAAAAATACTGCAATAAAATCATTGTGGAATTCTTGAGAGAAATACCTTTTTACTTTTGGAAAGAAGAGTTCTTTTGGAAAATTAATTTGTATTTTTTTATAAATATGTATATCCTAAAAAATAAATGGTAATTAAATTATATTTTATGAATATTAAAAGAATATTCATACTTAAATTTGAAAAATTAAGTGAAAACATGTAAAAAATAGTGTTTAAGAAATTTTAGAAATAAGTCACTTTGGTGCGGTTTAAGGGAAAATATAAAAGAGAATTTAAAGTGGAAAGGGAATAATTGTTTGTATAACACCACAAATGAACTAAGATATGTTTTCATGATTAAATGAGTGATTTAATAAAAATAATGTTTCCTTAAAAGAGATTATGGAGTATACTTTGAAATGGGTATGAAATTGGGAAGTACCCTTTAATTGGGCTTGTTTATCGGGAAAAATCAAGAAGGGAACCTTATAAAACAAGTATTTCCCATAAAAAAATGAACTGATATGGATACATGAGTTTGGAACATATAAAAAAATGTATAAAAATTATATAAAAATGATTAAAAATTACAATGAAGTAAAAAGAGAGAAAGCGTAACCCGAATGAAAAATGGAGGTTCGGGAAGAAACCCTTACATTATGTCAGAAAGTGTTCTGCACTTGAACTTAATGTCATGAATAATGAAATTATATTAATTAATAATTTAATTTAGAACCTATTCAACATATATTTAATTTATTATATCTATTTAGTTCATTTATTCCCTTTTTTATGGGTTATAATATTTAATTTAATCATTCAGGAGTGTTCGTTTCCTTGGCTTTCATGATTGATTCACTTGTATACATGTATGAAAGATCATGTAAAATGGGAATAGTTACCCAAAATTGAAATTATATGTTATTAATAAACTTAAAAAATATTAAATAGTCTTATATATAATTTTTTTACATATATGAGGATGATTCATTAGATAAAACATTAATGATAACCGTTTATATTATTTTGGTGTTTTTTCAATCACCACACACTAGTTTTGTTTTATTAATTATTATTATGTATATATAATGTTTATAGAACACTAAATAAGTTTTAATATATATTTTGAAATATATTTTAACCATTATAATGGTTTTATAACTATCCTTGAAGGTGATATTAGAAAATGAACAATCGTCATCCACGAAGGTGGTGAATCGACACCCCACTGAGGATGTTTTCATTTTTAGAAAAAATGTGAGAGGAGAAGGTTTTTGATGAAGAATATAATAGTAACATATTAAAATTATAGTATATATAATATATTGTAGTTATCATGCATGTTTGGATAGAGGAGGTAAGTAAAGGATAAGAAAAGAAATGAAATTAAAAGAAAATTAAAAGAACGAAAGAGGATTTTACCTCTTGAATTCCTCTCCTTGAGAACCTCCTTAATGAACTTTGAAATTGAATTTTGGGTGACACCAACAAGACCAAAAAATTTGGGGATATTATTGGGAGATGTATTGGGTAGAAATTGGATAATATTAAAGGATTTTTATGTGTGAGGAGAAGAGGTGGTGAGGGGTGTTATTTATAGTGGAGAAGAGGGGTGTTTTTGAATATTTTAATCATTAGTTTATTATTTTGGCTCAAAAATATCAAAAATATTTATTATTATGAATAAATATAGAAAATAGTTTATGTGAGTTCAAAATAATGGTGTCTAAATTATCCATACATCATCCATTACTCAATAATTCAAGTATTTAGTTAATAATGTAAATTACCGTATTTCACTATTCACCAAAAATTCAACTATTTTAAAAAAATACCAATAATCCACCCTAACCATTTTTCGACAAGTATAATTCAAAAATGGAATCCATTTTATGAAAATAATTTTCCAAATATGATAAATTTAATTTTCAAATAAAATCATTATTTATTTGAAAAATAGTGATTTTAAAATTATAACTGATTTTATGACACTTTGAAATATTAATTAAGATATCATAAAATTATCTTATAATAATAAGAAAAAAAACATTAATTTATGAATTTATTTTTTGAAAATTTATTTTATTTCAAACCATTATATTAATCATAAAATTGTAAATAAACATTGTTGTTTCACAAAAATACAAACACTTAATTTATCAATTTTAAAACACTCATTTACTTTTTCCATGATATAAATATATCATATTTTCATTTATAAGATACCCAAATTTTATTAAACTTTAATATTTGAGGTTACTATTCAAATCATAAATAGACTATTAATATAATTAAAATGACAATTTTATAAAAATCGGGATTTTTCTTTATTCACTTGAAAATAAATATTTTTAGAAAAATATAAAAATTTCACCCTGAGATAATTATGACATTCCTATTTTAAAAATGAACTTTATTTTGTTCAATATAATTTAAAAAAGTTTCAAAATTTAATTTTTAAACATGTGTGCTGTTAAAAGGCTGTAAAATTGACTTTTGGAAAATATATATTTTTTATGATTAATATTGGATTTATTCTTATCTTAAACCCATCAAACTTATTGATTGAATTTAAAAATATTTGATTAAATATGTAATATATAAATTTCATTAATATATTTCAATAATAATGATTAATTTAAGATAAAATTTCATTGTGGTCATAAATATAATTTTTTATAAAACACATCCTTTATATTCAATTGGTTTTTATTTTCAATTATAATTAATTGGTAACGAATGAATTCATTTTATAAACATGTTTAAAATATATTTTAATAATTTAATTAATCAATTTTATTCCTACCATTCTAATGGATAAGTCACAATAATAATATATAATCATTTTTTAAGCTCAACATTCTATGTAATGTAAGCTATTGAAGAAGTTAAATTTTAAAAAGATACATACCTTAAAATATTGGGTTGTTACATTCTCCTATCCTTCAATAAATTAGTTCCTCACAATTTTAAATTTCACATAAAAAATTAAAGGTTGTTACTCGAAAATTCCTTTGTGGAAATCCCATATCATGAAAGGGTTTGGAAAACTTACTCTTAAAAAGAGGGAAAGAGAAATCTGAAGGTCACCAGAAACCAATATTACAAAAATAGAATAACATTCATGAAAGTTTGGATATGGAAGAGAAATATAACTATCAAGTTCCTGATGGAGAGTGCTAGAATACATGGTCCTGAGAAATTCTACCATCAAAAAATCATAAATTTTTGATCAGTTAAAAGACCATTGATTTCTTAGAAGGAAATGTAAACATATGAAATTTTTATTCTGAAATACTTTTCCTATAGTTGAGGGTTTATTTTACTATCTAGTAAATAACATGAAAAAATAAACTTACTTGATTCCTTTCCATGTCATAATCTCATCCTTTAGTTGTGCTTCTATCTATCTCCACTTCATTTATCAAATCTAGAGATGGATATTCAAGACAATTTTTTATGCATGAAGCACTTTTGTGAATCATAATATCCACAAGTTATTCATTCATTCTTTAAATGTTTACTGAAACCAAGATGGTTAGAATAGGTTACCCAATATGATAAATCATACTTTAATCTTAATCAATAATATCCTTAATTCATTCCACAAGTAGTTAAACATAAGACCCATCCCAAATATGTATATCCAAAATCAAAGACTCCAAAATTCCCAAAATAATGTATCTCTTGTTATCAAATACCAAATATATGAATACCTTAATCATATTTAAACCTTAATGAAAATATTCAAGATTCCAATTCCTTAAAGAATAATTACTGCTGTATAACCCTTATATATCTCATGATTTTTATAACCAAAATAACATAACATAATTATTGAATCAAAAAACACAAATGATTTAATTATTCTACTTCAACTGTAGTAAAAACAAAAGCTTGGAATTGATCCCTTTAATTCTTCTAATCTATATTTCCTCAAAGCATGGGAAATTAATTTTCATAGTTCCCCATGTCCTTACATTTGAAACATTGCACATTTACGAATTATTTATTTCTCTTAGCTTCGATGGCCTGAAGGCCTTTATTTTTTATTTATTTTCGATAATCCACCTTTCAAGGGGTGAGGTGGAACCCTTACAAGGCCCGTAGGCATAATTATTACATGGCCCATATGCCTTTAGACAAATTCATTTCCCGTAGGCTTCAAAAATTACATACAACCCATACTAACTACTTGGAACTGCTCCTCCCTGGTATCTTCATTGTGAAATCAGCTCTCCACCTTCGCATGACTGTTCGGCTAGGCTTTCCCATGCATGCACAGGCTTGTCCTGATTGCAGGTTCCATACCCTATCATTTTTGAAATCTGTTTAGCTTTTTCTATGGTGAAAGCACCTTGCTCCTCCTCCTTCTGAAGCTTGTTCCTTGTAGGTTGTATAGTTTGCATCTGCACTTAAGGTGGCCTGAAGACCTTGAGGTGGCCCGAAGGCCTTAATGACCTGAAGTCCTGGGTGGCCCGAAGGCCTTAAAGGACCCGGGAACCTAATCAGAGGCCCGAAGGCTCAAACGGGGGAAATTCTCAGCTGCTACAGTGCCAAACAGTTCCTGCTACAGTTCTGCTACAATACTGCTACAGTACCTGCTACAGTACTGCTACAATACCTACTATAGTATTGCTACAATAACGAAAATTAGCCTCCGCCTGAATTTGATCCTGGGTCTCCTGGATGCACTTAAGGAGTCCTCACCAACTGGGCTGAGGCTCATGTGCTTTATTTCCCTTACAGTCATGAGTTTGGTGACCTTTCTCTCCACACTTGTAACAGAATCCCATGTTCTGAATGTTTTATTTTTCAATTTTACATATATCAAACGTGTGTTACATTGATTTCACATACATATATGTTATGAATTTTTATATACAACGCATACACACAAATATTTATTCAATTAATGAAATATTATACTGAAACACATTTACCTAATATTTATGTAATTTATTCAAATTTTAGAATATTTTAGAATTTCATTATAACATGATACATTTAATATATTATGTTTTTAATCAGTCAATTTTATTTATTTATTTTTAATATTATTAAAATTAGGTATTATTTATTCATTTTTAATATTTTTTATTTTTTATTTTTTATTTTCTTTGAATTTTATCATTTTATATTATATATATATATATATATATACTATGTTTTAGTATTTTCAATATGTATTAATATTAACTTCAATATATATTCACATTTTTTAATAATTTATATTTAATTAATAAAAATTGTCCATTTTTTCAATATTTTTAAAGTGTACTCATTTTTAATTATTCATTTTCACTCATTTTTAAAATGCCTGTATTTAAGATTATATATTCATTAATAATGTTAAAAATATATTTGTAAATAAGTATTTATAAATAAATATTTATAAATAAATATATTTATAAATGTAGATTTATTATTTTTTATAAATTTATATATTTATAATTATATTAAATAAATAAATATTATTTTTTAAAAAATTATTTATATAATTATAATTAAATAATGATAAATTTGTAATAAATTTATTTAAATAATTAATATACTATATTTATATATATATTTATTATATATGTATATGTATGTATATATATGTATATATATATATATATATATAAAAGTTGAGGCTGAAGACTTAGTTTATTTAAGGAAAGAGGCTACATTACAAAGAAAAGCAGAAAATATTTAATGCAAGGATGTACTTGGCGAGACTTGAACTCGAGACCTCATCGAGACCCATAGGGGAAACTACCACTAAACCGTACCCTAGGGGCTATATATATAATGATATAAATCTATAAATATTATTTTTTTAAAAGTATTCATATATTTATAAATAAATAATTATATATTTAAATAATTTTAAAATTGGTATAAATATATTTAAATAATGCACATATTTGCTATATTTATATTTATATTTATATTTATATATATTTATTAAATATATATATATATATATAAGTATATAAATATATATAATGATATAAATATATTTATAATTATAAAATTGAAATAAATATTTTTAAATAATGAATATATTTACTATATTTATATTTATATATATTTATTAAATATATATATAATAATATAAATATATATAATGATATAAATATATATAATGATATAAATATATATAATGATATAAATATATTTATAATTATAAACAAATAATTATAAAAATATTTATAAATTTATAAATAATATATATATATATATATATATTTAAAAATTATTTATTTAATCATAAATAAATAATTATATATTTAAATAATTATAAAATTATAATAAAAAAATATATAAATATATAAATAAATTTATAATTTTTATTTATAATTATTGTTATAAATCCTTTTATTAGTGCTAATGTTTTAGTGCTGAAATTTTTTCCTTTTATCAGCGCTAAAAAAGCACTGATAAAGATGTCTTTTATCATTACTTTTTAATTTAGCACTGATAAAAAGTATCTTTATCAACGCTTTTTTATAAGCACTGATAAAAGTATACCTGATCTATTTAAAAGAACCCTAACCGTGACTGATTTAGTCCTGATTCTCATGCTCTCACATAACTCCCCTACTGCCGGCGCTCCTCCTCTACTTTCTCTTAGACGAATCAAGGCTAGAATCCAAGGTATGTTATTTTCTTCTTTTCCTCTCTCATTGATTGCTTGTTTGGGTTCCTCGGTTTTCATTTTTACATTATTCTCAACCATGATGAACCCTACCTCTTTACTAGACACCAATGATTTCTTATGCTTCTTAATTTTGGTATGTTATTCAATGGGTGTTAAACCTTCCCATAGAGGGATTTTCATTTCTCGTAGTGGAATTGGAAGTCCAATACAGTGACAAATACAACATGATCCATTCTCACTGGCCATTTTGACTTCACATGACCTTTATGCAGTCTGATTTACCTTTACACAACACCATCCTTGTTTACTTAGCTTAGTTTCATTTTGATAGTTTTATCCTCAAAAACAATTAGTTTGGTTTATTAGATTACACTATTCCCATGTTCCTTTTAGTACAACCATTGAATTGTGTGTGGTATTCTAAGTGATTTTTTAATTTTATATACTGTACATAGTGGTCATTTTATGTCCCTTAAATATTCATGCACTATATTCCCTCCAATATCACACTTCAACATTTTCTTAGTTGCCTTAGGAATTCTAATCGGGTCCACCGAACAACATATTTGACATATAGGCAGTTGTATATTTTTTCCACCATGTACTTTATTATGTGATATATAGTGCGACTGTATAATTCATTTCATATCCCAAAACACATAATACCATTATCTAAATTCCATATATACATTAAGATAATTACAGAATACATCATCATAATATCCAATGTCTTGGATAACTAGAGATTCCTAGATATATGGTTTAAAAAAATGATACTATATATTTTTATAACAAGGTCGATAACATTTTCATAGGTGTACCATGAATGATTTATGAATTTTTACTCTTATATTCCAATATATTTATTCTCCTTGTTCACAAGAATTGAAAATTCTCTCTTTATCTTGGTCTAATCAGTAGAGGAAAGATATTTATTACAAGATGTTTTCTTAAATTACTTCACCTATATCAATTCTACTTTATGCATCAATATTACACTCTTAATAAATAAAAATCATTTATATTATTATTATTATTATAAATGATATACAATTATAATAAATTTCTCATACTATAATCAATAAATCATGAAAGTTTTCATATCCACTGAGTTAATACACAGATACATAATAAATTGATATAAGGATCCACTAAATAAAATTAATTGTTTTCCGTGATGATTTAAATGTAAAATTGTTTATTATTGGGTGAATTTTTATGTTCTACATGATTTAGGTTATTGTTTATATTATAGGATATATTAATTACTAACATGTGTTTTGGAACTCAATCATTTACTACTTTATAAATGTATTTTGGAAATAAATGAATTTATCATTATGTGTGTTATTTTTTTATTTTCACCTCATTCCAACCATTTTGTAAAATAAAGAAGAATACATCACAACATAAGTGGTAAATATTTATATCTCCAATTGAAAATTTAACCATTTTATTAGACTACATTTGTGTTTTTTAATATTCAATATATTTTTAGTAATTTTTTTAGTGGTGTTAATTATTATGAAATACTATAAATTAGTTGAAGTGATTGATTGATTGATTGATTTATATAATTTATTTTTAATGGGCTATTTTTTATAACTATATTATGTGAGTAATTTTTTTCTTATGAATGTGGAAAATTTTACGCAGATTATAGGATGCATAATTTTATTAGTAAATGAACTCATCAAGGGACCTGTTAATAGATTTATTTCATATTTGGAATGGTAATCCAAAAATCCTTAATTATAAATTTAATAACTATTTAAATAATTTTTTTTAGTAATTAGAATGTCAAATCTATTTTTTTTGGATCCAAAATAATATTTTGAATAGATACTCACATTTTGTTTATAATATTTCTAATACATGTATCATAGAGGATGAGAGAATTGTAAACTGAGAAGTGGAATCTATGAATAGTTTTTTATGATTAATAATTGGAAATAATCATGAAATTATAGTAGTTAATTTTGATTCTCATATTTTTTAGTATTCTAACATTTTTTATATATATTGTTCTAGAATGGGTGCATAATTCATGAGAATTAGAGATAATGGTTATGAAGTTGGATCATATATAAGTTATTATGAATTTGATATTGATGATAAATATATTCAAATTAAATTATTGGGAACAATAAGAATTTATACATGGTTTATTTTTCTGGGGATGTTGAAATGGTTCAAAACTATTCTAAAAATTAATTTAAATTATAGTAAATATTTTTTAGTATTTTTTTCATTTAATTATTGTGTATTAATGGTGAAAATTTATATTATGATAGTTTATTTTTGGAAGTATTTATAAAATAAGAAATATGATGATATTCTTGATACATTTGAATGTGAGTTACTATAGACATGTTATTGATTCAACAATGGCTAGGGTGAGGGTGATGTGACATTTGTGTTGTTGTTTGTTCTTCTTTATGGTTTTTCAACTGTTAGGTTTAACTAATGTATTGTGAGACCCATTATGTGGTTCTTTACTAAGGTAAAAAATTATGTTAATACTTACCCATATTTTAAATACACTTCCTAGGAAAAATGGATATGTTATACCCATTTCTTGATTTGGATGAAATAAGTACATGTGATGGTTATCCCTGAGGGATAGTCTTGGATTCTAGGGGCCTGAGGTTGAATCTTATGATACCCATGATGTGGTTATTTCTATAGAGAGATAAATAATTTTTTCTCCTCATATGATTCAAATATTAACCTCTTATTTGTGAAATTATTTTAATGTGAGAAAAAAACCATGGTATAAACTTATGGTATGATTAATATAATTTACTGGTATGAAATGAAGTTAGTTTATTTGATTATCATGGTGTCATGGTCAGTAAAAAATTAGTTGACTTACATGTGTATTTTTAGTGTTACTACTTTTAATATATACTAAAATATATGAATTGTTTTATATTTTAGGGATGCTGTCAGTATTTACTTGTTTATTTTTATAATCAAACCCTATAAATAAACATTAATGGATATAGATCTCATATATTTGAGATACAGGTGAGGGAAAATGACTAGTAACATATATTAGAGTTGTTTAAATATAGTGGGGATGAGTTGATGCTCCCATGGTTGTGACAGATACCTTTTAACATTTTGTGATGAGATTTGAAATTTTAAATTAAGATGCATTAATTTAAAAATTATTATATATACAACTATAATCCTCACCAGATTCATATCCCAAACAATTATTATTTAATTTGTTTCTTGAGACTCATCCCCCATCTCTTTTATGTTACTTGAACTACTCAGAGTAGCAGTCATCCAAAATGATCACTGGTACCTGGTATGGGATTACTACTACTTAGAGTAGTTCAAGAAACATAGTTTCATGTCTAAAAGAGATGAAGGATGATTCTCAAGGAAAAAAATTCAATAATAAATGTTTGTTAAATTAATCTTATGAGGATGATAGTTGTCTATAACCATCACCTTTGGATGAATTGAGAGGAAAACACCTACCATAGTGGAGTAATTATTTTCATAAATTCAATTACCCATTTACTTCAAAATGGATTCATGATAATCATTTGAAAAAAGAGTATGAAGATAGAGTTAAAGAGTTTATAAAGTTTGAAATAGAGAATGAATTTGACCCTTCTCAAATCCTCCATCCGTGTTTACATTGTTGTTATTCAATAAAAATTAAATGTTTGACTACTCATGCAAATAATGTATTCTTCACATGATGATATTACCAATCGCGAGGAAGAAAAAACTATTTCTGATGAAACTACATAATTATTAAGGGATCAATAGCATGTTGATGTAAGAAAACAACAATGACACAACACCACAATGTTGAATAAAATTATCAAGGTAAGAATTTTGAGTATAAAATTTGTGGTTGGTTGGAATCAACACATCCAACCTATTGAATTCAACAAGTCAAATTTCACTACTTTTGTTGGGGTCACAATGAGGATGAATGTTCAAATTGATATTGATTCATAGATCCACATTCAACCTGTAATGAAGGAAATTATTTGGAATGATCTAATGGTAATGTTATGATATACTTTCTCTATTTTACCAAGAAATTATATAATGAAACTTTGATTTAATTTTCATTATTGCTTATATAATTCATTTATTTTTGAATATTTCTGTAATTTGTTTTCTTAATGGACACTAGAAAATACCATAGAGGCTTCCAGACTCTTCTTATAAAGTTATATATTAGGGATGCTGATGGGAAAGTAAATCCCCACCCACCAGTTAGTTATGCACATATTATAAGTTAGGAAACATGGAATGATTTTCTCAATCGCCATAATGAGAAATAATTTCAGGTGCATTACAGTCGATAATATATTATTTAAAATTATTTATTTTATCCAATTTGATTAATTTTTTTTAATTTATGAAACAAAAAAAAGTGTTGAAAATAAATAATGTTCATCAAAACCAATGTTCCCCTATCACAAAGCAAGGATGAGGTACGCTTCACTAGAGAAGAAATTAAAATGTATTTTAAATAAAAAATAAAAGTTTTATATGATATGAAATAACATATGTTCCTTTGTTTATATTTATATTGATGAATTAAAATCTGAATCCACTTTTATCTCACGTCATGTTCTATGGAAGGAGGCTCATGTAAATAAGGAGTGTAAACTAGTTGATGAAAACATAAAAATAGTATGGAAAACTTGTGTAAGTATGACATAATTGTAATTTGTTATATATTATAATAGTATTAAATAAAAATATCTATTTATGTTCATAATTTTTATATGGTTTAGGCACAATAATTGGTAGCGACCATACCAAAAAAAACTACTTTCAGTAGATTTGAAGCATCCAGAACAATATGTCCGTGTTAGAGGATTAGATTTTGGTGTGTATCCTAAAACATATTTTGAGAAGATAAAACCACATTAAGATATATATAATATGTTGAGATGGTTTCAGACACAAATAGACCCATTGAAAGATATTATTGTTTGGTCGTGTTTGGTATACCAATGTATAATAAATCATCAAAGAGAACTGGTATTGGAACAAATATCTACACATGAACCAAATAAACCCACTAGATTTGAGTCTAGTCATTCCCCCAACTATATACCATACCTGAGGTAATCAATTTTTTTCATTATTATTTATCATAAATTTGAACCAACAATTTTTGATAACTTTATATTACTAAAATTCTATAGGGTGTAGTTGTATGTGATTTGTATCCATCAACACCCATGCACCACCTTTTTGTGTGGATTATAGTGTATAATATCCAAAGAGAAAAGATACACTATAAAGAACTCCCAAAAGATCACATGAGAGTAGGGATTGAGGTAGCTCATGATCCAACTTCTGAGTTTCCTATTACACTTAACGATCTAGATATTACAATGGTAAATGATGCCATTGGAACTTTCGTAGCATGGTCGTATAATATTAAAAAGATATATGAGGTATGTATTTAACATGTTTTTTCATGTTAAAACCCATTAAAAATTGATGAAAAAGGTCTGAAGCGAGGTATGATATTACATATGGATAAATCAATGGGGAAACTGAAGGTCAGATCAAGAAAATCTAGTGAATCGACCAAGAAATCAAAATGACCTTCTAAGAGTAGCTTATTACTTCGATTTCCAGAGTAACATTTATTATGATTACAACATCATGTAGAGAACATATTTAAATATGTAAATATATATTGCATTCCATATTAAAAATAAATATATGGAACTTTTATGATAGACGTAATTGGTTTTGAGACTATAAATGAGATTCTCAAGCATGAATGGCTGGGTGTATCAGTTGTGAATACATATATAAGGTAATTTTTCATAATGTGTATATACAAATGGTGGGATAATATATTTATTAAAGTTTGTAACTATTCTTATTTTCTACATGAATTTATATTACTACTATATAAAGAAAAAAAATGTGAAGTATAATTTGGATTCATTAATCCTTGTATCATTTCTA
The DNA here is from genome assembly GCA_963277665.1 of Viscum album. Taxonomy (NCBI): domain Eukaryota; kingdom Viridiplantae; phylum Streptophyta; class Magnoliopsida; order Santalales; family Viscaceae; genus Viscum; species Viscum album. Next base: position 904,870,414 of record OY728151.1, read on the forward strand.
CCATAAAACTTACTTTGGATAATGAAGAAATTGAGAAGAAAAGAGATAAGATACTCGAAGATTTTGAGAAAAAAATATCAGAATAAAGACTCTTTTTGATGACTACAATACATAGGTAAAACTCTACAATCTAATCATATAAAGTATATTTTTAATTTTTGCATCACTTATTTGTTTTTTTAGATAACATTAGAAGATGATCATTATCAATCTAGATACCCCAAATATTTATTTTTTGGATCCAATGCATGGATATACAAAAACCTGACCACACATGATGTGTATTGTGAAATTGTAATACACTTAAATCTATATTTTATATATAAAATTCAAATTATATATTTTAGTAAATTTTTTAACAAGAATTTTTTATGATTGGGCGGTCGCTAAATATAGGCTAAATCATTTAATGAAGCCATTTTCTAAATAGATAAATCCTATAGATTACTAAAAATGGAAACATATTAAGGTATACATAGAAATATTTAACTATAAAATTATACATCTAAAAATTTACTTATTTTTTTCAATGTTTTTGGAGTGTCTGAAGAAAGATAATAGAACCGATTATGGATATTATGTTTTAAAATTTTTGAGTGAGATCATAAAGCATGAAATGATCATAATTAACCAAGAGGTAATTTTTGAAGGTAATTACAATCTAATTAAATATATTTCTTAAACTTTTATTTGTCTATATTTTCTTAGTACTATTAATATTTCCAACAACTTTCATACTCAAAATAAGAAGTAAATTTGTTTAGATATGAGTGGGAAATGTACATATTGTTAGAATGTTTTTTGACAAAAAATTTAGGTGATTACCTATTAAGTTTGTGATCAAGTATAATCTAAGACCTTAGAAATATATTTTGGGTGTAAAGAATTAGTATCTGAATGCTTATATATTATTTTTTATCTGTTTCTCAAGGAGAAGTATAATGGATAAAATTAATTGGTTTAAAATCATTGACCTACAAACAATAAAATTGTTGGTAAATAGTAGAGACGTAGGCAGAGGTGGAGGTAGAGTTGGAGTCGGAGACCGATGTAGAGGAGGATCAAGAGGCAGATATTGAGGTAGAGACCGAGTTAGAGGTAGAGAGGAAGCATTGGATTACAAACAAATTTTTTTGGTCAATGGAGTAGAATGAGGATCATACCAAGGTTGTGTTTGAGAATAATTTTTAAAAGAGCGTATAACACTTGTCACTTAAGATAAGAGACATTTTTCACGAATTTCTGGTGTCGTATTGAGAAAATGATTTTCACCACTTGTTTTAGTTATTTAATATAGAAATTTAAGTGGAGGTTTTTTCAGAAACAAAACAAACACCACTTATTTTTTTAAACTGATTATCATAGGCTACAATTTCTATTATCACATTCCAAGTACTATCAAATATTACTGAAGTGTGAAAGAAACCCCTCACCAAGAACAAACTGAACAATAACGAAAATATAGATTCAGTTTCTTTCCCAGGGATTCTCTACACTACAAATAAAGGGTTTTAGTAATGGATATAATAGTCACTTGAGAGTCATAAAAGACCAATCCATTCATTAAGCATGCATATAATCCATCTCAAATGTTTGAATAAATATTCTTGTAATCCACCACTAAATCTAGAAGGTGTATGAGATAACTATGGGAGGACTACTAGTATCAAGAGATTATCGTCATCAAGGACATATTATGTCAAAGGAAACATTACATCAAATGAAAATAAAATTCCTTATGAATAATTCCCTAAAAATAAAAAACCTGCTTTAAATTAAATCACAAAGCATTGAAAATCTGAAAGAACACCCCTTTGAAGAAGAATCTAGTAGCTTGATCCAAAATCTCTAAAAAAAATTAAAAAATACAAAACTTCATTAACTAAATCATGAATTTTCATAAAATAACAATATAGTCGTTTCGCTTTTTTGGGTGGTGGAATTATTTGGGTTATTCAATCATCAATAAGATGTATGATATAATATCAGAAAATTTTGTTAAATCAATAAATGTAACATTCATTATGCATGAGAACATTCATTATGTAAAATGATCTATGTTCACAAGCTTATTAATAAAATAATAATCATCATTATCAATAAAAAATACATGAGAATAGGGATATTCCCATTTTTATGAAAACATAATTATGATGTTATATTAAAGTTTATCATCACCTAGAATATTGAAAAGGATATACTAATATATATCAAAATACAAGAATACTTAATGGATGAACTGGATTTTAGTGTCATTTGATATCATAAAGAGCTATATTAATTTTTAATACTATCAAAAATGGGTACACAATTTATAATAGATTTTAGTGTCTTTTAAAAATATATAATGGGTGACACTAAATTTTATTCCATAAAATAAGGTAAATGGTTTATCATGGAGTTTTTACTCTATATGATGGTGAATGGGTTAGATATATTTTATTATGCTCCATAAAAACTCATATGTAAATATTTTTTTTAATCAATTAATGTTGATCGGTTTACACTAATGGTAAATATTTTATAGGAATACATGATTTCTTCAAAAAGGACGATTCACTCCTGTACTAGGATCAGGCACTCAACAAGGATGATTAACTCATGATAATGAACTTATCTTTTTATTCTCCAATTCATTCAATATTATGGGTTATCAAACTATAATATTGTTAGATAAACCAGAGTGTTGAATGCATTATAGGATAAAAATACATAGTGGAATCAATTATACTGTAAATAAATACATGGTGTACTTGGTATGACTCAAATTGTGTGGTTTCAATTTAAAATTGACATTTTAATAATGTATTATTTCATATTTATGTTTAATTTATTTCTTTATAGTATTACTAATATAAGAATTGTTTTATTTTACAAGTGGATTATTTTGATATATTTGTGGTGGTTTGTTCAAATCTACTTATGCTCATGAGATATTGGACTTCAAGGATGTAACTGAGATAACAAAAAGAAAATGGAACAGTAATGTATACAACCATTATGAAATGGTGAATTCATACTACATATTTAGTTAATTTTATCACCAGTTTATCTGATATTTTTTAGTTAATTTCCTTATAATTTTTATCTCATATTTTTTTACATATCTTTTAAGAATTCGTATTTTTCCTTCAATCATCTGTAATAAGCTAGAAAATATAGAACCTGGTAATTTTGGATGAGGCATTTAAGGAATCTTGTGATTTATTCATCCATCCAAATAGAACATTTATTTATTTTATGTCTTGGTGAATATGGTTAAAATAAAAACATACATCACATACTCAATCATCTGCACCTCAATCCGATGCACGGTGTGACCAGTATGACTCAAAGGGTATGTTTTTAGTTTATAATTTACATTTTAGTTAAAAACACACATCACATATTAAAAAACATTAAAAAACATTAATATTGTTTTTATAATTTATAAAAATAATCCATAAGTCATTTGTGACATGTAGTATTCAACCACACCTCAATTTGATACATGATGTGCTTGGTATGACTCAAAGTGTCTGTTATCTATTTAAAATTGATATTTATGTTCACAAAACATCACTCACTAAAAACAAAAAAAACATGATTTTATTGTATTGATAATTTTGGGAAATTATTCATAAGTAATTTTTGATTTATAGGAATCAATCTCGCATAAAACTGGCACACATTGTGACTATTATGAATCAAAGTCCATGTTTCCAATTTAAAATAACATTTTAGTAAAAAACACAGGTGATGTACTCAAAACTGAGAAAACACGTTCATATTATTTTTATACTTTATGAAAATTATCCATACGTCATTTGGGATGTGTAGGAATCAACTGCATCTCAATCCACCACATGAAGTGACTATTATGAACCCAAGGGCATCATTTTATTTAAAATTGACATTAATTTTACTGAAAATGAAAACTGACATACTCAAAATGAAGAACACATATTCGTATTATTTTTATACTTTATAAAAAATGATTCATAATTTATTTATGACATGTATGAATCATCCTTAACTCAATCTGATATAGGATGTGCCCGATATGACTCAAAGTGTTCATTATCAGTTTAAAATTGATATTCTAATACAAAAAAGTCTCACTTAATGAAAACTAATAAAAAATAATTATATTATCTTTATAATTTATGAAAATGATTCATAATTCATTTTTGATGTGTAAGAATTAGTCTCATATGAAACCCATACACGATGTGACTGGTATGACTTAAAGTGCATGTTTATGGTTTAAAATGAAATTTTAGTAAAAAACACAAGTGGTATAATCAAAACCAATGAAAAAAATTTGTATTGTTTTTATTCTTTATGAAAATAATACATAATTTATTTTATACATATTGGAATCTTAAACACCTTAATCCAATGCAAAGTGTGACCAATACGACTCCAAGTGTATCTTTTTATTTAAAATTTACATTAACTTTAGTAAAAAGGACTACTAACATACTCAAAAATAAGAAAATGAATTTGAATTGTTTTGATACTTTAGGAAAATGATATATAAGTCATTTTTGACATGTATGAATCATCCAAACCTCAATGAGATACAAAATATGCTTGGTATGACTTAAAGTGTCCGTTATCAATTTAAAATCTACATTTTAGTTCAAAAAGTGTCACTCATTGAAAACTAAGAAAACACACTTTTATTTTCTTTATAATTTAGTAAAATGATTCATATTTCATTTATGAAATTTTGGAATCAATCTCATGTCAAACCCACACAAAATTTGACTGGTATGACTCAAACTGCATGTTTCCAGTTTAAAAGGACATTTTATTAAAAAACAAAAGTGGCATTCTCAAAACTAATAAATCACATTAATATTATTTTTATACTTTAGTAAAATTATACATAAGTCATTAGGGATGTTTAAAAAAAACCTCACCTCAATACGATGCATGGTGTGGCCGGTATGACTTAGAGTACATATTTTTATTTAAAATTGACATTAATTTTTCTAAAAAAGAATACTGACATACTTAAAACTAGTAAAATACATTCATATTGTTTTTATACTTTAGTTAAAATGACAAATAAGTAATTTTTGATATTTATGAATCAACCACACCTCAATGTGATACATAATGTGCCCGATATGACTCAAAGTATCTGTTATCAATTTAAAATCGACATTTTAGTTCTAAAAGCGTCAATCCCTGAAAAATGAGAAAACATTCTCAGAATATCTTGATAATTTATAAAAATGGTTCATAATTTATTTTTTACATATAGGAATTAGTCTCACATCAAACCCAATCACGATGTGACCGGTATTACTCAAAGTGCAGGTTTCTAGTTTAAAATGACATTTTAGTAAATAACACAAGTGGCATACTCAAAACCAATAAAATGCATTAGGATTATTTTGGTAATTTACTAAAATAATATATAAGTCATTTGAGACATTTAGTAATAATAAGAACCTCAATGCAACACATGATGTGACCAATATGACTCTAAGTACATCTTTTTTATTTAAAATTGACATTAATTTTTGTAAAAAAGACAACTGACATATTCAAAACTGAGAAAAATTATTCAGATTGTTTTGATACTTTATGAAAATGATCCATAATTAATTTTTGAAATGTATAAATCATCCCCATATCAATCCGATACATGATATACTTGGTATGTATTAAATTTTCGGTTATCAATTTAAAATTGATATTTTAGTTAAAAAGTGTCCCTTACTGAAAACCAAGAAAACATACTCCAATTATCTTGATAATTTAGGAAAAAAATTCATAATTCATTTTTGATTTGTAGGAATCTGTCTAAAATAAAACCCACACATTCTATGACTGGTGTGACTTAAAGTGCATGTTTACATTTTAAAATGACATTTTATTAAAAAACACAAGTGATATACTCAAAAAATATGGAAACACATTCATATTGTTTTGATACTTTAAGAAAATAATCCATAAGTCATTTGAGACATGTATGAATCATCCTCACCTCAATCCGACACACGATGTGACCAGTATAAATCCAAGTGCATCTTTTTAATATATAAGTGTCATTTTAGTTTAAAACACGCATCACATTTCCAAAACGAGGAAAACGAGCCTAGATTGTTTTCTCATCATTCTATCTACAATTACTTAATTAATTTCCTTATCATTTTTATCTGATACTTATTTAGTTAATTTCCTTGTCTTTTTATCTATATTATTACTAACATAAGAATTGTTTCCTTATATAGGTGCATTATTTTTCTCGAGTAGGGGTGGTTTGTTATTTTATATTGGTTTTTTTTCTCTATAATAATGTTTTTTCTTGTACTTGTGTTGTAAATTTTAATTCATTTAAATTCTGTATTTTTATATGATTTTTCTAGTTTCTGGTGCTGCAACGTGCTATTATAACACACTATAGTATGCCCTATTTCTGGTGCTTCAGCGTGCTGTAACATTACACTTCATTATGCCCCTTTATTATCCCTACTAAATGTGATGATAAAGGCCTAATTTATTAGTGCTTCTAAAAGTGTTGATAAAAACATAGTAATTTTAATCGTTCCATTGTAGTCAACACTTCTTTAGCGCTAATAAAGGAATATTCTAGCATTGTTAAAGGCCTATTTAGTAATAGTGGGTAAAGATTATGTGTTTTTTCTTAGGAATACATACTTACCAGGATACTATAAGTGGATGTGGTTCAGGTATAAATGTTCCTAAGGCTAAAAAATCTGAAAAAAGAAGATATACCTTCACTCAATCATTACCGGGTACATGAAAATGGGTCTTATTATGCACCTGGTGTGACACTCATAGGGGATATTCTTTGGATAATTCACATTTTCTTTACAAACCATTATTAAGGATTTGAATAGATGATGAGAATGAATGACTTAGGTTAAACCTATGGTGTCTTAGATTGAAAAAAAGGTGTCGTGATTTAGATATCCTATAAATGATTATATGGTTTTCCTACTATGATTATTATTTCTCACACTATAATTTTTAGTTTTAGTCAATAAATGAAACCTGAACGAATCATATTAACAATGAATATGAAGGAAAATTTTGTGACTGTGAGAAACCAAATGGAATTATGACTAAAGTAAAAGATATCATGATTATTCCTAATCAGTGATACCTAAATATGATTAACAACCTATACCTTAAACAACCCTCACACTCACTAAATAAGAGAATGATGGAGTTCTCTAAGAGCTCGAGCAATGGATACTAGAAAGGAAAAAATGTTTGATTTTCTTAATGTTAGAAATGTGTAAGGTGACACCTAGGAAAGTGACTCAAAGGAATGGTAAAATGTTTTATCTGTGTAAAATAAGGGAATAAAGCGATGAATTGATGAGAAAAAATGAAGAGTATGATGGAAGGAAATAAATCCCATCCTAGGGATCCATTTATAATACATCGTCTTAAATGTGGGGAACCTGAGCATTATCCGAGTCAATTACCTATTCAAAAGGTTAATACCTAGAATGAGGAAGGACCTATGTTAAAGTAAAATAGATGAAGTATTTATATATTGGGATTCAGTAATTAGATTTTAGAAGAATTTTTACCCATGGTATTTAGTTTATAAGATTCATGAAACATCAAAAGATTTTGTTAAATTCCATATGTATATATGTATTAATTAACTTAAGAATTATGGATACCATTATGGGTTTATTAGTTTACGATTGATCATAAGTTAAAAGTTTTAAAAAACTCTTTTAGGTTTTATGTAATGGGAGTCTACTAAGATTAAGTAAATTTTGGGTGACATTTTTGAGAATATAACCAATTGGTTTAGTATATGTTTTAGTTAAAAATTTATTTAAGGAAGAATTACCTTACTATTTTGTAAATAATTTTAAAGGTATTGGTAAATTTTAGGGTTTATCTTATCTTTTATGCTGAATTAATTATGGGTTATTTAACTTTTAGAATTTTATATTAATTATATTAATATAGTTTTAGAAAAAGGACAACCCGCATACTGAGTGACAACCCATCGCATCCAGAAAGGATGCTGGGTTTGAACCAATAACTGAAGGTTCATAAGGGTTTAATGCCTACCATTGGACTACGTGATGTTCTGGTTAATATTTCATTTTTTTCACTAAAAAAATTGATTAATAAATATTAACGATGAACCAGGGGTGTTACTGTTGAGATTTAAAGATTAATATATTATATTGGATAACTTTTTCTAACCATATTGGTTTTGGAAAATAATTACATATAGATAGAAATACATGTCACTCTTTATTGATATTACGATATATTAAAAGTGAATTTTAGTGCTCTAGGCATAAAAAATTAATATTTGGATATTCATTTCTTAGAGTAAGCAATGAATGGGAAATTTATCAAGGCATAACCAAAGGATTAAATTATGATTATAAAATAAAGAGATATCAAGTAAGTATATTTAATTATATTCAAACTGTAAAAGAAATAGAAAAATTTAGGAAACAAATATTAAAACAAAATTTTATCCTATTACCATTATATATGATGAATCAAATTTTATTTTAAATCATCACATATTTAAGGTTTTTAGGTCCTTAACTTTACATTGATCATTCACTTTATTGTGATCAATGACCTTTATCACTCTCTTTAATTATTTGATGTTTTCTTATATATCAATATCTTCAATTTCTACCAATATTATTATACTTTGAAACCTACTTATATGTTATTACAGATGAAATTCTTACTTCCCTTTCTCTCTTATTAAGATGATGTTTTATTAACTATTTTACCTGAGTTTTTTAATAATAGTATTTCGAAATATCAAACCCTTGATTATTGAGATCAAGTTTAAATTGTCAGGAAAAAATTTATTTAAGGTGGGGAGAATGTAACACCACAATATTTTAAAATAATATAGTTGGATTAGTTAGTATATGCGATACACAACCCTGAGTTTAAACAACCTGTGAAATATATTTCTTTAAATTTAATCTCTTTGATAGTTTGTAGAACACACAACCCCAATCCTAAATGAACCATAATATAGTATAACTTTATAACCTATCCATTAAATTAGTGGGTATGAATTGTACTAATTAAATTATGAATAATATTTTTATATCTTTATTAGAAATAAAATATGAACCATTTAAAATAAAAAGAAATATTTTCTGAAAAATTGTATTTTTCTAAAAAACTATTTAGTCACGCTTTGCGCACATAATTTCGAATTGATTTTTACCAATTTTATATTTTTATTTACAAACTGATTTTTTTTAAATAATAATATCAAAAATTACCTTAGGTTTATTTTTTTTTGTATTTTTCTAAAATGTTTTATTTTTTGATGAATAGTGAATAATATTGATTTTTATTGAAAACTGTCTTTTTGTTTAAAGAATTTGCAAGGTTAAATTATATTTTAAATTGGTTTTAAAGTAAAATTAGTTCCATTATAATTCAATTTAACTAATTTATGTCATTTTAATAAATTTAATATTGAATGTTGATATTAAAACCTTCTATATTTATGAGAATTTTCTTTTTGGATACCTTCTTTTTTCCTTACGTCTACGGGTATAATTTTAAATTTTATTATGCCAATTTTTTGAATTGAATTTGTAAAAGTGAATTCCATAATTATAATTATAAAATTTATATTATATAATAATTACAATTTAATTTTTGACCATAATGAATGGTAAAATTAGTAAAAATTAATTATCGCGGTTAAGGTAAAAACTGATTTACTGAGGGGATAAACTAATGAGATAAGGATGAAAATAAAATAAAAAATTATAAAAAACACATTTTTAGGACATATTTAGGCCTTATAACATATAAGGGTCTAGAATAAACCATTTTGGAGGCTTTTTGGAATGATAAAAACATGGTTGTAATTGAATCTTTTCAAAAATTCCACGTGTGTCCTCTTCCCAAATTATAAAAGGCCACCCCTCTCCTCCCATATTAACACTTCCAAAGAAATTTGGTTCATAAAATTCCTACCAAAATCTCCTCCTTACCCCCTCCTAAAGTTCTATTGCCCTTTTTTGACCAGAAATCCAACCTAGGAAGGATTTTGGTGCAAACCTAAATAAGTTGTTCATAGAAGTGGTAACATTCTTAAACGAGTGTTTTTACTTTATTTTTTCTTACACATCCTTAAAATATCATTAAAATATGATCATATAATAACCTTATTATATTAAATATACTTATATTTTATTATGTTAAGGAAATTACCTATATCTATCTCCTATTCCATCAAATGGGAAATGAAACCATCGATCGTGCGTATGATGGACTACAAACTAATGAAACGATGTAATTTGTTTTCCAACACCACCTAGATATAATGGTGTATTTAACACATGTATATTATATTTATGATATTATTATACTTTTAAAATTTAATATCACATATATCTTCTTACATTCCATTCTATTTAAAATATAATATCGTCGCTCGTGTGTATGACATACCACCTTATGAAGTGATGTAATTCATTTTTCACTTATGAATTACATGAAAGATAATAAGTATAAATTTAGTGAATATATGTGATATATATTAAATTATTTTTATTATATAAAAATAATATATCACCCACTTTTTAACCCTTTCTTCCATTAAAGAAATGACAATGTCGCTCCTACGTACGTACGACCTACCATCTCCAAGAAGTGATGTGATCCATTCTTCGTGTTCAAATTTCAATAATTATTATAAAAATTTATGTAATGAAAAAATTATATTTATATCATTAATATTATTCTTCATATTATATATACATATCCTTTTCACAAGAACCATAACTTTCATGACAAAATGTGCATGAGAAAACAAGACAATTAATGCCCGAAACATTGAAAAAAATAAAATATTTTTTAAAAAAGTATGGTAAAATAATATAAGAGAATAATATATGATATTATAAATATGAATATGGTTATTATATAAATTAATAACATTATTAAAACCATTATACATGAGGTTAAATCATGTTCAATGAAAAAGAATGTTGAGGTAGGCGACTTCTTCTCAATTTCCCTTTATTGTGGCATATTGTAATGTTATGCACCAAATTTATTTTATATAGTATATATACTACGAATTTGACATGTAATATCACGATTCATTAATAATTCATTGTATTTTATGTTTAAATTTGAATTTTTCATCCAATGTAAATTGAATTGAAAATTACCAAGTGGTAAATAATTTCATAACTAAATTTCTTTTCATTGGGTTATATTACTTATTAATTATCTGTAAAATTATATGATTATGTGTGTAAAGAATTTTGAATATATTATGTTTTATTTCCACTAGTTTTATGTGGATTTAAATTTGATACAAATAATTTATTCAATGATTAATTATCACTTCAATGTTATGATCTTTTTAAGGGTTTATTTCATAATATCAATTTAATTGGGATTGTTTACACTTAAATTACCATTGAAATAAATTATTTGATCACTATATAATAAACCATTTTAATTTTAATCACTTATGTTTAATCATGATTTTTTCATGTAACAGTACCATTTTACACTCATTGTAACTTAAAAATAATGAGAACATATTTTTAATTAAATATGACTTCATTTATCTATTTGATAAAAAATAAATTTTCATCAAAATATATGTTTTCTGAAAATGATTTCAAAAATGTTTTTAAAAATTTAAAAATTATTTATTATTTAATTTTTTACTAATTATAAATTTTTACAGTTTTTTTGAAAGGAATCTTCATGTATTTTCAAAACAAGCCCCATTTGGATTTTATCAAAAAAGTGGAAGGAATATTTGTTTTAATGTGTATGAGATGAAAAAAATTTACAACCGTCATGACCACTCAATATTTTAAAGATTATTTTATAATATTAAAAGTTTATTTTCAATGTTTTTTGTGAACCTTTACTTTTAAAAGGTGATTTTCAAGTTTAAAAAGATATTTTCCTCAATAAAGTTTTAAAGATCTTTTTATGGTATTTATATTCATCAATGATAATAACTATTTATTTTTATTATAATACACTAGGAATATATTATATTGATACCATACTTATTATTTATATGGATGGTTTATGATCATTTTGGAAAAGGAAGGTATTGATATTTACTTTCATGATTCATTTTTGTAGTCATTAACGTTCTCTTGAAATATCCAATTTCTTATGATTATTGGACATTACATTTTCCCTAAATATTCATATTATTTATCCTAGATATGTTTATTTCTTAAACATTATATCATTTATACATAGGGTGTTATAAATTGAGATTTATTTTTTATCTAGGTAAATATTGATAAATCCACATTCTTTACTCAATACAAATATTTGATAATAAGACACGTTATTCATGAATTAAATTGATTATTAGATATATGAGGAATTATTTGGACATGTAGTGATGGGTGAGGCCTGAAATTATATATCCCCTCAAGGAATTGGTAGTCTCACGAGGAAAATTAGTTAGCTAGAATTAAATGGGTTTTTACCCATAGCTTTAAACTATCATGTGAAAGGTCTTGATAGTAGATGTAACATGATGCTTGATATTATGACATCCAATAATTAATAATTTACTTAATCAAGAATTAAATTATTATTATCCATGAGAATTTTACAATGATATTTTCTATAGATACATTTTATTCTCATTTATTGATTAAATGACATGTTTTTTTAGTTATTTACATTTCCATATTGATTATGCCTTATCAATTCATGATTGGTAGGTTATTTAAATTGAATGTGTGTTCAGTTATTTACCTTGTCATATTAATTATTATTTATCTATTTATGATAGCCATGTTATTTAAATGGAATATGTGTTCAGTTATTTACCATTATATATTGATTATTCCTTATCTATTCGTGATAGTTATGTTATTTAAATGGAATGTGTTTTTAGTTATTTACCTTGCCATATTAATTATTACTGATCTATTAATGATAGTTAAGTTATTTAAATGGAACATGTGTTCAATTATTTTCCATACAATATTTATTTTTACTTATCTAATCATGACAGTCAAGTTATTGATTAAATGGAATGTGTCTTCAGATATTTAACTAGCCATATTGATTATACCATATTTATTATTCTTCATTTACTCATGATATATTCTCCTTTATGTAACTCTTACTGATCATTTGAGATCACCCTTATATTTTTCCATTCATAGGAATCTAGAAAGTATACAATGAATGATATGTAAGGATATTCTTGAAGAAATAATTATATTATAAAAAAATATGTTGTAATTTGTATATTCAAATGTAATATGAAAATCTTGTATATATCTACTTTACCAAGATTAATAAACTATTCGGTCCTTTAGGATGTAATTTATTATATATTATTCCAGTGTAATAAAGTTTACATTGGATTTGGGTTACTAGAGTTGGGGACATTACATAAAACTCATGAGATAAATATGCTATATTTGGACCTGATTTAATGTTCATATGGACCTGGTTTCATGCCCATAAGCTAATATGTGAGCCTAGTTTCATGTCCATAAGTGTATTTGGGGACCTAATTTCACATATTTAACTTAATGAGTGAACCTATTACTATCAATACATGTTCACAATGTTATAATATTATCCCAAATTACTTTATGCATTATATGCTGTCATAGCTTATAATTTATTATTCATGATTCCACAATTTATGACTTTTGTCATTTTTATGACTAATACTTATTCCATGAATCATGATTAAAGATATTTAATTGATTAGGTATGAATTTATTATTCTATGATCATTTTATCATACCATTATGCTCACGTATGTACATTTATTGATATCTTCTATTTTTACCCTTACTAAGCATATAAGCTCACCCTTATGTTTTCTTTCCCCATATTTTAATGGAAGGTTATAAGTATGTTATGTCTATAAGGGTTTTGAATAAGAACATTATGGGATATTTTGAATATTATTTGTAAAATAATATGTTTATGTATCTATTTTCCAAAGACACTAATCCTTTACAGTTATTGGGCATGTATAATTGTGTTTTGAATTGAATATTTATCTAAATTGTGTAATATTTATTTATGTTGTACTTAGGACACTTTAGTTTGTATCATAATAGAGTTTAATTATTTTTGGAGATTATATTATGAGGAATATTTGGATATAACCTAATATAACCTATATTTAACTTAAAGTGATATAGGATAAACCTTAACTGTCATAACATGATAATAATTTTTCATTATTTTGGACACCCTAAGAATGATTTTCATGATTATTTGATTTCTCACTTTTCTTATTGTATCTTGATGACTACACTATGATTTTTGGTTTTAGTCAATGGATTGAACTAAAAGGAATTTGGTAATGACTAATGTTATGGACAATGAAATAACATTACTCCCAATAAACCAAATTAAATGAGACATGGAATGAAAAAACTTGTGATTATGCCTATCTAGCTTCCATGATATATTATTAACAACCTCAACTTGGGTGAGTTTACTAATACACCTAATAATATAAAAATAGAGTTTCATATCGATCATGGAGGAAAGAATATTCAACTTACTTCATGTCACAAATGTGGGAAAAACACATAGGGAAATGTCTTAAAATAATTAAAGTATGGTTTATATGTGGAAAATAGGGTAATTTAAAAAAAATTCTTGAGGAAAAATGAAGACTTTAATTGTGTAAAATTAAGTTCATCCTAGGTAACCATTAACAGTTTAGTTTATTATTTGTGGGGAACTTGGACATTATCCAAGTTGATGCCCTAATCCAAGGGCTAAATCCTAGATCTAGGAAGGGACTATGCTATGCCAATCATTAAAGTGGATTATGGTGGTCAAGGGCCACATATCCTTCACTCCAGAGTTGGGGATTACATGTTAATGTTTATAAGAATGTGACATTTAAAAATATTATTATTTTTCCTTTAGTGGAATTTGATGTGATTTTGGGCATGGATTGGCTCTCTATATATAGATCCCATATCAATTTCCAAGGAAAGGAAGTCATGTTTTATATTATGAATCATCCTATGACCATCCTTTAATGAGAGTATGAATATATAATTCTAATGGAAGTTACTTCCATTATATGGGTCTTATTACCTATTTAAAAGGGATATTTATCTCAAATGGTTGGGGATAAACTTAACATAAATGATATGATAATTGGTCAGGATTATACTAATGTATTTCTTGAATATATTCCTAGTATTCTCCCAAATTTTGAAGTTGAGTTTTCAATAGAACTCATACTTGGTGTTGTACCTATATCAAAGACTCCATATAGAATGGTCTCGATTGAGTTGTAAGAATTAAAGAAACAACTCTAAAAAAATTATGATAATGGATTTATAATCCCTATTACATCACCATGGCATAAAACTATTATTTTTTTAAATAAATATGGGTAAATACATCTTTGCATTGATTATCGAGAACTTAATAAGATCACTATTAAGAACAAATATCATATACTCTATATTGGTGACTGGTTTGATCAACTGCATGGAGATCAATAATTTTTAAATATTGAACATCATTTTGGATATCATCAATTGAGTGTCAATAAGGAAGATATACCAAAGTCATCCTTTCATATGAGGCGTGGTAATAAGAATATATTGTAATTTCATTTATAATTACCAATGATCTTGATATATTCATGGATTTAATGAATATAGTCATTAGATATTACCTTCACCAGTTTGTGGTAGTATTGATTGACTATATTTTTAAACATTCTAAGAGAAAGGAAGAGGATGAAGAACATTTGAGGATTTTGCTGAAGACCATGTGGAAGGAGAATATATATTTCAAATTTAACAAGTGTGAATTATAGATATAGAAGGTCTCATTATTAGGTCATATAATTTCAAGTGAGGGTATATTGGTGGATCCTTAAAATATAGAAGTTATTGAATAATGGACCAGACCAACCATAGTGACCAAGATCCATTGTTTTCTTATGTTGGATGGATAATGCAGATTGTTTGTGAGAAATTTATCATGGTTTTCAAATTCACTAATCAAGTTGATGTGGAAGGTATCAAAGTTCTTGTGGGAATATGAATGTATGAATAATTTCAAGGAAATAAAGAGAAGTTTAGTCAGTGAATATGTGATTATACTATCTGACAGTGGAGAAGGGTTTGTGATCTATAGTGTTTCATTGAATATGGGACTAGGATGCATCCTCATACAAAATAATATGGTGATACCTTATAACTCTATACAATTTAAAATTCATAAGGAAAATTACCCAACACATTATTTGGAGTTGGCATCGATAATTTTTTCATTGAAGATATGAATGAATTATCTCTATGGGAAAAGGTATGATATATATACTAATAATAAAATTATTTAATCATATATTAACACATAAATAGTGGAATACATTCCAAAGGATATGGTTGGAGTTGATTAAAGATTATGACTATTTAATACACTACCACCCTGGAAAGGAGAACAAGGTGGATGATGCTCTATGTCAGAAGGAAAATTTTAGTTTTTCCATGATGAGGATTTAAATGGATCCATTATTTTTAGATTTTTAGAATATAGACCTTGAAATCATGAATAAAGATTACATGTCATATCTTTATTAGATGAATTTTCAACTATCCATCCATGTTAGTATTATAGAGGTGAAAAAGTAGGATGTGGAACTCTAGAAGAAGGTGAGAAATGTTCTTGAGTTCAAACATGATTGTGAAAGAAAGATAAGGTTTAGGAAATAAGTATGAATCCCATCAATATTATACTTCAAGAAGGATATATTTTAAGAATATAATAATTCATAATTATCTATTCATACTAGAAGTATGAAGATGTATAGAGACCTGGAATACTATTTATCATGGGACAACATGAAAAGGTATATTTTAGAGTATGTATCTAGATTGATGATATGTCAGTAATTTTATATAGAGAGAAATAATTATAAGGGGATGTTATACCAATTACCTACACATATATGGAAACAAGAAAAACATCACCATGGATTTTGTTATAGGAATCCCTAAGACATCTATAGGGAATAATGGTATTTGGGTTGTAGTCATCCACCTTATGAAATTGACACATTTCATTGCAACCAAAGAAGTTTTTTATCACAATAATATTGCTAATATATACATAAAGGAATTAGTAATGTTTCAAGGAGTACCAAATTATATTGTATCTGATCAAAATCTATGGTTTACCTCAGAGTTATGGAGAAGTATTCAAAAAGATTTGGATATAAAGTTGAACTTTAGCACTGTATATCACCCTCAGAGATATGGAATGTTTGAGAGGAACACTCAAACCCAAGAGGTTATTTCGATATTCTATTATATGAATTTAAAAGGTGATTGGGATCAACACATTAATTTTATCTATTTATATTATAACAATATCTTTCACTCGAGCATTTAGATGGATCCATATGAAGCCCTCTATAGAAGGACGTGAATAAATCCAATGCGGGGAGATGAATATGGAGAAATAAAGATATTAGGACTGGAGATAGATAAGTAAATAACATATAAGGTTAGTTCCATTTAGAATCACATCAAGGAAGTTTAGATTCAATAGAAGAGTTATGATGAAAATCATCAAAGAGATATGGAATTAAAAGTTTGTGAGAAGGTATTACTATGAATTTCTCCATAGAATAAGTTTAAGAGATTCAGAAAGAAGGAAAAGCTAAGCCCTAGATATATCAATCCTTTTTCGTTTTTTGATGAAATAGAGATGGTTTCTATCACATAGATCTTCCCCCAAATATCTATCAAGTTTATGATGTGTTCCACATATCTTTCTTGAAAAATTACATACATGATCTTTAAAATATATTTATAAATTTCATAATCAATACAAATTTATTGATTAATTATCATCAATTAAGAACTCAATTTTTAGTGAAGTCATTTTATGCTTCAAAATATACTTTTTATTAAAAAATGGTTTTATTTCTTTTTGTAAGAAAATATTACAATTAATTTAATTTTTTTTATAAATTTTATTTTATAAAATTTTTATCATTTTTGAAATCATAATATCAAAACTATCTAAAGGTATTTTTTTGGATTTTTATGAATAGATTGTTTTTTAATGAATAGTAAAAACACCGATTTTATAAAAACATACATTTTTCATTACAATATTTACAAAGTACCATTTTTTAATTGATTTTAAAATTTCATCAGTTAATTTTGACTAACCATAATACAATTAATTCCATTATAATTAAAATTATGCTTAATTTTTTATAAACATATTTTTATACATAAAAATGCATTTTTCTAGAAAATCATTTTTCATCGCGTTTTGTGGGTTTATTTTAAAATTAGTTTTTTAAAATTATAGATATTGATTTTGATAAAATATATTAAATATTTATAATTATAGTAATTAATATTATATAATAATTTAAACTTATTTTTTTCATTATGAAGAGAAACTGAGGTAAAAATTCATTACTATGGTAAATGTTAATAGGGATTAACGATGGGTGAAAATAAAAGTGATATGGGTTAAAATGGCCTAAAAAAATTTCTAAATCCTATTTAATGGTCATATTTTGACCCTATATCATATTTTATTTTAATATGAGTCATTTTAGAGCCCTTTTTCTTGATAAATACATCAATATATTTTAATCTTTTGAAAAGTTTCATGTGTTTTCTCCCCCTCATTATAAAAGGACACCCCCTATCCTCTCTTTATACTACTTTAATATCCTCTTATATCATAAAATACCTAAAAAAATAAATTACTAACATACCTCCTCACGTCATAGTGGTCTTTGTTAAATCATTATACGATCCTTTCATGGATTAAGGTGTAATCTAAAAGGGGTTTCTCAACGAATAAGTATAACTCATAATAGAGTACTTTAAATTTTATTTTTTCTCCCACATTCTCTAAAACTATTGTATCAATCATACAATTATTAGTCTAGTATCATAAATATTCTAATATTTTATTAGGTTGATTTAAAAACCTTTATTCATCTCATTCTCTATCAAATGATAAATAAAAACATCATTCGTGCGTATGTACATATTATCACCTCGTGAAGCGATGGATTTTGTTTTTCATCACCATAATTTAGGTTTGGTTATTATGATGAATTTAATGTTTATATATTATATTTATGACATAATTATTATTCTAAAAGTTTTAATTATAATTTACCTTTCTTTCGTTTCATCCATCAAAATCGGAAACATCATTAGTTCATATATACAGATTACCATCCCCATAAAGTAATGTAATTAATTTTTCATCATTTATTTTTTTTAATAATTAAAAAACTATATATTATAAATAAATAAAATAATTATTTAATTATTAATATTCTTTATATGATGAAACTATGAATATGTTTCAAGTACTGAAACCATCGAATTAAAACATGCATGGAAAATGACTAATTTTCACCAGAATGTTATTTTTATTGATGAAATTGTCAATAGAAGGATTAAAAAAAATTATAAAGGAATTATAAATATAAATTTATGTATTAATTTGTTTTTATAATACATATAATAAATATATATTTATTATACATTAGTTTTGAATGCATATGAAGTAGGATGAGACTTAAGGTAAGTGATTTATATTATGATATCATTTCTTTTTGAGATTGTCTATACTAAATTCACATTGAGGGAAATTTTATAGATATTATCCTTTAAACCCTATATATTTTATTATAATTTTTTATTAATTTAAATTTAATTTAATATTACCATCTTCCTCTCTTTATCACTTAAAATGAATGAGAAAATGTTTTTAAAAAAACAAACTTTATTTTCTCCTTATTGAGAATCTTTTATTCCATATCCATATTTTATTTAAAAAAATTTCAAAAATAATTTTATTATTCTTCAATTATTTATTAAATTCATTCTTAACCATATTTTAATTTCTATAAAATTGTTGAAAATAATATTCTTTTCATTTTCTAAATGAGGTACTTTTTACTAAAGGTGTTAAAAAATATTTATCTTAACATATATCGCATGAATGGATTTTCCCACCATAATGATTAATCTTTTCTTTTAATATTATTTTATATAATTCCAAGGTTATTTTTGAAGAAAATATTTTTACTTAATATTTTGGAAATTTTTGGACTTTAAATAAGTGATTGGACGATGAAAAGGAAATTTTTCTCAAGAAATATTACAGTGATATTTTAAAGGAATTTTTTTATCTATGATAACATCATTTTTTGTTACTTATGATCAACTAAGAATATTATACAATGATACCATCCACTTATTTTATCTAGATATTATATGATAACAAAGTTTTATTTATGATTCTATGAAACTTGACACTTTTATACGCATTAACTAAGTTATTATGAAATATTTTTGAAACAGGTTTCTTTACCATGAGTTATAATATGATGAAATGATGGATATTTTTATGATCTTATAGAAATTTATGGTTTAAGGTTATATGATGGTTGGTTCTATTATTTACCTCCAATTCATTTGGTAAATATTATAACTCATGAGACGACTATGTTATGTGTGAACCAGATTTCATGTTCAAAAAATTATGCATTGATCCTATTTCATGTTCATAAGTTAATGTGCAGGACTAGTTTCATATCCATAAGTTTACTCAAGGACTCAATTTCTTGTACTTAACTTAATTAGTGTACTTATTATTATTATTTATAGATGTTTATAATGTTATAATATTATGAAACATTCCTTTGTTTATGATATGTTCTCATGGTTTATGATTAATTATTGACGATTCCACATTCTAATGAATTTTATCTTTTTAATGAAAAATCTTTATTCCATGACTCATGATTTAAAATATTTAATTTATTAGGTTTGAATTTTATATGTTACTATCATTTTCACATACCCTTATTCTCATGTCTGATCATTTTTTGACATCTCATATTTTTACCCTTATTGAGTATAGAATCCAAGCTCACTCTTTCTTATGTTTTCCTTACCCAATTTTTAATGGAAGGTTTTAAGTATGATATATATATATAAGGGAACTAAAAAGAAGAAATTTGTGGGAGATATTGATGATCCTTTATGAAATAATATTTTTATGTATCTAATATCCAAATACACTAAAATGTTATCGGTTTTTGGGTGTGTATAACTATATTTTTAATTGAATATTCACCTAAATTATATAATATCTTTGTATTTTATGATCAGTTAACCTCATTTTATATTAGAGTAGGGTTTACTTATTTTTGGATATTAAATTATGAGGAATATGATTATATAACCTAATAAAAACTATATTGAAATTAATGTGATATAGGATGAACCTTAAGTGTCATAGGTTGGTAAGAAGGTTTCATTATTTATGAAATATTTGGAATGATTTTCATGGATACATGATTTCTCACTCTGATTATTGTAACTTGATGCTTGCACTATGATTTTTAATTTTATTGAATTTCTAAAACTATGAGGAATTGTGCTAACAACCAATGTGATGGAAAATACAATGATTTTCCTACTGAGAAGCCAAATTAAATGGGACATAGAATGAAAAACCTTGATATTATTCCTAAACACCTATCATGATATATTATTAACAACCTTAACTTGGGTGAGTTTCCTAACACACCTAAAAGAGAGAAATTTTGTTTCATTAAGACCATAGTGGAAAGAAGATTCAGCTTTCTACATGTCAATAATGGGTGAAAAAATACCTAGGGAAATGTATCAAAGGAACATGAATATGTTTTATGTTAGGAAAATAAGAGCATAAGTAAACTAATTACTAATTAAAAATGAAGAGTTAAAAAAAGGGAAATGAAGTTCATCTTAGGTAACCACTAATAGTTTAGTGACTTAGGTTTGGTGAACTTGGTAATTATCCATGCCGATTCCCTAATACAAGGGCTAACTCCTTGATCAAGGATGGTTCTATGATAAGTTAATTGAAAAAGTGTATCATGATGGTTAATGTACACTTATCCTCTACTATATAGTTAGGGATGTCATGATAACATTTATAAGAATATTCCCTATGAAAATAATATTGTGACATCCCGTCCCTCCTCATTAGCTTAAAAAGACAGATGGACATTAGTTGGCCTTAAGAGACATCCCCAAGACACCGATGGTTGGAAATAAATTCCAAGGGATTCATTAATAGACAAGGGATGATTTTCCCTTTAAAAATAAAAAAACCCAACCAAACATTCCATAACAAAAAAACACTACACAATTCTTAATAACAATGTAAAACCACCCAAATCCATAAAACAACCCAAGTATCATGATTCACCACTAAAGAAAAGTGATACTTTACCTTTTCCCGTGTCTTGATAAATAATATTTTCAAAATAACCAAAGTTCCAAAGTAGGGGTGAATAATAAAACTCAGTAGGATTTCTCTAAATGAATTTCCTACTCTCTCTACTAGGATAGAACATGATAACATAATTATTTAAACCAATTTATATAAAAAAATTAAAATAAGTTATATCAGAATATAAAACTGGTGCCATGGTAAAAAATTTTTCTCAAAACAATACGAAGTTCCAAGGAAATCAACCAAAAAATTCATTCCAACCATTTCATGAATTTAATTGGAATTACCTATTTCATATCACATAGCCGCACACACCCATACACACAATTTTGGTGTTACCATTGACGATGGAACCTTTACATCCACAACCCATCCCTTTGAAAGTGGCACTTTCAGGACCATTACCTATCCCATTCCATCCATGATTAACCATTCAAGCCAACCACATGACAATAAAACCTTTTCTAATCCAATTCAATCATTTAAATAAAACCAAACTTTTATTGAAAACCATAACAACAAATGATCTCAATAAAACCATTTTCCAAAAAACATTTCCAATAAAACCAAAATTATATTAAAAACACTTTTCCATGTGTCAAAACCAAATAACCATTTTAGAATCATCATTTTAAAATCTTGTTATCAAATTAACCTTTTTCCAAAACACCCAATTTTGCACAGTAAAAAAAAATTTCCAAAGAAGGATTCCATCAATCAACTGCACAAAAATTTCAAAATCAATTTCAAAAAATGAAATCAATTTTAAATTATTACTTCAAGTTTTAAATAGAGGAGTTGAGAGTGAAGCTACCTACCTCATAAATTTTGGTGAAAACGAATAATGATAGAAAACAGCCCCAAAATTTGGTTGAATCTAAAAAAACCAGCCTTAGATATCTTATGCTAACATAAACAAGGCCAAATATAACAATGATCGACACCAAAAACCTTAGATCTATCTACAAATAACTAGATATAAGAAAAAAATAGAGGGAAGGAAGTAGATATAAGAAAAACCAAAAAATAAAATAAAATAAATGTTGACAAACTAAGGGAATTGGGATTCAACTCTTTAAGAAACTCCTTCAGATGGCTTCCAATTTGATTGGGGAAGGGCTCCAAAAACATTTTTAGGGATAAATATAGATTTAGGGTTGACTTGAACCAAAAAAGAGGTTAAAACAAAATCTAAACCCAGATACACTTTTTTAGGATATTGTTTTTAAACCGTGTGTGGTTAGTCACACGGTTAGGAATAACCACGAACTAACCGTGTGCTAGCCACTGCCTCAAGGATCACAACACATGGTTTCCCCACGTGGTTAGAAAAAATGTCTTCCAACCGTGTAAAGGATCACTATACTACTTTCAATGGTTTCTCCTGGGATTCTTCATGGTTTGGATAAATCGTGCACCTAACTGTGTGCCTTCTCCTTAGCCTTTGTCTTACTATTCATGGTTTCTTGTCGGAGTTTCACAATTTCCAAAAACTGTTCTCAAACCATTAACCTTTATAAAGTCCCCAAAAATATTCCAAACGGTTTCCAAAACCTCCCAAACTTCACACAAACACTTTATATACTTAAAATACATAAGTTAAGGGTTACTTAATTGAAATCAAGGGTGCTAAATTTTCCCCACCGTTGGCCTTTATATCCTAAAAAAGTAGAAAAAAACATTATTCTAAAAGAGTTCTTTACATTTATCTTTCATTTCCTTCTCCCATTCCCAAGTATCTTCTTAAATCTTAAAATGTTTCCAAAAAACCCACACTAAACCAATTATTTTATGATGCAATAGTTTCTCTTTCCTGTCCACAATACATACTATCACATGCACCAATGAAACACCCATATCTAGATCAACATGATCCCATCAAATCACATGGTTAGGATCTTGCAGATACTTTTTCAAACAAGATACATGAAACATACTATGCACCACAATAAACCATGGAGGAAAATCCAACTGACATGCCACCCCACCCACCCATTCAAGTAACTCAAAAGGGACTATTTATCAAGGCTATAACTTACCCTGCAATCCAAAACGACGATGTGCAAGACTTGGAGAGATCTTCAGAAACACATGATCACTCACCTCTAACGATAACGACCATCGATGATGATGCGCATTCTATTTATGGTTAATTGGACCTGTATCCGTCATTTTCCTGATCAACTAAATGTACTCTATTTTTTCTTGGACAAGGCTCGACCCAACCAATGAAGTATCACCTGTTTCCACCCAACAAAGTGTAGAGTGATAAGGATTCCCATACAATGCTTTAAAATGACCCATATATATCAAGACCTAATAATTTTTGTTTATACAAGAACTCCACTGATGGTATGTTCTCCTCCCATGAGCCACCCAAATCTATTACACAAGCCCACAACATGTCTTCCAATATTTGTATCATCCATTTGGATTTACCATCCAACTGAGGAAGATATGCTGTACTAATAGTCATATGAGTCCCAAAGACTTATTGTAAGGATTTCCAGAAATGGGACATAAGCCTTGGATCTCTATCTGATACTATCAAAACTATTATTCCATGTATATTTACCAGTTCTTAGATATATATTTTTGAAAAATCCTCCATGATATTAGATTCATGAATAGTGATGAAATGGGATGACTTTGTGAGATAATCCACTATCACCCATATGAAATCATGGTTCTGAACTCTTATTGGGAGACCTATCACAAAATCCATGGATTTATCTTCCAATTTAACAATAGATATAGGTAAATACTGCAACATACCTACTGATCACTGATACTCCACCTTAACCTGCTGACAAGTTTAGAACCTCGAAATGAAATCATACACATTCCTTTTCATACTGACCCCCCAAAATTGTGATTTCAAATCCTTATACATCTTCTATATTCTAGGATGAAAAACTCTTCTCGAATAGTGGTAATCACGAAGAAGTTGTTCCTAACAATCCAGAGGTAAGACCACCAGATTTTTGAACCACAACACCAAACTCCCATCTAGCTTCCTGCCCTCAATGGTCTCCCCACCATTGAGTTTTGACCTCATATAAATACATTCTAAATTAGAAGTTTTTGTGTATTTAATTGTCTCAACCAAATCCGGAATGAACGAAACTAGAAATAAAACTGTAAATTCACCTTAGTATTCACATTCCAAATGCATGTTTTCTATAACTGACATCAACTACTGATGATCTAAACTTTTTTTTCTAACTAGGTATATGAATTTATTCTTAATGAATTTTCCACCATATTAACTTTACCTGGTGTATACATAAATTCAAAGTCAAATATTTGTAGATACTTCATCCATCTTCCTTTTCTCATGTTCAAATATATTTTTGAGAAAATATGTTTCAAGCTTTTATGATCCGTAAACACAGTAAATTTCTCACTGAAGAGGTAATGACGCTATGTATTCAAATAATAGACCACTATAACTAAATCAAAGTCCTATGTTGGGTAGTTATTCTCATGAAAATGAAAATTCATTGATCCATAAGCAAACACATAGTCTCCCTGAATGAGAACACATCCCAAACTGGATCCTAAAGCATAAAAATACACCACATACCCTTCTCCTAATTATATAAATATCAATATTGATGATGATGTAAAGATAAATTTCAACTCTTGAAAATATTTTTGACATTCCTTATCCCATTGGAATGGAACATTATTCCTTGTAAAATATGTCGTAGGTTAGGCTATTCCTGAAAAATCACCAAAGAAGTGTCGGTAATAACCAGCTAGACCAAGGAAACTGCATATATTGAAGACATTATTTAGCAGTTTCCAAGAGATAACATCATCTATCTTTTATGGATCAATAAAAACACATTTTTCATAGATTACATAGATAAGAAATTATGCCTCTTGTATCGAAAAATCACACTTTAATAATTTGGCATACAAACATTGATCACAGAAGATTCCTAACAATGTTTCTAAGTGTTGGTCATGCTCATACCTTATCCTTGAATACACCAATATGTCATCCAAAAATGCCACAATAAAAAAATCCAGATACCTTTGAAATATCTGATTCATCAATTCCATAAATACCATTGGTGCATTTATAAGACCTAAATGCATTAACACATACTAAGAATGACCATATATATTCCTGAAAGATGTTTTCAAAATATCTTCCTTCCAAAGACACAATTGGTGATATCTTGATCACTATTAAATCTTAAAGAACCACTAAGGTCCACTAAATTGATCGAACAAAACATCAATGCATGAAATTGGATACTGATTCTTTATTGTAACTTTTTTAAGATTATGATAATCCACATATAGAAAAATTGTTCCATCTACCTTTTTAAAAAACAATATTGGTGCTACCCACAAAGACATGCATGGCCAAATGAACAATTTTCTTTCCAGATCTTCCAACTTCACCTTTGATTTCATTAATTATATTGGTTCTATATGGAAAGAGAGAAGGGAAATAGCCCTAGTCCCCAAAAGGAGATCAATCATAAACTCCACTTCTCTCATTGGTGGAAACCTAGATAAAATCTCAAGAAAGGCATCCAAAAATTGATCAAACATTGCTAGAAAATTTATATCCTTGATCTCTTACATCAATTCCAAGGTAATAGCCACCAAATGGTATGATATTAATCCAAATACTGGTTCCAAAAAGTATATTTCTTTTTCCTTTACATTACGGTCTCCTCTAAATAGATTATCGACGCCATATTCAGTTGTAAACCTGACCATTTGGGTATAATAGTTGATGTGAGCCTTAAACATTATCAACCAATCCATTACCAGGATTTTATCATATACATACATCTCAATCACATGAAATTCCCATATTATCTCAGCTCCATCAATTTTTATAGAACATTCTTTACTCATAAAGGCTCAATATTCTCTTTGACCTGGAGGAGTTTGATGTTTCAACATAGAAGGAATCGTCTCAACACTCAAACCCAACAAATCAACAAAATGAGAAGCAATAAATGAATGGGATTCAACCTTATATAACAAATATTGTATAAGGGTAGAATTTAAAATAATCGTACATCTCACCATTGATGGTCCATATTGATAATCCACAATCACCTGTTCAGATCCATATAATTTCTTTCTTTCTGCACTTTGTTCCTTATTTCCCTATTGAGATTACCCCTATTAAGGAGTCAAGGAATTCCTAGAATCACCATGTATTGATCTATTCTACTGATGATAGGTTTTATGATACCCTCATCCCATTGAAGCATAATATGTCTGGGATAGCTGGGAGGTGTCCCAAATACTTGATGTTGGAGAACTGCGACAATAACACTGAATATTCTTCTTATAGTTGCAATTGTGGCATTCTATAGGTGGTACTGTACAATCTTGCTTCATGTGAATAAGATAACCCCATTATAAAAATCCCAACATGTTCTTGCATCTTTGAAGAAGATTTACTGATCCAACCGTCTAATTCTAAGTCATGATCCCACTTGGGAAATAAGTTTACCTCTTTCGCTTGCTCTCAATATTAGAGTTCCTATCATTTCCCATAGGTATCAACATAATACCTCCACCCGTAGCTCTTGAGATGTACCTTTCTTCCACAGTCACTCTATTGACCATCTTTGTATAATCTGTTATACAGAGTATAAAAATATTCAAGATAATCTCTTGAATTAGTCACAATTAAAAGATATATGCCGTCAAGGATGCACTAGTCACAACTTTAGGTAAAAATAATACTTAATTAACAAATTTAGCTATATAATCTATCATTATGAGTCTCTACTACTTCAAGATTAATAAAACCATAATTATTTCAATCCTACATGTATGAGGATAGAATTGTTTATTGAAAAATTCTTAAAAATCCTCACATACAAGGACTTGGTATAATTTAGCCTAAACAACTAATTCCCACCATTGGAATGCTAAATCCTCTAGAATATACATCATGAGCTTGAATTTCAGATCTACTAGTGTATCAAGGAAATAAAAGATACGATTCATCATATTTAGACAAACCTTTACCTTCTCTGGTTGCGAATCAACCTAAAATATGGGTGGATTCTTCTTCTGAAACTAAACAGAATGATCCAATTTTTTTGGTTCATCCCTTCTGTTCCCTGTATCCATAGCTTGAAAATCTTATAATATACACTGAACCAGCTGTTGGTTCACCTATGGATCAGGTGCATCCACATTCTCAGAAGATTCCTTTAGTTGGATTCTATGATGTTTACTAGGTTCCATTTTATTAATAGACAAAAAATTCCATAAGTCTCAATCTCTATTAATAGAAGGCTTAACAATTTCAAATTTTACCACATCATACTATCACAACAGTGCTTTCCAAAATTCTACATTTTCCACATTCAACCATTTTTGAAAGAAAAATTCAACTTGCTTTTGAAAATAAAAACATTTTTAAAATAACCATTTCCTTCCTTTTAAAATATCACATGTGAAAAAAAATTAAACAATTTTAAAAAATTCACACATTTTCACCAAATCATAAATCATTACTAAAAATTAAGTATGCACTCTTAGTGGGAAGTCATTTCTCTAATGCATGTCATTCTTATCTCATTGGTTAAACCCATGATAATGAGATTCCAAATCCTATAAGTGTATCCAAGAAACTTATGTACCCTACTACTTGGTAACTTGAAGTACATCATAAAAATGTTAGCTACATCTTTTTATGATCGAAATTTTAATTCATGACAATATTACTCCTTTATACAAACTCGAAACATGGAAAATGCTAGAATGAATTCCAACTCCAAGATCGAGATAACTGAATACCACTTGTTAGTCAAGGACTGAACAAGCTGATAACACTTGTAACATCCCGTCCCTCCTCATTGTCTTGAGAAGATAAAAGGAAATTACTTGGACTTAAGATACATCCCTAAGATGCCAAAGGCTAGAAATAATTTCCAAGAGATTCATTAACAAAAGGGGTAAAATTTTCCCTTTTAAAATAAAACAACCCAACCAAACATACCAAAACCAAAAACTACTACATAATGTTTGATAATAATGTAAAACCACTCAAATAAATACCATTTATATCAAAACAAAACTATAAAAGAGTACCACATCAGAAGAAAACTAACACCACTATACACAACAGAATAAAAAACCAACAAATAAAAATGAAAACCCATATAAGTCTAAAGCTCCAACATTATCCATACTTAAAATCCATAAAATAGCCCAAGTATCATGATGCAACACTAAAGAAGTGTGATAATTTACCTTTTTCTATGTATTTATAAAAAAATATTTTCAAAATCATCAAAGTTCCAAAGTAGGGGTGAGTAATGAAACTTAGTAGGATTTCCACAAATGACTTCCGTACTCATGCCACTATGATAGAACATGTTAACATAATTATATAAACCAATTTATATAAAATAATTGAAATAGGTTATATAAAAATATAAAACAAGTTCCATGGTAAAAGAGTTTTCTAAAAAAAACACCAAGTTCTAAGGAAAGAAACCAAATAAGTCATTCCAACCATTTCATGAATTTAATTGGCATTACCCATTTTATATCACATATCCACACACACCCATACACACAAGTTTGGTGTTACCATTGATGGTGGAACATTCACATACATAATCCATCCCTTTGATAGTGGTAGTTTCACGACCATTGTATAACCCATTCCATCCATACTTAACCATTTAAACCAACCACATCCCAATAAAACTTTTTCCAAACCAATTCAATCATTTTAATAAAACCTCACTTTTATTGAAAACCACAACAACAAACCATTTTAATAAAACCAAAATTTTATTAAAAAACCTTTTCCATAAAACCATTCAAATGAAACCAAAATTTTATTGAAAAAACTTTTACATGCATCAAAACCAAATAACTATTTTAAAATCATCATTTTAAAATTATGTTATCAAACTAACCTTTTTCAAAAACACCTAATTTTACACAATTCCATAAACCATCGACAAAGAATATTTCCATCAATTAATTTCACAATAATTTAACAATCAATTTCACACAAAATAGTCAATTTTAAATCAATACATTAATATCTAAATAGGTTATTTGAGAGTGAAGCCACCTAAGATGGGAATTTTGGAGAAAATAAGAACGACATAAAACAGCCCACAAAACTGGCTTGAATCTCTAAAAACATACCTAGATATCTTCCCCTAACATAAAAAAGGTAAAATATATCAATTATTAGCATCAAAAACCTTATATATATATATATATATGTAGTAGACTAGATATAAGAAATATATAGAGGCAAGGAAGTATATATAAGAAAAACCAAGAATCACTACTATAAACGATGACTTATTAAAGGAATCAGGATTCAATGCACCAAGAAACACCTCTAGATCACTTCTAATTTAATGGGGAAGGGTTAAATATCATTTGGGTGGGAGAAATACTGAGTTAGGGTCTATTTGGGTAAAAAATATAGGTTAAGATACAATCCAAACCCAGATCCGCTTTTTTTGGATCTTATTTTTAAACTGTGCACAATTAGTCGCACAAATAGGAAAAATTGTTCGCTAACCATGCACTAGACACTACCTCATGAAGAAATTCACATGGTTGGTCTACATAGTTATAAAAACCATGAACCAACCATAAAAAATCTCACTATCCCACTTTTTACAGTTTCTCATGGGATTTTGTACGGTTTGGACAAACCGTGTGCCTCACCTTACCCTAAGCCTGTCTCTCACTCTAAATGGTTTACTATAGGAGTTTCATGGTTTACACCAACCATTATAAAACTATGAACCATTATAAATCCCTAAAAACATTTTAAAATGTTTCCAAACCCTCCCAAACATCACCTAAACACTTTATATACTTAAAATATATAAATTAAGGGTTACTTGAAACTGGGTGTTTTTTAAATATCATTCATCCTTTTATGTAATTTAATATGAATTCTAAAATTTATTGGCTCTCTCTATATAGATCCCATGTCAATTTACAAGGAGGGTAAGTGAGGCTTGATATTATAAATCAACCCATGAGTATTTCATTGTGAGTATCAATATAAACTTCCAATGGAAGTTACTTCTATTATATGGGTCTTATTGCCTATTCATGAGGGATATTTATCTCAAATGGCTGGGGAGAAATTTAATATATAAGATATTCCTATTGTTTGGGATTATAATACTGCATTTCTTAAAGATATACCTATTCTTCCCCCCGAATCACGAATTTGAGTTTTTATTATAACTCATAAATAGCACTACACCTATTTCAAAGACTCTATATACAATAGAACTGATTGAGTTATAGGAATTGAAGAAGAAACTTTAGGAAAATATTGATTGGGTATTTATATGAACTAGTACATCACTATAGGGTGAACCTATTCTTTTCGTTAAAAATAAATATGGTACAATTCATCTTTGTATTGATTATCAAGAACATAACAAGTTCATTATCAAGAAAAATTATCCTTTACCCTCTATTTATGACTTCTTTGATCAATTTCATGAGGCTAAATACTTTTCAAATATTGAACTTCATTATTTACATCATCAATTGAGGGTCAAGAAGGAGGATATACTAAAGAAAAACTTTCATATGAGGTATGGTCATTATTAATTTATAATAATTACCTTTTGACCTACCAATTATCCTACTATATTCATGTATTTAATGAATAGAGTCTTTAGATATTACCTTAATTAGTTTGTGGTAGCATTTATAGATGAAATTATTATACATTGGAAGATAAAGGAAGAGCTTGAAGAATATAGCGACCCATAATTTACATACATTGATAATACTTCAAAATTAAATCACACTTATTACAACATATAACAAAACCATGAAAGGACCGTATAGGTATAGTGTCTTTAGAAACTGGGAAACATAAACAACTGGTTCATAAAGCATCTACATTGTCTCCCATTTATTTCATCATATCTAGAGTCCCTTTTGGCATATCCTACTTAATAACCTTATTCCTGACCTGGGGGAAAGAAAACATACAAAAGGGTGAGCTCAAATGCCCAGTAAGGGTAAATAAAAGAAAAATCAATCACATAATATTCATAAGAACATAACATTTTGGAAATCTTAACCTACAAAAGAAATCATAATTTCATATCATGGGATAAATCATAGAAGTGAAATGTAATACCAATAATCATAACTTAAAACATGAAACTTTGTGTCATACACACATAATCATAGAGAATCATTTCTTATTAGTCAATATTCATTGCCAAGACTATCTTAGTGGACAAAGTCCATTTCTGAACCGAGTTCACTCCTCATTTCAGTCCTGTTTCACTGAACCGGTTTAACCTGCCGTTCCAGCCATGTCTATCTCATGAGATATAAAATCTTTACCCAATGAATTGGAGGGAGATATAGGTCCCACCCATCTCATAATGATACCATTATTATGTGTGCCACAAAATCATAAATCATACATCATTGCATAACCCATGTAATAAAAATGGGATTCTTAAACATCATGAAATCATAAAACAATTCATATAAGATAAAGGAATTCATAAAAATTATTCCATCACAACATAATAAAATCAATGTAACAATAGGGATAGAAACAGAACCCTATATTATCTTAGATGGAAAATAATTTTGATAAAACATTTTAACTCCATTCTTGAGGAAAATATCCTTTCTACTTCAAAAACATTTTCCTTTCTTAACATGTCAGACAATTTTAAACTAAAAGAATTTTATTAAAAATAAACTTGAAAAATTGTAAAGGAATCTTCTTGGAAATAATTTTTTAGAAATCCATTCATGCCGTATAAGTTAAAAAAAACATTCTTCTCGTACTTTTGTCGGAAAAGTCAAAAAGTACCTCGTACGAAAAACGACAAAAGATTCCTTTCATATCTTTTACTAAAAACTCACTGAAGGGTAAAATTAGATTTAAAAAATTGTAGGTGGATGGAAATAATATTAAATATTGAGGAAACATGGATGTGGATGATAAAATACACCCCAGTAAATACCAAAGTATAAACAATATCAGATAAAATGAGATTGTGATATTTTCCCTTACCTTAGGTCCGATTTGCTTCGTAAGTGTCCGAACATCCTGTATAATGATTTAAATAATGTCATTGACTTATTCCAGAATCATACTCATTGTTATGATATCATATATGGCCATATTCTTAGCTTCTTATTAGTAATATTTCATTGCTACTTGTTATTCGGGTGTTTATTACTTTTTGTTCTTATGCGTGTTTTGTCGAATAAATTCTTATTCTTCTATTTAGGTTATAGATAACTCATTTATAGAATGGTATTAGTTTAATATATATCATATTAATTCATTAAATTCATTTATATAATAATTATGCAATGAAGATCATGTAGAACGAGTCGCATCACATCGTGGAGACGGTATTCCGTACGTACACACGAGCGATGATATCGTTCCCATAATCGTGGAATTGTATTGGAGTGTATGTATACTATTTAAGAATCAATATAACTTTACAATAATCATATATAGTTATTATTTACACCATTATAACCATCCAAGTAATGTGGTGGTGGAAAATAGATTACACCAAGGCGTGGAGACGGTATTCCATACGTACGCACGCGTGGTGATTTCGTTTTCCGTAGGATGGATAAGAGGTGAAATAGGGTTGTTTCATATTTATAATAACATATCAGTATATGAGGGATACTGATTTTATTACCTCATAATGAAACAACTAAAGAATAGGGAGTAGAAGAAGAATGGAACTTGAAGAAAACGGTAGAGGGTATTACCTCTTTCTCGAAGTGCCTCCTTTAAACTTTCTCTTAAGGCACTAGAGTTGGTCTTTTGAGAAAACGAGTACCTATATTAGGTTTATAAGGAAGTGGGGAAGTGAAATGGGCATGGGTTGGCCGATCTTGAAGGCTCAAATTGGTGTGAGGAATAGAGGGAGGAGGTTCCCTTTTATAAGGGAGGAGAGGGGCACCTTTGGAAAAACTAAAAACTATTATTTTATTATAAAGTCATATTCGGTTTTTAATAGCTAAAAATTGATTTATTTTGAAGCTAAGGTGTGTATGGGTCTAAATCCTCTCATCCAATAGAAGTTAGACAAGTTTAGTTTATTATATTAACCTTATATTTTAGTTTTAACTCTTAGTTAATTAGATTGACATTTACCATGTCACTTTGTATTGTTATATTATATAGTTAATAAACTTACCATATACATCCAAGCGACCCCCAGGTGGTCCATTAATGATACACCTATCATTATATAAGTATCTTGGAATAACCTTATATTTTTAGGAATATAATAACAATTAATAATATAATATTTGTTTTAAAAACTATTTTATGTCAATTTTGACACTATTTGGTAATTGATTTTTGTGAAACTCATAACAGAATGATTAGTTCTAAAACAGTTAATTAAATCAATACTAACATGTTATATTAATATATAAAATTATTTTAATTCATAAAAATTCTAAAATTACATTTATTTGGGTATTTATAACATCAATTATGTCAATATTTCATTAATAAGATAATTACTGCATCATCATTGTGTCATAAATAAATTTAATTATTTATTGTCTAAAAATTACAAATAAAATACCATTATGTAGGAACTATTTTTATATTTCTAATGAATATTTATAGTCTTAAATATAATTTATATAACCCCTTATAAGAATTAATTACTAAAAGATGTTTGTTAATGTCAATTTTGTCTTTACATTAAATTAATTAATCCAAATTGTCATTGTCACTACCAAGTGGATCAATGGGGTCCCAAAATCGACTCAAGTATGACCATGGTCGGCCACTACTCATCCAATAAGGTTAGGACAAATGTCAAGGTAATTTTGAATTATTATAATATTCTTTTAATATTGAATTACCCTATTTACCTTTAACCGTAGTAAATAAAAATTACCGTAGTTACTATTCATAATATCAAAAAAATAAAAGTAACCTATTAACATAATTTAGACCCACTTATTCCAAATATGGAATCCATTTTTCAAAATTCAAAACACAGAAGTTGCAGTAATTAATTTAAAATTAATCCCATTGTTAAGCAAATGGGTTTTAAAAGTTAAAACATTGCCAAAGATTGAAATGCTTTTACCTATGAATTCAATGTAAAATTAATGATAATGACATACATTATATTAAATGGTAAAAATATATTCTATTTATACTTTAAAAACATTCAATATTATAATTTAACCATATAAAGTATTGTGATGAAAAAAGTTGTTTTTAATTAAAATATAGCGTGTTTTTACTATTCATTAAAATATGAAAGTTATTAGAATAATATGAAAAATTTATCCAAAGTAAATTTTTATATCCTGATTCTAAGGAAGAATTTTATTTTTTCAAATTGAACTTATAAACTTGTCAAAAACTATATTTAAAGTGGGTGCGCCATCAAAAGGCTGTAAAACTGAATTTTTTGAAAAATACTTCTTTTATCCAAAAAACATATTTTATTTTCATACCTCATTCTAGAAAATGTATAAGATGAATTATAATGTTATAAGATTGAAAATTCAGTTAATACTATTTATAATGTCTAGTTTATAATATTATAATATATCGTTGTTTAGTGAAACTCAGCATTGCGTACTACACACGCTATCGAGGAAGGCCGCGATTGCGTGTAACGCAAGCCAAACTAGTGTTGTGTGTAGTGGAAGATTCCTTTTCCATATAACATATTACATAAAAAAAATACTTCTCATAAAATATCAGGGTGTTACAAAGAACATTTTAGGATTGTGATGAAGACCCTAAAGTGGGAAAATCTATATTCCAAATTTACCGTGTGTGAATTTTGACTATATAAATTCTCATTCTTAGGTCATATAATTTTAAGTGAGGGTATATTGGTGGATCATTCAATGATAAAAGTTATAAAATAATGGACTAGACCAAACACAATAACCATGATCCATAGTTTTTTTGGGTTGTTAAGATACTACTCAAGATTTATGTGAAATTTCTCATAGCTATCAAATCCACTAATCAAGTTGACATAGAAGGGGTGAAAGTTCTTATGGAAAAATTAATGCGAGGAGAATTTCTTGGAACTGAAGAGAAGTTTGGTTAACACACATATGCTCACACTACCTTGTAGTAGAGAAGTTTTTTTGATATATATAGAATCATGAAAGAAGGGGATAAGATACATACTTATGAAAAATTACATGGTTACTAGTTATTCATCTCTCAAGTTGAAAATTCATAAGAAAATTACCTGAGTCATGATTTGGAGTAGGGAAAGCTATTTTTTTCATTGAGGATATAAAGGTATTATCTATATGGAGAAAGGTGTGATGTATATAATGATAATAAAATCTTGAAGCATATATTCATGTAGAAAGAGTTGAATATGAACCAAAGAAGATGGTTATAATTCATGAAATATTATTACTATTCAATACACCACTACCATGGGGAGGCGAACAAGGTGGCTGATGCTCTGAGTCAGAAGAACCATGCTAGTTTTTCCATGATGAGGATTGAAAATGATCCAATATTTATATTTTTTAGAAGATTGGCAATGAAATTATG
The DNA here is from genome assembly GCA_963277665.1 of Viscum album. Classification (NCBI taxonomy): domain Eukaryota; kingdom Viridiplantae; phylum Streptophyta; class Magnoliopsida; order Santalales; family Viscaceae; genus Viscum; species Viscum album. The sequence goes on from OY728151.1 coordinate 904,907,276, forward strand.
AGTAAAAGGGGAAATTTCATATGTTTCTAAGATAAATGTTCAACCATACATCCATGTGAGGATTAAAGGGGCACAAAAGGAGGATGTGGAAGTGAAAATGAATGTGAGAAATTTTCATGAGTTTAACCCTGATTAAGATGGAATGATAAGGTTCAGGAACTGAGTTTGTTTCCCATAAATACCATACTTGAAGAAGGATCTATTAGAAGAATCTCATATTTATTCAATATCTATTCATTCAATAAGTATAAAAATGTATTGAGATCTAAAATAATATTTTTGGTTAGAAAGCATGAAAATTGTTATTATAGAGTATGTATCATGATTCTTTATATGTCAAAATGTTAAGTATGAAAGAAAAATTATAAGGGTATGTTATATATATCATCTATAGTTAAATGGAAATTAGAAAATATCCCCATCTATTTTATTACAGGACTCCCTAAGAAAACTAAAGAGAATAATGATATTTTCTTTGTAGTTAACTGTGTTATAAAATGAGTACATTTATTTATAATTAGAGAATATTTTTATATTCATAAAATTTACAAGATATATATCAAAAATTGAGAAGTTTTTATAGAGTACATCATTATATTGAATTATATCTGGATATGAGGTTTACCTTGGAGTTCTAGGAAAATATTCAACAAAATTTGAATACGGAGTTGAACTTTATGACCAAATATCATCCTCAGATAGACAGTCAGTCTGAGAGGAATATTTAAACCTTTGAGGATATTTTTAGATATTTTTATATGTATTTAAAATGTGTTCGAGATTGACATTATCATATTATTTAATTATCCTATAATAATATATTTTACTTAATCATTCATATGGATCCATATAAAGCCCTTTATGGAAGGAAATGGAGAAATCAAATGTACTGGGATGAAGTGGGAGAAGGAAAGTTATTGATACTTGAGATAGATGAGGAAATAAAAAAGAATGTTGAAGCCATTTAACATCATATCAAAGTTAATTATACTTGACATGAGAGTTATGATGATAATAATCAGTGATATTTATAATTCAAAGTTGATAAGAAGGTATTCCTATGAATTTATTCCTGGAAGAAGGTTTTGAGATTCAAAAATAAAATAAATATAAGCCCTTGATATATTGTAACTTTTATGATTCTAGATTAAATTGGGATTATTTTCTACCACTTGGATATTCCACTGAATCTCTCTCAAGTTCATGATGTGTTCTACATATCTCTCTTAAGGAAGTTCAAACTCTATCATTCACATTTACTGAACTTAGATTCCACACAGTTTGAACATGATATTTACTAGAAATAAAAACTATTTTAAATTATTTATCTTAGATATAAAGTGATATGTAATAAGTCTACCCACCTGGTTAAAGTTATTAAGAGGAATCATAAATTTGAGGAAGTCACATGGGAACTTGAAGATGCGATGAGGTAGAAGTATCCTCAATTTTTTGTATCGGAGTGATATAATTTTTAGGGAGAAATTCTAATAAGGGGGTATAATGCAACATCAAAATATTTTGTGATTTATTTCTATTTAAATAAATCTTATTTCTTTGACATCATTCTTTACATGAAACACCGATTTTAAACAGAATGTGATATACAATTGAAATATTATAATTTTCAATACTGATGTTATAACCTAGATATTGAATTAGTGCGTATAAATAGGATTAAACCCATTATTAAATATATTTATAATATTATGAATCAATATAAATTTATTTATTAATGATTATTAATTAAGCACTCAATTTTTAGCAAAATCATTTTATGCTTTAAAAATAGTTTTTTATCCAAAAAGAATTTTTATTGTTTTTTGTGAGAAAATATTAAAATTAATTTATACTAATTTTATAAATTTTATTTTATAAAATTTTTATCTTTTTTAAAATCATAATATCAAAATTATCTTAAGGTGAAATTATGATATTTTTCAGAAAGGATTAATTTTTCAGTGATTAGTGAAAACAATGATTTTATAGAAAATTTCTTTTTCCATTCAAGTATTTAATTTTTTTTTTCATTTTTTAATTGATTTTAAAATTTCATTAGTTTATTTTTATTAAAAATAATCCAATTAAGGTCATTGGAATTTACATAATTCTTAATTTTGTTATAAACATATTTTTATACTTAAAATTTCATTTTTCTGGAAAACCATTTTTCATCACGTTTTGCAGGTTTATTTTAAGATGAATCTCTACCACTTATTGTGATTAAATTTGATAAAATGAATTCAATATTTGGAAGTAGAATAATTAATATTATATAATATGGCCAACTTAATTTTGGGTTATTATGAATAATAACCGAGTTTAAAATTCATTACTATGGTAAATGTTAAAAGAAGTTAATATAGGGTTAAATTAAAGAGATAAGGTTTAAAATGAACTAATTTTTTTGAATCCTATTTTATGGTCATATTTAAACCCTATATCATATAATTTTTTAATATGATTCATTTTGGAGCCTTTTTTCTTGATAAATACATTAATATTTTTTAATCTTCTAAAAAATTACATGTGTGTCCTCTCCATCCCTTATAAAAGGAAACCAGCAATAATATATTTATCACAATTAAATAGCCTATTATATCACCTAATACCTAAAAAAATAAATTCTTAACACTCATATTTACATCTTAGAGGTATTGGTTTGATCACAATACCACCCTTTCAAGGTTTAAGGTGTAAACCAAAGGAACTTTCTCAACAAAGAGGTATAACACATAACTGAGTACTTTCAATTTTATTTCTTTTTCACCTTCCCTAAACCTATTGTATCCATAATAAAATAATTAATCAAGCATCATAAATATACTGATATATTATTATGTCAAATTTTAATCCTTTTTTTATCACTTTCTCTATCAAATGGGAAAAGAAATCCTTCTTCGTGCATACGTGCAAACTACCACCTTAAGAAACGATGTATTTCATTTTTCATCACCATAATTCATGGTTGGTTATTATTATGGATTTAATATATATATATTATATTTTTGATATAATTATGATTCTTTAATTATAATATCATTTCTACCTTATTACCTTTTCTTTTGTTGGAAAACGATAACATCGTTTTTGCGTACATATTGACCACCACCTCCACAAAGCGATGTGACTTGTTTTTCATTTGTGATTTACGTGGATGGTAATAAAGATTAATATAATAAGTATTCATGATATTTATTATATAATTACAACTTTTTAAATATGAATTATAATTTACCTTTCTTTTGTTCTATCTATTGAAAAGTGGAAACATCATTAGTGTGTACGCACAGACTATTATCTCTATGAAGTGATGTAATTCATTTTTCATTGATGATTTATATATTTAATTATAAAAGTGTATACTATTAATAAATATGATAAAATTTCATGATTAAGATTCTATATATGATGAAACCATGACCAGGGTGCAATTATAAAAACTTTAGAAATGAAACATGCATATAAAACGAATCAGTTATCTCCTAAATGTTCTTTTTAATGATGAAATTGTTAAAAGAAGGAAAATTGAAAATTATAAATCAATGATAAATAGTAATTTATGTATAAATATGGTTTGTTAATATATATATAATAAATATATAATTTTTATATAATAATTTTAAATGTATACAAAGTAGGACATGACTTGAGGTAAGAGATTTATGTTACAATCTCATTTATTTTCATGCGCCTATGATAAATTTATAACGAGTAAAATTATATGGATATTATCCCTTAAACAAAATTTATATTATTTTACTATGTTTATTCATTGAATTTTTAAGTAATAGTTCCATTTTCCTCTCTTTTGTACTTAAAATGACCGAGATTTGTTTTAAGAAAAACCAAATTTATTTCATCTATGATCAAGTATATTTTTCTTCCATATCCATATTTTCTTTATAAAATTTTCAAGATTATTTATACTATTATAAAATTATTTATTAAATTAATTATTATCCATATTTTAATTTCTATAATTTTTTTAAAAAATAATATTCTTGTCATTTTCCGAATGAGTTACTTTTTACCAATGGTGTGAAAAAAATATTGATTTTAACATATACCACATGAATGAATTTTCCCACTATCATGATTACTATTTGATTTGAATATTGATTTATATGATTCCAAGGTTATTTTCACTGAAAATTTTTTCTTAATATTTTTTAAAATTTTGGATTTTAAATAAGTGATTTCAAAATTAAAATGGTATTTTCCTAAAAAAACATTCCAGTGATATTTTAAAGAAAATTTTAATCTATGATAACATTCTTTGATGTTACTTATGATTCATCAAGGATATGACCCCATGATACTATCCAATTATTTTATCAGAATATTTTATGATTATTATGATTTATATACGATTCTATGAAACTCGATACTTTTCTTCTGGTTAACTAAGTTAAGATAAAATCTTTCTGAAACCCATTACTTTTCCATAGGTTATACTGTGACAAAATGAGGAATGTTTCTATAATCTTATGTAAAATTTATGTATTGAGGTTATGTTAATGGTGGGTCTATTATATCCCTCTAATTATTTGGGTGATGATAGATAAATCATGAGATAAATATGCTATATATGGACCTTATTTATTGCACATAAAATAATGTTTGAACATGGTTTTATGTCCATAAGTAAATGGGTAGACCTGGTTTCATGTCCATAAGTTTATGTAAGGATATAATTTCATATCCTTAATTTAATGAGTGAACCTGTTATTTATACATGCTCACAATGTTATAAGGTTATGGAAAATTTCTTTTTTACGATATATTCTCATGGATTATGATTTATTATTGACAATTTCACACTCTTACGACTTTTGTATTTTTTATGATAAAGACTTATTCCAGGAATCACGATTAAATATATTTAATTAATTGGGTATGAAATTATTATTTTATTATCATTTTATCATACCCTTATGTTCATGTATAAAAATTTATTTATATATCATATTTTTACCCTTACTAAGCATCTAAGCTGACCCTTTCTAATGTTTTACTTCCTCAGGTTTTGATGGAAGGTTATAAGTATGATACTTTTAAAATGGTACTAATAATAAATTTTTGATATATTTAGAATAACCTTTATTAAATAATATGTTTATGTATCTATCCTCCAGATAAATTCAACCTTTAATGTTTCAGTTCATGTGTAATTGTGTTATTAATTGAATATTCATCTAAATGATGTAATATTTATGTATGTATGCTTGGCTCACCTCAAGTTCTTTGAAGAAGCACCATAAAAGTTATAAAACCAAAAATATATTGTTTTATAGTAACCAATAGTGGTGAATCATTATTGGTTGAAAATGATTATCCTTATACCTATAAGGAGGTAGCAGAGCTCATAAGCTGCAATATGGAAAAAAACCATGAATTCTGAGATGTATTCCATGTATTTGAACCAAGTGTAGGTTCTGGTAGATCTACTAGTTGATGTAAATACCATTGGGTTCCAATGAGTATTCAATATAAAAATAGACATGGAAGGTAAATTGAGTACTTATAAAGCATGAATAGTGGCCTAAGGGTTTAATCAACATCAAGGTATTGACAAAGAATGAAACTTTTCTCTGGTAACCATGTTTAAATCCTTCAAAATTATATTTTCTATAACAAATTTCCATAACTATGATATTTTTTATATGGATATGAAAATAAATTTCCATAATGAGAAACTTTTGGAAGATTTATATATGATACAACCATAAGGGTTTGTGACTCTAGGTGATGTTGATATGGTAAAAAATTTGAAGAGATCCTTTTATGAATTGAATAAAACATCAATGTCTTGGAACATTTGATTTGATAAAGCCATAAAATATTTTGGTTTTATAAAGAATGAATCTGAACCATGTTTTTACAATCAGTTTAATAGGAGCATGGTTTCATTCCTAGTATTATATTACAATGAAAAAAGTATTATTGGAAATGGAACAATATTATTATAATTAGTTAAGGACTGGTGAAATAAATGTTTCTTTAGAAAATAATTAGGTGAAAAAACCAACATTATAAGGGTCAAGATCATTTTTGATAGATCAAAGAGGATGTTTGCACTAAGTCAGAGTATATAAATTGAAAAGTTATTGAATATATTCACTATGGAACAATCCAAGAAGGTATTGGTTCCAGTATCACATGGAATACATTCCTCTAAGAAAATGTTTCCTTAGATACAACAATAGAGAGAGAGAAAGGATAAGTAAAATCCCATTCCATAACTAGATTTTTGGATTTTTGCGACATATTTTTTTCCAATGGATTCCCATATTTAAAATCCATTTCCAAAGGGATTCCATCTCAAAAAACCCATCATATAAATTTGCATCAGAAATATGAGTATTAGCAGTGAATCATCACAAAATAAATTATTCATGGAGATAAGTTATTTCTATAAAAAACAATTTCATAAAATGTTTACAAATTTAATTGTGACATATTTTTAAACCTTTGAAAATAAGTAAAATTTAAAATAATAATAAAAATATAAATAATTAAAAAATAAAAAAATTATAAAAAATAGAACAAAATTTTAAATGTAAAAAACATGTATAATATAATTATACCATTTTTCACGTAATAAGTTTATCAAACCAAAATACATGACAATAAATACAAGAAATGATAATTGACTAGTATTAGGGGAGGAGGATCAATTGAAGGGTTAGGGGAGGAAAATCCATGCTGACACTACACTTAAGACATCACATGTACTCTAATATCTTCTCATCACTCTAACATTTCTACTCACACTCCTACTTCTACTCTTTATGCATGATCTATATAATCTCATTATGAGCTTGCAACCTCTCTTAATACTGTGTAGCTAGCGATGAAGAATCTACACAATATCCCTTAAAAACGACTAAAGACATTATTTAAGTATCATAATAACTAGTAGGGGTTATTCATGTACAATACTGGTTACCCATCCTTTCTCAACACCATTTAGGGTCACCCATATTCGATCCCACTAATCATAACTTGACTCACATGTGACATCTCCTTCGGTCTTGGAAAAAATTTCTTATGAATGAGAAGTTACAATCTCATATGTTACCTTAAAATATAATTATAAAATAAAATAAAATAAAATAAAATAAAATAATGTAAAATTTAATAATAATAAAATACTAACCATAATGAAGAGTTGTCTGTCACCGACAAGCTTTCCTATACTAGGATTAGTGTACATCTTCTTATAAAAATTGAACTTCATGACACATAGGTCATTAGTTACTTGTATAATATAAAAAAGTTACATTTAAAGTATATACACATTAATAAATAATATTACTTACCATTATTTTCGATGTATACCAAATGCATGACTCCCGACCCTATGTGTGACCTCCTATATCCCCCAATTATATCAGCCAAATTATTACCTACTATTAAAAGTCTCTCCAATATAATAGCATCACAATCCATCCCATACCTAGGCTGAGATATAATTTTTGAAATAGGGTGCCGTAGACCCAAATTTTCTATGTAATTTTATTTCAATTACATGTATATAGTTTAATGTATATATCTATGTGTGTTTATATTACTAGAATAGAATTGATACTTCTGTATCCACTATATTTATGGTAATGTACATATATTACATGTAATATCAAAGGGTTATATCATTTCATAGACTATAATGATATCCTGGGGATGCTATGATAGTAATCTTAATGTTATGTCATATGGTCCAAATACACCACACTGATAGGACACAAATGACATGTGACCATTAGGTGCTAGGATATCATAATCATTGATACGTCTTCTCATAAAGTTCACACTTGGTGATATCTAGTAGGTGACATCATGAGAAAATACCTGCCAATAGGAACACCACATGTTTTTGATGTCATTGGTTTTTCCTATCTACAAAAATGTGTTTTAGTCTTCTGACTTGATATCAATGTCAATGTGTTATATTTGATTGATTAATTTGATGTGAGGCCAAATCCATTGCATTTAAGTTGTGAAGATATGGATTTTATTGGGTGTATTATTTATGGTATTACATTGGTTTAATGATCAAGATAAAATTTTTCACTTCTAAGTTGAGGAAGTAATATCTTAGAAATTATTGATTAGGATGTTAATAAATTCATAAATCCATGGCCAAAGTAATTGAGGGTAAGTATATCCAATAATATCAACAAATAATAAATTAGTATTAGAATATGTCACAAGCTATATATCATGATTTATGAGATATCATGAGATAATGATATTATATTACATAGTGTGTGTTCATAGGATGGTTGTCATTGCTATGACCATTCCTTATCTCTTTAGGGGCCTTGATGGGTTGCTACAATCTACTCTTGGTCTGTGAATAAGATTCACTGCTATTGAGAAAAGAGACTTTAGGGTCACATACAATAATATATTTAAGAGTCTACCCTATTCTAGTGAATAGGTATATAGGACATGGTGAATCCCACCACAAGGTATGAGAGTTTTCCAGGTTTTATTGATCACCGATGAAGAAATAAATTCATTATTATTCAAGTACAGAATACTTGAGTTGAATTTATTTATTAAAAGTATTTGAAAGTATTTACGTAAATACATGGAATAATATTATACGAACGAATATTATTTTAATATTCAAGGTTCTTTTAGTATTAGAGGAAATCACGATTCGAGTTAATGACTGAAGTTTATTATGTAATACATTTAATATATATTACAAATATTTGATAAAATATAAATGGTATTTATGAAAAAATTATTTCATCATAACTATTTGTTTCTTATTTAGTTGACACTAAATATACATGGGTTGTGGAACCCTATTCGGGTATTTTCGACATCCAATATATAAGTCAGGAAGAGCTCATTTATGTTAGAATTTTGATTCAAATGGTTTGAGAGCTCCTCTATCCTCTTGCATTATAGAGAGAGAAATTATATTTTCAAGTGATCGATCTAAGAATGTCTTCGCGGATCAAAGGCATAAGATTACAGCGATCGTCGTGACATTGAATGAATCATTGGATCTTTGCACTAGCAACTTGAATTCAGTGAGTGACATAAACACATATTCTAAAAGCGTGTGTAGATGATCTATATGAATTCAACCTTAGATCCTTTGAGCAATGATATCTAGTGACAAGATACAGTCAAACGCATGTCAAATCAAATGAGTTAACAATTTGTTTTTAATTTCTATTATTTGATTATTCAAAAGAGATCTTCATACTCTACCGAGGCTCAGATCACCATTGATAATAAAGTTTTTTCACTATGGTGATGAGAATGTTTAAATCCTCAACCCACTATATTCTATTGCGTACCCTTGCACTTTTAATTGGTATCAGAGGAAGCATGCAAATTTTAATATCTAATAATTTTTTTTCTTCTAATCTAAGTAAAGGGATTTAATTTGGTCTCAACAAAAAAACTGTACATTGATTCGATATCAGATAACCAAATTATGACCATTAAATTTTTTTAATACGGTTTGAAAAAGTTTTTTTGGGTATGAAAATTGAAGAACATATATTTAATATGTATGTTTTTTCACAAACAACGCAATGTCGAATCTCTAAAAAATTTATTTCATCCAACTCAGATAATCTCAACCAAGAAATGACTGGAATACCTCCATCTAGTGGTGAACTAATATGTGAAAAAAAATTATTTTTAAAAATAATAATATTCTTTAATTATGTCAAATTCCTATTATTATCCTCTGTTAAAAAATAATAATAAGAAGACTATGGTGTAAAAGGGGCGCTTTCCAACAAACTAAAAAAAATAACAAATAATTTTAAAAGGTCTTTGAGTAGTGCCCATTTATCAATAGAAAAACGCCTTTTATATTTATAAGGTGGATTATAATGAAATCCACCCCTCACTTCCACCCTAGATAGGATGCCACCACATGGTCAAAACACCACTGTTGCCTCAGTCACCTGTGGTTGGTGCCTACTCCACCAGCGGTCCTTGCCACCATAGTTTTCTTCTACCTGAGATTTCCACTTCTGCCTCTGTCATGTTGTTGAATTCTTCCTCGGTTGAGGTCGCCACTAGAACCTCCATCTAGTTCCCGGACGCCACCCTCAGTCAGGAACACCTCCATCATCGACTCCTGTGGTCAAGCTCGTAGATACCACCATGCTGCCTTCGCTTCACAGGCTATGTCATGCCCGCTTCCATCGCCTGGTTGAGCCAACCACCACCCTAACAAAAATGGGAAACCATGACCAGGCCAATCCTATCTAACCACATTGGGAATCCGCAACCCCACCCTGATCGATGGTTCCCTGAACTCCCATGGGTTTTGATTGACCTGACTTAGAATGAGTCATGGTGGGTCCAACTGGCCAATAACAGCCATGCATGGGGTTTTCTAAGCTCAAAATATGTCTATGTAGAGCCAGGTCGACTCGTAATGGACCTACAAATAATTTTAGAGCCTCAGAAAATTTTATATAATCAAATTATTAATTTAATAAGTTTTTTTAAAAATTAATATTTTTTAATGTTCTGAAAAAATTAATTAATCCATTTTATTAAATTAAAATAATTACTAATTTATGTTTTGGGCTAAAAATTAAATTAATTATAGGTTCTAATGAGAATAAATTATTTGAATTTATACAATTAATTTAATTTATATAAATTCCCTCATACTTTAATTTATTGTAGTTAATTTTTTTTTTATTTTATTTGATACACCAACTGGTCTTGAGTGCTTACCAAACCTTTTTTTTCTATCTTAATTTTTTTAATTTTTTATTACCCACATGTGATGTTTGAAATAATTAATTAATTTATGACATTCTATGGGCATGTGAATCTGTTGATATCTTTATGTATATTTCACTTTTTGATCCCCACTCTTATGCATGTGAGTATTCATGAACTATTGACAAGGATGCTATATTTCACGAACCACGCCTAGATAAGGTGGTATCCCAGATAATAAGTGAGAAACATTGGACCAGAAGAAAGCTTCAATATGAGTCAAGATATGACTTGGGTATGATGTGCCTAGGTCACGGTTGATCCATTAAGTTTAAATATATCAACCAATATTAGATTATAAAGACTAGTCATATAATTTATTTCCTTTATGCATTGTTTATTATTTTATGCATGTCCATGTTTATTATGAGAACACATGAAATAATAAAAAGAAAAAACTGATAAATAATCGATGAATGAATTCTATTAATATATGTTCAGTTATGAAAAAGGATATATAGTATGAACATAATTAATAGAAAAATATTACATTCTATGAATAAAAAAACCCTCAAAGTAATATTAAGTCATAATGCCTTCCGTTGAACAAAACCGGGTGTATGGGGTGCTCGCCTTCCAAAGTAGTGGGTGGATCATACTACTGTGGAGTTATTATGAGAGTAATGTGTTGCCTTAACTAATGTTGGGAGAAAACTAATATCCAAAGTTATCTTGATACCACTTTATAGGAAAATCTGTGAGGTAATTAGGGTTAAGATTCCAATAAGCTGGGAATTTACTCAACAATTCCAGGAACAACAAGTCAATGCAGTTTAATAGTGTAGTTCCTACCTTGAAAATCTTGAATAATGGAATAAACAAATCATGTAGAACATGTGTGGAGATTTCAAGGATCCTTTATACTATAATTATTAGGATTTAGATTATTCTGAATCTCTTAGTGATAGCTATTGAGATTTGACAAAAATAGTGGGAGACATTTAATGAACTAATTAATTAATCAACAATATATAAAAGGTCATCAAGATAAAGTACTAACTACTAAATTTTATCTATTTTAGATTAAAATGGAAATAACCAACACCACCATTAAATTATCTCTATGATCGATACTGGATAAAGAAAATATCTTGACCGACTATAAATTATAGGAGTGGTACTGGTAATTGCGTATTGTACTACACCAAGAGAAGAAGATTGATGTGATGGATTACTCACTTCTACCTGATCATACTCAAAAATAATGAAAGGAAGATAATGATAGGTATAAAAATCATTTAGAGGATTCAATAGACTTATATTGTATCATATTTTTTTTCTATATATAGTTAACTGTAGAAAATTCTTGAGGAGGAAGATGGAAAAAATATGCTAACACATCTCCAATAGTTATACCAAGAGAGATCCTAGAAAGAAAGGTATGATATATCAAGTGAAATTATAGGTTTAGGCTAGTAGAAGTGAATTAAGCAGGAGCTCATGTACTCCTGATGATTGGGTGCATTGAGAGACTTGAAACCCTTGGGTTCAAGTTGAACCAATAACTAGTGAAATATCTCATTTTTCCTCTTTACTATTATGCTTCTAAACATTAATTGTTAACTAAAATATTAATAAAATTAAAAGAAGCTCCTAGAACTTTTGGATTTATTTCACCAAGAAGATAAGGATATGAATAATACAAATTATTTAGTCCATACAATGAATTAGAGTAGGAAGGTTGAGGATAAGGTTTCTAAGGATAATTCTAATCTGAAGACACCAATTCACCATCATTCCCGAAAGAAAAAGATACCTTACTAGGTAAGTGAGAAGGAGGATGAATTATTTCTATGCGGAAATAAATGGAATTGGAAGAATAATTGAAAAATTGGGAAGAATAAGCAAGAAGATGCTTCTACTTAAAGTAATTTTTTCATGGAATGAAACATGTCATTATCTATAAGTTGGGTATTGGATACAACATGTGGATCACACATTTGTAACCATATGAAAGAACCAAGTAGATTCAATAATATTGTAAAGGGATATTTATATATCTAGGATACAAATGGTTTGAGTCTATAATCCTTGATAGTGGGAGATTTTTATTTTAGTTTCCCTAGTGGTTTGGTTATTGTATTGAATAATTGTTATTATGTTCTTTAACTTACTAAAAAAATAATGTCTATTTCAAGTTTGGAAAACATGTAATTTTATTTCATGTTTGGAAATAAATATTGTATCTTTTATAAAGATAATATATGTTATGGTATAATTCATCTTAACAAAGGGTTTTATATAATTGAACTTGAAAACCACATAACTAAAATCAATTACAAAACTAGTGAACATGACTCATACACCACTCGCCTATGGCGCTTCGGGCTTGGTTATGTGAATGAAAATTCATAATAGAAATTACATAATGTAGGGTATGTAGAAACAACTGAGTAAAAACCCCCTGGATGTATGTCACACTTGTTTAGAAGGGAAAATGACCAAACACCCTTTTCTAGGAAGGGAGTAAGATCTACTGAATTACTAGAAATAATTCATAATGATTTATGTGTTAAATTTTCAGTAGAGTTAATGGGTGGGTATTAATAATTTATTAATTTTACCGATGAATATAGTAGTTATGGATAAATCTACTTAATTCGGTATAAGTCATATTCCTTTAATATGTTTATGGAATATCAGTGTGAAATAGAAAACCATCTTGATTAGATGATTGAGGAAATTTTCTCATACTAAGGTAGAGAGTATCTTAACTAAGATTTCATTGTTTACTTGAATGAGTGTGAGTTTGTATACCAAATCACTCATCCTTATAAATAATAGTGGAATGGTATTAGTTAAAGGATTAATTGAAACCTACTATACATGGTTAGATCAATGATAAGTTCAAAAAGCTCTTCCATTATCCTTTTGGGGGATACACCTTTCAGATATCGGCATTTACTCTTAACTGAGTACTAACTAGAGTGATATATGGTATTATATATGAGTTGTGGTGTGTAAAGAAACCTAATATATCACACATATATTTATGGAAATGTGAGGTTTTTGTCAAGACTTTACCTAGTGACAAATTAGCATCCATAAGTATGAAGTGAATCTTTATAGGTTATCCTAAAGAAACTAAAGTATATTACTTATATAACCCTTGAAATAAAAAAGATATTGGCGAAATAAAAACCATATTTCTTGAAAGGGAAAAAATTTCAAATGGAAATAATTGGAACAAGATTGAATTTGATGAATTTGGAGATCCAAATGCAGAAGAGTTGGTACCGGAATAATCTCTATAGGAGAAAGTGGGAGATAAATAATTTTTTGAGACACAAATATTGTGTAGTCTAACTCAATAGTTTAAAGAACTATAGTGTTATGGTTTTCTTATCACCGAGTTAGGTGACACATTACACTTAGAGAATGATACACCTGTAACCTAAAATTAAGAATTATAAGGCAAGGATGATTATATATGGAAAGATTCTATGCACTTAGAGATGGAGTCTATGTACCAAAATCAATTTTAGATTTTGGTAGACCCTCCGGATGATGTAAAACCCATTGGGTGAAATGGGTATTCAAGAAAATGATGGAAATGGATGGTAGGGTAAATAATTATAAGGTAAGAATCATAGTGAAGGGTTTTTGGAAATTTCAAGCTGTTGAATAGGATGAAACTTTCTCACCACTAGACATGCTCAAATCCATCAAAATATTGCCTATAATAACATCATTCCATGATTTTTAAATTTGAAAAATTGATGTCAAAATAGATTTTCTAAATTTTAAGTTGGTTAAATACATATATATGACTAAAACCTATGGTATTATTAAGTCTAATAATTCCAATAAGGTGTGCAAGCTACAAAGTTCCATTTACAACTTGATGCATGCATCACGATCATGGAATGTTCAATTTGATGAGGCCATAGTAGAATTTGGTTTAATCAAGAACTAAATTAATCCATGTTTTTATTATAATGTTAATGGGAATTCAATTGTTTTCATAGTATTATATATCGATGACATATTAATTATGGGAAACAAAGTGAAATTCTAATAGTTAGTTAAGACTTTGTTAAATGAATGCTTCTCCATGAAAGACTTATATAAAGCAGAATACATTCTAGGGATCAAGATATATTGAGATAGATCTTAGAGGATGATTGGGATAAGCCAAAGTAAATATATTTAAAAGGTATTAAAGAGCTAAAAAATTGAACAATCCAAGTGAGGGTTGTTTCCAATGCCACATGGTATTAATCTCTCCAATAACATGTATCCACAAAAAAAATAATAGATTGGAAGAATGAGTAGAATAACTTATTCCTACATAGTGGTATCAATCATGTATGTCATTCTATGTACTAGGTTTAATGTTTCCTCTACTTTAATCATGCTGGGAAGATATCAAGATAATCTATGAGAGTTTCATTGGGAAGATGTGAAAAATATCCTGAAGTACCTGAGATGTAAAAAGGATATGTTCCTGGTATATGGGGGAGATAAAGAACTAATAGTGAGAGGATACACTAATTATAGTTTACAGATATATCATGATGATAATAAATTATTCAAGCTATGCAATTTTCTTGAATGGCGGTGTAGTGAGATGGAGAAGCTCAAAAAAACATGTGGTCACCAATTATACAATGGAATCCAAATATATAGTGGATTCCAATTATAATAAATAGTTGGTATAGATACCTATATTTTTCTTAGACATTACTATTTTGACTATTATTGAGGACCCTATTCTGGTATATTATGATAATACTACAACAGTGGTGCTTGCCGAGGAGCCCAGGTCACACCAAAGGACAAAGAATATAATTTATAAGTTTCATCTTCGGAGGGATTTTACTTAGAGAAGTGAATTTGAAGTTAGAAGAGTAGACATAGAGGACAACATGTATGACCACTTGACTAAATCCATATCTCATTAGAAGCATTATTGTCATGTGAGAGAAAGTGGGTTGAAACTTATTAGTAGCTGGTTGTTGTGTAAGTGGGAGTGTTTAAAGTGGGTGACCTAGACCAAAATTATATATGTATTTTTATTACCATTACATGTATAAAGTTTGATATATACATGGTTTTATCTTACCAAAATAGTGTTGATACTTCTGAATCCACTATATTTATTTTAATGTACTTAGAATACATGTTATATCAAAGGGTTATAGAAGTTCCCAGGCTATAATGAAATCCTCAAGTTACTATGATAATAATATTAATGTTATTTCCTATAGTCTAAATACATCATACTGATAGGGGAAATATGATATATGACCATTAGGTGTTAGGGTATCATAAACATTGATAGTTTTTCTCATGAATTTCACACTTGGTGATCTCTAGTAGGTGATATCATAATAACAGACCTACCAATAGAAACAACACATGTTTCAGGTGTCATTAGCTGTTCCTATCCATGGACATGTGTATTAGTATCCTAAATTGTATACATTATCAATTTGGGACATTTTATCATGTACTTTGATTCAAGGAAAAAACCACAACATTAAATTTATGGCAAGGTAGATTGTGTTGGTTACATCATTGGTGGTATGGAATTTTTTTAATAATCAAATATAATTTGTTGTTTTCGAGTTGAGGAAGTGATATCTCAGCCCTAGTTGATTATGATGGTATTAAATTCATAAATCCATGGACAATGTAGTCAAGAGAAAGTCTATCCAATAATAATAATAAATAAATAAAGAGTTGATGATGATATAATATGTGCATCATGGTTTATGAGATATTTTGAGATAGAGAGATTATATTACATAGTGTTTTTTCATAGGATGGTTGTCATTGCTATGACAATTCTAATCTATTTAGGGGACTTGATGGATTTCTTAACTCTGCTCTTGGTTTGAGAATAGTATTCACTACTATCTAGATAAAGTCCTAAAGGGTCAAACACAATTTTTTATTTAAGAGTTTTCTCTATTTTGGTGAATATGTATATAGGATATGGTGACACCCACCAAGGGGCCTGAGAGTTGTCCATGTTTTATCGATAACCGATGAATAAATAAATTCATTATTATTTGGGTAGAGAATAATGTGGTTTAATTTATTAATTAAAATTATTTACAAGTATTTAAGTAAATACAAGGAATAATATTATATGGATGGAGGTTATTTTAATATTCAATGTTTGTTTAATATTAGTAGGAATTAGGAGTTAATTTAATGACTCCGGATTATTACATAATGTATTTGATATATATTACAAGTAGATGATAAAATATAAATAGTATTTATGATGTATTTAATTCATCATTACTATTTTTTTCTTATTTAGTAGACATTAAATATATAGGGGTTGGGGAAGATATCCACTATATAAGTTGATTGGATCTCATTTCCACTAGACTGTTCATTCCAACAGTTTGAGAGCTCCTCTCTCCTCTCATGTCCTATAGAAATAAAGGCTCTATGTGAGTGATTGGTCTAAGAATTCCTTCACGGATCGAAGGCATGAGATCAAGGTGATCTCCGTGATGTCGAAGGAATTGTCAGAGCTTTGTAAATATCATGATGTAAAAAAATAATTTCATTGAATCACACTAGCCTACCCAATAGCTAAATTTGAAAATATGTGAAAATAAAAACTAATAATCAGAATATTATTATAAAAATTAATACAAAATATAATATAAAATAAATAACTTTAAAAATGTTACATACCTCTATAAACATTGATCAAAATAAATAGATAGATTTATTTTTGGGAATATGGAATAGAATCATTAATATCACAAGGTGACACCCACTTCTAATAGGTGGTATTTTGGTAGTATCCTATGGGTCATATGAATGGTTACCAGGATCATCATCGAGAAGCTTATAATTAATTAAAGAACAAAACAGATCGTCTGGAGCATCTTCAACCATCTGAAATATAAAATTTTACCTGTAAATAATTCTTAATAAAAATATTAAAAAAAACTAATAAATACTATAATTTAATAAATCTTTCCTCATCTTCATCCTCATGTTCAACATTGAATTTTTTTATCTTCTACTTCAGAATTGTCAAATTCTATAAAAATTTTAGTTTCATAATACCTTATTATTTCATCAACATTATCAATATTATCAACCCTTAACTGTGGGGTTTCATTATCGATATTTATATCTCATCAAGTAATATATGTATTTGATGGTGTTTCTTGAAAAATTTCAAAATTTTTCACTTACAAGGACCCATTTGAATTTTCAATAAACTAATTTTGATAGGATTTTAATTTAATTACACTCCACAAGTCATTTAAATCTCTTTAAATAACACAATAATCTATATAATTAACTTTATGTGCTTGATATTATAATATAAATGGTTCATTTGTGGTAAGAATAATTTTATATTTAATGTAAAAAACTCCATGTCGTGGATAAAATCAAAACCATAAATCAGTAACAAGCAACTCCAGGTATTAGATAACATAACTCAATTATTTCATCTAGCATGTCATAAAAGTCAACTTCACTTTATTTATGATGAGATCATTTCAAATAAACCCCACTATTAATTAATTCATTTGATTCACTACATGTTCATGTATAAAATCAAAATCCATTAACCACATACCCCTTACACAATTTTTCCAATTTAAAAGGAGGTTTTTTGGCACCCATAATCAACTATAAATTTTAATTTCATGTTGTGCTATCTGTAATTAATAAGAATTGATAATAATGGAATATATTAAAAAATTGATTTAATGTTCCACCATAAATAACTTAACTTACTTTTATTTGAAACCAATATACAAAATTATATTTTTTACATTCTTCATGATCAGTAGGGGTAATTTATGTATTATTTTGATATGGCCATCATATAGACTACAAAACATATAATATAAATAAATTTATCTCTTATTTTTTTAAATAACAAAAATGTACTTCTTACTGTAGAAATCATGTCAGTTATTCACAATTGAGAAGAACATATGTATTAACTCTTTGCGGTTATTCATATAAAAACCATCGTTCATGATAACCACCAAAATCAAGATCAAGCCAGTTTAAAACTAACAATTGATGGTCTATGAAATAATAAAATTTTTCCTCATTATGGTCCATGAAATTATGTTTTAAAGGATATTTGGATTGAAAATAATAAGAACATAAATTTATAATTTCCTCCTGCAAGTATAATTTTGAAATTGACCCTTAAACAAATGATTTTCTTCATACTATCATCTTCATTTTTTGAATACATATCTCAAATGAGTACATGCATCAGAATTGTACCATACATATATATTTATTTTCATAATAAATGAAATATTAAATGTTCCATTGAGTTGATGAATATCAGCAAGAATATTTTCTCCAATTTATATAAAATTAAAACAAAGTATTTTTTCAAAATACTTAATACATCATAATATGTTTTTTCTGAAAAAATATCTTAGAAGAAATATTATATTTCAATAAAAATATCCTATATTAAATAATTTAAATTCCCACTAAGACCAAAAAGAAATTTTATTTCATTTTTGATATGATATTCATGAATTTTAAACCTAGTAATATGTACATTTCTAATAAAATGAGACAAATTATAATTATAACAATTAGGTAACCTCAAATATCTAATCCATTGATAGAATAATAAAAAAATTTCTTTAGAAATTTCCAAAGATTATTTTTGATTCATTAAATTATATGATCATTTATTTTAAAATAACTCATGTTTTGGATGACTAAAAATTTGGGAAATATCTAATTGTACCTTTACATTATTGTTGGTCTTATTGGGTGTGTCCAAAATAGTATAAAATATGTTACCAAAAAATTATTCTCAAAATGCATTACTTCAAATATGTGATGAACCAATAAATCACACCAATATGGTAGGTCCCAGAAAAGGATAAAATTTATAAAATTATGATATCTCCCCAAACCATATATATATATATATATTTATAGTTGGTTCAAAAGTAATATCCAGTAATTAAGAGATGATAGATTTTACTTGAATAATTGAGTACAATGCTATAGATTCATCTCTTTCAATTCTAAATTTGTAAAATTATTTTTATTTCTTTGAAATGGGTGATCTAAAAAAAGAAATATCTGATTTATGTAAAAAAATAGTATTTATTCTTTTTAAAATCATAAGTGCTTTTCCATCATCCATGTATCATGGACATGATTTTAGAGCTTGTTCACTTTATCCAAATAACATTCCATACACAAAAAAAGTCACTAATTATCTACATGAATGAAACTTTAACTATAAAATCTTAATATAAAACTATATCATATGTATTTACACCATTATTCCATAATGAAATTAACTTATCAATTAGTTGATTCAAATAAACATTAATATTTTTATTTGGATGTTCAGAATTAATATCACCAAATATATATATGGTTCATTCATCAACATACAATGAGGTAAGTTTTATAGAGTTATGAAAATAGAACAATATGAATATCAACTGTTGTAAGAACTAAGTAGAACAAAACAATATGTAGAAATAATTAACTATATGTTATAAGGTTTTGAAGAAAAATAAGGATGCACTTGATCAAAGTGTTTCCATGAATCGCCATCACGTGGATGGTTTAAGTTTTTGCTGAAGGAAATATTTTATTTATGATATTTCATCAATATAGTTGGGTTTTGAAGCATAAATAAATGTTTTAAATTGGGTTTTGTAACACCCTAAGCTTCCGCGGTATGTTTCCCTTTGAATAATGCAATATCTTGCGCTGTACGCAACTTCGAGATTCTAACACACCACAACCAATCAAACTAGACGTTATGAATAGTAATACCAAATTTTTGAAAATTTATATAGTTTTTTTTCAAAATGGAATTTATTTTTGGATTCAGAATATCAAAATTAGCTTTGGGTGAATTTTTTGTACTCTTTTGAAAACTTTCAATTTTTGATGAATAGTGAAAAATACTAAATTTTAATTAAAAACAACATTTTTAATCAAAATATTTTTAATGTTAAATTATAAATTTGAAGGGTTTTTAAGTTTATTTAGATTATATTTTTATCATTTAATATAATTTAGGTTATTGGATGTAATTTCACATTTAAATTGGACATAAACAAGTGTCAATCTTTTGATAGTTATTATTTCTTAAAAACACGCATTTTGTTTTGACAATGGGAATTAATTATAAATTAATTTATGCCACTTCTGTATTTTGAATTTAGAAAAATTGATTTAATATTTAGAATCATGAGGTCCAAATTGTCTAAATATGTAACTTGTATTTTTAGACATTATGAATAATTACTTCGGTAAATATTTTATTTACCATGGTTAAAGGGGTAAATCTGGTAAATAAGGGTAAAAAATAATATTATAATAATATTAAATTACTCTAACTCATGTCCTAAACCCATTTCTTGACACATGTCCAACCATGGGCATCCTTGGGTCGATTTTGGGACCCCATGGGGTCATTTGAGAGTGATAATGACACTTTATATTAATTAATTTAAAGTAAAGACAAAATTGACATAAAAATATATATTTTAGTAAAAAAAATTTAAATGGGTTTATATAAGTTATATTTTTGACTATAAATATTAATTTGAAAGATAAAAATATTTTCTACATCATGGTATTTTTTTTTTAATTTTTAGATATCAAATACATAAAATTATTTATGACACAATAATGATACAGTGTTTACCTCAATAATGAATGATTAAAATAAATGAGATTAAAAAAATTAAAACAATATCCAAAACCTATCCAATTCTTAAAGAAGGCACTTTAAAGAAGCCTTTTGGTTCAAACCAAAGGAAGTTACCCAATTTAAAGGTAACATATCCTCTTAAGTTCTTTTCTTTTATTTTACTTCTCTAACCCCCTAAACTCTCTTTATTCCTTTCTTTTATAACAACAACAGTATCCTAAATATACTAGGTTGTCTTTATGAGAATTATTTGAACTAAACTTACACAAACCTCCATCTAATGGGTATATAACATAATTTTTTCTGTGGACGGCAAACTATTGCCTCACGAAACGATGATTGTTCAATCTTCTACTACCACCTCTTATGGTGGCCATTATGATGGTACTATAATTATATATGATATTTATGATATTCATTTTATCTATAAACATCTATAATTCTATTTTATAGCATACCTTTATTCTTTTCAAGTTGTATATATAAGATAATTTCATTCTAGGAAGTGCGGACTACTGCCCCATCAAAGTGATATGACTCGTTCATAACATACATGGAATATATAAAGGATGGTGTTAATGAACTTACATAACATATATAAAATATTATATTATACTGGAATAATAATATACCTATTTATCATTTTGTTTTATTTCCATAAAAAAAATGAAATGGAAGTAGCGTTCGTGCGTATGTACGGATTACCATCTCCACGAACGCGATGAGATTCATTCCCCATCATAACCATTCAAGAATAATTTTCATTTTGTTATTAAAAATAATATGTAAGAACATAATATCATTTGTATATGAATCAAATACATCATATCCATAACAAACATGACTCACGTAACAAAACATATAAATGAAAATGAATTAGTTAACAACCGAAATAATTATACTACTAAAATATTATTAACAAAGAAATATTAGAAGATAATATACGATATCATATTTATTTATGTAGTTATTTTATAATTTAATAATAATTATTTAACTATTATAAAAAATGTTAACATACCCTCAACCAAGGAAAAGTACAAGGTAAGGGTTAATTTCACAATCTCTTTATTATCCGAGGTTGTTTTTACATAAGTATCTACTGGGACCTCTTTATCATCCACATCCATGTTTCTTAAAAATGTATTTCAAAACATTTTTACTATTTACTAGACTATGGGTTGAAGTCATTTATACCCATGTTTTAATTTTTATAAAATGGTTTGAAAGGAATCTTTCCATTGTTTTCTAAACAAGGTACTTTATGACCTTTTCCACAAATTAAGGTAATAATGTTTTTTAACTTATACGGCGGGTGCAGTTATTCTCCACCATTATAACACCTTTTAAGATTCTATTATAATCTTATAAGAATATTTTCAAAATAAATGTTTTCTTTTATAATTACATGACTTTTAAATGATTTAAAAATAGAAATAGATATTTCTCTCAAATAATTTTGATTTCATCTATGCCAACATCCTTTAATGGATTTTATACTTTTTTGAAGTTGATTTATTATGATACAAATATTCCATATTGTATTGAAGGTTTTATGATATGTTTGACTGTGGATGTGTTATTTTTATACCATTCATGGTTTATGGTTAACATATTAAAATTTTTTATGCTAGTTTTAATACAAATGTTTATGTTATGTTTCAACATTTTCATATGAGGAATGCATTGGACTTAGTAAGTGACGGGTGGAGCCCACTATAGCTCCTCAATGAGTCGGTAGGTCTCATGAGATAAACTAGTGTCTTGGAACTAGGCCCTGACAAAATCTTATTTGTATCTTTGGTACGAGGCCTTGGCTTTGTGGTTATGATGTTCAACATTATGCTTTCCATCATTTTGAAATTGGCTATTTATATTGCGTGCTATTATTAGACTATTAGAATATCCATGTGGATAAGTAAATGGAATCATTCAATTTATATTTTCCATATTATGCTGAAGTTTAAGTTTAAAAGGCTTATGTTTTAGTCTTATACATTGCCTTAAATTTTTATGCTTATTTTTGAAGTTTATTCTATATTGTTATACTTACTGAGCATTTGAGCTCACCCCTTTCTATGTTTTATTTTCCTAAGATGTGAAGAAGTATTTTGTGGTTTAACTTGAGGGATAGGCTAAGGGATATAAGTGTGTTCAAATTGGAAAAAATGTTGTTGTTGTTTTTATCTCATGATGTAATGTAAAACTTATGTGTGTATCTAGTAATTTCAAGGATACTAAACTAATCATTCTTTCGGGACATGATTACTTGTATCATGCCAATGTTATGTAATAATGCACTGAATTTGAGTAACTAGGGTCGAGGTTTTATAGTTGGTATCATAGGAAATTTAGTACAAACCTTGGAAACTAGATTTAGATAAACTTTGATTAGAGAACATTACCCTAAGATAGACTTTGAGGATTAGTATAGAAGAACTTCCTAGAATTTTGGTAATGTAGAAATTTTGTGTATTTTCCAAGTAATAAATCCCTTTTTGGATACAAGCAGGTAGAGGTGACTCTGGCACAGATGTACCTAGGAGTGAAAACTCTGACAAGGAGTTTCGGGTTTGACCCGGGGTATCCTGGTACACGACAATGGGCCTTGCAGAACTTTTGGTTACGACACTCCTGGGGGATATACTTAGGGTAATTCACATTTTCTTTAAAAAACATTATGAAGTATTTATGAGTATATACCTCCTCAAATAAAACATTTCTATGATTATAGATTATATCCATAAACTGTTCAATTTATGTTAAGTGTTTTACAAGTTTGGAATTATGTATTGCAATTCATAAACTAATGTAGTGTACGCCATTGTTTAGAATTGGAACCTAGTGGAAGGAATGAGAACCACATAAAAACATGTAATCCATGTAGGTATTTACCTCCTACTCAAGATAATTATAGTAGAGCTCGTGATGCAATTGGTGCTGATCATCTTATCACCATACCGAGACAACTCACTCAGGTTATGAATAATAACCTTAACCTTATGGAGCACCCTGATCCACAACACAGAGGATCAATGTTAGACCGATTCATGAGGCAAAAACCACCAACATTCAATGGGACGACAAATCAATTTTTAGCTAAGAAATGGATAAGTTCCTTAGAGAAAATATTTCACGCTTTTGAGAGTAGCAAAAGGGAAAAAATTTTCATGGAAGTTTATCGCCTCACAGGAGATGGAAATCAATGATGGTCATTAATTCAATACACAAAGGAGGATGAAAAAGTATCAAATATGGAATATAGGAAGTTTAAAGATCTTTTATTAGAAACATAATTTTCTCGTGACCATAAGGAAGATATGGAAAGAAAATTTCTGAGTATGAGGGAAAATGGGGTTGAGAATGTTGCAAAGTTTAAGGCTAACTTTACAAGGTTAGTAAGGTATGCTGCAGATTATATACGTAACCCAAAGAGTAAGATTGATCGATTCTTTTATGGGTTAAAACTATATCTCCATTGAGGATTAGTCACACAATACTTCTCATCATACGAAGATATTGTCCCATGTGTAATCAAGATATAAAAGGAATTCTCTAAGTCTTAAGACTTTTAAGAAAAGCAAGAGAAGAAGAGATTTTCTGAACACCCTGAAAACGGAAATAAGAGGAAGAAGGGAAAATTTGAATATCCATCCTGTAGTAAATGTGGGAAGAAACACCCTGGTACTTTCCTGAAGGGAATGAGAGTATGTTACAAGTGTGGTGTAAAAGGCCACCAAGCTCGTAATTAAAAAGGAAAGAAAAAGGTTGTCAATGTTGAATGCTACAATTATAGAGAAATGGGGCATTATGAAAATGGATGTCCTAAGAACCAAGAAAACTTACCTCAGAAAAGGACAAGGGAGAAAGGCCAAGGTTATGAGATCACTACTGCTGAGGTTGAAGCCCCGAAAGAAGTGGTGGTAGTTAATTTAATGGTTTCCTCAATTTTAGTCAATTATTTATTTGATTCAGGATCATCACATTGTTTCACATATTCCCTTTCTTCGAAGAAAATTAAATATTTCAAACTTGATTTAACAAGGGATTTATCAGTCAAAACTCCTAAGGTAAGTATCATTGCAATAAAGTTTTGTGAATCAGTCCCCATTAGGGTATATAAATATTATTTATCGACTGATCTCATTGTCATACCCATGATTGAATTTGATATAATACTCAGTATGGATTGGATTTTAGACCATGATGTGAAAATTTATTATAAGAAGAAGGAGGCTATAATTTTTGACGATGATAAGGAATACCTTATCTTTAGGTCAAAAACATCACCATATGATTCTTATCTAGATCCATCCCCTATAGCTCTAGTAAATTCAATTATTAGGGAGGAAGAGAGTAAAATAACTATGGGTGAGGAAAGGAATGTTCAAAATAGGATGTACCTATTGTATAAGAATATGTTGATGTATTTCTAAAGGATATACCTAGAAATCCTCCAGAATGAGAAATTGAGTTTTCCATTGACTTAATTCCTGGTTCAAGGCCCATATCGAAGACCTATTATAGAATGGACACTGTGGAATTAGTGGAGCTAAAGAAAAAACTATAGGAGTTGAGTAATAAAATATTTATTCACCCTAGTGTTTCTCCATGGGGAACCCTTGTTCTTTTTGTCAAGAAGAAAGATGGATCTATGAGGTTGTTCATTGACTACAGCGATATCAATGCTATAACAACAAAGAAAAAGTATCCCCTAACTCACATTGATGATTTATTTGATCAACTTCATCTAGATAAATATTTTTCAAAGATTGTCATTCGATGTGGATATCATCAGTTGTGTGTGAGGAAGGAAGACATTCCAAAGAAATTTTTTTGAACCAGGTACGAGCATTAAGAGTTTATAGTAATGCCTTTTGGACCGAATAATGAACTCTCTGTCTTCATAGATCTAATGAATAGATTTTTCAAGGAATATATTGATGAATATGTAGTGTTATTTATTGATGATATCTTGGTATACTCCAAAATCTACAAATATCATGAAAATCACTTGCACACTATTTTGAAGACTCTTAGAAGAAATGAATTATATGGGAAGTTAAGCTAGTGTGAATTATCGCTTCAGAAGATTTCATTTCTTAGCCATATTGTCTCTAAGGATTGAATCTCTATTGATCCTTCAAAGACCAAGGAAATCCAAGAATGGACAGCACCGACAAGTATAACTGAGGTACACTATTTCACTGCTTTAGTAGGTTATTATCGGCATTTTTTCCAAAATTTTGCCCAATTGGATAATGAATTAACCGAGATCATGCATAATGGGGTTAAATTTGTTTGGAAAAAAGGGTGCGAAGAATGTTTTGAATAACTAGAGAGAATATTTGTCAATGCTCCTATATTGACTCTACCATCAGGGAATGATGGGTTTGTTATTTATAGTGACACTTCAAAAAAATGACTTGGTTTTATCCTTATGCAGAATGATAGGGTTATTGCCTATGCATCACAAAAACTAAAAATTCATGAACAAAACTATCCCACTCCTGATCTTGAGTTAGGAGCTATACTATTTGCTCTGAAGATATGGAGAAACTATCTCTATGGTGAAAAATGTGAGATTTATAATGATCACAAGAGTTTGAAGTATATTTTATCACAAAAAGAACTCAACATGAGGCAAAGTAGATGGCTCAAACTACTCAAGCATTATGATTGTACCATACACTACCACCTGAGGAAGGAAAATAAGGTGGAAGATTCTTTGAGCAGAAAGGATCATGGAGTTTTGAACAAGATGAGAGTTGAAAGGGATCCTATGTTCATGAATCTAGTAAAGATGGATATAGAAATAATAATAGAAGGTGAAACATCAAAACTTTTTCAAATGGTTTCCAAACCATCTTTACTAGAAAGGATAAAAATTTCTCAGACTAATGATGAGGAGTTTCAAAAGAAAATTAAAGCTGTGAATGATGGGAGATTAATCGAAATCATATATGAAGATGAGATTTTGAAATTTGGGAAGAGACTTTGTGTCCCTGACATACCTAATATAAAAAGGGAATTGTTGGATGGTGCTCATAGCTCCAATTTCTCTATATACCCTGGTAGCACTAAGATGTATACAGATTTGAAGGAACATTTTGGGTGGGATAACATGAAGAGATAGATCGCTGATTATGTATCAAGATGTTTGGTTTGTCAGCAAAGAAAAGTTGGAAGAAAACATCCTAGAGGAGTCATGCAACATCTTCCCATACCTGAGTGGAAATGGGTTGATATTACAATGAAATTTGTTATGGGGATACCAAAGACTCCTAGAAAGAATGATGAAATATGGTTCATTGTTGATCGTCTTACCAGGTCAGCTCATTTTCCTACTATAAGAGAAGATTTACCACTTGAATGTTTGGCAAGACTTTATATTAATGAAGTTTTAGGTTTTCATGGAGTCCCCCTATTGATTGTTTCTGATCCTGATCCCCATTTTACATCAAGATTCTGGAAAATTATTCATAAGACCTTGGATACTGAACTTCGTTTGAGCACTGCCTACCACACTCAAACCGATGAACAATCAGAACAGACTATTCAAACATTAGAAGACATGTTGAGGTCTTGCTCACTTGACTTTCAATGTATGTGGTATCAATATTTACCATTGGTAGAAGTTTACTATAACAATAGATTCCATTCAGGTTTTCAGATGGCACCATAAGAAGTGTTATATGGAAAGAGATTTTGCACACCAACTTGTAGGGATGATGTTGGTGAAAGAAAACACATAATCCCCGAACTTGTTGAGGAAACAATGAAAAAGGTGAAGGTTATCCAAAACAATATCAAATCAGCTCAAATTTGGCAAAAGATATATACCAATAACCGAAGGAAAGATTTGGAATTTCAAGTAGGAGATCATATTTTCTTGAAGGTATCTCTCTGGAAGGGTGTTTTACAATTCAGTAAGAAAGGAAAATTAAGCCCAAGTTATATCAGACCTTTTAGAATTCTAGAACGAATTGGAGTTGTAGCTTATCATTTGGAAATGCCTCCAAGTCTCTACAAAGTTCATGATGTGTTCCATGTATCACTGCTGAGAAAATACATGCCTGAACCAACGTATGTTGTAGAGACCCGAAGCTTGACGTACATGGACATTACATTACTTTTTCGGAATACTTAGTACATAACAAAAACACACACTCACACAAGGATCGTAATAGTTTAGTGTCTTTGGAAACTCGGAATATAATCTTCTAATAGTGGTGAAAGATCTTCAACATATCCCATAAAGATCTTTCTTTTTTTACCTAAAACCATTCTTTATATCCTGGGGAAAAGAAAACATAAAAGGGTGAGCTCAAATTCTCAGTAAGGGTAAACAAAAGAAATATCAATCACATCATATTCATAAGAACATAACATTTTGGAAATCTTAACCTGCAAAAGAGAGCATAATTTCATAACATGGGATAAATCATGGCAGTGAAATGTAATCACAATAATCATAACTTAAAACATGAAACTTTGTGGCATACACACATAATCATAGAGAATCATTTCTTGTTAGTCAAGACTCATTGCCAAGACTATCTTAGTGGACAAAGTCCCTTTCTGAACCGAGTCACCCTCGTTTCAGTCCTGTTTCACTGAACCGGTATAACCTACCATTCCAGCCATGTCTATCTCATGAGATATAAAATATTTACCCAATTCATTGGAGGGAGATATAGGTCCCACCCATCTCATAAGTATACCATTCTTATGTGTGCCACAAAATCATAAATCATACATCATTGCATAACCCATGTAATACAAATGGGAATCTTAAACATGATGACATAATAAAACAATTCATATAAGATAAAGGAATTCATAAAAATAATTCCATCCCAACATAACCAAATAAATGTAATAATAGGGATAGAAACAGAACCCTATGTTATCTTAGATGGAAAATAATTTTGATAAAACACTTGAAATGAATTCTTGAGGAAAATATCCTTTATTCTTCAAAATCAATTTCTTTTCACAAAACGTCATGCAATTTTAAAAGAAAGATATTTTATTGAAAATAGTCATGAAATCTTTTGGAGGAATCTTCATGAAAATAAGGCTTTATAAAACCGTAAAAATCCGTTCGTGCCGTATAAGTTAAAAAAAACATTCTTCGTACTTTTTTCGGAAAAGTTAAAAAGTACCTCGTACAAAAAACGAAAAAAGATTCCTTTCATATCTTTTACTAAAAACTCACCGAAGGGTAAAATAGGTTTTAAACAATTGTAGGTGGATGGAAATAATATTAAATATTGAGGGAACATGGATGTGGATGATAAAATACACCCCAGTAAATACCGAAGTATAAGCAATCTCGGATAAGAATGAGATTGTGATATTTCCATTACCTTAGGTCCGATTTGCTTCGTAAGTGTCTGAACCTCCTGTATAATGATTTAAATAATGTCATTTACTTATTACAGAATCATATTCATTGTTATTATATCATATATGGTTCACTTATGACTTTATATTACCCGTTCTTTTGTAAATTCACGTTAAAGTAGCGTTTTGGGTAAAATCGTCTCATTTGTCGTTCGTGTTTTAACTTGTAATTATTCATATGATTACATAGATTATTATTACTTAATTATAGAATATAAAACATGATTTATATATAATATATATTCATAATATACATATATATAATGGATCGATAAATGGAAAGAAATACACCGTTCATGGAGACGGTAGGCCGTACGTACGCATGAACGCTGTTTTCGTTTCCTTATTGAATTGAGTGGAATTAAGTAGATGACATACATATATATACACATAAATATAGTAGATTTATAATTTCATATATTTCATTATTATTTCTTATATATACTTTATAATCATTCTTAAATGGTTAACATGGAGAATGAATCTCATCGCGTCGTGGAGACGGTAGTCCGTACGTACGCACGAGCGATAATATCATTTACATAATTATTGAATTGAATTGGAGTGGATGATACAATATAACAGAATCATTATGATGTTATAATAACTATGTATAGTTATTCTTTACACGATAATACCCATCCATGTAAGGTGTTGGTGGAAAAACAGATTACACCACGGTGTGGAGACGGTATTCCGTACGTACGCACGCGTGGTGATTTTGTTTTCCGTAGGATGGATAGATGGTGAAATAGGGTTGTTTCATACTTATAATAACATATCAGTATATGAGTGATACTGATGTTATTACTTCATAATGAAACAACCTAAGAAGAAGAAGTGGAAGAAGAAATAAAGTTGAAAGAATTGGTAACGGAAATTACCTCTTCTTTGAAGCGCCACTTTGAGACCTCCTCTTAGGGCACTAAAATTGGTCTTTGAGGAAGACCAGAAGCTCTAGGATGTTTCTAGGGAAGTGGAGAGGATAATTTGACAGGGTTTGGCTGATCATTAAGGCTCAAAGTTGTGTGAGGAAGAGAGGGAGGAGGTGCCCTTTTATAAGGGAGGAGAGGGGCACCTTTGGAATAACTAAAAATATTATTTTATTATAAAGTAAAGTTCGGTTTTAAATAGCTCCAAATTAATTTATTTCGAGGCTAAGGTGGGGATGGGTCGAAATAATCTCATCCAATAGAATTTATACAAGTTTATTTTTCTATTTTAACCTTATCATTTAGATTTAACATTAAGTTAAATAATTTTATTTTTACCGTGTCTTCTTGTGTTCTTACACTATAAGGTTAATAAAATTACTATAAGAAGCCAAAAGAACCCCAAGTTGTTTATTATTAATATATATAACCTTTTCTAAGTCCTTTGGCCGAACCTTATATTTTTAGGAATAAAATAACAATTACTAATATAATATTTGTTTTAAAAACTATTTTATGTCAATTTTGACACTATTTAGTAATTGATTTTTGTGAAAATTATAACAGAATGATAAGTTCGAAAAAAGTTAATTAAATCAACACTAACGTGTCATATTAACCTAGAAAATTAGTGAAATTCATAAAAAGTCTTAAATTACATTTATTTTGGTATTTATAACACCAATTATGTCAATATTTCATTAATAAGATAATTACTGCATCATCTTTGTGTCATAAATAAATTAACTTATTTGATGTCTAAAAATTACAAATAATACCATTATGTGGGAAATCTTTTTAGCTTTCTAATGAATATTTAAAATCTAATTTATCTTATTTATAAACCTATATTAAAAATGTTTTAGTAAATAAACTTTGATTTTAACTCTTTTAACCCTTCTTTAAATAAATTAATAATAAATGTCCTAATCTAATCCAAGTGGGCCTAAATGGTCATATTTTATTCCTAAGTTTGTTTTTGGTCGAATTACACTTGTCCAATAGAATTAGGACATGTGTTAGGGTAATAATAATATCATTTCTACCCTTAATTACCCTATTTACTTTTAACCGTGGTAAAAAAAGTAAAAAGTTACTATTCACCAAAAAATTATTTTCATCTCATTGAACCACATTTTACTTACTGAAATCAACCGTGTGTCTCTGATTTTTGAAATTCCACTCACAGAAGCGGTAAAATTAAGTTTTATGAAAAATTCAGTTTTTTTACTACCACTTAGTGGTTTCACTATTCATCAAAAATTGAAAGTTTTCCGAAAAATGCAAAAAATTAGGACTAAGCTATATTTGATATTATGAACTCAAAAATGATTTCTATTTTACCAAATTCAAAACATATCAGTTGCATTAATTAATTTAAAAATTAATTCCCGTCGTCAAAACAAATAGCGTGTTTTTAAGAGATAATAACTATCAAAAGATTGACACTTGTTTATGTCCAGTTTAAATGTGAAATTACATCCAATGACCAAAAATGTATTAAATTGTAAAAATATATTCTAAATATACTTTAAAACCACTCAAATTAATAATTTATCACTATTAATTATTTCGATTGAAAAAGTTGTTTTTAATTAAAATTTAATAATTTTCACTATTCATAAAATATGAAAGTTATCCGAAAATCACCAAAATTTCACCCTAAGCTAATTTCGATATTACGAATCCAAAAATAAATTCCATTTTGAAAAATAAAATTTACAAAATTTCAAAAAGTGGTTATTACTATTCATAATGGCTAGTTTTAATAATATTTTAATAGCATATTGTTGTTTAGTGAAACTCGTTATTGTGTACTATACACGCTATCGAGGAAGGTCGCGATTGCGTGTAATGCAAGGAAAGTCAAGGATGCGTGTTGTGCAAGCTCCTTTTGGTGTAGCATATAACACAAGACATTAATGAAATTAAAATAATATTTTTCTTAAAATCTCAGGGTGTTACATTCTACCCCCCTTAAAATAAATTTCGCCCTCAAAATTCGCCGGGGTTATAAATGGTTTACTACTTGAAAGTTTCTTTAATAGAAACCCACATCGTAAAAAGGAATACTAAAACCAATCTTTAAAAAACAAATGTATGAAACATAACAGTTACCCAAATAAACTAATCACTGAGTTTCTACATAGGTGAAAATATGGATATGGAAGAAAAATCTAACCATCATGTTCTGAGGGAGAGTGGTAGAGAACATGACTATGGAAAAGCCAACAATCACAAATCCATAAATTTGTGATGATCTAAGGTACCATATGATTAATCAGATATATGAGTACTAGGACAACATTTTTGGTTTTCAAGATCGTTTCCCTAAAGTTGAAGAATTTGAATTAGAATAAATACTTACTTTATTTTGGTACAATATCACTGTTGTTCGTGCCTTGAACAATTTCTACTTAATCTCTTAAATAAATGAAGTTGAATTTGTTATTCGTGAAGTGTTAGCAGATCATGTGATAGAATGACGGGTCATTCCATCTGTCTCAAACAAAAGGTTAGCAAAAGTTATTAAATATACATAAGTCGTTCTATAGTGAGATTAATCATATATGGTTCCTAAAATGGACTTATATACTTCATATATCATACTGCTTAATATAATAAAACTAGTTTCTACTAAACAGGGACTTCCTGTAGGCCAGTGGTAGGCGATAAAGGCCAGTCGCACTTCGGTTGTGGGTTCGATTCCCACAGCCTTGTCCGACGCGATGGGCTGTCGCCCGTCCGGCAGGTTGTCCTTTTTCTAAAGATATATTACTATAACATCCCATAAATAATATCGAAAAACGTTTTATCCTAACTTATGTCTAACATAATCCATTCTAATCTTTAGGATTATCTAAAATACTTCGGTCCAAGCTCATAGTATAAAGAAAATGATTACTTGAAATGTCACAGAACAATAACGTGAATGCCATCATTTATCCCCCATATATCATAAGATATATCTTGTTGGTCAAATTACAAACTTGTGAATACCTTAATCATGTATTCTCTTGAAGAATGAATACCCATTGAACCTTAGTGAAAACATGAATGCTGACAAAAGTTAACTCTTTCCACATACCAAAATCCAAAAATTCTATATACTCAAACCATGATATAACCTTCTCCTTATATGAGTCATGAGCTCATGAATACTATCAAACATTTAATTTTCTCCTTATCCCTTCATTATGCGCATATCATCTACATTCCAAAAATATTTGAATAACCTTTCATGGATACTCGTAACATTAATCATACACTCTCAAAACTCAAGGAAAGACAACAGTGTAACAATCCATAGATGTCTCTTTATTCCATAGTAGCATGAGATTACTTATACAACATTACACATGATAAACATGTAATCATTCCACTACATTCTTAAACCATTGACCGAGCTTCAACAATTCTTTCATCTCACATATCATTTGTAGTCTCTTCATCATCATCCACATAAATACTACCCATACGACCATACTGATTCTCTTCATGAGACTTTCCCTTAGGTCATTGGTTTGCATAATGCCCGTACATTCCACATTTAAAACATTTAACCATTGCTGATGTCGTAGAAATACCATTATCCTCATCCTTGGTGTTAACTGAACCTTTTCCTTTACACTTACTAGCTTTGTGTCCTTCTTTTCCACACCCAAAGCATCTTCCAGTTCCTTTGAAACATTCTCCTTGATGCCTCTTGCCACATGATTTACATAAGGGAAATTGAACTTTCTTTCCTCTATGATCATCATGAAACTCCATCTTTCTCTTATTAGCCGAGTCAGGAAACTTACCAAATTTGAGTTTGTTGATCATATTATGAGATTGCTGATTCGGAATAATAATGATGGTTGGACTTCCAAATCCCATTTCATTTGGTTTCTCATGAAGAATATCATTCCATTGTCCATAATATCCTCCATTATCATGAATCATCTTGTTTCCAGGCATTTTCTAAAACCCAAAAAGAATAGTGTTAGAGGCAAAAATCATAATAAAGGGGGAGTAACTTCAATATCTAACATCTTAGGTTAAATTCTAAGATTGTTACCATAGTTCTAGGACTATATCCTATACGTATACTTATCCTTAGGGGCATCCCTAGACATACCATAGAAATATCTCTAGAGATCTCAGTAACGTTTTCGCATTCTAGTTTCCAAAGGTTGACTAAACCTTTTCTCTGATACCAACTGTAGAGACCCGAATCTTGACGTACATGGACATTACATTACTTTTGAAGAATACTTAGTACATAACAAACACACACACACACACAAGGATCGTAATAGTTTAGTGTCTTTGGAAACTCGGAATATAATCTTCTAATCGTGGTGAAAGATCTTCAACATCTCCCATAAAGATCTTCCTTTTTTTTAACCTAAAACCTTTCTTTATATCCTGGGGAAAAGAAAACATAAAAGGGTGAGCTCAAATGCTCAGTAAGGTTAAACAAAAGAAATATCAATCACATCATATTCATAAGAACATAACATTTTGGAAATCTTAACCTGCAAAAGAGAGCATAATTTCATAACATGGGATAAATCATGGCAGTGAAATGTAATCACAATAATCATAACTTAAAACATGAAACTTTGTGGAATACACACATAATCATAGAGAATCATTTATTTTTAGTCAAGACTCATTGCCAAGACTATCTTAGTGGACAAAGTCCTTTTCTGAACCGAGTCACCCTTGTTTCAGTCCTGTTTCACTGAACCGGTATAACCTACCATTCCAGCCATGTCTATCTCATGAGATATAAAATATTTACCCAATGCATTGTAGGGAGATATAGGTACCACCCATCTCATAAGTATACCATTCTTATGTGTGCCACAAAATCATAAATCATACATCATTGCATAACCCATGTAATACAAATGGGAATCTTAAACATAATGACATCATAAAACAATTCATATAAGATAAAGGAATTCATAAAAATAATTCCATCCCAACATAACCAAATCAATGTAATAATAGGGATAGAAACAGAACCCTATGTTATCTTAGATGGAAAATAATTTTGATAAAACACTTGAAATGAATTCTTGAGGAAAATATCCTTTATTCTTCAAAATCAATTTCTTTTCACAAAACGTCATGCAATTTTAAAAGAAAGATATTTTATTGAAAATGGTCATGAAATCTTTTGGAGGAATCTTCATGAAAATAAGGCTTTATAAAACCGTAAAAATCCGTTCGTGCCGTATAAGTTAAAAAAAACATTCTTCGTACTTTTGTCGGAAAAGTTAAAAAGTACCTCGTACGAAAAACGAAAAAAGATTCCTTTCATATATTTTACTAAAAACTCACCGAAGGGTAAAATAGGTTTTCAACAATTTTAGGTGGATTGAAATAATATTACATATTGAGGGAACATGGATGTGGATGATAAAATACACCCCAGTAAATACCGAAGTATAAGCAATCTTGGATAAGAATGAGATTGTGATATTTCCCTTACCTTAGGTCCGATTTGCTTCGTAAGTGTCCGAACCTCCTGTATAATAATTTAAATAATGTCATTGACTTATTATATAATCATATTCATTGTTATTATATCATATATGGTTCACTTATGACTTTATATTACCCGTTCTTTTGTAAATTCATGTTAAAGTAGCGTTTTGGGTAAAATCGTCTCATTTGTCGTTCGTGTTTTAACTTGTAATTTTTCATATGATTACATAGATCATTATTACTTAATTATAGAATATAAAACATGATTTATATATAATATATATTCATAATATTCATATATATAATGGATCGATAAATGGAAAGAAATACACCGTTCATGGAGACGGTAGGCCGTACGTACGCATGAACGCTGTTTTCGTTTCCTTATTGAATTGAGTGGAATTAAGTAGATGACATACATATATATACAAATAAATAAAGTAGCTTTATAATTTCATATATTTCATTATTATTGCTTATATATACTTTATAATCATTCTTAAATGGTTAACATGGAGAATGAATCTCATCGCGTCGTGGAGACGGTAGTCCGTACGTACGCACGAGCGATAATATCATTTCCATAATTATTGAATTGAATTGGAGTGGATGATACAATATACCAGAATCATTATTATGTTATAATAACTATGTATAGTTATTCTTTACACCATAATACCCTTCCATGTAATGTGTTGGTGGAAAAACAGATTACACCACGGCGTGGAGACGGTATTCCATACGTAGGCACGCGCGGTGATTTTGTTTTTCGTAGGATGGATAGATGGTGAAATATGGTTGTTTCATACTTATAATAACATATAAGTATATGAGTGATACTGATGTTATTACTTCATAATGAAACAACCTAAGAAGAAGAAGTGGAAGAAGAAATAAAGTTGAAAGAATTGGTAATGGAAATTACCTCTTCTTTGAAGCGACTCTTTGAGACCTCCTCTTAGGGCACTAAAATTGGTCTTTGAGGAAGACCAGAACCTCTAGGATGTTTCTAGGGAAGTGGAGAGGAGAATTTGTCAGGGTTTGGCCGAGCATGAAGGCTCAAATTTGTGTGAGGAAGAGAGGGAGGAGGTGCCCTTTTATAAGGGAGGAGAGGGGCACCTTTGGAATAACAAAAAATATTATTTTATTATAAAGTCAAGTTCGGTTTTAAATAGCTCAAAATTGATTTATTTCGAGGATAAGGTGGGGATGGGTCTAAATACTCTCATCAAATAGAATTTGGACAAGTTTATGTTCCTATTTTAACCTTATCATTTAGATTTAACATTAAGTTAAATAATTTTACTTTTACCGTGTCTTCTTGTGTTCTTACACTATAAGGTTAATAAACTTACTATAAGAAGCCAAACGAACCCAAAGTTGTTTAGTATTAGTATATATAACCTTATCTAAGTCCTTTGGCCGAGCCTTAGATTTTTAGGAATAAAATAACAATAAATAATATAATATTTGTTTTAAAAACTATTTTATGTCAATTTTGACACTATTTAGTACTCGATTTTTGTGAAAATTATAACAGAATGATAAGTTAGAAAAAACTTAATTAAATAAATACTAACATGTCATATTAACCTATAAAATTAGTTTAATTCATAAAAAGTCTTAAATTACATTTATTTTGGTATTTATAACATCAATTATGTCAATATTTAATTAATAAGATAATTACTGCATCATCTTTGTGTCATTAATAAATTAACTTATTTGATGTCTAAAAATTACAAATAAAATACCATTATGTGGGAAATCTTTTTATCTTTCTAATGAATATTTAAAATCGAATTTATCTTATGTATAAACCTATATTAAATTTTTTTTAGTAAATAAACTTTGATTTTAACTCTTTTAACCCTTCTTTAAATAAATTAATAATAAATGTCCTAATCTAATCCAAGTGGGCCTAAATGGTCATATTTTATTCCTAAGTTTGTTTTTGGTCGAAGTAAACTTATCCAATATAATTAGGACATGTGTTAGGGTAATAATAATATCATTTCTACCCTTAATTACCTTATTTACTTTTAACCGTGGTAAAAAAAAGTAAAAAGTTACTATTCACAAAAAAATTATTTTCATCTCATTGAACCACATTTTACTTACTGACATCAACCGTGTCTCTCGGATTTTTGAAATTCCACTCACAGAAGAGGTAAAATTAAGTTTTATTAAAAATTCAGTTTTTTTAACTACCACTTAGTGGTTTCACTGTTCATTAAAAATTGAAAGTTTTCCGAAAAATGCCAAAAATTAGGCCTAAGCTATATTTGATATTATGAACTCAAAAATGATTTCTATTTTACCAAATTCAAAACATATCAGTTGTATTAATTAATTTAAAAATTAATTCCCGTCGTCAAAACAAATAGCGTGTTCTTAAGAGATAATAACTATCAAAAGATTGACACTTGTTTATGTCCGGTATAAATGTGAAATTACATCCAATGACCAACATTGTATTAAATTGTAAAAATATATTCTAAATATAGTTTAAAACCACTCAAATTAATAATTTATCACTATTAATTATTTCGATTGAAAAAGTTGTTTTTAATTAAAATTTAATAATTTTCACTATTCATCAAAATATGAAAGTTATCCGAAAATCACCAAAATTTCACCCTAAGATAATTTCGATATTACGAATCCAAAACTAAATTCCATTTTGAAAAATAAAATTTACAAAATTTCAAAAAGTGGTTATTACTATTCATAACGGCTAGTTTTAATAATATTTTAATAGCA
Source organism: Viscum album (assembly GCA_963277665.1). Lineage (NCBI taxonomy): Eukaryota > Viridiplantae > Streptophyta > Magnoliopsida > Santalales > Viscaceae > Viscum > Viscum album. Next base: position 904,946,300 of record OY728151.1, read on the forward strand.
TATTGTTGTTTAGTGAAACTCGTTATTGCGTACTATACACGCTATCGAGGAAGGTCGCGATTGCGTGTAATGCAAGGCAAGTCAAGGATGCGTGTTGTGCAAGCTCCTTTTGGTGTAGCATATAACACAAGACATTAATGAAATTAAAATAATATTTTTCATAAAATCTCGGGGTGTTACACATGTACTCACCTATAAAGAAATAGAACTGGAACCCGATCTGTCTTATTGCAAAGAGCCTATTAGAATTCTCGATACCAGAGAAAAATTGTTGAGAAACTGGATGACTCGTCTGTTGAAAGTTCTATGGAGAAATCATAAGATAGAAGAGACAACGTTGGAACCCGAGCAACTTATGATGAAGAACCACCCAAATCTTTTTATGTAGTAGTATTCTAGAAATTTCAAGGAAAAATTATTTGAAGGAGGAAAGAATGTAACACCACAATCTTACATTGTACATTTCTTTTTGAATAATGCAATAGCTTGCGCTATACACAATTTCATGATTCTAACACACCATGACCAATCAAACTAGCCATTATGAATAGTAATACCCACATTTTTGAAATTTTAAAAATTTTGTTTTACAAAATGGTCTTCATTTTTGGATTCAGAATATAAAAATTATCTTAAGGTGAATTTTTGGTACTCTTCTAAAAACTTTCATTTTTTGATGAATAGTAAAAAATACTAAATTTTAATTAAAAAAAATTTAATCAAAAAAATTTATAGTGTTAAATTATACATTTTAATGGTTTTTAAGTATCATTAGATTATATTTTTATCATTTAATATAATTTAGGTTATTGGATGTAATTTCACATTTAAAATGGACATAAAAAAGTGTCAATTTTTTGATAGTTATTATTTCTTAAAAACACACGTTTTGTTTTGACAATGGGAATTAATTTTAAATTAATTTCTTCCAATTCTGTGTTTTGAATTTGAAATAATGGGTTCCATATTTGGAATCAGCAGGGCCAAATTGTGTAAATAGGTAACTTTTATTTTTAGACATTATGAATAATTACTTCAGTAAATATTTTATTTACCATTATTAAAGGGATAAATCCGGTAAATAAGGGTAAAAAATAATATTATAATAATATTAAATTACCATAACATGTGTCTTAACTCTATTGACTGATACATGTCTGACCATGGGCATCCTTGTGTGGATTTTGGGACCCGATAGAGCCACTTGAGAGTGATATTGACACTTTATATTAATTAATTTAAAGTAAAGAAAAAAATGACACAAACATATATCTTTTTTTAAATTTTTTTTACATGGGGTTATATAAGTTATCTCTTTGAATATAAATATTCATTTGAAATCTAAAAATATTTTCTATATCATGGTATTTTTTTATAATTTTTAGATACCAAATAAATAAAACTATTTATGAATCAATAATGATGCATTGTTTACCTCATTAGTGAATAATTTAAATAAATGAGATTATAAAAATTAGAATAATATCCAAAAATTGTCTAATTTTTATTGGATTACTTTATTTCAAACATGAGTCATCTTATCTTCTACTTTAATGAGTTTTGGACCTTTCGAAACCGAAAATCATTATATAATAAAATAATATTTTCAACGCCCCTTGGCTCATCCAACCTCTGCCTAATTATGCTCCCTACATCCCTCTCTTCATCCTAGAAGCCTTACCTTGGGTAGAAGGAACATCAAGGAAGCCATTTTTTCAAACTAAAGGGATTTACCCCATTTAAAGGTAACATCTCCTCTTAAGTTCTTTTCTTTTATTTTACTTCTATAACTCTATGAACTATCTTTATTCCTTTATTTTATAAAAAAACCAGTATCCTCAATATACTAGGTTGTTGTTATGAGAAGTATTTGAACTACACTTACACACACCTCCATCTAGTGAGTATAAAACATAATGTTTCTGTGGAAGGCGAACTACTGCCTCACGAAATGATGATTGTTCAATATTCTACTACCACCTCTTATGGTGTCCATTATGATGGAACTGTAATTATATATGATATTTATGATATTCATTTTATCTATAATCTTATGTAATTCTCTTTTATATGATACCTTTATTTTTTTCATGTTGTATATATACGATAATTTCATTTGAGGAAGTGTGGACTACCGCCCCCTCAATGTGATATGACTCCTTCATACCATACATGGAACATATAAAGGATGGTGTTAAAGAATTTACATAACATATATAAAATATTAAATTATACTGGAATAATAATATACCTATGTATCATTTGGTTTTCTTTCCTTTTAAAATAAAAAAAATGAAATGGAAGTACCGTTCGTGCGTATGTACGAATTACCATTTCCACGAATGCGATGAGATTCATTCCCCATCGTAACCATTCAAGAATAATTTTAATTTGATTATTAAAAATAATATTTAAGAACATAATATCATTCTGGATATGAATAAAATATATCCAATCCATAACAAACATTACTTACGTAGCAAAACATATAAAGGAAAATGAATCAGTTAACACCCACAACAATGATACTACTAAACTATTATTAAGAAAGAAATATTAAAAGATCATATATGATATCATATTTATGTATGTAGTTCTTTTATAATTTAGTAACAATGATTTACTTTTTATACTGGAGTTTAATGTACCCTCAACCAAGGAAAAGTACAAGGTAAGGGTTAATTTCACAATCGCTTTATTATCCGAGGTTGTTTTTACGTAAGTATCTACTGGGACCTCTTTATCATCCACATCCATGTTTCTTAAAAATGTATTTCAATTTTTTTACTATTTACTAGACTATGGGTTAAAGTCATTTATAACCTTGTTTTAATTTTTATAAAATGGTTTGAAAGGAATGTTTTTGTTGTTTTTCAAACAAGGTACTTTATGACCTTTTAGAGAAATTAAGGTAAGAAATTTTTTAAACTTTTACGGAGGGTGTGGTTATTCTCTGCCATTGTAACACCTTTGAAGGTTCCCTTACAAGATTATAATAATATTTTCAAAATAAATGTTTTCTTTTATAATTACATGTATTTTATTTGATTTCAAAATAGAAAGATATAATCCTATCAAATAATTTTTATTTCATCTATGTCCACATCCTTTAATGGATTTTATACTTGTTTGATGTTGATTTATTATGATACAAATCATCCATATTGTATTAAAGATTTTGTGATATGTTTGACTGTGGATGTGTTATTTTTATACCATTCATGGTTTATGGTTAACGTATTAACATTTCGTATGCTAGTTTTAATAAGAATGTTTATATTATGTTTCAACCTTTTCATATGAGGAATGAATTGGACTTAGTAAGTGACGGGTGGAGCCCGATATAGCCCCTCGATGCCTAGGTAGATCTCAGGATAAAAACTAGTGTCTTAGAACAAGGCCTTGACAAAATATTATTTGTAGTCTTGACACATGGCCTTGATTATGTGGTTTTAATGTACGACATTATACATTCCATCATTATGAAATTGGATATTGATATTGCATGTGATTACTAGACTAGTAGAATATACATGTGAATAAGTAAATAACATTATTCAATTTATATTTTCTATATTATCTTGAAGTTTAAGTTTAAAAGCCTTTTGTTTTAGTCTTATACATTACCTTAAATGTTTATGCTTATTTATAAAGTTTCCGCTATATTGTTATCCTTACTGAGCATCTGAGCTCACCCCTTTCTAGGTTTTATTTTTCCCAATATGTGAAGAAGTATTTAATGGTTGACCTGAAGGGATAGGCTAAGGGATATAAGTGTGTTCAAAGGGGACAAATTGTTGTTGTTGTTTTTATCTCATGATGTAATGTAAAACTTTTGTATGTATCTAGTACTTCCAAGGCTACTAAACTAATCAGTATTTTGGGACATGATTCCTTGTATTATGACAATGTTATGTAATAATGCACCAGATCTAGGTAACTAGGGTCGGGGCATTATAGGTGTAATGGAAAAATAACTCAAAAATTTCATAAGAAATCTATAATTTAATAATTGTACCACTTTATACCTCAATTCTACACATATTGGACAATTAACTAATGATTCATAATCATCATAGTATAAGACACAATCATTTGAACACACATGGATTATCTAACAACTAAGACCCAAATTATGGAATAAATTATTACTTTCATAAAAACTTATAGGTAATGTATTTTCTTCATGAAACAATGATTTAACAAAAAAATATTTGATCGAAATAACTATTTAACATTCCAAAATTTGAATTAATACCCATAAATTTTATAACAGCTTCATGTTTTCTTATCATGAATCTAGAATATATTTCCCCTTAGGAGATTTCAAAAAACTATAAAATTGAGATGGTATTGATTCAGGATTTAGAAAATCATTCATATTTGTTGTTTCTTGGATAGACAGACCATAAACCTCATGTACTAAATTCTGATATGATGGATCTAGGATTTTTTTTTTCATATTCAAATAATTTTTTTCACCATGTTAATTCCAAAAAATATAATCTTTCTGAAACCAAAACGTAGTAGATAAAGTCCAACATTATCAAAGGTTTCAAATCACCAGATATCACATTTATTTAATGGAAATTTAATTATTCCTTAATAAAAAAATTATGAATTTGATGATGCCAAGGATATAAATGTTTCAACACCCTCAATATAGATAGGATTTATACCAGATACGTTAGGATTTTTTTGATGATTTATCCAATCATGATCATATAATAGAAACTTGTGTCCACTTCCTCATTCCATAGTTTTCTAAAAAAATGATAGAAATAAGAATAATTATTAATCATTGAGAATAATTATTAAAAATTATTTCTAAATATTAATTATGTATAATTTTAAATACTTATCATGAATTATTAGTAATTTTTACTAATTATCACTTATATTAATTATTACAAATTATTATAAATATTTGTTAAGTAAGAGTAATTAAAACTAAATTTTTAGTAAATAATTTTAATTTTTTAACAATCATTATATTTTTATATTATTTTACAAGTTATTACAAATTATAATAATTCTTAGTAATATTTACAAATTATTAATAATATTTACTTTTTATTACTAAAATTTATTAGTTATCACTAATATTGACTAATTATTTTTTAATTATTATAATTTGTTTAATAATATTAATATTCTTTTTAATTTTTACAATATTTTTACTAATTATTGTGAATATTTATTAATAATAACAATAATTTGTTTTATATTTTTTTACAATTTATTGAAAAGTATCATAATTTACTAATATTTACAAATTATTACTAATATTTACCAAGTATTACTAAAATTTACTAATTATTTCTAATATTGACCAATTTTTTTTTAAATTATTACAGATTAGTTAATAATTATTACTAATATTTTTAATTATTTATCAATTTTACTATTTATTATAAATTTTTAATAGATTTTTGTTTTTTATATTTTTTACAAGTTCTTACATTTTTTATACTAATTATTACTAATATATATTAATTTTTACGAATTATTAATTTTTTTTATTAAGTATAAATAAATATTTATTAACTATAACTAATTTTTTAATAAATATTACTAATTTTTATTAATTATTAGTATTTTATACATTTGTTTTGTAATTTGTTACAAATTTTCATAATTTACTAATATTTACAAATTATTATTAATATTTACTAATTATTACTAACATTTACTACTTATTTATAATTTTTAATAATTTATTATTAATTATTAAAAATTATCTAAAAATTATTAATAATAATTTTTTAATTATTACAACATTTTTTACAAGTTATTTTAAATTTTTAAAAATATTTTAGTATTTCTTATATTTTTTATAAGTTTTTACAATTTTTTGACAAATTATTAATAATATTTATTATTTTTTACTAATTAAGTAATACTAATTATTTATTAATTATAAATATTTTTTTAAAAAAATTACTAATTTTTAATAATTATTAGTAATTTGTATATATATTTAAAATTTAGTACAAATTATCATAATTTAATAATATTTACTAATTATTTCTTACATTTACTAATTCTTACTAACATTGACTAATTATTTTTTGATTATTATAATTAATTTAATAATTATTACTATTTTTTTAATTATAATTAAAATTTCACTAATTATTTTGAATTTTTAAATTTTTTTAGTATTTTTTATATTATTTTACAAGTTATTAATTTGTTTTTACTAATTATTAAAGATATTTAATTAGTGATACCAATTATTTATTAATTATAACTAAAATTTTAATGAATATTACTAAGACAAGATAACTAATCTCAAACATTGGAAAAGATCAAATACCATAAGAATGATAATTGAATATCATTTATCAATGATATGTGACACTAAAATAATTAATAAATTCAATAGTCTTGAACATGTAGAATAAATTCAAGTGTCACATATCATGCTTTTTAATAATTCGAACATAAAAGTGTCCATATAAGTATACATATCAATCAATCATCATGGTAAATGACTTAAGGATTATAAGTTCTAAGACACCCTTGGTTTCTCATACAACCTGAACACTTTATCTCACATCCCCATAAACTTTAATTAGTTAGAAAATTTTAATTATATAATCATAAATCTATAATCATTTACACCTAAAAATATACCCAATATCAAATATGTAATAATAATATGAGGGTCAAAAAAAGTATTTAACTTGTGCTAACAAACCATTTTTGAAAAAATTACAAAAAAGCATTTAATTTTTATGAAATCTTGAGAAATATGGAAACCATCATTCAAAACAACTTTCAAACAATATTTTGATTGAAAATATCTATTAAACTTAAAAGTAACAAAGACATTGAATGAACACAACTAAGTTCTTAAATCTAAAGGTGAAACATTGGACAACATACCTCAAGTCAAGTAGAATCAACCAGTGGGGAGCCGAAACATGTTGTCTTCGATGGAGGACACCCAAATAGGGAATAATAAGCCGACATAAACCTTGAATACTAAATAAAACACAAAAATTCAGCAAATATTTTGACATATTGTTTATCCAAACCAATTATAGTGAAAGTGAAGGGGAAATCACAAAAAGAATAAAGGAAGAAAGAAGAGGAGTCTGTACTTTGGGGATTCGAACCTCAATCACCAAAAAACAGGGAGAAATATAGAAGGATGGAGGAGATTTGTAGGATATAAATTGCGAAGGGCTATGTGATGGGGGGGGGTGGAGAAAAAAAAGGAGGAGGGGGGAGAAAAGGGAGAGAAAAAATATTTTTTTAGTTTTTTGTGACATTGTAATCATGATGAATATTCTATCGTAAAAAGATTTGTGGAAGAAATTATTATGATAGACTAGATTATCTTTCACTAATAACATTCTCCCACTATAGAATAGGCAATCCCACTATGATCAATAATAATATACTTCATATATGTTATTATTACATGACATGTTAAATATTTTTTTGTGGAAGATGGTATTATCTGTCGTGAAAAAGTAAATATTTTCGGTTATTTTTTATGGATGGAAGTCAAAAAAATATATCCTATTGTAAATTGTAACGTCCCAGATTCAGGTGCTACCCAAATGTGCCCTGTACCAGGTTGTTCACATGGCCTAAAACACATTTCCCTAAATGCCAGAGGCTGCCAACTAGCAGTGAGGGCCTTGGGTGTGGCAGTGGGGAAACTATGCCCTCATTGGAAAAGTAACACAATGGAAACAAAACAGATAACAATAGTAGAAACAGTGATAACATGCAGTAAGTGAACAATGGAAGACTGAATAAATAAACAACTATAGCACATAGATATAATGATTCATGATACATATATCTAGGAAAGCATCAAAACAAGTCGCAATGCTCGAATACAGTACTAAACCAAAGTACAAGAAAAACAAGTAAACAACTCCACATGATCGCAAGCCTGAGCTTGGTCCCATGCTCCCCAACTCCACAACAATCAAGTACATGAAGTATAAGGGCAATTTCCCTTATCTATACCTACAAAAATGTAATCTGTTTGGGCCCAAAATCATGACCCAAATAGGGTGTAAGACTAATCTGAGTAGGCAATCAACCAAAGATCTGTGCATAACATTCAGTGAATACATATGGAAGACAATATAAAAAATGAAGCAATAAACATGGAAGTACTCAAAGTAAATAATCCTACAATTTAAATTACATCCATTTTCATTTATTAGTTAAGTAGCCAACAATCATAAGTAACCCTCTCGAAAGTACTCATAGTCTAACCCCTCTGGTTCAGCTTTAGAAAATACACTCTGAGGAAGCACTCACCATCAATTTCCCATGTGTTATCATATTGGTAATTAATATACACTCCGTGGAAGCACTCAACAAACAATACCCCCCTATGGCCTCGTAACGAGGAACTAAAGACACTCTGAGGGAGCACAAAGTCTAGCCCCCCTATGGTCTCACAACGTAAGAGTAAACAAACACTCTGGAGAAGCCCTCAACGTCCATTCTCCCTATGGCCTACCACACCAGGTTCCCGTAGACCTCTTTAATTCAATCATTCACAACGGTATGTGGAAACCAAAGTAAACCTCAAGAAATACTTGTCTAAAGAGTCTACAATATCTCAAAATCTATTAGATAAAATCACCACATTTTAACCACACTAGGCATGAAAAGTAAAACAACCAAATAGGAAACCTAGACTGAATGGTCAAAACAAGCAACATGGGAAAAACATCCATAGCATGGAAAATTTAACCCAATTCACAAACAATTATCCTCTATCCAAACAGATAAGGCATAATAGGCAATAACTGGGCTAAAAACCATGAACACCTAATACCCCGTTCTCTGGTATTGAGAACTTTTTCACTTAAAATTCAAAGACTATCTATAGAAAGTCACAAACCACCTACCTCGGCACTGTATGAACAATATACATGAACCTCAGGTCTTGAATCACCCTAGAACGATGTAGATCTAGAAAAATTATTGAAACGTTCAATCGAAGATATCTCGTGAAAGAGGAGAAATCGAGAGATGAGGTTCAAGAAGAAAGAAGAACTCACCGATGAAATTCCAACGCAACCAACGGAGGTCAAATCATAGAACAAATGGTGAGTTAGGGGCTCGGAGAAGATTCATGGCCATACTGATGCTCCTGGATGAGATAGGTTGAGAAGAAGATGGGTTTGTCCATTAGATGCAACTCTGATCCATTTAATGAAATAAAAATAATGTACACGGTGTGTTATTCAAGGGTATAAGGCGTGTACTTGCTTTAACTGGCCTCCTCTTTAGGCAGTATCCAGGTCACCCCACATGGCCATGTGCTTGGCTGTTACACGGCTAGCACATAGATACCCGAGGCAATCGAGTACACGACGTGTACTTATAAATACACAGCATGTACTCCTGAAATTTCCAGAAACTCATCTTTTTCTCAAAAACAGCAAGAAAGAAAAACATACCTGAAAAGAAGATCCGAGTTTTTACAAAATTTCCACCTTAAATAAATTTGTCCCTAAATTTTCCTAAGAAGGAGACGTAGAAGAAGAATCCTCAAACAACACTTCCCACTGTGATCGTAGATCGGCCTCTATATCCCAAGTCTCATCCTGTACTCTCCCATGCTGCCATAAAAGTCATACCAAAGGAAGAGACTGGCCAGAGAGAACCTTCACACTGTGATCAACAATATGGATAGAAAGCTCCTCGAACAAGGTGTCCACCCCTAGATCAACCTCCTCGGGTTAGAAAACATGAGATGGGTATGAGAAATAATGTTGTAGCTGAGAGACGTGGAATATGTTGTGAATATTCTGATACCTCTGAGGTAACTGCAACTAATAGGCAACTGGACCAACTCTTTTCAAAACCTCAAATTGTTCGAAGTACCTCGGTGAAAGATTACCCCGTCGCCTAATCCTCATGTGTCCCAACCTCGGTGTGAAACATAGAAAAACCTGATCTCTGACCTCGAACTCCAGAGGCCATCTCCATCGATCAACATAAGACTTCTTTCATGACTGTAAAGTATCCATCCTCTTCTGAATCAAATCTATCTGCTATGTAGTCTCCAGGACAAGATGAGGTCCTAGCATAGCTGCCTCTCTATCCTCTAGCCAGCATAAAGGTGATCAACATGGCCTACCATACAAGTCCTCATAAGGTGCCATATGAATAGTTTCTTGAAAAATATTATTGTAGGAAAAATCCAAAATAGGTATGTGCTTCTCCCACTAACCTCCAAAATCTTGAATGCATGCTCGAAGCATGTCCTCAAGCACCTAAATCATACACTTGGACTGGACATCTGTCTGGGGATGGTAAGTTGTACTCAGAAGTACCTATGTACCCATCGCTCTCTATAGTACTTACCAGACCCGAGATGTAAATCAAGCATACTTGTCTGAAAAAATGGAGTGTGAAACCCCATGTAGAGATACAATCTCGCGGATGTACAACATTCTCAGCTCATCAAAAATTAAAGTCTCCTTGATTGGTAAAAAGTGAGCAACCTTGATGATTCTGTCATTGACAACCCAAACAACATCATCCCCTCGAGGCGACCTCAGTAACCCTATCATGAAGTCCATTGTGACATCATTCAACTTCTACTCAATAATGGGTAACTGCTGCAAAATACTTATAGGTCGTTGATGTTCTGCCTTCACCTACTAACAGGTGGAACACCTCATAAAAAAACCAGAAACATCTCTCTTCATACCTAGCCACCAATTGTGATGGTGTAGGTCATGATACATCTTGGTAACACAAGGATGAACTGCCCAAACTGAGGAATTAAAATCCCACATCATCTCCTTGCGTATGTCTCCTTACACCCACACATGCCCATGAAAACACAAGATCTCATCCTCACCTATGGTCTATCTTGGAATAGGGTCCTCCCCTGACACACTCTCCTGTAGGACTAGGCCTTCAGAATATGATAGCTGCCTCATTAGAACTCGATCAAGAAGAGTAGAGGTAATAGCCATAAAAGAAAGAAATGACTGCCCCTATCTGTTGTGAACCTCCAAATGCATTTCAGAGAATAGATCCATAAGCTTCCAATCATTAATGGCCTCTGGAACAGCATGTATCTGAGTCCTCCTACTCAACGCATCAGCTACTGCGTTGCCTTTCCTAGGTGTGTAGGAAAGTTCAAAGTCAAAGGACTGAAGGTACTCAACCCACCATTGCTGTCTCAGATTAAGATCGCACTGAGTTAATATATACTTGAGATTTTTTTGGTTGGTTAAAACCAAAAAATGATCTCCCAAAAGATAATGTCTCCAACAGCATAAATCATGAACAGCTGCAGCCAACTCGAGATCGTGCATCAGGTAGTTCCTCTCATGTGGCCTCAACTACCGAGATCTGTATGCAACGAATCTTTCACTCTGCATAAGAACTTCTCCCAGCCCGAGACCTGATGCATCGTGGTAAACAGTATAGCTCTTTACTGGCTTTGGAAATAATAGTATCAATGCTGAATTCAACCTCCCTTTGATCTCCTAAAAGGCCGACTCACAAAAATCTCACCACAAGTACTTAACACACTTCTTAGTCAGGCCTATAAGTGGCACTGTTAAGCATGAAAAGTCCATTATGAAACTTCTTTAGTAACCAACCAGCCCTATAAATCTCCGCACCTCAAAGAAGTTCTTTGAATTATCCCAGGAAACTACTGCTCTCACTTTTTTTGGGTCTACTGATACTTCTGTCTCTAAGATAACATGACCCAAGAAGTAAATTTATTTCCTTCCAAAAGTGGCATTTTGAGAGCTTAGCATATAACTGATTCTCTCTCAGTGTACTAAAAATTATCTCAAGATGTGGGGAATGGTCGTGTTGAGCGTGATAGTACACAAAGATATCTTCCATGAATACCACCACAGAAGAATCCAAGTATGGATGGAATACTCAGTTCATCAGTTCCATGAAGTCTACAAGCACATTTGTGAGACTGAACGACATAACCACATACTTGTATAGACCATACCTGCTCTAAAAGGCTGTAAGAGGTATATCAGATGGTCTAACACTCAACTGATGGAAACTAGACCTCAAGTAAATCTTTGAGAACACCTGGTCTCCTTGAGGCTGATCAAAGAGATCATCAATTCTCGGTAAGGGATTTTGGTTCATGACCGTCAACTGGTTCAGCTTCTGATAATCCACACAAAGTCAGAGGATACCATCCGTCTTCTTCATATACAGGATAGGAGAACCCCAAGTAGAAGTACTGGGTTGGATAAACCCCTTTTCCTACAACTCCTACAACTGCTTCTTGAGATCCTGCAACTCTAGTGTAGCCATCCTATAAGGAGGAATGGACACTGGTGCCGCTCCTGTCACAAAATCAATATAAAATTATACCTCTCTCTCTAGAGGAAAACCTAGAAAGTCCTCTAGAAAGACATCCCGGAAACAATCCACCACTAGAGGAAAGTACATCTATGAATTCTCCCAGTCGTCCAGATATATACTAGCAATATATGATGTAACTCCTCCCAACCCATGATGCTCGGGTCCCACTCTGCTGGCTTGGACATCCCATTCACCCTTATGTAAAAATAATCCACATTATGGTGTTGTGGAACTCACCCTACAATGATATCAATCAACAACTTCCTAGTAAGGAACTAACCAGTGCATTCTGAGAATATCATCATAGCTTGTCATCTCCAGGACATAGAGGTCCCATAAGAAGTGACACCCACCAACCTCTAGAGGGCACTCCTTGCACTGTCGTATGATTTCTAGTATTGTTCCCAATGGTTTGTCCAACATGAATACATCGTAAGAAGTAAAAATACAGAGACCAAGGCTCTCCGAAAAAGCAACAAATATAAAGATATGGGAAGCCCCTATATCGAAAACAATAGAAGATAAAACTGAGGTAACTAGGATCGTAACTTGAACTATAGAGGGTCAGGGATCCCGATCCTCCTGGGTCTACTCCACTGCAAAGGTCTGACCTATACCGTGGCCCTATGACCCTTCCTGACCACCCTGAGCTGATCCACCCTGCTGTTACTGAAACCCTGGCCACTAGCTTCCACGACCGTGACCTCCACCTCGGCCTGAATTGCCATAAGAACTTCATTTCCTTGACTAATGAAAAACTGTTGGTGCTCCTCCTGAACAAGGAGTCATAGAAGAAACCCTATCACTAGATAACGGTGAGAAAAATTGATAGGAATGCGGAAGGTTCCCCATCTTTCCACAATATCGGCACTCCAATGGGTCTCTCGGTCAATGTGGCCTCATATGCCTACTCTTCCCGCACTGGTAGAACACCACCTGGCTACCAGAAGATGTCTCTAGAATTCTTGGATCTCTATACATAGACTCTTTTAGGTGATTCTTGTTGTTAGTAGGAGGGATACCAACCCCGGATGCTGAGCCACCCTAGATCACAACTTCCGAGTCCCTCAAATTGTGCTCCGTGATCAGTGCCTGGTTGACTATATAAGTGATGGAAGTCAACCTGAAGATTTTCACCTGAGACCAGATGTCGTGCCTGAGACTAGCCTCAAACTTCCTTTCTAGGAATAAATCATCACCTCTTGGGATGGGCGTGAAGCGCTGTAGCTCTGTGAAGCGAGAAGAATACTCCATAACTGAAAGAGTACCCTGCTCCAGAATCATGAATTCTCTGGCTTGATCGAAACTCAAGATCTCCGGGTAAAAGTAATAAAAGAAGGCATGCTAGAACTCATCCCAATCCATAACCTATGGGAGTCCCTCCTGTGTGATCACATCCCACCATCTCTTGGCAGAGTCACGTATCATGTACGTAGCGAGATTCATCCTCCTATCTGGAGGTGTCTCTATATACTCAAATATAGAAAGAATGGATTCTAACCATGACTCTCCAGCCTGAGGTACTCCATCCCCTATGAAGGTGGGAGGATGATGCTGCTAGAAAACCCGTGTTAACTCTGTCATAGAAGCGGAAGAATGCGGTAATCCATGGAAAGTCTGCATAAACCTCATAAATACCTCTCAGAACTGTGCGTCATCACCTGTGTTTAGAATAACAGTTGGTTCCAATACTGGAACAACTAGAGGATCTGCTAGTAGTCCCTCATCAACCATATCTGGTGTATGATCACTGCCCTGAAACTCACGCAAAACCAGAGGATGTCTTAGTGTCATGAATCTATAAGGTCAAACACACTCCTTAGATCAATATTATCAAGGACTAAAACTTAAAAGTGTAAGAAGGGAATAGGAGAAAGAAAGAATTCAAGTTTTTTTTTTCAAAACATGGATACATGGCGTGTAAGACCACTACATGGCGTGTTCCCTTAATCCTTTACAAGGGAATATACTTTTTCCTACCCAGGTTGTGTAACACCCCATATACACAACGTGTTGTCCTAACACACAACATGTACTTGAATCCTCTTTCCCTGTCCGAGTTCCCTTACACGGCTAAGCCACACAATTCTCTTAGAACAAAACTACATGGCATGTTGGTGCCAGACACGACATGTACTAGACGAAATTCACCAGACCGTGTTGTTCGTCACACGACCGGTTACACGACTAATTCTACACGGCGTGTTCCATATGGACACAACATGTACTAGAAAGATTCTACTACCCCATGTTGTTTGTTACATGGCAGGATATAGGGGTTATACTACATGGCATGTTCAATATTGACATGGTGTGTATAACCTTTTTTTTATCTATCCATGTCATTAGTCACATGAGTGGACACATGTTCAACACAACATGACATGTACATCCGGTACACGGTGTGTCCCACCAAAGATTTCACAACCCCGTGTCTCTGCCCACATAGCCAGTGACATGGTTAAAGACTACACGGAGTGGATATACAGTATACAACATGTACTTAATAAAAAAAATTCCTTCCTGAACAGAAGGACACATGGCCTCTATTCATCATTACACGTCGTGTATTCTAGGTTTTTTCAGACAGTAAGCCTCAGAAATTACTCTAGAACCCATAAAACACTGAAATGACCCTTAAAGTGCTAAATTCTGATCTGTGACGGCCCATACTCCTGGTGAAAAAAATATTGTTATCTTATAAATGTTACATATAAACATAACAGACCAATGATCCACCAAATTCTGGTCCATGAGGGCCCATAACACCTCAAGAACCAAAGTTTGACATTCATTCAAATTAATATTTCAAATATTAGAAATTCCCTATCGAATAGAAGGTATTATATCAAGTAATATGTCACAAAAGAATGCATATTTAACACAACACCTATGAAAACAACATGAAATCAGTAATGCACCCCAAATGGCATGGTAAGAATTCATGACATGTGATCTCTAGAAAATTCCTATATGATGCATGCGATGGCATACCCTCATCTCATCGGGTTGCAACAAAAATAAAACCTCAATAATATCAAAAATAACATCACAAAACATGTAAATCACCCAACGTGGAAATAAAATCAACTGTAATAACTGAAAAACCATAAAAATAGCAATAATCGGGGTAATTTGGCTTTTCCCTATACACGGGTTAACTAATCTCAAGAACAACTTATTACCAAGTACTTATTCATTCCTACCCCTAGCTATAGGATCCAAACAGTAAGTCAAGAAGAAAATAATACATTTGATACCACTTTGTAACATCCCGGTTCCAGGTGCCGCCCAGAGGTTCCCCATACCTAGTTGGTCACATGGCCTCAAGCGCATTTCCCTGAACACCATAGGCTCCGGACTAGTAGTGAGGGTCTTGGGTGTGATAGTGGGGAAACTATTCCCTCATTAGAAAAGTAACACAATGGAAACAAAAAAGATAACAATAGCAGAAATATTGATAACATACAATAAGTGAACTGCGAAAGACTGAAAAGATAGACAACTAGAGCACAAAAATATAATGATGTATGATACACATGTCTAGGAAAGTAGCCAAACAAGTCAAAATGTTGGAATAGAGTACAAAACCGAAGTACATGAAAAACAAGTAAACATCTCCACAACACCACAAGACTTAGCTTGGTCCCATGCAGCCCAGCTCCACAATAATCAAGTACTTGAAGTAGAAGGGTGATTTACCTTATCTATACATATAAAAAATGTAATCTTCTTAGGCCCAAAATCATGACCCAAACAGGGTGTGAGACTAATCCAATTCACCTTGTGGTCCTGTATCGGTAACTAATAGACACTCTGGGGAAGCACTCAACGTTCAATTTCCCCTATGGTCTTGTAACAAGGAACTATAGACACTTTGTGGAAGCACAAAGTCCATCCCCCCTATGGTCTTGCAACGTAAGAGTAAACAAACAGTCTATAGAATACCTCAACGTCCATTCTCCCTATGGTATACTACACTGGATTCCCACATCCCTGTTTAAGTTAATCGTGCACAACGATATACAACATCCAAAGTAAACCTCAAGAACCACTTGGCTAAATAGTCTACAATATCTCACATCATGTCAGATAAAATCACTCCATTATAACCATACTAGGAATGAAAAAAAGCAGCCTAACATGCAAGATAGACCAAACAATCAAAACAATCAACATGGGAAAAACATCCATAGCATGGAAAAGTTAACCCTATTCACAAACAAGTAACCTCTATCCAAACAAACAAGGCATAACAGACAATAAATGGGCTAAAAATCATTAACACGCAATACCCCGTTCTTGGGTATTGGGCACTTTTGCACATAAAATTCAAAGACTATTTACGTAAATGAAAAAAACCACCCACCTCGGCATTGTATGAATGATATACATGAACTTAAGGCCTTTAATCACCCTATAACGACGTAGATATACAAAAAAGCTAAAAATGTTCAACCAAAGATATCTCATGAAAGAGGAGAAATCAAGAGATGAGGTTTAGGAAGAAAGGAGAACTCACCGATGCGATTCCAAGCCAACCAACAAAGGTCTAGGTATTTGAGAAGATTCAAGTCCATACAGATGCTCCTGTATGAGATAGGTCGAGAAGAATATAGTTCTGTCCATTAGACACGACCCCTGTCCGTTTAAGGAAATAAAAAAAAAGTACACGGCATGTTCTTTAAGGGTAAACATCGTTTACTTGATTTAACTGGCCTCTGATTTAGGTGGTCTCCAGGTCACCCCACATGGCCATGGTCAGCCGTTACACGACCATCACATGGCTACCCATGGAAACTGAGTACACGGTGTGTACTTATAAGTACACGATATGTACTCCTGAAATTTTCAGAAATTCCACTTTTTATCATAAACAACCAGAAAATAAAAACATACCTGAAAAGAAGATCTGAGTTCTTACAAACTTCCCCCATTAAAGAAATTTGTCCCCAAATTTCCCTAATATGGTGGTTTAGAAGAAGAATCCTTGAGTAGATCTAGCCAATTTGATCGTACGTTGGCCTCCCTCTCCCAAGTCTCGACCTGTACTGGCCCATGCTGCCATATCACTTGTATGAGAGGAAAAGACCGGCCACGGAGAACCTTCGCACTGCGATCAACAATCTGGATAAGACGCTCCTTGAACAAGGCGTCCACCTTGATCTCAACCTCCTTTGGTTGGAAAACATGAGACGAGTCTAAGAAGTAACTCCGTATCTAAGAAACGTGGAAAATGTCATTCGTAGCCCATTACCTCTGAGGTAATTGCATCCGATAGGCAACTGGCCCGACCCTTTCCAAAACCTTGAATGGTCAAACATACCTCGATGAAACCTTACCCTGTCTCCTAATCCTCTTGTTTCCCAACCTCTGTGTGACACATAGAAAAACATGATCTCCGACCTCGAACTCTAGAGGTCATCTCCATCGATCAGCATAAGACTTCTATTATGACTGTGCAGTAGCCATCCTCTTCCGAATCAAATCTATCTATTCTATGGTATCCTGGATAAGATGAGGTGCTAGAATAGCTGCCTCTCCTACCTCTAGCCAACATAAAAGTGATCATCATGGACTACTGTATAAGGCATCATAAGGTGCCATCTGAATAGTTTCTTGAAAACTATTATTGTAGGAAAACTCCATAAGAGATATGTGCTTCTCCCACAAACCTCCAAAATCTAGAATGCATACTCGAAGCATGTCCTCAAGCACCTAAATCGTACGCTCGGACTGAACTTCTGTCTGGATATGTAAGCTATATTCAGAAGTACATGTGTACCTAATTCTCTTTGTAGTCCCTACCAAACCCGAGAAGTAAAACGAGTGTCCCTGTTTGAAAAAATGGAGTGTGGAACCCCATGTAGACGTACAATCTCCCGGATGTACAACCTTCCCAACTCATCAACACTGAAAGTCTCCTTGATCGGTAAGAATTGGCAAACCTTCCTGAGTCTGTCAACAACAACCCAAACAGAATAATTCCCTCGAGGTGACCTCAGTAACCCTTTCATGAAGTCCATCACAACAACATTCCACTTCCACTTGGGAATGGGTAACTGATGCAAAAGCTCTGCTAGTTGCTGATGCTACACCTTCATCTGCTGACAGGTGGAATGTCTAATGACAAAACCAGCAACATCTCTCTTCATACCTGGTCACCAATACTAATGGTGTAGATCACAATACATCTTGGTAACACAAGGATGCACTCCCCAAACTGAGGAATGAAAATCCCATATAAGCTCCCCGCATATGTTTGCTGACACCCACACACGCCCATGAAAATGGAAGATCTCATCCTCACCTATGGTCCATCTAGGAATAGGGTCCTCCCCTGACACACTCTCTCATAGGACTAGGCCTTCAGAATCTGATAGATGCCTTATTTGAACTCAATGAAGAAGAGAAGAGGTAACAACCACAGAAGAAAGAAATGACTGCCCCTGTCTGTTGTGCACCTCTAAATGCATTTCAGAGAATAGATACATAAGCTACCACTCAATACTAGCCTCCTGAACATCCTATATATGAGTCCTTATACTCAATGCATGATCTACTGCATTGCCTTTCCCAGGTGTGTAGGTAAGTTCAAAGTCAAAGGGGTGAAGGTACTCAACCCCCATCACTGTCTTAGATTTAAATTGCACTGAGTGAAGATATACTTGAGAATTTTTTGGTCAGTTGAAACCAAAAAATGATCTCCTATAAGATAATGTCTCCAACAATGTAATGCATGAATAACTACAACCAACTAGAGATCGTGCATCAGGTAGTTCCTCTCATGTGGCCTCAACTTCCAAGACCCATATGTAACAAATAATTCTCCCTGCAAAAGCACTACTCCCAGCCCGATACCTGATGCATCATAATACACAATATAGCTCTTGCCCGACTCTAGAAATACTAGTATCAGTGATTAATTCAACCTCCCTTTCAGCTTCTGAAAGTCTGAATCACAATAATATTACCACAAGTACTTCACACCCTTCTTATTCAGGATCGTCAATGGTTCTTCTATGCATGAAAAGTCCTATATGAAAGGTCTCTAGTGACCAGGAAACCCTAGAAAACTTCGCACCTCAAATAAGTTCTTTGAATTCTCCCAAGAAACTACTGTTCTCACATTCTTTAAGTCTACTGATACTCCTATCTCTGAGATAACATGACCCAAGAAGTGAATTTGGTCTATCCAAAAGTGGCATTTTGGGAGCTTAGCATTTAACTGATGCTCTCTTAGAGTACTCAAAATGATATCAAAATGTGAGGCATGGTCATGTCGAGTGTGAGAGTAACCAAGATATCTTCCATGAAGACCACCACAAAAGACTCCAAGTATGGATGGAATACTCAATTCATCAGTTCAATGAATACACCAGGGATGTTTGTTAGGCCGAACGACATAACCACATACTCATATTTACCATACCTACTCCAAAAGGATGTAATAGGTATATAAGATGGTCTAACGTGCAACTGATGGTAACCAGACCTCAATTCAATCGTCAAGAACACCTGATCTCCTAAAATATGATCAAAGAAATCATCAATCCTCGGCAAGGGATATCAGTTCTTGACCGTCAACTGGTTTAACTTCCGATAATGCACACAAAGTCATAGGGTACCATCCAAATTCTTCACAAAAAGGACATTCGAACCCCAAGGAGAAGTATTGGGTTAGATGAACCCATTTTTCTACAACTCCTACAATTGCTTCTTGATCTCCTACAACTCTAGTGTAGCCATCCAATAAGTAGTAATGGACACCAGTGCCACTCCTGGAACAAGCTCAATAGAAAAGTCTACCTCTCTCTCTGGAGGAAATCCTGAAAAGTCATCTGGAAAGACATCCCTAAAATGATCCACCACTAGAATAAAGTCCATATGTTAAGTCCCCTAGTCATCCAGATATATAATAACAATATGGGATGTAACTTCTCCCAACCCATGATGATCAGGTCCAACTCTGCTCGGCTAGACATCCCATTCACCCTTATGTAAAAAGGATCCACCTTATAGTGTCATGAAACTCACCCTATGATGATAGAAATCAATAAATTACTTGTTGAGAACTAACCAGTCTATTCTGATAATGACATCATAGCCTCTAATCTCTAGGACATTGAGGTCCCATAAGAAGTGAATCCCACCAACCTCTAGAGGGAACTACTTTCATTGTCATACACTAGCCATTCTTGTCCCCAACTGTGTGTCCAGCATCAATACATCATAAGAAGTAAAGATACAGAGCCCAAGGCTCTCCAAAACAGAAACATATATAAAGATATATAAATCCTCTTTATTGAAAAGATCAAAAGCTAAAACTTAGGCAAATATGATCGTAGCTCGAACTGTAGAGGGTCCAGGATCCTATTGCTGTTGGGTTTTCTCTACTGCAAAGTTATGACCTATACTGTGGCCTTACAACCCTGCCTGACCACCATGAGCTGATCCACCATATTGTCACTAAAATATTGGCGACTGGCTACCACAACCGCAACCTCCACCTCTGCCTGAATGGCCATAAGAAATCAAGGTCCCTGTCTGATGAGAAACTGGTGGTGCTGCTCATGAACAAGTAGTCATAGAAGAACCCCTGTCACTAGCTACCAGTGAGAAAAACTGACAGAAATGCTGAAGGTTTCCCATCTTTCCACAAGATCGATACTCCATTGGGTCTCTCTGGAAATGTGGTCTTATATGCCCGCTCTTCCTGCACTAGTAGCACACCACCTGACTACTAGAAGATGTATCTCACCTTCCTGGATCTCTACGCGTAGACTCCCTGTAGCGCTTCCTGCAGTCAGTAGATGGGATACCAGCCCCTGATGCCAAGACACCCTAGCTCACAAATCCGTAATCCCTCAGATTGCGCTCCGTGATCAGTTCCTGGTTTACTATAGAAGTAATGGAAGTCAATCAGAAGACATTCACATGAGATTGAATATTGATCCTGAGACCATCCTCAAAATTCCATTCTAGGAATAAATCATCACCTCCTGGGATGGGTGTGAAGTACTGCAGCTCTATGAACCGAGAAGAATACTCCATAACTGAAAGAGTACCTTGCTCTAGAATCATGAACTCTCAAGCTTGATCGGCCCTCAAGGTCTTCAGGTAAAAGTAATTAGAGAAGGTATGCTGGAACTCATCCCAAGACATAACCTATTGGAATCCCACCTATGAGATCACATACCACCATCTATTTGTGGAGTCCCATAGCATGTACATAGCGAGATTCAACCTCTTATCTGGAGGCATCTCTAGATACTCAAAGATAGAAAGAATGTATTCTAACTGTGACTCTGCAGCCTAAGGTCCTTTGTCCCCTATGAAGGTGGGAGGATGCTGCTGCTGGAAAACCCACGTCAACTCTTCGATAGAAGGGGCAGAATTCAGTACTCAATGGAAAGTCTGCATAAACCTCATAAATACCTCTCAAAAATTTGCATCAACACTTGTGTCCAGAATAACAACTGGTGCCAAGACTGGCACAACTGTAAGATCTTTTGGTAGTCCCTGATCAACCATATCTAGTGTCTGATCACTACCCTGAAACTCACACACAACTAGAGGACACCCCATTGGCATGACTCTGCAAGGCCAAGCGAACACCTTAGATTAAGATTATCAAGGAATAAAAATTAGAAGTGTAATAAGGGAACACGAGAAAGAAATCATTCATGTTTTTTTTTCAAAACATGGATACTTGGCGTGTAAGACCACTACATGGCATGTTCCCTTAATACTTTACATAGACGTGTACTTTTTCCCACCTAGGTCATGTAACACCCCATATACACGTCCTGTTGTCCTAACACACGGTGTGTACTTGAATCCTCTTTCCCTGCCCAAGTTCCCTTACACAGCTAAGCCTCACGGTTCTCCTAGAACAAGACAACATAGTGTATTAGTTCCAAACACAACATGTACTAGATTAAATTCACTGGCCTGTGTTGTTCTTCACATGGCTGATTACACGACCCACTCTACACGGCGTGTTCCAGATGGACACGACGTGCACTAGAAGGATTCCACCTCCCCTTTTTGTTCGTTACTTGGTCAGATACAAGGGTTATACTACATGTCATGTTCAATATTGACACACCATGTATAACCTATGTTTTATCCATCCGTGTCGTTAGTCACCTGGGTGGACACATGGTCAACACAACACGACCTGTACCTCCGGTACACAACGTGTCCCACCAAAGATTTCCCAACCCCATTTATTTTTACACATAGCCAGTGAAATAGTTAGATACTACATGGCGTGTACATACTATACACGATGTGTACGTAAGAAAAACAATTCCTTCCCGAACAGGACACATGGCGTGTATTCATTTTTATACACCGCGTATTTTGGGGTTTTCCAGATAGTATGCCTCAAAAACTACTCCGGAAACCAGAAAACACTGAAATTACCCTTAAGGTTCCAAATTCTGATCCTTGAGGGTCCGTACTTCCTGTGAATCAAAGATTTGCATCTTATACATGTTATATATAAACATAACAGAGCAACGATCCACCAAATTCCAATCCATGAGGGCCCATAACTCCTCAAGAACCAAAGTTTGACATTCATTCAAACTAAAATTTCACATATTAGAAATACCCTATCCAATATTAGGTATTCTATCATGGAATATATCACAAAAACATACATATTTAACACAATAACAACCACAACAACTTGCAATTAGTAATGCACCCTAAATGGCATGGCAAGAATACATTACATGTGATCTCTAAAAAGTGCCTATGTGATGTAGGGGATGGAATAACCTCATCTCATCGAGTTTCCACATAAATGGAACCTCAATAATATCAACAATAACAACATAAAACATGTGATTCACCCAACAGTGAGATCAAATCAACTATAAAAATTGCAAAACTAGAAAAATAGAAATAATTGCAGTAATTTGGATTTTCTCTATACACGAGTTAGCTACTCCCGGGCACATATTATTACCAAGTACCTATTACTTCCTACCCTTGGCTATAGGCTCCAAATAGTAAGTCAAGAAGAAAATAATACCTTTGATAACAATTTTTAACATCTCGGTTCTAGGTGCATCCCAGAGGTTCCCCATACCCGGTTGATCACATGTCCTCAAGCGCATTTCCCAAAACTCTAGTGGCTGACGACTAGCAGCAAGGGCCATGCGTGTGATAGTGGGGAAACTATGCCCTAATTGGAAAAGTAACACAGCAGAAACAAAATAGATAACAATAGAAGAAACATTTATAACATACAATGAGTGAACAACATAAGACTGAAGAAATTAATAACTGGAGCACATAGATATAATGATGTATGATACATATGTATGGGAAAGAAGCTAAACAAGTCACAATTATGAAATATAGTACTAAACCAAAATACAAG
This sequence comes from Viscum album, assembly GCA_963277665.1. Lineage (NCBI taxonomy): Eukaryota > Viridiplantae > Streptophyta > Magnoliopsida > Santalales > Viscaceae > Viscum > Viscum album. Next base: position 904,970,049 of record OY728151.1, read on the forward strand.
AAAAACAAGTAAATAGCTCCACAACATCGCATTCCCGAGCTTAATCCCATTCCCCCAACTCCACAACAATAAAGTATCTGAAGTAGAAGGGACCCTGCCCTTATCTATACCCACAACAATGTAATCTGTTTGTGCCCAAAATAATTACCCAAATAGGGTGTGAGACTAGTCCTAGTAGGTAACCACCCAAAGATTTTTGCCTAATAGTCAGTGAATATATATGGCAGGCAATATGCAAAATGAAGCAATAAACCAAGAAGTACTAAAAGTAAACAATCCTCCAGTTTAAATTAAATCCATTTTCATTTATTAGTTAAGTAGCCAACAATCATAAGTAACCCTATGGTAATTACTCACAGCCGAACGCCTCTGGTTCAACCAATCAAACACAAGCAACCCTGTTGAAAGTACTCAAAGTCTAAACTCTCTGGTTCAGCTTTAGAAAAGACACTTTGAGGAAGCACTCACCATCAATTCCCCCTATGGTCTCATATCGGTAACTAATAGTCACTCTTGGTAACCACTAAATGACCAATTCCCCTTATGGTATCGTAACGAGGAACTAAAAACACTCCGAGGGTGGACAAATTCCACCCCCTAAGGTCTACTACACCAATTTCACACAACCCTGTATAAGTCAATTGTGCACAACGATATGCAGCAATGAAAGTAAACCTGAAGAACTACTTGGCTAAATATTTTATAATATCTCACAGTATGTGAGATAAAATCACTCCATTCTAACCATACTAGGAATGAAAAGCAAAGCAGCCTAATAAGAAAGCTAGACTAAACGGTCAAAATAATCAATATCGGAAAAACATCCATAGCATGGGAAGGTTAACCATATTCACAAACAAGTAACCTCTATCCAAACAAACAAGGCATAATAGGCAATAACCGGGCTAAAATCCATGAACTCGCAACACCCTGCTCTCGAGTATTGGGTACTTTTTCACATAAAATTCAAAGACTATCTACATAATGGAACAAACCACCTACCTTAACGTTGTACAAATGATATACATGAACCTCAAGACTTGAATCTACCTAGAAAAATGTAGATCTAAAAAAACACTAAAAATTTTCAACCGAATATATCTCATGAAAGAGGATAAATCAAGAGATGAGGTTCAAGAAGAAAGTAGAACTCAATGATGCGATTCCAAAGAAACTGATGGAGGTCGAATTAGAGAACGGACGATGAGTCATGGGCTCGAAGAAGATTTGCAGTTGTACGGATGCTCCTGGATGGAAGAGGTCAAGAAGAAGATGGTTCTATCCATTAGACGTGACCCCGATCCATTTAATGAAATAAAAAGAAAGTACGCGGTGTGTTGTTCAAGGGTACACAACATGTACTTGCTTTAATCAGCCTCCTCTTTAGGCGGTCTCCAGGTCACCCCACATACCCATGTGCTCGGTCGTTACACGACCAACACACGACCACCCATGACAACCGAGTACAGAGTGTGTACTTATAAATACATGGCATGTACTCCTGAAATTTCCAGAAACTCCTCTTTTTCTCAAAAACAACCAGAAAAGAAGGCATACTTGAAAAGAAGATCTAGGATCTTACAAAATGTTCAATTTTTTATTAGTATAATTTTTTTTAATATGATCGATCTTGTGTTCCATGTTATGTACTAGGATTGATGTTCCCTACGTATTGAGAATGGACAACATATATCAAGTTGATCTTGGGGAACAACACCAGATTTTTATTACAAATATCATTAAATATTTTAGGATTACTAAGGATATGTTCTTAATATATGGAGGAGATGAGGAGCTAGTTATCAGGATTTTTACTGATTCTAGTTTCCAAATAAATCAGAATGATCTAAAATCAAAGTATGGAAATGTCTTTAGTCTCAATGGAGGAATTGTGAGTTGGAAGAGTTCAAAGAAGCCGATTCTTGCTGATTCTATAGCAGAATCCTTGTATACTGTGGATTTTGATGTGGATATGTAAATAATGTGGATACACAACTTTTTCCAATATATTTATGTGGTTCCTAATAGTAAATATGCTATCACATTGTATTATGACAATACTTCAATGGTGGATCTTGTAAAGGAGTGAAGGTCACGTCAATGGATGTACCAAATACTTCAGAAGTATCACCTCTTGATGGATTTTTCTCAAATAGGTGAGGTAATTGTGAGAAGAGTTTCCATGAAAAATAATATGGTATACCCCTTGTATAAATCTTTATCTTAGTATAAACATTAATATTATTTGAGATCTAGTAGACTGAGGGTTATTAGTAGTTGGATCTAGTGTAAGTGGGAGTCTATCAATGTTGGTGACATAAAATCAACTTCTATATAATTATTCATTACCATACTCATGATTTTTTAATATTTATAAAGTTCTTATCAAATCATGATTTTTCTTATTCTTTACATTATATGTGATAACTTCCAAAGGATAAGCATCACACTGAAAGGTCATTATAGTTCCCTTCTATGATGTGAAACTTCACATGCTGTGACAGTATTCTTAAATACTTGTTCTATGGTCATATCATATTTTTTGATGGTACATAATTGATACAAGTTATAATGGGTATGAGGCTAATAAGACATTGATAATTGTTCTAATAGTGTTCATCCTTGTCAATCTATAAGATATAAATATTATGAGAATAATAAAAACTAGTAGGAAATCCACATTTCTACGTGTCATTGGATGTTCCTATCTATAAATGTGTGTAATGATCCTTAGAATTTAATATTATTATTAATTCATGTCATGAGTCATGTAATATTATTTATTTCTATAAACCAAGATGACATATATTCATGGATAAGATGGGTGCATTTGGTGCATCCTAAAATACATGACATTAATGAATAATACGAGAAATGATTTGTCTCTTCTTAGTTTAGTGTATGTTGATATCTCATACTCTTTGATTAGATTGTAAGAACTTGATTATGTCTATGGAAATTAAATTATTTTTGGAAAGTTCATTTCTTAAAAGTCAAAGAAAGAGACATTCAGCCCATAGTTTAATAACATCATTATGAAACCTCCCTGATTAGATATATTTCTATAAACGGATTATATTACACATTATAAATTTTTGTGAAGTTGTATATCATTGTGACATTAATTAATTTATCAATAGATTCCTTGGTGTTTTTCTAGATGCTAACATAGAGAATTAGGTGGTTCTACCTAATTTCACTAATAAAGGGGCCTGGTGGGTCACACACTAAGTGTATTCGGATCCTCACTTAAATTCTATAAGAATTAAACATGTTAAATAAATATTATTCTCCTATAAGGTATAATAATTATTCACGTTTGTATTGATGGAAATTATTTAGTTACTAGTTATTTGAGAGAGTAATTTTGAGTTGGATATTTAATAAATATTTATTCTAGATTATTTTTAACATAATATTTATTTATTCATTAGTGAATAATGTAGTGATATCTATTTATTTAAATAAAAATCCAATATTCAAAGTATGATAAATACAGAGGATGAAATATGGGATGAGCTAATGGACTAGTGAGAAATAATATATTAAATAATATTTTAATAAATGTTAGTTTATTTATTCATGAAATAATATTTTTTTTTCTGTGAATCTAGAACATGTCAAGTAAATAATAATAATAATAATATTTAGACATGAGGTTAATTGGGGATTAAGATAATAATAAGTGACCATGTGAAATTATTAATATATAACCCTAGATTTATTTAAAACCAATCATATCATTATGAACCCTAATAATTATTGTGTAAAATTAAATTATATAGATAATTCTCCCAAATCATAGAGAGCTCTTCTCATAGATTGCACCCAGAAATAAATTGTGATTGAAACACCCAAGGTTTTTAGTAAACATATTATTTCCATAAACTACATGCTTATAATTCTGAAATTTTTTTATCTATTTTTTAACAGAATTTAAATATATTATGAAATAAGTCATGCAAGATATGAATTAATCTATGAATAATTTATCCATTCATTTTAATACATTATAATAAAATAACTTGAAACTACGTATTCCACACTATGAATTATTACTCACTATGGATTATTACATCCATTAAAAGTTGATAAACTAAAAGGGGACAAGAAATATAAAAGAATAAAATCATTAATACTAAGATATATCTTGGATCTTCTTTACCCTTGAGGATCACAAATATTCAAGGAAAACCTATAATAAAGAAGAACATCATGAATTGAGTAAATATATTATGATATTTAAAATGAAAACTATGGAAATGAGAAGTGTGACTAAAGAAGTGTGAATGAACTGAATGAGTTTATTAAGATTATATATAGGAACGGAATCTGAATGTATTTTTTTAAAAGTAGGTGAATCCCCCCTATTAAACCAAACAAACCCGTCACATTTTTCTAGGCAGAAGGACCCCATTATATGACCTGTAGGCCTTGGGGGTTTGAAAGCTCAAGACAACATGACCCAAAGGCCTAAACCCATAGGACCACCCCATGTGACCGCCTGGTAGGTGTGACCTGATTTACTAATGCTCCATTGTAGACCCCATTATTAGCGGCACCACCACGTCATTATAGATTAACTGCCCCTATCTATCACCACACACCATTGGATGTCAGTAGCTTGGCCGTCTCCCATCATCGCCCTCACAAGACCTTACTTCCTGGACCACCGACACCCATCACAGCTATCACTAAAGATGTCAACTATAACCATCACCCATCATCACTAGTGGCACTACTGCCTCCATAACCATAATTCATCTCCAAAGAAATTCCCCACAAATTATGGTAGTGGTAGGGATCAAACCTCTAATCTCCAACCACAAGGATATCATAGTTAAGGGATATGGTCATTAGAAATATGATTGTTGGAAATATGATAATTTGGTATATATATATCCGATAGGTATGCTGAAGTTTTGTATTGTTAATAGTAAATTTAAAATAATTTAATTCATGAATAATAAATAATGAAATAAAAATACAATATAAAAATAATATATATATATATATATATGTGTGTGTGTGTGTGTGTTATGTATTATTATTATTGTTAATATTATTAAATTATGATATGATGTGTTTATAAAATTTAATGAAAGATATTGATATCAATGGATTAGTAAAATTAAAATTTTATAATATAAATAATTAATTTTATTGGTATATGGTGAAGATTGTTTAATATAAAATTATTATTTTTTATAGAATTGTTTTTAAAGTGTTACTTATTTTTGACTATAATTCACCCAATAATGATTTTAATTAAATTTAATGAAAATATTTATAAAAACATAAATTTACATCAATAAAATAGCATTTAATAGGCATGTAATGAGGATAAATTCATTTTATGGTTAAAAATGTATTTTTCTAAAAAATTTCATTTTATATGCTATATGTTATTATTTTATTAAACTAAATATATTTTTGTTTAATGATGATGGAACATATTGTTGTCATGAATAATATATTAACTCTAATTAAATTAATAATTTATAGGAAATAAGAATAAGAACATTTAATCATTTTCCTATAAAACATTTTTTAATTATTTATCATATTTCAATATACTTTTGAATTTATTTTTTGTATTTATCACTTTAATATTATCTTAAGATGAATTTTTGAGATTTTTTTGAAAAGATTGATTTTTATGCGAACATTAAAGAATACCTTTATAAATACTATAGCTTTTATGACATTACAACAAACTGAGCATGAATTTAAGATTTATTAATCATTTTTCATGAACAAAAATATATTTGAGGAGTAAAATGATTCATTTAAATAAATATTATTTTTAATTAAGAGGAACCATATGTAACATTTTGAAACTTAAGTAATATTTATTTTAATAAAAACTATTTTTGGTCTATTTCATTTAATTAAGTTTTATCAAGGTAGAATTCAGTTTTAGATTGCTTTCAAATCCCCGTAACTCTTATATGTGTAATAATAAACCAATTAATTTTATGGAGATAAAAACATCGATAAATTTATCTTAAATATTATTTTTACACTTATATATACACTTGTCCTAAAAATGGTTTTTACACTTTATGTGTGATAATATTAAAATTAATTTTTATCACCCATATAAATTTTATTTTGAAAAAATGGATTTTATTTTTTTAATAATTTGGTAAAAATTATTTAATCTGGAAAATTTTATTTTTATTCATAAAAAGTAAATCACTTAGATAAAAATTAGCTACATGGTTAAAATAAAAAATGTTTTAAGTGAAAAATCTAAGAGTGAAAGTCTTAAAAACATGTTTAAAATGTGTGAAAATGTTTGGTTGGGGATTTATCAACCTTAACCTTTCAAAAATCCATTATTTTACATCATTGGATCCACTTGACCATTGAATAGTGACTTTACCTTTTATATTATTACAAAAACCCCACTCCTCTCTCATATAAAAGGATCCATCAGCACCCCAATTCATCTCACACACCATGCCTCTTATATTAAACCAAAATCTATCCAAATAAATCTAGAACACTCTTAGACACCTCCTATAAGTTATGGTCTTCCCAAAATAAAATATCTTAATGATTTAATCGAAATTGTAAAGGTTCTCTTCTAAGGAGTTTGGTAAAATTCTAAATTACTTCTTTTCATTTATTTTCCTTTCTTTCTTTTTCCACCACCTACAAATATAATCTACCCAAATTTACATAATTAAATTACTATGATATGTATATTCACATTTTATTATGTTTATGGGATAACCCTTTTCTACTTTCCTCTTAAACATTCAAATAATGAAAATGTCACTTATGTTATGCATGGACTACCACCACTATAAGTGAAGTGATCTGTTTTTCATAACCACCTTACATGAATGGTTAAAAGGGGGTATTTAATAAATAAATATGATATTTATAAAATTATAAAGATTATGAAAATATAAATCAATTCCTACCATCTTTAAACTAAATGAAAAATGGGGATTACACTAGTGTGTACATGCAGACTACCACCTCCATGAGGCAACATATTATTTTTCATCCACACTTTTATTCTTTATCCAACTACCTTAAAATATGATTCAATAACTAGAAAAATATAAATAATATCATTATTATTCTTTAATAAGGATATTACTTCCTAGAAATCACTTTCTTAACCATACACACCCATTGATTATAACATGTTCTTGTTTGGGTCGGTTTAGCCACCTATGCAAACAATGATAAAAATTTATATCATGGATGAATATGAAAATTTAACTACTAGTAATATTATTGATTAATGAGAAGATAATAATTGGTTTAACCTTTTGGAAATGTTATATTAATATTTAATGAATTATTAACATACCAACTTTAGTTCGTAAAAATTACCAAAACAGGCTTGTCACAGATTTTCTCTCTATAAACCGTGACAAAAAATATCAAAGAGAGAAATTAGAGATTTAAAAATAATTAATGAGAATATATTATAATACCCTAGATACTATAATAATAAATAAAATGGTATAAATTAATGATAATTGTAACATCCATCCCTTCTTTATTGGCTTGAGAAGGCGGAAGGACGTTACTAGAACTTAACCGATATCCCCAAGATGCCAAATGCTCGAAATAAATGCTAAGGTATTCATTAACTATTGAGGAATGAATTTTCCTTTGAGAGTAAACAACCAATCAAATATTCCATAAATAAGGAAACCACTATATGATGCTTGATTATAATGAAATACAACTCAAAAAATCCATTTATATAAAAAAACTACAAAGAGTACCACAACGGAAGATGAAAAAACAACCAAGTACACAACCGTTGCGGAAAAAGTCATTATTTGCGACAAGGTAGGGCCCCATCGCAAATAGTCCACGGGGAGGGACTATTTGCAATGAGATCCTTCTACCATCGTAAATTGTTAATTATTTACAATGGGAATAAATATCCCGTAAAAAATACCCTTAATGAGTTTTAGTATTTTTAACGGGTCCTGTCGCAAATATACTTTTAAACTGCCGCCAGCTAATTAATACGGTTTAATCATTTGCGGCGGGAGTCGTTGCAAATAATATGTCAGATGGTAGGTATCTATGACGTGACCCATCACAAATACATTTTTAACGAACACCCCTAATTAATAGTGCAGTGAGTATTTGTGATGGGAATCGTGTCGCAAATACTTCCATCGCAAATAATCTAACCTATATATGTCGCATTCGTTTTTTTTCATTTCACACCTTTCTCAATTCCTCTCTCTCTCTCTCTCTCTCAAAACTCTCATATTCCTCTCTATTTTTTTTTTCAAAGTTTAAAATTTTACATCGGAGTGATTTAGAAGCCTTTCTGCATAACAAAGATTCTATTTTAAGGTATTTATCTATTGCTTTTATTTTTTAGAGAATTTATTTTATTTTATGTTAGTGATAATTTTTTGTAATTAGAAATAATTAAATTAAACTAGAATTAGAATTTTTTATTTTGATTATTTATTTTTACAAATATGTTGTTTCATTAGTAATAAATACTAATAAATTGAAATAATTAGCGCTAATTAGTAATAATTTGCAATTATTAGTAATAAAAAATTATAAATAGATATGATTAGTAATAAATAGGAATAATTAAGAATAAATAGTAATAATTAGTAAAAAATAGGAATAATTAGTAACAAATAGGAATAATTTGTAATAAATAGGAACAATTTGTAATAATTAGTAATAAATAGGAATAAATTGTAATAATTAGTAATAAAGAGGAATAATTTGTAATAATTAATAATAATTTGTAATAACTAATTATAATATGTAATAACTAATAATAATTAGGAATACTTAATAATTATTTGTAATAATTAGGAATAATTAGTAATAATTAGTAATAAATAACAATAATTATAAATAAATAGTAATTAATATGAATAATTTGTAATAAATAGAAATAATTAGTAATAAATAGGTATAATTCGAAATAAATTGTAATAAATAGTAATAAATTGGACTAAATAGAAATAAATAGAAATCAATAGTAAGGATTAGTAATAAATAGTAATGAATAGTTATAAATAGTAATAATTAGTAATAATTTTGTAATAATTAGTAATAATTTTTAATAATTAGTAATAAATAGTATTAAATAGTAATAATGAGTAATAAATAGTAATAATAAGTAATAAATAATAGTAAATAGTAATAAATAGTAATAATTTGTAATAATTTGTATTAAATTGCAATAAATAGTAAAAATAGAAATAAATAGTAATAAATAGTAGTAAATAGTAATAAATAGTAACAAATAGTAACAAATATTAGAAATGGTAATAAATAGTAATAATGAGTAATAATGAGTAATAATGAGTAATAAATAGTAATAATCAGTAATAATTAGTAATAATCAGTAATAATAAATTATAATCAGTAATTAATTTTTTCACCATTTTATCTACTATTTTTATGTTAATTTATTTATCATTTTTATCTAATCCTTAATTATTTTTTACACAGATCTTTTGGGAAGTCATGTATTGTTTTGAGCTATTAGAGATAAGCCACAAAATAGATAAAATGATTCTTTCTACCAATGTAACCATGTTTTCCATATTCATTGTCTTTATTTTTCAAACTTCGAACACTGCATATTGATTTGATGTTGTCAACCGAAACGACATTCTTGTTTTTGAGGGATATGAGAGTAAATGAAGCTCATGTGCCGATTGTGGTGACTTATCATGATATAATTGGCACATGAGCTTATTCTTCACTTTTGACTTTCAACAATGGGAACAAAATTTCAGATAAGAAAATTAAGTCAATATGTAGTGTTGGTAGTTCGACATAAAATGACAATAGAATCATGGTTACATTGGCAATTAGGACTGTTTTGAGACTTTGGGACATGTAAGATTCAACCAGAATTCAATCTGATGCACATTGTGATCAGCATACACTAGGGCAGGCAGGATGTGACTTGTCAATGAAAACATCAATAGTTGTAGGATGAGAAGATGCGTTGATAACTAAATTGGGTTGGCATAAGAATCAACCACACTTCAATATGACACATGTTTTTATAATTTGTTATAATTTTTATTTTATTATTATTATTAATTTTATTAATATTAATAATATTATTATATTAATATTAATATTAATATTATATTAATATTATATATATTATTAGTACTAATAATAATAATATTATTTCATTAATATTATTTTTTTTATTATTTTGTAAATATTATTTTATTAATTTTATTAATATAAATATTTAATTATTAATATTATTTTATTTATATTATTTTATTAATATTAATATTTTTTATTTTTTAAGTTTTTTGTGATGGGACCATCACAAAAGGTTTTTTTAAAAAACTTGGTGGAACTATTTATGATGCTATTTTCTATAAGAGGGCATTTGCGACATGACCCCATCACAAATGCCCCATCTCAAATAACTCAATTCCTAGTAGTGAATAGAAGACTACAAAATCAAAAAAAAAATCAATGACAACCACATGAATCCAAATCTCCAACAAGCTCTATGGTCTAACTCCCCAAAAATCCCAAGTATCACTAAGTACTACTATAGAATTGTGAAAATTTACCTTTTCCAGTGTCCTGATAGAAAATATAAACAAAAGAACCAAAGTGACAAAGTAGGGGTGAGAAATAAAACTCAGTAGGTTTTACCCAAGTTAATTCCCAACTAATTCCACTAGGATTGAACAAGTTAACACATTTATATAAAACTATTTATATAAAATAATTTGAAAATAGTTCAATAATTTCTAAAAAAGACAAACAATTTCATACAAATGTAGTTTTCTCAAATAATCCAATTTCCAAGTAAAGAAACCAAGCATGTCATTCTAACCATTTCATTTATTTAATTATCATTTAACAATTACATATCACATAACCCCACACACCCACACACACCCCCACATAAGTTTAGTGTTCTCATTAAAGTGGAACTTCATATCCATAACCTGTAAGCTTTAATGGTGGTACTACATGACCAATATCCATCATTTCTACACACACTTAATTTAAGGCATATCTCATAAAAATAAAATCTTTTCTACATAATTAAATCAATTCAAAAAACCACACTTTTATTGAAAAACCCATCCAATAAATCCAACCTTTTATTAAAAACCGTTTTCCAAAAACCATTTCAATAAAATTGATCTTTTACTAAAAACCATTTTCAATGTATCAAAATAAAATCACCATTTTAAAATCATCATTTTAAAATCATGTTACCAAATTCAACTTTTTCCAACACACCTAATTTTGCATAACACCAGATACCATCACCAAATAAGACTTCCAAAAATAATTTCACAACAATTTCATAATAAATTTAATACAAAACAACTAATTTGAAATCAATCCATTATGTTATAAATAGAGGATTTGACATTGAATCCACATACCATGGGATATGTGGTGGAAAAAGTAACGGTACTTAAACATCTACAAAAATGGGTTAAATCTCCACGAAACCAACTTATATCTTTTCCCCTATCATTAACAGGACCAATTATAATCTTATTTAGCATAAAAAACCTTATGTATATTCACAATGGTTGTAGATCTCAGAAATTGATAGATATTTAGAGGCAGATCTAAAAAAAACCATGCAAAACCACCATAAATAACGACTTACCATGATAGAAGAGATTCAAAACTCAAATAAATGCCTCGAGATCACTTCCAAATATACGGAGAAGGGTTACCTTGCCTTAAAGAGGGAGAAATATCGAGTTAGGGTTGATTTGGGGAAAATGAGTGGTTAAAGGTTGAACCCGACCTAGATATGCTTTTTATGGATCTTGTTTTTAAACAGTGCACAATTAGGAAAACTATGTGCTAGGATTTTCTTCAAGGAACACTTCACATGGTTGTCCCACATGGTTAGACAAATCATTCACCAACCATGAAAAATACAACTATCTCATAATGCATGGTTAAACCAATCAATGGGAATAAAGATATCTCTGTGCTCATCTTCTCCTTCCTTTATTGGTTTCAAAGCTCATCCTCTGGTTTTCCATTTTCTCTCAGCTCTTCCCCTCAGATCTCGGCTTCTCCCCTCCACTCTTGGTCTCTCCTCTCCTCTAGTGCTCACCGCTATTGGTTTTCTCTATGGTTATCTTGTTTCTTCTGTTGAAGGTATGTGATTTGGAGGCACTCCATTACCTTAACCTGCTCTAGCCTCAAATTATTTCATGCGTATCCAGGTCGAGGATGGTGTGGAGTTAACCTATAGACTTTGGGATTGTGGTTCTATGGATGTTGGGTGTCCAACTTCTACCAGAGTCATTATTTCTTCCTCGATCACCCAAAATCGCAATGACCTAGGGTTCCACATCTCCACTTCAGGTCAGAGTTGGAGTGATGGGTATACAAGGTTTTTGGCTATATGGTTTGTGGTCATTGAGGTTTCATTTAGGGTTTTATCCTCATCCTTCTTCTGGGTTTCATTCTCGGCCTTCTTTTGGGTTTTCCCCAATTTCATGATTCGCCTTTTGGTCTTCTTTATCAACGTCATTTTTTTGTCAGTGGTATCATTTTCTAGTGCTGGTTGTTTGTGGCAATAATTTAATATTGGGGATTCTAGTGATGGGTTTCATCCTTCTAGTGGGTTGTTTAAACATCAATGATGGTGGTGATATTGGATTGGAGCAGGTGATGTTGTTTGACGCAAGTGGTTTTCATTATTGTTGGTTTGGTTTAGGCGACATTGGTTTTTAGTGCAGGTGGTGGACATCAAAGACTAACAATGATGAGTGATTTGTTGAGATGAAGATGGTGATGGTTGGACAGTGACCTGATGATGGTGCCTCTCAGATAGGACCTGGAGGTAGTCATGATGAGTGTGTGTCTTGAGGTAGATGTGTGAATCATGGGTGATGAATTTTAATTTAAAATTTGAATTTTGTGGTTTTTTGGAAGGTGATAGTGGAAGTAGTAATTTTAGGGTTTTTTCTGTAGTGATTTTGGTTTTTGAATTTTGAATTTAGAATGATGTATGTTTATTTTCTAAGTGGGGTTTTTGCAGATTTTTTATGAAGGTTTTTATATGGTTCTCACTTAACCTAAAAGTGGATTCTTATAAAAAAAATGGATTATGGCATGGTTTCTCCTAGGTAGAAACATGGTTTAGGAAAACCGTGCACCTACCTGTGTGCCAACCCCTTAGCCTCTGTCTCACTTTCCATGATTTCCTTTAAGAGTTTCACAATTTCCACTAATCGTTCACCATTATAAAATCCCCGAAAACAATCCAAAAGGTTTAAAAACCTTACCAAGCTTCACAAAAACACCTAATATAATTAAAATAAATAAATTAAGGGTTACTTGAAATTGGCGGTGATACAGTAATTAACATCGGCACTTTAAGTCATGCACTGAACAATGAAAATCGCTAAAATATGGTGATGAAAATAAACTTAAAATTACAAATAAATTTATAATAAATGATCATAATTAAAGATTAAAAATGGAAATACACATTAATAATGTTATGAAATAGGTGATTATGGTGGATATGTTTATGATTGATGAGATTAAATAACTTTTATGAAACATGAGAGTAAAAGTAAGGATGTTTCATCTCAATTTCCTATCTTGAGGACATGCTTTGTTTTATGAATATAATTTAATTTAAATGGTGTATATACTACGCATTGAATATATAATATTTTGAATTATATTTTTTTCATTGTATGCTAAGTTAAACTTCTAACTCTATCTTTAAATGGGTTTCCATTAAAATGTTTCTTAATCCATAAGAGTTTTTTCTTGACTCAACTTTTTTTATTGAGTCATATTTTTTATTTTTTACTATTGTTTTAAAAGATGATTTTATTATTTTATATGATGATATTATAATGCCTTTCCACCTTTTCTAGGGAATTAAATTCTTTCATCACTTTCTATAGAGAATTTGACGATGTTAACAATATTTCCCACTCTCTATAAACGAGATTTTATTCTTCCAAATAAATATTCACTCTTCTCACCAATGTTATCCTTTCTTATTTTGAAATAAAAATATGTTTTATTTCTAGTGTTCTTAACAATTATATTTAAATATTTTCAAAATGATTATTTATCACTCTTTTTATAATGTGGGTTTCAATAAAGGTGTTTTCAAAATATAAAAAAGGATATCACTTTAAAATTTATATTTTTTATCTTCCACTTCACATTTACAATGGAAAAAACTTATGTATTTATCAAGGATACTTTATTAGGAATTATTTTAAAGAAGTTTTTTAATTTTTTTTTCATGTTACCTTCTTAAAAATGTTTTTTTAAAGTGATTTTTAATTTCATCTCTTTATGAAGATGTTAATAAATGTTTTCTAAAATCAATTTTTTATGGTTTCACTTACATTTTATTATTTAAAAGATATAACTTCTGTAGAGTTATGTTTTACATATCACTCTATAAATGACTCTTAAAAATAATACTTTTTATTAATTTAATGTTAGTATAAATCTATCTAATACCCTAAGTCATTTTATTATATACCATTTAGAAAGGACATAAGACCCATTTTATTTCCATGGGTCTTCATAATGTGATGAAAGATTGATTTCTTATGGTATAAAAATATATGGATAATGATGGGTGGGGTCCTATATCACCTTCCAATGATTTTTTTGAGGTTATAAATATCATGAGATACTAATGGACTATATGTTTATAGAACCTAAGTCATTAATGGACTATTTATTTATGAAACCTAAGTTAATAATGAACCATAGGTTTTTGAAACCTAAGTTACTTATGGACCATATATTTTTGAAAAATAAGTCACTAATAGACCATCGGTCTGAGAAAACCAATTCACTTATGGACAATAGGTTTGTGAAACCTAAGTCACAAATGGACCATAGTTTTATAAATCCTAAGTCACTTATGGTCAACATGTTTTTGAAACCCAAGTCACTAATGGACCATAGGTTTGAAAAACCTAAGTCATATATGGATTATAGAATTTTGAAACATAAGTCTCTAATATTATGGAGGTTTATGATGCCTAATCCACCATGTAATGATTCTCCATACTTATATCCTTAACATAGTTTATTTTTACACTAAATTTTAATGACATTCCATATCTTCATGCCTATGTTTATGCTCTACGGTTCATGTTTATTATCTCATGTTTCCACTCTCTTATTTCATGGTATATGTTTTCTCATTTAATATTAAATGTATTTATATCCCAACTTATGGATTACTATTATTTTTTTTGATGTTTTTTTAATGATATATTTATATATTTCTTACATTTTATCATATTATTATGATTTAATCCTTGACAACATGTTGATAAGTTTTCTTTTATTGAGTATTTGAGCTTACCCCTCTCTCATGTTTCCATTCCCTAGGTTATGAAGATGATCGTACACTTTGAGAAGTCTAGAAGGGAGTCTAATGTGTTTCAATTTTGGATAAATATTTAAAAGTTTCATAAATTAAGTTTCTAATAAAAATGACTCTCAAATACACTAAAACTTCCATTATTGGGTTTTTGTGATTATTTGTGAGATGTATTGTTTAACTTATGGAAATGATATAAAAATAAAGATATGTATATCTTGGATAATCTCACTTAGTATTAAATCCTCTTTGCAGAGTATGTATTTTTAGAACTTGATTAGTGTTTGAGGGTCTGGGGTACCTCAATTTGTATCTCCGTAGGTTTTAGCTTTTTTTGGAGTATTAGTGTAGTTATTTTTAGGATTATTATGACAAATATTTATTGAAAACCCTAAGGATAATTCAAGTAAATGATAACATCCTATAATTTTGTTAAATTTTTGAGTATGTGGTTTTCTTATAAATTTCATACCTATCTGGATACTAGAAAGTGAATGTGTATGTGACACAAAGTCACCTAAGGGAAATCACCCTGAAGAAGTCTGGTTGAGTTTCAACTAAATCATCTCTTAGTGTATGATGAGTGGTCTTAATAATACACAGTTATATTGAAAATCCCGAGGGATGTGATTCAAATAATTTATATTCTCTTTACAATCCATTTTTAAGGATTTAAATATAATTTTAGGATGTAATAATACCTATTAATGTAAGAGAACCTAATAGGAAAATGGTTATTGATAACTTAGGTTAAACAAAAAGTGTTATAGGATGAACTAAGTGTGACATAGTTGAACTGAAAGTTTCATATTTTAAAATGAATGTTTCATAGGATAAGACATCATAGGATTGAGTTTTAATATTCATACGATAATTAAAAATTATTTTATTGGATATTATAATAATCATTTTGGTTTTAATATTTGGATAGAAATGGGATCTTGAAAATGAATCTTTGGATGGTATATCTTTAGAAAATACTAAGACTTAGATACAAAGGCTTATTCAAAATAAATGGTTAGAATATTAATATATACCTATTATGATGGAAAATTCATGTTATATAGTCTTCTTTAAGATTACAAGGCTTGTATCTCTTTATAAGTAATGTCTTGTGTCTTGATTATCATTTAGACACCCTTAAATATTGTTATTAGTAAGTGATAATTAAAATTGTGAACATGTGATTTATTTGGAGGGGGGGGGGATATAACACCCCATATTTTTAGGAACTATATTATTTAAATATACTATATATTAATAATTTTAAACTGTTTTTTATATTTTTTCAAAGTAATTGAAATATATTAGTAAATAATTCATAAAAGATATAAATTACTCTAACAAAACTTTATTCATTCATAGTAAAACATTACAAAAAAATCACACGAAATAAAGTATTACACACCACATATTATTGCTCACCATTGTTTATTACATCCATTAAAATTTTATTAATTAAAATGGGAAAATAAATATAAAATAATATAATCTTTAACATTAGAAGATCTCCTAGATCATATTCACCCATGAGGATCACCCATAGCTAAAGAAAACTTATAACAAAGACTGAAATCATGAAATGAGAAATCATATTGTGAGAACTAAAAAGAAAGCCTTGAAAATGAGTAGTGTGAATTACGATGTGTGAACAAAGTGAATGAGTTTAGTATGGTTATATATAGTAATGAAACCTAGCAGTTATAAATATTGTCCTTGGAAATATGATCATTAGAAATGTGGTAATTCAATATACATATATCTAATAGGTATACTGAAGTTTCATATTGTTAGTAGTAAATATAATATAATATAATTCATGAATAATAAATAATGAAAGAAAAATATAATATTAAAATATTATAAATATATAAATATATACATTTATGTGATGTGTATTAATAATAATAATAATAATAATAATAATAATAATATTAAATTATGATATGATGTATTTATAAACATAAAATAAAGATATTAAAATCAATAGATCAATGAAATTAAATTTTTAGAAAATATATAATTAATTTTAATGGTATTTAGTGAAGATTTTTTAATATAAAAGTAATATTTTTCCATGATTTTTTTTCAAAAGTATTGTATATTTTTAACTGCTCTTCACCCAAGAATAATTTAAATGAAATGTATTTATAATAATTAAACAGAATTAACGTACATTAAATAGTTATTACTAGTTATGTAATAAGAATAAATTTATTTTATGATTAAAAATGATTTTTTATAAAAACTGACTTTTATACACTATTAATTTTTATTTTAAGAAAAAATATATATTATGTTTTAGTTATGGTAAAATATATTAATACTAATTTAATTTTAAATTGATATGAAATAAGTATAATAATAGTTAATCATTTTCTAATAAAACAGTTTTTCATTATATCTCATAATTCCATTTAAAAGTTAAATCCCTAAGTTATAAAATCTTAATTTTTAAAATTTACTTTATTTTAGATTTATCACATTTATATTAAATTAATTTTTTTTATATTTTCTGAATAGATTTTATTTTTTATGAATAGTATAAAATACATTTTTTACAAATACCATAGCTTTTATGACATTACCATAAATTAAGTATGGATTTAAAACTTATAAAATACTTTTCATAACCAAAATTATTTTTTATAATTAAAATGATTCATTTAAATAAATACTATGTTGGATTTAGAAAACTCATGTGTAACATTTTGAAATTTAAGTAATATTTATTTTAATAAAAACTATTTTTGGTTTGTTTCTTTTAATTAAGTTTTCTCATGGTCGAATTCGGTTTTGGATTTATTTGAAATTGAAATAAGTCTTATCTATATAATAATAAATCATTTAATTTCATGTAAATCAACAAAAATGATAATTTTATCCTAAACACTATTTTTACACTTAAAAATATACTTTTCTTAAAATTGGTTTCTATACATTATGTGCACTAATGTTAAAATTAATTTTTACTACCCTTTTAATTTTTATTTTAAAAAATGGATTTATTTTTTGGATTAATTTGTTTAATTTTTTTAATAAGTATCATTTTATTTTATGATTTAAAAGTAAATTACTTTGGTAAAAATTAATGACCACTGTAAAAATGAAAAACTGCAATAGTGAAAAATCTAAGATTAAAAGACTTAAAAACAGGAAAAACATGTGTTTAAATGTATGGTTGAGGTTTCATTGACCTTAAAACTTTTCTAATCCATAAATTTTCATTATTTTATCCACTTTACCTTTTAATTGTAACTTTTCTATTTATATTATTACAAAAAATACTACTCCCCACCGTTAAAAAAAGATCCATCACCACCCCACTTCTATTCACAACCCATGCCTCCTATATTTTACCAAAACCGACCTAAATGACTCTAAAAAACTTTTATTAACCTCTTATAGGTAATTTTATTCAAAAAATTTGACCACTCAAATCTTTAATTCAATTTGAAATGGAGCTCTACCATGGAGTACGGTAAAATTATGAATTTTTCATTTTTCATTTTGTTTCTTTTATTTATTATTCTACCACCGACAAATATAATATAAATATGTAGAAATAATTACATTATTATAATATGTATACTTATATGTTATTATTTTAGGTTATAACCTTTCAACCCTTCTCCCAACCATCCCAAAAATGAAAATGTCGCTTGTGGTTCGCGCTAACTACCGCCAACATAAGCGATGTGATTTGTTTTTCATAAACAACTTAAATAGATGGTTAAAAAGGTTTATTTAATGAATAAATATGATATTTAAGACATAATTAATATTCTTAAAAAATAAACCAAATCCTAATTTGTTTAGATATTATAGAAAATTAGAATGATCCCCATGTGTACGTGCAACCTACCACCTCCATGTATAAACTTATTTATTTTTTCATCTAGAATTTTATTATTTATCCAAATATATTTGAATATTATTAAAAAAATTTAAAAACATAATTAATATTATTATAATTATTTAATTATTATATTATTCTAAAGGAATCACTTTCTTATCCATACTCACCCATTGATTATAGTATGTTCTTGTTTGGTTGGATTTAACCACCTAGGTGAATAATGATATAAATTTATATCATGGATGAAAATGGAAAATTAAATATTGGTATTATTAGAAATCAATGATCAAATAATATCTGTTTTAAGTTTATGTAATGGTTACATTAATATCCTACTCATTATTAACCACCAAATTTTTTTCATAAAAAATTTCAGAAACAATCTTTTCATTGATTTTATCTTCACGAACCATGAATAAAAATATCATAGAATAACATTATATATCTATAAATTATTATAAATAATATATTATTATAACTTGGATAATATAGTAATAATTAACTTTGTATAAATGAGTTGGAATCAATATTGATACTTTAAGGCATGCATGGAACAATCAAAATTGCTAACATTCGATGATGAAAATAAACTATCACTAACTAATAACTGTATAAAAATTATTATAATTAAATATTATAAATTAAATTGGTATAAATAAGGTTAAAAAATAGGTGATTAATACGGTTATATTTATTATATAATATATTAAAGAGATTTTATAGAAGTTTAGAGTAAATGTAAGGGTGTTTCTTCTAAATTTCCTTTCTTTGAGACATATTTTGTTTTATACACATAATTTCATTTAAATTATATGAATACTACCTATTGGATATATAATATCATGAATAATATTTTATTCATGGTATTTAAAGTTCAATTTCAAGTTCTCTCTTTCAATGGATTTTTATAAACAAATATATTAATCCATAGAGGATTTTTATTAACTCAACTTCTTTTCTTTAGTAATAATTATTCCATTTTAACTATGGGTTTACAAGATGGTGTTAATATATTATATAATGATATTATAATTCCTTTACTTATTATTTTCTTTGTAATTAAATTTTTATAACTCTTTCTTTATTAAATTTGATGATGTTAAGAATAATTCCCATTCACTCTAAATGTGCTATTTTTATTCCATATCCATATTCACTCTTCCCTTCAATGTTCTAATTTATTGTTTTGAAATATAAATATGTTTTATTTATAGTGATATTAAAAATTATTTTTACTTGTTTCCAAAATTTTGATTCTTCACATATTTTATAATGTGGTTTTCAATTGAGGAATTTTTAAAATATCAAAAATGATTTCCCTTATAAGTTCTTATTTTTATCCACCACTTCATATTTTCTATAGAAAACCATTTTTTATTTTTAATTGGCATATTGTTTTGAATTATTTAATTGATTTTTTAAAAATATTTTTATATTACCTGCTTTAAAATTAATTTGAATGTGATTCATAATTTCATCTCTTTACATCGATGTTAATAAAAGTTTTCTAAAAGATATTTTTCATTGTTTCAATTCCATTATACGCTCTAAAATAGTTAACTCCTATGAAGTTTTTTTTCTGAATAACTCCATAAATTCATATTTAAAATACTCCTTTTGGTGATTGAATTTTAGTATTAGTAGATATTATCCTTGATGTTATTTTATGTGTTATTGTTTTGAAATGATATAAAAACCATTTTCTTTCCATGGGTCTTTATGATATGATTAAATATTTATATCTTATGGAACAAACATGTATGGTGATGATGGGTGGGGTAATATATTTCCCTCAAATTAATTGGTTAAGGTTCTATATATACTAAGATATGAATGGACCATAGGATTATGAAACCTAAGTCATTAATAGACCATAGTATTTTGAAACCTAAGTCACTGATGGACTATTGTTTTTAAAAACATAACTCTCTTACAAACCATAGGTATAAGAAACATAAGTAAGAAATGTACCATTAGTTTGAGAAACCTAAGTAACTAATGGATTGTAGGTTGAAGAAACCTAATAAATCAATGGACTGTAGGTTTTTTAAACCTAAGTAACTTATGGATTGTAGGTTTGTTAAAACCATGTTACTAATGGAAAATAGGTTGATGAAACCTATGTTACTTAGAGACCATTAATTTTTGAAACCTAAGTCACAAATGGGTCTTTGGTTTTTGATTAATATATAATAAAATCACCTATTTATGGTAGTTTAAATGACCACAAGTGTTTCTGCGATGGTTTAAAAAAACCACTGTTAAAGTTGGTGTTGACATCTAACACATGATAGTTACTTCCATTTAGAAAAAATTTCTTGTTAGTGTCATAGAATGTATATTTAGTGGTGTTTTTTTTGTTTTATTGGTGGGTTCCCTGCCCAAAATATAATGATGATTTCGGGGTAGTTTAAACTGCCAATAAATCCTAAATATTTTTGGACCAGAAAAACGCCTCTAAAATGAAAAGCTACCACTAAATAATAGTATTCCATATTTAGAGGTAGTTAAAAATTCCATAAAAACATCATTATATAGTGGTGTTTTAAATCACAACTAAAAAATAATATGGTATATTTATAAGTGGTTTAAACCATTTCTAAATGATGATTTTCAAAAAAAAAGGAAACAACAGAATCTGTAGCCACAGAAGAACCTTGAAAAAAAAAACAAAACCTAAAAATATTCATATGAAGGAATAAGTAATATCTACAACTTTCCATTTTACACAAACCAGAACATTTCATATAGATATGTAGATAAATAAAATGTAAACTAAAATCTATAGGATATGTCATACGTATAATCTTATTTTGATGAAACCATATAAAAATAAAAACAATCCATCTTTTAATTCAATTTTTACCATTAAGGTGAACCAATGTTTTTTTACCACCGATGATTAGTTAAATAAGATGTAAATTAAAAATCATGGGGGAAAGTAGTTTTTCCATATTGCTATAAGTTATCAAATAGACCATTGATCACTACCCTATAATGAACAATACTCATCACCCTCTCCATATCTCTCTCTACTTCAAACTAATGGAACCTCCTAGATAATTATATTAAAAATTAAATGGTTTTGTATATTTATATTAAAACTTAAAACCAATAATTTTTTTAACTAAAATATTTTTAAGTTGTGTGATTTATCTACACACCACCAATCGTCGATGTAATATCACTGAGGATAGATCCAGTCTTCTTCTAATATAATTCAACCAACGATTTCTAAAAAGTAGATATCTTATCCCCATGTTCATGAATAGTTCATTACATAGAATAAAACTATTTATGAGAATATTAGGGTCGAGAGTTAATACTACCAGAAGTAGATATAACTACAATTCCTGATGGCCTTCCAAAGACCTCAGATGGTAATGGTCCCAAACCCATCCTCTGAACTCGACCAGAATGCCCTTTTCCAAGTACTTTACTAATTGGGTCATCTTGGGAGATTGAGAAGGACTGCAGAGGATTGGAATCCCATAGTTCTTTAATTTTTAACTACAAATAATATATGATTCATATTTTAGGAAATATATATTAACATAGTGACAACTGACGAAAAGTTATATAATGAAAAATTAATTCATACCCCAAATTCTTTAGCAGGATCATTAACATAACTCTCATTAGATTTTTTAATGAATATATAAGTACAATTATATTAAGAGAGTTAGTCCTCTAAATTATATGATTTCATTAGACAATGATAAATTTAAAATTTAATATATGAAATAGATAATACTGTTTTATAAATATTTAAATTAATGAAAAGATTACCAGAGTTGACTGGTTTTTGGAAAAACTATTTGACACAACAATGTGAGGAATGATTTTCTTAGCTTCGCCCGATGAATTATTCCTTGAAAAATCCAAAAATAAATAACATGTAGTTTAACAGTAATGTATGAAATTTCATCTCCTTGTCATATCCATTTATAAATGTAAAATCTTATTAATATAATAATATATATTTAAATACCACATGCTTCTCATCATGAAGGCTATCAACAAAAGCTTCCCATTTATCTCTAGGTACCCTATTGGGAACCTTATCATGTAGTTTCTTGGTGATCAATGAAGTATCATTAGATCCATTCCATAATCACCATTTAAAATCCTTCCATTTCTTACCTAAAATTTTCAATGTCTACTTTCTTCCTATAATATCAACGATGGTAAAGTGGAAAAACATCTATAATTATATATTAAATTTTAAAATATTATAATTTAATAACATAATGACTTTCAATTACATGATAATGTACTAAACTTACATTTATATATGAATGAAAAACATCATTTTTCTAGGATGGAGGCATATGCCTCCAATCAGTATTCATAATCGGAAGGGTAACTGGCTTTGTCGCTAGTTAGTCTAGAATCTGGGAATATAATCCTATGGAATCTTCTATAGGGACCTCATATGAGTAAAATGGGATAACTGTCTTTAGTCTGTTCAGATTCCAGACATTTGGACTTTTTATATTTCTCTTAGTAGTTGCATTGTTTCCATATTTTATGAAAACAGATTTAGTAGTATAAAAAAATTTAAATAAATTTATTCACATTAAAATGTATACCTATAACTATCACCATTTAATATTCTAGTGAAGAAACAGGAGTGAATACCTATTCCCTCATTACTGAGGTTGCTGAATAGGGATGTGTTGGCTGAGATATTGATGGGATACCGAGGGAGGGTGTTCTAGAATATGACGGAATGGAGGGTGTGAGATATGATATAGAAGAGAAAGAAGAGGGTGTATCAAATTCTATTGGGAGGGATATTGATGGATCCTCATCTATTAGTATAGTCAAGGGAACATTGATTTAGTGTTTTCTGGGATCAGTAAAATTCTTCCTTCTTGGAATTTCTATCATTTAATCAAATAAAATTAACTTCAAAACATATATTTTAAAAAATTCATGCATAAATAAATTTAGAAATTATAAAAGATAGACATGTTCTGAAAATATATATATAGCTATGATAATTAATGAATGCAAAAATAACATGAGTGATTGATAAATAAATGGATGACTGCACATATAATAATTTTTTCCTTCAATCATGTCATTTTCCTACTCCATCATTACTTCATTTACTTCATCTAACCTTGTAAGACTAATATTTTCAATATAATAATGGGAAAATAAGTTCACTTATTGTTGTCGATGGAATTCAATGTTAGAGGTAAAATCATCTACTTCATCACCCATATCATACAAGTCCCTTTATTTTATTTGATCAACTATACTCTACCCTTAATCCAAGAAATCTTACGCATAATATACCATTTTCACTTACGATAATAAGATATAAATATCATGTAATTCAGGGTCCCTTACATCTATCAAGTGAGAGAAGTTCATAGAAGTAAATTCCATGGAATCTCTATTAACACACTTGATAATATCATCCCAAATGAATTTGAATAAAGCAACTGAGAAATTACCATGGCTGTTTAATTTGATAATATCAGTCAACTTTCCATAGTATCCCACTTTGGAAAACGTAAATATACCACTATTCTATGTTTTCAAACCATATTCCTGATCGACTGTATGAAATTTAAATCCATTCACATTGTAAGCATCAAAATTTATAGCATGTTTTGGAGGAACTTAATCAAGAAACTTCAAATATCCTAACAAATCAACTAGACTATCAGTATTCATGATCTACAAAAAGTAATATACATTATTATAATTACAAAATATATGTGACAACCTAATATCTATATTGATTGAAATATTTATGAACTGTCATGGTTTGAAAATAATTCTATAAACTCTTTATTAACAAATTTTGTTATATCTTTCTCATTTTATGTTTTGACTCTCATTTGTCTCTTTTTTTCTATCCTAAAGTCTTCAATAAACTGATATGCAATTTAACTATTCATTATCACATATCTATGTGCTTGGAATAATTCTATTTTTTTCAGTGTAAAATTTGAGCTCCTCCCAACTGATCGGTTAATAGTAGGAAAGATTTTTGATTTTCCACGTAGTTAAGATTGAGTCAATGTGTTGTAAACACATCAAACTCAATTAAATATTTTCTCAATATCATCCTAGTATCCTGAATAAAAGGTAATACACTCCTCTTCTATATAGACTTAATAAATAGATCCTTCTGTTTAAGCATTATTTTTTACATATGATTTCAAATACCCAAGATATCTATGAAATAAAATAAAAAAACATAATTATGCATTTAATGAAGTTACAATAATTGTTTACTTAAATTAAAAACATATAAATAATGTACCTATTAATTGGATACAACCATATATACTGTATGAGGCCTCTTAATTTAGGTTCCTCGACCAAATACACAGTTAAATTTATCATGACAGTAAAAAACGATGAAGGAAAGATCATATCTATTTCACATGTGTCAATAAAAATCTCTCCTAAAGGTTTTTAAGCTCAAATGGTTATAAAGGTTTCACATATAATTGTTTGCATAATGTGAAAAATTAGAGGACAACATTAATAACATTTTCAGGTAATAATGTACTTAGTTCAAATGGTATTAACTATTGTAAAAAAATTTGAATTTTGACTTCTGAATACATGAAACATATGATGAATTAAGTCAATACACCATGATATGTTACTTTAATACCCATCAGATACCTTCATGTGTTTTAAAATTTGAAGGAATGTATCATTATACCTATTTTTTATGAAAAAATTTCCAGAGCATAATTTACATTCTCATCTTTCCAGAGATCACACATTATGTTCATTGTTATTAAGTATTTCCGAGTATTGAGATGGAACTTTGATTTTTCATGATCATTAAGCAATGAAAAGTTAAAATTTTCACAAACTTTCTTCTCAATATTCATAACGTCAAGATTATTCTACAAAAAATTAAATTCCCAATACAAAAGTTTAAAGAATATATTTTTTCCATTGTTTCATTATAATTTCACTTGATGATGCACTTAAAACTCATTACCACTGTAATTCAAATAATTCCCCTTCCCAAATTCTATTTTAACATTTTCAAATTGTGCCAATATTTCAAAACCTGTCAAAAACTTTGGAGGTGGTCAATGATCAATAGAACCATTGAATTTTGAATTGTTCAATTGAAATCTATGAGATTAATTGAGAAATATTAGATGGCACAAGAAGAAACATTTTTTATTATGAGGTAATCACTCAGGCTCAAAATCAAAGTTACAAATAGGATAATCCAAACCCTTGTATGTGTTCCAAAAAGCTAAAATTCCAAGTCTAGGGAAGTCACTAATGGTCCACATTAGAGTAGCTTGCATTTTGAACATTGTTTATAGAAGGTGTATCATATGTATCAACACAGTTTCTACATAAATCATATAATTCTTCTATTAGAGGATGCAAGTATACATTGATCTCATTTCCAGGATTTCTTTTATAGGAATAATCATCAAAATGATAAAAGATGTTTTTTTTCATACACATCCATAGAGGAAAATTTTAAGGGATCAAAATATCCATCCAAATGCTATAACTGGTGCTCAAATTCTCAAATGGGATGAATCCATTGACAGTCAGTCGCAGTCAAACATTCCATGGATCAGATGAGAAATATAGATGTAATTAATAAAATTTATTCCATGATTGAGATTCTATTGGATGTCGTATTAACCAATCGTTGTTATTATATGTATAATACCACTTCATGGACTCGGTGGTTTTCAATGACATGAATAATATTTTCAATAAATGAATTAAATAAAAGTAACGCAAAAACTTTATAGGTGTGTTCCTTTTCTTCCTTTTCATATTAGTATGTTGATTCAGACTTCCAACATCACCCATTGATTTACATCTAGAAGAATATTTTTTTTCAATCCTATATACTTGAATCCTATCCCTAATAAAGCATACAATCACTAGGACACACATTTATTTTTTTAAAATTCAGAACAAGCTTGTTAACAAATTTTTTAATATCATAAAAATACTCAAGGATATTTTCTATAGGAAATGTATCAGGAAACCATTACAATATCATAGAGATCACCTTATTTGTATTTCCACATAAGCATTTTATTTAGTAAAAATTCAATAGAAAATAATGTTTTGAATATTTCAAACATCCACTATATAACTATTGCTTTCTATCATTAACAAAACCATGAAACACATTTTTCTTCGCAGTGAATTTTTATCTTACATTATTCTATACAGAATCAGGAGGAGGATTCAATGATATGTTACAATCTTGATCTGGTTTTCCTATAGTCTCATAAAAATCACTTGTCAAGTTTCTATTTGTAGCACCCTCAACTGGTTGTTATGATATATTTTGATGTTGATGTTGGTATCTTAAAATGATTAATTCATCATTTATAGGGTTTTTCATTTTTTTGTTCACTGTTAACAAACTTGGGTGCTCATTCTATCAATTGACATCAATGCTCAAAATTTCTATAACATTTTATTCTCTATGCCAAATCCAACAGAAATATTGAACATAGAATTAACTCAATATCAAGTGTTCATAAACTTCACCTCTCTTCAACCATATTCTAAATTTAAATTTAGGATGTGGACATATTATTATCCCATCAATGGATTGATTATAGATTTACTAATCTAAAAATTCCTCCAAACCCTTAGAATATTGAGGTGAGTTCCTTGGTAATTTAATCCAGATTTTATCTATATATATCATAATGTGTCTACACATTGTTTAAAAAAAAATTAAAACACATAATTATTACTAAGTAAGAAAAGAGATAATTTTAAAATATAACTTAGAAAAATAATTTATGGATAAAATCACACCTTGATCCAAATCTTACTAACCACAAACTCATAATACAAAAAAAATCACACTAAAAAGAATATTTCAAATCAATCAAAGGCAACACTAGTAAAAAATTTAGAAGAATAAGTTTTTATAGCATCCCATTAAAACTAGCCTGAAAAAATGCCACTACTATAAAAACAAACTAAAAGCTATAAAATTTTATATTTCAAATCAATCAGTGGTTTCCTTTTAGAAATTATTTCTCCCATGGACCATTAAAAGATAAATCTTTAAATATTTCATTATTTATAAATACCATAAATATATTATAAAAAATACATGATAATCGATTTTGAAAAATTTCTCTTAAATCCAGATAATTATTTAAAAAACTATCCTATGATATTATTTAATTTAAATACCTAATTATCAAAAAAATGGATCATCTATGTTTATCACATAAACATTAGTTAAAAAACTTGTAACCAACAATAAAAAATGATTCAACAATTTTCACTGATCGTTTTATTTAAATGTATTGTTGTTAAATTCATCAACAATTCATGTAAATAAACTAGTTTAATACAAAAATAATTTCATCATGTTATAATAAAATATGAATAATTTTCAATTATTTTTAACTTGGGAGAATACAAATTTTTATGATTTATCATCTACAGTCATATTCTATTTCAAGATTCTCAGGGTTTAAACATCTTCCCAAAAATATTTTTTGTTCTAAACCACCATTCTCTATTAATTCATAGATTAAAGTCCAAAAAATAATATTTTATATTTCAACAAGCTCTCATAGACAATAATCTAATAATTGGGAGTATATCAAATAGATTAAAAATTTAAGCCAATTGTCAATTCTAACATTTATCTATAGTATTTACTATTATAATGAATTTACTAGAATTAATTTTGTAACTATGTATATAAATTGGAAGAACAAACACAATTATTTATTGTTGTTTAAAATTTACCAAAAAAAATAGTTAACCTTATAGAATGCTTTTTGTATAATAATATTAATTATGAACTATAATTTTATATCATGTAATTTAAGTGCATGCATGAAATTTCATGAAAAATATCAATGAGATGATGAAAAAACATATTCTATCATTTTAATGTGTCCTCTATAGTATATATATGACAATTATCATTAAAAAGGTAAGACTTTAAACATGTAATTATGATTTTGAGTATGATTCTAAAATTAGTAACATTTTTTTAAAATAGATTGGATTCTGATTAACAGTTAGTTAGTTATTACCAATTAAAGAGATTAATACATTATCATCTATTTCCCCCACCACCTTCAATATGTAGTTTCTAAAAATTACATATAAGGGATTAACAAAACACAATTCAAGTGTCATTCAGTATAGATCATAAAACTTAATTACCATGTTTATAAAACTATTCATAAGAATCTATTGGTTTCATCCACAATTAGTTCCAAAATTTTCTAAAAAAAATCATGCCATCCTTTACCAATGAATATGAAATATAACATAAAATTAATGTTAGAATCCTAGTGGGAAGTCTTCTTATTAATTCATGACACCCAACTCTGACCAATTAAATCCATGATGATGACATGGATATATCATTAAATATTATTAGAAAAATATTTTATACATGGACCACCCTAGAAAATTAATGTTTAGTATAAATAGGTCATCCAAAACTATTTATAGTATACATTTCCAATCCTGAAACATCCTATCTTCATGACTATCATCCCGATCCTGACCCATTTTTTACGATGGACCTGAATGACACTAACCATAAGTACATCCCCCAGGAAACAAAAGTTGAAAATAAATTCCAAGGGTTTAAAATATAATTCTAAGATGATTTAAACTCATATACGAACCAAATTGAACTAAAAAACCAAAAATAATACAGTGAATAAATATGATGCTTGATTGAAAATAAAAATATCTAATAGAATATAATTATACAACAATCAGTGTCACAGTAGTCAATAATACACTAAATAACTCTAAAAATATAATGACACAATGTAATATTCTAGATAAAGAGATATGTAAAACCTATATGACCTCACCTTTGGCATGGGATCTAGTAAAGGCAACATAATGGAGAGTGCTCGAGCGAGGATGACAACTCGAGTGATGAAAAGGGAGGGGGGCTATTACCGTAGTGCCAGAGAGGTATTGGGGGGAATGGGGATGTGACCACAGTGCCAAAAAAGGTTCAAGGGGCATGGGATCGGAGGGCATGAGAGATTATCGAGTTTTGGAGAGGGGGATGTACAATGGTGCTAGGGTTTGGGGTCGGTGGGGAAGGGGAGCTCAGGTGAGAAGAGTAGGGAACAACAGAGGGTTTAGGAGTGCTAGCGGGGGGGGGGGGGGGGGGGTTCTAGGGTTCTGGGTCAGGTAGGGGGGCGGGTGAGGCCTTGGGATCACCGATGAGTTGAAGGGTGTTGTGGTGCTAGGGTCCAGGGTTAAGGTGGAAGGAAATCTCAGGGGAGAAGGTGTGGTATAGAGGAGGGATCAAGAGTGCCGGTGTGCTGGGGTTCAGTGTTGGGGGTGAAGAAGATCTTTGGGAAGTGAGAAGCGTTGGGGGAGGAAAGAGTGTGTTTTTTTAATAAAAATATAAAATTTAGTGGCGATTTATAAAAAACTTTCCTAAAATATGTTAATTTTTTAGTCTGTTTTTTTACCACCGCTAAAACAAATTTGTTGTAGAGTTATTAGACCACCATGTAATGATTCCATATTCTTATTATTTTACCATAGTTTATTTTTATCATATATTTAAATGAAATTTCATTTCTTTATGATAATGATTATGCTCTGTTGTTCATATTTACTATATCATGTTTCCACACTCTTATGCCATGGTATATGTTTGATCATTTAAGATTACATGTATTTCTATCATAGCTTATAGATAAATCTTATTATTCAATATTTATTTTAGATATATATTTCTCTCTTTATCATGTTTTCTCATATTATTATTATCTTATCTTTGATTAAATGTTGATAAGTTTTCCATTAATGAGTGTTTTAGCTCACCCCTTTCTTGTATTTCCATTCCACAGGTTATAAAGGTGAGTGTAACTTATGATAAGTCTATAAGGGAGTCTGGTGTAGTTGATTATAGAGAAATGTTCACAAGTATCATAAAATAAGTTTTATATGCAGCTGATACCTAAAGTAATTAAACCTTCCATTCTTATAATTGCGTGATTATTTATGGTATGTAATGTTTTACTTAAGGGAATGATTTCAAATAAATATATGTTTAGATTGGTGCATCTCACTTCATATTAAATACTATTTGTAAAGTATATGTTTTTAGAACTGGTTATGGGAGTGTGGGTCTAGGGCACCTCAGTGATTCTCCTCCTCTACCCTGTTGACTATATAGAGAAAAATAACAACCCTTCAAAAATTAAAGTTATTATTATGATGATTATCAATGACCGATACAAGCATAAGAATTTTATATGCTATCACTAGGGTATTTCTATAATGACATTTATATGTTCTTGGTGCATTGGTGGATTGAAACAAGAGTTTTTATACCCTTTAATCCTCAAACACAATGATGGTATTATGTGAATATGTTATAAAATATTTCAACGAATAAATAATTTATACACAAGGCAATTATTTATTTACATAAATTAATTATAAATTATATGTAATGATTCTATATCATGGATTCTGGGGTTTCACTCTATTTAGTTTCGTGGAGAAATATTAAGGATTTAGTGAAT
The DNA here is from genome assembly GCA_963277665.1 of Viscum album. Lineage (NCBI taxonomy): Eukaryota > Viridiplantae > Streptophyta > Magnoliopsida > Santalales > Viscaceae > Viscum > Viscum album. Next base: position 905,001,820 of record OY728151.1, read on the forward strand.
TTCCATTGTTAGGCATAGACCCAACCTCTTATCTTATACCCCATAACATTCTTAATGTCATTATTTACATTATTAATTTACCAATATAACTTAAAATAATTTTGGATAAAGTGACATTCACTATATTACATTAACTAAATGAAAAAATTTACATTTCTATTTACCTACATAACTTAAAATTATTTGTGTTTTAGAAATAAATATAATTTACTATAGTGTAAATATATAACCAATAAACCTTTATTTCCATATCATATATGGTATTTTATGTGTTTAGATTATTTTCTTCTGAAGTAAATACTTTATAATTTAAAATAATCCACTTATGGGTGATGATAACTTGTAGCATATTTTAACAAACATATGGATAATAATTTTTTATCTTGGATAAAACTTTTTTTCCTTGTTTTTTTTCAAGACATGTTATTGGATGTGATGAATCATAAAATATGTGCATTACATCCATTATATCACATTATTCATAACAAAATTTTTTTAACAAAAAAAACTTTTCTTATCACATAAGATAAATGAGACAACTATACACATCCTCAGATCCATTATATATTGGTATATTCCTCTACATTGAAATCTATGATATTAAAATTACTATTTCGGTAAACATAGAAGAATTATTTCATGGTATTTGAAGTTATTCAACATGTTTATTCAAGGAGTTAGGCTAAAAATTACCATTTTAGGTTTTTTATGTCATGGATATTCTAGGAAGAAGTCAGGTTTTCAATCTGAAGTTCTCATTTTGGAAGGATTATTCCATGGTGTAGGTTGATCTTGTTTTTGAAATGTGTAAAATGGATATGATTTTAGGGGGTATTAATCATCATAAAACATTATATCTTATGGAATCATTACCCCTCCTTTCTGATAACGCATTTAGGTTTTAAGAACCTTAATAATGATGTGACATTAATGGAATAATGCATTGAATTTATGATATTCAAGATAAGGTGATATATGAGTGTTTCATTACTTTGGATTATGTCCTGTATAAGAAAGATAGATTAAAGGAGAGTACATGGGAATTTGAGTCACAGATACAGGCTCAATGTCCCAAGTTGTTTTGAACTTGGGTTTTCATGATATTGAATGATTGATTCTATTCTAGTGGGGTTTAGGATGCTTCCATTATTATGTCACCTTGTGCTTTAATGATGGTGATATTCATGTTATATAGTCATCACATGTTGTTCTTTGGTTTTTTGTTTTTTTTACTCTCTTCGGGTTTGATTTTTTTTCTTGAGAGTGAGAATCTTTTGATTGGTATAGAATTTAAAGGATCTGGCCTTCCCATATCCTTAATATTATTTATTTATGTGTATTAGGGGTGTTTGAAGAATGTTTAGAGGTGATCTATAGGAAAAGGGTTTAGTTTTTTCCTGATTGAGGAAAAAAATATCATTTAGGTATAGGTCAGGATATGATAGAATCCATTTCTAGGCCATGGTTATGGTAACTAGGAATTTTTGTGGAGTTATTTTTTACATATTATTTGGGTTTTTCTTTGTGTTTTGGTTTTATATGGACTGGAATTGGTGATTTTAGATATAATAACATCCAAATATCCTTTATGAAATCCTTATATGGAATGAGGATGATTGAAACGACTATTTCGGTAAACATTGAGGTATTATTCCATGGTATTGGAAGTTATTAAACATGATTATTCATGGAGTTAGGCCAAAAATTACCATTTTAGGTTTTTTATGTCATGGAAATTCTAGGAAGAAGTCAGTTTTTTAATCTGAAGTTCCCATTTTAGAAGGATTATTCCATGGTGGAGGTTGATCTTGTTTTTGAAATGTGTGAAATGGATATGATTTTAGGGGGTATTAATTATGTGGAAATAGGATCTCAGTGGCCAATGAAAAAACAACTATTTTGGTCCCTATACATATCATGGCGGGGTTGCCAAAGTTTTCTTATAAATTTGGGTTAGACTCTCTATTAGTTAAAATTCTATTTTCTCTCTTAAACCCTAGATGGACCATAGATATATCTTTAAGACATTTTTTCATCTATTATTTATCTTAATTTCTTGGTTCATGTGGGGATCTTTCTTCAATTCAATGTCCCATAGAGAATCCATTTGTGTTTGGTAAGGTTTGATCAATGATTCTTCTTCGTTATTATTCTACATTATTTAGATCTTTTATTAGGGTAGAAGATTGAGGTATTCTCCCTTTATATTCATGTGTGTTGTAAAATTATCATGCCTATATTTTCATTGGTTGGCTATTTTCAATTAACCTAATAAGATATGAACTATACTAAACGAATTGAATGAAAATAAGTGTTTTTATGTATTTTTTTTTTAAATTCAAAGTTATTTACAATTATGTTATTGGTTTATAGATTATATTCACATATTTGTAAACTTTTCTATTTATGTTTTTTCTTTATAGTATTTGATTTTGTTTCATTTTATTGTGATTATATTGGCCTGGTTTGTGGTTTTTTATGGTTGTAATTGGGGATATGGGGTGATTTTTCTACTATGATGGAGGTTGGGTTGGTATGTTACTATTTTTTATAGTTTATCATGGGTGATTTTTTTGAAAGAGGTAGATTCATGTTGTGGTTTTTGGCAGGATATATTATTTTGGTTGATGTAATTTTTAGTGTTGTTATAGTTAGTGTCTTATTTTCTTATGAATGTAGTTTGTAATGAATTGATGAAACTAGTAATGGTAATAAGCTATGATGAATTTGTAAAGGGGTTGGGAATTAATAAATGTATTCTAGATGACAAATGGTTGATATAAAATATTAGTGGTTAGAATTTATTATAGTGTAATAAATGTAATATGTCTAGAAAATGATAAATTTTGAAATTAATAATGATGATAAAATGGGAAGTTGTAATAGATTTATATCTATTTTTAGTGATGAAGTGGTTAGTTTTTTTGTGAATTTTCTTGTAATTTTTTGTTTTGAGACTATTGGAAATAAATGACTATTGTAAGTCATAGTGATAAATATATTATGGCTAGAAATAAACCCTTAAATTAGGCATGTATGGTCTATTATATATTCCTTTTTTTTTTCATATATGTCACCTCCTGAGTTGGTATGCCATACCAATACCTATATGATGTTTTTGGTTATAACGTATTTTCAATAAAATCTAGGATAGAGGTGACATAAATGAATTAATACTACCCCTTCCTTGATCTCTCTTATAAATTTACTATATTCTTTAATGGTTTGAGGTTAGAATTTAAACATTGTTTGTGATGGATGCATGATGGGGGACAAACATGGAAGGAGAAGGGAATGAGATTGATATCCTTCATATTTTCATTACCCTACTATCATGAGGACATGATATATAATAGTGATGTGGATATATAGAAGTTGAAACTGTTTTCAAATGAGTGATGATTATATGGTTATAGTATGTGGTGATGATGATGCATATATGTTATTTAGTTATATGGCTATGTGGATATGAAAGTGATGAGAGCATAAATATGTATTCCATTTCACTATGAGGGTGACTATATTGGTGGGGAAGTTTTTATGGGATATATTATTGATATATTTCTCTTGATATTATGTAACTATACTTGAATGAGTTATTGGGTGAGTGAGTCTTGGTAAGGATGGTTTTAGTTGACCTCGAATAGGCGACAAGTTTCCTTTGATATTTTTCACTGATTCATTAGTATACTTATTCCATATTTTATTGAGAGGTTTTGGGGTGGATCCTATAGTGTATACTTGTATTATATCTCCTATATATATGTGTGTGTCTCTGTGTGTGTGGTTTTATAGACCTCAAAGATGGGTTTGGTGATCAAACATGACTTAAATATCTCATTGAGTTTATGACTAGTGTGGATGTCACACCCATATGAGTTTTACCTAGTTTTTTTTTAATTTTGGAGACCTTGTTTATGAATGACATTGAAATGCATTATAGGATAGTTCATTTTATATTATATGGAGTTGATTGGTGGTTTTATTATATTCTATAGATTTTTAAGGTAATTCCTCCCATTATATGAGTTTTATATCCTTGGTGATTGTCCCTAACCCATAGACTATTAGAGGAATTATCCATGGGTCATTTCCATCCTCATTATTAACATAAGAGGGGTTCTAGTGGTGATGGGTCATGACCAAAATACTATGATCCTGAAGTATTAAACCTTGCAGTCTCCCTCGAAGATTATATCTCTGAGTATATCTTTGTAAAGAATGCAAAAAATTATAAATATGATATCCATTTTGAGAAATGAATATGATGAATGATTTTATAGAAGTATGAAGGTTATAAATAAAAATTGAAAAGGGAAATATCCTTCATGTTTACGTAACCCTACTATGATGAGGGTGTGATATCTTAAAGAGATAGGGATATATGGAAGTTACCCATGTTTGAAGATGAGTGATGATGATATGGATATCGTATGTGGTGATGATAGTGTACATATGTTATATAATTATTTTTATATGTAGATATAAAATGGATGAGATAATTAAGATGTATTACATTATATTTTGAGGGTGACTAGATAAGTGGGAAGTGATTATAGGACACATTATTGATATATTTTTCTTGATATTATGTTACTATGCTTGGATGAGTTATTAGATAATGGATTCTTAATAAGGATGGGTAGAAGTTGATATGACATAAGTGAGAAGTTTCCTCAGATATTTATTCACTAAGGCATTGGCATCCTTTTTCCACATTTAATTGAGAGGCTTTGGGAAGGATCATATTGTAGAGACCCGTAGCTTATCGTACATGGACATTACATTACATTTGCGGAATACTTAGTACATAACAAAAACACACACTAAAGGATCGTAATAGTTTAGTGTCTTTGGAAACTCGGAACGTAATCTTCTAATCGTGGTGAGAGTTCTTCAATATCTCCCATAAAGGTCATCCCTTTTTTTTTACCTAAAACCTTTCTTTATATCCTGGGGAAAAGAAAACATAAAAGGGTGAGCTCAAATGCTCAGTAAGGGTAAACAAAAGAAATATCAATCACATAATTTTCATAAGAACATAACTTTTTTGGAAATCTTAACCTGCAAAAGAGAGCATAATTTCATAACATGGGATAAATCATAGTAGTGAAATGAAATCATAACTTAAAACATTACTCATTGTGGCATACACACATAATCATAGAGAATCATTTCTTGTTAGTCAAGACTCATTGCCAAGACTATCTTAGTGGACAAAGTCCCTTTCTGAATCGAGTAATCCTCGTTTCAGTCCTGTTTCACTGAACCGGTATAACCTACCATTCCAGCCATGTCTATCTCATGAGATATAAAATCTTTACCCAATGCATTGGAGGGAGATATAGGTCCCACCCATCTCTTAATGAATCCTTTCTTATGTGTGCCACAAAATCATAAATCATACATCATTGCATAACTCATGTAATAAAAATGGGATTCTTAAACAACATGACATCATAAAACCATTCATATAAGATAAAGGAATTCATAAACATAATTCCATCACAACATAGTCAAATCAATGTAAAAATATGGATAGAAACAGAACTCTTTATTATCTTAGATGGAAAATAATTTTGATAAAACACTTGAATTGAATTCTTGAGGAAAATATCCTTTCTTCTTCAAAATCAATTTCTTTTCAAAAAACATCATGCAACTTTAAAAGAAAGAGATTTTATTGAAAATAGATATGAAATCTTTTAGAGGAAGCTTCATGAAAATAAGGCTTTATAAAACAGTAGAAATCCGTTCGTGCCGTATAAGTTAAAAAAAAACATTCTTCGTACTGTTGTCGGAAAAGTCAAAAAGTACCTCGTATGAAAAAGCGACAAAAGATTCCTTTCATATTCTTTACTAAAAACTCACCGAAGAGTAAAATTGGATTTAAACTATTGTAAGTGGATGGAAACAATATTACATATTGAAGGAACATGGATGTGGATGATAAAATACACCCCAGTAAATACTTACGAATAAACAATCTCGAATAAAAATGAGATTGTGATATTTTCCCTTACCTTAGGTCCGATTTGCTTCGTATGTGTCCGAACCTCCTGTATAATGATTTAAATAATGTCATTGACTTATTACAGAATCATATTCATTGTTATGATATCATATATGGTTCACTTATGACATTATATTACCCGTTCTTTTGTAAATTCCATGTTAAAGAAGCGTTTTGGGTAAAATCATTTCATTTATCGTAGGTGTTTTGACTTGTTGTTCTTGACATCATTATTACTTATATAATGATTTACTTACTTCCAGAATATAAAATATGATTTATATATCATATATATTCAGTATATATATATATATAATAGGTAGATAAATAAAATGAAAAACACCGTTCATGGAGACGGTAGTCCGTACGTACGCATGAACGTTGTTTTCCTTTCCTTATTGTCTTGAAATGGAAGTAAGTAGATGACATACATATGTATATATATACATAAATCCAGTAGCTTTATAATGTCATATATTTCATTATTATTTCTTATATATACTTTATAATCATTCTTAAATGGTTAATATGGAGAATGAATCTCATCGCGTCGTGGAGACGGTAGTCCGTACGTACGCACGAGCGATGATATCATTTCTATAAGTATTGAATTGAATTGGAGTGAATTATACAATATATCAGAATCAATATGATGTTGTAATAACTATGTATAGTTATTCTTTACACCATTATACCCATCCTTGTAAGGTGGTGGTGGAAAATAGATTACACCACGGCGTGGAGACGGTATTCCGTACGTACGCACGCGCGGTGATTTCTTTTTCCGTAGGATGGATAGATGGTGAAATAGGGTTGTTTCATACTTATAATAACATATCAGTATATGAGTGATACTGATGTTATTACTTCATAATGAAACAACCTAAGAAGAAGTGGAAGAAGAAATAAAGATAAAAGAATTGGTAACGGTAATTACCTCTTCTTTGAAGCGCCTCTTTGAGACCTCCTCTTAGGGAACTAGAATTGGTCTTTGAGGAAGACCAGAACCTCTAGGATGTTGCTAGGGAAGTGGAGAAGAGATTTTGGCAGGGGTTGTCCGAGCTTGAGAGCTCAAATTGGTGTGAGGAGGAGGGGGAGGAGGTGTCCTTTTATAGGGGAGGAGAGGGGCACCTTAGGAATTCTTAAAAATATTAATTTATAATAAATCTAACCCCACTTAAAAACCTCCAAAAATGACTCATATTCGAAGATTAGATGAGATAGGGTTGTAATCTCATCAACCAATCAAATTTAGACATGTTTGGATATTATTTTAAACCTTATCAATTAGATTTAACTCTAAGTTAAATAATTTAACTTTTACCGTGTCTTTTTGTTTTCTTTCACTATATGGTTAATACACTTACTATAACATGCCAAACGAACCCCAAATTGTTTATTATTAATATATATATCCTTATCTAAGTCATTTGGCCGAACCTTAGATTTTTAGGAATAAAATAACAATTAATAATATAATATTTGATTTAAAAACTATTTTGTGTCAATTTTGACACTATTTGATATATGATTTTTGTGAAAGTCATAACAGAATTAAATGTTCGAACCAAGTTGATTAAATCAACATTAATATATCATAGTAACCTAGAAAATTAGTGGAATTCATAAAAAATCTCAAATTACATTTATTTTGGTGCTTATAACATCAATTATGTCAATATTTCATTAAAAAGATAATTACTGCATCATCGTTGTGTCATAAATAAATTAAATTATTTGATGTCTAAAAATTACAAATAAAATACCATTATGTAGGAAATATTTTTAGCTTTCTAATGAATATTTATAGTCGAATTTATCTTATGTATAACCCCATATTACAAATGATTTACTTATTAAACTTTGATTTTAACTATTTTAACCCTTCTTTAAATAAATTAATAATAAATGTCCTAATCTAATCCAAGTGGGCCTAAATGGTCATATTTTATTCCTAAGTTTGTTTTTGGTCGAATTACACTTGTCCAATAGAATTAGGACATGTGTTAGGGTAATATTAATATCATATTTACCCTTAGTTACCCTATTTACTATTAACCGTGGTAAAAAAAGTAAAAAGTTACTATTCACCAAAAAATTATTTTCATCTCATTGAACCACATTTTAGTCCTTGATAATAACCGTGTCTCTCGGATTTTCGAAATTCCATTCACAGAAGCGGTAAAATTAAGTTTTATGCAAAATTCAGTTTTTAACCTACCACTTAGTAGTTTCACTATTCATAAAAAATTGAAGGTTTTCAGAAAAATGCCAAAATTTCATCCTAAGCTATATTTCATATTCCGAATTCAAAAATGAAGTCTATTTTACCAAATTCATAACATAGAAGTTGCATTAATTAATTTTATAATTAAATCCCGCTGTTAAAACAAATAGCGTGTTTTTAAGAAACAATATCTATCAAAAGATTGACACTTGTTTATGTCTGGTTTAAATGTGCAATTACATCCAATGACCAACATTGTATTAAATTGTAAAAATATATTCTAAATATACTTTAAAACCACTCAAATTAATGATTTATCACTATTAATTATTTCGATTAAAAAAGTTGTTTTTAATTATAATTTAGTAATTTTCACTATTCATCGGAATATGAAAGTTATCCGAAAAGTACAAAAATTTCACCTTAGGCTAAATTCGATACTCCGAATCCATAAATGAAGTCCATTTTGAAAAATAAAATTTACAAAATTTCAAAAAGTGGTTATTACTATTCACAACAACTAGTTTTAATAATATCTTAATAGCATATCGTTGTTTAGCGAAACTTGGTGTTGCGTACAACACACGCTATCGAGGAAGGTCGCGATTGCGTGTAATGCAAGGCAAGTCAAGGATGTGTGTTGTGCAAGCTCTTTTTGGTGTAGCGTACAACACAAGACATTAAAAAGAATATTTTTTATAAAATCTTGGGCTGTTACATTCTACCCCCCTTAAAATGAATTTCGCCCTCGAAATTCGTCGGGGTTATAAATGGTTTACTATTCGAAAGTTTCTTTTATAGAAACCCACATCGTAAAAAAGGAATACCAAAACTTGGCTTTAAAAATTAAAGTATGAAATGTAACGATTACCCAAATAAACTAATCACTGGGTTTCCACATAGGTGAAAATATGGATATGGAAGAGAAATCTAACCATCATGTTCTGATGGAGAGTGGTAGAGAACATGGCTATGGAAAAGCCAGTAATCACAAATCCATAAATTTGTGACGATCTAAGGTACCATCTGATTCATCAGGTATAAGATCACTAGGACAACATTTTTGGTTTTTAAGATCATTTCCCTAAAGTTGAAAATTTGAATTAGAAGAAATACTTACTTTATTTTGGTACAATCTCACTGTTGTTCGTGCCTTGAACAATTTCCACTTCATCTCTTAAATAAATGAAGTTGAATTTGTTATTCGTGAAGTGTTAGAAGATCATGTGATAGAATGGCTGTTCATTCCATCTGTCTCAAACAAAATGTTAGCAAAAGTTATAAGTCATTCTATAGTGAGATTAATCATATATAGTTCCTAAAATGGACTTATACTTCATATATCATACTGCTTAATATAATAAAACTAGTTTCTACTAAACAGGGACTTCCTGTAGGCCAGTGGTAGGCGATAAAGGCCAGTCGCACTTCGGTTGTGGGTTCGATTCCCACAGCCTTGTCCGAAGCGATGGGCTGTCGCCCGTCCTGCAGGTTGTCCTTTTCATAAAACTATATTACTATAACATCCCATCAATAATATCGAAAAAACTTCTATCCTTAAACAATACTAACTTATGTCCAACATAATCCATTCCAATCTTTAGGCTTATCCATAATACTGCAGTCCATTCTAATAACATAGTGAAAACGATTACCAGAGATTTAATACCATCGTTGATCCCCATATATCATAAGATATATCTTGTTGGTCACATTCCAAATATTCAAAGGCCTTAATCTTGTACTCTCTTGAATACCCATTGAACCTTATTGAAAACACGAATTCTATTAAAAGTTAACTCTTTCCACATACCAAAATACTCAAAATTCTATATACTAACACCATGATATCACTTAGTCCTTATATCAATCATGAGCTCATGAATACAATCAAACATCTCATTATCTTCTTATCCTTTCATTATGCACTTATCATCTACTTTCCAAAATATTTGAATCACTTTTCATAGTTATTGGTACCTTAAAATTATTGAAAACCACAATAGACCAATACTTAAATATTTCAATTCACCATAAAAGTACCTCAACAACATTATTCTTGAATACCAAAACACTTCAGTCCATCCACATCAATGATTATCCTGGAATAAGTCCTTCCTTGATTTAGAAGTAACTTTTTAGGTCAGGGCATTGAGTTGGGTAATGCCCATGTTCTCCACAAATAAGACATTGAACTCCATAACAGTCTGTCACTGTATGACCCTTTTCTCCACACAGATAACATCGGTCCCTCCATTTGAGGTATTCCTCAAGGTTCTTCTTCCCTTCTTTAGAAATCTCAATCTTCCTTTCTTTATGCTCCTCAACATGCGAACATGCATAATAGTCTATCTTCCTCTTCTTTGAAGAATTAGGCATACCACTAAATTTCACCTTGTTAATCATATATCGCGATGATTGATTCGGCATAATCACAACATCTTTCTCTCTAGGCATTACACAATTTTGTTGCTCATAGTCACCAACTTGTCCATTGGATTCAATGTTAACTGAATTCCTTTTGGTTCCCTCCATTAACTAAAACACAAAAATAATTTGTGAGAATCAAAAATCATGCTAGAGAAAACAACATAGTAAAGGGAAAGTATCCTCAATACCTAACTTCTTAGGTTTAATCTAATATCATTACCATAGTTCTAGGAATATATCCTATACGTATACTTATCCTTAGGGACATCCCTAGACATACCTTAGAAATATATCTTGGAATCTCACTAACGTTTTCACATCCTAGTTTCCAAAGGTTGACTAAACCTCCCTCTGATACCAACTGTAGAGACCCGTAGCTTATCGTACATGGACATTACATTACATTTGCGGAATACTTAGTACATAACAAAAACACACACTAAAGGATCGTAATAGTTTAGTGTCTTTGGAAACTCGGAACGTAATCTTCTAATCGTGGTGAGAGTTCTTCAATATCTCCCATAAAGGTCATCCCTTTTTTTTACCTAAAACCTTTCTTTATATCCTGGGGAAAAGAAAACATAAAAGGGTGAGCTCAAATGCTCAGTAAGGGTAAACAAAAGAAATATCAATCACATAATTTTCATAAGAACATAACTTTTTTGGAAATCTTAACCTGCAAAAGAGAGCATAATTTCATAACATGGGATAAATCATAGTAGTGAAATGAAATCATAACTTAAAACATTACTCATTGTGGCATACACACATAATCATAGAGAATCATTTCTTGTTAGTCAAGACTCATTGCCAAGACTATCTTAGTGGACAAAGTCCCTTTCTGAATCGAGTAATCCTCGTTTCAGTCCTGTTTCACTGAACCGGTATAACCTAACATTCCAGCCATGTCTATATCATGAGATATAAAATCTTTACCCAATGCATTGGAGGGAGATATAGGTCCCACCCATCTCTTAATGAATCCTTTCTTATGTGTGCCACAAAATCATAAATCATACATCATTGCATAACTCATGTAATAAAAATGGGATTCTTAAACAACATGACATCATAAAACCATTCATATAAGATAAAGGAATTCATAAACATAATTCCATCACAACATAGTCAAATCAATGTAAAAATATGGATAGAAACAGAACTCTTTATTATCTTAGATGGAAAATAATTTTGATAAAACACTTGAATTGAATTCTTGAGGAAAATATCCTTTCTTCTTCAAAATCAATTTCTTTTCACAAAACATCATGCAACTTTAAAAGAAAGAGATTTTATTGAAAATAGTCATGAAATCTTTTAGAGGAAGCTTCATGAAAATAAGGCTTTATAAAACAGTAGAAATCCGTTCGTGCCGTATAAGTTAAAAAAAAAACATTCTTCGTACTGTTGTCGGAAAAGTCAAAAAGTACCTCGTATGAAAAAGCGACAAAAGATTCCTTTCATATTCTTTACTAAAAACTCACCGAAGAGTAAAATTGGATTTAAACTATTGTAAGTGGATGGAAACAATATTACATATTGAAGGAACATGGATGTGGATGATAAAATACACCCCAGTAAATACTTACGAATAAACAATCTCGAATAAAAATGAGATTGTGATATTTTCCCTTACCTTAGGTCCGATTTGCTTCGTATGTGTCCGAACCTCCTGTATAATGATTTAAATAATGTCATTGACTTATTACAGAATCATATTCATTGTTATGATATCATATATGGTTCACTTATGACATTATATTACCCGTTCTTTTGTAAATTCCATGTTAAAGAAGCGTTTTGGGTAAAATCATTTCATTTATCGTAGGTGTTTTGACTTGTTGTTCTTGACATCATTATTACTTATATAATGATTTACTTACTTCCAGAATATAAAATATGATTTATATATCATATATATTCAGTATATATATATATATAATAGGTAGATAAATAAAATGAAAAACACCGTTCATGGAGACGGTAGTCCGTACGTACGCATGAACGTTGTTTTCCTTTCCTTATTGTCTTGAAATGGAAGTAAGTAGATGACATACATATGTATATATATACATAAATCCAGTAGCTTTATAATGTCATATATTTCATTATTATTTCTTATATATACTTTATAATCATTCTTAAATGGTTAATATGGAGAATGAATCTCATCGCGTCGTGGAGACGGTAGTCCGTACGTACGCACGAGCGATGATATCATTTCTATAAGTATTGAATTGAATTGGAGTGAATTATACAATATATCAGAATCAATATGATGTTGTAATAACTATGTATAGTTATTCTTTACACCATTATACCCATCCTTGTAAGGTGGTGGTGGAAAATAGATTACACCACGGCGTGGAGACGGTATTCCGTACGTACGCACGCGCGGTGATTTCTTTTTCCGTAGGATGGATAGATGGTGAAATAGGGTTGTTTCATACTTATAATAACATATCAGTATATTAGTGATACTGATGTTATTACTTCATAATGAAACAACCTAAGAAGAAGTGGAAGAAGAAATAAAGATAAAAGAATTGGTAACGGTAATTACCTCTTCTTTGAAGCGCCTCTTTGAGACCTCCTCTTAGGGCACTAGAATTGGTCTTTGAGGAAGACCAGAACCTCTAGGATGTTGCTAGGGAAGTGGAGAAGAGATTTTGGCAGGGGTTGGCCGAGCTTGAGAGCTCAAATTGGTGTGAGGAGGAGGGGGAGGAGGTGTCCTTTTATAGGGGAGGAGAGGGGCACCTTAGGAATTCTTAAAAATATTAATTTATAATAAATCTAACCCCACTTAAAAACCTCCAAAAATGACTCATATTCGAAGATTAGATGAGATAGGGTTGTAATCTCATCAACCAATCAAATTTAGACATGTTTGGATATTATTTTAAACCTTATCAATTAGATTTAACTCTAAGTTAAATAATTTAACTTTTACCGTGTCTTTTTGTTTTCTTTCACTATATGGTTAATACACTTACTATAACATGCCAAACGAACCCCAAATTGTTTATTATTAATATATATATCCTTATCTAAGTCATTTTGCCGAACCTTAGATTTTTAGGAATAAAATAACAATTAATAATATAATATTTGATTTAAAAACTATTTTGTGTCAATTTTGACACTATTTGATATATGATTTTTGTGAAAGTCATAACAGAATTAAATGTTCGAACCAAGTTGATTAAATCAACATTAATATATCATAGTAACCTAGAAAATTAGTGGAATTCATAAAAAATCTCAAATTACATTTATTTTGGTGCTTATAACATCAATTATGTCAATATTTCATTAAAAAGATAATTACTGCATCATCGTTGTGTCATAAATAAATTAAATTATTTGATGTCTAAAAATTACAAATAAAATACCATTATGTAGGAAATCTTTTTAGCTTTCTAATGAATATTTATAGTCGAATTTATCTTATGTATAACCCCATATTACAAATGATTTACTTATTAAACTTTGATTTTAACTATTTTAACCCTTCTTTAAATAAATTAATAATAAATGTCCTAATCTAATCCAAGTGGGCCTAAATGGTCATATTTTATTCCTAAGTTTGTTTTTGGTCGAATTACACTTGTCCAATAGAATTAGGACATGTGTTAGGGTAATATTAATATCATATTTACCCTTAGTTACCCTATTTACTATTAACCGTGGTAAAAAAAGTAAAAAGTTACTATTCACCAAAAAATTATTTTCATCTCATTGAACCACATTTTAGTCCTTGATAATAACCGTGTCTCTCGGATTTTCGAAATTCCATTCACAGAAGCGGTAAAATTAAGTTTTATGCAAAATTCAGTTTTTAACCTACCACTTAGTAGTTTCACTATTCATCAAAAATTGAAGGTTTTCAGAAAAATGCCAAAATTTCATCCTAAGCTATATTTCATATTCCGAATTCAAAAATGAAGTCTATTTTACCAAATTCATAACATAGAAGTTGCATTAATTAATTTTATAATTAAATCCCGCTGTTAAAACAAATAGCGTGTTTTTAAGAAAAAATATCTATCAAAAGATTGACACTTGTTTATGTCTGGTTTAAATGTGCAATTACATCCAATGACCAACATTGTATTAAATTGTAAAAATATATTCTAAATATACTTTAAAACCACTCAAATTAATGATTTATCACTATTAATTATTTCGATTAAAAAAGTTGTTTTTAATTATAATTTAGTAATTTTCACTATTCATCGGAATATGAAAGTTATCCGAAAAGTACAAAAATTTCACCTTAGGCTAAATTCGATACTCCGAATCCATAAATGAAGTCCATTTTGAAAAATAAAATTTACAAAATTTCAAAAAGTGGTTATTACTATTCACAACAACTAGTTTTAATAATATCTTAATAGCATATCATTGTTTAGCGAAACTTGGTGTTGCGTACAACACACGCTATCGAGGAAGGTCGCGATTGCGTGTAATGCAAGGCAAGTCAAGGATGTGTGTTGTGCAAGCTCTTTTTGGTGTAGCGTACAACACAAGACATTAAAAAGAATATTTTTTATAAAATCTTGGGCTGTTACACATATAGTGTATAGTTGTATTATCACCCAAAATATATATATATATATATATATATATATATATATATGTTATTATTTATTTAAAAGAGGGATTTGGTAATGGATCACGACCTTACCATCTTATGATTTCATGATCGGTGTGGGTATCACTGCCATATGAGTTTCAAGTTGGTATTTTTATTCTGGAGACCTTTTTTGTGTATGAAATTAACATACATTATAGTATAGTTCATTTTATATTATATGGAGTTTATTGGTGGTTTTATTATATTCTTCGGATTTATGAGGGAAATTCCATCCATTATATGCGTTTTATTCATTATTTATTTTTATTAAATTTATTACTTTTAAGAAATTGTTATAATAAAATATTTTGGTAAATTTCAATAATTATTTGTAACAGAAATAAATAACATTCAATAAATAATTAGGTAATTATATAGAATAAAAATTAAACTATTCATGGCCAAAATATTTGTTTTATTTAAAAGTATTGTTTTTATTATATATTATATTTGAATCATGAAATTTAATGAAATGTAATGTTTATATATTTAGACAAATTAATTAACATTTATAAAATATTTTTAAATTTGTAAGAAATAATAATAAAATCATTTAATGTTTAAAAAGATATATTTTTTGAATAATTGTTCTTTAGCATTATGAGTTTTTTATTTTTAAATTATTTTTCGTTTCAATTTTCAAAATTAAATATAATTTAATGCATTTTATGTATTTAATTTTCATGTAAAAATTTAATAATACTTTCGATTCTAATTTTTGGAAAAAAGTTACTGAGGAAAAAAGTGACTTAGATAATAATGATTAAAATGAGGTAAATTGTTAAACTAAGATATAAAGTGATATGATATCCTGAAATATTATCACAAAATTTTTTGGATGATGGAATTAAATAACTCATTATTTTTCCATTTTTATTCACTTTCCTTGTAAAATTATATACATTACACATTAAGGAATGTGTTTGTGAAAATATGTCACTCAAAATATCTTATAAAAGGACCCATTATAACATCCTCATTTTTATAACCCTTTTTTGTTAAATTACCAAATATTTTATTATAAAAAATTAACAAAATATATGTAATATTTACCCTTACACAATACCTACGAGTTGGATAAGGGTAACTCTTGATTTACAAGGGTTCATTGGGGTAGGTGGAAGAATTGTGCATTATGTGAGGGTAAAAGGAAGTTTTATTACACTATGTATAAGTATTTATGGTTCTCATAAAGGTATTTTGAAACTCCACCACTTTATACAGGTATATCATCACTTGTGTAAGGGTAATATTCTACACTATGTAAGGAAAAGGGTCTCACCTATCACATAGTGGAAAACAAATTCTTTAAGGAATATTCTGTAATCAATTGGTATGGATTAAATAAATAATTTTGGAATTATTGAGGGAGAAATATATTTATGTATTTGTTATCTTATTTCTTTTTTAAATAAAATATTTATAATCTTATCTAGGAATCCCTGATGATTGGTTTGAGCCGACAAACACATGGACATGGTTCAAGTGGCAATTCCCTGAAAAACCTTGACTTCAACATTTGGTAAGTCTTTTAGCATGTATTACTTTCACCCTCAATTATGGTTTTTTTTTGTTTTGAGTTAATTAACTATAATTTTTATATAATTAATTATTTCTAATTCCTTTATTTGATTTGAACTGTTGTGGTGATTGATGGTGGTCAAATGGACTTTGGAGACTCGAAAAAATCCATTTGAATTTGATTAGATTGGAGTTGACTCAGTTTGAGGTAGGTGATCTTGGGTACTATACCCAATGATGTTTATGCATGTTTATTTTCATATAGTATGAGGTTCTCCACCTTAGGTGAATGAACATAATTTTCATTATGAGTTTTGAATAATAATAATAATTCTTAATTAATTAATGAGGATCGAGTCTTAATTAATTAAATGAACTATACCGAATGTAATTGAAAAAAGTTCCAAGGTCCTAGGTGGACCATTGTGAACTAGATTTATACCAACCACTAAATGACAGGGTTTCATCACATATGAGTGCCTAAAACTTCATGGGCACTTAGAGGTGTGTTGATGTGCTAAATGCGACTTAGAATGCTTGTGAATATGTTTGTTTCCTAGATCACGTGTGTGTGGTGTGTGTAGTCCTGTGAGAATCTATATGTTGATTATTCTATGAGAATTCTTTGATATCATGATATATCATGTTTGATTTTGATCTTATGTATATTTTACATAATTTTTGATGACATTCTATACTATTATTATATGTGTACTCTATTCCTTGATGTGATACCTATTTTGGAATAACTTATTGACTATGCTTGATAGTGATCACTTATGGGTGCGTGTGTTTCCCGTGATACCCTTTATGATGTTTCATTCCCTGAGTATTCTTATATATCTAGTTGTTTCATGTTCAATGATAATTACATGTATCTGTATGTTCCTACTAACACTCTTGATGTTTTTCAATGATATGCTTGCCTCATATGATCTACCGTGTTATGAGTGTTATAAAAACTTCAAGGTTGTGCTTCGTACTTGAGATAGGTTTACCATAGAATGATGTGTATTACTTATAGAGGGTGTGAACATGAATTTTGAATATGATGATGATAGGCCTGAGCATAAGGTAGGGGCATGATGTTCTGGGGGCCTAACATGTGGTAGTGTGTTAGGGGAATGGTGATTTGGGTTCTTAATTGATGAATATATAGGGTATGAAGTTATATAATCATAACCCATGATAGAGCAAGGATAAGATTGTATGGGGGTATGATTTGACTCGATTCCTTGAGACTGTTGGGAGAGGTGTGAAGGCGATGAGATATAGTAGTTTTGGGGCCTGACCTGACTCGATTACTTGACACCACTGTTTGATGTGTTAGAAACCTAGTGGATTGTTCTTACTCACTTATTAATCCCTTTGATTATCCTACTATAAAGGATCTAAATCAAGTATGACTATGGTTTGTGGTGTCTTGGTAAGTGCACAACATCTCAACACATGGTTGTTATTGCAAGTGTGTTCTTAGTGATTATATACTATATTGTGTGGATATTTATTTATTGTTTACTTTGTACTGATTTTATCACATCTAAATACATTTAATATTATTTTTTGGGTACTGGAAGACATTTGTGGCATCCTTCTTAGCTGTACTCACACCCTTCTTGGGTGACCATGACACTTGGGTACCTAAGCAGCCCTCACTTATTGCAAGTATAAGTTGGGTTAAGGCCTCGATTTCATCTTATATCAGGATAGATCGTTATGATTTAGAGTTAAGGATGAGGTTAGGCTTGTATTTATAGAGTATCCTTTTATTTTTTACCTTTATTTATTTTTATACATGATTGGTCCAGTGGGTGATCGACTATTGTATCCTTATTGAATTTTGAGTCTGTTAATTCCACATTCTTTAATACTATTCGTATGATTTTGGTATATTTGTACTATGATTGTATATTGTTATACACTTGGTTATTATTTATTATTGTTCAGTTTTATGTAGGGTATAATATTCCTATAGTTCCACTCAATACCCTTACTACTAGTCAGCAACATCTGGTGTATAGGGAGGCGTGTATGAGGTCATGTGACATTCCAGCTCAGACTCAGTGATTCAGGTCAGGATGTTACACCCCTCATCCAGAAAATCTAAAAAAATATATTCTTTATTTTCCTCTCCAATATATACCTAAATTACCTCTATAAAAATAGTATCCCTTGTTCGGAATCCCTTTGTCTCTAGAAGGATACACAAATCCTTTAAAATGATTGAAGTGTTCCTAAGGGTGTCAAGTTTCTACATAGTGAGAAACACCATCATTTTTATATTTTTTTAACTTCTCATCATTATAATTCTTAAATATTATTTATCACTCCTATATAATATAAATAATAATGTTATCATTTTTTATAATTGTATTAATATGATCTAACTTTATATTCATCCATTAAATTATAATGTGTCCAAGTCTTTGTCAGTTTAACTAGCTACATGAACTATGTTATAATATTTTAATTATGTATGATTATGACAACATAAATTACGGTAATATAAGGTTTTAATGACGAATTTAAGTTTTATTCATATTTATAAAATGGTAATATGTAAATGCATATTTTCTAATAAACATATTCTTCTGATGATTCATAATCACAAAATGGGAAAATTTATAACCATTCATTGTGAACCTTTACCATAAAATCTATGAAATAATCATAGGAATATTGAAAATTATGAAACATATATCATTTCTATGAACATTGTAGAGGTTATTAACACACGATCAAGTATAATGAACTAAAACCTACATACCACATAAATCATGGAACAAATCGAACAATCGATATGAGATGATTAATCACTGTTTAAAAAAGGGGCATAGAACAATGTCTAAAAACATGGTTTAGACCTAAAAATCATGGTTATTTTTTACAATAATTGTTATCCCAACAATGGACCCTATTTTTGTGGAAATAAGGGTCCATCTCTCAGAACTATTTAACCATGGCATTGGACCATGGTAGTAGATATACAACCAAGGGGAATGCTTGTGGCTTCACACCTATAGCCATGGGTGAGGCCCTTGGATATAATACTACTGAAATGGGATTTCTCATTGATATATACAGGATATAAAAGGCATGTAATGTGGTTATATGTTTACTACCATCAGCCGAGCCCATGGAATATGACTATTGGATTTGAAAAAAATTAAGATATTGTTTTTTTATATATAGGAAAAATCCAATATTTCAGTAAAACAGAAAAAGTAATATATAAAAAAACAAAATATATAATAAAATAAAATCTAATCATCATTAACCTAAAATAATGTTTACATAAAAAATTATGCTCATATGCATTTTCAATATCTTTAAAACCCTTCCTACAACTAATACCACCCTCTTTATCTGCATATCCTAGAGAAAAACTGACATCATCATCACTGTCACCATCATAAAATATCACACTATCACTATCATCATCATCATCCATAACTAAATCATCAACTGGAGTAGAGTAATCCAAAAAAACTGAGTGTATTGTAAACAAACAAGCATCAGTCGCTATAACACTATTTTGTGGAAGTAAAGAAGATGGTACAGACATGGATTTCATGATTTACTCATTTTTGATCCTTCAAATGATGATAATAATCTTTTTTATTTTTTTTGTTACTTATTTTTTGGAATTATTCATTTTATACTCAATAATTATACTATAACCACTGATTGATAGAATGTTTTTGGAATACTAGTATTTAGATGGTACGATATTCTCTCTAGGTTGACAATGCACCCTACCACGAGGCTGATCATGTAACACCTAATAAAAATTATCCTTTAGACCCAAAATATGTAGTTATTTTTAAACTAGTGACTCAATTTTTTTTTGAAAACTATATGAAATTAATTAAAATGATAAAATAAAGTAAGGAAATAAATTTAATCAAAATAAGATAAATTGAGATATACTTACAATTGTTTATTGGATCTCTTTGTCACAACACATCCATTTTTATTTTTAATACTTCTACAAAAAAAGGTTGAGCATGGAACATGCCCGCTGATATTCAATGTGTTTTTTAGGAATAAATAAATAAATCCATTGGAGTTGGTTCCCTATAACCTAACTACTTTGTACTATAGATTATATGTATATTCAAAGAAGTGAATTTTAATTGAAAGACCTTATCACATATTTGTGGTTCTTCTACATATCATTAATGTGATAATGTCATAGAGTATATTTCTCATTGAAAAGTCCATAATAGTTTCCATATATGATGAGAATAATGAAATTCCATGATGATATCCTTAAACTTAGTTCTAGAGTCAGATAATATTCTATGATGGGGGACATAGTATGTTGAATGTCAGGTGTGAGTACTTATAATCATATGAGAATTATTCTACAAAATTTCACACTTGATAATCTCCTATATGGTAGATTATAAGAATATACCCACCAGTGGGAATACCACATTTTTATGTGTCATTTGATATTCCTATCTATGATCATGTGTAATGGTCCTTAGATTTCACACACTTAGATGTATTTCTATAAACCATAATGATAATTGTTCTTAGGGAAGGTGGGTATATTGGGTGCATCATGAATGATGTGTTAATAATGAATAATTTGAGGAAGTATTTTCCCCTTAAATATTAATACAAGTCAATATATCATCCCTTGGATTGAAATATAAATATTTCATGAAATTCCATGTCTATGGTGTAATGATAAGTTTATTTTATATAGTCAAAGAATGATGTTTCAAGAATATAGGTTGCTGACATGGGTGTTCCACCTTCTTGATATTATATTATGACAAAGGGATTATATTATATGGTGAGCGCTTGCATGCGATTGTTAATATTGTAATATTAACTTATTTATCTTTGGTTCATTAAATCATTTCTACACCCTAATCTTTTTCTTTAGGAAAGTCCACCTAATGAAAATGAGAAATAATCCTAGTGGGTCACACAATAAGTGTTTTCGTTGATCAAAATTAAACTTTATTGGAATTAAATTATTTAAATAAATATTATTCTCAAGGATGAGGAATAATTCTGTTCAGGATTTATTGATCAAAGATATTAAATAAATATTTATTTGCAAGGTAGTTATTTAATTACATTAATATGTAATATTTATTTATTTCTTATAATATTCAATTTAATAAATAATTATATATTCATTAATAAATAATTTATTTAATTTTGTAAATATTTTATAAATATTGATTCACCGGACTGTGAATATAATATTTATTTTATTTATTGAATTTTTAATAAAAGAATTTTCACTAGGAACTGGATGAAATGTTTATTTTTTTAAAATAAATATTTAATTTAATTTTTTATTTGAGTATTAAATAACTATCTTGGAGGATGAGAAGAGAAATATTTTTACCAGTGATAAAAAATAATTTTCAAGAAGGTGAAATAATATTTATCACTGCGACGGTTTGTGTACAACATAATAATAATAATAATAACGATAATGATAATGATAATGATAATAATAATAATAATAATAATAATATATGAACTGAGGTTATATTATTTTTAATATATTATTTGAGGGCCTTTGTGCAATTATATAATATTTTAATCCTAAATCTATCTCTATAAATATATGATTATGTTTTTTGTAGAGGTTGATTAAGATTGATCAAAATTGAGAATCGTTATACATGATGAAATCTAAAGATATCTCTAAAGAACCAAGAATTCTATAGAGATTATTTTCTGTCTTCCATCATCTCAAGAAGGAATTTCAAGGATGATTCTTTAAGTTAGAAGGAATTTTAACAATGATCAATACAAACACTACAAGATGATTGATCTAAAACTTTAACACCCTATAATATTTCAGTGTTGTTCAGAGACCAAAGTATCATGTGTGGATCCCCGCTAGTGAGATTATACACTTGTATCCTTCCCAAAAAATGATATTATCACAAAAAGGGTTTCAGAAAATCAATACCTTCATCGAAAAATAACCTCAAGACTGAGGTATTATTTCTTATGATCTATTTAAATTAATTATAAATTGAATATGGAAATATATTCTATTGGTTCTAGAATATTTCAATTTAAATATTATTTAATTTTTTTTATTGGTCATGATGTTCATATATTATTGAATATTATAACGATCTATGGAATCCAATATTTTTTGAGTCACAATCAGTCCTAAGAGGTACTTCTGTTGGACCCAGAACTATAAAAACATCAGATAATTTAACTTGATAAACCAAAATAATTGGGTTTCATATATTGATTTCCCATTTAATATCAAACGTAAATTTCATTCAACTAAAATATTTATTAGAACAAGTTACAAAATAAATAACATAAACAATAATATCATAGAAGAAATAAAATTCCCAAAAAATATGAAACTAAAAATAATCATAAAAGATTTTAATCACAAGCCACATTGAAAATAAAAAATCAACCTACCCAAATAACATGAGAATATATTATTTAATGATGTAATAATAGATAAACATGAAATTGTGTGTGTATTATGTTATTTGGTATGATTCACTAAATTTTTTTAAGGTTGTTGTGAAATAAAATTATTATAATTTTTAATTATATATGCTGTTTAAAAAACATTTCATTATATCTATGAAAAACCAAGTATATTTAATATTGTTTTAATTTTAAATTTAATTAATATTTTTGTTATTAATTTATTTTTAAATATATATTTTGATGTGTATATATGTTTCATTTGTAATAAAATATTATAAATGGATTTTTGTGATAATTCCTTGGATTTATATTGGTGTTTACTGATTTGAGAAAATAATTCTATGATAATATGTTTTTTAATATATATTATATATATAATATATATATTTATATATATGTTTACAATTAGAGGCTTGTAGGATTATCTACTATAGATAGGCATTTCTTAATAATTCTTGTATGATATTTATGACGTAAAACTTCACATCACTGTGACTCATCCATAGATTTTTGTTGTATTATTTCATGGTACATGATTATCTTATCATGCATGTAGGAATTATCAAATGTAATGATATATTTCACAGTGATAAGGGATTATCTAATATTATATGATAAACTAATCTCACATAGGTCTATATTTTCATGCATGTAGGGATTATCAGAAGTGAAAATATATTTCACAGTAATAAGGGATTCTCTAATAATCCATGAAAAACAAATCTCACACTGGTATATATTTCATTTTTTGTGAGATAATATAACATGGTTTGTAGTGGGATAAATTTAAATAGGTATAAATATTAGATCTAACACAGGGGAATCTTGATAAAGTTATTCTCATGTGAGAGTTTCAGAGTTCATCCTATGTGAGTGCTGTATTTATTCATGTGTGTGTGCATATCTAATATAATGCAAGAAAAAACTTATTATGTCACAAATTAATTAGAATTGATTTAATATAACCTGTTTCATTTTTAGTCACATGTGATAATATAATTTGGCTTGGTTTTCATCACAAATGGGACTTAATTAATCACACAAGAGACAAACCACACCCACTAATTCATATATAGGACAATTCCTGACCTAATTATAACACCCTAGATCTTAAGCCACTTGGAAGTGCCCTGGGAGGTTCTCTATGTGACCTTAGGCACACCTCCCCATATGAAAGAGGGTGTTAACCAGTTGCGAGGGTTGAAATTATATATAGGGAAGAGTATAAACTTAATATCATAATGATCAATAATAGTAAAATAACTAAACATCATCATATTGGTGTACATAGGAATAAATAGACACGTCCAATAACTAATGATGATTCTATACAAAACATACAACTGGTCACTCACTTGGACAATACCTTACCAAAGATAAAAAAAATACCAAAAATACACAAAATTCCTTACTTCCATCCCCATGTATAAAAAAACCTATCTACAAAACTTATAGAGTCTTTCTAGCCTGATCCACAATACATTTTCCCTTGACCTAAAACTAAACATAAGGTCTACACGTGAACCAGGTTTCTGTGTTGGGTGAGAGCATATAACTCAGTAGGGTATCATCAAGAACCCCTAATATTCATTTTCATATATGTGTGTGTATAATATAGGAAATGAAATACATAAAATAAACTTTCTCATTGAGTTTTTGTGTTCAAACTAGGCCACCACAACACTTAAGTAGATACACACACCCATTGGGTCACCATGTTTTAACCAGGACACCATGAAATCTGTAAATACTTTCTTTAACACCATAATAAAATCCCATCATAACCTATTTCCATAAATTCCATATATTATCCCGTACTCAAATACACAAGGTAGGGTGTCCACCAAGTCTTTACCACTACTCAAAGGTGTAGGTTAAGGTCCCATGTCCAAGTCCTAGACTCACATTCTCACTCAAGGTGGTCCAACCAACAAATTATCACTCAAAGTGATTCCATATATATCTTGAATAATACATTATATATGAATTTAGGATATTTTATCTATGTCTCACATCACAATGCATCTTGAACAAGACCACTCACTCAAGGGAGGTCACATATCACACCCATTATCCTCTCACTCAGTTTGGGGCCACAACTTGACCACTCCCCTATACTAGGTTGGGTCACACATGCACTAGTGAACCAATACGCTATCACTCAAGGAAATGAGGAAGTTATCTAGATCCAATATTTCTCACTCAAGTTTTTTTGAGACTTCACACACAACAAGTTTCACATATCACCCACTAAAACCCAACCATTTTGATCTCACTCATATTGGGGCCGAGCCTCAGGACCAATCATCACCCATGATGCATCCATCACCTATCATAGCATAATAAAGAAATAGAAAACATGTCATGAAACCCATGAAACATTCTCATCACATCATCATAAAGAAACTATTCATGTACGACATAGCCTCTCATTTCCAATCCTTAGCATCTACTCACCTCTGTTAGCCCATAGTGAACTCACAACCCACAGGCTCAACCTGACCCTAACCTTAACTGATAGAGCCTAATTTCATCTAGATCCACTCTAACATATTATAAAATCAATTCCAAGCCACACTACCACAAAATAAACCCATAATATAGATCCATCTCACATCACCCAAGGGAGACCTCTCAATCTATCACCCATAGGAAACCCCTATTAGTCATACATGTCATGTCACATAGAAATTATCTTAATTTTCTTGCACACAAAGAATATTATTCCACCTTAGGAGGGAGTTTCTCATCACACACGAGATGTATAACCATATCACACATCCATCATCACTAATCCCTAAGCTTCTCGTGCCTTCTCTCCAACATTAGGTAACTCACATAGGCTAAGCATGTCATAAATCATACCCAAAGACCTGCCAAGGGATCTAACCAATTTAGTATATACCATATTGATTTGTAGAAATAGTTTTTGGGTAATTACAATATAAAAAAAGTGATAAAGAGTACTTAACTCACACACAAAATTCCAAAAATAATCTTATCTCTTTTTCCAGACACCATAAAACATGAATTCATGCACAGACATGGATAAATATGTATATGAAATTGTATCATAGGGTCCATATACCTTGATACCATAGCTTAACCCTCAAAAATTCAACCCAATACCACAATGAAACCCATCCACTCCTCTTATATGGTAGCACCACCACTTGAGCTGCTTTCTCATTCCATAACACCCAAATAATTAATAATAAAAAATTATAATCTATGGTCATATTTAATCAAAGGATTAATATTAATCAATAACTCACCGAGAATCTCCATCACATTGAAACTATATGGAACATCATACTTTAATCCACTCAGGTCCTCATATATTCATTTCAAGAAAAATTCTCATTGAATAAGGAAGAGTTCACCATGATTCTGTGGAATAGTCACTGAAACCTTATCCGAGAGGCATTTCAAATCTATGAAAATACAAGGAAGGATGAATGAATGGTGAAAGAGGAGACTATATCCTAAAATTCATTAAAAATATATTGGAATCACCCCCACCATGGGGAATTGAAGAATGATGGAGAGGGGGAGGGTTTACTAAGAATTAATCCCCCATGCACCCCTTTTCCCTAAAATTAAGAAGGGACATGAACCCTAAAATACCAATTTTACATCACTAAAAAATTGATGGAAAAGGACCAACTATTACATGACTATAGAGGCTATGACACGTATCCGTCACACGACCAATGGATGTGGAATGGATAAAGGCTCCATGACATAGCTCACCTTAGGGGTGGGGGGTGGGGTGGGGGAATCCAAAGGCAACACTTCTGGGAACCCTACAAGCTGCGGCTGCTCAAGGATACAACTGGTATATCTCAATTATGGTTTGGGTTGTGGTGTAACTAGGCCCCAAAAGGAACGGTCCAATCCCATAACTCCTTCTTCTAGGGAATGGAACCTCTAGGTTGCACTATAGGGAAATCACCATGGTATCCTTCTATAGGTTATCCCCTATACGTTGTGTTATAGCCTCAACGAACTCACCTGACATTCCATAAATCTTAGTCTCCATACCTTGGTGGCTACCTTAAATTGAAAAAAATGATAAGGGTCAGCCCATACATTCTTCAATAGTCACCAAAGCACTCGAACCGCTAACTGAGCCTCATTCCACATCCAAAAACACATTCTAAAGATACTCCAATGCTCCAAATCCAGATCTAAATCCCAATACATGGAATATAACCTTCTCTAGGATCAAACAATAGAATCCCCACTAGAATTTGAAACACATAACAACGCCATACATTAAAAACTCCCAACTATAGAAATTTTCATCATGGAGAAGCCTAAAAAAACCCCAAAAATCTATCATGACCTACTAAGGTCATAGATTCACCAACAATTCATTGTGTTTTACCCCCAGATTCAAAATTATCTCCCACATTCTAATTAAAAATACTGAAATTCACTACTCTCCAAAATCTAATCCACCTGCTCAACATCATTTTATGTTCAAAGATAGTTATCAACACACTCATCTAAATAGACACATGAAATAATTATCCACCAATTAATCCCAAAGATTATGGTTCTCTCCCACCATAATGATTCACCCAAAATAGGTTTATTCTGAACTATAGTGCTCTCAACCAAAGGAATATCTCACCAAAACAAACTTCCAATATTACAATATAATTTTCTATGTGGTTTCCTCCTCACCACATCTGATCTTACACCAAAACATTAGTTGGTCCTTTTATAGTTGGATTCTCTAGAAAAAGATCGACCTCTACTTCCAAAACCTCCCCACAATGGTCAATAACAATGAATTAACCCCAAAATACATTGTACAATCATCAAAAAATCCACACTAATGTCTAGATATGACTCTTAGTAAAATTTCAGGATTGGATCATCAACCACCACATCTAGCTATGATTATCTCAGCCTAAGAACTAGTGCACCTCCAATATTACTCACCCCCAGACCACCTAAAATATATATCAATCCCGATGCTAATGCACTAAATTTGGAAAACACAAATCTAAATCCTTAATCCAGTATTCATTGAGGAACTAGATCTCATTAAATCCACCCACACACTGACATCACAAGTTCATTTAGACTATTCACCAATTAGTCTCACCACACCCATGACCCTTCCAATATGAGGATCATTCACCAGCATCTGACATGATGCTCCCCACCATGGGAGTATCCATATTGTCACTCTCCCAAGACAAAACCTGATCTATGTGGACCACACTCCTTCTACCACCTTATTTAATTATCATATATGGACACACTTCTCATATTCCAGTACTAACAAAAAATACCAGGATACTTGTTTTAGGA
Source organism: Viscum album (assembly GCA_963277665.1). Taxonomy (NCBI): domain Eukaryota; kingdom Viridiplantae; phylum Streptophyta; class Magnoliopsida; order Santalales; family Viscaceae; genus Viscum; species Viscum album. The sequence goes on from OY728151.1 coordinate 905,030,422, forward strand.
TCACTAGGAACATCATCATTGACATATCTAAAAACCACTCATAATGGGGGTAATATCCTTAAAAAACCAATGGTGATATTCACACCCCAAAGATTCTCTTGCACCAATCCTAAAGCAATGACCCAAACAGGTCCTAAAACCACTTGTGTTTATCTTCTCATGATCCACACTTCCCCATTATGTCAAGAAAAGAGTTCATATCGATTATACCATAGTTCCCTAATCCAATTTTTATTCCTCTTCACACAATGGAGGAATTCCCCCTTTCTCATACGATTCTTTGAGCTTACATGATCATTAGAATACTTCCAATCACATCGGTCTTGAACTCATACATGTCCACTAAAAAACACACAAGCTAAAAGGGAATCATGAATAAATAGCACCCACCTTCCCTCGTATACCGAGACTTCTTTAAGATCCACGCCAATATTGAATTTCTTCCTTAGGGTAGAGAGATCCACCGACCCTCTCATAAGTTCACTCTCTATCAACATTGATACCACTGAACCCAATTTATATACATTCCCATACAACCTGACCACACAACTCGACTCACAGTCCTATGAGACGCATCCCAAGAACACACATATCATGTGCCTTAACCACCAACTATGATCATATACAGTTAAATCATATCTAATAAAAAGAAATTCCTAATGATTTCTTACCAAAAATCTTGGGTTATATCACTCATTCCACAACCTACCACATGATTACCCACCACCCAGGTGTTTTTCCAAGATAATGAACATATCCCCATACTCTATCCATCCTATATCTGATTATCCAGGACCACCATTGAGTATCTAAATCTAATTAGGCTAGACATCCAACCAGTCCTATTCTCTCACTCAAACTTAATACTAGAAATGATCCTATAATACAACATCACAAGCACAAGACATTCACATGCCTTTCCTAAAACATTTTAAGAGTATATAAAAAACTACCGAATTAAATTAACTAGAATAAAACCAAGAATATTCATAGGAAAAAACCATATAGTTTGTTTTTAAAACATTATATAACCAAAACCATTACATCCACCCCAAGGGTATATCACTAGGGCATTTAATTCCTATACTGATCCATCAATGGTCCCTATACATCCCTCCGACATTGGGACTTTATAGATACCACCATAGAATGCCTCACCATTATATGGTAAAACACTATATAAGTTATTTTTGAAACATTAAATAACCTAACCCCCATTATCAATAAAACCAAGTACACACAAACATGCATGTCATGGGAATACTATATACCATATATGATGCATGTATAATGGATCTTGCCTTCACATGAAAAGATACACAAACTAAAATAACGATCTCAAGTAAACTTGTCATATTTGAATCAATATACAATAAATAACAACTAAAATGAAAATAGAAATCCTGTCACCCTAGTAATCATGAATTAGCACCAAAAAAGATGTTTACGACACACTAGTCCAAGGTACATCACAATATCTAAAAAATTTCTAGAGTACTTGTCTATAGTATCCAAAAAATTAAAATTAAAAATAAAAATAATTGATAAATTTTCTTTAATACTATATCCCATAGGATAATCATTAGTTCCTGGGGTGGTGTACTACATAACCTCAGACACAACTCCCCATATGACAAATGCTAATGAATAATAGTGAGGAGATAAATAAAGAATTGGGGAGACTATTACCTAAATATCATAATGATAAATAATAATAAAATAACTAAACATTATCACATAATAGTATTTAGAAATAAATAAACATGAATAATAAAAAATGATGCTGCCATATAATACATAAAACTTATCACTCACTGGAATGATCACATACACAAAAGAAAAAAAGGGAAAAAAATAAATAAACATGCCCTACTTCCATCCCCAGTCCTTAAAAAACCCATATACATAAAACATAAAGCTATTATAACCTAATCCATTGCACATATGTGCTTTGGACAGAAACCGAACATAAGGTCTGCACATGCACCAAGGTGCTTGTGTAGGGTGTGAGTATATGACTCTGAAGGGTGACACTAAGCACCATTAAATATTTTTTCATATGTTTGTATCCATGTGTAAAGTAAATACATAAAATAAACATTCCCATTGAGTTATCATGTGCTAACTAGTCCACCATGACACTCAATATGATACACATGCCTGTCGAGTCAACCTGTACTAACCATGCCACCTTGACATCTGATTATATTTGTTTAGACACCATGCTAGAATCTCTTCATTAACTTTCTCTTTGAATTCCATATCTCAACCCACTAAAAACAAGTTAGGGTAGGGTGTCTATAAAATCCCAACCACTACTCGAAGGTGCAGGGTAAGGTGACACGTCCAATTCCTGAACCCACCTTCTCACTCAAGGTGGGTTTACTAACACCTTCTCAGTCAAGGTGAGTCCATATATATACCAACCACTACTTTATCACTAAAGGTAGGGCATAACATCTATGTCTTGAATTAAAACACTCTATACAATTCTCTATCACTCTGTGGAGGTCACACATCACACACAACACTCTCACTCAGGAATAGGTCACAACATTGTTGAAGTGGATCCTAATCACTTCGTTTTTTTGTTTTGATAAATACAAAGTTAATCCTATATTCCTTATAACATTATTTCAGAAAATTATTCTATACCAACATTCTTTATAATTGATTACATTTTTTGGGTTCTTAATGTATTTATTGAACTGATTTTACAGAAAAATACATCCCTATATGGGTTAATATCATATATACTGTATGTTTGAGAATTAGCTTGATTTATAAAATATTAAAAGTATTGGATCAGCTGCATGTGTTAATGTAATGAACACCTATGTAATAAATTTAATGCATAAAAAAGGTTAAGGGACGACGTGTCTTTACTAACTACATGACTACATATGGATCAACCATATAAAGAAAATTTGCTGATTATTCCATTCCAGGCGACTACATAAGGAAATGTCAATTGACCACAATATCATTTTTTGATCGATCGTAAATTAAATTTATCTAATTGTTTAATAGACCACATGAAGATTTTGAACTAACTTTGTTGAACCAGTAAACCACACATTATAAAACCAATCAACCACACATTGTAAAATCAATCAATCAGACATTTTAAAACTAATTGACCACAAATTTTAAAACCAATCGACAAAAAAATATAAAACTAATTAACTATAAATTAATAAATCAGTGAACCTCATAAATTAATTTATGACTTACTATGATTTTTGGTCTTTCATGAGTAATCAACCATAACTAAAGGGAATATTTTCTATGATGATCAATTTTTTATGCTTTCTGTATTTTATACATTTGATTAATAGTATGTTTGTTTTAAGGGTTTTAATTGATCTAATGATTTATTAGATACTTATTAAATATTTTGATGTTAATGAAATTTATTTTGAATAATTATATAAATTATTGAATTATCTTCTTATGTTTTGAGGTCTCAAGATTATTTCTTGTAAATCATTACTCTCAAATTAAAATTGTCTAGAATTTAAATAGTTTTCCTAAAATTATTTATGGGAAAATTCCAAGTGACTTTAACATTGATATTTAGCATTTTTTTAATTTATATAATTAGTTTGGATTTAAATATTGATTATATAGGATACTCGAATGAATATTTTTATGCATATGCAACTAGGAAATTAGGTGGAGCTTATATGGAAACAATAAATCTGAATGACTAAGAAGTTCACTATAGATTCATATAATTATTTCTTTGGGAAAGATAAAGTGATTTTTTTTCTTATTTTTAATTTGTTATTCCTGATGCAATTAGATATAAAAGGAGATCAATAAAACCAGTGAGTATATAGTGTTTGAGGGTTTTATTTTATTGTAGTATGTGATACACTTTGGTAATCAATTTCAGATCATGACTATCCTTAAATCTTTGGATATTTAACTACCAAAGATAATTTTTCTTCCTCAACACTCAGAGATTAACTTGTTTATTTTATTATGTATTTATTAATTCTCTTATATCTTCTCGATGTGTAATATTATATGGTTTATACTACCCATAAAAGTTATAAGTAAAGTAATACAAACCCATATAAAATGTAGGTTCTCAGTTATGCCTCTAGGTGCACAAAATGTATGAGAATTCTGTTGTGACTCCATGTGAGAAAAAGAAAGTAGTGGGATATAAATATTGGTGAGAAAAATCCAACTTTGTGTTTTTACTCTAGAGTTTAAAAAGGAAGTTGTAAAGTATTTTTATTCCATTTAAAGTCAAATATTCCATAGTTTGTGGATACCATTTCTCTCTACATTTTAGAGGGGTGAAGTTTAGAGTGTGATCATTTTGATTTGAAAAACTACAAAAATAATTGTGTTTATTTAACTTTTATTTATGATATATTTATTAATAAATTTGATAATAATTTATTAAAATAATTATAATAGTGTAAATTCAATACCTCTCAAACTTTTGGGAAATTTTAAATTACGACCTCAAAATTGGTTTTAGAGTAGTCCCCTAGATTTTTAATATCTATATTTTATTTTTTCTAGTAAAATCCTTACTTGACCAGTAAAGGGGAAAATATTTTTTTTTGATTTGATTGGAATGAATTTTAATGATGGATAGACACCTCAAAGGCCTTTATTCTATGATAAAACTGATTATCGTTATTGGAAGTCTCACAAGGAAGATTTTATAAAATAAATCAACATTGAAATTTTGACAATAATTGTAAAAAAATAAAAACTACCTGAAGTTAATGCAGAATCATTGAATAGTAATATTTTTGTAGATATGTTTTGAATAAAATGGTAATGAATAATTTCTTGTTGTAAAATTAGTAAAAATGTCTACAAACATGTGTCTACATTTAAAAAACTCATGAAGTATGACATATTCTATAAGTAACTAATTTTGGTTAAGATAATTTTATTTAAACTAAACCCTACATGTTAAGAGATGAGTATCAAGAGTTTAAAATGGGATACAAATAAATTTCTAATCAAATGTTTCATAGATTTATAAGTATTGTGAATCGTATAAGTGGATTAGGAGAAACTTTAGATACAATTATAGTTGATAGTGTTTTAATATATTTATGGAATAAATAGAATACTAAAAAGGTAGCTATTGATAAAAGTAAAAATTTAAAGTAATATAAAAATGATTGGATTATTTATTCTTTATTTTAATATGATTTATAATTTTAAAATATTATTCAAGAATATAATTTTAAGAAGGATATAAATTTGTTTAAATAGAAAATGTATGTTTCCACTTACAATTTTTATTTTTCCTTAAAAAAAAGTTAAATATAACAAGTTTTATATATTTTAAAAGGGAAAAGAATTAAAGATTACTCAAGGAAAATAAAAATGAATTACCTTAATAATAAATGAATCAAGAAGGGTAATAATGATACTAATGTTATCTACTATGAATACAGATAAATAGGACACATCAAACCTAGTTAACCAAGACTAAAGAACTATAAAAACTAGAGAGAAAAATATTAATAGGAAATAAAAGAAATGGAATAATGTTTGAGTTACACTTCAGAATTAGATTCTACTGATGAAAATGGTGCTAAAAAAGAATCAACAAACCTATGTTTGATGCCTTCAATAAAATAGAAAACCAAATATGATTTATCTTCCTCTTCTAAATAAAATTTTTATTCACATAAATATATGTTATATAAAGATAATAAAATACTTTATCATATGGTTAATAGGAATATGGAATTGTTACAAAATCTTAAAATTGAATATAATGAGGTTCTTGATAAAAATGAAAAATTAATAAATATTCTTTCAAGTTCAAAGGAAAAATTAAGTTCCAGCTAAGAAAGTGTTAAATATGAAAATATTAAACTTAAATATTATCAATAGAGATGTGAAGAAGCTCAAATAATTATATTTGATTCTATTTTTTATAAAAATAATAAAATTAGAAATGAAATTGAAAGTTTAAAAGAAGAACTATATAATTTTTTCAAGGTAGAAAATGTTATGATAAAATAGTGAGTATATATAAGATGAAAAGTTAAAAAAATGGTCTTTGTTATGATAAAATTTCACCTAAAATTTTAAAAAATATATTGGTTGAAAGTTTAAGTGGATGTGAATCTATAGTTATATTTTTCAATTGTAAAATGAAATTCCATTATGAAAATTAATGTTCTTTAAGATTTACATAGTCTCTTGTTCACACTAATGATTTTATCTTGAAATATGTTTCTTGTTACTTTTGAATACATGTTTTAAATCCATATGAGTTCCCAAAAATTTATATACTTATTATATAGGACCCAAGATTTCACGAGTACCATAATTCTATTTAATATGTTTTTATATGAAGCATTTATTGAAAATATTAAAAAGGATGTGTTGTTTATGTATAGTGGATGATTATGAAATATGATTGGTGATATTTCTAAGTTTTTTTCTTTTATTAAAAGTGATGGTGGTGGAAATAATTTCGATGATAACTGAAAAGGTAATGTTGAAGGTTTTAAAGAGGTTGGAATTTCAAATTCAGTATTCATTTCAAAGGTTTTAGTTTTTAAAGGATGAAAAAATAATTTAATATGTATTCCACAACTTTATGGTGATAATATGAATGTGAAATTTTAAAATGACAAGTGTATTATTTTTAAGAAGAATCTATCTTATTTTATAAAAAAATAAAAGATAATATTTATTCAATTATTTTTTTTGAGTTGACTAAACATAATGTCAAATGTTTAAATGCTATAAAATCTATAACTTTTTTTAGGAATAAAATATTGGGAAATGAAAATTTTAGGTTGTTACACATGATTTATAAAAATAAATAGGTGTTGGGTTCACCTGAGTTAAAAGTATGCAAAACCTATGCATGAAATTCATGAATAAAAATTAAGTACCATAAATATTCAATTAAATCTATTCAGGAGGTCAACATCTCTAGAATAATTAAAATTTTACATTTGTATTTATTTAGAAGAATGGAAATTTCTATTCTTAGTAGAAAAAGTTACGTGTTTTTTATTTTTGATGACTTTTTTAGATTTACAAGGATATATTTCCTTGCACAGAATTCGAGTCACAATAAATTTATTACCAATAGTAAATTTGTTAAAAATGAAAAAGGTTATCTAATTTATTCATTTGAAGTGAAAATGGTGGTGAGTTATCAAAACTGGAATTTGATATTTTTTTAATATAATGGATTTAATAAAAAAAATCAACTTCTGGGACTCCATAACAAAATGGTGTAGTATAAAGAAAAAATAATAAGCATATAATTTGTTATTTAAAATTATTTGGTTGTAATGTTTTCATTATTAATAGAAAATATTCATTAGAAAAATTTAATTCAAAATCCAATAAGGGTATTTTTCTACGATATTCTAATTCTATTTTGGTATATAGAGTTTATAACAAATGAACTTTAGTTTTTTAAGAATATGTGTATGTTAAATTCTATGAAAACCATTTTAAGGAAATAAAATCTAATTTAGATCAGGTTGAGGATGTATATATATATTTTAACTTTGATGAGACTAACAGATAATAACAAGGTGCATCAATTTAAGGGGTGAGTTCTTACATGAAAAAACTCTAAAAGTACATAAAGATAATGAATTTAATAATGTAATTGGTGATATAACTACAAGTGTTAAAACTATAAATTCATTAAAAAATGTTTTATCTTATTAAGATTTTATTTTTGATTTTGTACCTCAAAATATTGATGAATATTTATTTAATTCAAACTATATTATAGAAACGAATGAATAATTAGATTAGTTTGATAGAAATAAGTTATTGACCATATTTGTACCCCCTAAGGATCAAAATATTATTGGGACTAACAATATCATTAGAAATAAGTTAGATGGGTTTGCTTAAATAATTAGAAACAAATCCAAATTAGTTGCTCAATGTTACAATCAAGAAGAAGGAATTTATTTTAAATAGTAATTTCCAAAATTTATTTTTTTATATTATTTATTATTTTTTTCCCATATTCATATCACTGATAATTAATTTTTTTAAGTGGGTATCAATATTTTATTTTTGAATTAATTATTTCTGAAATTGTTTTCTATAAAACAACCCCATAGTCTGATAATAAATCATAGCCTAAACAAGTTTAGAAACTGTAAAAATATCTCTATGGTTTGAAATAAGCTCCTCAATCTTGGTATGATAGGTTCTTACTATTTCTTTTGAATAATTGTTTTGAAAAGTGAAAAGTTTATGAATCTTTATTTATTCAAAGTGATCAAAAAAATAGTTTAATTATTTAAATATATCTTGATAATATTATATTTAGATCCTAATGTGATATTATTAATAAAATTATTTAATATTTAATGTGTTCAGATTTTTACATGATTCTTATGTGTGAACTTCAGTTATCTTTGGGATTGTGAATAATTTAAAAGAAATATTATATTTTTCTTAATCAATTAAAATATTCTATAAAATTCAATTTTTTTTGGCATTGATGGTTTTAATAGATCAAATATTCCAATGAGTACTTACTATAAGCTAGATTATAATGAATCTTGAAAACCTATTTATAATTAGATGTTTAGTGATATGATTTATAACTTAATCTATTCGATATCATTTAGACCACATTTTTTGGTGTTTATATGTGCTATATTCGAATATAATCCTAAAGAAATTAATATGAAGGTAGTTAAAAGAGTAATTAAATATTTTAAAGGATCTATGAATCTCGTATTATTTTATCTTATACATACTTAATTTGAAAAAAATTATTTTTCAAACTATGATTTTAGTGGTTTAAAAATAGATAAAAAAATCACAACATGTATTGGTCACATTCTTGGTAAATGTTTTGTTTCAAGGATCTATAAGTAATGTAATTCAATTGATTTGTCAACTACTAAAAGTAAAAATATCACTACTACATCTTTTTGGTCACAATATTTATGAATTAAATGGTCTCTTTATGACCTTGGTTTTTATTCTAAAAAATATCAAATTATTGCAATAATAATTCTTCAATTTAAATCTCTAAAAAGTCTTTACATCATTACATGACTAAAAACATTGATGTTTTATTTCACTTTCTTAGTGATCATGTGAAAAAAGGGAATATAAATCTAGAATCTACTCCTACAAAATATTTATATGTTGATATTTTTATTAGACCCTTGAACTTACCTAATTTTGATATAATTTAAGTTGAACTTGATATGAAGTAAATTTTACTTTATAGAATGTATTTTGTAGGTGTTAAATTATGATTTTGGGATATTTATTTATTTATATTTACTCACTGATCAGTGCGCATGTTCATATTTTATATTATCTGGATCACTGGAATGCACTTTAATAGTTGGTTACTACTTAATTAACTGAACATCATATCATTTATTTAATATCTTGAAATGTATTCATGGATCCTTGAGGCCTCTAATAAATATTTCAAAAAAAAATTTTGAATACTGTTTACAAGAAACAACAAATGAATTTTAGAGGAGCTATAATTATTTGATGTAAATTTTATAAGAATTAATTTATTTCTATTTAATAATTACAAGGAATATAAATCCACATTTGATGTAACTTTTAAGGGTTAATTTAATTCCCAATAATGATTTGAAAAATTAGGGGGAGCATGTAAAAAATTACACTTTTTGTTATTTTAAAAGGGGAGGGGGGATTTTCCATGTTTATCTTTTCAATTAATTTAAAAAATGGGATGAAATTTTAAAAATTAAACTTGTTTTGTAATTATAAATATGCGAGATAATGTTGAAGTTTTTTCTAAATAGTTTTTTTTTATGTTTTAATAATTAAGAAGCAAGTAATTTATTTCTTCTAACACGAGTTAAGAAATGTATTCTTTGCTATTTTTTTTATAATTGATTAATATTTTTATTCTTGTGTTGGTAATGTATTTTGTGAAATTATTTTCTATAAAAGTACAAAGCTATATGGGTTAAAATCACATATAATTTATGTCTAAAAATTAATTTGTTTTTGAAAAATATGACCAAGTATTTGATCTAACTCATGAGTTAATGTATTGAATTTATGAGTTCTAAATGGAACACATTAACATATGTTAATTGATAGTGAGTCTAGAAAAATCACATGAGTATACATAAATCAACCACATGAAGAGAATTGATTGATTATTCCATTGAAAGTGACCACCCAAATAAAGGTCAATGTACTGCATGATAAATTTTTTATTGATCATATGGTAAATTTGTCTAAGTGTTGAATTTAACTCAAAAAGAGTTTGAACCAACTATGCTATATCAATAAAACAAACATTATAAAACCGATCAACCATGAATTTTAAAACTAATCGACCATACATTGTAAAACTAATCAACCGTACATTGATAAATAAATCAACCACATAAGAAAATTAATAAAATACCATGATTTATGACCTACCATGATAAATTTATCATACCTAAAGGGAAAATTTTTACAACGCCGTGTTTTTATACTTTTTATACATTGTACATTTTGATTAATTCTAAGTTTGTTTTATGGGTTTTTATTGATATAACGATTGAATAAATATTTATTTACTGTTTTATTATAATTCATTTTATTAAGAACAATTATATGATCTATGAAATTATTAAAATATGGGTTTAAGTATCAATATTATTTCTTGAAAATCACACATTTTAAATTTAATTTTTTGTAAATTGTACAACCTTCCTTGAATGCTTTATGGGAACATTCCAATGTAATTTAATGTTCATATTTAGTGTTGTATTAGTTTTTATAATGAGTTTGGTTATAAAGATTAATTTTATAGGATAAATTATATAATATTAGAATTAAAATTCAATTATAAATTTATATGGACATTCTTTGGGAATGATACAACCTAATAACTCTAATACAATTCATTATAGATTCATACATGTGTTTCTTCAGGAAAGATGATGTGAAAATAATATATTATTTTAAATTTAGTGTGCATAAAGGAAATTAATATAAAAGGAGTTTGATAAAACTAGGGAATATATATAGGTTGATGACAATTTTGAACTATACTATGTGATACACCACAGTGATAAATTTTATCTCATGACTATACTTCAATCGTTTTATCCTTTGATGCTGGAGAGAGCTTTGATTCCTCAATATTCAGAGATTTTTATGTTCATCCAATTTCATGGTTCTTATTAATTTTTATATTTTGTTTATAAAATCATGGCTGGGTTATAATACCCATAAAATGTTGGAGTGAAGTTATACCACCCAATACAAAAAATAGGTTCTGGGTTGTGCCTCCAGGTGTGAAAAAATGTAGGGTAATTAAGTTGTGACTCCATGTGAAAAAAGTAAACTTTAGTTATGAACAACAAGGTTTAAAAAAGAAATTTTAAAATGTTTAATTCATTAAAATTTTATTTATTACTTTGTTATTTATCACCACTTATCTCTACATTTGATAGGGTTGAATAGTAATGTAGGATCATTTAGATCCGAATATCTATAAAAATCACCATTTTAATTTATCTTTCATTTCCACTACATTAATTATTAACTTTGAAATAATTTCTTAAGATAACTAAAAAAGGATTAATTAAATCCCATATTTACCTTTAAACCTATCTCATAATGAGTCCTAGTAATCCTAACCACTCCCCTCTACCAAGGTGGGTCTCACATGCATCCCTAAACCATTACACTATCACTTATTGTAAGAAAAAATTGGTCTCAATAAAAACTGTCTCACTCAAGGTTATCCCAAGCTTTACACATAATAAGGATCATATCTCACTCATTATGATCTAGCTAGTTCCATCACACTTATGGTAGGGATAATCATCGAGACCCATCATCATCCATGATGCATTTGTTTCATATCACAAGAATAAGCAATAAAAAACATACACGGCCGATATTCCATCACAGACACTCACCAATTTTATAGTAGGGATCTATTCACTTTGGATCTATCCCATTGTCTCCAATCATCAACAAAAATAGACATTTTTCATCCCATATTGAACTTATAGTCCATAGGCTCAACCTAACCTTGGCATCAATAGGTGGGGTCTAATTTCTTCCAGCTCTACTGTAAAACCTTGTAAACTCATTTCCAAGTCAACCCACCACACCCTAATACCATACTTAGGTTTTGTCTAATGCCTCCCAAGGAATACCTATCAATCAGTAACTTGGAGGAAACTCCTCCCCATCACACACTCCAAGTCCCAAAGGTCTTATATTAATTTTACCACAAACCAAGACTCTAATCTAACCTCAGGGTAGAGTTTCTTAGCTTGTGAAAGATGTTTAATTGTCTCACACATTCATATTGTCTCATCCTTAAACCTATAATGAAATAACCCAAACTCTAGTACCCTAGAGCTAGTGGATATTTTACTACAATGGTTCAAATATAAAGGATCCAATATTTTAATAGCCTAAGGGGTACCAAATATATTATAGAGGTTTACATTAAATAAAAAAACTATATGTCATTTGAAAACATGAAAACATTATTATTCTCCTTGGGACCATTTTACCACACATAACACTCTTCTTGGTTTCATGGGGAAAAGTAAAAAAATATAAAGGGGTAGGATCAAATTCCAAATAAGGGGTAGCATAAAATGGAAGAAGTTATAAATAATACATTATGACATGAATAAAAAAACCAATTTATGCCATATCAAATGACACTAAAAGTATAAATAAATCCACGGACAACATAAAAATAATTAAATTTATTTATAATAATAAATAATTATATAGGTATGGAAAAAGAATAATTTTATACATCTTAAACATACCATCAAGGTATTGTGCTAAGATATATTACATAAAGGGTAAGGATGCTCCAATTTCCCTATATTAATTAGCCCATGAGATCTACCAGTACACTAAGTGGATATATAAATCTAGTCCCCATATGTAATATAACTGTACAATTCATTTCATCACATATAAAAATATTATATGGATTAATGTTCATGGAAATAACAACATATATACTTTTCAAAATTTCTCAATGATGCATATTGTACATGATTTTCCCCTATAAAAGAAAGAATTATTGGTATGAAATTATTTTCCCCAATCCAATAATCAATAATTATATATAAATTTTATAGATTAGGATAATAATGTGATGAAAAATAAATATTTTATTATAGTTTGTATGTCTCATTTAGGTCATCCAAGCATATCCCGTAGGAGTGTCAAAATAGGTATGCAGGAATATATATAGTTGTACACTAGGTTATGAACAAGTCAAATCCCAATGCGCCCATTTCAGGGTTATCATAGCAAGATAAAATTGTTACAAATCTACAACCACTTGTATTATCCAAAAAGGTATTTCATTTTTTGTATAACCACAAACACATTACATCATAAAAATTTTATGATTGTTTTATGGTTACAGTATAGTTGAAGAATCATAATGACTTAGAAAAAAAGGTTACCATGAGTGAGTGTAAGTAATATATAATTTGGAATAATTAAAATGGGAGGTAAAAATGTGTAATTGAAAGGATATTAAAATATAATATATCAACGGAATTTAAATTGAAAATCAAAGGTGAGGATTGGGGAAACCCTTACCTCTCTTGAGCTTCATATCTTAGAGAAGAACCTTCAGAAAAAAAATATGACAATACTTATCTTTATTAAAAATTAATACATGATTTAATTACAAAAAATTACACTTAATACAACCTAAAAAAAGATAACTCTAGTGTATTTTTCAATTAGGTACATTGTATTAAAATTTTAAGCATGAATTACAACATCTTTATTGAAAACTTCTTTAATATGCCTGAGCTTAAAACTACATTGGATAACCTGGGGAAATACATAAGAAAGGGGAGATAAATAAATCCCAGTAAGGAAATAAACATGGAATATCATGAAGATAATAATACATGTGAGATAAGAATAAAAAATTAGGCATAGAGGAAGATGAATAATAAGGCATGATATAACATATAAATCATAACATGGTAAATGTGGAAACAACTTAAAACACTAAATCATAAACATAGGTCAAGGATAAACTAGAAAGACTTCACGGTGGAAAACTTACCCTAAAGGAATCAGGAATACCTCTTTCCCAACATGACGTATCATGATAATAAACATTAACCAATGCATTGGAGCACTATATAATTTTGGGTGCACCAATCTCTTTAATTTATTCTCATGCTTAAGTGTTACACATAGATCATAAAACATGGATTCAATGATAATAATTTTATTACATGATCAAGGAATGTTGAATAAATACATATAAGTACAAAATAAAAAGGTATATGTGCATAAAAGTGAACACCTTTGATAGGAAATGGGTATGTTATTCACTACACAATTGTTTTGGCATGGAAAATCACGGTGACAATTTAGCAGCATAACGACCTCACTTAAAAGTTCATAAAATGGGTTTATGAGAGATAAATGGGTATATAATATTTTTTAAATGAAGTGTACATTAATAGGTACATGTAAGGACATGTACACCCATATGTAATTAGAAAAATAAAGCATATGATAATAAATAAGATTGAAGAAAAAAATATAAAGATACTTACGAAATTTCGGCATGGTAACAATAGTACATGGGAAGGTTGAATTAGAGAGAAAGGTGTCTCTCATCTCTTAGAAATAATAAGGGAAGTATGGGGGATGTTCTAAATCTCATCCCATAATTATTAATTGAAAATAAAAGGGCATAACATGATAATGAAACATTAATAAAGATGATAACGGAAAGAACCCTTACTTGAGTGTGTGGATCTAAAAGCTTGAAAAGAGGATTATTTAGAGATTGGGGAGCCTTGGGAGGACTCTAGGAAGGATTGGGAAGAGTAAGGATGTTCTCCAATAATTTTTAGTGAGGATAAGTGGTATCTTGTTTGGGTTTATATTGGAAATGAGTGGGGAATTCTTTAATATTTCACAAACTTTGGTTTTGGACTCTCTATAATAAAATATTCAAAACCATAAACCTTCCCATTCTTTTTGACCATGGTTTTTTCCAAAGTGGGTGGTTTTCATTATTTTATTAGGAAAATTGTATAATATATTAAAATATTACCCTTGATTATGTAGAGGTTAGTCACTCTTTTAAAGAAATATATTTATAATCATAAAATATATTATATATTTTGGAGGTTTCATAAAGGCATTATAAAATTAATAAAATAAATTTAAAATCAAATTATTTTAAAGGGAAAGAATATTTTTGGCCGAGGATACTCATTATAGTATTTATTACCTCAATTTGGGTTATTATAATGCCATAAAACATACAGTATGTTTATACGGTATTTTATTTTTACCCGAAAAATTGACTATATTGGAAAATTATAAAAAATTTACCATAGGATAATTTTGATGTTTTTATTTAAAAAATAATATTTATTTTATATAAATACTTTTTTAATTGTGTAAATTTTTACTTTTGAAATAATGTTGGACATTTATTAAAAATTGTTGATTTTTTTGACAATAATAATTTTTGAACCATTATAAAAAGTACATTTCACTTCATAAAAATTATATTAACATTTATAATAAATAAAAATTATTTAATAATAACATTTTATTAAAATAATATTTAGTTTAAAAATTCATTAATTCATCAAAATAAATCACTTAATTGAATTTGAATATTACCCGAAAATACAATTTGTGTTTAATTGAATCAAAATCACAATAATTTATAAAGTAGAAATAAAAAATGAAAATAAATTAATTATTATATAAAATATACATATAAATATTATTAAGGTCTTGATACATATCCTTTTATTACACCTGTGTATGCCATAAGAGTAAGGCACGTGATGGTGAGACTTTCATGGGGCCATTCTACGGACATGGTTTGGGTCGTGATATCGATGAGCTTGAAATTATATCATAAATAGTTTATATCATGATTAATTTGTTGGAAATCAGCTTATTCTTCGTCAAGGTAAAATCCCAGTGATTCTATCTCCCTCTAAAGCTCTGAGAAACGGGCTTCATAGGGAACGCCGCTACTAGTTGATGCCATAACTTCCTTTTTCTATGTCAATTGGATTTGTTAAAGCCCTATATTTATACTTATAATATGATAACTATTTAATGGATATATTGTCAATGATAAAGATTATTAATTGTATTTTGAATCCAATTGGATATAATAAAACAAAATAAGTGCATGTGTTTTCTATAACTGCGTTATATAATAAAAGATTAAATCATAAGGAAATTTTATTTATAATAGTTCCTGTTATTAAAATATTACCCCATTGAGTAATTTCACCCTCAAAATTTTAATTTCGCCCCCTTAAAAAAGACTAGGTTAATTATTTCTTATCCCTTACTCTAGTTCCCACATTGCTTCTTCAAACATGTGGTTTCTCCTTCGCACTTTGATGAGGTGAAATGTCTTATTTCGTAGAACTTTTTATTTATGATATAAGATCTTCACCAGATGCTCGTCATAAGAAATATCATTATTCAATTATACCACCTATTAATTGAGTAAATGTGAGGGTTCAAGTATGTACTTACTCTAGAGTGATACATGGATTACATCATGAACTCGATATAGGTTAGGTGGGAGTGCAAGTCGATAGGCCAGTGCTATGATGCGATCAAGGATAAAAAAAGGTAGATATATCTTGAAATAAGATTCAATTATTCTCAAATATCACCAATTTCTTCCATGGTGATATGAAGAAGAATACCCTGTCTCCAACATCAAACTCTAGGTCTTGCTGAAGATTTTGGGCATAGATAGCTTTTCAACTCTGAGCAGCCTTGATGTGAAGCCGAATGGTATTAACATTCTCCACCATTTCCTTATCGATTTTAGGAACTAGTATTTTTTATTACCCAACATTATCCAAACATGTAGGTGTTTTTCACTTCTTACCATAAATAAATTCATAAGGATCAATTTGTATTATTGAGTGGAAAATATTTTTGTAAGAGAACTCAACCAAATGAAGATTTTGATACCATCCTCCTTTGAAGTCCATTAATAATGCTCTCAATATGTTCTCAAGTGTTGGGATAGTATCCTCATATTGGCCATCAATTTGAGGGTGATAGGCCATGATGAAGTTCAACTCAGTATTTAGATCATGATAGAGACTCTTCCAGAACATAGAGGTGAATCCTGGATCTTGATCAGAATCAGTCGATAGTGGTACTCCATACAGCCTGACCACTTTCATGATGTATATATGTTCAAGTAGATCCAGTGATTATTCCTCTCATATTTCAATGAAGTTTTTAGTCTTTGTAAGATAATACAATATAAACCATGTAGGATCATTTCTTCTTTATGTATTTTGAAGATCAGTGACAAAGTCCATGGTGATGTTTTCTCATTTCCATGTAGGCATGGGTAATGGTTTCATCATCCCCATGGATTTTATCCTTTCCACTTTCACTTTATGACATACATGAAATATTGATGTATAATCTGTGATCTCTTTCTTTATATTGTTCCAAAAATAGTGTTCTCGGAGATCTCAATATATCTTTGTGCTTCCTGGGTGGATGGAGATGGTTGAGCTATGTGAAACATCCAACATCTCTTTATTTAACTCAATATTTGATGGTAACTATAGTCTTGACCCAAATCTCCCAAAACCTCAATCATTAACATTGAACTCTGAGGATTTTTCTTTTCTTATAGTTTACACTTTCTTTTGAATTCCCACATTATCTCTTTGAGTATCCTTTATCCTATCCAGAATAGACGGTTGAAAAATCATTTTTGAAAGGATTCATTATGTTTCTTCCTTTATGATTCCCATGTCCAGCCTCTCATAGTCTAAGAAGATAAGATCCCTCTCAGTTCTCATCAATTTCAGAATTGATAGATCATTTTTTCTTAGAGCATCTTACACTTTATTCTTTTTCCCAGGATAGTAGTGGATTAATAATTCAAATTCATTTATCAGCTCTAACCTTATTTGTTGGATCATATTCATCTCTTTCTTGTGAATATATACTTGAGACTTTTTTTTATCAATATATATTTCAAAATTATCCACAAAGAGATATTTACACTACATTTTTAAAGATAAAATCACAAAATCCAACTCCAGATCATGTTTTGGGTAGTTCTATTCAGAAAATTTCCAATTACTTGAAGCATAGGAAATGGATTTGTTATTTTTCATCAACACATAGCCCATTCCCTTATTTTAAGCATCACTGAATATGATTAAATGATCTCCAATTGTTGGTAGTGTGAGCACATACATGTTGATAAGCCTCATTTTCAAATCCTTGAATCTCTCTTTACAAACATCATTCCAATAAAACTTTAAACCCTTCTGAGTTTTCTTTGTAAGAGGGTTTGGAAATCATGAGAAATTTATTACAAATCAGTAATAATACCAAACTAACCCAAGGAAGCTACAGATATCTATCTACAGATGTTGGCCTTGGACATCCTTCAATTTATTTAGTCTTTGAAGGGTCCCAATATATATCATTTATTTTTATGATATTACCCAATAATGATTCTTACTTAAAAAAAAACTCACACTTAATGTACTTGGTATAAATATTCTCCTTTATTGTGGTATTTAGTAGAATGTTCAAATTCTCCTCATAACCCTCCTTGATTTTGGAGTATATTAGAACATCATCTATAATGATTACCCAATTTTTTTCAACGTAATCCCTAAAGACTATATTCATCAAGTCCATGAATATTTTTGGAGCATTAGTGAGTAAGAAATGCATCACTATGAACTCATAGTGCCCGTACCTTGTATGAAAAGTAGTCTTGGGGAGATGATCCTTCTTCTCATTATCTTGGTAATATCCCAACCACAGATCTACCTTGGATAAGTATTGTTCCCCATGTATCTGATTGAACAAGTCATCAATCTGAGTCATATGATATGTTTTCTTTATCATGATCTTTTCGAACTCACTATAATCGATGAAAAGGTGCATTGACCCATCATTCTCCTTGAAGAAGAGGAATGGTTCACCCCATGGTGGGACACTTGGGAATATGAAACCTTTATATATATTTTAATGTAGTTATTTCTTCAGATCCTTAAATTCCACTATAGTAATTCTATATAGATTCTTGGATAATGGTAACACTCCAAGTATAATCACCATTGAAAATTCCACATCTCAACCAGGGGGAAGACCAAACAATTCCTCAGGAAGAACATCTGAATATTCCCTAAAAATGGGAATGTATTCAAGTATGATTATTTTTTAGACTCAATCATTTGAGATAGATAAACTTTCTTATTGGAAAATGATACCCATTCTTAAGATGATGGTGCTAAAAAAGATTAATCCTCCGCCTCACACTTGTATAGAATCAGGGGTCGATTCTCAATATAGAGAGTGATTTATTTATCATGGAAATTTATATTGGTTTTATATACAAAAATCCAATACATGAATATAATTGCATCAAATTCCACCAAGGGGAGTATGAAAATGTTCTCGAAGAAGTTCATCCCACAAAATTTGACAGGGTTGGAGTAATATACTTGGGATGAATTAATTTACCCATTTTCCATTTTCACTAAATTCTCTATTTCCAAGACTTGTGGTTGTGTTTGGATAGTTATACTAAACTTTTGTGATATTAAGGATTGTATAGATATATAATCAAAATGTAAGTTTTCTATTCTTGAATGAATGACTAGTGTATCTGTCACCACTTCATTGTCAGGATTCATTTCGGAGATAATGAGGGAAAATGATCTCCCTTGCTTTCTTGGATGTTGTTTGGATCAGTATATTGGTTTTAAAAGTTCTTTGGTGTATTAGAGTTATATAAATGAACAATACGATGAGGTTTCACTGAAACATTCATTTCCTCCATTGAAGTATCGGGTTTCTCCCGCCAGTAATCACTATCTTGGTGAACTTCCTTCCCAGAGATAAAACATTTCCCCATCCCATTTAGGAAATTTCCAGGGTGATTATTTCCATACCTTTGGAAAGTGGGATGTTAAAATTTATTGGAACCATTAGATCTCACTATCATATATCCATAATTGATCTCCACTTTCCACTTCTTATCCCCATGATACCCTTGAGATGTACTGATCTCCATTTCAACTTTGAGGGAACATCAGATAGTTTCCTCATGGATATATAATTCATAAATCTCTAGGGATTTACATATAATAGGTTTTATCCTACCAAATAAGTGGTAATCCATGAACTCTAGTGTAATGAAAAATCCAAAGGAATATCTTGCAATACTTGTAAAGTTTTTCTCATCCACCTCGATAGATTCATCATATTTTTTCTTGAGGTCAAGGAAATCCCTTTTCCATTTTAATACAGCGAGTGAAAGGAAAAAATTTATCATTTTTTATCTGGAAATAATTCCACATCATTGCTTATATCTCTTCTCCAGGCTTAGTATTTTTGATCAATGTCTACCACAGATCAACTTCTCCTTATATACGATAAAAAATCGCCAGAACCTTCTATTGTTTATAAAATTGAATTTTGAATAAGTTCTTTTCAATGGAGTTGATCCACTATTCCGTGATTAGGGGATTAGATGACCCATTGAATGTATGAGGCCTTTGATGCATGAAGATTTTGATTGCGGAATTTTCACTCTTAGTTGGGGTTTGGATTCTCCTCTTGATCTAGGTTTCTATTCAGAACCTGAGTCATCTGAGAGAGTGTTATCATGAAGTGTGTGATTCTTGATCCCATAGGGTTATGCATCTAATTAGGGTAGTCATCACATTACTCTTCACATTGATTGTTTACCCGATTCCTCCTATTTCCAAACATTTTCTAGAATAAATGAAAAATTAAAGATGAGTATATTTAACTTTTAAACACATAAATTGAAATTTAATGACATTAAAGGGATAATTTATAATTTACATTTATTTCCTTAACTTATAGATTTCTAGGCTTCAGTATTTGGTATCCATGATATATTTCACAATATATACTATTATGGGAATTTTTTACTCCTTTAATAGTGTTTCATAATGATCTTATGAATTACCAAATAATATCCCCTTTAGTGTCAAACTAGGAGCGTAGTAAGGCTCATTTTCGTTTACTAAGTTACCCTAAGTCTGGACTGGAACACCTTGTCGGGGTTATTACTCCTAAGTACATCTATGCCAGAACCACATCCACTTGTATTATCTAGAAAGGGATTTATTTTCTCAATAAACTATTTGCTCTATACTAACTAAAATTTAGGGATGTTTTATTATAATTAGTCTTATCCATATGGATTTCGTTAGAGTTTTCTAATCCTAATAAAAAAATAACTAAACATTTCCTATAATACCAATTATAAAACCATTATATTTAGTAAATATTAATACAAGATTTAATTACATAAAATTTCACTTAATACAACCCGAAATGTGGATAAGTATAGTGTATTTTGGAATTAGTTACATTTCATTAAATCTTTAAACATGAATTAAAATATCTTTATTAAAAACCTCTTTAACATGCTTGAGCTTAAAATTGTATTGGATAACCTAGGGAAATACATAAGAAAGTGGTGATCCATAAGGCCCAGTAAGGAAATAAAAATGGAATAACATAAAGATAATAAATCATGTTAGACAATTCACATAAATGAGTCATAGAGGAACATGAATATTAAGGCATGATATAGCATGATAATCATAACATTGGAAATATGGAAACAACTTAAAACACTACGTCATAAACATAAGTCAAGGGTAAAATGCCAAGACTTCATAGTGAAAAAAGTCCCAAAAAGGAATCAAGTATACGCCTATCCCAACATTATGTATCATTATACTAAACATTACCCAATACAATGGAGCACTGTATAATTCTTAGCGCACCCATCACTTTCATTTCATTCTATTGCTTAAGTGTTCCACATAGATTATAAAACATGGATTCATTCATCATCATTATTTATTCCAAAATAATGTAGTGTGGAATAAACACATGTAATTTCCCAATAAAAAGGTATATGTTCATAAAAGTGAACACCCTTGACCGAAAATGGTTATGGTATTCACTAAATAATTGGTTTGGCCTGAAAAATCGCGGTGAAAGTTCGACATCATAACAATGTCACTTAAAAGTTCATAAAATGGGTTGATGAGAGAAAAATGGGTCTATATTAATTTTTACATGAAGTGAACAGTAATAGGGACATGTAAGGACATGTACCCATATATAGAATTATAAAAATAGGCCAGATGATAATAAATAATCTTGAAAAAAAAGGAAAAGTGAAAGGATTATTATGAAATTTCAACATGGTAACAAGTGTACATGGGAGGGATTAATGAGAGTGAAAGGGGTATATCATCATTTATAAATAATAATTAAAATATGGGGGAGGTGATAAATCAAAACCCAACATTGTCAATTGAAAATAAAAGGGCATAAAAAGGTAAATAAACTTTGATAAAGTTGAGAAAGGAAAGAACCCCTACTTTAGTGTGGCTCCAAAAGCATTTAAATGGATTTATTGAGAGTTTGGGGCACCTTAGGAGGATTTTAGAGAGTAGAGGTAAGAGTGAGAAAATTATACAAGGATTTAAGTTAAGATAAGTGGGATCTTGTTTGGGTTTATATTGGAAATGAAAGGGGAATTATTTTATATTTCACAAACTTAGGTTTTGGACTCTATATAATAAAATATTCAAAACCTCAAAACTTCCCTTGGGTTTTGCCCATGTTTTTTTCTAAAGTTCACAGATATGAATTATTTTATTAGTAAAAGGTATTAACATATTAAAATATTACCCTTTATTATGTGGAGGTGAGTCACTCTTTTAAATAACTGATTTTCAAATCATAAAATATATTATATATTTTAGAGGATTCATAAAGGCATTTTGTAATTAATAAATTATAATTAAAATAAAATTATTTTAAGTATAAAACATATATTTGTTCTATTATACCCATTATAGTATTTATTACAATTTTTTTAGTTCATTATGATGTTATAAAACACACCGTATATTTATAATGTATTTAATTTTTACCCAAAAATTTGACTGTCTGAGAAAATTATGAAAAATTCACCATTGGATAATTTCAAAATTATAATACCAAAAATAATATTTATTTTATTTAAATAATTTTATAAATATGTGTACTTTCACTTTTAAAATATGATTATGCATTTATTGAAAAATGATGCGTTTTTTTGATAATAACAGTTTTTGAACCCTTATAAAAAGTACATTTCTCTTTATAAAAATAATACGGCCATTTATAAATAATACAATTTATTTAATATTAAAATTTTATTAAAATAATATTTATTTTAGGAATAAATTAATTCATCAAAATAAATCCCTTAATTGAATTTGAATATTATCTGAAAATACAATTTGTGTTTAATTGAATCAAAATCAAAATCATTTATAAAGTAAAAATAAAAAAAGAAAATAAATCCATTATTCTATAAAATATACATACTAAAATTATTAATTTATTGATACATATCTCTTTCATATACCAGTATTTTCCCAAATAGTAAGGTGCATAACAATGAGACTTTCATGGGGCCATTTGGAGAACATGGTTTGGGTCGTGATCTCAATGAGCTTGAACTTCTTCTGTAAATGGTTTCAATAATGCTAAAGCTGTTGGATCTCAACTTGTAATTGGTCAATGTAAAATACCAATGATTCTATATTTCTTGGAAGCTCTGATAAATGGGCTTCATAGGGTACAATCCTACTGGATAAGACCATCACTTCCTTTGTTTTTGTCAATTAGATTCGTTAAATCCCTATATTTATACTAATAATGTGATCACTATTTAATGACTATATTATCAATGGTAAATATTCTTAATGTTATTTAGAATCCAATTTTATATAATAAAAAAACATGTGCATATGTTTTCTATAACCATATAAAAAAACATTAAATCATAAGTGAATTTTACTTATAACAGTTTGAGTCATTACAAAAAAAACTATTAAAGATTGAAGAGAGAGTAATGGAAAGGAAAACTTGGGTGGTATATTATGGTATAAATTTGAATTGGGTGTAGGATAATAGTAATATGGGGTGGTATTTATACTTGTGTAGGGGTGGTGTTAACGATTTAAATAATGAATATTTTTCCATTAAGGCCATCCAATTTTGGGGGTAATTAATACCAAAAATTTTGCTAGACAATTAGTGTTGTAAAGGATGGTTATGGTCGTACAGTACATTAATCACCTATTAAATTTTATCTTATTTCTTAAATACATTTTGTTCAAGAATAATGACTAATAAATTTGAAAACTATATTTTAAATCTAATTTTTCCATTTAATTTGATGTTAGTTTTTTTATTCTAAAATTTTATTCACACTGTATTTTAATTTTTTGTGTGGATTATACACTAATGTAACTACATTATTCATTTATATAATGAAAAATTCATCCACATTTTTAAGAGACATAATTTTCTATGAATTAAACACTGATGTGGATATGACTAGATGGGTCTCACCACATTAATTCAGTCATAAAAGTTCCTCGATTCATTTATTGGCATAAAATTTTAAAAGTTGTTATATGAATTTATTTGTATCAATTAATCTGACTGGAGAAAAATTTGGTTTGAACTTTATCATGGTAAAAAGTGTTTGTGAGTTTAATTCACCTAGATTCTATTGATCTACCAGGATATAAATATTTTCATCAATTATTTGACCATAATTCCTCAAAAAATTCATGTAATATGATGAAATTTTTGTGGTGTAAGAGAAATAAACTGGGGAGAAATTAAATATAAAACTACATTCCAATATTCTTCCATTATGGTATCCAATTTTTTTGGGAAACTCAGTACCATGAATCTAGACTGTTTGTATGAATATATTTATTTCTTATAATGATTTCCAATATTAGTTTTTCAATACATAGAAAAATAATTTATATTTTAAGGGAGAAAAGAGAGAATGATGATAAAAAATATTATTTAAGACAACTTATCCAGATGCATCTTTTTAATTTTCCAAAAATATAATAAATTGAGTATAGAATTGAAGAATTTTTTTTTATTGTATAAGAATTAATTTTATTAATAAAATACTCTTATTATCCTAATAAGTTTCTTAAAATCTAATAAAATAAATAACAAATAAAATATAGACTTTTAATACAAATAATATAGTTTTAAGCATAAATTTTACATTATTTATAGAATTAAAAAAACCAAAATATATTTTTAAGACCTCAGTTATTACATTCTTACCGCTTATGAAATTTCATCTTTGAAATTTAGTTTCATACTACATGTTGAAAAAAGTGGGTACCTATGCATCACTAATTCTTCAGGTTACCATGTCACCTCTTCTTACTTGTGATTTTTTCATAACACTTTCACAAGGTAGGTTTTCTTATCCATCAATACTTTCTCTCTTGTGGTGAGAATATAGAAAGTCTTCTCAATATAAGAAAAATTAGGTTTGACCTCTATCCCATCTATGGTGAGTAAATGAGTTGGGTATGACCTTTATTTTCTTAGCATTGAGATATGGAAGAGTCCATGAACTTTAGAGGGGTTTGGTGGAAAATCTAAATGATAATCTACAACTCCAATTCTCTCTAGGATCCCAAATGGCCTGATTCACTTTAGACCAATATTTATCTTCTTACCAAATATTATAACCCCTTTCAATAGTGATACTTTCAATAAGACATGATCACCTACTTAGAATTCAAATTCCTTTTGTTGTTTATCATCATATAGTTTCTATCTATTATTATCTATTTTGATATGATTTTGAATTTATCTCACCTTATTAGTTGTCCCCTCAATAATTTCTAGACAAACTAGCTTCCTATATCAAACCTCATCCTAAATAGTTGAAGCACAACATATTTTCTCAAACATATAATCACATGGTTCCATATGTATGGTTGAATGGAAGCTATTATTATATGAATATTACAAAAAAGGCAAGTAATAGTCCCAAATTCCTTGTAAGTAAAGTGAACATAACCTCATTATATCCTCTAAGGTTTGGATAGTCCTTTCAGACTTCCTATCTACTTAAGGATGATATGTGGTGCTCAACTGTGTCTCAGTATTCAATTCCTTTTGAATACTCTTATAAAATTTGGCTGTGAATCAAAGATCTTGATAAGAAAAAATTGATAATGGTTCACCATGTTGTTTTACAACTTCATTGTTATAAAAAATAGAAAGAAATTCAAGGGGTATATACTCCCTTATTTCAATAAAATGTGCAGAATTGATAAGGAGATCAAAGATAAATCATATAAGATTCTTTCTCTTTGTTATTTTTAATAGCTCGTGAATAATTTCATTAGGATATTTTACCACTTCTATATAGGTATATAAAGAGGTTTCATGACACCTTTGTATGTTTCCTCTTATCCTTAACCTATTTGAAAACAAATCATCTAGAATGATAATCAACAATTTCCAAATTCATGTTATACCACAAAAATTTCACTTTTAGATCCCTATAAATATTGGTACTACCACGGTGTATAAATAATTTTGAGGTATGAGAATCATTTAGTGACTCTCTCTTTAGCCCAAGTACTGATGGAACACATAATCATATTCCAAATTTTAACACACCATCTTCACAAGTTAACCACTATAATTTATCGTCTTGCATGGCATTGATTTTCTTATGAATACAATTATAATATTTCCGAGATGTATTTATCTTCACCACTAAATATTATTGGGAAATTACTTGGAAAAGGAATGATTTTCCCCTTTCCTAATAATTTTCATGTCCAACTTTTCCAACTCATTGAATATAGGATCATTATCTATCCTCATCATGGATAATACCCATGATCCTTTTTACTAAAAGTGTTTTCACCTTGTTTTAATTCCCTAGGTGGTAGTGTATTACGCCATAATATTCTTAAGTAATTATATCCATCCCATCTACCTTATGTTAATCTCTATCCATATGAATATATACTGTAGAATTTTATGATCGGTATTTATGTGATATATTTGAAGATAGAGATAGTGCCTCCATATATTCAAAGTAAACATCATAACAACAATCTCAAGATCATGAGTTTGATAGCTATAATCAATGGTTTTCAATTGTTACAATACATAAGAAAAAACACTATCATTCTCCATGAGAACACACCCTAGACCATTCTTCGTTGCATCACTATATATAAAAAATAATTATTTTAATAACGGTAAAGTCAATATGGGTTAATTGATTAAATTTTTATTTAGTTCCCCAAATATTTCCTCACATATCTTAGACTATGGGAATTTAACCCCTTTACATGTCAATTTGATTAACAGATTATTAAATTTAGGACACTTTTCTACATATAACTGATATTAACTATATAATACATAGTAACTACATATCTCATTTATATTCATTGGTCTTTGTCATTCACTAACAAATTTTTTCTTATTAGTGTCAACTGATATTATATCTTTGGAGATAATATAACTAAAAAAGAGAATTTTTGAATCTTGAATTCTCACTTACTAAATTTTCCATAAAGTTCCTTCTACCTTAGGGTCTCAAGAGTGATTCGTAAATGATATTGATGGTCATAATAATACATTTATTATATCAAGTTTTCATTGATGAATTCCAAAAAAAATTATCAAGATGATCCTTGAATAGATCATCAATTCGAGGTAAAAGATACTTGTTCTTAATAGAGATGTAACTGATTCCTCCATATTCAACTCATAATCTCATAAGCCCATAATTTTTATTAAAAAACAGGACACGTACTCCCCAAGGTGAAACACTAGGGAATGAAAGCACCTTTTCACTTAATTATTTAAGTTGTTTCTTAAGATCTACTTACTCCATCAGAGCAATCCCATATGGAATCTTAGATATGGATTTTGTCATCTTGGATAAGATAATTAGTGAATTCAACATCACATTTAGGATTTTATCCTTGTAGATACTTTTTAAATACATTAATATATTCCCTAATAATGGATACAACCTCTATTCTTTGGAAATAATTTTCATTTATTGAGTAATCACTAAGAATTTCATTAAGTTGTCCCACATGTGGAGGTAACAGATAAGACCCATGAAAT
The DNA here is from genome assembly GCA_963277665.1 of Viscum album. NCBI lineage: Eukaryota > Viridiplantae > Streptophyta > Magnoliopsida > Santalales > Viscaceae > Viscum > Viscum album. The sequence continues at coordinate 905,058,475 of OY728151.1, forward strand.
GAAGTCTTTAATCTAAATAAAAGGGATTATATACCATCCTCATAGGTTTTAATCCTATTTTCTTGATAATTAATTATTTAGTTATTATTTGAAAGCCAATCCATCAAATGAATTATGTTAAATTATACCATAGGTATGATAATCAAATCCCAAAGTAGTGTATGTTCATGCATCCAAATTGGTATTTCGTGACATATCTTCCTTGAAATAAGATTTCCATTAGGTTTTATAATTGATAAACCCATTATTAGGTTGATAGTAAAATATCTAATGTTCTCATAAATGATATAAGAAATAAAAAAGTTTAATGACCCAGAATCAAATAAATCATTAGTTAATTTTAAGTTTACGACTAATGTACCTTCCACCACATCATTAGGAATGTAAAATTCTATATTAGTAATCACGTAAGAATGATATTTCTCCCTAGGCATATTTTTTTGGTATATTCAATTTAATCATGGAGAATTTATTTGAATAATGTCTTATCTACTTCCAATTAAAGCACTAGAAATTCGTGTCTTCCCACCGAGACTTGCGCTCATGAGTTTTGTGGCCTTTATCACTATACATATAGCATACTCCCATCCCATTCAATAAATTTACAAGGTTATTATCCCCACAATTATTTCATTTCATAAATTCCATATGTAATTTATTATATTTTTCCAAATTTATACTAGCATAGTTCCCAGTCACCCTCTTCTAATCATTCTTCCCTTTGAAAATAGGATACTTAGAGAATTCCTTTTCCGTATTGATAAAACTTGTCACAATCTTCTCATAAGAGGAAAATTTCTTAGTGAATTGTGCTCGTCAAAGTTTTGGTTTTAACCCATTGAACTTTCTATCAATATTCCCCTTTGGGTTGCACAAATAATTATAATCCTTCCACACTAACCTTTTGAAGTTATCTTCATACTCAGTTACAACTTCCTCATCCCTATGACTTAAGTTTATGATTTTTTCCATATCCACACATTTCTCATGAGTGAAGTAATTTTAGAAAAATATCCATTTGAAAGTGTTCCAGTGTTTGTCGATTATTTCTTCTTCCATTCTAGTGTTTTGAAATATTGAACATGACTAGTTATCATCAACCATTAGACAATATACCACCATGAAAACCTTCTTCTTCTCATTACATCCAAATGAAATTAATACTTTCTCTTGGGTCTTGGCATATTATTTAGTTACTAATGGATTTGTGGTCCCACAGAAAGAAGAAGGTTTTTCCAAATGAAGCGATCCAACATTTATGATCCACACCATGCATAAATAGGTTGTTCCATGTGAGAAAGGTTATTATTCATAACCAAGGCTAACTGACTCAATATATTCATAATATGCTCTGATACAATACCATTCCTATTGAATTTATCTAGAGGGGAATCCCCAAATTGATTTCAAGTTTTTACATGGTTGATCCTTCCATTAGTTTCCATTTATAGAAAATGATACATACTCAATTAGGGAATAAACAACACTATAATTTTAATTTCTAGAAATATTTCTATAATATTCTATGGGTTTCTACCATGGTTCATGTTTTTTAACTATGTTATTCTAAATATAGTTCATGAGGTTTCTATTAAACCAACCTTTGATACCAAATGTAAAAACCCCAACTTCAATGCCCTAGATCTGGTGGATATTTTATAAAAATGGCACAATTACAAAGGATCCAATAGTTTAATAGACTTAGTTCAACTATATACGTAATATAACTTCACATTACCCTGAAAAAACTAAGAATACATCATCTAAAACATGAAATCATTATTATTATCCTTGAAACCATTTCATCATACGTATTACCCTTCTTGGTTTCCTAGGAAAAATAAAAAAAATATAAAGGGGTGATCACTTATGCTTAGTTAGAGTAATCATACAATAGAAGTAATTATAAATAAGATTACTTATTCCATATCAATTAAAACTAAAAGAAAAAATAAATACATGGATAACATAACAATAAATAAATGCATGGATAATAATAAACGATCATATCGTCAAGTCATTATGACAAGACATCTTATATAAAGGGTAAGGATTCTCCTATTTCTCTATCTTAATTGTCTTATAAGCCCTACCAGTGCACTAAGGGGATATATAATATTGGGCCCCAGCCATAACAAAATATTATAATGCATTTAATCACATATAAAATGATATATTTCTTAATGTCTAATTAAAGAACAACATATAGACTTTGCACAATTTCTCAAGGAGGCATATCATATAAGATTTTACCATATAGAAGAATGAATTATATTGTAGAAGATTATCTACACCCAATCCAAGAATAAATAATGATATATGAATTTTATAAGGTAGGATAGTAATGAAATTATAGATAAATCATTTATAATTCTTTTTAAGTATAATGTGGATCATCCAAGCATATACTTCGAGAGTTTCAAACCAGGTATGTTGCCATGCCCATTATTGTCTATTAGGTGATGATCGAGTCAAAGATCAATGCACAATTTTTAAGGTTATTATCCCTATGTAAAATTTATTTATGGCCACACCCAATTATAGTATCCATACATGGATTTACTTTCTTAAAATAAAATACACACATTACATCACCAAATTTTTTTGGTTGATTTTACGGTTACAGTATAGTTCAAGAATTATAACGGCTTAGACAAAAGGCTATAAAGATAGAGAGTATATAATATCTCATTTTGAATAATTCAAATAGATGATAATAAAATGGAATTAAATGTATTTATATATATTATAAGGAAGGATAAAAAAATATAATAAAATAATTTCAATTGAAAATTAAAGGGGAGGATTGGGGAAACCCTTACCTCTCTTGATCTTTTTAACTTAGAGACGAACCATCAGACCAATAATTTTTTAAAATTTTAAAGAGAGAGAAATGGAAGGCACTCTATGGATGGTATATGAAGAGAGAAAATAAAATTGGGTGTTGGATAATGGGAAAAGGGGGTGGGTATTTATTCTTTATGAGGGGGCGGTGTTAAGGGTTTAATTAATGATTATTGTTTCATTAAGGACAACCAATTGTTTATCATATTAATTCCAACATTTTTGGTAGAAAAATAATGTTTTAGAGGATAGTTAAGGTAATCCAATATATAAATCACTCAATAAATTTTATTTTCTTTCTAAAATACATTTTTATCAAGAATAATGATTAATAAATTCTTAAATTTCATGGGAATTATTGTTTTTTCCTTTAAATTTCACTTTAGTATTTTTTGATAAATTTTTGGCCACATTTTAATTTTTTTGGGGAATATACAATAATATATATAATTTTTTCACAGATATTATAAAAACTAGATCTAAATTTCTAAGAGTGGTAAGTGACCATGAATACAACACTAATTTGGATCCAATTAGATAAGACCACTAGTGCAAAAACACTTTTTAGCGTTGGTTTTTTTTAATTTTTAACATCGGTTATAAACCGACGTCTTTATAGGCGACGTTAAAAATACAGTTTTCGCGTCGGTTCATAAAAACCGACGCGAAAAATAATTCGCTTATGAGCTTCGGCGTTGGTTTTTTATAAAACCGACGCCGAAGCTACATTTAGACATTATTTTCCGCGTCGGTTCATTAAAAAACCGACGCGGAAAATAGAGTCAACTAGGTTTTCGGTGTCGGTTTTATATAAAACCGACGCCGAAATATCGGTTTTCCGCGTCGGTTTTTCTAAAAACCGACGCCGAAACTAATTTACACAAGATTTTCAGCGTCGGTTTTTTAAAAAACCGACGCCATAACAAACTTTCGGCGTCGGTTTTTAAAAAAACCGACGCTGTAAATAATTTTTTTTTAAAATAAAATACATATATTTTCTCCTCCAAAAAAATCGGAACCCTGAAAAAAAACGAAGTATACAAAAACAATTAAACAGCTTTAACAGAAGTACTTGAGAAAACTCAAAGTAAATCATAATTAAAATACACGTACCTACATGGTGCATTTTCTTAATCTAACCATACTCAGTATCAATCATTGTAAGTTTCCTCCTATAGATAGCACCAATCCTGTCAAAACAGTAATGAAACTAAGGAGATGTGCGTGAAAAAATAAATCCAAGATATTAGTGCAATGAATAAACATTAAATGAAAATGTGTAATTTATTTGAACCATTCATTTTGTCACAAAGTAAATTACCAAAATGAAATGTTACGACTCCTGATCAAAATTCCAGGAACACTCAGCCGATGCAACCTCTTCCTCACCTCCCCCACTGAAGATGTTGGGGGTGTCTTTTCACCATAGGATCCCCACCACCGCCAACCTCAGGTTTTTATATTTGCTCTGTATAGACGTGCATTACCCATTCACTATTGTTATTTGTTTAAGTTATGGAATAACAGAGAAATAAGTTTGAGTGCAAAAAATAGGTTAGAAAATTGAAATCAAATGCAGATTGAAGAGACATAAAGAAACATACCTTAAAAATTGACGCCTTCTATTTTATCTTTGTGCAAACCCACTAAGCGCTGTTTCAGGTATTATGTGATATGCTTCTCGGCAATCATTTTCCGATATTTATTTGCATAAAAAATAAAAAGGCCTAGAAGATATTGATGTGCATGCAAGGGAGACAATTTTTAGTGTTTGTGAATGTTATTTCGCTATACGAATCTCTATGTTCATGATCCAAGTACCACCCTCCAGATCTGTCACTGTACAGACAAATGATTTTAAGAAATAACAATGAAAAGAAATATAATAACTAATTCTGAATTAAAATACACGTACCTGAAATATACGACATGCTTATTGTTGGTTATTGTTGAAGGATTCATTTGATTATTAGTAGATTCAATAAAACAGTTTTTGCAGAGGCACTTGAGAAAACTCAGTAAAGCAGAATTAAAATACACGTACCTGAAATATATGACATGCTCATTGTTTGTTTTTGTTGAAGCATTCATTTGATTATTAGTAGGTTAAAACACCTAATATATCATAAGAGTTAGTTTTTTAAACCCATATATATTATTATTTATAAATATTAGTATATACATACCTCAAATCTTAATCAGACTTAACAAATAGTCCGCAAAAGTAGATTGAATATGGATCATATCAGATTGAGAATATGACTGTGAATCATTGAATACCTACAATAATATTGAATGATATGAAATTAATAAATAGAAGAAAGTGGATGAAAATATATAAAAAAATTAATACAACTAACCTTATGAAAATCAGTAGTTTCCCCAGCTGTGATTATCTCGTACATAAATCGTAGAATATAATAACCACATTCAACATGTCCATTTTGACGATGACACTGCAGTTATAAAAAATTTAACTAATAATGAAACCCAATATATAACAAAAATATAAAAACTAATTACCTGTAATTCCACATATTTGATTTTCGTTGGTTTTTTTTCCTTTGTAAAATGTTTCCATGAACTGCATTTTTTTATATAAGAACTAATAAAACTTGTGTAAACAATTAAAATTAAACATAACAAACTTATAAAAATAAAAAAAACAACTTACCTGTTTAATAATTTGGAAAACGGATTACGCACTTTTCCTAATAAAGAGAAAAACCAATATAAGGTGCATTCATTGGGGCAAAATACACCTAACATCCAAGGCCCCCTATAATACAAAAAGTTCACAATTAATGACATTATAATGATAATGAGTTCAAAATTATGTTGATATTATTACTTATCCAGAAATGGCAAAAACCAGAACTGAATCTCTGTTTGTGATAATTTCTCGGATATATATTGAACTCTTTCATCATTTTTCACATGTTTGACTTCCAAGGAAATGTACTCTGGATCTATAAAGCTGTAAATGCTTGTAGTTTCATTTTGTAAAAGAATCCTGTATAGATACCTAATTTAAAAATAAAATATAGTTAGTCAATGACATAACCATATTTTATTAAAGAAATAGCAATTCAAACGTTAATTTACTTACATGGAAAACAACTGCACCACATTCAGCCCGATCTCTTAAAAATTAACTAAATTCATGATATCTTCTTTCAATATTCTCAATTTATAATTTCTTCCACATATATCGGACATCAACCGAAACTCATAGATAAAATTCAAGGAAGAAGAGCACTGAGATAATCTTTTCAACCCAGAAGAAATATCAGAAGTATCTACAGCCGACTGTTTCTGAACATTTTGCTGCATTTGTATTGTTTCTTTTGCTTTCAGATATTAATATATAAGTTAAATGTCATAAAACATTATAAGTAATTTGGAATCATTTCTAATTACTATTTAAAAAAACTCATACCTCATGTGAAATATAACGAAGAAGTGCAGTTGGCCAAAGTAAAAAATGGCCCATACATTCCCCAACACTGGTGATCTCCGCAGTAGGAAATGGTAGTAGAGCAGTAGGATCTATAATAACAAGTAATGATACTCTAACATGACCCATCTGCATAGGCTGATGATGTACCGAGTCCGCCAAAAAATACACTTGTCCTAACGCAACAATATGTACATGAGGATCTCCCGCAAACAACTCACAATATAAGGTTCGATCCGATGGAGGAGGTGGAGGCTCAAAGTTAGCAGGTGGGGAAGGGTAGTCAGGGTGAGCAGGCTGAGAAGTCAGAAAAATGAAAAGGGTATATTAGTGTTTAAAATTTATAACATAGAAAAATTTATTAAAAATTAAATAAAATAATATACCTCAAATGGTTGCGCAGACGGGGCAGGGTAAGCAGATGGGGCAGGGTAGTCCGGGTGAGTTGGCTGAGAATGTTGAAAAATGAAAAAGTTATATCAGTGTTTATAATTTATAAAATAGAAAAATTGATGACATTAAATAATATACCTCGGAAGGCTGCCCAGACGGTGTTGGGTAAGCATATGAGGCAGGATAGTCTGAGTGAGTAGGCTGAGAATGTTGAAAAATGAAAAAGTTATATCAGTGTTTATAATTTATAGAAAAGAAAAATTGTTAACAGTAAATAATATACCTCGGAAGGATGAACAGACTGTGACTATCTTGCCAAGTGTTCTAATAAATCCTTCTGTACTGCTGCTTGAATTTGATCACCCATAGACCGTTTCATATCCTGCAACTCTTCTTTTAAGTATTCGATTTCCGGGTTTCTTGGTTGCTTACTCTTACCAAAAACCTTCCGAATACTAACACCCGCCTGATATCCTCTAACACGGCTGGGGTGTTCAGCCTTTCCCAAAGCAGTGGCTAGGATATCCATCCTACCCTCGGGGATAAAAGAGCCCTGTGTCTCTTTCTCCTGAAGTTCATCCTGAAATGAAAAATAAAAAATTTATATTAGTGTTTATAAATTATAAAAAAGGAAAATTGTTAAAAAAGAATTAATATTACTTACAATTCTATCAGCCACTTGATGAGCTTCGTCTGTAAGATATTGTTCATTTTTTCTTCTTTTTTCTCGTTTCCATTTCTCGTGGCGAGTGGGAGGAGATGGAGGACCATACTGGACCTCTTCTGAACCACTACTTGATCGAGCTCTTAATGCTTCAAATTTTTCTTCAATAATTTTCTGCTCCAAATACGAGTATCCTCCACGTGATAAAGTATGAGGGTATACATTTTTCAACTGGATCTCATGATGAGATCTTCTGGAGGCCTGTTACATAAAAATAAACACATAAGTAATAAGGAAAATATAGCATAAATTTTAAAATATAAAACAATTACAATACCTGAAATTTCTCTTCCTGACGACTGTCAACAAATCGCTTCCATGTTTCTTCATCTATATATGGATACTTAATACATGGGCTTTCAAACCTTCTCTTTCCAAAAACATAATCTTTCGTCAGTTTGTTTTTAAAATCTCTCCATCGAACCGCCGCTAAAGAGAGATGTCTTTTCATAATTTATTTGGTTTCCTCAAAATTGAATGTCATCTGTAATTGAAAAAATTAAATATGTCATTTAAACTATATAATATTAAAAAAATGAGATAAAATAAATAAATAAAGATATTTTACCGTCACGGCCTCCCAAAGCTGTTGCTTCGCCGTCCTGTCCACTGACTTCCAATCAGGATATAAAATACTAATCCTGCAACGGCTCTGCATCGCTATATAACTGACAAACTGAACTACATTTGGGCCAACTGCATTATTATTATCATCAAAACGGATGTGTGATTTTTTATCATCACGAGCGGGTGATAGTTTTGGTAAACGTGTAATACCACGTTTACCAACTAGAGAACTTGATTTTTGAGTAGTAACTGGAGAAGTCTCCTTCACCGAGGACGCATCAGTAGTCCTGCAAATTTTTTTTATAAATTAACAGTTTTATTTCATTAAATATGTATATTACTGAGTATTTAATAATATGTCAAAATAGATATACCTCGGTAACTGCTCCTCTCTATCTGTATTTGACATTGCTACTAGAAAGTGTAATGAAATTTTGGGTACCTGCATATCATTAGAAAACTGAATAATTAGAAACAAGGAAATGAAAAATAAATATGTAAAAATAGAGGCATGCATTTGTAAGTTTTAAAAATAGACACAAAATATAAATATTTACCAGAAAAATTAGGAGACTAATTTAGTGTTTTCCCACGTCCCTTCATCATGATCGGTACGTACTGCATGCACTATGTCTTTCTTATATTCATTGTAATCATCTGAAAATTGCATAATAGATGAATAAGGCTCATGTAAATCACTAGCATCATCAGAATCATCATCATCACCCAAATGATATCTTTTACCTTGCAAAACAACTGACCACTGATCATTCTACAGATCAATGACATAAAATACTTGTTTTTCATGTGTCTCCAAGATAAATGGTTCCTCATTGTGATTAAATCTTTTCAAATCAACCAGTTTAAACCCATATTCATCATGTTTCACGCCACTATTACTATCAACCCAATTGCACTTAAAAATAGTGACTCGAAATTTAATATAATCAATTTCCCATATGTCTTCAATAACTCCAAAATATGATGTTGATGCAGAAATTGGGTTTTTATCTTTGGCACTCGAAAAATGCACTGCTTCAGCGAATACCATCACACCACTATTCTGAACGGTACTCTTGTCATCCGGGTTTTTTGTGTAAAATGTGTAGCCATTGATATCAAAACCAGACCAAGTGATCACATTAAAAGATGGTCCCCCTGATAACCACTTCAATGTTTCTGATACAGATATATCTGGGGTAACTTTCTCTTTAAACCATGAAACAAATGTCTTCTTATGATCAATCATCAACCACTTTTCATTTCTTTTCTGATATCTTAACTTTAATTTAGCAATATGTGAGGATATATATGGTTGAACCTCATCTGTGTTGTTCAAAATGTATAAATGTGCTTGCATCACTTCATCACGTGGAATGAACTTTACCTTTAAGCCTCGAACCCCTCTACCTTCTCTGTCAACTGTCATATGTCGAGATAGAGGGAGACCAATATGCTCCACCTCATTCAAATAATCAGTACAGAACTCAATCAACTCTTCTGATACATATTTTTGAACAATAGAGGCCTCTGGTCGATAAGTATTTTTAACATATCCTTTCAAAATTTTCATATATCTTTCAAAAGGATACATCCATCTTAAATAAACAGGCCCACACATTCTTATCTCACGCACCAAATGAACCAATAGATGAACCATTATATCAAAAAATGTGGGTGGGAAATACATTTCTAGTTGACAAAGAATAAGAGTTGCTTTATTCTCCAACAAATCTAACAAATTTGGATCAACGACTTTGCTACAAATGGATTTAAAGAAATTACATAACCTGATGATTGTCTTCCTGACAGCTTTCGGTAATATACCACGCACTGCTACTGGTAGAATTTGTTGCATTAACACATGGCAATCATGTGATTTCATAACTATTAATTTTCAATCCTTCAATGACACAAAATTATTCACATTTTGAAGAAAAACCGCTGGGTACTTTAATACCATGAAGACACTGAAAAAAATTCATCTTTTCAATCTTGCTTAATGTGTGACAAGCCGGAGGTAAATATGTTCTTTTTCCTTTCACAGCAGGAGATAACTCCAAACGTATTCGCATTAATATCAAGTCCAATCTAGCATGTAATCCATCTTTTGTCTTTCCTTTTATGTCTAACAAAGTTCCAATCAAACTATCACATATGTTTTTCTCAATATGCATAACATCAATGTTATGTTTTATCTCTAAAAATCTCCAATAAGGTAGTTCGAAAAAAATAGACTGCTTCTTCTAGATATGTTTTTGTAAACCAGAACTTTTTCTCTTTCCAAATTTTGAATCAATATCTTTCACTCTGTCATAATATTCTTCAGCTGACAATGGTTGAGGGGGGAGGTTGTATTCTTGTAAACCTTAAATGATTTTCTCAATCTATGATAAGGATGATCAATTCTCAAAAATCTTCGATGTCCCATGTACACTGTCTTTCTTCCATTCTGCAATTGATAATATGAAGTTTGTTCTTCACAAATTGGACATGCTTTATGTCCCTTAACACTATATCCAGATAAGTTTCCATATGCAGGAAAGTCGTTTATAGTGAACATTATCATAGCACGCAAAAGAAAATACTCTTTCTTGTATGCATCGAAAACTGTAACACCTTTCTCCCATAGAAGTTTTAAATCCTCAATCAATGGTGTAAGATACACATTAATATCATTTCCCGGTTGTTTTGGTCCAGAAATCATCAAGCTCATCATAACATATTTTTTCTTCATACATAGATGTGGGGACAAGTCGTAAAGTACCAGCAAAACAGGCCATGAACTATGTTGGCTACTGAGGCTCCGATATGGATTCATTCCATCAGTACACAATCCCATTCTGAGATTTCTAACTTCACTTCCAAAATCATGAATTTTTTTATCAAAACTCTTCCACTGTGGTGAATCGGCAGGGTGACGTAAGTTACCATCAGAAATGTGCTCATCTGAATGCCATCTTAACCTTTTTGCATCATTTGAATTTGCAAATAGACGCTTCAAACGAGGAATAATTGGAAGGTACCAAATTGATTTAGATGGAGTTTTGATTTTGGTACCTAAAAATAAATTAGAATTGAATTATCATAATTGTTTGAAAAAAATATTGTATGATATCATTGGAAAGTAAAAAAATTGATTTTTCATAACGTTACATGACATCACCTGAAAATGAATCTGAGTTGACTTTCTCATCCATCTTATAGCGCGATGTTCCACATGTAGGAAAACTTGATAAATGTTCATTTTCTTTCCTATACAGTACACAATCATTGGGGAAAGAATGTATCTTTTTATACCCCAATCCCATTGGGAATAATATTTTATTCGCCTCATAATTGGAATCTGGAAGCCCATTGCCTTCTGGAAGAAGCTCTTTTAAAAGCTCAAGTAAACTGGAGAAACTTTTATCACTCCACCCATTTTTTGCTTTTAAGTTAACTAATCTCAAAACTGCTGATAACACTGTATATTTACTGTAACCTGGGAATAATGGTTTCTCAGAATCTCCATACAATCGTTCAACAGTTTGTGTTTTTTCGATGGTTTCAACACCTAAATCATGAATTAATTCTTCAATACGATCCTCTGCCTCATTATGAATATCGTCATCAACATTGGATGTTGAATTTTCATTTATTTCACCATGAAAGATCCAACGTGTATAATTAAGGCTAAAACCATAAAAAATGAGATGATCCTTGATTTCTCTGAAGTTTAACTTTCTCATATTTACACACTTCACACATGGACAGAAAATCAAATCAATATTTTGATTATGCCGTTTAGCAAATTCCAAAAAATTGTCAACTCCTCTTTCATATTCACTAGTAGTTCTTCATAGATAAATCCAATTATGATCCATTAATACCTGATATCACAATATAATTGATGAATATATTAAAACATAGAAACATTTAAATATCTATCAGATAAATTGTAAATAAAAACATATTCCATAAAAACTATTGATAATCAGATAAAAGACATCAGATATGAAACACGTTTACAAATAGAGTAAACAGTTTATTTTCATATTATATACATGTGTGTTATATTGAAATACAAGGACAAAATGGTTAAATCAAAGGTTTCATTTTTTGAAAATAAAGTTTCATGATATAAATATCATATTAATGACATACAAGATAATATGATTTCTCACTATGACTACTATTGATCACACTATATTTATTTTTTTATTCATTTGATGTAACATGAATGAATCATGGAAAAATTAATGTGAAAAATAGTGCAATAACTATCTTTATTTAAGACAATGTGTATTAAGAGACATGATACAATTTTTGGTGACTATGATAACTTAACTCCCTCAATCCATGAGTTTTATAATAGGGAATTATGAACATATAAATTCATTATGGAGGGATAAAAATTCCATTGCATATTGTAAGTGACAACTTACACCCCCTTCCATGGGTCTATTGCAGCAAAACATGTCAAGGAATGAATCAACATGAAGAGAAATATATTATCCATCCATGAAATATTAGATCATGAGAATGTTTTATTTGCAGCCTATGACTTAGAGGGGGGAAGTAAATCATTTCATGACTATTATTTAGAGGGAGAGAAAGATGAATAAATATAATCAATGGAATGAGATAAGTTTAAGAGGACATTTATTAAAAATGCATGAATCTAACCCCACATATGAAAGTGGAAAGGTATTTTTGAAGATTAATAGAGGGATAATGATTATATTATTATCTACGAAGAAATAATTACAATACATTAAATGTATGATTCTAGTCGTATTATGGACATTGCAAGAAAAATTATTTATTATATAATGGCATGAAAATAATTATTCAAATTTTTTTAACATAATAGATAGTGGTAATTATTCATGTCTTAGTTAAATGATGAGAACCAAAGAGAATTGAGGAATTTGGAATGGTAAATCTCAAGAAGGAATGAAATAACACCAAACTACATGAAAAAATGTGAGTGAATTCATTTAACACAATAAAATTATTTTTTTGAAGAAGAATTTATTAAAATGGAAATGGAATTGAAAATATAGTACTTCATAATGTAATGAAAGATCATTTTAAACAGGAATAATGATAATACAAACAAAAAATTTGAAGTTCAACCCGAATGGAGATGTTAAATCCAAACTGCGACCGGTATAATTACTTCCAAAAACAAACAATATCAAATCTACACCAACAATGATAATACAAACAAAAAATAATGATAAATTACAACTAAAATCTAACCAATAATCAAAATCACGCAAAATAGGGTTATTGATAAAGAAATAAACAATGGGATATGAAACAAGAGATAAAGAGGAAGAACACATACCCAAAATCGTGCAGACGACAAAAAACCTTCAACAATTGCCGTCCAAGATCGCAAATCAGGTTCGAAGGTCGTCGGGAGTCCGAAGCGCCACAGCGGAACTCGATTTCGACGATCGAACAAAATGAGGGTTTCTGACCGTGAATATTTTTAAAAGACTTTTCACATCGATTTTAAGAAAAACCGACGCCGAAATGTTGTTTTAAAATTTTCGGCATCGATTTTTAAAATAACCGACGCGGAATATATATTCGCTTATGAGTTTCGGCGTCGGTTTTCATGAAAACCGACGCCGAAACATTTTTAAAAATTTATTTTCTGCGTCGGTTCTCAGGAAAACCGACGCGGAATATATTTTTTTTATTAGTTTCGGCGTCGATTTTAAAAAAACAGACGCCGAAAACTTTTTTTAATTATTTTCTGCGTCGGTTTTTAAAATAACCGACGCGGAATATATATTCGCTTATGAGTTTCGGCGTCGGTTTTCATGAAAACCGACGCCGAAAGCTTTTTTTAATTATTTTCCGCGTCGGTTTTGAGGAAAACTGACGCGGAAAATATGTATACTAATATTATTTGCGTCGGTTTTCTTCAAAACCGACGCGAAATATCAACGCATAATTATTTATAATTCCCCGCACATACTATTCGCGTCGGTTTTTAAAAAACCGACGTTATTACGACGAAGTTAAAGCCCGTATTTCCACTAGTGGACCCGCCACAGTAATTCGTTCATAACATTTTCCTCATTCTTCTATTGGATGAATTTTTTCAGACAATAGATGAGTATATTTGGATAATTTCATTAAACTAGATGAATATCCAATTCATAAATTATTATGGTCAAAATCATGTGTAAATTAAATTCCTCCAGATTCAATAAATATGTCAGGATGGGAATATTTTTATCAATGATTTATCCATAATTCCTACAAAACATCTTGTAAGAGGATGAAATTTTTATAGTGGATGCACACGACACTTGGGAGAAATCCCAAATAATACCAAATTACATTATTCTATAATTTAGGTATATAAAAACACATGAAAATTCGGTAAATTTAAGATCCAAATAAGGATCCAACAGTTTAATTTCCATAGAAATACCAGATAAAAAGTAGAGTTTTACATTACATTAAAAAACATCATCTAAAAACATGAAAAATTTATTATTATCCTTGGTAACCTTTTATCCAATTTATTAGTATTCTTGGTTTCCTATGATTTAGTAGAATTATAAAAAAGTATGAGATCAGAAACTTAATAAGGGGGTAGCATACAATGAAAGAAATTATAAATAAGGAATTATGGCTCAAATAAATAAATTGAGTTATGACATAAAAAATGAAACCTAGAGAAAAAATAAATATATGACCAACATAATAATAATAAAAATGTCTGGATAAGAATAAATGATCATATATCGATGGGAATTCATAATTATAGACATCAAAAACATACCTTCAAGGGATTATTGCAAGACATATAACATAAATGTTATTGACACTCCCATTACTCTATCTTAATTATCTCATGAGACCAGCTGGTGCACTGACGAGATATATAATTCTAATCCCCATCATGAAATAGTGTATTACATTCCTTCACATATAAAAATATTATATGGATTAATGATCAAGGAAATAAAAAAACTTATACTTAGTATAATTTCTCATTAAGTCAAGTTGTACAATATT
This sequence comes from Viscum album, assembly GCA_963277665.1. Taxonomy (NCBI): domain Eukaryota; kingdom Viridiplantae; phylum Streptophyta; class Magnoliopsida; order Santalales; family Viscaceae; genus Viscum; species Viscum album. Next base: position 905,073,489 of record OY728151.1, read on the forward strand.
TTCCCATATAAAAGAAATAATTATATGGTATGAAATTACTTTTACCCAATACAAGAATTAATAATGATATATTAATTTTACAAGGTAGGAGATAAATTAAATTATAGATAAATCCTTTGTAGTGGTTTATAAGTATCATGGAGATCATCAAATCATCTCCCCCAGGAGTGTAAAACTAGGTATGCAGCAAGACCTATTGTCATGCGCCGGGTGACAATCAAGTGAAATCCCACTATACCATTTTTGGGGTTATTACCCTTAGGTAAAACTATTCTAGATCCACACTCACTTTTAGTATCTAGATTGAGATTTATTTCTTGGAAAGATTCATAGACATTACTTAAACCAAAATTATAGAATGGTTTTATGTCTATGGGATAGTTTGAGTATTATAACGGCTCAGACAAAGTCTATAATTGAAACTCCCTTAGATTTTAAAAGAGTAAAATAATTTTTTATTGCGTGAATGATAAAAAAACCATGATTAGAAGATAATATAACGCCCCAATACTTTATTATATATTTATTTAAATTAAATCTATTTGATATATTGCGATGTACACAATAGAAAGTTTTAAAAAATGAAATATTCAATTAAAATATTATTATTTAAACATGACCTTTATAACATAGACGTTAAGATGAATGGTTGGAATAGTTATAAATAAATTATGAAAATTATATGGTTTAAACATATATAAAATAAATTCAATGGTAATATATTTATTTTCAATAAAATAAGAACCATTTTAAGGAGAAAGAAATTCTATCATAAAACACATTATTTTTCTAAGAGGCGAATTTTTCACGCTTTGTGAACATAATTTGAAATTATTTTTTACCAATTTTAGAAAATTTATTTGAAAAAAAAAATAATTTTTTTGAATATAAATTTAAAATTTATATTTGGTTGAATTTTTGATAATTTTATGACAAGATTAATTTTTTGATGAATTCTGAAAATACTGATTATTGTTGAAAACTGTATTTGTTTTAAATTATTTACATAGTTAAGTAATATATTAAATTGGTTTAAAGTAAAATTAGTTTAATAATATTAAAATATAAATAATTTAGTTCATTTGAATAAATTTTATATTTAATTTTGATATCAAAATAGTCTATACCAATGAGAAGTTTCTCTTTAGAAACCGCTCATTCATCATGTGTATCGTTTAATTTTAAATTGAATTCTGCCACTTACGTGAATTTAATTTGAAAAAATTGATTTAATAATTTCAATAATAGTAATTTATATTATATAAAAAATTCAAACTAAATTTTTACCATAATTATTAGTGAAAAAAACAAAATATTATTACCTTTGTTAAGATACAAATGGGTTTATCAGGGTGGGGTGGGGGTTAAAATAAGAAGATAAGGGTAACTAATGACCTAAAACTTTCCCAAAACACATTTTATAGAAATATTTGGACCTTATAATCTCCAAGGTTCTATAATTACCCATTTTATGGGATTTTTTATTGAGAAACACGTGGTAATCACTTTAACTTTTAAAAAATCACATATGTGTCCTCTTCCTGACTTATAAAAGATGACCCCTATACACCTATTTTCACACATCAAAAACCATTTGGATTGAAAAATAAATCCCAAAATACTTTCCTTACTTATATAACCACATCTTAGAGGTGTTATTTTGATTATGAATCCCTCCTATGATGGATTTAAGGATAAACCTAAAGAGGCTCTCCGAAGAAGAGGTAAAATTCTTAAACATGCTCGTTTGTTTAATTTATTATTCAACCTCCTAAAAACCTTATTAAACTATTATAATATCATAAAAAACTGTCTCAAATATAATTATATTTTATAAATAAAATTTAATAACCTATATCTATCTCTATTTCAAAAAAATAGGAAATGAAATCTTCGATCGTGTGTACGGTGGAAAATAGCCTCATGAACCGATGTGATTTGTATTTCCATAAACACATTTCAATGATAGATAAAATGATGACTTGAAATATTTATATTATATTTTTGAAATTAATATACTTATATAAATGTTATATCACATATTCCTTCTTACTTTCCATTTCGTGGGGGATACAATAACGCTGCTCCTGTGTACGGCGGATAACCTTCTCGCGAAGTGATGTGATTTGTTTTTCGATTACGATTTACGTGAAATGTAGTAAGATTAAAATTAAATTAATATATGTGATATTTATGATCTAAAAAATATAATTTAAATATAATATTTCATCTAAATTTTTACCTTCCAGTCCATTGGAAAAAAAATTACATCGTTCATGCATATATGTGAACTACCGCCTCCACATAGTGATGTGAGATACTTTTCAATATACTTTTACTTAGATAGTAATTAGAATGTGTTTGATTAATATAAATTATATATATATAATAAAAGTTATTCTTTAAATATTAATTAAAATTTATTTTCATTTCATTCTATTTGTTGAGAAAAATGGAAACAATGTTCATGTGTATGTACGACCTATCGTCTCCATAAATGGTGTAATCCATTTTATATATCTAACATTTATTGATTAATATAAATACATATATAATGAATATATATTATATTTATACCATGTTTAAAATTATTTATATTATGCAACCATGACCAAATTAAAAATAAAAAAATTACTGAATGAAAAGATACTTGAAACGAAAAGCAATTATCACACAAAATAGTGATTTTAAGAAAGAATTGTTAACAAATGGGTGAAAAAACACTATAAGTAAATAATATATGGTGTGATATATATATTATTATGGGTTTTTAATATATTTCTAATTAATATATATTTTTTGATACTGGAGGTTCACACACATATGAAGGAAGTTGAACCTAAGGTAAGGGTTTCTCGTCTCATTTTTTACTTCTGTAAGACATATGCCATATTCACTACTTATTTATTTTATGTGGGGTATATACTAAAAATTTTATATGATAAATCATGAATATATTTATCTTCATGGTATTTTAAGTTTAATATGATGTTATTTCTTTTATAGGGCTTATGATTTAGAAGTTACGAAAGTTGTAACGGTTTATTTGATAATCTCATTCTTATTAGAGATTGTTCTTTAAGTCTAACTTAGGGGAATTATTTGAATTTTTTATCATAAAATGAATCTATTTTATTATAACAGGTTATTTATTAACTTTTTCAAGTAATATTACCATTTTTTCACTCTTCGATACATAAAATTATTGTTATTTTTTTAAAGAAAATACGACTATTTATTTCTTCAGTTGGAAATATTTTTTCATCAAAATCCATATTTTCTAAAAATGTTTTCATTATTTTTTTAGGATTATTAAATGTATTATTAAATAAAATTTTACCCATTTTTTACTTTTTTTTTAAATTAATCATCATGTTGTTTTCAAAACATAGCCCATTTGGATTTTAAAGAAAATATGAATGGAATATTTTTTTAACATGTGTATATCATGAATAGAATTCTATTTTAACATGACCAATAAATATTTTAAATCTCATTTAACAAGTTCTTAAAGTTTATTTTCAAAGAAAGGTATTTTAAAAATGTTTTTTTTGAAATTTTTGTTTTAAAAGTTTATTTTCAAAGTGGAAAGGATATTTTCCTCTATAAATTTTTAATTAAAATTTTATGGTATTTATATTCATAAAAAACATAAAACCTTTATTTTACTAATGATACAATAAGGATATGTTATATTGATATCATTATTATTCTTTATTTTTATGTTTTATGATTATTTTGAATAATTATTTACAATTTTATCACCATTCACCATATTATTTAGGATGGTTTATGATTGTTTTTTTATTAGGGTAAGTATTAACATTTTATATGTTATATTTTTTTAATATGAATTTTTATGTTGATTATTTTTCACCCATTTTATTCTTTGAATTAATCATATATAGTATGTTATGGGTGATCCTTGATTTTAGACAACCCCATGATGCATCAAAAGGTCTCATGAGAAGAATTAGTTAGCTAAATTAGATGGGTTTCTACCCACAGATTTAAACTACCTTGAGAAATTTCTTGAATCTATGTTTCAGATTTTTGGAATTATGAATTACCTCATTATGAGATCAGTTATTTATCTCCATGTAAATATTTTATTTCTTAGAATATCCATGGATAATTTTCAATCTTATGTTATTATTAAATAGATTTATTTGATCATTATTTATTTATTCCATATTATGTTCTATTTTTTGATTAAATGGAATGTGTTTATTTTATTTACCTTTCCATTTTGATTATGGTTATTTATTAATGATAAATTCCACTATAATATTACACTTACTAATTGTTTTAGCTCAAAATTTTCTTATGTTTTATTTTCTCCAGGATACCAGGAAGTGTTAAAATATTGATATGCTTTTATACACTATGAGAAAAAAATGGATTTATCAAAGAAAGAACTGGGTATTTTATGTTTTAAAATGTAATGTAAATTTATAGTATGTATGTAGTTTACTATTACTGCTAAAAAATTTAGTCCTTTGGGATGTGATTCCTTGTATGTAGTTATGTTATTATAAAGTAACCACCAGCTCTAGGCTATTAGAGTATGGGTCTTTATAGTTGGTATCAATGATTGTTTAGTATAATCCTTGAGAACTTGATTAAGAAAATATAGATTAGGGACTATAACACCGTGATTGAATTTTAGGATAAGTATAAGAAAACATATTAAAGTTTTGTTAAGGAAGATATTATTTGGGGTTTCCTAGAAATACATACAATTCTGGATAATATAAGTGGATTTGGTTCTGATATAGTTTTACCAAGGGGTGATAACTCAAAAGATGACACATTAGGCTTAACTAGATCATTACCGGGTGCATGATAATGGGCGTTAAAATGCACTTGGTTTGAAACTCTTAAGATATATTCATAGGTTAATTAAAAATTTCTTTACAAACCATTATGAAGGATTTGATTTTTTTATTTGCAAACTTTCCCAAAGAAGTCATGTTTGTGATTATTAGATTATCTGTGCATAATTTTTTCAATTTATGTTAATTATTTCACAAGTATTGGGGTTATACATTATGTTTTATAATTTTATGATCTAATATAGTGTATTCAATTATTTATAAATCAATCATAGTAGAAGTAATGGGATATTTATCAATACCTGTACCCCAAGTTAGGATTTCCTTTCTGGGTATGATAATGAAGCATGACCTAGATCTATAACTGGAACTAATAAAATTATAAACATATTTAGGTAACTGGTTTAGGTTATGATAAATATTATTTCCTTTATAAAGAGTCTTTCTGATCCACCACGCGGTGTAACAATTTTAAACTTCTTTATGCATCAACAACCTCCATAATTCAGTGGGAATAAAAATTAATTTGTATCTAAGAAATGGATAAGTTCCTTAGAGAATATATTTTTCACTTTGGTATGTAATGAAAGGGATAAGGTCTTCATAATAGTTTATCATATCTTAAGATATTCACATAAATGTCAGCCATTGATTCAAAACACCAAGGATAATGAAGAAATAAAAAACATGGATTGTATATATTTTAAGGTACCCTTCTTAGAAAAGTATTTTAATCACAAGATATGAGAAAATATGGAAATAAATTTATTTAGTCTAATAAAAAATGAATATGAAAATTTAGATAAGTATGAATCCAGCATTAAAAGGTTAGTAGGCCATGATATGTATTATATATGCAACCCAAAGGGTAAGTTTGACCATTTATTTTATGAGCTAAATCAAGTCATTTGAAGGGAATTAATCTCCCAAACATTCCCATTATACGAGGATATAGTATAATGTGTTACAAATATAGATAAATAATTCTCTAAGACTTATGGATTTGAAGGAAAGAAATAGAAGAAGAGGACATTAGATCAAAATATCGATAAAGGGAATAATGGAAAGAAAGATATCCCCACGCGTGATAATTGTAAAAAAAAACACTATGTTACTTTATTGAATATAATTAGAGTATTCTAAGAGTGTGGAGTGAAATGAAACCTTGTTGATGGTTGAATGGGTAAGAAAGAAGTTTATAATGTTCAATGATTCAACAACTATAATAGGGGTTACTACACAAACGAGTGTCCCAAGAGTAAATGGAATATACCCTAGAAGAAGCTAATGGATCAAGGCAAGGATTATGATATTGATACAATGTAAGTGGAATGATTAAATTGATTGAATATAGATTGAATAAGTATGTTGTAGAAGTATTTTATCCATGATATTATCATTATAAGACTCATAAAATGTACAATGATTATACTGAATCACATTTTCCTTAAGGATATGAAAGCATATGATGAATAACACGAATAACTAAGAAAAGTGAATCTTTGAAAAGTTGATCTTTTTGGAAAACAAATTAAGGTAAGATAACCCTTAATATGTGTCTGATGTTGAGATATTGATGATAAATATATGTTTAGGAGATAATATTTCTAACCATGATATTGGTTATTGATTTATGTTATCTTTATTAGAGTGTACTGCATGATTGGATTTATGGAATATATTTGGCAAGGTGAGATTTTATTTTTGGAAGAATTCATGTTTTCATTAAGGTTTTATGCTAATAAAGGCATTTACATATTTTTAATGTGAAATTAATAGCTACTTTAAATTTCTTGGGGAATATAATGTTGATTTAGTAACCTCCCTTATAAATTTTTGGAATTGAAATTTGGTCAGACATATTTTGTATGAATATTAAGGTTAACTATTTATGGAATGTATTACGTCAAAATTTGAGCGTAATTGGATAAATTTTGCTGACCATTTTTTTCCTAAAAAATATCTAGAGACAAGAGGAATGACTTTTCATTCTTTTATTGATCTAATGATCTATTAAATGTTAATTTTAGTGCTTAAGGCATAAAAATTATATTGGATATTCATTTATTTGAGTAAGATATGATGTAAGAATTAATCTAAGCACCAACAAATGATGAAATTGAAAGTATATTTTATAGAGTTCTCAATAATAATGTTAACAGAATCCCTAAACTTTAGGAAAAATGATCTTTAGTAAAAAACATTGTCCTATTACTTTTATTTATTTGAAATCAATGGTATTTTGACTCATGATAGATTTATGGTTTTTTTGTGATTAAATTTATCATGAACTTGTCCCATATCATTCTCTACTAATCCTTTGGTGTTAGTATTCTCTTATATTTCTATGTTTTTAATCCACACTAATCTTTTCCAACTTGAAAACCAGGTAATGTGTTATTCTAGATAAAATTTGTACTTTAACTTCTCTCATATCAAGATAAAGTTTTATTATCCTATTTTATGTTGTGGTTTTAGAACAAAGGTATTTTCAAATTTAAAATCCTTGATTACTGGGATCAAGACTAAATTACAAGGATACAATTTATTGATGGGGTAGAATGTAACCCCTTGATATTTTCTAATAGAAATATCATGTTAGATAGTGTGTATTTAATTAAAAAAAATATTATAATATAATATAAAACCCATATAATTTATGATATTTTTTTAAATTTAGTATCATTGATAGCTTGCGATGCGCTAGACATCAATTTTAAACAAAAGATGATATTATATTAAAATATTATTATTTATATATGAGCATTATAACCAAGCCATTAAGATGGGGGTAACAATATTAATACCTAAATAATTAAAACTACATAGTTTACACATGTATAAAATAAATTCAAGGATTATATTTTGATTAGAAGTAAAATAAGATCCATTTGAAAGAGAAATAAATTTTTTTTCTTCTGAAAAACAGTATTCTTCTAAAAGGTGGATTAATTTCTCTTTGGGAACATAATTCAAAAATAATTTTTATCACATTTAGAAAATTTATTTGAGAAAAGTAAATTCATTATTTAAATTTACATGTCAAAATTATATTTAGGTGAATTTTTGATAATCTTTTGAAAATATTAATTTTTTCATGAATAGTGAAAATACTAATTGTTATTTAAAAATGAATTTTTATTTAAACTATTTTAAAATTTAAATTATATTTTAAATTGGTTTTAAATTATATTTTAAATTGGTTTTAAATTAAAATTTGTTATATTATGTTACAATTTAAATAAATTAAATCCTTGTAATTAATTTTATATTTTATTTTTATTTTAAAACATTCTATACTTATGACAAATTTCTCTTTGGAAAACCACTCTTTTTTCATGTCTATGGTTTAATTTTAAATTAAATTATACCAATTATATAAATTGATTTTGTAAAATTATGTTACATATTTTGAATCATAATAATTTATATTGTATAAAAAGGTCAAATTAACTTTTAACCATAATGGATAGTGAAAATAGTAAAAATTAATTACTGCTGTTAAGATAAAAATGTGTTTGCCAGGGGGTAAACTAAGAAAATAAGAGTTAAAAATGGCCTAAAACTTATAAAAATCTCATTTTATGTCAATAATATGACATTATAATCTCTGAGGTTCTATAATTAAACATTTTTAGGGTTTTTAATTGGGAAAAAGTTCCGTATCACTTTATCTTTTCAAAAATTCCATGTGTGTCCTCTCCCCCACTTATAAAAGGTCACTACATTTCCACCCTTATTTATAATTCCTAAAACGTTTTTTGAGACAATAACTAACCAAATATATTTATTAATTCTATACACACATCCGAGAGTCCTTATGTTTATTATTACAACCTCTTATGAAGGATTTAAGTGTAAAACTAAAGAAGCTCTTCGAAGAAGAGGTAAAATTCATAAATGTGGGTATTTTTTTCATTCTTCTTATACATCCTTAAATTTTTTTTCAACTATGATAATATAATAAAAAAATATATAATATATAATAATATTTATTTGTTTTAATGTAACAACCCATATCCATCTCCACTTCAATCAAATGGGAAATTAAACTACCAATCATGTGTACGGTGGACTACCACCTTATGAACCGATGTAATTCATTTTCCATAACCACCATTAAAATATGGATATAATGATGGATTTAAAATAATTATATTATATTTATAATATTTTACTTATTTGGCCATGATATCACATATACCTTCTTACTTTCCATCCAGTGGGGGATACGATAACATCCCTCATGTGGACGGAGGACTATTGCCTCACAAAGCGATGTGATTCATTTTTCACTTACACTTTACATAAAAGGTAATGAGGTTTATGTAAATTAATATATGTGATATTTATTATCTGAACATACTTTTTTAAAATATAATATCACATTTTAATTCTTTTCTTCTAATCCATTGGGAAACAATAACGTCGCTCTTGCGTATGTGTTGATTACAACCTCTAAATAGCGATGAAAAATGTTTTTCATTTTATTTTTACATGGATAGGAATAAAGATTTATTTGATTGAAATAAAAATTATATATGAAATAATAATTATTCTTTAATTATTAATTATTTTTTATTTTCCTTTCGTTCCATGCATCGAGAAAAATGGAAACAACGTTCTTCCGTACGTACGACCTACCGTCCCCATGAACGGTGTAACCCATTGTATATATATAACTTTAATACATTACTATAAATAAATATATAATGAATATATATAATATTTATATTTTATTTAAAATTATTTTTATGATTTAGACATGATCAAATTAAAATGAACAAAATTATCTAATGAAAACGTACGTGAAAAACGAAGCAATTATCACTCGAAACATTGATTTTAATAATGAATTTTTAATAAATTGGTGATACAATAATATAAGTAAATAATATATGGTATAAGATATATTAGTATGGTTATTTAATATATTTATAATAAACCTATAATTATTATACATGCGGTTGAGACTCATATAGAAGAAGTAAAACCTGAGGTAAGGGTTTCTCGTCTCACTTTTAGTTCCATGAGACATATGCGATATTCACCACTTATTTTTGTTGGTATATATAATTAATGTTTGATATTTTATATCTTGAATAAATTTAAATTAATTGTATATAAAGTTTCATTTTATCTTATTTATTTTATGGGGTTTACGATTCAAAATTTATTAATGTAGTAAGGGTTTATTTCAAAATCTCATCATTATTCCGATTGTTTTTTTATGTATTGATTGGGGGAATAATTTTATATTTCTATCTCAATAATATATATTTTATTCTAGTATTTTTATTCATGAAATTTTTTAGGTAATAATATCATTTTTATCCTCTTTTATATTTAAATGTTTTGTGAATTGTTTTGTCACAACCCCTCCCCTGGGGCCCGTGCCGTGACTACGCCAAGCTGCCTTCCATAGGCTAGGGGCTTGCAACTAGCACGAGAATGTCATATCCCTAAAACTGGGAAGGCATTGTCTTAAACACCTGTAAACTCACACAATCAAGCACAAACAAGATACAAGATCAAATTAAAGTATATAGTAAACATAGAGAGTACAGTAAGAAAAAGGCGCCAGAATACAAGCCCAACTAGAAAATACAAGGAAAAATGAAAAGTACAAGTAAAAATGAAAAATATCTCTTGCGAACACCCATAGAGGATCCTACTTGAAGGGTATGTACAACTATCAAATGGTATTCTCTCTGGTATGCCTCTTCTAAGGTCCGCCCCGAGCAGCCTCCAGTCCTGGTACCCTCATCCTCAGTCAGCATTGTCCATCATCTGCACAAGACACAATGAGGTGCGAGCGTAGCCCGTGCAGGGGTGAGTATAACGATACTCAGTAGGGTCCCCAAGACCCCTCAAGGTCTCTCAAAATATAGCATGGATAAACCACAAAGCATGGAAACAATAGTCAACCCTAATTAGGTATATGCCCATACATATACCTAAGTTATCAAGATAAACTCATCTCACACAGGAGGGATGAATACCACAAAGGTAACACCACAAAGGTAGAAGTACCACACAGGTAACTCCACGAAGATATATTAACACGCAGGTACACTATGAAGACATAAGACTCAGTTCACAAAGGTGTAAGTGAAGTATAGAAGTACAGATGATTAGTCGCAAAGCTAGATCATCTTATTCTGTCAATAGGCACTACTGCTGATTATATGGACTCTGATCCACATATGATCGATAGGTACTAACCCCTAAAATGGCCCACCGAGCATCTGAACTACACAGGTTCGGTGTGCGCTGAACCACACAGGATCGCTGAGTGCTGACCCACACAGGATGGCTGAGCGCTGACGCACACAGGATCTGACCCACACAGGATCGGTATGCGCTGACCCACACATGATCGCTGAGTTCTGACTCACACAAGATAGATAGGTACTAACCTACTAAATGACCCACATAGGATCCAACTCTCCCAGAGTCGATAGGTAACTAACCTCCGTATTATCCGTCTCCAAACTCCGCCTCACTGCCAGCCATTGGATTTCTCGCACCTGGTGCACTCGAGTTCTGTAGAATCTATCTCTCGAGATATTGGTCATACCTCGACCGAAATGAAGTCCCACATAGAAGTATCCCAAAGGTCTGTCACGTCATAAGGGACCCAACGTAACAGACGACACGTCAAATGGACACCCAGTCTGTAAGTTATTTGCGTTTTCGCTCTGAGGGCCCGGTTGGATTCAGGGTGTGGTCCAAAATGGCTATACTCCAACTTTATCCAAAACTCAAGTGGAGTATATCAAAAGGACCATCTCGATACAAGGATTCCGATGCTGTAGACGGTTCATCAAACGGATGCCTGATTCTCAAGATGTGGACAAAAAGGCGAAACTGGGTTCGGATGGGTCCGGGTCTAGTCTGACCCAGTCGGACCAACGCGGCCCGAACCAGCTTGGGCTTACCTGACCTGGTTTGGGTCAACCTGGTCCAACCCAGGTCCTACCCAGATGTCCTGGGAATCGGATGGTCCGACCCCCTGGGCTGTGGTCCGGCCTGACCCACTTAGGGGGCGGCCCAGCCTAGCCCGTTGGTGCGGCCCGGTGCACGGCCTAGTGGCGTGGCTGGCAGGCCTGGTCTGCCCGAGCTGGCGCCGAAGGGGGAGCACCCCCTACTATTCGAGAATCCAAAGGGAAACACATTATAGCACTTCCACGTCACCCGCGGGACCCAAGCTGGTCCCACCGATTCACCACGGCCGGCTGGGTGCTCCGGCCGGTACTTCTCCCAGCGGTGCAATCGTGCGCCAAAGCTTCACCGCAGTCAGCCAAGTACCGGACGCTCTTCAGCCTCTGTCGTAGTCTCTTGATCATATGACGGCACGGACGCGCACCAACCTACCTTTATGCGGCCGTCCGGTTTGATGTCCCTCCTCTTCTTCCGCAGGTCACTGCATCTCTGTTCTTACCCCAAAAAGTAAAACGATCACGTATTCGTGATCCTTGAGTTGAGGGATCCACATCCATATGTCACTATCAAAAACATATTCTATTTAAAGAATCATTAAATATTTGGCATTGAAGAACGCACAAAGAACATGCAGAGAATCAAAAGATAAGAGGCAAGGTATATACACCAGATGAAGGCCATGTTAGTTTGGCCATCATCGTTGAGAAACCAGAATATGAAGAATTATCAAATAAATTCAATCATATTAAAAACAAACCCATACCATGACGTTTCCCCGTAGGAATTGTCACGAGGAAGAAGGCAAAGTTGATGAAGATGGTGACGTCGACGTTCGTCGCTCCCGCAAGATTTTTCTAATCCGGGCTCAAGCGTCGTTTTTGTTCTTCGATTCTAGAGGATGCTCTTCATTGGAGGGGGTGTTCTTTGTTGAAGAATGTTCTCCCAAATCTCATCACCTTTTCCAATCCTTTAGGCCGTGATATATGAGGTTCCAAATTAATAATATTAAGTTTATTAATTAATCAATTAATTTGTTGACACATTAATTGGGGAATTCCAAGGGTTAATGTTGATTCATTAATTCAGAATTAATGAATCCTATTAATTAAAGATTATTTTGGTTACATTTTTTTTTGTAACTGGGCATTTAATTCCCAATATTAATTGCATGACCACCCTCCTGTAGTCCCTACCTTCATGTTTCAAATGGGAGGTTTCAATTTCAAAACTAAAATAAAGCATGTTTATTTTATTTTCTCCCACAAAAGTCGGAAAACTAATTTCCACCCTCGACTAACTGCGGTCGAGGTGAAGGTATCCTTAAGAGAATATCGGTACTGCGAGCTCAATGGTGTCATCAGATTTCAATTTCGAGCACCGGTTCAAAAGTTACAAAATGCCGCCCATGAGTTTACTGAAAGTAACCGAAAACAAACATCAAAAATTCATTCTGGGCATACCAGGCCTTGGAATCACATGCCGTCAATTTCTGTGGACTAGTAATATTTCTATATAATTAAAAAAAATTACACTTAAAAATCCATGTCTTTACATTCTCCCCAGCTCATGGATTTGCATCCCCGAAATCCATGACATAAACTAGGTAAACAAGTGGGGGGTACTGAACCCTAATATGAGCCTCCCGCTCCCATGTGCTCTTCTGGAGGTTACTATCTTGCCAACGAATGCGCACCATAGGTATCGACCGCCCATGAAGGACCCACTCCTATAAATCCTAAATCTCTATGGGAACCTCCAGAAACATCACCCCATTGTCAATGTCTAGATCACCCCATTCAATGATATGACATGGGTCGTGCACGCATCTCCTCAGTTAGGATACATGGAAGACATCAGGCACCCGGTGCAATTGAGGTGGAAGAGCTAATCGGTAACCCACCCTATTGAAGACCTGAAAGGTCTTGATGAAACTCAGAGATAACTTTCCGCCTTGGCCAAATCTCCACAAACCTCCTCAAGATGAGAGCCTTAGAAAGACATGATCACCATCCTTGAATTCCAGAGGCCTCCTTTTCCTGTCAGCATATAAATATTTCCTGCTCTGTGTAGTATTTATCCACTCCTAGATGATCTGCACCTTCTCCATGGTAGCCCGTACCATCTCTGGTCCCACAAGTTCTCACTCCCCTAGGATAGTCCAACACAAAGGTGATCTGAATGGTTGACCGTACAACGCTTCGAAAGGTGCCATATCGACAGTGGAGTGATAACTTTTGTTGTATGTGTACTCGACTAAGGGAAAGTGATCCTCCCAGTCGCGACCAAAATCAAGGATGCAAGAACGCATCATGTCCTCAAGGGTATGTATGGTCCGATCTATATGACCATCCATCGGAGGATGGAAGGTAGTGCTCAACCAAAGCTGGGTCCTGAACACTTCCAATAACCCCTTCCATAGACAAGAAGTAAAACGTGATTCACAATCAGAGAAAATCATAGATGGAAGTATAGGAAGCCGTATAATCTCCTGCATGTAGAGGGGTCCCAATCCCTCTACTGAACCCTACACTCTAATGGGTAGGAAGTGGGCCGAGTTGGTGAGTCATTAAATGATCCCCCAGTTGGAATCATTCCCCTTGGGAGTGTGTGGAAGTCCAGTCACAAAGTCCATGGAGACTCTATCTCACTTCCACTTTGACACCTCTAGTGGCTGGACTAAGCCTACTGGAACTTGATGCTCTGCCTTCACTTGCTGACAAGTGAGGCACCGTGAGACAAAATCTGCCACTACTTTCTTTATTCCTGGACACCAGTACTGACGCCGAAGGTCCTAGTACATCTTATCCATTCCTAGATTTACCACTAGACGGGACGTATGGAAATCCCTCAACACTTCCTCATATAGCATCACTAGAACCATAGTACTCCCTCTGAAGAGGATGACGTGCTCACCACCTTCAGAAAATCCACTAGGTGCCTGTCCTATGGATATCTGACCACGCCGAGCCTCGCAGTCAGTGTCCCCAAGTTGTATCTCCCTGACTCACTGAAGTAGTGGGGGAGTGACTGTCAGAGACTACAGATAAGAGACTCCATCACGATCCATATATGTTATTCACAAAGCGGCTAGCTGCTCCATCGCCTCACTCAGCAATTGTATACCTGACCTCCTGCTATGTGCATCTGATACTACATACCCCTTCCCAGGCGTATAGACTATCTCGTAGTCATAGTCCTGGAGGAACTCAAGACAACGCTTCTGTTTCAGGTTCAGGTCCCTCTAAGAGAATATATAACTGAGAATCTTGTGATCAGAGTATAATGTAAAATGTTCACCCATAAAGTAATGTCGCCACATGTTAAAGGAAAATACCACTGCTGCTAACACTCGGTCATGGGTAGGGTAGTTCTACTCATGCTGTCTCTGCTATCAAGAACCATACACGATCACTTCTTTCTCCTACATTAGGACACATCCAAGCTCGGTCCCTGATGCATCATAGTAGACTACGTACCCAAATCCCTACTACGGTAGCCTCAAGATGGTGACACTCATCAGTCTCTGCCTCTGCTCCTAGAAACTCTGCTGGAATCTATCTGACCACACAAAGTGCTTCCCTGTCTTTGTCAACACTGATAAGCGTTCCACAACTCTAGAAAAGTCAGGAACAAACCTTCGGTTGTATCCGACCAAACCTAGAAAACTTTCCACCTCTGTCACACTCCTAGGTGGTTCCCAAGATAGCACAACCTCAATATTTTCTAGATCCACTGAAACTCAATCCTCTGAGATAACCTGTCCTAGAAAGTGGACCTATTGTATCCATAACTGGCACATCAATAGATTACCATAAAGCTGGTGCTCTCGGAGTGTATCCAGAACTATCTGAAGATGATAGGCATGCTCCTCCTCTGTCGCTATGCATATCAGGATGTCATTGATGAAGACTACCACAAAGCGGTCGAGGTATGGTTGGAAGAACCTGTTCATGAGTAATATGAACACTGCTGGGGCATTAGTCATTCCAAATGGAACAACCAAGAAATCATAATAGCCATACCAAAATCTGAAGGCCGTTTTCTGCACATCCTCATCTCGTACCCTAATCTGGTGATAGCTTGGTCCGAGGTCTATCTTTGAAAACCACCATTCCCCATTCAGCTGGTCAAAGAGATCATCAATCCTCAGGAATGGGTACTTTCTATTCATGGTCACCAGTTTAAGGCGCCGATAGTCTATGCAGAGTCTCAAACTCCCATCCTCCTTCTTGGTAAATAAAATCGGAGCTGCCCAAGTGGAAACACTGTGCCTAATGATCCCCTTGTTCTGTAGGTCCTCCAGCTGTTCTCACATCTCTCGAAGTTCCGCAAGAGCCATCCGATATGTTGGCATAGATATCAGTTCCGTCTTGGGGTTCAAGTCAATGTATAAGTACACATATATGTGAGGAGGTAGACCTAGAAAATCATATGAAAAAACATCAATGTAATAGTTCCCCACTATAGGATATCTCATAATCTCTACATCAACTTCTCTGAGGGTAAGGCTAGCTAACTGAAATGTTCCATCGGACCAACAAAACTCTTTACGACTGAAGAGAGAGAAATAAGAGATAATCCTTGGGAGTTATACGATGATAGTACTTTTAATTGGGCATAGTATATAGGGAAGAGTGTGTGTGGGGTTATTTATACTTGAGGAGGAGTGTTGTTAAGGGCTTAAATAATGATTATTTTTCTATCAAGGACAAAAAATTATGGGTGGCATTATTTCCCAAATTTTTGGATGTAAATTAATTTTTTCAAGGATGGTTAAGATTTTACAATAAATCAAACACAAAATTAATTTTATGTTGTTAATTTAATACATTTTGATCAATAATAATGGTTAATAAATTTTAAATCCACATTATATCATAGGAATTATGATATTTTGTAAGAATAGTATTTTCATTTTTTACCCCAATAATCAATATTTTAATATTTTTTTAAAAACAATCCTTTGTTATTTTTGATGTTATGAGTCCCTAAATGATATTTATTTTATAAAATTAATTATCAAAATATGATAATTTTATCTTTTATATAAAAATACATATTTTTTGAAACTTAATAGTTTTTATAGAATAAAGAATTTTCTGACCATTTTAAAAATTTACTAAGGACTTAATTAATTTATATTATCATATAAAAGTGTTGTTGTCTTCTATAATGTATCTTATATTATATTACATTACTAAGAATAATAAATTAATATAAATTAAAAAATATATATTTTTAATTCGTTACAACCCACACACAGACGCACATATATATATTACATATATAAAATATACATCTTATCATATATGTTAACATATTTATAACATATATATATATGATTATATGTTTAAAAAATTACATATATATATACTTATACATATGCATACCAGTTGTAGGTATATATATATTTTATAGAAATACACATATATATATATATTAAATACCATTTTATAACCTATTTTTTCATAAGTATAATCTTAAATTTTATTATATCCCACATTTATTTGTAATGGATTATTTTATAAAAATTTGTAATTAGAGCAAAAATTATAAAATTAAATGGGAATTCCAATTTTTTTCCTTTCAATTTCACATTAGTTTTTTTATAATAAAATTTTATTTTGGATGTTTTTTAATTTTTTTATGAATTATACACTTATATATATATGTACATTTTTCATTTTGATAATGAAATAAAGATCAAAATTTTTCGAGGAAATAAGTGATCATGAAGTCAACGCGAATGTGGATCTGGGTGGATGAGACCCACTACTATAATTTAGTCATAAAATTTTTCCCATTATTTTATGGGATTAAATCTTTTAAATATGTTATATGAATTTATGTTAATCATTTACTTCAATTTTAGGAATATATGGTTCTAAATTTATCATGGTCACATGTGCTTGTGATGTTAATGCATTTAGATTTAATGAATTTTCAAGGTAGGAAATATTTTCATCAATGATTCAACAATGAGCCCTAAAAATAATCATTTAAGAGGCTGAAATTTTGATGGTGGACATGAGTGACCAAGGTGAGAATGTAAAAAAAAGATGAAATTCCAATATTATGCCATTAATGTATCCAAAAACGCGTGGACATTAGGCACATTGAATCTGGACAGTCTTTCAAGAAATAATAATTTTTCTATATAAATTCATCCATATATTATTCAATGTTTGGAGAAAAAAGATAAAATTTTTAGGGAAAAAATAAAATACATGTATGGAAAACTTCTTGGAAGACAACTCATCTAGTCAACCTATATTTATTCAATAGGGTGTAAAATTTTAGATGTTAGAGTTGAAGAAAATATTTTATTAATGGATAAAAATTAATTTTATTAATGTAATACTCATAGTTTCCTAAAAAATTAATTTATAGATAATAAAATAGATATAAAATAAAATATAAACTATTAGTAAAAATAATATATTTTTAAGCATAAAATTATTTCTTGAATAAAAAACCTTAAAATATATTTTAAAGGCTTCGATTGTAACATTCTTACTTCTTAATTAAATTACATCCTCACAATTTTAATTATTTATGATTTTTTTATCTTTAATTCCAAATTATACATAGAGTATATATATATTAAGATTACTTAGGGTTTAAATACCCCAAAATTATGATTATAATTATAATAATTATTTTTATAGAAAATTATAAGAAATCACTATGAGTTTTTTTTTATTTGGAAAAATTATCAAATGATTCTTAAATAAAAGAATCACAAAATTTATAGGGTTTTTATAATTTTATAGCTATATCATAAGGTTTATCTAAGACCTATATAACCCTAATTTTACGAGTCTCTGTAAAGTTTAATCTCCAAAAACCTCAAAATAATATTTTTAATTCTTAATTGTCCTTGGTATTCTAATATCCAAGTTTATCTGAACACTTAATTCTCCTAACATCCCAAGGAAATTTGGAAATTATATTGGGTCTTGACCCATTGGTCCAAAGGTTCACCTATATGTTAGGAAGCTTCAGAAGGGTAAGGATTTCCAATCCTCTTGTTTCCTTTTTGAGTTCATTACATTCATTATATTTTATTTTTAAATTACCCTTTCATATGCTAACATGATTTTCATTACTTGGTATTAACTTACATTTTATAAATTTTGAAATGGAATTTTATTTATTACCTATCATTATAGCCTTTGTCTAAGATGTTATTATGCTGAAGTAAGGGTTCCCCAATCCTCTAATATAATTTTCAATTGAAATTAATTTATTGTATTGTCTCTTTATATTCCTTTTCATATACATAAAGTATTTTTATCCATGTTATTACTATCCATTTAAATTATTCAGAATCAAATATTACTTACTTTTTATAATTATTTCCTTTTTCTAAGCCATTATAATGCTTGAAAGATCCTAGAACTATAAAAGCATCCTAAAATATTGGTGACATAATGTGTGTGTGGTTTTATAAGAAAAGATATCCATTACTAGAGACCGAAAGTGGGTGTCCCTCTAGCACAATTGAACTTAAGGGTAATAACCATGAAAATATTTCATTGATCTTTGAATTTATCGTGTCCTAGTGCGTGAAAATAGGCATTGTGGCATTCCTGGTTTGAAACTCCCGAGGGATATACTGGGATGATATACAAGCTACATACAAACCATTATAAAGGATTTAACCATAATTTCACTATTATCCTACATTGTAAAATTCATATATCATTATTGATTTTTGGATTGGGTTAAAATAATTTTATACCAAATAATTATTTCTTCTATTTGGAAAATCTTGTACGATATGCCTCATTTAGAGATTATTCTTAGTGTCTATTATAATATTTCCTTGAACATTAATCCATGTAACATTGTAATATTTTATGAAATGCGTTCGAATATGTATATGAGTGGTGGTCATTTATTCAAAACAAAAAGAAGAAATCATAAATAATCAACATGAACTGGAATACCTTTAAGGAGATATTATTTAATAATTACTTCCCTCAAGAGCAATGAATGAAGTTAGAAAGACAATTGAAAAACATAAGAATAAAGGATGAGGAAGTTTTGGTTGAGTATGAAGCTAGAATTACCAGGTTAGCATGTCATTTTTATGATTACGAGTGAAAACCAAGAAAAATAAATCGATTACTTTTTCTGTCAAAACCAAACCTTCGATGAGTACTAGTCTCCCAAAAATTTTACACATAAAAGGGGATTGTGAATAGTTATATCAATACTAAAAATGAATTCTAAAAGTCTCCTATTCTCAAAGGTAATAATGATAAGAATAGGGAGGATGATAACCATGCATGTAGAAATTTAAAAAAAAACATGAATGGAAGGATTGGATTTCCAACATGTAATAACTATGGGAAGAAGCACCCTATAACATGGTTTAAAGGGTTGGGAGTCTACTAAAAGTGTGGAGATAAAGGCCACTATGATCATGAGTGAAAGGGTAAGGGTTAAGCCACCAATTTCTAGTTCTTTGACTACAACAAGATGAGACTTTATACAAATCAATTTCCAATGTGTCAAAGGAATCTACCACAAATAGGGCTAGGGAGAAAGGGTATGCTTAAACAATTACTTCGACAAAAGTTAAAGTTATTAATGATGTGGTTGTAGGTACATTGTTTATAACATAAAAATTAGATAATTCTCTATTTTATTCAAGATCATCACAATATTTTATATGTTTCATGTTTTTCAACAAAATTAGATATTTCCCTAGAAATTGAATAAGGGAGTCATCAATTAGACAAACCTATTGAAATAATATTGTAATGATGATATGTTAAAAAATAACTATTTAAATACAATAACATACACCATTTTTAGATTTAGTTATCATACATATAGTAGAATTTGATATAATACTTGGGATGGGTTGGATTTCAAAGTATAATAAAAAAATTAATCATTGAGAAAAGAATATTATAACCTTTTAGAATGGTATAAAATAACTTGAATTTAGAGAATATACTTCATTTATCGAGTATTATGTAGAACTATTTAATGTGGGACATATCAATGAAATACTCAGTGATTATTCAATAAATGAAAATAATATCCTAAGAATAGAGGATGTATATATTGTTAAGAATATATTGATGTATTTCAAGAGTATCTATCGGGATACACTAATGAGCTTGAATTTGAATCCACTATTGATATTATCCATATTTGAAAACAAATATCTAATCATCCCTAGAGGATAGTTCCAATGGAGATAGTGGATCTTAAAAACAACTACAACAATTAATTTTAAAGGGGTTTTTAGTCTATATTGTTTAACCATGGGGTGATTCTAACTCCAATGGCCCGAAGGCCTTCATTTTTATTGATTTTGATAATCCACCATTCAAGGGGTGAGGTGGAACCCTTACAATGCCCGTAGGCGTAAGTATTACAGGGCCTGTAGGTGGAACCCTTCTCGGCTGCTACAGTGCCAAACAGTGCCTGCTATAGCTCCCGCTACAGTACCTGCTACAGTTCTGCACAGTACCTGCTACAGTACCTGCTACAATACCGGAAATTAGCCTCCTCCTGGATTTGATCTCAGGTCTCCGGGATGCACTTAAGATGTCCTCACCAACCGGGCTGAGGCTCGTGTGTGGGGTGATTTTAACTTGTTTGTTAAGAAAAAGGATGGATCCATGAGATTATGTGTTGACTACAGGGGAATCAATTCCTTTACAATTATAAAAAAGTATCCTTTACCTCTCATTTATGATCTATTTTATCAGATTTAAGGGGACCAATACTCTTCAATGATGGATCTTCCTTATGTTTATCATCAATTGAGAGTCAGAAATGATGACATACCCAATAAGTATTTTCACAGAAGGTATGTACATTATTATTTCACAGTAACTACTTTAGAATTAACTAGTATACCTTTTTTTATATATCTAATGAACAAAATATTCAAGGATCATGGGGTTATACCCTAGATGTGGATATACAATGATCCTATATTAAAGGAGTTGGTAATTTTAGACATCAAAATTAGCAGGGAAGGGGAAACATAAATAATTTTCCAAATAATTTCTAAAACATCCTTAAAGTTGATGATAAATAAGTATTAGTAAGATAAAAATGGTTTTAGGAATAAACTAAAATCCATATAAGATGAGAAATTAGGAGGGTTCACCTATGAAGATGGTGTGTTGAAATTTTAAAGATGATCATGTGTTCCATCAGTACCTAAGCTATATAGGAGTTACTCGGTGATGCTCATAGATCAAACTTCTCTATACACCTGGCTATTACAAAGATGTATTGGAGTCTAAAATAGGAATTATGGTGGTATTAAATGAAGGTGGAAATTATTGATTATGTGTCTAGATGTTTGTTATGCTAATTAGATATGGTTAAGAGGAAATGTACAAAGGGTTTCAGGAAACCTCTCACTATACCTATGTAGATGTGGGACAATATCACAATGTACTATTTCAATAAGATATCTAAAACATAAAATTGAAATGATGTTATATGAGTAATTTCTGATTTCCTTACCAAATATCTACATTTTATATCAATATGTGAGGATATACCCCTCAAACATCTTTCATGTATTTTTATCAATGATGTTTTGAGACATCATGGTGAACCATTATCAATTATTAATGATCTTGGTCCTTTCTTCACATCCAAATTATGGGAGAGTATTCAAAATTCATTGACAATTGGGATACATTGGAGACCTCATATCATCCCCAAATTGAGTGGAATTATGAAAATACTACCCAAACAAAATAGGATATTGTGAGGTCTTGTTCACCTGACTTCTAATTAATGTGGGAATAATACTTACCATTAGTGTAATTTTAATATAATAATTGCTTCCATTCAAGCATAAAGATGATTCCATATGAGGTCTTGTATTGGGAAATATCTCATACTCCAATATGCAGGGATGAGGTTGGAGAGAAGTGGCTAGTTAGTTTATAACTTATTGAGGAGACAGGTGAAAAAGTGATAGAAATTCAAAATCATATGAAAATAAATCAGAGAAGATAAAAAATATTTACTAATAAATGATGGAAGGAATCATGATTCTAGGTAGGTGATAACATCTTATTAAAAGTATAATTGCGTAAATGGGTTATAAGGTTTGGGAAGAAGGGAAAGTTTTGTTAAAGGAACATCAGAAAATTTGTGATCTTAGAGAGAATTAGAGTTATAACTTATCGTTTATCCATGGCACCCAACTTATCTAATGTTCATGGAGTGTTCTATATCTCGATGATAAGAAAATAAATTCTAGACCCAACTCATGTAATCCCCACATATGAGATAGATCTTGAACCTGATTTGTCTTATGTTGTTGAGCCTTTCTAGATTCTTTCCACTAGAGAGAAAGTATTTAGGAAAAAGACAACCCACATCAATAATTTGTTATGGAGAAATCAAAAGTTTGATGAGGCATCGTGGAAAACCAATGAAGGAATGATGCATATTCACCCTCTTCTTTTTTCATCATGTGGTATTAAACCAAATTTTGAGGATTATATTTCATAAGGGGGAGAATATGAAACTAGGTCTTTAAAATATATTTTAACATTTTTAATTAAATAAATAATGTAATTTTTTTATAGAAAAATATATTACTTATATTTCAAGTTTATATTTTATTTTTAATTTATTTTATTAGATACTATGTAATTTATTCTTAATATATGATTATTACAATAATAAAATCAATTTGTATCCATTATTAAATTATTTTATTCAATTCTATCCTCCAATATTTTATAGGTTTTTAGAAAAATAAATATCTGTATTTGGATATTATTTTTTTAGGAATGTATTTCTTCCATATATTCTCTTTACCCGCTAAAAAGTGTTTCTTATGTGGCTATGTATTGAAGAAGTTATGGTTGAATCATTGTTGAAAATAATTCTATTCATACAAACTATCCCAATTCAATATATTGAATGTCTAAACGTTTTTGGATACATTAATTATATATAATTGTAATGTGGTATTCTTTGGTCTTTCTCCCCTATATCTTCCTCATCCACCGTCAAAATTTTAACCTCTTACAAGATGTTTTGTATGAGTCATGGTAAAATAATTGACGTAAATATTTCCATCATGGTAGATTCATTAAATATGGATGAATTTAATTCACACATGATTTTGAAAATCAAAAATTATAATGAGATACTCTCCTAGTTGGATGAAATGATAAAAATAAATTCATCTAAAATCTTTCAAAATTTCATTCCAATACAATAATGGGGGAAATTTTTTTGATTGAAATATTATAGTGGGACCAATCTAGTCAGATACAAATCAGTATTGAATTCATGGACAATTATTTCCCCTCAAAATGTGTATACAACATTAATTCTATAAATAATATATATATATATTGTTGTAAAGTCCACAAAAAATTCAAATGTGGTAAAAATAAAATTTTAGCATAAAAAACTAAATTATAATTGAAAGGGAAAAAACTAGAATTTCATTTCAATTTTCAAATTTAATAATCATTATTCTTGATTAATATGTATTTAAGAAATAACATAAACTTTAATGGGTGATTTATGTATTGGATGAAATTAACCATCCTTTACAACACTAGTTTTCACCCAAAAATTTAGGAATTAATGACACCCAAAAGTGGTTAGCATTAATGAAAAAATTATCATTATTTAAACCTTTAACATAACAAATAATAAATTATAGTTACCCACACCTTATTCCAATTAAATCAAACCCAATTCAATGTTATCTCATTATAAACCTCTCTAGAAGTCTCTTCCATTTCAAAATCTTCAATATTTAATAGTTTTGTTAGTTAGAAGGTTCATCTCTAAGATTAGAAGCTCAAGAGATGTAAGGGTTTCCCCAATCCTCCCCTTTAATTTTCAATTGAAATTTATTTACGATATTTTATTTTAAGATTACTTTTCATATAAATAATTAATTTTAATTCCATTTAATTATCATCCATTTAAATTATCCCAAATGATATATTACTTACTCTATCCCATTATAGCCTTTGTTTAAGATGTTATAATGATAGAACCATCCCATAAATAAAAAAATATACTAAAATATTTGTGATGTAATGTCTGTTTTGTTTTATGATAAAATAAATCCCTTTATATATAGTACAAGTGGGTGTGGCTCTAATAGAGTTTTACCTATGGGAAATCACCCTAAAAATGATGCATTTAGATTTGAATCGATCGTCACCCAGTATACGATAATATTCTTTTATCCATAATTGGTTTAATACTACCAGGATATATTCTGGGATGATCTAAATGATACTTACATGAAATTATAAGGTATTTATACATCATTTCATTGGTATCCTACCTTGTAATATTCATATATCATTAATGATTCTTGGATTGTGGGAAAATAATTTCATTCCAAATAATTCTTTCTTCTATAAGGGAAAATCTTGTATGACATTACTAATTTAGAAATTGTTCTTAGTATCTATATTGTTATTTCCTTGAACATTAATCCATGGGATATTTTTATATGTGATGGAATGTATTGGACTATTATGCGATAGGTGGGTCCTATAATTATATATCCTCTTAGTGCATTGGTAGGTCACATGAGACAATAAAGAGAGGGTAATGGGAGTGTCCTTAACCATTATATAAGATTTCTTGGCATAAGGATTTGATGGTATATTTAATATTTCCATTTTTATTCCTTCCCATATCTATTTTATGAGTTATTTTTTTCTAGGAATTTATTTATTTTTAAGTTGTCTATGGAGTTATTTTTTATTTAAATGTATTTTGATATGGAATAACTCTGTTTACTTATTAATTTTATAATATATTATTTGTAATTACTTCCATTTTATGCTACCCCTAGCTAAGATCCTGATCCCACCCCTTTATATTGTTTTAGTTTTCCCTCAAGAAACCAAAAATATTACTCTGTATGATAAAAGGGTCTCAATATAAATAATAATGTTTTCATGTTTTTAGATTATGTATTCTTATTTTTCAATGTAATATAAAAATTATTTTATATCTAGTTTATATAAGGATATCAAACTATTGGATCCTATATATTTGTACTATTTTAATAAAATAAACACTGTCTCTAAGGTACTAGAGCTAGGGTTGTAATAGTTGGTGGAATTTTTATATAATAATCGGTTCCATTCAGGCATAAAAATAGTTCTATATAAGGCCTTTCATGAGAAAATATGTCATTCTCTAAACTCCTAGGATGAGTTTGAAAATAGGAAGATAGCCGGTCCAAAGCTTGTTAAGGAGACAACTGATAAGGTGAGGAATATTTAGAATCATATCAATATAGATCAGAGGAGATAAAAAAGGTTTATTGATAACTGATGGAAGGAATTTTAATTCCATGAAGGTGATCACATCTTCTTGAAAGTAACATCATGGAAAGAGGTTACATGGTTTGGGAATACAGTAGAGTTAGGTCCAAGGTACATCAACCAATTTGAGATCCTAGAGAGAATTAGAGTTGTATCAATTCATTTGTCCTTTCCACAAAAATTCTTTAATGTTACTAGAGTCTTCCATATATTGATGATAAGGAAATATATGCTAGACACAACTAATGTACTCCCCATAGTTAGGATAGATATTGAACATGATTTGTCTTATATTGAGATGCATGTTGGGATCTCACCACTAGAAAGAAAGTATTAAGGAATAAGACAATAAACCTAATGAAGGTTTTTTGGGGAAATCACATGCTAGAAGATGAAATATGGAAACCTGAATAAGTAATGATGTAGAATTACCCTCTTTTGTTTTAAATATGCAATAAAAAACTAAATTTAGAAGATTAAATTTCATAAAGGGGGAATATTTTAATAACCCGGTTCCTTAAAATATATTTTAATGTTTTTAATTTAAGAAATAATATTAATTTTACATTTAAAACAATATTATTTTTATTACAAATTTATATTTTATTTCTCATTTATTTTATTAGATTCTAAGTAATTTATTTGGAACCTATACATTAATAAAATTAATTCTTTTCCACTAATAAAATATTTTATTTGATTCTATAATCTTGAAGTTAAAGAATATTTTGAAATATATCTGGTTGAATCTGGATAAGTTTACTTTAGGAAGTGTGTTATTTCATATCCTCTCTTTTCATCTGAAAAATCTCATCTTTTTTGGCCATGTATTATATAATTTGTGGACAAATAATTATAGAAAATAACAGTCTCTAGACAAAATTTATAACTTCACTATATTTAATGTCCATGAATTTTTTGATACCTTGATGGAAAAATATTAGATGGTGTTCTTATTTGGAATTTCTACACTATTTCCTTTGAAATCCTAAAAAAAATTCCAACCTCTTAAATGTTGTTTTGTAGGGATTATTTTCAAATAATTTATGAAAATATTTCTGGCCAAGAAGATTTATTGAATCTAGATGCATTGACATCACACATGATTTTGACCATGATAAAGTTCAAATAATATGTTCGAAAAGTTATATTAAATTATAAAAATAAATTCATTTTATATATATCAATATTTAAGGCCAATACAATAATGTGGGAAATGTTATGTTAGAATTACTGTGGTGGGACCCATCTAGTTTGATCCTCATCAACATTAACTTCATGAACACTTATCATCCCTGAAAAATATGGATGCCTTTTTCAATATATAAATGAAAAATGTAGATATATTAGTTTATAGTCAACATAAATAATTATAAAGTACTTGGAATAATTTTTTTGAAGAAAAATACTAAAGTGAAATTGAAAAGGAAAAAAATGGAATTCCCATGAAAATTTAAAATTTATTAATCATTATTCATGATCAAAATTTATTTAAGAATTTAAATATAGTTTAATGGGTGTTTTATGTATTTTATGGAATTATCCATCCTTTAAAACATTAATTTTCAACCAAAACCTTTGTAATCATTACTAACCAAAATTGGTTTGACTTAATGTAAAAATAATCGTTATTTAAACCCTTACCACCACCCCTATTCAAGTCAAACATACCCACCCCTTTTAACATTATACCACTCCCAATTAAATGTTATCTCATCATTTAGATGACAAGGAGTCTGTTAAATTGTTATCTCTTTGATATTGAATAGCCTTGTTGGTCCTAAGGTTCGTCTTTATGCTAAGAAACTCAAGAGAGGTAAGGGTTGCTCTAATCCTCTCCTATAATTTTCAATTCAAATTACTTTGTTATATTTCCTTTTAAGATTTATTTTCATTTATTGAAATACATTTAATTTTATTCTCTTACCATCCAATTTAATTATTCCAAATGAGATTTTACTTCCTCTCTCTCATTATATAATTTTTTAAAGCTATTTTTATGCTAGAACTATCTCATAACCATAAAAACATCCTAAAATTTTGGTGATGTAATGTGTGTTATTTTACAAGTAAATGAATCCTATTATAAATTCTAAAAGTGGGAGTGGCTCTAGAAATGTTGTACCTAGGGATAATAACCCCTAAAAGGATGCATTGGGAGTTGAATCGATTGTCACCTAGTGCATGATAATGACCTTTCTATATATCCGGTTTGACACTCCTAGGGGATATGCTTGAATGATCTACATGATACATACAAAACATTATATAGAATTTATCTATCATTGGATTGGTATCCTACCTTATAAAATTATTATATGATAATTTATTCTTGTGTTGGGAGAAAATAATTTGAAACTATATAATTCTTTCTTCTATATGGGAAAACCTTATATGATATGTCTCATTTAGAAATTATACTAAGTGTATATATTATTATTTCCTTAAACATTGATCCATATAATATTTTTATATGTGATGGAATGAATTGTACTATTATGTGATGAGTGGGACCCATAATTATATAGCCTTTCAGTGCACTGGTATGTCTCATGAGACAAATAAGATAGGTAAATCAGAGCCATTTATATAAGATTTATTAGCACAATGCCTTGATGGTATGGTTAAGATGTCTGGCATTATTCTTTTACCATCACTATATGATAAGTTATTATTATCAAGGCATTTATTTATTTTTATGATATCCATTTATTTATTCATTCTTCCAGTTTTATTGGATATAGCATAAAAAATTTGATTTATTCATTTCATAAGGTATTATTTATAATTATTTCTATTGTATGAAACCCCTTATCGAGAATTTGATTTTACCCCTTTATATTTTTTCTTTCCCCAATGAAATAAAGTAGAGTTGTATTTATGATAAAAGGGAAATAATGATAATAATATTTTTTTTCATGTTTTCAGATGATGTATTCTTATTTTTATCAATGTAATGTAAAACTTATTTATGTATCTAGTTTTTCTATGGATATTAAACTGTTGTAACTTCCATATTTGCACCATTATAATAAATGTTTCACCAGCTCCTTGGTATTGGAGTTAGGGAAGTTACATATCTTTGCAACCTTCCATCCTTAGGTAACTTACCTAGGTTACCCGAGTCATATATTATACCTAAAGACCTATGCATGGAATCTCTTCAATTAATTCAATAACTTATCCCTATGGAAAAATAGTCTACACGATATCCCAATTTACCAACATTGCAAAATATCACTGAACACAAACCTAGGAGGCCTAATGTCATCCTATATCTCTCTTTCTCTCTCTTGAACCCATGTAATATGAAAGCATGTACACAATTGAATAAAAAATCATATAAAATTGTATCATAGGAGACCCCTACCTAGATACTAGGGTTAAACATTCACCAATTCTATGCACTACCTCGAACGATCCCATCCATGCCTCGTCTATGCTCGGACCACTGCCCGAGCTCCTATCTCACGCATTTACACAAAAATAATTAATTATAATTAATTATCTAATTTCATACAAGGAGGATTATTTTTTAATATTTGTACTGAGAAATTTAGGCTACATAATTTACCATAGAATCAGTGACATGGCCCTAACTTATGAAACATAAGTTAAGTTTGAGTAGAAACGTATCTTCATCCCAAAAAGCAGCGAATGAGATTTCCACATATCTCATGACTACTGATTCACCAAGGAATTTAGAATCACAAAAATTGTTAACCATTCAGGTGATGTGGTGGTGAGAACCTCCTTTTAGTATTACGCTTTGGATTTCATAAATTTTTGATGAAGAGGGAATCGAATCTTTAAAACCCATTTTTAAGGTTCTCTTGGGAACCTTTTGTCCAAAGAGAACTCCTATTACAAGGTAAAACATGTAACCAAAGAAATATCTCATTCTACATGTTTCAATTTAATTAATCAAGGAGACAAAGGGGACTAATGGATCAAAATATATGGCTATTTGATGTTGAGTATTTGTTAAGAATAAATACAAGTATATACTCTGGGTTACACACCCCAGTCCCATACACTGAGGTCTCCTTTTACCAATTTTTTCCTAGATCATTTACCCAACTACTATATTTTCCTAGGTACACATGAATAGGTTTTCATGCCCAATTTTATTTTCATAGGAATTCATGCCTACGTTAGCATGTCCCTATTGAGCATCAAGATCACCTCTGCGAACTGCATTCCACACTCATCCATTTCACTCACTAGTTTTCTATAGTCTATAAATAGAATACCTCAACTTCAATTTTAAATAAAAATGGATATGAACCCCTAATAAATATAAAGGTTATAGATAACTTTGATATTTTCATTATAGATCCCTCACATCAGGGAACCATGCCCCTTAGTCATCCCAAGGATGAGACACTAGGGAACCATGTGCCCTGGTCATCCTCGGAGGGACCAGCTCAGGGAAAAACACTTGATAATCCATGATATTTTTAATTTAAGCCATAAAAAACACTAAATATTAAGATAAAAATTTGTATTATAGGATTTTTTTAGTTGATACATGCCCGATACTCAACTATGGTGAATGACTAGGGTGAACCTCATTGCCCAGTTTCACTATAAAGACCCTTCATCATAACCCTTCAACTAAAGAGAAACAATACCACTTCTCCCTACCCCCAATTAGAGTGAAGCTCCACCACTTCACCAAGACATACATTAGGGTGAACCCTTTACCTAGATATTGATACTTGTGTTCCCATTTAACTAGTTCTTTATACATGGTAAACCTATCACCCAAGTCTCCATACATCAACACCAATTTTCCTAGGACTCCTAGGGAAAACTATTCTCCCTTATCCCATATTACGGTGCCACTTCACCTTAGTTACCAAACTAGGGAACGAAATTTACATAGTCTCATACATGATCACCCAATTTATTCAAGATATTACTCAAATTAAGATGAAATATTTTCAGTCTTACTTCCTTATATAGATACCATTAGATTGATAGTAGACTACCACTATATGGTCCTAATACTAGGTGTAAGACCCAAATATACCTCAAAGGGTAAAATTAATATGTAATAACTACACAAACACCTTCATTAAAGGAAATCTTCTTAGTTTTATTTGAAAACTTGAGTTGATATAATCCTCTAAATTTTCTTAAATTACTAGAGTTTATATGCCTCTCACTACTCCCAAAATATGGCTTCACATAACCCACAGATTAGACCAGGTATATCTGGATAGATCATGCATAATACTTGCTTAGTATTCTAATATTTCCCCTTTTATGACATAAACATTATATATTGGCCTCCTAATAAGTTTAAACCCTAACCGGTCCTACTTTCCTCTGAGTCACTAAACTGGTCAAAAGTCCTTGGGATTCCTAAAGAGTAATACCCCTTCAATCCCATTTTTATGAATAACCTACCTTTATCACTTATTTCTCACACCGATCATAACTCATGTTGGAATCAATATTTTATTTGATTGTCTTGTTAGAATGATTAAGACATAAAAACTTATATCCTTACTAAATAATGATAAATTTCATAGAATGTTAAGGTCACATGACCTTAAACTGTGTTACTTGAAATATGTGAGATTTAATTCTTATTTACCAAGATATGTAGGATGTCACTCTAAGGTTCAATCCCAACATCCTCAAACATACCTTTTCTCTTATGCGGTCAGAATAAGATGACCTATTAAAATATTGAGTCAAGATACACCTCTTGGTTCCCTTATATACATCTTGAGTTGAGATTATCCTTTTGGTTTCCAAAATACCTTGAGTCAAAATACTCTTCTTTATTTCCCAGCATTTGGGATTCCAACTATGTGTAATCGCCAACCTTAACCAACTACCTCTTATGTGACGAGTATATGGATCCCTTATGATGAGCATGGGATTGATAAAATCTTCCTTAGGTGATGATTCTGAGGTGATGGTGATCAGCCTTCCCAAGGTGATGATCCTAGGACCAACTATGTGAAATGTATAAGACCTATTTATGTTGATGATCCTATGTTGAATCATCCTCATATATTTATGAGTTAAGGATGATATATTATCCCCATGTGATGATCATGAGGTGTCATCATTGCCTGACATGAGGAAGATAAGATGGGAAACCTTATTAGGTGTAAGAACCACCTATACCATATCATGTTTAGTTAATAATAAATAGGACGATTACGAAAGGGATAGTCATGCTGGAGTCTCACACCAAACATTAATTAACTTCATTTTCCTTGTGTTCTATTCTGTCTGACATTAAAATGATTCAAAGTGGTCCTCATCACATGAAATTAAAAGGTAAGATGTGTCCCATTAAGTGGCATAGAACTATGTAAGTCCTAATTCTCTTCATTGGGATACATATTCGTCCCCCTTTATGGGCCTGATCCCAACTCCATAACTCCTACCATGGATGATGATAAACTCCATAGTGTCCAATTGTTCTACTAAACCCGAGCATCACTAATTAATTGGAGAAGGATGGATAACATATGATATATAAATATTTTCACATACCCCCATGGTATTGATAAAATATTTGGCACCTGGATAACTAGTCCTATGCTAGGATTTAGCAAGGTTTCATAAACATATTCTAAATCTATAAGAGAGTCCAAAAGTAGGAAATAATTCCCCCTAAAAGGGTGTAGATGGTCCCGACCACCCAACCTCTTGACCAATATGCATTCCAAAAATTCACTAGGCAAAAGAACCTGGTGAACATCTACCTTTGGAAAATAGAACAACCATAATGTTCTCGTTGAAACTTCATTGTTGAGGGAGTCATCATAGTTTCTATTGAAAACAAAATAGTCAATTTGATGTGAGTCCTTTTACTCTTAAAGTGATAGATCAACCAGGTAATCTTATTTGTAATACTGCAATGAAGGTTTTTTTTGTTTGTGTCTCCTTCTCAGGACCTTCATGACTCCCTAAAATCTAAATGGAATTACCAAATTCTATATTGAGCATCAAGCTCAATGGAAAAGCTGTTAACACCCACTGGACACCCCGAGTCGTTGCACCCAACCAGTTAACATGTTAATCATATAACTTTTTATCCATTAAGACTATGACCTCATGGACCAGAATTCCACTAGAACAATACAAATTTACAATATACAACATTGGACATTATCAGTTCTAGAAAATAGTGTTGATAAAGGCATCCTTTATCAGTTCTAAAAAAACCTGATAAAGACCCCCCATTTATTAAAGACTTCCACCTTACATTCCCAACTAGAATTATCTAGGTTTTAAATGGTATTTATTATGTCCCTTAAGTTTCCCAAAAATATTATATCTATATCTAGACTTGATACATATGGATTTATTTAGAAGTTCATAAATTATTTTTCCTTATTTTATAAAGGTATCATTTTTTATGTAAAGACACATTTAAATAACAGTGTTTATGTGTTGGATTACCCAGACCGACTAATGGAAATTGATAACAAAACTGCTTCACATGACTCATACAACACCCAACTATGGAATCACCGACAAGGTTATGTAAATGAAAAGTGCTTGACTAAATAATTTCAAGATGGATATTTATATTATTTTTAACTAAGACCACTTGGTTTCCGTCTTGTATGTTTATAAGGTAGAATGACCCAATCTCCATTTAATGAAAAAAGTGAATGCTCCAAAGATAAAAATGAAAAAATTACAAAATTATTTAAAATCTTTTTAATGAAACAATTATTCATAGAAATGAATAAATTATTTATTTTTATATATATTAATAATAAGTAGTAATAAATAATAGATATTAAATATAAATATATACAATGAATAAAATGTAATAATTAAAACATTATTAATGTTGTATTTATTTTTAAGGGGGTTTATACATAATTATTCATTAATATATTTAATATAGAAATATATTCATATATATTTCTCTCTATATATAATTATATATAATATTTACTAAAATATGATTTATATAATACCAAATATTTATTCTTGCATTAAATAATTCATATATTTTGTGAAAAATGATTTATAATTAAAAATTAATATTAATTAAAAATATTGACTATTTGTATCGAGTAATGGAAATTTAGTTGAATGTCATTTTTTTATTTCAATTTAACATATATCAAATGTGCGTTTCATTGATTTCACATATACATATACATATACGCAATTAATACATTTTTATATAAAACATCCACACATAATATTTATGTAATTTATTCGATTTATAATGTTTATTTGTTAATTATATTTATTAACATAATATAATTATTATATATTATGTTTCTAATTGGTTAATTTTATCATTTTTTATATTTTTGTTGAATATATACTATTTTTTAATTTTTAATATTTTATGAATATATTCAATATTATTATTTTTTATTTCATTAATAAATACTACATAATATATAATGTCTATTTTCACACAAACAAATATTTATGCAATTAATGAAATCTTATATAGAAACACATACACCTAATATTTATGTAATTTATTCAAATTTTAATATTCATCTTAGAGTTTCATTTAACGAGATTATATATTTAATATATTTTTTAATCATAAAATTTTATTTATTTATTTATAATATTATTTCAAGTAGTATTATATATTCAACATGTATTCATCTTCATTTCAATATATATCCATATTTATATATAATTAATTAAATTAATCAAACTTATCCTTTTTTAAATATTATTAAAGTGCACTCAATTTTAATTCTACATTTTTTTTTCATTTTTAGCATCCATGCATTGAAGATTATATATCCAATAATAATATTAAATATATATTTTTAAATAAATATTTATGAATAAATATATTAAAAAACTTATATTTACTATATTTATAATTGAAAATAAATAAATAATTTTTTTGAAAGTTATTATGTAATTATAAATAAATATTTATATATTTAAATATTTATAAAATTCTAATAAATTTATATAAATAATGAATATGTTTACTATATTTATATTTATATATTTATTATATATTTATCTTTATAATATTATAATAAATATATTGAAATAATGAATATATTTACTATATTTATATTTATATTTAAAGATATTTTTTATATATCTAAATAATTATATAAATATACATAATTACATAAATATATTTATAACTATAAATAAATAATTATAAATATATTTAAAAATACATTTGTTTTTAATTATATATTTACCATATTTATAAAATTATATATTTATAGTTATAAATAAATAAATATTATTTTTTAGAAAAAGTATTTATATAATTTTAAAGAACTGATTATATTTTTAAATAATTATTAATTTATAATAAACATATTTAAATAATGAATGTATTTAATATATTTATTTTTATATTTTTATATATTTATTAAATATATATTTATAATGATATAAATATATATAATGATAGAAATATATTTAAAATTATTAAATTATAATAAATATATTTAAATAATGAATATATTTATTAAAATTAAAATTTAGTTTATATATATTTTTTAATCATATAAATATTTATATAAATATATATATAAATATATATAATGATATAAATATATTTATAATTATAAATATTTTTATTTTTAAATCTATTTTTATTATATTTATAAAATCATTTATTTATAATTACAAATAAATAGATATTTTTTTTTAAAAATATTATTTATATAATTCTAAATAAATAATTATAAAATTATAAGAAATATATTTATAATTGTATAAATAAATTTAATTATATAAATACATTTATAATTTTATACAAATATTTATAAATATATTTATTTATAATTATAATTATACACAAAATATCAGAACTTGTTTAGCACGGACGAAGATGTGTATTTATCAATGCTTAAAAAAATGATAAAATATATCTTGATTATCCTTGAAACTTTATCCTTGATAAAGATGGATTTTATCAACTTTTCTTTATCTTTGATAACAAGGATTTTTATCAATTCTTATTATTTTAGCACTAATAAATCCCCTATTTATCAACAATTTTTGGAAGCACTGATAAAACCATATCTGATCTTTTAAAAACAACCCTAACCGTAGTGATATCATGCCTTCCAAGCTCTCACGGAAGTCTAGTGATGCCCCACTCCCCCTCGACCATCTATCGAATGAATCGAGCCTCAAATATAAGGTATGTTATTTTTTCTTCTCCTATCTGATTACTTGCACTACTACAAAACATGTATTTTATCACACTAAAATTGGAAAGTGCTTACTACCCAAGAAAAATTAAAATCCCTAGGCGTTTATCAATGTTTTTAGAAGCACCGATAAAATGTGCCTTTATTTGTGATTTTTTAAGTACTAAAAAAGGACCCCATTAATCAACACCAAAAAAGAAATTATAAAGACATATACTGTAGTGTGCTGTTAAATTTATAGCACACAACATCACCAAAAAGCAGGTAAAAATACACCATAAATATCACCCAAAACAGGTACAAATATAGATTTTAAATGAAATAAAATTGACAATGCTAATACAAGAAAAAGCACTATATTATAGGCATTTAAAACAATGTTTTATAAAATTACATGAGTAAGTACAAATTATCACATGCATTTAAGAACATCATTGTTTGTCTATCTTTGGCCCCAGACCCCCACTCATGCAATTTCTGAAAAAAACACCCCTGCTCGAGAAAAATAATGTAGCTATATAAGAAAATTATTATTATGTTAGAAATACTATAGATAATTAAATTAAATATAAACTGTTAATTTTGAACTAAATTTTGAGTCATACCAGGAATATTGTGTATTAAATTGAGTTGCGTCTGATTCTTTCACATCAAAGAATTTTTTGTTTATCTTCAAGAATTATCTATATAAAAATTCACTAAATAAGAATAAGATAAAAATGATAAGGAAATTAATTAATAAATAGAATATAGAATGATGAGAAAAAACTCTAGGCTGGTTTGATCAGTTTTGGTGTTGTGATGCATGATTTAAACTAAAATGACATTTATATTTTGAAAACACTCACATTAGTTAATAACCCTCACACAATGAATCAGATTGAGGTTTTCATCTTTACCAAATGTCTCAAATAAAATCAGGATCATTCTCTTAAAGTATCAAAACAATCTGAATGTGTTTCCTCGATTTTGAGTATGTCACTTGTGTTTTTTTACCAAAATTTCATTTTAAACTGGAAACATGCACTTTGAGTCATGCCGGCCACATCGTGTGTCAGTTTTATATGAGACTAAATCATACACATCATAAATGACCCCTGAATCATTTTACTAAATTATAAATACAACCCAAGCATGTTTTCTTGATTTTCAGTGAGAGACACTTTTTGAACGAAAATGTCAATTTTAAACTAATAACAAACACATTGAGTGATACTTGAAATATAGTGTATCATATTGAGGTGAAAATAATTCCTACACATAAAAAATGAGTTATGGATCATTTTCCTAGAGTATCCAAATGCCATGTATTTGTTTTCTTGGTTTTTTGTATGTCACTTGTCTTTTTTACTAAAATTAATGTCAATTTTATATTGAAACACTCACTTGGAGTCATATCCATCGCACAATGCATCATATTGAGGTTAAGTTAATTTCTACATGTCAAAAATGACTTATGGATTGTTTTTCTAAAGTATAAAAACAATGAAAATGTGTTTTATTGGTTTTAAGTATGCCACTCATATTTTTTTACTAAAATTCCATTTTAAACTCAAAACCCACACTTTGAGTCATATCAATCACATCGTGTTTGAAAAGGGACTGATTTTTTCACATAAAAAAGAATTATGAATCATTAATCTAAATTATCAAGATAATCCAAGTGTAGTTTCTTGGTTTTTTAGTGAGTGAGAGTTTTTGAACTAAAATGTCAATTTTAAACTCATAGCGGAGACATTGAGTCATACTAGGAACATCAAGTATCATATCGAGATTTGGATGATTTATATATATTAATTATGACTTATATATCATTTTACTAAAGTATCAAAACAATAAGTATGCATTTTATTGGTTTTTAGAAAGACAATTTTCTTTTTTTTTTATGAAAATTAATGTCAATTTTAAATAATAATACACACTTGGAGTCATATCGGTCACCCCTTACGTCATATTAAGGCGTGAATGATTTATACATGTCCCAAATGACTTATGGCTTGTTTTTCTAAAGTATAAAAATAATCTAAATGTGTTTTATTGGTTTTTAGTATTCCTCTTTCCTTTTTTATCTAAAATTAATGTCAATTTTAAATAAAAAGAGACACATGGAGTCATACCGATCACACCATGTGTTTTATTGAGGTTTGGTTAATTAATACATGTAAAAAATGACTTATGGATCGTTTTTATAAAGTATAAAAACAATCCGACAGTGTTTTCTTGGTTTTGAATATGCGACTTATCTTTTTTACTAAAATTCATTTTAATTTGAAATCATACCCTTTGAATTATATCAGTAAAATCTTATATTAGATTGAATTTTGGATAATTCCAACACATTCCAAGTTCCTTATAGATAATTTTATTAAATAATGAAGACAATCTAAATGTGTTTTCCCACTTTTGAGTTTGTCACTTAAATTCTTCCTAAAATTTCATTTTAAACAACAAACATGCACTTTGAGTCATAACCATCACATCTTGTGTCAGTTTGACTTGATAATGATTCATACATATAAATAATGTCTTATTAATATTTCGCATAAATTATCAAGATAATATGACCATATTTTCTTGGTTTTCAGTGAGAAACACTTTTTGTACTAAAATGTCAATTTTAAACTGGTAATGGACACTCTGAGTCATAATGGGAAAATCATATATCATATTTGTGTTAGGTTGACTACAAAATATCAAATATTACTTTTGGAACATTTTTAAAGTATCAAAACAATACGACTATTTTCTCTTCATTTTGAGTATGTTAGTTTCATTTTTTTATTAAAATTAATCACAATTTTAAATAAAAAGACACACTTATAGTCATAATGATCATTCATGGTGGTCTCCTCCTACTGGACTGTTGGAAGCGATGGTAATTTTTTCGTTGATCTATGGAACCCTGACATGGTGATGGGTTCTCTGACTCATCCTCTTTTCTTCATTTTCAATTTTGGTTTTGCCTGCTGCTGCTTTTTCGCTTTCTACGTTTGGGGGTGGGACTTCTTTGGTTGAATATGCTCTAGGTTTCTCGGATTTGTGTTGTGCGATGGTTGGAAATGCTTCTTCCTGGCTTGTTGGATTTCATATTTGTAGTCTTGATCGATTTGATTCTGATCTTTTGGGAAGATCTCGTGATGGTTTGCAGTGGGAAGAACTCGTGATGGTAGTAGAAACTATGATGTTGATGAAGCTCCTCTGGTTTAGGGGTAGAGTTTTTTATGGGGAATATGGATGGTTATTCTGGTTTTGGCTTAATGATCTTCCTTTTCTAGTTATGGATTCATTGCTCACAATAGATTTTGGTGTGGTTGAATTGATTTTGGTCTACAGAGTGTTGAATGGCTCGTGGTTGCGCTGTGGTGTTTGCGGAGTAGGGTGAAGCATCCAGACATCCTGGTCTTCGTCATTATAGTTTCTTCGACACCTTTTGTGGATGTCCTTAGGGTCATCTCACATCGTTGGATGGTTTGGGCAAACTCCGACTGGAGTCCGCCGACAGGTTTGTGGGTTCAGGCTGGTGTCGACGGTCACACATGTGGGCGCTCGAGGAGACTGGTTCTGTGGTTTGTATTGCTTTTCTGATGTTCGTGATTCCTGGATTGTGGTGCCTCGACCTTCTCTTAACGACTTCGACTCCAGCTATGAAGTTTTATCAGTTTTAATGTTTTAATTGATTGTGCATCCATTGTGCTTGAATGTCGTTTATTGTGAAGGCTTGTATTGTTTTATGTGGAGAAGTGGGGAAGTGGGGAAGTGGTGAAGTTGTGATGTGGTGAAATGGTGTAGTCTTGTATGGTTTAT
The DNA here is from genome assembly GCA_963277665.1 of Viscum album. NCBI lineage: Eukaryota > Viridiplantae > Streptophyta > Magnoliopsida > Santalales > Viscaceae > Viscum > Viscum album. The sequence continues at coordinate 905,113,548 of OY728151.1, forward strand.
CAGTTTTCCCTAAAAATTGATTTCATAATAATAAAAAAACTATTTTCAGTTTGTAAAAACAATACAAAGGCATTTTATTCTTTTCAAGTATGTCACTTGTGTTTTTTAAAAAAAAAATATCATTTTAAACTATAAAAATAAACTTTGAGTCATACCAGTCACCCCCTATGTCAATTTTATGTGACACTAATTCTTACAGATCAAAAATGACATATTTACCATTTCTCTAAATTAGCATGACAATCTAAGAATGTTTTCTTGGTTTTTAGTGAGTGTCACTTTTTGAACTAAAACACCAATTATAAACTGATAAGAGTCACTTTGAGTCATACCAAGCACATTTTTAATTGAATTGAGGAGAAAATTATTCCTACACATCAAAAATTATTTATGGATTGTTTTAGTAAAGTATTAAAACACTCTGAATTCATTTTCTTAGTTTTGAGTATGTCACTTGCCTTTTTTACAATATTTAATGTTAATTTTAACTAAAAAGACATCATTGGATTCATAATGGTAACACTATTCATCAAATTGAGGTTCATATGATTCATAAATTTCAAAAATAACTTATTTATCATTCAATGATATAAAACAAGCTTTTGAAAGTGCTTGGAATTATCAGCACTAGCTAAAAGCACTAATAAGCGACCCTTTTATCTATGCTAAAAAAGAACTGATAAATGGGGATGGGGGTCTTTATCAGCGCTATAAAAATGGATGATAATGACCCTCTTTATCAAATATAGTAAAAAAATAACTGATAAAGACCCCCACTTTATCAATGCTATAAAAAATTATAGATGGGGGGGGGGGGGCTTATCAGCTTTGGTAAAAAAGCCTTGATAAAAGGGGGACTTTATCAGTTCTTTTTTACTAGTGCTTGTAAAGGGAAATTTAATAAAAAAATATAAATCATTAAAAATAATATCTTAACATAAAAATATATTTATATTTATATATTTAATATATTTTATTAAATGTGATTTATATAAGGAAAAATATTCATTTACACTTAATATATAAGATATCTTGTGAAAAAAAGATTAAAAAATAATTTAAAAAATAATATCAATTAATAATTTGATTATTATTATCATGTAATAGTAATTTATTAACAAATTTATGATATAAAAAGTCAAAAAATTAATAAACTCTTTATAATAAGTTGAAAATGTGACTTAAACTTCTAACGACCATAGAATTTGATCTGGGTGTTTGTTTGAGTTCTACCACATATCAAATCAAAGTTTGTGATGATATTTAGGCCTTGGTGACCCTAGGAAGCCTAGATCACATTTTTAAATTCCCAAAAGGCTCATAAGGCCTCCAAAACTGAGTTTTAATCAGGGTATCCCAATTTTTTAACATTTGATGGAATTTCAGCCTCATTTAAGGGTGTATTATTGTCTTTTTGTTGGGAGAATTAATTTATTCCCATGGATTATATTCATATTGATATTTATATTATGGTATTTATGTTTTATCATTTTTCAAATTTTACTATAATTTATAATCAAATATATAAAAATATATACATATTTTGTATATATTCACACATAAAAATTTAATTTTTTAGATAAATATGTAAACATATTTACACATGAAATATATTTCTAAGTATATAAATCTTATCAAAAATAAAAAAATAATATCCATTATATTTTAAATAAAAATTTATGAATATATAGACCTATAATATATATATATATATATATTTATGTGTGTTTTGAAAAATAGATATATAGGGTAGTGGAAAAAGAGCCGGAATATGAGGGTGTGGTATCATGTTCGAAACCTACTATAGGCAGGGGCACACACATGATGATAGAATTATGTAATGTTCTGATAGGGGGGAGTACCTGGGCCAGTGGGTGACAAGCAATAATAGGGGGGGATGGGAAGCACTGATAAAAGGTGGGGTGGTAAGAAGGTTCCAAAAAAATTTATCCCCCTTTATCAGCACTTAAAATAAGTACTTATAAAGGGGGAATTAACGGTGATTTTTTATGATCCCTATTAAAGACAACCCTTAAACATCACTTTCATTATCAGTGATTCTATAATACTGATTAATCTATTTTACTATCATTGTTAAAGGCCCTATTTGTGCTAGTAGTTGTACTAATGTATCAAAAAAATTTGAATGATTTTTCTTTGTTTTGAGTTTATCATTTTTTTTTACTAAAATGTCATTTTAAACCTCAAACACATACTTTGAGTTATAATTTTCACATCATGTACAATTTAACGTGAGACTGATTCCTACGCATCACAAATTAATTATGAATTATTTTCCAAAATTATCAAGATAATCTAAGTCTTTTTTCTTGGATTTAAGTGGGTGATAGTTTCTAAACTAAAATTTTATTTTTAAACTAACAAGAGACACTTTGAGTCATACTGGGCACATCATGTATCATATTAAGGTGTAGATGATTCCCACACATCACAAATGACTTATGGATCATTTTTAGAAGTATCAAAATAGTCTCAATATGTTTACTTGGTTTTGAGTGTGTCATTTTTCTATTTTACTAAAATGATAATTTTAAATAAAAAGATACATTTAGAGTCATATTGTCCACACTGTTCCTCGAATTGAGGTGTTTCTAATTCCTACATGTCATAAATGACTTATGGATTATTTTTATACAGTATCAAAATAATATTAATGTTTTTGTTTGGTTTTGATTATGTGATATATGTTTTTTACTAAAATCTAAATTATAAACTAAAAAACATACAGTCCGAGTCATATCAAGAACACTTTGCATCTGATTAAGGTGAGGCTAATTGAGTATGATATATTTGTTTTTATTTCATTAATATGAAAAAATAATAAAATAAATAGAATGTTCTATTCTGATTGAATAGGAAACCTACCTAAAACCCTTCATGTTTCAGGCAACCTGGGGTTTCCTTTTCCATAAAAATGGAACATTTTCTTTCATTTCTTCATGAACTCTATGAAAATTTACAAAATAAGTATTAGATAAAAAATATGATGAAATTTACTAAAAAAGTATATAAAATGATGAGAAAATAAACTAAAAAAAAATTTGTTCTTGTTATATATAATTAGACCAAAACACAATTATTCTTGATCATATGAAACTAAAATCCAAGGAATTTTGTCTATATTACAAGAACCTATAAGAAAAAACAGTGGAACATATAATATGAAATTAAACTTCCACCATTGGTCCTTACCACATGACCTTAAACTGTATGAAATACCGTCCTACATAAATGATGATTAAATATATGATAATTTTTTTATTAATGTCTCTAAACTATAAATATCATCATAAAGGATTGTTTTTTCACACTAAATTTTCTACATTAACCTTTTTATCCCCTTTGTCATCGCTTAAAATTATAACACTTGTTTTTCAAATATAATTGGCATTTATAGTCCCATTTTTTGAAACTATGATTCCAAACTATAACATTTTCGATTCACCCAAAATGGATATTTATGAGATAGTTTAGAAGCTCAATCACAACAATAAGATATATTAAACCAGTTTATAATAACATAACATTCACATATTAAAAGAAATTCCCATAAAGACTTTTATCCTTTTGGATTGGTTTAAAACTCATATATAAACATTTTCCTTCTTATCTACTACAAAAAAACTAACATAACAAATTATATATTCATAGAATATACTAAAAATTAATGTATCTTTTTGTTAATTCCTATAAAACATTAACTATTAGTGTAAAAATATTAGCGTTCATTAATTGAATTAAAATAAATATTTACATTTGAGTTTTTATGGAACATAATAAACTATATCTTTCCCTTTCACCATTATATAGAGTACAAAATCCATGATAAACCTTCTACCTTCTTTGATGGAAGAAAATTCAGTGTGACCCATTATGTATTTTTAGAAGACACAAAACTCCATTATAAATTGTTTACCACTTTTTGATAGTATTAAACATAAATATGGCCCTTTATAGCATCTATATGACAATAAAATATATTTTATCCATTAATTATTCCTATATTGTGCTATATATTAGTATATTTTTTCAATATTATGGGTGATGATAAACTCTAACATAACATCATCTTTATTTTTTCTTCCAAATGGGAACATACCAATTATCATGTATTTTTTTATTGATAATAATGATGAGTGTTTTATCAAAGATCTTGTGAACATGGATCATTTTACGTAACGAATGTGCACATGAATATTAGTGAAGAACTAGTAGAAACAAGTTTTGATGGTGGGAAAGTGAACAAGTATCTTTATTCATAATAAGAATAGGTTAAAAACCTCTAATAATGTAATTATTGTGATATTATATGTGATATTATGGTGGGATGATTTAATTTCACATCATGTTAGTTAAAAAGAATCAGTATTAATTAATACCTTTCACTAAAGTAAACTTGAAGTGTTACTTGTATGAATTTCACTAGTATTTTTGATATCATATCATGCATCAAATTGATGATCAAAAGAGCCTAAATAATTCCACCACCCACAAAAGTGAAACTACTATATTGTTCTTTTATTTTTTTCATTTACCACTACCCATTATAGAACCATATAGAGGTAATTAGTATAATTTAATTCTAAAACTGATAAGGAAATTAAATAAAAAATTATATAAAGTGTTGAGAAAATTAACTGAATAAGAAATAGGAAGTCACCTATTCATGATGTATGTATAAATTATGAAACCGTGTTTTTTTGTCATTTATAAACAAATTTATTTCCTACATTATACTTATCCTTGAGAAACATATCAAGAGTAATATATAAAAAGTATTATTCTAATGCTCAGACCAAAAATAAATTTCAATGGTCATAGACCATACTAGATTACAAACCTAGAAGTTAATCACCTAAATATGTTTTCAAAAAGCTTTACAACACCATGTATGTTTCCCACAAATCTCTAAAAAATTTACTTATTCTTTTGAGTATATAGGTTTTTGTAAATCTTGGCACTATCAAGAAATTATAGAAAAACAAACGATTAAGAGGTAATTTTAATGAAATTGTAATTACCTTTGGAAATTACCTATTCCAGGATGTTGTTATTTTCATGGTTTATGATCTCTCTCATAAATTTTCAAATATAATATCTACAATAGTTTCAATTATATTACTTTGGACACTGTAAAAACATTGACCAAAATAAATAAATTGTTTTGGAATATGTTTTTATTTTTAAATATTTTTATATATACCTTAATGAATATCCACTCGAAAAAATCTACATGATTTTTTAGTTTTAGTCCGCAACTTCATGCCATGATTTAGCCTATATTTAGCGACTGCCCTATCATAACAAAATTCTTATTAAAACCTAGTCTAATTCATAAAATTTGATAAAATTTGATTTTATTATATTAAAAATTCACAATACACATCATGTGTAGTTTCTTTTCTGGATATCCATGCATTGGATACATAAAATAAATATTTTGGGTATCCAGATTGAATGCGACCAAGATACATTACTTCCAAAAAACAAATAATTAAATAAAAGAATAAAAATATATTTTATTTGATTTTATTGTATAGTTTTACCCATATATTTTTGGCATAAAAAAGCGTCTTTCATCTATTTTTTTCTAAAATTCATTGTATAGATCATCCATGTTATTATAAATTTATTCATTCTCCAAATAAGTTTCTTGTATATAAATGATATAGGGATTAATGAGTCAAAATCATGCTTTACATGGTTTTCCATTTATATAATAGTGATATAAATTCCAGTAGAAAATATTAATAGTTATTAACTTTAATGAATATATTAGATCACTATTTACATAGATTTATTATGGAAATGTACCTTATGTATGTATTCACAGTTGAGACTCCCATACATTCAAACGTGGAGAATTTCATTTATACTCTTGAGACCAACTACATTTGTAATACAGGTCCCAAATATTTTTTATTCATATGTAATGTAATACAAATTTTCATCATTTAATGTGGTTTCTACATAAAGTTGTAATGATAATAAAATTTGATCTGGAACTGGAGGGGAGGAGGTACTCCTAGAAGGTACTTTTGATTTCTTTGATTAATTCCCTATATTTTCTTGATATATCCCACCATTTACCGATCACTTTATACATCTGTAATACCATACCTCACTTCATACATTTTTTCAACAACTGTTATATGTTTTCCATAAGAAAAATTTTGTTAAAGACATACCTCTTGTATATTTATAATATTTGGTGGCCATGCTATAAAAGTTACATTAGTATCATTTTCCATTGTAATATCCAGACCATCCAGTGGAATGGGAAAATTAGTGATCATCTCATGAGCTACCTTAATCCCTACTGTCACATGATATTTTGGGAGTTCTTTGTTGTGTAGAATGTATCCCAGGATATTATACACCATTAACCTCACAATAAGGTGGGGTGTGGGTGTTGAGAGATTGAAATTACATAAAAATTTACCCTATAGAATTTTATTAATATAAATTTTTTGGAAGTTATTTAACTCTCATTTAGGAGAAAAATTAATTGAAAAATTGATTAACTCAGGAAAGGTATGTGGTTGAGGGGAATGAATAGCCTCAAAGCTAGCATGGTTACTTGGTTCTTCATGTGTGGATGTTTGTTGCATTTCTAGTTCACATTGATCCTTTCTCATATATTGGTCTTCCAAACTAGACTAGATAATAATCTCTTGCAAAGAATCTATTTGTTCCTGTAATCCTTTCATCATCTCATATGTATTTTCTTGTGGTTTTATCTTTTCAAAATATACTTGAGGGTACTCTCCAAAACCTACTCCTCTAATGTGACCATATTGTTCCAGCTACTTCAAAGCTATAGAAAGTAGTTTTTCTTTTAGTATGGTCACTACCGATTCTTGTGCCTAAACAGTATAATAAACATATGAACATAAAATGATATTATTAGGTAATACAATTTCAAGGCATAATGAATTACTGTTATGTCATACTTTCACATGTTCCCCATACTGTTTTTTTTGTTTTCATCAACTAGTTTACCATAATTATTTTCCCGAGACTCATTATATAGCACTTGATGTGGGATGGAAATGGTTTATGTATTTTGATTCATCAATATGAATATAAAGAAAGAAACATATGTTGTTTCAGATCGCATAAATTTTTTTTATTGAACTAAAATACATACCTATTTCTTCTATGGTGAATCATACGCCATCCTTTCTTTGTGATATGAGTACATTGGTTTTGATGCACATTATTTATTTTCAATATTCTTTTTTTTTTCATAAATTAATTTTTTTGAAACAAATCTATAAAAATTGGAAAATTCATCCTCATTTTGACCGCAACATAATTACTGAAAATTGACTTGTTGGGGTCACAAGGTTGGCCATTTTGATTCCATCCAACCTTAAATTTTATACCTTTATCACTTGTAAGATAAACTACTAAAAACATGCCTTTAATAGTGCTAACATAAGCACTGATAAATCATGCATTTTATCTCTGTTTTTTGGCACTGATAAAGTATAACCTTTATGAGCGATTTATTTTTAGCACAGATAAAGGTTACTATTTATCATCGCTTTATTTACAGTGATCATAAATAGATCCTTTATCAGTGCTTTATTAGTGCTTATAAAGGTCAAAATAAAATGAAATAATGGAATAAATAAAAAATAAAAAAATTGATGATTAAAAAGAATATGAGTTTTTTTATTAATTAAATAATTATTTAAAAAATTAATTAATTTATTATACTATATATAAATTATAAATACTAATAAATTTTATATATTAAATAGATAGATATATGAAAAATAAAAATAAACCAAAAAAATTAAAAAATTAAAAATTAAAAATAAAGAAATTGAGAAAACCATTCAACATTTTATTAATTAGATAATTATTGATAATTTTAGTAAATAGTATACATTAAATATATATATATATATATTATGTGTTTGGGGGTACAATTACTTAAAACACACACACCACACACACACATGCCTAAAAGGTAGGTCATAACCCCACCAAGGGATAACCCACCCAACCACCCACTTTATTACATTATATATATTTGGCTCAAAGGACGAGTTGACATGTAGCCCATTACATGGCCCGTAGGCCCAAAATTTTTCCCTAAGGCCCATTCTTTGAATAGTACCACTACGACACCTAGGATTATATATTACCACTAATCAATCGTGAATGCTACAATACTCGCTATAGTACTAGCCACTACTATAGTCCCCATCGCTGCTGCTGCTATAGTGCCCACCACTACAATAGTGTCGTTGTTTCTATAGTGCCTCTGTTGCTACAATAAAGCTACAGTATCCTACTCCCAATGGGTTTTGAACCCTCATTTTTAATGTAGGATTATGGGTGCTTAAATATATAGATATATATGAATGTATATAAATATTATTTATGCAATAAACAATATTCCTTACATTAAATAGTCATATATTTAGTGAATAATGGTTTATAATTAAAAATTAACATGAATTAAAAATATTGAATAATTTCATAGAGTAATTAACATAATTTAATGTAATTTTATTTTTTTTATTTTAACATATTTCAAATAAGTGTTATATTTATTTCATATATACGTAACTAATTTATTTTTATATAAAATGCACACACACAAAACATATCCATTTTTCAAAGTATACATTTTTAAATTTACTCAATTGCACTCATTTTTAACATGCATGCACTTAAGATTAAATATTCATTAATAATGTTAAAAATATATCAGTTAAAAAATATTTGTAAATATTTTTTTATAAATGTACATTTACTATATTTATATATTTATAATTATAAATAAATAAATGTTATTTTCTAAAAAATTATGAATATACTTATATATATAATTAAATAATTATTAAATTTGTAATAAATTTATTTAAATAATGAATATATTTACTATATATATATATTTGGTGCTTGGTCGTATAATTACATTGAAACACACATAAACACCTCACACACAGGTTGGAAAGGAAGACCATTGCCCCGCAAGGGGATAACCCCCCCTGAATCCTTATTTATTCATTATGTAGACCATAGACCTAGTGGGCATGAAGCCCAATACACATGGTCTGGATGCCCAGTAGAAATGAAATCCATATTTTTTGTCCAAAGTCCCTTTATTGAATATTGATGCTATAGTACCTGAGCTGCTATAGTCCCTACTACAGTACTGCCGCTGCTATAGTCCAGAAACAGTCCCCACCACTGCTACAATGTCTCAGGTGTTATAGTCCACCGCTACTACAGTACCACTACAGTCTTTCTACAGTGACCTGTGCCCAATGGGTTTTTAAACCCCAACTTTGATGTAGTATTATAGGGTTCTTACCACTAAGCCAAACCCCAACTATAATTTATATTTGTATATATTTATTATATATATATAAAGATAAATATATAAATAAATAAATATATTTATATAAATATAAATAATTAAATAAATAAATAAATAAATAAATAAATAAATATATTAATATATATGTAATTATATAGATATATATAATTACATAAATATCATTTTTAAAAAATATTTACATACTTATAAATAAATAATTATAAAATTATAATAAATATATTTAAATAAATAATATATTTACTATATTTATATTTATATATATTCATTAAATATATATATAATCATATATATATATATATATATTTACAATTTTTCTATTTAAAATTATAATTGCAAATCTCTTATCTACGCTTAAGTAACGTGCTCTGATAAAAGGAATATTTATCCGTGCTTAAGTAATAAGTGATGATAAAAGGAATATTTATTAGTGCTTTTTTAGAACTGATAAATATCTATCTTTATTAGTGAAAAAAAGGTCTCATAAAGATTCCCTTTATCAACTCTTATTACTTAAGCGCTCATAAAAGGTATTTTTATCAAAGTTTTTTTGGAAATCCTGATAAAAGTGGCCCAATATATTTAAAAACCTTAACCAATCGTGGACCTGTGAGATATTTGAAGTTTTCCATGAAAACCACCCTATGTCAGCACTCCTCCTCGGAAAATTGAAGCTTGAATCAAGTATCTAGAAGATCCAAGGCTCAAATCGAAGGCTCAAACTATTCAATGTTCAAATGAATACAAGACTTGAACATAAGTATTTCTCTACTTTCAATCAAAAAAAAATATCTTTATCTACATTATCTTGGGGAAGTCGTGGTGTAAAACATCAATGGTTTTGGTTATAGTGGAGGGTGTTTTATAATTGTGAGTGTGGTGTGTTAATAATTTTAGAGATTTGGTCATGGATATCATCCATTTTGATTCTTGGATTTTTTAGGGTGTGAAAAACCTATATTGTGAGCATTTTAAATTATATTCTAGGCCATACAAGAATATCCTTTATTATAAATTTTAATTTTAAATTAATGTAGGGGATTTTTGAGCTACTCTTTTATTCTGGTGAAAGTGTTGATGAATCATGATTTATTTTCATTGAATAAAAAATGAAATTAACTATATGGTATAAGTACCATCCTATTTTACATCACCTATATAATTTTTTATGTATCAATTTTCATGATGGTGGTTGGGTAGCCTACAAGACAACTTCTATGTGTACTAAAAGGTATAGTTATTTTCATATTTGTGCAGTAGAGACTTTATATTGGGCGTGATGTTGTATAGATCTGTTGATTTTGTGATCCCAGTTATATTTTTGACTAAAATAAGGGATTTCCACTTAGAAATTGTGACCTCACCAAATTTGTTCTGTCTCATTAGAGGTTAGCATGTATGGGATATATGTTTCATGGATTGTTTTGTTTTTCTCCCTTGTAATTGATATATCTTGTTGATGTGTATTATTAATTTATTCAAACTTCTTTACGGACCTCCCTGGAATCTCAAGGATGGGTAAATGTGTATTAGATGGCCTCCCTAGAATCCTTTAGATTGGTAGATCTGATGTGATGACCTCCCTAGAATCTTTGGGATGGTTTGATGTGGTGATATGACATCCTAAGAGTCTTTAGATGTTTTTAAATATTTTATTTACCATTAATATTAAATGTAATAATTTCTTAGGTTGTTACACAACTTATTCCAAAAAATAGAATAGAGGTTATAAAATTCTATATATTAGAAATAATTTTTAAATATTCCTCATTTTAGGTCTACATGTATTGGTTCCACCGCCAATAATCTCTGATTACCATCTATGTATATGAAATAACTCTTTATTTATTAAAACATTTTATCAATACATTTATATATATTATAGTTGATTGAATGAGAGTTTATTATTATTGTTTATAATATTTGGGTTTCTTATTACTCCTAAATTTTCTATATTAAATTTCCATTTGTTAAGGGTACTTAATAAATACTTGATGTGTGTCAAACATTAGTTATTATTGCAATTTGTTGCTTAAGACTCATCGCCCATATCTTTTATTTTCTTGTACTACTCTGAGTTGTATTCATCTCATGGATAACTATTTCTTAGAGTATTTCTAGAAATATAGGTGCATGTCCACAAGATATGGAGGATGTGTCTCAAGTAAAAAAATTCAATGAAAAATGTTTAGGAGATGAGCTGATGAGCCTTAAAGTTTTCAATAACTTTAATCTTTTAATGAATTAAAATGATAAAACCTACCCTATTGGAGTAATTATTTTCTTAAATTCAATTCCCCATTTTTCCAAATAACACTAAAATTATTTGAGACAATCAAATGTTGGGTTTCCCTTATTAGAATTGTCTATAATTTTAACCTTTGAAAATAAATATCTTATGTTTATTTATTTATTTTTTATACAAAATTAATATTTTATGAATCGAATAGTATGTACATTAATTGAAAATGGATGCATTCTAATCATTTGAAAAATATTACAAATTTGGAGTTAAAGATTTCATCATGTTTTCAAGAGATCATGCATACGAACCTTATCAAATCATTTTTCCGTTTTTACATTATTTTTATTCATGAAAAATTAGTTCCAAAGATTTTGATGAACATTTTATTGGTCATGAAATAGATCATATCTATAACTGTTGTACTAAACATGAGTAAAAACATAATGTGTGTATAGGCTGAGATGGTATTGTGGTTTATGAATCATTTTATATGAATAATATTGTAAATAATGATGGAGATCAGATGGAATAAATGACAATGTAAATTTAAAATGTCCTTCGTGATTGTACAAATTTGTTTGAGAAGTTAAATAGATATGCCAAGGGGCCATTGTATTCTAGTTGTACTAAATACAAAAAATTGTCACCAGTATTGATGTTATATAATTTTAAAGCTAGCAGTAGATGAAGTGACAAAAAATTTACAGAACTACTTGGTCTCCTGATGATATGCTAATAGAATAAAATGAACTACCTTTTCAAACATATGATGCTAAATGAATTCTATGTTCAATGGGAGTGATCTCTATAAAATACTTTCTTGTACAAATGATTTCATATTGTTTCACAAGGACTATGAATAACTCATAAAATTTCCTAAGTGTGGTGTATATTGGTACAAGGAAATTGAATCATGTCCTTAAAAATATGTATGGTACTTTCCTATCATTCCATAGTTTAAAAGTCTATATGGATGTTTGGAACCCAAGAGTCAATTAACATCTAATACATATACAAAAATTTAAGATGAGAACCTACATTATCCAGTAGATTATCTTTAGTGGCATAAAATTGATTATGAGTATCTTGATTGTGGAAATGAGATGAGAAAATTTCAACTTGTGTTATCTACAGATGATATAAATCCTTTTAGTGTATAGATTAGTATTCATAGTGAATGGACCATCATGTTGGTAAATTATAACTTTCCTCCATGGTTATACATGAAGCGTAAATATATTATGTTGTATTTTCTTATATCTGGACAAGAGAAACCTGGTAATGATATTATATCTATTTGTCCCCATTGACTGAAGATATGAAATTTACGTGGGATACATGTGTTATAATGTATGATGCTCATAAAAGTGAAAAATTCACATTGAGGGCCATATTGTATGGGATGATAAATGACTTCCCTGGTAGTGGAAAATTTTTAGGTGATAGTATTTTAGGAATGTTGTGGTGTCCCATTTGTGAAAGACGCACATATTCAATTTTGTTGAAACTTCACTCGAAGACCATGTTTTTAGGAAGTCATCAATTTTTATCTCAATGACATAAATATCAATCTAAGATGAAAAAATTCAATTGGAATATCTAACAAGGTAATTCACCATCACCAATAATGGGTGATCAACTTTTTGATAAAATAAAGGATATTGACACTATTTTTGGTAAAACATTTTCAAAAAAAATTACAAAATAATTTTGTAAGTAGAGATCAATTTTCTTTGAATTATCATATTAGAATTGTTTGTATATCAAAAATTTTATTTATTTCATGCATGTAGAATAAATATATTTGATAGTGTTATTGAAACATTGCTAAGTTATCCTAGAAAATAAAATATGGCATCAAGGTGAGGTTAGACTTTAATGAAATGGGGATAAGGGAAGAGTTGTCACTAGTGAAGGGGAAAAAGGTAGATTTTTCTTCCTCTAGTAGCTTACACTCTATCCAGAAAAGAAAAAATATAATTTTTTGTTCCTATTAATAGTGTAAAATTTCAAAGGGGTATTCATAAAATATCAATAATGTCGTTTCAATGACTATTTTAAAGTTACAAGGACTAAAATCACACAACTATCATGTTTTGATTCAAATATGATGTTTTTTTCCGGTGCATTCTTAGTAAAAATGTACAACATACATTAATTGGAATATAATTTCTTTTCAAAGTGGAATGCAGTAATGTTTTAGACCTGGAAATGTTTACAATACTAGATAAGGTGGTTTCAATCATATTATGTGAATTAGAGATGTTTTTCCCCCCCAAAATTATTTGATAGAATATTCCAACTAATGATTCACTAGGTTTGAGCGGTTCAACTACATGGTCATGTCCATTACAGATTGATGTTCCCATTTGAATGGTATATGACGATTTTGAAAGGGTATGTTTAGAATAGAAAATGGAAAAAAAATTATTGTAGAACAATTTATTGTTCAAGAATCTATTGAATTTTGTACCAATTACCTATAAGATGTTGACAACATCGATATTTAAAAGTCTTGTTAAAGAAAAAACCTTAAGGGTGAATGCATTTATGGAAGATATGTCATTACAATTATCTTTTCATAATAGGATAAAGTTCACCTCTCTTCTTTACATAATAGTGAAGATGTTTATTCATACATTGAATCCCAAATTTTTTTTAGAGGTTTAAATCCACTAATGGATGGAGGATGGATATAAAATACACATAATAAATAGTTTATAGGATGGTTCCTAGACCAAATTTAAAATTAGTTATCTAAAAATATGAATTCAATTGTTAAATGAAATCAATGGATAACCAGGGGACCGAATGAAAATGTTATATCTTATACTAGTTTTGTAATCAATGGTTATAAGTTCTATACAAAAAACAAGATGACTGCAAGTACGATGAAAAAAGTTGTGTTACACTTGTGGTTGAATAGATTCTCATATCTAGTTCTAATGATAAAAATCCAATTTATGAAAATATGTCATATTTTTGAATTATTCAACACATATACAAGTTAGATTATTAAACAATTCAAGTGTCAATTTACCATTGCAAATGGGTTGACAATATGAGTGCATTGAAATTTGATGAAATGGTCTTTATGAAGGTGAATTCCAGTGTGGAAGGGTGAAAAGGTGGGTTGATCATAATGGAATCAAAAGTAGTATAAGTATTTTCTACCTCAAATCCAGTAAACAAGAATTGATCGATTGTATTACTGGTGATAAAAACAAATGTCGATTCAGATGAAGATTTAGTCAAGGTTGACCATTTCATTGGGAAATCACAATCAGTTCATACTAATCCCAATGTAGACATTGTCTTGAATGTTATAAGGAAAAAAATAGGTGATTTAGGTTCTCGATTGAAAAACCAAATCCCACAAACCATTAAAAAAATATAAGGAGTTTAATGCGAAGGTAAAAGTGTTTTCTAATGTACTATGTTTTCCCTCATAATATTAAATGTTCACTACTACATTAAAATAATTTAAATTAAATGTTTGACTACTATGAAGATAATGTCTTCTATACATGATGATGTTACCATTCCATTAGAAGGACAAACCTTTTCACCTCTGTAGTGTTGTCATTTATCACTTTCCTTTAAGTTCCGTCCACTGATCAATCACATAGAAAATCTTGATGTTTGCATTGTAAAATCATTATTCTTCAAAATAATGCATTATATCATATTTATGTTTTATTTATTTCTTTATATTATTACTTATATTATAATTGTTTTCTTGTAAAAGTGGATTCTTTTATTTAAGTTGGGGTGGTTTTTTTTGTACCTCTCGTACCCCTCGTGGTTTGATTTTCATGATCACAATCACCCTCTCATTTATTTAATCTTGTTTTCAAGTGTTTGTGTTGTTAGGCATGATTTCAGGAGCAAGAAGTGGCAAAGGAGTTAACTTAGACTGTTTTCAGTCCACCGGCCAACCGGTGGCATGACACCGGCCAGCCGATGGACCACTGACAGAAAGTCTCTCCACTGTCCAGAGCATAGTCCAACCGGTGGCCTCAGCACCGGCCAGCCGGTAGAGCCCAGACCGAGAGTCCAGCCACTGCCTCCACACCGGCCAACCGGTGGACTCAGCACCGGCCAGCCGGTGGCACCCATCCAGAACAGTGACACCTACTGCCTCAGCACCGGCCAACCGGTGGCCTCAACACCGGCCAGCCGGTGGAGCCTGAGCCCGAAGGCCTCTCCATTTTGCACACACCGGCCAACCGGTGGCTCTGTACCGGTCAGCCGGTGGAGCCAGTCAAACTAGCCGTTGGGCTTTTGACCAGCCTGTCCACTTGGCCTCCAACGGCTCCGAAAGCCTCTCCAACGGCTCCAAATTCCTCCAACGGCCATATGAGGGTTCCCCCTCTATAAATAAAGGACCTTGAAGCCCCGAAAACTTAACCAAGCCATATGGAAGCCAACAGACACATTTTCCATCATTTGGCTAACCTCCGGCGGACATCCTCCAAGGAACCCCAACTGCTCCAATCCAATTCCACATCCAAGGAGCATCACCAAAGAAGCTTGGGAGTGCACGTTTTCAGCTCCGATCATCCATTGGCACCCAAGGCTTCTCCAAATACGGTTTTTATTGTTTTATTCATTTTGAGCTTAAATTTGGGTTTGTGCCTACAAACCCCCATTTCTTTCATTCCTCTCTTCATTTGGGTTTTCACACCACCTTTAAGGTGTGAAGAGGTTAGTCAAGCCTTTCCTTTTAAAAGGCTTGAGTCAAAGGTGAGCTAGCCTTCACCCGTAAAAAGGCTAGTGGGTTTCTTGCTCAAACCATTCAAAAGCAAGCTGTAATAGGTGAGCTAGCCTTCACCTATAAAAATGCTAGTGGGTTTCTTGCTAAAACCATTGAAAAGAAAGCGGTAGTAAATCTCTCAACGGTTGAGTTGGGAGCGGAGACGTAGGCCGGGTTTTAGGCCGAACTCCGTTATCAATTCTTGTGTCTTGCTTCTTTATTTCCGCTGCACTTTTAACTTTGATTTTAAATTGTTAATCTTTTTTAAAAGGCAATTCACCCCCCCTCTTGCCATCACTCCTTTCTTTCTCCGCCTAACAATTGGTATCAGAGGCAAAATTTGAGTAATACCCTCACCGGTTTCAAATTCAAGATCCATTGTGATGGCTTCAACCTCTTTCGCCCCCGAAGGCTATTCTTTGGGTCGTGCTCCATTTTTTGATGGAACCGACTACACTTATTTGAAAACCCGCATGACTACATTTCTTAAAAGCATTGGTTATCCTCTTTTTAAAATTGTCATGCATGGTTATTCACTTTCTTCTCCCGATGAATCCAAATGGACCCCCGAAGACATTGCAAATTTTGAGCTTGATGGCAAAGCCATGAATGCTCTTCATTGTGGGCTAGACCGTAATGAATTTTATCGTATTTCTACTTGCTCATCTTCTTATGACATTTGGAAACTTTTAGAAGTAACCCATGAGGGCACTAAAGGCGATGACAAGCCCGATTTTCCATCCCACAAGAAAAAGGCCAAGAAAAAGGAAAAGAAGAAGGCATTCAAGGCCACATGGAGTGATAGCTCCACATCCTCCTCCTCCTCCTCCTCGAGTGACAACGGTAACAAATGCCTAATGGCATGTAATGAGGTATCATATTCCGACTCCTCATCCTCTAATTCTTCTAATTCTTTTAATCATTTGTCATACGAGGATCTCCAACATGCGCGAGACCAATTGGAGAAAGGTTTTCACGAACTTTCTTCCAAATTTGTTTCATTAAAAAAGAATTTCAAAAAAGTTACTTCCGAAAAAGAACAACTTCTCAAAGAGAAGGAAGAGTTGTCCCTCAAAATCGAAAACTTTCCCGATGTTGATTCCATGGAATCAACCATCAAAGATCTAAGGGAATCCCTAGCCAAGTTCACCCAAGGGGAACAAAATTTGACCAAACTCCTTGGTTCCCAACGTTTATCTAGAACCACCCAAGGGCTTGGCTATTCCAAGCAAGCTTCCTCCTCCCATGCACCCACTATTTTTGTAAGGGGGAGCTCTCAATTTAAATTTTTCAATTATTGTAAAAAACCCGGGCACTTAATTTATGAGTGCAATTGCAAAAATGCCTGGTATGGTAGGCCCAAAACCATTTTCCTTAGCGATGAATTTTATAAGAGAAGACCTGCCACTAGACAAGTGTGGATTGAAAAATCCCTTCTAGCGAGTCTCACCGGACCAAAATTTGTCTCAGTTTCAAAATCCACTCCCCAGTGATTTGTTGTTTTTATTTAGGGGGAGTTAGGATCGTTTTAGTCTTTTTACTTTCAATTCAAACATTCATTTTCAACTCTTGGTATCAAATTTTTCAATTCAAAATTTTCAATTCAATTTTTCATTTCAAAACTTTCAATTCAAACTTTCAATTTCAAATTAAGCCCTTTTTACTTCAATTTCAAATTTTTGATTCAAAACTTTCAATTCAAATTTCAAAAATTTCAATTGGTTTAAAATCTCCATCTTGTTTTTCAACTATTCCCTCAATCAAGTTTTATGCCCCATGCTATTTTGATAATCAAAAAGGGGGAGAAATTCTTGGTTGATTGGGGGAGAAATCCTTTAAAGCATGCCTCTCATTTCAATCTTTTTACATTGTTTGTTTTGGTGATTGTGATCATCAAAATAGAGGGAGATTGTTGTACCTCTCGTACCCCTCGTGGTTTGATTTTCATGATCACAATCACCCTCTCATTTATCTAATCTTGTTTTCAAGTGTTTGTGTTGTTAGGCATGATTTCAGGAGTAAGAAGTGGCAAAGGAGTTAACTTGGACTGTTTTCAGTCCACCGGCCAACCGGTGGCATGACACCGGCCAGCCGATGGACCACTAACAGAAAGGCTCTCCACTGTCCAGAGCACCGGCCAACCGGTGGCCTCAGCACCGGCCAGCCGGTAGAGCCCAGACCGAGAGTCCAGCCACTGCCTCCACACCGGCCAACCGGTGGACTCAGCACCGGCCAGCCGGTGGCACCCAGCCAGAACAGTGACACCTACTGCCTCAGCACCGGCCAACCGGTGGCCTCAACACCGGCCAGCCGGTGGAGCCTGAGCCCGAAGGCCTCTCCATTTTGCACACACCGGCCAACCGGTGGCTCTGTACCGGTCAGCCGGTGGAGCCAGTCAAACTAGCCGTTGGGCTTTTGACCAGCCTGTGCACTTGGCCTCCAACGGCTCCGAAAGCCTCTCCAACGGCTCCAAAGGCCTCCAACGGCCATATGAGGGTTCCCCCTCTATAACTAAAGGACCTTGAAGCCTCGGAAACTTAACCAAGCCATACAGAAGCCAACAGACACATTTTCCATCATTTGGCTAACCTCCGGCGGACTTCCTACAAGGAACCCCAACTGCTCCAATCCAATTCCACATCGAAGGAGCATCACCAAAGAAGCTTGGGAGTGCACGTTTTCAGCTCCAATCATCCATTGGCACCCAAGGCTTCTCCAAATACGGTTTTTATTGTTTTATTTATTTTGAGCTTAAATTTGGGTTTGTGCCTACAAACCCCCATTTCTTTCATTCCTCTCTTCATTTGGGTTTTCACACCACCTTTAAGGTGTGAAGAGGTTAGTCAAGCCTTTCCTTTTAAAAGGCTTGATTCAAAGGTGAGCTAGCCTTCACCCGTAAAAAGGCTAGTGGGTTTCTTGCTCAAACCATTCAAAAGCAAGCTGTAATAGGTGAGCTAGCCTTCACCTGTAAAAAGGCTAGTGGGTTTCTTGATAAAACCATTGAAAAGAAAGCGGTATTAAATCTCTCAACGGTTGAGTTGGGAGAGGAGACGTAGGCCGGGTTTTAGGCCAAACTCCGTTATCAATTCTTGTGTCTTGCCTCTTTATTTCCGCTGCACTTTTAACTTTGATTTTAAATTGTTAATCTTTTTTAAAAGGCAATTCACCCCCCCTCTTGCCATCACTCCTTTCTTTCTCCGCCTAACAGTTTTTTCAAAGATTCTCATGCTCATGATATATTGGACTTCAAGCCTGTAACTGAGATAATGACAACAAGGAACTTAGCAATGAATGAATAAAACCATAATAAAAAGGTGAAACCCTAATAAATATTTAATTAATTTTTTTCATCATTTTATATACTATTTTTAAATTAATTTACCAATATTTATAATCTAATACATATTTATTTACTTTCTAATATCTTTTGAGTATTCATAGTGATTCAATGTTCTTATCAGAAACAACTTTCTTGTTGAAATCTAGAAGAGTAGGGTAAGCTCATGTAGTCATTTTGGTAAATTATCATGATATAACGGGGACATGATCTTTCTCTACTCTTCTAGCTTTCAACAACAAGAAATGTTTTTCAGATTAGAACATCGAGTAAATATATTGTGTTTAAAGTTTGATAAATAAAAAAAATAGACATCATAATAAAATTGGAAGTTGTGATTTTTTGAGACTTTGGGATTTGTAAGAATCAGCTGCTCCTCAATCAGATGCACGGTGTGACTAGTATGACTCAAATAACTTATTTTTATTGAAAATTTACATGATTTTTTGTAAAATGGACAAATGACCAAATAAAAATTGAGAAATATAATTCTTATTATTTATTTACTATACAAAATTGATCCATGTGTTATTTTTTATGTGGAAGAATCATTTTCAACCCAATATGATACACGATGTGATCAATATGACTAAAAGTGTCCGTTATCATTTTAAAATTGATAATTTAGCTCAAAAAGTTTTTTTCACTAAAAACTGATCAAACACCCAGATAT
Organism: Viscum album; assembly: GCA_963277665.1. Lineage (NCBI taxonomy): Eukaryota > Viridiplantae > Streptophyta > Magnoliopsida > Santalales > Viscaceae > Viscum > Viscum album. Next base: position 905,133,941 of record OY728151.1, read on the forward strand.
TTTATTTATAGTTTAGGATAATGATGCATAAGTAAATTTGACCTGGAGGAATCAGTTTCACCTTAAATTGATACATGATGTGATTATAATGATTCAAAGTGTGTGTTTCCAGTTTAAAATGACATTTTAGTAAAAAAGAAAAGTGGCATGCTTGAAACCAAGAAAACACCTTTATATTGTTTTTATAATTTAGTATCAGGATCTATAAGTCATTTTATACCTATTGGAATATTCCATACCTCAATCTGATGCATGTTGTGACTGAAATGACTCCAAGTACATCTTTTTTATTTAAAATTGACATCAATTTTAGTAAAATGGAAAAGTCACCTACTCAAAACCAATCAAACACATTTTTATTATTTTTATACTCTATTAAAATTATCCATAAGTCATTTTTGATGTGTAGGAATTGGCCTCACCTCAATATGATGAATGGTATTGCCGGTATAACTCCAATTGTGTCTTATTATTTTAAATTTACATTAATTTTAGTAAAATGGACAAATAACCTAATAAAAAACAAGAAAAAACATCCATATTGTTTGATAATTTATGAAAATGTTTCATAAGTTATTTTTTATGTTTAGGAATCAGCATAACTTGAATTAGATACACTATATTCCACATAAGGTTCAAGTGTCCGTTATCAGTTTAAAATTCAAATTTTAATTCAAAAAGTGTCACCTACTGAAGACTGATAAAACACACTAATATTTTGTTGATAATTTCATAAAATGATTCATAACTCATTTGTGATATTTATAAATTAGTTTCACATCAAATTGATACATGATGTGATTAGAATGAATCAAAGTGCTTGCCTCTATTTAAAAATGGAAATTTTGTAAAAAAGACAAGTGATGTACTCAAAACAAAGAAAAACATTCCTATTATTTTGATAGTTGTGTAAAATGATCCATAATTTATTTATGATGTCTATGAATCAACCGTATCCCAATCCATCACATAATATGACTGTTATGACTACAAGAACATCTTTTTATTTAAAATTGACATTAATTTTAGTAAAATGTATAGGTCACCTACTCAAAACAAAGAAAACACATTCATATTGTTTTGATACTTTTAAAAAATGACCCATAATTTATTTTTGATGTGTAATATTGAGGCTAACCTTAATCTGATGCATGGTGTGATAGGTATGACTCCAAGTGCATCTTTTTAATTAAAATTGACATCAATTTTAGTAAAATGGAAAACTTCCCTTTTTTAAATTTATAAAATACATTCCTAATGTTTTGATACATAACTTAATTGACCCATAAGTTATATTTGATGTTTAGTAATTAGAATAACCTCAATCCAACACATGGTGTGATCGGTATGACTCAAAGTGCGTCTTTTTATTTAATGTTGACATCAATTTTGGTAAAATGGAAAACTGACCTACTCAAAACCAAGAAGAATCATTCATATTGTTTTGATACTTTATGAAAAAGATCCATATGAAATTTTTTATGCATATGAATTAGAATCACCTCAATTAGATAAACGATGTGGCCGGTCTAACTCCATGTACATCTTTTTATTTAGAATTTGCGTCAGCTTTAGTAAAATGGAAAACAAATCTACTCCAAACTAAGAAAATGCATTCATACTATTTTGATACTTTATGAAAATGATCCATAATTAATTTTTGATGTGTAGTAATTATCCTTAAACAAATACAATATACAATTTTCTTAGTATGATTCAATGTGTCCATTATTGTAACACTCCACGCTTCCACGATACGCTTCTCTTTGAATAATGCAATAGCTTGCATTGTACGTAACTTCGAGTTCTAACACCCCAAAACCAATCAAACTAGCTGTTATGAATTGTAATCAACACTTTTTAAAATTTTATAAATTTTATCTTTCAAAATGGTCTTCATTTTTGGATTCGGAATATCGAAATTATCTTAGGGTGAATTTTTGGTATTTTTCTGAAAACCTTCAATTTTTGATGAATAGTGAAAAACACTGAGTTATAGTTGGAAACAAAATTTTTATTTAAATAATTATTTATTATATTTAAATTTATTTTAGGTAAAAATAGATACATAATACATATATAGGTTCAATGTAATTAATTGGAGTCAGTTTGTAATAATTTTAGATATATAAAAATTTTATTGAACTTTTCACCGTCTTTTACCCTCCTCCTAGGAGTATTTGAAAATTTACATAAAACTAAATTTTACCACTTCTGTGAGTTGAATTTCAAAAATCTGAGAGACACGGTTGATATCGGTAAGTAAAATGTTGTTCAAAAAGATGAAAATAATATTTGGTGAATAATAACTTTTTTACTTCTATTTACCACGGTTAAAAGTAAATAGGGTAATTAAAAATAAAAATGATATTAATATTAGCTTAACACATTTCCTAATTTTATTGGATAGGTATAATTTGACCAAAAAAAATTTGGAATAAAGTATGAACCTGTTTTCTCTACTTGGATTAGATTAGGACATTGATTATTATTTTATTTAAAGAAGAGTTAAAAGAGTTAAAATCAAAGTTTAATAACTAAAACATTTTTAATATAGGGTTATACATAAGATAAATTCGATTATAAACATTCATTAGAAATCTAAAAAAAGTTTCTACATAATTTTAGTTTATTTATAATTTATAAACATTAAATAATTTATTTTATTTATGACAGAATGGTGATACAGTAATTGCCTAATTAATGAAATATTAAAATAATTGATATTTTAAATACCCAAATTATTGCAATTTGAGACTTTTAATGAATTAAAATAATTTTATAGGTTAATATGACATGTTAGGGTTGATTAAATGATTTGTTTTCGAAGTAATAATGATTTTATTAATTTAACAAAAACAAAATACCAAATAGTGTCAAAATTGACATAAAAGTGTTTTTAAAACAAATATTATATTATTAATTGATATTATATTCCTAAAAATATATGGTTTTGAAAAATGACTTAGATAAGGTTATATATATTAATAATTAACCACTTGGGGTTTTCTTGGCTTTTTATAGTAAGTTTATTAACCATATAATATAAAAATTCAAAGAGACATGGTAAATGTCAAAATATTTAACTAAGAGTAAAATATAAATGATAAGGTTAATATATTGACCTAAACCTATCTAAAATATATTGGTTGAAAATATTTAAACCCATCCCCACCCTATCCTCATCATAAGTCACTTTGGAGACATTATAAACTGAATATGAATTCATTATAAAATAATATTTTAAGTTTTTCCTAAGGTTCCCCTCACCCCTCTTATAAAAGGGAACTTCCCCTTATCTCAAATTCACACCTTCAATGCCTTTTAGCTTAGCCAAACCCTGCCCAAATATCCTCTCAACTTTCCTCAATTCATCCTAGATTCCTTCCTTTAGTTAGATATCCAAATAAATGAGCCCTTTTGATCAAATCAAAAGGAAGAACCCGAAGAAAAGGTAAATATTTCATCACATCTTTCGAGTTCTTTTCTTCTTCCTCTTCTTCTTTCCTTGTTGTTTATATTATAAAATAATAACTCCAGTATCTTATATATAATTTTATGTTATCATAAATATGGTATAACCATATTTATTATTTTATCCATCCTTTGAATGACATGTCACCATACGTGCGTACGTACGACTTACCATTTCCACGTTGTGGTGTAGTTGTTATTCAAAACATTATTATTTGGATGGGTATAATAATGATGTATAATTGATGTAAATAATTAATATAACATGACAATGATTATTTATATATGATATACCATCAAATTGTATTAGATTTTCATTTCAAAAGAATGATATTGTCGCTCGGGCGTACGTACAGATTACCGTCTCCACAAACACGATGAGATTCATTCCCCATCGTATCCATTCAAGACTAATTTTCATTCAATGATTATAAATAATGTTTAATGACTTGATATAATTCTGGATATGAATAATATACAACCTATCCATAAAAAACACGGCTTATGTAACAAAACATATAAAATAAAACGAGTAAGTGAACACCCGAAACGACGATAATACTAAAATATTATTAACAAACCAATATTAGAAGATCATATATGATATCATATTTATGTATATGATTATTGTATAATTTAATAACAATGATTTAACTATTTTATAAAGGTGTATTATTTTTATCAAATAGGGGTTGTCATGATGCATCCCAAAGGAACCCATCTTGTGACTACCCCAAGCTCAACTCCAATATGCCAAGGGATGCTGACTAGCACCGAGTAGGCATATCCCACAAATGGGAGGCATTAGCCTCAAGTACCTATAAAAACACACACACATCTCCAAGCCACAAATACTAAAATGTAAAAAAACTAAAAGAATGAAAACAACTATATCCCACAACCTGAGTACAATAGTGAAAGTACTAGAAAGAAAATTGGTCCAAAATACAAGACCACCAAAAGAGTTTGAAAACAATACCAATGAAACATCGTGATGTGTTTCCCACGTCATCTCAGTTTAAGAAAGTGAATGCATAAGTTACTGAAACTCATCTACCGAAAACCATACCTAGTCTAACTTGAGGGAAATGGTTCTACGATTTCCGTTTGATGTCATAGGAGAAAACCACATCTGTTTGGCCTCGCTAAGCTCCTCCTGGACCTGGTCCACCCAATACTCTATCAAAGGGTCGATCATCTACACAAGGCATAACATATGTGGGAAAATCCCATGCATGGGTGAGTAAAACAATACAAAGTAAGAAACACCAAAAATAATAAATAAATACCACTAAGAAAAATACTGCTCATCTCCACACAAATATATGTCACAACACATATATCCAGAATATTCAGATATACTCAATCCAAGACTCACAGTCTAGAGGTAATCCACAACCAATTTCTATCTATATGATTTTTCTTGAAGGCTACTCATTCTGGGAGAACTCACTCCTTGAGCCATTATATCCTCAAAGACACTCACAAAAATTTTTAAATAATTTGGGACCTAACCAAATGAGAATATATTATTTAAGTATGCTTATTATACCGTAGAGAGGGGATCACACCCAGTCACAATGGGGGATACGACTGAACCAATCTGGATCAATTCGCAATGTATGGGATCATGCCTCGACACCCTGGGGGATACCAAAAATCATGCCTAGATACTCTTGGGGATTCCACGTACCCTACCGATGCAGACTTCTAGGTGGAGGATTAACACCATTCTCATAGAGGTTACTTTATTCCTTATAATCCACTAGGGGTGATAGAGGATTTCACTCTAGTCCTGAATAGGGATTCCTGGCTCTCTCTGGGAATCGACCTCTAAAGGTGAGTAAAGTCCATTGATGTGGATGCAATACCATAATGAACCCTTGATGAATGGACCAAAGTGAATTATCTCAACCCCAATTGGTCTAAGATAAAATATCATTGTATCATTTCAAAAGGACCATCTTATTTTCAGGGTCCCAATGCTATAGACGTCTCATCAAATGTGCGTACAGTTTGAAAGTTATGGTGTTTTTAAGTTTCAATGGATGGGGGGTTAGAAGGCCCATGTACTGAATCACGTTCGGTCCATCGACCATGCTGGTCGACCGCTGTGGTCGACCACCCAGACCTGTTTCCCCTTGGATTCTACGGTTAACCGCCATGGTCGACTATGCCCTCCAGCTACTGTGGTCGCACAACAGCTGGTTCGAATGTGGATCAATGTTGACTTCAACAATAAATCGTGACTCGGATCTCTCCTGGTCGCCCAGGGTCCGACCCATTCATCCCAACCCACCTGGTCTAGTCCTCTCAACCCATCCTGACCCACCCGTCCTAGCCTGCTTGTGCTCATCCTGGCTGGCCCGCACCGCCTAGCCTACTATACTTGGATTGCTCTATTCGGCCTGCTATCACAATGAATCCACTAGACCCTGCGTACCTGCCCCGTCTCATGGCCTCTGAACCACACGGCTGCTCGCCGCCTCACTTAACTAGATCTCACTACAGGAAAAAACGCTTATTGCGACGGGGTATTTGCGACGGGTTTTATTCCCATTGAAAAAAATCCGATGAAAAGCGTATTTGGGACGGGAATATATATTCCAGTCGCAAGTGGTCAGTTATTTGCAACGAAAATACAGGTCCCGTCGCAATAGTAATAGCGCGGTTTGCGCGCCAAAATGCGGGAAGCCTATTTGCGACGGGTATCCTTCTACCTGTCACAAGTACCCAGCGATGGTAAATAGTATTTGCGACGGGAGAATTGTCCCGTCACAAACAATTATTCACCAGGTGTTATTTGCGACGGGACTCATCGCCAATACCGACCGAAGTAAAGCCTATTTGCGACGGTCGCCTTCGACCCATCGCAACTACTCGGCGGTGGTAAATACTATTTGCGATGGGTAAATTGTCCCGTCGCAAAAATTATTCACCGAGGTGGTATTGGCGACGGGTCCCATCGCCAATACCGGCGACGGTAAATAGGAATTTGCGAAGGGTATATTCGCCCGTCGCTAATTGTGGATATTTGCGACGGGCCCATCGCAAAAACCCTTTTACCCTCCACCCATAATTAATGGGGGCTAAGTTATTTACGACGGGGCCCATCTCCAATACCGGTGGCGGTAAATTGGAATTTGCGACGGGGATATCCGCCTGTCGCTAATGGTGTGTCGGCAGGCTGCTATTTGGGACGGGCCCATCGCAAAAAACCTTTTAACCGCCACCCATAATTAATGCGGGAGAAGGTATTTGTGACGATATCCCGTCACAAATACGACCTTCATAACTAATAAAACCTATATATACACCCCCACCCGTTTTTTTCAATAACATTCAGATCTCTCTTCTCCTCTCTCTCTAACTTTCAGTTCTGTGTAGAATTTTTTTTGTTTTAATTTTTTCTTTCAGGAAGCGGAGAGAAGGAGTTAGAAGATGAATATTACTTCAATATATCGAAGGTATTTATAATTTTTTTATTTTCTTAATTATTTTTTAATTATTTTTAATTGTTAATTTTAATTTTTAATTGTTAATTTTAATTTTTTAATAGAATGTTTAGTAGCTGTATAGTATAATTAGATTAAGTGGTTGTATCAAATAATCCTTGTCTGGATACGAACAAGTAGAGGCGGCTCTGGAACATATGTACCTAGGAGTGAAAACTCTGACAAGGTGTTTCGAGCTTGACTCGGGGTAACCTGGTACACGACAACGGGCCTTGCTGCACTCTTGGTTCGACACTCCCGGAGGATGTTTTGGTAATAATTAGAAATAAATATATAATTATCATATAATTAGGAAATAATTAGATTTAATTAGGTTAAAATAATTATCATATAATTAGGAAAGAATTAGATTTAATTGATTAGAAATAATTAAGAAACAATTAAAATAATTATAAAACAATTAGATTTAATTAGGAAACAATTAGATTTAATTAGGAAACAGTTAGATTTAATTAAGAAACAATTAGATTTAATTAGGAAATAATTAGATTTAATCAGGAAACAATTAGATTTAATTAGGAAACAATTAGATTTAATTAGGAAATAATTAGATTTAATTATGAAACAATTAGATTTAATTAGAAAACAATTAGATTTAATTAGGAAACAATTAGATTTAATTATGAAATAATTAGATTTAATTACAATTAGATTTAATTAGGAAGTAATTATAATAATTAGGAAACAATTATAATAATTAAGAAAAAATTATAATAATTAGGAAACAATTATAATAATTAGGAAACAATTATAATAATTAGGAAAATTAAACAATTAGGAAAATTAATCAATTAGAAAAATTAAACAATTAGGAAAATTAAACAATTAGGAAAATTAAAAAATTAGGAAAATTAAACAATTAGGAAAATTAAACAATTAGGAAAATTAACCAATTAGGAAAATTAACCAATTAGGAAAATTAAGAAATTAGGAAAATTAAAAAGCGTCATTGACCGCTCATCTAACTCAATTTTGTTTTCATTTGTGTGTTGTGGCTTGACAAGAAACTTCTGCCTCCACGTGTAATATCTGCTTTTACTGTCAAAATTATCAACCTCCTCACCAACATAGAGGTGAGGAGGTTTATAATTTTGACAGTAAAAGTAGATATTACAGGTGGAGGGAGAAGTTTCCTGTCAAGGCTCAACACACAAATGAAAAGAAAATTGAGGTAGATGAGGGGTCAATTACGTTTGTTTTTCTATTCAATGATTGATTAACCACCTGACCTATATGCATATCTTCACATTTCTAATTAGTAACATAATTAGTAATATAAATAGTAACATAAATAGTAACATAATATAAAATATTATATTACACTAATATTAATAATTAAATAATACTAATAATATAATTATTTTATTATTATATGTTTAATATTTATAAAAAATATTAATATTATTAAAATTATAAAATAATTATAAAATATTACAATTATCAATATTTTCAACAAGTTTTGTTTTATTCTTAACATGTTCAAATCTTAAAGGGTCTCCAATTTTCAAGTCATGCCCAATAAAAAGTTTGCGTCAACCGTGTCCAATGTAAACTCTATAATTGGTCTTGCTTGGTTGATCACCTCACAAGTAGCATTGCAATAGGAAAACCCAAGTCATGTCTTTCTCATTACTTGTGTCGTCCTATTGCAACACTACTTGCGAGGTGATAAACCATATAAGGACAATTATAGAGTTTAAATAGGACATGGTTGACGCAAATTTTTTATTGGGCATGACCTAAAAATTGAAGACTCTTTAAGATTTGAACGTGTTAAGAATAGAGAAAAATATGTTGGAAATATTGAGCTTTGTAATAATTAGTAATAATTAATAATAATTAATCAAAAATCAAATAAATTCAAGTACATGGTTATAAATTGGGACAATTTCCAGAGAATTGGCGGCTACCTTTTGTTCAACATCTCATATCTTTGCTACTTTCTCCCACTGAAATCAGTATAAAAAATGTGCTCTAACATATGTCAGAGCAAGTTTTTCATTCTGATTTCAGTCAGGAGAAAGTTAAAAAGAGATGAGCCGTCGAGAGAATCAGAATAATTAGTAATATAATCTCCACAACGATGATTAAAAAAATTTTATTTCATTATTCAAACATATTTCATTTTGCCAAGTATTGCTAAGTGTTGCTAAATTAATAATAATTAGTGGGGATGATTACAAACTAACTGTGTCACCTATAATTATTGGTAATTACTAAGAAATTAATACAATTATGTATCTTCTATTTTTAGGATATTTTTTTCTTATATCAAATTATTTAACAACAGTAATGGTTTTAAATTTTGTAGAGACATATATATGAATATGGAACAAGGAAATCGACATCAATCGTTATTAGATGATCGTGCTTGGATAAATAAGCGCATAAATCCAAACGGTTCTAGTTTAAATCCTGTATATGTTGATGGTGTTGAAGCTTTCTTATCGTTTGCATCATCAAACCCAGAATTTGTTTCAGAAGGGACAATTAAGTGTCCTTGTAAAAAATGTGCTCTGAGAACGTTTGAGACATTTGACATCATTGGGAAACATCTCTTGTGTTATGGTTTTCAATCAGATTATATTTTTTATTATCAACACGGTGAATGCAGTTCCAGAGAAGATACTAATAATTTGATTCCGAATCCATCACAGTTTCAGAATTTAGTACATGATGTTGCAGGGTCATCCATTCAACAAACAGAAATCGAGGATGATGTTGATTTACCTCCCGAGTTGGCACCATCTGAATTTGCTGAGTTGTTCAGGTCTGCTGAAGATGCATTATATCATGGTTTCAAGATAAGAAAATTAGAAGCAATTGAAAAATTTATGGCTATTAAATCAGATAATGGAATGTCAAATAGCTGTTTTGATCAGATATTTTCTTTGGTTAAAGCACTATTACCTGAAGGAAATGTGTTGCCTGCTAATTATTATGAGAGCAAGAGACTAGTTCGTAATCTGGGCCTTAGTTATCATAAGATCCATGCATGTTCAAACGATTGCATCTTATATTCTGGTGAAAATGAGTCGTTGGATAGTTGTTCCACATGTGGACAGTCGAGTTATAAAGAAGCTCAATCAGGGAAGTCTGGATTGATTCTTGTTAAATAGTTGAGATATTTCCCGCTTACACCCAGGTGGCAGTGTTTATTTATGTCTCAGAACACAGTGACAATGATGTAATGGCACAAAACCAATATTTCAAATGTTAAAAGCTTGATTCATCCATATGATGGTGATTCATGGAAATATTTTGATCAAGTTCATTCGTCTTTTTCTTTAGAATCCCATAACGTGTGATTGGGTCTTTCTACGGACGGTTTTTGTCCATTTGGATCTTTTGGTAGTCAGTATTCCTGTTGGCCTGTCTTTATAACTTCGTACAATTTTCCTCCATGGATGTTGATAAAAGAGACTTATATCTTTTTGACATTATTAATCCCAGGACATCCGAAAAAGAATATTGATGTTTATTTGAAACCATTGATTGATGAGTTAAATTTATTGTGGAGTTATGGTGTTGGTACATATGATTCTGCTGTGAAACAGAATTTTATAATGAAAGCTACTTTGATGTGGACAATTAGTGACTTCCTGGAATATGACATGTTATCTGGCTGGAGATCACATGGTCCAAAATCATGTCCTTACTATATGGGAGACAACAAATCATTTATACTCATGAATGGAAAAAAACCTTGCTATTTTGATTGTCATTGCAGATTTCTTCCAATCGATCATCCTTTTCAGAGGAATAAATCTCATTTCAGAAAAGGAAGAATTGAAAGGGATGAACCTCCAAAAATGATCTCAGGTACAGAGTTCCGATCAGTTTTATTTTCATTACCTTCCATCACTTTTGGACCGACAATAAACCAACATAAAATTCATGGCTTTGGGAAAGAACACAATTGGACAAAACAGAGAATTTTTTGGAATCTGCCATATTGGTCTGATTTGTTGGTCCGACTCATGTTGGATGTCATGCATATAGAGAAGAACTATTTTGATAATTTATTTCATACAGTTTTGGATACACCAGGTAAAACCAAAGATAATGTAAAGGCATGATTAGATCTTGCCCAAATTTGCAGGCGACCAGAACTTGAATTGTTTGAAAATGTCAGATCACAGAGATTAATGAAGCCAAAAGCAGCTTATACACTGACCAAAGAGAGCCGCTTATTATTTTGTCAGTGGATTGTAGATTTGAGACTTCCAGATGGCTATGCTTCCAACTTGGGCAGATGTGTTAAAAATGGTCATATTACCGGATTAAAAAGTCATGACTGTCATGTTATAATGGAAAGATTTATGACTATTATATTAAGAGGTTTGTTGAATTCTAATATTTGGGATTCTATAACATATATATCATGTTTTTTCTGAGACTTGTGTGTGGCGACAACAGACTACGATATACTAAGAAAACTTGAAGAAGCTATTGTTGTAATTATACAAAAAATGGAAAAAATATTTCCGCCGAATTTCTTTGACTCAATGGAACATTTGATATTACATTTTCTACATGAAGAAAAATGTGGAGGTTTGGTTTAGTTTTGATGGATGTACCCATTTGAGACATGCATGCAGAAATTGAAGAAAAAAGTTCGTAACAAAGCATCAGTTGAAGGCTCAATTGCAGAAGCTTATTTGCAAGAGAAAATTGATTTATTCTGCTCTCATTATTTTGAATCTGAATATCCCTCAAAATTTAACCACATGGGCCGGAACGAGGAGAATGTTGATGATGATATGAAGAATCAATTATCAGTTTTCAATCAGCCCGAACTTGGTTTTGGTGGAGTTCATGATAGATGGATTTCAGATGATGAACATCATAGAGCTCATACATATATTCTACTCAATTATGAAGAAATGTCACCAATTGTACAGTGAGTGCCCCTATCCCTTATTCTATAGATTCTGTTATAGTAAATTAATCATATTTTATTTGTAGGTTATATGATGATCATATCAAGAAACAATTTCCACAAATTACAGCAGTTGGCTTAGAAGAACGTCAGCAATTTTTTTTTCCTAATGGTTTCAAAAATTGGTAACATACATTCTTTTTTGGTTTTACATATAAAATCACTTTATTACTTGTAATAGTGATAATTTTTTTACAAATTTTCAGGTATTTTTACATGATGATAAGATTGATAGTCGATTGCGTATATTGAGTAGCCCACCATCCAAAATGGTTAAATCTTATAATGCATATGTGGTGAATGGTTATCGCTTTTATACACCTGAATATGGGGAATCAAAGAAAACAATGAATAGCGGTGTTTGTTTGGAGGGACCACATCATAGAGATATTGAAGTTGACTTTTACGGCATTCTTGAAGAAATTATTGAACTGTGTTATTTGGGACAGAATTATATAACAATGTTTAAATGTTGATGGCTGGATACTGAGAGAGGCTTTCATATTCATCCAACTCTTGGAATTGTTGATATTAAACATAAAAGATTTTTTGCAGTAAATGAACCATTTTTATTGGCTCATCAGGCACATCAAATTTATTATGCAAAATACTGTGCTACTGCAAAAGAGTTGGATGGTTGGTGGAGTATAATAAAAGTTAAATCTTGAGAAAATTAGTTTACTCAAACTGAATGTGGTTCCACTGAAGTGCAAGGAAATTAAATTTTTCAGGAAACTCTTCAAAACACATCTTTTTCACAAATAGACATGAATATCGATGATGACACCCCACAGTAAAGGGTCGATGGTGACGATGTTGTCAATGATGTTACAACTGAATTTGAAATGACAAGAGATGATGAAAGTGAAACTAATATGGAAATCGATGATGTTGATGAGGAAGATGAAGACATTGACATTGAAAACTATAAAGATGATGATGAAGATAAACATTGACACAGTAAAATGCTGGTTAGAATCATAACAAATATATATCTATACATAATAGTTATTTTTAATTGTTTGCTAATAACAATCATTTCATGTTTCAGATGGACTCAAGTACGTTTCGTCAGTTGCTGGAGGCTGATCTACCTTTGGATGATGATTCTAGATCCTATCCCGGAGCGACATCCACCTCTTGGATTTGATGCGCACACGCGGTGGTATAATAACCTGGGTATTTTAGTTATATTTCATTATAATTTATTAATATTCTAATTGTTTGATTATTTGTTCTTTTTTCACAGTTTTACGCATATAGCTATTGGATAGAGGAGCGCTATCCTGCGCAATTATTTTTCGCATCCCTGTCTCACATGGGATCAGATTCCCGCTGATGTGCAGGCCTCCATGTTTGATCATTGGCTGGTAGGTAATTAAATATTATTTATTTTGAAATTTAATTCATTAATAACTTTATATCAGGGTTTATGGTATCCCATCAATGAGAGCATGCATGCCACTATCCACGCGACATGGGTGGTGTCTATGTGTGACCGTTTCCGTCAGTTTTTGCATAATTTGAGAAAGACAGTTGTGAAGAAAGCCGGAGTGATAGAATTTGATGAGTCCTGTAGTGCCCACCAAACGGAGTACATTTCATCTCACATTTGGGATGGATTATGTACACACTTGTTGGGTGGTGGGTTTCAGAGGAGATCTGCATTGGGTCGACAGAATCGGGGGAGACAAGAGGTGACGCATCGAGCCGGTATTCATACATTCAGTGCACATAGAGAGCATCTGGTAAGTACTTTTTTTTAATAGTTTATACAAATTTAAATATAAACACTTTATTTTATATTCATATAGGAAGCCGAGCAGCCCAGTATTACGACGAACGGTGTTTATCGGAGGATGCACACTGACCCGACTACTGGAGAGATTAGAGGTGACTGCCAGCATCAGATTGTGGTCATTATTATTTTCTTTTCAGTTTTCAAATTAAATACATATAATATTTTCATTATTTTAATTTATAATTGAAATTTAAGGAGTCATATGAGGCCGCGACCTCTCAGACGCATGCTGAGAGTCAAGACGATACGGGTGATCAGACTAGTGCCCACCATTTTGATGAGACAACATGGATGCAGGTGACCCAGTATGGCTTCGAAAAGGGCCGAGTAGTTGGTATCGGCTCTCATTTGACTCGTGCAGCTTATTATGGTACTGTTGCGATGTCTTTGTCCAGCTCGAGATGAGCTCGTGGAGAGACATCATCTTCTGCCTCATATTATCAGGAGCAGCTGCGTGCTCAGAGTCAGCTTATAGAGGATTTGCGTCAGGGGAAGGAGCAGATGCGTCAGCATCACGATGAGGAGATGCGTCGATGGTAGGAGCAGATGCATCAGCAGCAGGATGAGGAGAGACGTCGATATGAGGAGCAACATCAGGAGCAGATGGAGTATATGCGTCTTCTGAATCATAGTTTAGGGATGAAGTTTCCTCCACCACCTCCTCCAGGTCCTCCAGATTATCCACCCCCAGTGATTTTTTTAGATGTAATAAACATTTGAGTTCGTATTTTATTGTCATATTAACTATTTACAATTCCTCTTTCATATTCATACAAATATTGCATGATTTAATTTGTTTTTATTTTTTTAATATTTTATTACTTATTAGTATTATTTTTAATGTATGGTTATTTTAGTAATATTACTTTTAATATTTTATATTTATTGTTAATATTGAGAAGATTATAATTTTATAATTTTATTAATATTAATAGTATTAATATTATTTTTTCATAAATATGAATGTTTATTTTAATAATAATAATATTATATTAATTTTTTATATTATTAATATTAGTACTATTATTATTATTTTTTGATATTAATATTTCATAATATATAATATTATATTATTTATATTCATATTATTATTATGTTTTGATATTAATATTTCATAATTATGTTATATATATTTTTTATTATTAATATTAAAAATAATATAATTTATTTATATTATTAATAATAATAATATTATTATATACAGAATTTAATAATAATATTATTATATTAATTTTTTATATTATTAATATTAGTATTATTATATTATATTATATTATTTATATTCATATTATTATTATTTTATATTAATATTTCATAATTATATTTTATATATTATTTTATTTATATTATAATAATACAATTTTTTTATATTATTAATATTATTATTGTTTTTATATAATATTATATGATTTGTATTAATTATTTTATTTATTTTAGTATCTGCGACGGGAATATTTGCGATTGGATTTCCCGTTGTAAATAATTTTTTACTGTAACATTTGCAACGGGAAGAATACCCGTCGTAAAAACATTTCTGTGACGTTCCGTCGCAAATACCATTTTTAAATTTCATATTCGTGACGGGTCAGAAACCCGTCGCAACTAATATATCTGCGACGGCCCATCACAAATACCTTTTTTATATATAAACGAAAAACCATTTGCGACGGGGGAAAAATACCGTCGCAAAAACTTTTTTTGCGATGGGACCCCGTCGCAAATCGCCCGTCGCAAATATTCAGTTTTCCTGTAGTGTCTCTCCCCTAGTGGTCCCTTCTACGGATCATCGAGCCATGTTTGTTTCCTAGATTTTGAAACAGCCACAGATCCATGATCCTCAGGTCTTGATCTACATTGACCCGACCTCTATTGTCAGTTTGCCTCCAATACGGGGGTCCGATCACATTTGAAGCCACTCAAAAAGTCAAACCATGGCCACAAGGGTGCAAATATGAAGAACATAAATAATAGGGGAGAGAAAAGTATGAATAAAAAATTTAGGAACGTACCTCGTCATTTTGTTCATGTCAGCATCAATATGTTCTCGTTAGAATAAAGAATAGAAAAAATACCATCTATTTAATTACCATGATGATACACGTATCAATTCATGTTCATTGAATTGATCTGCATTCATCCTTGATTATGAAAGGGATAGAAACTCTCCAATAGTGGTTTAAATATATAGGGTTTGAGTGGCCAACCCTGAGGAGATTCTATAACCATACATTTAAAGGATAAACAATCACTACATCTAAATAATTTTTATTTAAATTATTTAATGACAATTTTACCCGTTTAAAGTTTTCCACAGAAGGCCTGCGCCAACTAAGATTGAGTCATGCCTAGGGAAAACACAAAATTACAAACTCAATGGCGGTTTCAAATTTCTAATCCAAGTCACTGTTTATGAGTTATTTGGATTTTAAAAATAAAATAATTTTATTTATAGTTACATCCTTGTTGACATTTTCTATAGATGACCCATGATGATTAAGGTTAATTTGAGCCTAGGATAAATCCTCCATTCTGAGCTCGACAGTGCCCTTGTATTTTTTATTTGTACACTCGTTTATGAGTTATTCCACTTTTTTAGGAAAACTGTGTGTGCATGGTATAGAATGTATAATATTTTTCAGACAATTGATTTAGGAACACCAGGCCACAGAGTCTCATACCCTTTTAGTGATTGGTCTTTAAATTAACCTATTTAATTTCTAAAAATAATTCATAAAATTTTTGGGACATTCCATTCTCCCCACCTTGGGGCCTTATGTCCCAAGACAAAACAAGGGCTTCTCAATAGATGAGGGTACTAAACACAAATTTGAGTCTTCCTCTCCTATGCACTCTCTTGGGGATTCCTGTGCTTCCATGAGACATGCACTAAAGGAATAAACAACCCACAAAACATCCACCCAACTATGGACAAAATCTAACATGAAATCCCACAAAATATCATCCATAACCTAAATGGTCCACTTAGTCAGGACCTCCCTCTAGGGGTGAAACTCTATGTTCAAGCATAACTGGGTCCCAAAAACATCTTTCTATCTATTAAAAAATTGGAATGTGAATAGAACATCATGATCTGAATCAATCGTCAAAGGAACTCCCTAGAGTCGAACTATCTCCTGAACATAGGGGAATCCCAAGCTCTCTAGTTAACTCTTCTTCGGGGTTGCTAGAAAGTGGGATGTCTTGGTGAGTCAGTCAACGATAACCTAGATGGAATCAGGTCCCATGAACATATATGGTAAACATGTCACAAAGTCAATTGATATCTCATAACACTTCCATTAAGGAACCTCAATGGTTTGGGATAAACCATCTAGAACGTAGTGCTCAGCCTTCAATTTTCGGAAAGGTGAGGTATCAAGAGACGAAATTTGCTACTCCCTTCATCATCCCAGGACACCAAAACTGAAATTGGAGGTCATGATACATATTTTCCACACCTGTATGTACTACCAATGGATATTTATGAAACTCCTTCAAAATCCCCTCCTGCAAGGACACTGGTACTAATATGTTTCCTCTAAAAAAGGCCATGATCCCCACCACTCAAATACCCATTAGGACCATGTCCTGTTGACATCTTAGAATGTAAGGTATCATAGTCGGTGTCCCTAATATGTGCCTCCCTAACTCTCTATAAGAGTGGAGGTGTGGAAACCATCGACTGTAGGTATATTGTTGCGTCTCCAGCCACAAAGGATGTCTAAAATTAGGACAATTGCTTTGACGCCACATTCAGTAACTGTAAGCTATATCTCCCGCTAATAGAATCTTCCACTATTTTTCACTTCCTACAAGTATAGAAAATCTCAAAGTCATATTCCTAGAGGAAATCTTTCCATCACCTCTATCTCAAGTTCAGATTACTCTAAAAGAAGATATACTTTATAATCTTGTGATCAGAGTAGATGATAAACCAATATCCCATCAGGTAGCATCACCACATATTCAATATGTTGACTACTATTTTTAACTGAAGATTATGGGCTGCACAATTCTTCTCATGCTATCTCAACTGGAACGTACCATAGACAATAGCCTTCTAAAATTGCATCAATACAGAACCAAGCCTGGTCCCTGATGCATCGCTGAACCCCACATAATCGATTCCCTCTTCTAGAAATATCAAGATGGGAGCGCTTGTCAAACTCTACCTCAGCTCCAGAAAGCACCGTTGGCACTTATCCATCCCCACAACAGGATATCCCGTTCATTTCAAATCCATCAGGGGTGCTTCCACTCTAGATAAGTCAGGAAAACAACTCTGATAATGCCCTTCTAATTCAAGGAAACTTCGCACCTTAGTGACCCATGTGGGTGGATCTAAAACAAGCACTACATCAACCTTAGTTGGATCCACTACAACTCTAGACTCCAAGATGGCATGTCCCAGAAAATGGAACTCTCGTATCCAGAACTGACACTTCAAGAGATTCTCATAGAGTTGGTTCCCTCAGAGCGTGTCCATAGACGTCCTCAATTTTCTTGCATTCTCCTACTCGGATGCCAAGTACACTAGGATGTCATCAATTAAGACTACAACGAACTGGTCTAATAAAGGCTGAAATATCAGGTTCATCAATCCCATGAACACTACTGGGGTGTTTTTCACTCCAAAAAACATCACCAAGTACTCATAGTGACAGTAATGACACATGAAGGATGTCTTCGGTATATCCTCACCACATACTCATCGATGATGATAGCCTGATCTGAGTTTAATCTTCAAGAACCACCGCACCCCTTTCAACTGATCAAAGAGGTCTTTGATCTTTGGTAGTGGATACTTGTTCTTTATAGTCAGCTGGTTCAAGAACCGGTAATCCAAACACAACCTCCTGCTCCTATATTCCTTCTTAGAAAACACAAAATGTTGATGCCAAAGGTGAAACACTAGGTCTCCTGAATCCATTCCTCTACAATTCCTCTAACTGTACCCTCATATCATGAAGCTCTACGGGAGCCATCTGATATGGAGGTGTAAATATTATTGTCTTCCTAGGGTGTAGATCAATTAAAAATTCCATATAATCAAGGAGAGGTAAACCTAAAACATCTTTAGGAAAGACTTCCTCATACTCAGCCACCACTACAAAAAACTGAGGACACATATCATCCACCATACTGAGGGTGAGACTGCACAACTGATGAGTAATCGACTACACCCTTCTTTGTGTGAGTCCATCCTACACTTAATGAGTTTTATTTTCACCAAAAAAGGAAAAAATATTTCTATCATAACATAAACACCACACTCTGCAGCTAAAATATTCAATCTGAGTATGAAATATGGATAACCAGTCCATACTAAGAATGAAATCATGAGGCCACAAAGCCACTACCAAGAGAACCCAACTGAAACTATCACCTCTAAGAGTCAGGACACACTGTTGTCACCAGTTATTGATCATTAATTATCCACATGTTGGAGTTTCTAAGTGTAAGGGTCGATTGAACAGTTCAACCATAATCTCTGAGTCATGAACAAGGTTCATGGAAATAAAGGACTAAATAGAACCTCTATTTTTCAAAAATGTATGTAAGTTGGAAAAGACACAGACCGTAACTCAAATCATCCATGGAGTGCTTGAGTTATAAGTCTCCACTTCCTACAGATGGCCTCATCCCTTTCCACCAACTCCTTGAGACTGGCATGGACAACTTGGGGGTGTTGGTGGTAATGGTTTGAACCTCTGACCACCTCTTACTACCCTGTATGTTGCTCTGCCACATCCACTGCCCTGCAGACCACCCTGCTCCTGTCTCTGGATGTATCTCATTAGTCCTTTGATTGTCCCCTATAAACTATACAAAGGGTTAGGAAATCTCATGCTAGATGTACCTAAACACCGCATGTGTAACACCTTCTATCTCTTGGATGACTCAAGCCACTGTGGGAGCCCTACACCACTAACCCTACATCTTGGGATCATCCCTTGAAGTGGATGACCCACTTGGATCCTTATGATTATCATCGGATTCATAATGCTAAGGTCTCAACTACCCAGTTACCATTGTTAGCTCCCACTTCCAGTGTCTGCTCTTCTAGAAAAATCTCCACTAAAAGGGCTAGCTCAAGTACCACAACATAAGTAAGAAAGATAAAAGATACCACTAATTCCCTGATGTCCGAAATAATTTCTTCTCAAATGTCTGAGCCCTAAATTACCATTCTCATACCATATCCAGGAGTAGCATGAATGTTTAGTAAACATCATTGGATACTCCACCATGGTCATGATTCCCTAATATAGATGTAGGAGCTCCTTTATTCGATCCGATCGCAATGTGGCCAGATAGAACTCACCTTTTAAGAGATGCTCTATGTTTATCTAGGATAGATATGTCTTTTCATGAGACTATGTCACCAAGATCAACTATCGCCCCAAAGAGGTCTAAAAAAGGCTTGCGAGGAGAACTATTATCTAGTCATAAAGTGCCCTTAAAATTCATAAAACACAGGTGACTACCTCTATCCAACTGGGGGGTCTGGCTCACCCTAAAACCTAGGAGGTATCTACATTTTAAACTCATTCAATGCACTGGGCCTATTTGCATCCTCAACTAGTAGTTTTTGTAGTATATTCTACTCAACAGGTGTTAGAACAACATGAAAACCACCTAGAGGTTCCATCTATTGTTCAATCCCCAATATTGACACCTCATCACTAGGTAGATCACCCTTATGATATTGCAATTGAATCATAGGTGGATGTCTACATTGAGGCACCTTGAAGTAAAATAAGATGTACCATGGTTAATTGAGTATATCTGGATAACTAACTCAATAAGGACATGGAAATCACAGCCACTTCTATATGATGTATATACGATTGTTTTTCCCTACAACCAATGTTTTCATGTATAATTTCAAAAAGTAGGTAGTCAGAGTCCTGGTGTATGGATACATCGGCTACCACACCAACAACAGAGTCCCTAACCTGAAATCTGGACTTGAAACACTTTACACTATTTCCATAATCCAATATCAGAAACTTCTGGTCCCAACATAGAACCGACCTCCTCTGATACCACTTTGTCACAACCGGTCCCAGAGTGGCTCATTCCATGACTACCCAAGGCTGCGTCCAATAGGTCAGTGGCTGGTGACTAGCACAAATTTGGCATGTCCCACAAATAGGAGGCATTATCTTAAAGTACCTGTATGCTCACACACATCTCTAAGACACAAATGCTAAAATGTAAAAACACTAAAAGCATGAAAACCACTATATCCCTCAACCAGAGTACAACCGTGAAAGTACTGGAAAGTAAAAAGGTCCAGAATAAAAGCCCCCAAAAAGATTATAAAAACAAGACTAATGAAACATGGTGATGGTTTTCCTACATCATCTCAGTCTAGGAAAGTGAATGTATAAGTTCATAAAACTCGGCCACAAAAAACCCTACCTAATCCAACCTTAGGGAAAGGATACTGGGACTACTGTCTGAAGTCACATGAGCGCACCTTGTTTTTCAGGACTCACTAAGCGCTACCTAGACCTATTCCACTCAGGACTCTGTCAAAGGGCTGATCGTCTGTAGAAGACATGACACATGTGAAAATTTTAGTGTATAGGTGAGTAAAACAATACTCAGTAGGACACCCCAAAACCACAATGGAATTTCCAAGAAGTAAAATACTAGTCAATTCCACACAGGTATTTTTCACAACACATATAACCAAAATATCCAAATATATTCAATACAAGACTCATAGTCTAGAGTTAATCCCCAAAAAAGTTCCATCCATAGGATCCTGCTCGAAGCATGGTCGTTTTGGAAGAACTCACTCCTTGAGCCATTATATCATTGGAGACACTCAGAAAGAGGTATACATCATTTGGAACCTATCCAAATGACAACGTATTAGTCAAGAAATATTATGATACCATTGAGTGGGGATTAGGCCCAGTAACACAAGGGGATACTACTGACCCAATATGAATTTATTTTCAATATAGGGTATCACGCCTAGAAACCCTGGGGTATACCATGGATCACACCAAGACACCCTAGAGGATACCCCATACCCTATCAATGCAGACCGATAGGTAGAGGATTTGGGACCTTCTCACGGAGGTTACACAATTCCAAAGGCTCCACTAGGGGTGATAGAGAATCATACTCTAGTCCTAGAGAGGTATGCATAACTCAATATGGAAGTCAGACTCTAAATGGGATCACATTCTAGTGATGCAGATGTAATAACGTACTAAACCCTCGAGCAAAAGACCAAAGGGATTGCTCTAAACCTCTAATGTTCCAAGATAAAAACTCAAAAAATCATCTAAATAGAACCATTTCATTGTCAGGTTCCCAACACCGTATATGGCTTGTCAAACATTCATACCGTTTGAATGTTATATAATTTTAACATTTCAAAGGACAGGGGGTCCCTGGGATCGTGGACCGACTCATGGTCGGTCCATCAACCATGGAGATCGACCACCTAGACCTTCCATGGCCATGCAGAAGATAAATCGACTATGGATCACAGTAGACCACTATAGATAATGATGGCCTGTCTCCTATCTGGTTTCCCCAAGTCCGCCCTATTCGACCCAACCCACTTGGCCTGGCCTAGCCCACCTGGCCTGTCCCACATGCGCTCGACCCAATTGGCGTGCTCAGCTTGGCCCACATAGCGTGGATCACCTGGCCCGCTCCGCTCGACCTACTCATATCTGCCTCTTCTGCTCAGCATGCTGGCCCTCTACGTCTGATATGTCATTCATACCTATAATGTTCCGCAGACCTTCCACATCCTGTAAACCTTCCATGACCTACTTCCTTCAAAACACATGGACATTTGCCAAATTTTACATGGCCACCACCATACACCGCTTCCTCTAGTCCCACTGGCTCCCACATGGCCACCCACCACATTCCACATAGCTGCCACAACTACCACTGGCGCCGCTGCCTCTGATCTCCGCCACCTCCGATCATTGCCACCCCGAGCTGCCAATGTCGCTACCTTGCCTTGTCAGAATGCCATGCTGGACCCACACTAGTGGTCTCTTAGAAGGACCACAAATCCACCTCTGATGCCTAAATTTAAAAAAAATCCAAGATCCATGCTTCTCAGGTCTTTATCTACACTGACCCGACCTTAGTTGTCAGTTTGCCTCAAATACAGGGGTCTGATCATGTTCGAAGCCACTCGAAAAGTCATACCATGGACACAAGGGACCAATGGTAAATTAAACGAAGAATGATGGAGATAAAATAATTAATAACAACTTGATGGATGAACCTCTACCTTTTCTTTATCTCAGCCTCAATCCATTCTCGTTAGAACAAAGAAAGAAGAACGAAAATAATTCCATCTATTTAATTCTACTGATAACGTGCATATCAATTCATGTTCATTGAATTGATCCATGTTTTTCCTAGATTAAGAATTAGATGGAAAATCACAAAAAACCATCCTACCTATAGTTCAGACCACTTATTGACTAAGAACGGTTGCGTTGCCGTCGTGGGAGAGATCCTCCAACTTCATCGGCACGATGATCCACAATCTGCTTGATCCATTATCGTCCACCAGAAAAACTCTACAACGGTTTTATTAATCTATAGGGTTTGAGTGGCCAAACTTGAGGAGATTATATAACCATACATTTAAAGGAGAAATGGTCAATGCATCAAAAATAATTTTTATTTAAATTATTTAATGATGATTACGCCTTTTTCGTGTGTTTTCACAGAATACCTGTGCCAACTAAGGTTAAGTTGAACCTAAGGAAAATACCATATTAAAAAATCAATGGTGGTCTCAAACTTCCAATATGATTCACCATTTAGAAGAAATTATGATTTTAAAAATAAAATAATTTTATTTAATAATTTTATTTATGGTTACATCCTTGGTGACTTTTTCTACAGATGACCCGCACTGACTAAGGTTAAGTCACAACTAGGGTAAAGTCATCATTATAAGAATAAAAATGTCATCAGATTTCAGATTTGAGAACATGTTTAAGAGTTATTTCACTTTATCAGGAAAACCATGCATGTATGCTATTAAAAGTTTAATCTTTTTTTTAAAAAATTTGTCCAGCCACTTCGGGCCTCGGAATCGCATACTTTCTTAACACCTGGTCTAAAACTTAATCTATGTAATTTGAAAAAAATAATAAACTAAAATTATGGGATGATATAAGGGTGCATTGTTCAAAAATAGCATGAGTTAGTGTTAGGATCAAAAGATAAAGGATTTGTGATATTTAATGTATGTTATAATTTTTACATATATAGTTGTATAAACCATTGTTTGAAATGTCTATAATATTGTTTTTTCCTTTATTTGTGTTATAAATTTAATTTAATTTAAGTTATGTATTGGTACTTGATTTTTTGGATATCTAGTGGTGTTTCTAGTGTTGCGGTTTACTGTTATTTCACATTTCACTGGTGTTGTAGTGTTCCTTGGTAGCACACTACAATATGCCCTTTTATCAGTGCTTTGGAAAGAACTTATAAATGGGTCATTTATCTGTGTTTTAGAAAGAGATGATAAAGGAACCCTTGATCGACAATAAATAAAATAGATGATAAATTTTTACTATATGAGCACTAAAAAAAGATTTGATAAAGGGCTCATTTATCAGTGTTGATAAAATACAATGGATTTTAATCTCTCTTTAGTTGTTAGCACTTCTATAGCACTGATAAAGTCCATTTTAGAGCTGTTAAAGACCTATTTTATAGTAGTGATAATTTTATTCAACATTATAATAAATAATACCTGTCTTCTTTGAATATTTTGTGGATATTAATTGTCATAATTTCCTAGAATTAATCTTATTTTGATGATTTAAGGGAAAATGTGTTTTGGGCTAGAATTTGAAAATTTCTTGGAAATTCTGCTTTTACCTTTCTAAAATCACATTTTTATTTTTGTGATAAAATTTGTATATGCATAATTTTGACTTGAGATTTTATAGTGACATTAAGAACTAAATTTTTAACAATTTTTATTCAGACCATGGAATCTAGATCACACATTTGGTGGGCCATACATGGGAATTAATTAAGGGATGGACATAATTTGGAAGACTAGATCCCACCTCAATAAAGTGACCATAAATTCTCCATTAATACTTAGATGATGCTGCAATTTTGGTAGGTGTTAAAAGACTCAATATTTATAATTTAATTAAACTACAGTGATAAGTTTTTTTCATGGTATGGTGGTATATATCATGGATCAATATGATGAAATTTTTGAAGATAAAATGATGCATGTACCATTTTTGGAATTTGAAACGCTAGCCCTACCAATATCAATTTAAATGATATTTTCACTATTTTAAGGGTTTT
This sequence comes from Viscum album, assembly GCA_963277665.1. Taxonomy (NCBI): domain Eukaryota; kingdom Viridiplantae; phylum Streptophyta; class Magnoliopsida; order Santalales; family Viscaceae; genus Viscum; species Viscum album. The sequence continues at coordinate 905,159,019 of OY728151.1, forward strand.
ATAGGATTTGGGAGGGAGTGACCTCGAGGGTGGATACTATAAACATCTCAAACCTCTTGTAAGAAGTAAGGCTTTGGGAAAAGATATCTTCTAAGAAGTCTCTCCTCTCCCACCTCCACTTTCTGTTACTTTTCTTTCATGCTTGTAACTTGAATTTTTATTAATTAAATCTAATGTGTTATTCTCTTTTAATCTTCAAATTTTTGTTCCTGGTTTTTGAATATAATAGTGGAGAAGAGATTATGTTTTTCGATTTCAATACTTTACTTATGAAAAACGTCTCCATGATGACAACTCTGCCCATAGAAGAGTGATTTTTTTGTAGTTGATCTAATCCCTAATCCCACAATTTATTTATTTTGAATCCATAAACATAATATATATCATAAATTGTGATAAATTAATTTAGTTTTTTCTTTCCAGGAAACTCAATTTACATGAACTTGACCATAAGGTCGGACTTGTGTAAATCATGAGAGAGAAACTTCAATCTCAAGATGTAATCAACTTGGGATAGAGTTGTAGGATTCAAGTCTCATAAAAAATCTCAATTAATTCTCAAATTTTGGGAGGATATACTTCCATAATTTTCCATTTTCTTTAATTTGGATTTTGGATAACAATCAAAATAGGGTTCTATGATTCGATGTCCTAAAGTTAACCTAGAGCTCATTATTTCAATTTTTGTGGTCATGTTAATTTACATAGGGTTCAACGGTTGACAATATTTGGGGATCCAAATTGAATTAATTATAATTATATGGGATAATGATAAATTAATGATGAAAGGGGTGTATTATATTGAATGTGTCTTCTCATTTTAGTTTTTTAAAGAAGTTGTGTCCTTGACTATTTCTTCTAATTTGTTTCTTTTGTTTATTGTCTGAAAATCACAACCCCCAACAAGTTTTTGTCATTTTTTTCACTTATTTTATTAGTTTCCTCAGGCTTATTATGAGTTGTTTAATTTAATTCCTCATCAATAGAACTAATTAGGTTTTACACTATTCCATACTAAGTTAAATCAAAAATATTTTTTAGAGCGTGTACGACATCACTCATCATTGATGCTGCATAATTTTTGTTTTTTCATCAATATGATATTGATAAACTAATAATTATGTAGTTTTATAATAAAAAATATGTTATTATTGAAAATTGGTAATGTCATCATGTGAAAAAGTCATTGTATGCATTATAGTGAAACATTTAACTTAGATTTTGTTAATGTAGTAGAGGACATACATTATTATGAGTAAAATAATTGTATATTAAAAAGCACTCTAACATTCTCAATGAAATAACTTTTTTTAAAACTTTGAAGGTATTTGGATCCTCTATCAATAATACAAATCCCCTAATTGGTGTACCTTCTAATATATAATACATTATCTACATTAAGACCGACATGAAATGATTGTGATCTCCCAATGAATGGTTTGTCCTTGATTTAATTTTAATTTAAATATGCATAAGTTTTATTTCCCTGTAGGATAATAGAAAAATTATTGTTTTCTGGTATAAAATATAAAATACTTTAATTTATTGTGATGTCCTTATGAATGTCCTGTCATTCTTCTCTTTCCACACTAAAATTCACCTTCAGGAAGCCCATTTTATCTACTTTCTGTACAATCCTTTTGTTAACCCATTTTCAATGGAAATTCAACACTTGAGTTGTTGAACAATCCAAGTGGTATATCTATTTGATAATTACAAAATGTGACATTTTAACATAAATTTTATTTATATCCTTATATCCAGATATGTGCATCGCTTCCCACACAAGCGTAACTCCACTATTTTTTATCATACTACAATCCTCATGTTCTTTTGTATAGAATATGTAACCATTGATTATAAAACCAGCATTTGATATAACATTTTCATTTGGTCCCCTGGATACCCATAATAGATTTTAGGCAATTACATCATGATTTTTAAATAACTCTATAAATTTGATCATGCTACTATCATATAATCTATTTATTATGTGTATTTGATATAAATCCTTAATCCATTTATGGATTAAGATATCTAATAATTTTATTTGTGGGTTCGATGTACGGATCAACCTTTTCACTATTATATAAAATGAAAAGGTGTGCTTTCTCTAACTCTGTAATGGTAATCCTAATAACAAATCTTCTAAAATGCATATGTTATGATGAGACTTTGGGAGTCGGATGTTGTCAACATGTGATAGGTAATTAGTACAGAATTCAATAAATTCTTCAACAATATATTGTTACTAAATAAAACCATCTGATCTACTTTTATTTTTGACACACCCTTTCAAAATGTTCATATTCTATTCAATGGGGGTACATACTTTTATAATGGATAGGACCACATAGTTGAACCTATATAACGAAGTGAACCCTCATGTGAACCATTATATCAAATAACTATGGTAGGAAGAACATCTATAATTCACATAATATGACTGTAACCTCCTTATTCATGATTGAAAACTTCAAAGGGTCTATAACTTTATTTAATATGGCTTTGAAAAAAATGAGAGTTCAGTAAATGCATGTCATACATTTTTTGGAAGAATGCAAGGTAAAGAAACATTCATCCAATATTGCATAAAAACATGATAGTAGTGTGGTTTTTGTCCCTAAAACTTAAAATTAGTCATTTACATGACAATATTGATATTTTATGAATATCCTTTTGGAAAATTTACACCATTAAAGAATATTAAGAATTCTAATTTTTCGTGTCTGGATAGAGTGTAAGCTACTGGAGGAAGAAAATTCCTCCCATTACCTTTAACCAGTGCCAAATATTCCCTCATCTCCATGTTAATAATGTAAAACCTAGCCTTATGTCTATCTTTCTTTTCTAGGAACATTTAGTAATGCGCCAATAATACTAAAAAATACATTTTTTTCTACATGCATCACCTCAAGAAAATGTATGGAATAGAAATATTTTCAATACAGTAATTCAAAGAAAATTGGTCAATTTTCCAACCTAGTTTAAAAAGTTTTTCTAAATGGTTTACTGAAAATAGTTTCAATATATTTTACTTTATTGAACATTTGACCCCCGATTAGTAGAGATGGTGTTGCACCTTGTTTTGTATTCCCATTGAGTATGGTTTTCCAGGATCTGTATTTATTTCATCGAGTTAAAAATTTACAATATACTAAAAACAAATTCATTGAGGATTGTTTAATACAAACTGATTGTATGAATTTTTCACAAAAGGGACACCCTAACATTACTTTAATGCTATATCCTTAAAATTATCCTTAATAAGGAAAGTTATTTATCATCCCGTACAACATGGACCTCAATGTAAATTAATTATTTCTATGAGATTCGTACATTGTAACACTTGTATCCCACATCAATTTTTGATCTTTGTTAAATTGATCCAAATAGAAATCAATATCAATATGAAGTTTTTTTGGTCTAGATATAATAAAATAAAACATATTGTATTTTTACTTCTTGCATAATCGTGGGTAAAATTTATAATTTATCAACCTGCTGGGCCATGTACTATGAGTAATACTCTTCACCCCAAAAGGATTTGTTATATTTTTAGATAAGTCAAGATGAATGTTTCTCAACTCATTTCCAAATTCAGGATACTTAAAATCAATTTTTTCCACTAAGGTGAATTTTCTGGATGACATAGGTTCCCATATTTAATTCTCATGTCTCGATTCCATTTCAATTGTCTCATAGTTTTATAACATCCATATAGTCTTCTAAAATTTAGATTGATATGAAATTACCTTAAAAATTTCATAGGATTTGATTTATATTTCTTGTATCATTATGTGACACATTTAGTGAATTTTATGAGTGATTTATTGTCCTTGTGAAACAATATGAATTCATTTAGACAAGACTGTATTTTTTAGTGATCATTCCCATTGAATGTAGCATTTTTTAGCGTTATAGGTTCAATATGGAAGTTCAATTTCTTTTAGTAGCATATAATTCAGAATATCAATTAGTTTTGTAAAGCTAGAGTCACTTCATCCATTGACAACTTTCAAATTATTTAGATTCAACATAACTAGCAATGTTATGTATTTAGTAAAATATGTATTCAATGGTCTCTTAGAACAACTATTTAACATATCAAACAACTTTGTAAAATCATTAAGGTCATATTTAATTTCCATTTTCATTTATTCCATGCAATATCCATCATCAATTAAATTGATATTCATATAGAATGATCCATAAACCACAGTATCAACTCAATCATTGTGTAAGTTTAGTTTGTCCCTGTGTTTAGTCCAACATTTATAGTTCTGATATATTATCTGAAAAGTAAAATGTTCTTCCAACACTTCTAGACTATTTTTTTTTGAATAAAACCTATTTTAACACAAAGAAAGGATTTGATAAGGGTCATATGCATTATCTCTTGTAAACTTTAAGAACTATTTAACTCCATTTTTATACCCTTTTGTCCTATTATTAGAGTGAATCTGTTTTAAATTCATATCCATCCTATCTGGTTTATAAAACATTTATTTTTTACAAAAAATAAATAAATGCACATAATAAATTTAGTGCCAATGGTGAAAGTTATAGATAATTATTATAATAGGAACCCAACATTCGATTGTTTCAAATAATTTTGGTATGCTTTGAATGTAATGGGTAATTTAATTTAATAAAATTATTACTCCACTATGGTAGGTGTTATCCTCTAAATTCATCTAAAATGATCATCAGTAACCAGTATGGAATGAGTAATTCTCATATTAGTTCAAGGAACACATGTGCATGTTCAAAAGATATGGGAGATGAGTCTTAAGAAACAAAATGCTATAATGACTGTTTGGGAGATGAAGGTTGTGAGGTTGATAGTTGTCTCATTAAATATTTCGAAATTACCACATATTAATATAAAATTTAAAATATTTTCTAGAAATTACTTTAAAAATTAATTTTTTTTTCTTTTTGAATATTTAAAACACCGCTTGAAATCTATTTTTTAATATTCAACTTGAAAATCCACCAATTTTTTTTATCAAAACACTTAATGGGATACAAACCCCATTTTCTATAAAAATTGTTAGCATCAAGTTGAAAATTTTAAAATCTTATTCAAAGACAATTAACAATAAATTAAAACCATAAATCAATTTCCATGGAAAATTTACACTTTGAAAATTTTAAAAATTTATCGGTTCACTTCGAAATCATTTCTTGAGTTTCAAAATAGTGAATCCATTTTAGTTCATTTTAAGGGAATACCACATTTTTCATTTCCAAACCCACTTTTACATTTAAAACCTAGTTTAATTTTTTAAAACTAAAATTTAAAATAGTGATGACCATAAAAATTATAAATAGGTGACCACTTATTATAAAAAAATATTTATTATTAAAATTTTCATAAACATTTTATAAACATGACATGAATAGTTTTTTTCAAAAGATATTAATAAATTATAATTTTAATTCCTAACAAGATTATCCTATACTAACCAACTAAGTATGGATGTTCCCATGTGATTATTTTAAAATTTTACAAAGGGAGTATTTATTTATCAAAAATCAGTATCATCAAATATCACACAATAATCCAAAAATTCAATCTTTCACATGCCATAAAATTTATTCAAGAATCGAAATCATGAAGGTTTTTCAAATATTTATGATATTGAAAAGTATTTTCCAAAATATCATGAGGTGTTAGTAAAAGAATATGTTTGATATCACACTTAGGTATTATTTGAATTAATCTGAGTGTGGATTAAATTGGTGGTTCTCTAGTACCCGATGTGAGAGGACGATACGGATTTGGTTTTTGTCTATAAGGGAACTAGCCATAAAGTTACCCCATGTTTTGAGTTTGTAAATTTATTTGGGTGTTTTGTGGATCATGGGGTGATTTTGGTTGTTTAGAAATTGTGATAAAGAGATGTGATAACACATCAATGGGTGAAACTGAACATTTTTAGTGAAAATTTAGCCATAAGAGGACAAAATATTTTTTTTATGAGATTGGGTGTTGTGAGATATAAACCACACTGATCATGTTGTTCACATTATGTTTTTTCTTGGATTATTGTGTAATGTATATTAAACATTTTTAATTGTTTTAAAATTATTTATTCTATGAAATTAAATTTTAGACTTGTGTAATTTAGTTATTTATATTATTTCATTTATATAAATTCTATAGTATAAATTCGGTAAGTTCCAAATAATTTTAATATCCATAAAGTAATATCTCTATACTATGTTTAGGTTATGTTAATTAAATTTATTTTAATAAAGTAACCGAAATATTCACACGTATTAGACTTTTGTTCAAGAGAATTTACTATTTGGAACATATTTATTCTTTTATATATGGAGTAATTTTGGTAAACCTGAATTTAGTTTTAAATCACGAGTTTAAACAGTATGAATATAATTTGTTAAGAATTCCATTTTATACCTTTAAATCATAACCCAAGAACATATATTAAAACATAAAATCTATATATATCTATATTTGTGCGTATGTAGGGTGTAAGATAAACATGCATAATAAAATTTTACCAAATATCCACCTATATCATCATACAATCATCACCTACAATAATCATTACAAATCCCATAAAAGGGATGTAACCAATAGAAAACACTAACCTAGGGGTTTCCTGATAAGGTTGATAAAATCATAATGAAACTTTTTTTAATAGAGTGACAACATGCCTTTAACAACAATATGGGTGAAAATATTATTACAAAATAGTCCTTGTTATAAAATAAGGACACCATTTATCAATTAACAATAAATATAGTTTTAAATTCATATGGAGAATTTATTTGTATTCTATTAAGAAAATAAAAACATGATATTTTCCTAACTTCGATCTTTAAAAATTAATAATATTTTAAAGAATAATTTACAAAACTTTCTAAATTTTTTTATCTATTTAATTGAAAATAGTCACCTAAAAATAATTTTACTTAGTTTGGTCTTTATTTATTTAAAAAAAAAATTAGAAATCCATTTTGGATTTGTTTTTAAATAAACGAAACTATGAAGGAAAACCAAATATAACAAAATGTAATTAAAATAAAATAAATAAATAAAACAAATAAAAATAAGAAACAAAAGTATAGAAGATATAAGCAACAAAATTAGATAAGGGTGATAAGGATAAACTTTTCATAAAAGTGAAAGTGGGTACCAGACAATATATATAATAGAACATGTATAAGCCATAATTGAGGGGGAGGATATTTTAAATGTAGGTTCTAATTGTAACAGACTTGCTCATAGAACACTAACCAGAAATGTCACAAAAATAGATAATGAAACCTGAGCCTCTTGAGGGAATACAAAACAACCCCTAGTTAATACCTCAATTAAGCTAGAGCAGAAACCATATGCTTATAATCCTATCTATGGTCTCCCATGTGAAAACCAAAAATAAATCCATATAGAAATCATCCATTCCATTAACAATAACAAAGTAAAATTAAGAACACAATTGAAACCATTCCTCTTTTGAAATATCATTTGAAATCTCCCTAGAAAATGAGTCATTTTTCTTGTGGCCATTTAAAAAAAATTTAAGATAAAAACTATTTTTAAATGAAACAAACCATTTAACCCCCTATTTAAAAACCTATATAAGAAAATAAAATTTAATCAACATGTATAAATTTGAAAAATTCTCTTTAAATGTTATAAACATATACAATTACACTCATTCATATATAAAAATATCTCAATAAAAATATTCACATATTTTCATGTGAATACGTGCATGTGTCTAACATATATATATAGATACCAATAGATATGTGTATATGCATAAATTATGGAAAGAGGAATCCATATCATTGGACATAAATTAATAATATAAGAATGAAATAAAACAAAAGAAAACTTCACAAAGAAGCAAACCCCAATTAATCAATGTCATGAACTCATGAATTACCCAAATAGATTTCATAAACAACCTCAGATAATTTTAAAACAACAAATTACTTTATGAAAACCATAATAGATATTTTTGTCACGAACCGTCCTCAGGGCTCGTGTCGTGACTACCCCAAGCCCGCCTTCCATAGGCCAGGGGATGGCGACTTGCACCAAGGTGTAAATCTCGATAAACAGGGAAGGCATTTCCTTTGTAAAGTAAAAAACCATCACAGAGTAAGCAAGCGGAAAGAGTAAACACTAAGTAAAAACTGTAACAAGCTGTGCTGAAAGTAAAAGGGGCCGGAAATACAAGCCCAACTGTAAAGTACAAATGAAAGGGGAAAACAACAACTAAAAAGAAAAGCCGCAGCATCGAGCCGTCCTCTAGAAGTCCCACCTGAAGGGCGAGCACAGATAGCCTCCACAGCTCCACGGTCCATCCATCCTCTCCGAGTACGTCCCGCCCAGTGGTCCACCTCCAGGTACCGTCCTGCTCCGCCAGCCTCCACCACGATCAGTGATGTCCGTCATCTGCAACCAACACAACGAAGTGCGGGCATAGCCCGTGGAGGGGTGAGTATAAGCTACTCAGTAGGGACCCCGAGACCCCCGAAGGTCTCCTGAAATCCACAAAGGATAAAACACTAAGGAAAGATACAATCATGAAGTAACAACCGACACTGCTTAGGTATATACCCATACATATACCTAAGTCATCAATTCCCGTTCGGCTCCAACATCCAAGCCCAAGCACAACCCAGTCCACACAGGAAATCAAAACGTATACTCACACAAAATAACACAACACAATCCACGAAGGAGAGCAAAAATAATCCACAAAGGATAGCTCAACACAATCCACAAAGGAAAGTAAACAGTAAATCCACACAGGATAGTTCAACACAATCCACAGAGGAGAGTAAACAGTAAATCCACATAGGATAGTTCAACACAATCCACAAAGGAGAGTAACACAGGATTCAGCTCACACAAGTATAATTCGTCGAAAATTTGAAAGGGATGTTCAGATATAGATACTGAATCATCTAAGCTGGGACCCACTGAGGATACAAGACCAGCTGTCTTCATTGATTCATCTATGCTGGGACCCACATAGGATACAAGACCAACACTAAATCATCTAAGCTGAGACCCACATAGGATTCAAGACCAGCACAGCTGGGACCCACATAGGATACAAGACCAGCACTCTTCATTGATTCATCTATGCTGGGACCCACATAGGATACAAGACCAACACTGAATCATCTAAGCTGGGACCCACATATGATACAATACCATCACCGAATCATCTAAGCTGGGACCCACATAGGATAAAAGACCAGCACGGCTGGGACCCACATAGGATACAAGACTAGCACTCTTCATTGATTCATATTTGCTGGGACCCACATAGGATACAAGACCAGCACTGAATCATCTAAGATGGGACCCACATAGGATACAAGACCAGCATGGCTGGGACCCACATAGGATACAAGACCAGCATTCTTCATCGTCGCAGCCCACTGAGGATCTCTGCACAGTCGTCGTCGTCGTCGAAGTCACAACCAGCACTAGGGTTCCCGCACACAGCAAGCTCGTTCGGGAGGGTCCGCTCCACGAGCCGAGAGGCTGATACATCAACTGACACAAAGTCCAGAGTTGATGTATCCAAAAGTTCCGTATCGTCATCAGGAACTCAACGTCACAGACGGCGCGTCAATCGGACGCCTGGTTTGAGAGTTATTGGCTTTTTCGTTCTTGGGGCCTGGGTGGTTTTTAAGGAAAAACCAGCCCGACCGTACTCCACCTGCGTCCAAACCTTGGGCGGAGTATGCCAAAAGTTCCGTCTCACTTAGAGGAATTCAAAGAAGTCGATGACATGTCGTTCGGACGTCCGAATCACAAGATATGAGCGTTTCCGCTCCGAGGGCCCGGTTGGTTTCGTGTACAATCCAACCCGGCCGAACTCAAAGTATTCCGAAACCTTGAGTGAGATATACCAAAACGACTGTCTCGTTCCAAGGATCGCTACGCAAATGACGGTGCATCGATCGGAGGTCTGTAGCCTAATATATGGGCATCTGACCGAAAGTAGTCCCAAATTAGGGGGTCTGGGCCCGGCCCGACCCGACCCAGTACCCCCTGGGTCGGCCGAACCGGGTCAACCCGGCTCGGGCGGTGACCCGGCCTGGCCCGGAAGCCCGGCCCGAACGGCGGCGCGGCGGCGCGGCCCGCGCGGCCAGCGTGCCGTGCGAGCGCACCCAAGGGAGGGGTTACGCCCCTCCTTTATTTCAAAACGGCGGACCCCTTTAAGGGGCCGCGCCACTTGTGCAACCTGGGGGCTGTAACCCCCTGGATTTTCCCCTGAAACAGTCGGACAGTGCAGGGCCGGCCGGTTTCTTGCCGCGGGACCTCGTGGTCCCACGCCTTCCGGCGCCGGCGGCCAGAGTTTCGGCCGCCTTCTTCGAATTCTCTGGTGGGTGGTTTTTCCGGCCGCTACTTCCAGGATGGCTGCAAATTCGTCCGACGCGGCGTGACGATGCCGCTTCCTTCCGCCGCGGCCTGACTCCGGCCGTGGCATCGTTCGTACTCTTGACGCAGCACGACGGCGTTGTGTTTCTTCGTTGTGGCTCGTATCATTCGCGTCTCCTTTCGCTCAAGCGCGGTGCAACGATGCATTACCGTCTTCGCTAATCAAAACGAATAATAGCAAAAAAAAGTTGGGAGGGGTATCAGCCGTGTTTGTGCGGACCGATCCCCTACCGTTATCTCGATAGCAGTTGGCCGAAACGTAAAACATTTAACCTTCAAAATTTTTAATTTAAATAAAAATTGGAACATGGCCGTCAGATTTATCTTTCTTATTCGAAGGAAAGTAATCACCAACTTAAAAAGATTCAAACCCCTACCTCAGTTCAGGAATGGTGCACGTCAATCGAACCGCAGAAGACGAGCGTCACGGAGGTCGGGTGTCGCGGGAAACGAACGTCGATTCCGTTGTCGTCGAGGTGCATTCAAAGAGGAAACAACGTTGGAAGTAGACGTCACGTTCTTCAGCGGAGATGTTCTTTATTGAAGAATGGTGTTCTTCGCGTTCTTCGTCGAAGTTGAAGAAGAAGAAGACTTCGTTTAGCTTTCTCTCCAAAAGCTCTCAAAAAACCCAAAACTAACCCAAATAAAATAAGTTCCCAAATTATTTTATTATCACAAAAAGGCTTTTGATAATTTAAGAGTTTGAAAATAAAAACACACACTTAACTCACTCAAGTTATTAACATGAGTTGTAAAAAAAATAAATGAGGAGTTATGTTAGCAAGACTTAAATGGGGGGGGGGGGGGGGGTTAAGGAGTTTAAAGGGGGAAGGTGAAAGGTTGGGGCTCGTGTGGGCCCCACCGTTTCAATTATCCACACATGGGAAGTTGGGTGGATGTGGGCCCCACCACCAACTTCCCATGGGAGAAATTAACCACCTTGATATAAAATTGATCCAACAATTTTATTTACTTCTTAATTAAACCCCATTAATTAACTTCTTCTTCCGCACAAACGCAACTACGGTAAAGGTTCCCTTAAGCGATTACTGACGTTGCGAGTTCATCAGTGCCATCAGATTTCAATTCCGAGCACCGGTTCAAAATATAGGAAAACCCGCTCGTTCATTCACTGAACGTACCCGAGCCAAACTTCGTAAATTGATTCCGGGAACTCCGGGCCTCAGAATCAAGTTCCGTTAGAAACCGCGTTCTTGTAAAATTCCAAAGAAAATTAAGAAAAAAATTTCCTTGAATTTTACGGGTCTTTAAATTACTCCCACCTTAGGGATTTACGTCCCCGTAAAGATACATCAAAACTAGGTAAACAAATGAGGGTACTGAGCACGCATCTGAGCCTCCCGCTCCCAAGTGCTCTCTTGGAGGTTTCCGTGCTGCCATCTGATGCGCACTAGATGAATCGCCATCCACGTAGGACCCGATCCTATCAATCCTCGATCTCCACTGGGACTTCCGCAAAAGTCACCCCATCATCGACGTCAAGCTCCCCATGGTCAATGATATGCATCGGGTCGTGCACGTATCTCTTCAGCCGAGATACGTGGAAGACGTCGTGCACCCAGTGCAACTGAGGTGGTAGAGCCAGACGATAAGCCACCTTGCCAATCCTGCTGAAGACCTGGAAGGGTCCGATGAAGCACGAAGATAACTTCCGTCTCGTCCAAATATCCGTAATCCACGTCGAGGTGAGACACGAAAGAAGACGTGGTCGCCATCCTCGAACTCTAGTGGCCTCCACCTCTTGTCAGTGTATGACTTCTGCCGGCTCTGAGCTATCCTCATCTACTCCTGGATGACCTGGACCTTCTCTGATCCCACAAGAACTGCTAAGATTTCTTCTTTGCCGATAAGAGAAATCTGGTCTCATCCCCTGGATGAACCACTTCCTTTGCCTAATACAGTCAATCCCGACATGGATGTTACTAATCCATACCAAAGATGACGTCGTAAGGCCTCGACGCTACTACCAAGAGATCCAACCGTTACTCTCGCCTCCAAGGGTTGAGTCACACTGTCGGCATCAGTATGTGGTAACTGGGTCTCCTCCAGTAGATGTCTAACAAGTGAGGGTCAAGTCAATAGTCTAAACTGGAACCTCTTAGTAATAACCCAAAAGAGGACAAGAATGAAAACATCACAAAGGTAAGTGTCTTTTACTATTGCAGCTCATAATACAAAGACACTACACAACAACAACAAGGAACTAGAATTACAGAAGACGTATCCACTAGTTCCACTCCTGTCCATCAGCTGCCAGAGCTCCATGATCAAAGGAATCAGCTGCCTGAATCTGAGCTCTCGCATGTCCACCAACTCCCTGCGGTCGGGGTGGACCTCCTGGTGGTGGTGGTGGAAACACCTCGAAGTGTATCCCACCATCTGCTACTCGGCCAGCTCCTCTGCCTCATCCTCCTATACCCTGCAGACCACCATGGCCGAACCTATGTTTGGGAGGTCTCTCTACCACCTGCTGCTCATCTGTAAGACGAGTCGGGCAGTCTCGAGCCATGTGACCTCACCCGCTGCATGCGTAGCAATGATTGCCCATCGTGTAGCTGGCTCTCCTTCGGGTACCCCGCACAACCAAATCTTCATCCTGAGACTGCCCATCTGATGGTCTGGCCTGTTTGGACCTCTGCGTCACCTATCTACTGCCAGCTGCAGAAGACCCTGCTATGGGCCGTCCTACGGAGGGCCCTGTCACTAGAGCCTACTTGGTGAGAAAACTCTCCACTAGAAGGGCTCTATCCAACACCTCTGCCTGTGTCGGAATGTTGAGGGAGATCATCGAAGCCTTGATCTCGTGCCTCAGTCCCTGCTCGAAGGTCCGGGCCCGGAAGAACGGGTCCCGTACCATATCTGTGGAGTAGCGCGAGAGATCAGTAAATCTCGCCGAGTACTGGGCCACTGTCATGCTGCCCTGCCGTAGTTGTAGCAGCTCTTGGATGCGCACCGCACGGAGGGTGGCTGGGAAAAACTCTGAGCGGAAGAGGATCTCAAAGTCTGTCCAGAGTAGAGATGCCTCATCGTGCACCTGGAGCATCAAGCTCCACCATCAGCCCGCTGCCGCATGCAGTAGGCTCACTACGAGGATTACCATGAGGTCTGCTGGTGTCCTCACTAATCGAAAAACTCTCACTACTACCTCCAGCCAGTACTCGGCTGCCTGGGGGTCCGTCTCCCCGCGGAACCTGGGAGGTCGCTGGCGCTGGAACTCATGCAGTGCACTGAGGCGACGTGCATCGTCAGTAGCTGGTGCTGGAAGCATCGGTGGCTCGCCGGGTAGAGCTACCGCCGGTGCCACTGCTGACAAAGGGCCCTGCACCGAGGCCTCGTCGCTCGGTGGGCTGTCGTCACGCTCGACTCTCGGAACCCTAGCTGGCTGCCGTCGTGGGGCCATACTGAAAAGGAAATAGGTGCGCCACGGTCAGAACAGTTTACCTGCTGAGCTGACACAAGTAATCACGAAGAAAACTTGAACACACATGCAATCAATGTTTTTGTGCATTAAGTCGGAAATCAGAAGTCAGGGTCCTGGTGTATGGATACGTCGGCCACCACACCAACACTGGACTCCCTGGACTGATAACCACACCGAATACGCTGAACACTATTGCTTCACACAGAAGAAAGATCAGAGTCTGCGGTAGAACCGAACTCCTCTGATACCAATTTGTCACGACCCATCCTCGGGGCCCGTGTCGTGACTACCCCAATCCCGCCTTCCATAGGCCAGGGGATGGCGACTAGCACCAAGGCGTAAATCCCAATAAACAGGGAAGACATTGCCTTTGTAAAGTAAACAACCATCACAGAGTAAGCAAGCGGAAAGAGTAAACACTAAGTAAAAACTGTAACAAGCGTTGCTGAAAGTAAAAGGGGCTGGAAATACAAGCCCAACTGTAAAGTACAACTGAAAGGGGAAAACACCAACTGAAAAGAAAAGCCGCAGCTTCGAGCCGTCCTCTGGAAGTCCCACCTGAAGGGAGAGCACAGATAGCCTCCACAGCTCCTCGGTCCAGCCGTCCACTCTGAGTACGTCCCGCCCAGTGGTCCACCTCCAGGTACCGTCCTGCTCCACAAGCCTCCACCACGATCAGCGATGTCCGTCGTCTTCAACCAACACAACAAAGTGTGGGCATAGCCCGTGCAGGGGTGAGTATAAGCTACTCAGTAGGGACCCCGAGACCCCCGAAGGTCTCCAGAAATCCACAAAGGATAAACCACAAAGGATAAACCACAAAGGAAAGATACAATCACGAAGTAACAACCGACACTGCTTAGGTATATGCCCATACATATACCTAATTCATCAATTCCCATTCAACTCCAACATCCGAGCCCAAGCACAACCCAGTCCACACAGGAAAGCAAAACGTATACTCACACAGAATAGCACAACACAATCCACGAAGGAGAGAAAAAGTAATCCACAAAGGATAGCTCAACACAATCCACAAATGAAAGTAAACAGTAAATCCACACAGGATAGTTCAACACAATCCACAAAGGAGAGTAAACAGTAAATCCACATAGGATAGTTCAACACAATCCACAAAGGAGAGTAACACAGGATTCAGCTCACATAGGTATACTTCGTTGAAAAGATGAAAGGGATGTTCAGATATAGATACTGAATCATCTAAGCTGGGAGCCACTGAGGATACAAGACCAGCAGTCTTCATTGATTTATCAATGCTGGGACCCACATAGGATACAAGACCAGCACTGAATCATCTAAGCTGGGACCCACATAGGATACAAGACCAGCACAGCTGGGACCCACATAGGATACAAGACCAACACTCTTCATTGATTCATCTATGCTGGGACCCACATATGATACAAGACCAGCACTGAATCATCTAAGTTGGGACCCACATAGGATACAAGACCAGCACCGAATCATCTAAGCTGGGACCCACATAGGATACAAGACCAGCCCGGCTGGGACCCACATAGGATACAAGACCAGCACTCTTCATTGATTCATCTATGTTGGGACCCACATAGGATACAAGACCAGCACTGAATCATCTAAGCTGGGACCCACATAGGATACAAGACCAGCACGGCTGGGACCCACATAGGATACAAGACCAGTACTCTTCATCATCGCAGTCCACTGAGGATCTCTGCACAGTCGTCGTCGTCGAAGTCGCAGCCAGCACAAGGGTTCCCGCACACAGCAAGCTCGTTCGGAAGGGTCCGCTCCACGAGCCGAGAGTCTGATACATCAAATGACACAAAGTCCAGAGTTGATGTATCCAAAAGTTCCGTATCGTCATCAGGAACTCAACGTCGCAGATGGCGCATCAATCGGACGCCTGGTCTGAGAGTTATTGGCCTTTTCGTCTCAGGGGCCCGGTTGGTTTTTAAGGAAAAACCAACCCGACCGCACTCCACCTGCGTCCAAACCTCGGGCGGAGTATTCCAAAAGTTTCGTCTCACTTAGAGGAATTCAACGAAGTCGACGGCACGTCGTTCGGACGTCCGAATCTCAAGATATGAGCGTTTCCGCTCCAAGGGCCCGGTTGGTTTCGTGTACGAACCAACCTGTCCGAACTGAAAGTATTCCGAAACTTTGAGTGCGATATACCGAAACGAACGTCTCATTCCAAGGATCTCTACGCAACTGAAGGTGCGTCGATCGGAGGTCCTTAACCAATGATATATGCATTTGACCGAAAGTAGTCCCAAATTAGGGGGTCTGGGCCCGGCCCGGCCCGACCCAGTACCCCCTGGGTCGGCCGAACCGAGTCAACCTGGCCTAGATGGCGACCCGACCCGACGACCCGGCCAGGCCCGAAAGCCCGGCCCGGCCGGCGGCGCGGCGGCACGGCCAGCGTGTCGCGCGAGCGCGCCCAAGGGAGGGGCTACGCCCCTCCTTTATTTCAAAACGGCGCCCCCCTTTAAGGGGTCGCGCCACGTGTGCAACCCGGGGGGTGTAACCCCCCGGCTTTTCCCCTGAAACGGCCGGCCAGCGCAGGGCCGACCGGTTTCTCGCCACGGGACCCCGTGGTCCCTCGCCTTCTGGCGCCGGCGGCCGAAGTTCCGGCTGCGTTCTTCGAATTCTCCGATGGGTGGTTTTTCCGGCCGCTACTTCCAGGATGGCTGGAAATTCGTCCGACGCGGCGTGACGATGCTGCTTCCTTCCACCGAGGCCCGACTCCGGCCGCGTCCTCGTTCGTACCCTTGACGCAGCGCAACGACGTCACATTTCTTCGTCGTGGCCCGCATCGTTCACGTCTCCTTTCGCTCAAGCGCGGTGCAACGATGTATTACCATCTTCGCTAATCAAAACGAAGAGTAGCAAAAAAAGGGGGGAGGGGTATCGACCGTGTTTGTGCGGACCGATCCCCTCCTGTTATCTCGATAGAAGTTGGCCGAAACGTAAAACATTTAACCTTCACAATTTTTAATTTAAATAAAAATTGGAACATGGCCGTCAAAATTATCTTTCTTATTCGAAGGAAAGAAATCACCAACTTAAAAAGATTCAAACCCCTACCTCAGTTCAGGAACGGTGCACGTCAATCGAGCCGCGGAAGACGAGCGTCACGGGAAACGAACGTCGATTCTGTTGTCGTGGAGGTGCGTTCGAAGAGGAAACGTCGTTGGAAGTAGACGTCGCGTTCTTCGGTGGAGATGTTCTTCGTTGAAGAACAGTGTTTCTTCGCGTTCTTCGTCGAAGTTGAAGAAGAAGAAGTCTTCCTTTAGCTTTCTCTCCAAAAGCTCTCAAACAACCCAAAACTAACCCAAATAAAATAAGTTCCCAACTTATTTTATTATCAAAAAAAGGCTTTTGAAAATTTAAGAGTTTGAAAATAAAAACCCACACTTAACTCACTCAAGTTATTGACATGAGTTGTAAAAAAATAAATGAGGAGTTAAGTTGGCAAGACTTAAATTGGGGGGGGGGGGGGGTTAAGGAGTTTAAAGGGGGAAGGTGAAAGGTTGGGTCTTGTGTGGGCCCCACCCTTTCAATTATCCAAACATGGGAAGTTGGGTGGATGTGGGCCCCACCACCAACTTCCCATGGGAGAAATTAACCACCTTGATATAAAATTGATCCAACAATTTTATTTACTTCTTAATTAAACCCCATTAATTAACTTCTTATTCCGCACAAACGCAACTACGGTAAAGGTTCCCTTAAGCGATTACCGGCGTTGCGAGTTTATCGGTGCCATTGGATTTCAATTCCGATCACTGGTTCAAAAGATAGGAAAACCCGCTCGTTCGTTCACTGAACGTACCCGAGCAAAACCTTGTATCATTGATGATTCAAAACCTTTATCAATAATGAGTGGAAGGATTGAAGAAGAAGGGAAAGCAACACACACATTAAAGTGAAGAGGAGGAAAAAATAACATACCTTGGATTCAAGATTCAATTTTTTTGAGGGAAAGTAGAGATATCATGAATGCTTGGATTCATTCAAGACTTTGTTAGAGCCTTGATTCAATCCTTGTATCCATTGGAGCCTTGATTGGAGCCTTGGATTTTTTTGAGCTTGGATTCATGCATTGGATTCAAAGAGAAGGAATACTGACAATAGGTCAATTATGTAGAAATCTTGAGATATCACATCTAAAATCAGCTCTTTAGGATTATTTAAATATATTTGGGAGACTTTTATCAATGCTTCCAAAAAGAACTCATAATGTTACCTTTTATTAGCAATAAATTAATAAGCGCTAATAAAATGTATCTTTATCAGCGCTAAAGAAGTGCTGATAAAAGGTATATTTATCAACATTAAAACTTTTGCATTGGTGAATAATTTATAATTATAATTATAAAAAAAAAATTAAATATATTTATATAATTATTTTTTATTTATTATAATTTTATAATTATTTATTTATAACTATATAATTTTTTTTAAAAATAATATATATTTTTTGTTATAATTACAAGTATATAATTTTATAAATATATTAAATATACATTTATAAATATATTTGTAGATATATTTATAATTATGAATATATTTATATGATTATATATATTTATATAATTATATATATAGAGTATATATTTATATATAAATATAGAAAATATATTTATTATAATTTTGTAATTATAAACATATTTATATCTATATATATATTTATATCATCATATATATTTATATAATTATATATATTTATGTAGTTATATATGTATATTTATTAAATAAATATAAATATAAATATAAATGTAGTAAATATATTTATTATTTAAATATATTTATTATAAGTTTATAATTATAAATATATTAATATCATTATATATATTTATATATTTACATGTATATTTAATAAATAAATATAAATACAAATATTAAAATAAAAATAAAAATAAAAATAAAAATAAAAATAAAAATCAAAATAAAAATAAAAATAAAAATAAAAATAAAAATAAATATAAAAATAAATATAAATATAAATATAAATATAAATATAAATATAAATATAGTAAATATATTCATTATTGACTTATATTAATTATAATTTTATATTTATTTAAATTTATAATTATTAATTTATGATTATATAAATATTTTTTAAATAATATTAAAATATTTATATCATTATCTATATTTATATAATTATATATATATTTAATAAATATATATAAATATAAATATAAATATGAAAAAAGTTTTCATTATTTAAAAAAAATTATTAAAAAATTATTATTATTTAAATATATATAATTAGTTATTTATAATTGCATAAATGATTTTTAAAAAAATAATATTTATTTACTAATAATTATAAATATATAAATTAATAAATATAGTAAATATACATTTATAAATATATTTATTTTTAAATATTTATTTAAAATATATTTTTAACCATATTAATGAATATATAATCTGAAATGCTTATTTATCAAAAATGAGTGAAAATGAATAATTTAAAATGAGTACATTTTAAAAATATTAAAAAATGGATAAGTTTTATTAATTAAATATAAATTATTAAAAAAATATGGATATATATTGAAATAAATATGATTACATATTAAAAATATTAAAACATAACAAATAAGTATAAATAAATAAATAATTGTAAATGATTATTTTTTTTAAAAAAAAAATAAAAAATAAAAATATTTTTTAAAATGAGTTAATAAATAAATCCTAACTGTAAAAATATTAAATAAATATTTTGATGATGGCAGAGGTAGGGGTATGGGAGATTCACTCTAATGGGGTCCCGATTTAGGGTTTCTTTATACTGAGGACATTTTCGCATTACTTTTGGCATAAGCTTTTGGCCACCCGTGAGAAGGTGGACCGAAAGGACGTCGCAAGAACGAATGAAGTGGCACATATTTATATATCGATGGTGATCTAGGGTGAATCACGTTTGAACATTGGAGGTGTGAGTGTGCATCGGGATGCTGCGGTGGTGATTGGGAATAATGATCCGCAAAGGTCACTTTTGATTGATGATCCTTCGAATCAGAAATTGGGTGTGTCTAGATGCACAATTTCAAATCTAAAATTGAAGGTATTTCTGTAAAAATCTATAGGAGTTTCATCTTTGGGTAGAACTTTTGGTGAGATCTCAAATATGGATCCTGATAAACATCAACATCCCTTGGCTACCTTCAATGAATCCCCATGTGGCTGGATTCAAAGTAAAAATATTGATTTCTCTTGTAGATTCCAATGTTGATGCTCTCTTGGAAATGGTGGCCTTTAGAGAAAACTATTTTATTTCATGTGTTATTCTTCCAAAGGGCGTGAATCCTTGGCGGCTGCAGGATCTGGGCCGAAGGATCTCTTTCCACTTGGGGCTCTCCAATTAGAGATGCATTTCTTTAGGCAGAGGCTTCTTCCGCTACCTTTTTCAGTCAAAGGACTTTAAATGTCATGCATTGGATGCTAGTCCATTGTTATTGAATCCTAGGATGATTTATATTCATGAATGGTCCCTGTATTTCAATGTGTTATAGGTTAGTAATACCTTTTCAGAGGTATGGGTGAGGCTGCTAGGTCTCAATTAGATTATTTGGCACCCAAAAATTCAACATGATATTGCATCTTCAATTGGCGTCCCAATTCATTTAGACAAGGAAACAAAATTTGGTAGGTATAGAAAAATTGCAAGGATTATAGTTGAGATTGATATTAACTCCAACCTTATTGATAATGTTATTCTATATACACCAAAAGATGAAATTCATATCAAGGTTGAGTATGGAAATTGTCGATTTGTTTTATATGTATGTAATTATCTTTTCCATATGGATCAGAAATGCAATAAGAGGATTTGTAAATTATGTGGATCGAAGGGACACTCTGCAATGGAATGTGATATTAAATTTAAAGGGAAGAAGAATTTTAGGTCATCACAACATGGGATGTCCTCTGTTTTTCCAAAACACAAGGTGAAGCCAGTGGTTTCGAGATCTAGTCATCCAACTTTAGTTTTTGAGGGAACGATGTCATTATTTCAAGGCCAAACCTCTGGGTTTAAGGTAGTTGATCATCTTGGGCCATAGGAAGGTTATTACTCAGATCTTTATAGAGATAGTACAAGTTTTGGAGTGAATAAAAATCATAATGATAATGTTATCAGTGTGGCTGCTACTGGAAAAAAAGGAACCAGATTACCGGAGTAGTGATGGTGTTTCCATGGGCATGATTGGGAATAGAGATCCTTCTGAACATGTTATTCTTGTGCAGTATGAAAATAAGGCTGTTAATGTTGTGCCCAGTTTCTCTCTTCTTCCAATTTGTTGTGAAAGTTTGTTTTGTGCAACTGTTGGATGTTTACTTTTTCGTGCATGCTAGAAAGGATGATGGACTTGGGAAACCTGATGTTCAGTAGATTGTGAATTTTCTTTAGGATATTCAGAATGTTTTTATCACTTAAATTATTAATGGAAAATGAGGTAATATTATAGATAATGAAAGTGATAAGGTAAATAAAATTGTTTTGATGGACACCGCTCATCTTTGATCTATGAGTAGCGGTCATCCAGTTTCTTTTAAGGATATTGTTTTACGTGGCAAAGGAATAATGGGAAATAATGGAGGTCTTTCTCCAGTTCCTCCAAGAATAATTCCATGTAAACTTTATTATAGTTTTCCCATTAATGTTTTTACCAGTTCATCTTCCAAGGCATAAAAAAATTATCTCACCCCGATTGAGGAAAAGTCCAATGAGAGGATCCTTGTGATTTTTAATCAAATAAATTCATAGTCAAAGTGGTAAACTACTGATACTAATGATGATGATGATGATGATGATTATAATAATTATTTGTATTTCCTTGACATGTAATTTTATTTTCTCGATGAGGGCTTGTCTTAGTGTATGACTCCGTCTGTTATCTCTCTTATTTGTTTTCTATTTTATCTCATCATTAATAAATAGTTAGGAGCTTTTTTCTTCTGACTAGACCTTTTTCATAATATTATTAAAAATAAATAAATTAAATTTACTTATAAAAAATATAATATATTAAATATTTCATGTTATAATGAAATTATAAAATGAATAATTTTTTTCAACAAACTACATAAATATTAGGTGTATGTGTTTCTATATAAGATTTTATTAATTGATTAAATATTTGTGTGTGTGAATTGTATATAAAAATTCATTAAGTACATATATGTTTGTTAAATAAATATAACAAACATTTGATGTATATTAAATTAAAAGATCAAATGAAATTCAATTATTTCTATTATTCAATGTAAGTAGTCAATATTTTTAATTAATATTAATTTTTAATTATAAACCACTAAATATATGGCTTATTTAATGTAAGCATATAAATTTTGTATTATAATAATCATATTTTAGTAAATATTATATACATTGATATGTATATAGAAATATATATGAATATATTTATATATTAAATGTATTAATGGATAATTGTTTATAAAAACCATTAAAAATGAATAAGACATTAATATGTTTTGAATTATTACATTTTATGTATTTTTTATATTTATATTAAATATATATCATTCATTGCTATTTACAATTAATATACACATACATTAAACTTATTCATTTTCATTAATAATTGTTTCTTTAATAAATTTTTTATAATGTTTTTAATTTATTCATTTTTAGTTTTTTTTGTTTAATTTTTACAATTTTTTTTTATTTTTTTGTTTAATTATTACTGTTTATTTATTTTATATATCTATATTTAATATACACAATTTTTTAAAACATATAATCTATATATTTTTATATTAAATTTATTCATTTTTATCAGTAATTATTTAATTAATAAACTGTTTAATATTTTTCTAAATTAAATAATTTTTAATTTAATTTTTTAAATTATTTAATTTGATTCATTTTACATATCCATAAATTTAATATATAATATTTATTAATATTTATAATTTATATATACTTGTATGAATTTTATTTTATTTTATTAAATACTTATTTAATTAATAATTTTTTTAATATTTTTTAATTTACTCATTTTTAATTTTTATTTCTTTAATTATTTTATTTTATTCAGTATTTATATTAGTACTGATAAAGGATACCCTTTATCAGTGCTAAAAATAAGGTGTTGATAAAGGGTACCCTTTATCAGCACTAAAAATATTACACTGATTAATGGTACTATTTATCAGTGCCACATAAAAGTATTGATAAATGTTACCTTTATCAATGTTTTTTCCTAGCACTGATAAAGGTTAACACTATTAAAGATCTTTTTTATAGTGTTTCTTGTTTGGGTTCAACAGTGTGTGATAGTGCGACATTAACTTGGCTTAGTGGTCTCATAATTTCATGTTTAAGAGCTCTGTCGATGAAGTCTCACCATAGGTCACCCCCTATAGAAGTTCCTTGTTTGTGAATATTTGCATTATTGATTTAAACCTACCACAACTCACATCGGTCCTGCTCTGTTCATGTGTTGTGTTTTGGTTTCTGTGTTCCCAACCCACTGCATGATCATTGGTTTCCTACGGATTTTAGGGTCACCCCATTCCAAGATCTCTCTAGTGCCACCTGTATAGGATCTCATCCATTACTCCACTACATAGACTTGCTATGGTAGAGTGCAGTCACAGCCTCATGGTGGAAGAGAATATATGTAGTGGATTTCTTAAGGTTGAAATATATTTTAATAAACATTTCATATATACTATCTTAGGACACATTTCACTAAAGTGTATATTATTATCTACTAACACTCAGAGAATACAATTTACCTTTAAATATTAAGAGAAGATACTTTTATCTATCATTCAAGTTGAAATTTTTACCATTACATATTATATATTGATTATATTTGTTTATTTTAAAATAAAATAAATTTGTGATGTTTCAGATTTATATGAGATGATTTTTTGACTTTGAATATTGTAAATATCTAAGATATTTTAGAGAGGTATTACCTAGCTAACTCAGTTTCTAATTTTAAGAAATACCAAAACCACTCTCAATAGTTATAAGAAATTTTAGATGGTTATTTTTAAAAATATGGTTTTTGATATATAAAATGTATTTTTTATTATATTCTTTGAGATTTATTTATTGAATTTGTTTTCAAATATATATATATATATATATATATATATGAAATTCATTTATTAATGAAAAATCATAAAGTGAATTAATTATGGAATTTCCTACATTCAAGAAAAAATCATGGATTAAATTGACTAAATTTATTTTTAAAGAAGGGAGACTAGAAGGGTTGGAATTATTTTTGAGTTATATATATGAATTTTGGGTAGTTTAATAAAATAAATAATGGATTGAAAAATTATGAATATCATGATTATTTTCAAACTTCTAAAATTCAGTATAACTTTTCAACTGAAATATAATGTAAAATAAAGAAGAAAGAAGCTTGTTTCTATTATTAAACATTGATGATTATATTATTGTATTTTTTAGACATTAACTTTTAAGACATAAATATTCTCTGGAAGTTGAATCCTAATTTAAAAAGTATCGATTCAACTATGTGTTGTCAAATTTATTAAACTTTCTACAAATTTTTTTATTTCTCTTTTAAGTGATCACTTCTAGTAAAAAGTGCTAGAGATAATGTTACAGTCACTTTTAGTTAGCTATTAGATCCTGATGAAAAGTATCTAGAGTCCATGTATAATCATTGTAATGGAGTTCATGGTAAAATATCTTGGAACCTTGTGCATAGTTTCATATTCTTGAACTCATTTTTGAGATCACAAGGAAAATGATCTAAATAAATATCATCACGTCTATATTGGGTTTTGATGGATTTTACTATGGGATATTCTTTATAGTGATGAACTACTATAAAAACCACGTTTTTCATAATCTTTGTTTACATTTTATTTTCCTTACAATGTAAATAAAATAGAAAGGACAAAAATAAACCAATATGAATTAGGGGGTGCTTATTTTTAAAATCATATTAAATCAGTCAATTCCACACCCCCCCACTTGAGTCTTTTTCTATGATAGTGTTGGGAAACAAATTCAGTCATGAAATAGTTGATAATCATAGAGAAAGTATATAATGAAGAGGATTTACAGGTAGAATAAGATTAGGAAGATAAGGAGAATTCTTTAAAATATCATGATGTATGTATATGATTGAACCCTCACTTTATATTAATGTTTAAAATCTATATCATTTTTATGAGGTAAAAAATTACATAGGTTTGGAAAAATTTTATTTTATAAGAGTTAATGAATAACCACTTCTCATTTGTAAGTAATTCTATCCAATGATCTTGTACCCAAGTGGTAAAGGACCATTCTTAGTATTTAGAAGGTCGGTGAATCAAGACCCATTAGGCATATATTCTATTACATAACTATGCAGGCGGTGATGTAGAGGATGACACATGAAGGTGGTGAGACAGACATGATGCAAGCATGATGAAGCAGGCATGATGCTGTATTGGGCATTTGGCCCATGTTTTGGGCTTTACACCCACTGGGCCTATGGTCCATGTGATTAATTAATAAGGCTTGATGGGTGTGTTATCCCTTGGGAGGGGGCTATGTCCTACCTCTCTAACCTGTGTGTGTACGGTGTTTGGGTGTGTTTGAATGTAATTGTACCCCAAACCCCACATATATATATATAGTGCTTCTGGTGGACTGTGTGAACATGGATTTTATCTAATCATTCCAAGGATATATCCACCCATTTTGAGTAGTGAACATTATTAAAATACACTACGGGTCAACATTAAATTTTTTAGACATTTAATTAAACATTTCTTAGAGAAAATTTTAAAGAATAAATGATAGTTAATGAAATATTACTTATTGATTAGATCCCTTAACTAATTTGAAAAGATATTAAAGTTTATATAGTAAAATACTAATGAATTATAATTTCAATAAGATAAATATTCATAGATAGTAAAATTTAAATGGTAGATTCAAATGAAAACAGATATTGGTCAACCTTGAAAGGAAATATATTCCATTAATTGGATGTATGGATGTATTATT
Organism: Viscum album; assembly: GCA_963277665.1. Classification (NCBI taxonomy): domain Eukaryota; kingdom Viridiplantae; phylum Streptophyta; class Magnoliopsida; order Santalales; family Viscaceae; genus Viscum; species Viscum album. The sequence goes on from OY728151.1 coordinate 905,184,948, forward strand.
ATTTACTATATGATGTTTAGAAATTCATATATAAAAATAAACAATAAGAAAATTATATATTTTTATAGATAAATAAAAATAGAAAAGAGATTTATTCTTTTTAATATTTATAGTCTTGTTCTAAAAATTACACAAATTTATAAATTAGAGTTCATGAGGTGTTAATATATACACAACCACTATGGTTCTAACATTGTTATATAATAGTTTTAGAATAATATGGAGCGTCTTTCCATACAAAATGGCACATATATTTTATAGAATATATTTGGAATAAAAAAAAACAAAAAAATATGAACAAGATAATTGAAAATATAAAAAAATCAACTAGGATATGAAGATCATTGTCCATAAAAAATGACAAAATTATTTATGACTATAAAAATATTTATTCAAATATAAACATTATAAATTTATAAAAACGTTCACTAATGTGTGAATGGAACAAAATTTTTTATCTCCCTATAAATTTTATGATTAATGAAAAAGGAAATATCATTGATATTAATACAAGGAAAAATTAATATGATATATATTAATGATGGAAAATGATATGAATAGAAACAAAAACAATATGTTCAATAATAATTTGAATTTATAGAATCTCATAAATGACTATAATTAGTTTCATAAAATTCAATGCTCCTTAAACCTGTGTCAAAATCCGATGATTACATGACCTTGTATATTCTTAGGAATGATACTTTTATACAAATTTGTAAATCCAGGTCACAATTAAATGGAAATAAATATATAATAATTTCCAAGGGAAGTCTTCAATGTAAAAATAAATATTTTTTCCCAACATAATTATTTGTGATGATTTGATTAATATATGTCTGTAAGTGATTTAGTTGAAAAATAAATCCATTTTATTAACATTTCTAACAACAAAATTTATAATTATAAATAAAATAATTATTTTAAAGATCTTGATTTATGATGTTAAGTGTATTAAAACATGGTAAATTAAAATAAATGAGGGTGGAATCATTTTTTCTTAAAGTGGATACTTATCATTGGTAAGATGTCATGATTAAATTAGAGAAGGATAAAGGGTTGACCGATACTTGTCAGTGGTAAAATGTCCAGTATGATTTTAATTTCATACAATTTTTTCAATATATTTGAATTAATCATACATGACATTTGTCTACAATAAGGTGACTGTCACTTGAACTTTCCCATGCCTTTATAGCCGAACTTTATCTATCATTGATACACCACTTGGACCACCACATACCAGGTGAAGAAATGAAAAAACATCAACTCCTAATTGTTAAACTCCCACCTATAATGGTTATATAAACTATCATAGAAGTACCACCTTTTTCCCCACACAACATCAAATCGATAATCTATACCAAAAACCACATGTTTACCCGAGACTGTTTGTTTTCATGTCAACCTTATGTAAAATGATTACTTTTCAGGGATCATAACTAATAATATTCAAATATAGGGTTCCTTTTATTATATTCATCTATAACTTTATGCTTTATGTTATGAATATCTTATGTGTATTTATTTGTTTTTTGTACAAAATAAATATTTTATAAACCTCATAGGATGGACATGAATAAAAAATGGATTCTCACTAATCATACAAAAAAGAGTATAGAGATGGAGTGAAAGAGTTCATCATGTTTTCATTAGAACTTGTAGACAACCCTTATCAAATCCTTTTTTCATGTTTATGTTAATTATATTTAAGAAAAATTATTTCGGAAGATTTAGAATAACATTTGATTTTTCATATAAAAGATCAGAGCTATAAATATTGGGTTAAACATCGGGAAATACTGAACATGCACACTGACTGGGATGATACTACAAATTATGAATCATTTGATATGAATACCAGTGTAAATGATACTGAAGATTGTATGAAAAAAATGATAATGGTAATTGAATATGACCTTCCTGATTGTCCAAAGTTGTTTAAGAAGTTAAATAGTTGTGCTAAGAGACCATTGTATACTGGTTGTACCTAATATACAACATTTTTATCTATATTGAATTTATATATCTTAAAAGATAACAGGTAATGGAGAGACACTGAAATTACATAACTTCTTGGTCCCTTGAATGATATGATACTAGATGAAAATGAAAATTCTTGTCAAATATATGATGCTAAATGAATTCTTCATTCAATGGGAATAATCTCTAAAAAATGCATGTCTATCCAAATTATTGCATATTGTATCGTAAGGACTGTGAAATACTCATAAATTACCCTAAGTGTTTTTTGGATCGATACAAGAATTATAAATCAAGCCCTTTTAAATATATATGGTACTTTCCTATCATTCCATAGTTTAAAAGACTATATAGATGTTAGGAAACCATTATAGAATTAATATGCAACAAAAATATGATAATTAAATATGGGAAACTACGTCATCTGGTAGACTCTTCTAATTGGTATAAAATTGATTATGAGTATCCTAAATTTGGAAATGAGCCAAGAAACTTATGTATTACATTATTTACAGATGGAATAAATCCTTTTAGTTTACAGAGTAGTACTCACAGTACACGTTTAGTTATGTAGGTAAATTATAACTTTTCACCGTGGTTACAAATGAAGCAAAAATAAATTATATTTTCTCAACTTATATATAAAAAATAAAGTAATGATGTTGAAGTGTATTTGGATATGTTGATCGAAGATCTGAAATTGATGTGGGATACATGTGTTACAATGCATTATTTTCATAGAAGTGAATAATTCACATTGAAGGAAAATTTGTATGGGATGATCAATGAATTTACTGCTTATGGAAACTTGTTAGGATATAGAATTACAATAATTTTAGGGAATCTATTTTTTGAATAATTCATAAAATTAGTTTGGTTGAAACATTCCTCGAAGACTATGTTTTTAGGACACTAGGAATTTTTTCTTCGATGACATAAATACCAATCCCGGATGACCACATTCGACCAGAAAATAAAACATGGTACAACACCATATCCACTAATGGGTGATGAACTGTTAGATAAAGTAACATATATTGAATCTATTTTTAGTAAACCATTTTTGAAAAACCTTATGAAATATTTTTGGAAAAATAAAAAAAATTATTATAATTATCTTATTAGAATTCTATTTTTGTCAGAAAAATTCTTTATGTCATATTATGTGAAATATATATATTCTTACCACCATCATTCATTTATGTAATGTTCCACCTAATGGTTCACTTGGCCAGAGAGGTTAAAATACATGTTCCTATGATTTATAGATCAATATACCCCTTTGAATGGTATATGAAAATTTTTAAAGGGTATGTAAATAATCAAAGTCAGCAAAAATAATGTTTTGTAAAATGATATTTTTTTAGAGATGCTATCGAATTCTATACTAATTAACTATCATATGTAGATGACATCAGTCCTAAAAAATATCATCATAGTGAAATCCTTATAGCAGAATGGATTTATGAAAGGGATGTTTTTACAATTACCATAATAGATCAGGAGCAATCACAACTTTACATTTTACATAATTTTGAATATTTTAACACATACATTGAAGCCCACAAATCAATTCTTAGATATTTTAATCCATCATGGGTTGAAGGATGGATATAAAATACACATAATAAATAGTTTATAAAATAGTTTTGAGATAAATTTATAATATTTTATATGAAAATATATATTCAATTTCCAAAATAATTAAATGGATTGCTAGGGGACAAAATAAAAATGTTATATCTTACACTAGTTTGGTAATCAATGGTTATACATTCTATATAAAAGAACACCATGACTATAGTATAATGAAAAATAGTTCATTTTAATTTATGTTGGAAGTGATTCACATCTTTGGTTACAAGGATAGAAATCCAATTTATACGAATATGTCAAATTTTAACATTATTGAACAAATATACAGGTTGAATTATAAAAAATTTCAAGTGATAATTTTGCACTGAAAATCAGTTGACCAGAGGAGTGTAGTGAACGTTTATGAAATGAGTTTCATGAAGATGAATATAAACATGGATGGAGAAAGTGATAAGTTTTTCACAATTTAATCACATGAATGTAAGTATTTTATGCATCCAATCCAACAAAAAAGAAATTGTATCTTTTCCTACTAGCAACTAAAACAAATGTTGGGTCAGATAAAAATTCAATCGAGGATGACCCATTCTTTGGGAGATCACAATCAATTCATGGTGGTGCTTATGCAGAAAATTTCTTATATGCTATGGGGTACCACAAAGAGATGTTTTTTATTTTTGATAGAGAATCCAAATCCCTTCAACCATTAAAAAAATAAGAAGAGTTCAATGAGCATGTTGAATTGTTTTTTAATATACTATGATCTTCCTCATAACATTATGCTTTCTCTATTTTATTAACATAATCTAAATTCAATTCTTGAGTACTCATGAAAACACTATCTTTTACATATGATGATGTTACCAATATTGAGGAAGAATAGGTGGTCGATGCTGAAACTACATAATTATTAGGGGATCAGTAGAACATTGATGAAAAAAACAAGAATGACACAACATCACAGTGTTGAAAGAAATTATCAAGGCAATAAGTAAGAGTATAAAATTTGATTTTGGATGGAATAGACATGGTTAAATTAATAAACACAATATGTTAATGTTTATTACTTATTTTGGGGTCACAATGAGGTTGAATGTTCCAATTGATATTGACTCGTGGCACCATGTATATCTTGTAACAAAAGAAACCCTTTGGGAAGATATAAAGGTAATGTTATGATATACTTTTTCTATTTTACCAAAAAAGTATATAATGAAATGTTAATTTAATTATTGTTATTTCTTGCTAATTTTATTTATTATAGATGATTTTAATAATATATATTCTTTAATGTCCACTAGAAAATCCCATAGAGTTGTCCAAACTCTTCTTACCAAGTTTCATCTTAGGGATGTTAAGGGGAAAGTAAATCCCTACACAATAGTTACTTATGTAAAAATTATAAAGTAGAAAAAATAGAATAAATTTATCATTCATCATGAATAAAAACACACTATAAAAATGGAAAATATGTGTAACAAAATATATATTATTTTTTATATGTATACTTATAATCAAAACCAGAAGCCGGTTTCATCACACATCATGTTCTATAGAAGGAGGCCCATGTAAACAAAGGTAGAAAACTAGTTGATGAAAACACAAAATAACTATAGGAAATATGTATAAGTATGATAAAATATAAAAATTTTATTCGTTATAATTGTATTATATAAAAATATCTATTTCAATTCTTTTGTTTTTTATAGGATTTAAACATAAGAATTGATAGTGATTCTACTAGAAGAATAACTAGTTTCAGTAGCTGTGAAGCGGCTGGAACAATATGGTTTTGTTAGAGGTGTAGGTTTTGGAGTGTCCTAGAACATTTTTCAAGAAGAAAAAACCACAAGAAGGTACATATCAGATGATGAAAGGATTCCAAGAACAAATATATTCTTTTCATGATATTGTTATTTGGTCTGGTTTTGAAGACCAATATTTGTAGAAGTATCCAAGAGAACCAGTATTGGAATAATGATCATCAAATGAACAACCAGATGAACCCACTATATTTGAGGCCTACTATTCCCTTCAACCCCATACCTTACCCAAGGTAATAAACTTTTTCATTACTCTTTCTCCTTAATGTGAATCAAATAATTACCAATAACTTTATATTACTAAAATTAGGTAGGTTAAATTTTTATGTTATATCTTTGTATCAACACATACAAAATGCCTTTTTGTGAGGGGTATGGTGTATAATATCCCTCGATACATGGTACACCAAAAATAACTCCCAAAAGATCACATAAGTGTGGGGATTGAGGTAGCTCAAGATATGATCACTGAGTTTCCTATTGAACTTGATGATTCAAATTTTACAATGTTCAATGATGTTATTGGAACTTTTATAGCATAGTATCATAATCTTATTAAGATACATGATATATGTACATAATTTGTTTTTTCAAATGAAAATCCAATAACAGTTTTTGAAAAATGAACTGAAGTGAGGTATGGTATTATAGATGGATAAAGCGATGCAGAAATTAAAGGTCCAATCAAGAGAATCTAGTGAATCAACCAAGAAACCAAAAAGACCATTTGGGAGTACCTTCTCCCAACCAATTCCACAACAACATATATTATCATTAATAATTCATATAGACACCACATTCAAATATGGAGATGTTTTCTACATTCCATATTAAGAAGAAATATTTGTAACTATTAATACTGATGTAGGTAGTCTCGAGAGTATTAATGAGATTATCATGTTTTAATAGTTGGAAGTATCAGTTTTGAATACATACATAAGGTACATTTTCATAATATATATTTCCATAAAATGATCTAATACGTTCCTTAAAGTAAATTACTATTAATATTTTCTATCGGTGTTTACATTTCTACTATAATAAGGAAAACCCCTATTAATAAAGATTTGTTTTTTATACCTATATAATTTTTATGGGTGAAATTAAATTGGATTCAAAAGAAATCGGTATGAAAAAGGCCATCTAAATAAGGAGTTTGTGAAGAATATAACAGATGAAAAACACTTTTTGATGCCTACAATGATGGTGTAAAACTATGAAAATCGATCATATAAAATATATTTTTATATTTTTCAATAAATATTCGTTTTTTTGGAAGTACTTGATGATGATGAAAATCAATATAGATGCTCCAAATATTTATTTTTTGGATTAAATGCATTGATATCCATCAAAACAACAAAGAATTATACGTATTGTGAATTTGTAATGCACTAAAATCGATATTTTATATATAAACATAGAATTATATGTTTGAGTCTATTTTTTAAGATAAATTTTTTATAATTGGGAGATCTATAAATATAGGCTAAATAATGGTATAAAGTTAGTAATTGAATATAATATGCTTATAGATTAATTCAAATGGAAATAGATTAAGGTATATATTGAAATATTTAACTATGAATTTTTTTTTCAGAATAATTCTCTTATTTTGGACAATATCTCTACAGTGTATGAATCATGATAACAACAATAACTGAAAATATTATGCTTGAGAATTAATTAAAGATATCATAAACCATTAAAATAATTACATTCTTAATTTTGTAATTTCTAAAGGTAATTACAATTTCATTAAAAACATTTCTTCATAATTTGTTTATCTATATTTTCTTTAGTACAACCAGGATTGTCTAAAATCTAAGTACACAAAGTTGAAATATTTTTTTGATATGTGTGGGCATCGTACATAGTTTATAATTTTTACCAACATTTAATTTAAGTGATTATATACTGTGTTTTTGATCTATTATGGGAGATGAAATTTAAAATATATTTTGGGTGTGAAGAATTAGAATCATAATTCTTATATTTAATTTTTGATCTATTTCATGTGGAGAAATATTATAGAAGATATCATTTTTTAAGAAATGTAAGTGAAGAATATATGGTGTCAGAATGTAAATAGACATCATGAAGATGTGACTTCCTACTACTTATTTAGTTAATTTTCTCATCATTTTATCTACATTTTTAGTTAATTTCCTAATCATTTTTATCTAATATTTATTTTATTAAATTTACACATTAGTTCAAAAAAATGTCCCATGCTCAAAAATAGAGATATAGATCTTGGATTGTTTTCAAAATTATAAAAAATGATCCAAAATTCATTTTCAAATATAGGAATTGAACACACACAAATCTGATACATGATGTGGTTAGTATTACAAAAAATACATGTTTTCAATATAAAAGCATCATTTTAGATTAAAATGTGAATCAAATATCCAAAAATGAACAAACAAGATCATATTGATTTCAAACATTAGTAAAAATATCCATAATTCATTTTTTACATATAGGAATTGACCACACATCAATTCTACATGCAATCTGGTCAGTATGACTTGGAGTATGTGTTTTCAATATAGAGGAGTCATTTTAGTTTAAAACATACATCAAATAGTAAAAATTGAGAAAATGAGTTCAGATTATTTTTAAAATTTAGGAAATGATCCCAAATTCAATTTTTATGTGTAGGATTTGACCACACATTAATCTGAGACACGATCTAGTCGATATGATCGGAAGGGAATGTTTTCTGTAGAGAGATACCATTTTAGTATAAAATGCATGTGAAATTTCCAAAACCAAGAAAAAATTATGATTGTTTTCCAAACATAAGAAAATGATCCATAATTAATTTTTTATGTGTAGGAAATGACATTACATCAATCTGACACATGATGCGGTTGATATGACCTAAAGTGCGATTATTCAATACAAAAGATTCATTTTAGTTTAAAACACACATCAAATATCCAAAAAAATTAAAATAATATTTGATTATGTTCAAATTTTATAAAAATGATCCATAGTATATGTATGATGTGTAGGAATCGACTGCATGTCAATCTAACACATGGTGCAGTCAGTATGACTCGAAGTATGTGTTTTCAATATAGAGGTTCCAATTTAGTTTAAGAACTGTATTACATATCCAGAAATGAGAAAAAGAGATTTCACTATTTTTAAAATTTACGAAATTGATCCATAATATATTTATGACATGTAAGAATTGAACTTGGGTCAATTTGAGGATGAAATGGTAAATATGACACGAAGTAAGTATTTTTAATATAAAAGTTCCATTTTGGTTAAAAACACATCAAATTGACAAAACTGAGAAAATAAGCTCAGATTTTTTTTAAAATTTAGAATAATAATCCATAATATATTTCTTATGTGCTGGAATAAAACTAATTTCAATCCAATGTATGATATAGTTAGTATGACTTGAAGCACATGTTTACAATATTAAAGTGTTATTTTAGTTTGAAAGATGTATCACATAACCAAAACAAAGAAATCAACCTCGGATTATTTTCAAAAATTTGAAAAGTGATACGTAATATATTTAAGATGCATGGGAATTGACTTGACATACATCATGCGCACGATGTGATCGATATGACCCGAAGTTCATGTTTTCAATAAAAAAGTGCGATTTTAGTTTGAAGCACACTTCAAATATTCAAAACTGAGAAAACGAGTTCAGAATATTTTCAACTTTTTGGAATATGATCCATAATATATTTTTGACATATATGAATTGGGATCATGTCAATAATACAAATTATGTGATTAGTATGACTTGAAGTGTATTTTTTCAATATAGAAGTGTTATTTTAGTTTAAAACACACATCACAGAGCCAAAACTAAGAACACAAGCTTGGATTGTTTTAAAACATTAGAAAAATGATCCATAGTATATTTATAACATATAAGAGTTCACCTAATGTCAATATGACACACTATGTGGTCGGTATGATTCAAAGTATGTGTTTTCAATATGAAAGTGCCATTTTAGTTTAAAATTCATATCGTATAGTTAATAAAACTAGATCATATTATTTTAAATTTTATGAAAATGATCCATAATATATTTATGATATGTATGAATTTCTATAATTTCAATATGAAAAACTGCAACACACCAAGATTTTATGAAAAATATTCTTTTAATTTCATTGATGTCTTGTGTTTTAATCTACAAAAAAATTATCTTGTGCTATACGCAACACTGTATTAGCTTTCAGTATACACAACACTATTCTTAGATTGTGTTACACACAATTTCATGTTCGTTTGATAGTAGTCATTCTACGCAACATTGAGTGTATATATATATATATATATTCAATTTATAAATGAAAAATGGTTGGATTCTGTTATATGAAACAACAAAGGAGTCTTGCACAACACACAACCCTAACTTGGCTTCCATTACACGCAATCGCGACCTTCCTCGATAGCTTGTGTTGTACGCAATACCGGGTTTTACTAAAAAACGATATATTATTATAATATTATTATGAACTAGCCGTTATGGATAGTATTAACTAAATTTTGAATTTTATAACATTATTATTCATCTTACACATTTTCTAGAACATGGTATAAGAACAAAATAAAATTTTCACGTAAAATAAGTATTTTTCAAAAATGCAGTTTTTCCACCTTTTGATGGCGCACCAACTTTAAATCTAGTTGTTGACATGTTTGTAAGTTCAATTTGAAAAAATAAAATTCTTATTTTGAATCAGGATATGAAAATTTACATTGGATAAAGGTTTGATATTTTTTTGATAACTTTCATATTTTAATGAATAGTAAAAACACGCTATATTTTAATTAAAAACAACTTTTTTCATCATAATAATTTATATGGTTAAATTATAATATTGAATGGTTTTAAAGTATAAATAGAATATATTTTTACCTTTTAATATAATTTATGTCATTAGAATTGATTTTACATTGAATTCGTAGGATAAATCAATTCAATCTTTTGCAATGTTTTAAACAAAAACCCATTTTCATTTGACAATGGGATTAATTTTAATTTAATTTCTTCAACTTCTGTGTATTAAATTTGAAAAACTGGATTCCATATTTGGAATCAGTGGGTCCAAATTATGTTAATAGGCTACTTTTTATTTTTGGGAATTATGAATAGTAACCACGGTAAATTTTATTTACCATAGTTAAAGTTAAATCGGGTAATTAAAGGTAAATATAATATTATAAAATTACCCTAACATATGACAAAATTCTATTGGATGGAACAAAGTATACCCATATCATATAAGGGTCAGATTAGATTCATTTTATGGACTTTTGACCATGAAAATAATTTAATTATTATTAAAACCAAAGAAAGTGACAACATGTCACTCTCTTAAATCTTATAAGTATAATAATTTTAATTTAGTGATAAACATCATAAAACTTTGAAAATGAATAGTCTCCAAAAATATAATAAAATTATCTACATCATGATAATTTATTTAGAATTTTTAGGGATTAAATAATTGTCATTAATGGTGATACCTTAATGATGCAGAAATTATTTATTAAGTGAAAAATATGTAATATTGTTTTTATTGAAATAATAATACCCATTAAAAGACACACAAACCTGAAAAAAACTTATTGGTAGTGTATATATACACCATAATCATCCAATGACCTAATATATAATCGTTTGGAGTCTTATAAAATTGATTATGACACTTATATTATTTTATTTTAAATGATGCCAAAGTTGTCACCTTCATAATTTAATAATTATAACAATTTAAATATTGTGATTTTATGAAGATAAATTCCAGTAAAAGTATTATTGTGAAAGGTAATAGATTTATCTTAATCATAGGATTTTATTTTAAATTTTTATGCAACAAATAAGTATATTAAATAATTATAAAAAAATGTTGTAGTAATAATTATATTAATAGATAAACCAAATAAATTGTATTACAAATAATAAAATAAATATTATATGAACTATTTAATGTACTCCACTAATTTTATAGATACATATAACCTATTATGAATCTATTAATGCTTTTATTTCGAACATATCTTCTGTATATATTTTTATTTAAATTCAAATAAATGAATAGTGTCAAAATTGACACTATTGTTATTTTATAAAAATAACATATTATAAAATTGTTTAAAAATCACAAAAATATATAAAAATTATAAATTTAAATTTATATGGTCTAAAATGTTATTAAGTATCTAATTATGGAAAATTCACAACAAATAAGTAATTATTTGTTGTAATTTCAAATTTAGAATGTCATTACCACAAATAAAATTAAATTGATAAATCAAGTTGATAATGTTTAAAATAATTTCCTAACATGTCTAAATTTTATTGGTTTATAAGATTACAAGCCTATCTCATCTAATATTCGAATATGAGTCATTTTTGGTGGTTTTTATGTGGGGTTATATTTATTATAAATTAATATTTTTAAGATTTCCAAAGGTGCCCCTCTCCTCCCTTATAAAAGGGCACCTCCTCCCTCTCCTCCTCACACCAATTTGAGCCTTCAAGCTCGATCAAACCCTGACCATTTCACTTACCCACTTCCCTAGAAACATCCTAGAGGTCCTGGTATTCTTCAAAGACAAATTTTAGTGCCCTAAGAGGAGGTATCAAAGAGGCGCTTCAAAGAAGAGGTAATGTCCGTTACCGATTCTTTCAACTTTATTTCTTCTTACACTTCTTCTTAATTATTTGTTTCATTATGAAGTAATAACATCAGTATCACTCATATAATTATATGTTATTATAAGTATGAAACAACCATATTTCACCATCTATCCATCCTACAGAAAACGAAATCATAGCGCGTGCGTACGTACGAAATATTGTCTCCACGTCGTGGTGTAATCTATTTTCCACCACCACATTACCTGATTGGGTATAATGGTGTAAATAATGACTATATATGATTATTGTAAAGTTATATTTATTCTGAAATAGTATTCATACAATCCAATAAAATTCCATGGGAACGATATTATCGCTCATGCGTATGTACGGATTACCGTCTCCACGACGCGATGAGATTCATTTTCCATGTTAAAAATTAAGGAATGATTATAAAGTATATATAATAAGTAATAATGAATTATATGACATAATAATGCTACTGTATTTCTGTACATATATATGTATATCATATACTTAATTCCATTCAATTCAATAAGGAAATGGAAACAGCGTCCATGCGTACGTACGACCTACCGTCTCCATGAACGGTGTATTTCTTTCCATTTATCGATCTATTATATATATGTATATTCTGAATATATATTATATATAAATAATTTTTTACATTCTGGATGTAATTAATCATGATCTAAGTAATCACATGAATAATTACAAGTTAAAACACGGACGACAAATGAAACGATTTTACCCAAAACGCTACTTTAAAATGAATTTACAAAAGAACGGGTAATATAAAGTCATAAGTGAACTATATATGATATAATTACAATGAATATGATTCTATAATAAGTAAATGACATTATTTAAATCATTATACAGGAGGTTTGGATACGTACGAAGCATATCAGACCTAAGGTAAGGGATAATTATTCCAATCTCATTCTTATCCGAGATTGTTTATACGTAAGTATTTACTGGGGTTATATTTTTCATCCATGATCATAAAAATGTTTTTCATAAAGTGTTTAATATTCTTACATGCATGTTTAATGGAATTTTTACCCCTCTTTGACTTTTACTTTGTGTTATGGAAGTAATCTTTCTTTTGTTTACCATACGTGGTACTTTTTGACTTTTCCGACAAAAGTATGAGGAGAATGTTTTTTTTAACTTATACGAAATGAAAGGATTTTTATGGTTTTATAAAGCCTTATTTTCATGAATCTTCCTCCAAAAGATTTCATGAATATTTTTAACAGAATCCATTTCTTTTAAAATTGCTTTACATTTTGTGAAAAGAGAATGATTTTGAAGAAGAAAGGATATTTTCCTCAAGAATTCATTTCAAGTATTTTATCAAAACCATTTTTCATCTAAGATGACATTATTTCATATGTGTATGATTCAAGTATCATGTCTCTATGATTTACATGGTTTTACTTTTCTTATTATGAAATGATATCCATTTCTTTTATATGGATTATGTGATGATGTGATGATGTTTATGAAACCCATTTTATTTATTGGGTTATGCTATGATGTATGATTTATGATTTTGTGGCACATGAAAGAATGATTTCATTATGAGATGGTTGAGACCTATATCTCCCTCCAATGCATTGGGTAAATATTTATATCTCATGAGATAGACATGGCTGGAACGGTGAGTTAATCCGGTTCAGTGTTACATGACTGAAATGAGGAGTGAACTCGATTCAGAAAGGGACTTTGTCCAATAAGATGGTCTTGGCAGCAATGCCTTGGCTAATATGGAAATCATGACATGTGCTAAATGGTTTCCACAATTACATGTTTTACTCCGATGCTATTTTATCATGCTTAAAGTTTCTTTATGATATATTCCTTACGTACTTCCAAGATTTATGTCTTTGCTCTAGGTTTTAATGGTTATATTTCATTTTCAAGTTTTTTTTCAAATGTTTATGGATTGTTTTATGTTCTCTATGTTTTCCCTTACTGAGCATTTGAGATCACCCTTTATATGTTTTTATTTTACCTAGGAAATAAAGAAAGGTTTTAGGTTAGGAAGCAAAAAGGGGAAGAACTTTATGGGAGTTGTTGAAGATCTTTCAACATGATTAGAAGTTTATATTCCAAGTTTCCAAAGACACTAAACTATTACGGTCCTTGAGTTTTGGTTTTTGTTATGTATTAATTATTCCGCAAAAGTAATGTATTGTCCATGTACATCAAGCTTCGGGTCTCTACAGTTGGTATCAGAGGAAAGGTTTATTTAACCTTTGGAAACTAGGATGCGAAAACGTTAGTGAGATCCCTAGAGATATTTCAAAGGTATGTCTAGGGATGTCCCTAAGGTTAAGTATAAGTATAGGTTATAGTCCTAGAATTATGGTAACGATATTAGATTAATCCTAAGATGTTAGATTTTGAAGTTACTCCCCCTTTATTATGATTTTTTCCTCTCAAATTTTTCTTTTTGGGTTTTAGAAAATGGCTAGAAACAAGATGATTCATGATAATAGAGGATATGATGGACAATGGAATGATATTATACATGAGAAACCAAATGAAATGGGATTTGTAAGTCCAAACATCATTATTATGCCGAATCAGAAATCTCATAATATGATCAATAAACTCAAATTTGGTAACTTTCCTGACTCGGCTAATAATAGAAAGATAGAGTTTCATGATGATCATAGAGGAAAGAAAGTTCAATTTCCCCTATGTAAATCATGTGGGAAGAGGCATCAAGGAGAATGTTTCAAAGGAACTGGAAGATGATTTGGGTGTGGAAAACAAGGACATAAATCCAGTAAGTGCAAAGGAAAAGGTTCAGTTAACACCATGGATGAGGATAATGGTATTGCTACGACATCAAAAATGGTTAAATGTTTTAAATGTATAATGTACGGGCATTATGAAAACCAATACTTTAAGGGAAAGTCTCATGAAGAGAATCAGTATGGTCGTATGGGTAATATTTATGTTGATGATGATGAAGAGACTACAAATGATATGTGAGATGAAAGAATTGTTGAAGCTCGGTCAATGGTTTAAGTAGGTAGTGGAATGATTACATGTTTATCAAGTGTAATGTTGTATAAGTAATCTCATGGTACTATGGAATAAAGAGACATCTAAGGATTGTCACACTATTGTCTTTCCTTATGTTTTGAAAGTGTGTGATGAATGGTACTAGTATTTTTGGATAGTAGATGATATGCGCATAATGAAGGGATAAGGAGAAAATTAAATGTTGGATAATATTCATGAGCTCATGACTGATATAAGGAGAAGATTATATCATGGATTGAGTATATATAATTTTTGGATTTTGGTATGTGGAAAGAGTTAACTTTTGACAGCATTCATGTTTTCACTAAGGTTTAATGGATATTCATTTTTCAAGAGAATACATGATTAAGGTATTCACATGATTGGAATGTGACCAACAAGATAATGGGGGATAAATGATGGTTGGTTGGTGACATTTCAAGTAATCATTTTCTTTATACTATGAGCATGGACCGAAGTATTTTAGATAAATATTGGAATGGATTATGTTGGACATAATATAGTATTGTTTAAGGATAGAAGTTTTTTTTGATATTATTGATGGGATGTTATAGTAATGTAGTTTTAGAAAAAGGAAAACCAGCAGGATGGGCGACAGCCCATCGCGTCGGAAAAGGCTGTAGGAATCGAACACACAACCAAAGTGTGACTAACCTTTATCGCCTACCACTGGCCTACAAGAAGTCCCTGGTTAGTATAAACTAGTTTTATTTTATTACGCGGTATGATATATGATGTATAAGTTCATTTTTGGAATTTTATACGATTAACCTCACCATAGATGGACTTATGTATTTTTGATAACTTTTCTAACCTTTTGTTTGAGACATATGGAATGACCCATCATCCTATCACATGATCTTCTAACACTTCAAGAATAACAAATCCAACTTCTTTTCTTTAAGAGATGAAGTGGAAATTGTCCAAAGAACGACCAACGGTGAGACTGTACCAAAATCACGAAAGTATTTCTTCTAATTCCAATTTCATAAACTTTAGGGAAATGATATTGAAAACCAAAAATGTTGTCCTAGTTCCCTTATATCCGATGAATCATATGGTACATTAGATCATCACAAATCTATGGCTTTGTGATTGATGGCTTTTTCATAGCCATGTTCTCTACCACTCTCCATCATAACTTGATTGTTAGATTTTTCTTCCATATCCATATTTTCACCTATGTTCTCTTATATGGAAACCCAGTGATGAGTTACTTTGGGAAATTGTTACATTTCATACTTTAGTTTTTAAAATTAAGTTTTAGTATTCCTTTTTACGATGTGGGTTTCTATAAATAGTAAATGATTTATAACCCCGACAAATTTCGAGGGCGAAATTCATTTTAAGGAGGGTAGAATGTAACACCCTGAGATTTTATGAAAAATATTCTTTTAATTTCATTTATGTCTTGTGTTTTAAGCTACAACAAGATTATCTTGTGCTATAGGCAACACCGTATTAGCTTGCAGTATACGCAACACTATTCTTAGATTGTGTTATACACAATTTCATGTTCGTTTGATAGTAGTCATTCTACGCAACATTGAGTGTATATATATATATATATATTCAATTTATAAATGAAAAATGGTTGGATTATGTTATATGAAACAACAAAGGAGTATTGCACAACACATAACCCTAACTTGGCTTGCATTACACGCAATCACGACCTTCCTTGATAGTGTGTGTTGTACGCAATACCGGGTTTTACTAAACAACGATATATTATTATTATATTATTATGAACTAGCCGTTATGAATAGTATTAACTAAATTTTGAATTTTATAACATTATTATTTATCTTACACATTTTCTAGAACATGGTATAAGAACAAAATAAATTTTT
The DNA here is from genome assembly GCA_963277665.1 of Viscum album. Lineage (NCBI taxonomy): Eukaryota > Viridiplantae > Streptophyta > Magnoliopsida > Santalales > Viscaceae > Viscum > Viscum album. The sequence goes on from OY728151.1 coordinate 905,201,925, forward strand.
CAGGTAAAATATGTATATTTCAAAAATGAAGTTTTGCCGCCTTTTGATGGCGCACCCACTTTAAATATAGTTGTTGACATGTTTATAAGTTCAATTTGACAAAATAAAATTCTTATTTTGAATCAGGATATAAAAATTTACATTGGATAAAGTTTTGATATTTTTCTGATAACTTTCATATTTTAATGAATAGTAAAAACACGCTATATTTTAATTAAAAACAAATTTTTTCATCGTAATAATTTATATGGTTAAATTATAATATTTAATGGTTTTAAAGTATAAATAGAATATATTTTTACAATTTAATATAATGTATGTCATTATCATTGATTTTACATTGAATTCTTAGGTTAAATCAATTCAATCTTTTGTAATGTTTTAAACAAAAACCCATTTTCATTCAACAATGGGATTAATTTTAATTTAATTTCTGCAACTTCTGTGTATTGAATTTGAAAAAATGGATCTCATATTTGGAATCAGTGGGTCCAAATTATATTAATAGGCTACTTTTTATTTTTGGGAATTATGAATAGTAACTATGGTAAATAATCTAAGGGTCGGATTAGATTCATTTTATGGACTTTTGACCATGAAAATAATTTAATTATTATTAAAACCAAAGAAAGTGACAACATGTCACTCTCTTAAATCTTATAAGTATAATAATTTTAATTTAGTGATAAACATCATAAAACTTCGAACATGAATAGTCTCCAGGAAGATAATAAAATTATCTACATCATGATAATTTATTTAGAGTTTTTATGGATTAAATAATTGTCATTAATGGTGATACATTAATGATGCAGAAATTATCTATTAAGTGAAAAATCAGTAATAAAGTGTTTATTGAAATAATAATACCCATTAAAAGACCCAAAAACCTGACAAAAACTTATTGGTAGTGTATATCTACACCATAATCATCCAATGACCTAATATATAACCGTTTGGAGTCTTATAAAAGTGATTATGACACTTATAGTATTTTATTTTAAATAATGCCAAAGTTGTCACCTTCATAATTTAATAAATATAACAATTTAAATATTGTGATTCTAAGATGATAAATTCGAGTAAAAGTATTATTTTTAAAGGTAATAGATTTATCGTCTTCATAGAATTAAATTTTTAATTTTTATGCAACAAATAAGTATATTAAATAATTATACAAAAACATTGTAGTAATTATTTTATTAAGAGATAAACCAAATAAATGGTATTACAAATAATAAAATAAATATTATATGAACTATTTAATGTAATCCACTAATTTTCTAGATACATATGACCTTTTATGAATCTATTAAAGCTTCTATTTTGAACATACCCTCTGTATATTTTTTATTTAAATTAAAATAAATGAATAGTGTCAAAATTAAAACTATTGTTATTTTATAAAAATAACATATTATAAAATTGTTTAAAAATCAAAAAAGTATGTAAAAATTATAAATTTAAATTTATATAATCTAAAATGTTATTAATTATCCAATTATGGACAATTCACAACAAATAAGTAATTATTTGTTATAATTTAAAATTTAGAATGTCATTACCACAAATAAAATTAAATTGATAAATCAAGTTGATAATGTTTAAAATAATTTACTAACATGTCTAAATTTTATTGGTTGATGATATTACAACCCTATCTCATCTAATATTCGAATATGAGTTATTTTTGGTGGTTTTTATGTGGGGGTAGATTTATTATAAATTAATATTTTTAAGATTTCCAAAGGTGCCCCTCTCCTCCCTTATAAAAGGGCATATCCTCCCTTTCTTCCCCACACCAATTTGAGCCTTCATGATCGACCAAACCCTGCCAATTTCACTTCCCCACTTCCCTAGAAACATCATAGAGGTTCTGGTATTCTTCAAAGACCAATTTTAGTGCCCTAAGAGGAGATCTCAAAGAGGCGCTTCAAAGAAGAGGTAATGTCCGTTACCGATTCTTTGAACTTTATTTCTTCTTCCACTTCTTATTCATTAGTTGTTTCAATATGAATTAATAACATCAGTATCACTAATATAATGATATTTTATTATAATTATGAAACAACCATATTTAACCATCTATCCATCCTACGGAAAACGAAATCACCACGCGTGCGTACGTACGGAATACCGTCTCCACGCCGTGGTGTAATCTATTTTCCACCACCACATTAATTTGATGGGTATAATGGTGTAAATAATGAATATATATGATTATTGTAAAGTTATATTGATTCTGAAATAGTATACATATAATCCAATACAATTCCATGGGAACGATATCATCGCTCGTGCGTACGTACGGATTACCGTCTCCACGACGGGATGAGATTCATTTTCCATGTTAAAAATTAAAGAATGATTATAAAGTATATATAATAAGTAATAATGAAATATATAAAATAATAATGCTACTGGATTTATATACATATATATGTATTTCATATACTTAATTCCATTCAATTCAATAAGGAAATGGAAACAACGTCCATGCGTACGTACGGCCTACCGTCTCCATAAACGGTGTATTTCTTTCCATTTATCGATCTATTATATATATGTATATTCTTAATATATATTATATATAAATAATTTTTTACATTCTGGATGTAATTAATCATGATCTAAGTAATCATATGAATAATTACAAGTTAAAACACGAACGACAAATGAAACGATTTTACCCAAAACGCTACTTTAAAATGAATTTACAAAAGAACGGGTAACATAAAGTTATAAGTGAACCATATATGATATAATAACAATGAATATTATTCTGTAATAAGTCAATGACATTATTTAAATCATTATACAGGAGGTTTGGATACGTACGAAGCATATCAGACCTAAGGTAAGAGATAATTATTCCAATCTCATTCTTATCCGAGATTGTTTATACGTAAGTATTTACTGGGGTTATATTTTTCATACATGATCATAAAATGTTTTTCATAAAGTGTTTAATATTATTACATGTATGTTTAATGGAATTTTTACCCCTCTTTGACTTTTACTTTGTGTTATGGAATTAATATTCCTTTTGTTTACCATACATGGTACTTTTTGACTTTTCCGACAAAAGTATGAGGAGAATGTTTTTTTAACTTATAAGAAATGAAAGGATTTTTATGGTTTTATAAAGAGTTATTTTTAGAAGCTTCCTCCAAAAGATTTCATGAATATTTTTAACAAAATCCATTTCTTTTAAAATTTCTTGACATTTTGTGAAAAGAGAATGATTTTGAAGAAGAAAGGATATTTTCCTCAAGAATTCATTTCAAGTGTTTTATCAAAACCATTTTTCATCTAAGATGACATTATTTCATATGTGTATGTTTCAAGTATCATGTCTCTATGATTTACATGGTCTTAGTTTTCTTATTATGAAATGATATCCATTTCTTTTTTATGGATTATGTGATGATGGGATGATGTTTATGAAACCCATTTTATTTATTGGGTTATGCTATGATGTATGATTTATGATTTTGTGGCAGAAAAAAGAATGATTTCATTATGAGATGGGTGAGACCTATATCTCCCTCAAATGAATTGGGTAAAGATTTATATCTCATGAGATAGACATGGCTGGAACAGTGAGTTAATCCGGTTCAGTGTTACAGGACTGAAACGAGGAGTGAACTCGATTCAGAAAGGGACTTTGTCCACTAAGATGGTCTTGGTAGCAATGCCTTGGCTACTATGGAAATCATGACATGTGCTGAGTGGTTGCCACAATTACATGTTTTACTCCCATACTATTTTATCATGCTTAATGTTTCTTTATGATTTATTCCTTATGTACTTCCAAGATTTATGTCTTTGCTCAAGGTTTTAATGTTTATATTTCATGTTCAAGTTTTTTCTTTCAAATGTTTATGGATTGTTTTATGTTATCTATGTTTTCCCTTACTGAGAATTTGAGCTCACCCTTTATATGTTTTTATTTTACCCAGGAAATAAAGAAAGGTTTTAGGTAAGGAAGCAAAAAGGGGAAGAACTTTATGGGAGTTGTTGAGGATCTTTCAACATGAGTAGAAGTTTATATTCCAAGTTTCCAAAGACACTAAACTATTACGGTCCTTGAGTTTTGGTTTTTGTTATGTATTAAGTATTCCACAAAAGTAATGCATTTTCCATGTACGTCAAGCTTCGGGTCTCTACAAAAACGATTTGATCGGTATGAATCTATATACGTGTTTTCAATATAGAAGTGTCATTAAAGTTTAAAACATGTATCACTAAGGAAAAAAAATGATAAAATAGTCTTGGATATCTTTCAAACTTTAGGAAAATGAGAAATAATATATTTATATTGTGTAGGAATAAAATACACGTCAATACAACACATGATGTGGTTGGTATATCTCAATGTGTGTGTTTTCAATATAAGTGTCATTTTAGTTTAAAATGTACCTCACATAGTCAAAAATGAGAAAATGATATCAGATTGTTTTTAAAATTTAGGGAAATGAAACATAATTCATTTTTGATAAGATGGAATCGAACACTCATGAATACAAGGGATGATGTAGTTATTATAACTTTAAGTGCATGTTTTCAATATATAAGTGTTAGTTTAGTTAAAAACATGTATCACATATCCAAAACCTTGAAAACAAGCTCGAATTGTTTTCCAACTTTAGAAAATAAATCTATAATTAATTTTTTACATTTATGAATTGAACAAATGTTAATCTGATACATGATTTTGTCATTATGACAATGATTCATAACATATTTATGACATGTAAGAATCAACCATACGTCAATCTGACACACGATTAACTGATAATAAAATTAATATATAGATTAATCAACAATATAATTTATTATATATGGATTATATAATGTTAAATTTTTTTATTTAATTTTATTAAAATAAAAAATGGTTTTATTATAGGGACAAATGTTTACATAGAGGTTGGTCATTGAATAGAGTCATATCATTTTAATTTTGTATATGGGTTGTAAATTTTTCTGGTTAATTGTAAATATTACATTAATGTAAATATTTTTTATATAAATTTTGTATTGAAATGACAGTTCAATGTGTTATTTTTATTCAAATTCAGTTCACTATGAATTTATATTCCTTTTTATGTATTCTGATTGAGTTTAATTTCACAGGGCTATTGCGTGGTAGCTATAGGTCTATAGGAGAAATGGCCTTTATCAGCACTTGACAAAGATTTGATAAATGAACCCTTTATCAATGCCGGTAAAGGTATAATTTTTCTTCTCTTCATCTAGCGGTGATAAAGGAACCCTTTATCATTTATTTATCTAGTGCTGATAAAGGGAGATTTTATCAGCACTAGATAAAGTGCTCATAAAAAAATAATTAATTAGCATGTCCAAAAAGTGCTGATGAAGGTACCCTTTATCAGTTATTCCAGTAAGATCTGATAAATTTAACCTTTATAAGTTCTTCTTGGAAGAATTGATAAAAGTTTCCTTTATCAGTGCTTCATCTAGCACTAGTAAAGTTTGTGAACTTTTAATATTCCTTAGACTGTCTTTGATTTTAAAAACTGACATTGATAGTTTTTAGCAGTGTTAAAAGAATGTTTTTTTGTAGTGTTTTCACTAACCCATTGCATTCAATACCAGTTAGTGAATGATCTAGTTTAGGAATACCATATTAATAGCTCTATCCTGATTTTGGAGGTTTCTCATGGGGTTTTTCAGGAGATGAATCCCCATAGGCCATCATACCAATGGCGAACCATTAATATTCTAATGGATCCTTTTCCATATCCAACCAATTCAAAAGCCTACCCATGGAGTGTAGAAACAAATACCTTTGTTACCTTAAGTATGCGGAAGAGTACATCCACCATGTGTATAAATCCACCCATGAGCTATATTAGTGGGTTCCTATTCAACATAGTCATCATCACCATTGTGACACTCCAATCCTAAAAAAAATATAGAGGAATATATTGTTTTCCTGGTCATCTAGACATAGGTATCTAAGATGAGATCCCATTGCAAGAAATATAACAACTGTAAATCAATAAACAATATATATATCTGATATCTCCAACATCTATGAGGCCAATCAATGAATCCTAAAAAAGTCTACCCAAACTTATTCCAAATCATCTCTAGCTAAAAGCTTCAGACATTATCAACTAAAAGAATCCATACTTCCCACCCTAGGTTTCACATCAGTAAATTTTGTCATTTTTCACCCAAAAAATTATGAAAATGATGATGCTTTTGAAGAATAAACGTGTATCAAAATATTCACCACCCAACCAACACTAGACCATGAAAAGTTTATCTGAATTTTAGAGAATATTGATTGGTTTGAAGAAAAAAATAGTTAAACTTGAGCATATCAATGTTGATTTTTTCATAGGAGACAAACCCATGAAATACAATCATCTTGTTAAAGTTTAGATGCCTCTTTAGCTATCCCTCTTCAATGCGAGAAAATAGATCAACCCAGAAAGGAAAAATTGATCCACCCCTTCAAATAGATATCATATATACTTACTCACTTAATTATAGAATACATTTTTTATCAAGTGTTACCAACATTGGGGCAACATTAATTTCCAGTTCATAAAATTAACCCGAGGATAACTCAGGTTGTGGTATCCTAATAATTGTTAGATTCAATCACGACTCAGATGTATTCTCTTAATGTCCGACAAGCACCAGAACAACGGGAGAGGAATATATATTTATATTTGGAGCATTTGACTCCACACAAATTTTAGGATCCCATATTCATGTAATTATATCTAATAGTCAATCCAGACCAGCATCTCATCAATTTTTCTTTCAAATGGGGTCCAATCCCAGGAACCATATAATAACAAGAGTCTTCTAAGATTAAATATTTCATGTTGACCTTAGAATTTCCCACATTTTCTTAGTATAATAACATTATAAATTATTATATCATAAGTTTTAAATATCTTAATTAGCAATCCATCTAGAAATTTAGCTTTATATTGAGGAAAATAACTATCCTTGACCTCTGTAATTGAAAAATAATAATATAACGAGTTTCAGGTATTTAATTACAATATGGATGGCTATAAAATATTACTAAGAAAGAAACCATCTCCAGGAAAAATTTCAAGGGATTTTTGGGTGGAACCTTTTAGATGAATTATAAACTACCCTCATCCCTTGAAAATATCCTAGTGGGTTATGAGAGTTCATTACCATAACACAAAATCTATAGGATTAAATTTTTAGAACCAAGGTAAGAGCTCATCTAGTGTCATCATCACAAATAAATAATTTCAGAAAAGAAAAAGTATCAATGGTCACCCTCAAGATAATCAGGTTTTGACAATGTGACCTTGAAAGTAGGTAGAATAAAATTTATTCATTCCATAATGATCAAGTTCTAGGATACTTTATCTCTTCCTTGTTGAACAATGTGATCACAATGCCTTTAATCAATAAGAAAGATGAATCATGAAAAAATTATCACTAAAACCACTACCCTTACCACCATATGCTAGATTATATGATCTAGGAATGCTTCACCATCAAAGATATGATGAAAACGATGTATGATGATTCTCATGTTCCAATGGAAAATCCTAGATCAGATGTGGTATATTTTTCATCCATTCTACCAGAAGATGTAATAAATGAAAAAAATACCCGTATGGGAATATATTTAAGTTTAAAGAAATGATGGTCTAGGAATCGATGGATTATAAATATTACACCATCAAGTCATGACTTAATCAACTTATAGTGACCCACATTCCCTATTTATATCTAATTTCATCACGTTATACTACTCAGACTCATAAGAATCTATGAAACAATAATAGAGTATAAAAAGAGAAGTATGGGTCATGAAGGATCTCAAATGTAGTCTATAATAATTAGTAACTCATGTCCTCTTTACTTAGAGAACATGGACCTTATTTCCAAATGGTCTAATGGGAACAATCCCACAAAAGTAGTAAACATACACTATCCCACCAAATGAGAAAACGAGCAATAAAATGATATCCTATTTTTATCAGAAGAATGAGCTTTCCAATGTCTCCATTAATATATATTTAATTGGGTTTAAATAAATTTCACCTAATTCTGAAGATTTTGTTCTTGAAAAGATGATTTCACAATGATATAATTAACTAAATCTAAACAGATTCAATCAGCAGGGTTTACACCTAGAATATCATTATCGGCCACCTACAATTCCATTGAGAAATGAAAGGTTGTTATGTTTTCTACATATCTTATCTATAAAGCTAATATTTCTATATCTACTGAAGAAAAAAATTTCTATTTTCAATGAGAGAATAAAAATAAAAGGTAAATAATTATGGTGTTTCTTCAGTGATGCTTTACCCTTGATGAAAAGATATAATATTTCTATAAGGTTTCTTATTGAATTAGTGTACCCCAAAATTTAGTGATGTAGTAATTTTCATATTTTTAATTTCTTATGGAGTGTAATTTAAATATCATTCATCCTCAGTGACCACCATGTAGTCCCCTCAATTGGCATATTTCTCAAGTCTAGGTGTGGAATCATTAACATCTTGATGATGAAAAGATTTTATTTTTTCTCATGAGGTGATTGATATTGAGGAACCATTAAGAATATCTCGAATTTAATGATTTTCTCATGTTGATCAAGGAATATGTGGAACATAAAAGAAGTAGTGTTTCCATCTATATTTTAATTATAGTATAATCCATGTATATTCCGTACAACCAGATAAATATTTTGGGTTATTTTCAATTTATATAGAGAATAATTTGGTCAATATCCCAAGGATTATGAGGAGGTGACATAAAGAGGTAGATTTTTTAGGCCATTCCAATTACTTCCCCTACCATTGATTGTGAGGGAATACAATTGATAATTGAATTATCTTTAAGGATTTGATTAAGAAGAAGATATATTAATGTATAATTGATCCAAGGGCACCCAAAACCCTACTTCATCTATGCAACAAACCTAGGAAGAACCCATAATGTTTCCTAAAAAATTTGGCTCACCCATATATCAATGATTGAAAAAACAATGTATATTTCTTTTTACCTGATCATGTGGTTTCACACTTCACATTTTTAGTAGTGAATCACCTTCATAAACTTTTGAAGATCAAGACACCCAGTGAGGAACTTATTAAAGATCGTTCTAATTATTGTTCTCACTATTATCTTTTGGTACATAAAATCAAAATATGTTTATACTCCAAGGATTAACTCTATATGTAGATAAAATAATATCTAATAAAGTTAAAAGATCCTAAAACCCATGTGACATGCAAACGATTCATTCTCAATCAATCTAAAAGGTACCAATCCTGATGAATTACATTACATTTTAGTCCTCATCATGTGACCTTAAAATGAAAGACAAAAAATTCCGAATTGTATAAATTTAAATTGTGTATCATTCCATCATTATCATATAATGTTAAACTACATGAACATAGTCCCAATTTTATGACTTTAAACAATATAGTGTACCATCCTTATTGTAAAATATTAAACTACTTGTCCTATGTCTATTCCATATGAATCTAAACTACTTGGGTTTATTCCATATCACATGACATTAAACTATAGGTCATATGGTCATTATATATGATCTTACCCCCATTTAAAAATTATCTAGATCTATTTAGAAGGCTTATAGTGTATGAGTTTACAAGATCATACTTGGTTTTATTCAACATCCCTACACTAGGGGAAAATGGTCTCATCTTGCCCAGGCACTAATACCCCATTCATATCGAGTTTTCCTTCTTCTCTTACTGGGACACTAATCCATTTCATTCTTGATTCACTACACATAATTCAGATCTACACAAAGAATGAATTTCCCTCTCCTATAATGTGTTCTAGATTTATGTGTGGACCATTTTATCAGTATTATGTGGGGTTTCATTCATATACTTATAGGATACATAGTGATGCATATAATTCCAAAACCAGTTCCTGCAACAAAAAATGAAAATACCGCTACCATTTCTTGGTGATTGATCCTTCAATCATCACATGTGTATATTTCTAACTCAATGATATGTATAGTTTCATATATATTTTTTTGTAAATATGATCCATAAAAAACCTATCACAAGTCATTTCTATATGAATATAATATACAAAAATTAAATTCTTTTCACATGATGTTAAAATGTATAGCATGAAGTCCTTCCTGTATGATGTAAAAGTTCTCAATGTTTCTGAAGGACCCTAGAACACCTTGAGAGGGTAAGGGTGAATTAGGGTGTCAAATTTTTCTTTTAAAATGACGGATCTTGTTCCAATATTTGTAGGAACCAGTTAAACCTGTTTGTTGAGAAATTTAAAAAAAAAACAAACAATCACATGCAAATCAAAGACACATCAATTTTAATTGGTTGACCTCTAAGGGATACGTCTAAGGAGGACAATCCTGTAGGTTTTTGGTCGTACAAAATTCCACTAGTCATCAATAATTGTGGAGTAAAAATTTTTAGAATAGTCACGATGTGTCGGATACACTTCCTTTAAAAGGTTTTAGGGATAACACAATGCAACCCTCAGATCCTTTTCGTTGACGCCCCCTTTTTCACTGTGTTGGGAAGAATCTGAACTCATTTATTGAATTAATGTTCAATTCAATGGGTTGAAATTAAATCATTCATCCTTTTCTGTAGATATATTCTCTTTTGAATTCTTTTTTTCCTCTGCAAATGTAATTTAGTTTTCTATAAACTATTCATTCACAAAATTTTCCTCCATGAACTAGATGTCTTCCTCTGTGTATTTGAGTGCTCCGCGTACTGCCTCTACAGACTACGACTACATACCACCTTTACAAACCATGCTCCTGGAATTTCTTCAATTCTTCTCTCAATCACCACTTCTTCTCCACAGACCAACTTCTTTTCCACAAATAGTCTTTTGCGCATTGCCTTCCTTTACGTACTACCTTACTTTCTTCATATACTGTAAGAGCACCATAGACCGAGTTATTCGTCCACATGCATACTCACTTACACATACCACTTACTTAAGTGGACAAATTCTTCCAAGAACTACTTCTCCTCAGAGGACTACTTCTCCTCTTGCATAATCCTCCTTGCAAACCTCTTCTCCCTTGTGGGGTTGTCTTCCTGTGAACTGTTTTAGACTTCACTAAATTCCTCCCAAATTTTTTATCTTAGTCCATTTTTTAATGAAGGTATTAATGTTCCTTACATAGGAAAATTGATCCACCAAATCTTCTAATCCAAGATTTACCAAATCTTTGATACGACGCAGCCTTTACCTCATACCGTGCATCTCCTGTTATCCATAACCTCTACGCAGTCCACATACCACCACTCTTCCTACGCGGTGACACAAATCACCACCTCATTTCTACAAATGACACCCTTATCAGCTTCTCAAAACTCCACCTAATTTTCACGAATGACATGTGTAACGCCCCGACCCCAGCTACCCAGAGTCGGTGCATTACTTCGTAACATTGGCATGATCACAAAGGATCAAGTATCGAAAGACCGATTAGTTTAGTAGCCTTGGAAACACTAGATACATTCATAAGTCTTTCATTACATCAAAAAGTGAAAAACTACAATAACAAAGTCTCCATAGTCCACACTCATATCCTCTTCCGACTATCCCTGCAGGTCATTCATAAAATACTTCTTCACATCCTGGAAAATATTAAAACATTGAAAGGGGTGAGCTCAGATGCTCAGTAAGGATAACAATAATGCGGAAGCTTTCATAAATAAACATTAACATTTAAGGCAATGTATAACTAAAACAAAAGCCTTTTAAACATGAACTTCAACATAATATCGCAAAAGTAAAATGAGATAATGCCATTTACTTCTTCACATGGATATTCTACTGGTCGAATAATCACATGCAATATCAATAACCACTTTCATAATGATGGAATGTATAATGCCGGACATTCTGAAACATTTTGTCAAGGCCTCGGCCAAGACATCTAAAATGATTAAGGCCTCGGCCAAAACCATAAATCAAATTGGGAAAGGGCCTCGGCCAATTCCACGTCTAGTTGTCTCATGAGACCTGCCGATGCATCGAGGAGCTATAGCGGGCTCCACCCGTCACTTATTAAGTCCAATACATTCCTCATATGAATAGGTTTAAACATATCATAAACCATAACATAATTGTATCACATAAAACATGCATAATGTAAACATAACATTTCCACATTTCAATCACAAGATATCAATACAACACATTGATATAATAAAAACACTTTCAAAACCATTTTCAATACCAAAATAAAATAAAAGTATAACATGGTATTTATTTTTCATTAAAAAAGGTATGGCTTGTAGAGGAAGCCGAAACTCAAATAATGGTCACGGCGGCGGAGAAGTCGTTGTCGCCGCATAAGTACGGAAAGAAAAACATTCCCTTTTGTCGTTTAGCAAAACGCTTTGTATAAAAAGATTCCTTTTGAATAACCGTAAAAGTCAAAGGGGTTTATACACCGTATAAAAGAAATTTGTGTATAAAACCAAATATGCCTCAATGAAAGGAGATTGAGACGAAGTACTTTAAAAGATAATTTTTAAATAAAATATATCTATTATGTGTATTCACTATAGGTACACATAAATAATGTAAAAATACAAGATAGGACATAATAATATCATGACATAATTTGAAAGTAGGAGATTAACCCAAAGAATGGAAGTTGGGTTAAGAAGTTCCCTTACCTTGTGTCCGACTTGACTCAACCGTTCTTTAACCTCCTGAATAATAAACTAGAGTTAATATCTACCTTATTAAGAACCATTTTCAATTTCATTATCCTTTTTATATCACTTATTACAATGTTATGAACATTATGTAATTATTTAAGTTAATAACGGTCGTTTTGTCGATCTTTGGTACATGAGTCAACAATAAACTTCTTATAATTATAAGTTGTTCATGTGGTGAAATATCCATTATATCCAGAATTATATTAATGATGTAGATATCATATATATCATATATATACAGTATATACATTCATTTATAATATTACGTCACATTTAGAGGTAAGAAATGAAATGCACCGTTCATGGAGACGGTAAGCCGTACGTACGCATGAACGCTACTTCCATTTCTATTTCATATTTTCTGGAATGGAATCATAATGATATGAGAGTATATTATAATTCCAGTATAATAACATATATAATATCATTAACTTTATCCTTCACACATCCCACATATGGTATTAACGAATCAAATCACTTTCAGGGGGCGGTAGTCCGCGCTTCCTAAAATGAAGATATCGTGTTTTACCCATAATGGAAACCATAAAGGTATGCCCAAAATGAAAAAAACAGAAGCTTAAGGAAAACATAAACATATTATATATCATATATAAAAATAGTGACATCATAATGGCCACCTTTGAAGGAGTTAGATGAGTGTTGAACAATCATCGTTTCGGGAGGCAGAATTTCGCCATCCACGGAAACCTTATGTTCTTTAACCATTTGATGTAGTTGTGTGGAAGTGTAGCTCAAATAAATCTTATAACAACATCCTAGTATATTTAAGATACTGGTGTTGTTACAAAAGAAGTAAATAAAAAGAGTTTAGGGGGTTGGAGAAGCAAAATAAAACAAAAGAACATGAGAGAATGAATTACCTTAAAAAGTGTAACTCCTTTTGAGTTGAGCCTAAAGGCTTCCTTTGAAAGGATTCTGCCCAAAGGGAATACTCTAGGATGAGGAGAGGGATGTGGAGAGAGCAAATGGGCAGGGGTTGGCCGAGCCAATGGCTTGAAGAGTGTGTGAAATGAGGTAGAGGTGGGGGCCTTTTATAAGAGGAGAGGAGGGGCACTTTTGGAAAGTAAAGGAACATTACATTATTTGAAAATGTGTTTCGGTTTTAAAAGGTCCCACATTGATAGAATTCGTGGATAAGGTGATAAGGCATCGAAATCCACTCATCCAATTGGTTTTGGCCATGTGTAGTTCATAGATTTTATATTATCTTTCTATTTTATTTAAATCGTCAAATAATGATGTCATCGCTGCATCATTATTATGTCATAAATAATTAAATTTATTTAATGTCTAAAAATTATAAAAAAAATACTATGATATAGGAAATCTTTTTATCTTTCCAATGACTATTTATAATCAAAATTTGGACTTGTGTAACCCTACTTAAAAATTGTTTTAGTAAAACACTTTATGTTAGTGTCATTTTCACTTTAACATTAAATAAAAAGTAATTTATGTTATTTCCCAACAAAAGTGGATCCATGGGGTCCCCAAGTTAGGCCATGGCTTGTCTTGGTCGGCCATGACACAACCAATGAGGTTGGGACATGTGTCTAGGTCATTTAATATTATTAAAGTATTATTTATACCTTAAACTACCCTAATTACCACTAATCGCGATTAAGAACTTAATAAGTTACTATTCACCAAAAAAATTATTTTTATCCCATTGAACCACATTTTACTTCTTAATGACAACCATGTATGTCGGATTTTTGAAAATCAAATCACAGAAGTGGTAATATTTCATTTAAACGAAAAATCAGTTATTTAACAACCACTTAGTGGTTTCACTATTCATCAAAAATTGAAGTTTTTCAGAATAAGGCCAAAATTTCACCCTAAGCTATAATTGATATTCCGAATTGAAAAATGATGTCTATTTTACAAAATTCCAAACATATTAGTTGCATTAATTAATTTTATAATTAATTCCCGCTGTCACAACAAATAGCGTGTTTTTAAGAAACAATTTATATCAAAAGATTGGCAATTGTTTATGTCCAATTTCAATGTTAAATTAATTCTAATGACCACCATTGGATAAAATGGTAAAAATATATTCTAATTATACTCTAAAACCACTCAATATTATAATTTATCACTATGAATTATTTTGATTAAAAAAGTTGTTTTAAGTATTTTTCACTATTCATAAAAATTTTGAAGTTCTCAGAAAATTACAAAAAATTCAACATAGGCTAATTTCAATATTAGGAATACAAAAATGAAGTCCATTTTGAAATATAAAATTTCTATAATTTTAAAAAGTGGTTATTACTATTCATAACGGCTACTTTGATTTGTCGCGATGTTTTAGAACTCGAAGTTGCGTACAATGCAAGCTATTGTATTATTGAATGAGAAGCGTATCGTGGAAGCTCGGGGTGTTACATTCTCCCCTCCTTCAATAAATTGCGTCCTCGCAATTTGAAATTTTTCTTTGAAAATAAAAGGTTGAAAAGAGAAAATACCTTTGTGGAAAACCCACATCGGAAATAAGGTTAATAAATATATAACATTAAAAGAAAGCAGGATAAGTACAAAGGTCACCCGATATAGCCCATTCTAGGATTCTATGAAAATATGGATATGGAGGAGAAACAAACCATCAAGGTCTGATGGAGAGTTATAGAAAACAGGATTAGGAGAAAGTTTAACCATAAGAAAATCACAAACTTGTGATTGGTTAAACGGTCATTGAATCCCCAGTTGGAAAAGTTAACCGACAACATTTTTGTTTTAAGTTACCTTTTATAATGTTGAGGATTTTATTTAGGAGATTTACTAAGAACGTAAGGGAATATACATACTTGTTATGTATACTTTCATTCATTAATGAATTTTTACCACAAACCCATCTTTTACTCCAAATGGTAACAGAACTCAAAAATATTCTATTTATCCTAATTGTATAAGGTACCAAAGGTTAACACATACCATTTAGATTAGTAAAATTATTTTGTAATAACCAGGGACTTCCTGTAGGCTAGTGGTAGGAAATAAAGGCCTGTCGCACTTTGATTGTGGGTTCGATTCCTACAGCTTTGTCCGACGCGACGGTTTATGCCCCACCCTGCAGGTTGTCCTTTTCCTAAAACTATAGTATTATAATACTCCAAAAATAATCTTCATAAATTTTTTAACCTTAAACCATACTATCCAAGAATCAACTTAATCCACTCCAACCTTTATAGTTATCCAAAATACCTCTGTCCAGACTTTCTCTAAAAGGTCTCTTAATTCCAAAATCAATTGTAACATCAGATTCCCCAAACAAAGAAAAGTTTCTCTTATTGTCACATACTAAAAATATGATTACCTTAATCATATTAAAACCTTACTGAAACCAACAAGTACTGCAGTACAATCCTTATATAGATCACATTATTCTAATAACCAGAATATAATCCATGAGTCCGAAAGCATCAATACATTAGTTATTCTGCTTCAACTGTAGTAATAGCATAAGATTGTCCTTGATCCCTTGGCCTTTTCTGAGGTAAGATTCCTTGACGCTTAGGACATTCATTTGCGTAATGACCCATTTCTCTACAATTGTAGCATTCAACTTTGACAGCCTCTTTCTTTCCCTTGCAATCACGTGCCTGGTGACCTTTTTCTCCACATTTATAACAGACTCCCATTCCTTTTAGGCAAGTACCAGGGTGATTCTTCCCACAATTATCACATAATGGAAAATCCTTCTTTCCCTTTTTCCCTTTATCTGTCTCTTGTTCCACCGTTCTCTTCTTCTCTTGCTTTACTTTGTTGTCATAAGACTTAGAGAATTCCTTTTCTGTCTTGATAGCACATGAGACTATATCTTCGTATGATGAGAAGGATTGTGATACTAAAGCTCGTCGGAGAAATGGTTTTAACCCATCAAAGAAACGATCAATATTACTCCTTGGGTTACGTATATAATCGACAGCATGCCTCGCTAACCATGTAAAGTTAGCCTCATACTTTGCGACATTCTCATCCTCCTTCTGCCTCAGACTCAGAAATTGCCTTTCCATATCTGCTCGATGGTCACGAGGAAAGTATTTTTCTAAGAAAAGCTCTTTGAACTCCCTCCATTCCATATTCGATACGTCATCATCTTCCTTTGTGTTTTGAATCAGTGACCACCACTGATCGGCATCTCCAGTGAGGCGGTAAACTGCCATGACAACCTTCTCCCTTTCACTACTCCCCAAGGCATGGAATATTTTCTCTAAGGAATTTATCCATTGCTCAGCTACTTTGGATTTGTACTCCCATTGAAGGTTGGCGGTTGTTGCCTCATGAAACGGTCTAGCATTGATCCTCCACGTTGCGAATCAGGGTGCTCCATACGAGTAAGGTTGTTATTCATAACCTGCGTGAGTTGTCCCAGTATGGTAATAAGTTGATCAGCACCAGTTGTATCTCCAGGTCCACAATAATTATCTTGAGCAGGAGGGCAATCCCTACACGGAGTTCGTGCATTGATACAGTTTCCATTCCTTCTACTAGGCGCCATTTCTAAACAATGGCATAATCCAGATTAGTTTATGAATCAAAATACATAATTCCATACTTGTATAATACTTAACATAAATTGAACTATTTATGGATATAATCCATAATCATAAAAAGAAATGTTTCCTTTGAGGAAGTATGTACTCATAAACCTTACATAATGGTTTGTAAAGAAAATGATAATTATCCTAAGCATATCCCCCGGGAGTGTCGTAACCAAGAGTGCAGCAAGGCCCGTTGTCGTGCACCAGTTCCCGTTCGAGTCTAGCTCAAAGCGGTGTTTTTGGGTTTTACCCCTAGGTACATCTGTGCCAGAGCCGCCTCTACCTTCTCGTATCCAGACAGGGATGTATTGCTCGGAAAAGTTATAACATCTCTATAATACCAAAATTCTAGGAAGTTCTTCTATACTAATCCTCAAAGTCTATCTTTGGGCTATGTGCTCTAATCAGAGTTTATCTAAATCTAGCTTCCAAGGTTAGTACTAAACTGCCTCTGATACCAACTGTAACGCCCCGACCCCAGCTACCCAGAGTCGGTGCATTACTTCGTAACATTGGCATGATCACAAAGGATCAAGTCTCGAAAGACCGATTAGTTTAGTAGCCTTGGAAACACTAGATACATTCATAAGTCTTTCATTACATCAAAAAGTGAAAAACTACAATAACAAAGTCTCCATAGTCCACACTCATATCCTCTTCCGACTATCCCTGCAGGTCATTCATAAAATACTTCTTCACATCCTGGAAAATATTAAAACATTGAAAGGGGTGAGCTCAGATGCTCAGTAAGGATAACAATAATGCGGAAGCTTTCATAAATAAACATTAACATTTAAGGCAATGTATAACTAAAACAAAAGCCTTTTAAACATGAACTTCAACATAATATGGCAAAAGTAAAATGAGATAATGCCATTTACTTCTTCACATGGATATTCTACTGGTCGAATAATCACATGCAATATCAATAACCACTTTCATAATGATGGAATGTATAATGCCGGACATTCTGAAACATTTTGTCAAGGCCTCGACCAAGACATCTAAAATGATTAAGGCCTCGGCCAAAACCATAAATCAAATTGGGAAAGGGCCTCGGCCAATTCCACGTCTAGTTGTCTCATGAGACCTGCCGATGCATCGAGGAGCTATAGCGGGCTCCACCCGTCACTTATTAAGTCCAATACATTCCTCATATGAATAGGTTTAAACATATCATAAACCATAACATAATTGTATCACATAAAACATGCATAATGTAAACATAACATTTCCACATTTCAATCACAAGATATCAATACAACACATTGATATAATAAAAACACTTTCAAAACCATTTTCAATACCAAAATAAAATAAAAGTATAACATGGTATTTATTTTTCATTAAAAAAGGTATGGCTTGTAGAGGAAGCCGAAACTCAAATAATGGTCACGGCGGCGGAGAAGTCGTTGTCGCCGCATAAGTACGGAAAGAAAAACATTCCCTTTTGTCGTTTAGCAAAACGCTTTGTATAAAAAGATTCCTTTTGAATAACCGTAAAAGTCAAAGGGGTTTATACACCGTATAAAAGAAATTTGTGTATAAAACCAAATATGCCTCAATGAAAGGAGATTGAGACGAAGTACTTTAAAAGATAATTTTTAAATAAAATATATCTATTATGTGTATTCACTATAGGTACACATAAATAATGTAAAAATACAAGATAGGACATAATAATATCATGACATAATTTGAAAGTAGGAGATTAACCCAAAGAATGGAAGTTGGGTTAAGAAGTTCCCTTACCTTGTGTCCGACTTGACTCAACCGTTCTTTAACCTCCTGAATAATAAACTAGAGTTAATATCTACCTTATTAAGAACCATTTTCAATTTCATTATCCTTTTTATATCACTTATTACAATGTTATGAACATTATGTAATTATTTAAGTTAATAACGGTCGTTTTGTCGATCTTTGGTACATGAGTCAACAATAAACTTCTTATAATTATAAGTTGTTCATGTGGTGAAATATCCATTATATCCAGAATTATATTAATGATGTAGATATCATATATATCATATATATACAGTATATACATTCATTTATAATATTACGTCACATTTAGAGGTAAGAAATGAAATGCACCGTTCATGGAGACGGTAAGCCGTACGTACGCATGAACGCTACTTCCATTTCTATTTCATATTTTCTGGAATGGAATCATAATGATATGAGAGTATATTATAATTCCAGTATAATAACATATATAATATCATTAACTTTATCCTTCACACATCCCACATATGGTATTAACGAATCAAATCACTTTCAGGGGGCGGTAGTCCGCGCTTCCTAAAATGAAGATATCGTGTTTTACCCATAATGGAAACCATAAAGGTATGCCCAAAATGAAAAAAACAGAAGCTTAAGGAAAACATAAACATATTATATATCATATATAAAAATAGTGACATCATAATGGCCACCTTTGAAGGTGTTAGATGAGTGTTGAACAATCATCGTTTCGGGAGGCAGAATTTCGCCATCCACGGAAACCTTATGTTCTTTAACCATTTGATGTAGTTGTGTGGAAGTGTAGCTCAAATAAATCTTATAACAACATCCTAGTATATTTAAGATACTGGTGTTGTTACAAAAGAAGTAAATAAAAAGAGTTTAGGGGGTTGGAGAAGCAAAATAAAACAAAAGAACATGAGAGAATGAATTACCTTAAAAAGTGTAACTCCTTTTGAGTTGAGCCTAAAGGCTTCCTTTGAAAGGATTATGCCCAAAGGGAATCCTCTAGGATGAGGAGAGGGATGTGGAGAGAGAAAATGGGCAGGGGTTGTCCGAGCCAATGGCTTGAAGAGTGTGTGAAATGAGGTAGAGGTGGGGGCCTTTTATAAGAGGAGAGGAGGGGCACTTTTGGAAAGTAAAGGAACATTACATTATTTGAAAATGTGTTTCGGTTTTAAAAGGTCCCACATTGATAGAATTCGTGGATAAGGTGATAAGGCATCGAAATCCACTCATCCAATTGGTTTTGGCCATGTGTAGTTCATAGATTTTATATTATCTTTCCATTTTATTTAAATCGTCAAATAATGATGTCATCGCTGCATCATTATTATGTCATAAATAATTAAATTTATTTAATGTCTAAAAATTATAAAAAAAATACTATGATATAGGAAATCTTTTTATCTTTCCAATGACTATTTATAATCAAAATTTGGACTTGTGTAACCCTACTTAAAAATTGTTTTAGTAAAACACTTTATGTTAGTGTCATTTTCACTTTAACATTAAATAAAAAGTAATTTATGTTATTTCCCAACAAAAGTGGATCCATGGGGTCCCCAAGTTAGGCCATGGCTTGTCTTGGTCGGCCATGACACAACCAATGAGGTTGGGACATGTGTCTAGGTCATTTAATATTATTAAAGTATTATTTATACCTTAAACTACCCTAATTACCACTAATCGCGATTAAGAACTTAATAAGTTACTATTCACCAAAAAAATTATTTTTATCCCATTGAACCACATTTTACTTCTTAATGACAACCATGTATGTCGGATTTTTGAAAATCAAATCACAGAAGTGGTAATATTTCATTTAAACGAAAAATCAGTTATTTAACAACCACTTAGTGGTTTCACTATTCATCAAAAATT
Organism: Viscum album; assembly: GCA_963277665.1. Taxonomy (NCBI): domain Eukaryota; kingdom Viridiplantae; phylum Streptophyta; class Magnoliopsida; order Santalales; family Viscaceae; genus Viscum; species Viscum album. The sequence continues at coordinate 905,222,884 of OY728151.1, forward strand.
GAAGTTTTTCAGAATAAGGCCAAAATTTCACCCTAAGCTATAATTGATATTCCGAATTGAAAAATGATGTCTATTTTACAAAATTCCAAACATATTAGTTGCATTAATTAATTTTATAATTAATTCCCGCTGTCACAACAAATAGCGTGTTTTTAAGAAACAATTTATATCAAAAGATTGGCAATTGTTTATGTCCAATTTCAATGTTAAATTAATTCTAATGACCACCATTGGATAAAATGGTAAAAATATATTCTAATTATACTCTAAAACCACTCAATATTATAATTTATCACTATGAATTATTTTGATTAAAAAAGTTGTTTTAAGTATTTTTCACTATTCATAAAAATTTTGAAGTTCTCAGAAAATTACAAAAAATTCAACATAGGCTAATTTCAATATTAGGAATACAAAAATGAAGTCCATTTTGAAATATAAAATTTCTATAATTTTAAAAAGTGGTTATTACTATTCATAACGGCTACTTTGATTTGTCGCGATGTTTTAGAACTCGAAGTTGCGTACAATGCAAGCTATTGTATTATTGAATGAGAAGCGTATCGTGGAAGCTCGGGGTGTTACAACATGCCATCCCATGAACCATTTTCATTCTGTGAACCACAAGCCTTTCCATGAACCTCGTTTTCTTCGTGAACCGTTCCTCATATGCAGTCTGCGTACCGTTTTCCATTACACAAACCATTATTTCTACATGGTTCACATTTCACCATTCTGTGTACAATAATTCATGTTATGTGAATCCCTTGATCAAACCAATGTATATTAACATCAAACACAAACCATACTCCATTTCCAAGAAAGAACGACATTGGTTCCAACAATTTCATCCTAGTAATAGAAATTTAAGGAATAAAAAACTTATGGTATATCTAATAATATGTTAAAATTATTTTATTGGACTACTTTTAATTTCCAAATTTTCTTACATGAGATATTTATCTATGTAATATCCCTACCATCTCATGGGTTTCACCGATAATCCAACAGAAGAATGTGAAAATTACCTTTCTTTTTAGTTTCCCAATTTATGTTAGGTTCCTTGATTCATAGATTAGTGCTAAGACACAACCATTTAACCCTACACATATGATCCATATATACATGGGAAGGCTATGGCATGAAGTTCCTTATTCAAGAACCTATGATGATATGTAATGCCCACTGTGTAAGAGCTCACTCTATTTGATGGCTCTCACTATTTTGATCTTTTTTATCAATGGTTCTGTTTACCGACTATGATGTTACAATACATATAAAATTTTACTAGAAAAATTACCCCATTATCAAGAATAAATTTTCATTGTTTGAGACTTACAATTCATTGTGAGTTTTCCCACATTAGAATCTACACTAAAAAATAGGTATGAAAATTCCCAATCGGGAATTATTTTGTTCTTTTTTTAGGTTTCCCCTCATCTATTTTTGGTCCATTGATGACTCTATTGAAATGAGGCCACATATTTCACTTTTAAAAAAGTTATAAGTGTATAAATACCTCAAAATATTGGTTCTAATTGCATGAAATTATACTAAATGAAACTTAAGTCATTATCACATGACATTAAATTCAATGAAATGGGGTACTAGTTACAAGAACGTAAAACACAAGATATGAGGTCTTTACCAAATGAACTTAAATTTTTTGGTTCATATTCTATCTCATATAACCTTAAAGTAATTAGATATATCAAATATATATTATCATAACCTATAATAAAGATTCAAGCATTCATTATTTAATATTCAAAACATTCCTTGTGAGGATTATTTTACCCTCCTCTTCAATCGGGGTCTATTCCTCTTATTCAAATTTCATATCTAGCATAAGATTGTGTATCCACATAGAATTTCAACCCCTTTGGACATCCCTAATTCCACCAAACTTACTTCATAAATTTTAATGTTTGGGTCACCATCACCACAACACCTTGATTATAGATATGTAACTTCTTGAATTTTCCAAGTATTATTTTAAATATTATATGAATTGATTTTGAAGACAGGTGCTGAGACGACCTGTGATTCTGAGGCCCAGGGTTCTTGGAACAATTTTTGGAATAATATTAAAAAATTAAATATAACGTGATTGTAGTGTTCTTGAAAAAGTGGAATAACTTCTAAATGGGTGTCTGTATTTAAAATATGAGGGCACCATTGAATTCATAGTGGCAATTGTACCTTAGGTGAGGCCTAACATCGACCAATGTGGGTTATCCCTGAAAAGAGAATTTTGGAGGTTATAAAGAATAAAATAAATTATGTTTTATTTTATTTAATGTTACAAGATTATATAAAAAAATTTCCATTTTAATAGTACTTCTTTAAAGAATTATAGGTTATCATAATAACCTAATAAATCCTATTTAGAGTGGAGAAAGAACACTCTCCAACGAATTATGACAGATCATAGGTTGGATCGGGGATCATCACACCAACAAAGTTGGAGGATATCCTCAATGACGGAAACACAATCACTTCTCATTAATGACTGATCCAAAATCCTGGTAGGGAGTTTTTTTCTTTTTTGGTTTCCCCATTCTTAAATTCCAAAAAAACATTGACTAAACCATGAAAAGTTTGATCCGTGGTTCGATCGTTTGTGGGATGGATATTTTTTGTGGGGTTTTAACATGAGATATATCTTTGTGATAATTATGTCTCTTTGTTTATCCTTCCAATGAGAACGAATTTAGACCAATATGAACAAAGGCCAAGGTTCATTACTTGGGTTTTATTGGTGATTTTCACTTCCCCCATTCTAGGAATTAATTTTCATTAGAACCTCTTGGTAATATCAGGAGTTTTTTAGAGTCTTTGAATGCAATCGGGCCTCCAGATTAGTGGTAAGACAAAGAAAAGGACAAATCAGTGCAGTTAAATACCCAAGGATAACAAAAGTGGTATTTTTTGAGAAATTTTTCCACTAGAGGAGGCGCAGTGGCCCGTAGAAGGGGAAACCAGTGACTGATGCTGGCTACGGCATGCAGCAGGAGGCCGTGTTTAGGAGGCATACGCGACAACAACACATCAGTGTGGATGAGGAGGACTGGCCGCATGGGAGACCTTGTAAGACTATTGCGGGACACAATAACCATCAGTGTGCGGTGGATATGGGACATGTCAGCAACCAAAGAGGGTTTCATGTCAGCGGGGTGGGAACACGACGCGTGGTCCAACCTGGACAAGTGGGCTAGGCCTCAGTGAGATGGCCCGAATCCAACCAGAGAGGGTTGGGTCAAACCTTTGGATCAGTTTGGACTCGGGTGGTCGGACAAGGTTACAGTCGACCATGAGGCACAATTGACTGAGTTTTTGTGAGACCGAGGCAGCTGGGTCATCGTTAACAACCACAGGAGCTCAATATTCCACAACATGATTGACTATGAGGGTGGTCAAAATGGGATATTGACCCCGGTGGTTGACTGCCACAGTCTATGGACCGATTACCATGTAGGTCCATGAGACAGTGGACCCCCTTATAAATTTTCAAATGCCAGTAACTTTCAATCTATTTGTCCGTTTGAAGAATTGTCTAAAACGTTGGGACCCTTATGATTAGAGGGTCCTTTTGAGATATCCTAAGTTTTTTTGAGGTCTGCATATGACCCAATGTATTTAGCATTACTTTATCCCTGAACAAGAGTGCTTTGAGTGAAAACCTGTGGGTAGATGGGAAATAGAGACTGGGTGTCTCATGCAGACTATGTGACTCTTAATGTTATTGTGTATTATAGAGAATATGTGTTTCCGATAGACTGTGTGAATCTCAAAGGTTGTGTGACTTAGAGATACTATGTGTCTCATGGATACTGTGGGACTCCCAAAGACTTTGTGTCCTACCGAGTGTGTGTATCATGGAGACTGTGTGTCTCATTAGAGAGAGTATATCTGAAAACTTTTTATATGGTTCGTGGGTGTATATATTTAAGGATATGAATGTAATATTACTTAGAGGTATTTACCATTTGATATTTCCAGTGTAGTATTTCCTTTGTGTTATTTTTTATGTGGTATTTCATGTAAGGTATTTTCTTTTTGGTTTTCCTTCATGGTTTCAGGGTGCCTTACTGAGTATTGTTTTACTCAACCCTACAATGGATTTTCGCGAACATGTAATGTCTTGTATAGAAGAGTGACCTTTTGTTAGAGTCGAGGGTGGACCAGTACTGGAATGATCTTTGTGATTTGAGGAAGGGTGAGGTGTTCCTATGTCTTCGAGTAGTAGTCCTAGTACCTTTGTCTATAGGATGAACTTTGCTGTTTATATTCATTTCATTTGGTGGGATTTTATTCTAGCCCAGTATACTTTACTGCACATTAATTTCCTATCATACTCTATTTGTTGGGATATATTGTATGAATGCAGTTGGTTACTTAGTGTTTTTACTTTTCATATTTGTTTTCTTAGAGATTTTTGTGTTCATAAAGGTACTTAGGGAAATGCCTCCCATTTTTGGGATATTCCTAAGCAGTGTTAGTCACCAAACCCTCACCTATTGGAGGAATTCTTAGGGTAGTCACAACATAGGTCCCTCTGGGATGGGTCTTGACACGATACTTTTCTTGGAATTCAAGAACCTTGAATGAAACCTCTTGGTTACTCCATTTATATAAATTGGTGACAAGGATTGATTGATCCAAATGAAACACCCATTGAATGATGAATAAAAAATTTTCCTTTGAACCTATGAAGTAACCCATTGAAGATGTTTTGGTCCCAAAGGATAGGTCCATCTTAAATTCCATATTCTATTTCTTAATTGTGTTGCACTGGTTTCCACCATTGGTAATGGTCAAACCACACCCACTAGTCATTATCCCATCAACTCTAATTGAGAAATTTGAATATAGAATTTACCTCACAATTTTTCTCTATGAACAAACAAATCTAAAAAATCTTTAGGTTTTATAAACTAATGAAATACCTACACTATTGAGGAATATTTAAGTTTTATGTGAATAAATCGTGTGGAACTTTTTTCAGAGTTTTATGACCTTAATATTTATCCCATGTTGTTCTTAGTTGTATGACCTTAAGTTATATGACAAATAGTGATTTTCATATAATGAAAAATAGAATGATGTATAGTCCACCCCACATGACATTAAAATGTTCATAGTGGTCTATCCTGCATGGCCTTAAACTACTTATAAGGGGGTTTTATATATGAACCAAATAAAAAGTGACCCTACAATATGTTAGAGATCAATATACATAGGGGTTCATTCTCTATCCCTCAAGGATCTAATGATCACTGATATACTAGCCAACCATAATATCAAAATTCATCTAATATTTGATTGATTTTTTCACTTCCAAATATTATATGTGTCTTGATTCCCATACCATGGGATATATAGAGACACCTATCTCACTTATCTTGTGTGAAACTGTAAATTTAGTTGATTTTTGATCCCTCATGATGTATGGTCTTCTCATTCACCTTAGGTATTTCCACATCAAAATATTTTTTGGTATGATTTATATGTTACCAAAATATTCTTGTTACTTGATTTCCATACCATGGAATTCATAGTGATTCTTGAATCACTTATCTAGGGCTCAATCACAAATTTAAATCAACCCCCACTCTCTATTGGTACCTGAGTTCCCATTCACGTAAATTTTCCTCCCATTTCACATGATTAAGAAAATATTATCTCCCATATGTAAGAGATAGATATATGCAAGGATACTTAACATATATATCTTTATACACAATCATATAATATGTTGAAATGTCCCCATATTAAATAATTTTATCCTAGTGTTTGGGCCCTCCACATTATGTTAGGTTTCCTTAATGGGTTTAACACTCAGATGAAGCCATCTCATTTTTGGTATGAGGTAAATATATGCAAATCCACCTATAAGAAGGTTCTATTTGTATGAAATTAAACTATAAGACATATTATTCCTTTTTTTCATGATGTTAAAACACATGATGTATGGCTCATCCTACAAGACCTTAAACTACTTAGATGGGTATGTCCGATACAAAAAACATTCGCTATATAAGATTTAGATCTATGTAAGTGTACCTATAATATACTTTATATACAATACTTGATTGGGTGAAATTCCCCATTTCTTCAAGACAATATGATATCCTATCATGGGCACAATCTATATTGAAATTAATGGGTTTTATCCTACACGAGGATAATGTATAAAACATGCCCCTCCCTATATTTGATCCAGATCTATGAAGGGACTATATTTTTAAGAACTAAACATGGATTGATTATTATTAATATGAGATATATAAAAATAATTGGATCTCCTGTCCTAGTCGCAACTGAAAATTTCAATCCGATCAGCATGATGATAAAGTAGGTTTACCCCTTTCTGAGATGGTCTATAGTAGTACCAAGGCCTCTCATTAGCATCAGGTTTATCTAACCCATTTTTATTTATGTACTATCCAACCTTTTGGTTGAATTAATGTGACCTTAAACTTAAAAAATAATTGTTCAAAATATATTACCTTAAACTATAGTCTTTTAAAATCTAAATTGCAAGACCTTACACTTTAAATCAAAAAAGACACAAAGGCTTTTTTAGGTTGAAAACCGCAAAGGGTGATGTAATAAAAAGTTAAGTCTCTTCTCACTGAGATTATATAATCAATAAGGGTAAACATAAGATATATAAATAAACTATCATAAGTGAGAATAATATAAGTATAAGTGTATGATAACATGATGAGAATTTACCATGATCATACCCAATTAGTCAAATATCTTTAATTAGGATTCATGGAATATGGTTTTGTCAATCAAAAGATATGAGAGTACATAATCTTCAATAATAAATCATAAGTTTTGAAAAGATATATTAAGAATAATAGATAAGTTTTTCGAATACATATAAAAATATAAATTAATTTTATTAGTCAAGGACCACTACCAAGACTATGATATTGTATTGTGTTCACTCCCCAATCAATTATTTTCATAGCCTAGGTTCACTCCCAAGACTATCTTATTGAAAAAATTGCCTCATTGAACTATGTTTACTCTCTATTCTAGTCATGATTATCTCAATAGATATCCTAATTTACCTAATTAATTATAGGGATATATAATTATGGGATCAAAGATCACATAATTAATACCATACATATGTGTTCCAAAATATCATAAAACATTAATCATATCATTAAATCATAACCCATGGAAAGGATTAAGGTTGTATAAACACTTCATCATAATAATAATAAACCATATAGAGAAATAATAAAGATGTAAAAATTATATCATATCCCCAATAAATCATAACAATATAAAATTTTGTTTTTATAGGTAAAAATATCTTTAAAACATCCCTATAAATTTATTGAGGAAAATAACCTTTTAATATGAAACCAATTATTTAGAATCTAAAAATTTAAAAAATATTAAAGAAAAAATTCTATTTTAAAAGAAAAAAATAAAATTATAAAATAATATTTAAATAAATTAGTATACATTATGGTGGGAAAATTCTCTCATGTGGTGTATGTTAGTATAAAAATTTCCTTCACATTTTCAGTATAAATTCAAAAGTACCTCATTCAAAAAATGATAAGAAGATTGATTTATTTTTATATAGAAGGTAAAACATGGGTAAATATTTATTTAATAAATATTTTAATAATATTAAGAACATCCTTGAAAATATTTGAAACAATATGGATATAGAAGAAAACATTCACAACTAAAGAGAGAAATAAAGTTGGATTTCTTTAAAATCACTCTTTAGTTCCCTTGGATACTTAAATGGAAGAAAAATGAAATTAAAACATTAAAAATTTAGTAATAATCATAGGATAAAAAATACATAATATTTGTGAGATATATATCTTATAATTTCATCATTGGAATATTTAAAAATAAACAATTCAAGTACGAGACATGATATGATGGCTTCTCTATCTAGAATAGAGCTTTTATATATTTTAATATATGGAAATTATTATGGATATTTCATCTATTTTTTCATCTGTGATGATTAACAATATAATTTTGATGTGGCTAGTCACAAAGAGCTATTTTCCCTTTGTTTGTCATGAAATAAGATAGATCTGCTCAAAGTCTTGTTTGTAATGTTGGGATGGCGATGTGGTTCTTTTGTGTGACCCATCTAAAGATTGAGAAGAAAATTTTTTGGTGATGGATTTTGGTTATCTGAGTAGTGGGAGATGACCTCAATGAATGAGGCACGACTGATGACTATGGAAGACTGGATCGGGTCGATCATTTGTGACCCTTTAATTATATCATGTGAGTGTGGTGAGGATCTATTCAAGTGTGACCTTTGGTTACCTGTTTCTTGGAAGGGTAGCGGTTGGGATAGTCGGCGAGAGATGGAGGCCAATGATGAATGTCTATTTTGGAGGCCCACTTTTTATCAGTGATGGAGAGTGGGATGAGATCAGTTGGCTATGAAATAGATCTGGCCATGCGAGACACCAGGTGTGAGATCCTGGTGTTGACATTGGGCTCAACAACCTGTGACAACTCAACTACTTTCAGATTCTAGTGAAACTAGTTTCAACTGGTTCTCTTGGAGGCTACCAGCAGTCTGTGGATGCTACTGTTAACATCATGTGGAATGGACAAGGACACGACATCCTCGAACGGGATGACAAGACGACCTCTAGCGGAGTACCTTCAGTGTGGAGTGGGACAAGGGTTACATTCAGATATAGAATTATGATGAACTTGATATGTGGGTGTGTTGAGACTTTTAGGTGTAACTGTCTAATTTTTATGGCTATTAGTCACCATCTTGTAGGCGGTGGCTAACAGACCTATGGAGATCACCGAATTGGGATGCAGATTGGTTGAACGTGCGGTCCATGAAAATTTTTACTACAAGATGGTTTCTTTATTCGAGTGTATGATAACTAGATGTTTCTCTTAATGTGAGTATCATGGTAGGTTATTGGGCTTATGGTCATGTATGTTGGGGGTCCTTGGGCCGTTAGGCATGTACTTTTGGATAGGGATGTCGCTCCGACTATCTTTTGGGTGGTGCTTGTGTGCTACTTTGTGTTTAATGGTGGATCATGTGTCAATGTATTGTGCTTCTATCTATATGAATTTTATTTTCCATAATAAAATTTTAAGACCAAGCATGCTTAGATCCCAAACCTTCTTGGTAATAAACAATTCCAGTAAAATGGGATTTTAAGAAAAAACCCTTACCGCTTTTCAAAATTTTTATTCATGGCCCCCAAAAGGAAGTAAATTAATAAAAAACATTAATAAATATTAAAATAATTATATTCATGATAAAATAGATAAAAGTTTTAGTATATACACCTCATAAACATAAATAGGTGCATAGCATCAATCATGTCTCAAGAAAACAACTTGAGGCAAAGAACCCTTATGACTTTAATGTATTTTTTGAATTGAAAGTCATTAGAGGATTGAAAATCATATGGTTATTAAAAAAACATGAATAAATAATTTATTATTATAAAATAATTTTTTTGATAGAATATACACCCTAGAAATAATAAATTAGGTCCAAACATTAAAACATGTCTCAGTGAGGAGAAATTGAGACGAAGCCATACCACTTTGGTATCTTTTGAATCGAAGGGAATGTGAAGAAAGAATTTGATATGGCTATTCAAGACACATTAATTTTATGAATATTTAAAAATGAATACATTTATAAACAATCACACCACATAAAATAAATTTTGGTTCATAATATCAGATATGTCTCATGAATTAAAAAAATGAGACCAAGAAACCCTTACCTTATACCCAACTTGATCTGTAAGAACTCTAACCACATGTATAAAAAATTTATAATTATTATTACTATTTAAAAAATCTTATTCATACCTATAATATCATATATTATTGACTTATAACATTTGAACACACATGTATCAATAATTCTCTATTAAAGTTGTCATATCGGGTGATAACTCTTTCATTTTTCTTATGTTTTTTTTTCATTCGACGGTTATGGTTATTGAAATATGATCAGAGTTAATCCATATCTAGAATTATAATCATGATATAAATACCATATATATTAATTATAAACATATTTATAACCATTGAAATTATGTGTTGATGAAAAATGAATCACATCACTTCGCGGAGATGGTAATCCATACGTACACATGAGTGATGTTTCCACATTTTTATGGATGGAACAAAATAGAAGTAAATGATAATTAAAATCTATATAAAAATTATTATATCATAAATACCATATTTTTAAATAATTATATAATTTTTACCATCCTATTAAATCTTAAATGATAAACAAATTACACTGCTTCGTGGTGGTGGTAGTCTACACCTACACATGAGTGATTTTATCATTTACCAAAGGATCAGATGGTAAGAATGTTGATAATATATTATAATTAAATAATAATAATTATTCTATAAATATAATATATAAACATTAAATCTATTATTATAACCACCCATTAAATATGGTCATGGAAAATGAATCATATCGCTACATGGAGCCGATAGTCTACACATTCTCATGAGTAATAATTTCATCTCCCATTTTATGGATTAGAGGTGATAAGTGGTTGTTATATAATTATAATAACATAATATTATATTTATGATAACTTATAAATCATTTTTATGGATTTAATATGTTCAAAGAAAGTAGAATAAGAAATAAAATCTAAAGAGCTAGGTTAATATTTGTACCTCCTTTTTTAGTAACCTTCTTTATCTTACTACATAATTCTTGAAGGATTGGTATTAGAAGAATAAAATAAGATCTAATATATTGGTAAGTAATCTACGAAGGTTTTTGAGTAGGTATTTGATGATTTATAAGGCTCAAATGGTTTGAATAAAGGAACAGGAGAGGTTCTATTTTATAAGTGAGGCGAGGGACACACAATGAATTTCTTAAAAGATTTAATGATATAAGGTCAATTTCATGGTAAATATAACACCCTTATAATTTAAGGTATGTTTCTTATTAAAAAAATTCAATTTATTCTATATTTTACATTTCACAAACAAACCATGATATACTATTAAAAATTAACATGACCATTGGAATAGTAATACAACTGTTAGAAATAGTAATGTGTCCATTAGAATAATAACCACACCTATGAAATTATAAATAAAATTTAGGTATATTATAAATGAGAGTATGATAAATTTTTATCAGGGAGTAAGTAAATAAATGTTTTAAAAAATGATAAATTAAGTGTTGGTATTTTTGTAAAACATAAATTTTTATTTATAATTCTATAATTATTATAATTATTTAAAATAATTTTTTAGTTCATGAAATATATTAAAAAATTAATTTTTAGTTTTATTATAATTATAAGATACTTTTTAGGGCCTTAATAAATTTCTCAAAGTGTCTTAAAATTATTTATAATATTAAAATCAGTATTTTTCTGTATAAATGATGATTTTATTTAGAGAACAAATTTATCATATTTATAAAATTATTTTCATAAAATGGATTCCATTTTTGAATTCTTCACATATAAAAACTGTTAGGGTGAATTTATACTATTTAACATTTTAAGGAAATACATGAATTTTTGAGTCATGGATGATGTAAGAAGGCATTATTTTCAACTCAAATGAACTATTTTCATTAATGTTTCACTAGAATAAACACTATTGATTGTCTTGAGAAAAAATAATAAAATAATGAATAAAATAATAAAAAATGCCCCTCTCCTCCCACTATATATACCATCCCTTCTCCTGAAACCAAATAAGCCTTGAATCTTGTCAAATTTCTACCCAAATCCCTTCCAAAGAACCTTCCTCATGACCAAGACCATATGGTCTTATCAAAAGACCAAATCAATGTGTCTTAATGAGGTTCCCAAAGGTATAATATTTAAGAGGTAAAATCCTCCTTCTTTTTATTTTATTTTATTTTATTTTCTTATTCTATACTTGCCTCCCCTTATCTAAATTGGAATGATAACTTGAGTATCATATATATATAATGGATTTTTATTATGTTAATGTAATTTCCATTATGAAATATCTTCCCTCTTTCTGTTATACTAAAAATGAAAATACCGTCTCTGTGGTGTCGATTCACCTCCATCGTGGACGTTGAGTTTTTGTTTTTGATTGACGCCTTCAAGGATGTTCATAAACGTATTTTAATGGTTAAAAATGATTATAATATGTTTATTAAAACATATTTAATGGTCTATATCTAGTATATGAAGTTAATATTAAAAAAATGATACTAGTTCATGATGGTCATAAAACCTGCCAAAATAAACCAATCATTTTTCATTAATATTTTATCTAATGAATCATCCTCATACCATTTAGAGAAATGATACAAGAGACCATATAAAATTAATTAATTTCATTAATACTAAATAATTTCACTTCTAGATATGTTATTTCCATTTCACAAGAAATACTATATTTATAAATAAGGGAACCCACCATAAAATCATGAAACGAACACTCCTAGATTAACAAAATTAAACATTATAACTCATCAGAATAGCTATAAATGAGATTAATAAAATTATAGTAAATAAGATATATGTTTTGAAGTTATTTATTAAGTAATTAAGGAATCTAATTTTGTAATCTAGTACATTAAGTATAAGGGTAGAATGATTTCAGACATATGGTAAGGGACTTCATCTCAATTTCCATTGCCTAGAGACTTACTTGGTATTTCAAACCTACTATTTTTTATGTGGTGTGTCTACTGCACTTTTGAGATCATTTTTACTTTAAATTATATTTCAATTAAATACAAATATGTCTTATACCATTTATTTTATTATTGTCTAAGTCGTATACCATTTTTACATATAGAGTTTTCCTTGAACATTATTTAACTTGGGAAATGTTGATAAATCCATATTATTTACTCAATAAGGAAATATTGATAAGGTATATTACTAATGAATTAAATCTATTATTTTGTGTAAAAATAATGATTTGGACATGTAGACACAGGTGTGGCCCCATTATAGATATATCCTCGATGCATCAATATGCCTAATGAGACAAAACAGTTGGTGAAAAACCCTTCATGTATGTTTCTAAGATGAATCAGATGGTTTTCTACCCATAGACATAAAATATCTTGTGAAAGGTATTTATTGTAGTGTTTCATGTTCAAGATACATGATGTCCAATAAGTAAGCATTTTATTCATTCAATATTCAGTTATTACTTACCATGAGATTTTCACTATGATAAAATCTATGGATGCATTTTCATTCTAAGCTAATTAATTAAATGGAATATGTTTTATATTTATTTAACTTTCAATATTTATTATTCATTATTGATTACGATTCAAATATTATTGATTCATGTTTATGAAATATATAAATCTTACTGATCATTTGAGCTAACCCATTTATTTGTTTTCCTTCCCCAGGTCGTGAAGATGAAATAATTGAAAAAGTGTCAAGGAAGTGGTTTATTTTCCTATTTTATGTTCTATGTTTAATTTAAAAAGTAAAAAGGGAACCATTAATGTATCTAATTCTTTAATAATACTAAACTGACTGATCTTTGTAGATGTGATCTCTTATATCTATTCCATTGTAAGAAAATAACCACCAACTCTAGGCTACTAGGGTTGGTGTTGTTATAGTTAGTATCAGTGATGGTTTAGTAGAAACTACTGGAACTAGATGTTTAATGAACATGATAATTATTAAAATTTCTTATATTAAAATTTTGTGGCACAATTATCGTGATGATTATGGGATAACTCAGTGTGTGTTATTATTTAATGATGGCGCCTAATGGAAGAAATGGAATCAATACCTATGGATAATGTAAGGATTTCCCCATGAATAATGTAAACAGAGTTGGTTATGGAGAAGAAAAAACATGACCATATTAAGAAAACATACTCAGGTTATGATGAACAACCTTACTAAACCAATGTTGTATCGTTTTATGTAGCAAAATCCACCATATTTTAGTGGGACTACTAATCTAATGGAATATGAAAAACTGATCAAGTATCTTGAAAAGATATTTATGGAATTAGGATGTGATGTAATGGAAAATACAGTTCTATTAGTATATTGGATCAAGTGAAATCCTGATTGATGGTGGTTTTTGATCCTGAATTCTAAGGAGGAAGATGAAATAAAGACATAGAATGAAGAACTTTTAGAGAAACATTCTTCAACAAATACTTTCCTCATGTGAAAATAATTGAAATGAATAGAAAATTATGTAGCTTAAAGAAAAATGAAGAAGATATTGTTGAAGACTATGAGTATACCTTCTCATGACTATCCATGTATTCTACAGATTACATATATAATTTGGAAAATAAGATTTATCATTTTTTTGTAGGTATTATACCTATTCTTCGAAGGGCACTGTCTTCTCAAACATTTTCACTATATGATTAAATAGTATTAAGTTCCATAAAAGTGGAGAAATAATTTTATATATCCTATATGTTTGAGGTAAATTAAAATAATAATATTTCTTCTGATGAACATGAAAAAAAAGCATTGAAGAAGAAAAGGGGAACAAAGCAATTCCCATTATTTGAATATTTTGGAAAGAATCATCCTAGGAAATTATTGAAAGGCATGGGAGTTTGTTATAAGTGCTGACAAAATATTCATTGATCTAATTAATAAAATTGGAGGAAATAAATAAATGATATTCAATTATTGAACAATAATGAAATGGGTTGTTATTCAATCCAATTTTCCATGAGTCAAGAGATTCTACCATAGAAGAGGTGCCGGGGATATTGACAAGATTATTCAATCACCATTTATGGTGGTAGGTAAATTAGTCCTATCTTTAAATTTATCCAATTATTTATTTTATTCTGTATCATCAAATGCTTTTATATCTACCCAGTTTTGCAAGAAAATTAGATATTTCCCTTTTGATTTAATATAAGGACCCAACCTTAAAATATTACTCAATATTGAATTTTAGTTAATAACATATATTATTACACATTTGGGATCTTATTCATTTTAGAGTTTTAGAGAATTAGGAGACCTTACATACATAAAATACCATAATCATACAAGAGGATACTATTTAAAACAATTTCCAATTTTTTTCAAAATATAAAACATTAAAGCTCAAAACATGATTTCTTTGAAAACCCTATGAATTTTTAATCATGAATCCA
Organism: Viscum album; assembly: GCA_963277665.1. NCBI lineage: Eukaryota > Viridiplantae > Streptophyta > Magnoliopsida > Santalales > Viscaceae > Viscum > Viscum album. Next base: position 905,238,044 of record OY728151.1, read on the forward strand.
TTATTTCTATTACCTAGCCTTATATCCTGTGAAAAAAATTTAAAACTTGGGATACGTATAAAACTCAGTAACGGATATAAAGAAAGAAAGCGTTAGTCAAGTGATAAAAAAACCAATAAAACCCATAATCATAAAAACTCATATGCCTAAAAAAATCATGTATTTTACTTGGTACATATTTATCATATCACTATTACATTCACCCTTAAACATGGAATAACCGTTGGTCAACTTCTGTCCCTGGAGTACCTAATGCATTGGAGATCTATAATGGGTCTCACCCGTCATATCTTGAGGTATAACGGGATCAACCCAAATTATATTGGGCTATAATGGGATCAACCCAACATACCAGGAGCTATAATTGGATTGAAGAAACATAAAAAAAGTCCAAGGAACATATCATGGTAATAAAGTATCTTTAAATCAAGATAAACTACTCATGTCATACACATAAAAAACAATCCTTCTAAATTTTATTTTAGAGAGTTTTAAAAGGATTTTACAAGGAAAATCCTTTAAAATATAATTGGAGTGATAATTAATATAATTGAATGGATATGTGTATACACTAAAAATACACATAATAAAACATAATATAAACAAAAATTATTCACACCAACAATCTTAATACCACATAATGGATAAGTAGAAGGTTAACCCAAAGATTGGAAATTGGGTTAATAATTCCTTTACCTCAGGTTTGCATTACTTAAAACATGTTTAAACCTCATTTATAATGGTTAAAAGAGTGTTATTAATATATTAAAGAAAAATATCCATCTTTATAATATCTTATATGATCATTTCATTACATCATTTCACCCTTTAATTGTTAGTATTTTGTTCCTTGTATTGTTTTGGGTGCATTTCTTTATATGACTTCCATGATTGGTTCATGATGGATATTCTTTTCAATTGGAAGTGAAACTACAAAATAGAAATTAAAAGGTATATAAATATTTCTGTTACCATAATTTATACCATTTATCATTTTGAAGTTTGATATGAGGATGATTCATAAGTTAAAACATTAATTATGTTCGTTCGGATCATTTTAGTGGTTCTTTGGTAATAACGACCTCATTTTGTTTTAAAAATTAAAACCATGTTTACAAAAGAGTTAAATAACCATGTATGAGACATAATTCTCATATTATAACCTGGTTCAACCATAAAAATGGTTTCATGGTTATAATTGAAAGAATTAATGTAAATTAAAATCACATTCTCCACAATGTCGGTAATTTGACACATCACAGACAATGTTTTTATTCTTTGAATAAGTTGAAGAGGAGGTGTAGAATGATGCTGAATTTTCCATGAAGAAGATAAAATACATAATATATATTATTTCTGGAGCTTTCATTACTCTTGGGTAAGAGGCGTTGAGGTAGGAATAAGAAAATAAGCGAACTCAAATTAAAGAATAGTTGAGAAATCCCTTACAAAAATTCAACAGCCTAATAACTATTCAACATGGCTTTAGAAAACATTACAAAGATAGGGGATAAGGGTTAACCATATAAAAATGAGTCATAAAATATAATAGATAAGCAATAATATGAAAATAAGAACATGGTATGAATTATTGAATTCTATACCACATAAAAGAGAACTTGAATGAAAAAAGAAAGAAGTTGAGAATTTTTATACCGTGTAGAGTAACTCCTAGAACATGAAGATTAGGACCTTGGGAGATTGAGGAAACCTTTGGAGGACTACTAGGGAGTTAAGGAGGCTAGATCATTGTTTATTAAGAATTAGGAATGAATTTAATGATGGAATGGGTTGGCATTTATAGAAAAAGTGGGGGAATATTTCAATAATTTTCAAGGGACGCCTCATTAGTGGTATTTGCAAAACCATGGGCTTTCCAATGGTATTTGCCCAAGGTATTACCCACTTGGGACACCTAACATCTTATTTTATTGTAAAAAAGTCTACCAGATTTATTATATCACTATTACAACATTAATGATGCCATTAACACATCGAAACTCAAAACTATATTTTTACCATTCACCAAAAAATCAACTGTTTCAGAAAAATACCAATAATTCACCTTAACCATTTTTTAACCCGTAGAATTTAAAAATGAACTTAATTTTTTAAAATAATTTTTTAAATATTATTAATTTAATTTTTAAATAAAATCATACTTAATTCAAAAATTAACAATTTTAAAACTGTAACTGCTTTTATATCTCACTGAAAAATCAACCAATATGTCATTATCATAAACCCTTTAGAAAATAAAATAATAATACAATTTACTATTAATTAAGGTCATATTACTATTTATAAGGGTATGTTACTTTTCACCAAAAAAACAATTTGGTTCCATTAGACTTAAAATAACTTACTGAATACAATTTTAGATGGAATTTTTTTGAAATTCAAAACCTAAAAGATGTAAAATTATGTTTAAGGGATTGTTATAAATATATACTTAAAACAAAGTTTCATTAATTTAATTTATATATTTTTTCAAAACATTGGGGTGTTATATTATCCCAACCTTCTAGAAATTGAATCCTCACAATTTTATTTACTCATTAAACAAGTGAGGGTAAATTTCCCTCAAATAATTTTCAGATTCGCATGTTTCTTATTCAACCTTGTGGTATCTCCACAAAACCTTTACCTAGTGAATTAACTTATTCCCAAACACATGTTCTCTTCAATCAAGAATCCGTACTGGTTTCTCTTAATAAGAAAGGTTCTTTTCCAGCTGAACTACTTCTGGACTCAAGAAATGTGATGAATATGGAACATACTTTCTCAATATCAAAACATGAAAAACATTATGTACCTAAGATAAACTTTGAGGAAAATCTACTTGGTATGCAACTGGCCCGACTTTCTCTATGATTTCAAAAGGACTGATGAACTGTGGAATTAGCTTCCCTTTCTTACCAAAATGCATCAAACATTTCCAAGGATAGATTTAAAAAAAACATGGCCACCTACCTCGAATGAGAAGTCTTTCCTTATATTATCTTCATAAATTTTCTACCTTCTCTGAGTTGTTCTCATGTGATGATGAATTATCTTCACTTTCTCAACAACTTCCTCTACTAATTATGGTCCCATCAACTTCCTTTCCCTGACTTCATCCCAAAAGCTACAGTTCGACACCGCTTCCCATAAAATTCTTCAAAAGGTTCCATCTGAATACTGGAATGAAAACTGTTATTATAAGAATAATGAACTAAAGAAATATGCTGATCTCAACTCTTCTGGTTGTCCATTGAACAAGCTCGAAGCATATTATCCAAATTCTAAATCATTCGTTCTGACTGCCAATCTGATTGAGGATGAAAATCTATGCTGAAATATAATTTTGTGCCCAACTAATTCTGAATCCCCTTATAAATGTTATAAGTGAACCTAGGATCCCAATCATATAAAATGGAAAGAGGAACTCCATGTAACCTAAAAATCTATTTGTGGTACAGTCAAAAAAGCAGATCCAAGGACATTGCATCTCAAATAAAAAGAAAATATGCAGATTTTTTTCAGCCGATAAACAATAACCCAAATCACATTGTTACCTAGAGAAGTCTTAGGTAGCACTACTGGAAATGTTGTTTTTCCCAATGGGTTTTTACCAACGGTTTACTAAAACCATTGGGCTTGAAGGATTAAGAAAGCCTTTCCCAACGGTTCATTGAAACCGTTGGGAAAATCCACCCCTTTTCCAACGGTTTGAAGAAACCATTGGTAAAGGGGTGTGTTAATCACCTTTTGCCAACGGTTTAAGAGAACCGTTGGGAAAGGGTCACCCCTTTGCCAACGGTTTCCTCAAACCATTGGTAAAGGGGTCCTGAGCATCTCTTTCCCAACGATTCTTAAAAATCGTTGGGAATTATTTCCCCCAAATCCAGCCGCGGGGCTGCTCTCCCCCATTCGCACAGAAACCTAATTTCATCCGCTCCACCGCTCTCCTCTCGCGAAATCCCATATCCGAAGAGGTGAAAACCATCTGAAATCAGGTATCTTTTCATTTATACACATATAATTCCTTATTTTTATTGTTATTGCTTTAGTATTTTAGTTTTAAGTTATCAATCCACCTCCAGCTCTCTGCTACTCTCCAAATCCCCCATCCGAATAGGTGAAAACCCATTTGAATCATCTCAAATCAATTAATTTTTTCTTTATACACATATGGTACCTTGTTTTTATTGTTATTGATCTAATATTTTAGTTTTAAGTTTGGATTTTGATGTGATTTCACCGTGTAAAATAGGGAAATGAATAAATATTTTGTTAATTAATTAGTTTCCCCTGGAATATCAGTTGTGTTATAATGTCCATGCTAAATAAAGGGGTAATGTAATAAAAGACCTTGAATAAATAAATTGTGGAAGTTGGGGTATGTTGCCTCTATAAGAGGTTTTTTGTTGTGTTTCATTGTATGTTGTAGGCTGTTTTATGGGGATTGAGGTGACCAGTTGGGCTTTGTGATATGTGGGGTTGTAATGTGATGGTTAGTGGGCATGGATGTGTCATGTGAAGTTGTATGATAGTGATGATGTGTGGTGGTGTTGTGTCGTGTGGAGGTGTTGTGTGATGAAGTTGTGGTGTATAATGTGGTGAGGTGGTTTTGGTTGTGTGGTGGTTTGTGATGTGCAATATTTTTATTGTGATATGTGGTTGTTTTGGTGAGATGGTTGGTCGATGTAACATGGTGTCGATGGTTATTGTGAGATGGTGAGTTGTTGTGTGGTGGTTTTATTAGTTTCCTGGTTATCTATAGAATAAAATATGCTGTTAAAACAAAAAAACAAGATATTAAATAAATGAGATGGAATAGAAATGGATGTGTGGTAAATGGATTTAATTAATTTAACATTAAATGAATGAACAATGTAAGTATGAATGAAGTGGATTATAAATGAATGTGAGAAATGCTATGCGTCTTGTGTGGTGGTGGTCTGGTTTATGTGTTTTATGGTAGTAGTGAAGTGTGTGATTATGTAGTTAATGTGAACCCATAGGTTGAGTATTTTGTGCTATCTATATATCATGTATTTTTATGTTATTTCTACACATTCCAGGGGGGTGGTATGTCTAGGTGGTGGTGGTGGGGTTGCAGGGGAGGGGGTGTGGGCTGTTTTGGAGGGTGGGTGGGGCTATCCAGGGGGGTATGGGGTGTCCAGGGGGGTACGGGGGTGGGAGGGCTGTCCACAAGGGTGGACGGGATGTCCACGGGGGTGGCTGGGCTGTCAAGGAGGGGTGGGCGGGCTGTCTAAGGGGGGTGGGTAGGCTGGCCACGGAGGGTAGGGGTGTCCAGGGGGTGGGCGGGCTATCCAAGGGGGTGGGGGGCTGTCCATAGGGAGAAGGGGTGTCGAGGGGGGTGGGTGGGCTGTCCACGGGGGTGGTTGGGCTGTCTAGGGGGTAGGGGGTGTCCACGGGGGTGGGCGGGGCTGTCCAGGGGGTGTGGGCTGTCCTGGGGGTCTGGGTGGGGTGTCCTGGTGGGGGAGGGGTGTGTGGGGTGTCCAGGTGGGGTGGTATGTCTAGGTGGTGGTGGTGGAGTTGCAGGGAAGGGGGGTGTGGGCTGTTTGGGAGGGTGGGCGGGGCTATCCAGGGGGGGTACGGGGTGTCCAGGGGGGGTACGGGGGTGGGCGGGCAGTCCACAAGGGTGGACGGGCTGTCCACGGGGGTGGACGGGCTGTCCACAGGGGTGGTCAGGCTGTCAAGGAGGGGTGGGCGGGCTGTCCAGGGGGGGTGGGTGGGCTGGCCACAGGGGGTAGGGGTGTCCAGGGGGGTGGGCGGGCTATCCAAGGGGGTGGGGGACTGTCCATAGGGAGAAGGGGTGTCGAGGGGGGTGGGTGGGCTGTCCATGGGGGTGGTTGGGCTGTCTAGGGGGTAGGGGGCGTCTACGGGTGTGGGTGGGTTGTCCACGGGGGTGGGCGGGGCTGTCCACGGGGGTGGGAAAGGCTGTCCACGGGGGTGGGCGGGGCTGTCCAGGGGGTGTGGGCTGTCCTGGGGGTCTGGGTGGGGTGTCCTGGTGGGGGAGGGGTGTGTGGGATGTTCAGGGGGTTGGTATGTCTAGGTGGTGGTGGTGGGGTTGCAGGGGAGGGGGGTGTGGGCTGTTTGGGAGGGTGGGCGGGGCTATCCCGGGGGGGGGGGGGTACGGGGTGTCCAGGGGGTACGGGGGTGGGCGGGCTGTCCACAAGGGTGGACGGGCTGTCCACGGGGGTGGCCAGGCTGTCAAGGAGGGGTGGGCGGGGTGTCCAGGGGGGGTGGGTGGGCTGGCCACAGGGGGTAGGGGTGTCAAGGGGGGTGGGTGGGCTATCCAAGGGGGTGGGAGACTGTCCATGGGGAGAAGGGGTGTCGAGGGGGGTGGGTGGGCTGTCCACAGGGGTGGTTGGGCTGTCTAGGGTGTAGGGGGTGTCCACGAGGGTGGGTGGGTTGTCCACGGGGGTGGGCGGGGCTGTCCACGAGGGTACCCTACTAATATGGTTATGTGATGAGGCATGCTCTGATGTGATAACAAATTAAGTTCTTGTTGGTTTTACATTTTTTCAATAACACATTAGTATGTTTTTTTCACATGTGTAGTTGATACCATGATTATTTTCTTCCTTTATCATTTACTTAAATGTATTTTCTATTAAAGTTCAATCCTATTGAATTGTTTATGACAAAATGACTTATATGAATTTTTTTACAGAATGGACAGAAGTTGGATGTATGAAACCGATCGTATCTCAAGCGATTTTCAAAACAATTTGGAGAGCTTTATAGATTTTGCATTTCACAATGCTTCAGATAGTGGTCGCATACACTGCCCATGTTCCAATTGTGTTGGTATACCTTGGTTGAGTCGTGAAGAAGTCAGCTACCACATAACCAAAAATAGTTTTCAAGCAAACTACTTTGTGTGGTATCACAATGTGGAGAAAATGAAATCTCAAATTGGTGATGATCGAAATGAAAGGACTGGAATGGAGAATTTGTTAGATGATCGGTTTCCGTTTATTCGTCATCATGAAAAATAAAGGATTTCGACTCAAGAAGACGTCGATATGAGGACAACTGATGCATCTAGTGAAAATGATGATATTGATTGGGTGAAAAAATTGAATGATGCTGCCACGACTCCAGTATATCGACAATGCGATAAAATGAAAAAGCTGGAATTTTTAGTCCGATTGTTTCATGGAAAAACTATGTATGGGATTTCTAATACAGCAATCGATTACATTCTTACCCTCTTGAAGGATTTACTTCCAGATGATGCAGATATTCCCTGAAACCACTATATGGCATGGAAGTTAGTTGAAGAACTTGGATTTTCCAGAAACAAAATTCATGCTTGCCCGAAAGATTGTTGTTTATTCTGGGAAGAAACCGCTGAACGAAATGAATGTATAAAATGTGTCACATCCCGCTAGAAGTCAAAATCTGATGGAACACCATCCCGCGTTCCACAGAAAGTAATGTGGAACTTTTCATTGATCCTCAGACTCCAGAATCTTTTTATGTCTGATGACATATCAATAAAAATGAGATGGCATGATACCGAGAGAAAGAAGACTAATGATGAGTTGGTTCATCCTGCAGATGGATTTGCATGGCAGAGATTTGATGCTCGACATCCTGATTTTTCAGCTGACGTGCGTAATGTGAGGCTGGGTCTCTCATGCGACGGTTTTAATCCGTTTGGGCAGATGCTTACTTCGCACAGCACATGGCCAGTTTTTATACACATTTATAATCTTCCCCCATGGTTGTGTATGAGAAAATCTTTCACTTTCATGAGTATACTCATATCTGGTCCTTCTGATCCCGACATTGATATTGATGTATACATGCAACCTTTAATAAAAGAGTTGAAACTTCTTTGGGATGTGGGTGTGCGCACATACGATGCATGTTCGAAAGACATATTTCAGATGCGTGCTGCGCTTATGTGGATGATCAATGATTTTCTGGCTTATGCAATGATGTCTGGATGGAGCACGAAGGGAAAACTGTCATGTCTAGTTTGTATGAAGAATACACGATCCAGAAGACTGAAACATCATTGTAGTTTCAGTTTTATGGGATATCGACGATTTTTGCCAAAGGATCATCCATATAGAATGAATCGTCGAAGATTTGATAATACTATAGAGACCGATGATCCACCTCAGCGTATGTCTGGAACTGATGTGCTTAATGAATTGAAAGATTTCAGTTTTTCATTCGGGAAGGTTCAAATGAAATCTGGAAAGAGAAAGAATGTTTCCACAGAAACCTGTTACAATTGGAGGAAGAGGAGTATCTTTTTTGATTTTCCTTATTGGTCAACCAATTTGCTAGGTCATTGCTTAGACGTAATGCATATTGAAAAGAATATATGTGAAATGTTGCTTTCAGTTCTTCTAAATGTCAAGGGGAAGACAAAAGATGATTTACGATCTCGATGTGACTTGGTGGATTGGGGCATCAGACCAGAATTGCATCCTATGCGTATCAGTGAAAATAAATGGCAACTTCCATGTGATTCTTATGTGATGAAACCTACTGAAAAAAAAACAATTTTTGGAAGTATTAGAGACTATTAGAGTTCCTGATGGCTATTCAAGCAACATATCTAAACGGGTCAACAGAAGAGAGTTGAAGCTAAAATCATTGAAGACTCATGATTATCACGTTCTATTACATGAGTTGCTTCCAATAGAAATCCGTCATCTTTTGTCCAATAATGTAAGGGTGGGTGTTATTCAGTTGTGCCATTTGTTTAGAGATCTTTGTGCTAAGAAGTTGTCCAAGTCTTTCTTGCAAAAAATGTTGACAGATGCCCCATTAATTTTGTGTGAGTTGGAGAAAATATTTCCCCCATCATTTTTCACATGCATGCTGCATCTGACTGTCCATATTCCAACTGAAATACTTCTCGGAGGACCTGTTTCTTTTCGTTGGATGTATCCAACTGAATGAAATATGTTCACATTAAAGTCTTATGTTCGAAACAAGAATCATCCTGAAGGTTCTATCGTGAACGGTTACTTAGCTCAAGAATGTATGGATTTCCGTTCAATGTATTTGTCTGATCTTACTACAAGAATGAACAGACCAATGAGAAATGAAGAAGAACAATATGAGCAAATTGAACCCAGTTTTCCATCACTTCCTAAAACAGGAGGAATTCCTGGATCATATACATTGAAGACATTAAGCCATGAAGAGCGGGAGATGGCACATCGCACCGTTTTGTTCAAATGTGATTTGTTCGATGACTATATCAGGTAACAAAATTGAATATGTATATCTTACATATATATCTGTTAAACTATTCATATTTTTTTTATCTACAGGGAAAATAAAACAATGATAAATAGGAAGCATCGTTCTTTATCTTTGAGAAGGAGAGAGACTTTTCATAGCAAAGAGTTTTCTTCTTGGTTAAAATTGAAGGTAAAAATATTACTGTTCAAATTAATTATTTCAATATTTACTTAACTTTAACTGTCATTTATATTGTAGGTATTGAGTTTTTCCGCTGACTCTGTCTCTGAGGAAATAAGAGCTTTGGATTTTGGTCCTAATACCGTGGTTCGTGACTGTAAATCAATTGTTATCAATGGGTACATATTTATTGTCACTGAACGAGCCAAAAACATGAGAACAAAACATGATGGTATTATGGTTACTGCCACAACAGATTGTTATGCCAGTGCATCAGATAGTAGACCGAGACTTGAAAATGTAGGTTATTATGGAGTCGTTGATAAAATAATAATATTGGATTATTACTCTCATGGACAAGTCACAATGATGAAATGCCATTGGTTTGATTCGATGACGAGACATGGCACATTTATTGATGATTGTGGATTTCGAGTAATTAATATGACCCACACTCTTGCAACCGAAGAACCATATGTGTTGGCATCAATAGATAAACAAGTTTTTTATGTCAAAGATCAACTTCAACCTGAATTTGGTGTCATAGTTGAAGTAATTCCAAGACATATTTTTGATGATGCTGATGATGGAATTGACACTGTCCCTATTGCCATTGGAACCAATCCATTTATTTCTTTTGATGAATCCAATAGCTCAATTGTCAGAGTTGATTGTGAACCTGAATTTGTGGTTGGAAATATATAGAATCATTCATCCATGTTCTCAATTATTTTTGTTTACCTCGAGTTGGGTTGTTAAGGTTGGTAATATTCATATTTATTTAGTATTGATCACAAATATGTTTTAGCTGACTTGACCGTTATGTAAATTTTCAATGTTTATTGGTTGCTGTTTTATTTGAATTTCATTTTATAATTTGGAATTGAACTGTATTCAAACCAAATCAAACAATATTTCTAACTCGGTGAACATTAAAACTTGTATGTTTTGTTAAATTCATTCAAGCTCTTCTAAAACAATTGATAGCTAAATTACCAATGAATCCCTTCATTCCCTCATATATTTAGTTTTTTGGTTTACACATTAATTTTCTTTTTCTAATTAATTTCATATTTGTTTTCAAATGCAGGAAATGCATCCAATTGAAGAGAGACGAAGAAAAAAAATGGCGGAGAACAATAGTCGGATGGAGGAGATGGGAATTCCACCATTAGTGCCTACAGTGAGTACTTTATTTCACACACACAAATATATATATATATATATATATATATATTTACAGAATATATAATGTCATGTGATTAATTTTTTTTTGTAAACGTTTTTGTAGGATCCACCATTACGTCGACAGTTATTCGACGAGGAGCCTAGTACTGGTCCTTGTACTCAGGCCGGTGGTACGAGGAGGGTTCGTACCAGAGGTGGACATAGAGCTGCGCGTGCCCGACTAGACCCTGCCCCTCCCACTGACATTTCAGACTTCCCACATTCTGATCTCGGTGTGTCATTAGGGACACAAGGGGTATTTAGGCCTCCCATGTTTTCGCTACCTTATGCATCTTCTACCCCATCATTTTCACATCCCATGATGATTCCCACTCCCCAGTCAGCATCAGGTCATACATCTGTTCCATCTTCTTTTCCTTCTACTTCTGTCTCTCCGAGCTTTTATATTCCATCGTCTTCGACTCCTGTTCCACCAGAGGGTGTTCCATCAGGTTCTGTGGATCCGGCGCCACTCATTGATCAGACTAGCGCAGGTATATTTATAAAACCCTAAAAAAAATTATAGCAATATTTATTTTCATTATAACATGTTTTGATAAAATATTTGTTTTTCTTTCATGACAGATACATCTACTGACAGGAGGTGGGGGCGGGGCCGTACACGCATGCGTTCGGTGTGGAACCGCCGCACACAGGTTATGGTGGAATATAATTAAGACAATCAGATGGTTGAGAAAACAGGGCAGCAATGTCGGAGTTTTCTGGCGACACTTGCCAAATACTCCGACATCATTCCCGTCAGCCCGCTGTCGTGGAGACATTTGCCACATGAGGTCAAAGATAGAGCTTGGGCAGAGATATGGGTAAAAAAATCTGTTGTATTTAATGCCATGAATTATTTTTGTATTTATATGAATTAATATTTTGATTTCAGCTTCGATTTAATTTTCCTGATGGTGAGGGTGCACGACTGGAACGTATAAAGGATTTAGGCTAGCTTTGGAGAGCCTACAAGCATGAGTTGTATATTGGCTGGCGTGCTAGAGTTGGCACTGAGTTAGAGGCGGTACCAGTCGTGGATGATTGTCCTATAGAGCAATATCGTCAGATGATTACTCATTGGACGAGTACCCAGTTTAAGGTATGAATTACATTTGAGGTATTTAAATAATAACTTTCAAGTTTTTCATTAATATTATCCTTTGCATTATCAAATTTTATTTAGGAATCATCTGGAAAAAATAAAAAAAACATTGATGCAAAAAAATACCTCCATACACTAGGACGCACGACGATGCCGGATCATGAGAGGCAGCAGGTATGAAAATTGTTTATAAGTTTTCTTTATGACTTACATTTTCTTTTGTTTTCTCAATTATTTAATCATTTGCTAAAGTTTTTATATAACTTTTTTTTTCAATTTCATTGTAGAGGCAAGTACAAAATATTGAAGGACGTGTGCCTCGAGCAAAACTGTTTTGATCGAGTAGACGAAAAAAGGATGGAAGTGCTGTCAACGAAGCGACTCAGCAGCAGATTGTAAGTTTTAATCTGTTGATTTTATATTTTAATATCTATTTCATAACTTAATAATATATTTATATTTGTAACAGGATGCTTTAGAGGCCCTTGATGCCCAAGAAGCAGACAATTTTGGGCCATCTGATCACTTACATCAGGTGTTGGGAGAGGATCATTCTGGCAGAGTACGCTGCCGACCTAGGATAGCCCCGACGAGGTATTGGCCTGCCTCAGGTACGAGTTGTAGTGCCACCGAGCTGCAGCAAGTTAGGGCACAGGCAGAACAGGCTGAGAAAAGGGCCACAGAGACGGCAGAACAGTCTGCTAGGGTAAACAGTGCATTTATAAAATTTATTGAAGTTCTACGTCCAACACTTCCAGTAGAGGCCAGCCCAGCGATTGATGATAACATCTCGTCGATACATTCTATATATGGTGTAACAGGTGGCAGTTCCAGTGGTGGTCAGGCTGATGTCCAGCTTGAAGATGATGATGGCGAGGAGTCTGATGCGGAAGAGGAGGGAGATGAGGAGGGCGAGGAGGAGGGCGAAGGCGAGGAGGAAGGCGCTGTGGAGGGTGAGGACGATGAGGAGGACGATGACGAGGGTGATGATGATGATGATGATGGTGATGGTGATGCTGATGTGGGACATATTGATCCGTTACATTTTTGACTTATATTACTGAGATTTGATGTTTAATCTATTCTAGTTGTTGGTTTTATCTAGACTCGTAGTATAGTATTGGAGTTGAGTTATTTGTATATATTTTCTGTTTTTATGGATGTTGTTGTCTTTTAGTGGTTGTGTATTTGTGAACTCTCTGGACAACCCCCCTCATTCTTGGACCCTGGACAACCCCCCCCCCCCTCCCCCTTGGACCCCGAACACCCCCCAAACACCCCCCGGACAGCCCCGCGGACAGCCCCGCGGACAACCCCCCGTACAGCCCCCAACCCTCCACCCTGGACCCCGGATAGCCCCCCGGACATCCCCTCAGACAACCCCCCCACCTTCCCCCTTGGACCCCAGACAACCCCCCAAACACCCCCCGGACAGCCCCCCTGAACAACCCCGGACAACCCCCTGAACAACCCCTGAACAACCCCCTAAACAACCCCCAGACAGCCCCCTGAACAACCCCAGACAACCCCCTGAACAACCCCCAAACACCCCCCGGGCAGACCCCGCACAGCCCCCCCACCCTCCTCCTTGGTCCCCGGACAGCCCCCCAGACACCCACCGGACAGCCCCCGCGGACAGCCCCCCGGACAGCCCCCCGTACAGCCCCTAACCCTCCACCCTGGACCCCAGATAGCCCCCCGGACAGCCCCCCGGACAGCCCCCCGGACAAGCCCCCACCCTCCCCCTTGGACCCCGAACAACCCCCCAAACACCCCCGGACAGCCCCCTGAACATCCCCGGACAACCCCCTGAACAACCCCTGAACAACCCCTGAACAACCCCTGAACAACCCCCTGAACAACCCCCGGAAAGCCCCCTGAACAACCCCGGACAACCCCCTGAACAACCCCCAAACACCCCCCGGACAGACCCCGCACAGCCCCCCACCCTCCTCCTTGGTCCCCGGACTGCCCCCCGGACACCCACCGGACTGCCCCCCCGGGCAGCCCCCCGGACAGCCCCTCCACCTTCCTTAATTTCATTAGCTCTGAAATGTTTCATAGCACGATCAACTAAAATCTAATCCATACTAAATATGATATAAAAATATTCTATATGAATTTCCATAAGATTTTAAGTGAAAACAAAAAGTGACATACGAAAAACTGACCAAACGCATTCGAAATGTGTTGATGCTTTAGGACAACGATCCATGGGTCATATGTGACGTGTACGAATCAACCTCGTCTCAATCTGAGGCGCGGTGCGGTCAGAACAACTCAAAGTGTATGTCTTTTATTTCAAAAGGACATCATTTTAAGTGAAAAACATCAACTGGCATACGGAAAACCGGCCAAACGCATTCAGATTGTGTTGATAGTTTAAGAAAACAATCCATGGGTCATTTGAGAAGTGTACGAGTCAACCCCACCTAAATCCGAGATACGGTGTGGCCGACACCACTCAAAGTGTCTCTATTTTGTTTAAAATGGACTTCATTTTTAGTGAAAACAAAAAATGACATACGGAAAACCGACCAAACGCATTCGGTTTCTGGTGAAACTTTAGGAGAACGATCCATGGGTCATATGTGACGTGTACGAGTCAACGCCACCTCAATCCGAGGCGCGGTGTAGGCGACACCACTCAAAGTGTCTCTATTTTGTTTAAAATGGACAGTATTTTGGCCGTTTATGACACCAGAACTGCGTTGTCGGGCACCGCGGGCACACGGCACGTCCGATTGACGTTCCGTCTGCTCAACCACTTCAGAAATCATTGTCCTGTATTTGTCGTCTGATTTTAGGTCATTCCGACTTCGTTCGGCCCGTTTGGACCCCCCTCACACGCGTTTACGAAGCGCGCGCATCACTTAAAACACGAATATTGAGCCGTACCGCGCAAACCGCATATCCGATTGACGTGCCGTCTGCGCGTACACGTCACGAATAATAATTAGAATGTTGAACGGTGGTTTCAGGTCAATCCGAGGTCGTCCGCTATGAATTTGACCGTTTGACGCCCGTTTTGGCCGTTTATGACACCAGAACTGCGTTGTCGGTCACCGCGGGCACACGGCACATCTGATTGACGTTCCGTCTGCTCGACCACTTCATAAATCACTCACCCATATTTGTCGTCTGATTTCAGGCCATTCCTAAATCATTTGGCCCGTTTGGACCACCCTCACGCGCGTTTACGAAGCGAGCGCATCACTTAAAACACGAATATTGAGCCGTACCGCGCAAACCGCACGTCCGATTGATGTGCCGTCTACGCGTACACGTCACGAATAATAATTAAAATGTTTCACGGTGGTTTCAGCTCAATATGAGGTCGTCCGCTATGAATTTGACCGTTGGACGCCCATTTTGGCCGTTTATGACACCAGAACTACGTTGTCGGTCACCGTGGGCAGACGGCACGTCCGATTGACATTCCGTCTGCTCGACCACTTTAGAAATAACTATCCCGTATTTTTCGCCTGATTTCAGGCCATTCCGACTTCGTTCGGCCCGTTTGGACCCCCCTCACGCGCGTTTATGAAGCGCGCGCATCACTTAAAACACAAATATTAAGCCGTACCGCGCAAACCGCATGTCTGATTGACGTGCCGTCTGCGTGTACACGTCACGAATAATAATTAGAATGTTGAACGGTGGTTTCAGGTCAATCCGAGGTCGTCCGCTATGAAGTTGACCGTTGGACGCCCGTTTTGGCCGTTTATGACACCAGAACTGCGTTGTCGGTCACCGCGGGCCCACGGCACGACCGATTGACGTGCCGTCTGCTCGACCACTTCATAAATAACTCACCCGTATTTGTCGTCTTATTTCAGGCCATTCCAAAATTGTTCGGCCCATTTGGACCACCCTCACGCGCGTTTATGAAGCGCGCGCATCACTTAAAACACGAATATTGAGCCGTACCGCGCAAACCACACATCCGATTGACGTGCCGTCTGTGCGTACATGTCACGAATAATAATTAGAATGTTGCACGGTGGTTTCAGCTCAATCTGAGGTCGTCCGCTATGAATTTGACCGTTGGACGCCCGTTTTGGCCGTTTATGACACCAGAACTGCGTTGTCGGTCACCGCGGGCACACGGCATATCCGATTGACGTGCCGTCTGCTCGACCACTTCAGAAATCACAGTCCCGTATTTTTCATCTGATTTCAGGCCATTCCGACTTCGTTCGGCCCGTTTGGACCCCCCTCAAGCGCGTTTACGAAGCGCGCACATCACTTAAAACAAGAATATTGAGCCGTACCGCGCAAACCACACATTCGATTTATGTGACGTCTGCGCTTACACGTCACGAATAATAATTAGAATGTTGCACGGTGGTTTCAGGTCAATCCGAGGTCGTCCGCTATGAATTTGACCGTTGGATGCCCGTTTTGGCCGTTTATGACACCAGAACTGCGTTGTCGGTCACCGCGGGCCCACGACACGTCCGATTGACGTGCCGTCTACTCGACCACTTCATAAATCACTCACCCGTATTTGTCGTCTGATTTCAGGCCATTCTGACTTCATTCGGCCCAATTGGACCCCCCTCACGCGCGTTTACGAAGCGCGCGTATCACTTAAAATACGAATATTGAGCCGTACCGCGCAAACCGCATGTTCGATTGACGTTCCGTCTGCGTGTACACGTCACGAATAATAATTAGAATGTTGCACGGTGGTTTCAGCTCAATCTGAGGTCGTCCGCTATTAATTTGACCGTTGGACGCCCTTTTGGGCCGTTTATGACACCAAAATTGTGTTGTCGGTCACCGCGGCCACACGGCACGTCCGATTGACGTGCTGTCTACTCGAACACTTCAGAAATCACTCAACCGTATTTTTCGTCTGATTTCAGGCCATTCCGACTTCGTTCGGACCGTTTGGACCCCCCTCACGTGCGTTTACGAAGAGCGCGCATCACCTAAAACACGAATATTGAGCCGTACCGCGCAAACCGCACGTCCGATTGGCGTGCCGTCTGTGCGTACACGTCACGAATAATAATTAGAATGTTTCACGGTGTTTTCAGGTCAATCCGAGGTCGTTCGCTATGAATCTGACCATTTGACACCCGTTTTGGCCGTTTATGACACCAGAACTGCGTTTTCGGTCACCGCGGGCACACGGAACGTCCGATTGACGTGCTGTCTACTCGACCACTTCATAAATCACTCACCCATATTTTTCGTCTGATTTCAGGCCATTCCGAAATCATTCGGCCCGTTTGGACCACCCTCACGCGCGTTTACGAAGCGCGCGCATCACTTAAAACACGAATATTGAGCCGTACTGCGCAAACCGCACGTCCGATTGACGTTACGTCTCCATGTACACGTCAAAAATAATAATTAGAATGTTTCACGGTGGTTTCATCTCAATCTGAGGTCGTTCGCTATGAATTTGACCGTTGGACGCCCGTTTTGGCCGTTTATGACACCAGAACTGCGTTGTCGGTCACCGCGGGCACACGGCACGTCCGATTGGCGTGCCGTCTTCTCTACCACTTCAGAAATCACTGTCCCGTATTTTTCGTCTGATTTCAGGCCATTCCGACTTCGTTCGGCCCGTTTGGACCCCCCTCACACGCGTTTACGAAGCGCGCACATCACTTAAAACATGAATATTGAGTCGTACCGCGCAAACCGCACGTCCGATTGACATGCCGTCTATGCGTACACGTCACGAATAATAATTAAGATGTTGCACGGTGGTTTTAGGTCAATCCGAGGTCGTCCGCTATGAATTTGACCGTTGGATGCCCGTTTTGGCCGTTTATGACACCAGAACTGCGTTGTCGGTCACAGCGGGAACACGGCACGTCCGATTGACGTTCCGTCTGCTCGAACACTTCATAAATCACACACCCGTATTTTTCTTCTGATTTCAGGCCATTCCGAAATCGTTCGGACCTTTTGGACCACCCTCACGCGCGTTTACGAAGCGCTCGCATCACTTAAAACACAAATATTGAGCCGTACCGCGCAAACCGCACGTCCGATTGAGGTGCTGTCTGCGCGTACACATCACGAATAATAATTAGAATGTTTCACGGTGGTTTCAGCTCAATCCGAGGTATTCCACTATGAATGTGACGGTTTGATGCCCGTTTTGGCCGTTTATGACACCAGAACTGCGTTGTCAGTCACCGCGGGCCCACGACACATCCGATTGACGTGCCGTCTACTCGACCACTTCATAAATCACTCACCCGTATTTGTCGTCTGATTTCAGGCCATTCTGACTTCATTCGGCCCATTTGGACCCCCTCACGCGCGTTTACGAAGCGCGCGTATCACTTAAAATACGAATATTGAGCCGTACCGCGCAAACCGAACGTCCGATTGACGTTCCGTCTGCGCGTACACATCACGAATAATAATTAGAATGTTGCACGGTGGTTTCAGCTCAATCTGAGGTCGTCCGCTATTAATTTGACCGTTGGACGCCCTTTTGGGCCGTTTATGACACCAAAATTGTGTTGTCGGTCACCGCGGCCACACGGCACGTCCGATTGACGTGCCGTCTGCTCGAACACTTCAGAAATCACTCACCCATATTTTTCGTCTGATTTCAGGCCATTCTGACTTCGTTCAGACCGTTTGGACCCCCCTCACGTGCGTTTACGAAGAGCGCGCATCACTTAAAACACGAATATTGCGCCGTACCGCGCAAACCGCACGTCCGATTGGCGTGCCGTCTGTGCGTACACGTCACGAATAATAATTAGAATGTTTCACGGTGTTTTCAGGTCAATCCGAGGTCGTTCGCTATGAATCTGACCATTTGACGCCCGTTTTGGCCGTTTATGACACCAGAACTGCGTTTTCGGTCACCGCGGGCACACGGAACGTCCGATTGACGTGCTGTCTACTCGACCACTTCATAAATCACTCACCCATATTTTTCGTCTGATTTCAGGCCATTCCAAAATCATTCGGCCCGTTTGGACCACCCTCACGCGCGTTTACGAAGCGCGCGCATCACTTAAAACACGAATATTGAGCCGTACTGCGCAAACCGCATGTCTGATTGACGTTACGTCTCCATGTACACGTCACGAATAATAATTAGAATGTTGCACGGTGGTTTCAGCTCAATCTGAGGTCGTCCGCTATGAATTTGACCATTGGACGCCCGTTTTGGCCGTTTATGACACCAGAACTGCGTTGTCGGTCACCGCGGGCACACGGCACGTCCGATTGGCGTGCCGTCTTCTCGACCACTTCAGAAATCACTGTCCCGTATTTGTCGTCTGATTTCAGGCCATTCCGACTTCGTTCGGCCCGTTTGGACCCCCCTCACGCGCGTTTACGAAGCGCGCACATCACTTAAAACATGAATATTGAGTCGTACCGCGCAAACCGCACGTCCGATTGACATGCCGTCTATGCGTACACGTCACGAATAATAATTAAGATGTTTCACGGTGGTTTTAGGTCAATCCGAGGTCGTCCTCTATGAATTTGACCGTTGGATGCCCGTTTTGGCCGTTTATGACACCAGAACTGCGTTGTCGGTCACAGCGGGCACACGGCACGTCCGATTGACGTGCCGTCTGCTCGAACACTTCATAAATCACACACCCATATTTTTCTTCTGATTTCAGGCCATTCCGAAATCGTTCGGACCTTTTGGACCACCCTCACGCGCGTTTACGAAGCGCTCGCATCACTTAAAACACGAATATTGAGCCGTACCGCGCAAACCGCACGTCCGATTGAGGTGCCGTCTGCGCGTACACATCACGAATAATAATTAGAATGTTTCACGGTGGTTTCAGCTCAATACGAGGTCTTCCACTATGAATTTGACGGTTTGATGCCCGTTTTGGCCGTTTATGACACCAGAACTGCGTTGTCGGTCACCGCGGGCACATGGCATTTCCAATTGACATGCCGTCTGCTCGAACACTTCAGAAATCACTCACCCGTATTTGTCGTCTGATTTCAGGTCATTCCGACTTCGTTCGGCCCATTTGGACCCCCCTCACGCGCGTTTACGAAGCGCATGCATCACTTAAAATACGAATATTGAGCCGTACCGCGCAAACAGCACGTCCGATTGACGTTCTGTCTGCGCGTACACGTCACGAATATTAATTAGAATGTTGCACGGTGGTTTCAGCTCAATATGAGGTCGTCCGCTATGAATTTGACCGTTGGACGCCCGTTTTGGCCGTTTATGACACCAGAACTGCGTTGTCGGTCACCGCGGGCGCATGACACGTCCAATTGATGTGCCGTCTGCTCGACCACTTCAGAAATCACTCACCCGTATTTTTCGTCTGATTTCAGGTCATTCCAACTTCGTTTGGCCCATTTGGACCCCCCTCACGCGCGTTTACGAAGCGCCCGTATCACTTAAAATACGAATATTCAGCTGTACCGTGCAAACCGCACGTCCGATTGATGTGTCGTCTACGCGTACACGTCAAAAATAATAATTAGAATGTTGCACGGTGGTTTCAGCTCAATCTGAGGTCGTCCGCTATGAATTTGACCGTTGGACGCCCTTTTGGGCCGTTTCTGACACCAGAACTGCGTTGTCGGTCACCGAGGGCACCCGGCACATCCAATTGACATGCCGTCTACTCGACCACTTCAAAAATGACTCACCCATATTTGTCGTCTGATTTCAGGCCATTCCGACTTCGTTCGGCCCGTTTGGACCCCCCTCACGCGCGTTTACGAAGCGCGCGCATCACTTAAAACACGAATATTGAGCCGTACCGCGCAAACCGCACGTCCGATTGGCGTTCCGTCTACGCGTACATGTCACGAATAATAATTAGAATGTTCCACGGTGTTTTAAGGTCAATCCGAGGTCGTCCGCTATGAATTTGACCGTTTGACGCCCGTTTTGGCCGTTTATGACACCAGAACTACGTTGTCGGTCACCGTGGGCACACGGCACGTCCGATTGATGTGATGTCTGCTCGAACACTTCATAAATCACTCACCCGTATTTTGCGTCTGATTTCAGGCCGTTCCGAAATCGTTCGGCCCGTTTGGACCACCCACACGCGCGTTTACGAAGCGCGTGCATCACTTAAAACACGAATATTGAGCCGTACCGCGCAAACCGCACGTCCGATTGACGTTCCGTCTGCGCGTACACGTCACTAATAATAATGAGAATGTTTCAAGGTGGTTTCAGCTCAGTCCGAGGTCGTCCGCTATGAATTTGACCGTTTGACGCCCGTTTTGGCCGTTTTTGACACCAGAACTGCGTTGTCGGTCACCGCGTGCACATGGCACGTCCAATTGAAGTGCCGTCTACTCGACTACTTCAGAAATCACTCACCCGTATTTGTCGTCTGATTTCAGGCCATTCCGACTTCGTTCGGCCCGTTTGGACCCCCCTCACGCGCGTTTACGAAGCGCGCGTATCACTTAAAATACGAATATTGAGCCGTACCGCACAAACCGCACGTCCGATTGACGTTCCGTCTTTGCGTACACGTCATGAATAATAATTAGAATGTTTCACGGTGGTTTCAGCTCAATCTGAGGTCGTACGCTATGAATTTGACCGTTGGACGCCCGTTTTGGCCGTTTATGACACCAGAACTGCATTGTCGGTCACCGCGGGCACACGACACGTCCGATTAACGTGCCGTCTGCTCGACCACTTCATAAATCACTCTACCGTATTTGTCGTCTGATTTCAGGACATTACGACTTCTTTCGGCCCGTTTGGACCCCCCCTCACGCGCGTTTACGAAGCGCGCACATCACTTAAAACACGAATATTGAGTCGTAGCGCGCAAACCGCACGTCCGATTGACGTGCCGTCTGCGCGTACACGTCACGAATAATAATTAGAATGTTGCACAGTGGTTTCAGCTCAATCCGGAGACGTGGTGTGGCCGGTACCACTCAAAGTGTCCGTCTTTTGTTTCAAAAGGACGTCATTTTAAGTGAAAAGCATCAACTCACATACGGAAAACCGACCAAACGCATTCCGAATCTTTTGATAATTTATCCCAAAAATCCATGGGTCATATGTGACGTGTACGAGCCAACCCGGGATGAATCTGAGTCGCGGTGTGGCCAGGATAAGTCTAAGTGACTCTCTTTTTTTTAAAATGGACATCATTTTAAGTACATACGGAAAAACGACCAAACGGATTCGGTTTCCGTTGAAACTTTAGGAGAACGATCCATGGGTCATATGTGATGTGTATGAATCATCCTCGCTTCAATCCGAAATGCGGTGCGGCTGACACCACTCAAAGTATCCGTCTTTTGTTTCAAAAGGACGTCATTTTAAGTGAAAGGCATCAACTGACATACGGAAGAATGACCAAACACATTCAGATTCTATCGATACTTTATCACAACGATCCATGAGTCATATGTGACATGTACAAGTCAACCCCGTCTTAATCTGAGATGCGGTGTGGCCGACACCGCTCTAACTCTGCCTCTTTTGTTTAAAATGGACATGATTATAAATGAAAAGAACAACTGGCATATGCAAAACCAACCAAATGCATTTGTAATCTTTTGATAATTTATCACAACGATCCATGGGTCATATGTGACATGTACGAGCCAACCCGGGATGAATCAGAGTCGCGGTGTGGTTAGGATTAGTCTAAGTGTCACTCTTTTGTTTAAAATGGACAACATTTAAAGTACATATGGAAAACTGAACAAACGTATTCGGTTTCCATTTAAACTTTAGGAGAACGATCCATGGGTCATATGTGACGTGTACGAATCAACCCCGCCTCAATTGGAGATGCGGTGTGGTCGGCACCACTCATAGTGTCCGTCTTTTGTTTCAAAAGGACGTCATTTTAAGTGAAAAACATCAACTGGCATACGGAAAACCGACCAAACGTATTCGGATTGTGTCAATACTTTAGCACAACGATCCATGGGTCAAATGTGACGTGTACGAGTCAACCCCGCCTCAATATGAGGTGCGGTGTGGCCGGTATCACTTCAGGTGTATGTATTTTGTTTAAAATGGACATCATTATAAATTCATACGGAAAACCAACCAAACACATTATGATTGTGTTTATATTTTAGCACAACAATCCATGGGTCATTTGTGATGTGTACGAGTTAACCTTGCCTCAATAAGAGGCACGGTGTGGCCGACACCATTCAAAGTGTCTCTCTTTTATTTAAAAAACACTTCATTTTAAGTGAAAACAACAACTGACATACGGAAAACCGACCAAACGATTTCGGAATATGTTGATACTTTAGGACAATGATCAATGAGTCATTTTTGACGTGTACGAGTTAACCTCGCCTCAATCTGAGGCACGGTGTGACCGGTATCATTCCAGATGTATGTATTTTGTTTAAAATGGATATCATTTCTATTAAAAATATATGGTATATGAAAAACCAATCAAATTATGAATTGAATTCCGGATTCCACATATGATTGTCATCTAAATTTTAAAATGAATTCTAAATGAATTATGTATGTTTATAATTATGTTATGAATTCTACTTTAATTATGGATGTGTATATTTTCAGGATGCATTATATGTGTTGGTTGGTGGGTTTTCATTCTTTGTATGTGTTTGTTTGTTCTCTATATGTATGCATTATATGTGTTACAAGTACAATAATTGGATTGAAAAATGAATTGAAAACGAGGGAATAATTGGATTGAAAATTGAATTGAAACCGAGGGTGAATGCCAAAAAACCAGACCTGCTGTGCAAATTGCAGGCTGCTATGCAATTTGCACAGCAAAGCCTATGCCAACGGTTTTCAAACCGTTGGCATAGGCTCTATGTAGTTGTTTTTACCAACAGTTCAAGGAACCGTTGGTAAAAACAACCTATCCCAACGGTTTGAAACCGTTGGGATACCCTGTTGCATGGTTGTTTTTACCAACGGTTCATGGAACCGTTGGGAAAGAAAATTGTCTATTGATTTCCCAACGGGCCAAACCGTTGGGAAAGGCCTTTCCCAATGGTTTGGCAGAACCGTTGGGATAGGTTGATTTTTTCTAACCTATCCCAACGGTTCTGTGTAAACCGTTGGGAAAATCCTTTCCCAAGGGCTTACTTCCCCACGGTTTGCAGAACCGTTGGTATAACATATACCAATGGTTCTGCAGCCTTTCCCAACGGTTCTAAACCGTTGGGAAATGCTGGATTTCCAGTAGTTTAGTCCCACCATGAATTCCATGTATATATTCTACCATTTCCACTTTGGCATAGGCAAAGGCTGAAGCATCCCCTTCGGTAACTACCACACTACTTTAACCTATTGACATGTCAAACATTTTACAGTAAATTTTGAAATATCCATTTTCATTCCATCCCACCAGTAATACTCCTAAACGTCTCTATACATCTTAGTACTTATAGGATGAACAGAAAATGGAGAACTATGAGCTTCACACAACAAATATTTCTTCAAATGAGAATCATAAGGCACACACAACCTTTTTCTAAATCTTAAAAGTCAATATTTATCAAGGTTAAATTATGGAAACTTACCCATTTTAACCAATTCTACATTTTTCTATACCTCACGGTCTTCATTCTATGCCTGCTTAATCCTCCCTGATAATGATGACTACACTGAAACCTGAAACAAAATAGATTTATTGCTTGCACCAAAAAATTCTAAGCCAAAATTCATCAAATCATTAATCAAGGGATCATGTTACAAATGTAACATGGTTAATGATTTATGATGTTTTAGACTCAAGGTATCCACCACTTTGTTTGCTTTTCCTGGATGATAATTGATCATGAAATCATACCCCTTTATCATCTCAATCCATCTTCTTTTCCTCATGTTTAATTCCTTTTAAGGGAATATATAATTCATAATTTTATGGTCAGTATATATTTGACATTTGGATCTATATAAATGGTGCCTCCAAAATTTCAAAGAAAAAACCTCAACTTCAAATTCTGAATCATGTTTGGGATAAATTAACTCATGGGGTTTTATTTTTATTGAAGCATAAGAAATTAACTGATCATTATGCATTAGAACACAAAGAAGTCCCTTAAATAAAGCATCATTGAGGATGACACTCTCAATATTTTAAGAAGGTAAGTCCAAAACTAGATCATTCACCAATCTATTCTTCAGTTCCTGAAAACAAACCTCCCATTATTCTTTCCAAACAAATTTAACCCCTTTTTGTGTTAAAATAGTTAGCAGGATAGATAACCGTGAAATTTTTTTAACAAACCTTCGATAATAACCTGAAAATCCAAGAAAACTAAAAATCTATATAACATTTGTATGTCTTGGATATTCATCAGAAACATTTTGTTTTGGAAGGATCAACTGCTATTCCTTCCTTATTTACAATGTGCCAAAAAAAAAATCTATTGCAACCAAAAATCAAATTTGCTAAATTTCCATACAGTTTTTTTTCTTTTAAGGTTTTCAAAACAACCCATATATTTTTTTCATACCCCTCTTCACTTCTAGAAAATACCAAAATGGCATCAATAAAAACAACCAAAAACTTATCCAAGAACTCATAAAATATTATATTAATAAGATCCATCGATACAATAGGTGAATTAGTTATCCAAAAAGGAATAAATTCAAATTCATAATGACCATATCTAGTATGGAAAAAAATCCTCGAGATGTATTTATCCTTTACATTCAACTGATGGTACCCCGACCTTAGGTCAACCTTCGAAAAATACTGCTCTCCATAGATATGGTTAAACATATCACCGATATGAGTGAAAGTATACTTTTTTTTAACAGTACTGTTATTCAAGGATCTATAATCAATGAAATGTATCATTAAACCATCTTTTTCTTAACAATCAAGACAGGAGCGCCCCATGGTAAAGTGTAGGGTCGGATAAAGTCTTTATCTAATAATTCCTGCAATTTATTTTTTAATTCAAAAGTTCCATTTGCGCTATTCAGTAAGGAGGTTTAAAAATTGAATTAGCATTTGGAAATAAGTCAATATTAAACTTAACCTCTTGATTAGAAATAACACAATGCAAATAATCATGAAAAACATCCAAGTATTCATTTACCACTAGTACCTCATTAATCTAGAAAGTTACCATATCTTCAAATATATGAGAAAGATAACTTTCATTTCCATCCTTTATTAGTTTCTTAGCTTCCTGAAATGTTTTTAATAGTGTGGGTTCATTCTTGTACATAAACAGAAATTCTTTATGAAAAAAACTTCTTTTTCTCTAAAATATATCTTATAATGATAAAAAGAAATCCAACCTATACCAAGAATAACATCAAACTCTACTAGAGAAAAAACAATAAGGTTTTCAAGTAAACTCTTTCCACAGATAAGGATAGGAAGATTCTTAAAATTTCTTTTTTTCCACAATATTTTTTTAGGTGTTTTTACCATGTGATCTAGTTTCATTTCATGAGGTTGAATTCCCAATTTTTCTGAAAATTTCATAGAAATGAAGGAATATGTAGACCTTGAATTATTCCAAACATTCATGAAATCTAAAAAAAAACTAGTAATGTACCTGGGACCACCTCATTTTATGGGTCAACATCTGCTGAAGTGGTTGAAAATTCCAAACCCTTCTGTTTCCTATCTTGCTGATTCCCTCCTTGTGTAACTAGCTTCAGAAAAACATTAGAAAAATGACCTAATTATTAAAATTTAAAGCATCTCACTATCGAATTATCATCAATTTTCTGATCATTTTCCTTACACTCACGAGCCATGTGTCCAAACTTTCCTCATTGGTTTCATTTCCCGGAATTTACAAGTCATTCACCAGGATTCCTTTTACCACACTTTTCACAAGAAGGGAAATTGATTTTCTTACCTCAAGACTTATTTGATGAGTTCTTTCCCATTTCTTTCCAACTTTAACTCTTCTTATTCTTTTTATTCTGATGAACATATGTGTTAGAAAACTCCATCTCAAATTTTTAAGCATAATGAAAAAGCTTCACATATCTTTTAAACTCTCACTAAGCTAAATCTCTTTGTAAAAATAATTTCAAACCAGAGTAAAATATATCAATTTCACATTCAAAATATCTATTAAAATTCAGTACATACCTGGAAAGTCTTGTAAAATTGGCTTCATACACTTCTATAGAGTCATAATCTTTCTACTTCAGTTCCATGAATTGTTTCTCCATTCTGAGTCAAACAATCTTGGGAAAATAATTTTCTAGAAAAGGAATCTTAAAATCATCCCATACTAAACTGTCAAGATCAACTCTTTATCTCATATTCTTAACCAGGTACCACCATTTATCAACTTCACCTTCCAAAAAATAAATGGTCAGCATTTCCTTTTTATGTTCTGAACATCCCATGACATCATATATTTTTTCTAGAGCATTTATCCATCCTTTGGCTATCACTGGATCTATGGTTCCACTGAATGCTGGAGGATATTTCCTCATAAAATGCCCCAAAAGGCATGTTTCTTCATGGTAGATCACGTTCCTCTATAGCATGGATACCACCCACATTTATTGCTTGAGTAAACTAAGCTATTGCTATCACAAAATGCTTGGTTCTGATTTCCACCATTTCGTCAGGCAGATTCAGATAGACATCTACCTCTGGGTGCCTTCCTACATCATCTTCCCTATTTCTTCTATGGAAAACCATTCTATAAAAACATAACGTAGATTAAGAAACATGGTAAACCTTAAATGCAATAAAATTTCTAATTACCATAGTGTAAAAATTAGTTATGGTATTATTTAAATATCATCCAAACCCCAAAAGTTATCTAAACCATCCTTTGATATCTACTATAAGGAACCAACCTTAAAACATTACATAATCTTGAATTTTAGTCAAGAAAATACATTATTACAAATTGAGGATATTTTTGAGCTTAGATCTTTATATAACTAGGATACCTTACATACATAACATACCAAAATCAAACAAGAGGATACTACTAAAAACAATTTTCATTTGTTTTTTCAAAATATAAAACATTAAATATGAAAACATGATTTCTTTGACAACCCTCTGCATTATTCATCACGAATCCCTTATTTCTATAACCCATACTTATATCATATTAAAAACTTTTTAAAACTTGGTATGTGTATAATACTTAGTAAGGGATATAAAGATAAATATCATTAGTCAAGTGATGACATAGAAACCAATAAAACCCATAATCATAAAAACTCATATGCATAAAAACATCATGTTTTTTCCTTGGGAAATATTTACCAAATCACTATTACATTCACCCTTAAACATGGAATAACCCTTTTTCCAAATTCTATCTTCGTAGTACCCAATGCATTGGAGAGATATAATGGAGCTCACCCATCATATCGTGAGCTATAATAGGATCAACCGAACATATCTTGAGCTATAATGGGCTCAACCCAAAATATCATGAGCTATAATGCTCTAAAACCAACAGAAATAATGTTCAAAGAACATATAATGGTAATAATGTATCTTGAAATCGGAAGAAACAACTCATTCTATACACTTAAAAAACAATCCTTTTGAAATTTATTAAAGATATTTTTAAAAGGATTTTAAAAGAAACGAACTTAAAAATATAATTGGAGTGAGAATTAATAGAATTGAATGTATATGTGTATAAAATATAAATAAACATAATACAAAATAAGATAAACAATAATTCATCACCACAGAAATCTTAATACCACATAAAGGATATGTAGAAGGTTAACCTAAAGATTGGAAATTGGGTTAAGAATTCCCTTGCCTTGGGTTTGTATTACATAAAAATTGGTTAAACATCCTGTATAATGTTTTAAAAAGTGATATTAATATCTTAAAGAAACATATCCATATTTATAATATCTTATATGATCATTTCATTACATTATTTCACCCTTTAATTTTTAGTATTTTGTTCCTTGCATTGTTTTGGGTGTGTTTCTTTACATGATTTCCATGATTTGTTCGTGATGGATATTCTTGTCGATTGGAAGTGAAACTCCAGAATTGGAATGAAATGGTATTTAAATATTTCTAGTACCATAATTTATACTATTTATCATTTTGAAGTTTGATATTAGGATGATTCATAAGTTAAAACATTAATGATGTTCGTTTAGATCATTTTAGTGGTTCTTTGATAATAATAACCCCATTTTATTTTATAAATTAAAACCATGTGAAAAAAGAATTATAGAACCATAAATAAGACATAATTCATATATTATAAACTGGTTCAACCATAAAAATGGTTTCATGACTAGAATTGAAAGAATTAATGTAAATTGAAATATCATCGTCCACGATGTCGGTAATTCGACACATCACGGACAATATTTTTATTTCTTGAATAAGTGGGAGATGAGAAGAAGAATGATGTTGAATTATACTTGAACATGAAAAAAAAATACAATATAAAAAATAGTTTTGTAGATTTACTCCCTCTATGGTAATAGGAGTTGAAGAATTAATAAGAAAAGAAAGGAACTCAAAATAAAATAATAGTTGGGGAATTCCTTACAAAAATTTGGCAACCTTTAGACTATGCCACATGGTTTTAGAAAATATTAAAAAGAGAGGAAAAAATGGTATCCCATCCATAAATGAGTCATAAAATAGAATAAGGAAATAATAATATTAAAAGAAGAACATGGTATGGATTCTTGAATTCTATACCACATAAAAGGGAACTTGAATAGAAAAAAGAAAGAAGTTGATAATTGTATTACTTTGTAGATTAACTCCTAGAATTTGAAGGTTGGGACCTTGGGGGCTTTAGGAAACCTTGGGAGGACTACTAGGGAGGTAAATAATCTAGAGCATCATTGATGAGGAATTGGGACTGAATTTAATGAAGTAATGAGTTGGTATTTATAGTAAAAGTGAGGGAATATTTTAATAATTTCTAAGGGACACCTCATTAGTGGAATTTGAAAATCCATGGTCTTGACAAACGTATTATCCACTTGGGAAACCTAAAATTTTATTTTTATAAGGATCCAAACATATAAATTAAATAATCTTAAATTAAATGAATAATTCACATTGAGTATATTTTCAGGTTTAGAGTTTTAGTGAATTATGCCATAACTATTACATTACATCTCAAAAATTACAAGGTAGACACTTCTACTGAGTTTCCTATAATTTCATTAAATAAAAAATCCGGAAAAAAATAGTCATGTCTAGTCCCATGTTTTAGACAACATGACTTTTCCTTGATCCCATCCTTGACCCTATTCATCTTTAAGTCTCGTGAAAAACATTTCAAAACTTGGGATGAGCATAAAAAAGATCAGTAAGGTTTATAAAACAATAAAAGAAAACATTAGTTCATCTATACATACGTAAAATAAGATATTTGACATAAACCATGAAATAAAAAGATTTACATAGTAAACACAAATCATAAGGGTAACTTGTGGCATCCATAACACACTTACGTTGTAGCTTTCACATCTACGTAGGGAGTTACATTTGGAATACCCATCACAATATATTCCCCAAATATATTAGGAGAAACATTAAAATTTACCTCCATCATGTTACCTAATTAATTGGAGATATATCTCTGGATAAAATACCCTAGGTTTATCAGAAAACCACTTGTATACATAAATAATTCCTAAGAACCATAACACATAAAACAAGAATAATAGAAAAATAACATTTCTATATTTCAATCACAATATATCATTCCAAGATATTGAAATAATCAATTATTTCTCAAAACCATTTTCAATACCAAAATATGTAAAAACAGTATATGATATTTATTTTCCTTTTAAAAACATTTTGGCTTGTTAAGGAAGCCAAAGATCAAACAACACTCGCAGAGGCGGAAATGACATTGTCACCACTTACGTTAAAAAGAAACATTCCTTTTTTTTGTCATTTAGTAAAAAGATTCATAGAAAAATATTCCATTTGAATGAAATAAAAATTCAATGGTGTTTATACTGTGCATAAAATAAAGTTGTGTATTAAAACAAAATATGCCTCAATGAAAGGAGACTGAGACAAAGTCCCTTACCTCGTGTCCGAATTGACCCGTTTGTTCTTTAATCTCTTGAATAATGAACTAAAGTCAATTTATACTTTCTTAAGAACCCTTTTCAAGTTTATTATTACTTTTAAATAAATTATTACGATTTTATAAACATTATGTAATCATTTAAGTTAATAATGGTCGTTTTGTTGATATTTGGTACTTGAGTCAAAAATGAACTTCTTATATTTACAAGTTGTATATGTAGTCAAAATTTAATTATATAAAGAATTATATTAATGATTTAGATATCATATATATCATATATATCCAGTATATACATTTACTTATAATATTACAAAATATTTAGAGGTAAGAAATGAAATGCACCGTTCATGGAGACGGTAAGCCGTACATACACATGAACGTTATTTTCATTTCTATTTCGTATTTCAATGGAATAAAAACATAATGATACATAGATATATTATAATCCCAGTATAATATCAAATATAATATCATTAACTCGATCCTTTATACATCCCGCATATGGAATTAACAATTCATATCACTTTGAGGGGGCCGTAGTCCGCACTTCCAAAAATGAAATTATCGCGTTTACCCATAATGAAAACCATAAAGGTTTGCTATAAATGAAGAATATAAAAGCATTAAAAAGACATAAACATAATATATATCATATATAAATACAGTTCCATCATAATTTCCACCATAAGAGGTGGTGGGATAAGATTGAACAATCATCATTTTGTGAGGCAAAAGTTTTCCATCCACAAATACAATATGTTCTTTACCCATTAGATGGAGGTGTGTGTAAGTGTAGTTAGAATCCTTCTCATAACAAAAACCTAGGAGTTGAAAAACATTTAAAATAATAATATTATATTATTAGTGGGAAACGTAATATTTCAAAGAAACTAGTTGTTGCGTATCAGACACGCCATTGAACATAGAATCCCTTTTAAAGTAAGATTAATATTTAAGTCACAAAATATTAATTAAAATGAAAATTAATTATTTCTTTATTTAATTAGGATGTTACATCCTTCCACCCTTTTGGAAATATATTCCTCATAATTTTATTCACTTATCAAATAAATGGGGGGTATTTATCCCTCATAACATTTTTAGATTTCCACGTTGCCTCTTCAACCATATGGTTTTTCCACAAAACCTTTACCAGGTGAATTACCTCATTCCGCAACACTTCCTCTCTATAATCAAGAATCTGGACTGGTTGTTCCTCATAAGAGAGATTATCTTCCAACTTAACTACCTATGGACTTAAAACATGAGATGGATCAGGAATATACTTTCTCAACATTGAAACATGAACAATATTGTGTACCTAGGATAAACTGGGAGGTAAATCCAATTTGTATGCAACTGATCCAACTTTATCCAGGATTTCAAAAGGTCTAATGAAACTCGGACTCAACTTTCCCTTCTTACCAAAATTCATCACACTTTTCCAGGGAGAAAATTTAAGAAAGACGTGATCACCTACCTCGAAAGAGAGATCCTTCCTCTGGTTATCCGCATAACTTTTCTTTATGCTCTGAGCTGTTATAACGTGCTTCTGAATCAACTAAACTTTATCTACCATCTCTTCTACCAATTCTGTTCCCATCAGATTAATTTCCCCTAATTTATCCCCAAAATCTGGAGTTTGAAACAACTTGTCATATAATGCGTCAAACGGAGAAATCCGTATACTGGAATGAAAACTTTTATTATAGGAAAATTCAACCAAAGAAAGATGTTGGTCCCAAATTCTTTGGTAATCCATCAATAAAGTACGTAACATTTCTTCTATAGTATGAATTGTTCATTATGACTACCCATCTAATTGAGGATGTAAAGCTGTAATAAAATTTAATTCAGTACCCAACGATTTCTGAAGGCCTTTCCAAAAGTAGGAAGTAAACCTGAGATCAAGATCAGATATAATGGAGATGAAAACACCATGCAACCTGACTATCTCTTTAACATACAATTGGTAATGTTGATCTAGATACAAAGTATATCAAATAGTAAGGAAATTAAGAGATTTATTCAATCGATCAACAATAACTTAGATTGTATTATTACCTCGATATATCTTTGGTAATCCCATAACGAAGTCAATGTATATATTTTCCCATTTCCACTCTGGAACTGGTAAAGGATGAAGCATCCTTTTCAGTAAATATCACACTTCTTTAACCTGCTGACAAGTCAGACATTTCACAGTAAAATAAGAAATATCTCTTTTCGTTCCATCCTACTAATAATACTCCCGAAGATCTCTGTACATCTTAGTACTTCCAAGATAAACTGAAAACGGAGAACTATGAGCTTACCATAACAACTCATTCTTCAACTATGAATCACAAGGCACACCTAATATCATTCCAAATCTCAAAATACAATCATTATCAACGTTAAAATCGGGCAACTTACTCCTCTGAACCAACTCTACCTTTTTCTGCAACTCACTTTCTTCCTTCTACACTTGATTAATTCTATCCTATAGAGATGATTTCACTAACACCTGAAATAAAATAGAGGAATTTCCTACACCAACAACTTCTATGCCAAATTTCATCAAATATTTTATCAAAGGATCTTCTTCCAAACATAACAAGGTTAATGTAGCATTATTTTTCTAATCAAATCATCAACCACTTTATTTTCCTTTCCCAGCTGATAATGAATCGTGCAATCATAATCATTGATCAATTCCAGCCATCTCCTCTATCTCATGTTCAATTATTTCTGAGTGAATATATACTTAATTTTTTTGGTAAGTATATATTTCACATTTTACTCCATACAGATGATGCCACCAAATTTTTAAATCAAAAACAATAGCAGCTAATTCCAAATCATGTGTCGGGTAATTTAACTCATGAGGTTTCAACTGAAGTTAAGCATAAGTAATTACCTGATCAT
The DNA here is from genome assembly GCA_963277665.1 of Viscum album. NCBI lineage: Eukaryota > Viridiplantae > Streptophyta > Magnoliopsida > Santalales > Viscaceae > Viscum > Viscum album. The sequence goes on from OY728151.1 coordinate 905,271,666, forward strand.
TCTATATAAGGACACAACCGAGTCCTTTTAACAAAGCATCACTGTAAATAAAAAACTCACCATTTCTAGATTGTAGTGCCAAAACTAGATCATTCAATAATCTTTTTTCAATTCATAAAAACAATCATCACATTCTTTGGTCTAAATGAACTTAACACCTTTTCAAGTTAAATTAGTCTGTGGGATAGATTACCATGAAAATTCTCAAAAAACCTTCTGTAATAACCTACCAAACCAAGAAAACTATGAATATTTGTTATATTTGTGGGTCGTGGACATTATTCGATAACTTTTGTTTTTGCAAGATCAATTGTTTTGACATTTTTTGAGACAATGTGACCAAGGAAATAAATTTGTTGTAACCAAAACTCACACTTACTGATATTCCCATATAGTTTCTTTTATTTTAAGGTTTGAAAGATAACCCTTAATTGACTTTCATGCTCCTCTTTAATTTTATAATAAACCAAAATATCATCAATGAACAGAACCAAAAAATTATCCAAGAACTCACAGAAAATTCTTTTCAAAAGATCCATGAATACAGAAGGTGCATTTATTAACCCAAAATGGAATAACTAAAAATTCATAATGGCCATGTCTTGTACGAAATACGGTCTTCGGAATGTCTACCTACTTTACTTTCAACTGATGGTACCTCGACCTCAAATCTATCTTTGAAAAGTATAGAACTCCCTGGAGCTGATCAAACAAATCATCAATATGAGGAAAATGATAGTTGTTCTTAATAGTGATGTTATTAAATTCTCTATTATCAATGAAAAGTCTCCTTGAACCATATTTCTTTTTAACAAATAAGACAGAAGAACCCCACAGTGACGTGATATGTCGAATGAAACCTTTACCTAATAACTCCTGAATTTTTTTCTTTATCTCTAAAAGTTAAATTTGATCCATTCGATAAGGGGGTTTTGAAATTGTCTTAACATTAAGAACTAAGTCAACAATAATTTAAAATACCCGATCAGGTATAATACTAGGAAACTCATTAAGAAAAACTTCAAGGTACTCATTTACCATTGGCACATAATTAATCTAAATAGTTCCTTTGTTTTCAACAATATGTGCAAGGTAACATTCATTTCCGTCTTTTAATAGTTCTCAGCTTCCTGATATGTTATCAAAAGTAAGTGTTCATTCTTGTTCACAAAATGAAAATCATTCTGAAAAAAAATTCTTTAGCTCTGCAGTCAATCTTAGCATGATAAATAGAAACCAAATCTATACCCAAAATAACTTAAAAATCTGATAGAGGCAAAATAATAAGGTTTGTAGATAGATTCTTTCCGCACACAAGGACATGCAATTTCTTATAATTTCTTTTTTTCTCAGCATTTCTTCCAGGTGTTTTTACCATAAGTCCAGGATTTATATCTTGATATGAAATTCACAATTTACTAGAAAACTTCTCAGAAATGAATGAATGTGTAGAACCCGAATCAAACAACACATTTGCATAATATGAACAAACAAACAATGTACCTGATACTACTTCATTTGATGGTACAACATCTGATGATGTAGTTTCAAAGGATTTCACCACCCTTTTATTCTTGTAGTCTTCCTGCTTTCCCTCAGTTGAGTTCTTCAGTGGATACTCATTTTCATAATGACCCATTTCACTGCACTTAAATTCTTTTACTGATCATAAATATTTTTTTTCATACCATTACCCAGATCTTTTTCAATGTAATTAAGAGCTTTATGTCCCATTGTACCACATCAGTAGCACTTACCCGAAGTCAAAATACATTCACCATCATGCTTTTTTACCACAATTTTCACAAACTGTAAACTTATTTTTTCTACCATCACACTTTTTTGAATAGTTATTCCCTTTATTCTACCACCTTGACCTATTATTCTGTTGTTTGTCAAAGAACACTTGATCATAAAAAAACTCTATTTCCACCTTTTCCGTACATCAAACTAGTTTTTCATAACTTTTAAACTCACAAGAGTCTAAATACCTTTGATACTTTGGATTTAATCATGAGTTAAAATGGTTGATTTTACTATCAAGATCGCGTATGAAAGTTTTTGCATACCTTGCTAGTCGAGTGAATTTGGCTTCATAAGCCGCTAATAAGTAATCATCCTACCTCAATTACAGGAATTGTTTTTCCATCCTAAGATGAACCACCTTAGAAAAATATTTCTCAAGAAACATACCTTTGAATTCATCCCAATCAAGAGCATCAATCTCCTCACTATCCCTGATATTTTTCACCATCGACCACCACTGATTAGCTTCACCTTCAAAACGGTAAACAATGAGACTAAACTTTTGATGTTATGAACACCCCTTAACATTGAAGATCTTCTCCAGTGCTTTAATCCACCCTTCTTCTAGAATAGGGTCAGATGATCCTCTAAAACTTGGGGGACGTTTCCTCATGAAATGCTTCACTGTTGACATGTTCCTATGTAGTTGATCTGGATGATCTGATACATGGATACCACCACCATTTATAGCATATGTCAACTGTGCCATCACTACAAAAAACTATTCTGTTCCGATCCCAACCATCTCAGGTTTCTGATTTGGAAGGTTGTATTCCTCCTAATGTTGTCCCATTATAACTGCCCTGTTTCCTCTATGGAAAACCATTACTAACACATAAATATTTTAGGAGAAGCAACATGGTAATCTGTAAATGATATATCACTTCCATAATAACTTGAACTAAAAATAATTTATAGATATTAATTTAAAAATATCCTTACTCCTAAATTTGTCTAAACCGACATCTGATACCAACTATAAGGACTTGGACTTAAACATTACATAATCATGAATTAAATAAATAATTCACATTGAGGATCTTTTCAGGTTTAGAGTTTTAGAGAATTAGGCCATAAATATTACATTACATATAAAAAATTAAAAGGTAGACACTTCTACTGAGTTTCAATTTATTTCATAAAATAAAAATTATTAAAAAAAGAGTCATGTTTAGTCCCATGTTTTAGACATCATGAATTTTCCTTGATCCCATCCTTGACCCTATTCATCTTTTAGTCCTATGAAAAACAATTCAAAACTTGGGATGAGAATAAAAATCTCAGTAAGGGTTATAAAACAAAAAAGAAAACATTAGTTCATAAATACATATGTAACATATGATCTTTAACATACATCATGAAATCATAATATTTCCATAGTTAAAACAAATCATAAAGGTAGCTTCAGGAATCCATAACATACTTATATTGGAGCTTTCACAACTACATAGGGAGTTAAATTTGGAATACCCATAAAAATATATTCCCTAAATATCATAAGAAAATAATTTACATTTACCTCCATCACTTTACCCAATGAATTGGAGTGCTATATCGGGCTCACCCTCCCAAGGTTTATCATGGAACCACCCGTATATGTAAACAATTCCCAAGAACCATAACACATAAAACAAGAATAATGGAAAAATAAAATTTCCACATTTAAATCACAATATATCATTCCACGATATTCAAATAATAAATTCTTTCTTAAAACAATTTTCAATACAAAAATACGTAAAAAGGGTATATGGTATTTATTTTACTTTTAAAAACACTTTGTCTTGTTAAGGAAGCAAAAGATCAAACAACACTCATGGAAGTGGAAAGGTCATTATCACCACTTACGTTAAAAAGAAACATTCCTTTTTTTATCATATAGTAAAACGCTTCGTAGAAAAATATTCCATTTGAATGAAATTAAAATTCAAAGGTTCTTATACTACATATAAAATAAATTCATGTATTAATACAAAATATTCCTCAATGAAATGAGATTGAGAAGAAGTCCCTTACCTCGTGTCCGAATTGACCCATTCATTCTCTAATCTAATAAATAATAAACTAAAGTTAATTTATACTTTCTTAAGAACCGTTTTAAAGTTTATAATTCCTTTTAAATCACTTATTACCATGTTATAAACATTATGTAATCATTTAAGTTAATAACGGTTGTTTGGTCGATATTTGGTACTTGAAAACTTCTTATATCTACAAGTTGTATATGTGGTAACATTTTTATTATATCTAGAATGATATTAATGATTTAGATATCATATATATAATATATATCCAGTATATACATGTATTTATAATATTATATAACATTTAGAGGTAATAAATGAAATGCACCGTTCATGGAGACAGTAAGTCGTATGTACGCATGAACACTACTTTCATTTCTATTTCATATTTTATTGGAATAAAAAAATACTAATACATAGGTATATTATAATTCTAGTATAATATCATATATAATATCATTAACTCCATCTTTTATAAATCTCATATATTGAATTAGAGAGTCATATCACTTTGAGGGGGCGGTAGTCCGCACTTCCTAAAATGAAATTATCGCATTTACCCATAATAGAAACCATAAAGGTTTTATATAAATGAAAAATATAGAAAAAAGAAATAATAAAAATAATATATATCATATATAAATACAGTTATATCATAATTTCCACCATAAGAGGTGGTAGAAGAAGATTGAACAATCATCGTTTCTTGAGGCATTAGTTTTCCATCCACAGAAACAGTATGTTCTTTACCCATTAGATGGAGGTTTGTGTATGTTCAGTTAGAATATTACTCTTAAAAACAAAATATTATATTGAGGATACTAGTGTTGTTATAAATTAAAGTAATAAAAAGAGTTTATAGGGTTATATAAGTAAAATAAAACAAAAGAACTTAAGAGAAGACTTTACCTTTAAATCGGGTGACTCCTTTTGGTTTGAACCAAAAGGGTTTCTTGAAGTGTTTTCTGCCTATGGTAAGGCTTCTAGGATGAAGAGAGAGATATTGAGAGATTATTTGGGCATAGGTTGGATCATCCAAGGGGCTTGAGAAGTGTGAAGAATGGGTTAGAGGTGAGGGATTTTATAAGGGGGATGTGGGGCTCTTTAAGAAAGTGTGAAAACATTATTTTATTATATAAGGATTTTTGGTTTCTAAATCTAAAAAACTTATTAAAGTAAAATATAAGATGACTCATGGTTGAAATAAAATCATCCAATATGAATTGGATAGGTTTTTGATATTATTGTAATCATTATAATATTATTTATTTAAACCATTTATTAATGAGGTAAACCCAACATCATTATTCTGTCATAAATAATTTAATTTATTTGATGTCTAAAAATTATAAAAAAACACCATGATATAGTAAATATTTTTAAATTTTAAAAGAATATATATAGTTTAAGAGATAACTTATATAACCATATGTAAAATTTAATTTACTAAAAGGTATTTGTTTATGTTATTTTGGCCTTTACTTTAAGTAAATTAAAATAAAGTGTCATTATCACTCTTAAGTGAGTCCATGAGGTCCCAAAATAGACCCAGGGATGCCCATGGTCAGCCATGACTCATCCAATAAGGTTAAGAAAAGTGTTAATGTAATTTTTTATTATTATTATAATCTTTTTAACTTGAATTACCCTATTTACCTTTAACCGCGGTAAATAAAAGTCAAAATCTATTATTCACCAAAAATTATTTTCAACTTATTGAACCAAATTTTATTTACTAATAACAACCATGTATGTCATATTTTCAAAATTCAATTCAGAGAAGTGGTAAAATTTCATTTAAATGAAAAAGTCAGTTTTTTACGTACTACTCAGTGTTTTCACTATTCATCAAAAATTGAAAATTTTCAGAAAATACCAAAAATTCATCCTAAGATATATTTGATATTCCGACTTCAAAAATGATGTCTATTATACCAAATTTAATACATATAAGTTTCATTAATTTATTTAAAATTAATTCCCGTTGTCAAAACAAAAAAGTGTGTTTTTAAGAAATAACTATCAAAAGATTGACACTTGTTTATGTCCAATTTCAATGTGAAATTACTTCCAACGACCGATGTTGGTTTAAATGGAAAAAATATATTCTAATTACACTTTAAAACAAATTAAAAATATACCATAATCATATAAATAAATTAGATTAAAAGGCAGTTTTGAATTAAAATACAGTATTTTTCACTATTCATTAAAAAATGAATTTTAACAGAAAAATACCAAAATTTCATCCAAATTATATTTTGATGTCCTAATTCTAAAGAATAATATTTTTTTTTCAAATAGAACATATAAAACTGACAAAAAGTAGATTTAAAAATGGTTCTCTATCAAACGGTTATACATCGACCTTTTAAAGAATATTAGAGTATTTGTGCTTAAAATTGAATTAATTCACATTTTAAGCCTCTTACTTTTATTGGATAAATGTAAAAACATTTAACAAACATGTATAATCATATTTTAGTTAGTTCTATTCATTTTTTCCAATACAACGGCTAGGCATTAAATACCATTTAAAATAATAATATTATATTATTAGTGTGCAACGTAAGATTTCAAAGAAACCCGTTGTTGCATATTGGGCGCGCCATGGAACATACCATCCCCTTTAAATTAAAATTAATATTTAATTCACAAAATTTTAATTAAATTGAAAATGTATTATTACTTTATTTACCTGGGATGTTACACTTTTACTGTACAAAATTCAACCAGATTTATTTCAGAATTATTACATCATTAATGATGTCATTAACACACCAAAACTCAAAACTGTATTTTTACTATTCACCAAAAAATAAACTGTTTCAAAAAAGTCCCAAAAATATACTATAACCATTTTCCACATATTTAATTGAAAAATAAACTCCATTTTTTAAAATAATTTTCTAAATATTTTTGATTTAATTTTTAAGCAAAACCTAACTTTATTCAAAAATTAACAATGTTAAAATAATAACTACTTTTATATCACATTGAAAAATTAACCAAAGATGTCATTATATTAAAGACTTAAGAAAATAAAATAATAATACATTTTACTATTCCTTAGGGTCATATTTCTATTCATATTACTATTCATAATGGTATGTTAATATTCACCAAAAAACAAGTTGGTTCTATTAGACTCTAAATAACTTACTGAACACAATTGTAGATGATTGTTTTTCGATATTTAAAACATAGAAGCAAAAAAATTATGTTTAAAGGCTAGTTATAAATATCTACTTAAAAACAAATTTTCATGCATTTCATTTATTTTTTTAAAACCTTGGGGTGTTATATTTAACAAGAAATTTGTTAGTCAAAACTCTTAAGAGAATTCTCATTGCAAAAAATACGTGTTGGGAATTCCCTATTTTGGAATATAAATGCGGTTTATTTGATGAAATTATCATCATAGATATGGTTTAACTTGATATAATCCTCACTATGGAATCACTTTAAAAATATGAAGCCAAAATTTATTTCAAGATAAAGGAAATTACAATTTTTGAGGAAGATGTAGAATTCCTTATATTTAGAGTAGAAACTTCATCATCTGAATCATATATATATCCACCACCATTAGCTCCACTAAATGAAATTCTTAGGGAGTAAGAGAAAACAAAATCTAGGGATTTGGAAAATAATCATAAAATTGAGTATGTACAGGAATACATTTATGTATTTCCTGAGGAATCACCTTGACACCCCCATAACAAGAAGTTGAGTTTACCATTGATTTAATCCCCGATGCAAGACCAATATCAAATAATATATATGAAATTTCCACTATCGAATTAGTGGAGTTGATGAAATAAATAGAGGAATTGCGTAATAAATTATATATTCACCCTAGTGTCACTATATGGGGAGAATATATTCTCCTTGTTAAGAATAAAGAAGGAACCATGAGTATGTTCATTGAATATAGAGAAATAAATTCTATTATAACAAAGAACACAAATCATCTTCCCTGAATTGATGATTTATTTGATAAACTTCATTGAGTTCAATATTTTTTGAAGATAGACCTTCATTCTGGGTATCATAAATTATGAATAAAGAAGGAAGTTATTCCGAAGAAAACTTTTCAGAAGATGTATGAACATTATGAGTTTGCATTAATTTTATTTGGATTGAGTAATGAACCCTTTATTTTTATGAATCTGATGAATATAATATTCAAGGAATATCTTGATGATTTTTATTTGGTATTCATTGATGATATTATAGTATATTCTAAAACCCATGAAGACCATGAGAATCTCTTTTTGACTGTTCTTGAGACTCTTTTGAGGAATGAGTTATATGGTAAATTTATAAAGTGTGAATTATGGATTCAAGAAATTTCTTTTCTTGGACATATTGTCTCTAAGGATGGGATCTCAGTTGATCCAATAAAGAAAAATGAAATCAAATAATGGCCTATACTAATCAAAATAACCAATGTATGTAGTTTTATTGGTTTATAAGGTTACTATCAATGTTTCATTCAGAATTTTTCTCGATTGGATAACCTGTTAACCAAGCTCACACATATAGAGGTTAAGTTCATATGTACAAAAAAAATGTGCAGAATATTTTGATGAATTGAAGAGAATATTTTTTAATGATTTTATTTTGACTATACTGTTAGGAAATGATGGGTTTGTAATATATAGTGATGCACTGAAGAAATGGTTGGGTTGTGTCTTTATAGAAAATCATAAAGTTATTGCATATGCATCAAGGTAGTTGAAGATTAATGAAAAAAATCATCCAACTCATGATCATGAGTTAGCAGCCATAATATATTATCTGAATATATAGAGAAACTATATCTATGGTGAATGATATGATATGTAAATATATTGCAGGAGTTTGAAATACAAGTTTAGAGAGAAATAACGTAACATGAGGTAAATACTATGGGTCGGGTTACTCAAAGATTATGATTTATTGACACACTATCACCTAGGAAAAGAAAATAAGATTTTAGATTCATTTAGTAGGAAAGATAATGGGCTTATAACCCAAATGAGGATTAAGAAAGATCCCATGTTCATGAATTTAGTAAATATCGATATGGGAATTCTTAAAGAATTGGAAACATCACTCCTTTTTCAAATGATTACAAATCCATTATTATTGGAAAAGATAAAAATATCTCAATCTTATGATGATAATTTTCATAAGAAAAATTTATCCATTATGGATGGAAGATTTTTAGACTTCGTGTATGAGGATGGAATTCTTAAATTCGGAATGATGTTATGTGTTCCATAAAATATAAGCTAAAAAGGAAAGTTTAAGATGATGTGTATAGATTAAATTTCTATATACACTATAGTAGTGAAAAGATGTTGAGAGATCTGAAGGAAAATTTTTGGTGGGATAATATGAAGTGGGAAATTTCTCACTATGTTTCAATATGCCTAGTTTTTCAATAAGTGAATGTTGAGAGATAACATCCAAGGGGAGTCATGAAACCTCTACCAATTTCTATGTGTTGGTGGGATGGAATTACAATGGACTTTTTCATAGGTCTTACAAGGACACCTAGAAGAAATGATTCAATACTGGTTATTATTTATCATTATAAAAAATTAGAAAATTTTCTTGCTATAAGAGAATATTTACCTATTGAGCACCAAGAAAGACTCTATATTAATAATGTTTTAAGAATTAATGGTGAACCTATTTTGATTTTGTCTGATTGAGATCCCTGTTTTACATTAAATTTTTAGAAGGGACTTTAGAAGGTATTTGATACTATGCTTCATTTTAGTATATCTTATCACCCTCCAACTGTTGGACAATCCAAAAGGACAATTCAAATATCGAAAAACATTTTGAGATCATGATCTCTTGACTTTAATGGTATATGGGATCAATATTTATATTTGGAAGAGTTTTCATACAATTATAATTTCCATCAAGTATTAGAATAGCGATATTTAAAGAATTAAATGGCAAAAGATGTCATACTCCAACTTATTGGGATGAAGTTGGTGAAACAAAACTCAAAGGACCAGAACTTATTAAAGAAACAAAGGCAATGATAAAGACTATTCAAGATCATATTAAAGCAGCAAAAAGTAGGAAAAAGAGTTATGATGACAACCAGAGAAAGGATTTTGAATTTCAAGTGGGTGATCATGTCTTTTAGAAAGTATCTAAATAGAACGTAGTTATAAGGTTCATTAAGAAATGGATATCGATCCAAAGTTAAATTGGACCATTTGAAATTCGGGAAAGAATTGGAGGTGCATCTTACTGATTTACTATACCACCAAGTCTCTCCAAAGTTCATGATGTGTTACAAATATCATTATTAATGAAGTACATTTAAGACCCAATACATGTAATCACCTAGGAATAAATATTACTAAAAACTGATTTTTTACTATGAAGAGACTATCAAGATTCTTCACACTAGAGAGAAAGTATTGAGAAATTGGTTGACTAGACTGCTAAAATTTCTTTGAGGAAACCATAAAATGGAAAAAAAATGTGAGAATGTGAGAAAAATTTGAAGAAAAACCACCCTCATTTACTTTGAGGCAGTGTTAATGAAAATATTTGAGAAAATAATTTTCGAAGAAGGGAAGAATATAACACCCCAAGATTTTACGGTTTGTATCCTCTTAAATAAAATCAATTTTTTTCTAGTTTACATTGTACAAAAAACCCGTGATATTATATTAATATTTACATGACCATCAGAATAGTACTGTAACGATTAAGATTAATAATTTTCCCATAAGAATAATAAACTCACACATGAAATTATAAATAAAATTTAGGTATCTCATTAATGAAAATATGATATATTTATATCATGTAATAAGTAAATAAATGTTTTAAAAAATGATAAATTAAGTGTTGGTATTTTTGTGAAACATAATTGTTTATTTAAAATTTTATATTTAATACAATGATTTAAATGAAAATTAATTCTAATAAAATATATTCATAAATTAATATTTTATTTTATTATAATTATAATATAGTTTTATGAGACCATAATAAATTTTTAGAGTGTCATAAAATCATTTTAAATATTATAATCAGTATTTTTTGAATAAATAATGATTATAAATAGAAATAAAATTTCTAATATTTAGAAAATTATTTTCAGAAAATGGAATCCATTTTTGCAATCTTTATGTCAAGAAATGTTTATGGTGATGTTTTACAATTTTTCTGAAATAGTTGACTTTTCCGTGAATAGTGAAATACGATAATTTATGATATTAAACATTTTAAGCCAAATACATGCATTTTTGAGTCATGGGTGGTGTAAGAAACCATTAGTTTAAAATCACATACACTATTTACTATACATAATCAAAATAATAAACACTATTCATAGTCTTGATCCAAAATAATAAATAAATGAATAAAATAACAAAAAACACCACTCTCCTACCACTATAAATACCACCCCTCACTCCCTTATCATAAAAAATTATAAGCCTTGAATATTTTCTAAATACTATAAAAATTACTTCTAGTCCTCTTACCCACAAACAATACCTACTTATATTACCAAAAGGCTAAATCCAAGTGCTTAAGGAGGTTCTTAAGGAAATAATATTCGAGAGGTAAAATCTTCCTTCTTTCTCCTTTATTTTTTCTTTTATTATGATCTCATCACCTACGCTCATCCAAAGTGGAATGATCACTAAAATATAATATAAATATTGGAATTTTATTGTGTTAATGGAATATCCGTCATCAAATATCATCCCTCATCCTTTTATTTTAAAAATAAAAACATCGTTTGTGAGGTGTCAATTCACTACCTTTGTGGACGATGAGTATTTGTTTTCATTAATGACATCAAGGGTGTACATAAAAATATATTTATGGTTAAAATAGATTAAAATATGTGTATTGAAAATTATTTAATGTTGTATCACCATATATACACATAATATTAAATAAAACAACACTAGTTTATGATGGTTGTAAAAACTGCCAAAATAAACTCATAATTTTTCGTTGACATTTCATCTATTGAATCATCCTAATACCATAAAAAAATTATATATAACACCATTTAAACTTTTATAATTTCATTAATACTAATTATTTTCACTTTTGGATAAGTTATTCCAATTTGAAAAAACTCCCATGTTTATACACAATGGAACCGACCATAAAACCATGAAACGAATGCTCCCAGAATAATGAATGTATACATTATAACTCATAGGAATGGCCATAAAAGAGATTAATAAAACTATAATAAATCAAATATATTAAATAGGTTATGTATTAAGTTATTAATGAATATAATTTTATTATACAGGACATTAAGTAAAATTTCAAAACACTTTTGTATATATGGTAAGGGACTTCGACTAATTTACATTTCATTGAGAATTATTTGATATTGTGAACCTAATCATTTTTATGTTGTGTATATACAAAAATATTTTGATCATTTTTATTGAACATTATATTTCTCTTAAATACCCATATTTCTTGTAACATGGATATGATTATTGTTTAATATATATAATATTTTTACATACGTTGTTTAGCATGGATGTTATTTTAACTAGGGAAATATTAATAAATCCATATACTTTACTCAATAAAAATATTTGGTTGAGGATTATAGTTCATGAATTAAATATATTATTCTATGTATGAATAATTTTTTGGATATGCAGACATGGGTGGGGCCCAATTATATATATCTCCTCGATGAATCAACATGTTTTGTGACACAAAACAGTTGGAAACAAACCCTTCATGTTTGTTTCTAAGCATAATTAGTCGAGTTTCTAACTATATACATAAACCATATTGTGAAAGGTATTGATGGCAGTGGTTGTTTTTTCAGACAGATGACGGCAGGTAATTAATCATTTTATTCATTCATTATTCAATTATTACGATCCCTGATATTTTCCCTTTGAAAAACTATGTGGATGTATTTTCATTCTCTGTTTATTGATAAAATAACATGTGTTTTTCAGTTATTTACCATTACATATCAGTTGTTTCTTATTGATTATGCTTCAACCATTATTTCTCCCTGTTTCTACTATATATAACCCTTATTTATCATTTGAGATCACCCTTTTATTTTTTTTTCTTTCTCCATGTTAGGAAGATGAAATATTTGAATTTGTATCAAGAATGCAGTTTATTTTCATTATTATGTTTTATTTTTAATTACCAATGTAGTAAGGGAAACATGTATATATCCACTTCTTCAATAATAATAAACTGATTAATTCTTGGTGTCGTGATCTCTTGTATCTATTCCAATGTAATGAAATAACCACCAAGTCTGGGCTACTAGGTTCGAGATTGTTACAGTAAAGTGGATCAAAATTGAAAATTAGTATTAGTAATGATAATATAATTTTTATATTTCTTAAAAAATTAATAAATATACAAGTGTGGGTGGAAATAATTCCCTTATCCCTTGATTGAATCCCCAAATAAACCTTTTTTATCCTAAACCATGGTAACATGATTTTAATTTTTTTACTATTCAATTTAACAAAAAAATAAGTGGAAAATATTTAATTATATTAATTATGATGATTGAAAATATGGAATCAATTTTACAATATTAATTTTTATATGTGGTTGGATTTAATTTTAATTAAGTGTATAAACTACAATTAAAACCATATTTATAAAAATGTATTTGCAAGCATTAAAGTAAATTTACTAGCATTACCTGACTTATAAAAACTCTAAAATGATTGATAAAGTATAAGATTGAATATATTATCAAAAAATTTCATTACAACTATTAATAATAATAAATTAATTTAATTTATTAAGATAAAAATAAATTGCGCATATAAAAATAGTTTTTAAAAAAATGTGTTTTAAGCCCAAGAAATTAACTTATACCCAAATTATGAATAATGAGGATTAATATGTATTTAATTATATATTTTATAATTAAAGAAGACTTAAATTAATTTAATATCTAATTATAAATATAATTATACTTTTACTTGAAAATAAATGTTTGTTTTAAAAAAATCGAAATTTTCACTATTCACTAAAAATAATTGTTTTTAGAAAAAACCAAAAAATTATCCATAAGAGAATATTGAAATACTGATTTCAAATATTATATTAATTTATTCAAATAAAATTTCTAAGAAATAATATAAATTAATTATAATGTTTACTTAAAAAAATGTGATAAAACCCATTTTTGAAGAAAACATATTTTTGAAGCATAAAATTTCTTTTCTAAAAATTAAGTACATATATGTTATAAATTAATCATTTAATTTTACTTATTCAAAATAAATTTACAAATTTTTCATAATTTGGTATTTACAATTCATACATACCAATTTAGTAGCTAGTTTATAATAGTTTACTATATCACAGTTCATATAGACTCGGGGTTTCATGTATGTCAAGCTATCAAACACATAAAATTCATGTAAAGAAAAAATATATTATAAAATCATGGGGTGTTACAAATAATATGTATCCCAGTTTAAATTTGATATTTCTATGTATTCTATATTTTATTAAATAGACATACACAAAAATTATACTATATATTCTCCCCTACACATGAGCGTGATCTATGTTAGAAATGTTTTAAGAAATACATGTGGCTTGATTCTTATTCAAAGTTGATATATTATGACATGAAAATATCATATTTTAGATCCAAATAAAAATTCCACTTTCATTCAATTTCCCTCATTGTCCTATAATTTTTACATTTACCTATTTAGAACATCAAGCGTTCAGATACTCTTGGAAACCCAAACACCACGGCTCAAATAATTCTTTCACCAACATTGAAAATACCTATGTCTATATCTTACTCAAGTTGGTTCAAAATACCTCATGTCGATTATTCTTATTGAAAATCCAAACCCCATGATTTGATACTTTATACTTGGTTCAAAACTTTCTTGAGTAAAAAAAAACCCAATTAGAAAATCCTCCCACTAACAAGTTATATATAAACTCCCACCAGATATTCTATATTGTGTCCAAATGACCTACATTTACCATAGAATCATATTGTTTTTGTTTTGAACAAATATATTTAAATGGGGTATTTTTTTTGAATTGAGAAATTCATTCCACAAAATTTACTAAAGAATCCATGACTTGGAGTTGACATGGAAACCAAGTTGAGTTTCAATAGAAAATAATCTCCCTATATAAAGAAGAACTGAATTGTATTTCCATGTGTTACATGATTTCTACCACACTAAGGGAGGTTTATTCCCTAAACATTTTCAAAGCCTGATGATGTTTTGGTGATATTATCATTATGGGAGTAGGATATGGATTTTTTCAATTATTGATGAAAAGGTTTTCAAACCATGAAACCTAATTTGAGGGTTTTTAGGAAATTTTTGGCCTTAGAAAACCCATACTATTTGGTAAACCAGATACATATTGGGGTATATCTTTCTATATTATTTGATTTTAATTATCAAAGATCAAAAATGGACTTATGAATCAAATTTTATGTCCATTTTATTTTTGGAGTTTTAAGTACAAAATGAGCTTGTGCTCAGGGTCACATTCCCAAGTCGTGTGTGCTCAGGACACCTTTACTCAGCTCCTTCACCTAAATTTTTCAAAGAGCTTATTCACCCATAAATTGTGTGTGCATTAGTCAATGAACCTCTATATTATAACAGTTATAATATATCAATCGAATTAGAGGGTATGAATAAAATTAATTAAATTATGAAACATATACAAAGTTCATAATCAATACAAATGTATTGATTAATTCTTAAGAAATAAGCACTCAATTTTTAGTAATGTCATTTCATTCTTAAAAGATAAATTTTCTTCAAAAATAGTCTTATATTTATCTTTTTGAGTGAATATTATAATTAATTTATATAAATTTTATATATTTTAATTGATAAAAATAATATCATTTTTTAAATTATCATATTAAAATTATTTTAGGGTGAAAATTTTGGATTTTTTTGAAAATATTGATTTTCTAGTGAATAGTGAAAAATACTAATTATTTCATTGAAAACTATGTTTTTGTTTCAAGAATTTAAAATTTTCAATTTTTTTAAAATGGTTTCAAAGTTAAATTAGTTGATTTACTATATTAATAATCGAATTAAGTTCATTGGAATCAATTTTAAGGTTGAAATTTTTATAAAAACATTTTTATACTAAGAAAGCATTTTTATAAAAAATTATTTTTCATTGTGTTTTAACTAAAATTAATTTCTACCACTTATAGAAATTAATAATTGAAAAAAGGATTCTATATTTTGAATTTGGTGATTTAAACATGGCAAATAGGTCCCTTCTATTTTTGGTCAATATAACAGTAACCATAGAAAATATTTATTACAACAATAAAGGTAAAATGAATTTATAAGGGTTAAAAATAATGTAATAAGGATTAAAATTCCTTAAACCACTTTAATTTATTTAATTTCATGAGTATATTTTGTACACACGAAATTAAAAATTTAAAACATTACAAGTTGTTTCCATGTAAGTAGATTTTGACATTTATAATATTTATGTAAATGATAAAGTAAAAAATATCACTTTCTTTTTTTTAATAACTATAACATTTCAATAGAGAGATAAAAAAATATTTATCTAAAATATAATTGAATTTTTTTTGTCATGGTAATTAGTTTTTAATTTTTAGAGATGAAATAACTTCCACAAATGCTTATGCAATGACAAAACAATTCTTGTGAAAGAAGAAAATAATTAGGTAAATGATTGAAAAAACTATAAAGGTAATATTATTTGGTTGGATTATAGTTTCACATTAATTTTAAAGGTAAATATAATATACTTTATACTTTAAAAGGTTAATATTTTAATTTCATTACTTTCATGTTGTTTTAAAAATCAAATAACATGAATATTTCTTAAAATGACATTGATTGTATTTTATATTAAATATATTTTATCCAACTATCTAAAGATCATAAAAATATATTAAGTGGAAAATTATGATGGTAAATATGAGTAAATTCCATCCGTTTTCCATTTATGAGACAATTTTTTTTACTTTATAAATAAAATTATAAACCTTTATCATTTTAAAACAAATCACCATTATAGTTAAGGTTAAAATCAGTTAATAAAAGGGGTTAAGCCAAAGTATTAGGTTTAAAATGACACATAAATGATCTAAATTTCATTGGATAATGATATCTATACCAGATACTCTTTTTCAGTGAATTAATGGATATATATAAGAATTATACAAGATAACAAAATTACTTATATTTAAATATTTTTTATAATTCCAAGTCTTTACTTTCCGTCCCTTATAAAAGAACACCCTTTATCTCTTTTAATTACACCACTTTGAGCCTTATATATTAACCAAAATCTAACCAATTATCTTATAAAATTACCTATACATTATTTATATGTTCTTATATTATTAAAAGACTATTGTAAGTGTCCTCCAGAAGGTATCTAAAGGTGACCTACAGAAGAAGAAGCAATATCCTTACCCGACCCATTTGAATTTATTTATTCTTCTCCATACTATATATATAGGGTATTAATTATTAAATGATAACTATAATACCCAAAATATAATGAAACGTATTTATGATTATAGAACCACAATTATCCACCATCTTTTCTATCAAATGGGAAGTGAAAGTATCACCCATGCAAATGTGTGGACTACTGCGACCATGTAGCGATACAATTAATTTTTAATCACAATATTTAATGGATGGTTATTATAAAAAATTTAATGTTTATATATGATATTTATGATGAGATTATTATTATTTTAGTTATAATATCATAACTTCTATATTAAATTCCCATCTGTTGGAAAATGATAACATCACTAGTGCATATGTGTGGACTACCATCTCTACCAAGCGGTGTGATTCGTTTTCATTTCCTCTTTACATGGATGGTAAAAAGGATAGGTTTAATTAATATATAACATATATATAATTTATTAATTATTCTATAAATGTAAATTATTATTTACCTTTTTTTCATTCCATCCATTTAAAAATGAAAACAACATTTACGCATACGTATGACCTACTGTGTCCATGAATGGTGTAATTAATTTTTATATCACTATACTTTTTTGACTAATATAAATACATATAAAATTAATTTATATTATATATATAATTATTAATATTATGTATATGATTGAACCCTGATCAAAGTATATATATGTGAATTACCGAACCACAATTATCTTGAAAAATGAAACAATTAACATTGAGAAACAATTATTTTAAAAAGTAATTGTTAATAAATTGGTGTTTAAATTTTATAAGTGAATAAAATATGATATTATAAATATTTAAATAAAATGTTTTATAAGTTTAGAAATGTTTTATTTATTATACATAAGGATTTAGTTCTTTTTAAGTAGGTCAAACTTGAGGTATGTGTTTCTTGTCTCATTTTTATTTCTCTAAGATATATGCCATTTTCACCTATAGTTTCTTTATGTGGTGTATATATTATACACGAAAAACTTTTATGATTATTAAATTGAAAATTATTCACATTTTCATATCCATATAAGGTTGTATTTTTCATGAAGTTTTTATTCAAAAGTAACCAAAGTGGTCAGGGTTTTAGGCTACAATCTCATTGTCTATTGGTATTGTCTATAATTAAGTTTTAGATGATAAATTTTCATGTTATACCCATATAGATTAAAATTATTTTTTTATACATTGGTTATTTATATAAATTACATGTTTTACTTTCATTTTACTCTCTCTAATTATTCCATATAATGAAAGAATATTTATAAGGAAAGATGAATTTATTTCTCACTTCATTAAAAAAATTCTTTTTTCATCCAAATGTATGTTTTTAGAAAGGTTTTGGAGAATTAATTATTTTACTATGATTTTTTAAATTTATTTTTACAACTGTTTTAATTTTTACAAAATGGTTTAAAATGAATATTCTTGTAATTTTCTGAATGGGGTAGTTTTTACTTTTTACCAAAAATATTATAGAAATATTTTTTTAACATTCATGGAATAAACAAGATTTCCCACTTTCAAAATCAAAAAATGCTTTAAATATTTATTTATATGTTTTATAGGTTATTTTAAAATAATTTTTTCCATAATAGTTAAACTTTCTTTCGATCTTAGAAAATTTATTACAAAGTGAAAATGGTATTTTACTCAATAAATAGTCTAATGATCTTTTGAAAGATTTTTTACTCAATGATAATATCCTTTAATTATAGTAATTCCTTATTCAGTGTATGATCCAATGATACTATTCAATTTCATTCTTTAGAATGATTTTATTGATGATGATTTTAGAATGATTTTACAAAACCTGTTTCTTTTTAAGGGTTTAATTAAGTTACGATGAAACCTTTATGAAACCCATTTATTTTCCATGGGTTATGATATAATGAAATAATGAAATGTTTATAAAACCCATTTATTATCCATGGGTTATTCTGTGATGCATATTTTATAATTTTATGGAAAAAATATGTATACTTATTATTATGTTATGGGTGGGATTGGAATTATAAATCCCTTAAATTCATTTGGTAAATATAGATATATTTTTGTAAAATGAAGACTAGAATGGTGAGTGAAACCCAGTTTCATAAGTGTCTCTATCCACTAGGATAGTCTTGTGGGTTAACCTTGACTAAATATGTGGTGTAATGGGAAGTGAACCCAATCCACTATTATATTTTGGGAAATGATCCTTGATTGAGGAAATGATTTTATATTCTTATGTGTATTCCACACACTTATATCTTATGGTAATTTTATTCTTTTATGGCTCACATTATTTGATTTATTTTTTGATACATGTCTTATGAAATTCCAAGATATAATCCATGAATCATTATTATGATATATGATATACAATCTATGGTTTTAAAACTCAAATCTCAAATCCATATACACTTATATTTGTATTATTCGTAAGTGATCATTGATAAATTCCATATTTACCCTTACTAATAACTAATATCATAATTTTTTATGTTTCCTTTCCATAGGTTATATTGATGGGTTTTAAGTAGGGTAGGTTTAAGAAGAGTACTCAATTTTAATATCTTTGTGGGAAATATTTAATATATTTCATGAAATAAGAATATTTTATAACCAGTCTCCAAATAAACCAAAACTATATTTTTATGGTGATTATTTTTATTTTATGTAATCAATATTCATGTAAAAATATTTAATATTTATTTATGAATGTTTTTGGTTACTACAGTTGGAATTAGAGTTGGTTTTAGTCAATATTTGGAAGTTATGATTAGATATATTTAGTAAAAACCCTTGGGAAAATCCTAATAGTTGGATAAGATCGTATTTTTTTGTTAAGATATAGATTATGTGGTTTTATTAGAAATGCATCCCTGTATAGATACTTGAAGTTGATTTGGTTTTGGTATAGATGAATCTTAACTAAATCACCCTATGAAAATAGCTGGTCAAGTATATCTCAACCAGTAATCTAGATCATGGTTAATTATCCCTTACTATAAACCTAGTTTGACACTCATTGGGAATATTCTTCGGTTACATCATATTTTCCATATGAACCATTATAAAGGATTGGAATAAATGATAACTAAAAATAACAATGGTTAATCCTAAGATTTCATAGATTGAAAATTAGGTGTCATGATTTTGACATACTATGAATGATTTTTTATGATTATATGATTCCCCACTATGAATATTTTTTGTTAGACTATACCTTTAGGTATTATTCAATGGTTGGAACCATAAGAAATCACGATAACACAAAATGTGACGGACAATGGAATAATTTTCCTCATGGGAAACCAAATTAAATGGTAGATAGAAGGTGAAACCATATGATTATTCTTAAATGTTTATCTCATTATATGATTTACAATATCACATTGGGTGAAGAAAAATGAAAATTTAGATGCAGGTAAATGATGTTCATCCTAAGGTACCATTTATATTTCCATGTATTATGTGTGGATAATATGGTCATTATCCAATCTAATTACCCAATCCAAGGGTTAAATCTCAGAACAAGAAAGTAAATATGTAATGCCCTTTGTTGAAGTAAAATTATTGAAATGTTTATTATCGGGATTCAAGAATTCGGTTGTAGAATTTTTATATCAATGATATTTTGGATATAAGAATCATGAAAAATCTAAGGATTGTTTAATAATAGTTTTTCTTTATGGATTTGAAAAGATATGTTGAATGGTAACAATAAGCAAGAAAAGTGATTTAATGGTAATGTGATAATTTTTATTTGGGATAAATATATGATTAAAATTGATGAAGTAAATGAGATAGTATTGATAACCCTAAATTGGCAGGTTATTTGATGATAAAGTGATGGAGGTCATCTTTGTTGGTGTTTATTGCATTTATTGGATTTATAAAATATATTCAATAGTCAGTGGTTTTATTTGAGGAATAAGGATTGTGATAATTTTTGGAAGAATATATGGGGTTAACATAATAGTTATGGATACCTATAGTGGGTTATAATTTTATTTTTTTATCATAATTTAAATATCATAGATACCCCTTTTATGGATTTAAGTAATGGGATTTTCTGGTGATTTAAGACTTTTACTAGGTTTCAGGATGAATAATGTATTGTGGTTTAAATAAACCTTTGGTTTAGTTTATGATTTTAAGTAAAGTTATGTTTGGTCTATTGGATAGTGGGATATAGATAATCATGATGGTTGAAATGTGATTCATTAAAAAGTTCATATTTTCAAATATATTTATGGTCAAGCTAAGGATTATATTTTCTGTTTGTATCTAAATATGATTAATGATATTTTGGTGAATTTGAATACATTATAAGATTATATACATGACTTGACATGGTTATTAATGATATTTTGGGAGGAGTTTCGTTGGGTTGAGGGAAATTTAACCCTTAGGTTCAACATGAATTATTATTTTGGAAAAAAGAAATATCATTTTTGGGGATGCAAGATGAAAGGTATGATACAACATTTAAGGATAAAATATTATTTAATATTTAGGATATTGAAGTTAAATAGGACGTAGGGTTATTTATTTATTTAGGAAATTATCTAATTTAAACACTTTGTGTTATTTGTGGAAATTTAGAAATAAAATATATTATTTATCAATATAAAGGTTTTTAAATTTTTGATATTATCATACCTAGTGCTACCCATTTAGTTATGGTAAATTTAAAAATTTAAGAGGAATATATTGTTACCCCTTTATGGAATATAGAATTTATTATAAGTTTATTCTATTGATTCAAGCATAAAAAATTCATCTTGAATGCTCATCATTTAGAGAAAAATATGAGATTGTGGTAGAAATTAATTAAAGTATGAAATTATTATTTTCCAGTAAGTATATTTTCTTATGTTTTTAGGGTAGATGGCTAAGTAAAAACTTGACTCTAGGAAAATAAACTTGAATTTTTTTTCCAAATACCTTCTATTATGGTGAAGTAATGTACTTTTTCGCACCTTATTGATTTATGGTTTTATAGTCATTAACTTTTTCATGATAATTTATTTTCTTGTGGTCAATGTTCTATATCACTCTCTATAATTATTCAAAAATTATTATTTTTCTTTATGTATATATTTTTACATCCCACTAATATTTTATTTTTTGGAAACCAAGTTATATGTTATTCTGGTTGACCTCTAAATTCCCATTTTATTTCTTTCAAGATGAATTTTTTTTAACCCTGTTTATGATGTGGGTTTCAATTTTTTTTTTAAAATCATAATTGAATAATGGGAATTTTTTTAAAAATGTTAGGATGAAATTTACTCAGGGGGATATGAAACCCTGAGAGTTTAAAGTAGAACCATGTTCTATAGCATATACAACAAGCAACACCGAGCTTAAATGAACCAAAATGTTTTATTTTATTTTATGATTGTTATGACCTAACCAATGAATTTTTACGTATGAATATAAGTAAAATAATTATCAAATATATATAAAGTTACAAATCAATTAAAATTTAATAATAAATTCTTAGGAAATAATCACTCAATTTTTGGTAGTCATTTTTTTCTTCAAACATACATTTTCCCCACAAATGATTTATTGAGAGAAGATTATAATTATTTAAAAACCACTTATAAAATTTATTTTATTAAAATAATATAATCTTTTTAAATAAAAGTATCTAAAATATATCAAGGTAAAATTAAGGGATTTTTTTCTGAAAAAATTAATATTTTAGTGAATATGGAAAAATTTTGATTTTTTTATTGAAAACTACATTTTTTAAGTATTTTAAAAAGTTATATTTTTTTAAAGTTATTTTAGATTAAAATTAGTTATATTATATTATAAATAATAAAATTAATTTCATTTTAATTAAATTTATACTTGAATTTGGTATAAAAACATTCAAATACTTAAAATATTTTTTTTTGAAAACCTATTTTTCGTTGTGATTTACATATTTATTTTAAATAAATTTCTTCCACTTATTAAATTTGAATCTTGAAAAATGGATTCCATATTTTTAATCCTAAGTTCAAGATTTTGAAAATAGGCCCCTTTTAGTTTTGGATAAAATGAATAGTAACCATAGTAAATTTTTGATACCATAATAAATGTACAATGGGTTAATTAAAGTTAAAAAATGTGATATGGTTACATATTCATTAAAAAAATTACCTTTATTTCATTATATGAATCTATTTCATCCATAGTCATCCAAAAGTTGAAAATATGACCTTTTTCATGAAAAATTTACTTTGACTATTATAATATTTATGTGAAAGATAAATTAAAAAATATCACTTTCTCGTTTTTAATTTCTCTAAAATACTATGTTAGAGATAAAAATAACTAATATTTGGTTCTAAATGGAAATATGTATTTTTAATGAGTTTTTTTTATCATGGTAATTTATTTTTAATTTCTAATGATGAAATAATTACATCAAATCTTTTTGCAACACCGATACCATGCCTGTGAAGGTAGTTAAAAATAAATTAAATGGTTTTAAAAACTCTAAAAGTAATTCTATTCAAGAGAGTTAAAGTGTACCATTAATTTTGAATATAAATATTATATATTAGATATTTTTAAAAGTTTTATATTTGAATTACATTGTTTTTATGTTGTTTTCAAAGTCAAATTATGTGAATAGTTAATCAATGAAATTAATTGTTTTTATATTAAATATATTTTATTAAATAATTTATGTAACACCCTAATATTTTTTGGTATCTCTCTTTTTAAAATTTTATTTCCTCGATAGCTTACATTACACAGAATAACAAGCTTAAAAATATATTAAATATTATTATTTTTACCTAGCTATTGTAATTGATGGAATTAAACGGATTAATTAAATTTTGAAAATATAGTTTAAACATGTTTATAATATAAATTTACTGCAATAAATCAATTATAAATTAAAATAAAAACCAATTGAACATAAAGTAAGTGTTTTTAAAAAACAATATTTAGGACCAAAATGGAATTTTATCTTAAACTAGTCACCATTATTAAATGATTTTAATGAAATTTATATATTAAATCAAATATTTTTAAATTCAATCAATATGTTTTATAGGATTGAGATAAGAATAAATCTAGTTTTAATCATAAAAAAAGATATATTTTCTAAAAGGCGATTTTAGCACCTTTTAATGGTACACATTATTAAAAACATAATTTTAACACTTTTATAAATTATATTGAACAAAATAAAATTCATTTTTAAAAGTGGAATGCTAGAATTATCTTAGGGTGAAGATTTGGTATTTTTCTAAAAATATTTATTTTTTAGTGGATTGTGAAACATCCCGATTTTTATAAAACTATAATTTTCATTATACCAGTAGTATACTTATGATTTGAAGAGTAACATAAACTATGAAAGTGTAAATAAAATTTGGGTATCTTCTAAATGAAAAAATGATATATTTATATCATGTAAAAGTAAACAAATGTTTTAAAAATTATAAATTAAGTGTTGGTATTTTTGCAAAGGATAAAGTTTTTTTTACAATTTTATAATTAACATAATAATGTAGAATCAAATTATTTTAAAAAAATAGGCTCATAAATTACTATTTTTATTTCTTATGGTTATAATATACTTTTATGATACCTTAATTAAAATTTCAAAGCACCATAAAATTAGTTATAATATTAATTTTTTTTTCGAATAAATGATTATTTTATTTAAAAATTAAATTTATTATATTTAGAAAATTAATTACCTATAATTGAGTCCATTTTTGAATTATACACATAAAAAAATTGTTATGGTGATTTTTTGATATTTTTCTAAAATTATTGAATTTTTGGTGAATAGTGAAATATGCTTATTTAGGGTATTTAACATTATAAGTGGATAAATGAATTATTGAGTCATGGATAATGTATGGATGTGGTAGGAACCCATTTTTTATAAATCACATGAAAATGAATATATATTTTGTCACAAGATTCAACACTATTCATAGTAGTGAACCAAAATGATAAATGAATGAATAAAATAATCAAATAAACGCCACTATCATCCTTGATAAATACGACCCCTTACCACTCCTTATCCTCACACCTCAAAAGCCTTAAATATTTCTTATATTCTGACCATTTTCTATACCAAACACTTCCCCCACATTCTGTTATTTTTAGTCTCACCGAAAGACCTTTTCCAAGTCCCTTAAGGATGATCTCAAAGAGGCGACACTTAAGAGGTAAAACCTTCTCTCCCCCCTCTCTCTCTCCCTCTTTCATTATATTTTCTTTTTTATTTTTCCCTCACATACCATATAAAAAGTGACATGATAAATCCAATATCTTTTATATACTATAAGGTTATTATGTTAATGGTATAACAACCATCAATTATCTTCTCTTCCAGTTTTTATTCTAAAAATGAAATCATCATCCTCGAGGTGCCAATTTACTGCCTTCACAGATGACAAGTTTTTTTTATATTCTTTATTAAATACAGATGATAAAACAATATTTATAGTTGAAACATAATTTAATATATGTAATAAAACTTACTTAAGGTTCTATAACTATCATATATACATAATGTTAATTTATAAGACAAAACTAGTTCGTGTTGATCAATAAAATGCCAAAATAGTATAAAAGGTTATCATTAATGCTTTATCTAATGAATAACACTCATATATTAAAAAATGATATATAATACCATTAAATAACTTATAATTTCATTAATAACATATAATATCAATTCTGCAAAACCATTTCCATTTTACAAGATCTTTCATACATGTATACAAGTGAACCAATCATGAAAACCAAGGAAAAAACACCCCCAAATGACCAAATTGAATCTTAAAACTCACCAAAAGACCAAAAATGAACATATTAAAATTATAATAAATAAAATTCATGTTTAATAGATTATAAATTAATTTAAATTAATCTAATTAAATAATCCAAAACATTAAGTACAAGTGAAAAACACTTTTCGATATAAGGTAAGGGTTTTCTCGTCTCACTTGCATTTCTGTGAGTCATGCCTTATTCACTACAATTTCTAATGTGTGGAGAATTTATATTATAATTTTATGTTTCATATAATTAATATATTTATATTCATGGTATTAAATGTTTCATTTAACGTTCATTTTTTTTACCGAGAATAAAGTTTGACAGTTTTCAATGTGGTGAGGGATTCTACACGAATCTCCATTTCCCCTTTTGGTTATGATTTATCTCTATTTAACTTAGTTAAATTCTTATTTATTATTATAAAATTATTATAAATCATGTTTATATGTTCCAAATTCATTTATTTATATCCTTTTGTATTTATTTTATGGGGAAATTTATTTTTTATATGGTTTACTTTTTCAATTCCTCCCGATAAGAAAGCCTGATTAAAGGGAACATAACAATTTATCACCCATTTTCCAGTAAAATCCATAATATGTTTTAAGAAACCAATATTTTTATAAATTAACACTTTTTATATAGAGAAAATATATTTTCTGTTTTCTGTTTTTATGTAAACAATTAAAACATTGTCCACTTCAAAGGGTCTTTTATATTTTCCATTTAACCGCACTGATGTGGCCCATTTCTAATGTTTCTTAAAAATAGTTTATACATGTTTTCAATTTATTTGGACATAATTTAAACCTAAAACATAATTTATTTTTTCTTACCTTTTCCTTTTTTGGATATACATGTTTAAAATCTCATACTAGGATAAATACATATTTTTTTCCAAAAAAGAACTCTTCTTTCCGAATGTAAAAGGGGTATTTCTCTCAATAATTTCCCAATTATTTTATTAGAGTATTTTTATATAATTAAAAATCCTCTTTTTAATATTATTTTTTATTTAAATTAATATATTATGTTACCATTTACAAAGTTTTATTGAATGGTTTATGATTATATTTACTAATAATATACTATCTTGATACCATTATCAATATTACCCTGGATTGTTTATTATTATATTTATTATTTAGGGAAATTATTTAAATTTTATATAATAGTTTCAATATGAATGTATATGTTCATAATGTTTCACACCACTCATATTAGGAATGAATTGGAATTGAAAAGTGACGGGTGGGGCCCACGATAGCCCCTAGATACATTGGTAGGTATCATGGGACAAACTAGAGAGGGTTTTTACCCATTTATGTATGGTGGATTGGCTTAAGCCTTGATAGAATATTTATGACGTTAGGTATGATGAATTACTTCAATATGATATTAGTTATTGATAATCAATGTGATTATTCATCAAGTATGAAATCCGTCGTTTAGTTTCATTCTCGTTTGATTATTTATATAGTATTAATTAGTTATCTTTTATTCCCGCCATATTATGCACAAGATTATGTTTCAATGTCATGTGTTTTTTAGTTATTTACATTGCCTTATGTTTTTTTATGTTATCTCCACTATATTTCTTGTGATTACTGATAATCTGAGATCACCTCTTTCTTATGTTTTATTTTCCCCCAAGATGCAAAGATGTATATTATGAATTAATTATATGGATAATATATGAGTTTATGGATGTTTCCAATGGAGTTTTTATGTTTTTTTCTTTCAAATTGTAATGTAACAATTATATTTGTATCTATTTTTCCAAAACTACTAATCTTCTCAGTCCTTTGGAAGGAGACGTCCTTTTTTACTATACTATTGTAATATCTTAATGCACTGGCTCTAGAATACTAGGGTCAAGGTTTTTATTATTTTCTATTAGGTATATTTTAGTATAAACCTTGGAAAAAATATTTATAAAACATTGATTTGGAAACATAACCCTAAGATATACATTAAGGGTAAGCATAAAAAAAACATCATATTATTTTTGTAAGGTTTAGACTATGTGAATCTTCTAATAAATACATTAATTTATAGATACTACAAGTAGACTTGGTTCTAGCACTGATATACATATGGGTGAAAACATCTACAAGGTGAGTCAGGCATGACTAGCATAACCTGGTACATGAAAATAGACCTTACTACAGACATAGTATGAAACTCCTGAAAGATGTGCTCACATTTTCATTACAAACCATTATGAAGGATTTGAAAGAAAATATATCCCCAAAGAAACTACTTTTAATATTACAAGATTATATATGAATAAAATTTCAATTTATGTTAAGTTTTTTTCTCATTCTAGATTATGAATTATGATTCCAGAGACAATCTAGTGTATTCTATTATTTAAAAATGTCTTATAGTGGAAGGAATGGAAATCATATCATTGTATGTATTTCATATAGGTGTTTTCTTAATATTCATGATAAGGATGTTGGAGATGGAGCTACAACTAGATATGACCAACTTATAAATATATTTAGACAATTGATTCATTTTATCAGAAATACCCTAACCCCTATGAATAATCATGATCCACAATTTGGTGTAATAATTTTAGACCACTTCCTGAGATAATACCCTCCTTCATTCAATGAGACTAAAAACCTATTTTTAATTGAGCAATGGATAAGTTCCCTATAAAAGTTATTTCTTTCTTTGGAAATTAATGAAAGGGAGAATGTTATCATTGTAGTTTATCATGTCTCTTGAGATACAAATCAATGGTGGTCATTAATTCCAAACACAAAGGAGATGGAAGAAACTAAAAACATTGAATGAAAGGATTTTAAAAAAAAATTCATGGAAAAATATTTACCTAATGAACAACGAGTGGATATGAAGAGTAAATTTTTGAGTTTAAGGAAAAAAAGGAAGATAATGTTTCCAAATATGAATCCAAATTTACAATATTATGAATGCATGATATAAACAATATACGTAATCCAATGTGTAATATTGAACATTTCTTTGATGGGTTAATGCAATTCCTCCAAAAGTAATTGGTCTCCCTAACTTTCTTATCACATGAAGACATAGTCACATGTTATATCAAGATAGAGAAACAATTCTCTGATTCATATGAATTTAATGTAAATAAAGAGAAGAGAATGGTGTAGAAAGCTATGGATAAAGGGGAAGAAGGATTTTCCCACATGTGACAATTGGGTAAACAACCACCCTGGTACTCACTTAGAGGGAATGTGAGTCTATTACAGGTGTGTATAGGAAGGTCATCAGTCTTGTGATTGTAAAGTAATGAATGAATTTTTAAATTTTCAATGTTTCAAATTTGAGAATACAGGGAACTACAAAAATGAATTTCCCATGCATCAAGGAAATATAGATCAGTGGAATCAAATGGATGAAGGCCAACTTTATGTTGTTAGTATAGTTGAAGTGGAATAATTAATGAATTTTTGTTTTTAGATTCAATAATTATGTTATTTTATTCTCATTTTAAAAATAATGAGACATATAAGGATTGTACTACAATAATTATTCTTTAATTAATTTTAAACATGTATGTTTTCATTAAGGTTTAAAGGTGATAAATTTATTCATATATTTCTTTTGTGAAAATATAAGATACATTATTTGGGGAATATTTTAGTATTTGATTTTAGATATAAATATTTTGGATGGATCTTAAATTTAACTACTTATGGAATGGATTATGGATATTATTGATTATGATTAAATTATGATTTATCATATTGGATAAACTATGCTAACCGTATTGATTTCTATAAAAATTTAAAGGCTAAAGGAATGACTTTTGGATCTTATGATTCAAAAAAGTGCTTCAGGGATAAAAATTTGAATTAAATATCCATATCCATATTTAAGAAATGAAGTGGAGATAGATAGAAGCACAACTAAAGGATGAGATTATGTCTTGGAAAGGATTTGGCTAAGTTTATTTTCTCAAGTGATTTTCTGGATAGTAAAAGAAAAACTGAACTCTAAAAAAAGGATTTTAGGAAAAAACAACATCCATTTACTTACCCTTATGAGAAATCAATGGTCTTTTAACTGTTCACAAATATAAGATTTTGTGATGGAGTAATTTATAACGTCCATTTTGTGTACCTCTCTCTATCTTAACATGTTAGTCATATTTCTCTTCCATGTCAATATTTTCATGAATGTTCTTCTATATTATAATCTCAGTTTCATTGAGACCTTCAAATTTCTCTTTCCTTATTTTTAAGAGAATAATTTAAAAACCCTTTTTATGATGCAGGAATTAAAAAAGGAATTTTTTAATATCAACCTTTAAATTTTGATGTAAAATTTTAAAATTTTAGTTTGAAATTTATTAAAGCATTGGAAAATGTAACACCCCAATATTTTATGGTATAACACTTTTAAAAATTTAACCTCTTCAATAGCTTATATTATAGAAAACACCAAGATTAAACAAATGATTAAATAATATTATTTTGACCTAGCCATTGGAATGTAAGTAATACAAGGCATTAATTAAATTAGGAAAATATAGTTTACACATGTTTATAAAATGAATTCATTGGTAACCAATTAATTATAAATTAAAACAAAATCCAATTGAACATAAAAGATCTATTTTTATAAAAAAATTATCTATGACCATAATGGAATATTATCTAAAATTAATCCTTATTAGTGATATATATTAATGAAATTTATTTATTTAGTCTAATTTTTCAAAATTCAATCAATATGTTTAATAAGATTAATATAAGCATAAATCCAATTTTAAGCATAAAAACATATATTTTCTAAAAGGAAACTTTAAC
Source organism: Viscum album (assembly GCA_963277665.1). NCBI lineage: Eukaryota > Viridiplantae > Streptophyta > Magnoliopsida > Santalales > Viscaceae > Viscum > Viscum album. The sequence continues at coordinate 905,302,608 of OY728151.1, forward strand.
ATCGTTTAGTGGTGCACATGTTTAAAATACAAAATTTTGAAAATTTTATAAATTATTTTGAATAAAATAAACTTAATTTTTATAATAGGAGTGTTATAATTATATTAGGGTTAAATTTTGGTATTTTTCAAAAAATATTTATTTTCCAATTAATAGTGAAACATCACAATTTTTATAAAACTATCATTTTCATAATATTAATGGTTTATTTATGATTTGAATAGTAACCAAAAATATGAATGTGTAAATAAATTTTTTTATCTTATAAATGAAAATATGATATATTTATATAATGGAATAAGTAAACAAATGTATTAAAAATAGTAAATTAATTGTTGATATTTCTGTAAAGAGTTAATGTTTATTTACAATTTAATAGTAAATATAATGATTTAGAAGAAAATTATTTTCAAAAAATTGATTAATAAATTAATATTTTCTTTATTATGATTGTAAGATAATTTTAGGATGCCATAATTAAAATTTCAAAGTGCCATAAAATCAATTATAATTTTAAAATCATTAATTTTTGAATAAATGATGATTTTATTTAAAAATTATAATATTCATATTTATAATTTTTTTATAAAATGGAGTCAATTTTTTAATTCTAAACATCAAAAAATGGTTAGTGTGAATTTTTAGTGAATAATGAAATACAATAATTTATAGTATTTAACATTATAAGTAAAAAATGAATTATTGAGTCATTGATGATGTATAGTTGAGGTAAGAACCCATTGGTGCAAACTAACATGAACTAATTACATTATTTAGTCACAATAATCAACACTATTAATAGTCTTTATCCAAAATAATAAACAGATGAATAAAATAATCAAAAACCCCCTTTCTTTCACTATAAATGCCACCCCTCACCACCCCTTCTTTTAACACCTAAAAATCCCGGAATATTGCTTATTTTATGGCCGTTTACTCTCTTAAACCTATCCCCAAGGTTCTAGTTGTGATGGTCTCACTAAAAGACTATTTCCAAGTCCCATATAGTGGGTCTCAAGGTGGCGACACTCAATGGGAAAAAACCTTTTCTCTCCATCTCTTTCAATTTCTTTTCTTTTCTTATCCATTCCCCACCTCCCCCTTAAAAAGTGAAATGATAACTCCAATATTGTTTATATATGGTAATATTATTATTTTAATGGTATGTCAACCATCAATTCTCTTCTCTTTCCATATTTATTCTAAAAATGAAAACACTGTCCGTGAGGTGCAGATTTATCGCCTTCGTGGATGACAAGTTTTTGTTTTTCAATTCTACCTTCAAGGATGGTCATAAAAAAATATTTATGGTTAAAAAATATTAAATATATGAAATGAAACTCACTTAATGTTCTCTAACTATTATATATACATAAAATTAATTCATAAGAAAAAACTAGTTCGTGATGATGGATAAAATGCCAAAATAATCTAAACAGTTATCATTAACGCTTTATCTAATAAATCATAATCATATATGAAATAAATTAGGAATAAGACCATTAAATTTTATATAAGTTTGTTAATAACATATAATTTCAATTATGGTTAACTATTAACATTTTACATGATCTTTCATATATGTATACAAGTGAACTAATCATGAAACCCAAGGAAACAAACACCCCCAAACGACAATATTGAATCTTATAACTCATCAAAAAGGCCATAAATGAACATAATAAAATTATAATAAATAAAAAACATGTTTAATAATTTCTGAATTAAATTATTAATTAATATAATTTCATTAACCAGGAAATTAAGTACAAGTGCATAATACTTTTGGACATAAGGTAAGGGTTTTCTCATCTCACTTTCATTTTTGAGAGATGTGCCTTATTCAACAATATTTTTCCTGTGCGGTGTATGTATACCAAACTTTGATGTTTATTATAAATAATATATATATCTTAATGTTATTCAATATTTCATTTAATTTTCATTTATTTTAATGGGAATATAGTTTTACTATTTTTAAAGTGGTAATGGATTCTACCCAAACCGCAATTTTCACATATGGTTATGCTTTCTCTCTATTTATCCCAATGTAATTATTATATATTTTTATATAATTATTATAAATTCTGTTTATTTGTTCAAAAATCATGTATCCAAACCAGTTCATCCATCTTTAATGAAGAAATTCAAGTTTTATATGGTTTTCCTTTCAATTCCTCTAGATAAGAAAACACGATTAAAGAGAACTTCCCAATTTCTCACCCATTTTTAATTACACTACATGATATGTTTTAAGACACCAATTTTTTTATAAAATCACTATTTTTATCATTAAAAACATTTTTATCACTTTTCTAATTTTATGTAAACAATTTATCCTTTGTCCACTTCAAAGACTCTTTTATATTTTACCTTAATCCGCACTAAAGTGGCCCATTTCTAAATATTATTAAATTTTCTTTACATGTTTTTACTTATGTTGGACATCATTTATGACTCAAACATAATTTACGTTTACTTACCTTTTTTTTGGATATAAATGTTTAGAACTTGATATTATGAGAAATATAAATGATTTTCCAAAATAACTCTTCATTCTAAAAGTAGAAGTTGTATTTATCTCAATAATTCCTCAATGATTTTATTATATTATTTTCATCTAATTCATCATGCTATTTTTAATGTTATTATTTATTGAAATTGATCTATTATGTTACCGTCTACCATATTTTACCAATTTTTTTATGATTATTTTGACTGGGGGCATACTATCTTGATACCATTAAATATATTACTCTTGATAGTTTATGATTATTTTTTATTATTGGGGTGATTATTAAAATTTAATATTATAGTTTCAATATTAATTCATATGTCAATTATGTTTCACGCGTTTCATATGAGTGATAAATTTGAATTAGTAAGTGATGGGTGGGGCCTACTATAGCCCCTCGATGCATTGGTAGGTATCATGAGAAAAACTAGATAGGGTTTTTACCCCTTTATGTATGGTGTATTGGATGAAGACTTGATAGTATGTTTATGATGTCCGAAATTATTCTTACCTCATTATGATATTATTAATTGATAATTCATGTAATTATTAAAGTAGTATATTATCCACAGTTATGTTTCTCTATCATATGATTATTTACATTGGCACTAATTAATAAGGATATATTCCTGCTATATTATGCTCAATATTATGTTTCAGTGGAATATGTTTTTAGTTATCAAGCTTTCCTTATGTTTATTTACGATAGATTACATTATATTTCTTACCCTTATTGGGAATCTAAGCTCACACCTTTCTTATGTTTTATTTTCCCCTAGGATATGAAAATGAATATTTTGATTGAATTACAGAGACAGTCTAGGAGTTTTTGGATGTTTCTAATGGTGTTAATATGTTTTTTTCCCTCAAAATTTTAATGTAACATTTATTTTTTGTATATGGCTCTCCAAAACTAATAAAATAATTGGCCCTTGGTGAGGAAACCTTTTTATTTACAGCACCAAAGTAATAAAGTGAGGTACTTTCTCCGGGATGCTGGGGTCAGGGACTTTACAAATTAAAGATCATAAAAATATTTAAATAGAATTATTATGATGATAAATGGTCATAAATTTGATCCCTTGGATAATTATGATTTAATTTTTAAATTATAAGTATATTTAAGACCCTTTCATATTTAAATTTTTTTAAGAGAGTTACGATTAAAATTGGTTAGGTAAGGGGATAAACATTAAAATATTAGGTTCATAATAATACCAAGACCAATCAAAATTTATTTTGATGATTATATTTTTACCATATTATATTTTCATCAAATTTATGTATATTTAAAATAATTATACATGAGAAATAAATTAATTATATTTAAATCTTTTAGGTAGTTCAATGTGTGTCATTTCCCTCCCTTATAAAAGTATAATTTTTATCTCTTTTATTTATACCACTGTGATCCATATAGATTAACCAAACTCTATGAAATTATCTTATAAACATCACTATACATTAATTATAGATTCTTGTATTCTTAAAAACCCATTCAAAGGATCTTTCATAAGGGATTGGAAGGAGACCCAGTGAAGAAGATGTAATCTTCCTACCCAAACCATTTAAATATATTTATTCTTATATCTCCTATTAATCTATTGTATTAATTATAAAATAAAAATATATGTATCATTAATATACTAAAACATTATTATAATTATTTAACCACCGTTATTCACCTTTTTTAATCAAATAGGAAGTGAATGTATCCTTCTTATGTATGTGTGGACTATTGTCTCCGCATAGTGATACAATTCATTTTCCATTACTATATTTAATGTATGATTATTATTTAGGGTTTAATTTTTAAATGTTATATTTTTGATATAAATTCCACTTTATAATTATAATATAAAATCTCTATTATTACATTTACATCCATTGGAAAATAATAATGTCGCTCATAAAAAGGATATACTTAATGAATATATATAATATAATAAATATTTTTATAGGTGAATTATTATTTTAAATTCTTTATTCCCTTCCATTAAAAAGTGAAAAAAAATTTCATTCCATCTCTATGAATGGTGTAATTCATTTTTCTCTCCCTATACTTTATGAGTGAATATAAATATATATAAAATGAATATAAATTATATTTATATCATGATTAAAATTACTTATATTATGAAACCATAAACAATTTACAATGATTGGAAATACAAAACCTAAATTCTCTTGAAAAATGAAACAATTAACATCTGAAAATGATGATTTTAGTAAGTAATTGACAATAAATGGGTTTTGAATTGTCATTAGGGGATAAAATATGATATTATAAGTATTTAATTAAATGTTTCATAGAAGTATAATAAATTTAAATTTGTTATATTGGATGATAAAATACGTTTGAAGCTTGTTGAACTTGATGCAAGAGTTTATCATCTCACTTTTATTTCTAACACATATACCATATTCATGACTAGTTTCCTTTGTGTGGTGTTTATATTTCCCATGAATGAATTTTATGATTCTTATTATTAAAATTTTAGGGATATAAATATCCATAAAAATTTATATCTTTCATGATGTATTTATTTGGAAGTTACCAAAGTGGTGAGAGTTTTATGTTAAAATTTTATTATTTATCAGGATTATTTGTGATAAATATTCTAATGATGAAATTTCATGATCTATGTCTCAAGAATCACATGAAATTTATTATTATGTGGTTATTTCTAGAAATTACATGTTTTCCTTCCATTTTACTCTGATTAAGTATCACTAATAAAAGAATTACCTATAACAACAGTTTGGAACCGTTGGTATAGGTCCCCAAACCGCTGGTATCGCCTATACCAATGGTTTGGGAAGCTGTTGGGTAATTTGGCATGGGGAAAGACCCGTCCCAACGGTTTGGAGAAACCTATCAGGAAAGAACTATCCGAATAGTTTTCAAACCATTGGGATATATATATATATATATATATAAGTTCCTGCAGAGGTTTGAACCCACAACCTCCACATTATATATCAATTTTTTTACCACTATCCTAGAGTTTCCTTTGTGAATATATTTGGATATATATATATACATTTATATTCAATTTTTATATTGATTTATTTAACGATATTCAATAAATATACTCCTAAAAAATAAGGTCACCTATCACAATGGTTCTCAAAACTATTGGGATAGGCCTTTACCAATGGTTTTGAGAACTGTTGGGATAAGTACCCACTCGTTCCAAACGGTTTGGGAAAACTATTGGGAAAAGTGGCTTCAAAGTATTTTTTTCGCAATGGTTTGGCCAAAACATTGGGAACGCCATACCCTTTTCCAACCCGTTGGGAAATCCACACCCTTTCCCAATGGTTTTGGAAAACCGTTGTAAAAAGTTTCCTCAAAATGTTCTTTTTCCAACGGTTTGGCCTAACCGCTGGGAAAAGTGGCCTCAATGTGGGATTTTCTAAACATTTTGGCCTAACCATTGGGAAATGGGACCTATACCAACAGTTTTAAATAATGTTTTTAATACTCTCCTAATAATTTCTAAATTTATTATTACCGATGTTTTACTAGTTAATTTTTTTTAAAATTAATCTTCTTTTTGTTTTCCGAAGGATTTAATTTTGAATTTTTACCAAAAATTTCAATGGATATTTGTTTTAACATACACGACTTGAAATGAATTTTATACAATAATAATCAATCAATGCTTTGAAAATTCCTTTACATGTTTTAGAGTTTGTTTTTAAGAAACATTTTTTTCGTCGTATTTGTAATTTTTTATATTTTAAATAATTGATTTCAAAGTGAATAGTTTAGTTTATTCATGAAATCTTCCATTGATATTTTAATATATTTTTTCATAAATGATAGAATATTTTGAAGATAATTAAAATTTACTATATTTATGAACAAATGATACCATATAATTAATTCATTGAATGGTTTATGATAATGACGATTTAAGGATTATTTTATGAACTTGGTTTTTTCCATGGGTTAATTTGGTTATGATAAAACCTTTATAGAACTCATTCTTTTCCATGGTTTATGCTTTGATTAAATGATGAAATATTTGTGAAACTTATTTCCTTTCAATGATTTATACAATTATTAATGTTTTATGATCTTATGAAAAACATATGTATTATTTTCATTTTAAATTGGGTGAGTCAATAATTATATATCCCTTTAAAGAATTGGGTAAGATGGATATATTATTAGAAAATAAGTACTGGAATGGGGAGTGAACTTTGTCTAGTAAGGGACTCAGTCCACTATGATATTCTTTAGAGTGAACCTTGACTAAAGATACAATGTAATAGAGAGTGGTCCTAATACACTATGATTGTCTGGGAAATTATTCTTGATTAAGGAAATGATCCTTGATTAATGAAAAGATTTTTTATACTTATGTATATTCCATAAACTTATGTATCATGTCAATGTTTTGCTCTCAAAGATCATTTTATTTGATTTATTTTTGATTCATGTATTATCAAATGCCAAGTTATATTCTCTAACTCATGATTATGATCTTTGATATGCTGGGTAAGGTTTTAAAAAGTTAAACTCATTTTTTCATACCCTTATGTTCATTTTTTTCTTAATTGATAATTAATATCTCCTTTATTTTCCCTTACTGAGCATCTTATATCACAGTTTCTTATGCTCCCTTTCCCTAGTTTATGAAGAAATTTTTTAAATAGGGTATCTCTTAGAAATGTACTATGTATAAAGATTGTTTTTGATATATTGAATATCTTTGATTAAATACAAATATTGCATATCTAGTCTCAAAAAACTCTAAACCTGTATGTTTTTAGAGGGTATTGTAATTTTATATAATGAATATTTTTAAAAAATACAGAATATTTATGTATTAAAGGAATGGGTTTCTACACAATTTCACTAGGGAGACACTCCATCCTATATCTCCTACTATGGTGAAACTTGACCACATCAAACTTCCCCAAAATAGGGAAAATATATTCTTCTTAACTGATCCCTACATTAGGGTGAACCTTTTCCCAATCATCCATAGTTTGAAATCCCTCTACCCAATCCCTACATTAGGACCCCACTTCACTATAGTTTTAGAAAAGGGCATCAAATCCCCCCATTCTCATAATCTGGAACTTAGTTATAGAAAGACCCTTTCTTTACCATGAAACCATATTACATATTCCTTGATTTGAGATAATCCTCTTATTGTGTATGTATACCTAGAGTCATGATACTTCTCTTAGTTTGTGCCATATATGGGAGTCCTTCTAAGTGAAAACCCAAACCATTTTAGTTTACCATACTTTCTTAGTTACCAATAGATAGGAGGTTTATTACCATCATATACTCTTCCTACTATTTATAAGACACAAATATTCTTGAAAGAGCTAGACTAATGTGTAATTCTCACACAAACACCTTGAGTCTAGATTCTAATTTTGGTTTCCTCAAACACCTTGAATTGAGATAATATTATTGATTACCTTAATTTTCTAGAGTTAAAATTATTCTCTCAGTACGCAAAACATTCCTTCACTTAAAACACCTAATAGGTAAGGTATCTTTGGGAAGTCCATGCATAATCTTGATAAAGTTTCATGTTTTCTCCCCTTTTATGAAATAGAAATTCTGTATGTGTATCCTACTAGGTGTAAGTACTAACCATTCTTACTTTCACCAAAATATCTTATCATGTCAGGTTTCTCATGGAAGATTTATTGAAAATTCATTTTTTTATTTTTACAAACACTTTTTGGTTAGGTGAGAACCAAAAAAAGAAAAACAAACTGAGACAACGTGTCAAAAGGGATCCTCCATTTTTGATATAAGCCAGACCAACCTAAAAAAAATAAGAAAATGTAATGTGCCTAGGGGAATCCACCAATGTATACATGATTGTGGATAAGTGAGAACAAAACTCAAGATCCTCCAAGATCTGAAACGTTATCATTAGATCCGCTAACACCATCACAATTTGCCAAAGAAACCTTCAAATCATCCCAAAATGGGGGAGTACACGAAGGGCAAGGCCAAAATAGAAGAGGAGAATCCTAAAATGAAATTATTAGACCCTAGAATACAAAAAATAGAACCTTAGAAATAGGGGAGAACAAGTGAGGAAATTGCAAAATCACCAACCGTTGTTTAGGTATCCTTCTATGACCACAAAAAAACTCAGGAGAAGACATTGAACAAGCATGTTCTGACCCTGAGCATTCTTGCGATGTTCATCCGCATCTGCGTACAAGCCCATGTTGTCGATGATGCACCTGCATAATACAAATCCAACAAAACCAAACCAATGGAACTACAAAAATCTACAACAAAGTCAATAACACCAGCAACACCCATTCTCCAAGTCGTGCCAAGATGATGCAAGGTAGCACCGGGTCTGATTGTCCATCCAAGGTGGGTTTGGGGTAGGGGAACCCAACACCACCGGTCATGAAGAACCCTGGATCTGAATCCCTAACCTCTCTCATTTGCACATCATGGTTCTTCAAATATTCTTGAAATCTAGAAGTTGGGGTGGGAGCAGCAGGGTCAAACCAAGGAAGGACAAAGGCCGGCAGAGACTAGTCATGTGTTGACAGTTCATATGGAAGAAGCAATTCGTTGAGTGATGAAGACGTATATTCATCTGAATATAGGAGGGAGACATGTACGACGAGATCTGAGAGGGTGATGTAGTGTCTAATTAGAAGAGCGTGGAGGGACCCTGAAAGGAAACTCAAAGATGCCATCAGAAACCTAGAGGGAGAGAGGGGAGGCAATGATGGGGTAGAAGGCAACCCTGGGGCATGAGACGGAACCCTAGGCCACTGCTCCCGAGCTCTACATCACACCCCCTTCTCAAAAAAATCCTTTTGATGAGAATGGGATTAACCAAACCTTCCTTAGGTGACAAGCATAGGGTGATAGAGATCAGTCTTCTCTATGAGACAAGACTCATAAAACCTATGTTTTGAGAATATTTCCTTCTTTATTTGACAAACATAAAGTGGATCATCCTCATATAGTGATGATATAGGGATGATTCGTTATCCCCATGTGACAAGAATGTGATTTTCTATTTTCCTGGTATGAGGAAGATAAAATGGGCGTCCTATATAGGTGTAATCCCTATCTATACCTTCTTCTATTTAGTTACAAATAAACAAGATGATCCAGAAACGTTTTCTCATGGTTAAGGCCCATACCAAAATAGGCTAGACACTATTCACCGAGTCATCCATTCCATATTACATTAAACTTCTTAGAAGTGGTCCTGACCACATGTCCTTAAAAGGATAAATGTTTCCCCTTAGGTGGAATCAAACTTTATGGGTACTGATTATATCCATTATTATAACTATGAATCCCTCTTTATGGTCATGTTCCCAACTCCACAACACACATTTCATCCTTGAATGATTATAAACATCATAGTGACCAGTTTTGGTTTTAAACCATAACATCATTAATTAATAAGAGAAATATTGAAAAATTATGATATGTACCTATGTTAAAATACACTACTAGAAATTTGGGCTATAGCCATGGTTTAAAAACATGGATATAAGCCCAAAAACGATGGATATAGGTTATAGACACGGTTCAATAAAGCGTGGATGGTATTGGTGTGGCTATAGGCTTTGGGCTATAGTCACAGTTTCAAACTGTGACTAAAATGCTCTAGCCATGGTTTAAAATTTGGATAAAAGCCTATGGACACGATTTGAACCGTGGTTGAATCCCTCTAGCCACTATCTTAAATCATGGTAGAAGCTCAAGTCAAACATTTCCTAGAGACACGATTTAAGACCATGCCTATATCACTTCCCATTTCATAAAAAAACTGACCCTACCCCTGCCCATCCCCCCCTCCACCCCTTGCAGTAGCCCACCACTCCCATTCCTAGAAAACCCCCACATTATCCGTACAGCAACCCCCCATCGCTTGAAGCAGCCCACTACTCCCCCTCCTAAATAGCCCCTCCCACATCCCCCTTGCAGCAGCCCCTTCCACATTTTCAATAACCCACCACTACCCTTCCTGGACAGCCCCCACCCCACACTCCCCTTGCAGTATCCCCCCTTACAAGAGAGCCCCTAGACACCCCCCACTGGACACCCTCTGGACACCCCCAGACACCCCAGACACCCCCTGAGATACCCTCCTAGACACCCTCCATTGGACCCCCACACTCCCCTTGTAGTATCCCCACTTGAAACAACCCCCCCAGACACCCCAACTGGACACCCCCAGCCTCCCCCTAGACACCTCCAAGACATTCCCCCTGGACACCCTCCACTGGACCCCACCCCCGTCGACCCCCAACTGGACACCCCCCTTTGACACCCCTAGACACCCCCACTGGAAACCCCCTTGGACACCATCCACCGAACCCCCTCGACCCCCAGGACACCCCCTTGGACACCCCCTGAACACCCCCTTGACACCCCCTAGACTCCCCCTAGACCCCCCATGGACACCCCCCCTTGGACACCCCCCACTGGATACCCCCTGGACTCCCCCCAAAGAACACCCCCTAGAAACCCCCCCTGGACACCCTCCACTGGACCCCCTCGATACCCCCTTGGACACCCCTTCCCCCAAGACACCCCCACTAGACACACCTTGGACACCCCTTGGACCCCCCGGACACCCCCTGGACAACCCCATGGACCCCCAAGACACCCCCCGGACACCCCTGGACACCCCACTAGACCCCCCCTAGACACCCCCTAGACACCCCTTCCATCTGGAATCCCTCGTGGAAACCCCCAACAGATCCCCCCCTGGACACCCCCCGGACTCCCCCTGGACTCCACCCACTGGACACCCCCTAGACCCCCAACCCCACCTGGGCCCCCCGGACTCCCCCCACTAGACACCCCCACCCCTGAACACTAAAATTCAGAGACCTATTAAACGAAAATATATAGTAGATGATCCTAACAGCTCAAATAACCCTACTCAATGAGATTCATATGCTAGGATAACACCTTACATAATCACGAGAACTCGACCAACAAATATTTGGAATACATCCTCAACTATATATATCAAATCACTAAATGTTAGAAATAAAAAAATACTCTACCGAACATACTTTATCAAGAACTATACACCACTGGGTAGTATCCTTACTCAAATACTAATGGCTATACCCAAAATGATATTATGGGACTAAAATTATCTTATAGAAGAATTGGATGATTTGTCTCCCACCATTGGAAAGATACATCACGTTTATCTCTTATAAGTATCAATTTTCTTGTGTATAATCACTGGATATGCTTAGAAGAGAAATCAAGATCCCTAGAAATTGATAAAGTGGCAGAGGAGGGGTTTACAGATGGTGAGGATACCCCCCTGGACAACCCCCTCTGAACAGCCCCCCCGAGACATCCTCCTCCCCCTACACCCCCACATCCCTTGCCCCCTCACCCCTCATGGACATCCCCCTCTCCCAGCACCCCCTACCCTGCCCCCCTGCACCCCAAACCCTCTGCACAACGCCCCCATCCCCTCCCCCTCCCCCCTACATACCCCCTTTCACCCTCCTCGATAGCCCCCCAAAATCCTTGACAACCCCTCCCCCCTGAACTGACCCTCCCTCCAGGAGAGCACCCCCTGCTGGACAGTCCCCAGACCCCCTGAATCTCAAAATATCCCCCAAACCAAAAGAGAATGAAAATATTGCACCAAAACATTAAGGTAAAAAGAAGGTTGAAAACAATATCAATCCTCTAAAAAAGTAGAAATATTCATCCCTTTAGAAAGAAAATTCTGTGTACACATGAATTAATTCCTAATTTTCAGTCAAAAACACAGAACAACATGTAAAGAAACTCTTTTCAGCAAGATAAGATACAAATACAGTGAACATTTAACATTAAAATTACCATGAAAACAGTTTTTATATTACCACTCTACCATCATTAATGAATATTTAACATATTTTCAACAAGCAAATCCTGAAATATAAATTTCACAAAAAACATCATCATACATTAAAAATCAACACTCAACATGTTTTACCATAAGCAATAATATTTTCAATAACCATCATAAATATATTTAAGTCAATAACATGAGCATGAAATTTATTCAATAGTTTAAGCACAAACAATCAACTAGCATAACATCCTAAAATGAAGAATTTCAAAATATTTCCTATAAGTGGCAGAATGAATGAATTGTTCTAAACAAGTAAAAACCAAATTAAGTACTCCCCTGTAATGATATGTTTTAGTTTTCATCTTTTTAATGATCCAAACATCCTCTTATATTTTTCACTCAACCTGGTTATTCTTATTGATGTACATGAAAAGAAACAAAATGAACTTCATATTCAATAATTTATGTTCAAAAAATAAAAAAAACATGGTCTATGGTGAGAAAGGATTGGCCATGAAAAATGATATTTCCATTGAATCATTCCAAATAATTTGAATTTTGAAATATTATTGTTTATATATAGTTACAGATGGCAAGAAGACACCCATGGACATCCCCTTTCCCCTAGACATCCCCTCCCCTTACATCCCCTCCTGGATGACCCCCTACCCCAGCCCCCTCCCCCTCTACCCCCACACGCTCTGCAAACTTCCCCCCATCCCCCTTCCCCCCTCCCCCCGCAGACCCCCCTTGCACCCCTCCTGGACAACCCCCCCTCTAAGACATCCCCTCACCCCCAAAATAGCCCCCTCTCTCCTGGATATCCCTCCCACTAGATAGCCCCCCTAGACCCCCCCCCAAATCCCAAAATCTCCCCCTTACCAGAAGAGAATTAAAAGATGGAACCAAAACATTAAGGTAAAAAGAAGGTGGAAAACTGTATCATTCCTCTAAAATGTAAAAATATTCATCCCTTTTTAAAGAAAATTCTGTGTGAACATGCATTAATTCATTATTTCCATTCAAACACGCAGAACAACATGTAAAGAAACTCTTTTCAGTAGGATAAGAGAAAAATATAGTGAACATTTAACATTAAAATCACCCTGAAAACAATTTTTATATTACCACTCTACCCTCATTAATGAATATTTAACATATTTTCAACAATAAAATCATGAAATATACATTTACTAATAATGATCATTATACATTAAAACTCAACACTCATCATATTTCATAATAAGAAAGAATATTTTCAATAACCATCATAAATAGATATTGGTCAATAACTTCAGTATGAAAAGTATTCAATATTTTAAGTACAAACACTCAAAAAGCATAACATCCTAAAATAAAGAATTTCAAAAGATTTCCAATAAGTGGAAGAATGAATGAATTTTTATAAACACATAAAAAAATTAAGTACTCCCCTATAATGATATGTTGTTGTTTTCTTATTTTTAATGAGCCAACTATCCTCTTATATTTTTCTATCAACCTAGATATTCTCACCGAAGTACCTGAAAAGAAACCAAATCAACTTCAGATTCAATCCTTTAAGTTCAAATAAAAAAAATAAAACAAGGTCTATGGTGAGAAAGGAGCGGCCATGAAAAATGATATTTCCATTTAATAATTCCAACTAATTTTAATTTTAAAATATTATATTTTATCCATAGACACAGATGGAGAGGAGACTCCCCTGGACACCCCCTCCACATCAGGACAGCCCCCTCCCCCTACACCCCCACACCCCCTGCATACTGCCACCTATCCCCCTTCACCCCTCCCCTATAGACCCCCTTGTACCCGTCCTAGACAACCCCCCTCCTGGACAACCCCCTCCCCCTAAACACCCCCTCCCTCCTAGACAGCCCCCTGTAGAACCACCCCATGGCCCCTCCTAAATTCCAAAATTTCCCCCAAACCAAAAGAAAATGAAAATTTGGTAGCAAAAAATTAAGGTAAAAAGAAGGTTGAAAACAATACCATTCCTCTAAAAAGTAACAATATTCATCCCTTTTGAATGAAAATTTAGTGTGTGCATGTATTATTTCATGATTTCCAGTGAAACACATAGAACAAAATGTAAAGAAACTCTTTTCACCAGGATAAGAGGCAAATACAATGAACATTTAACATTAAAATAACCATGAAAATAGTTTTTATATTACCACCCTACCCTCATTAATGAATATTAAACATATTTTCAACAAAAAAATCATGAAATATAAATTTCACAATAAACATCATCATACATTAAAACTGAACACACAACATGTTTTACCATAATAAAGAATATTTTCAAAAACCATTATAGACAGATTTAGTTCAATAGAATCAACATGAAAACTATTCAACAGTTTAAGAAAAAACACTAAACAAGCATAAAATCCTAAAATAAAGAATTCCAAAAGAGTTGTAATAAGTGTCAAAATGAATGAATTTTTCTCAAAAAGTAAAAAAAAATTAAGTTCTCCCCTGTAATGATATGATGTAGTTTTCTTCTTTTTAATAATCCAAACATCCTATTATATTTTTCACTCAACCTTGATATTCTCATTGAAGAACCTAAAAATAAACAATATCAACTTTAGATTCAATCATTTAAGTTCAACAAAAATAAAACAGTCTATGGTGAGAAAGAAGTGGCCGTGATGCTTTAATTCAAAGGTGATTGTTGTAGTGCACTATTCTGAGAAAGAGAGTCCATGAAAAACGATATTTCCATTGAATCATTCCAACTAATTTGAATTTTGAAATATTATGGTTTATCCATAGTTAATTTTTTTGGTTTAAACTACAATTAAGTAAATGAAATGACACTTATGAAAACATATAAAATGTAAGACAAATCATGTTTTGAAAAATTATC
Organism: Viscum album; assembly: GCA_963277665.1. Lineage (NCBI taxonomy): Eukaryota > Viridiplantae > Streptophyta > Magnoliopsida > Santalales > Viscaceae > Viscum > Viscum album. Next base: position 905,317,852 of record OY728151.1, read on the forward strand.
ATAAAATATTCATTAAATGGATAAGATAACTGAATTTCATGACATATCATGTTATGAAATAATATCATAAAATAAATTGAATACAATTAATAAAGTATTTGTCATTACACATATAAAATGTAAGAAACATACTGTTTTTATGAAATTAAAACATATCACAACAATTTCGTTTAATGTATGAAGATTCATACCTTGTCCTTAAACTAGAATAGCCTTTATAAAATAATTTTTTGCTAGAAGATAATCTGAAGTGAAAACAATTGATATTTCTCATGGTCTGTTAGAGCGATAGATGTGGTAGACACTACCACAAAACTGGGCAAGACCAGTGCCAGCCTTTATCGGCGCTAACAAAAAAGCGCTGATAAGGGGGGGGGGGTACGTTTATCAGTGCTAAAAAAGAGCTAGTAAAAGTACCCCTTTATCAGTGCTTTTTTTTGGCACAGATAAAGTAACCCCCTTTAACAGGTATTTTTTAGCGCTGTTAAAGGGTACCCCTTTATCAGCGTTTTTTAGTAGCGTTGATAAAGGGGGGGTCTTTATCAGCGCTTTTTTTAAAAGTGCCGATAACGGGTCTACTTAAAAAAAATCATTAAAAAATATATATTAATATTTAAATATATAGATATAGATATATTGATATAAATATAATATATTATTTTTAAATGTATTTTATATAAGTATAAATATACATTTACACTTAATATATTTAATATATACGATATTTCATGAAAATGGGTTATAAAAATGTTAAAAAAATATTATTAATTAATAATTTTCAAATTATGGAGTAATAGTCATTTAATAACAATTTGAAGACTAAAAAAAATAAAAAAATTAAAAAAGATCCAAAATATGTTGAAAACGCAACTCGAACTTCAAACGACCATAACTTTTGATCCAGGTGTCCGTTTGAGCTCTACAACATATGAAATCGAAGCCTGCTATGAGCTCTATGCACTAGGGACTGAGTGATAGCCTATATCACATTTTTCAAGGCCAAAAAAGGCCCATAATGCCTCCAATACCGAGTTTTTAGTCGGGATACCCCGATTTTTTAACGTTTTGTGGATTTTCAACCTTGTCTAAGGGGGTATTATTGGATTTTATTAGTAGGGACTGAATTTATTCCAAGGTATTACATTCATATTGATATTATTTATTTGAAATTTTATCGTTTTTTATAATGCACTTCTATTTATAATCAAATATATAAGAATATAAACATATATTTTATATATTCACACATAAAAATTTAATTGTAAATATAAATAATAAAATATATTTACATATAAAATATATTATCTTTATCTAAATAATAACTAATATCCATTTTATTTAAAATGCATATATAGGAATATTTATATACCTATATATTAATCTAACAATATATATATTAATATAACTACATATATATATTCATATAACTATAAATATATATATTAATATCACTATAAATATATATATTAATATACCTACATATATATTAATATAACTATATATATATACATATATTAATATAAATATATATTACTATATGAATAAATATAACTAAATATATATATATATATATAGATATCATGAAATGGAAAACAAATCAAAATAGAGGGGTGGAAAGGGTTTAGGCGCGCAAGGGGGAGGTCTCGAGTTCAAAACCTGGTGGAGGCAGGGGCGTGCGAATGGGGATGGATTTGGGGGAGGGGATAGCACTGATAAACGGTGGAGGGGGTGCGTGTATGTGCTGGAGGGGCTGGAAAACACTGTAAAAGGGGGGCTCAAGCGCTATAAAAGCCCCTCGATTGGCAAGATTTTTTTTAAAAAATTTAATTTTTTTTGTAAATTTCTTTTATTTTTTTTAAATTTTATCAGTATTAACAAAAAGCACTGATAAAATGGGTATTTTATCAGTGCTAAAAAAATCACTGATAAAGGACCCTTTTATGAGTGCTTCTTTTTAGCGCTGATAAAAGACCCTTTTATCAGTGCTTTTTGTTATCACTGATAAAAGGGGTCTTTATCAGCGCTTTTTGGAGCGCTGATAAAGGGGACCCCCCTTTATCTTCACTGAATTTAACAGTGCTTTTATAGCGTTTTTAAAGACCATTTTAGTGCTTATAAAAGGGTTATTTTTAGTAGTGATATCAATGTTTGCAAGCATTTAGTAATTTATGAAAACAACGCTTGAAAGCATTCAATAACTTTTGAAAAAAAACATGGATATAGAAGAATAAAAAAATTAAATGGAACTAGTGATATTAATATATTTCTATTTAAAATCCAAACTAACTTCAATGTAAAAGGAAAATATTCATGAATTTTTACTCTGTATAAACCACGCATTACAAAAAAGACAACCATAAATCATGAAAAATATCAAGCACCACTAAATAAAAATTGATAAGTCTCTCAGAGATTCGTGATTCCTAATAAAATCACCCACAAATAAAAGCACATAAATATCATTATATGTGGTCACATTAGAATACTTAGAAAAAGAATAACATCAATAAATCACCTGGCACATAATCAGAACCAATCCAACAACAAAATGAGAGGCATAGATGTTTGAATGGTCAAGAAGATAGTTAACCAGTCCAACATTGATTCTTACGCCATATACAATGTCAAATACTAAAAACATTTCAATAATACCAATAAAAAAGTAGCTTGATTCAAAATCAGAACCAACCATGTGGGATGAGAAAATAGAAAATAACTTTTCAAGTTGGGAACTGATTGTGAAGGATTATGCATGAACCTTGGTTGTTGTATAGAAAAACCAGACTCAATGTCAGGATGCATGGACTTGAAGTCCCTACAAGCTTTTAAGATGGTATTGATCCCACTTTGACTGCCATAGAAAACATATAAATAGAAATATAAAATGTTGGGGTTATTGCAACAAACCAAAGGAGAGGTTAACAAGATGAAACCTGGGATGTCGTAGCATCAAAGTGGTGGGTACGAAACCCCCTACCCCCTCCCATGTACTCCCCCTGCACCCTTCCACTAGCACACCACCCTGACCCTTGCACACACCCACACCCCCTACACATCTACACCCCAATGCACACCCCCTACCCCTACCCCCTACACACCCCCACACTGCCCAATACCCAAAACCCCTACCCCCTACTGCCTCTTCTGCACACCCCCTCCCCCCGCCTCACCCCTTCCTCCTGCCCCCTCTAGTACACACCCCCTGCCACCTCCCCTACACTCCCCTGCCCCTAAAACCAGCACACCACCCTACTAGCCTCTATATGTCATTATTTCCTGTCTAATTTTACTACCCATTCTTATCTTTAATACAATTTTAATTATTGGATTCTTAATAAAATATTTTTTACTCAAATAAATATAAGAGATCATTTCTTTTAATTATATAAATCCTCATAGTTTATACTATATCATATTTTTCTCTCATATGTTTAGTTATAGTAAATCAAATACTTCCACAACAATAAAAAATTTCTATATATCAGAAATTTCAATCAAGAATCATCAACATATATAAATAACATGAATTCATGTTCTGCTCATATGATTCACCTATTTTAAATTAAATGAATTTGGTTTAATTATTTATTTTTATTAGGTTTATCCATATGATCCTATTAATAAAGACAAAGTATTACTAATTACACAATTTAAAATAATAATAATAGATAATTTTTTAATCCATTACCTCAAATGATGCTTCAGAAAAAAACAACACGAGATCAAAAAATTAAGAATAGTCACACTGCCAAGAACATGTTGATTCTTATAATATGTACAAAAAACTATTGCGGACTAAAAAACATAATCACAAAAAATGATAAGGAATATAAATACCATATACTCCCTAAGAAGATAAAATAAGAAGGAATGGTGAATAAAAGTAGCAGGAATCACCTTGGATCTCTATGAGATCTATCACTTGAAGCTGAAAAATAAACAGGAGGGTCTCAAATTGGGAGATGATTGAGGAGTAGTGTGCCATAGTGAGAGGAGGTTCACGGATCAGGGGGGGATAGAGTAGGAGGGCGCCGCTGTGAAAGGAGGGTCGCGGATCTCGAAGAGGGTCACCATGAGAGGAGGGTCACTGTGAGGAGGGTTGTCGTGAGGAGGGTCTTCGTGAGGAGGGCACCCCTGTGAGAGGAGGGTCTCCTTGAGAGGAGGGTCTCCATGAAGAGGATCATCGTCGGGGGAGGAGGATGTAGGAGGAGGCCGACGTGGGAAGAGGGATGATGTGGGGGAGGTGGTGGAGGAGGAGTTGGGGAAGCCTGATGGATTTTGTAAGAAAAACCGAGGACAAATTTTAACCAGGGTTTTTTAATTAAATCATGGCTAAAAACAGTATATAGCCACAGACCGTTAAAACCATGGCTATAGATCCATTTAAATAGGATAAATTTATAGTAGTTAATCTCTATTTGTTTTATTAAATCATTATCACATGGGTAACTATTGCCATGCAGATATTTGGAAATAATTCATGAACATGTCTTAAATCTTGAAAAGAGTGCAACATTTGGGAATAATTCTCTATCAAAAGATGAAATTGATCCTAAACATCCACCCTCTTGACCAATGTACATTCTTAAGTGTCAAAATCTAAAAGTTTTCAGTGAAATCTTATATTTAGGAAGTAGATATACTGTGAAATTCTTGTTGAAACATCTCATTTGAAGGATCCATCAAAGTTTCCATCATAAATAGTCAAAAAATCACTGGGCATCATCATTGCCCTAAAACCACATAGAACCTCATGACTTCATCCTATTGGGTCATATTCTAGAAATTTATACAAAAATACCCACCTAGTTGTTATTTTTTCACACTCTAATGAAATACTAACTTAAACCCAAACTCAGATACATTGTAAATCAGAGAAAATGGAATGAAGGATGTTTAAAGGGAGAAAGGGGAGATCATACCTCAGATATTAAACAAAAATTACACCATAATTATCCCTCATAATGGCATATTGAAGGATTATGTATGGGAAGATCGTAGACTGATAATGATACCCCCTAGGATTAATCTTTTTTCTATATTGTGAAGGGGAAAACCGAAAGAACATGGGGTTTACCCCATAAAAAATCAATATAAGAAGGGATCCCTCATGACATGTCCCCAAGGTATACAGTACAAGGCCCTCATCTATAAATGGGTTGCGATGTGAAGTAAGGATCCATGATATAACCAAATTTAGGGGGTACTTGAGGCCTGCTTTTGGTGGAACCTTCATGTCATAGCCCCTCATTATTTTGTCTTGATATCCTGTGAACAGGGAAACATAGTGGCGTGGCCCCAAGGTTGAGGCATAAATGACCCTAAAAAGGTCGGTGGGGAGGGGGGGGGGGGTTACAAAGATGCATCCTCTTTGGCATGGTCTCTCTAGGGGCACTACAGGGCACTCACTATATGATTCCTCGATGGAGAATCCACTAGAAGTTGTGTTGTGGCTTCCTTAGGTGCACCCAATAAGTTATGATACCCTAGTCTTGACCATGTGGTAGATTTTTATAGGTGACACATTACCTAATGGCCAAACTGATCCTTCTTAGATGTCAAAAAACACCTTATCGAGATGTTCTAATGTTAAGAATATCGATCCCAATCCCTATTCAAAAAACATACCCTTATTCGAGAGAATAAATTGAAATTACTTATAGAATTTACAACCAATGACAATGTGGGTCATTATAATGATTATTTATACATGATTTTTAAAACTTGTATATTCACAATACATAGTTTCTAGTCCACATGATTCATTCTGATAGAACATATCATTTTACAACTTTATCGATATGTTACTATCAAAACTCTATTTAATCATATGAAAAAATGTATTTCTTTAAATTTAATTTATATTTAACTCCAAAAATATCTCAAAATTTATTTAAATTCATAATTTAGAAATTATTTCTATATAATAATTAAAAAATATTAAAATTATGGATGAATAAATTTAAACCATTAAAATTAATGAAGAAAAATGTTAATTAGTAAATTAAATTATATTTTTTGTTTGTAGATTATTTACTAAATGAATTAAATGTGTTTTATAATTAAAATAAATTTTATATTCAAAAAATTTATTTTCTTACAAAACCAAGGTAAGAAGTAAAATATCATTTAAAAAAATTGAAGACAAGGATGGTTTTAAAGATTAAAAAAACATATTGAAATTAACATGATTTAAAAGTATCATATGTTTTGAACATTGCATAAGTTTAAGGATAAAAATAAAATATAGAAAACTAGATTTTATAAAATATCGGAAATATGATGAATTGAAATTATGAATTAATAAGAAATCAAGTGTTCAAATGAGATGAGGTTTTCAAAAACATTACCTATGTGTTTTATTTTAATAAAATTGATTTTCTTAAAAAAATCTATTTTACCATAAAATATTTTTTTTGGAATTTCCATATTGTTTTTTATATAAAAGGGAACCTACACTACCATTTTACACACAACTAGAGTTTTTTTCCCTAACCATATTCAAACCATATTATATATCTTATAATTCATATATATGGCCTTTATCCTTCAGTCATATGAAATATTTCGTAGGGTTTACCTATAAAGGATATCTTTAAGGGAATTTACAAATTCTACAACATAATTATCATCACAATATTCATTTATTTAATTAATATTATTTCTAAATCTTTTTCATGGGACCCATTTCTAACATTAATGCCCATGATTTAATTATAATATAATTTTATAATGAGAGTTTAACAATTAAATATACATTATTTTATAATTTATCATTCTTTCTAGCATGTTTGTATTTGGATCAACTCAAACACCATCATGAATAATGAAACAATAACTTTATTAATAATTATCATTAAGGAATTAAAATACATGAAAATTTAATATTTATGATATATTGGATTTATTTAAGGTGTAAATTTTGAATAATATTATGGTTATGATAATAAAAGTATAAATATCCATTGAACCATTGAATAAGTTTTCTTCTAGAGATTATGGAAACATTGAATGAGGATTTTTGACCATTTGAGTTATTTTGATGTTTTTTTGAAAGTATAGACCAGATAAAATCAAAATGACCAAGGAAAATAAGATTAAAAAAATAAGTAATACATTAAAATAATTAAAAATAAATAATAAAAAGAAAAATGGTTTTAAATAAATTAAGTAATTATTAAGGATTATATAATTTTGGAAGTGGAGAATGTATGAGGAATGTTTGGACTTGAGGTAAGGCTTATTTTTCAACAACCTTGTACCTGAGTGGTAATGGATCCCATTTGGAATCCAAAAGTGTAACGCCCCAACCCCAGTTACCTAGAGTCAGTGCATTATTGCGTAACATTGGCATGATCACAAAAGATCAAGTCTTGAAAGACCGATTAGTTTAGTAGCCTTGGAAACACTAGATACATTCATAAGTCTTACATTACATCATAATGTAAAACAAAACTACAACAACATCTTGTCTTAATATCCCATCATACTATCCCTACAGGTCATTCATAATATACTTCATCACATCTTGGAAAAATTAAAAACATTGAAAGGGGTGAGCTCAGATGCTCAGTAAGGATAACAATATAGCGGAAGCATTCATAAATAAACATAAACATTTAAGGAAATGTATAAGTAAAACAAAAGCCTTTTAAACATGAACTTCAGCATAATATGGCAAAAGTAAAATGAGAAAATGCCATTTACTTATTCACATGGATATTCTTCTGGTCGAATAATCAAATGAAATATCAATAACCACTTTCACAATGATGGAATTCATAATTCCAGACTATCATAACCACGTAGCCAAGGCCTCGTTCCAACACAAAAAATAATACTTTGTCAAGGCCTCTTGCCAAGACACTAGTTTGTCTCATGAGACCTGCCGATTCATCGAGGAGCTATAGCGGGCTCTACCCGTCACTTATTAAGTCCAATTAATTCCTCATATGAACAGGTTTAAACATATCATAAACCATAAAATAATCATATCACATAAAACATGCCTAAAGGAAACATAACATTTCCACATTTCAATCACAAGATATCAATAAAACAAATTGATATAATAAAAAACACTTTTAAAACCATTTTCAATACCTAAATAAAAGAAAATTAAAATATGGTATTTATTTTCATTTAAAAAAAGGTAATGCTTGTAGAGGAAGCCGAAACTCAAATAATGGTCACGGTGGCGAAGAAGTAGTTGTCTCCGCATAGGTACGACGAAAAAAACATTCCATTTTTCCGTTTAGTAAAATACTACGTACAAAAAAGAATCATTTTGAATAAACGTGAAAGTCAAAGGGGTTTATACATCGTGTAAAAGAAAGTTGTGTATAAAATAAAATATGCCTCAATGAAAGGAGATTGAGTTGAAGTCCCTTAAAAATATCATTTTTTTAAATAAAATAGATCTATTATGTATATTCACTATAAGTAAACATAAATAAAAAAAATACAAGATAGAACATAATAATATCATGACATAATTTGAAAGTTGGAGATTAACCCAAAGAACATAAATCGTGTTAAGAAGTTCGCTTACAGAGATTATTTTTTTAAATAAAATAAATCTATTATGTGTATTCACTATAAGTACACATGAATAAAATAAAAATACAAGATACAACATAATAATATCATGACATAATTTTAAAGTAGGAGATTAACCCAAAGAACAGAAATTGGGTTAAGAAATTCCCTTACCTCGTGTCTGACTTGACTCGATCGTTCTGTAATCTCCTGAATAATAAGCTAGAGTTAATTTATAATTGCTTAAGAACCTTTTTCAAGTTCATTATCCCTTTTATATCACTTATTACAATGTTACGAAAATTATGTATTCATTTAAGTTAATAACGGTCGTTTTGTCGATCTTTGGTACTTGAGTGAAAAATAAACTTATTATAATTACAAGTTGTTTCATGTGGTGAAATATCCATTATATACCGAATTATATTCATCATGTAGATATCATATATATCATATATATCTAGTATATACATGAATTTATAATATTACAAAACATTTAGAGGTAAGAAATGAAATGCACCGTTAATGGAGACGGTAAGCCGTACGTACGCATGAACACTACTTTCATTTCTATTTTGTAATTAATGGAATGAAATTATAATTATCTAAAAGTGTATTATAATTCCAGTATAATATCATATATAATATAATTTAATCCATCCTTTATACGTCCCACATAAGACCTTAACGATTCAAATCACTTTGAGGGGGCGGTAGTCCGCACTTCCTAAAATGAAATTATCGCGTTTACTCATAATGGAAATCATAAAGGTATTCCATAAATGAAAAATACATAATCATAAAGAAAATAAAAACATAATATATATCATATATAAAAATAGTGTCATCATAATGGCCACCATGAAAGGTGTTAAAAGAATATTGAACAATCATCGTTTAGTGAGGCAGAAATTCACCAACCACAGAAATATTATGTTCTTTAACCGTTAGACGAAGGTGTGTGTAAGTTTAAATCAAATACTTCTCATAAAAAAAAATCCTAGTATATTTAATATATATTTTTTGTTACAAAATAAAGGAATAAAAATAGTTTAAGGTGTTTGAGAAGCAAAATAAAACAAAATAACATAAGAGAAGACATTACCTTAAAATCGGGCAACTCTTTTTGATTTGAGCCAAAGGCTTCCTTGGGAAGAATTATGCCCAAATTGAAGCTTCTAGGAGTAAGATAGGGATGTTTAGAGAGTATTTGGGCAGAGGTTGGCTGATCCGAATGGCTTGGACGGTGTGAATAAGGTGGTAGTGGTGGGGGCCTTTTATAAGAGGAGAGGAGGGGCACTCTGGGAAAGTCATGAAATGTTACTTTATTATATAATGAGTTTCGAATTTTAAAGGTCCCAAACTTATATATTTTGAGTCTAAGGTGATAAGGGTTCGAAATATACTCATCCAATAGGGTTTTTACAAGTGTAAGTCTTTGATTTTACATTATCTTTTTATTTAATTTAAATCGTTAATTAATGAGGTAATCGCTGCATCATCATCGTGTCATAAAAAATTTAATTTATTTAATGTCTAAAAATAATAAAACAAATATCATGATATATGAAATAGTTTTATATTTAAAATTAATATTTATACTCGAAATGTTAACTTATATAACCCCATGTAATAATTGTTTTAGTAAAAGAACACTTGTTTGTGACAATTTTATTTTTACTTTTAATAAAAATTTATTAATGTCATTTTCTTACCCAAGTGGCTCCATGGGGTCACCAAATTGATACATGGATTTTTTGGTCCACCATGACTTATCCAATAAGGGTAGGACAAGTGTAAGGGTATTTTCATATTTTTATAATATCATTTTTACCTTAAATTTCACTAATTACCTTTAATCGCGATTAATTAAATTTAAAAGTTACTATTCACTAATTTTTTTTAATCCCATTGAACCAAATTTTACTTCCTAATGAAAACCATGTATGTTGGATTTTTTAAAATCAAATTACAGAAGTGGTAATGTTTCATTTAAATGAAAAATCAGTTTTTTTAACTACCACTTAGTGGTTTCACTATTCATCAAAAATTGAAGTTTTTCAGAATAATGCCAAAATTTTACCCTAAGCTATAATTGATATTCTGAATTAAAAAATGATGTCTATTTTACGTAATTCCAAACATATAATTTTAATTTATTAATTTTTATAATTAATTTCCGCTTTCTAAACAAATAGCGTGTTTTTAAGAAACAATATCAACCAAAAGATTGACAATTGTTTATGTCCAATTTTAAAGTGAAGTTAATTCTAATGACCACCATTGGATAAAATGGTAAAATTATATTATAATTACACTTTAAAACCACTCAATATAATAATTTATCACTATTAATTATTTTTATTAAAAATTTTGTTTTTAATTATAATTTAGCAATTTTCACTATTCATCAAAATAGAAATGTTATCTGAAAAGTTCCAAAATTTTACCCTAGGCTAAATTAGATATTCCGAATCTAGAAATGAAGTCAATTTTGAAAGATAAAATTTATATAATTTCTAAAAGTGGGTATTACTATTCATAACGACTACTTTGGTTGGTCGCGGTGTGTTAGAATCTCGAACTTTCATACAATCCAAGCTTTTGCATTATTGAAAGAGAAGCGTATCATGGAGGCTTGGGGTGTTACATTCTTCCCTTCTTTAATAAATTGAGTCCTTGCAATTTGAAAATGTTCTTCAAAAATAAAAGGTTGAAAATAGAAAATACCTTTGTGGAAACCCACATCGGAAATAAGGTTTATAAAATTTAGCCTTAATAAGAGGGAAAGGGAAATAAAAAGGTCACCACCAAATTATGATCTCGATAAGGAGAACATTGGTGGAAATTAGAGACATATAATTGGAGAAAAAACGTAAATATTTTTAGGGATTTATTGAGTTCATCAATCACAAACAAGTGTAAAATTGAGGGCCTCAAAGCCTTCAATCTATATTGATTTAAAATATTATCAGTTCAACAAGACATAAGGTATTAGGATAACACATTTTTTTTAATATCCCTTTACTAAAGTTTAAGAATTAATTTATTCATAGAATAATAGATAGGTATATATATATTTATGCTTGACAAGTAGTGTTTCAACCTTCAACTAATTTCTACCACAAACTCATTTTTCACTCAAAAAGATAATAGAACTCAAAAATATTATATTTATCCTAATCGTAAAAGGTTCAAAATATTAACACATACCATTTAGATTAGGAAAACTATTTTTTAATAACCAGGGACTTCCTGTAGTCTAGTGGTAGGTAATAAAGGCTTGTCACACTATGGTTGTGGGTTCGATTCCTATAGCTTTTTCCGACGTGACGGGTTATCCTCCAACCTGCAGGTTGTCCTTTTCCTAAAACTACAGTATTATAATATTCCAAAAATAACCCTCAAAAATGTTTTAACCTTAAACAATACTATCCAAGGTTCAACTTAATCCATTCCAACCTTTATATTTATCCAAAATACCATTGTCCAGAGTTTCTCTAAAAGGTCTCTAAATTCCGAAATCAATAGTAACATCAGATTCCCCAAACAAAGTAAAGTTTCTCTTATTGTCACATACTAAAAATATTATTCCCTTCATCATATTAAAACATTAATGAAAACAACAAGTACTGCAGTACAATCCTTATATATATTTCACATTATTCTTATAACCATAATATAGTTCTTGAGTCCAACAACAAAAATACAATAATTATTCAACTTCATCCATAACATAAGCTTGGCCTTAATCCCTTGGCCTTTTCTGAGGTATGTTTCCCTGACGATTAGGACATTCATTTGCATAATGCCCCATTTCTCTGTAATTGTAGCATTCAACATTGATATCCTCTTTCTTTCCCTTGAAATCACAATCCTGGTGACCTTTTTCTCTACATTTATAACAAAATCCCATTCCTTTTAGGAAAGTACCGGGGTGATTCTTCCCACAATTATCACATAATGGAAAATACTTCTTTCCCTTTATCTTTCTCTTGTTCCACCATTCTCTTCTTCTCTTGCTTTACTTTGTTTTCATAAGACTTAGAGAATTCCTTTTCTGTCTTGATAGCACACGAGACAATATCTTCGTACGATGAGAAGGATTGTGATACTAAATATCGACAAAGAAATGGTTTTAACCCATTAAAGAAACGATAAATCTTAATTCTTGGGTTACATATATAATCTTCAGTATAACTCGCTAACCTTGTAAAGTTGGCCTCATACTTTGCAACATGCTCATCCTCCTTCTGTCTCAGACTCAGAAATTTCCTTTCCATATCTGCTCGATGGTCACGAGGAAATTATTTTTCTAAGAAAATCTATATGAACTCTCTCCATCACATACTTGATACTTCTTCATCTTCCTTTGTATTTCGAATCAATGACCACCATTGATCAGCATCTCCAGTGAGGTAGTAAACTGCCAAGATAACCTTTTCCCTTTCACTACTCCCTAAGGCATGGAATATTTTCTCTAAGGAATTTATCCATTGCTCAGCTACTAAGGGATTTGTACCCCCATTAAATGTTGGTGGTTATTTCCTCATGAAGCGGTCTAACATTGATCCTCCACGTTGCGGATCAGGGTGCTCCATACGAGTAAGTTTATTATTCATAGCCTGAGTGAGTTGTCCCAGTATGTTGATAAGCTGATCAGCACTAGTTGTATCACCAACTCCATTATAATTATCTTGAGTAGGAGGGTAATCCCTACATGGAGTGTGTGCATTGATACAGTTTCCATTCCTTCCACTAGGCTCCATTTCTAAACAATGGCATAAACTAGACCAGTTTATGAATAAAAATACATAATTCCGTACTTGTAAAACACTTAACATAAATTGAATAGTATATGGATATAATCCATATTCATAAAAAGAATTTTTTTCTTTGAGGAAGTATATACTCATAAACCATTCATAATGATTTGTAATGAAAATGAGAATTATCCTAAGCGTATCCCCTGGGAGTGTCGTAACCAAGAGTGCAGCAAGGCCCGTTGTCGTGCACCAGTTCCCGTTCGAGTCTAGCTCAAAGAGGTGTTTTCAGGTTTTACGCCTAGGTACATCTGTTCCAGAGACGCCTCTACCTGCTCGTGTCCAAACAGGGATGTATTTCTTGGAAATCTCACAAAATCTCTAAAATACCAAAATTCTAGGATGTTCTTCTATACTAATCCTCAAAGTCTATCTTAGGATTATGTGCCCTAATCAGAGTTTATCTAAATCTAGCTTCCAAGGTTAGTACTAATCTCCCTCTGATACCAATTGTAACGCCCCGACCCCAGTTACCCAGATTCGGTGCATTATTGCGTAACATTGACATGATCACAAAAGATAAAGTCTCGAAAGACCGATTAGTTTAGTAGCCTTGGAAACACTAGATACATTCATAAGTCTTACATTACATCATAAAGTAAAACAAAACTACAACAACATCTTGTATTCATATCCCCTCATACTATCCCTGCAGGTCATTCATAATATAGTTCATCACATCCTGGAAAAATTAAAAACATTGAAAGGGGTGAGGTCAGATGCTCAGTAAGGATAACAGTATAGCGGAAGCTTTCATAAATAAACATAAACATTTAATGAAATGTATAACTAAAACAAAAGCCTTTTAATCTTGAACATAAACATAATATAGAAAAAGTAAAATGAGAAAATTACATTTACTTATTCACATGGATATTCTGCTGGTCGAATAATCCCATGAAATATCAATAACTAGTTTCACAATGATGGAATGCATAATGGAGGACTATCATAACCACGTAGCCAAGGCCTCGTGCCAAGACTACAAATAATATTTTGTCAAGGCCTCGTGCCAAGACACTAGTTTGTCTCATGAGACCTTCCGATGCATCGAGTAGCTATAGCGGGCTCCACCCGTCACCTATTAAGTCTAATGCATTCCTCATATGAACAGGTTTAAACATATCATAAACCATAACATAATCGTATCACATTAAACATGCATAAAGGAAACATAATATTTCCACATTTCAATCACAAAATATCAATACAACACATTTATATAATAGAAAAAACACATTCAAAACCATTTTCAATACCAAAATAAAAGAAAATTAAAACATTGTATTTATTTTCATTTCAAAAAAGTTATGGCTTGTTGAGGAAGATGAAACTCAAATAATGGCCACGGTAGCGGAGAAGTTGTTGTCACCGCATACGTACGCCAAAAAAAACATTCCCTTTTGTCTTTTAGTAAAATGCTACGTATAAAAAAGATTCATTTTGAATAAACGTGAAAGTCAAAGGGGTTTGTACACCATATAAAAAAAAGTTGTGTATAAAATAAAATATGCCTCAATGAAAGGAGATTGAGACGAAGTCCCTTACAAAGATCATTTTTTTAAATAAAATAGATCTATTATGTATATTAAATATAAGTACACATAAATAAAAAAAATACAATATAGAACATAATAATATCATGACGTAATTTGAAAGTAGGAGATTAACCCAAAGAACAGAAATTGGGTTAAGAAGTTCCCTTAGAAAGATCATTTTTTTAAATAAAATAAATCTATTATGTGTATTAACTATAAGTACACATAAATAATTTA
Organism: Viscum album; assembly: GCA_963277665.1. NCBI lineage: Eukaryota > Viridiplantae > Streptophyta > Magnoliopsida > Santalales > Viscaceae > Viscum > Viscum album. The sequence goes on from OY728151.1 coordinate 905,332,988, forward strand.
CAAATACAAGGTACTACATAATAATATCATGACATAATTTGAAAGTATGAGAGTAACCCAAAGAACAGAAATTGGGTTAAGAAATTCCCTTACCACGTGTCTGACTTGACTCAATCATTCTTTAATCTTCTGAAAAATAAACTAGAGTTAATTTATAATTTCTTAAGAACCTTTTTAAAGTTCATTATCCCTTTTATATCACTTATTAAAATGTTACAAAAATTATGTAGTCATTTAAGTTAATAACGGTCGTTTTGTCGACCTTTGGTACTTGAGTCAAAAATAAACTTCTTATAATTACAAGTTGATTCATGTGGTGAAATATCCATTATATCCAGAATTATATTAATTATTTAGATATCATATATATCATATATATCCAGTATATACATGCATTTATAATATTACAAAACATTTAGAGGTAAGAAATGAAATGCACCGTTCATGGAGACGGTAAGCCGTACGTACGCATGAACGCTACTTTCATTTTTATTTCATAATTAATGGAATGAAATTATAATTATATAAAAGTGTATTATAATTCCATTATAATATCATATATAATATCATTTAATCCATCCTTTATACTTCCCACATATGGAATTAACAATTCAAATCACTTTGAGGGGGCAGTAGTCCGCACTTCCTAAAATGAAATTTTCGCGCTTACCCACAATGGAAATCATAAAGGTATGCCCTAAATAAAAAATACAGAATCATAAGGAAAATAAAAACATAATATATATCATATATAAAAATATTGTCATCATAATGGACACCATGAGAGGTGTTAAAAGAAGATTGAACAATCATCGTTTCGTGAGGCAGAAATTCGCCAACCACAGAAACAATATGTTTTTAACCATTAGACGAAGGTGTGTGTAAGTGTAAATCAAATACTTCTCATAAAAACATCCTAGTATATTTAATATACTGTTTTTGTTACAAAATAAATGACTAAAATGAGTTTAAAGGGTTCGAGAAGCAAAATAAAACAAAATAACATAAGAGAAGACATTACCTTAAAATCGGGTAACTATTTTTAATTTGAGCCAAAGGCTTCCTTGGGAAAAATTATGCCCAAAGTTAGGCTTCTAGGAGTAATATAGAGAAGTTGAGAGAGTATTCGGGGAGAGGTTGGCTGAGCCAAATTGCTTGGAAGGTGTGAATAAGGTGGTAGTGGTGGGGGCCTTTTATAAGAGGAGAGGAGGGGCACTCTTGGAAAGTCATGAAATGTTACTTTATTATATAATGATTTTCGTATTTTAAAGGTCCCACACTTAAATATTTCTAGTTTAAGGTGATAAGGGTTCGAAATATAATCATTCAATAGGTTTTTGACAAGTTTGAGTCTTTAATTTTACATTATCTTTTCATTTTATTTAAATCGTTAATTAATGAGGTAATCACTGCATCATCATGGTGTCATAAAAATTTTAATTTATTTAATGTCTAAAAATTATAAAAAAAATATCATTATGGTGGAAATAGTTTTATCTTTACAATTAATATTTATATTGTAAATGTTAACTTACATAACCCCATGTAATAATTGTTTTAGTAAAACAACACATGTTTGTGACAATTTTATTTTTACTTTAAATAAAAAGTTATTAATGTCATTTTCTTACCCAAGTGGCTCCATGGGGTCCCCAAGTTGACCCATGGATTTTCTTGGTCGGACATGACTCATAAAATAAGGATAGGACAAGTGTAAGGGTATTTTCATATTTTTATAATATCATTTTTACCTTAAATTTCACTAATTACCTTTAATCGTGATTAATTAAACTTAAAAGTTACTATTCACTAAAAAATTATTTTAATCCCATTGAATCACATTTTACTTCATAATGAAAATCATGTATGTAGGATTTTTGAAAATCAAATCAAAGAAGTGTTAATGTTTCATTTAAATGAAAAATCAGTTTTTTTAACTACCACTTAGTGGTTTCACTATTCATCAAAAATTGAAGTTTTTCAGAATAATGCCAAAATTTCACCCTAAGCTATAATTGATATTTCGAATTCAAAAATGATGTCTATTTTAAAAAATTCCAAAAATATAAGTTGCATTAATTAATTTTTATAATTAATTCCCGTTGTCAAAACAAAGTGTGTTTTTAAGAAACAATATCAATCAAAAGATTGACAATTGTTTATGTCTAATTTCAAAGTGAAGTTAATTCTAATGACCACAATTGGATAAAATGGTAAAATTATTTTCTATTTATACTTTAAAACCACTAAATATAATAATTTATCACTATTAATTATTTTTATTAAAAAAGTTGTTTTTAATTAAAATTTAGTAATTTCCACTATTCATCAAAATATAAATGTTATCCAAAAAGTTCCAAAATTTTACCCTAGGCTAAATTAGATATTCAGAATCCAAAAATGAAGTCAATTTTGAAAGATAAAATTTATAAAATTTCAAAATGTGGGTATTACTATTCATAACGGCTACTTTGGTTGGTCGCAGTGTGTTAGAATCTCGAACTTGCGTACAACGCAAGCTATTGCATTATTGAAAGAGAAGCGTATCATGGAAGCTTGGGGTGTTACAAAAAGACCCAAAATTAAATCTAAGAAGACCCCCTTTGGGGGATTTTGGATGTCGTGGTAATGCAGGGATAACACTTGTAGGCGATGATGCATACATGATGTGGGCAGGGGTAGATTCCATAGACATGTAGACACAACAAGGTATTTTGACCAAAAAAGGATTTCAATCCATTAGGAATATGGGATATAGAATGAGATTATCCCATATGGGAGTAGTTTCTAGAAGAGGAATTAGAGCAATAACATCCACTAGAATAACAATCTGTATTATAAGAATGAGAGGGTATATAAACTACTATTGATACCAAGCATCGTGGAACTCTATATGATGAAATTATAGTTGATTAACCATTTTAAGTGGGGATATAGGAACTATAATTGAAGTATATGTTGGGGATGGGAAGTTCCAGTGTGCCGGGTCTTTGGGACTTTAGGCCATTTATTAATACTTGTGCTTTCGAGACTATGATGTAATGACTCAGATGTTTCTGGTTTTATTTTTAGAAAATTACTAGGAATGTTCTGAGACTATGCATTGAGAAGCCGAGCAATTCCAAGTACCGATGTTCCCAGAATGGTTAGCCGAATGTTGTTATGTTTTTTAAATATCATGCATGAGTAGTTTTACTAATAATGTGGGATAACTCTTAAAGGAGTTCTTGGATTGGACATATGAGGGCACTATTGTGCTTAAGATGACGGGTTTACCCAAGGCATGACTTAAGTTTAGATGGTACGACCCTCCAATGAGAAAACCTAGAAATGGTGTAACTATAAATAAAATAATTTTATTTTTCAAATCCTTATATCACACAAAAAGTGACTTGGATTGAAAATCTAAGACCACTGTTGAGCTCGTGAGGGTGTGGTTTTATTAAGTAGATCCTAACATTGGTCGGTGAGAGCCAACTGGGGAAATTAGTTTTTGGGACATGACTATAAATAAAATAATTAAATAAATATTATTTTATTTACAAATACTTATAACTCATAAAGGTTGAATCATATTGAAAATTTGAGACCACCCTTAAGCTCTTGAGGGCGTTCTTTCCTTTGGAAGAGCCCAACATTGGCCGGCGCGGGCCAACTATGGAAAGTAGTTTTTGGGATATGACTGTAAATAAAATAATTAAATAAATAATAATTTATTTTAAAATCCTTATAACTCGTAAATGGTAACTTTGATTTTCAATTTGAGAGTACCTTTGAGCTCATAAGTGTATTTTTTCCTTAGGTAGGGCCTAACCTCGACCGGAATGGGTCAAGGGTAAAAGTTAATTTTTGGGTGTTTTAAAGAGAAATAAAATAAACTTAATAAAGTTTATTTCATCTAAAAAAAGTTTCTTTGCAATGAAATGTCGATCCAGTTGTTTCATTTCATAAATGTAATAGCATAATAAAAATGTTGTTTTATTTAATAAATGAAATAGTGTAACAATGCGGTGACTGAGCGTAATAGAAACGCTGAGACACATTTCCTCCATTTAATAGTTTAAGCAAGATACAAGATCATTGTAATGATCCTAGATTGGATCTGAGGCTGTGGAAGAGTAGCTTTGGAAAGCATCAAACAATGACTAACTAAAGATCTACACAAGTTCCTTCCTTCCCATTCAAAGGATCCCATTATCATCAAGAGTTGCAGATCAATAATTGAAAAATGGTAGTGGTGAGACTCCATTCCTCATCGAAGAGTGATCTGATTACAGGTAGGGGTTTAATTCTAAGTGAATTTATTCATTCCAAATTCTTTTATTTGAATGATGAATAAGGATCAAACCAAAAATAGTTTTACCCATGGGTCGATCATGTGGTTTGCAGGATGAGATTTGACATGAAGGAATTTAAGGGAGTTGGTTTCACGTAATTTTTTCTGCTATTCGTCGAACCTCCTAATAGGGATGAACCATGCCAAAATGAAAAAATGTTATGGTTTGTCCTTCATGTGTTCTTGGTGTATTGTTTTGTTACCTTCTTCTCATTCTTCGTGGAGAGGGAAATCCCTGGTCCAGGTGAGACCATGGTGGAAGGATAACATGCAACAAGAGGCCGTAGGAGATAGCATCACCAAGCAACCACTATCTCGATAGCAGGCTGTGGCGACTGGGGGAAGTCGGCTTGAAGGCAGGTAGTGGAAGAACCCACAACATCTGCCATTGATGTTGGATTGGGGCCTCTCGAAGGAGTCCGATGGTGGCTCGGTCGGATGTGGCTGTTATCCCTATCCTGTGGCAAAGAATCATGGTCTAGCTAGACCGTGGTAGGAACCCCGCAACAAAGCTGTGGGGAAATTATGAAGTGTACCCCCTACATTACACGAATTGGTACGCGGGGTCTCAACGGACATGGTGAGCACCACATATCATGCTTGACCAAGTCGACACGCCATCATGGGTTAGTCCAAGGAAACCTGTCTGCTGGTCGGCCGAGTTGGAATAAAATCGGCCCACCAGTGCTGGTCGGGTTGAAGGAAAGGGACTAGGCCACTTGTGGGCCTGACAGGCAAGACCCTCTACCCAATGGGATGGGTACAACATGCCCAATCGATGTGGCCTTGGTCACAGCCATACTGGGTTGGGTCGGGTCGGTCGGGTCAGACCGGACTCAAATCCCAACAACCCCTTTTCAGTAAAATGGGCACAACTTCAAAATTGTGCATCTGATTGACAAGTGGTTTGCGGATTTGGGAACCTTGAGATGAGAAGGACCTTTAGGAATACTTCAAGTGACTTTTTTTTATGAGTTTTATATATTATTGATGGCTTGAGGAGTATATTCTCCTAGAATCAAGTATGCTACGTGTGGAAATCATGTGGCTGGATGTGATGAGAAGAAAGTGACGAGCAGACCTCAGTGACCCTATAGCCGAGAAGAGCTAAGTGTCTTAACATACGAGTGGACCTTAGTAAAATAGTAGCATAGATGACCTAAGTGGCCCAATAGATGAGCGGAACTCAGTGTATTGATAGACCTCATTGACTCATCATTGATGAGTCCCTAAAGAGTAAAAGATGTTCAGCTTTACAACTTGTAATCTTGCTTTCTATACATTCAGTTATACCTATGTGAGATGAATCTAGTGACTCTCTTGAGTATACATCTTAGAGGTTAAACATTGTGAACCTATTTGGAATTATGCTTTCTGTCTTACTTTGTGGTATACATTTGTGATTTGGGGCCCCTATTGAGTATTTTTTTACACTCCCCTACATGGGATTTACCCACCAATGTTGTGTCTTGTAAATATGATCAATGATTTGATGGAGTCCTTGTTGTACTGGGGCTAGGAGGTGCTGAGAGTGAACCGAAAAATGAGACATGATTCTACAGCTTCAAACTGTTATTTTTGTACCTACCCTTCAGTGTAGCAGCACTGTAGCAGTACTATACACTGTGCGGGTACTATAGTAGACTGTACACTGTACAGGTACTATAGCAGAACTGTACATGGTGTGGGAACTATAACAGTTACTGTAGCAGGTACTGTTCGGTACTGTAGCAGCTGTAACTATTCACCTTGGGCCACCGGTTTGGGCTTGGAGTCCTTAAGGCTTTCGAGCCACCCAGGGCTTCGGGTCAGTAGGGATTTTGGGCCACCTTTAAGGCCCTCGGGACACCTCAAGGCCTTCGGGCCACATGCAGTTGCCCCAGACACACTATAAAAAAGGAGCAGCCCTAGAAGAGGATTCAGAGCAGGTGCACTCACTAGAAAAGAACCAAATGGATTGTTAGAATGATAGGGTATGGCTATGCCATCAGTACCGGCCTGTGTTTTCATGGGAAGCATATCCAGACGACCATGCAAAGGTGGAGAGCTAATATCATGATGAAAATACTGGAGAGGGGAAGTTCCTTATAGAGAGTCTAGTTGAATTACCTAAGAACTTCGGGTCATGTAGTCTCCTAAGACTATGGGCCTTGTAATCTCGAAGCCTATGGGCCTTGTAAGGGTTCCCCCTCATCCCTTGAAAGGGGGGTTATCGGAAATCAATAAAAAATGAAGGCCTTCTTACCATTCAGGCTACACTATGTTTGTTTACTTAGTGTATTCACATTCTTTAATCTATGTCTTGGAGTTATGTGCATGTCTACAGGTACTTAGAAAAATGCCTCCCATATGTTTTGGATATGCCTTATCAGTGCTAGTCTCCAGCCCCTGGCCTATGAGAGGCAGGCTTAGGGTAGTCACGACAAAAGCCCGGGGGGATGGTTCATGACATACATGCCTTCTAAATATTCCCTCTCAACACATTTAACAAGGGTATTGTCCAAAAAAAACCAAAAAAATAAATTTCATTAAGCCGTTCAGAGTGTGTCTTTGTCTGAATTTCCATCCAATGAGACTTGTTTCATATTGTGCATGTATTATTATTTTATAAAGTGCAATAAATATAAATTGTATCTGTTTTATCATAATTTTCATGTAATTTAAGGCATTTGCATATCCATATCATGTTCTCTATTTTAATAAATTTTGATTCAAAAGTTACCAAATCCATAAGGGTTTTTTTTCCAAAATCACATTGAAATTGAGATTCTTTATGAATAAATTTACATTGTGGGAAATTTTATAATCTTTCTCTCAAAAATATAAAATTTTAGTATTGTTGTTTATAGGGTTTAAATATCTTTTTACTATTTATCCTCCATTTGGTTCATAATTAAAACAAAAGGATTCATTTAAATAAAGAAAAACTTATTTCTTCTTTTTTTTATAATATTTCTCCTCTATGTCTGTGTTTTTAAATATGATTTTATGGATACACTTATCAATAATTTTATTATTTCTTATATACATTTTATATTGAATTTTATTTTAATTTAAAAATTCATGAAAGGAATATTTTTTAATGTTTTCTTCAAAGCCACTTCCTTCCTTTATTTTATTATATTTTATTTATAAAATATACTTTCCATGTTTTCATGGATATTTAAAGAAAATTTAAATTTATTTCCCATTATTCTATAAAACCTTATATTTATAAGTCATTTTCTTTTAGAATTAAAATTAATAAAATTATGAAAGAAATTTATATTTATTTTCTAAATTGGTTTATAATGTTCTTCTAAAGTGATTTTAATATTTTTTGAATAAAATTAATGTTTCTTACATTTAAATGAATACATTATATAATTATGTCACCCACCTTCTTTCTCAATATGGTTTACAATCATGTTTTGTGGAATTATTTATGAATAAAATTTCTTTCCCATGAGTTAATTGACCTATGATGGAATTTTGAATGTTTTCATGTTCAAGTAGAAAACACATATATGGTTTTTAATTTTGTTATAGGTAAGAACATAATTATATATCCCCCTAATTTTATCTAATGATATTACATGTATGCGACTGATGAGTGAACTCAATCCACTAAGATTAATTGAAATGCTGAGTGGAACCAATCCACCATGAGACTTTGTCAACTCTATGACAATGGTATTTAAATCCATGAAGAAGAAAATTATTTTTTATTCTTATGTCTGTGAAACAATCTTATGACATGTTTCTATACTATTTTATATTCACATGTTATGTTTCCCTGGATAATGATTGTTTTCACATGTCTCTATGATATGGTATATTTGGGTTATGTTTTCATAATAATGTTTTAAAATACAATATCTATATTTTCAAGAAAAATATTTTCATGATTTCTTACAATGAACCTTCATAGACAATATATTTAATTTATTCTTACTTTTGAATTTTCTTTATGGATTTGTTTATGTAAATAAACTGGTTTCATCTTTGAAAGTAATTTTTTTTTAGTTTTGAAATAATTCAAAAGAATAAAATGTTTTCACTTTCAATTATACTCATTTCTGAGCTTAATATTCTCACCCCATATTTGCAAATAATTTTCATAGGTATTATGATGATTAGGAATAATTGTGAAGTCAAAGCTCAAATTTTTTTGGTTATAACATTAAAAGAAGTGGGTATATTATTTATGAATTTTTTGTTTTGGTGATTTAAATTTGAAGGAAAATATAAAAAACCTAAATCCAATAACCAATAGCCAATCATTACTTTATTACATTGGTATAAGATAAAAGAGATAACATACTAAGGGATTGAATAGTTTATCATTTTTGGAATACTAGATACATACATGTTTTCCATATTATGTTATAAATATAAATCATAATTCATAAAATTCTTGAAAACATTATTATTCTTTTAAGTACATATTTGAGAGCTTTTAAATATCTCTTCTTGATACCCTGGGAAGTGGAAATAAAATAAAATGATGAGCTTGAACACCTATTAAGGGGTTGCTTACAATGGAAGCTGTCATGAGTACATATGTCATAAAAAATATGTAGAAATGAATAAGAAATAAACATTTCGTATATTTAAAAAATTTAGTGTGAAATATATTCATGGATTTCAAAATCGCATGGAAAAAGATAACTAATTTCATAAAAATAGAATATGTAATGTCCAAAATTTTAATCCTCAATCCAAGATATCGTGATCTTAAAAAACAGGCCTCCTTCCATGAAATCATGATTTACCATAAAGGTATTGTGCTAATTCATCTTACATGTGTTCAAGGCCTCATATAATACATGTTTCATTGTATGGGATATAAGAAATGCCCATTCTTTTTTGTCTCATAATACCTTACCCGATGCATCAATGTTTTACAGTGGAACCCCATCACTCCCACCTGCCCAATTCATTCCTCATATATTTCATGGAAAACACTATTCATCATAATTATGAATTAAAAATAAATAAATACCCACATGGAATCAATTAATACAAAATATGAATATTTCCCAATAATGTAATCAACCTGTCTTTGTAGCCAATAATCATCTGTATAGAACTAAAAATACAGGGATTATCAATATTTTCCAGATTCAAAAAAATATCTTTCTTCCTATTATTCCATAAATTAAAACTGTATACAATTATTATTATACAGTTTATCCAACATTTAAATTATGATAAATATATCCATGGTCTAAATGAACATGGACATGAAGGTTAAAAATAATTTTAACAAATGATGAAGAGTAATATGTAACATAAAATCTTAGAAATGAATGATTTCAAAATAAATTATTCTGAGAAAAATAAGGTATAAAACATAAATCAATAAGGAATAAAAATATACCATAAATTCATAATAAATAAAGGATTTTTGGTAAAGGCATGTATTTTATAAAATAGAGGGGGTAATGGAATAAAATATTTAAAAATAGATTTCATAAAATTTTTATAACCTTGTTGTAAAAAGTAAATCTATAAATCACTTCAATAATTCATTTAATATGGTTAGAAGGATAATTTTAAAACATTATTTGTAAAATAATTTATAATACTGGAATCTCGAAAGGAAACAATTATTATGTAATAAAATGTGGAGTATAAGATATAAATACACATAAGTGAAATGAAATATATTTCAAAGCTTTTAATAAAATAATATCCTTCTATTTTAAAACAAAAAAAATAGAATAATGGTAGTAGATATTAAATTGAAAAATCCTAAAACATGTAAATTATGATAAATAGTGATGAATGTTCATGACGATGGTAAAATATGTCCTTTTTAAAAACCATAAAAAATATTTTTTCACCCTTTTGTAAAGAAATTTAAAAAATTATTATATAGAAAATGTTAAGAAGGTAATTTTTAGAATATTAAAAATAAATTAAAATAATGAAAAAAAATAAAATTTGAAGTTATTTAATTATATAATAGAACATCCTTGAATTAAAATAAAGAATATGGATATGGTGGAAGAAGGTCCCTCACCAAAAAAATGATATAAGGTCGAATTTTTTAATAAAAATTATATTGGATATTTTGAGTACCAAAGAGAGGAAAAATGGAAATAATAATTATAAGTCCAATAATTAATTATAGGGGAAAAATACATGGGTTTTAAGAGATTAATAACATATAATCCTCTCAATAGAAATTGATACATAAACATTCCTGATGAAAAGTGAAATTGGAATATAAATCCTTACATTGGATTCCTTCTCGGTCAAACACGTTTTAACCTACTGCACACTACATTTAGTTTTTGTATTCACACATATAATATCAATATTTATATTTATATTATTATATATAATTAAATTTTAACTTATTTTTACCCATTTACTCATAATTCGTAGTTAAAATCAATATTTAAGCATAAAATATCTCGTTCCTCATGCATGCTTCGATTCAAGAAGTATCGATCCTTGAACCTTGGTCATGCTTTTATAACATAAATAATTTTAATTATGTCATAAATATAATATATATACATTAAAAATACTTTTATAACCATCCATGTATGTAAGTTATAAAAAATAAAATATGTCATTCATGGAGGCGGTAGTTCGGACAAACGCATGAGTGGAATTTTAATTTTTCAATGGATGGAAATAAAAGAGAGTAGATAATTATTTATCTTTATATAATATGAATTATTTCATAGATAAAAAATTTATTCATTAAATTCATTTTTATAACTATCCTTGTGAGGCGGTGATGAAAAATAAAATAAGTTATTCATGGAGGTAATAGTCAACATGTATCGATGAATGACAATTTCATTTACCAATGGATGACGATGTGGTAGATGATGGTTGTTACATCATCATTATAATATTTAATTATAGTAAATATAATTATTTCAGTATATTAGTGTGTTTATAATATAATTTAATGCAATTTAAGAAGAAATAAACTTGAAATAAACTAGTTAAGATCTTTACCTTTTCCTTGAATATCATTCTTTAGCTTACACATTAATCCTTCTTAGTTTTTGAATTTTTGTGAGAAAAATAAACATATGAAGTGTGGAAGATATTGGGGATTCTATTTTGTCATATTTTGGTTTATATAATGTTCTCAATGTGTGTGAATAAGTAATGGGGTGAGGGGCTTCTTTTTTAGGTGACAGGAGAGCCGCCTTTGTAAATACTCTAATCTTTAAAATAGCATACTATAATTTTCATGGGAATGTGAAAAAAATGTAAAAAGTTTAAAATATATAATGATTTATGCTCTAAATAAACACATAAAATTAGATTTAGATAATTTTTAGTGATATTTTAATCCTTATCTATTAGTTCAACCCCCTCATTACGCCTTTTGACCTTTCCTCTAGTGAAAAACTTTTACTATGGTAATTATTCGCTATGACCAAAAGTAAAATAAAAAATACTAAATATTTTGAATATTATGATTCCAAATATTTAATCCATTTAAAATATTAAATTTCTAGAATTTTTTAAAATTAATTTCAATATATGTACGCAAAACACAATGAAACATAGTTTTTTAGAAAATTGACATTTTTGCACCTAAAAATATTTTTTACACCAAAATCATGTTTAAAAATGATTATAAAATCTATAATTTTATAATTATTAAATAAATAATATTTATCTAACTTGAAACCAATATAAAACATAATGTAACCTTTTAATTACTTAATTTAACAAAATAAAAAAAATATTTCTTTTATTAGAATAAAACATCACTTAGGTTCTAAAATGTAAAATAAGGGTTTCTAAATTTAATATAATATTTTTAAATACATTATTTTACTTCTTTAATATATATTTGATATATAATAAAGTTTTCACATATTTTTAATTCATTCTTATATCATGGAGACGTCATAAAAGTGGCGATATTGATAAAATTGGTGTTTTTCACTATTCACCTAAAAATATACCATTTCAGAAAAATACCATAAATTCACCCTAAGATAATTTTGGAATTATTAATTGAAAAACTAATATAATTTCAAAAGATGAAAATTATTAAATTATTAAATTTTTCTTTAAATTAAAACATTAAATTTAATGAAAAAGATATTTTATAGAAAAATGAAAATTTTAAACATCATGTGCTCATAATATTACTTTTTAAAAAATTATAATTAATTTGACATCAATAAATTGGATCATAAAATAAAATATTTTAAAATAGTTTCATTTATTAAAAAAATTCACTTCAAAAATATTTCATTGAAAAATATCCTTTTGTTCAACATTGAATGATTTTAATTATATCATATTAATTATTCTTTTTTAAATATTAATTTTAATTAATCTGAAAAAATAAAGTGTAAGTATAATAAATGATTACTATATTTTTCATTATTAATGTTTTATTCTATTTTTCAATTATAATATATCACGAATCATTTTATTTCAGTTTTATGTTTGTTACACGATATTCAATATAATATTTTTTAAAGAAAAATACACACTAAAATCATAGGGTTTAATATTCTCCACCGTAAATAAATTGCAACCTCAAAATTATGTTTCATTGTTACTAAAAAAAATGTATCTTCACATAACTATTGTCTTATATGCAGATTTTATCTAGATATGTAATTATTAAGTCACTACTAGGAATATTAGTATGTCTTAATTAAATATTTCTACAACAATATATGTTTTATTATGAGAACCATACTTTTAAACAAGTTTTCAATGGAATACCTTTATAGTTGAGAGATGTATCCCAAATAAAAATATATAAATTTATCTTCTTCTTGTTTGAGTTTGTATAATTTATTTACCATCTACATATATAATATGATAAAATATACTTACTTGATTTGTTTCCAATATAAAAGCATAATTCCTAGTTTTGATTGTGTTTCAATTAGTTTTTCATTTTTTCTTCATTTAAAATTATAAATGATGAATAACCATGAGGTAATTTTTATACCAGAGGAAAAAACATTTAATGTGTCATAAGATCCATAAAATAATGATAAGGTATTCATACTATCTTTATCCACTTATTAAAAATGGATAGTGTGAATAAAAAAACATAAAATTAAATGCTAACCTATAAATACTTTATTATAAATTATTCTACCAATTAAACATAAATTATTTTATACTTATATACTAATTTCATATTAATAAAATTTAATTAGACCCCAAAAATCAGTATTACTAAAATTCAATCATATGTATAAAAATCGTGTTTGAAACTAGGTAATAAATGTTCATATTGATAGAGACTGACTGATATATTATCATTATAACAAAATTTTGATTAGGTGTTTTAATTAAAAACATCTTTCCATAGAGTTTTAAGGTATGATTCAATATCTATGAAAAATTTAAAAGAGTGTGTAAATCTAGAATTACGGAAGGCCTGAATTTTTAAGGAAATTACCTACTATCAAAACATAAGGGACTTCTACCTCAACTATATTAATTGGAAAATCTTGGACTTTCTCTCTTGGCATATTCTATTTAAAATTATCATTTCAATTGGGTAATTGGTTTGAATAGTTAATTATATCATTATATTTTAATCACTAGATAGTTATGCCTTCTTTATTTCCCTTTCATTCATCACATATATGACCCTTACACCCATTCCCTTTAAGAATGTAATTGGGTGATTAATTCCATAATTATCAAATATTGGAATTTATGGCCTTCAATTTCTCTCATTTCCCTCATTTTTTATTGGTTCTCAGCCATATTATTCTTCTCTTTTTTTTCCTTTGAAAATATAAGATCTGGAGAATTATTTCTCTATCTTGATGGAACATGATACCACCGAATTATATAATGAAAATGTTTGTGGTACTAGTTCCCTTCAGATATTTTTCTTAAGACCAAGAAAGAAAAATTCAGTATTACTTTTTGAATTATGAATATAGTAAAAAAGATAGCTTCCTAACTTCATAAAGTTTTACTTAAAAGTCACCAACACTTTCTTGTTCTCCCAGTCTTAAATTAAAGAATTTGTTTTCCATATCTTTTAATTTATTTTGAGGAAAATATTAATCAAATAATATCAATTAAAAATAATTCCATTAAATTCTATCTATAACCTCCTCCTCATATTTAATTTGAATCAATGACCACCATTGACCAATATCGACCTTTAAAAAATACAATTCTATATTAACCTTCTCCATTTCATCAATTCTGAAAGCCAAAAATATCTTTTCATATGACTTTATCCATTATTAATATATCAATGGATCAATTGTTACATTAAATAATGAATGTTTATTCTATTAAAAATAGTCTATCATCATCACATCATACAATTAAGAAACATTTAGTTCCATACATGCATGATTATTTGTTATAACCATAATCAAATTCATTAATAAATTCATTTTATGATTAGCTCCAACACAAGCCATATTTACTTTCTTAGTGGGGAAACCCCTATATTGATTAGGGGCATTGATATTTTTTTCCATTCCTTCCCCCATGAACTATCCCTAAATAAATTAATACACTTAATTATATCAAATCATTATAAATGCTAAGACATAACATAAATCTTCCTAAAAAGATCCTGAATATTCTAGGGGTTTATGATAATTTTTGTACTCTCTATGCTCTTTTAAATTATAATTACTAAGGATCATACTAAACTTTCATTGATATCAACTGAAACAATCTCAACTGTAGAAAACCAAAGTTTGTGTTTAATTTATTACATTGGTATAAGAAACAATAGATCTCACCCAAAAGGATTGAACAATTAAACAATATTAAGATGTTATATACATACATATTTTCAAAATTAAAATGGAATCATAAATCATAACATATAATATTTTTGAAAACTTTCTTATTATAATAAGTACATCTTAAATATCTTTCAATTATCCATTACTGATACCCTAGTGATAGGAAAACAAATAAAAAGCTGAGATCAGATGTTCAGTAAGGGAGATCATAGAGTAGAATTTATTATGGATACATAAATAATAAACAATATAGAAAAGTTACTCATCAATAAATACAAAATAATTTCAATAAATTGAGAATGAAATATATTCATGGATAAAACAATCACATTGAAAACAATATCTAATTTCATAATGATGGAATTTAACATTTCCTACATCTTAATCATCTATCTAATAAATCATCATCTTACCATCAATCCCTCACGCATCAATGGGTTATAACAAACCCCAATAGTCACTTACACATGTATAATGAATTCATCATATATTGATTAAAAAGTAAGATTTATCGTAAGTATTACTTAACAATAAATAAGTATCATTATTGAATGATGTCAAATGGAATGACAATATTTCTTCAGATTATTGTGAACCTTCCTTATCACTCAATATTCATGTACATAGAACTAACAAGTATAAAGGATATCAATATTTTCCGCAGTCAAAGAAATATTTTTTTAGTAAGATTACTTTAATTCACACTATATATAATAATTATTATATTATTCATTCAATATTTAAATTATATGATATAAATTTGTGATAAAATAACATGGTCATGAGTGAGAAAAAAAATACCTGTGAATGATAGAGTGTAATAGAAAACATAAATTTGAGGAAGTAAATGAGGTGATAATAAATTTTTATGTAAAAATGATTATAAATAATAAATCTATCAGGGATGAAATAATATAAAAAATTCATCAAATGTAAATGGTTTTTAGTAAAGGAATGTATTTTAGAAAATATAGTGGAAAATGGTAGTCACACATAAAAATAACTTTCTTAAAAATTTTGTAGCATTATTGAAAAAATGAAATTAGAAATCACATCCTATAATAGACCTAAACATGTACACCCAGATCCATCACTAAAACATATTATTCATATACTAACTTTTATACCGATATAAATGACCTAATTTTAACCATCCTTAATTACAACATCCATATATAAAATCGAGTCACTAACATACCCAAGATGTAACGAACCATAATTTCATCAATGAAATTTCACTCTTATAATTATGTCATAAAACAAATACATCTCATTGATAACCCAATAAAAATTATTATCATAAATTAATAATGATACATTAGTCTATAAATAAACCGGTGACAATTAAAAATATTAGCAGAGGACAATAACGAAAAAATAAAATAATAATAATGGGAAAATTTGGAAATTCTCAATCCACTTGAATGGCTGAACTCGTGAAAAAAGATGTAGAAATAAAACATAATGTTAATAATATAATATTCAGTTTGAATATGAAAATATATAACTTTGAGAGAAGTTATAAGTGAATGAATAACTAATGAAATAATTAGTATTTATAGAAATTAAGGAGCCAATACCATTGGAACAGTAACACGACTATTGGAATAGTAACCTAACCATTATGAAAAGTAATTTGGTTGTTAGAATAATAACCTCACCTATTAAAGTATAAAATAAAATTTATGTTTCTTATAAATAAAAAAATGATATATTTGTATCATGGTATAAGTAAATAAATATTAAATTAAGTGTTTGTTTTTCTGAAAAAATGTAAATATTTATTTACAATTTTATAATTAATATAAATATTTAAAAGAAAATTTATTTTCATAAAATAAATTCAGAAAATAATATTATGTTTTATTATAATTATAAGATAATTTTATAAGACCTTAATTAAAATTTTAAAGGTTTATTAAATCAATTGTAATATTAAAATGGGTATTTTTTGAATAAATGATGACTTTTTTTAAAAAATAAATTTAGAAAATTTAGAAAATTATTTCTATAAAATGTATTCGATTTTTAAAATATACACATTTAAAAATGGTTAAGGTTATTTTTTTCTTTTTTCTAAAATAGTTGAATTTTTGGTGAATTGTGAAATATGGCAGTTCATGATATTTAAAATTATAATCCAAATACATGAACTTTTGAGTCATGGATGATGTAAGAATCCATTGGTTTAAATTATCCAAAACAATTTATTGTATTTAGCTATAGGACTCAATACTATTGAAAGCCTTGATCCAAAATAATAAACTATGGAACATAATAATCAAAACACCCCACTCCCCTATAAATACCCCCTCACCAACCCTTCTCCACACACCTTCTAAGCCCTGTATATTATATTCAAGAGGGAATTAAGTGCAAGTGCAGAATGTATTCAGATATAAGGTAAGGGATATCTCAGAACCTCCATTGTTTCCTTTGGGATATTCTTTATTTATATTTTATTGAATATATACCTTCATTATTTATATATTATTCTAATATTTTCTATTTATATACACCAAAAAATTGTATGTATACCGATTCATATTTATTTTATGAGGAATTACATGTTTTATAAGGTTTAGTTCTCAATTCCTCTCGATAAAAGAAACTGATTAAGGGGAACTTATCCTTTTCTTAACAATTTTCATGTACACTTCATAGATTATTTTAATCCATCAATATTTTCCATAAATCTCTCATTTTTTCATGAAAAACTATTTTCGATCATTTCTAGTTTTATACAAACAATTATGCCTTTGTCTTTTTTAAAGAATCTATATACTTTTCCATTAAACCATAATGAAGTTTATGATTTTTATAGTTTCCTAAACACCCTTTCTTTGGTATTGAATTCAGTCAAACAACATTATTCAAGATCTATTAATATTTTTACTTTATTATTTTCTAGAAATTATTTGATCACTTCTTTGATGGATACCATTTTTGATACACCCTTTGGTCATGAATTATGACATGATTACAATGTCCATTTCATTCCATGGGTAACTCTTGTGTTTACTTATTATATTGTATTTCTTATTTTATCATGCATATTCATAATCATGTTATGATGGGTGTGCCCATATATTGATCCAATGCATTGGGTAATGTTTATTCTCATGTGACATCCTGGATGAGATTATAAAGTATACCTAATCCATTATGGGACTTTTCCACATTGTGATATAGTCTTGGAATTTATTCTTGAGTCATGTTTATGTCATGTAATGTGTTTTTTCCAAATTTCTATTTTTCCATGATTATACAATTCTATATTTTTTGTGATATGCCTCTACATGTTATTCATGTTTTATTCCTTTCTTGTTATTATGTTTTCACTTATGAATCGTGTTCTTTAATAATTTTCCATGATTATTTCCTTTCTGGGATATTTATATAATCCTTATTTTATGTATTCCTATGGTTATCTTATGCAGTTATAAGAGATTGAAGGGAATTATGAGATCATTATGGAGATCAAATAATTTTTTATTTTTATTTTTATTTTTAGTATCATGTTTTTAATCATGTACCTAATCTTCTAGAGATACTATAATATTCGATCCTTGGTTTGAATTATTCCTAAAATATTGTAACAATATGTTTAAATGGATAGGGTCACAACATAAATCATTTTAGGTTTAGTGTTTTAGTAAATTAGGACAAAACATCTATATTAAAAAACACATGTCAGTATCCTTGGATAGAAATATTTTCTACTATACCCTGATTTTCATGTTCTATAAGAAGAATTAAACATAAAACACTAAATTATACACACATGATACATTTTTATACAAATATTACATAATGTCATAATTTATAACTTGGGGAAAATTCGAACATAAGTATGAGATCAGATTCTGAAAAATGGTAAACATAGTGGATATCTATCTTAAGTGAACATAAGATGACCATAAGGGTATGATAACATAATCAAGTTATTTTTCATAGTGTAAAAAATTCATACATAGAAAATATTAGATCATAAAATCCAAAATCATGTAATATCTAGAGGCTTGATTAATATGGGTGTTAAGTAAAAATTAATTATTCAATAGATCTAATATAGACATGTGATATCATAAGCATACAAATTCATAATCTTGGGAAAAAATATATTTTATATTTTGTTGATGTATAATCTTATAAGCATATCTAGAAGTGATCATACCCACACATAATAATTTGAATATAGCCATTCAACAACATATTCATGCATAATCATGTAATAATAGCTAGAATCCATCATACTCATGCATCAAAATGTGAAAATAGTTATTTGAAATCATGTCGAGTCTTTTCATCATCATCACATGAGATATCTATATCTAATTTTATAATTCATTGGTGGGAAATATCAGACTCATTTGTCAGATAATCATAATCCATCAAATGTGTTCCACAAGATCATGAAAACATTTATCATTTTGTCATAGATTAACCCATTTAAAATAAAACGAGTTTCATCAAGACTTCATCATCATCATAATAGATATCAATATTTAGAATTTATATGAATGGTATCATTGTATCATGTCCCCAGTGAAGTATAAGTAAAATGAAAGTATATACTCATTGATGAAAATACCTTTAAAAATAGACTAGAACATTTCATGAGGAAAATAAAATTTTCATTTTGAAAACAATTATTCAAAGGCAAAAAAATTTCAAAATATTATTTAAACCATTTTATTTTAAAATAATCATCAAAAATTGAAAAGGAATGTTCAAATAAAAGAGTGTCATGATGCTGAGAAAAATTTGTTTGCGTGGTATCTAACATCAAGAGTCTTTGAATGGGTTATTTCACTTAGATAAATTTGAATTTTGTGTTTGGTGGATGGGCCAACCTTCACTTTGGGATTTGGGTCCTAATACTGATAGTTTGAATTCATTTTTCGGTTATTTTTAGATGTGTTTTATATATCGGGATGTGCCTCTAGAGTTTTTATGTATTTCAGAAGTTTCGGCCCTGGAATCCTAGTTTCTGGAAAGAGAAAAAGTGGAAATAGTTGGCGCATGATTTGTCCAATCATGCGTCCTAAATAGTACATCCTATTTTTAAAAGTGGCACAATTTTTTAACCATGTGGCCCATTCTCGGAAACCATTTTCTGGAGTGTAGGAGTGGAGAGTCATCCACATGGTTGGCACATGATTTGCTAAATCACGGGGCCAAACCATGCGAGGTGTATCTCCCTTGGGCAAGGAGAACTATATTGTTTGAACATGGTTTTAAAAATCCCGAGTTAATCATGTGGATTATAAAAAAATTGGGTAAAATTAAATTTTCCCCAATCCTTTCTGAAGAGGCCATCCATTTTTTCTTTCTCCCCTGGGTAACATCCCTTCAGCAGGCATGGATCACTTCTCCTCTCCCCCTCAATGGATTTAGCCTCCCTTTTCCATCTGAGCTCTGATTCAATCTCTATTAGTAGTGATGGATTTATCTTAGTAAGTCTTTCAATCATATTATTTATATTCCTTGTTTTTATTACCATATGTAATTCTAAATCCATGTGAACAATTTTCCCTTATTTTTAGGTATTTTTTCTAAAACTATATTCTCTTTCGATATGGCTCGAGTTACAGGTTGGTATTTTATCAGTGACCTCTTATGAAAAAAATTATGCGGTTCATAGATCTATCCTTAAATATATGGGTTTTAAGGGGTGCATTATTATATACACACATGTGGTTTGTGTGAGTGAGACCCTTAATAAATTAATGCTACTCTTTTTAATTGTTTAATTGATGTTATGGGATACTGATGTGTGTTCTATTTCTTCTTTAAAAATGTAATAAGACAGTTATGAGGATTTTAACCAATTGGGAAGGTTAGGTTTTTTGTTCAATTTAATTAACTAAATGTGATATGACTGAATTGGTTCTATGGTAAGGTGATGGGTATGGCCCTTGGTATTAAGGTGATGTCATTCCCTAGGATTGAGATGACACATATCATCTAGATGGGGGCATGGATCAAGATACATGGGGTGATTTTCATCCCCAGGTTGTGGAGATAAGGTTGCTAGGATGAGGGTATGACCTATGAGACTTGGTATGGTGTTTACCATCGGGACTTGGGTGACTGGTTGCATGTAGAAGCAAGGTTTCAATATGGTTTTAATTATGAAATTTTTCTGATTACAACTCTCCATGTTGGCCGATGTTTCCATTGGAATCATGTGCACAAAGACGTGACTTAGTTGTGGTGGTGTTAAACACTCACTGTGGGTGTATGAATTTGTAGATTTAGAAGATTAGGGTATGATGTTGACCATTATTTATGGAGGAGGTGCTCACTAGAGATTGCAACTGGAGATAATATTTAAGACCATCAGTTTGGGGATGAGGCTAGGCATTATATGTGAGGCCTATGGGACATGATTATTGGTGTATGGATATCACCGTACCTCAAGACGTCATGATATTAGGAAAATAGTGTGTTACTATTTATTCGATGATGAATATCTTTATGCCTCATGATGTCAGGATATTGAGCCAATGGTGACTTTATAAAGGATTTTTGGGGGATCGGGGGTGATTTGATGGGCATTCCAATGGGATGTCGGTTATTCCAAGGGTGAAACATGAGGTGTCATATGGAACAAGGTTTCAGGTGAAATTTATGAGGTTTATATGGAAATTTACTTGTGGTGTGATAGACCTTGGATTTATCATTCCACTGTGGTGCTGGTTGAAGGAGTTAAAACACACACTTGTAGATGCTGAGCACAAGTCGAGTGAGGTTTTTGTAATTTTTGTTTGATTTTAAACTATTTATTTACATTTAAAAACAGTGTATATTTTGTGATGAAAGATATGCACATGTTGGTGGTTGCCTAATTTGTTCATACTCACACCCTTTACTGGCCTATTGGGACACCTGCAGAATTTCTTATATTAAGATAAGGTAATAGATCATGCTTAAGATATGGAACTTAGTAATCAGGGATGTACTTGTTTTGCATGGGATGGATGGTATTAGAACAGATGTGTCACATCTGTGATTTTATTTTGAGGTATTCCTTTGCTGAATTTTGGTCTTATATTTTTCCCTTGCATTCCACTTGTGATTTTGGAGAGAAATATAGTTTTTGAGCTCAATAGCAGGTGGTTCATGGTTGGGACACAGTTAAGGGAAACTATGTACCAACCCAAAGGATATTGTGAACCTGGTAAAAAGACACTATCAAGGTCTTATGGCTAGAAACCCGGCTGTGTTCCGTCCTCTTGGAAATCGTGTGGATTCCTTCCTCTTGGACAGTGAGGGACACACATTTGTCGTACGGTTTTGAAAACCATGTCAGCTAACTGAGTGACCTATCCAGGTCATTAAAAATTGAAAAATTACACTTATAACCACCTCCAATTTTACCCTAAATCACCTCAAATCTAAACCCTACTAGATTTTTAAGAATGATAAATTCCTACAAAACTTCTTGTACCTCTTGAGTATTATTATTTTGGTGGATTTAGACTTGGATCTTCCAGGAATCATCAAGTAAGTCGTTTTTCTTCTAGATTCTCTCTTCTTCTAGGGTTCCACTTACCTCCTTCTTAGGATTTACTTTTCCAATGGGTTTTTGACCTAATGTGGGTCGATCTTGTGTTTCTTGGTGGAATCATGATGGTTTTTGTTTTATCTTTCCTTTATATTATTTTTTCTTTCTTTCTTGGTGTTAGAAATGTGTTCTATGGATTTTTTTTGGTGTTAAATATTTTTTTAGAAGGGTTTGAGTTGCATATGGGATGAAAGGTTATTTTCTAAAAGAAAGTGGTTTTATTTTATGTTTGATTTCTTGTAGAGATTATTAAATGTGTTTTATACCTTGTGTGTAAGGTGGGAAAGATGTTTTCAAAAGGAACTTGAGGTGTTAATGCATTGAATATTGGTTTTCAAAAATAAATGTCTTTTGTTGCATGTTGGATTCTTTTTTTTCACCTTAAATGTGATTTTTGAGTTGTAAAAGTGATGTGAAGCAGGTTTTAAAATGGATTTGGTGAGAGTATGGATTTCAACTTTGCTTTTCCTATATAAATGGATGGATTTTTTGTGAAATATTCTTGTTGTATTCTTAAATGTGATTCATGGATTGCTCAAGTGATGTGAAATGTGTTTCCATATGGTTTTAGTGTGTGGGGGAAATGAAAATGGGTTTTTATAGAAAATGGTGGATTCCATGTGAGCTTTGATTATTGTATCAATATGAATTGTGAATTTTTTGATTTACATGTGTCTTCATGATGCTTTGATGTGTGTGTGAAAGTGATTATTGATGTGACATGTGAAATGTAATTTGAGAAAAAAATGAATTTGGAGTATTTAGGTGGGTGAATTAGAACTAGTACGCTTGTTGATTCTACGGGACGAAGGTCGAGTTTTATCTAGAAGGATTGACGCTACAATAGTAACTAATCATGTGATATGACTAGAGAACACTTGACCTTGGGATGAGATCCCATTTAGTGGCTCATGCATGGGAACACTTTTGGTATTTTCTTTTTATTTGTAGACCACTATTCTTCAGGATGTGTTCCTATCTAGTGGTTCATGCATGAGAATATTGTTGGTATTGGTTGGAAGATATTACCACTAAGGTATAAGGTTTATAGGGTCTCACTTGTGCTAGTTACCTATAGGGATATCCCATGGTGATATCTTTGTGACATGATACCTATGTGATGTGGTTATATCTATTGGTATTTTATGGACCTCATGTATGTTTAAATTTCAAATCAATTTTCTTTTGAGAAAAGGTTTTCCCTAAAATTGTTTCCGTGAGAATGGTTTATTCAAAATGTTTTCTTGAAAAATTTCAAACATTCTTCTGAAAATGTATATATTAATTAATCTTCAAAAGTTATATAATGGAATCTTTCTTTTGGGTTGCATTCTACTAGTCTTTGGATCACATGCAACATACACCTTTGGCGGTATGTAAACTTTGTTACTTATGAACTAGGTAAAATAAAATATATTGTGGTGGTGGATCCAATTTCTAGTGTTCCACTTATTGTAGTTTTTGGGGGTGGTGTCTTATGGGTGTTGATCATATTATTGCATGGATCTTTTTGGACGGGTTTATTTGTTTTCCTTTCCATTGTGGTGTCTGGTTTTGGTGAAAGTTGTAAAATATTAAATATGAAAATTTATATACCTCATTTGGTTGTGATTACTAGTTATGTTATATTTATTCTTATTGGTTGTTTATGGTTATATAAATGGGTTAAGTCATTCCCAAAGTAAACTTTTGATATAGAGGAACTAGTTTCCACCCCATAGGGATCAGGAATGACTTTCAGGCCATGCCATAGGCTAGTTTGGGTATCGGGTTAGATTTCATCTTGGCTTAGTTAATGAAAAAATGGTATTAGATAAGGTTTCAATAATTTTGGGTCAACTTATTTGGGAATATATTGGATATACTGGAGCTAGGATTATCAGGGTTTGAGGTTCTAGTTGTGAGTTGGTTGTCTGGACAACACACCTTGTGACACGAATCGAGTCACCAAGGGTTGTTGGGAATTTGGTTTGAATATCCATATTGGTGATAAATACAAACTAAATTATTTATATTAACATTGGTTGTGGGGGTGTGAAGTGTTTTGGATTGTTATTGTGTTGGGTATGCATTTTTTATTTATGTAAGTGTTTTATATTTGTTGTTGTTACTAATTTTTTTCCAAATATGCATTGATGGATATATTTATGGTCTTTCCTTGTGATGTTTACTTGTTATAGTAAGATTCCTCCTCAGGGAATTACTTTATAATCATGGGAAGAGGTCAGAGAGAGTTATCCCTCACTAACCAACTAGATATTGGAGTAAGTAGTGGTTTGGGATGTCCATGCATTAGGTCATGGAGCGGGCTTGGGTTCTTCTCAAGATAGAAAAGGTGAACCAGGTCCTGGATGGGAAAAAGCTTAGGATTTCCTCAAGAAAAAGCCTCCTTCTTTCTAAGGTAGCATGGAGCCCCAGGATGAAGAGGAGTGTCTTGTGAAAATAGATAGTATTTTTGAGTTTCTTTATACTCTTGAGGAGGTTAATGTGAAGTGTGATTCACTCATGTTGGAAGGTCTCAACATTAATTTATGGGAATCAATGCTTCATTCTAGGAAGCATAAGAAGATGGGTTGGAAGGATTTTAAGGTCATATTCAATGGATACTATTTCTACGATATTATTTCCTTCTCCAAGTCCTATGATTATTTAGATCGTATCCAAGGATACCAGACTATGATCAAGTAGCTAACCACTTTTTAGAGTTAGTTCGGTTCACACCCGAGGTCGTTTCCAATGAGAAGCTAAAGTATTAGAAATTAGAGAGGGGTTGCAACAAAAAATCTTATCCCAAGTAATTTTTTTCAAGATTAATACTTTTTATTAGTTGGTTGATCATTCTATGATATTATAAATTCATCATAAATATATGTTTCGTTTTTGTGAATTGGTGTCAGTTGTGGGAAGTTGTAGTTTTGCTGATTATAAGAGAAATTGGGATGAGATAGAAATTATGGGAGATGATAGTTCACACCATCCATTCTAGTTGTCTTCATCCATGGCTTCAAGCGCTCGGTAAGTCATGTGCGGTTAGTGTGGAAATGTAGGGAACATACTGTCTATGTGTTCCTCTTTGTCTGGGCCTTTCCACCGGTGTAGAACTCATACAAAACTTGTAATGATTTTGTAAAGTGGATCACCCATATAATATTGGCGGAAAATATGTTGCTCTGAGAGGGATGTAAGCCCGGTTGGAATTGGTAAGGATAGTGGGATCTGATTTATAAGTTATTGGTGGCACAGATGGATCATATTCTGGGGAGAGTTAGTTCAAGGCAGATCCAAAGGCCAGTGGTCATTCTCAGGCTCAAGGAGAGATGTGGAAACTTCTTACAGTGGATCCATCACTATTGGAATTAGATGTAGGACCTAAAAATGTTCCACGTACCATTATTATTGTGTCATCATTAGCTATTGCATTATTCGATATTGGTGCCTCTGTTTATTTTATTTATTCTCATCTTGTAGATGTGAGAAATCTTCCAACTAAGCTTATGCCTTATCTGTGGAGTTGGTAATTCCACTTGGTAAGAAGTGAGAGCATTGTTTCAGGTTTCTTTTTTTCCAAATCACCATGTCAGGGGTTGAGTTGGAATGGGATTTCCTAGTTTTGGATATAGATCTTCTTGATGTAATATTTTTTATGGATTGGATGGTTCATTTTTAGGAACACATTTATTACTATGGGTGACTTGTAATATTCATAGAACCTAGTGGTTGTACCCAAGTTTTTCAAGGTGAGTGGGATGCTCGGTAAAGAATTGATTCACCTCCACTTTTGGAATTGGGAAACATAAATTTTCAAATACCGTTTCTCACATTAGTGGATGATTATGGTACTCTTGAGCGTGGATTACCTCTAGTTGTGGAAGAATTCCTAGATGGTTTACTTAAGGATTTATTGAATTTCCCTCTGGAGTGGGATGCCGAGTTATCTATTGATTTGGAACTGGGAATATAACTGACATCTCTACCCTCATATTATATGGCCCCCACTAAGTTGAGGAATTAAATATACAACTGGAAAATTTTGAATCCAAAGTACTCATTCTCCCGAGCATCTCACCTGGGCTGCTTTAGTTCTGTTTGGGAAAATGGTTAAAGGATATTTTTTGTTTTGTATCTATTATATGAAATTATATAAATTTATGATCAGGAACAAGTATCATTTCCCTGATATTTATATCCTTTTTCAATCATCTTAAGGGGGAATGGTTTTGCTCTAAGATTGGCCTATGTTTTAGGTATCACCAGGTCAGCGTTAGAGAGGAGGATGTTTTGAAAAAATCCTTTTGAAGAAGGTATGACCATTTTGAGTTTTTTTCGATACCATTAAGGTTTAACAATTTCCTAGAGGTATTTATGGTGCTCATGAATAGGGTGCTCCACCAATTTATATATTCCTTTTCATTGGTATTCATGGATGACATCCTGGTAACTAAGGGACCGAGGAGAAGCATGCGTGCCATTCGAGAATTGATTTGGGCACCCTTCAGGATCATCATGTCTATAATAAGTATTATAAGTGAATATTATAGATCAGGGAAGTGATGTTTTTGGGTTATGTGATCTTGGAATGAGGGGTTTTGGTGGACCCAAGAATATTAATGTAGTGTTGTCATGGGAGAAACTAAAGAATGTATTTGAAATCAATTTTTTTTGGGATTGACCAGGTATTATAGGTAGGTTTATAGGATTTATCCTGGTTTGATTCATCCATGACGACACTCATCCGGAAGGGGGTGAAGTTTGAATGGAACCAAACGTGTTAAGCATCCCTTGAGGAGGTCAAGCATCGGTTGACCAAAAATTCTATTTTGATCTTTATAGAGTCTAAAAAGTGACATGTGGTCTATTGTGATTTTTTTGGTGCGTGTAACATTGCATATTTTCCATTTATTTTTTTATATATTATATGGTTTGATTTTGAGACCAGGCATTGAGACTGTGTGAAATTATGAGTCCTGGTGT
Source organism: Viscum album (assembly GCA_963277665.1). Classification (NCBI taxonomy): domain Eukaryota; kingdom Viridiplantae; phylum Streptophyta; class Magnoliopsida; order Santalales; family Viscaceae; genus Viscum; species Viscum album. The sequence continues at coordinate 905,360,595 of OY728151.1, forward strand.
GCCAAAAATATATGTTTGAAACATACTAAATAAATTCAATAGAACGTACATACAATTTTCATAAAAAAATGTAATAGATCCTAAAAAAGTGCCCAAATTAGAAATATGAGATTACCATTGAATCCAAAATAGTGCCTTTATCATATGTGTGACCTAACATTGGTTGAAGTGGGTCATTTTTGAAAAAGTAGTCAGGACTGCAGAATAGCTAAAATTAAATTAAAACAATATTTTATTTTATTTTTCTTCAGTGAAATGACCTATTTTTTATATAAGTTTACATATAAGGAAATTATCTTAGGGTTGGATTCTAAATGATATAGAAATAGATGCCATTCAATGAGATAATTCTTGAAGGGTTAAAATGGATCAGTATTAGATCATGTATCATTACGCCAATAGAGTTATATGATCTCATCAATGGAAACAACGCAACTGTTCTTCATTGAAGATCGAATCAAACTTGAGGTAAGATGTTTTTATCTTATTATTTTCATCCACTTCTTAATCTTGGATGAACATGGGTCAATTAAAAAAATAGGAATTGATTATTGCATCATTGGTAGATTTCATTTGGATAGAATTGTTTAATTTTATTCTCTGATTATCCCTCTTCATTCATCTTTTCTATGATAATGAATCGAGGACAAATGAACAACTTTTGAGTTCTGTTCCTCTCTTGTATGTTTCATGTATTTATCCCAAAATTTCATCATGTGATCATCTTTTGTAATCCCTTGGCCAACAGTTCGATAAATACCTTGTTCCAGATCATTGTAAAATCATTCTTTAGCACAATGGATCGAACCCATGGGTATGGAACATGATGTTGAATATGGATAAATGGTTTAAGGTGATGATGGATATATTAGGTAAAAACAAGAATAGATCTGGGGTTCTACACCTTTCTCAGGAAGCACACTGTAAAGGATGTTGGAGGTGAGTTCCCAATGTGTTTTCAGTCTATATTTCTGGAAAGCTATCGGTGGAAAGACATGGTCGATGTAGATCTAAGATATTTGGAGTGATTTTAGGCATAAATCTAAGAGTAAGTGACATGTGAGGTATAAAGGAGAATAACTTAGGATATGGAAAATCCCAAGAAACACAGCTTGCAAATAAGCACTACACATTGTGTGGGTCCCCTTTAGTAGTGTCTAGGGATTCGGGAAGAAGATGATGATCACACGATGTGTGACCCCTATCATAGAGCATGAAACTCTACCCATTTTACTTAGTGTGTACATCAAATGTACATGGACAAGGCTTAGAGTACACGGTAATTGACACACTATGTACTCTCACACAAACACGACTTGGCATACACATACTGTAACACATACAGGTCTTTTGTTCATGAACATGTCTAAGTTACATGGGTAGGGAACAATGTTTCTCTACATTTCATGTAATCATCCTACATGAAATGTATACAGAGAATACATTTCATGTGATTATTTACACATGGTAAAGACTGGGGATAGAATAACACGTCGTGTACCCCCTGGGAAATGCCGTATACTCCCAAAAAGAGTGCATGATGATCTTTATTTTCCAATTTTGGACCGGTATAGGTTGAGTGTGTTCTCCTAGTCCTTTCCTTTAGGGTAAAATGGGTCATTAAATGCACATCATTGGATTATAATCTCTTATATAGGTTGAGTCTTAGATAGAGTTATGATGTCCCTCTATGAGACTGGAGTGCAATCCTCTATCATCCCTAGTAGATTTTCTAGAATTAGCATAACCATTACGAGCATGGTGTTGATATTATATCTTGTAGGCCACATTGGTATGGTTTTTGGAATCATTAGCATAAGATCCCCTACATAGTGGGTTGATCCAGATTGGGTCCATGTTTTTTCCCAGCTGTCCTGAGAATGACCCCCTATATGTGTATCAAGGTTGATCCATATCAGGTCTGTGGTATCACTGAACGGTCCTAGGTGTGACCCCATATATGTTTATCATTGTTTCATTAGACCAAGGTGTTCTCTTCTGGTGATTACCAGATGAGAGATACCTCTTCATTGATTGTTTAAGATGATAACATTTCTCTTTGAGTGGGATCTCCTGGAATGACTGTTGCTTCAAATAGAGTATTATGGCTACCGGTTGGTTATGACCACCTGATGGCATGGTGTGTCTATTGAGTATATCTTGGTTATTTTTGTACTTATTGTATTTTTGATACATTGTTACATCTTATATTTAAATGACTATACTTGGTGATTAATGTTTAGTGTTTTTGGTGTGATGTATTGAGTATTTTTATACTCTCCCCTGTACGGGCTTTGCCAAATTGAGTTGTGTCTTGTGAAAATGGAAAACCTTTCTGATTGTTTCCTGGGAGGACCAAGAGTGGTTGGAAAATATCTAGATCTTGATAGAATGTGGTGTTTAATATGATCCTACTTTTTATTTAGTACTCATCCTTGCAGTAGATTGGACACTTTACAGTTTTGGTTGGGCTTGTATTTGGCCCTTTTTCTGTTTACAGTACTTTAATTGTCATACTCTATTGTGGGATCCTAGATGTATGCATGAATTATTTTTGTTGTTTTACATTTCAGAATTGTGTTTCTTGGAGTATGTTGATGTGTACAGGTAATTTAGGTTAATGCCTTCCATTTCAGGTAAATTCCTATTCTGTGCTAGTAAGCATCCCTTGGCCAATCAAAGGTGGGATTTGGGTAGTCACAACACATGAACCTATGGGATGGGCCATGAAAGAGTGGTATCAAAGGAAATAGGTTTTACTTTAGGATATAAGGTCTATGAGATCGGGTTGGGGACATAGTGTTAAGTGTTTTGAGTTTGGATTTTAGGCCAAGGACTCTAGTGATGGTGAAGAGGTTGATGTATCCATACATGAGGAATTTGATAACCATCTTTTCAACTTAGTTTATGAAAACACTAGTTGTAGGAAAAAATAATGGTACATGCATCATATAAGAATGGTTTTGTTTTCCATGTCCTTCTTATGTCATCTCCCCACATATTCTCTATTTACCATGGTACATATTGTTTTATTTCATGATTCTTCTATGTAGATTAATTGCTAGGATTCCACCACATGATCACGAGGATAATTATTCTAGTGACGAGGCATCGATACAGGTCCATGTACTAAAGATGGAACCTTTGGTTCATTTACTAGAAATACCACCAGTTTTCAAGCAATAGATACTACCATTACTACCAGACGAGGATACATTAGGGCTAAGTGTGTTGTATGAGTTTCATAGGAAGTGACCTCTAAGGTTTCAGGATGAAAAAGACCCCCCAAGTGGATGAGGAGTGGCTAGAGGTAGTCAGCAATGTTTTTTTCCTTATGAGGATTCCTGCAGATCAAATTTAATTCCTTTTCGTGAGTCTTCTTTAGGGATCTATGAGAAAATGGTGGAGATTCGTAACTCAGTCACATGATGAGAGAAATCTCTCCTTGCTAGACTTAGAGAATATCTTCAAGGAGGAGTTCTGTCCGGTCACATTGTGATCGGTATACGTACAGGAGATCCTTCAATTGTAGCAAGACAATATGAATCTGGAAGAGTATTCCGAAAAGTTTAAGGATCTCTTGTGATACTCTTTGGATATGGTATGGGACCAGTTCTTCAGGGATCAAACCTTCGAGCTGGGCTTGCGCTGGGGCATCAAGGCATCCATGGTACCCCTTATAAGTTTTACATATGCTAGGGTACTTGAGAAATCCCTATAGGTAGAATGTTTTTTGGAATAGTAGACATGTGTCATGGGAGATAGTAGTGAGAACCCGGTAGTTGAGACCTCATAATAAGGTATCCAATGGAAGTCACAAAAATCCAATAAGGTTAGGTTCATTAGGAGGCGATCTTAAGACTCAGGGTCAGTGGTGTTGGGCTCTCAAGGGGGCTTGAATTTTCCAAGGGACAAGCATGGTTTCTCTTGCAAAGTTCAAGGAAACTTATCATGATATTTCTCAACTCATCGTATAACTTATCAAGAGATGGTAAAGGGAAAAATGAGATAGAGATAGAGATAGGAGAAAGGTGGTACGCAAGGTGGAAGACGTGGAAGAGGAGAATGGAGGTTAGAAGGAAGTGTTCAGAGGTTCGACTTATTACCAAAACCACCCCCAAGTGGTCCACTCCATGCTCAAGGAGCTGGTAGAAAGGGATGAGACCAGATGTTGGATAAGGAGGCCTATGACCCTGAGGCTCCAAGGATGATACAAGTTTTATATTCACACATTTATTTCCAAGAATCTCCTTCAAAACTCGGATATTTAAGTTGAATAGTTGACTTGATCCATACACATGGAGACTCCTAATGTAGGGGACTCTATGATCGCTCCCTGGTGTCAACTGTGTGACCTAACTCTTGGTTGTGAGAGTTTCAGTTGGTATATCTTGGTAGTGACATCATGGCCTTACAACATCATTCTTGGTATGGACTGGTTATCCATTGTCCATTATCAAATTGACTATTTAAGGTGAATAGTTTTGTGTGTCCACGGAGATGGAACCAAGTTTCCCATTGTTGGTGAAAAGGAAATTGAGGAAGCATAGGACAAACTGACGCATATGATGGTGTATCCTATTACACATTAATTGGCTAGCCTGACCCTTGGTTTAGTGGATTCTATGAGTCCCTAGTTTCCTATAATGGTGGAAGAGTATGAGGATGTGTTTTATGTATATTTTCTCGGTTTACCTCCTGATAGGGAAATAGAATTTTGTATTGATCTACACTTCTGGGCATCACTGATATATACACCTACATATCAGATGGATCTTATAGAGCTTCATGAGAAGAGGGTACAGTTGGATGAATTAAAGAGGAAGGGATTTGTGACACCTATATTTTTACCTTGGTCATCCATAGTATTTCTTTCTAATAAGTCAGACATGAGTTTGAGGTTATGTGTGTATTTCTGTCACTTAAACTGGGTGACCATAAAGAACAAGTATCCACTACCTAGGACCGATGACCTGTTTGACCAGTTAAAAGGGGTGAAATGGTTCTCAAATATTGACTATAGATCAATTTTTCACTAGATACGAGTACGAGGTGAGGATATATTGAAGACATTATTTAGATATCATTACAGTCACACTGAGTACTTGGTAATGACATTTGGAATGAAAGATGCCCCAACAGTGATCACGAGAATCATGAACAAGATCATTCAGCCTTACTTTGACCGGTTCATGGTGGTCTTCATTGATGATGTACTAGTGTATTCATCATCTAAGGAGGAACACATGAGACACTTAAATATGGTCATGGACACACTCCTAGTGCACCAACTTTATAAGAATCTCTCAAATTACTAGTTTTGGATTCCAGATGTCCATTTTTTAGGACATTTCATCACAGAGGTTGAAGTTTTTGTGGTTCCAAAAAAGGTTAATTATGTTCTTCCTTAGGATCCACCCAAGAGTGTTACTGAGGTGAGGAGTTTATCTTGATTGTAATGCTACTATTTAAGGTTTTTACCCAACTTCTATTGAGTGGAAACACCCTTGACATCTTTTACATGAAAGGGGTATCCTTTCATGTGGACTGAATAGTGCCATCAGTTCTTTCAAAAGTTAAGGCAGAGGTTGATGAGTGCTCCCACCTTGAGGTTTCTGGAGGAAGGTGTTGATTATGTGGTATTATATGATTCCTAAAAAATGGGTCTTAGTAGTGTCCTGATACAGAGGAAATCAGTTATTGTGTATGGTTTGTTCTAGTTGAGACCGCATGAGAGGAATTATGTGACCGATGATCTTAAGTTAGCTTCAGTAGTATTCACTTTGAATTTGTGGTGACACTACCTGATGGGAGAGCGGTTTTCCATATACTATGACCATAAGAGTCTCAAGTACATCTTCTCTCAAAAGGATCTGAAATTGAGATAGAGGTGATGGCTAGAGTTCCTGTAGGACTATGACTTCAAGATTTTCTATACTCATGGGAAGGAGAACATGGTGGTAGATTCTCTTAGAAGGAGATCTAGTTCACAGTTTCTAAATGAGGTTTTGAAGTAGTTTTCCTCATTTCATTTATCCTTTAAGGATAGAGATAGAGAATCTTACCTTCAATCGATGGTTGTAACCCCTCCACTCTTTCAGTGAGTTAGGGAGGAACATCTTGGGGATACCGACTATGAGACCCTACATGATCATATGTACATAGGGAATTTTTCTGGTTGATATTAAAATGGTAGGTTGCATGTCATTAATTATAGAGAACACATTATGGTACTAGTGATTTTTCAAGAATAGGTTCTGAAGGAGTTTCATACACCCCCTTTGGTGCTACACCCATGTGTGGTGAAGATGTACCTGGACCTCTAATGTCAATTTTGATGGCTAGGTATGAATAAAGGAGTTTCTGATTTTGTTTCCTGATTCCCTACCTTTCATAAAGGAAAAGATGAGCACCAAGTTCTAATGTGTTTAGCTCAACCCCTTGAGGTTCCAGAATGGAATTGTGAAGAAATATCTATGGGCTTCCTCATAGGTTTACCATATACATCTATAGGACACAATACTATCGGGGTGACCATTGAATGGCTCACCAAGTATTCCCACTTCCTAGATATCCAAGAGTAGAGTTCAGTAGATATCTTGTGATGCCTCTAAGTGCAAGAAATAGTTCAACTCCATGGAGTCCCATCAAATATTGTTTCTCATTATGATACTCTATTTACATCTTATTTTCAGAAGGGATTGTAGGAGGTTTTTGCGACCTAGTTTCACTTGAGCATAATGTTTCACCCACAGAAGAAAAACCATGCTGAGTAGACCATTCAGGTTCTTGAGGACATGCTGTGAGCTATCATGTCAGAATTTTAATGTAGTTGGAAATATCACCTACAACTGGTGAAGTTTTCATGAAAAATAAACTACCATTCCAAAATTTGTATAGAACTACTTGAGTCTTTGTATAGGTTTCCCCACATGTCACCACTTTTCTGGACTGAACCAGGATATTCAACACTCATGGGCCCATAATTGATGTGAGAAACTATAGGGAAGGTGTAGATCATACAAGAGTGGAAAACATCTACAAAGATCCATCAGAAGTGTTATGACGATATTTGTCACATGCCTTTTGAGATAGAGGAAGGGGACCGTATGTTCCTTCGAGTTTCTCATCGATGTGGAGAACATAGATTTTGATGGCGTGGAAATCAATCTCTAAGGTACATCAACCATTTACAGATACTGTGTATAATTCACAATATGGTATACTACTTAACTATACCATCATAGTTAGAATGGGTATATGATGTCTTTCACGTGTCACAGCTGAGGAAGTACGTGCATGACACATCGAATGTTATCGATTCGGGTGAGCTGGAAATCAAAGATGGAGTGACCATTGTTGAGTAATCATTATAGATAAAGTATCGGTAGTATAAAAACCTTCATTAGTGAAAAATTCCTTTAGTTCATGTTTGGTGGTAGTTCAGTAGTCTCTACAAGAGAACATGGGAGTGGGAGGCTAATATTGTTGCTCAATACCCTCATCTATTTGGGTATCCCTAGTTTTGGATTTTGGGGATGTAAACCCCCAATGTGGGGGGAATGTAATGTCTCAGATATTCAATGTATTATAATTAAATATTAAATAGATTGATATTGAGACCAAGAGCTGATAAGGCACGTGATTTTGAAGTTCGGTGTGCCCTGAATAAATGTTTGAAATATACTAAGAATATTTAACAGCGCACATTCATGGTTTTACCAAAAAAGTGGAATAGATCCTAAATTAATGCCCAAATTAGAAATAGTAGGGAACTATTGAATCTAGAATAGTGTCTTTACAATAAGCGTGATGTAACATTGGTTGGTATGGGTCATTTGTTATTAAGTTGTCATGGAAGAGAAATAGATAAAATAAATCAATTTTTTTAATTTTTCTTTGGCACAATAAAATGCTTTATCTATAAGTTTAAAAATAATAAAATTGTCTCATCATTGGCCACTAAATCCTAGAGAACTAGACTCTATTGGATGAGAGTGTTCTTGGAGGAGGATAATAGAGCAGGATCAGATCACGGATTATCATGCTAGTGGAGTTAGAGGATCTCGTCAATAGAGACAATGCAACTGTTATTTAAAGATGATCGATCCATGATTTTGGTACGATTTCTTATCTTTTGATTTTCATCCCATTCTCAATATCAGATGAGCGTGAGTCAATTCAATGAACTAGAATTGATCTGCGCATCATCAATTGATTTCAATTGAATATAATTATTTAATTTTATTCATTTATTACCCATCTTTGTTCATATTTTATAGGATATAAAATTGAGGCCAAATAAATAAAAACTATGGTTTGTTCCTCAATTTTATTTTTATGGATTTCTACCCAAATTGTATTGTGTGATCATCATTAGTAATATATTTTCCAATGTTTCGATAAATATATGATTTCATATCATTGCGCAACTGTTCTTTGGTGTAATGGATCTAACCCATGGGTATGTAATGCGATGGTGGTCATGGATCGAGGATCAAAAGTGGTGATAGATATATTGGGGAAGAACGAGTATATATCTAGGGTTCTACAACCCTCCTTGGTAGCGCACGATAAATGACATCAGAGGTGAATTATTAATGTGTTTTGAGGCTGGATTCTAGTAATCTATAAGAGAAAAGGCAGGGTCTAAGTAGATCCGGGATCTATGGAGTGATTTTTAGGAGGAAATCTAGGATGAAGTGGAGGAATAATAGAGAATAACTCTTGATCTATAAAATCCTAGGAACATGGAATGTAACTCATTACTACCCACCATGTGGGTCCCCATCAATGGTAGCTAGGGTTTTAGGAAGGATATGATGAACACACAGTGTGTGACCCTCCCTGATTGACTTGTCATGTACTTCGGAATTACACTGACATATGATGGAGTACTCGATCATGGAAACACTGGGTACCCCCACATATACTTGGATTGGAATACATAGACCAGTACACATACACGACTTCGGTACACAGACATGACCAGGCGACACAGGTAGGGAACCATGTGTCTCTACATACCATTTAGTCATCCAACATGCCGTGTATATTGGGACTACCTAATGTGTGAGGATTTCCACATGGGAAATTCTTGGGATATCATAACATGATTTATACCCCTTAGAGACATGCCATGTACTCCCAACAAGAGTTTTTGAGGCTCTTTATTTTCTTAATTTGGACCAGTATTGGTTGAGTGAATTCCCTTGGTCCATTCCTTGAGAGTACAATGTGGAATTACATCCACATCACTGGATTGTAATCCCCTCTAGATGTTGAGTCTCATATAGAGTTGTGGAATCTATCCATGAGACTGGAGTGTGATCCTCTATCATCCCTAGTAGAGTTTTTTGAATTAGTATAACCTCCATGAGCATGGTGTTGATCCTTTATAAAATTGTCTGCATTTATAGGGTTTGTGGAATTTTTATAATATGATACCCTATGTAGCGGGTTGATCCAGATTAGGTTTGGGGAGTCCCTAAGCGGTTTTGAGCATGACCCCCTATCTGTATATCAAGGCTGATTTAGATCTAGTTCATGGTATCCCACAACTATCATGGTCATGATCCCTTAAATTTGTATTATAGTCTTCTTAGAGCAACGAATTCTATTTTTTACGTGTCCCAGATGAGATAGACCTCTTCATAGAGTGCCTTTGATGACAGAATGTCCCATAGATTGGGATCTCCCTGAAAAAATATTTCTTCAAGCAAAGTATTATGGCTGACAGTTGGTTATGACCGCCTGATGGCATGTTATCTTTCCTGAGTATATGGGTTATTTTTTGTACATTTTGTATCTACGATATATTGTTACATAATATATTGACCTGAATATACATGGTTCTTCATGTTTAGTGTTTTTAGGGTGTCTTACTGACTATTTTTTTTAATTATCCTTGCATAGGATTTTCCCATACATGTTGTGTCTTTTGCAGATGATGATAGTTTTTGATGGTGTCCTGTAAGGACAGGGAGTGGTTGGAGCATAGCTGGAGCATGAAAAACTATGGTGTTTTATGGTAGTATACCTTTTTACTTATTCCTCAACCGTAGAGTAGGTTGGAATCTTTATAGTTTTGGTTGGGCATATCTTTTTCCCCTTTTCTGTTTATAGTACTTTCACTGTCGTACTCTGTTGTGTGATCTTCGATGTGTTCATGCATTATTTTAGTTGTTTCACATTTATGTATTGTGTGTCTTAGAGATGTGTGTGTGTGTGTGTGGGTAATTTATGATGATGCCTCCAATTAGTAGGAAATGCCTACTTGGTGCCAGTCACCAGCCCTTGGCCTATCGAAGGCGGTCTTGGGGTAGTCATAGCTCGGGCACCTCAGGGACAGGCCATGATTGTTTGGGTTGTGGGTGTGTGCAGATGCAGGATGACCATGTGGTGGCATATGGTTCACACCAACAATGACCACATGAAAATTATTAATCAACCCATGGATTGGAGTTATCAGTAGTGATTCTCTCCCTAAAGATGTGACATCCTTATCTTTTCGAGGACAAAATTGTGGTTTATTCTGATCATAAGTTCATGGCCTAAATTTTCTCCCAAAAAGATCTGAATTTGAGACATTTTAACTAGGTTGAGTACCTAAAGGGGTTCGACATTGATATCATTTATATCTCAAAAAAATTAAATGTGGTAAAAGACGATTTGATAAGGAATGTGCTAGTGAAATTATTGAAAGGGTCTAGTGATGAGTGGACTTTGATGGGAATTTTTTGATTTGATACACCACAAGACCAATGATAAATGGGGAGGTGTGTTTTTGGCCATTGTTCAACTGAAACCTTCTACTATGGAATTGATTTAGTAGGAGTATAATGTTGATGATTTTTTTACAATATTTTATGAAATTCTTAAATGTTGTATATGTTCCTTTTGAATGGTCATTGTCTCTTGAGGAAGTATTTTGATTCAAGGATCGCTTCATGGTTTCATTTCCATTGAGTAAGGTGGTGACGTAGGATAGCCACTAGTATCATTGGTCCATTCATCATAGTTCCACAAAGATGTTTTATGATGCGAGTAAGCAGTTCTTGTGTCCACGTATGAAGAAGGATTTAATAGACTTTTAATCGTGGAGTTATACATGTCAGTAGATTAAATCATATCACCAAAGGACTTCATGTTTTATTTAGATACTACAAATTCGTACAAAAAAGTGGGATAATATTTCCATGCATTTTATTCTGGTCTTACATCATATTCCCTGGGGGAAAAAATGATATTTGGGGTAGTGATTTACCGCCTAACCAAATGATCCCATTTCATCTTGATTAGGGATTCAACCAAAGTGGATGATTTGGTACAATCGTATATTAATTAGAGAGAAAGTCTTCATGGTGTTCCATTTGAAATTGTTTCTGAAAGGGACCCTCTATTTTTCACTTGGTTTTGTTAAGGTATTTAAAAGAATATAGGTTTGTAGGCCAAGTTGAGTACAACATACCACCCTCAAACAGATGGTCAAATGGAGTAAGTGAATCATATTATGGAAGACATGCTTTGGGAATTTGTTATTTATTTTTGAGTCTCCTTGGATAGCTATTTGGGATTGGCTGAGTTTTGATATAATAATAGTTACCAATCATCTATTAGTATGGATACTTTTGAGGTGATTTATGTTCAACTATTCCGGTTTCCATTGTGTTGGGAAGAGGTGGGTGAGACATCATTTTTGGGACTAAGCCTTGTACAAAAAACTTTTGATAAGGTCAAGTTAATAAAGAAGTATTTTTTATAACACAGAGTTTCCCTAGATCTTATTCATATCAGAGGCATCAATCTTTAATGTTTTCCATGGGTGATTGGGTGTTCCTAAAAGTGGAACCTCGCTCAGGCCACCATCATTTGGGAAAGAAAGGGAAGCTAACATAGAGGTATGTCAGACCTTTTGAGATTACTGAGTGGATTGGTAAGGTGGAATACAGGTTATCATTTCCTTCTCAGCTGATGTCAATTCATGATGAGTTCTATGTGTTGTAGCTGAAAAGGTTCAATCTAGACTTGTCCTATGTGTTGAAATGGTAGGAGTATGAGTTAGAATCTAATTTTCCTTGTTTGAGTAACAAATGCAGATTATGGATTTTCAAGAAAAATTTCCTCATGGGAATTCCATACCATCGGTTCAAGTTCTTTGAAAACATGGTTGTGATGATCTTGAGACGTGGGATAAGAAGTCTTGAGTTTCAGATGATTATCGATTTTTTTAATCAATATTTGGAGTGACTTTATGGGGGAGTGAAGTTTTCATGGTGGGGGGAATTTTCAAATCCGTGATTTTATTTTGATGTATTATTTTTTCTATTTGGGGTCTTATATTTTTCCCATATATTATCTATGATTTTTTTGAAAAAATTATGTTTTTGGACTCAGCAATAGGTGGCGCATAGTTAGAACACGGTTAAGGGAATCCATGCACAATCCAAAAAGAAACCATGCTCTAAGGAAAATGTAAGTTTCAAGGTTTCACTGATAGTCACATGGATGTGCTCCCTCCAGAAGGAAATAGTGTGGATTCATTCCTCTTAGATAGTTAGGGGCACATGGTTTTTGCATGGTTTGGAAAATCATGCAGGCTAGCCATGTTACCAATGCAGGCCATTAAAAAGTTGAAAATTATTATTCTACCCTCCACAAATTTTAGCTTAAATCACCTATAATCTAAACACTATAGTATTTTCAGCCATGGTAACTTCTTATATACCTCTTTGTAACTCTTATTCATGAATGTTTGGGTAGTTTTAGCCTTCTATCTTCAAGGAATCACTAATTAAGTCATTTCTCATTCGTTTTATCCCTTCTTATAGAGTTCATATTCCCTCCTTTTGTTTTCCTTTTCAAGTAGGTTATTTGAACTAATTAGAGGTCCATCTTATATTGTTTTGTGGAATAATGATGGTTGTTGTTTGATATTTTCTTTAAACATTATTTTCAATGTGTGTTTGTGGTTTTGAATTGGATTCTGGAAGTTCCAAGCTTGAGGTAGGTGGTTCCCTAATTTTATATTATTAAATGATCTTGGATTACTTGTTTGGTGTAAGAAATATGCTCTATGGATTGTTTATATGGATTAAAATATGTTTTGAACAATTTTTGATTTTCATACATGATTAATGTTGGTTTTATAAAAGAAAGTGTTTATGTTGTATGTGTTATTCATTTTGTTGCATCTTAAATGTGTTTAATTCATTGTGTGAAAGGTGCGAAAGATGTTTTCCAAAGAAATTTGATGTGAGAATTTGCTGAAAGTTATTTTTTTTAAATAAACACCTTTATTGATGTTGAATTATTTTTTCTTCACCTTAAATGTGGTTTGTAAATTGTGAAAGTGATGTGAAGCATGTTTTAAAATGGATTTGTCAGTCATATGTATTTGAAAAGATATTTTCCTATGTAAATGGTAGTATTTATTGTGTACACTTATTATTTTATTTCCAAATGGGTTCCATAAATTGTACAAGTGATGTGAAATGTGTTTCCAAATGTTATTAGTGTGCATAGGATATGGAAATGTTTTTTATATAAGATGGTGGTTTTCATGTGATATTTGATTGTTGGATCAATGTGAATTGTGAAAGTGTTGATTTACTTGTTCGTTCATGTTGATTGGAATGTGTGATTCAATATGATGATTGATGTGACATGTGAAACATAATTTGATCACAAATGGAATTTTGGGTATCTAGATAGGCGAACTAGAACTAGTACACTAGTTGATTCAAGAGGACAGATATCTAGTTTCTTCAAGTAGGATTGATGCTACAACATAAAATAAACAATTGATAGGATCAAATACCACTATACATTGGGATGTGATCCCATATAGTGGCTCATTAATAATAAATATTTGGGTATAGGATTCTGATTTGTAGACCACTATAACATGGGATGTGTTCCCCCTATAGTGGCTCATGCATGGGAACATTGTTGGTATTGGTTAGAGAAGATTATCACCAAGTTACAAGGTTTATAGGGTATCACTTATGCTAGTTACCAAAAATTATTTCCCATGGATATCTATTTTGTTAGATGATTCTTATGCAATGTAGTTCTAGCGATCGATATATGGCGGACCTTGTGTACGTTTAATTTTCAAAGAAAGTTTCTTTTGAGGAAAGGTTTTTATTAAAAGTGTTTCTTTGAGAATATTTTCCTCAAAATATTTTCTTGAAAACGATACAAATGTTATTATTAAAATGTGATTGTAAATTTATATTTTAGTTTTCAATAATGAAATATTTCTTTTGGGTGGAACCCTACTATGATTTGTATAACACCTTATATACATTTTTGGGTTTATTTTTAATTTTCTATGTATGAACTAGGTAAAGGAAAGATGTATCATGTGGGTGATGGGGGATCATATTTCAAGTGTTCCACTTATTGCAGGTGTGGGTGTTGGTGTCTTGAGGGACATGGACCAATTATTTCATTGAGTTTTTTGGTATGGTTTAGTGGATTCCCTTTCTGATGTGGTGTTTTGTTTTGGTTAAAGTTGTAAAACATTGAATCTGAACAAAAACTTACCTCATTTTGTTATGATTTTTAGTTATGTGATTCTTATTATTTTTGGTTGTTTATAGTTTTATAAATGGGTGAAAACATCCCAAAGTTATTTTTGATACCCATGTACTAGTTTCCGGTCCGTGGGGATTGGGAACACCCTTCGGGCCATGCCACAGGCTGGGTCGGGTGTCGGGTTGGATGGAATCCCAGCTTGGTTCATGAAAAGTTGGTTTCGATTCATTAAGGGAGATATTATTTTGTGTTTTTACATATTTTCCTATATAGATGGAATGGATGATTCCATTTTAGAAAAATACATATTATCTTTTAAATTTCAGCATGGATGATGTCGTAAAAACCCTAATAGAATAGTTTTGTAAGTCCATCAAGGTTGGGGAGCTCCCTGAGTTAAGGGAGAAGGTGGATATCTTAACTTTAACGGTATCTAGTTTCCCTTTTAGAATTTAATTTTCAAGATGATTTATAATTTAAGGAATAAAATCCCTATAATTTTTTATGTTACTAGAAAAACTACTATTTAAAATATATTTATAATAATGGATAATATAATCAATTATTTCCTTTTATAATTAATAGTGGTAGATATATTATTCAAGTTGAAAATAGGGATTGAATCTATATTAACCTTATGAAAGCTATTTAAGAAATCTGTGTTCTTGTCCGCCTTCTTCATCCCTTTTATACTGAAATTTTATTTAATATTTTCCAACTTTATATATATCCTTTTATTCAATTCATATTTTAACTAAAACTCTATTAATGTGGTTAACATCATGCCCCTTGTCATGCCTCTTTTCAGCTCTTCCAATATTCTCTCAAGCTCTACGGTCACCCCATCCACAGAATTAAATACCTCTTTAGTCTAGGATCTCAAGTAAAATTTTCATAACTTGTAACTTTGAAAAATAATCATGCAAATCATTAATCAAATTAGAAGATTCCCATACTCCTAGAAAATTATTATACAGTTTGTATTATTAATATGGGAATTTTTGAACTGAAAGGGAGAATTTCTCCACTCTTTTTCACCAATAATCATAGTCAATATGGGGTGATGTTCAGAGATTCACTTTACAAGTTTCATAATGAGGAACTCTTCCTATTTATCTAAGGTTTTGAAGTTAATTAATATTTTTTCTATCTTATTAGACACTAATATATTATGATATCTTCTATTCCAAGTAAAATTATCCCTATATAGATTAACCTACACTATATCATTGGATTCCATGAACACTTTGCATTATCTTCTAGAAATAGAAATTTTCTGCTCACCTCTTATTTTATGTGATACCAAAACACCATGAAAGTATCATATTAAGATCCATGGGTATTGGATAATTTTGAATATGATTCCCAATATCTTCCCATTTTTCTATCAAGATCTTTGTAGAAATTATAAATAAATGGTCAATAGAAATAATTCCCATCAACAATGAGCCTAGAAGTAATAATTTTATGAATTATGTGTAATAAAAAAAAGCATCCAATCCATTTTGAAACTAAAACACATAGATTTTCCATATCAACGAAGTGTTGGGTAATACCAAAAACCTCATATCATTGGGAAATGAAAATAACACCTTTAAACTAACTCAAATAGTTCTTCGGCTCACTAATGATAACTATTAGGGGAGACTGATTCTAATTAAATTCTTCAGAGTGTAGGAAGTAGCAATAGTATCGATCCCTAAGAAATTCCAAAATAGGATATTCATATTTTCCATTCATAGTTTTTGGTTTCTTATTATTTTTGGATGGAATACTTGAGCTGGTAGATTCCATAGATTTTCCTTTTTGACCATATTTTTTTTGGATAGCTCCTTTGCTTTGGATTTTTTAGATTATATGGGGAGGTCTCTAAGGAAGGAGACCCATAAAATGAGGTTTTCTTGATAAGTTTATCCAGGAGAGTGACTTATGGTATTTTTTTATTTGGAGGGGCTGTAGATGCCCCTGCATGATTTCTAACCTCTTTCTTAGGAGGGATGTCTTCTTCCTCTTTAGGCAGGATACCCCAATTCTTACTATTCAAATAATTATTCTCTAGACCGATATTATCTTTGTGAGGTTCAACATTTAAGCACCAAACATTTAGGTTCTCATCTATAATTCTAGACCCTCTTTTAGATACCAGGCCATCATTGAGGATGGGCTTCCCATATTCTTCCCCTGAAAGCATCAGATCATCAAATACCAACTATCTAAAATCAAAATTATTACCCTTGTGATAAGATATGTATAAGATATCCACTTTATTAGGGGATGTTATTTCCTTTTCTCTAATAGTGGTACTTCCCTTCTACTTTCTTAAAGGATTTATAGGTACTCTTTTATGAGAAATATGGTATTGAATCGTACTAAAATTCAATTTATATATTCTCACTATTAGCAATGATGAAAGAATTATTTATTAGAGAATTGAGCAAGTACACATCTATAATAATCCTCATATAGTATCACAGTCTACACTGGATAGTGTTATTATCTAGTTTAAGCGGTCCCCCTTTATAGGAATCTATATCCTTCAGGATTTGGGGTGATAAAAATCCCAATTATAACCATGTATCCTTAGAAAAAACTTTAGTATTAGTGTGATTATTATGATGAGGGTTGGTGTTTAAGATGTATTATCAGATCTTGGAAATTACAAGATTTATATTTCAAAAGTTGGATTCCTAGCATGAGGATTTATAAGACCCTAATTAAAATAAAGGATGGTAGTATCCCTTACTGATGGGTATTATTAACAAATTTTCAAAACCGAAAATTCAATTGGTCTTCAATTTTAACTCATCTATATTCATAGGCTTATCACCATTGACAATAATAAGACTTCTAATTAGAGAGAATATATATAAATCTAATCTTTCATGTAGTGCGTTTTCATTGACCAAGATGGGGATTTCCCATCCTTAGTTATAGAGATGCATGATTCAATTTTGGTTTAGTTATAATATGCACCCTTTATAAGTACCTTCTTACTCTAGACCTCAATGAAATATACCTATTTACTGAAATTCAGATGAATTTCATTATGTGGCTCCATAGAAATTGGATCAACCATATCTAATCCCATTAAAGATAAGATCAATGAAAGAAAACTCATATCTGAAAAATGAGGGATCACTATTGAAATAAAATTTGATAGTCTTTATTATAGTCTAACAGTTACAAAAGAGCATATTATTAAAACTTCACTTGATTATAATTTATGTGAGATATATTGAAATTAATTTTATTAAGCATACAAATATTTTATCAAGTCCCAATACCTGATACCATTGGACTCAAAATGTATAGTGTCAAGGAAATTCTAGTGGAAAGGTTCTAAACGAGCCCTCAAATTACCCCAATAAGGGTTGATCAAGATACATAAAGGTTATTAGGTAGGAAATTATTTTCTAAATACGAGCTTGCGGTTCATTGATCAATTGAATGAACTCCCCAATCTCGAAATCCTGACTTGGATTTCCTCAACACTTGCCTCCAAGTTACATAAATTCTATAGGGGGGTACTTTTATTGATATAATATGGTTATGTCAACACGTAAACTTCATAATAAATCCAGGATAAATGTAAGTGTCATAATAAGAGTTACTCAAACACTTATTTCTATGGTTTTTTGCCTAATCAAATAAAATAAGGTAAATTCCAACTTAATATTTAGATAAGGTATTTTTTATTATATGTAAAACTATCTAATTTTATATTATACATGTCTTGTTAATATTTAGGATATTTTACTTAAGAAATTAAAAATGTTTTAAAAAACATAATTAATTTATTTATATTCCATATTTAGGCATAAGAAATATTTTTTATGTGATCGTGGTCTTGCATAAATAAAATAAACAATACATTAGACAGAAATAAATAAATACATAAATAACATGATCTCGGTATTATATAACAGTTTAATTATTGAGTGGAACATAAATGAAACTATGAAATTGAGGAAAACTTATTATGATAGTCTTGGAACAAGTTTTATAATTCCACTTGTCCACATTGTGTATCATTTGGTTTCTTTTCATCTTTGTTCTGTATTGAAACACCTCCATACATCTTGAGATACTCCTTATAATATATTTATTTATAACCCACATTTAGGTAGGGGAACCAAAAGATTGATTAAGGGAAATTACATAAATAACATTGGACACACAAGTATTATTTAATAAAAAAGAATGGATAACACATGAGCCATTAAATTTAATTTAATAATTAATAATTGCTTTACCATTAAATAAATTAAATTAAATAATGTTTTCACAAACACAAGTCTTGGTTATTCTCATGATCAATCATACGCATGAAATGGTTACACAAACATACATGGTATAATATTCATTTCTATTCGTTCTTTATTATTAATATAAATACACTTTCTTTAATTAATTAATTAATTAATTTCCATTTATCTTAATGACCATCCAAATTCTCAGTGATATACCCATCATAAATAAATTTATGGAAAATAATAGGTAGAAAAAATATTTATATATAATTGAAATAATTTAATTGAGCACCTAATAATTTTTAAATCCTCCTTTAAAAATTCTATCATATCTGGTTCTGATCAATGTAATAATGTTTTAATGCCATAGTTAGAAATTTAGTGATTTCTTTTTCATTTTTGGGAGATTAAATGGTGTATACGTAAAAGATACACGTCTTGTACCTTGACTTCCATATACCGAAGATAAAAATTTGATATTTTGGACGATACCTTAGTCCAACAACACAACATGTACAATCCAGTTACACGTTGTGTATAATTTTTTGTGTTTCCACACAACCTGTCAAATGGATCGGTCTATTATTTTGATGTGGGAACACAAGAATTATAGTCCATCTATATATATTGTGTTCTATTCATTGTGTGTCAATTGGACTTATCTAAAAAATCAACCTGTACATTATACCTGAGAAATATTGAACTGCATGTCATGTTCACTTGATACACATCATGTATTTCATCAATGATCTAGTTTTTCAATCTCATGCAGGGTATGAACATCTAATTGAACACACAGTTTTTTTGAATTTCACCACTAAAACATGTAGACAATGGGATGTTTAGGTCAGTGACACACTGTGTAATCTGATAAGCTGTGTTCTATGTTGGCCTTCTTTTCCTATAGTTTGAAAACAATTCACTACATGTAGATAATACTTAAAGTTATTTGTATATCACAAAATTTCTAGGTGCAAGAACTTGGGTAAATAACCCATACTCTAGCTATGTTATTTATATCTTTATCTTACAAGCCAAATTTCGTTGCACTTCCTGATGAAATCTCCCATCATTCTTCATCTATTCTTAGTCCATTAATAAAATGAATCTGTGAATGATGATAATTAAATATATCAATTTTTTAATTAAATTTATATTAAATAAATAATATTTTGGAAATTAAATATCTAAAAACTATTTAACATATATATCAGTAATAAAATAAAATATTATAAGTTATAGATGTCACTACTATGATACCACATGAAGGTTTCAGGCACAGTGGAAGCACCTTGGTTGGAAAGTAATCATAATAGTTTTTTTGATTGGATGGATTATTCACAAATTGTGCATGATGTTAACTCCATAACCAATGAAAATTTTCCACCTAATATTGAAATAAGAGAACCCAAAACCTAAAGAGGATATTTTCAAATTAAATTTATAACTAATTGATATTATATTTGACGAAAAAATTCTTGGTCTAAGGATCTTTCTATGATTATGATTTTGATCATCTGCAACCCTTTTCTGATTACCTTCACTTATATTATTGGATACAAGTGTAGAATATTGAAACTAATGCTTTTATATAGAAATATCATGTCTTTTAAGATGAATATTCAATATATTACACAAACACACCCATGAAGACTGTAATAGTTTAGTGTCTTTGGGGACAAAGTAAAAAATCTTCTAATCTAATTAAGGATCTTCAATATCACCCATAAAGATCATCCCATTTCGTATTCTTAAAAAATATACCCTAATTAAAACCTTTCTTCATAACATGGGGAAAGGAAACATAAGAAAGGATGATCTCAAATTTATAATAAGGATAAACAAGGGAGATATGTTAGCATAACATAAACATAAGGGTATGAGAACAGGTACATAAATTCTTAAACCATACCCTACATATCAAAGATCATAATCTTGAGTCATGGATTAAATATTGGGAGTTTATAATACATGAATCATAAGGTAATAAAATAACATAATCTATGAGAGAATAACATTATCAAAAGTCATAAAATTTTTGCATACACATAAGTATAGAAAATCATTTCCATAACATTCAAGGGTCATATACAAGGATATCATGGTGGAATGGGTTCACTCCCTAAAACATAATAGTATCCAGGGTTAGTCATAATACCATCATAACAAACAAATTACCTTACAAAAATAGGTTCACTCATAATTCAAATACTATATATTTCCTGAGATATAAATCTTTTACCAATGCACTGGAGGTAGATATAGGACCCACACATATTTCTTCATAACATAACCACTATACTTCGTTATAATGTAACCACTCTTCTTGGTTATAATGTAACCAACATCACATAATGGAAATATTCCATATGTGTTCTATAAGATCATAAAAAATTAATCATATCATAACCCAAGAAATGAAATGGGTTTCATAAACATTTCACTATATCACAACCTATGAAAAATTGACAACTTTCACAATAATTTCATCATTTTATCATTGCATAACACATGAAAAAAGAAGTGGGTTTCATAAGAATTTTATCATGGTATAACCTATGGAGGCTAAACGTGTTTCATAAACATATTATCTTCATGAACCATTCAAATAAAGAATAATAATAATATCCTTGGGTTATATCCTCACCAAGGCATAAATTACATCAAGGGATATCATATTATATGGGGAATGATTCTGAAACATAAATCACATGGAATTTTTCTTGAGGAATATAAATTTTCTTTTAAAATAACATTTTAAAACTAATAATTAAAAAAACATTTCCTTGAAACTAGATTTGAAAACATATGAAGGAATATTTAAAAATAATTTAAAACATTTCTTGAGGATAAAAAATTTTCCACATTGACACACATTTTTATTAAAACATAAAACATTTTTAAAAGCCTTTATAGTTAAAATAACAATGAAAAACTATAAAGGGAGCTTCGAAGAAGATAATTTTCATGATGATGGAAAATTAAGTTCATGTCATACATGTAAAAATAAAGATTCATTTAACATTTCTGGTAAAATTCAATAAGGAGTTGTTTAGAAAATTAAATTAAGATTCCATTATTTTTTTTAAAATATTAAAAATTGGGTACAAAATTATTTAATAAATTATTTTAATAATGTTAAAAAAACGGTTTTTTTAGAAAACGTGGATTTTGAGGAAAATTGATTTTTGATTGAAGAGAGAAATAAAGATGATTTTTTATTGAAATTTTTTTATATTATTTTAAATACCAATGAATAGAAAAAATGGTACTATTACTTAAAAAATATCATGAATTACCAAATGATACATGGTCTAGATAAATGATGAGGTTGTATCAAAAAACTATTACCACTTTGGAAACATTTGAAACATAATCCCGATGAAATAGAGATCTCAAAATGTATATTTAATCCCAATAATTTTAATTATAATCACAATAAAATAAATTTATATTTATGAAATAGAAAAAATAAATTAAATTGGTGGTGAATATAGATTTTGTCTCACAGAAGTAAAAAGTGACACAAAAATCCCTTACAGCTTAGGTAATCAGTGGTATCATAAGACCCAACAAAGAATAACATAAAATTAATCTTTAAATATAATTAAAATAATTTTATTAATGATATAAAATCTATAATTTTATGTTTATAGACCACATTAATGAAACAAGTTGTGAATTTTCACTTATCTCCAAGAAATATAAGAGAGATTAGAAATCTATTACCTTATTTTGTAAATTCGTCTGTACATGTTTGAACCTACTGTATAATAAATATTAGTTTATTAGAAATATTTTATATAACCATAATTCAATATTTCATACCATTTATCATTTAATCATGACAATTTAGTATCCGTTTGATAAAAATTATTTGTTAAAATCACATTTGGGTAAAAACCACTTTTTTTCGAATTTATTTTGATTTGTTATTTTTGGTCCCATTACATTGAATATTTTTCCATAATAACTAGATTTATAATTACAGAATAATTATTATTTTTAGACATCAATTATATTATAATAGGAATCAAGAAATGTTTATTTGAGAAATGAAGTATGTTCGATCATGGAGATGGTAGGTCATACATATGCATGAGTAACATTTCCACATTTCAATGATCATTATATAAAGTAAGTAAGTGATATTTTATCATTAATAATTATAATAATATCATAAATAAAATATTATTCCTTTTAATATACTTATAAATATCAACTATTTTGTGTAGTAATGAAAAGAGAGAGTCACATCACTTCATGAAGGCGATATGACACTTGTACTTGAACAACATTATTATATTTCTGAGAGTGAAAATGTATGTAAGAAAATGATATATTATATTTTAATAGTAATAAATATGTCATTATTATTATAATTATTTGATGTATATCTCATAATTTCATTAATTTTATACTTATTATCTTCCATGTAATGCGTTAATGAAATCGAATCACATCGCTTCACGAGGTGGTAGTTTATCATACACACGCACAACATCATCATATCTCATAAGGAATAGAAATTAAAAAAGTTATACATAATATAATAACTAAATATGTATAATTATTTTTTAAATTTTAAATATATTCTTTATAAACATCATCTGTCCCAACTGTGAGAGGTGGTAATGGAAAAAATGAATGACATCTGTTCACAAGGCGATAATACATTGTACACATGAAATATGATATTGTAACCCATTTGATGGAAGTTGGTAATGTTTTTGGTCAAGAAAATAAATTAAAATTATCTTAGTATATTGAATAGTCTAATTTTATTATAAAATCATGGATTAATTTTAATTTAAGTAGGAGGAGGAAGAAATAAAATAAAAACTCTCTTTGAAGAACCTTACCTCTACTTTAGGTATCCTCCGTAGGTTTATACCAAAAGAATTACTAGGTTATATTTCTAAAAAATAAGGATTATATAATGAGAGGATAGAATTCTGTAAGTGATTTTTTATGGTCTTTTTTGATTAAAAATGTTTTGAAGGTATGAAGAATATATGGGAGGGGTAACCTTTTATAAGTGAGGTGTGTGACACACTTATAATTTTTTGAAAAAAAATGTTTACCCAAGTTTTACCCTGAAAAAGGATAAAAAATGAATTATTAGGGATACTTAGGCATCATTAGGTCAAAATATTTCCCAAAATTAGATTTTATAAAAGTTTTTATGTCATTTTAACCCTTATTTTTTTAGTATAACCCCCGATAAACCAATTTTTACCTTAATCACGAAAAATAATTTTTACTATTTTTACTATTGATTATGGTCCAAAGATAAGTTGAACATATTAGATAATATAAATTACTATAATTTCAAATATTTAATATATTATTAAAAATTCCATTAACATAATTAGAAAAAATTAATTTAAAATCAATCTCATAGACATGAATAGAAAGAAAGTTTTCAAAGAAAAAATGTTCAGAAGCTTACAAAATGTTTATATCAAAAAATAAACCTAAGTTAACTTTGAAATTATTATTTCAAAAATGAAATTTATATTTTAAAATAAATTTTGTAATTATTTCAAAAATTGTTTTAAAATAAGTTTAAAATATGCAACAAAACAACTTTAAAGAAAAAACACAGTTTTATGCTTGAAATTGGATTTATTCTTTTATATTTCCTAGAAGACAAATAAAGTGAATGTTAAATAGTTGGTTGAATATATAAAATATAAATTTCATTTAAATCATTCACCAAATGTGTTTTTTCAAAAAAAATTTATGTAAAACATGTTTTATATATAGTAACGGTTTTTTAGAAAATTATTTCTTTTCGTTTTAAATTGTTTTTAATTTATTTTTTAATTAATTGGTCACCAAATAATTAATTTCATATTAATTTTCAAATCATATATTTTCACAATTTAATTAATCATATTCATAACCTCCATTCCAATGTCTAAGAGATATATATAAATTTTAATTAATAATATTTTAATAGTGTGACATGTTTCATTTAAACTCAATATTGCGTATAAACCAATACAAAATCAGCGTTACGTGTAATGAAAGATAACCTCAATGTTGCATGAAACACTAGCTCATATCAGTGTCACATGTAACACATGATAAAATAAGTGTTGCTTGTAATTCAAAAATATTGAAAGGATTAAATTTATTAGAAAAAATATTTCACAAAATCTATGGGTGTTACACTCTACCCCACATAAAAATGAATTTCTCCCTCAAAATTCATCACTTTGGTACCAAAAATAGAGGATAATTTTACCTAATTATATTATCAGTTTTCCATGTAGCTTACTCAAGCTGGTGGTTTCAATGCCAAACATTAACAAATTAAGCAGTCCTGTGTCATATAACTTTGTCTTTTTTATTCAGAATCTCTATTGGTTTTTACTCATAAAGAATATCATGCTCCAGTAGTACAATGTATGAGTTCAATAATTCAGATGGATAAAGTCTTTAATACCACTTGAGAGATATATGGAAGACATCCTGAACCTATGATAGGTTTAATGGAAGCACCTATCGATGGGCTACCATCATAGTATGATCAATAATTTCAAATTTGATGACAAACCTAAGGCTTAGATTACAATTTTATCATAATAAAAATTTCTTACATTCATTGTTATTCAATAAATTTCAACTTCATATTTTACTATAAGATATAAATATTAATTCTTGTATTCCGGAATCACTAATAGGTCAAAAGATCCATAATATAATGATAATTCATTCTTTCTATCCACAGTAAAAAAGGGTTGGCATCAGTTATCTAATATGAATAAATCTTCATATGGTAAATAAATAATTTAATATAAAAACCACATCCAATGTTCATCATAAACCATTCCATAAATGGTTAACCTTATAACACTTCCAAAATTAAAAATGTATGAAGAAGGTCACTAAATATCTTCAAAATCAACTTAACAATAATCCCCCATATATCATAAAGTGTCTCTTGATTGTCACAAATCAAACACATGAATATCTTTATCATTTATTCTCTTGAAACATGATAATTATATGAATAACCATAAAATATTATTTAAAAAATACATGCTTCCTTATTCATTACCTAAAACATAGATTATTGGATATATTCCTTAAATCCCTTCTTTTTTTAATCTTTTTCAATGATAGTATAAAACAATTATTCAACAAAAAATTAATCACTTCCATGGTCATCAATACTATCCAATTTACATATTCATATCGAATGTCTTTCTATCTAAACTAAACACCATTTTATCAACCTCCGAAACATATTAAGGGTTATCTTCCCCTAATCAGGTGTTTTCTATAAAATATTTAATTTCTATTTAATAACTTTTCTTGGTCATTAGTAAAATTAAATATATTCCTTCATATCCTTAATAAAAAACCTTACATAGAACAATACTTATATATTTCATGACTCATATAATATAATTCTTTAATTCCAATAAATAATCATTCCAATCACCCCACTTCCTTCTCAAACCATTAACTAGGATTCATTTTGTTATTCCTTAACACTTATTTCCTATCACAAGTCATTTGTAGTCTCTTCATCCTTAGAAATGTAACCATTTCTCAAATAAACCTGCGAATTCTATTCATGAAATTTACCATTAGGACATATATTTCCTAATTCCCATACTTTTAACATTTAAAATATTCAATAGATTATGATACTATAGGGAGGTCCATATTCTTATCCATTGTGTTAAAAAAACTTTTAATTCTTCCTTTGTAGGTATTTTCATAGTGTCTCTAATTTCCAAACCCAAATAACCTTCTCATCCCAATGATACATTCCCTAGAGCGATAATTTCCAAATTCTTGACTTATAAGAAATTGAATCTTCTTTCCTCCATGGTATCGACCACCTAAAATCTCAACGAAATGTGTCAAAATATTATTTGGTGAGTCTGAGAGTTGGTTAAGGTGTGAATTGTTGATCATGTTCCATGATAACTGATTAGGTATAATCACTATATCCTTCACTTCTGTAAATATACCATTTGGATTCACATAAGATATTTTTTTATTACATTCAATTATAACCCATTTCTTTTGACCTCCTTTTATTGAACAAAACTAAAAATCATAGTGTGAGCAATGATGATCACAATGTGAAACCAAAAAGTATGAAAAACCATTTATGGGATGTCTAAACCAATACACATTTTTTAAATATACAAAACCTTAGGTTTAACCTTAGTAATTCATGGTAATCATATTTTTAAATCCTTTATGATGGTTCATAAATATTTTTCTAATTTCCACTGTATATCCCCAAAGAGTGTCACCCCAATTATAGAGAAATTCCCATTTTCATGAACCCGGTGATGATAAAGTCTATATTAGTGTGACCTTTTCAAAGTTATTACCCTTAGTTACCTTGGTTCTAGATCCACTTTCCCTTATAGTATCCAAATAAGGATGTAATTTCTTGGAAACCACTTGGTCTTTCCTGTACCAAAATTAAAAGAAATTTCCATATACTTCTACTCATTCTTATACTTATTGTTATAAATGTACATTGGGATATCAAAAAAGTGTTCTTATACTAGTTTCAAAATGTTAACTAAAAATATCCTATGATAAAAATTTTAGTGACCCAGGATTTTAAACATTAATATAACATTTTTTAAATGAATATTCAATACATTACAGAAACACACTACTGAGCACCATAATAGTTTAGTGTCTTTAGAGACTTGGTACACAATCAGCTAACCTAGTGAAAGATATCCACTATATCCCATAAAGAACATCACCTTTAGTAATCTCCACAAACATAATTTACTTAAAACCTTTCAACATAATATGGGTAAAGGAAACATTATAAGGGGTTAGTTGAAATAACCAGTAAGGATAAAACAGGTAGATACGTAAGCATTACTTGGACATAAGTATATGAGAACATGAGTATAAAATTTTAAAACCATTTCCTTCATATAAATATCATAATATTGAGTCATGGAATAGATATTATAAGTTCATAATACATGTATCACAATGGAATCAAAGAATATGATCCATGAGATCATAACATTATCATATGACATAAAATTATGGCGTACACATAATCATAGAAAATAATTTCCCTAGAAGTGAAGGCTTCCTGCCAAGGCCATCATAATGGAATATATTATATCACACCCCGACCTATTCAATTATTTTATTTTATTATTTATTTGGCCTGAAATAATTTTTTTGGGGTTCGGGTTGAGTCCTGGACAAAAATTGTGGTGTTTTGTTAAAGGTGCGTGTTTTCCAGCTGACGTCATTGGGCACACGGGCTGAGCACATTTTGAAAACCTTGTGTTTCTTCTCCCAAGTAATTGTGCGATCTTCTTGTCTCCAAAAAATTTAAAAAGGGTAAATTTTGTGATTTATTGTGTGAGTCAAAAATTGTATGGTTGTTAATAATTTTATTATTCTTATAATTATGGTATTATTATTTTTTGTTATTATTATTATTATATATTAAGGTTGTATATTTTTTATTTTTATTTTTTCCCTCATTATTTTCTTTTTCATTTTTCTCCTATATTTCTTTTTCTCTCCCCTAACCCTATGATATCCTTCTCACCACGCTTCTTTCCGTCCCAATTCACTGGCCACCTCGGACTCCTCCAGTCACGAAAACCTACAATGCGCCCTCTAGCCACCCCATCTCTGGCCTCTGCACACCTCCCCACCAGACATTCCACAAGACGGTGTGACCCTTCTCTCTGGATATCTCCGGTGTGACCCACCACATCCCTTTCACACCAAAATTCTCATCGACCCCCTATCCAGCCAGTGCCCTCACCCCACGGGTCCCTTTCACCGGTGCAAAGACCACTCTCTTTAGTGACGATTATTTCCCTTTTCTGTAAGGGATGTTTTTTTATGGCTAAATCATAATTTTAATATGTTTAATTTTGTTGTGTTAGGTTTATTTTGGCTTCCTGTAGGTGGGGTTACGGTGCGAACGAGGTTTCACATCACCTTCGGGAGTTCTATTCACATTTGAGGTTGGATCCATTTTAACTTTCCTAAATTAATTATTAAAAAATGATGATTGATTGTTTTTTTCATGATTAAAAATTAATTAATTATTTTATTTTGTGATGAGATTAATTAGTTTGGTGTAAATTTAGTTTTTAAAATAATTTATTTGCATCAATGTTTTGTACCTTATTTAGTTGAATTAGAGTAGTGTGCACAACTATCTTTTTTGAACATGTGGTCTATATATGATGGGTTCTTTTTTAAAGCAAAGGATTTATTAGTCATGTTGGCCTTGACTCATTGTTTGAAGTTTTTAGAATCTATTAATTGGTAATGGAGTTGTTTCTATAATTTTTCAAGCATCAATCACAGCTTTTTAACACCTTTAATTAGTCGAATATGGTGATCTAATAATTTTATAACTTTTTTAAAATGGGTTTTGAAATGGTTCTTTATTTATGCCTTTGTGATTTTAAGCATAAGATGTTCAATAAAATGTTTTTATTGAAATTATTGTTAGTTCAGAGTTTGGTAACCAGTATTTTGGTTTTATATATATAAGATTGTGGTATTCAAATGCTCTGTGTACTATGAAGATATATTCTCAAATTTAAATGGTAATAGCTATTTCCTAAAATTATTTTATAAATTTTATAAATTATTTATTGAGTTATATAAGTGTCACATGTTTTGTTTTGGTATATCATGGGTATGAATTTGATCACAAGATGGGGTTCTGAGTTGGTTATGTGTGTTTAAAGTTACGGTATACCTCTCAACATAGTTTTATAAATTTTTAAATAATTTATTAAACAATGTGGATGTTGGGATTCTGGTTTTAAAAATGCGTTGATCCATGCATTCTTTTATGTGAAGATTTCAATATATTGTCCGTTTTTGTTAGTTCGTGCACTCCACGATTTTTCTTGAAATGGACCACTGGCTTTTTAAAATGACTAGTGGATTATTATGACGTGGTGTGGATTTTTAAACATGTTGTGAATTTTGAAGTGGTGTTTTAAGTGTTCAAATGGTGTTTTAAAGGAGTGTTTGGTTCAAAATTGGTTATTCTTATGAAATAGCTTATTTGGTAAATGTTGTGAATCTAAAGGCCCGTTTGGAATTTTGAATGGATATTTGGAAAACCATCTTGGGTTAGGTATCTTTCTTATTTGGTTGATTGTGATTTGGGAGTGTCCTCGCTATGGGATTTCCCTCTTATGATAATTATTATAAAGCAGGGGACAAACCTTGAGGTGGTTGGGGTGGTGCTTGTCTGTGCGGTGTGTGTAGTGACATATATATATATATATATATATGGATTGTTGTTTAAATTTCATGGAACACCACTTTATTATATATAAATGTGAATCTATCATAACGAAGAGGTTCATTGAGAATAATTACTACAATAGTTAGGGTATGTACGACTAGGGCCCCACATGAGGGTGATGTTTTATTCTTTTTGCTATGGGATTGGGCCTCTTGACCAGGACAGATAGGGAAATAGTCAGGCATTTGGGTGTTATGACGTCATCGAGTAGTGTATGCCTTCTTGATGAGTTACATGTATAGTATGATTTGGTCTTCCTCTGAGTTCCTAGGTGTCCCATGTTCCTCCGATACTTGTACCCTTAGTACCATTACCCTCACTATGTGGAAACATAACTTCATGCTTGGTTTTGTTGTGATTTTTGGTAAATTTTGAACTTGGGTTTATGTTTAAAAATATTTTCAAGAAAAGGTTTTTAGAAAGAATAAACATCCTTATCTTTACTCAGTGCAAGAAAAATAAGTCTTTACTGCCTTTCTTGGTTTTTTTGCTTCTCCCCTTAATCCTTCCTTCTAATTAAGAGGGTAATGGGTTATGCCTATTTGTTTGTAAAATATAGAGTATAAAAAACTATACATTTACATTTTAATTTCAAACATGTTGATAAATATTTTTTTTATTTAATGGTTGTGCATTGGTAATTGATTAGTCGGTCCTACCTACTGAGTTTTAATACTCACACCTATAGTATTTTCTTATTTTTAGTTTCACCAGCAGGTAATAGTTTTGGTTTGGATCGATTTGAGCGACATTTGGTTTTGGTACCGTAGAGTTACCCATGGGTTTACGTGGAGTTTTAGTGGTTGATAGGTTAGTCGTGTTGTTGATCATCCTTTACTTTTCTTTACGTTTATTTATTTTGTGATTTTCTATTTGTTTCAAGGGTTTAGTTTATTTTCAATGGTAGAAATCATCCCCTTTAGTAATCTGCTAATTCCTTGGTGCTTTTCGCCATCCTGGGAGGATTAGTAATGCCTCTCAAGCCTTGCCGCGGATCAGCTCGTGTGACTAGTACAAGGTTGACCCGAGTTGGTTTATGACAAAATGGAATCTGAGTAGGTCAAATTTTTAGTGGAGATTGATTTTTTGATCTCCCATCATTGTTTGGGGATGTCATGGTTGAAGGGGTAGGACTTTCTGAACATGAGGCATAGGGACGAGAAGGACGACATGAATCCTTTTCTGTTCAGAACCTTAGGTTACCATGGGTTGTTTGGGTTTTTTGATGTCCTTTGATTTTTATTGTTTGTTTGGTATTGGGAAATGAAACCGGAGTCGGGAAAGTCACATCTGTGAGCTTATAGGGCCTAGAAATCCATGTGGAGTTAGGGACATTACCCTATAATGATCTCTATGATAGTTGTGTAACTGGTGTATGGCTACCAACCATATGTACGAGTCACCAGTCGAGACTAATTTCCCATTGTGAATCATTTTGGGTTTTTTTAATTTTGGAAAATGGTTTCGAAAAGTCTTGTTTTGAATTGTGAGAAGCTGAATTTATAATGGTAATGAACATGTTTTGATTAAGCTCTTTGTTTCTTTTCCCCCTAGTGTTCGACCCTATAAAGGTTCGATGGATTCCCAAGGTGCAGGTTCAGGTGGTCCGTCCTTAGAAAATCATCGATTTGGTCAGCCCATAGACTATGTCCTCGAATTATAGAAGTTGAACCCTCCCCTATTTTATGGTCAAGAATATCCACTTGATGTGGAGGAGTGGTTGTGGAAGCTAGAGAAGAACTTTAGTTTCATTAGGTTTCCTGATTCGTTAATGATGAAGCTGGCTACCTTAATGCTTGAAGGTCCAACCTGGAAATGGTGGAAGTCCGTGTCTCAGAGAAATCCCTAAGAAGATCACACATGGGAGCTCTTGAAGTCTTTGTTTAGCCGACAATATTTCTATGAGTGGATGAAGGTGAGTAAGAGGATAGAGGTTTTTTGTGTTCAGGAGGGAATTAAATAGGTATTGTGATTCTATCTACTTTTCGTAGACCTAATTCTATAAGACCAATGGTTTGTTGCAATCTATCCCGAAAAGGCTCGACAATTTTATTTTGGGCTCCATCCCGAACTATAGTAAAAAGTGGGAAAGCTCAACCTAACCACCTTCTCAGATGTTGTGGGGAAAAACTTTCTAGGTGAAGTTGAGTTAGTAGGAGGACATGATGTGGAGTATCCTCCCCCAGCCTTAGGTAGTAGTGCAGAGGATGGCGATAGAAAAAATGGGAAGAGGCTAGATACAGGTGGCTCTAATATAGGAATAAAGAGGCCTTCATAATTTCAGTCATGTTATTCACTACCCAATGTTGGGATCTGTCACTAGTGTGGTAGGTAGGGTCACAAGAATCTGACATGCCTGAGTTCCCTAAGGCCCTGCCACACCTGTGGGCGTCTGGGTGACTTGTAGAAATTCTACTGAGGTGTTTCAAATAAATTCACAAAAGCCAAACCTGGCTTGTCAAATGTTACCTCAACCCATTAGTAGAAGTAAGAAAATGTTTGGGATCAGTTTGGGGTTTTCTCTTTGTTATGTTCTCTGGGTGTAGTGGTTGTATCTTGTGGAATTCAGTGGTGTTTCTTTTCCTTTAGTTGTGAGAATGGTTTTGTAGAACCTATTTTAAACCCTTATTTTGAATGGAAGTGTGTTTGGTAAAATTCTGGTTTATGTGTTATGTTTGGGAATTTCTAAAGCCTAATTTTGAGATAGGAGACACTTCAATCATCATTTCTCTAGCCTTAGGTCTCAGAGTGAAGTTAGTGCATAGTAAAGATAACCCTGACAGTGAAAAAGGGCATTGGTTTAATCTTTTTTCCTTAGTGTGGCATGGTTTGTGTTCTTCTGAGGGTGTGACATTGTTGATATAGAGATTGAGGTAGTTTATATGCTCTATCAATTGGGCCCTTCTCTTCTCCCCCTCATGGCGGGGGTTATTGGGAAGCATCCATGTTCGGTTAACCTCATAAGTTCTTAAGTTGGGGAGAAACATATTGGGTATCATAATGTTACCTATGAAGTAATTTAGTGTTCTCACAATCCCTATGGTAGGAATTCTATTTGGGCCTCCACATGTTAGTATCAAAGCTTCAATTCATGTATCTTTTGGTGGTGGGTGATCTCGTGTGAAACCACTTAATCTTATGTTCTTCCAATTTAATAAATGTTGGGATTTAAGTACACCCAACTATTTTGTTGTACTAAGGTTATGGGAATAAACTTCTGAATTAGTTTAAGTTTGTTCATTCCTTGGTTGAATTGGATGGTCTTAGTTTTTCTTGGAGGTAGTAAAGGTGATCATGTTTTAAGGATGAGTTGTTTGTCCTGGGTTTTCGGTGTCTGTTTGGATCGATCAACTAGAGACGCTTAAAATTTTGAAGGTGGGTGACACTTAAGATGTTATATCTTTGGGTCTAAATCTTGTTGTTTCTTTTTAGGGGAAGAAAGTGTTATGGTGGAGAGAATTATGACACCCCGACCTATTCAATTATTTTAACTTATTTTTATTTGGCCTTAAATAATTTTTTTGGGGTTAGGTTTGAGTCCCAGATGAAAATTGTTGAGTTTTGTTAAAAGTGCATGTCTTCTAGCTAACGTCGTTGGGTGCACTGGAGAACCAAATTTTAGAAACCCCACGTGGATTCAACCAAGTAATTTTGTGATCTTTCTGTCTTTGAAAAATTTAAAACGGGTAAATTTTGTGATTTATTATGTGATTTTAAAATTGAATGGTTGTTAATAATTGTATAATTATTATAATTAAGGCATTATTATTATTATTATTATTATTATTATTTTCTTATTATATATTAACGTTTTATTATTTTTATTTGTTTTATATTATTTTTTTCATGTCTTCTTTCCTTTTTCTTTTTTTCCTCTCTTTATTTTCCTCCCCTCTAACCCTATGCTCTTCTCCTCATCACACTTCTCTCGCTCCAACTACACTGGCCACCTCCGACTCCTCCTGTTGCGGTAACATGTAAACTGACCTTCAACCACTCCATCTCTGGCCTGAACGCGCCTCCCTACCAGACCTTCTACAAGATAGCATGACCCCTACTCTCCAGCTATCTCTGGCATGTTGCTCCCTTATTCAACAATACAGCACAACCCCTCCTTTTCAGCTATCTCTGGCATGACCCACCCCATCCCTTGTGCACCATCCTGCCCGCCGACCCCCCTTCCCATTACCACCGTCACCCCGTGCGAGCCTCTTGCCGGCACACCACCTGCTGGCTGGTGCGACACCCTCTAGGATGATCCCTTCTTGTCGGCAAGAATCCCTCTCCCTTTGGGGGTGATTCATTCCCTTTTCGGGAAGGGATGTTTTTTTACAGTTAAATCATAATTTTTGTGTTTTTTATTTCATTGTGTTAGGATGATTTTAGCTTCCCGTAGGTGGGTTTGCAGTGCAAATGAGCTTTCGCACCAGATTCAGGAGGTCTGACCATGTTTAAGGTAGGATCCATTTTCACTTTCATCCTTTATGTATTGAAAAATGTTGATTGATTTTCTTTTTCAGTGCTTAAATATTAATTAATTATTTTAGTATGTGATGCGATTAATTAGTTTGATGTAAATTTAGTTTTTAAAATTATTTAGTTGTGTCGATGTTTTGTACTCTGTTTAGGTGAATTGGCATTGTGTGCACAATGATTTTGTTTGACCACGTGGTCTGTATCTGATGGGTTCTTTTTGCAAGGAAAGGATTAATTAGTCCCTCTGGTCTTTTCTTATAGTTTTAAATTTTTAGAATCGATTAATTGGTACTAAAGTTGTTCTAATAAGTTTTTAAGCATCAATCGCAACTTTTTAATACCCTTAATTTCTCAAATACAGTGATTTTATATTTTTAAAACATGTTAAAAATGGGGATTGAAATAGTTCTTTGTTTCTGCCTGTGTGTGTTTAATCCTAAGATGTTTGATAATTTTTTTGTTTGAAATTATGGTTCGTTCAGTTTTTTGTAACCGGTGTTTGGGTTTTACATATATAAGATTATGTTAGTAAAATTTTCCTTGACCTTTGAAGATATATTTTTAAATTTAAATGGTAATGGGTATTTCCTAAAATTATTATATAAATGGTTTATATTATTTATTGAATTATAAAACTGGCGAGTGTTTTCTTTTGGTATATCACAGGCGTGCATTTGATCAAAAGATGGGGTTTTTAGTTGGTTTTTCGTGTGTAAATCCACATTATACCCCTCAAAATAGTTTTATAAAATTTAAAATAATTTATTAAATAATGTGGATATTGTGAGGCTGGTTTTTAAAAGGCATTGACCCGTGCATGACTTTATGTGTAAATTTCAACGTATCGTGCATTTTTGTCAGGTTGTGCATTCTAGGAGTTTTCTTAAAAAGGCCCGCTGGATTTTTAAGATGATTAGTGAATTATTATGACATGGTGTGGTTTTTGTAAACACGTTTCGAATTTCAAAGTGGTGTTTTATGTATTCAAATGTGTTTTCAAAGGTGTTTTTGGTTCGAATTTGGTTAATGTTGTGAAATGGATTATTTGGGTAAGTGTTGTGAATCTAAAGGACTATTTGTAATTTTGAATGGTTATTTCGGAAACCCATATTGGGTTAGGTCTCCTACCTAGTTGGTTGATTGTGAGTTGATAGGGTCCTCAGTATGGGATTTCCCTCATGTTATAATTATTATAAGGTAGGGGACTAACCTTGAGGTGGTCGGGGTGGTGCCAGTCTGTGCGGTGTGTGTAGTGATATACATATATTTATGTGCTTTGTTGTTTAAATTACATGGCACACCCCGTTTTGAAATATATATTGGAATCTAGCATAGTAAACAGGTTTACTGATAATGATTGATTCACTAGTTAGGGTATGTACTACTAGTTCCCCAGAGTAAGGTGGTGTTTTGTTTTTATTGCTATGGTATTGGGCCCCTCGATAAGGCTAGGTTGGGAAATGGTCGGGCGTTACGACATTATGATATCATTGATTAGGGAATTCCTTCAGGACGATACACATGTATAGTATGTTCTGGTCTTCCTATGAGTTTATTGGTGTTCTTGTGTTCCTCCGTAACTTGTACCCTTAGTAACATTACTCTCACTATGTGGAACTGTAACTTCATGCTTGGTTTTAATGTTCTTTTTGTTAAATTGTGAACTTGGGTTTATGTTTAAAAATATTTTCAAGAAAAGTATTTTGGAAAGAATAAACATCCTTCTCATTACTCAGTGCTAGAAACATTAGTCTTTAATACCTTTCTTTATTTTCTTTTTATTCTCCCCTTGATCATTATTTCTAATTAAGAGTGTATTGGATTATGTGTGTTTGTTTGTAAAATAAAAAGTATGACAAAATCTAGATTTATATTTGTAGTTCAAACATGTTAATCAATGTTTTCTTTATTTAAAGGTTGTGCATTGGGAATAGATTGGTCGGTCCTACCTATTGAGTTTTAATACTCTTGCCTATAGTGTTTTCTTGTTTTTAGTATCTCATACAGGTTCAAGTTCTGGTTTGGATCTCTATAAGCAACATTTCGTTTTTATACCAAAGAGTAACCCCTGGGTTTACGTGGAGTTCTAGACATTGATAGGTTAGTCGTGTTGTAGACATTCCTTTACTTTTCCTGTCATTAATTTATTTTGGTAATATTATATTTGTTTAATTTATTTTATTTGGGAAAAAACGTTCCAATTAGTACTCTACTAATGCCTCAGCACTTGTCGCCATCTCGAGATGATCAAGAATTCCTCTCGGGCCTTGTTGCGGATTGGGTCAGGTGGCCGGTTCTGGGTCGACCCGAGTTGGTTTTTGACAAGTTCACTCCCCAGACCATCATAGTAGTCAAGGTTCACTCCCAATACCATCATTGAAAACAAAGTCCTTTATTGAATTAGTTTCACTCCTTATTCCATTCCTATATATATCATGAGATATAAATAATTATAGAATACATTAGAGGGAGATATAGGTCCCACCCATATTTGTTTATAATGTAACCACTATAAGATCCTGACCTTTCATGAAATTGAATCCTTTTTTAAATTTAGGTTAAACATATTTTTTTGGAGAATGAAATGGTTGTTGGGTGTATGAGATGTTTTGGGGGTATCCCAGGGGTTCAAGACACAAATGTAAGGAAATATTCGTCAAACAGTGTGAAGTGCATGGTTAGAGAAAAATTTTCCCCTAGCCTATGAAATTGTGTAGATTGGAGACACTTTTAGATTGAGGCTATTTCATGGTTACCACATGGTTTTCCAAACCATAAGGGTGTTCCAAGGAAACCATATGTCTTGGATCCTATTGGATAGAGGGAGACGCACAGTTGGTACATGGTTTTGAAAACTGTGTGGCTAAACCGTGAGACCATTAAAAAGATGGAAATTATAGTATGTCAACCCTATATTAATTTGTATTACCCAATTTATCACTCATTCAACCATCTGCATCATGGATGACGTACCAAATCCTCCAAGACTTACAAGAGCAGTTTCTCCTTTGATTATTAGGTTTTTGGAGTACTATTTGGTGAGAATCTAAGAACCGGATGAGTCTAACACTACTCTTTTCTATATTTTATGAACTAAGGACTTTAGAGTCTCTCCTATACTTCTATATCCCTAAAACCCTCAATTTTCCAATAGATTATAAGTTGGGTATTTAAAGGTTGTTTGAGTTCGAATCAAGGGATGTGTTTGTGCTAGTAATCATATCCAATCATG
This sequence comes from Viscum album, assembly GCA_963277665.1. NCBI lineage: Eukaryota > Viridiplantae > Streptophyta > Magnoliopsida > Santalales > Viscaceae > Viscum > Viscum album. Next base: position 905,398,405 of record OY728151.1, read on the forward strand.
AGGTAGGTTGTATTTAATATTTATCCAATAGTGTTAATGTTTTATATGTGTATGTTGTTGTACAAAGGTGTTTCCTTGTTTCGTTTCCTTATCATTTGTTAAAGAAAGTGATTTGGACCTTAAATTGAGGTGTGAAACCATTCATGGACCCTGTCGAGTTTTTTGATGATGTGAGACCGAACCTAATGCTACCCATGAGGTGTGTTGAAACCTTGAAATGGTAAAATAAATTATGAAATATTATGATAAGGTAAATGTGAGAGTGATGGTTTGTACAGTACAATCAAGTATGTCATCTTGGTTAAAAAAGTAAACTATTTTGGCTATTTTTTTGAATTTATGAAGTGCCTGAAGGGATTTTGAGAAGATTTTAAAAACTTGTTTTAGGGTTTGACCCAACCATGATTTTTGATGATGAAACTGAATTGGAAATGTGAGGAATGTTTTGAAAGGAGGTGTTCACCTAACATGATTTAAAAATGGGTTTTATTAATAAATTTCGAATGATTACATGAAATAGGGGTGTGTCCCCCTATATTTCGAACATACATAATGAATGATTTAACGGTTGAAAATGGAAATTAAATCCTTCATGCATGTTTTTGTTTTCAAATATAATTATCCATATTTTAGAAGGTTGTTTTAATTGATTTTAAATAAGTTAATTGAATTGTATTGATTTCCATGATCTAGTTAAAAGGTTTGATGGGACCATAGTAATTGAAGGGATGTAATGGTTAGTAAGATATGACCCATAATAATTGGGTTGGAATGTTAACATGATTATGAATGAATTAAATGATTAATGTGAATGTTGGAAGATACAACATAAGGGATTGTTTTTCCTGCTATGAAAAGGGTTAAAAAAATAATGTGAATATTTCAAAACACTTGTGAGTTAATTATTGAAATTCATACATGGTTTAGTGCATGTGAATTGATGAATATGCTAAATGGGCTAAGGTATGTAAAAGGGAAATTGGTTAAATGGAATATTCTAAGTAAATGGAAAATTTTCTAATGGGTTAACGTATAATTATGATTTACGTGTTAAATGAAATGTGAATTGTGAATGTTATGTGAGATAGTTGCGTATGGTTGTGATATGGTTTATGTGGTAAATGGATAAATAATCTTGTGCACATGGCTTGGTATTTTGGGTTATTGACTTGATGTTCTATGCCCACAGGTCAAGTTAGACCGAGGCTCTAAACTCCACCCATTAATTCACATGTTAGGGAAGAGGATGAATCTCTATTCTATTTACAATTAAATCTGATGAGGCTAATTAGACTGAGGCTTCAAGTTGAGCATGTAGTGTTTATTATGATGTGTTTATCCCTAGTGAGATAGAGAACTTGACTTATTCCCCTTATGCATTGTAGTTGAATGAATTATAAATGATGTAAATGCCTAACCCATAGAGCATGTGATAAAGAAGAATTTAGTAATGAAGATAGCATAAGTGTTGAAAAGAAAATAATAAGGAAAATGGATTAAGTGAATATTGAAACTAATGGGTTTCTATGTTTTATGATTAGTGAAATATATTGCGGTTAAAAGTGCTTGTATCCCCCTTATGCCTTGAATTAGACTCTCAGTGTGACATTATTTAGTTCTATTGATTGTTTGACTCTATAGAACTTAATTAATAAAAGGTATATTAGTTAATTACTTTAATGTTTTCCTTGTTACCTTGTTTAATTAATGCACTTTTATATATTCATACACTATTGTACAAAATAGTTATTTCTTTAGACACTATTGGTGGTAGCCTATAGAGTTGTACACACACCTTTCTCATGATTCAATAGCACTTGGGTACCCAAGAAGATGCTACTTGTTTTCAATTACAATTTCAAGATAGGGACCAGATTTGTGGTTCGTGCTTGGGATATTTGGTTGGAGCATGGGATGTCAGGGCTAGGTTGGGACATGGGTCCAAGTCATAGATCTTTTGGGTGGTTTTGGTTTTGGATATTTATTGTTTTACTTCTTGACATGTAGTGTATTCATCTTGTTGTTATATAATGTGTTACTTGGTTAATTGTTGGCATTGTTGCATGTTTTCCATTTATTGTTTCCGCTGGTTTCTGTATATATTGATATTTTTTTGGAATTACTCTAAAAAGTGGGTATAGTCTCACCAAAATTTTTCAATAGGCTCATGCTTCAAGTCAAAAACCTCTATCATACAGGAGGCGTGTCTGAGGTTATATGACGACCTAGCTTAGGGCACCAGATAGTGGCCACTGAGATTAGTACATTACAAAGTTGTATTAGAGAAGTTATTTTTTCTTGCTATTTGAGGCATGGTATCCAGGAGACTAGGATCTTTTTGGGACCTAGTAATGAGATTGTTCCTTGGTGCCTACAAACCCATGTACAAGTGAAAATCCAAGATCCTAGGGGTGGTAATTTATGTTTAGTTTAATACTATTACGGTTGACTGTTACTTACACCTCGAGTGGCACACCTGGATATGATGTTATTGATTTTTAATGGTTTATATCTGGACCTAGTACATCAAGATAGGGTGTGTGAATTCATCAATCATGCTAGACACATAGGATAGATATGTAATCCATATGTTTCCTATGATTAATAGTAATTTGGGATTCACTTGCTAATAGTGTACTTTTCTTATAATAAATTTTTTCTTTTGGTTTTTCCTTGAATTTTTTTGATAAAATAAATGTTTTGAAATGTGAAATTAAATAAATCTTGGATCTTTGAAATATTTGGTTAATATTTTTTTTTAAAGTTTAAATCATTATGTTTTTGAAAATAAAATGTTTTGATAAGTGAAGCCTTTAGTTTTAATTAGAAATGATTAAAGAATAAGGGAGATGAAACATGGTGGAACTGGTAGGGATATTAGAAATGGGTACACCTTGTGTTGTAATCGGACCCCCTATGTTGGTGGTTTTGGTAGCAATGGTTCCCTAGTTGACCCCATAGTTTTGGGTCGTAAATCATTGATGTCTTCCATTTTATGGTAAAGGAGATGTTTCCATTGTACCCTTGATAAGGCTGTGACCATGAGATGTTTCCTAGTAGTGTGGATGTGGTAACTCTTAGAGGTTATAATCATGTGAGTTGTGTTTTGGAACCTAGGTTGGGTGTTTGGATTGTAGTGTCAATGTTTGTGTGTGGGTATCCTAGGTGTGAGGCCTATAGTAATTGTCTGCTGGGGGTCATTAGAGGTAGTGTTTTTGGAAATGGGTGTAGGAGAGATGTTGTGGGGAACGATTTGTTTGAGTTTGGATGTCTATGGACAAGTGATAGAGATTCAGTGACCTTTTCATGGTGTGAATCTATTTAAATAAGATGGTACTATTTTATCACCGATGATGACCTATGAGAGTGGTCGACTGGGTTGTCAGTAATTTTGGTTGCGTATGTCATAGGCAGACATTTTTTACTTTGGTAGTGGAATGCATGGAGTGTTTATTAGGGTAGATATGTCCCAAAGGGCTGATCGAGAAAGTTAATGGATTTGTAAATGCAACTAGAGTGGTCATTTTATTTGACAGTTTCGGGAAATCAAATGTAATATCAAGAAATATTTTCAAATATTGAAGGTGACTTAAGATTCAAAGTACGTGTGGGTGATTTAGAGGATGAATTGTTGCACGATTGGTGTATTATTTTACTGTTTTTGGCTTGTAGGATGGGAACGTTTTGAATTCCTTGAGTCTAGTGATGAATACAGACCAGGAGGCATGGTTAGTTGATTTAGTAAGAATTGGGCATACCTCTAGTGATGTGTGATCAGTGTGATATAAAGTTGGGTTTAGTGTGTTAATTGGAGAGTGTGAGACCTTGAGAAATTTTTTGTAGATGCAGATCTGGGAATAATTTTTAAAGGCGCGATGTCGTTAAAATGAATGATCAGGTGGATTAGGATAAATTCTTATCTTATTTCTATGCAATCATAGTGGGAGGAATTGGTTATTCGCAAGGTTTTTGGATTGAGGTTTGGAATGGTGGTTAATTAATTCCATGTAAAGCACCAAGGTCGGGTTGGAATGAATCCATTAGGGTAACAACATTGGTGCCATGGGAAATGTTGGGTTGTGAATGTTTGTCTAAGGCTTGTGAAGTGGTAGTGATTTTTTTACTGGAAGTCCATTTTTGGGTAATATTTATGGAATGTGGATGATATGTTGGTGAGAAAGGGAAGACCTCAGCTTTTGGTACATTAAGGTGTCCCTATAGTGGGAGGTGAAATCGGTGATGGATAGTTTTTGGTGGTGTTAGTCGATGAATACTTAGCATACATTTTTCTAGTGATGATCATGTCCAATATCTTGACATCATTCTGAGTGCACCGAGAAAGTTCTGCATTTATTCCTAGTGACTTGATTGTGTTTTGGTTATAAATGGGAAACCATAGAGGTTACACCCTTGGGGTGGAATGTAAAAAGTTGTGTGGTGGGGAGTACACCATTGAATGGTTGGAGGGGAGGTCCTTGGGATGGACTGGATGTCGGCGGGTTCCATGGGTGTTATTCTCAGAAGCTAGGAATGGGTAGCGGGTATTGTTTAATTTTATATTCTGGGAAAGTGTGGAGAGTTATGTTTATGTTTTGAAGTCTAAAATATAATCGAATCAGGATCCATAGTGGTTCAAATAATTTGAGGAAGGTGGTGAGAAAAATACTCCAAGTTGGGGAGTGATATGTTAGTTAAGGATGAATAGAGTACACTATAGAGTGGTTGTGGTGGCAATGAGATGACAATGATAAGATATAAGGACACATTAGGGTTGCTTAAAGAAGTCTAGGTGGGCATCAGATATAGTGGTTGATCGAGTAGAGTGAGGAATTCAAACACTAGTTAGTTTTAAATATGATTTGAGTTTTTACATCATAGATTTGTTTTTGGGTGATATAGAGCCGAAATAGGTTCATGGAACAATGAATTATATGGTGTTGAAGTTTCAATAGAGGTAATGAATGGACTTTGGTAGGTGTGCATAGTTGATAGGGTATGCCTTAAGTGAGAATTCATCATGTCCACGTAGAGGATAACATGTCAAAAGTAAAAGTTTAGCACCAACATAGATAGTTGGTCATGATGACCTGACTTAGTTGGGAAATAGGGAACTTATGTGTTGTGTTGTAACCACCATTGGTTAATATTGAGATATTAAGTCTGCTCTGGTGTGAGAATGTGTTTCGAGGATGAACCAAGATGTCTTCAATTGAGTTAAAGAGAGGAAATACTTTATTAATCTAGATGTTCTCAATGGTAAGGTTGGGAGATAGTGTTGGGTGGTGTTTCCATGGATGTTTGGGCACAGTGAGTCGGAAAATATTTCAGGAATGTTGAAAAAGATGATTTGAGGCTCTATTGGTGTCCTTATTGTTGATGGAGGTTCCCAACACCAGAAAGTGGTGGTGGAGTGCTCAAAAATATGGTGTAGATCACTGTAACATGTAAGTGGTTATTTGATGATGTGAGTAGTAGTATGAGTTTGATAAACAATGTTCAGATCAATATTAGTGAAGTTGGGTTAGTGACAAGCATTGTATTGTGTTTTGAATGGTTCAGTTCCAAGGTATGAAGGTTATGGTTGGGTGTACTTCAAATGTTTTCAAATTGGGTGAGGGTATTAGGCCTCAAGTTAATAACTAGGGTAGGTTGAGGTGTGTGATTTAAATCTATATATCCCTTCAGTGACATCGTGGTTGTGTCACCATTATAATTTTGGAAGACATGGGTGATAGTGCCAAGTGTTTATACCATGATATGTGTCGAGGATAAGAGTGAGGGTGTTCTAGTAGGATCTCCCAGGGTAATTTAGGCCTTTTTAATATCATTTGGTGTGGTGGTTCATTGATATTACCCATAAATTTCCTTGTGTTGATGTTGGTAATGATAATGTTGAGGCATTTTACTATTTGAGGGGACTAGGTTTGTAGATCTGGAGTATGAAGGATGAAGTTTATTTGGGTAGGACTATATCCTTAGTTTGGGTGTGGTGACGGAAAGGTCGTGTTTGGGGGAAATTTTAGTGAACTAAAGTTGGTAGTTGTGCTTCGTGGCTCGACCTTTGGTCTTTTAGGATTAGTAATATTTGGAAGTAGGGCTCGAGGATTGGTCATTATAAGGCGGGGAGGTTGTCAGATCCCAACCTTTCATGAAAGTACATCATAGTTTAAATTGTGTTTAAACCTATTTTATTTTGGATAATCAAATGGTTATTGGTTGTGTGAGATGTTTTAGGGGAATCCATGGGGTTTGAGATATGAATGGAGGGGAAAATAAGCGAAAAATTGTGAAAGTGCACAGTTGGAACATGATTAAAGAAAACTGTGCACCTGGGCTTGGAAGCCTTGCAACTTAGAGATTTTTCGGATAGAGGTTTAACACATGGTTTTTCAAATATATTGGATTCTATCATGAAATTGTGCAACTTGGCCCGTCTTGTTCAGTGGAATCCACATGGTTAACACAAGGTTTGTAAAAACATGTGGCCTTTAAAAAACTGGAAATGTTATTTTATCCTACCCGATCTTATTTATTTCATCCTTTATTTTCACCTATTCCGACCCTCTATAGCATGGAAGACAAAGTAAACCCTCCAAGACTTATAAGAGGTATTTATAATTTTATTATTAGGCATTTAGAGTTCTTCTTTGTGTGAATTGAAGATTCGGGTGAGTCTATCACTATAGTTTTCTTTATTTTCTGGATTATGTCTTGTATAATCTCTCAAATCCTTACAAATCCCTAAAACCCTCACTTTTCTAGTAGATTATAAGTTTGGTATTTTAAGGGTGTTTGATTTTGAATCAAGGTATGTTTTTCAGCTTGTAATAATCTCATAGCACGTGGTAGGTGGTCTTTATGTTTTCTCCCATAGTCTTGACATTTTATATGTTTATATGGTTTTACCAATGTGTTTCCTTATTATGATTCCATATCTTTAGTTATATAATGTGATATGAACTTTATATTTATGTGTGAAATCCTTCATTGACCCTATTGGGTTTTTGGAGGATGTGATACTGAACCTAGGGCTACCCATGAGGTGTAATGAACCCCTGAAATAGTGAAATAAGTTAGGAAATGTTGAGATAAGGGAAATGTGAGAGTGAGGGGATGTAAACTATAATAAGTTATGTGGTTTTAGTTAAAAATGTAAATTGGATTGATTGTTTCATTGAATTTATGAAGTACCCAAAGGTATTTTGAAAAGGTTTTAAAAATAAGTTTTGGATTTTGATCTGGCCATGGTTTTCAAATAAGAAATTGAAGTTGAGATTTGAGGAATGTTTTGAATGGAGGTGTTGAACTCAATTTATTTAAAAGGGTTATTATTAGTTAATTTTGAATGAATATTTTAATTGGGGTGTGGTCCCCTTCCTTGTGAAAATGATTAATGAATGTTTGAATGGTTGAAAATGGAAATGAAAGCCTTGGGTCATGTTTTGGTTTTCAAAAAGATAGACCTGTATTTTAATGGATGGTTTCAAATAATTATTTTGAACTATATTGATTTCTATGTTGTAGTTTAAAGGATCGATGATATAATATTAACTGAAGGAATGTAATTGTTATTGAAATATAGACCATAACAATTGGGTTGGCATGTTGACATGATTATGAATGAATTAAATGATGAATGTGCATGGTTGATTACACAAGGGTGTGTGTTTCATGATTTGAAAATGGTTAAAAAGAATAAAGTTAATACATCAAAATACTTTTGAGTTAATTATTGAAATGCATATGTGGGTTAATGGATGTGAATTGATGAATATACTAAATGGGATAAAGTATGAAAAAGGGAAATTGGTTAAATGGGTAATGCTAAGTAAATGAAAAATATGTTAATGGGTTAAGGTATAAAGATTATTTATGAGTAAATTGAATTATGAATTGTAAATTTTATGTGAAATATTTGTGTAGGGTTGTGATATATTTATGTGGTAAATGAATAAATAAGAATATGCACTTGGCTTGGTAGTGTGGGGATTTAACACGAGGTTCTATTCTCACAAGCTGAGTTAGACTGAGGCTCAAAACACAACCCCTTAATGTATGAGTTAGGGAATAGGATAAATCCTCATTACCCTAACAGTTTCATTTGATTAGACCACCTAGAATGAGGCTTAAATGTGAGTATTTAGTATTTGTTATTATGTGTTTATCCCAAGTGAGATATAGAACTTTACATATTCCCTTTATGCATCATAATTGACTAGCTTAGGTCGTAGTGTAAATGGTGTAAATGCCTAACCCATAGAGCATGTGGTGAATAAGATTTTAGTAATGATGATAGAATAAGTGTTGAAATGAAAATAATGATGAAAATGTATTAAGTGATTTTTTAACTAATGGACTGTGATATTTTATTATTAGTGAGATCCCTTGTGTTTAAAAGTCTGTGTAACCCCTTTTTCCTTGGCTTAGACTCATAGTGTGACCTAAGTCAGTTCTATAGATTGGTTGACTCTAGAGAACATAATGGATAAAAGGGATATTAGTTTATTACTTAAATTATTTCCTTGCTACCTTGTTTAATTATTTCAATTTTATATCTTCATAAACTATTTTTGAGAGTGGTTATTGATTTAGACATTGTTGGTGGTGGCCTAATGAGTTGTACTCACACGCTGCTCTAGTATCTATAGCACTTGGGCACCTGAGAAGATGCTACCTATTTTCAAGTATATGTTTAGGACGGGGACCTGATGTGTGAGTAATGCATGGGATTTTTGGTTGGAGTATGGGATTTAATGATTGGTTTGGGAGTCGGGTCCATGATTGGTAACTTTTGGGTGGCTTTGGTTTTGGATATATCTTGTTTTACTGCCTAAAAAGTATTGTATTAATCATTTTGTTATAGCATGTGCCTCTAGGTTACTTGTTGGAATTTTCTTATATTGTACATTTATTGTTTCAACTTATTTAAATATCTATTAATATTATTTATATTTTGTAATAACTCTAAAAACTGGGTATAGTCTCCCCAAAATTTCACCATAGACCCAGACTTCTTGTCAGCAGCCTCTAGAATACGAGGAGGTGTGCCTATGGTCATGTGATGACCTAGCTCGGGGCACCAGATAGTGGCCACTAAGATGGGTGCATTACAACCACCAGAATTGGTTATAATGTAAGAACCATCAGAAAATTAAAATTATACATATGTGTTCCCAAAGATCATAAAACATTAATGATATCATAACTCTTGGAATGAAATGGGTTTCATAAGAATTTCATCATATCATAACCCTTAGAAAATATATAGGTTTTATAATCGTTTCATAATTTCATCATTTCATAACCCAGGGAAAATAAATTTATTTTCATAATAACTTTATCATGGTATAACCCATCAATGATAAATTGGATTCATAAAAATCTTGTCAATATAAACCATTGAATAAAAGAATAAGAATGGTATAATTGGTTCATATACCCCATAAAGAATAAATCCCATCATGAAATTTTATCTTAGATTGAGAATGTTTTTTTAAATATAAATGAAAATGAATGTTTCTTTAGGAAGATAAATTTTCATTAAAAATTAATTTTCAAAACTAAAAATTTATAATTTGTTTAAAATACATTTCTTTGACAATAAAATCAATAAATATAAATAAATGTTCTAAAATCATTTAAAAAATTTATTCAAGGAAATTACTTTGTCACTATGGAATTTTTTTTTAAAACATAAAACATTTTGAAAATAATTTTCATTAAAAATAATCATAAAATTTATAAACTAATATTCAAGTAAAATAATTTTAATGATGGTGGGAAATTATGTTCGTACCATACATTTTTAAGAAAACATTCCTTTCATATTTTTGTTAAAATCCAGATAGCCATTGTTTGTAAAATAACATAAATATTTAATTGAGTATATTTTGTAAATATTAAAGAATGGGAAAAAATTCATTAATTAATAATTTAAATAATGTTAGAATCAGTTTTGAAAACATTTTTAGAAAACATGGGTTTTGATAAAAAATGGGTTTCGATTGAAGAGAGAAATAAAGATTATATTTTTATTAAAAACAGTTTATCCATTATTTTGTATACCAAAGAGTTTTAAAATGGTATTAATACTTGAAAATATCATGAATTAATGTAGTAAAATTAAGTTCATGAGAATTATTGAGAGTTAGATCTAATTATTTCAATATTTTAGACTTTATCATAAATCATCCTGATAAATGATGATATTGTATCATAAAAATATTACCACTTTTGTAACATTTTAAATATAATACCCATGAAAGGGAAATAATAAAATGAATGTAATACCAATAATTTTAAGGTGAATCATTATAAAATAAATTCATGGTAATTATATACACCACATAAAAAAAATAGGTGGTGAATATGACATGTTTCTCACTTATGTAAAGATAGACATATAAATCCCTTAAAAATTAGTTAATATTTGGTATCATAATAAATGATAAATAATAACATAAAATGAATATTTATATATAATTAATTGAATTATATTCTTGATATATCATTTAAAATGTGTAGTATATACACCCCACAAAAGAAACAAGTGGTGAATTTTCATATGTCTCCCAGAAATAAAAGAGTGACTAGAAATCCATTTCCATAATTCTTGAATTCCTTCATACATGTTTTAATATCCATTATAATAAATATATGTTTATTATAAATCTATTATATAACCATACATAAATATATAATAACGTATATTATTTACTAATGGGAATTTATTACACATTTATTAACAAGTCTTTGTTAAAATCATGTTTCGGATAATAACCGCTTTGTTTTTCCTATATGTTTTGATTTGTTATTTTCTTTCCCCTTACTTTGAATTTTTTTCCACAATATCTAGAATAATAATAATTAAATAATTATTATATTTATATATCAATAATATTTTTTTAATAATCAATAATGGTGGTTTTTAAAAATGAAGTATGTTTGACTATGGAGACTGTAGGCTATACGTACACATTAATAATGATTCTCGGTTTCAAAGATCATTATGGAAAGGAGGTATGTAATATTTTCTATTAAAATAATTATTATAATATCACAAATAAAATATTATTCATTTAAATATAATTATACAAATCATCCATGTGGTGTTGTGATGAAAGAAAGAGTCATATCGCCTCATGAAGGTGGAAGTCCACACATACATGAACAATGTTATCATCATTAAGTGAGTGAAAAGGAAAGAAATAAATGATATATTATATTTTCATAATGAAAAATATGTAATTAATATAAAAATTATGTCATTTGTATCACATATATCATTAATTTAATCCTTATTATCTTCCATGTAATGTGTTAGTAAAAATGAATCACATTTCTTCATGAGGTGGTAGTCTGCCGTACACATGAGCGATGTCTTCGTATACACTAAAGAATGTAAATTAAAGAATTTATATATAATATAATAACATAATATGTTTAATTCTATTATAAAAACCACATATACACTTTATATACATCATTATACCCAACTGTGATATGTGGTAATGCAAAAACGAATGACATCTGTGCGTGAGGTGCTAGTTCGCCGTACACACGAATAATGATTTTGTAACACATTTGATTAAAGTTGAGATGGTTTTAGGTCATAAAATTAAATTAAAAATATATGAGTAAATTTAATATAATGATGTTATTATATCATCATAGTTTAATAATAATTTAAGTTGGAAGAAAAATAAATAATGTAAAAATGATCATTTAAGAACATCTCCTCTTTTTCAAGTATCCTCTTTAGGTTTACAAAAAAAGCCTTCTTAGGATGGATTTACGACAAAAATAAGGGTTATAGTATGATAATAGGGAATTTATTCAGTGATTTTTGAAGGTATTTTGTGAAGGAAAATGGTTTGAAGGTGTGAAGAAGAGAGGATAGGGGGTGTCCTTTTATTAGTGAGGTGAGTGACATGGTTGTAATTGTTTGAAAGAAAAAAATTTCTACCGGCATTTTTATTAGGAAAAAAGGATAAAAATTGGTTATTAAAAATTATTATATATTATAGGGTCAAAATGGATATAAATTATATTTTATAAAATTTTTAGGTCATTTTAACCATTTTACTTTTAATATAACCCACGGTAAACCCATTTTTACATTAATTGGGGTATTTTTTTTATTTTTTTTACTATTAATTATGCTCAAAAAGTTAATTTTAACTTATTAGATAATATAAATTATTTTTATTTCAAATATTTCATTCAGTTTTCCAAATTCCATTTAAATATGTGGAAAAGGTTAATTTCAAATTAATCTCATAGATGTGATGAGCAAAAATGTTTTCAAAGAGAAAATATTCAAAAATTTACATGGTTTTTATCAAAAACATCATTATAAAGATGATTAAAATGACATAAATTGAATTATTAAATAAATAATTTACTAATTTTAATTTTTTTAAAAATTATAATTTAATTCAGCTTTATAAATAAATTAAATGATATGGAAATTTTCAATTAAAATTCAGTATTTTCAATATTCATCAAAAAATAATCTATTCAGAAATTTATGAAATAACACCCTATGATAATTTTTATATTTTGATTTCAGAATGATTTTTTTTAAAATAAATTATCTATAAGTTTAAAATTTTTGTTTTAAAATAATTTCTTAAAAAAGAGAGAAAAATCTTTTTTAGAAAAAAATAACATTTTAAGAGTGAAATTGGATTAATTATTATCTATTTAATAGAATAAACATAAGATGAATGTTGAAAATTACATTTAATATATAATAAATAAATTTCATTAAAATAATTCACAAAAATTGGGTTGGTTAATTTATTGAGGTAAAATGTGTTTGTTTTTAAAAAAATTGTTTTTCAGAAAATGATATCATTTCTTTTCAAATAGTTTTTAATTTAAATTTTAATTAATTAGTCATAAAAGAATTAATTTTTTATACATGTGTAAAATAAATATTTACTTATTTTTTTTTAAATATGTTCATACCCTCCATTTCAAAAATTAGAAGATAACTATCATTTTAAATAACAATATTTTAATAGTATGACAGGTTTTGTTAAAACCTAGTCTTACTTATAACACAAGCTAAATTTTATTGTTACGTGTAATGAAAGATAAAATCAGTTTTTAATGTAACAAAATCTAATATCTTCATCACATATAATGCAAGATAAGTTCAAATTTCCATGTAATTCAAAAATATCTAAAAGATTAAATTTATTGGGAAAAAAATATTTCAAAAAATCTTATGTTGTTACACTCAACCCACCCCCTTAATATTAATTTCACCACTGAAATTTATCACTTTTGTACCAAAAACAAATGATACTTCTTTCTCATTACATCCTTATTTTCCCATGTTGTTTCCTCAAGCTATTGGATTCACCAAAAAACATTGACCAGGTAAGTGGTCCTATTTTATAGAACTTTATCTATTTGATCAAGAATCTATAGAGGTTGTTCCTCATGGGGAATATCATACTCGGGTGATATGACCTATTAATTAAATACATGTGATGGATCAGGTATTTACTTCCTTAGGATAGATACATGGAACACATCTTAAACCTTTGAGATGTTCGTTGGAAGCACCAATCGATAGGCTACCGTCCCGATATGATCAAAAATTTATAATGGGTTGATATAACAAGGAATTATATTTCCTTTGTATCGTAAAAAAATTCATACTTTGGTTGTGATTCATGGAATTTATACTTCATCAATTACTCTAAGAAATAAAGATGAATTATTTTATTCTTGAATCACTAACAGATCACAAGATCCATAATGGAATGATAATTCATTCCTTCTATATCTACCCAAAAGGGGTTAGAATTGGTTATCCAATATGGATAAATATTCAAATGGTTAATTAATATGTTAATCTCAAAAACCTTTTACAAAGTTCAACTTAAAACATTCCATAAATTTATAACCTTATAGCCCTTAAAAAATTCATAATTTATAAATAAGGTCACTAAATTTCTCAAAATAAACATAAAATTAATCCCTTATATATCATAAAGTTTTTCTTAATTTTCACAAACCAAACATGTGAATACCTTAATCATGTATTCTTTTGAAACATGTTAATAATACTAATTACAATAAATTATTATAGAAATAATACATTCTTCTTCATTCCCTACCGAAAACATAGATTATTGGATATATACTTTAAATCCGAAAATGATTTAAACTTTGTATATGGTAGTATAAACCACTTTTAAACAAATTTTTAATTAGTTATGTGGTTATAAATACTATCCAATATACATATTAATATACAACATCTCTTAATATAAACTAAACACCATTTTCCTAACCATATGAATATAATAAGGGTTATCTTCTTTTAATAATGTGTTTTCCATAATATATTTACTTTCCATTAAATCACTTTTATAGGTCATTAGTTCTATTTTTCATATTCTTTCATATCCTTAATGATAAAAATATACTGAAAAATCCTTATTTATTTGATGAATCATATAACACAATTCTTGAATTCAAGTACATTATCACTTCCATCATCCCATATCCTTCTCAAACCATTAACTAGGCTTCATCTTCTTATTCCTTAATAATTTTTTTCTTTCATGCGTCGTTTGTAATATCTTTATAATTTGAAATATAACTATTACTCATATAACCTTGTAAAAAATATTCATGAGATTTCCCATTAGGACATAGATTTTCAAAATTTCGATAATTTCTACATTTTAAATATTTAATAATCAATGATACATTAGGGACACCATTATTCTCATCCATTTCATTAACTAAACTTTTAATTTTTACACTACAGGTACCTAATTTGTTTCCTTTGTTTACATACCAAAAACATCTTCTCGTCCTTATGAGACATTCCCATGAGTTATTCTTTATAAATTATGAACATATAGGAACATGAATCTTCTTTCCTCCATGGTATCCACTACCTAAATTATCAAAAAACAATATCATCCTATTATTAGGTGTGTCTAAGAGTATGTTAAGGGGCACATTGTCAATCATGTTTTAGGAAAAGTGATTAATAATAATCCCAATATCATTCACCCCATTTATCATCCCATTTTGATGATAATAAGAATATTTTCCATCAAATTCAATTTTATTATGGTTTATTCATGATCCATCCATTTACTAAAACCAAAAAACATAGTTTGAGAAACTCTAGTCAATATAGAAAATAGCATAGTCTAAACATTCATTTATAGGATGTATAAATAAAGAATTTTTTTTAAATCTATGACACTATAGGTTTAACCTAAGTTATACATGCTCATCATATATTTGAATCCTTCATGATGGTCTGTAAGAGTTTTTGAATTTCCAAAGCATATCCCATGATAGTGGAAAACTAGGTATACTGAAAGGACCATTGTCCTACACCAGGTGATGATTGAAACCATCTCTATGTACCCTTTTTGAAGTTATCACCCCTAGGTATACCTGTACAGGATCCATATACACTTTTAGTTTCCATATAAGGATGGAATTTTTTGGAAACCACATTCTATAACCTTTATAAAAATGCCCAATAATTTTCCTATACATATAATAATCCTTAGAATTATTTTTAGAAATGTACTTAGGGATCGTACTTAAGGTTTCTCATCCTAGTTTCCAAAGGTTAAATAAAAAATTCCTCTGATACGAACTATAGAAACCCATGTTTTTAAATACTGTTATAGTTTAGTATCTTTAGAGACTAGGAACATAATCTCCTAATCTAGTGATTCAACATCTCCCATAAAGATCATTCCCTTTATTACTCTTCAAAAATAAACCCTACTTGAAGCCATTATTCATAACTTGGAGAAAGGAAACATAATAAGGGTGAGATCATATGCTCAGAAAGGATAATAAATGGAGATACAAAAGCAAAACATGAACATACGAGTTTGATAACATGAACATAACATCTGAAAACCATGCTCTGTATATGATAGATCATAATATGGAGTCATGGAATGAATATTGAAGTTCATAAGACATGTATCATAAGGGAATCAGACAAAATGACCCATGAGTGAATATCATTATCATAAGAGATAAAATTATCGCATACAAATATGCATAGAAAGTTATTTCCATACCAGTCAAGGATCACTACCAAGGCTATCATATTAGAAAAGGTTCAATCCCCAAATAATCATAGTATCCAAGTTTCACTCCTAATTCCATCATAGCGATAAAGTCCCTTAATAAAATTGGTTCACTCTTAGTTCCATTGCTGTCTATATCATGTGATATAAATCCATACCCAATGAATTGGAGGGGAACATAGGTACCACCCACTGTTGGTTATAATTTAACCACCACAACTAGTTATAATGCAACCACCATCCTTGGTTATAACATAAACCCAAAACATAATGAAAATAATATATATGTGTACCATAATATAATATAAAATTCATCATATCATTACCCATGAAATGAAATGGGTTTCATAATCATTTCTTCATATCACAACCTATAAAAAAGATACAGGTTTCATAATCATTTCAACATTTCATTATTCCATAATCTATGTAAAAAGAAGTGGGTTCCATAATAATTTTATCATGGTATAACCCATGGAAGAGAAATAGTTTTCATAAACATCTTATCATTATAAAACATTTAAATAAATAATAATAATGCTATCCTTGGTTCATATCCCTATAATAGCATAAATTTAATCAAGGGATGTCATCTTAGATGTAGAATGATATTGAAATATAAATCGCTTGTAAAATTTCTCGAGGAAGATAATTTTTTTTAAATTCACTTTTTAAAACTAAACATTCATAATATATTATTTGAATCATTTTTTGAAAATAAACTTGAAAAAATATAAAATAATCAATAAAATTCATTTAAAACATTTCTTACGTAAGATAAATTTTCCGCTTTTAATTTTTTTTAGACATTAAACATTTTAAATTACTTTTATTTGAAAATAAACTCAAAAAATTAGAAAGGAAGTTAAAAAAATTAGTGATGAAAATGGGAATTTGTTTTCATGATGTACACATTATAAAAAATATTCCTTTCACATTTTTGATAAAATCCAAAAAGGTATTGTTTGTAAAACGACATGAAGATTCATTTCAAATTTTTTTTCGTAAAAAGTTAAATATGGTTAAAATTTTCTTTTATAAATTATTTGAATAATTTTAAAAAAAATTGAATTTTTTTAGAAAACATGGGTTTTTATGAAAAAGGGTTTTCGACTGAAGATAAAAATAATGATGATTTTCTATAAAAACATTTTATCTATTATTTTATGTTCCAAATAGTAAAAAAATGGTACTATTACTTGAAAATATGTTGAATAACTAGAGGAAAATAAAATTCTTGAGAACTATTGAGATTTATATCACATGATCTC
Source organism: Viscum album (assembly GCA_963277665.1). NCBI lineage: Eukaryota > Viridiplantae > Streptophyta > Magnoliopsida > Santalales > Viscaceae > Viscum > Viscum album. The sequence goes on from OY728151.1 coordinate 905,415,773, forward strand.
AACATTTGAGATGTAATAGTAAACAATATTGATAAATATGAGATTGGATCATAAAACCATTACCACTTTCGTAACAATTGAAACCTAATTCTCAAGAAGGAGAGATCCTAAAATGGATATGTAATCACCATATTTTTTATGATAATAATTATTAAATACATTCATTGTAAGAATATATACTGCATAAAATAAATAGGTGGTGAATATAACATGTGTCTCACAAAATAAGAAACTGATGCTTGAATCTCTTACAACTTAAGTAATCTTTTGTATCTTCAACACCAATAAAAAATGGAATAAAATGGAACAATAAATATCATTAAAAAAATTATATTGATGTTATAAAATATTAAAGGGTTAGTATATAGACAACACAAAAGAAACATGTGGTGAATTTTCTTATGTCTCTTAGAAATAAAAGAGTGACTAGAAATCCATTAGCTTAAGTATCAACTTCCTTTTTTAACACTTGAAACTCTTGTATAATAATTAGAAGTTTAATATAATTATAGAACATTAATTATATATATAATACCTTTTATTATTTACATATGACCATTTATTTTCTATTTGTTAACAATTCATTGTTAAAATAACTTTTCGTGTAATGACCAATATGTTTTTCAAAAATGTTATGATTTATTATTTTTGGTCATATTACTTTGATGATGGTTCCATAGTATATGGAATAATAATAATGAAATAATTATAATATTTTTATTTAAATTATAACTTTAATACCAATCATGAAATATATTTTTGACAAATGAAGTACATTATGATAATAGAGATAATAGTTTGTCCATACGCATTGGTAATGTTTCCATTTTTCAATGATCGTTATGGAAAGAAGGTAAGTAATATTTTATATTTATAAAATTATAATAATATTCTTAAAATAATATTATTAATTTTAATATACTTAATCATGTCATCTATTTTGTTGGGTGACAAAAGTAAAGTGTCACATTGCTCCGTGAAGGCGGTAGTCCACATGTACGCGAACAACATTATCATCTTTCAGTGAGTGAAAGGGTAAGAAACAAAATGATATATTATATTTTAATAATGATAAATATTTCACTAATATCACAATTATTTTATTTATATCGCATATATTTATTAATTTTATCCTTGTCATCTTCCATGTAAAGTGTTAGTGAAAATGAATCACATCACTTCTTTAGGCGGTAGTCCTCCGTACACACGAGCGATGTTATCATATCCCCTAAAAATGAAAATTTAAAAGTTATATATGATAAAATTAATAAAATTTATAAATATGTTTTTTATATCATATATATACTTTATATACATCATTATAATCCATCGTGATACATGGTAATTAGAAAATGAATGACATCGGTTCGGGTGGCGGTAATTTACCATACACATGAATGATTATTTTGTATACCATTTTATATAAGTGGAGATTATTTTAAGTCACAAACATTACATAAAAAAATTTATTATATTGAATATACCAAGTTTATTATATCATCATGGTTTAATAATAATTTAATGAGGTGTAAGAAGAAATAAAATAAAAACGATCATTGATGAATGTTAGCTCTTCTTTGGGTATCTTTCATAGGTTTTCACCAAAATCCTTCCTAGGTTGTATTTATGCACAAACTAAAGATTACTGGATAAGATAAGGGAATTATTTAAGTGATTTGGTAAGGTTATTTTTCAACTGGAAATGTTTTTTAAGGTGCAAGGAAGATAGGATTGAGAGTATCCTTTTAGAAGTGAGGTGAGTGGAATTATTGTAATTTTTTAAAAATAAAATGGAGTACCCATGTATTCATAATGCCAATAGTCACCAAAATATTGTATTCAAAATAATTATTCATGTTAGGGATTAAATATTTCTACAAAATATATTTTATACAATTTTTAGGTCATTTTAACCCATATAATTTTATTTCAACTCCCTAGTAAAACTTTATTTACATTAACCATGATAAATAATTTTTACCAATTTTACATTTAATTGTGGTAAATATTTATGTTTAAATTATTAGATAATTTAAATTATTATAGATACAAATATTTAATACTGTTTTCTAAATTCCATTAATATAATTCAAAAAATTTTAATCTAAAATTAATCTCATAGACACGACGGGAAAACATGTTATCAAAGAGAAAAGGTTCAAAAGTTTACTAGGTTTTTATATGAAAATAAATTATAAAAATGAATCAAATGACATAAATTTTACTAATAGATATATAATTTAATTAATTTTAATTTAAAACTTAATTAAAATATAATTCAACTTTTAAAATAATTTAAACTAAAATTCAATAGTATTCACTATTCATCAATAAAATTAATATTTTTAGAAAATAAAAAAAAAATCACCCAAAGAAAATTTTCAAATTATGACTGAATTGTTTTTTCAAAATAAAGTTTTTAAAAGTTTCAAAAATTAGTTTTAAAATAACTGCATAAAAAGTGATAAAATTATTTTTTAGAAAAAACAAAAAATTTAATTGTGAAATTGGATTTATTCTTATCTATAAAATGAAAAACATTAGATGAATGTTAAATAGTTTATTGAATATATAATATTTAAATTTCTTTAAAAACATTCATTAAAAGTTTTTCATTTAATTTATTAAGGTAAATTGTGTTTGCTTTCATAAATACAGTTTTTCAAAAATAGATTTGTTGTATTTTCAAATAGTTTTTATTTTTATTTTTAATTAATTGATCACCAAATCATTATTTTTATATACTTATATAAACCATATATTTGGATAATTTATCTATTTCTATTCATAGCCAGGATTCCAACATCTAAGAGACGACTATCTTTTTAAATAATAATATTTTAATAATATGACATGTTTCATTTGAAATTTGTGTTTCAAGTAATGTATTATTAACTAACTATTACATGTAATTTAAGATATAATCAATGTTATATGTAATACAATCTAAAATTAATGTTACATATAATGCATGATAAACTCGGTGTTTCATGTAATGAAAAAATATCAAGAAGATAAAATTTATTTGAAAAGAATATTTCACAAAATATAGAGGTGTTACATAGAATCCCTATAATAGTGATCCATGTATATTTATTTGATATTTGACCAAAATAGATGGAACACTGGGTGATAGGAAAATAAATCAATTATCATGGGTCAATCATCAATATCTCTAAAGATACTTTAAGCTTAAAGGATTTCTTCTCTTCATCTTCTTATTCTTTAGAGGGGGAGAGATGGAGAAATTTGAGAGAGAAGTTCATTGAGTACAATTATTTTTAATTCTTGTTTTACGTACAAAATAGAAATAACCATATATTTTTAGATCAAGCTTTTAGGATAAAATATTATTTAATTACATGCATACCCTGAAATAATATAAAAATAATTATCAAACCTCTTTCCATATAATAATAATCGTAAAAATTATATTATTATTACTATTTTAGGGCCTAAGCTATTAGCACAATAAAAAATATTATTTTTCAGCTTGAAAATTTATATTTATCATTGATCATGATATTGTTTCACTCAATTTAATCATTGACATTTATCGAATTCCTCAATAAATAATTTTAAAATATTTATTATTAAATATATATTCTTCAAATATTTATTATTAAATATATATTCTATTCATTGCTTGGATAATAAATATTTATAAATATAAGATGAATAAAATAAATATATTTTATTCTCTTTTTTATGAATAAATGTTTAATTAATTTATGTGATAAATAAAACTAGAATAAAATCATTCATTTTTCTTGTGAATAATATTTATTCCATTAATTAAATTAAAATAGAATCTAATCGAGATCAACGGAACCACTTTGACTATGACCCGTTAAGATTATTTCTCATTTTAATTAGGAAGGCTTACATAATGTCCAAGATTACTGTCTAGTGACTGATCAAGGGAACCAAGAGAAAAACATTGATTTCATAATGTTGAAAACCACATATGAATTCTCATAGTGTAATAAAATCTATTTTTTCGCAATATTTCATTAAGTAATTTTCACATCTGTGTCATCAACCTATGTGTTATATACATCTCTCATTTCCAATGTGAAATAAACATATAGTTACACCATGTCCCTAGAATTTAATGTAATAGTTATATTCTAATTAAAAGGTTGGGACATTAATTTCCATAAATATAGAAGGGAAAATTGTTTTCTCAACTTATCAATTAATAATATGTCATTATTGATACATGAAATATACTGTACTTCTTATAAAAATTTGGATTCATGATTCTTGTTACTAAATCTAAGCGTGTGATTCATGAAATAAATTAAAGATAATATTAATATGTAATAACCATTAAACCTACTCCTATATAAGAATATCTGATGAAAAAAGATGAATAGTTCCAACTGATGAGTCTCTTCTCAAAATATCCCCTCTTAAAGATTACCAAGTTGAACTTCATGAGAAGTCTCATCCGCTTAAAATTACTCACACCTGAAATATAATATATTATTTTCCCCATTATATAATTTTATCCAATACTATAATTATATTTAAGAACATTTTCATTTAATTTTAACGTTATCAGCATAGGGGATAACCAGTTTGACTATATAAATGTGACAGATACCGTAGAATATTATTATATCAAAGTCACTAAAAACAATGAACAATATTTAATAAACTTTTGAATTAATATTCAAATACTTTAATATATATTTAATCCAAATTAAAAAAATAAAGTTGTATCTATAACACCAACACTAATAATATGAATTCAACAGCCCTTGTGTGTTAATAGTATGAAAATACCCCTATTTTATGGGACATATTTATGATTCAAAGAGACAGATAGGCTGGGTGTTTTAGAAAACCTAGAGTGACATGGAAAATGGATTGTCTTGACTCCATCTCCCATATGATATCTTTCTAGGATTATATTGTGGCCATAAAGATAATTTTATGTCATCTAGGAAGACTATTCACTTGGAGTGAAAAGTTTTGACCCAAGAGATGAGTTAGTGATTTCATGTTCTTTATGAAGTGTCCTGGTCATGATGAGACCTAGGGGAACTGGTCAGTTCCAAAGTTATATATTGAACATAAAGATAGGATGTTAATGAAAAATTGATAGTTATGATTTTGGGTGTGACCATATAACTTGTTTCTTGATTCAAAGTCTATTGGGTGTGAATAATGATGGTGGGTTTAAGCATTCTATGAACCATTGGCTCTATTTTTTAAATTTGATATGAAGTCTCCTTATGAGGAAGTTTAGTAAATGACATTATATTCCTTATATGTAGTTATAACGTGGTCTAGAATACACCCTTGTGGAAATTTTGTAAGGTATATAATACTCCCTTACAATAGTTTTTATAACTAAATAAAAATCCCTGGGTGGGATGGTTAGTGGTGATTAAAGAAAACTCTCTTAGGGTAGATTGTGAATACTCCTTCTAAGAAAGTTGTGAATACTTACTTTTTAGGGGTCATTATTTTAATGAAAATACGCAATGGGGTGGTCTTGACACAATTGGTTCAGAATCCATGTATTTGGAGTTGTGATTATTAGTTTTGGGTAGATGATTGTGTTCTTTCTATGTGCTACATATTGATGGATTGTGGGGTCTTTGGTGGGATTAATCGAGTCTTTTGGATAACTGAGGCTTAAGTTACAAGAACAATTATATACATGGATGTAGAATTACCTAGTTTTTAGTATTGGGATGGACATTCCCCTTATCGATATATTATATACCAGGGTAAGAGTATCCCTACTGTGGTTTCGATAGAGGAGGGAGTTCCTGCCACATGCTTGCTATCAGGGGATTATGGGTCCCCCCAGGTCATGATCACTATATACTAGGGTGAATGACCCTTTATTTATTTTTATGGTTATCAAGATCATTAATATGTTTTTAAAGATGCATTTTCATTGGTAGAATCATGTATGTTCTATTAGGTTCTCAAACCTGAGGATCGAAACTATTTATTGGTTTTAGGGTAGGACTTGGTCCCCCCATGGGTGGTGGTTTTCTTGTTGTTTTTTATTTATTTACTTCATTTAGTCATGTATCAACTAGGATATGCATATTACATTCAAATACGATTAACATCATATTATAGGTCCACTATACGGAAGGGGTTATTGATGATTATATTATCACTCCTATTCAAGTATCACGATTCTTGTATATACATTATGTGTTCTTTCAAGTCGAGCACACGAAGCACTACAGATAGGGTAGAGGCCCATTGATGTGTTTTTCAATGTATTTTTTCTTTTCAGGTCTAGGATTTAGTTAGAGAAGATCAACAATCGGGGATATTGGGTTTGAGGTATGTCTCATAGTTATAAGTAGAGCCTAATATTTGTTTTCCCCTCTTCATTTATCTTATATACACATTAACTCATCGGGGGACTAGTTGTAGATTCCTTCCCATATACTACATTTTATTTTAATATATAATGTTTTTTATTTATTATCTACATGCACTCTTATGTATATAATTATTTTTTATTTATTTAAGAATTCGTTGTCTGTTATGGGGCTATAGTCTCCCCACAACACTACCTTAGACCCCCACTTCTAGTAAGAAGCCTCTAGTATTTATTGAGTCATATTTACATTCATTTTCCACCACTGATTTGGTTATTATTTATAATGATCTTTGTTGGGGAATTATACACAAGCAATGGAAGTAGTTAGTCGATTCATGAAAAATCCAATAATGGAGAACATTAAAATGGTAAAGGGGATACTCTGATATCTCAAAGGTTTAAAATAACTAACCATATGTTTTTTAAGGGATGATCTATTACTAGGGTATGGCTACAAAAAATTTATAGGATATGTAGACACACAAAAAGTTACAATGGGTCTTCTGTTTATATATAGATTAAGTGTTGTAAGTTGGATGTTAAGACTATTACCAATATATCTACCATGAAGGAAATGTACATTTCAAAAATGTACCATCTTGGGTCAACCTGAATTGCTACCCAGATCACTCCACCACAAGTTCTGAGGTGTTCTACCAATTATCTAGTGATGGAAACTAGTTCCAGGGTATCAGAAGTGAATTCATGATAATGATTTCACCATCAAGGAATTTATAATGTGCAACAAGATTTAAATGGTAACTTAACATGAAGTTTTTATGAATTTAATAACAATGTTAAGTAAATAATCATGTTTTTAAACAAAAACATCCAATTAAGGCATAACAATAAAGGGTTTCCAAAATCCTTTACCAAAACATTTTTTATATAAACATTTTTCACACCAAAATAAAATTCAAATTAAAAAAAAAGATAGTTAGGGAGCCCGATGCACAATTTGACCCAAATGAGTTTGGAAAACCCAAGATACAAAATCTACCATCGTAATGTGACTATTGAGTCACCAGCATGAATCAAATATTACTCACTTCCCAATGTAGAGTATTATCAATCCATCTTTCTTTTCAATACTTGAGATCCTATATAAAATGTGAATACTATATACCCAATTCGGTGACTTTGTAGGGTGTGAGCCCAATGATATTAAAATAAAACCATGACTCTATTTAAATCCTTTTATAAAACAACCAATTTTTTTTGAAAATAAATATGAGAAAATATATTTTCATTTCATTTAAAATTATTGAAATCAAACAATAGTTCAACACTTTCTTTCTGAAATGATTTCATTTGAATACCCCTGTAAAAAATTTAATTCTCATTTAAAACATTTCACTTTTGAAAATCCCAAATTAGATATTCCATTTATACTTAACATGTGCACATGGTTTTAAAATGAATTTAATGGAATTGGTTTAAATTTTATCACTTGGTAATGACATCCCATTTTTTCCTTTAAAAAAATTAAACACACTCCTAAAATAAAAACAAGGAACATGATTAAAACATAATATAATTAAACTAATGGAAATCCATAAAAAAATAAAATGTTAACATAAGTAAGACCCATATGATAAAAAGTTTTGACTACAGATAGACATTATATAAAAGCTGGATCAAATCAATATGTAAGACACACAATTTATAAATAATAAAAAATAAAATGTATGATATATATCATGAGGCAATACCATAGAGATTAATGAGAGGATACTTGACAGTATTAGGTGGAAAAAACCCTTAAAAGGTTAATAGTCCCACAAATTTTCTTCTGAATCACTCTCAAGTAGATTCATCAGGGGAAAAAACACTCACTAGTCCAAAACATTCAACTATGGGCTACTAACTGGCGTGTAACTCCTAACTAGAAATGAAAAACCCCTCAATTATACACTTTGTAGCCTAAGGTTCCTCGGAAAGTAGTTAAAGGAGATGAGATACTATCAATCCAACGTGAATCACATTACAATCACTTAGTCCAATGGTAAAATACTATAGTAATAACATACACCCCACCTCCAACATGCCCCCTTAATTTGTTCTTCTGGAACCCTAACATACTGAATGATATTATATCATAGGTAGGAACCCCCTTTATGATAAATCATCATACCCTAAATTCAGAATTAGGTTTGTTTCCAATAGTCATGGTGGAAGTCAACCTGGTCTATAAACTCCTGACTATTATTAGTTTTAATGCAAATGATTATAAAAAAGAAGATATAATTGAATATAAATGAAAGCCCCCATTTTACGATCTATATAAGGTAGTGGGACATTCCATCCTAAACTATCGGGTGGTTAAAAACCATGTTTTCCATCCAAAATATAATGACTGGAAAAAAAATTAGAAGCAGTAAGAGATATTAGAACAATGTTATAGATTAACCCAAGCCTCCCCAGAAAAGGAATGATGTTTGGGTAAAGAAATCAATTTACTCAAAAAATACAAAGAAAACTCAGGAAAAGCATTGGATGAACTTGTGTAAGATTAGGAGGATTTTAATTAAGGACATCATACTTATAAGACATTGAAAAACTGGTCGTGGAGGCCCTTAAATTATCCCAACATAAACAATTAAAGGAGGATCCCCATAAGGACTCCTCTAGAAAACATGGGCAATAATGTATTGTTGTCATTGACTCCACTATGGAACACACTATTAAAAATTCATAATGGTATAAAAGTATAGTGGATATTGTATATAAGGATAAGGGAGATCAATGCGATAAAGATTTCTTGATGAATGAAAAGGAAGTAGACTCCTCTACCCTGCCTACTGTAGGCATATCCCAAGAGAAACTTACCGAAAGACCTTTGGTGATTTTTTGTACCTCGCCTATTGATGGAATGGGTTTGATTATTCCAGATTTTACTAAAATCATGGTGCTTACTCTCAATAATGTTTTGCATGTTTATTTCCCTAAGACATTAGGCACACATAATAGTTTCTATTTTGAATTCTAATGAAAATCATCCAAATTCATTAAGTGGTAGCCCAATGGTTACTCCATCGAAGGTCGTTCCACTTACTGAAACTGATAAGGATATGAATACAGATGATACTAATGTTATGAATATTTATTCTAAGGGTAAATAGTGTAAGAAACCTACTCCGAACTCATCCGAAAATGTCATAATATCCTCTAGGCAGAAGGTCACTAGAAGTAAAAAAATGGGGTTCCTCCATATCCAAGTTACAATGAATTTTATATTTTGGAACGGTTAGGGTATTTTAAACCCTGAAACTTTTATTGTTCATAAAATATTAATTAATAATCATCTTCATAAGATATTTTCTACTGTGGAACCTAATGTTATTTTCTTTAAAAAAGACACTTTTTCTCATATGGTTATAATTTTTTAGGTTTTTGAAAAGAGGGCATTTCTATTGAAACCCTTTGGTTTTATTAACACTCATCACTTCTAAATGTGAATATTTTCCATCTTTCATAGTATATGATTACTTGTGACTTTGTTTATCATTTTCACATTTTCTATTCTATGGTCTATGCTAAAAATAGATACCAATATAGAAGACCTCTTTGGAATGACATTTCTTTCTTGTCAAAAATTATTCATGATCCTTGATTTATGATTGGTGAATTCAATTCCATCCTAATCTCAAGTGACAAGATTGGCCTGAATCAATCTTTTATATATTCGTGAGAGTTCAAAGCACCAATCGAGGATAATAATCTCATGGAAATCAACCTTACAGGTTCCAAGTTCACTTTTTATAGAAGGCACTACAATAATGTTATTTCTAGTAAATTACATAGAGCTCTACCAAATGAATCTTATTTGAACAATTAGAACACAATCTCTAGCATAACCCATCCCAGGCTAAATTTTTATCATCATCCCATCCATGTCAGTCTTTATATTAGAAGCATGAAACAAACTCTACCTTTCATATTTAATAATGCCTGGTCTTCTGATCCGGAGTTTTCTAGCATTAAAAAAAACCTATGGATGCCTATGTAACATCACAATGACTCTTTATCTTGTTTTATCAAACTTAAACATCTCAAATAGTGCCTCAAAGGATGGTGTATTTCTAAATATAAACAAATTTACCGTGACATTGCATCTCTTGAAATTAAACTTAGCCAACTTCAAAACTCCAATACTAGTTATGACTTCACTATGGATCCTCAACATGAAATTAATACTTTTTTGAAACTTAATACATTTCTTTTCCTTAATTAAAACATGACTAAACAAGTTTTCAAAACTAAATGGCTCTCATATGGTGATAGAAACACTAAATTTATTAATTCTTTTCAATGAATCAGGAAAGTTAGTAGACCTCTCACTTTTCATAGAGACGAAGACAACATCATTAACACTGAGGGAGGAATTTATAATCATGTTGTCTCTTATTTTAAAAATATTTTCAATGGTACTGATGTCAAGAAATATTTTTTAACTAATGTCACTTTGGTTTTGGTAAATGATGATGATAACACTTATCTTTTAAGAATTCCTCTTGACCGTGAAATCAAAGACACAACCTCTAGTCTTAAACCATACACTTATCCGAGTCCCAATGGATTCAATAATGGATTCTATCATCAATTATGGGAAGTCATCCAAACTAATGCTTTCAAAAAAATTAAAATCATTTTTCCGATATTCGGATTCCCCATGGATTGAATACAAATTTTATTTCCTTAATTCCCAAAGAGAACAATGCCACTGAGATTAATATCTTAAAACCTATTGAACTCATTAATTCTCTTTACCAAATTATCACCAAATTCCTTTCCAATATAATCACTATGATAAGCAGTATAATATTTCCTTGAAGACAATTTGGCTTCATCAAGGGTAGTTCAATACAAAATTGTATATGTCATGCCCTTGAATGTACTAAAACCTTAAATAGATCCACCAGGGGAGGCTATATTTCCATTAAAATTGATATTAGGAAGGACTTTGATACCATTGATTAGAGTTTATTTTCAAAGTTCTTAATGGTTTTGGTTTTAATGACTCCATCATTAGTAGAATAAAGAATCTTTGCAATTTGGAAACTGTTTCCATCTTCATCAAGAGTTCCCTTAAAGGTTAATTTAAATGCATCAAAAGAGTTAGGAAATGTGATAATTTCTATTCCATTCTTTTATTAATTTTGGAAGATTACCTTAGTAGATTGCTTACTCACTTTGTCGATCAGAAAATTCATAAAACAATTCATGCTTCTTGAAACTTAAATGTTCTCATGCATCTCCTCTATTATGATGATATTGTATTCTTTTTACGAGGCGATAAAAAGAACATTCAAAGTCTAAAAAATTACCTTTCTCATTATGAATAAAAATATTCCCTAAACATTAGCTAGAACAAGGCCTTTTTTTATTTGGGAAAATTTTCCCTCTTCTAGAAAAAGTACCACTATCAATCTTCTAGATATCAAAGAAGTTTCCTCCCCCTTCACTTTTCTTAGAGTACCCATTTTTTGGTTAAGACCTAAAGCTAGTTACATTTCCAATGTTGTAGACCGAATTATCAATTTTATCTCCTCTTAGAAGGGTAAATCCATCTATATGGATGGAAGAATCTATCTAGTTAAATCCAAAATTTTCACTAAAATGGTCTACTCAATGATGGTCCACAAATGGCATGTTGGTCTCCTCGAAAAATAAATGTCTACATTAATAATTTTGTTTGGAATAGAAGCACACATGAATAGAAAATTTTGACCGTCCCTTATAATACTTGTTGTAAGCAGTTGGATAAAGATGAACTTGGCATTAAAGACCTTAATGTTTTCAGTGAGGTTTTACAATCTAGACTGACTTAGAACCTCTTTTACAATGACTCAGACTCCAGTAACTTTCTTAAAAAATATTCCTTGAAAATTTAAAGAAGGTCAATTTGGAAAATATTATCTCTTCTATTTGGCTATCCATTATACGCACCTTTTCCAACATCATGATTAACTCAAGATAGATAGTTAGAAATGAATCTTCAATGAATTTTTTGTTAGAAAAATTCATTGATACCCCTTTAATTTCCACGCTGTCTCCAAATAATTTACCATAAAACACTAATTATACTAAAAGGGAGGTGTTAAATTCCCCAACCTCTAACATTCCAAATAACATTTTTCATGTCATTGATATTTATCCCTATTCCAACTCAGATGACTTACTTATTTGGGAACCGTCTCATAATAGTTTTCTTGAATCAATTTTTTTTATAATCATAACTTTCAAAATTCTAATAACTATTTCAGTTGGTTAAATTTTTTTTAATAATCCATGGATTAAGCTGTAAAGACCTGGATTTTCCATTTAATTTTTTTTAATTGTATGGAATTATTACGAGTCTTTGAAAATTGACGGTGCATGATTCCTGGGCCCGGAGTGCCTAGAATGAATTTCCAAACTTTTTTTAGGGTACGTTCACTAAAGGTATAAGCTAAATATTTTAACTTTTGAAACATTGCTCGGATTAAAAATTTACGGGCTCTGTTGAATCCGAAGCGCCATGATTCTCTTAAGGGAGGCTTTACTTTGACTATAGAAGGTTTGCAGAAAAAGTTAATTTCAGGGAATTTTTAAAAGAAATGAAATAAAATAATTTCTTTATTTTATTTCAAATCCTCCAACAGACAAGCCAAGGGGTGGGGCTAGTGATGTGTCAGGCCAATAAATGGCTTGACCTTCTAACCCAAAGTAATGAAGTAATTTGGAAATTAGGAATATTTTTATTTAATGAGCCTTATTAAATTACAACATCATAAATTACCCTCCCCCTCTCCTATATATATGGAGTTTCATAAGGGTTATCAGCACATATTTTCCAAGGAACGAAGTGATAAAGGACTGCCGCGACGCCGAACACTTAAAAGATGAAGCCAACCCAGCGAGAGGTGATAGAAAACACCAAACCACGAACCGAAGGGTGACGTATGAGTGGCGTAATTGGGAATCAGTTGCGGGAACAAAGAACACAATCCCCCATCAAGAACGGGCATTTTATATGATGATTTGAGGTAGGAGGTTTATTCGTTTATGCTTTTTAAATGATTTTTCTCTTCCCTGTTCCTGAATAATATGAAGAGCACGTGTTAACTGATTAATGGGTTGACCCACAATTTATTCATCTTTGTGGGAGGTCATTGTGGCGTATCATATGGGGTTAATCTTGTTGTTTAATTCAATTGTTATTAAACCCTAAACCCCTTCATGTTTTAGAGCTAATGAGGAGGGCGCAGCACTAACAAACCATGTACGAACCCTCCCCTATCTTTGGTATATCATTGTGCCTCCATTGAAGACCGACAATGTAGTGATGCTGACCGACTACGTGGAAGATAGCGTGTCGATGCACACCACAGTAGGAGGTCACGGCACAAATCCGTGGTGGTTGTCATATTGGTTGGCACCGAATGGCCACAAAGGAGGCACAACACATCGTCGCATGCCGCCGATGAACAAGGATGGCCGCGGATCATAAGCCGCATAGATAAGAGGAAGGCAGTCAGAACACTGGCCAGCTGTGGGTGACGGTGAGGTGCGCCATCGGGCACTGCTGGAGAGGTCATCCGGCATGCCGGCCAACATCGACGAAACCGGCGGGACCCACCCCCGCATGTTCTGTGTGCCACCTTGCGGTGCCACGTCGCGCCAACACTACGAGAAGACCGAATGACCCTCTTACGTTCGAGAAAACTATGTGGGGTCACTCCCTTGGTGGTGGTTAGGGTGCACCCCTTGCGGGTCACACCTCATGCGGCCGGGCTGGAGCCCTCCCGGGCCACCTCCTTTTCAGCCCCGACCGGACCCAGGCCCGACCTGGCACAGAAACACTTAAAGGGCCTTATCTTGAAAACCAGACATCCCTTTGATGAAATGTCCGTGGAGTTGGGATCCTTGGAGCGAGGAGGTCCTTTTGACTTACTCCATGAGAGTTTTGGTGAAACTTGGAGTACGACCGGGTTGGATCGCACCCGATTCCAACTGGGCCCTCGGTATAAAATGCCAATAACGCACAGACATGGAGTTCTATTGATGTTCCATCTGTTGCGGTGGAACCCTTATGACTTTTCCGTTCAATGGGTGAATTCTTTGTGAGAATTTTTTTCTGATGTAATACGACCAGTGGTTTGAGGAGAGATTCTCCCAAGTGCGGTATGTATGGAACCCTGCGATTGGATGAGACCTGACGACTGCTAATCTTTTCGACTTGGAGTGACTCGCCGACCCGGTGGGGAGAACCTTTGTGTGACACGACAGAACCAAGGTTGGTAGAACCTCTGTGTGATGTGGCAGAGCCACGGTACATGAAGGGGGGGAGTACCTCAGCAGGTCGTAATGGGGAGCGGCTCTGTGTGACCTGGCAGCCCCATGGTACATGATGGGGAGGAGTACCTCAGTAGTTCAAGGTTAGTGGGAAGTGCCTCTATGTGAGGTGGTTGTCCCACTGTACTCGATAGAGGAGCAGTTCTCCAGTAGCTGAGGCGTTCAATGTTGTGACTGGGAATATTAGTTGTTCTTAGGCCTAGAGAATCTGTGACTAGCTATCAACATTCATAGCAATCCTATGTAGTTCATTGTCATAATCATGTTTCTCTAAGTTTTTTACCTGGTTTGAGCTGAGACTCTAATTGAGTTGTGTCTATTTCTTTGTGATTTGTGATTGAGATCATGCTTTGTGATTTTCCTTGTGGAATAATGAGAGACCTTTGGGGGTCTCGGGGTCCCTACTAAGTATCGTTATACTTACTCGTGCATAGGATAGGCACGCACCTTGTTGTGTCTTGTGAAGATGACGAGTAGCTGGGCTGAGGCTTGAGAGAGCCTAGACTAGGTGGTACGCGGGGGAGACATTCAGACACAGAGTAGTGAGGAGGCGATCTGTACCTACCCTTCAGGTAGGATCTTTGAAGGACGACTCAGTATATTTTTCCCCTTTTTCAGTTGTATTGTTCCTTTCATTTGTACCCATACTTTTAGTTGGGGTTGTATTCTAACCCATTTTACTTCCAACACTCCTTTTTCTACACAAGATTATGTCACAATTGATTCTTGTTGTGTTCTCGGACCATATGATTGTAAAGTTTCCATGGAAATCTCTTCCAGTTTTAGGGAATATTCCTTTTGATGATAGTCACTATCCCCTGTCCAATGGAAGGCAGGCTGAAGTTAGTCACGACACGATACCCAGGGGAAAGGTCATGAAAAAGTGGTATCAGAGGAGTTCGGTTCTACTGAAGAAATATGAATCTGATCTTTTCTATGTGGCAATAGTGTTAAGTGTTATGAGTGTGGTTTTTAGTTTGGGAAATCCAGTGTTAGTGCGGAAACCTATGTATCCATGCACCAGGACCCTGAATTCTGATTTCCGACTCAGTGCACGAAAACACTTATTGCGTGTGTTTTGAAAGTTTTTATTTTTAATCTCTTGAGTTAGCACATCGGGTATAATTTATTGACCATGGCACACCTGTCTTATTTCAGGATTCCGCCACGTAGAAAACCATCCATCATTACAGAGAGAGTATGCAATGAAGATCCACTGAGCATTGAGGCCTTGATGTAGGGCGCTCTCTTATGGCATTATCACCTTTGAGTTGTGTACCATCATTACCACTACCCGTTGGGAAGCTGTTACAACTAGCTCTACCAGTGAAGGATGCACGCCGACTGAGCGGGTTGCACGAGGTCCAGCAGTAGAGGTCTCTGAGAATCTGAGGCGAGATGGTCCCATGGGCTGCTGAGGACTGGCTAGAAGCAGTGGTTAGAGTTTTCTGCTTGGTTTGGACCCTATTATACCTTATGGTGATCCTATTAGCTAGCCTTTTTCAAGAAGTAGCAGGGATATGGTGGATCCCGATACTCCAGATACATGATGAGGTGACCCTCATCTGGGAGACTTAAAGGGTCTTTTTAGGGCCGAGTTGTTCCCAGCAACCTGACGCACTGTGCGTATATAGGATCTGCTGCACTTACTGCAAGGCAGCAAGACAGTGGCCCAGTACTCGGCGAGGTTCCATGATCTCTCCCGCTAATCCACCAAGATGGTACGCGACCCCTTCTTCAGGGCTCGGACTTTTCAGAAGGGTCTCTGATGGGGGATCAGAGTGTCAATGGTATCGTTCAGTATACCAACTCTGGCTAGGGTGCTAGAGTGAGCACTATTGGTGGAGTGATTACTAGATAAGAAGGAAAACACAACAAGAGCTACCAAAAGACGTCAGGTAGCAGAGTCATCTGCAGAATGCATCAGTCCGATGATATAGAGTTCCAAGAAGACTAGACCTTCTAGTGGATGACCCCGGGATGCAGGTTCAGAGGTGCGAGGTTCGCGAAGCAGAGGAAGATAGGCAAGGGACACGTAGTGTTACACGTGTGGCGGGAAGGTCACATGGCTCTCCACTGCCCGACCTACTATACAAATGGCCAACAGACAGTTGAGGGATTTCTGAGGCAAAGGGAGAGGTTCGAGTGAGGAGGTCCACAAGGTGGTAGACGTGGAAGAGGAGCTGTCCGTGCAGTAGGCGATGGGAGGAGTTTCAAGGTTCTACCCCCACCACTGCCAGGTGGTCCACCCCGACCACAGGGAGTAGGAGGAAAGGGACGAGCTCAGCTCCAGGCAGGTGAGGCCTACGACCACGACACTCCGGAGAAGATTAAAGGTGCGATCTATGTATACACCACCTTATCTTAAGTACTTATAGACACAGGTTTCAATCACTCTTTTATTTCCATGACCCTCATTTGAATCTGTAAGATTCCAGTGGAGACGTTGGCTCTATCCTTATAGCTAGTGACTCTAATGGGATCAGATTCGATGATTACAAACTAGTTTCAGCAGTGTGTGCTTACTCTATGATGTGAGAGCTTCGGCTGAGATATCTTAGTCGTGACATCGAGTCCTTACGACATCATATTGGGTATGGACTGGTTATCCATAGTCTATACTTAGATTTATTGTATCAGGTGCTAAGTGCGGTGTGTCTGCATGAATGGGACCAGGTTTTCCTTCACTAGTAAGAAGGGAAACTTTGCAGCATAGGATGGACTTACACAGAAGACAGTGCAGCGGATTACTCAATATTTGGATAGCCTTACCCTTGGAGCAGCTGATGTTGAGGGTCTGAGCTATCCTATAGTGGTGGACTAGTATGCTGATGTCTTTCTTGATGATGTTCCAGGACTAACTCCCCATAGAGAGGTTGAATTTTACATGGACCTATACACCCGAACAACATTGATATATACACCAGCATATCAGATGGCTCCTACGGAGATTCGTGAGTTAGAGGTACAACTGGAGGACTTATAGGGAAAGGGGTTCATAAGTCCCAGTGTTTCTCCATGGGAAGCCCCAATATTGTTTTCCAATGAGGCAGACAGAATTTCGAGAATCTTTGTGGACTATCAGCACCGGAACCAAGTAACCATTAAAAAAGGTATCCACTTCCAAGGATTGATGATCTCTTTGATCAGAGGAAGGGAGCTCATTGGTTTTTGAAGATAGACCTCAGATCAAGCTATCATCAACTTAGGATACGAGATATGGATGTACAGATGACAACCTTCATATATTGGTATAGCCATTATGAGTTCCTGGTTGTGACTTTCGGCATGACCAATGCCCCAACAGTGCTCATGGGACTCATGAACATGGTCTTTCATTCGTACCTCGATCTCTTCACGGTGGTGTTCATCGATGACATCTTGGTGTACTCGGTGACAGAGGAGGATCATGCCTATCATCTGGAGATAGTTTTGGATACACACCGAGAGCACCATCTTTATGGTAAACTTTCAAAGTTCTAATTCTAGATATGATAGGTTCTCTTTCTAGGAAACATTATCTCAGAGGCTGAAGTTGTAGTGGATCCAGCGAAGATAGAGGCTATGCTTGTTTGGGAGACACCCTGGAGCGTGACGGAGGTGCGAAGCTTCTTGGGGTTGGCTGGATACTACCGGAGGTTCATGACTGAATTTTCCAGAGTTACGGTACCCTTTTCAGTGTTGACGTAGAAGGGGATCCCTTCGTATAGATAAAGATATGCCAACAGAGTCTCCAGTATCTGAGGTGGAGACTGACGAGTGCCCCCATTTTGAGGCTACCAGAAGAGGGTTTTGGGTATGTAGTCTACTGCGGTGAATCAGGGACTTGACTTGGGTTTGTCTTGATGTAGGAGGGAGTAATGATCACTTATGGCTTGAAACAACTGAGACAACATGATCAGAACTATGCTACCCACAACTTGAAGTTAACAGCAATTGGATTATCCCTGAAGATGAGGAGACATTACTTGATAGGAGAATGTTTTACAACCTACTCTAATCATAAGAGTCTCAGGTATATCTTATCTCCGAAGGACCTGAACCTGGGATATCGGAAATGGATATAGTTCCTCCAATACTATGACATTGAGATAGTCTATACTCCTGTGAAAGGGAACGTGGTAGGAGAATCACTCAGCAGGAGGTCTTGTCTACAATTGTTGGGATAGGTGACAGAGTAGCTAACCGCATTACAGATATCTTTCGTGGATAGATTTGGAGCAGCATACCTCCAGTATATGAAAGTCACTCCCCCACTCCTTCTGCGAGTTAGGGAGGTGCAACTTTGGGACATCGACTTTAAGGCTTGATGTGCTCAGATATCCTCCTAGTAATTACCTGATGGATTTTTTTCGAAAGTGGGGAGCACATCATTCTCTTTAGATGACGTACCTTGGTAACGGTGGTGCTATGGGAGGAAGTGTTAAAGGAGTTCCATACATCCCCTATGGTGAAACATCCTGGTGTGGTAAAGATGTACCCAGAACTCCAGCGTCAGCACTGGTTGCCAGGGTTGAGGAAGGCAATGGCAGAGTTTGTTTCATGATTCCTACCTTGTCAACAAGTGAAGGTTGAGCATTAGGTTCTAATAGTATTATCTCATCCACTAGAAGTGCTAGAGTGGAAGTATAATGGGATCTCCATGGACTTTGTGATAGGGATTTCACATACGTCTAGGGTACATGACTCTATTTGGGTGATCGTTAAACAACTCACCAAGTTTGCCCAATTCACACCTATCCAAGAGTAGGGATCAGTAGAGGGCTTGGGACGCCTCCATGTGTAGAATATTGTGCGACTTCACGGGGTTCCATCGATAGTCGTATCTCACCGTGATGCACGTTTCACATCTCAATTGTGGAAGGGATTTCAGGAGGTGATCATGACTCATCTATGTTTGAGCACTACCCTTTATCCTCAGATGAATGGTCAAAAGGAATGGACCATCCAGATGTTGGGGGACATGCTTCGTGCATGAGTCCTAGACTTTGGTCGTAGTTGGGAGGATCACTTACCCTTGGTGGAGTTCTCATACAACAATAGTTATCACTCAACCATAAATATGGCACCATTCGAGGCCTTGTACAATCAACTTTGCAGATCACCTCTACACTGGAAAGACCAATGAGAGTCAGAACTTATGGGTACAGAGTTGGTAAGAGCTACCACTGAGAAGGTGCAGACCATCTAGGAGCAGATGAAGACTACACAGAGCATAAAAAAGTCTAATTCCAACAGGATTTGGATACCCTTGGAGTTCCCGGAGGGGGACCACGTTTTCTTTTGAGTCTTTTCTTGATGAAGACTATAGATATTTGGCTGAGGTGGAAAGTTATCACTGAAGTTTATCCGACCATTTCTAATACTTCGGAGGATAGGCGAGGTGGAATACAGCTTTACACTTCCACTATAGTTGGAGAGGGTTCACGTTGTATTCCACTTATCCCAACTTAAGAGATACGTTCACGACCCATATCACGTCATTGACCATGTCGAGCTAGACTTAGATGATGGGGCGACATTTACTGATGTTCCATTAGAGATTGAGGATTGATAGGAGCGGGTCCTTCATGAGCGGTCGATACCTCTGGTACGCATTCGCTAGCAGCACGAGAACCTCCAGGAGAGCACATAGGAGTGGGAGACATAGATTCATGCTTAGTACCACCATTTGTTATTTAGTCTTTGATGTGGATTTCTGGGAAGAAATTCCTTATGGTAGGGAGAATGTAATGACCCAGATTTTCCCTATATTTTTTTAATTATATAAAATTATTTCGAGTCTGTGAAAATTGACGGCGTGTGATTCTAAGGCCCAGAGTACTCAGAATGATTTTTCGAACTTTTTTTCGAGTATGTTCAGTAAAAACGTGATTGGAATTTTCTTACTTTTGAACTATTTCTTGGATTAAAAATATGAGGGCGCTGTTTAATACACAGTGCCATGATTTTCTTAAGGGAGGATTTACTTTAACTATAGTTGGTATGGAGAAAAAGATAAATTTTGTGACTTTTTCAAAGAAATTAAATAAAATAATTTATTTATTTTATTTCATATCCTCCAACGGACAAGCCAATGGGTGGGGACAGTGATGTGTCAAGCCAATAAATGTCTTGTCCTACCAACCCAAATTTACAACGTCATTATGGAATTAGGAAGATTCCTAATTAATGATCCCCATTAAATCCTAATGTCGTTACTTACCCTCCCCCTCTCCTATATATATGGAGCTTGGGGAGGGGTATCAGCATAGATTCTCCAAGAAACAAAGTGCTGAAGGAGCACTGGGAGACTGTACCCTTAGAAGATAAAGCCAACCTAGCGGGAGGTGATGAATGACACCGAATGACAAACCGAAGGGTGAAGTAAGAGTGGCGTCATTGGGAACCAGTTGCGGGAACAAATAACGTGATCCACCTCCAAGTGTGGGGGTTTTATCTGACGATTCGAGGTAGGGTTTTTATTTGTTTATTATTTTTAAATGATTTTCCTCTTCCCCATTCATGAATAATACAAAGAACACGGGTCAACCGACTAACGGGTAGACCCAAAATTTTTTTGTCATTGGAGGAGGTCATTATAGGGAATCTTGTGGGGGTTTATCTTGTTTTTTAATTAAATTATTATTAAACCCTTAACCCCCTCAGGTTTTTGAGCTAATGCGGAGGGAGCAGGCCTAATAAACCCAGTCCAAACCCTCTGATATCTTTTCTACATCCTTTTGCTTCCATGGATGGCAGAAAACATAGTGATATTGACCCGCTACATGGGGGATAGCGCGTCGAGGAATGCCATATGAGGAATCAGAAGTACAAAGACACGAAGATCATCAGAGTGGCCAGCACCGGCCGAACACGGAGGAGGCGCGATGGACCGTCGAGCACTGTCGATGACTAAAGAGAGTCTTGGATCGTCAGCCGCGACGACAGGAGGAAGTAGGCCGAAACACCCACCGGCCACAGGTCACGGTGCGGTGTGCCATCGTGCACGGTTGGAGAAGTCAGCTAGCATGTCGGCATGCCATGACGGAACCGATAGGACCTTCCCCCTTGGGTCCTCCGTGCCACCTAGCGGTGCCACGTGGTGAAACCACTACGGGAAGACTGAATGTCCTTCGAACATTCGAGAAAACTGGGGGGCAGGGTCACTCCCTCGATGGTAGATAGGGTGCCCCCCTTGAGGGTTGTGCCTCATGCTGCTGGGCCACTGCCCTCCTGGGTCGGTGCCCTCTCAGGCCGGTGCCCTCTTGGGCCGGTGCCCTCCCGTGCATCTGCCCTCCCGGGCCGCCCCTTGCGAGCATGTCACCCTTGTGAGCCACCGCTTTTTTAGGCTCGACCGAACCTCGGCCTAATGGGCCAAGTAAGCCTCGGCCCTACCCAGACAGGGTTGGGCCAGGTCGGACCTGATCCAGGCCCAACTGGCCCTAGAAACCCTTAAAGGGCCTTATCTTGAAAATCAGACATTCGTTTGATGAACCATCTACGGTGTTGGGATCCTTGGAGTAAGACGGACCTTTTTAATTACTCCATGAGAGTTTTGAAGAAACTTAGAGAATGGCTGGGTTGGATGGTTCCCAAATCCAACTGGGCCCTCAACACTGAAATACTAAAAACGCACAAACGGAGCGTCCAACTCACGGGCCGTCTATTGCGTTGGAACCCTTATAACATGGTGGATCATCAGGTTACTTATTAGTGAGACTTTTTGATAGATGTAATAAGACCAATGGTTTGAGGAGTGTTTCTCCCAAGAAAACTACGTATGGAACCCTCTGACTAGTTGAGACCTGAAGACTGGTGATCTTTTCGACTCAGAGTGACTCGAAGTCCAAGCGGGGAGTGCCTCTGTGCGACGCGGCATACCCACGATATGCGATGGAGAGGAGTACCTCAGCAGGCCACAGTGGGGAGTGGCTCTGTGTGACCTGGTAGACCCACTATATGAGATGGGGAGGAGAACCTCAGCAGTCCATGGTTAGTGGGAAGCACCTCTATGTGACGCGACAGTCCCACTGTACTCGATATTGGAGGAGTTCTCCAGTAGGTGAGGTGTTCGACGTTATGAATTGGAATGATACTTGTTCCTAGTCCTGTAGAATCCATGTCTTGCTATCATCATTCATATAAATCCTATGTTGTTCAGTATAATTATCCTGTTTCTCTATGTTGAATACCTGGTTAGAGCTGATACTACAATTGAGTTATGCCTATTTCTTTGTTCTTTGTGATTGAGATCATGCTTTGAGGTTTTTCCATGTGAAATTATAAGAGACGTTCAGGGGTCTCGAGGTCCCTACTGAGTTTCGTTATACTCACCACTGCATGGGCTATGCCCACACCTTGTTGTGTCTTGTGCAGATGATGAGCAACTGGGATGAGGCTAGAGGGAGCCAGGACTAGGTGGTATGCGGAGGAGATAGGCGGACAAGGAGTGATGAGGAGGCGATCTATACCACCCTTCAGGTAGGATCCTCAGAGGGTGACTCAATAGCTATTTTTCCTTTTTTAGTTGCATTGTTCCTTTCAATTGTATTTGTAATCTTCAATTGTACTCGTATTTTCAGTTGGGCGTGTATTCTGCCCCCTTTTACTTTCAGCACTCCTTTTTTCTACAGTAGTTTACCTCATAGTACCTTCTTATTGTGTTCTCAGACCGTATGTTTTTACTACTTTAAAGGCTCCCATTTTAGGAAATATTCATTTCGGTGCTAGTCGCCAGCCCCTGGCCTATGGAAGGTGGGTTTGGGGTAGTCACAACATGGGCCTTGGGGGATGGGTCATGACATAAGGCCTCAAGGTTTACTCTTGTTTTTCTTATTGGTCATAATAGAGTCCTCACTAAAGTTTTTATTCAATATTTTAAGATTCAACTTTTCTATAAATGTAACTAATGTAACCAAAATAGAGAAGATAATATCAATATTTTCTTGTCTTGTGCTACCACTTCTGCTCTTTAGAATAATATTTTTTACATTTTTTATTACAGATGGGTTCTTCTTGATTCTCTTAGCTAGGAACTAAAGAGCTCTCTGAAAATTGAAACCTCTCAGCAAATCATAGATCTTTTATTAGATGTTAATTATGAGATTCTCCATGTTATCTGGAATGATAGAAATTATTTCATTCATAACAATTCCTCATTCAGTCTTAATGTTGGTCATATGCAGATCCTCATTACCATTGTACAAGCTGCCTCGATTCATAAGGCTTGTTGTGACAAATCTATCAAAGTCATCGAGATTCTTCGATGTCTTTGAATTTAAGGAATCTATCTCTAGCCTAGGCATACATTTGAAGTGTTTTGGAAATCCCTATTTCTATGATGGATTAAATTGAATGTGGACATTGCATTTAAGGGTAGTATGGGTCCCTCGGATTGTGGTGTTGTCTTTAGAGACCACCTTGGAAAATGCCTCGGTAGTTTCTATGGATTTTTTGGCATCATTTCGTCCATATAATATGAAATGATGAGTGTGATCCATGTTGTTTTATTTGATTAGCAAGAGGGTCAGAATAATATTTGTATTAAATGTTATTCAACCACAATTTTTCAGGCCATTTGGAATGGAGTTGGGAATCTTTCTTGGCTGATTACAACCCGATGGATGAATTGTCTTCATTCGATATTAAAGATCAGTTACATTGTCACTCATACCTTTCGCGAAGCCAAGAGGGTGGTAGATGGAATTTCTAATAAGGAAGTTAACCAGAACATAACCTAACTTGTTTATCATCCTGATGATATTCTTCCAATTTATGATAATAATTATAAAAAGACTCTGTTTTTTATACTTTTGTAATCCCCTCCTATTTTTTTTAATATTATATTTTTTTCCTTGGTCATTGACCAAGGAATCACCTCTTAAAAAAGAAAAATACCATTTTAAATCAAATTATCACTATATTGTGAAACATACCCATTTTGTTAAATGGAAAACCTAACCAACCATAGAAAACATTTGATAACACAAATCTAGATATCATATATCTTGTTACTATAGTTCAAAACAACAGTTAGAACATCAATAATCCATTAAAATATCAAATAAAATGAAAAAATGGAAACACTGATCTTAAATGACATTACCATGCCTCCAATGATGAACTCTACTAGATTAAGTCTTGATAAAAGGCTCCCATCCCTTAGAAAATAAAAAATTCAAAATCTAGAAAACCATACATAAGGAAATAGGCCAACCTGAATATAAATTATAGATAATATTGGATAAATTGGAATAAACCAAGAATTAAATAAAAGAGAATCACTAAATTTTGAATCTGGAATATGAATCACCATGAAACCACCCTTAATCCTCCATGGAAGATATTTCAAGAGGAAGATAAGTTCTTGGGAGGCTCCCCAGACAAAGAGTTCAAGTGGGGGAAGATTTTTGGAAAATCTAAAAGTTAAATCATGGTGAAAAGACAAAAATTACCAAAACTGAGCATGTCACACTATTTACCTGTATGATTTACCAGACTTTCTACTCACTGTGAAATTTTTATTGGCTAAAACTAAAGAGGTCGCATGACTACAACTGCACATTTTCCCAAATTGTGTGCTTAACCACAAAGCCCTATGAAAGTTTAAAATATTCCAAAATTACTCCATGAGACTCCTCAAAATCAAGGTAAAAGTAAATTTTGAATACAAAAATAAGAAAGTATCAAATAATGGAGTCACAATTCTCTCCACCATTTCACTTTCTTCCCCTAAAATGTTTATGAAAACATGGGTCAAAGAAATTATTTAGACTAACTCAAGGACATGAAGGAAGAAACCAAATGTAAAAATTCCCAAGCCTAAGAGCAATAACATGATACATGAGAAATACACTCATTGTGAGAATCATTTAAACATAATTTGAAACTTTCCAACCAATGATCTACTTGGAAACCAAAAAGGAAAACATCCTGCTAAAAAAACAAAAATAAAAAATGAGATGAGATGTCTGGTTAACCACTACTCTAACATACTTAAAAGTTAAAAACTCTTATCTATATTAAAATAATAACTCACATGTTCTTTATTGATCGCTAGTTAAAACAAATTACAAGACATAACTAACACCTCAAAAAATAAGAGGTCAAAAGTGTTTTATACAACATTACATCACAACTAAAATCATACTGGAAGATAAATCCAAAGGATTAAGGAAAAAACATATAGACCCATCATAAGTCTCCCCCTAATTTAGAATTTATATAAAATGGTTGAAAAAATATAGAAAACCCCATAATAATGAACCTTTCTAAATAGACATGAATCCACTGACCACAAGAAACCAGCTTAAAACAGCAAAAAGGAAAATATCTATCAGAAAAATTTGAAAGGTTACTAGAATAGATAAATACGATATTGAAATATACAATATATTAGGAGCAACCCAATCTAAAACTTCCCTTAATATGTAATGGCCTGTTTCTGACCTTAGGTCATGAAACTACATGATGCATAAATCATGGACAATCTCATGGGACACCTACTTTTATGATATTTAAATAGAATCCAAACCCTATAGAAATCATTCTCTAATTAAAAAATAACAACTTAGACCTGTTACCCCACCCCACACAGAAGTAATCCCTATTTTATTCAATAATGAAACCCTATCCAATGGTCTACACCATGCACAAATAACAACAAGAATTAAAAAAATTAATGAGGAATGAACAAGTAAAAATAAAAAACCACAGGGATCAAAACGGTTTTATCTATTATAAATCAAAGATATGATGTATAAAAGGATATGGAAGAACATAAAATAATAGATAGAATGAAAAACAGGACACTCCCAATACCAATACTTATATTTTGGTTATCCAATGGAAACAATACCCCAAACTACTACCCAGATCAAAACTGGTTCTGAAATGTCATATTCTAACATTTATTCTAAAAACAAATCCTTACAAGGTAACTGATATGTATTTATAGATTATTAGTCCATAGAGTTATATAACAGGAGGGATTAATGTGTCCATAATTCTAATAATTAAATAATTCAAAAGAAATCTATGTTATATAACCTATATCAATAGTTAGGGATATAACTTCCCATCATCATCACCTTCCTACTCCCACTCCTCTCTATCCAAATCAAACTTACTGACACCAATCGGGGTGAAAGAATAAATTTATTCCAGTTTCCATGCCAAAAATTCCTTAGTGATGATGTACTTATACATTTCTTCCACATACGTGGTTTTTACAGTTTGAAACAACATGAAACAAATATCTGGACGAAGTAATCATGGAAATAACCATGTATTATTTTAATCATCTATGTCTAACTCAATAGAGAAAGGATCCAGTATATTAAAACATTCAATATAGTTCTTGACCAACTGATCACCTTAACAAAAACCCAATAATTACAATGCCCTATAAACTCTTAATTCCTTATGTAAAACCACTATATGAATTCTTCCATGAAATATACCCAAGAAAGATCCTCAGATGATTGGGATCAGATATTGACATTCCATCGATCTGAACCCAACAATTAAAAAAAGGGAATGTGCCTCACCTAGGAGGGTTTTGAAGTTACTTATGACTCAAAGATCTATTCAGACTTATCTATCCATATAATTGCCTCTCTTTATCCATGATCACCACAAAACATTGGTGGATGATGATTCAGAAACTCTCATTCTTGATCCATGAGATAAGAATAACATCTGCCTACTACTGCATCAAGAGTATGAACAGAGTTAGAGATTGGGGAGACCACATCTGGATCACAGTGAGGACGGCTCGAGACATTCCCTCAATAGATTATAAATTTATTTTATAGGGTCACATTCTAAAACATCACTAAAACACATAAGTTAATCAAACACTTTCAAATTCCAATTCAAGAAACAAAAAAACATAAATAATACAATTCAAGATTATAAAAAATCTCTTATAATACCATTTCAAAAGTTCCTGACTTGACCTTATTTTCAATTCAAAACATCAAATTAGTTCTTAAAAATCCCCTTCAATGTTCAAATTAAAAATTCTTAAGACATTTCGAGACCAAAAATATAATAACCCCTCTTCTTGTAAACCAATTCTCCCATCAAAACACACACAAATAAAAATTTTAATGTTACATAAAGAAATTCATTATTTATAATATAAAACATCCCAAAAAACATCCTTTATCCAAAATCATTAATGATAAAGATAATTTTTTTTCTTAAAAGAAATTCTAAATCCCCAAAACAAGGTTTTATAAGAAATCTATGTTACTAAAGCCTAAAACATTACTTTAAAATTTGATCCAAAAAAATTATAATCCATAAAAATTCTCCCAAAAAAAAACAAATAAGAAAAATCAATCATAATGGAATATAAAATAATATAAGGAGTGAAAATAGTAAAAATAAAAAATGTTCGCTACTATGCATGGTTTGGAAGACCATGCACGTTAAACAAGCACCCCAGATTACCTCCAATTTTATCCCAAAACAAGGGATTTCCCAAAAAAACTCTAGTGATATATCTAAAAACTAGAGTATCCATAAACCACATAAAAATGTCTCATGAATAAATTACTAAAATTTCAAAACTCAAAAAAGAAACTCCCAACCAGCCCTATTAGCTCAAGGTTTAACCTGATATTGAGATGGAAAAGCACTGCTCCACACCCACCACACGATCTCTGGTGGTATTAACTCATATCTTCCATTAAATCCCAAATAAAAAATTGGTTATGATAAAATTTTTCAATTAACCATCCTTGTTAGACCTGACTTATCACCTGGACCACTCTACCACAAGGACCATGGTGCATTCTTAATCACACAAGACTAGAAACTGGTGTTTGTGTATCACAAGTAAATGAGTTTTAATGACTTCACCCTCAAGAAAAAAGAATAAGAAACTTGTTCCAAATAGGAACTCGAAATATAGTTTACCTGCACTAAATAACCATGAAAAGTAAATAAGCAGGATCTAAAAGAAAAATATAAAAAAAATCGAATTGATAAATGATAACCAAAACCCTTTACAAATTTTTTAGAAAGATTTTTTATACCGTAACAAGGAGTCAAAGAGAAAACCAAAAATGGTCAAGGATTACAATTTTAAATACATACAAATAGATTATAAAAACATAGAAAACAAACTACACTATCAACATATGACTCTAAAGTCACCACCATTAACCAAACATCACCCGCTTTCCAAAATAGAGTGGTAGCAACTGAACTTGCAAACCTAGACTTGATAACCTCTATAAAATATGAAGAATACATACCCACCAAGGTGAGTCTGTTGGTTTTGATCCAAATTCCAATAGTATACCACCATTATTATATTAAATTTCTTTTATATAGGAATCCATGAATTCTATATTGAAAATAAATATGAGCATATAGGTTTTAATTTCATTTCAATGGTTTGAAATGAAACAAAAATTTCAACACTTCTTGAAGAGATTACCTTTGTAAACCCATTTCAAATATTATATTTCCATTTAAAACATTTATATTTTTAAAATCCTAAGTTAAAACTTCTAGTTACACTTAAAACACCACCATTGAAAAACAATCCATTCACATTGTTTTAAAAAAACATTAAAGGAATTTTAATAAATATGACCACTTGAAAATAACCACCATTTTTTCCATTAAAAATATTACAAACTCCTTAAAAATAATAATGGAATGAGGATAAACAATTATATAATGAAATTCAAAAAACATCATAAATTTATGGTATCTTTAACAAATGGAAAATATATATAACAATAATATCCAACTACAAATGAAAAATACATCAAAGTAGGTCCAAATGAAGACGTAATACACCAACATAAAATCAAAATATACCATAAATATCTTAAGGAAACATCATAGAGAATAATGGGATAATACTAAATTTTCCTAGGAGGAACTAACTTTTGATAGGTTAACAATTATATAATTAATCACTGGAATCACTCTCAACTAGCCTCATCAATGACACATCCCCTAACTAGGTAATAACATTCATCTCGGGGATACTAGTTAGTGTGTAACTCACAAATTACTTGGAAAATATACCCTAACACCCTAATTAGTAGCTTATTATTCCTCATGAAAAAGATAAATGAGGTGGTCCACTATTAATCCAATATCAATCACATGAAAACCACATTACCCAAAGGCAATATAGCGCAACAATAATATAAACCTTTCTTGCATCACACCCCATTTAATAATGATACGACTTCTTAAACACTTAATCATGAATCATAATTCATTTAGAAATTTATCATGAATTAAAGAATCAATAAATAGGTTTACCTAATGTGTATACAACAATAAATAAAAAACATTCCTATAAGAACCCAAATTTATACTTTACTTTAAAACCAAGAATAACACCTTCATAAATCCCCATTATAAAATAACCTTTGAAAAAAATCATAAATTCCAAGAAAGATCATAGACATAATTAAGGAACCATCATTCCAAAATTACTAAATGAATCCACCAATATTATAATAAATGGATGCACACACCCATTTAAAATAACATGGAAAACCTTTAAAACATGAACATTTCAATTAGTAAATCGGTGTTGACCAAAAAAATCATGAAAAAATAATTTTTATTGAAGAGAAAATTCATTGATCCTTTATTAATCACTTAAAATGTATAATAAACCATTTTAAATTAAAGTTACATTGTACTATGAAATTCCCCCATTTTTTCAATGGAAAACCCTAACCAAGCATTGAAAACCATTGATGACCTAAATCTAGATATTATATATCTGATTAATCAGGTTCAAAAGAATATTTAAAACATCATGAATCCATGGAACTTACAAATAAAAGGAAATAAAAATGATAACAAATATATTAATCTGTATAACCATATAGACTCTAATGAACTAATAAGATTAGGTCTGAAGAGGTGGCTCACAACCTCTAGAATCCAAAACCCAAAAATTGTTAACAACATTAGATAAGGAAATTGGATTACATGGACACTAAGGTAAGATAATATGGGATAAATAGACACAAATAAATATAATAAGTACGTATAAAACCTTAAATTTTAAAATATTTGAATAATTACAATGAAACCTCCCTAAATCCACCATAAAAGGTATTTTAATAGGAATAAAGGTGTTTAAGAGGTGCCTCCGCCCAAGGGTTTGAGTTGGGAGTGTGTTTGAAAGAAATAAAAAATAAGAGAATGATAAAAAGAAAAAAAATAACCAAACACAAACATGTATCATGGTTAACCTATATGGTTTAATAAAATGTGTAGTAATCAAGTGAGCATCACTTTAAAAATCATTTAGAGGTCGCAGTGTTACTACTTAATGATTTCCCAAATCATGCAGCTAGTCATGAAACCCTAATAATGCTAAACAATTCTGTAATTCCACCATGAGGCACCCTAAAATATAGGGATAAATTAACCTTATAAACATGAAAAAGAATGTGACATTACAAGGATTTATAGTTGTAGAAATAGAACCAGTAATGAGATGATATAGTTGAACTAAATTTGGAAGAACCCATAAGGAAGAAGGGAAGTAAAAAAACTTTCTTTAACATTCAATGTGAAAAGTACCATGAAAATAATTTATTGTTTCACTGAAGAATAAAATAAATAAATCTGAAATATTACTTCATCTAGAATTTTTTAGAGGAAGGATTGGAGGAGAAAAAAAATATATGAAAAATTAAAAACATAATTAACATGATAATAATTTATCAAACAAGATATCCCTAGAAAATGTTGTCATACAATGTTACTTGGTTGATAGGGAATAAATGGATGTATACTCCCAAATTAATTCTATAAAAGGAGGTAAGGAAGAATAAAATGTCTTAGTAATCAATGGACTTTGAGGTAAATCCTAGAAAATATTTTTGAAATGGGATATTGTTAGGTTAAACCATTGATAAATTTATTTCAACAAATAACACATATATTACAAAAAGATTGTATCCATAGGATGAGTATTTTAAATTTATGAAGGCATGATTATTAAAATAATGGAATTCTAAAAGTAAAAGATGAATTATAAGTGGAATAAGTGGTGAAAAGAAGTGACTCTTTGGGAAGGTACGTATTGAAGAACCAGTCAGTTTTTATAGGATTAACTCTATGACATTATGTAAAAACAAGGAAATTTGTAAATGATAAAGAGTATTATTCAATATGTATGTGTAAGAATAACTTGTATGTATTACACTATTCACTCTACCTCATAATTTTAGGTGGTTCATCTTCCAGTGGCTTTGATCAGGTGAAGGGTCATCTGTGATGTCTGGAAAGAATTTCCATTGGAACCACTATATTAGACCTACTACAAATAGTAGGTTTTGGATCAATTTTTCCTTTAATCATCATGTAACTTTTTAATCATTATCTTTCATTATAAACAAATAATCAGTTCTACTTCCATTGATTATGAATGATATTTGTAACATTCAAATCCCTTGTTTTTTCACATTTTGTGTTAGTTCATTTATTATTTTGTTTTGTGTGACTGTTCTAAAAATTTTCCATGAGATCGAGGAGATTCAACATGAGATGTTATAGTTTAGTTAATTTTATCATATTCCAGAAATGATTTATTTGATTTCTGAACTTATATTCTTGTTCCATAAGTGTGTTTTGAAAGGTATTTTTGGTATTTTTGTTTTTAGAACAACACTATATACTAAATATTTATCCCCATTGAGGTGGGTAAAATCCTTTAAATAATAAATAGATTTTAATTTATTTTCCTTAAGCCTTATATACTATATATCTTTGAAAATAAATAAAAAAAGTAGTACGCCTTCATTTTCAAACATATCTAACTATACAATAATGAACATCAAATATTTTCAAGCATTAATTTAAAATATAATCTTAAATCACCCACTTATTCTCACGATCTAGTATAGAAGTATGCTCAAGAGTAGGAACATATTTCATAGATTATTGTTTTCTAATATTTGTATCATATTTCATTTATAAACAAAAAGTTTTATAATTTATTTAATATTAGTAAAAATTTTAAGATCCTTATCTTTTCGAGAGATGTCTCAAGCATGTTTACATGCACTCTTTTTTTTGATTATATCTTGGTTTGGCTTTACCTTACGTAGTTTTTGGGTGAAATTTAAGAATATTGGGAGGACGTGTGGTAGTGCATGCTAGGTGTATGGTTTTTCTAAATCATGAAAAACAAGGAAGAGAGGATTCACATGATAGGGGAATAGTTTGTCATATTGAGATCCCTCTTAATAGAAACTTTGTTACAACCCTAGATGAGGCACACAGTTATGTTACATGGTTAGGGGACACCATGTTACCCATATAGGAAACTATGTGTAAGGTATTTTAGACCCTCAAAAATCAACTTAAATTCTTGAAACCCCCATCTTATAACCCCAAATCCCTTATCTCGACACTAAAATGTTTTTCTTTACTTTTTGGAGGTTGTTGAAAGAATTAAAAGGATTTATAACCTCTATTATTGGTGAATAAAATATCTGTTAATTGTTAGGAACCTCTCTGGGAATTTGGTTTCTTCCTAATTAGATCTCTTTCACTATTTCTCCTATTTCCAAAAAAAATATTAATGTTTTATACACTATAGGAAAGGGATTAGATTTTGGATTAATGGATCTTGAATATTTTATCTTGGATCTTTGTTTTAGATATAGATCTTGTTCTTTGCCATGTTCTTCATCATTTTGATAAAATTGGGGATTTTCGTTGGCAATTATCGTTAATAATTTTGTGATTGGTGGACTATTATTCAAATCCCTATGTTTTGATTTCAATTATGTGTATTTAATTGTAGAATTTCTATTGAATTATTATCAATTTAATTTCTTAAATAGAATTAATTAATTTGGTAAATTAATTAATTAAATTACTGTGTAATTGGTCTATTTAATTTCAAGATTAATTAATTAAGGGATTGTGTAATTATATTAATTAATTGGTGAATTAATTATTGTGATATTGGGATTATGTAATTGTGTTAATTAATTAGTGAATTAATTAACTAATGGGATATTATGATTATGTAATTGATGGAATATCGAGATTGTATAATTGGTTAATTAATGTGATTATGAATAAATTGATATTATGGAATATGAGATGTTTTACTTGACATTAATGAGTTTATTGGTTAAAGGATGTAATTATTGAAAAGTTGTTTAATAGTTAATTTTTTATATTATTCCATGTGATTAAATTGAAGAACCATGTTGGTTGTGATAAATTGTAATGGCATCATCGGTGTGAAATGTTGGTAGATGAATTAATGTAGATTAATCTTGATTATTTTGATGTATGTGAAATTGTGATATATGTAATATACATGTGTGGGACATGAAAAAATTCATCAGAATACCATAGTGATAAATGAGTGTGGGAGAAGTACTATTACTTCGAAATCCCACTTGTGTGATATGTGATAAACAAGGTGTGGGATAGGAAACAATGCTCCAAATACCCACATGAGATAGAAAGCATGGGATAAGTACCGAGGCTCCAAATACCCTTGTGACTATTAAGGTGTGTTATATGGACTAAGGATTCAAATATCTACGGGGTATTATACATGAGGTTCAATGCCCATGAGTTTGGGATTAAACTATGGTTCTAATTGGACTTGATATGATTTTAAATTAAATGATAAATGATAAACATGGTATTATGATATGGTGTAGACTCCGTAATGGTCTGAAATAGGTATTGAGGGTTTTGGTGTCTTAGTGAACCAATGATTTTATATGGTTAATTAAATATTGATAAAATATGATAACTATTTATTTATTCATTGTATGTTATTATTTATACAACTGAAAACATTATTATTTTCTAGATATTGTTTTAGACACTTTTGGTGGTGTCCTTCTAAGTTGTACGCACACCCTACTCAGAATACCCGACTGGTTCCATAATAGACTTAATTTTTGCAGGAAAAGATTTGGGAAATATCTTAGGGTTAGATGGATGAATTGGGTTGGATCATGGATGAGAGAACCAGACATGATTTAGGACCCACATTGGAGTTTTCAATGTTTTTATATATTTGGGTTTTTTCATATTGACAGTTGACCCTTATTTTAAACTATATCTCTACTATTTAGTTTTGGATATTGTACTCTTGTTTTGGTCATCATGTGATCTTGATTTTGTTTGGATTTTGGTCATATCATTAGGTTATTCTTATTTATTTCTATTTTTGTGATATTTGGATAAAGAGGTTATAGTCTCCCGATGATCAATATTAGACCCTCTATGCTAGTCGATTGCCTTTGGCATATAGGGAAACATGCCTTAGGTCATTGCACGGACCAAATTTCTCCACCGGTGTGTTGCGCTTAGGTTGGGATTTTTCAAAGTGGAATCAAAGGTTTATTTACTTTCTATATGGTAATGGTAGATAGGAGAATAATATGATTTGGTACATAGTTAAGATTTCGTTCATGGAAGTAGCTAACACATGTACGAAATTAAAAGCCAAGTACCCAGGGTGGGATTGTTTTTATTAATGTGTGTTGGTACAATTAGGTGTTATATCACCTCGAGTTATGCACTTTTTGTGTGATGTTATTGTTTTTCAGATTTTAGGATATTTCACTTGTGGAAAAATATGTCATGATATTTTATTATGCATGCACCATTCTATGAACTCCCGATTTTTTTGTGACATGCATTATTTTAGGAACACACGGGAAAATAAGGTTTTGGGTAAGTTTTTAAATAAAAATTAATTTCTTGGATTTTGTGTTTAACATTAAAAGGTTCCTAATGTGAAATTTAAAATTGTATAATGATGATAAATGTGGAAAGTGGGTGTCTATTGAGACTATAATAATGAATATTTAGTTTACCCTTTGTTAACCAAGACCTAGTTTTAGGATGGTTAAGGGTAGTCATAACACCTCAGTTATAACCATGTGGTGGGGTTTGGAGGAAAGACTTGTTATGGATTATGTTAATTCCTCTTGTTAAATGTGTTAAGATTGTGTCATGTACCCTGATATGTGTGTTATAAATTGTACAGATATAAATCCATGATGATATTTTCTTATAGGATGTTATATGGTCATGGATGGAAATGATTCTCTAGCAGTGGAACCTGAGGCACCGATAATTCCGACTGATGGATCCAAAGAGTGGTTCTTTGAGAACATTACTAGCTTATTTTAGTTTATGGAGAGATACCTAAATCGGGTTATTAATATTATTTCAACTTTATGCAGGAGTTTTGGTAAGATCACCCTCTGACCTTCATGTAGAGAATGGAAATGAGGTAGCTAAGTTCTGGATTGAGTCCATGTAGACTATACTTGACCATTTGGAGACTCCTATTGAGAAGAGGATCAAGTTGGGTGCTTAAAAGTTACAATGATCAGTGAAGCACTGGTGGGATGCTCATGCTCGAACTGGGCAGGCCAATGGTATTGCTTGTAATGTCTTTTTAGAGATGTTTCTGGAGCCCTTTTATCTCGATTCATTGATACTGATGAGAGAAGATATGTTCATGGGGTTTACTCAGGAACATATTTCTATGATGGACTATGTTGGCTACTTTACAGCCCTGAAACAATTTTTTATAGTATTTGTAGGGGATGATAAGGCTATGAAAAGACATTTTCTGGATGGAATTAAATTTTATATTTAATCCAAGTTTAATATATTTCATTTAAAGAAGTTTTCTAAGGTGTTAGATTAGCATATAGTTGATGTGGGGAACCTGATGGAGGATTCTAGTAGAGGATAGGTGGTTTTTGATTCATGGTCAGGATAGAAATCTTCTCAGTGTAGGAAAAATTGTTTTGAGAATGTTGACCAGAGCTTGGGAAAGAAGAGTGTCTATTGTGAGGGATCAGTTACTTAGGATATTACCTGAGTGGTTTTCCACCAGTGTGGTAGGCTGGGCCACTATCCTAAACATTATCCCTGACCATCGATAGAGTTTCATTCTTATGGTCGAATGAGACATCAATAGAGGTTTTGTAGGAACTCATGAAGACAGGTAGTGATAGAGTATCTTGGAAAAATCAAAATGAAGAAAGGGAATATTCTATGTCGTATCATTTATGTTGTGAGAGTACTACACTCCATGGATGTTGAGGTAATGGAAGAGGTGATTCTGGGAAAGAGTTCATGTATCTGTAGAGTAGGGAAACTCCTGGGACATAGGTAGTATCATTGGTAAGCGGAGAAGAGAAGTTCACTAGAAGAAATTATGGATTTAACTTCATAAATATGAAATCAGTTTCCTATAAATAGATGAAAAACATGTTTTTGGATAATTTTTCGCATTGGTTATATTTTAAACTAATTCCTAAAAGGATTTACATTGGTATTCTGGAGTCTGTTTTTTAAAAAACTGATACTAAGAGTATTCATTGAAATCATTATTGGAGAAAAATTTTAACATATATATTTTATCACAAAATCCTCCTTTTCATATACAAAAAACACTTTTTCTCTTAACTCATGACGACTCTGAAGACCATATGAGAATCCTCATTGTTAATTGTTCTTGATTTACTTCTATTTATTCATCATTTCATGATCACTGGACCTTATTCTTTCATCCTATTTTTTTTCAACATCCATGTAATTATTTTGTCTTATTAATTAGTTTTCTTATTGACAATCAACTACAGTTCAATTTATTTTGCTTATTATTTATTATTGTTTGTCTCTATAAAAAATTGTCAAGTCTTTCAGTTTTTATTCTTCCAATGAATTTGGGGGAGAAAATTCTGATTGGGGATCAATTTTCCTTATTCAAATAATAAATTTTTATGTTATT
The DNA here is from genome assembly GCA_963277665.1 of Viscum album. Classification (NCBI taxonomy): domain Eukaryota; kingdom Viridiplantae; phylum Streptophyta; class Magnoliopsida; order Santalales; family Viscaceae; genus Viscum; species Viscum album. The sequence goes on from OY728151.1 coordinate 905,453,257, forward strand.
TTTAAAATTTTGAAGAGAAATTATTTATCATATAGTTTTAATTTTTAGTTATTGCTTCATTTATTTGTATTTATATTATTGTTAATTATATATGTTTTTTTAAAGTTCTTTTATTTTGATAAATTTTTTATTTGATGAAATTATCAAATTTTTCCTAAAAAGGATAAATACATATTTATATGTGTATAAATGTTTGTATATATATATATATTAGTGTGTGTGTGTATCGGTTCAAATACGTAGCTAGGATATTTTTCATTTTTTATTCTAACCAAATTACGTACTTTTGGATCAAAATGACACAGATTACACAAAATAAACACCTTTGCTAAATTAGTTTTTATTTTTACCCTAACAGTCATTTTTATTTCCTATCAAATTACTAATAATTTTTATTTTAAGTGTTTTTCTAATTTATCTTTTTATATAAATATTTTTAAAAGTTTATATGTTTTAATATAATCATTGATTACATTGAAATATTATGTATTGAATGGATCATAATTGGGTAAATTTATATATAAGCACTAGTGAATATGAAAAAGGATTTAATGATTTTTATGAAATTTCTAAACAAAATCGAAAAGACATATATATGATTTTCCATTCATGTGTGAAGTGTTTGAATATGAGAAAGTTGAATTCTAATTAAATCAAAGATCATCTCATTTTTTATGATTTTAGCCTTAATTATACACGTTGGATTTGGCATTGTGAAAGAACTGAAAATTTAAAATCTAATGTTAATGAAAATAATGATAATGAGGTAGATGATACTATTGAAGATTTAATTCAGAATTTGGGTGTTGAAACCTGAAAAAAACATCAAATATTAAATGATTGAATAAATATTATGAGAAACAATTATTCCGTGGTTTCAATAAATATATTGTTTTATAAGAAGTTTTGAGATTAATTAACATGAAATAAATAAATGGGTGCAGTGATAAAAGTGTCTCTAACTTACATCTGATTTTAAAATATATACTTCTAAATGGAAACATACTTCCAGATTCCAATTATGATGCGAAGAAAATATTACACCCAATATGATTTGGGTATAAAAAATACATTCTTTTACCAATGATTGTGTGTTGTGTGGGAAAAAATATTAATATTTATCCAAATTTACTACATGTGATACATCATGCCATAATATGGATGAAAAATTCCACTCAGATTCATTCTTTGGCATTGGCATATAACCACATTCAAAATAAAATAATTCCTTCTAACATTCATTTCATATAATTACAACATGTAAACTCTGATTCATTATGAGGTAACATAATCAAAGCTCCTCCTAAATAAAATTAGTACCTTACAATAATTACTTTTTTGAAGTGTCTATTTGCAAATTAAATGGATGAAAAAATGTTAAGATGACATTCAGATGAGCACATCTTTGATGGTGGATTACGTCACCCTACCGATTCATCGAAGTAGAAAATATTTGATAAAAAAATGATTTTGGATGTGAAATTAGAAATATCATAATGGGAGCGTGTACATATGGAATGAATCCATATTTCAGCCTAAGTATGAAACATAGTTCATGGATTATTTTTTTAGTTTACAACTTATCCCCATATATATTTATAACAACCTTGAACTTTATTCCAAATTTAATCATTATTTATTACATTAAATTTCAGTTAATAAACTCAGAAGATCATGTAGTCTTGTGTATTTGGGTTTTAAGAACATTACATAACAACTTACAACATGAAACACAAAATCTTAATTGAAAAATTCTTTGACATGAACAAATCATCACATCGTACTTAACACTGTGTGGGATAACCAGGGGACATACATAAGAAATGGATGAGATATTAAACCCATCAAGGGAATAAATATGACATAAAATGAGGATAATAATACATGTTAGACAATTCATATCAATGAGTGATAAAATAACATTAATAACAAGTCATGATAAAGCATGATAATCATAACATGGGAAATGTGGAAACAACTTAAAACACTGAATCATAAACATAAGTCATAGCTAAACCACCAAGACTTCATAGTGGAAACAATTACCATAAAGGAATCAGGTAAACAACTATCCCAACCTAACATATCATGATTCTAAGCATTACCCAATTCATTGGAGTGCTATCTGGGCACACCCTTCATAAACATTTCAATTTCATTCTTAAGTATGCCACATAGATCATATTACATGGATTCATTAAAAATCATAATTTCATTCCATTATCTAGAAATGTAGAATAAATACATGTAGGTCCCAAATCAATATTAAAATGTGTATAAAGATGAATACCCTTGATAGAGAAATGTTTATGCAATTCACTACAAAATTTTTCTAACATGGTAAATCGTGGTGCAATTTCAGTAGCAGAACGACATCATATAGAAATTCATAAAATTGGTTGATGACAAAGAAATGGGTCTATTATAATTTAGACATGAAATGGACCATAATCGGTACATGTAATGGAATATACCAATATAATATATTGTAAATATATGACATACAATAATACAAAATCTTAAAGAAAGAGGAGGTACCAAAAGAACTCTTACAAAATTTTGGCATGGTAACAGGTATACATAAAATTCATAAGAGGAATAAATGATATAAAAAGGGTTTCAAATAAATTAATAGTAAAACATAATGTATAGTACATAGGTACAAATGTATCCTAACTTAATGAAATACAAATCAAAAGGGTATATCAAAAATGAAGTGCTTGATAAAAAGAGGAGAGATAAAACACCCTATGAAATTTCAGCATAGTAATGGCTTAGTTAAGGGACCAAATTAGGATTAATAAGTGTCCCATAAAATAAATAACATCAATTTTGAATTAAGGTAATGTTTAAAAATGAATTCAATTACATGAAAGTGAAATTAAAAGAACTAATCTCAAAGAAGGTGATTGAATTCAAAGGTGAGGAGAGAAACCCCTTACAAAATTTTGGAATAGCAACGAATTAGGTAAGGTTAAAAACGAGAGAGAAAAAAATTATATCTCTGTAATAGATAAAAAAAATTACATTAGCGTAAGGATTATAAAATAATGAAAATATAAAAAAATTGAAATTAAAATGTCTAATTACGAACAAGGTTCTTGAATTGAAAGGAGAAGAGAAGGGTGAGGATCCCTTACATAGATGTGTGACTCCAGAGGCTTAGGAGAGGCTTATTGGGAGGTTGGGGGCACCTTTTGAGGACACTAAGTATTAGAGGTTAGTTTTTGGATGATATTCAAGGAGTTTTAGTTAAGAGAAATGTGGACTTGTGTGGGTTTATGTTGTAATGGGGGGGGATTCCTTTCTTATTTGGGTTTTGGAAACTAAATAATAAAATATTCAAATCCACAAAGCATCCCATAGTTTTTCCTACGGTTTCTGGAAAAGAGGAGTGGTATAAATTATTTTATTATTCTAAGAGCCTAATATAATAAAATATGTCCCTTTCTTATATCTTGGTGATTTTCACTTTCAAAAAATGATTTTAAAATCCTAAAATATATTATAAGTCTTGGAGTTTTCACTATAGATTTATAAAATAAATCAAATAAACATAAAATTGAATTATTTTAAAGTAAAACCAAAATTTTTTTTAGGGGTACCTTTTTTCATTTGTTACATCACAATTTGGTCATTATATTTTCATAAAACTCAACGTATATTTATACAGTGCATAATTCTTATCCAAAAATTCATCTGCATCAGAAAATTAGAAAAATTCAGCATTGGATAATTTCAAAATCCTAATTCAAAAAATAATATTAATTTTATCTAATTTTTTTTTCAAAATATGTAAATTTTCACTTTTAAAATAAAAACTGACATTTATAGAAAATAAATATTTTTTTGACAATAAATGTTTTTGAACCGTAATAAAAATTACATTTGAATTCATAAAAATTATATTATAATTTTCATTTAAAAAATTAATTTAATAATAATATTTTAAAATACTATTTAGTTCAAAAATATATTAATTCATCAAAATATATCTCTTAATTGAATTTTAATATTAACCAAAAATACTATTTGTTCTTTAAAATCATTTACAAAGTTAAGATAATCGTAAGAAAATATCTTTGTTATTTTCTACAAAAATAATGTACATATCACTATTTCTAGGGTCTTGATAAAAATACATTTATTAAACCAAATTATTACCAAAGATTAAAGTGCATGATTGTGGGGCTTTTATGGGGTTGTTCGGTGAACATGGTTTGGGTCGTGATCTCAATGAGATTGAAATTCTCCCGTAAACGGTTTCACTCATGCTTATGTTGTTGGATATTATCTTGTTATTGCTCTAAGGAAAATCCTAGAAATTTTATCTCCCTCATAATATCTGAAAAAATGGCCTTTATTGGGTACAATCCTACTGGTTGAGGCCATCACTTCCTGGATCTATTCCAAACGGATTTTTAAAACCTTATATTTATACTAGTCATGTGGTCATTTTTCAACGACAATATTATCAATGTTAAAGATAATTGATGGTCATTTAAAAACCAATTGGATATATAAAAATAATTTCATGCGTTTTCTATAACCATAATACATTTAATTAAATCACAATAAAGGGAATTTTATTCATAAATATTCAGGTCATTACAACCTTCCCCCAATAAGAAATTACACCCTTGAAATATCCTTTTCCCATACTAAAATAGATGATGGTAACTCTACTTCATCACCTCCTCTGGTACACACATTTCTTCTTCAAACTTGGGGTTTTTCCATAACACTTTAATGAGGGGAATTGTATTATTTTGTTGATGTTTTTCTATATGATCTATGATTTTCACCGAATGATCCTCATAGGAAAGGTCATTCTCCAATAGTACAACCTCTTGAATGAGTACAAGTGATTGGTCCGAAATCTAATCTATTAAGAGGGAGACATGGAATACATAATGCACTTAAGACAGGTTTGGTTAGAGTGCTAGTTGAAAGGACACTACTATAATGTGATCAAGGATCTCAAAATAGTCGATTTACCTTAGAATAAGATTTTCCTTCTTCCAAAATCAATCACTCTCTTCTATGGAGATATGAAGACTATTACCATGTCTCCCACAATAAACTATAATTCACATTGATGATTATTATAATATCTATTTTGTTTACTCTGAGTAGCTTTGATGTGCTACTGAATGTTTTTAACCTTCTCTTCCATTTCTTGAACCATTTTAGGATGTAGAAGTTTTCATTCCACAACTTTATCCCTACATGCCAGTTTTCTACACCTATTCTCATAAAGGGATTCATAGGGGGGAATTTAGATGATTTAGTGGAAATTTTTGTTGTAATAGAACTCCACCAAAGGAAGATATTGTTCCCATTCAACATTAAAGTCCATTGAGAATGATCTCAACATATCCACAAGCATTTGGATGCTCCACTCAGATTGGACATTAGTTTGAGAGTGATAAGTTGTACTAAATTTCTGCTCATTATTTCGAGCATGTTGAAGAATTTTCGAAAACATAGAAAAGAATCTTGGATCTCGATAAAACATAATAAATAATGGTACTCCAAGAATCTTTACCACTTCTTTGATGATCATATGTGCTAGTTGATCTAGTGATAAATCTTCTAGAATAGCAATGAAGTATGTAGTCTTTTTAAGAAGATCCATGAAAACCTAGATAGAATTGTTTCCCTTGGATGTATATGGAAGTCTGGTGAAAAATTACATGGTGATGTTTTCTCATTTCTATGTTGGTATGGTTAATGGTTACATCATCCCATTTGACTTCTAACTTTCATCCTTTACTTTCTTACATACTATTAAGTTCGATGTATATTCTGTGATCTCCTTCTTTATGTTATCCCACAAATAGTGCTATCAGAGACCTCGATACATATTTGTGTTTTCTAAAATAATAGATAAATGTGAACTTTGTGCATCATCCAAAAGTTCTTTATTTGACTCAGTATTTGATGGAACACATTTCCTTGACTAAAATCTTACAATTCCTTCTTCTTTACCATTGAACTGTGAGGATTTACCTTTTTTGATAGTTTCCACTTTCTTCAGAATTCCCACGTCATATTTTTGGGCATCCTTTAACCTTTAAAAAAAGATGAATGAGTAATAATTTGTTAAAAAATTGATGATGTTCCTTTCTTTATGATTACCATGTCCATATTCTTCATGTTTAAGAAGACCAAATCCCTCTCAATTCTCATCAATGATAGAATTGTTGGGTCCTTTCTACTTAGAGAATCATCCACCTTGTTCTCATTACCTGGATGGCAGTGTATTTAGAATTCATAATACTTATTGAGATATTACCATATTCATTGGAACATATTTAGCTCTTTCTATGTGAATATATATTTGAAACTTTTGTGATTTGTATATATTTCACACTTCTCTCCAAATATATAATGTCTCCAGATTTTCAATGCAAAGATCAAAACTAAAAACTCCAGATAATGTGTGGGATTGTTTTTCAAATGTATATTCAACTACCTTGAGGCACAGGGAATGAATTTGTCATATTTTATCAAGACACATCCCAAAACCTTCTTTAAAGCATCCCTGAAAATTAAGAAAATCTCCCCACTTGTGGGTAATGTGAGAACATGTATAGTGATAAGACTCTTTTTCAACCCCCTAAATCATTATTTAAATTCTTTATTCAAATAAAATTAGGATCCCTTATGAGTTATCTTGTTAAGAGGGTTTGAAAACCATAGGATATTTCTCAAAAATCAGTGATAATATCCAACTAACCCAAGGAAGTTATGGATATCTATCAAAGATGTTGGCCTCAGCCATCCCTCAATTGATTTTGTCTTGAAATGATATATAATTATCTCATTTCTTGTGATGATATTACCCAATAATGAGACTTATTCTATCTAGAATACAAAAATTATATACTTTCAATATAGATTTTCATTTCGCATGGTCTTTATCATAGTGCTCTGATGCTCTTCATGATCCTCCTTGGTTTTGGAGAATATTAGAATATCCTAAATAAAGACTACCATAAAAATTATTGAGGTAATATATAAAGAATCTATTAATAAAGTCCATGAAAATTTATAGATCAATAGTGAGTCCTAAAGGCATCACATTGAACTCAAAGTTCCCATACCTTGTATGAAAATAAGTCTTGGGGATATCATCCTTTTTCACCCTTACTTGGTAATATATAGACCACATATTTAGCTTAGAGAATTATTGTGCTCCATGAAGATGATCAAACAAATCATAAATTCATCAAAAAGTATACTATTTCATTATCATGATTTTTCCTTCTCATAATAATCAATGCAAATGAACATTAACCCATCCTTCTTCTTGATGAAGAGAACTTGTGCATTCCATGGTGAAGCACTTGAGTATATAAACCCTTTACCCCAATTCTCATGTAGTTTTCTCTTCATTTCTTCAAGTTCCATAAATAGTAATCCAATATAGAGTCTTGTGTTTTATAAATTCTCGAGGTATAATATCAATCAAAAATTTGAACTCTCGGCTTGTCGAAAGGCCCGGAAATTCTTCATGAAACTCATTAGCAAATTAACTCACAATCGGCATGTCCTCAAAGATGTTCCTTTACTTACACACAATTATTTGAGATAGATATGATTTATTATAAAGTAGTAATATCCATTCTTGAGATTATGGTGCAAAAAAATATTCATCCTCCTCCTTTCATGTGTATAGAATCAGGGTTCAATTCTCCATTTGGAGAGTGATTTCCCTCTCATGAAAATTTATATAGGATCTAGATAGATAAATCTAATAGATGACCAGAATTGCATCAAATTGTGATGGTGGAGGAGTTATATACATGGGATTCAATAATTTTCCCATTTTCCATCTTCATCGGCATCTCTACTTCTATGATTTTTGGTGGAGATTGAATAGTTCTTCTAAGCTTTCGTCATATATAGGAATGCGTCGAACAGTGTATTGTAACACTACCGTTCAATTTTTTATTTTAGTTTTACTTGTTTAATTTATCTAAAAAATACATAGGGAATAAATTTCTTTTTAAACTATTGACCACATAAATGGTAATCTAATTACAATAAAGGGATAACTTATAAATTTCATTCATCTCCTTAACTTATGAATTTATTGCCTTCAATCTATGTTATCCATGATCTACTTCCTAACATATATTATTACGGGATTTTTTTGTTTGTTCCCTAAATATTGGTTTTTAATGGGTTTATGAATTTACCAAAGCATATCCTCTAGGTGTGTCAAACCAGGTGTGCTGTAAGGCTCATTATTGTGTACCAGGTTACCCAGAGTCAAGCCTGAAACACTTTGTCAGAGTTGTTGCTCCTAGGTACAATTGTTCCAGAACAATATCCACTTATAGTATCTGGACATGGATGTATTTTCTTGATAATATACTTACTATATAATCAACATAATTTTGGTATGTTCTCTTATATTTATTCTTATCCTTAAGGGTTTTCTAATCCTAATCCCAAAAATAACTAAACAAATCTTCTGATACCAACTATAACAACCCAGATCTTTATTCACCAACTAAACATGATTTATTACATAAATGTTCACTTAATAGAACTAATAAGATCAATGATTATAATGTTTTGGTGGTTTAAAAACATTATATAACAACTTAAAACATTAAATACAATATCTTTATTGAAAACATCTTTAACATAACCAAAACATTCCTTCGTACTTAACACTGCATGGGATAACCAGAGGATATACATAAGAAAGGGGTGACATATAAATCCCAGTAATGGAATAAACATGGAATAACTTGAGGATAATAATACATTTTTGACAATTCATATCAATGTGTTATAAAAAAACATGAATAATTTGGAATGATATAGCTTGATAATCATTACATAGGAAATGTGGAAACAACTAATAACATTGCGTCATAATCATAAGTCAAATCTAATCGCCAAGAATTCATGGTTGAAAAAATAACCCTGAAGTAATTAGATAAACCATTATCCCAAAATTATTTATCATGATACTAAACATTAACCAATGCAATGAAGCACTATCATGGCACACCCTTTATAAACATTTCAATATCATGCTTAAGTGTTCCACATAGATCATATAACATGGATTCATTCAACGTCATAATTTTTTTCCATGGTCTATAATTGTGTAATATATATATTTATGTCCAAAATAAATATTATTATGTGTATAAAGGTGAATATCCTTGATAGAAAATTGGGTATGGTATTCACTACACAATTATTTAGGCATTGTAAAATCTGGTGTGATTTCGATAGCATAACGTCATCATATAGAAATTTATAAAATTGGTTGATGAGAGAAAAATGGGTTTCTCCTAATTTAGACATGAAATGGAAAGTAATAATTACATGGAATTACATGACCCAACAGAAGGAATTATAAATATAATACATGACATAATAAATAATATTCCAAAAAGAGGAGCAAGAAAAACAACTCTTACAAAATATCAGCATGGTAACAGGTGTACATAAGGGTTTGTAAGAGGCATAAATGAGAGTTAAAGGGGGAAAAAAATTTAATAAACAAATGTAAAGTAAGGGGGATATGTAATAATGTATCCCAACATAAGAAAATGGAAATTAAAAGGGCGTATCATAAATGAAGTGCTTGATAAAAAGAGGAGAGAAAGAATCCCTTATGGAATTTTGGCATAGTAACGACTAAGGTAAGGGTCCAAATGAGGGAGAATAAATTATCCCCAATACAAATAAAATCAATTTAACAGTAATTTAAAGATTATAAAGAAATTTAAGTACTCTAAATTTAAATTAGAAGAACTAATATCAAAGAAGGTGCTTGAATTCGAAGGTGATGAGAGAAATACCTTATGAAATTTTAGTATAGTAACAACATAGGTAATGGTTAAAATAAAAGAGGATAAATGATCTATCATTCATATAATATAAATTTTTTAGTATAGTAATGATTTTAAATAATGAAAATATAACCAATTGAAATAAAAAATACTAATTTCAAACAAGGTTCTTGAATTGAATGGAGGAGAGGAAGGCAAGGTTCCCTTACATAGATGCATGACTCCAAAGGCATAAAAGAGGATTTTTAGGAGATTTCGGTGCATTTGTAGGAATATAGATTGTGTAGGGAAGAGTTTGGATGAGATTAAAAGAGTTTTAGTGAAGAGAAATGGGAGATTTTGTTGGTTTATATAGGAATATAGGAGAATTTATTTATTATTTTGGTTTTGGAAACTGAACAATAAAATATTCAATACCAAAATACAAAAAATGGTTTTACCCATGGTTTATTAAATTAGGGAGAAGTATAAATTATTTTATGTGTCCAGGGGATAAATATAATAAAATATTTCCCTTTCTTATGTAGAGTTGAGACAGACTTTCAAAAAAATGATTTTAAAATCTTAAAATATATTTGAAGTCTTTCAGGTTTCACTATAGCTTTATAAAACAAATAAAATAAATTTAAAATTAAATTATTTTAAATTAAAAACATTTATTTGTCTATTTAATACTTTTATTTCATTTATTATGTCACTATTTGGATATTATGTTTTCATAAAACGCACCGTATATTTATACGGTTTTTAATTTTCACCCAAAAATTCAACTGTCTCAGAAAATTAGGAAAAAATTAATATTGTATAATTTTGATGTTTTAATTCCAAAAATAAAATTAGTTTTACCAAAATAGTTTTCTAAATATGCGAATTTTCACTTTTAAAATTAAAACTGACTTTTATTGAAAATGACATGTTTTTTACACTAATAGTTTTTAAACCCTAAAAAAATTACATTTGACTTCATAAAAATTATATGATCATTTAAATTTAAAAAATTAATTTAATAATAATATTTTAAAATATTATTCATTTAAAAAATCCAATCAATTATCAAAATAAATCACTTGATTGAATTTAAATATTAACCTAAAATACTATTTGTGCTTTAAAAATTATTTACAGAGTAAACATTATTGTAAGAAAACATATTCATAATTTTATAATAGAATAATTTAAATATTAAAACTTCTAGGGTCTTGATAAATATCCTTTTATTAAACCATCATATGCTCTAAGATTAGGGTGTATGATGATGGGGCTTTCATGGGGCCTTTCGGTGAACATGGATTCGGTTGTGATCTCGATGAACTAAAACTTCTCCCGTAAACATTTTCACTCATACTTTAGTTGTTGGATCTCTGCATGGGATTTTTGTACGGAAAATAATATAAATTTTATCTTCCAAAAAAGATCTGATAAATGGGATTTATAGGTTATGATCCTACGAGTTGAGTCCATCACTTCCTTTGTCTGTGCTAAAAGGATTTGTTAAAACTGTATATTTATTCTGGTCATGTGGTCATTGTTCAACAACTATATTATCAATAATAGAGTTATGAAACAATAATTTAAAATCCAATTAGATATAATAAAATAAGTTTATGGGTTTTTATAACCATAATGCATTTAATTAAATAAAAATAAATGTAATTTTATTCATAAATGTTCAGGTAATTATAATATGTATGAATAAAAATATGTTATACTGAGATTGATTATTTATTGACCAAAGAAGCCAAGAAATGATATTACTGTGTATCATTACTAATTAATTGATTATTTTAAACTTCTATGGGAGACATGGATTAATTTTTTAAATTCATACAAGAAATATTGTTTTCTTTTGTGTGCTATGATTATGTTCAATACAAACGAATTTCCTGTGTATGGAAACGTTTCTGGATACAGTGCTAAGGGACATAAATCATGTCTAATTTTTGAAGAAGAGACCTCAAATTATCAATTGAGGAATGGAAGAAAGACAACGTATAAGGAACATCAAACAATTTTGTGAATTAATCATCCTTATCATTGATTCAGGAAATAATTGAATGGTTTATAAGAATATTATCTTCCCCCACAACCATTTTTCAGTATAAGAATACTACGAAAACGTAAAAAATATTTATTCATCATTTGGTAAGAAAATATGTTCTGGTTTTCATAAAAATACCAGGAAGAAATAGTTTATCTTTTTCTAACTACCTTATTAACAATTTTTAGAGATAAAACATAACATCGATGTGATGCATATTGAGAAAAACATATGTGACTGTTTGATTGGAAATTTTTTAGACATAAAAACAAAGGAAAAATATGGTTTTAATTCTATATTGGAATTTATATTAAATGGAATATTTTTTTTATTTATCTCCCATTATGAAATGAAACAGAACATATTTACCTCAGACTTACCGCAGATTAAAAAAGATTGATAAGATGAATATTTTTTGTGAATTTAGGGTATTAATGTACCAAGTGGATATTCTTAAAATTTTAAGAATATTGGGTCATTTAAAGATTTTATATTAATTGTTATGAAATCTCTTGACTATCAAGTCTTGATTTAAAAAATTCTACCAGTCAAACCATGTGGTATATTGACAACAACTGTTAGAAAGACTATTATTAGGTTCTGTAGTTTTTTCATATCCATTTGTAGCAAATTAGTTGATCCAAATTTATTAGATGTGTTGAAGAATGAAGTTTCTCTTATAATTTTCAACAAGAAATGTATTTCCTACCTTCATTCGTTTATATAATGGTTTATCGTGTGATTCATTTAGTGTGTGAGATAAGAATATGTGGGCCTATTTATTTACGGTGGATGTATCATTTTTAAAGATATATAAATTTTTTGAATGGATATTCTAAAAATCCTTATCAAACATTGGACTCTATTATTCAAAAATATGTGTTGGAAGAGGTGGTTGAGTTATGTAATGATTATTTCTATGAAATAGAGCACATTGGTCTCCCTAATCTTTACATATGACTGTTGATATTGAAGGTAGATGAATTTGAGGCTTAGAGGTAAACTTCATTTCACATGATGAAGTGATGCAGGAACATTTATACATATTGACCAAATCAGATGAGGTTTAATCATATATATCATCACATATTGTGTAATTAATGGTATGATATCTGAAAAGAAATGAAAGGTACTTGATGATTGGGAATAAAAAGACAATTGATTCATGATTTAAAGATAAAGTCGTCACAAATATAGTTGCATCAAAAAATTGAAATTGTTGGCAGGGGGACCATCTATTAATGTGATCACATGGTTTAGTTTTCATATGAATGGGTAAACATTTTACACAAAGAAATAGAATGATAAGAGTAATGTTCAAAATAGTGGTGTAATGTTCATTGTTGAAGCTCTTCATTTTTCAATTGAAAAATATAAAAACCCAATTTCTACATCAATGTTATATTTTGTAGTTCTTGAAGACATATGGTAAATTTATTGTGTTGAATTTTGAGTCATTGTACTTATGTTTAATTGGGTTTCAATTAATAGTGGTGTAAACACGATGAATATGGGTTTAAACATATTGATTTGAAAATATTTAGTTGTAATGAGGAACCATTTATCATGGAGACACCTACAACGATAATATTTTATGTCATCGATCCATTGAATGATTAGTGGTCCATCATTCTGAAAGGGAATAGAATCTATTTGGGTGATGAGGATGATGATGATGTTATTGATTTATATGAGGCTTCTTCATCTATTACGTGATTTATGGATAACAGTGTCTACAACATAGGGACAATGCAAGTTGTACGAAATGATCTGCCTGAAGGGATATGTGAAAAAACTAAATTACTCTCTTAAATAATCATATAAATATTTACATTATATTTTTTTTTGAAATTTACATGTTTAAAAACAATATTTTTTAATAATTATTTGATGTTCTATTATATATATTTTATTATTTATATGATTTTTTGTGTTAAATTTTATGTTACATTGTTGTGGTTAAACATTATTTTCATTGAAATACGCAACACACATTATTATATTTTGTTTAAATTTATACATATAAAAACACTATTTAAAACTTTTATGTTTAAATTTATAAATTTTTCTATAAATTTAGAAGTAATTTTCATATTTAATAGTCCACCTTGCATATTTTTTGGTTAAGAAACATAATATCATTCTTTTTCTAAAACTTACACATGTTCGCCACTTTTTTTTCACATAATTTTTTGTTATTTTCTAATTTTTCTGTAGTCTAATAATTAATATTTAGGTACCCAAGAATTTCATTAAAATTTATTTTTTCAAAGAAAGATATAGATACATTGATAAGGGAACATGTTCCAAGGTCTATGTCATTTTCGAATTGTTAAAAATTCAGTAATATAATTATTTAATGAATGAAAAAGTTTAATTTATAATAAATAATTACATGAATAATTATGTGACTTTAGTGATGGAGTCCTGTTATTTTACTATACATAAATTGACTTCTTGAGTTGGTAAATGTTGAATTACACGTTTACCAAAATTGTAACCTTATCATGGAGACGAGTGATAACATTTTAGTTTTGATGATAATAATAATGTAACTGGCCCAAATGCAATGCATTATATCAGCTATATCTCTATGAAGAGGCATTATATGATTATAATTTTATATGATAATTGGAAATTTTTCAACAAAATGGATATATATCATATTTGGGTGGAAATAATATTAAAATATTTTAATTGATTTATTTTATCAATTTTTTTTAAATAATATATATTTTAAATGACTAATGTTAAATTTATTCAATCACATATGACATTCAATTTTGAGGAAATGAAAGTAATGTGGAAAATAATTCTTTCTCTAGTGGTGGTTTGATGGAGTGATTCCAAAACCAAATTGAACATATTTTTTTAGATAAAAACAAAATGAAAATCCTTTCATTATGTATGTGTTTTAGATGAAGATACGTGGAATAAATTGTTTTCCATTCGTGATGATGAATCATTTCTGGTTTGGTAATTATTTTATATTGTAAAATTTATTATATATTTACCTAATTACATAGTATTTTATTTTTATATAATAGTCCTCTAGGAAATCTCATCAATAGATCTGGTTGCCGAATTTATACCCTCAAACTTTATCATGTGAAGGGAATCATTTCTTAGAGAAAAAAATAATGGAAGAAAAGTTTGTAGAAATAAGGGAAAAGTCAACATGTTTTTCGAATGAGGTGCATTTAAATCCTCCATCTTCCTCAACAGCCATGAAATATGGAAAAGATAAAGAATAGGAAAAAATTAAAAGAATCTTAAAGGGAATGAAAACCAATTAGCCTAAATAATTATAAGTAATTAATTTGTATTTTCCAAGATTTTTTGTATTTTATAAATTAACAACTCTAATATACCATTTCCATTTTTCATTTTCAGATGATCTTCAGGAGAAATAATCACAAATCATGTTTATCTTTGATGGTAGGATGGATATCCTAGCCACTATTCTAGGAAGTCCAGAACATTCTGACTATATAAGAGGATATGAGACCGGTGTTAGTATTTGGAATGTTTTTCATCGTCATAGTAATAAATGAGGAGAACCAAAAACTGAATACTTAAACGATGAGATGAATTATTTGAAATAGTCCATGGGAGATAAAATTTAATCAGTTTTACAGGTAATGTTATAATAATTGGCAATGTAGTCACAATATTCATAACCTTCCTAGCCTTTCTAATCAGCTACGCAGCCTATACAACCTGCCCATCCAGACCAGCCTGCCAAACTAGCCTACTCAGATCCTCTACATCCTCACTTAGACTCCACCTTATACTATGAGATTTATTCTAGATATCCTCATGTATTTATTGTATCATACAATGACATACATATTTTTGGGTATTTTATACATCATCATCCTATGTATATGGGTCAATTTAGGGTCTCAGTACATGATATTATTGATCCTAATGCTATACTGCCATTTCTTAAAGGGGATATTACTAGATTTATGGTTTTTATGAGTCAATTTTTACTTTTTTCATCTATCCTATTTAATTATCTTTCATACGAGGGATGCATTTTTTTAATATTAATTTCATATGATTTAAAATTACTTATAATTTTTTATAACATTTAATTTATATAGGAGTATCTAAAATGAAAATAATTAGAAAAAGGAAACAAAGGGTTTAGGAGCAAAAAAATTTAGATAATTATGATATATTTTATGAGATATGAAGATTATATCAAGATTCTTATTCCTTAGATAATTTGTATTAGTTTCAAATGAATTATGATATATATGGTAGATACCATCAATTAAAAATACGGAGAAAATATATCACGGATCTCGTTGATTTGGAAGAGCTCAATGCACCTTTGTTTTAGTTGTTTTCCATGTAAGTAATTAATTGTTTCAGTTTTTATTTATTTAACTAAAGATGGTTTTAATTGACTTACTATATTTCTTATTTAATTATGTATTGGCATATTCTTATTATTCAAAATGCTACCACTAGAATTTATGGTTTTATAGATCCATAATTCATTTCAATGGCTATAAAATATTTGAAGACTACTGATTGATTTACATATATATGAGAGAGATTATCGAAGACACAGATTGGGTGTTGATTTTTTTAATTTCATGATGGGTAAGAACTCTAAGATAATAATTAACTAATATGCATTATAATTTCATTAACTATGATGTTTTTTTTTTATTTTATGGGGCATTGGATGTTTGGTGTATTCTACCCTCGTGAATGAAAATTATATTGGTTTTTCTCTTTTTTAGGTGGTGTTATTAATCAATTTATCACCATGTTAGAAAAGTAAGTTTTATTATTTTTTATAAGTTAAATATATTTAGTTATTATTTTTTATACATTTTTTATTAGTTTATATACATGAAAATGTAGGTCATGGAAAAAATTTAACAAAGATCACTTGTTGATAAAGAACCCAAATGTAAACCAATATGTGTATGTAAGAGTAAATATTTATTATGTTAAATATTATGCTGATTATATATATATATATTGGTTTTTTATTATAAAGTTAATGTTTTATAACCATAGTGTCACCTTCAACAAGGAAATGTGGAAAATGGTTGTTATGTTCTTAGTTTCATGTATGAGATAATCACAACTGGGTTGATTAAATAATTTGACAAGGTTAGTTATATTAATTATTTTTTATTTTATGTCATAGTATTTTGTATTATAATATTATAAAATTTAATGTTATTGTATACATTTAATTATGTTGATTCATATATGAATAATGAAATTACCAATCTTTTATCTTTGTTTCTAAACTATTTGTTAAGTATGATTGAGATTTAAATTATCGAGTATGTATCTTTAAATTTTTATGATTAATCTTAAATTTTACTTATAAAAAGTGTTCAAAAAATAATTATTTTTTTATAATATTTTTTTGAACACAATGATTTTTTTTGATTATGTTATTAAATAATGTTTGTTGTTATATATTTTTATTCTTTGATACATGTCTTTGATTGAAGTATATTGTGTTTTATATTGAATGAATTTTGATTCTTTTGGGGGAGTATTATTTCCATTTTTTAAAAAATTTCTTTCAACGTCGGTTTTATTAAAAACTAACACACACCAATATTGAAAAAGATTCTAATTGATATTCAGAGTTGGTTATTTCATAAACCAAATATTAAGATCAATTTATGTGTTAGTTTATAATATAAATTGACACCAAAGTTCTATTTTCATCATTAGTTTCTAATAGAAACTGATGTCGAAAATATGACTGATCTAATTTTCTGTATCAGTTTTAAACAAAAACCATCTTTAAAACACAAAAATATGGGACATTTGACATCAATTTTAAATAAACTGACACCCAAATCCCTCATTTATTATGTATCCTTTATAAACATCAGTTAAAAAATGATGTTAAAATTGAAAAAATTGATGTGAAAACTTGTTTTTTTAACTAGGGGTCTCACGTATTTCAATATTCACTTATGGATAAAGGGGTTGGATCATCGATAGTTATAGGCACTATTCATGTAGCTTCCACACTTTCTAGTTCCTTTTTTGGTACCAACACCTCTTGTTATTTTATTTTTTCACAACTTGTAAATGGTTTGAGTCTGAAAGTGGTGTTCTTGAGTGGGGTAATGACGACATATACAACGTTGGGAATACAGTACAATGACATCTTTTTGTGCAAGGGATGTTATCTCGAGGTTGGGGAGTACCATTTTTTGTTGTGATCTTGACATACTTAACATGGTGGGATTTGACCTAATTATGGGTATCGAATGGTATATTTGACTAGTTGAGGGGATCTTTTTTATTCCTTATGATTGAATTGAGATTCGGGTATCATCAATTGAGGGTTTAACCTTCCGATATACCATGTACTTGTTTAAGATGTTGGTGCAGACATTATTAGTTTTTTTGATCTCATTTGGGCTGATGAACACACCAATATTGTTTCTGTCCTTGATGAAGAAATCTTTTATCTATACCAGGATCCGTTTTTGGTTGTGTTTTTGGATGAAATCTTGGTGTACTCCAATACTCATGACGATCATGCCTAATATCTTGACATCATTCTGAGTAAACTAAGAGAGAATTGGTCATATTCCAAGCTATCTAACTGCCTATTTTTTATTGATCAGGTAAACTTCTGAGGCCACATAATCTTAGAGGATGGTGTGTCATTGGACCAAGATATTTTTCAATTATTTGTTTCTTGGTCGTTTCCCAATAATTCTTTTGATATCTATAGTATTTGGGATTGGCAGGCTATTATCAGCCGTTCATACAAGACTTTTTCCATTTGTAAGAACCTATTTCTGTCTTAACCAATACATGAATAAATATTGAATGGATGGAATCATGTGAGAATGCATTCAATATGTTGAACAATCACTGTACATCAACACGAATCTTAATCCTACCTAATCCATGTGAGGATTATACAGTGTTCAGTGACATGTCTGGGATTAGGATTTGAGTAGTTTTGATGGAAGAAGATTGTATTGGGGAGTATGGGTCTTGGGAGTTGAGTCCATATGAACATAACTAACATATACATGAACTTGAGTTAATAAAAGCTTTGTATTCCTTTTAGTGTTTTAGTATTACCTTTTTGGTGAAAATTTTACTATTTACACTGATCATAAGAGTTTAAATTATCTCTTATCGCAGTGAGATTTGAATCTCTAGCTATAGAGATGTCCTGAGTATATTCATTCATTTGACTTTAATCTAGCATATACACCCAGTAAGGTAAATAGTTTTGTTGACACTTTAAGAAAGAAAAATAATTCTCATGAAATTTTTGAGTCTAGTTCTAAGTGGAATATGATGACACTACGGGTAGAGATAAAAGTTTTATTTTTGGATAGCTAGGAGGAGATGAATCTCATATTAGTTTTGGTCGAGTATACACTTTTGAGCTAGATGAAGGATTAATGATATGATGATTCATATTTTTTGGACTCTATTGAAATCCTTGAAGGTGGCGAGTCACCTTCTAATTGGATAATAGAAGAAGACGAGATCATCTATGTCTAGGGACACATTGTTGTGTCTATGAGTATGCGGGAGGACCTGCTTTATGAATTTAATGCCTAAAAGCGGGCGGTTCATCTAGGTGTGACCAAAATGTACCATTAACTCTAACAAAAATTTTGGTACATGAGCATGAAAAGGTAAATAGTATGGTTTGTGACACGATGCTAAACCTATAAACAGGTGAATTCCAACCATCAAGGACCTAGTGGTTTACTAAATATGTTTCTCATTATGTAATGGAATTTGGATGATGTTACCATGGATTTTATGGTGGTTCTCTATAGGATTCTTCAAAATAATGATGCAAGTTGGGTGATTGTGGATGGAAAGATGAAAGTAGAACATTTATTTTCAATATGGTGACTTTTTTAGTGGAATATTTGGGAGATATGTATGTTTGTGAGATATTCTGTCTACACGGGTTCCATAGAGCATAGTTTTAGACTATGACTGGTGTTTTAATTCTCACTTATAGAAGGTATTATAGAAGAAACCTAATACATAGGTTTTATTGAGTTTAAAATTCCACCCATAGATAGATGAGAAATTACAGCTCACGATACAAGTGCTTGTGATATGCATTGGGCGTGTATCCTAGACTTTGGTGGGTCTTTGGAGAAGAACATAGACCTTGTGTAGTTTTCATATAAGAGTAGTTAATATGAATCTATTCATATAAATCCATACTATGATCTCTATAGTAGGCCATTCAGATCGCCTCTATGCTGGATGGAGGCAAATTAGTCGGAGTTGTTGGGACAATGTCATATATAGGAGACTTCGTAACAAGTTTAGTTTATTCGAAAGAATATAGCCATGAATTAGAGTACAAAAAATTAAAATACTAATAGATATAAATGAACCATAGATTTTATAGGGGGTTATTGTTTATTTCTTCATGTGTCTCCCATATTGGGTTATCACAGGATATGAAGACAGGGCAGGTTAGCACCGAGGTTTGATGGACTGTTTGAGGTTGTTAAGAGAATCGGGTGGGTGGTGTATCTGATTTCTCTTCCACAGAGGTATAGTTCTATGAATGATATTTTTCATGTGTCACATCTTTAGCAATATCACCCCAACCCTTCTCATGTGATCAATGTGTGTGATGATGTGCATGAGATAAATGCGTCCTTTTAGAAGCATCTAATATGTGCGTTGGATCAGAGTGAGAAATTATTTCGGGGAAAGACCATGATGATAGTTCATATATTGGGGCAACATGGTCATGTTTATAAGAAAAAACGGGATAGATCATTAGATATACAGGCTCAATGGATTTATCTTTTTACCTCATAATCTTAGAGATGCTTGGGAGTAAAACTCAAGGATGAGCTGTTATAGGGTGGGGAGATTGTAAGATATCAATATTTTATGGAGATGTATATTGTACATTTACACGTATAATTTTGTCCTTTTTGAGTATATTATCTTTGTTTTTGACATTGGATATTTTCATTTTGAAAATAGATAATTTCAGAAGAAACTAGGGTAGTGAATGGTTGGCAAACAATTTTCACAAACCGTGCACCCAGCCCAACAAACAATATGAACCCATGTAGAGGTGATTCACACGGTAGGCTCATGGTTTGTCGAACCATGTGACCTTTTAAGAGTAACCATATTACACCCCTAAGTTATGAGCATGGTTAGGGTGCATTGTTAGGGGAAACTGTGCACCCCATATAGGAAATTGTGTGTATGGGATTTTAAACCTTGTAAAATCCACATTAAATTTACCAAACCCACCATATTAAATCCATAAACCCCCTTTCTTGACCCTAAAATGTTTTTATCATTTTTAGGTTCTTAAATGAATTATACATATTTAAAAACTATGTTCTTGGATAATCAAAGATCCATTAACGGATCTTCTCCTCTCCAAGTATGGGGTTTCTTACCGATTAGATCTTTTTCTCCCCCACTCTACTTTCCTGATAAAGGGTGATTGTTTTATCTGCTATTTGAAAGTATTTAGACATTGGTTTAATGTATCTTTATTATTTTGATATTGGATAGAGGTTTCATATCTAGATCTCTCTCTTTATCAGGTTCTTTATCGTTCTACTTAAATTTGGGATTTCTATTGGAGAGGGTCGTCAACAATATCAAGGTAGGTGGTTTATTATTAAAATCCAAAAGTATATTAATTATAGAATTTTATTTAGTTATAATAAATTTAATTTCTTAAATTGAATAAAATAATTTGGTAAATTAATTAATTAAGGGATTTTGTAATTGGATTAATTAATTGGTAGATTAATTAACTAAGGTATTGTGAATTTGGATTAATTAATTGGTGGATGAATTAATGAGGCATTGAGATTATGGAATTGGATTAATTAATTTGTGAATTAATTAATGGGATATTGTGATTTTGGAATTGGATTAAATAATAGGTGAATTAATTAACTAATGGGATATTTTTATTATGGAATTTATGGGATATTCAGATTGTGTAATTGGTAAATTAATTTGATTATGAATTAATTAACAAGGTGGAATATGAGATGATTAGCTTAACCTTAATGAATTAGTGTTTAAATGATTTAAATATTACAAAGCAGTTTGATATTGAATTGTTCATATTATTATATGTGGTTACATTATTGAACAATGTTGGTTGTGATAAATTGTTATGGTATCATTGGTTTCGAATTTTGGTAAAAGGATTAATGTTGATTAATATTTAATATTATAATGTATGTGATATTTTGATATATGTGATATATTTATGTGGGAAATGGATAGATGCTTCAAAATCCAACAGTGATAAATGACCATGGGACACAAAATTCTACTTCAAAAGGCCACTTGTGTGATATGTGATATACAAGATGTTGGAACGACAATGATTCTTAAAATAACCGTATGAGATAGTGAGTGTGGGACATAGACTAAGGCTCCCAACAACCATGTAATTGTAGAGGTGTGGGATAAGGATTGAGGTCCAAATACCCATAGGCTATTAGACATGACGTTATACGACCATGATTATGTAATTGGACTATAGTTATTATTAGTCGTGATAAATTGAAATGAAATTATAAATAATAAACATGATATTTTGAGAAGGTTCCGACTCCATCATGGGATGAAGTAGGAATTGAGGGTTCGGGTGTCCTAGGGAACCCAAGTGTTTATGTGGTTAATTAAAGAATGATGAAATGTGATAACAATTTACTTATTCATTGTAATTTATTATTTATAAAACCTTATACATTGTTATTGAATGGATATTATTTTAGATGCCATTGGTGGTGGCCTACTGAGTTTCTCTCAGACCCTACTTAGTCCTCCTGATCAATACCCATATAGACTTCAAGTTGGAGGACAGAGTAAGAGAAAAATCCCAATGTGAGATGGATGAGTTTGGATGGAGCATATATAAGGGAACCCAACCTGATTTTGGACCCACTTTTCAGTTTTCAATGACTGTTTTTTGTTTTTCATATTAACACTATACACATATTTTTTACGACATATCTATTATTTAGTTTTGGATATTTTACTCATTTTTTATGGATCATGTGATGTTGGTTAAGTTTTTATTTTGGTTATTCCATTAAGTTATTTTTATTTATTTTCATTATGGTGTTACTTTGAAAAGAGAGGGTATAGTATCACCATGATCGATATTAAACACTCACTTCTGGTCTACAGCCTCTGGCATACGAGGAGGCAAGTTTGAGGTCATGTGAATGATCGAATTGAGAAATTAGTTTATGAAACACGGGTTGGGATGTTACAAAATTATTAATTTTTAATATATTAATAATTTTCAAATAATAAAATGATTATATATAAACTTAACTAATTTATTATATTATGGACTATTATAGTAATCAATCATTTACCTGTATTGACATAATGGGAAATCACTAAAAATTGTATTACCTAAATAATTTTTACTTTTATATCATTCCAACTGAGATATAATACATACTTGTATGATCACCACATTTCCCCCAACTCATGAAGTTCCTAGTGGATCATACAAGTACAATTAGTTGGGGTGAATCTGTGTACACTTGTTTTATCCAATTTTTTTCATTCACCTAACTCCACTTTAATTTGAGACATTACACTTGTTAGAGTGAATATATATTCTCTATTTACAAACTCAATTATACCACATTCAAGAATGAAAGTAAATGAATCACAAAAGATAGTATTTTTACAAGGTTTTCCCCAGATACGGGTGACTATGTTCATGTTTTCTTAGGGTTGATTTGAGAAAAATATTTTATACTATGAATGAATCACCAATTATAAGTGGGTTGGTCTCGTATGACCCTGAAACCATGGTGGGTATGTATGAGCCTTTTCGTAAATTATACTAGAATCCCACTAGTGCTATTTGTGCTGACATACCTATAGTGTTTTTATATTGAAATACCACTAATTTTCTATATACCCTATCCTGCCAGTGTTTTACAAAACCAACAATAACATAATGATAAGGATCACAAGAACCCCAATCATCCAATGCTACACAAAACTGATATTACTCTTCGAGATAGTGATAATAAATTGATTCTCAAAATTCTCACTTCAACTGAAACTCTTCATATTCCACTAAATGTATTCAACAAAACTATATAAAAGTCAGTTTAGTACAATCATCTAAATAAGTGAAATATATTACTTCCACTACAACTCACTAAAATATAAAAAATAACCACTAGATATTACTCAATGAACTACAAGTTGTATTATTCTTTTCTTCACTAATAAAATATCACTTTATCTCAACTCAAATATTACACACATAAAAAACGTATATTCTTCATGAATATAGTTCATATCATCACATGAAAATATTTAATGCATGTAATTATTTACATTATTTATTTATATTTTCTTTTTTATAAAAACAAATATACAACACTACCTATAATTTTGATCTTATATAGGAAATTACACAATTCTACTCACTTTTCTTTGCACGTGCTATGTCATTTAATATTAAAAATGATTTTTAAAGCACTTACACTATGTTACTTTATTCTTACTACATGTGTAAATTTCAAACCACCTCGTATAGTTATGTACACATGGGTCTATATAAATTCATTGTATTTTTTTTCCTAGTAAATGATACACCTTTTTAAAACATATTTAATTTGTTTATTCATTAAGTTACTTATTACATATATAAAGGATTGCATGCATGATTTAGCTTCTTCTTTTAAAATAACAGTGTAGGATAAAAATTGTCAACTACTCGATTACTGAGATCATTCACATATGAAATGAATAATACATGTACTTATCACTACCTTCGTGTGTGAAAACAATTATTTGGGAATGAGTTATACATATAATGCCTTCGCACAAGAATTCTGGGGTTCTTTAGTGTTTTTCATGAATCATTGTAATATTTCATATTGCTGATGTTTTGATCCCTTCTCATAAGTAGGAAAAGATACATGTTCTTTGTTTTTCATGCAAACCAGAAGATATGCATGAAATGATAGAATGCTTCCCAAATGGGTATATGTAACCAAGTTCTTTATGAAAAAACAGATGTGCAAAGAAAATATTATATGCTTGTGTGATCTCCTAAAACATTACATAGAACATGATCTGTGTAGAACCTATATTCCACGAATCAGTGTGATTCATGGTGGTGTAACTTTTTCGAGAAGTGAATTCATCTCACTCTCAACCACAAAACATGGATGTAAGCATCAATATTTATAGTCAATAATGCTTCTAACTATCTTGTATGCACTTTCTCACTTATGTGATTCTAAGTATCACCTTCATTGTTTGTCAATATTTTCGAACTAAATATATTTATCTAATTTGAGGTTTCTCAAATGATAAAATAAAGTTTCATCGCATTTTGATCATATTTGTATTTTTAGAATTATAAAATGGTGATAAAAATCTTAGACTCATGCTTCTGTTGATGTCTCCAAGGAGATGTCCTTTGACGTACAAAATAATCAGTCATGTGATGTGGTTTAAGACAACCCCACATAGTTTATTGTATGGAAAGGAATTATAATCGAGTAGATCGTACAGTTAAGGAACTCGTCTAAGGAGATCGAAAAACCGAGAAAAATAAAGTGAGTGGTTGGATGGTTTCAGTTCATTTGGAGCTATACTATATCCACCCCACATCAAAACACCAGGAATTTCTTACCTCATTTAGAATACACAAGACAGATTCCCCAATTCAGAATTAGTTACCAAATTCATAAGACTCACTAGTACCACCCCATTCTAGAACCTTCCTCCACCACTGTTCAACCCCGCATAATGTTTCTATTCCCACTCATGAGCCTCTCATATATGTGAGAACCTTGCACTATCTCTCCATCAACAATGGATTTCCCGTGTTGTTTGGCTTAGGGTCTCGATCTTGTTTCCAATAGTGGTGCTACTCCCTTAGTCTGGCTGTCATGGTGGGACTTAATTTTTTGATAGAATTATAAAAAATATTCTCATTTATGACATAAGAATCAAATCCTAATATAAAACTTCTCAAAATAGTTATCATTCAGAATAAATATTTTTCATGATCATAATTGTTTCTCTTTATTTTAACACCTCAACTTATCAACCATTTTATAATCATATAAAACATAAAAATATATCCCCATTTTTTTAAATTTTCTTAATTTAATAATTGATAATTAGTATCATATGGTATTTTACAAATTTGGTAAACAATGTGTATTTTCCTTATGAAATTAGCACATGTTTTGTTCATTAAGAATAACTCTACAATAATAAAATTTTATGTTCCTCCATTAGATGAGACTTCATTAAATTATAAAAACCTTCACAACCTATGAATAATTCTCCAAAAAAATTCATTGGTAGTAGCTCCGTACATAAATCACAATAACATTGATTTTTCATTAAACAATAATATCAAAAACAATTACAACAGACTTATTTTTTTATTCAGCTTGGGTTATTCAGTTCCCCCAACCACTCAATCTGGGAATTATTTTCATATCATAAATTATATCAAATAGTACATATAAAAATATTTGTTAATTGGATCTTAAAAATTTATATGTATATATATTTATATAATATAATTAATATTACTTACCCATTTCTTGGCATAGGAATATTTCTTTATTTTTCCTCAAACTTTCCTCTAATTTATCGCTTGAACAGGAACAATATTTCTGTGATTAGAAGGTATGCCCATAAAATTATTGAATTCATTGTTATTATTTTTAATTATCAAAATTAAATCATTATATTTCACCATAATTTTAACATTTCTTATTCAATACCGCTCTTATATTTTCATGATCTCTCTGTTTGTTAGAGTATTATAATGATCATGGAAAAATAAATTTTTTAAATAATAATAATATATATAAATTTATAAATTATTACTTTTTGAAATTTTTAAAAACATACTAGAAGATTGGGAATCTGATGTCCCATATACTTTTGTGTTTGGAGTAAGTATAGTGTAACTATCATGTACCATGGGTTGTGGGATATCAATAACTAGATTACTCTATAAATTAATTAAAGGATATGAAAATGATGAAAGGATAAATATTATAGGAAATATTTCAAAAAAATATGGTGGTGGGATGTACGAATCATAGATTCCTTATATATTAGATTGTGGGAATTGTAATACATTCAGATTTTAGGAAATATGTTTTCAAACAATTTTTTTTTGATATTTTATGTCACACAAAAAATATATTTTAAATATTTAAATAAAAAAATAAATTTTGGTAAATGATTTAATGAAATTTATATATTATAAATTCAATAAATATTTTAACATTCATCTTATGTGTTTTTTAGAAATGAGAAATGAATAAATCAAATTTTAAACATTAAAAATGTATTTTTCTAAATAATAGTTTTTTTACCTTTTGTAAAGTTATTTTAAAACTAATTTATGACACATTTATAAAATTTATTTAAACAAATAATTTTAATTTTTAAAATAATCTTGTAAAAATTATCTTAGGATGATTTTTTAGAATTTTTAGAGAAGAAATTGTTTTCTATTAACAAAGAATAAAATTGGACTTTATTAAGAATTTTCATTCCTTTTAATGAATTTAAAAACATCCAAATTGTTTTATAATATATGTATAACAAAATTATATTTATTTTACATGTGTTTTTAATGTGTAAAAAGTAATTTGAGACTTACGTTAAAGTATTTCCATCTCACTTTTATTTTTTAGTGATTCACATGTAATATTTACCATGTGTTTCTTTTATTTGGTGTACATAAAACCCATGAATTTATTTTATGATGATTATGCTTAAATTTATAGAGATTCACATATCTATTTTATGATCTCTCTCTCACTGGGTTTCAGGTTCAAAAGATACCTGAGAGATAAGGGATTTGTTGTTTCAAATTACCTTATTTTGGACATAAGTTATCTTGTACACCTATATTATTATATGTGGTGTATATATTGACAGTATTAAATGTTATATCAAGAACATAATAATTTTTTTAATATTTTATGGTTCATTTATTTTTATTCTTACATGGGGATTAAGATTCAAAGTTACAAAAATGGTAAGGGTTACATGTTACAATACCATCATTTATTAGGACTGTTTATAATTATGATTCCAATGAGGAAATATTATGATGTATCTCACAAGAAACTCATATATTTTATTCTCCTTTGGTTACTTCATTAGAATAATTGTTTTAACTTCATTTCTCTCTCTTTATGTTCTCAATATTTCAAAATAATGTTTTTAATAAAAACAATCTTTATTTCTCTCAATGTCTGAAAACCCTTTTTTTATAAAATGCTATTTTTTAAAAATGTTTTAAAAAATGTTCTAAAAATTATTTAAATGATATATTAAATACATTTTAAACCATTTTTTACAATTTACAAAATAAAATTAAAGGAATATTCATATCATTTTCTAAACAATACTTATTTTTATTTTACTGAAATTCTGAAATTATTTTTTGTTTTAATATGTCTGGAATGAATGATATTTTCCTCCATAATAACCAAATCATTTTTGAAGGATTACATTTTATGTTTCAAAATTTATTTTCAAATAAAATCATTTACAAAATATTTTATGATTTTTTATTTTCAAAAATTCATTTTTAAAATTGAGAGTATAATTTCCTCAAGATATGTTTTGAATGGTTTTTAAATATTCCTTAATAATTTTACAAGGTTATTTTTAAAGAAAATGATTTTTAAATTATTTTATGTTTTCAAAAATTGATTTTTATTTTAAAATTGTTAAGGATATATTCCACAAGAAATATTCCAAATGATCCTTCAAAATCATTTTATATATTAGAAGACATAATTTGATATTACTTTTGATTTAATATTGATTATAATGAATGATATCATACTTTTTTTATATGGTTAATATTAATTTTGATTAAATTTTTCTTAAACCCATTTATTTTCCATGTTTTATGAAATGTTGAATTGATGAAATATGTGGGAAACCCATTTTATTTATAGGTGTTATGATGTGATGATATTATTAATGTTTTATGATATTGTGGAACATAAAACTATGGTTTTATTTATGATATGGCTGATACATATATCTGTAACATCCCAAGTAAGTAATGAATAATAGATATTTTTATCTATGTCTATTAATGATTAAGATAGTGTTTTAGAAGCTTAAAATGAAAATAAATCCAATCTTAAGCATGAAATACACTAATATTCTTAAAAGATTGTTTTACTGCCTTATGATGGAAAACCCTTTTTAAATCTATATTTTGAAAATTTTATAAACTATGTTTATCAAAATAAACTTATTCTTTATGATTGGGACATCAAAATATACTTTGTGTGAATTTTTGGTATTTTTCTGGCAATGTTCATTTTTAAATGAATAGTGAAAAATACTGCATTTTAATTCAAAACTACTTTTTAATCTAATTTATTTATATGATTAGATTATCTTTTGAATTGGTCTTAATGTGTAATATGAATATATTTTTACCATTTAATCCAATGGTGGTCATTGGAATCAATTTCACTTTGAAATTAGACTTAAACTGGTGTCAATCTTTTGATACTTATTGTTTTATAAAAACACGCTATTTGCTATGACAGCGGGAATTAATTATTAAATTAATTAATGTGACTTATATGTTTTTAATTTTGTAAAATAGACTTCATTTTTGAATTTGTAATATCAAATATAGCTTAGGGTGAATTTTTGGTAATTTTCTGAAAAACTTCAATTTTTGATGAATAGCGAAACCACTAAGTAGTACTTATAAAAACTGATTTTCCGTTAAAATGAAATTTTGCCATCATTGTGTTTTGAATTTCAAAAATCCGACATACATGGTTTTCATTAAGAAGTAAAATGTGGTTCAATGAGATTAAAATAATTTTTTGGTGAATAGTAACTTATTAAGTTTTTAATCGCGATTAGTGGTAATTAGGGTAGTTTAAGGAATAAATAATGCTTTAATAATAAGAAATGACCTAGACACATGTCCCAAACTTATTGGTTGTGTCATGGCCGACCAATACAAGCCATGGGTCAACTTGGGGACCCCATGGAGACACTTTGGTTGGGAAATTACATAAATAACTTTTTATTAAATGTTAAAGTAAAAATGACACAAACATAATATGTTTTACGAAAACAATTTTTACATGGGGTTATAAAGATCATATTTTTGATTATAAATAGTAATTGGAAAGCTAAAACGATTTCCTACATCATAGTATTTTTTTTATAATTTTTAGACTTTAAATAAATTAAATTATTTATGACATCAAGATGATGCAGCGATGACCTCATTATTTAACGATTTAAATAAAATGGAAAGATAATGAAAAATATAAAACTTAAACATGGCCAAAACCAATTGGATGAGTGTATTTCGAACCCTTATCGCCTTATCCACGAATTATATCAATGTGGGACCTTTTGAAACCGAAACACATTTTCAAATAAAGTAATATTTCTTTACTTTCCAAAAGTGCCCCTCCTCTCCTCTTATAAAGGCCCCCACCTCTACCTCATTTTACACACTCCTCAAGCCTTTGGCTCGGCCAAACCCTTCCCATTTACTCTCTCCACAACCCTCTCCTAATCCTAGAGGATTCCCTTTGGGCAGAATCCTTTCAAAGGAATCCTTTAGGCTCAAATCAAAAGGAGTTACAGTTTTAAAGGTAATTCATTCTCTCATGTTCATTTGTTTTATTTTGCTTCTCCAACCCCCTAAACTCTTTTTATTTACTTCTTTTGTAACAACACAAGTATCTTCAAAATACTGGGATGTTGTTATAAGATTTATTTGAGCTACACTCTCACACAACTACATCAAATGGTTAAAGAACATACGGTTTCTGTGGAAGGCGAAATTCTGCCTCCCGAAACGATGATTGATCAATACTCATTTAACACCTTCAAAGGTGTCCATTATGATGTCACTATTTTTATATATGATATATAATATGTTTATGTTTTCCTTAAGCTTCTGTTTTTCTCATCTTGGGCATACCTTTATGGTTTCCATTATGGGTAAACACGATATCTTCATTTTAGGAAGTGCGGACTACCGCCCCTCAAAGTGATTTGATTCATTAAATACCATATGTGGGACATATAAAGGATGGAACTATGATATTATATATGATATTATACTGGAATTATAATATACCTTTATATAATTATGATTCCATTCTATAAAATACGAAATAGAAATGAAAGTAGCGTTCATGCGTACGTACGGCTTACCGTCTCCATGAACGGTGCATTTCATTTCTTACCTCTAAATGATTATGTAATATTATAAATGCAAGTATTTACTGGATATATATGAAATATATGATATCTACATCATGAATACCATTATGGATATAATTAATACATGAACAACATGTAATTATAAAGGGCTTATTTTTGACTCAAGTACTAATGATCGTTAAAACGACCGTTATTAACTTAAATAATTACATAGTGTTCATGACATGGTAATAAGTGATATAAAAGGAATAATGAACTTGAAAAAGGTTCTTAAGAAAGTAGAAATTAACTCAAGTTTATTATTCAAGACATTAAAGAACGATCGAGTCAAGTCGGACCTGAGGTATGGGACTTCGTCTCAATCTCCTTTCATTGAGGCATATTTTATTTTATACACAACATTCTTTTATACGGTGTATAAACCCCCTTTGACTTTTACGTTTATTCAAAAGGAATCTTTTTTATACGAAGATTTTACTAGACGACAAAAGGGAATGCTTTTGTCGTATGTATGCAGCGACAACGACTTCTCCGCCGCCGTGACTGTTATTTGAGTTTCAGCTTCCTCTACAAGCCATACCTTTTTTTAAAAGAAAAATAAATACCATGTTTTACTTTTATTTTATTTTGGTATTGAAAATGGTTTTCATGATGTTTTTATATCAATGTTTTGTATTGATATCTTGTGATTGAAAGGTGGAAATTTTATGTTTCCTTTATGCATGTTTTATGTGATACCATTATGTTGAGGTTCTTGGGAATTATTATGAAGACGGGTGGTTCCGTGATAAACTAAGGGATGGTGAGCCCGTTATAGCTCTCCAATGCATTGGGTAACGCGAAGGAGTGAAACGTTAAGGTTTCTCTGAAGAGATTTTAGGGAATATACTGTTATGGGTATTCCAAACGTAACCAAGAGGGTTACTCCCTACGTAAGAATGTTATGAATGCCTCAAGTTACCTTTATGTCTTATGATTTCTATGATTTATTCATGATTTGATGAGGTATGTCAAAGTGCTTATGTTTTATGGGTAAAGTATGATTTCATTCTTATGTATATATGTACCCATGTTTCCTTTTCATGTTTTTATAACCCATACTGATCTTTTTATGCTCATACCAAGTTTTTTTGAAATGTTTTTCACAGGTCAAGGGAAAGGTACATGATATGATGATAGTATCAAGTAAGTGTCAAGAATGAATCCATGTTTCATTTTAAATATGTTTCCATTGATGGGAATGAAGAACATTATCTTTATGTAACCACTTTGTTTATATGTGGAATGTAATGCAAGTTTTATGATCTAATTCTATAAAACACTAAACCTGAAAAGATCCTCAATGTGTAATATTGTAATAACTCAAGATTAAGTAAGGTTTAAGGCTGGGGCCTTATAGTTGGTATCAGAGTTCGGTTTAGATAACTTTAGGAGTTAGAATTCTATTGAATGATTATCCAAAAATATTTTTTTTATGGTCAAATTGAGGTGATATAGCATTTGAAGATTACCATGTTGCTTCATCTAAGACATGTTTGTTCAGAATGGTTTTCTGCAGAGGAAACAGGGAAGCAGTGCTAGGAAGGCCTACAGAAGGAAATAACCTTCCGAATCAGCATCCTAAGATGGTCGGAATTCGAACTGAACAGTTTGTTGCAGTAATGGCACAGTTGAATCAGGCTATAAATGGTTGTGGTATCCATGCACGAGATCAGCCAGATCAACCGCAGAGGAACATGTCAGTGGTGGAAGATTTCATGAGGCAACATCCACCATCATTCAGAGGATCATCTGACCCTGTGCTAGCTGAAGGGTGGATTAAAGCACTAGAGAAGATTTTTGATGTCATGGGGTGTTCAGACAATCAAAAGGTTAGTCTTTCTATTTACCGTTTGGAGGGTGAAGCAGATCAGTGGTGGTCTATGGTTAAAAATATCAGGGATGCCGATGAGATTGATGCTCTTGACTGGGATGAATTCAAAGGTATGTTTCTTGAGAAGTATTTTCCTAAGGCTATTCGACTTAGGATGGGGAAAAAAATCTTGGAATTGAGGCAAGAGGAAGACTCAGTGGCTTCCTATGAAGAAAGATTCACTCGATTGGCAAGGTATGCTCAAAATTTTATCCGAGACCTTGATAGTAAAATCAATCGTTTTTACTCAGGATTAAAGCCAAAATATCGAAGGGAATTAGCTTCTCGTGGGTTTAAAAGTTATGAAAAGCTTGTTCAATGTGCTGAGAAGGTTGAAATGGAGTTTGCCAATGACCAAGTGTTCTATAACAACCAGTAGAAGAAGAGACCGAGGTGGCAGGAGAAAGGTAATAATTCTTCAAAAAAGTATGATGGTAAGAGAACTAAGTTTCTAGTTTGTGATAAATGTGGCAAAAGGCATGTTGGCGAATGTCTTCTGAATTCTGGAAAGTGCTAACGATGTGGTAAGATGGGACATAAGGCTCGTGATTGCACTGAAAAGGATCAAGGGGAAGGTAAGAACAAATTTGATTTACAGTTAGTGAAATGTTATAAGTGCAATGAGATGGGTCACTATGAAAATGAGTGTCCGACAAAGAGCATGAGTGATGGGAAGCAGTTAGACTACAAGAAGAAAGGGGTGGTGAAATCCTTTGCAACTACTTCAGCAGATGTCAGGCCATCAAATGAAGTTGTATCAGGTACTTTGTTTGTTTTTTCAGATTATGCCAGTGTGTTGTTTGATTCGGGGTCTACACATTCTTTCATCTCTGAAACCTTTTCTAGTAAAATGGGAATACCATCTCAAGAAATGACTCCTAAACTTTTGGTAAAAATACCTGGGGGAAATGTTGAGGCAAAAAGAATTTATAAGAATCTTCCTATCCTTATCTGTGGAAAGAACCTACTTGCAAACCTTATTGTTCTACCTCTAGTAGAGTTTGATGTTATCCTGGGTATGGATTGGCTCTCTATTTACCATGCTAAGATTGACTGTAGAGCTAAAGAAGTTTCTTTTCAGAAAGACTTTCAGTTTGTTTACAGGAATGAACCCTTACTTTTGATAACATATCAAGAGGACGAGAAACTTGTAAAAGATGGAAATGAATGTTACCTTGTACACGTCGTTGAAAATAAAGGAACTGTTCAGATTAATGATGTGCCAGTGGTAAATGTGTATCCTGATGTTTTTCCTGATGAGTTGCCTGGAATAATACCAGATCGGGAAGTTGAGTTTACTGTTGACTTAGTTCCTGATGCTAAGCCAATTTCAAAACCCCCTTATCGAATGGCACAAATTGAACCTTTAGAGTTGAAGGAGAAATTGCAAGATTTATTAGAGAAAGTTTTCATTAGACCTAGCACATCACCATGGGGTGCTCATGTTTTATTTGTTAAAAAGAAAGATGGTTCTATGAGACTTTGCATTGATTATAGAGCCTCGAATAATATCACTGTTAAGAACAAATATCCTTTGCCTCATATCGATGATTTGTTTGATCAGCTCCAGGGAGCTCAGTTTTTTTCAAAGATTGATCTGAGATCGGGGTACCATCAGCTGAAGGAAAAGGAGGCAGATATTCCGAAGACCGCGTTCCGTACGAGATATGGCCATTATGAATTTGTAGTAATGACTTTTGGGCTAACTAATGAACCTGCTGTATTTATGGACTTAATGAATAGAATTTTCCATGAGTTCTTGGATAAGTTTGTGGTGGTTTTCATTGATGATATTTTGGTGTTTTCTAAAAGTAAAGAGAACCATGAAAGACATTTAAGGGTTATCTTGCAAACCTTAAAAGAAAAGAAACTGTATGGGAAATTCAGAAAGTGTGAGTTTTGGTTGCAACAAATTTCTTTCCTTGGTCACATTGTTTCTAAAGATGGAATAACTGTTGATCCTGCAAAAACAAAAGTTGTGGAAGAATGGCCAAGACCCACAAATGTAACCGAGATTCGTAGCTTCCTCGGTTTGGCGGGTTATTACCGAAGGTTTGTTAGAAATTTTTCACGGTTATCTAGTCCAATGACTAAGCTAACTCGAAAGGGTGTTAAGTTTATCTGGAAAAAAGAATGTGATGATTGTTTTCAGGAATTGAAAAGAAGATTGGTGAATGCTCCAGTTTTGGCACTACCTTCCAGGAATGGTGAGTTTGTTATATACAGTGATGCTTCATTGAAAGGACTTGGTTGCGTCCTAATGCAGAATGATCAGGTAATTGCTTATGCTTCACGATAGTTGAAAACTCATGAGGTAAATTACCCTACACATGATTTGGAATTAGCTTCTGTTGTTTTTTCTTTAAAAATTTGGAGGCATCATTTGTATGGAGTAAAGTGTGAAATATATACCGATCACAAAATTTTAAAGTATATATTCACTCAGAAAGAATTGAACATGAGACAAAGAAGATGGCTATAATTAATCAAGGATTATGATTGTACAATTCATTACCATCCGGGAAAAGAAAATAAAGTGGTTGATGCTTTGAGTCGAAAAAGTAATGCTTCATTAACAATGTTGTGTTTGGAACGTGATCCTTTGGTTAAGTATTTGATGAACTTTGGCATAGAAGTTGTTGGTGCAGGAAGTCCTTCTGTTTTGTTTCAGGTATCAGTGAGATCATCTCTATCAGATAGAATCAAGCAAGCACAGAATCAAGACAGTGAGTTGCAGAAAAAGGTAGAGCTGGTTCAGAAAGGTATGTTTCCTGAATTCAACATTGATAATGATTGTGTTTTGAGATTTGGGAAGAGATTGTGTGTGCCTTGTGATTCACAGTTGAAGAGAGGGTTGTTATGTGAAGCTCATAGTTCTCCGTTTTCAGTTCATCCAGGCAGTACTAAGATGTATAGAGATCTGCGGGAGTATTACTGGTGGGATGGAATGAAAAGAGATATTGCTGATTTTACTGTGAAGTGTTTGACTTGTCAGCAGGTTAAAGCAGAGTGGCAGTTATCAAAGGGGATGCTTCAGCCTTTACCAGTGCCAGAGTGGAAATGGGAGAATATATCCATGGACTTTGTTGTTAGATTACTGAAGACATCTCGAGGTAATAATGCAATCTGGGTTATTGTTGATCGCTTGACCAAATCTGCTCATTTCCTTGATATACGAGATACTTTCTCTCTAGATCAACTTTCCCGTTTGTATCTTAAAGAGATAGTCAGGTTACATGGAGTTCCTCTCTCCATTGTATCGGATCGTGATCCAAGGTTTACTTCTAACTTTTGGAAAGGCCTTCAGAAGTCGTTGGGTACTGAATTAAATTTTAGTACAGCTTTTCATCCTCAATCAGATGGGCAGTCAGAATGAACAATTCAGACATTGGAGGATATGCTACAAGATTGTTCTATGGATTATCAGGGAAGTTGGGACCAACATCTTTCTTTGGTTGAGTTTTCATATAATAACAGTTTTCATTCCAGTATACAGATGGAAGCATTTCAGGCATTACATGGGAAGCGGTGTCGAACTCCAGCTTTTTGGGATGAAGTGGGTGAAAGGAAGTTGATGAGACCATAATTGGTAGAAGAGATGGCAGAAAAAGTTCAGCTGATTCAGAAACACATGAGAACAACTCAGAGCAGGCAGAAGAGTTATGCGGATAACCGGAGGAAGGATCTATCTTTCGAGGTAGGTGATCATGTTTTTCTCAAGGTTTCTCCTTGGAAAAGTGTGATGAGATTTGGTAAGAAAGGAAAGTTGAGTCCAAGGTTCATTGGACCATATGAAATTCTGGAGAGAGTTGGATCAGTTGCTTACCGAGTGGCTTTACCTCCGAGTTTATCTTAGGTACACAATGTTTTTTGTGTTTCGATGTTGAGAAAGTATATGCCAGATCCATCTCATGTTTTGAGTCCAGAGGTAGTTCAGCTGGAAGAGAACCTATCTTATGAGGAACAACCAGTCCAGATTTTGACCATAGGGAGCAAGTGTTACGGAATAAGGTGATTCACCAGGTAAAGGTTTTGTGGAAAAACCACATGATTGAAGAGGCAACATGAGAATCTTAAAATGCAATGAGGGATAAGTACCCCCATTTATTTGATAAGTAAATAAATTGCGGGGACGCAATTTTATAAAGGGGGGAAGGATGTAACATCCCAAGTAAGTAATGAATAATAGATATTTTTATCTATGTCTAATAATGATTAATATAGTGTTTTAGAAGCTTAAAATGAAAATAAATCCAATCTTAAGCATGAAATACACTAATATTCTTAAAAGATTGTTTTACTGCCTTATGATGGAAAACCCTTTTTAAATCTATCTTTTGACAATTTTATAAACTATGTTTGTCAAAATAAACTTATTCTTTATGATTGGGACATCAAAATTTACTTTGTGTGAATTTTTGGTATTTTTCTGATAATGTTCATTTTTTAATGAATAGTGAAAAATACTGCATTTTAATTCAAAACTGCTTTTTAATCTAATTTATTTATATGATTAGATTATCTATTGAATTGGTCTTAATGTGTAATATGAATATATTTTTACCATTTAATCCAATGGTGGTCATTGGAATCAATTTCACTTTGAAATTAGACTTAAACTGGTGTCAATCTTTTGATACTTATTGTTTTATAAAAACACACTATTTGTTATGACAGCGGGAATTAATTATTAAATTAATTAATGTGACTTATATGTTTTGAATTTTGTAAAATAGACTTCATTTTTGAATTTGTAATATCAAATATATCTTAGGGTGAATTTTTTGTAATTTTCTGAAAAACTTCAATTTTTGATGAATAGTGAAACCACTAAGTGGTACTTATAAAAACTGATTTTCCGTTAAAATGAAATTTTGCCATAATTGTGTTTTGAATTTCAAAAATATGACATACATGGTTGTCATTAAGAATTAAAATGTGGTTCAATGAGATTAAAATAATTTTTTGGTGAATAGTAACTTATTAAGTTTTTAATCGCGATTAGTGGTAATTGGGGTAGTTTAAGGTATAAATAATGCTTTAATAATATGAAATGACATAGACACTTGTCCCAACCTTATTGGTTGTGTCATGGACGACCAAGAAAAGCCATGGGTAAACTTGGGGACCCCATGAAGACACTTTGGTTGGGAAATTACATAAATAACTTTTTATTAAATGTTAAAGTAAAAATGACACAAACATAATATGTTTTACGAAAACAATTTTTACATGGGGTTATTAAGATCAGATTTTTGATTATAAATATTAATTGGAAAGATAAAACGATTTCCTACATAATAGTAGTTTTTGTATAATTTTTAGACTTTAAATAAATTAAATTATTTATGACATAATGATGATGCAGCGATGACCTCATTATTGAACGATTTAAATAAAATGGAAAGATAATGAAAAATATAAAACCTACACATGGACAAAACCAATTGGATTAGTGGATTTCGAACCCTTATCACCTTATCCACGAATTATATCAATGTGGGACCTTTTGAAACCGAAACACATTTTCAAATAAAGTAATATTTCTTTACTTTCTAAAAGTGCCCCTCCTCTCCTCTAATAAAAGGCCCCCACCTCTACCTCATTTCACACACTCCTAAAGCCTTTGGATCGTCCAACCCCTGCCCATTTACTCTCTCCACATCCCTCTCCTCATCCTATAGGATTCCCTTTGGGAAGAATCCTTTCAAAGGAACCCTTTAGGCTCAAATCAAAAGGAGTTACACTTTTAAAGGTAATTCATTCTCTCATGTTCATTTGTTTTATTTTGCTTCTCCAACCCCCTAAACTCTTTTTATTTAATTCTTTTGTAACAACACCAGTATCTTAAAAATACTAAAATGTTGTTATAAGATTTATTTGAGCTACACTCTCACACAACTACATCAAATGGTTAAAGAACATACGGTTTCTGTGGATGGCGAAATTCTGCCTCCCGAAACGATGATTGTTCAATACTCATTTAACACATTCAAAGGTGGCCATTATGATGTCACTATTTTTATATATGATATATAATATGTTTATGTTTTCCTTAAGCTTCTGTTTTTTTCATCTTGGGCATACATTTATGGTTTCCATTATGGGTAAACACGATATCTTGATTTTAGGAAGTGCGGACTACCGCCCCCTCAAAGTGATTTGATTCGTTAAATACCATATGTGGGACATATAAAGGATGGAACTATGATATTATATATGATATTATACTGGAATTATAATATAACTTTATATAATTATGATTCCATTCTATAAAATATGAAATAGAAATGAAAGTAGCGTTCATGCGTACGTACGGCTTACCGTCTCCATGAACGGTGCATTTCATTTCTTACCTCTAAATGATTATGTAATATTATAAATGCATGTATGTACTAGATATATATGAAATATATGATATCTACATCATTAATACCATTCTGGATATAATGAATACATGAACAACATGTAATTATAAAGGGCTTATTTTTGACTCAAGTACTAATGATCGTTAAAACGACCGTTATTAACTTAAATAATTACATAGTGTTCATGACATGGTAATAAGTGATATAAAAGGAATAATGAACTTGAAAAAGGTTCTTAAGCAAGTATAAATTAACTCAAGTTTATTATTCAGGACATTAAATAACGATCGAGTCAAGTCGGACCCGAGGTATGGGACTTCGTCTCAATCTCCTTTCATTGAGGCATATTTTATTTTATACACAACTTTCTTTTATACGGTGTATAAACCCCCTTTGACTTTTACGTTTATTCAAAAGGAATCTTTTTTATACGAAGCGTTTACTAGATAACAAAAGGGAATGTTTTTGTCATACGTATGCGGCGACAATGACTTCTCCGCCGCCGTGACTGTTATTTGAGTTTCGGCTTCCTCTACAAGCCATACCTTTTTTTTTAAAGAAAAATAAATACCATGTTTTACTTTTATTTTATTTTGGTATTGAAAATGGTTTTCTTGATTTTTTTATATCAATGTGTTGTATTGATATATTGTGATTGAAAGGTGGAAATGTTATGTTTCCTTTATGCATGTTTTATGTGATACCATTATGTTGAGGTTCTTGGGCATTATTATGAAGACGGGTGGTTCCGTGATAAACTAAGGGCGGGTGAGCCCGTTATAGCTCTCCAATGCATTGGGTAACGCGAAGGAGTGAAACGTTAAGGTTTCTCCGAAGAGATTTTAGGGAATATACTGTGATGGGTATTCCAAACGTAACCAAGAGGGTTACTCCCTACGTAAGAATGTTATGAATGCCTCAAGTTACCTTTATGTCTTATGATTTCTATGATTTATTCATGATTTGATGAGGTATGCTAATGTGCTTATGTTTTATGGGTAAAGTATGATTTCATTCTTATGTATATATGTACCCATGTTTCCTTTCCATGTTTTTATTACCCATACTGAGCTTTTTATGCTCATCTCAAGTTTTTTTGAAATGTTTTTCACAGGTCAAGGGAAAGGTACATGATATGATGATAGTGTCAAGGAAGTGTCAAGAATGAATCCATGTTTCATTTTAAATATGTTTCCATTGATGGGAATGAAGAATACTATCTTTATGTAACCTCTTTGTTTATATGTGGAATGTAATGCAAGTTTTATGATCTAATTCTCTAAAACTCTAAACCTGAAAAGATCCTCAATGTGTAATCTTGTAATAACTCAAGATTAAGTAAGGTTTAAGGCTGGGGCATTATAATATCTCCCTCCAATTTATTGGGTGAAGATTTATATCTAATGATATAAAAATGGGAAACAAGTTGATGGGATTGATCATTTATGAGATATAGGTGAGTGCTGATTCACTATGGGAAATAGGTGATTCCTAATTCACTATGGGAAATAGGTACACCTCGACCCAAATGAAAAACATGTGGTATGTTCTGATCCATTATGATTATGTTCTTAGTTTTTAATATTGACATATGAAATTATTTTTCTTTATTTATGATTGTGCCACACTTTTATGACACGAGATTAATGTTTATGATTTATTTATGATGATTTATCACTCTTATGTCCCATGGTTTTGGAAATAATAATTTTTTATGTCCTGAATCATGTTTATGATCTATGAAATATTTGGTATGAACATCATAATTTTTGTTCATGATGACATACTTGTATACTTATATTATGATTTCATATCACCATTGATTGAAATATCTTATGTTTAACCTTACTAATCATCTGATCTCACCCTTTCTTATGTTTCCTTCCCCAAGTTAAGAAAAAAAATTTATATATATTATTCCTAAGAAGACTAAAATGTGAGAATATCTTTGTGGGAGATGTTGAAGATATTTCAAAAAATAAGAGAATTTTTTATAGCCTCCAAAGACAACAAACTATTATGGTCCTCAAGAATGTGTTTTTGAAATGTATTGAATATTCATCTAAAAATAAATGATATTTATATATAAAATACAAGTTCACTCTAGTTGGTGTCATATGAAAGGTTTAGTAAATATTCATAGATTTTCATTAGAAAATATTTAGTGATATTCCTTGGGATATGACTAAGCATATGTCTTGTAATATGTCTATGGATATATATATATAAGGATAAGTCTAAGTACAATTCCATGTATAGGGAATTATCTTGGTATTTTGGTGAAGGATAGATCATGGGGTTTCAATGAAATTAGATCCCTATCTGTATAATACATGTGGTTGTAGCTCTATAACAGAGGTACCTGGGTGTAATTACTCCAAAAATATCACATTAAGTTGGATTTTATCATCACCTAGTGTACAAGCCCTATCTATACACCATGTATGGAACTCCTAAGAGATATAATTTTTGAATTCAAAAAATCATTGAAAACCATCATGGAGTATTTAAATAATGACCATGAGAACCTAGGTTAATCTTATGTTGTCATATATAGAAAATAATGAGTAATGATTTAAACATCTTGTAAATGATTTTTCATGATTATATGATTTACCACTATGATTATTGTTACTCGCACTATGGATTTTTGTTTTAGTCAATGGAGGGAACCATAATGAATTGGATAACTATTGAATGCGATTGAAAATTAGTTGATGAGAAACCAAATGGGATGATAACTTGAGTGAAGGACACTGTGATCTTTCCTAATCAGTTATCATGATATATGTTTAAAAACATACACGTTAGCAAAATCTCATACTCACCAAATAAGATAAGGATGGTGTTTATCGATATTTAGGGTGTAAGAAACCATTGATGAAAGTAGATTTTGTTTCCAATATGTCAATATTGTGGAAAAAATCACCCAATTTAATGTATCCAAGGAACGAGAATACATTTTGGGTGTAGAAATGAATGGAAAAAATAAAGTAATTTCATAAGAAAAATTAAATGTTTAGGTAACAAAATAAATGAGAATAATGGTCTCATATGATATCATCAAAGGTTGAATGTTTCAAATGTAGAAAGTATGGTAAATATTTAATTCAATGTTCTAAAGGAAAAGATCACGAAGAAAATATGCAAGAATTTAGGATTAATGGTTATATTGATGATGATGAAGTGATTATAAAATACATATGAAATAAAAGAAGTGTTAAGGAATAAGATGATGAAGTCTGGTAAATGGTGTATAAAGAAAGTGGAATGATTTTTCTACTTATGTATTGAGACTGAAATAATTTTATTTTTATGAGATTTACAATCCATTGATGTTTGATTATTTTAATAATCCAATATCAATTGATTGTTCCATATTAGTTTTTCATTATGTACTTGAAATAATATGTTAAATACTAATGGAATATAAATGTTATTTAATGAAAATGTGATATTTTTATTAAGGGATGATATCCCTTAATATTTTATTAATGTTAACAAAATAGTGTTTAGTTTGGATAAAAAGATGATTGATATAAATATAATAAATTAGATTGTATTAATTACCTTTAAACTGATTAATTATTTGAAGAAAAAGTTTTTTATGTTATAATTTAGGGAGTTTACAACATTTTTGGATTTATATAATATATTAAATAATATGTGATTTTATTTAAGGAATGAAGAAATATCTAATTTTTGAAAGTAGTTATGTTTTCATTAAGGTTTTATGGTAATTATATATATTAACTTGTTTAAGAGAATAATGATCAATTTATTCACATATTTGGAATGCGACATTAAGAGTCACTTAATGTTGTTTGGGGGATTAATGATAAGTTGATTTTAAAAATTAGTGACATTTTTTCTAAATATTTAGATTTCAATTTTGGACAAACATGGAGGATACTTAAGATTAACTATTCAAGTAATGTATTCTATTGAAATTTGGACAAGGTTTTATAGAAAAATGCATTATTTCCCCATATGAAGATTTATGGATATTGGATAACTTGTGATAATAATTCCATTTTTATAATAACTAGAGAAATAAGGAATAAAGTGTCATTATTTTGTAGTAGTTATGATGAAATAGTGATTGAGACATTAAAAATCATTTCTTAGAGTAAGATATGATTTGGAAAATGAACGAACCACAACAAAAGGATGAGGCTATGTTTATGAAATTGAATTAAATTATGTAAGTATATCTTCCCATTAAATATTTTCAACTATAATAAAAGTGACTTGAAATAATATTCTTTAAATTTACCTTCATTTATGAAGAATTCATGGTTTTTAAACCTAACAAATTTTTTTGGAATTTTAATTATTAACTTTCTCCTGACCATTTTCCCTATCACCCTCCATTGATATTTGGGTGTTAATTTGTAACACCCTGAGATATTGTGAAATTATTTTTCAAATAAATTTGACCTTTTTAATATTTTTTGTGACACAAAACTCTGATTTTCGATTGTATTAAAAGTAAAAACGAATTTTTTTTTGTATTACACACAACATTAAGTTTGGATTTTGTTATAGACATTACTGAGTTTAGCTTACATTATA
Organism: Viscum album; assembly: GCA_963277665.1. NCBI lineage: Eukaryota > Viridiplantae > Streptophyta > Magnoliopsida > Santalales > Viscaceae > Viscum > Viscum album. The sequence goes on from OY728151.1 coordinate 905,497,246, forward strand.
TACAACATCGAGTTTAAAAGAAATGAGACAATCTATTAAAATATTATTAAATGATAGTTAACACTTATCCATTTGAATAAAGGGTTTGAGTATGATTAAAAAAATTATGATAATATATGGTTTAAAAATGTATATATAATGAATTATTTTGAGAACAATTAGTTGAAAGTGAAAATAAAAACCTTTTGAAAATGAAGGAAATCATTTTCTAAAAAACTATTTTTGTGAACATAAATAAATTTTACCATGTAAAAAAATAAATTTAATTGAATTATTGTAATTAATTATATATATTATATATTAAATAATTTTTTTAATATTCACCTTATTTGTTTTATAGATAAAATATAAGAATAAATCTAATCTGACACTCAAAACGCTATTAAAAACAAGTTTTTTCAAGTTTAGCGCACTTATCATAAAATTAGTTTTACCACATTAAGGAAAAATTATTTGAAAAATAAATTTAATTGTTTAAATTTTAATTTAAAAAGTATCTTAGTCTTAATTTTTGTGATCTTTCAGAAAAGTTTTATTTTTTGAGGAATAGTTAAAAATATTGAGTTTTAATTGAAAGCTACATTTTAATTTAATTTATTTATAAAGTTAAAGTATATTTTCAAATTTTTTTAAATTAAAATTAGTAAAATTATATATTTATTAAATTAATTTAGTTCATTTTAATATATTTCATATTGAATTTAGATATAAAAACTTTATAAATTTTGATCATTTCCCTTTTAAAATCCACTATCTCATCATGTCTGTGGGATTAATTTTAAATTAAATTTGTCCGTTTATGTGATTTGAATTTGGAAAATTTGATTCCAGATTTTTAATAATAATTATTTATATTATCTAATAATTTCAATTTAATTTTTACCAATATGAATAGTGAATGAAAAAAAATTAATTGCCACGGTTAAGATAAAACTGAGTTTACCAGGGGTTTAAAATAAAAATATAAGGGTTTATGACATATAAAATTTTTTAAAAACGATTTTATGGTCACATTTATAACATTACACTTATATGGTTCAATAATGTACCATTTATAACCCTTTTGACATATGAAAAATAGGGGATAACTCAATTATATTCTAAAAATACCAAGTGTGTCCTCTCCCCCACTTATAAAAGACCACCCCTCTTGTCTCTTATTTTCATCATAAAACACTTTTGGTTTGGAAATTATGAACCAAAATAAAAATCTAAATTCCCTCATATATTCCAAGAAGCTTTATTTTTTATGTAAATTCAGTAAAATAACGTTTTTAGTGCAATTTTAAGGAGGATTCCCGAATATGAGGTAACCTTTACCAGTAAGACTTTTTATTTTATTTCTCCCTCAAAACCCTTCAATTAATATTATAACATGATGATATAATAATATAATTGTATTAAATATATTTATACTTTGTTATTTTAAGATAATTACCTACAAACATCTCCAATTCCATCAAATGGGTTACAAAATCATCGTCCGTGTGTATGAAGGACTAAGGTCTCATGAACCTTTGTCGTTCATTTTTTCATTAACACCTCTATCTGTTGTCCATAATTATGGATTTATTGTTAATATATTATATTTGTGAGATTATTATGAAGATTTAATTATTATATCATCTATAATTTCATTCTTTCCATTTTTTTGGAATACAATAACATCTCTCGTGTGTACGGTGGACTACCGTCTCACGAAGCCAGGTGATTCGTTCATGATTTACATGAAATGTGATGAGGATAAAGTTAATGATTATATGTGATAAAAATAAAATAATTATGTTATTAATTATATATTTATCATTCTAAAAATATAATATATATATATAATTTTCTTCTTACCTTTTTACTCAATGATAGATGATAACACCACTCGTGTATGTGTGTACTACTGCCTTCACGAATCCATGTGAATATGTTTTCATCACCACACCAAATGGATGATATATATAAGTATGTTTAAATAAATCAATATGGTATATATGGTATTATTATCATTATGTAAATATAATATAAAACTTACGTTCTTTTCATAGTGATCATTGTAAAATGGAAATGTAACTCATGCATACGTACGACCTACTGTTTCTATGAGCATAACATACTTAATTTTTATAACCATATTTTATGATTGGTTTTAATGTTATAATTGAAATATAATTATTATAATTATATCATTACTATTAGTTTGTAGATTATAGAACCATGATAAAAATAAGAGAACAAAAAATAAAAAATCCAAACATACGTGATAGGAGGAATTATTACTCAAAATGTGGATTTAGCATGGAATTATTTATAAATGGGTAATAAAAGTAAATAAGTTTTAAATATACTGTATGATATCTGTATTTGTGGTTATGTAATATCTTTATAATAAACTAATATTTATTATACATGATTTTTTAATGAGTATGCGGAAAATCGATACTTTCGATAAGGGATTTTTGTCTCACTTCTTACTTCTATAAGAAACATGTCATGTTCACCACCAATTTCTTTTATGTGGTGTATATATTTAATATTAATGTATATTATTATTTTTGTTATGATAATTATTTGGATTTTCATATCCATTTTTTAATCACTATTTCATGGGGTTTGTAGTTAAAATCTAACCAAAGAAGTAAGGGGTTTTTGTCTAAATTTTCCTTCTTTGATACATATGTCATGTGATGAACCTGTCTTCCACAAGGTGAATATAAAGCCCTATTGGTAGAAAATATCATAAATTCTTTTTTCCTTAGTATATTTCAATTTCCATTTTATGTTATTCTTTCATGGGGATTCTGATTCAATGTTTCCAAAGTGGTAAATATTGTATGCTATAATATCATCATTTATCAGGATAGTTTATGATTATGTTTTCGATGATAAAATATTACAATGAATCACCCAAAAATGTCATGAATTTTATTATAATACGGTTATTCATGAAATTTTTAAATAATGTAACTATTTTCCCACTCTTTGGTACTTAATATAATTGACAAACTGTTTTTTAGAAAATACGACTTTATATCTCTCTTTGGTAGGAAATCCGCTTTCTTCATAGAACATGTTTTCCAAAAAAAATTAAAATATATTTTTAACAATATTTAAATGATTTATTAAATTCATTTTTAACCATTTTTTACTTTTTAAAAAAATTTCAAGGAATATTCATGTCATTTTCAAAACATTTTCCATTATGATTTTACTTAAAATGGAAAAAGGAATCTTTGTTTTTAAAATGTATGATATGAAAGAAACTTCCTATCATTATAAACATTATTTTCTTTTAAAATTAATCCTTATGTTTATAAGTTATTATCAAATAAAATTATTTTCAAAATGTTTTATGTTTTAAAATTTATTTCTCAAATCAAGAATTATATTTTACTCTTGAAATGTTTTAAATAAATTTAAAAATATTCATTTATATATTTTCATTGATATTTTCATAGAAAATCATTTATATAATATTTTATGAACTTTATGTATTAAAAAGATATTTTCAATGAAAATTCATTTCCCTCAATAAATAGACCATGTGTCTTTTTAATTTTATTTTCCATATAATATGACATCCTCTAATTTTACTTATGATTTACTAAGGATAAGATTAAATTATATAATCCTTATTATTTCTTTGGATGGTTAATGTTTATGTTGAAGAACTATTTGTGGAATACATTTATTTTTTATTGGTTATTCTATGTTGGTTAGATTAAATTATAAAAAAACCTTCTTTGTTTACATGAGTTATTATGCGATGACATGTTGAATGTTTTATGATATTATGGAACACATAAGTATGGTTTTAATCATAATATGAGTGGGACTAATATTTTCCTTCAACGCATTAGGGAATGATTTATATAACATGATATAATGTTGGGGAAAAAGTCAATGGACTTGATACACTATGGGAAAAGAGTTTTTACAGATCTATTATGGGAAACAGGTGTGTCTTGATCCATTATGGGAAATAGGTGTGTCCTGATCCACAATAAGAAACAAGTTCCTCCTAATCTAAAATGGGAAGTATTTGATAAGTCCTGATATGCTTTGTTGATGGTATTGGTAGTTTAACTTGAAATACGAAACTATATTTATGATTATTCCACACTTTTATGATATTATATTACGTTATATGATTGATTTATGACGATTTGTCACGCTTCTAGCCCATGTTTTCTAACATGATAAAGTTTTATTCCATGAATCTTGTTTATGATCCATGAAAGGTTTAGTACAAGCTCTATAAGTTATGTTCATGATCAAGTACTCTTATGACTACCTTCTGATTTCTTATGATCATAGATTGATATCTCTTGTGTTTTCCATTAGTGAGTATCTCATATAACCCTCTCTTATGTTTCTTTCTCCTAGGTTATTAGGAAAGGTTTTATTTAGGGTATTTCTATGAAGTGTATTATATACAAAATCCTTTATTGGAAACATTTAAGATATTTCAAAAATTAAAAATATTATGGTCTATGTTTTCAAATGAACTAATCTGTTATATCCCTTCTGAATTTGTTATAATATAATGAATATTCTTCAAAAAAATATAATATCTATCTATGAAAATCCTAGGCTTCTATATTTGAAACAATAGGAAAGGATTCATTAATATTTAGAAACTAGGATGAGAAAACATTAATGAGATCACTGTAGATATTCTTAAGGAAATTTCTATGGATGTATCTAAGGATAAAAATAAAAATGATTCAAATTATAGAATAATTTCCTATAATTTAACTCTAAGATATAGAATGTTTTTTCCAAGCTATTACTTTGTTGTCTGGATCCTACAAGTAGATTTTTATCTGGAATAGAGGTTCCTAGGGATAATAACTTTGTAAAGGGGACATTTTAGTCAGACTTGGTCATCACCTGGTGCATGAAAATGGTCCTTTTTACACACTTGGTTTGAAAATCATTGCGGATATGCTTGTAAATTCAAAAACTCTTTATGAACCATCAATAATTATTTAATTATATTATGATTATGGATAACCTATGATAAAATTAAGGTGTCATTGATTTAAAAAAAATTGTTATGATTTAGACATCTTATAATTTATTTATTTTTTATTATTATGTTGATTTATTCTATGATTTGTGTTTCTCACACTATGATTCTTGGTTTTAGTCAATGGATGAAACTAAAATTAATTGGTTTAACATTGAATGTGATAGACAGTTTTTTGATGAGCATCCAAATGGTATTATAACTTGAGTGAGGGAAGTTGTGATTATACCTAATCAGTTTTCGTATAAAATGATAAAAAAATGTACCTTAAAAACTATAAGACACGCCAAATAGGAGAAAAAAACTTTAACTAATATTTCAGGTAGTTGAGACCATGGAAGAAATAAGATTTAATTTCCTATGTGTTTTGAATTTGGGAGGAAACACCCAAGTGGATGTCTTAGAGGAACGATAAATTTTTTTGACTGTATAAATGAAGGAAAAAAATAATTTAACTAAAAAGGTAGAATGAAAATTTCAGTTAACACAATAGATGATAATAATGGTCTCTTTAAGATATCATTGTCTATTGAGTGCTTACATTTGGAAAGTATTGGAATTATTCAAATCTATGTCCTAAGGGGAAAGATCATGAAGAAAATCAAAAATCTTGTCTGAGTAATGGTTATATTTCTAATGATGAAGATACCGCAAAAGACATATGAATAGAAATAGGTATTATGGAATGAAATGATGAATTATAGTTAACGGTTTGAGATATAATTTCGGTGAATAATGTATTTACGTATTAGAATTAAAAGGTTATGTTATATAAATCATGAAATATATAAGTATTGTTTTGTATAATATTTTCATTAAGCATTTGAAATAATATATTGAATGATTTCAAGGGACTGGAATAGTGATTCAAGGTAAAGGTAATATTTTGTTTATGGGAAGGTAACCCTTAATATGTTCGTGGTGTAGAGAAAATGGTGTTTAGTTTGGATAATGAAATTATTGATATAGATAAAGTAAATTAGATAGAATTGATAACTTCATAAATGATAAATTATTTTTTAAAAGTGGGTTATGTTTTCATTGAGGTTTTATAGTAATAATTATTATTTCCAAGATTCATTAGAATACATGATGAAGGTATTTTCATAGTTATTATGTGACCATTAAGAACTATTTTATGTTGTTTTGGGGAATAATGATAAGTTCATTTTGTAAATTTAGTGACCTTATTTCTAAATTTTGGTATTATAATCTTTTGGAAAGGTAATAAGGTTAACCATTTATGAAATGGTTTATGTTGAACTTTGAATAAGGTTTTATAAAATAATTTCTTATTTATCCATATAAATATTTATGTATAATGGACAACCTGTTGATAATTGTATTTCATGCATATATTTGTGAATGTTTTATGTACTGATTTATATATTTAAATGAATAATATTGTAAATTTTTTGTTTATTGACTTGTTTTATGTTTTAGGTAATGAAACAATGGATATTTGAAAAAGAAATAAAAATAGGATAAAATATGAGAAAAAATATACTTCGTGCCGCTTCACATCTCTCGTGGCGTGACACCAGATTTTTGAGATAAAGCGCAACTGAAAACTAAAGAAAAAATATTACACATCATCTAATGTCATTCAAATTCATGAATTTTTCAAAAGGAAATTGTCGTGATGGATAATTTGTGACTTCAGAACATAGCATGAATACTAGTTACACATCGTAAGTCTCAAATTCATGTCATGATGTGAGTCAAAAAAATCTGCATAAGAGAATTAAGAGAGATCTGCACACACAAAGGAGAACACAGATCTAGATTACACGGCATGTGACCCAATTAAATGTCGTGTAAGTGTCAAAATGCCGAAGAAAAATAATGATGATGCAGGATGCGGGTTTGAGGAGTTTTTCCATAAAAGGAAGCGTGTAACTATACTTCTAGGACACTCTGGAATAGAGGGAGAAAGTGAGACCCAAGGAGAGACCAACAAACAATATAGTGATGATATGGAGGCCAACCCCGCTGCTTACCTTTTCCACCTTTCTGCTTTGAGTAACAATGATTCTCATTCTCATCATGCATAGCATGAGTGAGTAGACCTTTCTTTATTGGATGATGTGATTGTAAGGGGATGTGTGATATGAGATAATTTTCTATTTCCATTTATGTTTTGGATCCCTACAAACTATTATTCAATTCCAAATCTCTCTCTTTTTGTATTATATGACCATTGCTTCATTCTAAGATTTTTTATTAATTTTCATCTATTAATTGGATTATTTTGTGCATGACCCAATTCCAACACAAAAACTGAATAAAATCACTTTCAATTTAATCCCTGGCACACAAACATGAAATAACTAAACCTATAATGTATCCCATCATGATTTCAAACCCAATAAATACTAATATATTCTTCTTATATCTAAACAATCAAAAAATTTCAATCTTAGTTTTCTTAATTAAATTTTAACACATGATTTGTCCCCATGGGTTCGAAACTTGGACTTACTTGATACTACATTTTTAGTTAGGTTGTCTGAGTTTTGATAAATTACAAAAAAAATATCCTCGTAGGAATTCACGATTCCCCACGGGCTGTCAAAATTTTTCCACCATTACTAGGGATGGTTGTTATATTTAAACTAATTAGGAGATTAACTAATTGTTTTAATAATAAATCATTATTTTACACATTTTATTTTCGTGTTGTCGTTTCAAGTACCAATCCATTGCAAGACTAATTCACTTGAAGAAAGGATTAAATTGAATATCTTGCATTTGAACCTGAGTTGGAGAAGACCTTACAGAATTTGAAAAATGAGGAATCCAACCAAGAAAAGAAAAAAAAGGCTTCTAGAGGATAATTTCAAGGCGAATAACATGAGCTGGGCCAACTATCATGACCACAGGTCCGATGAAGAAATGAAGGGAGAAATTGTTGATAAACTAAAGAAGACCCCCGAACATAGGAGTCTATCCAAGCATTATGATACACCCCATCACTTCTCAGCACGTCTAGATAAATTCGGTCGTTATTCAAATGATTACACACTCACTATAATTTTTCAGGCTACCTCATGAAGACCTAAACTTTCACATTAGATTTGTTTTGTGTATTTGTGACATGTTACAATTCTAGAATGTCACAATTGATACTATGAGTCTACTACGATTTAGATTATCTATAAAGGAAAAAGAAAAAAGTTGATCCAATGTCTGCATCTGCATTCGATCACCAAATGGGAGGATTTGGTAAGGAATTGTTTTACAATTTTTTCCTCCTTCAGAGTATATGGATCTACGGGTAAGAATTTTTTATTTTTATCAATTAAATGAATTGTACTTATATAGTTAACAAGAGTGATTTATAGGTTTAATAAGATGATGTACACATCATGTCATCAAACTGTGGTTATTAATATTAACATTCTATAAAGGATTTCTTCCAGGGAATCACTCAATTGTAGATGCTACTGTAGGAGGATTTCTTATGGGAAAGTCACAAGAAAAGATCTATGGGTTGTTGGATGAGATTTACATCAATAGTTTTCAATAGAATCCAGAAGAAGAGAAAGTAAATGGAGAAAACATGGTGGGAAATAGATAGATGGCTGCTCAAATGAAATCTATGACCAAGAATATGGTTACAATGATGGACAACTAAAATCCGCAAGGTATGTATTGTGAAAATTATTCATAGGTATAGAGGCTACAACAACCACCAAAATAGAATCAAAATCAAGGACATGGATTTCATACAAGACAATATGTTTTTCAAAATAAAAAATATGGTTCTTCACTAACTAGTTATGTCCATTCACTGAAGGAGACCCTTAGAACATTTATGGCCACAATAGGAGATTCACTTAAAGAGATGAAAAAATACTCAAGAGATCAAAGAAATGCAATCATAGAGTTAAAAAATGACTCACATGAACACCAATATACAATGAGGAATGTAGAATCTCAAATTGTTCAGATTACTGACCATTATAGATAAAGGAAAGAGTAGAGCTTCCAGGATTCCCAGAATAACATCCTCATGCAGATATGAATGTTGTACTGCTAAGAAGTGGAAAGAATACATGGGGAAGTGCAATAGAATTTTATGGAAATAGTGTACCACAAACATGGGATAAATTCCATAAATGAGAAGATAAGCTAAGAATCAGATTGAAGAAGAAGAACCACCATAGAACTAACCACCTCTACCATTCCCATATCAGGATAAACAAGTGAAGTTTATAGAGAAGAAGAATTTTTTTAGAGATATTTAAGATGATACACATCAACATCCCATTTTTTGTGGCAATATAAAATATTAATGTTTATATAATGTTCATGAAGGATTTGGTGAGGGAAAAAAGATACTTGAAGAATTAGCCAGCATTCCACTGGTAGAAGAAAGTTCAACAGTATTTTCAAGCATGCTACTAAAGTAACAGCAAGATCCACGTATTTTTTCTATTCTGATTACTATTGGTACTTATGATTTTGGTATTAATTTATGTCATTTATGTTCTAGTGTAAATATAATGTCATACGCAACCTTCAAGAGCCTGGGAATGAAAGATATGTAGCCAAATCAAGTGATGATTTAACTAGTTGATAAAATGGTGAGACATCCTTGAGGGCTGCTTGAAGATGTCATCATCAATGTATTTGAGTTCTATTTTCTAGTGTATTATCTGGTAATGGATATGGATGAATAAATGCTTCCAATAATCTTGGGAAGTCTATTTCTAGCTATAAGAAGAGTACTTATCGATGTTCATAATGACGAAATGAGTTTAAGAGTAGGAGGATCAGTAGTGAAATTCAATTTGCGCATGGAGATGCAAAATTAAAATGAAACAACCAATGACTATTCAAAAGGTAATGTTATGAAAGAAGAGGATGATGTTGTACGTTGATAAAGTGTTGAAGCAGCTATTTTAGAATATGAAGGAGAAGGAGGTATGAAAAATCTAAAGAAACCTAAGAACATGCTGGGAAAAGCTAATGATAGTGGAGGAACACTGATTCAAGTAGAATTCAAAGGGAAAAAATAGATAGAGAAACTAAATAAAACACAAAAATATATAATGAAAAATAACCAAAATATAGTAAAATATAAAAAAATAAAAATATTAGAGAAAATAGAATATATAAATGAGACAATAATTGAGAAAAGGAAGAACATAGAATAAAATAACGAATTATAAATAAGAAAATATTAAAATTAGAGATCTTGTATAATAAAAATAAAAGAAAAAGAATTGAGAAAGCATCAAAGGAGGAGATATCCACCGAGGAAGGTTGGCCGAAAATCTCCCACATTTCTTCATATTCATTTTTTCTTTTCATTTTATTTTTTTATTAGTTTTAGATTTAATTATAATTTGAATTTCATATAAATAAATTTAATGTTGTAATTTTTTCATTTTCTTTCCTAAATTTAACTTCTTCTTCTTTAATTAAAATAATAATAATTAAAAATTATTATTATTATTATAAATATTATTTATAATATCACATTCTTAATTTACAACTATTTTATTTTCTCTCTCTCAAATTTTTAAAAAACAATTTTCTTAATAATAATAATAATTATTATTATTATTATTATTATGTTCATTATAAATTATTTATTCTTCTATCTATCTCTGTACTCTATATATCTCTCTCTCTCCACCCATCCATCCAATTTTGTGATCTCTTACTCTTATAAATGAGAGGCTAACCTCTAGGCTTGGCCCGTGGGGAGGTCAAGGAGTTATTGAATTTTCTTTAAAGTTTTTTTTATATTTGTTGTATATTTGAGCAACATGCTTGGGTGAGGTGAATGTCTTAGATGTGGTGACAAACCCAAATAAATTGAAACTCAAACTATTTCTATTCTGTAAAAGAATAGTGATTCAAATATGATATTTCATGTTTGTATTAGGAAACTAGAATCAGACACATAAAGGAAAATAATAATTTGAATCCAAGACTGAAACCCAAAACCAAGTTCTTTGTTCCTAACTTCATTTCGTTTAGACTGCATCTTTGTATAAATTTATAATTCTTATTTTACATGCCATTTTTTTAATAATAAAAAAACATAAATATATATAGTTTAGGTGATATAGAATATGTAAATGAAACATATTGAGAAGTCTCTTCAAGAGATACGACCCTATTCATCAACTGTATTGCACTAGAAGAAATATAATTACTTTTGACCATGCCCGGTAATAGGAATGCATCAAAATGGCATCATTGTAGGGGATCCAATTAGTTATTCATTTACTTTTTCTATTTTCACATTTTAGATAGTTTTCATTATTTTCTGAAAAAATGCCTTAAAAATTATTCTTCTATGATGTTTTAAAGATATCATTTTTTAAATATGTGGAACAATTGCTCACATGTGAAAGAGAAAGAAATATACTACACTGAGGAGGCCCTCCAACAAAGAGCTGATGTACTTATGATAATGATCAAAGTGAATCAAATTGTCATAGAAACCTGGATCTCACCTAAATATTTGATGGAAATGACTGATGATCTCCGAACTAACATAAAAAAATTAAATTCCAAGAAAAAAGTGTCACAGGTATTTCCCAATTTCATTGAGGAAATCCAAGAAGTTAAGACCAAACTCATGGTGGAGGAGCCAGAATACCTACCTCTATCCAATGATAATGATCTCCAAGAGACAATTTCCATAGAAGAATAGATTCAAGTTGAACCAACTTAGAGAGATGATACATTATTGAACTGATACTCATATAATTTTATTGGAACTACTTTGAGTAATACTCTAAATTATTTGGAGTATTCAGAATCAGATGAATCTTATTATGTCATTGAGGATAAAGTGAAAAATAAATTACACCTATTTAAGAAAATATAGAGCTCTCTGAATTCATTGAACATATACTAGAGGAATCCCTTGAAGAGATACCAGTGTCTTTACCTGAATATAAAGAGACACATGCTTCTTCACATTTAGAGAAACCACTAGAATGAGATGAAGATGTTGCAGAAGTAGCAACAAAGGAGAAGGAGGTTCCATAATTCATCATACCCCTACCATGAAATTTTTATCAAATTCTGAAGGGGGGATCTAGTGTACTCTATACATGGAATTCTCCTCAATAAGAACCACAAAGTGGAATTTGGAAATAACCACACGTGTTGGTTAAATTAAAAGAAGTTTCATCCACCATGTGATTTTGGATAATAGCTGGAACTTCCCTCAAGAGGTAGTAAAACATCTGTACCCACTTCGGGGATCATACCAATATTTATAATTACATTATTTCTATGAATTTAGATTTCAATTTAATTTCTTAGGATGTAGTAAAGTACACATCCCCTCACTCTATTTTCTTATAAAGACAAGATCCTTATGATTAATTGGGTAAATCTATTTTGTAGGTTCATGATGGAAGATATAAGCATCAAATAGTGGAATATGAGGACTAATATTTATAGTAAATGGAGATCATTTTCATTTTCTATCTATTTAGCTCTTTAAATTTTTCTCTGAAAAAGTGTTTTGAGATTTGAAGTTGAAATTTCATGCCCACACTTGAATTATGCTCCCTTGATTAGACTAGGAAACATGAGTTTCTTATGAATCCTGTTTTTTCATGTTTTAGATTTTAATATTGATATGATTAAATGAGTAAAATGGAAAATTTAAATTTTAAATTGAAGCATATATATCTAAGTGATGAATTGTGATATGAAGGAAATAATTGATTCATATAAATGAAATTTCCCAACCATTTTTCATAATTTAAATTTTTGAAATATATATTAATTGATTTATTATTAATAATAATGCCTTGAGTGATAGTCCCAAATCATATGTCTCATTTCTATGAGTATTTCTAGGCCAAGTACTTCTTATTTTATCTTGAGCATATCTTTTTAGTGATCTTGGGACATGCCACCTCCTAGAACATGAATTTGAACTTTTCAAATCTATGACGGTACAAAAACACATTTAAAGAGATTGAATCATATATTGATAAACCACTTATCCTTAAAATACAACCTTTACCTCAATAATTATTTATCCCATAGATCCCATGAATTACCTTGTTAGGTATGATCCGTGTCTCAGTCCCTTTTTATCCATTCCTATCCTAATCTTAGTAATATCAAGATATTTTAAAGTTGAAGTGTGTGTTAAAGGGAATCATTGTAAAAGGGATGATTTAAAATTTAAGGAAGAATGTTGAAGGTGCTTATTGTTGGAATTGTAAATGGTTTTGGATTCATTCATGATACTCTTTATAATTTTCCCCCTCAAATATAAAATAATAGAAAATAAAAAAATCAAAAAAAAAATAAATAAAAAATGGGTTGTGATTTTGGAAAACAAAAAAATCACCATTAATAGACAAATTATTATTATCCTATATGGTTCAGTGATGTATATGATGTTTATTTCATGCATAAATTTTGAAATAAAATGGAAAAAATATTTAAAAAAAATTCAAGAGGGTGAAAAAATCATTCATCATTATTTACTTTGATCATGATATTAATTTATGTTTTGTGTAAAATGGGAGTTGCCACATTAAAGTGTAGAATTTAATTATACTCTTTGATATCATGCATTGTACTTTATAGACAAACCTCCTCCTTTAGCCCTAATTTTTAGAGCATCAAATCCTACCTACCTTAAGCCTCAAATTCATTTGAACCATTATAAAAATAATGGATATTTTTAGAATTTTTCAATTAACAAACCCATGTATTTAAATGTTTTATTAAAATAATGGGATATATGAGTTATATAATGAAAATGGTCAAAAATATGAAAATTTATTAAATCTGTATTTTTGAAATAATTTTATAATAAGGGTATTTTGGAATAACATTAAAAATATTAATCAAATTTTAGTGATTAATTTTTGGATGATTCCTAGATTTATTTTTCGTAAATTTTTCTTTAGGACCAATAGTTGATTCAAAAATCTATAGGCCCACAAAAATAATGGAAGTTAGAAAATATTATTGGCGGACAGTGTAGACTCCACCTCCATAACAGAATCATAAATCGATCTAAAGAACTCTAATTGAGATGATTCCACTTGGATAAGAAAGTGGACTCATAGTCTCCTTTTTTCAATAAATTCCATGGATTTTTAAACTGTTAATATGGTATGTGAATGATATACAATTTAAAAAGCTTCGTAGATTTATCATCCATTAAAATTCACAATCAATAAAAATTCCATAACTACTATATCCTATGGAAAATGACATTGAAATTTTGAGGTTAAACAAAAAACACATTTATCAAAAAAATTTATATATGATAGAATGTCTGAATCATCCATTTAATGGGAAACAAATGCACAAAGTTTTTGATGATAGATTATGGCCTATAAAAGGAGAAGAGATCATCATTCCCAAATCATTCCATTCCATCACATTATTTTTGAGGAATCAGGAATGTGATCTCCACTGAGGGTGGCTGGCAGAAATCCCCCACTTTTATTATTTTTCATTTTTTTAGTTTTGTTAATTTTAGTTTTTTTCAGTTTTAATTTAAATTTTAGTTTTATTAATCCATTCATTTTTCTCTCCATCAATCCAACAATTATTCTTCTAAATTATCTTATTTTATTTATAAGTATTATTATTATTATTATCACAATATTATTTTGAAAATTATTTTACTATTTTCATCTCTCATTTTTCAAAATCTCTTTTCTTAATTAATAATAATAATAATTATCATGATTATTATTAGTATTTTAACATTCATTGTAATTTTTTTGAATGTTCGAAGCCTCATTTATTGTTAAAGCAAAGAAAATACCTCCTTAACTCGGTAGAGGGAGACCCATTACAAAGCCCAATACCCCAGTGGACATTTACCCCATTACATGGCCCGTAGGCCCATTTTTTAGCCCAAGGCCCATTCTGTGAATAGTAAAGCTACAATACCCATGCTGCTACAGTACTGCACGGTACCCGCCACTGCTACAGTACTTTACCACCACTACAGTGACCAGCCACCACAACAGTGCTCGTTGTTGCTACAGTGCCACCACTACTACACTAAGATACAATACCCTTATAGTAACTGCACCCAATCGGTTTTGAACCCCCATTTTTAATGGGGAATTACGGGGTGCTTACCACTAAGCCAAAGCCCATCTACAACATTCATTGTAAATTATTTATCTCAATCTTCCTCTCTTCCCATCCATCCATTATTGTGATATCTTACTCTCAGAAATGTGAGGCTAACCCCGAGGCTTGGCCTGGGGGGAGTTCAATGTGTTATTGTATTTTTTTAAGTTTTAGGTAGATTTGAGTAGCAGGATTGGGTGAGTCTAATTTCCTCAATGTTCTAACTACCCCCAATAACATACAACTCAAACTATTTCTATTTTGGGAAATATAAGTTATTAAAACATGATATTTCATGTTTGGATTATCAAACTATAATTAAACAATTATAAGAAAATTATGATTGTACCCAATACTAAACCCCAAAACCAAGTGATTTCTTCTTAACTCATTCTATCTAGTTTACATGTTAGTGTAAATTAGAATTAAATTATTTCATGAAATTGTTAAAAATAAATATTATCTTTGTTTTCATTAACCAATTAAGACAAAATAATAATAAGAATATGTGATTTAGATAAATTAGGTGAAAAACTGAAAGGCTCCTCAAGTGAGATGACCCTGGTTCGCCTCTATACTGCACTTGGAAAAAAATATAATTTCTTTGGACCATACCTCAAGACAGGCATGCATCAAAACTGACGTCGTTGCTAGGGAGCCAATTAGTTATTCATTTACCTTTTCTATTTTCAAATTTTATATAATTATCATTGTTTTCCAAATAAAACTATAAAAAATATTCTTCCATAATGTTTTCAAGAGTTTATTTCTTCAATACATGGAATAGTTACTCGCAAGTGTAAGAACAATAAACATAATTCACTGAGGAGGACCTCCAAAAATGAGTTGATGTACTTATGATAATGGTCAATCATAATCAAAAATACTAGAAACATATATTTGACCTTAAAATTTAATGTCAATGATTGATGAGCTCCAAACTGGGATACAACGATTCAATGACATAATGGAAGTGACACTAGTATTTTCATATTTGACTAAACAAATCCAAGAATTTGAGGCCAATATTAAGGTGGATATGCCGGAATAACTACATCTATCTAGAGATAATAATATCTACGAGAAAATTTCCATCTTTGAAGAGATTTAAGACAAACCAGCTCAGGAAGATGATAAATTCTTTATCTCATAATCATTTAATTTTATTGAAACTACATTGAGTATGACTCCCAATTATTTTGAATTTTCTGAATTGGGTGAATCTTATTATGCCATAGCAGATGAATAGGAAAAATAAGTTTCACATGTTGAGGAACACCTTGAGCTCTCTAAAGTCCTTGAACATCTGCTGGAGGAATCCCGTGAAGAGATACCAGTCTATCTTCCTATTGAACTAGAGACACAAGCTGATTTACATCTGTAGAAACCACTAGAATGAGAAGAATATGTTACACCAATAGAAACTAAGGATAAGAAGGTTCCATAATTCATCCTAACCCCACAATGCATGTTTTTCCACATTGATAAGGGGGAATATATAGTGAACTCTATACATGGAATTATCCTCAACAAGGACCAAGAAGTGGAATCTAAGAAAATACACATGTGGCGGTTCATGCCAAAGAAGATTCATCCTCTGTCTAATTTTGGATTACAGCTGGCACATCTTTCTTGAGGAAATAAAATTCAGGGCTCACGTAGTGGATCATCCAGATTTATCTTTACTTGCTTTCTAGGAATTTA
This sequence comes from Viscum album, assembly GCA_963277665.1. Taxonomy (NCBI): domain Eukaryota; kingdom Viridiplantae; phylum Streptophyta; class Magnoliopsida; order Santalales; family Viscaceae; genus Viscum; species Viscum album. The sequence continues at coordinate 905,514,074 of OY728151.1, forward strand.
TATTTCAATTTAATTTCATAGGAATTTGTGTAGTAAGCAACCCCCTCCCTCTATTTGTTTAAAAAAAGGCGTGATCCTTGTTCTTAATTGTTTAATTATATTTTTTAGGTTAATTATGGAAAAAGGAATACTCAAATAGTGGAAGATAAAGAATAAAATTCATGGTAAAGGGTTTTTATTTTGATTTTCTATCTTTTTAACTCCTTAGATTTTTCTCCAAAAACATGTTTTGAGATTTAAAGTTGAAATTTCATTCTCACACTTGAATTATGCTCTACTTGACTGAACGAGGAGGCATGAGTTTCTTAAGAATCCTATGATTCAATGATTTATATTTCAATGTTTATATGATTAAATGAGTAAAAGGGAAGATTTAATTATTAAATTAAAGTATATATATTGAAATTATGACTCATGATTTGAAGGAATTAATTGATTCATATAAATGAAATTCTCCAACCATTTTTCATACTTTGAATTATTGAAATTTAGGTGAATTGATTTATTATTATTAATCAGGCCTTTAGTGATTATCCCAAATCATAAGTCCCAGAATTTCTATATCAATTACTTCCTATTTTATCTTGAGCATACTTTTTCAGTGATCTAGGGACATGCCACCTGCTGAACTTGAATTTGAACATGTAAAGGATATGACTCTTTAAAAACACATTTAAAAGTATTGAGATAGCTTTTGATAAACCACTTATCCTTAAAACAATAAATTTTCAAAAATCATTATTTATCCCATAGATACCATGAATGAACATATTAGGGATGATCTATGTTTCTATCCATTTTTATCCATTCCTACCCTACTCATAGAAATTGAATGACATTTTAGAGTTGAAGTGTGGGGTTAAGGGAATCATGAAAAAAGGGATGATTTAAAATTTATGGAAGAAGTTTGGGGGTGATTATTTTTTGAATTGTAAAAGTTTTTGGACTCATTAATTTTATTATTTATTGTTTTTCCATCATGAATAAAAAAATATAAAATAAAAACACACAAAAATGAAATAAAAAAATGGGTTGTGATTTGGGTAAACCAAAAGATCACAATTTCTTGACCAATGGTATTATCATATGTGGTTAGGTGATGGATATGATGTTCTTTTCAAGCATAAATTTTGAAAAAAATGACAACAAATATTCGAATTTTTTTTAAAGATGGTGAAAATATCATTCATCATGATTTACTTTGATAATGGCCATACTTTGAGTTTTGGGGGTAATGGGAGTTTCTATAATGAAAGGGAGATTTTCATTAAATTTTTTGATATCATTACTTTTACTTAAGATATAAAACTCCTCATTGGGCCTTATTTTATTAGATCATCAAATCCTACCAACCTTAATCCTCATAGTCATTTTACCCATTATTGAAAATTCCTCGTGATTTTATGTGCCTTTTCTCTTTACAAAGTGGATAAATTAATTCCATTATAATCATATGGATAGGAAGAATGTTCTTATGATATGATCAAAAATATACATGAATTGTATCTTGAGTGATTGGATAAAAGAATCAAAAGTTATGTGAATCATGACTTGGAATGTTTAATAATAATGAATTGAGGAGCTTGAATGAATGAAAGGATAAGTTCCATCATTTTTCAAAGGGGAAAAGTAAAATACATGATTTTATTATTTCTTTAAAAATGATAAATTAAATTAATATTATATTTGTATTTTTTAAAAGTTTTATTTCTCATTATATTTTATTTTATTTTATTGGATTTTAGTTTGAATATTTATAACAATAGTGCCCTATTTAAATCCTTTTTGAGATTTTATTCTTAAGGAAAATCTTGGTTTAAGTTTGGGGTACTTTCCATCATGACTTATTCTTTGGATTATTGTAAAATAACACATGATCCTCTGTAATCTCTATATATACCATCTCAGCACATCAGAAAATTTTCTCATAGATTTTCAATTTGTGGGTAGCCAATTCACTTTGATATATTGGGTTTAATCATGAGTAAGATTGATTGATTTTTCTACCAATATCCATAATATGTTTTGGAGCATACCGTTCCAATAAAGTGAAGTTTTCTTCATACATGTCCAATAAATATTCCCCTTTTGTTTCCATTCAAAGAATTCTTTTCTATCCTATGTCGAAGCACCTTAGGAAAATATTTTTCAAGGAAAATATTTTTAAATTAATCCCTTTCAAAGGCGTCAATTTCATCATTATCCCTGATATTCCCGATCACTGAAAACCACTGTTCAGCTTCACCACCAAAACAATAAATGGATAGAATGACCACTTGATTATCTAAACCGACCATAACATTGAATATCTTTTCAAGGGCTTTAATCCATGAACTAGGAACCGCTGGGTAAAAATATCCACTGACAGAGGGAGGGTGTTTCCTCATACAATGTTCCACTATCACCATTTTCCTTTGTGTTATCTGTAGTTATTCTATTTAATAGATTACACTGCTATTTACATCATACATCAACTAGGCCAATATTTTTACAAACTATTCGGTTATAATTCCCACCATTCTCGGTTATGGATTTAGAAAGATATCTTTCTATTGGTGCCTTCCTACTTTAGTTTTCCTTTTTCTTCAACGGAAAACCATTATGGACATATATATCTTAGATGAAGAAACATGTTAATCATTAAATACTATATCATTTCATCATAAACATAAGTTAAAAATCATTTATGGTATTCTATTAAAATCATCCTAACCATTAATGTTATCTAAGTAATGCTATAATACCAACTATAAGAACCCGGTTGTAAACATTATAGAATATAGTAAATTACTTTCGAATTCACTTCTTTACATTACTAAAGACAATTTTGGTTTAGATTTTTAAACATTTATGACATAAATAATACATATCAAACCATAATCATAAAAAGTGGATAATACTAAAATAATATCCATTTTTTCATAAAACAAAATTTTTTAATAAAAAACATGAAATCTATTCATGAAAAGTCTTCACAACATTCATCTTCGATTCTTTTTTTCTCTTAACGAACCTTAAACCCTATGAAGAAAATGTAAAACATGGGATGATAATAAAAAAATAAATAAGGTAAAATAAATAAGGATATAAACCATTTATACCAGAATACTTATGAACATATGAAATCATATTCATAATGAGAGGTTTCTCACCCAATACGTATCATATACATTGTTAAAACATGAGATTTCCATAAAACAATGAAAAATAAATAATAACATAAAGTTAACTTTGGGAATTAACTACTCAATATTTTATCCACCTTGGATACAATTGGGTTTGTAACCCTCGTGGATACCTTACCATTTAACTCTCACGGCCACCTTACAATGTAACTCGCACGACTACCATATAATGTAACCATCACAGTTACACTTAAAGTAACCATATGATTAAACTCCAAAATAAACATACACACTAAAATTGATGGAGATATAGGTCCCACCCTTAATCATATACAATTACCAGTAACAAAAACATAATAATAAAAGTTGAATAATTTCATTATAAAATATTTTTTTTGAATTTTGTAAAAAGAGGCATTGAAGAGGATTTTAAAAGAAAAATCCCTTACAAATATCATATAATTGAATTGAAAATTAATAAAATTAATGGAAGATGTGTGTAAACTAAAATTAAACATAATAAAACATAATATAAAAAGAATTTATTTCACAAATAATCTTAGTACCACATAATCAATGAAGTAGAAGGATAACTAAATGAATGTAAATTGTGTTAATAATTCTCTTACCTCAGGTTTGTCTTACTTTAAACATGTTAAAACCTCATGTATAATGGTTTAAAGAGTGTTATTAATATATTATAAAACCATTTTAATATTTATAATTACTTATATGATATTATCATAAAATCTCCAAACAATTTATTTGGAATATTTTTCTATTTTCATTGTTTCGAGTGTATTCATTTCATGATTTCCATGGTTGGTTTATTATGAATTTTATTGTTGAAAGAGATAAAAACTCAAAAATTAAAATAAAATGATATTAATGAAATTAAAAATTAATAAATGGTATTATATATGATTATTTTTTATATTTTATGCGTATGAATTATTAGATAAAATATTTGTGATGAATGTATGTTTTGTTGGGTGAATTTTGATCATTACGAAGCACCATTGTTTTATTAATTAATATTATGTATTAAAATTGGTTCCAAAACAGAATATAACATATAATATGTATAAAAAAATATTATGTAACCATAATAATGGTTTTATAACAAATATTGAAGGTGTTAATGGAAATTGAAAACACTTCATCCATGTTGTCAGTAAATCAACACATTACAGATGATGCTTTTATTTTTAGAATAAAAGGGATATGAGAAGAAGTATGATGATGGATTTTTCCATAAACCTAATGAAATTTGATTATATATATGAAATATAGATTCCATGCTTCTTGGATTATAGTATTTTAATAGGGTATAAGAATAAAAAAATAATTGAAAAAAATTAAAAGAAAATGAAAGAGGCTTTTTACCTCTTGAATTATCCTCCTTGAGTACCTCTTTAAAGCCCTTGGTTTTGGAATTTTGGTGAAAAACATTTGTATTAGAAGTGGGGAAGGTTTTTGGGATGGTATTTGGGTAGAAATTAATCAGGATATAATGATTTTAGGGGTGAGGAGAAGAGCTGTTGAGGGGTGGTATTTATAGTGGAGGAGAAGGGTGTTTTCTCATTATTATATTCATTAGTTTACTATTTTGGATCAAGATTATAAATAGATTAAGAATTATGAATAAATAAATTAAAATATTGAATGATATTTCTATATTTTTAGATTACACCATCCTTACATCATCTATAACTCAATAAATCATGTATTTAGCTTATATTGTAAATTACTGTATTTCACTATTCATTGAAAATTCAAGTAATTTAAGAAAAATCAAAAAATTTCACCCTAAAAATTATATAAATGTGTAGAATTAAAAAATTAACTCCATTTGTTGAAAATAATTTTATAAATATGAGAAATTTAATTTTTAATTAAAATCATAATTTATTTGAAAAATATCAGTTTTAAATCTAAATCTAATTTTACAACAGTGAAAAATTAATTAATGTCTCATAAAATTATCTTATAATCATAATAAATAATAATATTATGATTTTTTTTATGAAAATAAATATTTTTAAAATAATTATATTAATTATAAAAAAGTAAATAAATATTTATGACTCCCAAAAATACCAACACTTAATTTATAAATTTTAAAAAAATTATTTACTTGTTCAATGATAAAAATATATCATATTTTTACTTATAAGATACATGAATATTATTTATAGTTTTATTTTTGAGGTTACTATTCTATTTTCTTGATTACTATTCTTATAGTCAATTAACTATTCCATCATTTTTAATTCAATAATGTATATAAATTCCACTTATTTCATTATACATTTATAATGAATTTGAGTACTTATTTCTAGAATTAAAATAAATTATTTTATAATTACATGGGTTTTTATACATATAAACTTGCCTAAAATATTTTTATCCATATTTCTTCATTACAATTCTATGTTTCAAAAATGAACCATTTTGGACCTTTGGAACATATGAAAAATGTGGAGAACTCAATTTTTTTCAAAAATACCTAGTGTGTCCTCTCCCCCACTTATAAAAGGCCACCCTTCTCCTCGCTTCTTCACACCATTGAACCCTTTTGGGTTGGTCAATACCTTTACAAATAACTTTCCAAATTCCCTCATATAATTTTATAAGCCTTATTTTTGACATAAATCCAACAAAGGAATGCTTTTTGTGCAAAGCTAAGGAGGGTACCTGAAAAACATGTTACTTTCATCAACTAACATTTTTATTTCCCCCCCTTTACCCCTTCAATTATTTTTATAAAATGATTATATAGTAACATCAGAATATATTGTATATGTATATGTTTTTATGTTTTATACATGAACAAAAATCATTCCCAATTCTATCATTTGGGTTAAAAAATTTCTGTTCATGTGTACGGTGGGCTTTCACCTCGCAAACTGATGTCGTTCATTTTTACATAACCACATCTCAAAGTCGGAAATAATGATGTATTTATTGTTTATATATGATATTTATTATATTATTATTATTCTAGAATTATTATATCACTCATACCTTCATTTCTTCTATTTTTTCAGAATATGATAGCATATCTCCTGTAAACATTAGACTACCGCCTCACAAAATGATGTTATTCGTTCACACTTTATGTGGATGGTGATAAAGATAAAGTTAATGATTATACGTGATATATATGATATTATTTATATATTCATGACTTTTTTTATCATTCTGAAAAAATAAAATATATATATATATATATATCATTTTTTACCTTTTCACTCAATGAAAGATGATAACGTCGCACGTGTACATGTGGACTACTACCTTCAAAAAGAGATGTGACTATCTTTTCACCACCACACCACATGGATGGTATATATAAGTATATTTAATGAAATTATATTATATATATGATATTATTGTCATTTTTGAAATATAATATATTACTTACGTTCTTTTAATAATATTCATTTGAAAGTGGAACCATTACTCATGCGTATGTGCAACCTACCATATTGATGATCGTAACGTTCTTCATTTATATTAACCTTATTAAATGACTTGTTTTAAAATTTTAATTAAAGTATCAATATAATAATAATTTCACTATTATTTTTCTAGACAATATTAAGCCATGTTAAAATTAAGAGAACCAAAAATAAAAAATCATAATTTATGTAACTTGAAACATGACTTTAACATAGAATTGTATATAAATGGGCGAAAAATGACTTAATTAAATAATATATGGTTTGATATATTTAATTTTGGTAAGAGATTTTTTTCTCAATTTTCCTTCTTGAGACATAAGTAATGTTATGAACCTATCTTCTTTTATGTGAAATATATACATACCCTTTAACATGAAATATCATGAATTTATTTATCCTAATAATATTTTAAAATTAATTTTATGTTATTTTTTCATTGGGATTATGATGCAATGTTTCCAAATTCATAAAGATTTTTTGTTACAATCTTATTATTTATTAGGATTTTTATGGCTACGTTTCCGATGATGAAATATTATGATCCATCTCTCAAGAAACTCACTAAGTTTCTTATATTATGGAAATTATTGGTATTTTCATGTAATAATACCATTTTCTTACTATTTTAAATTTAAAATGATTTATAAAATGTTTTGTATTAAATTCCACATTATTTCACTCTTTAGTAGAAAAATTGTTTTATTCTTAGACCATGTTTTCAAAAATGATTCTAAAATTATTTAAATTATTTAATAAATACATTTTTACCCATTTTTTACTTTTAAAAATATTTTTTCAAGGGTATCTACATTTCATTTTTAAAATAATTCTAATTTTAATTTTACTGAAAATGTGAATGGAAAATTTGTTTTTAACATGTACGACATGAATGAAACTTCTCGTAGTCATGACCATTATTTTATTTGAAGGTTCATTTATATTCTTTCAAGATTATTTTCAAATAAAATTTTTTAAAAAATATTTTTTATTTTAAAATTTGTTTTTCAACAATGAAGGAATATTTTACTCAATAGATGTTTTAAATGATTTTAAATGTTTCATTTATAAGTTTTCATGGTTATTTTCAAAAAAAAATTATTTCCAACTTTTTGAATTTTTAGTTTTAAAATATGATTTTAAAAGGAAAATAATTTTTCTCAAGAAATGGTCTAAGTGACTTTTCAAAATTCTTTTTCATATAAGATGACATCCTCTCATGTTACATTTTCTTTAATGGGGATAAGATTTAATGATACTATCCTTATTATTTCTATGGATGGTTAATATTTTTGTTGGTAAAATATTTATGAAACCAATTTATTTTTCATGGGATATTATATGTTGAATTAATAAAATGTTTATAAATCCCATTTTCATTACAAGACTTAGGATTAGATGAAATGTTTAATGTTTTATGATATTATGGCACACATAAGAAAGAGTTTCATTATGAGATGGGTGAGACCTATATCTCCCTCCCATTCATTGGGTAAATCTTTATATCTCATTAGATAATGATGGGAAATAAGTAAATGTACTTGATACACTATGGGAAATTGGTGTGTCCTGATCCACTATGGGAAACAAGTGTGTCCTGATCCCCTATAGGAAACAAGTGTATCATTATCCACAATGTGAAGAAGGTGATAATTCCCAATCCACTATATTGTTGGTATAGGTAGTTTACCTTGAAATATGAAATGATTTTATTTATTTATTATGGTTCCCCACTTTTATGACATTATATTATGATTCATGACTAATTTATGATGATTTCTCGCTCTTATGGCCCATTTTTCAGACATTATAAATATTTATTCCGTGAATATTGTTTATGATCCATGATAGTTTGGGTATGCAATTTGTAAGTTATGTTCATGGCAACATACCATTATTCTAATATTATTCTATTAGATGATCATTGTTTTATATGAATGATGTTTACCCTTACTAAACATTTGATCTTACCCTTTCTTATTTTTCCATTCCCTAGGTAATGAAGAAAGGTTTTGTGTTGGGTATGTCTATGAATAGTATTAAATGGGAAATAATTTGTCAGAAACACTGAAGATCATTCATTATTAAGAATATAATGGTCCAATTTTCCAAAGGCCCTAAACTATTATGGTCTTCATGAATTTTTTTGTACAATGTACTGAATATTCAACAAAAAATATGTAATATCAATTTATAAAAATCTTGGATTACATTGTAGTTTTCTATTATAAGAACATGTTTTCACTTCCCACCTACGTTCTCATATTTGGAAACCAATTATGTGTTATTCTAGTGACCTTCGCACATCCCATTATATCATTTAATGGGAATGTTTTATAAAACCTTATTCAGTGGGTTTCCCATTAAAGGATATTCATATGTTAAACCCTTACTTACCGAGAATAAGTTCAAATTATAAGGGTGAAATTTTTTAATTGGAAGAATGTAACACCCTAATATTTTTTAAAATATATTTTTTCAAATAAATTTAATCTTATATATATTCTAAATCACATGAAACACAAAGTGTATCTTTTATTACATGAAATAGATATTTTAAATGAAACATGACATAACATTAAAATAAAATTATTTAATTTGATAATTATCACCAACATATTATAATAGAGGGTATGAATAAGATAAAATTAATTTTGAAAATATATGGTTTACACAGGTATATGAATTGAATTCTTCAGTGTATATTTATTTATAAAAAAATAAAAACTATTTTAAAATAAAGGAAATCTTTTTCGGAAAAACAATATTTATGAGAACAAACAAATTTTACAAGAATAAATTAATCAAAACACATTTAGTTAATAATTTAAATTAAATTTATATATTATAAATTCAATAAAAAATTTAACATTCATCTCATGTGTAATCTATATAGTAGATAAGAATAAATCCAATATTAGCTTAAAAATTGTATTTTTATAAATAACATTTTTGTAACCTTTTGAAAACTTATTTTAAAACTATTTTTCAAAACTTTTATAATATTTATTTTAAAAAATTAAGTTCATTTTTTAAATAATCATGTAAAAATTATGTTTGTGTGAATTTTGAAAATTTTTGAGCAGATAATTTTTTTTGATGAATAATGAAAAATATCGGTTTTTGTTAAGAATTTTCAATTATTTTAAAGTATTTAAAAACATAAAGAACATTAAAATTATTTTGAATTATTAATTTATATAATTATATATATATAAGTCCAATTTATTTCATTTTAATCAAATTATTATTTAATTGGATATAAAAACCTTTTAAACTTTTGAATATTTTCTCTTTGAAAAACAACTTTCTTGTCACAATAGCGGGATTAATTTCAAGTTAAAATTTTCTAGTTCTAAGAATTGATTATGAAAAAAAAAGATTCCATATTTTTAATCATAATAATATATATTATCTAATATGTTCAACTTAATTTTTTACCATAATTAATTTTGAAAATAGTAAAAATAGTAAAAATAATATATACCGCAGTTATGATAAAAATGGGTTTAGTGGGGGTTAAACTAAATAAATGAATGTTTAAATGACCCAAAACATTTCAAAAACCCATTTATGGACATATTTATAAATTATATCTTTAATTGTCAAGAATATTTTATTTTGGAGTCTTGGGGCATGGGAAAAATGTGGGTATAACTTTTCATTTAAAAAATTATAAGTGTGTCACTCACCTCACTTATAAAAGGCTAACCCCACTCCTCTGATATTCACATTTCCAAAATAAATTTCTATTCTAATATCTGAACAAATTACTTAATTACCTCTACATCATGACCTATCCCAGTGGGTCCCACACCACGACTCCCAAAGCCCGCCTCCAATAGGCCAAGGGTTGGTGACTATCACCGAGTAGGCATATCACTTACATGGGAGGCATTGCCTAAGTACCTATACACACGGACACATATCCAAGACCCTAATTTATGGAATGTAAGGTAAACCACGATGGAACAAAATTCATTCATACAACTAAACCCAACCAACAGAGTGCAACAAAAAGTAAAAAACTAAAAGTAAACTGGGCTGGAATACAAGCCCACCAAAAAAGAAGAGTTTTCAAACTAAAAAGTCCAACTTGTAAGAAAAATGAGGTACTAGGACTGCTTCTCATAGCCGTAGGAGCACCTCATAATGTAGGGAACTCAGAAATCTTAGTCTGGTATTGTTCCACCCTAGACTCAATCAAAATTATGCTCCTTTGAACAAGACACAACACGCGGAGGCAAAGTCCATGTAGGGTTGAGTATAACAATAATCAGTAGAGGACCCCGAAAACCATAAAGTATTACACAAAGTAAAGGTGTAGTACGCACTACACAATATATTTCTACTGAAAATACATCAATAGAAACATAATCGAAATATACTCAAAACTCAGACATGTAGTCTAGAGGCAAGTCACACAACCACATACCATCGCTAGGGATTCAATTCGAAGGTTCCACAAAGCAGTCATCTGTGGTAACTCATTCCATGAGTCTGATAGCTCTAATGTCATTCGCCCAAGAAGTACTATCTATTTGGAAGGATCATGAGAGATCGATACACTAATTCCGAGAGAAAACACTCTTGAGTTGGGAAAGATCATGATACACAGATGAGGATAACTGCTAGGGCCTTGGTGGATACAAAAACTCATTGGATTCACCTGCTAAGTAGAGGATCAGTGTCCTGTAGAGATAGTCATGTCGATACCTGACTCTACCTAGGGTCTTCAATGGATAGAGGATCTCTCTATGGGCCTCTCAGAGGGATACCAAACTCTATCTCGGAAAGTCCTACTGAAGGGATCATACTCCTATAGATGGAAGTGATACTTGAACATCAGCGGAACAAGTAAAAGGGGAACTAGCCCAGGTGAAACCTATCCAAGGAATGGTGGAAAAGAGGATAAAGCCATGTTTCAGGATATACAAGGCATGTTGACGGGGTCACACACCATCTCTCATGACTCTGGGTGATGCCCGTGTGTAACAGACCGAGTTAGAGGGAACATGCAGTGTTGAAAGGTTAGTACACGGTGTGGTAACTCATTCCATGAGTCTCATCAAGGTGTGACCTAAAAGAAGACATGGTATCATCCCTCAAACTCCATGGGTCTCTACTTTCTATCAGCATAATACTTCTGCTAGATTTGTGCAGTCCTCATCCTCTCCTGGATGATCTACACCTTCTAGGTCATAGCTCCCACCAACTCTAGACCCACGAGCGCTGACTCCCCGAGGTCGGTCCAACAAAGCGGTGACCAGATTGTTCAATCATATAATTCCTCGAACGATGTGATTCTAATGGTTTAGTGGTATCTGTTATTGTACGCAAACTCTACCAGTGGTAGGTGGTCCTATCGACTACAACCAAAGTCCAAGATACAGGCTATTGTCAAAGGGACTCCATGTCTGGGAATGGAACACCATGCTCAAGCATAGCTGAGTCCCAAAATCCTTTTCAAATCCCTTCCAAAAGTTGGATGTAAAGTGGGAATCTCAATCTAAGACTATTTTCAAAGGGACTCCATGAAGATGAACTATCTCCTACACGTAAAGGTGTCCCAATCTCTCTACATAACTCTACTCTCTCATAGCTAGGAAGTGGTCTGATTTGGTGAGTCAATCAACAATCACCCAGTTGAAATTATTCTCCTTGGACGTTAGTGGAAAGCCTGTCACAAAGTCCATCGATATTACATCCATGTTCCACTCTAGCACATCCAGGGGGTGAGATAAACTTACTAGAACCTAGTGCCCAACATTCACCGGCTGGCATACAATGTATCAAGAAACAAACTCTGCTACAGCCTTCTTCATGCATGACCACAAGAACTGCAGTCTAAGATCCTAGCACATCTTTTCCACACCTGGGTGTACCACTAAGGGGGATGTATCAAACTCCATCCAAACCTCCTCCCAAACTTCCACCGGTACAACAGTACATCCTATGAAAAGAACTATGTGCTCTCCACCATGTGAATATCCATCAGGAGCATGTCCAGTGGATAACTGAGAACATGAAGCCTCACAATTTACATCCCCTAGTTGTGCCTCCCTAACTCACTATAAGAGTGGAGGGGTGGCGACAATCGACTGAAGGTAAGCTTCATTCTCTCTATCCACGAAGGATAACTATAATGAGGCCAACAATTCTATCACCTCACTCAATAGCAGCGAGCTCGATCTTATGCTAAGAGCATCTTCCACCATTTTCCCCTTCCGAAGAGTATAAATGATCTCAAAATTGTAGTCCCGGAAGAACTCTAGAAAACTTATTTCCTCATATTCAGGTATTTATATGAGAAGATGTAGTTGAGGTTCTTGTGGTTAGAGTAGATGATAAACTGCTCTCCCATAAGGTTGTGTCTCCACATATTCAACACAAAGACTACCACCTCCAAGTCAATATCATGGTTTGCATAGTTCTTTTAGTGTGTTCCTAGCTGGTGTGAATCATAATAAATCACTACCTTTACCTAAATAAGTACACAACCATGGCCGGTCACCAAAGCATTGTAAAAAACTATGTACTCAACACCCACCTCTGGAAATCTCAAGATCAGGGGTCTTGTAAAAATCTATTTCAACTACTGGAAAGCCTGCTGGAAGTTCTCTATCCACATGAAGGTTTTCCCCTTTCATTTCATGGTTTTTATTTGTGCTAATGTCTAGGAGAAATCAATAATGAATATTCGGTAATATCCTTCCAATCCAAAGAAGCTTCGTACCTCAATCACGCTCTGAGGTGGCTCCGATGGTAACACGACCTCTACCATGGTTGTTTCCACAGGCACTTCATCTGGTGAGATGACATGTCCTAGAAATTGGACCTCCTTAATCCATAATTGGAACTTCAAAAGATTCCCATAAAGCATGTTCACATGGATTGCATCTAGAACCATCCACAGGTGTCTTGAGTGCTCCTTCTCTGATGTAAAGTACACAAGGAAGTCATTTATGAAGACCACTACGAACCAATATAAATATGGCTGGAAGATCTGGTTCATAATTACCATGAAAATTTCAGGGGTGTTCATCATGCTGAAAGGCATCACCAAGTACACATAGTGACCATAGAGGCATTTGAATGTTGTCTTCAGTATATCCTCGCCATGTACTAGTAACTAGTGGAAACCTGATCGAAGGTCAACCTTCAAGAACCATTGTGCCCCTCTTAGCTGATCGAAGAGGTTGTTGATCCATGGTAGTGGATTCTTGTTCTTCAACATTACCTGGTTCAAGCACTGGTAATCCATGAATGACTTCAAACTCTCATATTCCTTCATAATAAGAAAAACTGGGGCCACCCAGGGTGAAACTCTGGGTCTTATAAACCTCTTCCTCTGCAAATCCTCCAATTTCACCCTCAGGTCCCGAAGCTCTGTAGGGGCCATCCGATACGCTGATGAAGATATCGGTCTGTTATCAAGGTTTAAGTTGATACAGAAGTCGATCTCTCGGTGGGGAGGTAATCCTGGATCATATTTGGGAAAGACGTCCTCAGACTCCGCCACTACTACTGGGAACTGGAAGCTCACAACACCTACTAACTTGAGGGTAAAGCTAGAAAAATCATGAGTGATCGGATACACCCTTTTATGAATGAGCCCATTATATGCTTCCTGGGTCTCCCTTTCACCAAAAAAGGAAAACTTCGTCCCATCTCTATGGACACACCGCACTATTCGCCTAGAGTAGTCAATCTGGGCATGGACCGAAGATAAAAAATCCATACCATGAATGACGTTGTAAGGCCTCGATGCTACCACCAAGAGGTTCCAACTGAAACTCTCACCTCTAAGGGTAAGATAAAACTACCTACAATGGTGTGTGATAATCTATTCTCATCCTAGAGGTGTCTCGAACTGTAAGGGTTGAGTCAACAGCTCTACCGAAATCTCAAGGATTCACACAAGACATGTGGAGAGGAAGTAATGACTAGAACATTGGTCTATAAGTACAACATATAAGTCAGAGAAGACACAGATCATACCTCAGATCATCCCGGGAGTCCCTGGGTGGTATGCCTTGACCGCATGCAGGTGTCCCCTTCCCTATCCCTCAGGTCCCTCAGCCTGGTGCGGACATCCTGGTGATGGTGGTGGAAGTAGATCAAAATTTCTACGACCAAATGAAGCTATCCCTGCTCCTCTACCATGTGCGCCGGCTGGTGGGTCTATCCACTCCACTCTCTACCTCTTCATTGGTGGTTCATCCACTAACTTCTTGTCAGCAGCTCGATAGGTCGGATAGTCTATAGCGAGATGTCCCCTACCTTCGCACGAGTTGCATCACCTCTCCCTAGGCTAACTAGATCTATCCTAAGAGCCCTAGACAGTTGATCCCCTATCCTGGGTCCTCCAGTGACATCTCCCACCTCTTGATCCCTGTGTTGGACGTCGGCTCCCTACTACTGAGGTCTCTGCACCTGTATACCTACTTATAACTGCCATCACCTATCTTTACTCCGCCAAAAATCTCTCGATCACTAAGGCCTGCTCAACCACTCCATCATAAGTTAAAATTCATAGAGGTACAACACTAGATTGGATGTCCCATCATAAACCTTTCTCGATGGTCCAAGCTCTAATGTAATGATCTCAAACCATATCCATCTAGTACCTAGTGAGGTTAGTGAACCTCGATGAGTAATCAGCCATCGTCAAACTACACTACTAGAGTTGAAGAATCTTCTGGATGCACATTGCTCATAGCGTAACAAGGGATAAATCCTCCCTAAAGATTCTCTCTAACTCTGTCCACAAAAGAGTCACTTTTTCATGAGTATGTGTGGTCAGACTCCACCATCATCCCACTGAACCCAGAAGAAGGCTCCCTCCTAGGATCACCATATGGTCTGTTGGTGTCCTCACTAGATGGAAAACTCTGGTCACCGCCTCAAGGTAGTTCTTAGCTACCTGAGGGTTGGGCTCGCCTTGGACCCTAAGAGGTCTCTGTCTCTGGAACTCATGGAGTGCGCATAGCCTGCGCCTCTCATCTATTGGTACTGCAGGTACCACAGGCTACTTCACTGGGGGGGGTATAACAGGTGTTCCATGTAGAAGTAATTCCTAGAGAACAGGTTCTCGTATTGAAACCTCGTCACTAAGGGGTTCATCCTCGTGATTATGCTGCTGAGTCCTAGTGTGTATGCGTGGCAGAGGAATATTGTAAGAAAATAAGATGTACCATGGTCAACGAGTATATCGGGATATCTGACACAAAGGACATGCAAAACAAAACCCATTCCTATATTATGAATGTACCATTATT
Organism: Viscum album; assembly: GCA_963277665.1. Taxonomy (NCBI): domain Eukaryota; kingdom Viridiplantae; phylum Streptophyta; class Magnoliopsida; order Santalales; family Viscaceae; genus Viscum; species Viscum album. Next base: position 905,529,944 of record OY728151.1, read on the forward strand.
TTACTTCCCCACAACTGGTGTTTTCATGTACTGAGTCAAAAAACAGGTCATCAGAGTCTTGGTGTATAGATACGTCGGCCGCCCACACCAAAACTAGAGTCTATGGCTTGAAAATTGAGCTTAAAACACTCAACACTAATGCTCCAAACCAATATCACAGACTATTGGTCCTAAGGTTGAACCAACCTGCCTTTGATACCAGTTTTTCACGAACCGTCCCAGTGGGGCCCGCATCACGACTCCCGAAGTCCACCTCCAATTGGCCATGGGCTGGTGACTAGCACCGAGTAGGCATATCACTAACATGGAAGGCATTTCCTATGTACCTGTACACACAAACACACACACATCACCAAGCCCAAAAATGCAGGAAAGTAAAGAAAACCACTATGGAGAAAAGTTCTTGCAAACAACTAAACCCAACCAACATAGTACAACAGAATGGAAAGTATTGAAAGCAAAGTGGGTAAGAATACAAGACCAACAAAAACAAGATTCTGTAAGCTACAAAGTGCAACCTATAAGCACAAAGTTGTAATGGGACACCTGCTTATATCCATACGAAATCCTTGGCCTGTAGGGAACTCAAAAAGCTCAGTTCGGTACTGGTCTTCCCTAAACTCTGTCAAAAGGCCACTCGTCTGTAGAAGAAACGACACGTGCGGGAAAACCCCATGAAGGACTGAGTATAAAAATACTCAGTAAAAGACCATTAAAACCACAAAGTAATACACAAATTAAAGGGGCAGTCAACACTACAAATAATATGTCTACTGAAAATATAAGAATAGAAACACAATCTAGATATATTCAATAATTAGACATGTAGTCTAGAGACAAGTCACACAACCACATACCGCCACTAGGTATTCGGTTTGAAAGTTCAATGAAGCACTCATCCAGGAGAACTCACTCCACGAGTCTAATATATCTGATGTTGTCATTCTGATAAGTACTGTTTGTGGGGAAGGATCATGAGAGATAGATACACTCGTTCTGGGATAACACGCTCTTCAGTGGGGAAAGATAATGATGCAAAGATGAGGATCAATTCTAGGGCCTTGGAGGATACCACAAATCATTCAGATTCACCTCATGAGTAGAGTATTGGAATCTTGTATGAATAGTTATTTCGATACCTAACTCTACCTAGGATCCAGAATGGAGATGGGATCTCACTCCGGGCCTCTCAGAGGGATACCTGACTCTATCTTGGAAAGTCATTCTAAAGGGATCATATTCGTATGGATGGAAACGATACAAGACTTTCATGGGAATGAGTAAAAGGGGAACTAACCCAAGTGAATTTTGTCTAAGGAACGGTGGAAAAAAAGATCAAACCATGATCCAGGATATACACAACGTGTAGAAGTGGTCACACGCCGTGTATCGCGACTCCGGGTGCTCTCGTGTGTAACGATCCGAGTCATAGGGAACATGCAATGTAGGAAGGTAAGTACATGATGGCTAGTATGGACCATACACCATGTCCGAGTTACCGGGGTTCCCTCCGTGTATGGGCCCATGTTCCCATACATGGTTTCAACCTGTGTGTTCCATCTCGTGTAACTAGGACACGAGTTAGACCGTGAAACCAGCCTTGTCTGACCTTGTGGTGGATTACATGACTATGTACCCACCCCATGTATGTGTTTCTTCTAAGATATACATCGAGTATGTATAAGTACCCACACACAATGTGACAATTGTTACATGTCATGTTAATGCTTCCCGTTGCCCAAAACTCCAGCCTCCGTTGGGTGGGGCCCATAATCCATGTCTCCCCGGAGGCACACAATGTTCTTCATCACGCGCATCGCATAAACTCTAGATGCTACTGCCGGTACCACACAATGTGTTCTTTGGGATACAAGCCTTGTGTTCTGTAAATTTCCAGAAATGCGAACCTATTCTACTGCGCCTCGGTGATGCTATGATCTTCAATCTGACAATCCATTTTCCACACAAATCAAAATTTAAGGTCACCTTGACATTATGAAGTAATCTATATTATTTTTAGTCCTCCTATCGTCCCAAAAAATGCATATAGATTCACCCACATGAAGAATGCTAGGAGAACGATCTCCCCTAGTCTGAACCATTTCATCATCCGCCATCATCGTTGCTCCTTCGCTAGGTCGTCGTGATGTCATATCTCTAATTTGAGGTTGTTTTGTTTTGAAATGGACATGAAAAGATATGTTGTTCATATCCCCATAATAAACATGAATAATTCAAAGAAAAGAGGAAGAAATCCAATAAACCAATTTGAGGAAAGAACATCCACCATCATTCGTCACAGAATTGATTCGCTCCAGTTAGAAGGATTAAACATGGATAATCGACGATAATACAACCATAATCACAAATCATATTCCCGAATCAAAACCCAAAGAAATGGAAATAATAATCCTCCCAAAAGAACGCATGATCCATGGCTGAACCCATTTGTGGGTTGATCCACATTCATCATTAAATCAAAAATGGAGAAACCAAACAAAGCAACAAAAACACCTACCTTTATTCGGTTAAATAATGATTGTCGTGTCACATTCGTTGTCGAGGTTCATTGAATCCAAGATGCATTGATCGATCACGCCATCATCATTCATTATTGAGAGTTCTCTCCATGTATCCAAGAATTCTCTAGAGTTCCTCTCAATTTTCTTCCAATGACCATGTCACGACCCATCCTCGGGGTCTGTGTCGTGACTACCCCAAGCCTGCCTTCCATAGGCCAGGGGCTGGCGACTAGCACCAAGGTGTAATTTCTGGTAAAAATGGAAGGCATTGCCTTTGTAAAATAAACAAACACCACAAAGCAAGAAAGCAGTAGAAGTAAACACTAAGTAAAACTGGGTACAACTGTAAGTGCGGAAAAGTAAGTGGGCCAGAATACAAACCCAAACTGAAAGTAAAGTACAACTGGAAAGGGAAAACAACAACTGAAAGTAAATTCGTAGCCTTGAGCCTTCCACTAGAAGTCCAACCTGAAGGGTGGGTACAAATAGCCTCCACAGCTCCTCGGGTCCAGCCGTCCGTTCCGAGTACGCCCCGCCCAGTGATCCACCTCCGGGTACCGACCTGCTCCTCATGCCTCAACCACGATTAGTGTTGTCCGTCGTCTGCAACCAACACAACGTAGTGTGGGAATAGCCCGTGTAGGGGTGAGTAGAATCTACTCAGTAGGGACCCCGAGACTCCCGTAGGTCTCCCAGAATCCACAAAGGATAATCCACAAAGGAAGATAAAATCACGAAGTAACATCCGACTCTACTCAGGTATATGCTCATATATATACCTAAGTCATACATTTCAGTTAAGCTCCAACATCTGAGCCCAAGTACAACCCAATCCACACAGGAAATCACAATCCAATCCACACAGGGAAGCTGAACGTAATCCACATAGGATATCAAGTCAATCTTATCGAAGAAAAGGATTGAAAGTCAAGATTCAGCTCACATAGGTATACTTCTTCGTAAGATGATAGATATGATCAGATATTGCCACTGATTTATCTAAGCCATCGAACCCACACCAGATCGATAGGTACTAACCCCCACAATGACCCACAAAGGATCGATAGGTAACTAAACCCCGCAATGACCCACAAAGGATCGATAGGTAACTAACCCCCACAATGACCCACACAGGATCGGACCCACACAGTATCTGTAGGTGCTGGCCCGCACAGGACCGCTGAGCGCTGACCCATACAGGATCTGACCCACACTGGATCGGTAGCACTGATCCACGTAGGATCGCTGAGTGTTGTAGTCATCTCCGCCGAATCCACGGAGGATTTCTGTACAGTCGTCATCGTCGTCGCAGTCGCAGCCAGCTCTAGGGTTCCCGCACACAGCAAGCTCATTCGGGAGGGTCCGTTCCACGATCCGAGAGGCTGATACATCAACTGACACATAGTCTAAAGTTGATGTATCCATAGTTCTGTATCGTCAACAGGAACTCAACGTCACACACGGCGCGTCAAGCGGACGCCCGGTCTGAGAGTTATTGACTTTTTCGTCCCAGGGGCCCGGTTGGTTTTTAAGTCAGAACCAACCCGACCATAATCCACCTACGTCCAAACCTCGAGGAGAGTAATCCAAAAGGTCCTTCTCACTTATAGAAATCCAACAAAGTTGACGTCACATCAATCGGACGTCCGGAACTCAAGTTATAAGCGTTTCTGCTCCGAGGGCCCGGTTGGTTTCGTGTACGAACCAACCCGGCCGAACCCAAAGTTCTCCAAAACCTTGATTGTAATATACCAAAACGAACGTCTCGATCCAAGGATCTCATCGCAGCTGACGGTGCATCAATCGGAGGTCTGCATCTCATGTTATGGGTAATAGACTGAAAGAGGTTCGGTATTAGGGGGTTCGGGCCTGGTCCGACCCGTCCCGATACCCCCAGGGCCGGCCCGAACTGGGTCGACTCGAACTGGGTCCGGGTCTGGCCCATTTGGGCACGGCCTGGCCCAGCTGGCGCAACCTGGCCGGGCCAAGGCACGGCCCGACCTAGGTGCGACCTGGCTCAGCGGCCCGACGCGCTGGCAGTCCGGCACGCTGGCGGTCCGGCGCGCTGGCCAGGTGGCTCGGCCGAACGGCCGAGCCGTTCGGATACGGGGGGGGGGGGGGTACCCTTCGCTTGTAGTAACTGTGGCCCCTTAATAGGGCTTCTCACATCCGGCCAGCCGGGGTTTTTGAACCCCCGGTTCTTCCCTGTCCGGCCGGCCCGCTCTGGCCGGCCGACATTTACTGCAATGGGACCGGCAAGGCCGGTCCCCCCTGCTCCGTCGCCGGAAGCCCAATTCCGGCCGCTGGTTCCCCTGATCTTCTGCGAATTACGTCACAGCCTTGGTCCATTCGGCGCGGCGCGACGGCGCCGCGCCCATCCGCCGCGGTGCCTTCGGGTTTTTCCAGCGCGGCGCGACGGCGCCACGACTTGGTTCAATTTTCAAATGTGCGGCGCGACGACGCCGCACATCCTTGCCGCTCGTTCCTGCGTGGTGCGATGACACCACGCCACTTTCCTTCGAACCGCAAAAACAGAAATAAAAAGGGAGGAGGGTCGGCCGTGTTTGTGCGGTTCGTCCCCCTCCCGTTAAACGATATCAAGCGGTCCAAATGAACGAGGATAGATGACAGAAGAATTCCCAAATAAAAACACATAAACCCCTACCTCAACGTCGTCATCGAATGGGACTGCGTCACAGAATTAACCATCGCCGAAGGAGACATCGCAGAAGGAGATGTCACGGAAGGAACGTCGTTGGCGTTAGGTGTTCTCCGAGGAAGGCGTCCCTCGCCGTTGTCCGCCGTCAGAGGTCGGCATTCTTCGTCGGCGGCGGTGCGTTCTTCGCGTTCTTCGTCGAAGAACGAAGAATCCTCAAGACCTCTCTTTTTCTCCCAAAGACTTCCACAACCAGAATTCCAACAAAATAAAATAAGTTCCACACTTATTTTATTAACATAACCTAAGCATTTGAAATTCAAACACTCAAATTAAACTCACTTAATTAATTAACATAATTTGTCAAAAATTAATGGTGAGTTGAGGGGGGTTAGAGAATATGAAGGGGTGGGGTTCGTGTGGGCCCGACCGGCTTCATAACCTCTCATGGGAAGTTGGGTGGTTTTCCCCAACTTCCACCCAAAAATGTTAACCACTTAGAAAATAAAAACTGTAGTTAAATTTTTATTTTAACTTCCACAATTTTTATCAACTTCTCTTGTGAACACACAACTCCGAAAAAGGTGTTCCTAAGAAATTATCGGTGCTGCGAATCCATTGGTGCCCTCAGAATTTGATTCCGAGCACCGGTTTAAAAGTTAAAAAAACTCGCTCGTTCGTTCACTGAATGTACCCAAGATAAACTTCAGATAGGAATTATGGGCACACCGGGCCTCAGAATCATGTGTCTTCAGAAACCGCGTTCTTGTAAAAGTCCCAAGAAAATTAAGAAAAAAATTTCCTTGAATTTTACGGGTCTTTACAGACCAACATTCGATTAACCCATTAAAGGAGGGAACACGTTTTAGCATTCCATCACGTGGTGGCATTAATGGGTCATCATTGCTGTTTCTGAATCACTGTGGCGTGACATTAATTATCAAAAGAGTTTCCCCTTCGTTGCACTGCATCGAATGTTTCCAAATAAAATAAAAAAAAAACTTTTCGAATTATTTTATTTAATTTTACTAAAAATGTCGACAAATTAACTTTTTAACTCAACCCACGCCGGTTGAGGTTAGGATCGTTCATAGGTAAATTCGTCATCCTGAATGCAATAGTGCGCTCAGATTTTTAATATGGGCATTCGTTTGGAAACAACCACAACTGCGCACACCCGCTAACTCACTTAACATAAAAAAAGTTCAAACAACCATTCCAGGCTCACTGGGTCTCGAAATGACGTGTCTTCACCGCCCTTGGTCTCATAATAATACCACATAATATTTTAAAATAAGACATGGAAAAATCAAAGACATTAAACATCCTATTTTCCTATAATCCTTATTTTGATTATAAATCCAACCTATGATTACTTTTGGTTCAAACCAAAATAAGTTATCTAAAGAAGGGGTAACATCCCTAACCGAGTATTTTGTTTTAATTATTCCTCCACCTCCTTCAAATTTTATTCAACCATTATTATCTAATAACCTCATTATTTTACATCTTCATTGATTTTATTATGTTAATTTCATAACCTAAATCACTATCCTCTTCCATCAAATGGGTTATGAAATCATCATTCCTGTGTACGACGAACAACCACCTCACGAATCGATGTAATTCGTTTTCCATCACCACCTATCAAGAATTTATATAATGTTGGATTGATTATTTATATATAATATTTACTATATATTTATTATTATTTAATCATGATATCAAATGATAATTCTTACCATTCATTTCATGGGAATATGATATCATCATTCGTGTGTATGGTATCCTATCACCTCGCAAAGCATTGTGATTTTTCATGCATTATGTGGAAGTTAATAAAAATGGGTTTAATGAAAATATTTGATATATATGACATAGATATTATTTTTCATTGTTAATATATTTTTTACCTTTATTTTATTCTTTCCTTCGGTTAAATAGAAACAATGTTCATGCGTATGTACGACTTACCATCTCAATGGATGATGTATTTTATTTTGTATCAAAAAAATTTATGGGTCAGTTTAAATGAATATATAATGAATATGTATGATATTACAATAATTATTAAAATAATGAATATTATGGATGCATTATTGAATTAATAGGACAAAAAATAACAAATCAAAACATACATGAAAAATAAAGGAGTTATTGCCCGAAACATGAATTTAACATGGAATTATTAATAAATGGGTAATAAAAGGTCATTAGTAAATAATATATGTTATGATATATATAATACTATTTCTATAATTGGTTTATAATAAAATTTTAGTTATTATATAATATTTTCTGATGTGTATAAAGAAAATTGAGACTTACAGAAATGGATTTCCGTCACACTTTTATTTTTCTGTGAGACACAAGCAATATTCAAAATATGTTTCATTTGTGTGGTGTATATACTACCAATGAATGTATTTTATGATGATTATAGTTAAGTTTAAGGTGTTTTAGAAATAAATTTTATGATCTCTCTTTAATAGTGTTTAAGGTTTAAAAGTTACCACAGCAATAATATATATTTTTGTCTCTAATTGCCTTCTTGGGGACATATGTAATGTTATGAACATATCTTATTCTATGAGGTGTATATTTTAACATCGTAACATGAATGAACACTGATACGATAGATAAAATGGTGGGTCACATGGCCTCACGAACGTCTCTTTATATGCAATAGGATACCAACGATTCACGTGGGTATAAGGTGGTGACTGTGGGGAGACTATACCCTCATGATCAGAGTAGCACAATGGTATAATATATAAAAAATAATAGAAAATAGTGGAAGCAGTAAAAACATTACAATAGAGTATAAGAATAAGAATAATAATCATCTTGATAAATAAATATATGGTCAATTCCAACATACAATAGATGCATGCATGTTAGGATAAATAAACAACAACTGACCCAGGTTCCTAAGGGACACCTGGAGACTATAAGTATAAAGGTAAAAAATCAGTTATAGATAAATAAACAACAACCCACCCAGGTTCCTAAGGGACACTTGGCGACTATAACTGCTTTAGATCACTACCAGAAAGATATGTATGATCATTTTACATATATATATAGTTATAATATACATGTATATAATATAGACCTATATTTAATCTACCTATATGGACCATGTAAATGCAGATGTAATTTTACATATTCCTATAATAAAAGTTTTTGGAAACACTAGGGAGTAACTCAGACATCCGTAACTAGTATAAACAATCCTAAAAGCTCAACCAAAAGAGTAAATTACCAGCATCCTAAAAGTGTGAGAGACATTATGTGGTAACACTCGGGATGGAATGTGATCTGCCATGGAATTACTTTAATCATGGTACATGGAACATAAATCCAAACACCCATATAGTATCACTCATGTGAGATACCAAGAACTCAACACACGATATAAGGGAGTGTGATACCTCAATGATGAATACAAACCTTTCCATCATTCCATATCCTCTATGAAGGAATATCATAATTATAACCGGTACAAGGAATTACCTCTCATCCATGTCTTTTATCATGCCCATACATATAATAAAGGAATTATCATTTTTTGACATGAGACATAAGGAAATACATATGATGCTCTGCATTTATTAATCCATAATCAACAAGTCATAACATTTCAATTATGGCATGTAGAAAGCATGTAATAAACATAGTGTCCTTTCCAAAACTTCTCAATTCATTTCTATTACAATATAAACTATTTTATACATTCAAGTGGAGAAATACATCATGAATTAGAAACTCAAATTAATACATTCCATTTAATTAAAAAACATTATAATTCATTTATAAAGGTTGAAAGGGGAACTTAAAAGTTTTCATGGTCATGAGGGTGAATGCCTACATGGTAAATTACCTTCATAGGTGTGGCCATGTATTTACAAAGGGTGCTTTGGTTTCGTAAAAATTTACACATAATGAAGGTAATTTATTTTATAACATCAATGTGGTTCATGGATCAACATGAAATATACTAAACCATGACATCAAAGCATTTAATAAGAACCAAATCAATAAGTCCAAGAATGTATTAAACAACTAATCTATAATTTTTTGTTTAGAAGATATTGTACATCATTCGAGGAGTTCTATTATAAAATCCTGACATTTAAAAAAAATTATTTCATCAATTAAGAATCACAATTAAATTCACCAAAGAAACATTTAAAATAACTACCAATAAGGAAAATATCTATGAATATCAAAACAACACTTAGGAGGTCCCTTGGTCAATTTGGGCAATTACCTATACATGGAAATTCAATTATTTGTCCAAAATAAATTATTAATAGGAATTATGGACACTTAATAAATTAATTAAAATTGTCCCAATAAAGATGGAACACTAAATGGGTTTCCGCGATCGAGGTTGACATCCTCTATATACTAAACAAGGACCATAGGGTTTATATCTAGGTGCAGTGATCAATTTAATATGAAGAATCCAATTATAAGGTAGGACACAGAAAAATTTGGTGTGTGGCACAACAAGAACATTTATAAATCAACAAAAACTTTAGGAAAAATTCATAGACCACCTACCTCATACTTATGATGACATACTCATCCAAGATCAATCTCTGCTTTGATCCAATTTTGAGGATATCTAAGAAATATACATTCATGCTGAAAATAGTGAAAATGATATCACACCATAATAGAAAAACAAAGAGGGTATTAAATGAAGAAATAATCCAATGGACTTGAGATATTACTAGTGCAGATCTATAGAGACTGACGGTGCTTGATTCAGACAACCGGTGGAGGAGTTATCGAGGAGCCTAGGTTAGGCTTGAGGAGGAAGCCACTGAGGAAAAGGGGGGGAGGGGTCACATGGTTTTCAAGTGAGGAAGAATAAAGGAAAAGAAAACCTAAAGGTATTAAGGGTGTATTTTTTTACTTCACCCCAAAAACCATGTTGCACAGTTTGGACACATGTTTTTTCCAAACTCTACACCATCCGAGCAACACCCACTTCTTAAGAATCAACCACGCATGGTTTTTGTTGCACTGTTACCCTAACAGTGTAGAAATTGTATGGTGAATAGTGATTACATACTTCCGAAAAATCCACTAATCATATGATTTAGTCACATGGTTTGGATGAACTATGCACATCTCGTGTGGGCTTTCATGCACCCTTTTCTGCATCCACATGGTTTGCTGCTGGATGTCGTACAGTTTCAGACAAACTGTATACCTTTGTCATACCCTCTGAAACCTAATATTTCAATCATCACAGCTCTAAAAACATAAAAAGACACTTGGGAAACCGCTTAGGACATTTCCTATGTCCTAAAACAACACATTAATGTGTTCAAACTCTCATAATTACATTCTGAAGCTTGATTTAAAAAACATCCAATCCAATAAATGCAAAAAGTTCAAATTCCCTTGGATTTTTGTCTAGTTCAAAAACACGGGTTATTACAATCTCCTCACCTTAGAAATTATCATCATCGAGAAGCCTTCAGAAATAATGTAAATGCATCCCGACCAACATGTTTCGTGAAGCATCATTCAAGTAGTCCTGTTGCATTTCCCAATACCCAGTGAAACTCAGAGCATTCATTTAATCACACAACACTGAAGCCATACAAACTCAATCCAACACTCATTTTCCAACCAAAACACCAAAATGAGACTTACTCAAGAATGTTTATCTAGATTCATGGTCACATCACCATCCCATTAAACATCTGGACAAAGGTAATCCCCACCATAGGCTCTTACAGTAAAAAGGGGAAAATTAAGAACCACGACACCTCCACCATTAAAATTTCCATAAAAAGCATGCCTCTAAGAATTCTAGCGATGATCCAGGCACGGATTTTCTTATCTTGGAAAACCTAGTTACATATAAGGTCATATCAGAGACCTATCAAGAAAGAAATGATCGAATATCAATTGACCAAACTGAAATTGGTTTTGCGGGATTTTCTCGAAAGACAATACCAACCATAAGACCACACCCACCTTAACCTGACGAAATTCCTTAAATGGTTTCATTAAAATGTAACCACTTAGCAAGATGGAAAAAAAGTCAATCCACCTCCAAATGACCATTCATAAAACACTCAGCATAGACAAATGATGCATTTACAATAGAAATGTGATGCCTTATTCTAAGGAATCCCACATAACCATAAACATTCCCACCAAAGTACATACATGACTTGAAGTGATGTTTCTTGATTAAACCATCACCTGACCATTTAAACTATCATGACACAACACGAATAGGGATGTAATCTAGATACATTCCACTGGAATAATTACCCTTTTAGGTATCACCTCAGACCCCAACAATAAGTCTAGTGTAACCTCAGATTCAAAGAACCGGAGTCTAAGGAATAAACTCAAGGAAGTCCATAATCTATATTTTCAAGTGAGACGTTGGTACAAAGTTAAAACATCCAATTTTTATCATCGAATGAGCCCATAGAATCTTCTACCTGGAAATCAAGTCATAAGAAAAGTGGTCGGTGTCCTAGTGTTCATCCAAGGCATTCTTAATTGGAAACACAAGACTTACAATGTACAAGTGAAGCATCAATAATATAACCACACATCCAACATACAACACTGATAAACCACTAAAACAATCCCAAAATATTTTAAAGTTTTAGCATGGTGTAACACTAAATCTATCCTTGTGCATTGAGGATATAGTCAAGATAAGGAACATGCTTGTCTCTTTCATAAGAGTACACTAAGAAAATAATATGGGTTTCTAACCACACACACTACCAGAAAAGAAGGATGGATGGTCAAACCACCACTGGTCAACTTCCAAAAAGAAGCTCAACTTCACCTATTGAGGTACCATCATTAATCGACCTATGATTCCTTTACCATTTGAAGAATCCAGTGAATTTTCAAGATAAATACACCAAATCCATCCAATAAAAACATTGTTTCCAAGTGATTCTTACACCCAACCACATAAACATAATGGTGCTAGGCAAGAACCGACATGATTCCAAATCTCAATCCTTGAGGGAATTTTAGAAAAACCAACCATTTCCTTATGTCCATATTTTTTGCGCTCCTTTTACATGGAAGGAATTTTTTTTTCTAAAAACAATGTGATGCGCCCCTCATTAAGAGTTTCCCAGCTGTTGAATGAAGAGACAGACCATATGCTCACAATAATGCTAGATCAAATCCACTATAAATGTAAACATGATTTTCCTCTAAGCCACATTTACTTATAATAAAGGATACAATGAAATCCAAAACAAAACTGACATGAATTTCAAAACACTAGAGTCTCTTGAAACTCCATATCATGCAATGAGACGAACTATATTTTATTTAAGGCTCAGGTCATTCCACTTTAGAGATGATCTAATATCATACTAAACATACCAAGGCCTAATGATTTCACAGAAATCAATAGGTTCATTACATTATTTATCTCTCAATGACACCGTGTACGCGATCACACACTGCCCCATGTTTTTAGAAGGAAGACAAAACATCCTAGATATTGTCCATAAGTTTTCATCCCTATGAGTTGGAGTATCTAATGGCCACCACATAAGACTGTCTCAAGTAGTTATATCTCATATGACTATAAAATATACTAAAAACATCCTGAGTTGTTAATGGAAGAGAAATATATTCATTATATCTAAAAATCAGATTACCATACCCTAGGTTTGTCTTTATAAGGCCCCATCCTTAAACCTTACTTAATCTTGAGTTATTACAAGATTACACATTGAGGATATTTTCAGGTTTAGAGTTTTAGAGAATTAGATCATAAAACTTGGATTACATTCCACATTTAAACAAAGTGGTTACATAAAGATAGTATTCATTTATCCCATAAATGGAAACATATTTAAAATAAAACATGGATTCTTTCTTGACACTTCCTTGTCACTATCATCATATCATGTAACTTTCCCTTGACCTGGGAAAAAAATTTCAAAAAAAAACTTGGGATGAGCATAAAAAGCTCAGTAAGGGTTATAAAAATATGGAAAGGAAACATGAGTTCATATATACATAAGAATGAAATCTTAATTTACCCATAAAACACAGGCACTATAACATAACTCATCAAATCATGAATAAATCATAGAAATCGTAAGACATAAAAGGTAACTTGAGGCATTCATACCATTATTACGTAGGGAGTAACCCTCTTGGTTACATTTGGAATACCCACCACAGTATATTCCCTAAATCTCTTCATAGAAACCTTAACGTTTCACTCCTTCGTGTTACCCAATGCATTGGAGAGATATATTGGGCTCACCCACCCTTAGTTTATCACGGAACCAACCATTTTCATAACAATGCCCAAGAACCATAACATAAAAGTATCACATAAAACATGCATAAAGGAAACATAACATTTCCAAATTTCAATCACAATATAACATTTTAGTATATTGAAATAATGAATCCATTAAAAAAGAAACCATTTCCAAAACCATTTAAAACATTTAATAAAGAGACTTTTGAATCAAAGTGTCCCATACCACCTTGAAGCTTTTAAAATTTTAAACCATTAATATCCATATAAATAAATCCTTAAAACCATTTTGAAAACATGGGTATTAATAAGAACAAATAATTAAAACATTTAAAGCGATATTTTGGTTAAAGGGGTTTTACCAAAAATAGACACTTGAATACAATAATTGAGGAATAAAATTTAGTTAGAACATTATAATGTCATGAGAATAAATGGATTAATGATATAATAATCCAAAGGACATTATATACACCATATAAGAGTGAATTAGTGCATAACAACAATGAAGTCTCAATAGAAATGTCAAATGTGATGAAATCCCTTATAAAGAAGGTATCCTTAAATTAAGGATAAATCAATCTCAAAATTATGTGTGACAAATATAAATACACCCAATACAAGTGGATATTAAGTGTAAAACAATAAAAGGTCATTCACACATATTCAAAGTATGACATATTCAATAACTACATGTTGAACCCAAAGAAATCGAAATTGGGTTAATAAGTTCCCTTGGTAAAATTCGACAGTCTAACGGCATCACTTCAAAATTCAGAAAATGAGTTGATTAGAGATAAAAAGGGTATATCATAACTTGGACATAAAATTTACATTAATAAGGATATATAATAACATATCCCAACATAATAGTATGTGAATTAAAATACATAACAAAATAAGTCTTTTAAAAAGAGGAGGGAGAAAGGTTCCCTTACCGACTTGGGTAACTTTCGAAACGTACACCCCATTGAAGAAGGGTCATACAATGAATATGTAAATACCCATAAATGAAATTATATTAAACAAGGAGTATAATAATGGGCCTTACATACACCACTCAAAGGAAATGGGGGCAAATTTAGCATAAATCTCATGGGAATAAAAGTGAGATGAAAAATCCCTTACGAAAACCCGGCAGCCTAACGACGCCACTTAAAACTTCAAAAAAAAATTATGAGATCAAATAGGGCCTCTCATAAGATTAAAATAAAATGTACAGAAATATTAATATAAAATAACATCCCCCAACATAACAAAGAGGAGCTTGAAAGAAGTGACATAAAGGGGAGTACTTAAAAAGAAAGAGAGAGGTTGGATCTCTTACGAAAATTCGGCAGCCTAACGACGCCACTCAAAACATCCATAATGGATTGATGGGAGAGAATATGGGCTCTCATCATATGAACATAAAAATTACAGTAAGATTAATATAAAAGAACATCCCAATAACAAGAAAGATGAGCTTTAAAAGGAATGACATAAAAGAGTGTACTTAAAAAGAAGGGAGGAGTAGGATCCCTTACCTCGAGTCCGACTTGTCTTGTTAGTTTCTTTATATTCCTGAATAATAAACTTTGTTCAATTTATAATTGCCTAAGGACCTACTTTAAATATTATTATTCAGTTCATATCACATATTATAATGTTATAATAATTGTTTAATAATGTTAATTCATATCAGACATTTTTTTCGATGTTTGGTACATGAGTCAAAAATGAACTTGTTTGAAAAATGATTTCCCATGTACTTATAAGTAAATAATTTCCAGAATAGTATTAATGATTAAAATATCACATATATCCAGTACATATTCATTTTATACTATTCCATATTATTTGGAGATAAAAAAACGAAAATCACCTTTCATGGAGATGGTAGGCCGTACGTACGCATGAACACTACTTTCATTTTTTTCTTTGTCATATTAATGGAATTAAAAATAAATGATATATATATATATATATTATAATTCCAGTATAATATATATGTTACATAGGTCACATAAGTTCATTAATTTTATTCTTTATACATTCCATGTATTGCATGTACGAGTCACATCACTTGAGGGGGCGATAGTCCACACTTCCTCATATAAAATTATCGCATTTACACAACATGAAAAGAATAAAGGTATGGTTTAAATATAAAATACAGAAGTATATATTAAACATAAATACCATATATATCATATATAAAATACAAGGATATCATAATGGCCACCTTTAAATGTGTTAAAAGAATATTGAACAATCATTGTTTCGTGAGGCAGAAAATCGCCAACCACAGAAACAGTATGTTCTTTAACCATTAGACGAAGGTGTGTGTAAGTGTAGCTCTAATACTTCTTATAAAAAAATCCTAGTATATTTAAGATACTAGATTTGTTACAAAATAAATGAATAAAAAGATTTTAGGGGGTTGGAGAAGCAAAATAAAACAAAAGGACACAAGTGAAGACATTACCTTAAAATCGGGTAACTCCCTTTGGTTTGAGCTCAAAGGCTTCCTTGGGAAGACTTCTGCCCAATGTGAGGCCTCAAGGAGTTAGAGAGGTATTTTTAGGGGAAAATTGAGAAGGGTTTGGCCTAGACAAAGGCTTTAGAGGTGTGGGTAAGTTGGTAGAGGTGGGAGCCTTTTATAAGAGGAGAGGAGGGGTACTCTTGTAAAGCTACAAAATGTTACTTTATTTTCAAATGAGTTTCAGATTTTAAAGGTCCCACATTGATGTGTTTAGAGGATAAGGTTATAAGGGTTCTCATTCCACCCATCCAATAGGTTTTGGACATGTGTAGGTCTTAGATGTTACATTATCTTTCCATTTTATTTAAATCGTTAAATAATGAGGTCATCGCTGCATCATCATGATGTCAAAAATAATTTAATTTATTGAATGTCTAAAAATTATAGAAAAAATACTATGATGTAGGAAATATTTTTAGATTTCCATTGATTATTTATAGTCAAATATTTGACTTGTATAACCCCATGTAAAAATTGTTTTAGTAAAACATCTCATGTTTGTGTCTTTTTTACTTTAACATTAAATAAAAAGATATTTATGTCATTTTCCAACCAAAGTGGCTCCATGGGGTCCCCAAGATGACCCATGGATTTTATTGGTCGGCCATGACACATACAATGAGGTTAGGACTTGTTTCTAGGTCATTTAATTTTATTAAAACATTATTCTTACCTTAAACTACACTAATTACCTCTAATCGCGATTAAAAACTTAATAAGTTACTATTCACCAAAAAATTATTTTAATACCATTGAACCACATTTTACTTCTTAATGAAAGCTTTGTATGTCGTATTTTTGAAATTCAAAACAAAATGGTGGAAAAATTTCATTTAAACGGAAAATCAGTTTTTATAAGTATCACTTAGTGGTTTCACTATTCATCAAAAATTGATGTTTTTCAGAAAATTACCAAAAAATCACCCTAAGCTATATTTGATATTCCAAATTAAAAAATGAATACTATTTTACAAAATTCAAAACATATTAGTTGCATTAATTAATTTAATAATTAATTCCCGTTGTCAGAGCAAATAGCGTGTTTTTAGGAAACAATAAGTACCAAAAGATTGACACTAGTTTAAGTCCGATTACAAAGTGAAATTAATTCTAATGACCACAATTGGATTAAATGGTAAAAATATATTGTAATTGAACTTTAAAACCAATTAAAAATATAATCTAATCATATAAATAAATTAGATTAAAAAGAGGTTTTGAATTAAAATACAACATTTTCACTATTCATTAAAAAATGAACTTTATCAGAAAGATACCAAAAATTTACAAAAAGTAAATTTTGATGTCTCTATTCTAAACAAGAATTTTATTTTGTAAAATATAACACATAAAATTTTCAAAAAGTGGATTTAAAAGAGGTTCACCATTAAAAGGCAGTTAATCGACCTTCTAAAGAACATTAGAATGCTTACGCTTAAAAATTGAATTCATTTACATTTTTAATCCTCTAACATTTACTGTAAAAAATAAAAAAATTTGACAAACATATATAATCATTTTGTAGTTAGTTCTGTTCATTCCCACCATTACAACGGTTAGGCGTTAACTACCATTTAAAATAATATTATTTTATTATTAGAGTGCAACGTAAGATTTCAAAAGAACTCATTGTTGCATATTGGGTAAGCCATCAAGCATAGCGTTCCCTTTAAATTAATAATAAAATTTTATTCACAAATATGGATAAATATAAAAATGTCATATTCTTTATTTACCTGGGGTGTTACATCCTTCCCCCCTTTTGGGAATTGCATCCTCACAATTTTAAAATTGGTCTTAGAAACTTCATTGAAAATCCCACATCGGAAAACGAGTAAGTAAAACTATCACTTTAAAATAAAGAAAGAGAATTACAAATATCACCAGATTTAACCCATACTAAAATACCATGTAGGAAAACATGGACATGGGAGAAAAAACAAAGGGTCATGTTCTGAGGGAGAGTGATAGTAAACATGTCTAGGAGAAAGTTAACCATAAGAAAATCACAAACTGGTGGTGGGTTAAATGGTGTTCGATTCCCCAGTAGGAAAAGTTAACAAACAAAATTTTTGTTTTAAGTTACTCTTCATTGAGGAATTTATTTTTGAGCATAACTAAATCATAATGAAACATACTTACTTGTCACGTAGACTTTCAACTTTTACTAGATTCCTTAATTAAACTCATATTTTTTCCAAAAGACGAGTATTTAGGAAGACTTTTTCACATTAAGAGTACTATAATCAAATTCTTGAGAATCACCTAATCCACAAAAGAGAAATATATATTTCCCATGTCTTTAGACAAAATCCGAAACTAAAACCAAAAAGGTTAGTACAAGATCAGATAATCTAGAAAAGGATAACCCTTTATAAAAAGAAAATCTATTCTTAATCTCCAAAATTTGTCCAACAAAACCAAAATTTCAACAAGGACCATTCGATAAACAATTTTTCCATAAAATTCTTCAAATTAAACCAAACTAAGATTGAAACCCAAATATTTCAAGGATTTAGTCACATAGTCTTTCAATGTACAAATTAACTTTTATCTCCAAATAACATCAGTTGCTCTTAAATTCTCATATTGAAAAGTAATTAACCTAATCACATATCCTCTATGATAGGTTAATCATTTCCATAGATAACCCAGAATAAACTTACTCTTGATTCCTAAAATCATCTAACTAAAAAGAATTAGTCAAACTAACCAGGGACTTCACATAGTCCAGTGGTAGGCGATAAATACTAGTCGCACTTTGGATGTGGGTTCGATTCCCACTGCTTTGTCCGACGCGATGGGTTGTCACACGGTCTGTGTGTTGTACTTTTTCCAAAACTATATAATTCTTAAAAAATTCCCCAAAACGAGATAAAATCTTCAAAAATAATCATAACATATTTTATCATCAAGATTATCTCATGCCTTTCATTTTCCATCATATCATAGAGTAACCCATAATTACCTAAAAGGTAAGGATCATATAAAATCTAATGGTTACCTTTATAATTATTACCTGAACTTCCACATCGATTGGTCATCTCGTACATGATGCATTATAGATCATACCAAGGTTCAAGTGGTTGATCATGACTCCTTGATAGTTGGTTTAGAACAACCACAAGTTTCCTCATTGAATCCCCCATTTTATCTAGTATCTTAATCAGAGAACCACCACGGTTTCCTTCAAACCTGTTGTCTCTTTGGTTCCTTCTAGATCCATCCATTCACTAAAAACAGAAATGTTAGTCTGAGTATATCAACAAAACCATCATGTACTAATGAGGAAGGTAAACACTAAGATATACTTACTCATTCACTTTATCTAAAACTAGGACTCTTTCTGAAATCCTAACCATTATGGTAATGTCACTTGTGCTTAGAGAATACCCTAACCTCTAAAGTTATCTAAACCGACCTTTGATACCAACTATAAGGCCCCAGCCTTAAACCTTACTTAATGTTGAGTTATTACAAGATTACACATTGGGGATCTTTTCAGGTTTAGAGTTTTAGGGAATTAGATCATAAAAATTGCATTACATTCCACATTTAAACAAAGTGGTTACATAAAGATAGTATTCATTTATCCCATCAACGAAAACATATTTAAAATAAAACATGGATTCATTCTTGACACTTCCTTGTCACTATTATCATATCATGTACCTTTCCCTTGACCTGTGAAAAACATTTCATAAAAAACTTGTGATGTTCATAAAAATCTCAGTAGGGGTTATAAAAATATGGAAAGGAAACATGAGTTCATATATACATAAGAATGAAATCATAATTTACCCATAAAACCCAAGCACTTTAACATACCTCATCAAATCATGAATAAATCATAGAAATCATAAGACATAAAAGGTAACTTGAGGCATTCATAACATTATTACATAGGGAGTAACCCTCTTGGTTACATTTGGAATACCCACCACAGTATATTCCCTAAATCTCTTCGGAGAAACCTTAACGTTTCACTCCTTCGCGTTACCCAATGCATTTGAGAGCTATATCGGGCTCACCCGCCCTTAGTTTATCACGGAACCACCCGTTTTCATAACAATTCCCAAGAAAAATAACATAAAGGTATCACATAAAACATTAATAAAGGAAACATAACATTTCCACATTTCAATCACAATATAACATTTTAGTATATTGAAATAATGAATCCATTCCAAAAGAAACTAGTTCTAAAACCATTTAAAACATTTAATAAAGAGATTTTTGAATCAAAGTGTCCCATACCAACTTGAAGCTTTTAAAATTTTAAACCATTAATATCCATATAAATAAATCCTTAAAACCATTTTGAAAACATGTATATTAATAAGAAAAAATAATTAAAACATTTAAAGCGATATTTTGGTTAAAAGGGTTTTACCAAAATTAGAGACACTCGAATACAATAATTGAGGAATAACATTTAGTCAGAACTTTATAATATCATGAGAATAAATGTATTCATGATATAATATTCCAAAGGACATTATATACCCCATATAAGAGTGAATTGTTGCATAACAACAAGGAAGTCTCAATAGAAATGTCAAATGTGATGAAATCCCTTAAAAAAAGGTATCCTTAAATTGAGGATAAATCAATCTCAAAATTATGTGTGAAAAATATAAATACAACCAATACAAGTGGATATTAATTTGAAAACAATAAAATACTACATGTTGAACCCAATGAAATCGAAATTGGGTTAAAAAGTTCCCTTGGTAAAATTCGACAGTCTAACGACATCACTTCAAAATTCAGAAAATGATTTGATGAGAGATAAAAAGGGTATCTCATCACTTGGACATAAAATTTACATCAATAAGGATATATAGGAACATATCCCAACATAATAGTATGTGAATTAAAAGACATAACAAAAGAAGTCTTTTAAAAAGTGGAGGGTGAAAGGTTCCCTTACCGGCTTGGGTAACTTTCGAGACATACACCCCATTGAAGAAGGGTCATACAATGAATATGTAAATACCCATAAATGAAATTATATTACACAAGGAGTATAATAATGGGACGTACATACACCACTCAAAGGAAATGGTGGCAAATGTAGCATAAATCTCACGGGAATAAAAGTTAGATGACAAATCCCTTACGCAAACTCGGCACCCTAATGACGCCACTTAAAACTTCAAAAAAATATATTGATGAGATAAAATAGTATCTCTAATCATATTAAAATAAAATTTACAGAAATATTAATATAAAAGAACATCCCCCAACATAAAAAATAGGATCTTGGAAGAAGTGACATAAAGGGGATTACTTAAAAAGAAAGAGAGAGGTTGGATCTCTTACGAAAATTCGGCAGCCTAACGACGCCACTCAAAACTTCCATAATGGATTGATGAGAGAGAATAGGGTCTCTCATCATATGAACATAAAAATTACAGTAAGAGTAATATAAAATAACATCCCAATAACAAGAAATATGAGCTTTAAAAAGAATGACATAAAAGAGTGTACTTAAAAAGAAAGGGAGTAGTAGGATCCCTTACCTCAAGTCCGAGTTGTCTTGTTCGTTTCTTTATATTCCTGAATAATAAACTTTGGTCAATTTATAATTGCCTAAGGTCCTCATTTAAAGATTATTATTCGGTTCATATCACATATTATAATGTTATAATAATTGTTTAATAATGTTAGTTCATATCAGACGTTTTTGCCGATGTTTGGTACATGAGTCAAAAATGAACTTGTTTGAAAAATGATTGCCCATGTAGTTATAAGTAAATAATTTCAAGAATAGTATTAATGATTAAAATATCACATATATCCAGTAAATATTCATTTTAAACTATTCCATATCATTTGGAGATAAAAAAATGAAAAGCACCGTTCATGGAGACGGTAGGCTGTACGTACGCATGAACACTACTTTCATTTTTTTCTTTGTCATATTAATGGAATTAAAAATAAATAATATATATATATATATATATTATAATTACATTATAATATATATGTTATATAGGTCACATATGTTTATTAATTTCATTATTTATACATTCTATGTATTGCATGTACGAGTCACATCACTTGAGGGGGCGGTAGTCCACACTTCCTCATATGAAATTATCGCATTTACACAACATGAAAAGAATAAAGGTATCGTTTAAATATAAAATAAGAAAGTATATAGTAAACATAAATACCATATATATAATATATAAAATACAGTGACATTATAATGGACACCTTTAAATGTGTTAAAAGAATATTGAACAATCATCGTTTCGGGAGGCAGAAAATCGCCAACCACAGAAACAGTATGTTCTTTAACCATTAGACGAAGGTGTGTGTAAGTGTAGCTCGAATAATTCTTATAAAAACATCCTAGTATATTGAAGATACTATATTTGTCACAAAAGAAATGAATAAAAAGATTTTAGGGGGTTGTAGAAGCAAAATAAAATAAAAGGACACAAGTGAAGACATTACCTTAAAATCGGGTAACTCCCTTTGGATTGAGCTCATAGGATTCCTTCGGAAGACTTCTGCCCAAAGTGAGGCCTCAAGAAGTTATATAGGTATGTGGAGAGGCAAAATGAGCAGTTTTTTTCCGAGACAAAGGGTTGAGAGGTGTGGGTAAGGTGTTAGAGGTGGGGGCCTTTTATAAGAGGAGAGGAGGGGCACTTTTGTAAAGTTACAAAATGTTACTTTATTTTCAAATGAGTTTCGGATTTTAAAGGTCCCACATTGATGTGTTTCAAGGATAAGGTGGTAAGGGTTCGCAATACACCCATCCAATAGGTTTTGGACATGTGTAGGTCTTAGATTTTACATTATCTTTCCATTTTATTTAAATCATTAAATAATGAGGTCATCGCTGCATCATCATGATGTCAAAAATAATTTAATTTATTTAATGTCTAAAAATTATATAAAAACTACTATGATGTAGGAAATCTTTTTATATTTCCATTTATTATTTATAGTAAAAAATATGACTTGTATAACCCCATGTAAAATTTTTTTTAGTAAAACATCTAATGTTTGTGTCATTTTTACTTTAACCTTAAATAAAAAGCTATTTATGTCATTTTCCAACCAAAGTGGCTCCATGGGGTCCCCAAGTAGACCCATGGATTGTCATGGTCGGCCATGATACATCCAATGAGGGTAGTAAATGTGTCTAGGTCATTTCATTTTATTAAAATAGTATTCTTATCTTAAACTACACTAATTACCTCTAATTGCGATTAAAAACTTAATAAGTTACTATTCACCAAAAAAATTATTTTAATTCCATTGAACCACATTTTACTTCTTAATGACAACCATGTATGTCGGATTTTTGAAATTAAAAACACAAAGGTGGGAAAATTTCATTTAAACGGAAAATCAGTTTTTATAAGTACCACTTAGTGGTTTCACTATTCATCAAAAATTGAAGTTTTTCAGAAAATTACCAAAAATTTACCCTAAGCTATATATGATATTCCAAATTCAAAAATGAAGACTATTTTACAAAATTAAAAACATTTAAGTTGCATTAATTAATTTAATAATTAATTCCCGCTGTCAGAGCAAATAGCGTGTTTTTATGAAACAATAAGTATCAAAAGATTGACACTAGTTTGAGTCCGATTTCAAAGTGAAATTAATTTCAATTACCACAATTGGTTTAAATGATAAAAATATATTCTAATTTAACTTTAAAACCAATTAAAAATATAATCTAATAATATAAATAAATTAGATTAAAAGCGGATTTGAATTAAAATACAACATTTTTCACTATTCATTAAAAAATGAACTTTATCGGAAAGATACCAAAAATTTACACAAATTAAATTTTGATGTCTCTATTCTAAAGAAGAATTTTATTTTGTCAAATATAACACATAAAATTGTCAAAAAGTGGATTTAAAAGAGGTTCGCCATTAGAAGGCGGTTAATCGGCCTTCTAAAGATCATTAGAATGCTTACTCTTAAAAATTGAATTCATTTACATTTTTAATCCTCTAACATTTATTGTAAAAAGTAAAAATATTTGACAAACATATATAATCATTTTGTAGTTATTTCTATTCATTCCCGCCATTACAACGTCTCGGCATTAACTACCATTTAAAATAATATTATTTTATTATTAGAGTGCAATGTAAGATTTCAAAAGAACTCATTATTGCGTATTGGGTAAGCCATCAAGCATAGCGTTCCCTTTAAATTAATATTAACATTTTATTCAAAAATATGGATAAATATAAAAATTTCATATTCTCTATTTACCTGGGGTGTTACAGTCTTACCAGCAGAAATCAAACATTACTTGATGCTCACTCTTGTATCAAGGATAATAAAAATGTGAAAACTCATCCGAAGTAGGGTTTCTTTTAGAAACTAAGAGTCCCAATAGGGACAACATCACCCAAATGGAACCAAACATCAAAAACTCATAGCATTAGCAAGTCCCAGAAGCTCTAATGGAGCTACCTACCTTGGTCGATCCCCTTACAAAAGTATAAGTATCAACTCTAACACTAGTTTACTCCAACTAAAGTCACTAGGCTAAAGATCCTATCATTTAATCCATGTATAAAAATAATGAAAGCTTATGGAAAAATCTCACGCTATCATTCCAAGGCTGCACCCGGGGACACTCAAACTACCCTTACACGAGGTTTTAAATAATGGACACCACTTATGGATCCATTATATAGTATTTTAAATTGATTCAAAATTAATCTTTAATCATTTTAAATATTTTAAATCAGAACTTCAACTACCCACTATAAAACAATATAATTTGGAAAAAGGCAATTCAAATTGGAAAAGTCTCCTTAAACATCCATTTTGAATAGTAAAAAATTTATTGACATCACATCATAATTAAGAAATTTAATACATATGTTCCTTTTTTAAGTTATAACAGATAAGAAAACCTATGAGGGTCCCGCTAAGAAAACTCGGGTTTATCATATTGAAACCTAATAAAAGTTGCTTAATTATTAAATTTGTAAACACCCAAAAAGATAATCTTATACGAAACATTCCCCAACTGAACTACTTGGTTATTTTTGTGCATTTATGAATTTTACCAATTCATTACAGATTAAAATTAAACTAATTTTAAATTTATAATCTTTTCACAATATACTATGGTCACATAAGAAATGGTTCGATTACCTTGGTTTCCACCACACCAATCTACAATGTACCCATACACATTATTGATCGAATTATAGCTCTTATTTAATCAAAACCAATTTTAATTTATAATATAACATGCTCATATATATAAAAATTGTGTTATATGGGTGGCTATCTAGAAATACATAAAGGTCCCATACACCTTATAGTTTAGAATATGGCTCCCATTAATAAAAATTAATTCACTTTAGCATCCCTTTACATTTTAATAAGAGTTCTGAAACATGTATAAAGCTCAAAGATGGTTTGAATACACATGCTACATTTTCTTAGTTGTAAGGAAGACATACACCTTAAAATTGAAAATTGTTTCAAATTTAATAGTAACCAGTAAATTTATCCATGATTCCATTTGTGTATATTATACAAAACTATAATGTTGTTGTAAGATTTAAACATAGAGGAACATGCTATAAATAGAAAACAATGACATATAAGTAAGACATGCTAAATATATAGGTAAAACATGCAAAATAAATCACCCAAGCATGTTAATCAAACATGCATGATAAAGATATAACTAAGCTGGAATAGAGCTACACATGTCACTAAAATACCTAAAATTTCACATAACTAGTATGGAATTTAAACAAAAGCATGTCATAACATTCAAGGAACACAATTAAAATAAGTAATCAGTTCTATAAATTAAACTACATGGCATGGAATATGTATGGATTGTGAATCTCTATATGCCTATAATGATGCATGTGATTCTTCCTCATTTTTATATCTGGCCAAAGGAAAAATACCATAAATTCATACATCAATATAAAATGGAAAGTACACCATTCCGTCAAGGCGAAACCATATCAACTATAATAGAAAACAAGATGAACAACAATCCCATCCATAGACACGTGGACTTTTCCCCATTTTGGGGTGATCAATCCTAGAAATGGCTCTTTACCATGTGTCAACACATTCTTAGTCTCATTACTACGAGCCCAAATTGGTGAGACAAAGGAAAAAACCTCTCTAATACCACTTTTTAATGTACCGACCCGACTGACTACTGATACGGTATCCGGACCGGTGGGTCACATGGACTCAAACATGCCTCCCCATACGCCAGAGGCTTCTAAATACTGGTGAAGGTGTAAGGATGTGATAGTGGGGATACTATACCCTCCTGATCAGAGTAGCATAGCGGTATACCATATAATAAATAACAAACAATAGAGGAAGCGGTAATAACTGAACAACAGATTAGTAGAATAATAATAATAATAATCAACTGAATAAATAAAGAGATGGTCAAAACCAACATACAATATATTCTTTCATGTCCAAATGATTATAAAAAACTAATAAAAAAGACATAAAATTGGTAGTGAAACATTATAGTAAAAAAATAAAGAAAATAAGTAAAATAAATTACCGAAGGTAAATCTCTATGAGAAACATGAGATACATCTTGGTCTGGTGCACCTAACTCCCATGTACAAGCTCAACAGCATAAGCAATTAACCAAGGTCCTGTAAATATATGGTCTACTCGGGTACCCTAGTTCAATGGCGACCCAAGTAGGGTGTGAGATAATAATCACAGTAGGTTTCCACCAATGGTCTATAGAATTGATGTTCAACCTATGAAATATAATGAAAAAAAATTTGTAGGTATAATAAGAAAGGTAAATAATTAGTGTTAATAAATAAAAAAACCCACCTAGGATTCTAAGGGGTAGCTGGAGGCTATATATACTTTGGCTTAGTGCTAAAAAGAGATGTCTTGTAACATTCCAGGTAAACAAAGAATATGAAATTTTTATATTTATTAATATTTGTGAGTTAAATGTTATTTTTTCTTCAAAGGGGATTCTATGTCTGATAGAATTCTCAACACACAACAATGGGTTTCTTTGAAATCTTACATTGCACACAACTTTGAGTTATATGAAAAAATAATATAATTATTTTAAATAGTAGTTAATGCCTAGTC
The DNA here is from genome assembly GCA_963277665.1 of Viscum album. NCBI lineage: Eukaryota > Viridiplantae > Streptophyta > Magnoliopsida > Santalales > Viscaceae > Viscum > Viscum album. The sequence goes on from OY728151.1 coordinate 905,557,066, forward strand.
ATTGTATTGGAGAGAATGAACATAACTAACTAAAATATTATTAAAAATTTATGTTAAATGTTTTTACCTTTATCCAATAAATTTTATAGGCTTAAAATAAGAATGAATCTGATTTTAAGCATGAAATACACTAATATTCTTTAAAAGGTCGATTATCCTTTTGATGGTGAACCTTTTTTAAATCTATTTTTTTTCAATTTTATATGTTATATTTGAAAAAATAAACTTATTATTTATATGTGGGTTATCAAAAGTTACTTTGGGTAAATTTTTGGTATTTTTTGGTTAAAGTTAATTTTCAATGAATAGTGAAAAATACTGCATTTTAAGAAAAATCATCTTTTTATCTGATTTATTTATATAGTTAGATTATATTTTAACTAATTTGAAAGTTTAATTAGATTATTTTTTTAAAATTTAATCCAATTTTTTTCATTTCAAGTTATTTCACATTGATATTGGACATAAAAACATGTCAATCTTTGAATAGTTTTCACTTCATAAAAACATGCCTTTTGGTTTTGACAACGAGAATTAATTTTAAATTAATTTATGAGGATTATCTGTTTTGAATTTGGAAAAATGGATTCCATATTTGGAATAAGGATTTCCAAATTGTTTAAATATGTAAATTTTATATTTAGACATTATGAATAGTAATTTCAGTAAATATTTTATTTACCATGGTTAAAGGGTAAATCTGGTAAATAAGGGTAACAAAATAATATTATAAAAATATTAAATTACCCCAACATGTGTCATAACCCTATTGGATGATACATTTACGACCATGGGAATCCTTGGGTAAATTTTGGGGACCCCATGGAGCTACTTGTAAGTGAAAATGAAATTTTATAAAAATTAATTTAAAGTTAAGAAAAATTTAACATAAACAAATAGCTTTTAGTAAAACAATTTTTATATGGTGTTATATAAGTGATATTTTTGAAATAAATTGTAATTTATAACTTAAAAGAATTTTCTAAATCATGGTATTTTATTTATAATTTTTAGAGATTAAATAAATAAATTTAATTATGACACAATGATGATGCAGTGATTGAATCATTAATAAATGCTTCAATGAAATGATATTATAAATGTTAAAATATACATACATTGGTTATTTTGATGTCATCCTGAAATTTTATAGATGATATTTACATGTTATATTTGTATGAATTATGTTTTTTCTAATCAATCAAGATGTTGTGGATTTTTTAAAAATGTCATAATATGAATAATGTCAAAATTGACATAATTCATATTTTAAAATATAAAATATTTTATTAAATAGTATAAAATTCCAAAAAATAAAATATTTGAATAAATTTTTATCACAAGTCTAAAATTTTATTATTGACTCTTTAATTGGATATTTTTCATGATTTGGTAACTATTTTTATTCTCAAATAGTCAAATGCTTGATAAAATTGTAAGAGTAAAAACGGTTAAATAAAAAAGATATAGATTAAAAAAATCCCAAAACCTATCCATTTATTATTGGATGATTTTATTTAAATAAATAGTAATATTATATTTAAATTTAATGATATTTATACATTTTTAAACCCAAAATAATTTTATAATAAAATAATACTTTCAAACATTCCTAAGGAGCCCCCCTCCCCCTTAGAAAAGGCCATCACCTCTAACCCATTACTCACACCTCTCAATCCCATTGTCTCATTAATACTATGCCCAAATAAGATCCAAAAATCCATATCTTCTTCTTAAAATACTTCCCCTAGGAAGAATGAAATTCGAGAGATTCCTTTGGCTCAAATCCAAAGAAGTTACCTGATTTAAAAGGTCACGTCTTCTCTCAAGTTCTTTTCTTTTATTTTACATCTCCACTCCCTATGTTATTCTTATTATTTTTTACATTAAAACACCAAAATAATCAATATAATAGGTTTTTTTATGAGAATTATTATAACTACACTTACTTACACCTTCGACTAATGAGTATAGAACATACTGTTTCTGTAGACAGTGAACTACTGCCTCACGAAATAGTGATCATTCAACCTTCTTCTACCACCTATTACAGTGGCCATTATGATGGAACTGTAATTATATGTGATATTAATTTTTTTTATGATTAGTTAATTCTAATTTATAATATACCTTTATTCTTTTCATGTTGTTTAAATATGATAATTTCATTTTAGGAAGTGCAGACTACCGCCCCCTCAAAGTGATATGACTCGTTCATGCTATACATGTAACGTATAAAAGAGGAAATTAATGAACTTATGAAACATACAAAACATAGATATTATAATTAAATTATAATATAAATATGTATCATTTAGTTTTAATTCTTTTAAATATGAAAAATAAATGAATGTAGCGTTAATGAGTACGTACGACTTACCGTATCCATGAACGGTGCATTTCATTTCTTATATTCAAATGCGTTAGACTTTTATAAATACATATATACTGGATGTATATATATATATGGTATATATGATATCTAAATCATGAATAACATTCTATATATAATGTACTTTTGACCACATTGACATTTTATAATTATAACAAGTTCATTTTTATTCAAGATCCGAACATCGACAAAATATCCGATATGAACTCAAATATTTAACTAATTGTTATAGAAAGGTAATAAGTGATACAAAAGGAATAATAAACATGAAAATGGTTCTTAAGAATTTATAAATTAACTTTATTTTGTTATTTATGAAATTAAAGAACGAACTAGTCAAGTCGGACACGGGGTAAGGGACTTCTTCTCAATATCATTTCATTGAGGCATATTTCTATAATATATACCTAATTATTTTACACGGTGTATAATATAACCCTTTTACATTTACTTTCATTCAAAGGGAATCTTTTTATCTATAAAGCATTTTACTAAACGACAAAAATAAATGTTTTTAACAAATGCAGCGACAATGACTGCTCCGTCTTTGTAATAGTTATTTGGAATCTTCTATAAGACATAATTATTTATTTAAAGGAAAAACCCCCTCATTTTTTTGTGTTTTTGAGTATTGAAAATGGTTTTTGAAATGGACTGAGTATTTCAATATCATGAAATTATTTCTTGTGAATTTAAATGAAATTTTATTAGTGAAATTTTGATATATGAAATATTTTATGTGTTGTGATTATATAATGGTACTTGGAAATTTCATAGGTGGTTACGTGATAAACCAAATGACGGGTGGTTCTGTGAAAAACCAAGGATAGGTGGTTATGTTATAACCTCAAATGAATTGGGTATGGAAGTCAGTTGTATAGATATTCCATTTAGTGATATGTGTGGAAGTCGACCATATGGTTATTCCTTTTTAGTTTGTTTATGTCCCAAGTTTCCTTTATATGCTATACATTGTTTTCTATGGGCTTTATTGTAATCTGTTAACTACAAACTGGGTTAGTAATGAGCTTATATTCAGTGAAGTGTTTTTTGCTACTTCCTTTAGGTGAAAATTATTACTTTATGATTAACTATGCATGGTTTACAAGTTGTTTTAAAAAATAACTGCTTCTCTTCTTTCTGTATCCCTTACTAGGCTTTTTAGCCTCATCCCTTGTTTTTTTTTAAAAAAAATCACAGGAATTATGGTGGAATAGGGTCGAGGATGGGATAATGGAAAATTCATATTGTTTAAAATATGGAACTAAACATGTTTTTTTTCTTTTAAGATATTTTATTTTATGAAAAAATGGATACTAATTAGAAGTGTCTACATGTAATATTAAAGTTGTTATGTATATGTTATGACCTAATTTTATAAATCTCCAAACCTGAAATGGTCCTTAATTTGAATTATTAACTTAATTCAAGATTATGTAATGTTTAAGGATGGTTCATTATAAGTCTGATCAGTTTCCATACATATCTAGTAATATATATATATATATATATATATATATATATATATAATATAGTTCTTTATTTCATCCACCTATATGATCCAAGTACATGTGGACGTAAGTGGCCATATACCTAGAATAATAGTTGTTGGTTGGACCATTCTGTAACTCAAAAATCCATAACCAGTCTAAATGAACCTAAAATATCATGCAATAAAGTACATTCTCTATATTACAATAGAGTGAGAGAATTCATTCAAAAACACTCGGGATGGTGAGTGAGCCGCTATAGAATCACTCTAATCATGGCACGTGGCACATAAATCCTAACTCCCATATAGTATCATTGGTGTGAGATGCCATGAACTCAATAGTCAATTTAAGGGATATTGATACCTTCATGGTTAATATATCCCTTACCATCATTCCAAAACCTCTATAAAGGAATATCATAATTATAAATTTCATGGTTCATGACCTCTTATCCATCTATTTTATCAAGATCATACATATAAATAAGGACTAATACTTTTTATAACCTGAAACATGAAAAAAAAATTCTCAAGATCTACATTTTTAAGACATTATCAACAAAGAGTAGAATTTTAATTATGAAATTTAAATAGAATGCAATAAATGACATGTCCTTGCCATCCTTTCTCAATTAATTTCCATTTTGATTTAAACCATTTAATAAATTTAAGGGGACCAAGCCATCTTGAAAAAAATATTTAAATCATTACATTCCATTTAATTAAAAAATTATGAAATTCATTTATCAAGGTTAAAAGTGTCACTTAGAAGGTACCATTTTCTTGAGGGAACATTCCTAAATGGTAAATTAGCTTAATAAGTTGGAAGAAGTACTTAGGAGGATTTCATTGGTTTGGTAAAAATTTACACTGGAGGAAGGAAATTCATTTTATAACATCAATAACGGATATGTCTCGATATTACATATACCAAAACATGCCATCAATGCATAGAAAAAGAACCAAATCAATAAGGATAATCATATATTAGAAAACTAATCAATACTTTTTTACTTTAGAATACAGTGCACCTTAGTCAACGTGTTTTATTATAAAATGTTGACATTTTTTATAAAAAAAATCATTTAACCAATTAATCAACATAATTAAATTCCAAAAAATATTTATTTAAAATAACTAACAAAAAATAAAGTAGCATTAAATCCCAACACGACACTTAGGAGGTTCCTTAGTCAATTTGGGCAATTGACAAATACATAGAAAATCCATTATTTTTCCAATCTAAATTAATAATAGGTATTTTTTAAATTTAATAAATTAATTAAAAATTTCCAAATAAATCCATAACACCCAATGTATCTCTGTGATCGAGGTTGACATTCTCTATATACTAAATGAAGACCATAGGCAGTATATCTAGCTGTGACAGTCAATTTAAAATAAATAAACCAATTAAAAGGTAGTGCATGGAAAAATAAAGTGGGAAGAAAAATGAAAGCATTTATAAATAGATGAAAACTTTTTGAATAATTTGAAGACTAGCTACCTCATACATAGGATTACCTACTAAACCAATATCATGATCTCATTGATCTGGTATAGAAGATATATAAGAAATGTTCATTTGACCTGAAAATAGGGAAAATGAGTTTTTACAAAAACAGTGAAACCAAGAGATGATTAAACAAATAAATATTCAAAAGGAATTGATAACTTACTAATATATATTTATAGAGATTGACAGGGCTTGATTCAGATAATCGATGTAGGAGTTATCGAGGAGCTTGGGTTAGGCTAGTGGAGGAACCCACTACGGAAGAGGATATGCTCATGTGGATGTTGGGTGAGGTAGAAAATAAGAAGATAAACCATAATGTAATTAATGTAATTATGGTAATTTTACCCCAAAAAAAATTCTCATTGTTTGGGTGCACAGTTTGGCCAAAACCTACTCCAACTGTGCATCACCCATTTCTTATGAAACTACCTTGTAGGGTTTGTGCCGCACAATTACCTTAACCATGTACAAACCGTGTGGTGAATAATGATTAGGTACTACCCAAAAATACACAAATCATGTTTTCTAGAAACATGGTTTGGATAAACTATTCACATCTTGTGTGGGTGTTTCCACTCTCTTTTCTATAATCGCATAGTTTGTTGTTAGAGGTCGTATTGTTTCAGACAAACTATGTGCCTCTGTCAGACCCACTAAAACTTGATATTTGTGACCCCAAAACTCCAAAAACTTTAACAGACACCTGGGAAACCACTAATGATATTTTCCAAGTCTAAAAAACATATTTAATTGTCCCAACTCTCAAAATTACATTCTAAAAATCGGTTTTTAAAAACAGTGAATCCAGTAAATGTCAAAAGTTCAAATTCCCTTGGATTTTTATTTAGTACAAAATCACAGGTCGTTACATATATACCTCACCTTTGACATATTATATCATGAATATACATATTTTAATGATATTATATGTTTCATTAATTTTTATTCTTTCACGGGGATCAGGATTCAATGCTACAAAATTGGTATGATTTATATATTACAATCACATCATTTATCCAGATTGTTTATTATTATTCTTCCAATGTTGAAATATTATGATCTATATCCCAAGAAACTCCTAAATTATATAGTCTTATAGTTATTTCACAAGAATACAATTTTTCTCTTAATTTTATTCTCTTTATGTACTCATGATTTCAAAATATTTTTTTTTAATAAAAAGAATCTTAATTTCTATCATCGATCAAAAACAATTTTTCTTCTAAAACCATGTTTTTTAATAATGTGTTTTTCATTATTTAAATTATATTTTAATGAAATTTCTAGCCATTTTTGACTTTATACAAGAAACTTTGAAGGTAATATTCATGTTGTTTTCCAAACAAAGCCTATTTGGATTTTACCAAAAATGTGAATGGAATATTTGTCTTAACGTGTAAAACATGAATGAAATTTTCATCATTCATGAAAAAATCATTATTTTAATTCTAATTTTCTAGGATAAAATTTTATTTTTAAATAGAATGATTTATATAAATTTTCATGAATTTTTAATTTTAACAATTCATTTTAAAAATAGAAAGGATATTTTCCTCATGAAATGTTTTAAATGGTTTTTATATATTCTTTTATAATATTTCAAGTTTATTTTTAAGGAAAATGATTTTTAAAAAATTATATGTTTTAAAAAAAAATTATTTTAAATTATACATTCTGAAAGGTATGTTCCTTGTGATCTTTCAAAATAATTTTCCATACAAGATGAAATTCATTAATGTTAGATATAAATTACTGGGGATAATATTAAATGATAACATCCTTATTATTTATTTTCATGGTTAATGATTGTGTTGATGAAATGTTTATAAAACCCATTTTTATGGGTTATTATAAGGTGAATTTTTGAAATGTTTTTGAAACCCATTTTATTTACATGGGTTATGATGTGATGATATGATTAATGTTTTATGATATTGTAGCACACATAATTATGGTTTTCATTTCCAGATGGTTGGGGACCTATATTTTCGTCTAATGCATTGGGTAAATCTTTATATATCATGTGATAATAGTGTAAAACAAGTAAATGAGTTTGATCCCCTATGGGAAAAAGGTAGGCCTTAATCTACAATGGGAAATAAGTGCATCCTGTTCTATTATGGGAAAAAAGAGTGTCCTCATAAATAATGGGATACATGTGATCTTTCATGATCCTCTATTTTGATGGTATTGGAAGTTAAACTTGTAATATGAAATGGTTCTTCTATATTTATTATGGTACCACACTTTTATGAGATGAGGTTATGATTCGTGATTGATTTATGATGATTTCTCACTCTTATGGCCAATGTTTTCTGTAATGATAAAGTTTTATGCAATGAATTAGATTTATGATATATGAATGGTTGGTTTTTAACTTCACAAGTTATTTTTATAATCAAAAACCCTTATACTTATCTAATGATTTCATATGATCATAGATTGATATCTTATATGTTTACCCTTATTGAGGATCTTTGCTCACCATTTATTATGTTTCCTTTCTTATGTTATAACAAAAGGATTATGTAGGGTATGTATAAGAGGTGAACTATGTGATAATATCTTTTTTGGTGATTTTAAATATCTTTCACAGAATAAGAATGTTGTTTTTATTGTATCTAAAGAAACTAAACTATTATGGTCCTTGGGCATGTGTTTAGGAAATGTATTGAATATTCATCTAAGAATATGTGATATTTATATATATAAGTCTAGTTCACTATAGGCATGGGTAATAATGAGGGATGATAGAATGAGAACTATTGTTATATTTGTTCATGGGTTGAAAGGAATTTGTAAAAGGATCATTCATCAGTGGATATTTAAAATATGAAAATGAAATTACAACTAGATGATGTCTCGGTCACAAAAGTGTTGTAGTGGGAGGATGAATAGTATAAGTAGTAGCATAGGTAGTCCAAAAATGAGTCTGGAATCTTAACCTACACTTAATCATTACCCCTGGAATCCCCTCGGGATCCTCAGTGATATTGGGTTATCTCCTTAATGATACATTGTAACATAATATGGATGGTAAAATAAATTTCATATTGATAAAAAAAATGGATAAAATGATTATAAATATAATTATTTATAATTTCATATTTTTTTACTCTACATATTAATTGAATTTATCACTATATATGAAGTCTAATACCAATAATGTTTCTCAATTACTTCATCACTAAATCTCGGATACACTACTTAATTGCCTGATTTTCTTCCTTCTAACTTCTTTATTCACAAACATAGTGACCTAAAAATTCTAAATAGTATTTTGATAAAATTGAAAATTTTAAAAATGTTAAATTAATATATTATATGAGATAAAAACAAATTAAATGTTAACAAAAACTTTTTAATGAAAGGATTTACCGATATAAAAAAAACATTCTAATTATAATTTTATATTTAGTTAATACTATGACAACTCATCTCAATACGTTTATTATTTCAATAGTAAATATGTTTTGATTAAACAACCAAATCACTATAAAGAATCAGTAGGATCATATTTTATTAATCATCAACCATATCATTAATGAATAATAATCCATGTTGTTTCAAATATCCCCCATGTTTGAGAAATTGATAGAAATAAAGAATCAGTAGGATCATATTTCTCATCTTCAGTTCTCTTTATCTGATTAAATATTTTGTGGAAATAATCCCTATACATTGAATATTAATTCATGAATTTATATTATAATAGATCTGTCAAGATGATTCTTATTCCTCAAAAAATATTTCAATATGGAAATAATTTTTTTTAGATGTATCTAATGGAATGAAATAAGAAAACCAAAAGGAACTTTTTTGGGAATATTCACAAACAGATATGACATACATGTGAAAAATTATGGAGTTAAATTGTTTTATAAACCACAAAGAATGACTGGTTCATCCTTTTCATTTTTCTTGACTGCACTCTTGTTTGAAATTTTAGCTCAAATGTCATGATAAAAATGACATAATCAAATAAAAAAGATCTTCAAATTATGTGATAGTAAATTTTGTTAAGAAATGAGAATAAACTCATAAAACAGTACGTGATAATCATAGGGTTTAAGTTATTTTAGATTCAAATCAAATATATTCTCCTATTTCAAAATGTTAATTCCATCTAGGGAAATTAAAATTTTCAAGACTTAAAGAATTATTTTTTTCTTAAATTTTTCATTGAAAAATAAGAAAAAGATGAATTCCACCAATATTCAAAAATTAACTCAATATGAATTCATAGTTTTAAACTTAAATCCATTAAATCATGACATGAGTGGAAAGCTTAATTTTCCCCATTATATATAAATGAGTTTCATGTAACATTTCACCCACATTTTTTTATATGCATTACATCCATGGAGTGAAATAATAAATTTCATGACGAATACATCATATAAAATAATATAATTTTATTTGTCTAATTACTATTGGAATTTAATAGAGAATTTTTTATCTTTTTAGAATTTAATTAACTCTCCAAAAAACTTGTTTCAAACCATCAAGTTCTTTAAGGATATTATCCACTGAAATACATTAAGGTTCCTCGTCTTTATTTATAACATTATAGAAGGGTCTCTAATTATTCCTAGATGGAATATACAGTAGAAAAAAATAATTTATTACTTATAACGCTAAAAGTTCATTGAAATTTTAATATTTTAAAAGTATTATTTACTATAAAAAAAGGGATATATAATTTTTCCTTTATAATCCCATAAAACATTACTCCATAATTAGGGAAATCATTTATCATTCATAATAATATTGTACAAAAAATAAAGTACTCCTTTGTAAATTCATCATATGCCTGCACGCTACTGGTCCAAATATCATTCAACTCGTCTATTTATTTTTGAAAGTATATATAAATATCATTTCACAGATATGTGGTTTAAGATATCAACATAATCATGATAGTAAATGGATTCTTTAAACATATCCACCGTGGAAAGTTATAAATATAACTAAAAATAGGCTTTGAACTATGTGGAGTATTCATTTGGATAATTTTTTTTAAAAACATAACATGATAATACAAATTTATCATTTTTGGGTGAGGTGAAATATCATGTTGATTCCTGTTAAATTGCTTCTATTTTAACAAATATATAGGATGCACAATTATCTATATTTATTTTATCTTATTACCATCTCATATATCATTCCATTTGTTATAACATAAAATGTTTTTTAATTATAATAATCAAATGAATGTTCCACATAACTTTCCTCATACATGATATTAGGGTCCATATTTATTAGTCTTCCATCATTAAGAATTACATTGTTCACACTCATTCAACTATACATTTTCCTTCAATAATAGACACCAATATTTTTGGCACATATAGATCATTGCACATAAAAATCCAATTTTTTTAATCATTTTTTAGAACACATGCATCATCAGGTGGTAAGTCCTTACACAATTTTAGTAAACAATCAATATTAGTATTACTAAATTTATACATTATTTTCCCATGATATAATCATAATAAAAAAAATTAAGTTTTCTTATTTTTTCAGATGTCAGGTATACTAGGGTATTTTCATTTTCCATAATCTTACGAACATGATCGACATCATCATAATGATCAAAATATGAAAACTACATTATCAGATTCATTTCTTATTTCACTAGTCTAAATTAAGTGATGGATTTATAAAAAAATGGAAACTGATCAACAATTATAATTTCCACATCAAAATTTTCAACTAAATCAATTTCATTACCATTTTCTTCTTTATTTTACAACACATGATACTTTTTAAATAGTTTTCACTTCATCACATGTCTACTAAGGTATTTCAACATAATGAAAACACGAGAATCAAATCATTCCACCTTCTAAATCATTATTGTATGAAAAATCAAATAAAAATATTAAAAATCTTTCATAAAATCATAGAGGATCTAATCAAAATTTTACATCCATATTATATCAATTATAATATGAAAAAAATAAATACTTAGTAAAATAAATATTTTCAACAGTGAAAAATTAATAAAATTCAAAATATACCCATTGATAATTATTTTATGTAAAGATTGACTTTTCTGAAAATAAAGTAATGATATTTGGAAAGTAATTCAGTAATAAATATTCATTGAAAAAAATATTATTTTTCCCCTATACTAGAATAAATGTTAAATAAATATAATATGTTTTCAAACAATTACATAAATATTTGTTAAGACATTTATTCCGAAATATGGGCTACAAAAGAGAATTTATAAATGTCATTCAACTTTAATTATATACAAATGAATTTTTTGGGGGGATGATTTTCAAATAATTGTATGGAATATATATTATTATATTATTTAGTTACAGTATATATTTTCATTAAAGTATTAAAATAATTCCATATTTGTGTCATTTATTCATTGGTTAATTTTTATTTGAATACATAGGAAATTTATATGTTAATTAATTATATTAATAGATTTTATCTAATTTTTAATTATATAATCAATGATTAAATGTTTTGGGAAAGTATAAATTATCATTTTTGAGACACATAAGTTTAGAATAATTTTAACTTATACATGTGTTGGATAGATTTTAGGTTACATTGAGTGTTATCTTTTTTTAAAAATAAATGCTAAAAAATACTAATACAATTATATATCATAATAATAAAATTTAATATGATTATGTTATAATATAAACTATGTAAATATATTCGAAACATTATTTAATATATCTTAATAATAGTTCAAAAATACACCCTATTAGTGTAAGCAATTTTTTATTGGGGTCACTGGAATTAATGATCAATATATGTTCTATGTATAATTATAGAATTATTATTCTAATTATTAACTAATAAAAATCAGGGAAAATTTATTACCATATAATATAAACCCTAAAAAATTATCTTACAAGTGATTTATATATATAGATCATGAATAACATTGTTTTACTAATTAAAATCATGGAGTGAAATGGAATCTTAAATATAAAAATTATATGCGATAAAAAATTCAATAATAATTAAAATTAATGTATTCGATATCATTTAATATAATATTTATAAAATGACTAATAAAAAATAAATTATTTCAAAATTAGTGTAATTTCATATGTTAAATTGGATAAGATTGTTGAAAAAATATTTCGAGGGTTCTTGGATCAACCTAAAATCATAGAAGATAATACTGGGAAAAATAACTAATCAAGAAATTACTGAGGTTGTATTGGATGATGTTTTGAATACCATTGGACCATGGAACACACAAACATCTGAAATATCTCATCAGATTTAGTTTGGTGTATGGAAGAATTTTGAATTAATGGTATGAGTGATTCCAAAAAACTATATGAACCTCCAATGAAAATATAGAGATCGGATCAAATGTGGTACATACATGAAAATGGATGATTGAATAACATGTGAGAAATATGGGAAGATGGAAGAACAGATCACATGTGAGAAATCAAGGAAGAGGGAGTAAAATAAAAACCATCTAAATTGGTTGGGGGATTGGAAGACCAAATATTTTAGAACATATTTTCATAGGACATAAAATTCATGGTAATAGGTTTGATATAGCCACAATCACCAATTCTTGTGTCTAGTTTTTGTGAATGATGAGGAATCTTATCCTTAGTAAATTAGGCATGTGGATATAGGATGTCACTCAATGAGTATATATCTAGGTGCCTTGATTTCCATGGTAATAGGTGGTGGAATCTATACATTTAACTAAAATTATATTTTATACCATGGATAAATTTCATTTATATACATAAATTTTTTTCCCTTGTCTATAATTTTGTGGCCATATGTAGAATTTATAAGGGTGGATATCAACTATGAATTATTAATAAATGAATCATAAACTAATATAAATGAATAAAATAATGTAAAGTAAATACAAAAATAGGTGTTCATATATATTAGTAATAAACATGAGTTGATTATAAATGGAGTTAGAGTGCATTCGGGCCTACATGAGTCCTAGGACAAGGTTCTCTAAACTCGATCTCCTTTCATTGAGTTGTATTATTTATTATTTTATGATGTTATTATAATTTTTGTATATTATATATCATAACTGCATTGTCTCATATTATCCTTTTTATTATAGGGATCAAAATCTTTTTTTTGATTGATTCTTACTTCATAAAATATTTTGTTGTATTAAATATTTTGACCATATTTATTGCGTATATCTCTTCCATATCTCTTTTATTTCTTACCCTAAATCATATTTTTACCATCTTGAAAGATAAGTATGTATTTTGTTCTATAACCCTCATAATCCTATTTATATTCAGAATTAATATTTTATATCTCTTTTATTGATTTTTTTTATTTCAAAATCATTAAAAAATTCCTCCAACGTATTTATTTCAACTTCCATACCATTTTACATATTTCTCTCTATGTTTCATATAATTTTTATTTATTTATTTTCAAGGATAAAATGTTAGAAAATATATTATTAAAAAAAATTAAAAATAAAATTTTACCTACTGAAAAAATTTAAAGTGACTTATCTCTTTTTTGAAGAAAATGTTACGAAAAATTAAAAAAAAATCTTTTCATAATTTCTCTTCCATTTTTATTTATTACTCTATAATATCCATAATCAACAAATATTTTATATCACCCATGTTACACTGTATTTAAATGTTCTTATGATATATTTTATTTGGGTGATTGAATTTTGAACATCATCTGATCCAATTCTTGATTACTTATTATGTGATACCTTATGAAAATATTTTGTAACCAATTTTTTATACAGGGGATAATCAAGCTATGATTTATGATGAATATCATGAGTTACACCTATGTATGGTTTATCATTATGTGATGGTTGTGCCCAAAATTATATGTCCCTCTAATGCATTTTGAAAATTTTTATATATCCTATGATAATTATTTTATGCATAGAAATGATGTGATCAGATATATTCATAATTTTATTCATGTACAAGTTAATATTATATATTCTCATTTTGTTAATAATAGAAATGATGAAATTGGATATGTATATTATGTTATAATATTATTGGTAGAGTCATGACATTTTTATGTTTTTTTCTTAATCTTGTGCCACATTCCAAAGTTATGCCACCATGGTTCTTCATTTGGGATTCTATATTCTTGTGAAATGGTATATGTTATTCTTTCTTGATGATATTTATGGTTATATATTCTAATAGAGATAAAATTTTCATATATTTAACTTTAAATTTTAATTTTTTAAATCCCTACAAATTTTTAGTTTAAGGTTACCTATCACATATTTATATTAAAGGAATATTTTTTATTTAATTTTTAAAATTGAATAGTTATTAATTTCTTAGTGTTTTTATTCATATTTACATTAATTGAAAAATTAATATATTTTAAGTGATGATTTAATTGGTAATTTTTAATTTCAGAATGAATTTATAAATTTCATAGAAATTCAAAATTTTCCTATGCACGTGTATTCTAGTATTTTTATTATTAAATTATATATTTATAAAAATAAAATTTTAATTATTTCTAAATAATTTTAAACATATTAAAATAAATATATTATTTGAATACCAATTGATGGATTAGAATTTTTCTAGAAGATAATGGGTTTTAAAGTTAATGATGGACTAGATTCATCTATCTGGATATCATCTAAATGTTTGGTGAATAAATTTTATACGTCTACTGAGATTGGAATAATTTTTTTAAACTATTTAGATAAATAAAATAAGAATATTTAATTAGACTAGATCTGTATGTAGCCTTTTTTATTTAGAGGGTCATCCACACCACTCAAAAATAGGGATTGAATTTGAATCTATTTTCAAAATTTCATTTTAACACTTCTGTGACACTATCCTCCCTTCAACTCTGTAAATATGTATTATTCAACTTTAGAGGGGAGATTAACTGTTGGAGTTAAATGGAATCTTTTCATTACTTTGTGTTAGAATAGTTTTCATCTTTATCTAATTCTCTTTTCATTATGTAATTGCATGTTACATGTTTTAAAAAATTACACTCTTTCTCTATAAATTTATTCTATATTACTCACTCATTATATTTATACCCTTCTCTCTACCAAGACCTCTTACAATAACTATGTTGACTTTGAAAACATGATTCTAGGAGAGATTTTCTTAGTGTTTTGGTATTATAACTTTATAAATATTTTTTTCTATTTAGTATGAGGAAGATAGAAGTGTTATGTGTTGTTGAAGGGATCTCCCACCATTATATATAATGAATATAATAATCATTATATGCTATGCCAAATCACCACTACCCCTATATCAATCATGATCTTCATATTATGTATTTGAGTGTTTTTGAGGGACACAACAACATACAATGAATTTGGGTCACGGAATGTGTCATGCTTTAGATTGAGGTGTGTTTATCATTGTTTATTATTCAAGTATATGAGGTTTAGTGTTCTAAAAATATATTCTTTGGATTATAAATTCTCTAATAAAATTTGGGATTAGTAGACCATGCACAACAGGTTGATCTATAAAATATAATTTAGACAATAGATAATGAATAATGAGGGAACTAATATAGCCAGCCTCAAGGACCATGTTATTTCTTACTTACATCGTTATTTAAACATTTTATTTTGTATATTTATTTCAATTATATCATTTCAATTATCAACACCCAATTCTATATATATTTTTTCATAAATATAAAAATGCCAAAAATAAAAAAAAATGAATTAGGGATAGTTAGGGATTGAATAATAATTCTATTTAAGAGACATGAACTAGGTCATCCACTGTACCACATTAGAAAAAAAATATTTCCGTACTAGTCCGTGATAAGTTTTTCACATTCCTATGAATTATTATATGATTATGATATCATGAATTATTATTACTTATTATATTTCCATGATCATTTTACCTTATTCATTCCATGTCTCACATATTTATTCTTTTATCATGTTTATAATTTAATGATAAGTTCTTTATGAATCATTCATATTATTCTCCCCTTTGTGATAATTGTTTATCACCATTTTTCTATGTTTCACTTCTTTTTATCTATTTAATGAAGAAAATTATTATTTATAATATTCCTATATGGTAATAAAGTATAATAATGTTTCTAAATAAATTAATACTATATTATTAAATAATATAGATGTGTTGTTAATATCCAAATAAACTAAACATTTTGGTTCTGATTGTTTACTTTGTTTTTGAGATTTAATGATAATAGTAGGAAATTTTGTAAAATAAATGTATTTTTTTACTTTTTCAAATTGGTATCAAAGATAGGTTTAGTTATTTTTTAAGATTATGTTATTAAGTATAGAAATGATGTATATATGACCAAAATTCAAATAAACAGATGATGTTTTTAGGTTATATTATATTATAGAATACCGTGATATCATATGGTATTATATCCATGAATCCACGACATGTTGTATGCCTTACAGTGGGTGTTTCATAATGAATGATATATATATATATATATATCATAAAAAAACCTAAATATGTCATACTATAGGACATCGATACATTATACGACTATATCATAAGTGTTATGATATGATAGATCATATTTTTTGATTCACATAGACTTCTACAATTTAGAAGTTGGTGAATAATTCAGGTAAAAATTTTATTTCTTTTCCATATAAGACATAGTTTCTCATAGAAATTTTATATGATAAACATATATAAAATAAAATTCATTTAAATGTTAATACATTCATCATTTCATTTGGGGGATTACCGAATTTGTAAAGGCTCCCTGTAATCATACATCAGATTTGGGTTAAAATCTAGGTGGAAGTGAATTTCCATGGGCAGGCAGTGAGGAAGGCATGAATCATGACATAGGCAGGTGGTGACGCATTATGACATAGGCTTTGTGACACAGGCTGTACAATATAGGAATGATGCTGCACTAGGCCTTCAAGCCAATTTTTGGGCCTTGGGGCTATGTTTTAGGCTTTATTCCAACTCGGCCTTCATTCCATGTAATGAATAAATAAGACTTTATGGGTGGGTTATCCCTTAGGGGGGTATGACATGCCTTTCCAACCCATGTGTAGTATGTGTGTGTGTGTGTGTTTAATGTAATTATACCCCTACACACATAATATATATATAATAATTTCATCCCCTATGGGTAAAAAATATTGTAATTTATTCGTTACTCAAACATTATATACAAATTGAGAAATTAATAGAAGGTTCAGGGTGCTTTACCAATTGCTATATAAATATTCTAAAGCCAATGAGATGGTGTTTAATATTCCTCTCAATTCTCTCAAATCTCTCTTCAACATATTCTTTTTCTACTATGTGATACTAATATATTGTGGTTATAATGAAGATCCCACCCAATCATTAGGTGATTCATCAGCCGATGGATACACATATGAAGAATGATTCTTTTGTATATTTCTCAATGTTTTTATCAAAATCATGCTTAAAGACAAGATATATGACTAAAATCAATGTAATGCAATCATATTATTCATTTTAAAATATATATCATTTTAATTTCATATCATGCAGATGTTGGTTAAGGGGTTCTTTAAGTATTTTATAGATTTAATAAAAAAAATAATTGCTAATATACCGAAAATAGGTTTAGGGAAACAATTAAAGTGTTAACTTATTCCTTGGAACAATTACACATGAACATATAAATAAGTGAAGATATCTTATTTAGAGATGCATTTATGATCCAAAGAGATGAATAACTAAAAAGTTAGGGTAATGGAGTTCTCTGATAGGATCATATGGATGTCACATTGATGTGATCATATGAGGAATCAATATTCTCTCACCAATAGTTGTATAAAATACATGTCATGTATTTTTATTTTCTAAATCATATTAAAAAGGAAGAATAAATTGATGTTGTATTTGATATCATCGAATATAATATATATATATATATTATTGTGGAATGATTAATGATATAGGATATCATAATCTATGATTATAACAGACTATACAATATGTGATATCGTAACATATGTTTTATTATATATTATTTGCTTTTGATATATCATAACATAAAATACAAGGAATTTTAAGCTATGAAAGTCCCATTTGGATATTATTTCATTGATATAAATTAATGAATCATTTCAATTATGTTATATAAAATATATCACAAAAAATAATTCATAGGATCCATAGGTTATATCATGGGAAATAACACCCCCAATCATAAATCACAATATGAGGTTTGATCTATTTCATTACATAAAATATAAAATATATCATAATTTTTTATTGAAAGCACTATAGTTATTTTTCTTAAGCTATCAGAACCTATTGTAAACCACAATATTGGTTATTAACTTTATCACAACTTATGAAATATGGTAATTCAAAAAAAAATACCATGAAGTAAAAATATAATAGGTCCATTTTTAAATTATGTTTTGTTATTAAAAATTTATAAATCATTTATAAATAATTAAAATAGGTATTTTTTGGATTTTTATTTAATTTATAGAGTGTTAATAAACAAATAAATTAGTTATTTATGTAATTAATTATTAAATACTGATGAAACATTTAATAAATAAATATCTATAATATTAATTATAAAAAAATACATTTGATTTATATGTAATGACTTGAAATTTTGATATAATGTTTTTATATAGAAATTATAATGTAATTTATAAATTATTTATAAATTAAAGAATAAAATAAAAGTTTAAATAGTTTATATTGAATTATGAATGGTTCATACTTTTAAATTTTATTTGTTCAAATTAAAAGGACTTATTTGATATTTTTCTGAATCAAATAAAACGGATTTTTGATTTTGAGTACAATAAAGGGTCAAATTATATTAAATATTTGATATTTAGATTTTGTAAATGTTTACGTAATGTATGAATTATTCATATGAATTATAACTACCTTATATTTTTAAATGTCATATAAAGGATAATATGAAGGAGTTCATATTAGAAATCAATATAAATTGTTTCTATTTTTTAGTTATATAATATTCATAATCCATCGATAAATTATAAAGTGTTTATAATTTCTTGATTTATGAATTATTCATAAATTTTTAACTTATGTTTAAATTTTTGAAATTATTATTTATTTAATTTTATTCTTTTTTTTATTCATCAATATAATTTTTTTATATTATTTATGGTTGTATACTTTGAATTTAAGTGTTAAAATACTACTATATATTACCATACATGCATTTAATGAATTACTTGATAGTTGTGATAATTGATTTCAAATTTTTTATAATAGATTTGGATTTTATTGGGTTATTAAATGGATATAAGAACTTAAATACAATTTCTAAATATTAATTGTTAGAAATGTGACATAACTAAGGACTCTCATGAGTGAATAATTATAGTAGTGGGACTTTGGGTCAAACTACTCACTAGCCTAGGATGTTAGTCTATGCCTATAAAAGTGTAGGTTTACTACCTTTTACACCATGATTACTCCTGTGGTGATTGTTTATTTCATATAATTACAATTCATTATATGTATGTTTTTTTATCTAACTTATTCATGTGATGATTTTGGATACATGGTAATATAATTTGATATTAATTAGGGTTAGTAACATAAGGTATGTGTCGTGTAAAGAGTTTCACATCAGTATAGTTTGAATATATTGATTTAGTGAAAGGAAAATAATTTTAAAAAAATAATAATTATAATCATTCGTTCACATAAATAGAATAAATTAGATATGATAGTGAGAATTTAAATACTCTATTGAAATTCTATTTTTAGATTTATTTGAAAATAAAAGCATATCAATATCTTGATCATCTAACTAAGAAGTATCATTTCAATAGTTGGGTGGTAATGGATTATATTATGAAAGGTATAGTGGAAATGAATAACTTTATGAGTTAGGTAACCAAATAAAATATTGATATTTAGGTTACACATTATGAGGAAACCATATAAGCTATGATACTATAGGAATAATGTTAACTGAATTCATATCATGGATTAAGATAAAGAGTTATCTACTCAACTATTTAAGAGTCATATGTAATATAATTGGAATGATAGAATTTATATATAGGTAAGTGGTGAGAATAATTTCAAAGAGGACTCATCACTTAGTGAAATACTGATCCTGGACCCCAAGTGGTTATAATAAATTTTGAAAGGAGTTAACATTTTGTTTATGGAATGTTTAATAAATTTCTTTATGAAATGATTATTAAATATTATGTTCATTTTATAAAAGATTATATTCTATATAAAGGGAATAATCATCATTAAAAACTAATTTGATATCAATAATTGATAAGGAATTGTTCAATATAAACAGTTTCCTAAATTGGTATAATTTTTTTAAAACTATTATTAAGAAAGAAGTAAAATTCTACAGATATAGAGTAAAATATGAATTCATGCAATAGGGAAATAACTTGATACATTAAGAATATGAATGAAATGGACTAATTTAAAGATATATAAGATAAATACATAATATTATATGGTCCAATTTTTATATCAGGTCATTAAAATCTAAAGGAGTTATCAAGGAGGTTCGGTCTTTCCATTAGATAAAACTATTCACAATTCTAGAAATGGTTTGTGAAACCTCATGGAGAGACCAAATCAGGTATTAATGTTATAGAAATCAATTATTAATTTTTAAAGGGTATATGATACCAAATATATTTTTAAATAAAATTTTAAATATACAAGAGTTCACAAACAAAGCTCAGAATTGATGGAGTTTATAGTTTTTATTCAAATAAGGCGGAAAAATTTTCTACTTAAATGCGATGAAATATTTCAAACTCAGATTAATTTATATAAATGATTTGTATTTCATATTTTTTATCTTGTTTATTAATAACTATTTTAATCATTGATATTTCATGAGTAGTATATAATTACTAATTTAATAAACGTTTTTATGTGTGATATAGATATATAACATGGTCTAAAAAGTAAATGTGGATAAAAATGTTTTATCACGGTTAAAAAGTGTTTTATCTAACATATTTGTTAAAATGTAAGGGCAGTTTTCCCTCCACCCATTAATAGTATATTTTAAAGAATAATCCTATTTTTAGAATAATGGTTCAAAAACATAGAATACCATATATGATGTAGTTATTAATAGTTTATTTTTAATACATTACCACTAAAAGAAATAATTGTTATTTACTAACACAAACTATTTTTTGTTTCTTATGATGGAAATCTAGAAATAATATAGTTTCTAAGAGGCTATTTAGAATAATTTTTGACTTAAAGAAGTTTAAATGAAATAAACTAAATATTATCCAAATCAAAATTCAATGTGATTATAATTTATATCCTAAAATAATTTAGGGTATCCCGATAAAGAAATAATTTAAAGAGTTTCATTTAGTAACCCTAATGATATCAAAGGAAAATTTTAAATGGAAATGTTTTGAATATGATATTGATGAACCTAAAAAGAGGTCTATGTAGACAACATGAGTTATTAACTTCATAACATTTGATGTTTCAAGGTAAATAAGTTTGAATACTTATTCAAAATTAATGATCCAAGAATATGATTCATAATTTCTCCATTATTTGAATTGGAATTCTTCATTGTTTTTTCTGACTAAAGGAGTTTAGTGGGAATTCTTTATTAAATTTTAACATATCTATGTTTTAGGGATTACATCGAGATGTAATGAATTTATTAAAACCTAAAATGTAGTAAACATAATAAATTTTGGTAGTCTTCAATATGATATATGATACTCACTTATATGTATGGTTTTATTAGTATATTATTAAAAGAATTTTAATGATATGGAATGTATAATGTCATATAACAAAAATATCCACTATATTATTTTTTCATATTGGATGCATGTAAAACATGAATTAAATGTTAATTATCCTCTCCAATTGTGAATTTCAGTTATACCTAACCAATGGTTGTCACGAAATATTATAGGTTGTGATGAAATTTTAATGTGTACATGAGTAAGTTTTTTAATTGAAATATGTAATATACTCATGAGACTTAAAATATATTTTATGTGTTGGATTAACCATGAAGTATATGAAATAGAGTGTTGCATACTATATTTTTGGTATAACATGGGTGAATTTTTTATATATGAGTCTCTTCATTACCTAAGTATATAAAATATACTTATAAAGATAAAATTTATAACTTAATACCTTTCTTATACTATCCTTAATAATGAGTTAATCCAGGGTGGATGAGTATGTTATAGATTATTTTGTTTTTGGAGTTTAATCAAGAAAATATTTTTCCAATTATACGATGAGTATGAATAGTCCCTTGATTATGGTAGAATTATGGTGTGAACGACCATATATAGATTAGTGATAAAAGATGTTATTATATATTAGGTGAGGGGTATATTATATGTTAATCTATCAGTGTGATTGACATGTGATGTATTATTTTGTTTTTCTAGTCTATACACAAAGAATCAAGAACATATGGGTCTATATAATAGATTAATCAATGTCCCATTGTCACTTGATACTTTGTTAGAGGTTTATATTTTCTTATATTTATGAATATTAAATTTAATTTTTATTTTAAATTTTAGAAAAGAATATGGAATCACACTTTGTGGTTGAAAAAATAAGGGCTAATTTTTCTAAAAGTTAGAGATCTGCTGTAAAAGTGTGTTAGAGATAATCTA
The DNA here is from genome assembly GCA_963277665.1 of Viscum album. NCBI lineage: Eukaryota > Viridiplantae > Streptophyta > Magnoliopsida > Santalales > Viscaceae > Viscum > Viscum album. The sequence continues at coordinate 905,580,122 of OY728151.1, forward strand.
AAATGAGTTTTAGAAAAATATTCCCAAATTATTGCATATGATGTGATAAAAAATGAAGTTGATGACATATTTCAAAAATCGTTTTTTAAAATATCCAAAATGATCTTTGGTTATAATTTCATAAGTTATTTTTTATGATACAATATAAGGATAAATGGTAAATTGTTAGTTAGGATTTATTATAAGTGGATGATTGATGGTGATACTCTCTAGATCTAATATATATATGTTGTTTTTTGTGTATATTTTATTGTATGACATAGGGTAGTTTCATAGTATTGTATCCATGAATCCATGGTATATCATATTCATTATTTCTGGTATATCGTAAGGAATAATATAGATAAATCATGTTACTACCTAAGCCTATCATGTTGTATGATAAAGCTATATTGCAAGGCCATATAATATTTTTTATGATGTGATGAATCATATTATGTGATTCACATGACATCATATGGTTGAAAAAAAATAAATGTTTAGTATTACCATTCTATTTCTCTTCCACGTAAGATATCAGTGATCATCAATATTTTATATGATGAACATTTGGAGAATTAAATGAATTAAAATGTTAAATGCATGTATCAATCATGGGTTAAAAATGTTATAAATTATTTATTAATTAAACATAATGTAACATTCATCAATCTAGGAGTGTCTATGAGTCTTATATATTGAAGAAAAACTAATGGGATGGTGTTTGATATTCCTATCGATTCTCAATGTTTCCAGAAATTTAAGGACCACTAATAGGGGGATAAATCAATGGTGATATTTTTCAATTTTTTTATATCTAAATTAACCAAAACAATTTATTATAGTTTGCACAATTTTAAACAATATATATCAACCATACTTATTTAAAATTATAGTAAAGAAAAGAAATTCACATACAATTTATAAGGTTCACCCCTAGTATGGGTAAATATATCCTTACTTTGGTGAGTCCTTTTAGTCTATAGAAATTATATATGATATTAAGAGAATAAAAATTATCAAACTACCATAAAAATACTTCTATATCCCAAAAGATAATTATACTAGTTACCACTTATTAAAACATTATATTATATTTATAATATAAAAAAAGATAAATTTTAAACAAAACTCAAAGAAAATTGTTCATAAATACTCTTTATGGTACAATTTTCATCTCTATTTATCTATTCTGTATACCTTAATCATTATCTGGTATGCCACAAAGAACTACACCTTTATATATTGTTCCTTAATTAAATTTTTTTATTTCAAAATCCTCTTTTTGACGTCTCTCTAACAAATTTACCTATATTCAAGACACATCTATCTAGTACACAAACTTTTCTTAAAAAAATAGATTCCTTTGTTGGAAACTCATTCTAATAAAACTTAATCTCTTCATCTCTATCTTTGATACCTCAATCTATTACCTTCTATTCATCAATTACACTATTTCTTATGTATAAATAGTTTACATTCCTACTATTCCTTCACCCATTTATATAAGAACACTTCCTTTGAAAATCAATTATAAAGCACAGGAAAATTTCCAATTTTGAATTTTCCTACCATCTTATCTTTATTAGATCACATTACAGCCTTCTAGAATATTCTTTAAGTTTATTGTAATGTTGGTGATAAAATATTTCATAAAAATCTCTTAGAAATTTGATTGATTAAAAAATGATGAAATAAGATCTTATCATCATCATGGTTATGGAATTTAATTTTTTTAAAGCTCCTAAGAACTCAATACATTGAAGTGTCATGTTACTTCAAAAAATAATTCCAGAAAATGTATGTTTGATGATTTTATAGGAAATAATTTTCCCAATAATATGTTTTTATAACTCTTATCTAGGTGATCTAAATCATCCGATTTAATCACTCTGATAAACTCACCCATTAACCATTTGGTTCTCTTATCAAGACTCCCCTATTTGATGGAATCCCATATGTTTGTAAAAATTACTATGTATAATGAATTGGAATATCTCCATCTGTCCATCCTATATCCTCTCAAAATATAGGACTATTTTAAGAAAATGTAGTCTGGTATAACTTTATAGAAATATCCATCTATTGACATTGAATTTCACTGTCTGATTATCGTTCATCTAATGGATATTTTTCAGATCAACATGACATGAAATACTCATCCCAGTGGCTTTATTGATCCATATCTCTCTTCATATGGTGTACTTACTTATTCTCTATCCACTATACTCTATACATAATTTTCTAATGTAACTCCATACATATCATTATAGTAAACTTCAATGTTTACTTATTCTATTGGAAATAAAAATTATATATTCAATCATCTTTTTCGAATTGGAAACATCAGATAATAACCTTTATTCAGGATGAAATTCATAAAATCATATCATAAAAGTTTTCATAGTTTAAAAATTCATCATTTTGGGATATGAACTTTATAAAAAATATCTCATAAATTCATATATTTGGAAACTTATTTTTTTTAAACATTATATGCCTCTTTCTAGTAAACTCAATCTATTTCCCTTTTTTTCTGTAAAATAATCATTTAAAACTTTTCCATGTCTTATCTGGAACTTTTTATTTCCACAAATCCAAAATTTTACCATCAAACATTGAATTCTTTACCTTTTTTTAAACTCATACAAACTAGTTTAAAATAATGAGTATCTTCATGATGTAAATAACTTGAAGACCATTATAGAATAATACGAGTTAATAAGGAATCTTTCTTAACATCCTTTAGTAACTCATTAGAAAAGTTTCTTAACCAACTCTAGTATATCATTCTCACCTAAAATACAAAATCATTCCCAAAAACGATATTGAAAAAAATACAAAACCCATTACAAAAATTATTACTAAGGATCTTTGATCATCTCCATTGATTTTTTTTAAATGTTATCATTATCCCTTTTCTCAGTGTTTTGACAAACCTCAACCATTCTCAGAGAGAGTTCGCTAACACCACAAAACTAGATAAAGAAATGTTTTTAAGAAATTCCATCCCTTTGTTTTAAGAAATTTTGTGGATATTATAAGATAAACTCCCACTCTATATTTTTCTCCCCTATTCTATTATAATATTAGATTCAGAATAAATAATCATTGAGTACATAGTTATAATTCCTCTCCCAATTTGTTAGTAAAATCCAAATTATCATGGGGTTCCTTAAGAAATTTAGTAAGTAATTGGTATAGGCTGAACATGAATTTGTTTCCTCATTTTCTCAAATCTTTCCCTCAGTATAACTTGTTTGAAAACATCATAAATTTTTTATTTTATTGAAATATACTCAAGAATAAGATCCTTATTGGAAACTTTATCCTTAATGAAATGATATTTAATGTCCATGTGATTTTATCTAAAATGTTGTGTAGGATTTTTCTAAACAACAATGTTACTTTTATTTTCACAAGGAATATTCAATAGTTTATATATATTCACCCTCAAATCTTCTAAATACGCTTTTATCTACATCATTTTTTTATAATATTGGGTTATATTCTAATTACACTATGATCAATGTAACACAACATTTTTCCTTACTATGATGTAACAAATATTTCTCCCATGAAAAATGTTCATCCTCATGTTTATTTTATATCATTACAATATATAGACCAACTAGAATTAGTGAATATAGGAAATGTTATCTCATTGTTTTTTTTTCATATATCAAGCTATAATTTGACAATCCTTTAAAATAACAGAGTATTCTCTTAGAAGTAATCCTCTGTGATTCATTTGGATCACATTATATCTTTTACACAAGGTTCCAATATATGAAATTTCTAGTCTTGATAATGAAATATAGAATAATATTCTTATCAAATTCTAAATGGATTTCTGATTCAAACATTCCACTACTTTATCTTTACTCAAATTTATACCAATATAGATAGGTGTATAATCCTCCTTTGAATTCTACAAGAATTTATTATAACAACTCATTGGAATATTTTTCTTGTGAGATAAATATGTATCTTCCTTTTTTGTCACTAAGAAATAATTTCAAATCTCCAAGCATTGAAATATCAAAGTTTCTTTTCATTTTTTAACAAATTATTCCCAATATATATCTATATATCCTATAAAATATTTATTAAAAATATAAATAATTAAGATAAGGTTAAATTTTCTCATCTCATTTAATTTTTTTTCATCAATCCGTCCTTTATAAAATTTTAAATGGTTCAAGAAACTGTCATGTTTCAAATAAAAAAAATGCCAATCCTATTTCAACACATAAAAATATTTCCTCAGATTACAAACCATGGTTCCATATTTATCATGTATGAATCCAATTGATTCTTCAATATAAAATTATTCATAATATTTTTACATTTATAGAAGTTGTATTAACATTAATTTGATAAACATTGTAAATTTTATAAACATGAAATACCAAAAAAATTCTTATCATTTGAAGTATTGCTACAGGGGAAGATGTTTCTTCAAAATCAACACCTTCCACATATGAGTATCATTTACAAAGTATCTATACATTATTTCTTAAAACTTTTCCTTGTTCATATATCTTATTCCTAAACACCCATTTTATCCCGATGACATTCTTTTCTTCTGGTTGATGAACAAGATCCCATGTTTCATTTTTCTAAATTTTACATAACTATTAATTAATTGAATTTAACAATTATTCATTTTCAACTACATCTAAAACAAATTGTGGTTTATTCTGTGAGTTAAGTAACATCATATTCTGAAATATCAATTTTTATATTTTTTAAATTGGATATTTTTTGATTCTTGAGGATGTTTATGAATTTAACCTATTTTTTAAATTTTGAATGTTTAGTGATTGTATTCTAGTCTTATACCCCCCATCACTAGATCGATCTGAATAAACTTGTATAATATTAGTCATATGGTCAATTTTCCCATCATTATCTTCTTTGGAAGTAAACATTCTATATTTCATAACATTTCTCTTTTATTCATCAATATATTTTTTAATGTGGACATGTTTTCTATAACATTAACATAAAAGTTATAAACTAAGTTATTTTTTTATTTATTCCATTACATACTCTTCTTATGTTGGTTGAATATCCAATGGAAATTTTTCTTCTGTATTTTCATCAAAATTTTCTAAATATGTATTTTTTTATCTTTATTAAGAAATGAATCCCTTAAACATTAAATTATTTCAATATAGTTTTTTTCATATACCAAATCCTATAGGCAGTCCTTTTTTTTCATTTGTACTAAAAATATATTCCGAATTTTCCCAACTACACTTAGAGATTCTCTCTCGAATGACTTTTAATGTGTATATTCAGTGAGCATGATCCTTCCCCTTTCTACAAAACGTTTTTTAATATCGATAACCATCCTTCCTTACAAAAATGATATAAAAATAAGATTATATTTTCTATTTAGTTGTAGTAAATATATTACATCATCTCACTTGTAAAATTCTCTCATACTCATATGGACATGATTTACAAGTCATTTATTCCATATATTTTCTTCTTCTTCAGTGCTTAAGTAATAAGAGTTATAAGGATATATAATCTAGAATATATTGTCATAGGTTATTTTTAAATTTAAAAAAATTTCTCATTCCTCTAAGTATCAGATGATAGAGGAATAGTTTATGAATATAACTTCCTTACTATGATCACATTATTTTACAATACACAATAATTTGTTCTTAATCCCATTAAAAAAGAAAACTTCATTTGACTTCGGTTTAAGATATTCAATTTTTAGTTTTTCCAATTCCCATGATTCTTAAAAAAAATTAATTTCTAAATATAACTATTCCCTTTAATATTGATAAATATTATTTAATATTTTCATATCACTTATCTTATTTGAGTAAAAACCACTTTCAAGAATCCATTGTTCATTCCATTTCCTTTTTTAGAGTAGTCTCAAAAATAGGAGCACTATCTTCTATTTTCATTAACCTATCTTCCTTTTATTTTCCAATAAAAGAAAATTTTCCTAGAGTAGTTTTAAAAAAATTTCCGCATAGTGACTTGGTTATACACACCTTCCAAAAACCACCTCCAAACAATCAATTTATTTTCCCTAGAGATATTTTTATCATCTAATGATTATTCTTTTCTTTCTTCTTAAAACATTACAAATTTACTCACTTTTTTCCAGTATTTCTCTCCCTTATTTCATGCCCACTCCCAATGTGAGATATTTTGTGCCAAAAATTATACACCTTGTGCCTTTATAAACAATACAAACAATATATATTGAACCATGATATTCTACAGAAACATAATCTTTCCTATGATGAGTTTTTTTAGGTTCAAAATATCTTTTATCATTTGATTTCCCTTGGAATGGGAAAATAACCTTTCAAATATTATTTTGTATCTCCCATTAATGTGATATTTTTTTCCAATCCTTTTTCTACCCATGATGTCCCATAATTATTTTAAACACCAGTATGGTGAGTATAATAAAATGATCTTTTATGTTTAGTTGGTGTAGATTTTACCTAATTCTTAGGATAAATTATTTAATTATCTTGATATGTTTTGGGATTTACCTCTAAAGAATTATTGAAATTATATTTCATTTTATTCAAATTATTTTCCTCCTCAAGGAATATTTATTAAGTCTTATAATTTTCTTATTATTTAACAATAAGTTCGTTATAAAGACATATTACCACCATAAGTAGTTCTAAAACACTCATATTAAGGTTTTTAATCTCCTCAATTTACTTATATTCTTATTTAATAAAGTCTTAATTTCTTTCATTCTTCTTCTCACTTTGCATCATCAAAATTCACTCCACTTTCTTGAGTTTTGTTTTTTTCTCAAGAAATTCTATAAGTCTCGATCACAACTAATATTATATATAAGTTTCTTTACCTACTTGTTATTCTCTATTTTAAGTATCTTTATTTATTTAAACATTAGTAAATAAGGTTCTGAACTTCTATGTATTTTAAACTTCTAAAAAACTATTTTAAGAATATTCGTAATGAACTTTCTTACTCAACATACTTATTTTATTTCTTTATATCAACATTTTATTTCCTACAATGGGCTTCTTATCTTCTTTGAAAACTTTTTATACTTATTCCACCACTATGTTTTTTAGAATCATCATCATATTCCACATTTTTTATTTTATTGGCATTTCAAAGAAAATTTTCAAATTTATCCACACTTATACATTTAAGAGATAGTTTTCCTTCATAATTTCCTCTACCATTATAATAATTTTTAGAGATAAGGTATATAATACTATCATTAATTTCAATATTATCTTCCTTACATCCTGATTCATTGAGTCCCACTACCCTCTGTTCAGATTCTCTAATTTTTAGCTTCCTTATATCATCAAAATACATATATTTTTTAATCCTCTTTTTGAATATTGGATCCTTCATAATTTGATATATAGCAAGGATTTTATGAATTTCATCAAGAGATAAATCATATTTATCTTTTAATGTATAGATTCTAGGATCAAAACCAGCTAAAAAGTTCCTCATTAAATTTTTATCTATAGTTATATATTCTATGTCATCCCTGAATCCTCTAATGATCCTTAAAACTTTATTAAATCTATTAAGGTACTCATCTATAATTTCATCTTATACTATTCTTATATCTTTGAACATTATTCTCTATATTGGAATATTTTCTTCCTTCACTTTAATATTTTAATCAATGTTACTTTTGAGTTTGTCCCAAGTTTATTTTTCTATCTTAAGACCCATCATCATCGTATAAAATTTTCCAATAAAGTCATAAGAATATAATTTTGAGATATCACATAAACTTCAAGATACATATTTAAAGAAAATTTCATAGGATAATATTTATCTATGGTTGAAAACCTAATTGTTAGTGGGGACATTTAGAAAATATTTTTTCTTGATATTAACCACTAAACCTTGTTAGTTTTAATATCCTTTTTAAATTTATAACTTAAACTTACTCGTACAAAAATATAGGAAATAAAATCAAAGAGCATAAGATTGGAAAGTTTCATCCCTATTTTGGGTAACTACATCCTTGTTATGGTCACTCCCATTAATCCACATAAATTGAATATGTTATGATGCTAATAAAAATGAACCAACTCACATAAAGATAATTATAGATCCCAATAGTAATTACACTACTTACCAATAATTTAAAAGTTTGATTCTACTTATAATCTAAAAATAGATAATAAACTTAAAAAAATATTTCATATAACATTGTATAGAAATATTATTTCTGTTTCACTCTCTATATGGTAACACTCTAATCGATTTTAATCAATATTTATCTAGTATGATTCTATTTTTCATACCTCACACCACTATACCTTCATCTGATTCACCAAAATTAAATGTTCCATTATCTGATGACTCTCTATCTGTTTCACTTATTCTCATCCCACCATTATCTATTTTCCTTTTTTTTCTTCTTCAACCAAGAGATTCATTGGTTTGAAACTCACTTAACTAAAAATTCATATATTTAGATTTATGTCTTGTATCTCTATCTGGTACCTTCTCATCATCATTTCCACTCTTTATCATGAAACAAAAATGTACATTAATAAGGATCTTTCATCCCTTTATACATTTATACTTCCCTCAAAAATCCAGGAGAAATTGTAGTCTCTAAATTTCAATTTTAAATTTTCTCACTCAACAAAACTTCATTAGAATTCCTTATGACTATCTATAATATTATGTATGTTTCATGAAATCTTTCCATTACTGAATTTCTAAAAAAATACTCTATGAACTTGGATCGAATAAAAAAGTTTAAAGAATAGCTCAGAATCATCATGGTTAAAGAATATAAAAAATTATGTAAAACACCTCAAAACTACATTCAATGAATGTCTATATGGTGCCTTCACAAGAACCATTTTTAAAAATTTATGGTTTTTACCTTTATAGAAAATCTTCTGTCTGATACTGTTTTATCTGAATCTACAATGTCAGATCTACATCATCAGATTTACTCATCCCAATAAACTCAGCCTTTATTCATCTGTTTCTCTTCACATGCCTCCCATATTCGATGGGCTCATATATGTTTTCCTAGACTACTATGTCTAGTGAATTGGCATGTCTCTATTTCTAATACTAAATCGGCTAAAACATTATATAGGTCTCATTTTGTAAAAACTTTGTTTGTTTGAAGATCATAGAAACATTTAAATGTTGAAATCATATTTCATTCTATAATGTGAATATGTTGATTAATCATTAACAAATCTAGTTGACATTCAAAACTCATCTTGGAAGCTTCATTGATCATTTCATCTCTCGGTATTATGTAACTCCCTCTTCTTTATCCCCTAGAATTAATATATATCTATCTAATTTAACTATATTCATGTCTATTCAATCACTATTACGGTTTACTTATTCCACTATAAATACAAAGTATTTTCCCAATTAGACTTTGTATAATGATAATAATAGACTACATCCATCATTCTATAGGAACTTCATGAAATAATATCTAGAAATTTTTTATAGTTTTAAACTCCATCAATTTATTATATGAAATTTGGGAAAAATATCAAATAACTTCTTTGATTTGTTAAATTCATTTTTTAGAAACTTCATATACCTATTTCCATTAGAGTTGATATTTTCCATTTATTCTTACCTATCTCATCATTAGCTACAAATAAATCATTTCATATCTTAAACATTTTACATCCACAAATAAAACTTTGTAACATCGAACTTTTTATTCCTCCCCTTTTTGAAAAGTCATACAAACTTAACTTGAATCATAATTATATTCAAAATATTAGGTACATAAAGATCTATATAGAGTCATCTGACTTATTAAGGAAATTTTTTTAACCTCCTTTAACTAATAATAAGTTATGTTTCTTAACCAACTCTAAAAATTCATTCTTACCTAAAATAAAAAACATTCTCAAATAAGATGTTGAAAAAAATAAAAAAATAATCATTAAAAAAATGTCACAAACGATCTTCAATTATCCCAATGATCTCTTCTCTTTCTTCATTTTCAACTGGTAGATGCTATAATATTATCATCATAAAAAGGATACCACCCAAGAATTTTGTGATTCATAAAAGAATATATAGACCTAGGAAGAAGGATTAATTTGTTTACTTCTCAGTGATCTTCATTAATCTTGTGTTTGAATATAGGGGATATTACCAACATTAATGTAATGTACATAGTTTCTTCATTTTATAGTATCCATGGTTTTGGTTTTATGTCATAGATATTTTAGTTAAGGGTTTATTTAAGTCTTCTAGTTCATGAATAAAAAATATTTGGTCATAAGAAACATTATAAATAGAATAAAACATAAATCAACCTACGTCCAACTAAAGGTATCATTGGTTAAAAAATATAGTGTCATGAGTTAGGAAATATTAAGATTTATTTTCAAATTCAAAAGACTGTTTACTCAATTTATATTAGATATTATTTCTTATTACTAACACTAAGAATTTGGTTTTAGTAAATTATTTATACCAAAATAATGAAAATGAGGTGGTGATGTGCACACTAATTAGTAAAGAATGTTATTTATTTCTAGTATTATAAAATAATTTGTATCTTTCAAAGTGTCTAAGACTATTGATTCAAAGTCTCAAGGATTGAATATTGTGATATCGATGAAAAATTATAATTTTGTGCAAATTTCATACCAAATATATATATATATTCTCTAATTGAGGTTTCACAGAAGGTAATTCTTATAATTATTGTTATTCTCCCATTGGTGGGAATTTATGTGATAATATGCACGTATTGGTTGTCTCTACAAAGATTTCATGTCAATTATGAGAATAAATAAATCTTATATCATATCCCAAATTGTCACTTGGTATTATATCAATGAAAGGATAATTATGAACTATTTATGGAAAATAATTCCATAATATGGGTCTTAATACCCAATAATTATGTATATTTGGCTCAAATAGTTAGGGGAAACTTAATATGAAAGATATAAAAATTATGAGTAAATATAGTCATATATTTCATAAATGCTTTCTAGTATTCCCCCATATTGTGTGGTTGAGTTTTTAATTTAACTGCTATAACTATATCAAAGAGTACCTATAGAATACACCCTATTGAATTAGGAAACATAAAGAAAATATATAAATAGAATTTGGAAAATTAGTTTATATATCCAATTTCTTCACTATGGGGTGTTCTAATCCTTTTTATTAAGAATAAAAATTATTCAATTTGTATCTAAATTGATTAATATGATCTCAACAAGATTCTGATCAAGAAAAAGTATCCTTTACCCCAAATTTATAAGTTATTTGATAAACATTTTAGGTATCAATAATTATAAAAGGTATATTTTTCATTTATATGTTATTATATAATGGTGAAATGGGAATATATATCTAATACAACCATTCATAGATGGTATGGATTCTATTAATTCGTAGTGATTCTTTTCAGAATTATAATTTCTCCGTATATATTCATAGATTTTATGAATAGTGTCTTTATATATTATGTAGAAAAATGTAGAGTAGTATTTATTGATGATATTTTAATATATTTAATGTGAAAGGAATAAAATAACAAGTATTTAAATATTTTTTTAAGATCTTAATAAGGAATAAATTGTATTCTAAATTCAAAAAGTTTATATTTTTTCAATGAGAAGTGTCTTCATTGAACTATGTAATCAAAATAGATTGTATAAATGAATATCCTTCTAGGTAAGGGGTGATAAAATAATATAATAAACCAATATTTGTATGTGGGATCTTGAGTTTTCTTTGTTTAGTTTGATATTATAAATGATTTATGAAAAATTTCACAGGAAAAAATCCATTAACCTAGTTAACACGTAAGATATTTAAGTTTATTTGAAAAAATATAATTTAAAGACAACTTCTATGGGATTAAGACGATTTTTTTCACTATTAATGTACTTAAACTACCTTTTAGTGAAAAATATTTTGTGATATATAGTAATGAATCAAATAAGGGATTATTATTCATTATTAAACTTCATTCAAAATTAAATTTTAAATATTTTAATGGATACACTTTAAGGGGATGAGTGGGAACCTAAATATATGATTAATTAATGTAATCTATATAAATAATTGTATGACCATTCGAAGAAAATTTTCAAATTTTAGACTCTTCGCCCATTTATAAACAATAATCTATTGAGAAATACCACCATTCAAGATCATCTTCAAGGAGATACTGGAAAAATGTTACATCTTAACATTGGTATTTATATTATATTACATGATTATATTAACATCACTAAAACCAATAAGAAATATAAAATCTTTAGTATCAATCCAAGCCCTTTGTTCCTCAATTACATTTTCACTAATTTTTCATTCAATCATTCTTTGAACATCTTCTGCAGAGGCTTTGACTTAAAAATAATTCACCATCTTCTCATACATGGAATGAAAAACAAGTTCCAAGGTAGCTTTAATTTTTTTCTTTTTATTAATTTCTTATAAGTCCATAATTCTTAATGTGTGTCTAATTATTATTATATAGAGGCAATCTGGGATGTTCATTTAAAATTGGTTTAGTTTTTCCTACCTCATAAATTTTAGCACCATATCCTTTACCAAATTTATATTAGACCCTAGTCTCCTTAGATACTGCAACCCCATTGATATATGAATTCTTGTGTGTTCTGTTTTTATTACATTAAATTGTTGATTGATTATTCATTAGGTTAATAAGCTTGGATTAGTCCATGCAGTACCTTTTTTTCATGAATTTGTTAACTAGATAACCAACTAAGGGAAAAACACTTTTTACAAATTTTTAGTACCATAATGGAAGTATGCATAAAATTTTATTACTTCTTCTCAATCAAAGGAACTCTAGGAATGCATATCAGTATTAATTCCTCTATAAATTCATTAAGTTATTATAGTATACAATATTCATCAAACCCAACCTTAAGAATTGTGGTACAACCCTGCTTCTTCTTTAATTTTTTTCATTATGAATTTCTAGGAATCAGATCCCTTATCACCAATTACATATTCATCTAAATTCCAAAACTAATTCATTATAAAAATACATATGTTTTAATTATACACATTGGAGCCTAAAAACATTTGATCCCTATATAGTCAAGATCAAGTGTTTGTAGTCAACCACAATTCTCCTCTGACATTCCCAATGTATTTCGACCTTCTCCCAAAAATTACAAGCCCTAAATACCTATAGATATCCCAAAAAAGGATTATTATCTTTTACCCATTTTATTCTAATAGTTCCATTATGAGATTCATCTCTACAAATAAGAAGAGGATAACACAACATTAATGAAAGGGAGTCCAGAACAAATTTCAATTCTTTCAAATTGAAATCCCCGTTACAACTATTTTTGAATTAATCCTCCATCACAATGATAACCCTAACACTGAGGACATGGAATCCTCAACCAAATGAATAGAATGTGTTCTCTATAAGGAAGGAATAATATAAAATCCATTATTTAATTCATCATAACAAGAATCAAAATATTCTTTAGGACCAACACTAAATATAAGAGCCTTCATTATATTACCATAATGAAAGAATTAGTGATGGTGATAAGCCAAAATTATGATTAATTGAAATCAAATGGAAACTAAAAAATTCAATTTCTGAAAGTAACAGACCTCTTCTACAACCTCAATCCAAATCACTTTAACTAGTGGTCTGAACATTAACTTCCATGCATATTCATGGGGAAATGGAGTTAAACAATTATTAATAATTAATATCAAGAATCAAGAAATTTTAAAAAAAAATTAACTATTTATAGAGTTGATAGATTTTGGAAGGGAATGAAAAACCATGGATTATTACCAAATGTGTCGAGTTCATAGGATCCTTCTTCATGTGAAAATCATAGGAACTTATAAAGATAGAGATTTGAATTACATCAACAAGATAGTGTGAATGATACCATGTGAAGGATAAATATTACTCATTAGTGAGCTAGATCCTAATGTTCTAAGAATCAATTAACACTATAGTAGTGATGACCTTATGTCCGCAATAGGTGGTGATGAATCTATAAAAATTATATACTGAAGGGTGACACCGACCAAAGTGGACTACCATATAGAGGTAATTTAAGTTCATGGATTTAGTTAACTATTAGAGAGAGTGAAAGATTTTGAATCCCATCCATGAATGGTGGGACATCTGTTATAATAAATATTCTGGGAAAAGGTGGGAGATAGTTAAGAGTATTAAATGGGGTGGCACCCCTAGCATGTTATAAGGAGTAGATAGAGGATCCCCTCCACTAAATCTTATGTTTCACTTCAATTAAAGGCCAAAGATAAATAATACCAAGTGAATAACTCAGATATAATGGCGATAAATTTTTCATTAATGATTTAGTGACATTATCTATATGAAGTAAAGTTTTAAATCTATACTAATCACTGGAGTTTGCATTATATATTTACATAGAAGAATATAAAATATGTTTAAAAGTAGATGGTTAGAATTTATCATGTATTATGACTACAAAATATATTATATTTTTTTGGATTGAAAACAAGGTGGAAGTTTATCTAAGAAGAATGGATCATTTGACCTTATCCATGATGAGGATTGAAAGAGACCCAATCTTCATGGATATATAAAGGATCTGTTTAAAAATCACAAGGGAAGAGATGAAATCCTATATTTCCCAAATGATTTTTCAACCATCCATCCATATGAAGATTAAGGAAGAATAAAAGATCATTTGGAACTATATAATATATTAGGAACTATTATGTTTTCCAGACTTGAAAATATAGTGTTATAATATTTTGAACCTCAATATTTTTTCAATAAATGGTGGAAATAAAGAAATATAAATATTCATAGAGATCTCTAGGGTTAATACTGGTTGGAAAAAATGATGAGAGATATTTCAAAGTATACATAAAAATGATCACTTCACCACTAATTTTAGGCTAAACATATAAATTTTAAGAGGATGATGTAACTATAAAGATTAACCATATTAAAATGGGAGAACATCACCCTATATTTTTTCATATATATTCTAAATACCTATATTATAAAAAAATCCATTTAGGTTTTAGTTGATCAAATTATATTTTTGGAAAAATTTATTTATATTTGATTGAATTTCTCACTTGATAAACTATCCAAGATATACATAAAGTAATTATAATACTATATGGAGTACTAAATTCAATTATATACGATTGATATCCTAGGTTTACATAAGATTTTTAGATAATACTCAAAAACACATTGGTTAAAAAATTTAACATTACAACTACCTATCATCCTCAAACCAACAGTCAATATTAGGAATTGTGCCATTAACAACACATAATTATGAGTTTATTAAGAATTATTTCACTTTTTTACATCCCTATGATCATTTATATTTATATTTTTAAAGAATTTGGGAATAATGTTAAATATAAAACCCATATATTAAAATTTCTAAACTTCTACTCAAAGTTCATTTAAAAAAAAAATAGGATTCCTAAATTTAAACTGTATTTTCATTCAAGTCTATTTTTATCAATTTTTTAAAAACAACTATAATATAATGATAAAACATTATATGAATCTTAATGATCCTTATTAATTATGAAAAATACTTTAAAACTTAGGATGATAACAAAATTATTTGTAAGGGATATAAAAATGAAAGGAACTTGTTAGTCTATTTCGATAAATAATGAAATCGATAAGAAAATTTTCTATTTTACATAATACAATTTAAGCTCAAATAACCATTAACATTATTATGAAATCAGTTTTATTACAAATTTTTGAGTAAAACAATTTGTAAAAATTAGTGAGGGAAAAATCATAATCATTAAGTTTCATTAGAAAACATGAAAACCCATAAAATTATTTTTATTGAAAATAATTCTTTTCACCCATAAAAGGGTCATGAAATTTATTAAAACATAATATTGTTTTTATACCCCATGAAATCAAAATATTTCTATAAAAAATATTTTATAAGAAAATACACATTATATATGTTTCTTGGGACATCATTTTTATAGGACCCTTAAAAGAACCGTAAGAAATTAATTAAACTACCCAATAAATTTGGACATAATTTTATTTAGAATAAAATCACTACCCAATGTATTAGAGAGATATATCAGGCTCTACCATTATCATAAATAATTTAACATGAGAATAACATGCATAAAACACATATAATATTGAATTTATATAAAAAATATCATAAAATATTATATTTAACAAATATATAGAAGCACTTTAGGGATTCATGTAAAAAAGGATAAAAATATGTTTTCTTTAAAAACTCTTAAAATGAAAAAATTTCTAAAAGAGTGGGAAATATGATGTTCAATAAAAAAACTGTAGAAAACAATAGAGGAATATTGATAATTAATAACATATATGATGGTGCGAAACGGTGTTCATGAGGTAAGAATTATAAAACTTTCTTTTTTTAATTTAGTAAAAAGTGTCAAAAGTGAAATGTCATATTAAATGAATTACCCATGTGGATGGGTGGTGAAAGAGAGAACTATGAAGTCTCAAATCAGCCATGGAATTTATACATGGATCTATATTTTTCTTGGTACATGTACTTTTTTATCCATCTGAGGAGTTTAGCTTCAAATATGGGACATCAATAGGAACCAAATATAAAAAATCAGAGGATGTAATGGATTGAACTTATTTGAAAAGAAAAGTGATTTATTTTTGGAAGTGCTTGACAGTTTCCTAGATCATGTGAAAGATAATTATACCAATCCTCTAAAATAACCACAACCAATGATGGCAGTTTATAAGTGGTGATGGATGTATATTCTCTTTAAAAAATACTTGATCATTTCAAATACTCCCTCATGGGTTGTATCAACTACATAAAAGTAGACAACCCATGGTTCCTTTGTGATATAAAATACAAAAGCCTACATTATTGGAATACCAGTAACTAGAAATTTATTTTTATTGGAAAATTATATTTTTTCTTGATTTTCAAAGACAAGAAGGAGATCATCATGTTCTAGAATTTGAAGAATATGTATGTCAAAATATGTGTTCTCAGGATGTATGATTGGGATTGTAATTTTAATCATTCTAGTAGAATAAATCCCCTTCTCAGATTTGGGTCAATTATAATGGATTAAACAAGGTATTTTTGAACCAAAGTATCCTTAATGACCTTTCCTTATGCATTGGAATCCCCATTAATCTAGAGAATAAAAAACATTATATGGATCTAGGATGTTATGTTAAGATCTTTTTGGATTCCAATTTAGAGTCCAATATTCCTTATTCCACAAAACTAATTGAAAAAGGGATGAAAATTTAGAATATTGTATAATATGATAATATCCCTCACTTCTGTGAGGTTTATAAAATGGTGTGATGATTAATTTCCAATTTAAAGATAATAAAAATGTGGGGCAAAGATTTCCCTAGTTACAATATTTGAGAGAGGTGAGAAGAAGTCACAAACCAAAGAAATTAGTTTTAGAGAATTTTTAATCCTCCTTGAGGATGTGGGGTAACTCTACCAACAACCAAGATATAATTAATTATATAATTTCCCAGATTTTTAGAGATAGTGGACGAAGTGTAAAATGAAAATATTTCCTCATGCAATCCTACTTATAATGGTGTTAGGTCAGAGGAGTTTGTGTATTTTTTTGATGATAATATCCTGAACCATAAAATATAACAAGTTATATAGCATCTCATTATCATATTTCAAAAGGACACTCATGACATTATTGAGACTCACTCGACTGTTGATAAATCAATTTCTAATGGGACTCCTCTAGAAAAAGGACATTTGAATGAATCCATGGATAGTTCTATCATAATAATTATATCTCATAGAAATGATAATCTAAATGAATTCACCCTTCTACCAATAAACTATCCTCTTGGTTCTCATGACTCTAAATTTTAGAAAGCATCAGGTTATAAAGTGATTGTGATAGATCCAAAACAAAATAAATTCACCCATATACCTATAGAATTTTGTGGAAAGGATGATCTAAATGAATGCATCCACATTCCTTTAGACTATCCTACCAACTCTAATGATTATTAATTAGTCAAACCATTTGCTTTCAAATCTAAGGTGAAATATCCTCACCATAATATAAAGGAGGATGGGAAAAAATTTCAGGTCTTATTGATCACATTGTCGAGTGCATAAAATTAGTTGTTTAGTTTTTCACTAGAATTTATGTAGTATATAAGGAACCCTAGGTTTTATCTCAATGGAGCCTTGAATCATTAATTAGAAAAATGATGGTTTTGATTATTAAAATTAAAGTGTAATTTGGTTTTGGAAAACATGTGATTTGATGATTAAAGATGATAATAGGAAATTTAAAGTGATAAAACAAAGTAGAAATGAACAAGATTAATTAAGAGTTATCAATATAAAGGAAATCTCATGATGGTTGTCCTTCACCACTTTAAGAGAAATGGTTATTATCATTTAATACCTGGTTATTAACACCTATAAATAGAATATTACTAATTTTATACAAGGATACCTCATAGGGTTTAGACAAGAACACCAAACAATTCACCGATTACCATTGATGATTTAGTGATTTGTGTTCGCCTTCACAATGGAAATTCACTAGGGCGACACACAAAGAACTTGACGTGCTATCCAGGTTTGTGTATTATTTTTTTTACCATTACATAAAATTAAATGTCCATGTAAGTGTTTGTGTGAGTTTAATTGATCAATATGAAGCACACATACACCATAATTGAAAGGGGGAAAAAGGGATGAACGATGTGTGAAATATCACATGAAAGGGTACCCCAAAACAAGATCATATGAGCAAAGAATGACATACCAGAAAATGAATCAATATTATAATAATATTATAGATATAAAAAAACATAAAAACCTATAATTAAAAATACCATTCAACTATTACAATTATAAATCTCAGGATTTACAACATGTTCCTCCACGGTTGATCATAAGGATTTTAGAACTCCATGGGAGGGACAGAAGACAATGATTATGAAGTAGCACTTCCCATTGACTCAAAAAATTTCTAGGATTTAGTATATGACTATTTTGGGAATCCAAAATGGAAGCACCTTGACTTCTGGTCGAACTCCTAAAAGAGGTTCCCAAGGTATTATTTTATAGCCAAATTGGAAAGTGGTTTTGGGAACCATGATTTCAAGAAACCACTTGGTCCATGGTTTTCAACCACTAGAAAATATTATATCACTTTCTAAAAAACTAATGAATTTTGAAAGACATAATTTATTTCTCCTTATAAAGTTAGGTGTCCAGATATGGTATATAATAAGAGATATTCCAAAATATAAAGGCAAACTATTTACTCAATGCAGACTCCTTTTATTAGATAGATTGGTTCAGATGGGCCTCTTAATTGAAGAATTTATATTTGGTTCCTTCATGAAATCTGTATAACAATGACTTTTGGATCACCAAAAAAATTACATCCCAATTGTATGAACAAATTAGTAGAATAATTTGGTTGGGTCCATAGATGTTCTTGGATTTTTCCTAATTTGCCCATTTTTCATCAAATCCACATTGGGCCTTCCAAATAACCTCCACCAATAACAAAAACATAAAAAAAAAGTGAAATATATATTTTTAAAAGTGATAATAATTAAATTTTTAAACTAAAAATGAATTCAAATTTGTTATTATATGTATGATTTTCAATACAAAACCAGTTTAATACATTAGAATAATTGTGAAATAAAACAGTGAATCGTGGTACAATCACACCCCTACACCTAAAACCTTGTACTTCTGAGAAAAGTCTAATATCCTAATATTGTCCCATTACTGAATCATAATTGTGAAAAATTCCAAGATTGTTTTTTAAATTAAATTCATCATGTATCGTTTGTGGAATCAATTTTCCTATTATCTTTCTTCATTCACATTTCAATATTCTTAATTTGATTTGTTCACCCATGAAACATTTCGCAACCTTCCTCACCTAGAAATTTCCCCCTTCAATCAAGGAACATATTAACGTGTACTTATGATCTATTCTTAGATTTCATGGGATCTTACCATATGACTACCAAGATTATAAATACTCTACTATCATAAAGTAGTGTGCTACTCAAGAGGACTTCTAATAGGCTGTTTTGAGTTTCAAGTGTTGGTAGGATTTAAAGTTTTAAAATATGAGGCAGAAGAGGGGGGTTTAGTCTCTTACATTAAAAAAATGTCAAAATTCAGAAAGTGTTCACAATGAATGTACACACTCAACCCATCCAAAAGTGTTTCACTTCCAAGTCACTATCCCCTTTGTCATTTTGTGCGGGTCACAACCAAGCAGTGAGTAACAATGAGTAAACAAACCTTTTTATCCATTTTTTTCTTATTATTATAATTTTTATTTACAGAACTATATTATATATATATATATATATATATTTGTAGATAAAGAGGGAAACATGTTTAAAACAGTGATGCAATATTTCTTATGAACCCCCAAACCAAAAAAAATGTTGGCCCCCTTAATATCAACCCATAACAATTATTATCTCCCCATTATTCTCATGGAAACACCCAAAACCCCACACATGATAAAAATAACACAATATTATACACAAGGTATTGGTGGGTAGGGATAAATTATCTTTTAATGTGGCTACCTAACAAGTATTTCATGGTCTCTAAGGCTTAACAAGAGTAAAATGTCAAGGTGGCTGAAAATAGAGGTAAATTGTACCAAGGGATTTTCAATAAATGATTTCATCTATCATGAATGTAGCATACTGGATTATTATGGATTCAAATAGAATCAAGGTAAATTCATGTTTCTCTACATGATCCAAGACACTCAATAAAGTTATTAAATAGAAGAATATTCAATTAAGGGTTTAGAATGTCTATTGGGTAAGGGATTAAAATACTAGTCAGTTATAATGAGGCATGAAATTCAAAAATCCATGAAACACCTAATAATTACATGAAAATAAATATTCTAAAAAAATATTCCATATCAACATTTATTTGGAAATTTTTTTAAATAATTAAATGTTCCATATAATCAGCTCAATCCTGAAAATGATTTTAGATATTCTTTTTAAGATCAATTTTCATATAAAAATAGAAAATAAAGAAAATAAAATAAAAAATTAATACACAACAAATTTTTTTGGTTTAATTTTCCCAAACCATGACATGTATTCCTCCCCCACACCTAAAAATTACATTTTTCTCAATGAAAGTATTTTAAATAAAAAGACACGTAAATAAACATACGGAGAAAGGACAGGCTACCGAGTGTTTGAGCCTCTTCCCATTGATAGAAAACATATTCCCA
Source organism: Viscum album (assembly GCA_963277665.1). NCBI lineage: Eukaryota > Viridiplantae > Streptophyta > Magnoliopsida > Santalales > Viscaceae > Viscum > Viscum album. The sequence goes on from OY728151.1 coordinate 905,601,407, forward strand.
CTCTTCTCATGGAAAACTTGTTTATCACCAAAAGGCTAAACATCAGGAACAATATAAGGACAAAGCTATCAAGAACCAAGCTTTCCTAGATGGATATTTACCCAAGAATTATACCAGAGGACCTTCTCACTAATATGAAACTTCCACTGATTTATTATCCCATCATAGATTTTTTTTCTCTTTATAGATTCTATAGTTTTCCTATGAATCACATCAAATTTCTTCGAAATCCTCAATCTGTAACTTCCTATGCTCACCTACATTTGATAGATACATATTACATTATTTTACATCCAAATATGCATAGTTCTCTAACTTTAGTGGGAGGTGAAAAGCCTTTCCAATCACAATATTATATGGTGACATTCCAATCAGGGGTTTAAAATATGTATAGTATGCCAAAAGTGTATCATCCAAGTGAAAAATTTAGTCTTTCATTTTGGGTTATACAATTTTTCCATGATTTTCTTAACATTCCAATTTGATATTTCTTCTTTTCCATTGTTTTGGGGGTGATATGAAATGGATACTTCATGAACAACACCATACTTATGGGGTAAGTTTTTCATATTATGATTGAAAAATTGTGAACCCTAGTCACTAATGATGAAACTTTTCAAAGCAAACCTACTGAAAATATGGGACATCAAAATATCAACAACCACTCGAGAGTCATCTGTACTGGTAGTCTTTGTTTCTCCCCATTTAGAGACATAGTAAAAAACCAATAAGACGTACACAAATCCAAATGAATTTTTAAAAGGTCACATGAATTAAATGCCCCATGCATCAAAGATCTCACAAAATAACATGGGTTTTTGGCGAATTTCATTCCTCTTAGAGATATCTCATGTGAATTGACATCGACTACACAAATTAAAATATCGATGGGCATCTATATGAATTTTTTTCCAATAAATTCTTAAGTCAAGGACCTTTTGAGCTGTATGTTGAAAGCCCAAGTGGATCCCATAGGCCAAAGTGTGGTAAAAGGTCAAAAAATAGGTGAACTCATGGTCAGGGACACACCGACAAACAACTTCTCTGCTAGTAAGGGTCATCCCAAATGTACCAACTTCAATCATGATTATGTATTTAAGTTTATGAAGTGATAAAATAAGTGGGGGACCCTATATGTTTCTATAAAATTCACAATTTATGCATAAAAAGGGTAAGGTCAATAACATCACAATGTTTCTCATAAGGGAAGAAATATCCAATGGGGAGGGGTGAGTGAAGAAGGAAGTCCTGTAGTGGATAAATCCTACTAATGTGGTCTGCTATAATATTTCCCCCTCCTCTATTATCTATAATATCAAGGAATAACTTCTAGAGAAGGTGTATGAACTGAATGAGTCTGGTCTTTTCTTTATGTTTCTTTAGAAGGAAATGAAGGGCATCATGATCATAAAAGACAATGATTTTTTACCCAATAATATTTGAATGAAATTTTTCCAGTGGAAACCCAATTGAAAGATGTTCTTTTTCAAGGGTTGTGTAGTATTCCTGGGTAGGGTCAAAGTTATGTGTGGCATATGCAATGACGTGAGGAGACTTCTCAACCCTTCATGATAAAACTACCCCAACTGCAAAGCTTGAGGCATCACACATAAGCTCAATAGAAAGATACCACCTTGGTGGATGGATGATGGTAGGTGATGTGAGACTCCTTTTTATTGAATTGAAAGTATCCTCACATATTTTCTCAAATACTAATTCAGAATCGTTTTGCAACAATCGAGATATGGGAAGTGTGATCATACTAATGTCGTTAATGAATCAGTGATAAATCGTAGCATGACCGAAGAATGATCTCACCTCAAGAACACATTTTTGATATGGAAGAGATGAAATTAATTCAAATTCTGATTTATCCACATGAATTCCTTAATTTTTAATAAAATTCCTTAGAACTATCCCCCGCTCATCCATGAAATTGAATTTATTGTAATTTAAAACGAGATCCTTTTATATGAAACAATATTTGATAGAACATAGGTGTTATAAATAGTCATAAAAGTAATTTACATAAAATGTTAAATCATCCATAAAAACATCCATGAAATTATCATGGAACATTGGAAAAATAATCAATATACATCGCTGAAAAGTACCCGGAGAATTACATAGACCAAAAGGATTACTTCTATAATAAAATGTGATGAATGGATAGGTAAATGTTGTCTTTTATTGATCCTCAGGGGCTATATGGATTTTCAAATATCCCAAATATCCATCAAAGAAACAATAATGGGACTTACCAGCCAATATTTCTGACATTTTTTCAATGAAAGTTAAAGAAAAATGGTCCTTTCGTGTGGATTTTTTAAGTCGATGGAAATAAATACAAACTCACCGACTTTTTTTTACAGGTTTTGGAACAAATTAATTCCATTCATTTGACACAACCATTATTCTAGTTTTTTTAGGAACAATTTTCACTGGTAAATCTCATTTACTATATGATATCAGATGAATAATCCCAACAACAATTAATTTACTCACTTCCAATTTATCCATTTTAAGGAGAGTGGAATTTAACTAGAATTGGTCTTTCCTTACAGTCTTATCCTCATCATCTAAAATTATATGGTGCTTAAAAATATATGGGCTCATCCTGGGAATATCATCCAATGTACATCCAATTGACTTTTTACACTCTCATAAAAGGCCAAGTAGTATTGATTCCGACTATAGAAAGAGGTTATTAGAAATAATAATGGGTAATTGTTCAATACCCACAAGATTGGAATATTTGAAAGTAAATTTAAGTTGTTTTAATTCCAACACCGGTGGTTATTTGATTGAGGGAGGAGATTTAGTGGGAATTAGGTCCACAAAACTATCTATTTTCTCAAGTTTATTCTCTAAGGATAGAGAATATATTAAAATGACATTTGGAGGATCATTGATTGTCATTGGTACCTGAAAATGAACACACTCATCAATTAAATCATATAATTTACACTTTTAGGACCCAAAAAACACTCAAAAAATGAATCAAAACTCAATTCATCTAGGGTTGAAGAATATAAAAATGAATAAAAGTATGGGTCGAGGAGATAATTGAGTGTGTGTGTGTGTGTGTGTCATTTGAGATAAATTCCATTGAATAGATAGGAAGAGTCATTTTCTCTTCAATGGGGTGTTTTATAGCCTCAAAGATGTTAAAACATACCATTTCTCAACCGAACTCTATGGAAATCGTACCATTATTAACATTAGTGATCATATTTGCTATTTTTAAGAATGGACTTCCACGTATGAGTGGGGAATGTACTTGGTTTGGGGAATCCTTCATCTCAAGAATAGAGATGTTTGTGGGGAAAATGAGATTGTTTACTTTTATGAGGATGTCCACGACCACTCATGATGGGTGTGTTGTTCTCTGATTGGAAATTTAAACTATGATGTCTATTGGTTGAATATATCCTACCTATAAATAAGAGTAAATAGATTATGGAATTACATTAATTGAATCACCTAAGTCTACCATAGCATCTAAAAATAATCTCTCATGTATGGTGAATGGTATCATAAAAGTTCCCAAATCCTTGCATTTGTTTATCATTTATAGTGGAATAAATATCGAGATATTACTTCCCTGGTTGACTCTTTCATTCCCCTTTAGCCTCAATCTATGGGTGCAAAAGCTTTTTAATAAATTTGGTATATCAAGGGATTTTTTTAACTACATCCAATAAATGAATGTTAACTTTCACCTTTTTAAATGTATTAATTATTTCTTTATCAATGTCTTTATCAAAATTCTTCTTATATTTAGAGAGTCTTTGGGGGAAAGTAAGGGGAATGGATTGTTCATGGGAATACTCAATGATAATTAGTTTACCCATTTTTTATTCATTGGAATATTTATGGGTGGATAAAGAGTGTTTTCAAGAGGGGGACATACTTGTTTCATATAATCATTCGATGAAGAAACTTCATTTCCACTACGATGTGTTATTTTACAAACATTACATTCGTATTTTGGATTGAAAACAAGTTGGGATGGTGTTTGTTTAGAACCTTGCATCTTAATCTAACCAATAGTGTATTTCAATTATCCCACTTGTATTTGTAGGTCATGAATTCTTGATTGTGTAGTTTATTGGAAATTCAGGTTCTGGGATTCCATTTTGTTCACCATCCCTCAAGGCTTGGTTTATATTTGAGAGGATGAGGATTTTTTGAGATTTTGAGGGATAAGAAGGCTTCATACCTTGGCCTTGTTGATACCAACTCTGCTTGGGGGACTTGGGTTTCCCCGTTATTTTTATTGTTGTTTTTCTTTCCACCTTGGGTTTGGATTTGGAATTAATGATTCTTTCTAGAAGGGTGGTGCTTGTTGGAATGAACGTCTATGTAAGACTGCTAAAAATGACTTGGATGAATCATAATGTCTCAGGAACTGGTAAAAAATATTAGTGTTATCAGAGAAAATACTAAATGTAATGGAATGGGGGGAGTGTGTGAATTACCATGTACTTTAGCTAAATTCCTTAGAAGGGTATGCATCCCATAATGTTTATTATCTACCTTTTGTTATAGGGATGAATTGCTTACCTGATGAACTCCTCAGGTCAGTGCAATTGCTTGTGTACCAAATTGTTGTGAATTTTGAGTCATGTCGACTATTAATTCACCAGCTGCAAAAGAAGTTTTATCAGAAAGGGAAACACTGACCGCAACCTCTATAATTCCGCAATCCATTGGGATAAGTACCTCATATATGTTTTCTATTAACAGTTGTTCACTAATCCGGTGGGGGCATCTTGAGATAATTCTTATGAATCTCTCCATGTATTGATCAAGGGTCTCTCCTTGTGATTTCCTAATGCCACGTATTTCATTCCTAACTGATGCAGTTCGGGAGGTAAAGAATAAATTCTATAAAAAGAGTATTTTATGGTCATTAAAGCCCATAATTATGGTAGGAAGATAGTATATCTTTTATTTGGTTACACCATCAAGGGAGAAAGGGAAAGACCTAAACATAATTATGTCCTCAGACACATTTTGGGGTTTCACGGTGAAGTACACTATGTGAAACTCTTTCAGATGTTTGTGAGGGTCCACACCAAGAATACAATTGAATTTAAGAAGGATGTGGATAAGGACTGATATTATCTCAATGTTTTCTGCTTCTTCTAGATATTTTATGTATGCAGGTTGGTACACGTCATCTAGGGTGGTCAGTTCCTTTAAAGTCTGGTTACTTTTAACCATTTAATCATGGGTTTGATTTGGATCCATTTTCACAGATTTTGGACCACGTGATGTTACATAAGGGGTTCCTCATTATTAATTGAATTTATTACTCTAGATGACCTAATTTGTGAGTGATGTGACTTTTCAATTTCATGGCCAAATTCAAGTAGTGTTTCTTTTCTGGATCCTGTCATGCAACAATAATGTCTAGTTTGATTGATTGATTTTTTGTTGTTGTTCTTAATTTTTTATCAAAGATGGCTGAAATAAACACATAATAAAAGAAAGTAGAAAAGAAAAGTAAATTTTATATTACATAATTAGATATATAGAGAGGCGAAGAACAAAAAAAATAAACAAAAATAAAAACAAAATAAAAAAATAAACAAAGGGAAGATGGATATTTAAAGGAGTACTAATAAATAAGTAAAACATAAAAATAAAAGGAAGTATATTATGAGATAAATTATCTTTCCTCCCCAAAAATGGTGCAAAAAATTTGACCACATTGTTGGGAACTTCAAATTTGTTGTCTATTTTTTACTAGAATTTTTGCATTTTATCAGGAACCCTAGGTCATCTCTCGACAGAGCATTGAATCATTATTCAAAAAAAAGATGGTTCGATTGTTAAAATTATAGGGGGGGTGAGGTTTTGGAAAACATGGGATTTGATGATTAAATATGACAATAGAAAAAGGAAATTTAAAAAGTGAAGTAGAAATGATCATGATTAATTAAGCATGATCAACCTAGGAAAATCCCATGATGCTAATCCTTCATCGATTTAAGAGAAAAGGTTATGATAATTTTATCTCTCGTTCATAATACCAAAAAGAAAAATTTTAATGATTTTACATAACTAAACCTCCTAGATTTTAGCCGTAAACACAAAATTATTCACCGGTTATCACCAATGGCAGAGTGATTTGTGTCTGACATCATAACCAAGACTCTCCAGGGAAACACACAAAGAACTCAATGTGTGGTCCAAGTTTGTATGTTATTTATTTGTGTTACCATGAAATGAAATTAAATATCCATTTTATTGATTATGTGAGTTCAATTGACTAATATAAACCACACAAATACTACAATTGAATGTGGGAAGAAAAAGCGATGAATAATGTGTGAAACATCACATGAAAGTGTACCCCCAAACATGATCATATGAGTTGAGAAAGACATACTAGAACATAACTCAATAATAGAAGAATATAAGATGAATAAAAACAAATTACATACATAGAATTAATAATATAATTTATATATTACAAACATGTAGCGTAGGATTTACAACATGTTCATCCCCGGGTGAACACAAGGTGTTTAGAACTCCACGGGAAGGGAGGAAGAAAATGATCAGGAAGTAGAACTTCCCATGGTATCCAGAACATCCAGGATTGATTAGAGGACTTATTTGGGACTTCAAAATGGTATCACCTTGCCTCATAATTTAAATCCTATATAAGATTCCCACGGTTTTCTTTTGTAACCAAAATGAGAGGTGATTTTGGGAACCCTAATTTTGATAAACCACTTGGCCCATGGTTTCGGTCAATAGAATATATTATCTCACCTTTTACAAAACTAATTAATTATTGAAAAACATCTTGGATCTCTCACTGTAAAATTTTGTGGCCGTATATGGTAGATAATAAGAGATATTTCCAAAATACAGAGGCAAAATTTTCACTCAGTGCAGATTCCATTTGTCAGACAAATCTGTTTATATGGGTCTCTTAATGGATGAATTTGGATTGTCATCGTTTATAAATGTCCAATCCCACACAATTTTGGATCTCCAAACAAAATTTCATCCTAATTGGATGCACTTATCAGTATATTTCTATGTTTGATTCCATATATGTTTTTGGATTGCTCTGCAATTTAGCCCATTTTTCATCAACTCCATCTTTGGCCTCCCAAATAACCTCCACCTATAACAAAAACATAAAAAAGTCAAATACATCATTTTAATAATGATAATAATTAAATTATTTAACAAAAAATGAAGTAAAATTTGTTACTATAATTGGAATTTTCAATACAAAACCAGTTTAATACATTGGTATAATGGTGAAATAAAATATTGAATCATGGTAAGATCACCTATCTTAAAGAACATTGAAATTAATGCTAACCTAGATCAGAATCATACATCATCTAAAAAATAGATGCACTAGAGCCTATTTTCAATTTCTCTATTATTTAAAACTGATTTTTTGGTCCTTCTACCTTATTGAAGGATGATGAGAACTATAGTAACAACCTGATACCAAAAATTAAGGATACGAATGTTGTTGATGTTATGGATTATAAGGTAAAAAATATTTGAGGATCTGAAAAACCTATAGAAAGAATAAATTTGGAGGTAATAAATAATGGGGATCAATCCCCAAACCTAAATTAGAATGAAGATCTTGTATTGGAAATATCAGGGTCTTGAAACCCCTAAAAAAGTTGGTATCTTGAAGCTCTTAATTCATAAACATAAACCCCATATTCATGGTTTGTATGAACCTGATATGGTTTTCATTTCAAGGATTTCCTCACTTAAATGATTGTGTTATTATTATATATATTCAAATAAAACATCTTCATAGGTTAAAATACTTTGGGTTCTAGCACATATGAATTTGGTGGGGGCATCTATTGTTAACTTCATTGATTAAATGGTTACATTTGGATTTAAATGTGCTCGAAATCAAAATTAATGTTATTTCATATATTATTACAATAAATATAAAGTTAATATAAATTTATTCCAATATATTCACTCTTATTCATGCATGATTAGTGGATCATGGACCCTTCTTTTTTATTTTAACATAATTATTAATTATAATGAGATGTTTGGAATTCTTAAATTTTTTTATCATCTCGAGAATTTAGTGATTGTTTTGAGGGAAAAAATTATTTTAAGTTAATGCTATGTAAGATAAATAAACATGGTTTAAAAATCATCTCAATAAAATGGTTGAAAATAAATTTAATAGAGCCCTTATCAATGAAGAAACCCTAGATATATGGGTTTTTTATTTTATGTTATTCTTTAGATATAATTAATTATGATAATCATCCTATATCGATGAGTTTTATTTCTAGAAATACAAATCCACCTTTACCATTTAGATTTAATAATTCTTGGTCTACAAAACCTGAATGTAGCATGATTATCAAGGATAATTGGTCCACAATTTATTTTAAGGATGATTCTTCTTCTTTTGTTATTAATATTAATTTGATTTAGAGTAAAATAAACTAATGGGGAAGGGATCATTCCACAGCTATTGATAATGATATTACATCTATTGATTCCTCCCTCCAACATTTCTATGAAATAAACACATTTGATGACATATCTTATAATATTAAAAATAAATTTGAGGTTTATCTTGAGATTACTAACCTTTTAATTATGAAATGGAACATTCAAAGAGAGACCTTTAAATAAAAATACATAAATGAAGGGGATAAAACTAAAAATTATTCATATCTCTTCAAAATGATATAATGGTTAGTAAACCACTATCCATGCTCAAGGAGAGTGATTGTTTTCTTTTATACTAAGAAATACATTAATAATAATTTTATTAGGTATAATATAATCCTTTTTAATGACCATAGCACTGATTCTAATTTGTGTGAAGGTATTATTACTATATTGGTATGTCATGATTAAAATGTGATTCTTACCTAAAATCATATAGATTTTGAGGTAAAAGAGGTATTTTTTTATCTTAATCTTGGAATATCCTAGGGCCTAGATAGATTTTCCATTTTTTCCATTTCATTTGGGAAACCATTCAAAATAATGTTTATAAGTTGTTTTTTCACTTATTAGAGGTGGCCCTATTTCCTAGTGTATCAGTGCACAATTTATTTCCCAAATTCCAAAAGTGAAAAATTATAATAAAATACTTATTTTAAAGACTATTTATCTTGTTAATACTATTTAAAAAATTTCTGGTAAATTTTATGCAAAAAACCATGAAATTATTTCAAATAAGATTGTCTACTCAAATCAGTTTGGTTTAATTAAAGGGAGGAATGTATGTGATTTTTTAATTGATTCCCAAAAATCTATAAATATTCATAGAAGTTATAATAGATTTGGTAATATTTATTTAAAATTTGATAATAAAAAATTCCTTCGACACTGTGGATTGGGGATTCATATACAAGGTTTTAACCAAATTTCAATTTGATGGAACTTTTATTAACTTGGTTAATTTTTTTACTCATATCAGATTGCATTCCTAATTAATGTATTTCCAAAGGGGTAAATCTATTTATCAAGAGTGGTAAGACAAGGTTACCCCCTTTAATATATTATATATAAAATTTTAGAGGATTTCCTATGTAGGAATCTATTTTTCACAGTTGAAAATGGAAAAATGAAGATTTTTTGATATTTCAGAGGACTTATTGCTCCATCCAAATTATTGTACATATATGATATCATTATTCTCAATCCAGAGGATTAGATGAATTTTTTGGAATATAAAATATTTCCTTCTATGTTATAAAAGTAGGTCAATAGATTAGCTAAAATAAAACCTTTTTTTTTGTTGGAAAGAATATATCTGATGCTAGGAATATTTACATCATCAACATGTTGTGAATTAGAAAAGGGGTTTTTTCATTTTGTCTTGCTTATAGCTCCTATATTTTTGAGAAATCATCAAGCTGAACAATTTCAATCATATAATTGGAAATATTTTAATGGAATTGGCTTCTTTAACAGGTAAATCACTACCATGGGATGACATGAACTATCTTTTGAATTACATTATTTTCTCTAATTTTTTGTATTCATTCCTAGTATACAAATGGAATGGTGTGATTAATAAGATAATTATCATATATATCAACCAATATTCTATAGTATATTATTCTTGAGAAGATAATAATTATTATTCCATGGAAAAAGTGCTAAAAACCTTTTTCTCTTGGAGTTCTTGGAATTAAAAAACTTTTCAATGTTACCCAGTATCTTATGGAACACATTATATCGATGATGATTATTAAAAATTAAGATACTATTTTCTTTGTAAGATCTATATTTTTAAAAAATCTAAAGGATAAAAAATATTTATTATATAGATTATTTTATTTAGAAATACCTCAAGGGATCCTTCTCCAGCATCACCTCACAAGCACACTTGTTAGTTAAAAAAATTATCTTAAATTTTTGTTTGAAAATTGGATAGGAAAACCGTTTCTAGACCTCATCAACTTTGTTGATATAATGATGGACCTCAATTACATGATAAAAAAGAAACTAGATGATTTTTCTGTTGAGATACCTAATGTGGTTAGAGAGGCTGTAATCAACTACAACTTCATTAATTAGGATGATATTTTGATCTTGGAACAAAAAATTAATGGGATTCTCACCTAAAAACTATATTATTAGAATATAATTGATAAGAGAGGTCAAAAATTTATTGGAATATAGAATAAATTTTTTATTAATCCTTCTAGATTCACATTATTTAGGAGAATATCCCAATCTAAACTACTTGTTTCCTATTGTCTTCAACAGGTCAACATCTCTTTATGATCTAGATGTATTTAATTATAAAAACATATGGAAGACCAAAACCATCTCTTTTTGAGCTGAGAGACTAAATTGATGTTATGGAATTCCAATTTTGATATTTTTTACATGCATCCTCCTAGGAATGGTTATGTATAGAAACACGTGAAAGACAATTCTCATATTTTTATCTCTTAATAGATTCTTAACTTATTCCAAATGGATTATGAGGAATTTATTCATATCATTTGTAATAGTTGGATTACGATGAATTTATTCATGAGAATACCTCATTTAACCTTTATACTACTTTATTGTGAATCATGGTTATTGTAAAGAATTCTAACACTCTCCACCATGGATAGTGAAACTATTCTATGCATGACATCTATATTATCAGGAATCATGATATTACTGGCAATTTCCCTCCCCATTTAGGATGCCTTGAAAGAATATTGAAATATTCATTTATTGTATAGATAAAATTAAATTAAGATAGGGAATCCAGAGGAAATATAGAATTTTAGAACAGTTTTTAGAGATCTCAATGGTGATATCATGGGTTGTTTTTATGTCCCCTATGGAATTTCATCATATTTGGAATAAGAAATTTTTGGTTTGATTAATGAATTGGATATGGAAAATATGATAGGAAGAGAAATATTTATCTAGAGTGTGATTCTACCACCATTGTGAAATCTATGAGAAATGTAAATTTTCATCTCTCATGGAAAATTACTACTCAGTGGATCAGATGTTTGGATCTCCTATCATTCATGACTTATATTATTACACATGAAATATGGGAATCTAATTTCTTATTTGATGGAATTGAAAATTAATGGGTGAGTTATGATGATCTCATTTTGTCCAATAACTTAATCAATGTTATATTCACTGTTTTTTGATAGGAATTCTTATAAATTTACATACCTTAGAATTATTTAATTTTTTCATAATAAAATATAAATTTCCATTTTTTCAAGTTATCATCATTCTAGGAAAAAAAGTGACCCATATAGAAAACATTTAAAAAATTCATTTTTAAAAACTTTTTTAATATTCAAAGATAGTTCAAAATTAACTTTAATAAACATTGAAGTATAAATAATATCATTATGAAAAAATTCTAAACAACATTGAAACATAAGAAAAAATGACCTAAAACATTTAAAATAAGATTTTAAAGAAAACCCCTTATAGATTTTGTAACTTTTGAAACAAATAGATATTAAAGAAGATAAATTTAAATATATTTGTATAAAAATTTAATTTTATGAAATTAATATTAAAATTCATCCATATAGAAGTTGATACACTACACCAAAGAATGCATGTGGTAAAAATGATATTAATCTCAAAGAAAGGGAATTGAGATGATAAAATCCTTACCCCATGTCCGACTCAAAATACATGTTCTTTGAAACTTGTATAATAAAGTTATATTGATTATTTAATTGATTAATAAGAATTTTAAAATATATTTCCTTATGGAAACCCCTCTTATGTCATTTATTACCATTTATTATATAGTTACTAAATCCATTAAGTTCATGTCAAACCTTTTGAGGACATTCTGTTCATAATACCAAAATATATTCAATAGGTTAACCATGGTCAAATGGGACATGGTTCCATCATCTTTACAATATTAATCATGACATAATTATTATTTTTATATATTTTATACAAGTTTATATCTGTCCATGAATGGTGTATAAAAACCCATAATTTCATACATAAATATTACATTCTTTTATATGAATATTCAATACATTTTTTAATAATACATGTCAAAGGCTTATAAAAGTTTAGTTTCTTTTGAAACATGGATATATAAAAAAATGGTTCATAAATGATCTATATTATTTCTAATTTATTCTTTCATAACTATCACCCTTCTTTGACAAAACATACTTAAATATATTTCTTCTTAACCTAGGGAAGGGAAATATAAGAAAGGTTCAGATCATATTCTCTATAAGGGTAAACATAAGATATATCAATAAATGATAATAAGTGAGCATAATATATGTATAAGGTTATGATATTATGAGATAAAAATTGAAAAATCATACCTGTAAATTCATATATAATAATTATAAAACATGGGATAAATTTTTATCAGTCAAAATACATAGTAAATAAGAGTGTGGAATCATCAATAATCAATCAGGATCCGTGAAAACATATCATAATAATCAAGAATGAGTTTTTGGAATGAACATAAGTATATCAAATCATTTACTTTATCAATTCTCAATACTAATACAATCATTGTGTATTGGGTGCACTCCCCATTCCCACATTTACTTAGTTAAGGTTCACTCCCAAGAATCTTATTGAACAAAGTCCTTTAATGTTCTGGGTTCACTCACCATTCAATCAATTTTATCCCATAATATTTCTTTATTTACCAAATTCATAGAGGGATATGTTATAATTTACCCACCCATCACATAATTAAAACCATAAATATGTGTTTTATAATATCATAAAACATTCATCATATCATATTATCATTACCTATAGTAAAGATACAAGTTTTATATAAATTTCAAAATAAAAATACCAAACCGTACAAAAAATAATAAATATGGTAACATTAGATCCTATCCCCATTTAATCATGAGAAAAATCAATGTATTTTTCTATAGATTAAATGACTTTAAAATATCACTAGAATATTTCTTGAGGAAAATACTCCATTTATTTTTAAACAATAATTAAAAAGATAAAAGCTTCTAAATAATATTGGAAATTTTTAATAGAAAATAAAAAAATGAATCTTATAAAAAAAAATTAAAAAAAATCATGATGGAGGGAAACGCCCTTCATGCTGTGTAAGTTAAAGAAAAAATTTCATTCATATTTTTAGTAAAAAATAAAATATACCATGCTTGGAAAATTATAAGATTATTGTTTTTAAACATTAGTAATGAAATTAAAGTATAGTAAAAAATTAATTTAAATAATCTTTTTATAATGATACAAAAATCTTACAAAAACATTTTAAAGAAAATATGGGCATGTAAGAAAATATTCCCACCAAAAGGAAAAACAAAGTCAGATTTCCTAAAAAACGTTATTTTCGTCTGTTGAGTACTTAAATAAAGGAAAATAAAATGAAAAGATGAAGTCTATATGAGTAACTATATAATAATAAGTGATATAATATATTGGATAGATATATCATACAATTTCATTATTAGAAAATATAAGAATAAATAATCCCAGTAAAAATGATATTGTAACATAAAACCCTTACCGATGTTGGAACTTTTGAATCATAATCCCCATAAAATAAAAAAATTAAATTGAAATTTAAATAACATGAATGGATATTAATTATACAACATATTAGTGGTGTACTAGATATAACTTATAAAAAATATTGTTTTATAACATCAATCATGTCTTAATGAAACAAAATTGAGATGATGGACCCTTACAACCTTAAATTTTTTGAATAATAAATCATTGATAACATGAAGATAATATATTAACAGAAATATATTTAATTAAATAATTTATTATTCCAAAATACATTATTTTTAATTATATAACTTATATGATAATAAATTAGTTCATAACATTAAAACATGTCTCAATTAAGAGAAATTGAGATAAAACCCTCAATACAAGTATGTCTTTCTTTGTATGCACTCTAACCTCAAGTATAACAAATTTAAATTTATTATAATTATATTATAGAATAATATAAATACATATAATATTATAAAGGATCCACTTATATCATTTTAACACCCTTTTACTAATAATTATCGATTAAAGTCGTCATTTCAGGTGTTAACTGCATAATTTTTAAGGCATGTTTTTGTTTAGTTGTTACGGTCCTTTCAATTTGATCATGGTAACTCAATATATAAAATTTTAATAATTATATAAATATCATATATATATATATATAATTTTTATACATATTTATAATGATTCATATTAAGTGGGGATGAAGAATTAATTATATCACTTCATGGAGATGGTAATTCATACGTATACAAGAGTGATGTTTCCACTTTTGAATGGATTTAAAAAAAAGTTAAATGCTAATTAAATATAATAGAATAATTAATATGTCATATTATTATTAAATCATTCTTTTTTACCATCCAATTAAACCATAAATGATTAAAAAATCACATTGTTTTGTAGAGTTAGTAGTCCAAACTTACACATGAGAAATGTTATCGTTTACCAATAGAACATAAGGTAAGAAGGTAGATATGATATTTTAATTACATAAGAACAAAAATCTTATAAAGAAAATATATAAATATTAAATTCATCATTATGAACATCCACGAAATATGATGATTGAAAATTAACTGGATTACTATGTGTAGGAGGTAGTTCACACAAACACACAAGTGATACTTTTATTTTCCATTTTATGGAGAAGGGGTGGAAAATGGGTGTTAAATAATCATAATTAAATATAAATATATTTATTATACTATATTAATAATTTTTATGGATATAAAATGTGTATATAAGGTATAATTACAAATAAAATTAAACCATCTTGGTTAATATTTATATCACTTCTTTGAGAGACCCCCTTCATCTTATAAAATTAAACCTCGAAAGATTGGTCTTAAGAGAAGAAAAGATTATCTACTATGATGGGGAGGATTAAAGGAAGGTTTATTATTATGAAATTTTTAGTTATGGGACTATTTGTTTAATTATTTAGGTGTATTGGTTCCCTTTTATAAGTGAGGGGAGGGACACACATGAAATTTCTTAAAATATTTCAATGATTTAAGGTCAATTTCATAGGAATTTGTATCCAAATGTACATGGATTATAAGTTAGGAAAATATAAGTCTGAAATTTCTTAAAAAAATAATAATTTTATTAGTGTGAGTATAAATCCAACCCTTATCTCATTGTTTCACCCCCGATAAACTTATTTTAAAAAATAAAATTTTAAACATAAAACTTAATTTACTTATTTTCCTTGCCTTATAAAAATAATAAAATGAAAGTTAAAGTAATATATTGAATATATAATTTATAAATTTCATTAAAACTATTAATCTATAAAGAATAAATTAACATATTAAGGTAAAAATAAACTATTATTATAAAAAAATTAAATTTTTGTTTTTAAACACAAAAATTAACTAATACCAAAATAAAATATAATGATGATTCTTATATAATTATTAAAATTACTAATAATTAAAGGATAATTAATTTCGTTTAATATAAAATTAAAAAATATAATGGTAATTTACATTAAAATATATTAAAATTTAAAAAAATTGGTATTTTTAACTATTCAAAAATAAAAACTTTTTAGAAAAATCCAAAAAATTCACTATAATGTTATACTGAAACACATATTATAAAAAATTATATCTATATACTCAAATAAAAATTCTTTAAATTTTATAAATTTATTAATTTTTTTACATAAAAAATGTGATTGAAACCATTTTTGATAAAAAAAACATATTGTTGAAGCTTTATATGACATTGCTGAAAACTGGTCACTTATTTATTTTTCATTAATCAATACATTTTCATTAATAAAACCCATTATAAATATTTTTCATATTGTGATAGTTAATTTTCATACATTTAAAATTAATTTTACAGTTATAATTATTTACTAAATCATGGTTCAAATAGACTCAGGGATGCATGTAACGAAAACTATCGAAGGCATAATGTTTTATTTCAATGTAAATTCATATACAATCTTTGGGTGCTACATTATAAAACCATTAAAATTTATATCACATTATAAATTCCATCACTATAATATAAAAAAATAAGAATATATCTATTTTATCGCATCCTCATATTCCTATATAAAGACCTCAAATTTCTAATTCATCTAAAGAACTTTAACTAAATGAGTAGTATTGTTCCATAGAAATTAATATCTATGTTGAAAGATTTATACTGGATTTTCTTCATAGAAAATATAATTATCTATTGGTATAACATCTAAGTTATTTACATGTGAAGGATCGGGTATATACATTCTCAAGAGAGATACACGGAACATATCTCAAACTTGAGAATGTTTGGTCAATGTGCCTAGAGATAAGCTACATTCCCTACTCAATCATGTGTCCCGAAGGAACCAATATACCAAGGGATCATATTGAAATTCTTTATTAATTTAATAGCGTTATTCCATCGTGAAAATTACTTTAAAACCTTCTCATAAACATCTAAATCTAGATCTCACCGATGATTTCCAAAATGACCCTTTTATTGACTCAATGTTGCCATGATATGTTGTTGAATGGTTCTATATTTCTATACCATTTTCATAGCTTGATCAAGTCCCAAGGTGTAATATCCATCCCCTCATAATTTTATTCATAAGTTAGTGAGGAGTTCCTATCCATAGGTGACATCCCAAAGACACCAAATACTAGCAATAAATTCCAAGATCCTAAACTACAGTAGGAATGAATTTCCCTTGGAAATATAAAACATCTAAACTATATAAACAATAACCAACCGAACATCTATATAATGAATGAGTTCAAAATATAACTTGAAACATAACAAAAACAATAAATCATATCATAATATAATCATTAACCAAAATACATACTCATAGAGAACCAAAAGACCACAGAACACAAAACCCCCAAGTGACATCAATAGGAAACACCCAACCCACTCTAAGATCTAAATCCTCTTTCTATTCCCACAATATCAATAAGAATAAAAAATAATTGAGATACCATGAATTTTTCTTTGTCTTGATAGATTACATTGGAAAACACAGAATAGTTCACATGTAGGTGGTGAGAATAAACTCAATAGAAATTCCACAATTAATTCTCAACTAACACCACAAGGACAATACATGTTAGCACACTTTATAGAAAATTGTTTTAATATGTAAAAATATTTTATATCAAAGCCACAAAAAAAATTCCATAAAAAGAGATAAAACAAAACTAAATCCTTTTTATAATAATTTTGAATATCCATAACAATGTATCTACACACATTGTGCAAGCCTAGGTGATTATTCCATAATCATGATTAGTCTCTATTTGATCCACCAAGTTATCACAAGATAACCAATACCATGTTCTCCAATGGATCATGACCCTTACAAAGGGTCACATATAATCAAAATTAACTGAATCCAACTATGAATTCCAAAATCGATGTAAAACTATTCCATAAACCATTATTTATTAAAAAATTCAATAAAATTTATATGCAACAAAACAAAACCAAAAATTTAAAATCAACAGTTTAAAATTATAAACCGAAGGGGTTTTCCAAAATCCAACCAATTATCCCCAAATTTTCCAATTCCAATACTAATAAGGATTTATACTAAGAATAAAACAATTATTTTACAACAATTTCAATCAAAAAATTTAATTTTAAATAATCCTTAAAGTTCTAATCCAAGTGGAGATAAGTGAAAAGCCACATACCTCGTAAATATTGGTGAAAATAAATAATGGCACTTATATCTTCTAGATGAGATAACAAACCACATTACCTTTAATATATAAAAGAATATAAAATAACTATATACATCCAAAAACATATATCTATCCATAAAGTTTAGATATATGGTTTCGAGATAGAGAAAATGAAGATATATAAGAAAAACGGTGAATAATAATGACTTGTTGACAAATTCAGGTCTCCAAAATGCTTTTATTTGATTATAAATCCCCCCTAAAATGAAGGTTATCATATCTAAAGACTTGTGAGAAAAATGAATTTGGATTATGGGGGGATTAGAGGATTATTGTGGGTATAGAGACTTTATATTGATTAGATCCTCATTTTTAGGGGTGTCTACTATAAGCCACATGGTTTGGCCAATCAATTTTGAAAAAAAGGTTTCAATCATTAAATTGTATTTTCTTAAGTCCTCACTCCACATGGTTATCTCACAGGAATATAAAAAATGTGCCCAACCATTTTTCCACTATTTCATGAATCTTGGTTTCCCCTAGGCTCTCACACGGTTTGGAAAAACTGTGTTCCAATAGTGAGTTTACCCAGTTGCCACTATATTCCATTTCACATTTTTCTATATATGGTTAACAATTTTTAATAACCATAAAAAATATGTGAAGTTCCATAAAATAAATTAAAATATTCCAAATCCCCTCGTACACCATCGAAACTCAACTCAGACATTATATAGACTCAAAATACATGAATAAATTGTCATGTAACTGAAACTGTGGGTTCTATAATTTCCCCACCATTGGTCTTTCCATCCTCAAAAAGAATAAAAATAGATTTTTACTATAAGAGTTCGGGCCACTTCCTTAACATTTCATTTTAACTCTCTCATGTTTCTTCCTGAATCTCACAGTGTTTCCATCAAACCGCACTAGACCGATGATTTTTTAATTTAAAATCTTTTCTTACCAATCCAAAATCCATAATGTCACTTGAATCAATGTATAATCAAGATCTAGTTCAATGTAATCCTATATAATTACATGGTCATGATCAGGATTGTACTTCTTCAACTAAGATACATGAAACACATTGTGCACTGAACTAAGCCTTAGTAGAAAATCCAACAGATATTTCACCTCACCAACTCATTAAATTATCTTAAAAGGGATGAAGTATTGAGGATAAAACTTTACGACATACCAACATGATGATTCCCATGACTTTTATAGATTATAAAAAACACATGATCACTCACCTTAAACAACAATGGTCATCGATTATGATTATCATATGATTTCTGATGACTCCAAGCCATCTCCATCCTCTTTTTGGTCAACTGAACATTCTATGTTGTCTCTTTCATAAGGATGGGTCTAATTAGTTAATTATAACCTATTTACACCTAAATAAGTGGATAACGATACAGGAACATGTATCATTATCTAAATGGAGACAAATTTACTGAAGTCTGATAACTATTACTGTATAATAACTCCACTAATAGAAAATGTTCTTCTTATGATCCACCAAAATTCATTACACATGACCTAATAATTTTCTCTAATTTTTTTATATTCCATTCATATTTTCTATCCATTTTAGGATGATAATCTACAATCATAGTAAATAATGTTCTAAGGGATTTACGCAAGTATTTCCATCATTTTGATGTAAAAATGTGGCCTCGGTTAGATACAATCAGGACTATAATTTCGTACATCTTTACAATTTCTTGAATATAGAGTTAGGAAAAGTCTTCCAACATATTAGTTTCATGAATTGGGGTAAAGTGAGTCAATTTTTTGATCCAATACACACTCACTCACATGGAATTGTGTTTTTTAATCATCCTTGGTCGACCTATTTCAAAATCTGTGCCAATCTGCTCATATTTCCACATAATAATTGGTAAAAACTGCAACATATCCACTAGCCTTTGATTCTCTCCCTTGATTACTGACATGTGATGTATCTCATGAAATTATCTACTACATCACTTTTCCTTACAACCCATAAAAACTATTCTTTATACATCTTCTATATTTTTGGATGAATAGACCATCGTTAATGGTGGTCGACACTAAGAAGAAGTTCTTAATAAGCCAAATGTATAACGCTATGATCTTTAAAAAAATTACATTGAACTCCCATACAGCTTCCATAACATATTTTTCTCCATATTATTATGTTTTTAACTCATATCATCACAATAAAGATTGTATTTCTAAGAAAATTTAACCTACTAAACCAAATCAAGAACAAACTAAATTGGAATGAAAACTGTAGCATCACCTTGGTCAGAGAAATTTATATGCTTATCCACTATGACTAGAATTAGTTTACACTAGTTTAAAGCCTCTTTTTTGCTACTAAGATTATGACTTCCTACTAAATTCATATTCCACAGAGTCCCCTTTACCTAGAGTATACATCAAGTTGAATTTAAACATCTTCAAATACTCCATCCATCCACATTGACTTAAATTCAAATCTCTTTATGATAAAATATTTTTAAAACTATTAAAATCCATAAACACTGGGAATTTATCAAGAAATGGGTAATTAATCTATGTATTTAAATAATATACCACAAAATTTATTTCTAACTCATGTGTTGGGTACTTATTCTCATGAAACCATAATATTCTTGAGATATATGAAACAACATGATCTCATTACATGAGAACACATCCCGAAAAATATCTAGATGAATAAAAATAAACTACATAAACCTATCCAGACTTTGGAAATGTGAGGATAGGTTCTAATGTAATTATAAAAATAAGTTTTTGAAAGGATTCATTCTATTAGAAAGGAATTCCAGTCCTTATCAAACCTATCATACCTGGTTCCATAAATTAAAAATCTAATACAAAATTTTTGTATTATCCTAATAATGCATGGAAACTACATACCTAAAAGGAATTCTTGTGTTTTTACCAAGATATAATGGATTATATTTTTTTAGAATCTATAAAAACACCTTTTTATAAGTGACATGGACAAAGAAACACATCACTTGTATCCAGAAATCACACATTGATAACTTGTCATATAAACGATGCCTCTACAAGACACCCAACACTATATCCAAGTGTTTCTCATGATCATATGTTTTCCTATAATACACTTGTATATCATCAAAAAACACAACAATAAATGAATCCAGGTACCTCTAAAATAAAGGATTCATTAATTACATAATGATAACTAGTTCATTCATAAGATCAAAAGGCATAAACCCATACTCAAAATGCCCATATCTTTTTTTTGAATGTTTCTTTATAATATACCCATTCTGAACATGCAATTTTCAATACCCCAAATGTTATTCATTTTTAAAGAAAAACTGGGATATCTCAATTGAATAAATATACCATTAATGAAAGTAAGAGTTTATCAATTATTTATTACAACTTGGTTATTATTACTATAATCCACACAAAGTATAATAGTTTCATCCAAATTATTAAAAAACAAAACTGGTGTTTTCCAGAGAGTCCTGATTGGTCAAATGACCCATTTAATTTCCAACTCTTCAAATAGAACATTAAACTATTTTAATTCAATTGGTACCATCTGATAATATGAAAGTGAGATATTAATATTCCCCAATAGAAGGTTAATCATAAACTATGCTTATCTTTTGGGTGGGATCCCTGAAAAATATTTAGGGAAAAAATTAGGAAACTGGTCAAAAATAGTTGTAAAATCTCTATTTCTAATCGCAACCTCAAAATCCAATGTCATCATTGCTAACTAATACGAGATAACTCCAACTATTAGTGAAAAATTATCTCTCTGTTTTCCTTTACATCCTAATCTTTTCTAAAGAGATTCTCATTTCCATCCAGATATATAAAACTAACCTTGTAGGTATAACAATAAATGTAGTCCTTGAATTATTTAAATGAATTCATTCCGAAAATAAATTCATGGACATCCATCTTATGCATTGA
Source organism: Viscum album (assembly GCA_963277665.1). Lineage (NCBI taxonomy): Eukaryota > Viridiplantae > Streptophyta > Magnoliopsida > Santalales > Viscaceae > Viscum > Viscum album. The sequence goes on from OY728151.1 coordinate 905,623,561, forward strand.
AAAATACCAATGTAACTCAGCGCCATTGATAGGTATTGAACAATATTTACACATAATGGCTAAAAATTATCTTTTTATGATATGGGTTTGATGTTTCAATACAAAATTTATCATCTAAATGTGAAAACCCAAAAGGTTAATACAAAATAATAAATAAACGAGTGGTATGTTCCTGTTTCAAACAAAGTTTTCATAAGGGTATAATTAAAAAGAATCATACCTCCCAACATCCAAGGACTGTATTTATCATCCATAATCACTTTCTTAGCTCTATAAATTTTCTTACTCCCTGAGATTTTATATTTGTTACCCAGTAGAGATTTCACTATTTAAAGAGTAATTATGTTCCTAGAATCACCTTAGATAACTCATTTCTCATGATGGGAGTTATATTTTTCTACTCATACCTTTGAAGAATGCATTGTTTGGGAACCATGAGATGTTTCTATGACACATGATCATGGAGAAATGTAAAAATAGTAATAAAGATGTCTCATTTGGTATAAATTGTGATAATATCTTGGTGGGTTCATACAATTTTTATTCATACAGTCAAAAACACACCTTGAAAATATCCCAACTTTTTTTTTGGTCAAGGAGAAATTTCTATGAATCCCATGTTCTAATTTTGAGGTGCACCACCACTCCAGAAGTAGGTGTCCCTATTCCTCTTATTCCCAACATTAGAGTTCCCACTTATTAATGTAGGAATAAGCATTCTTTTCATAACCATATTTCTAGATATATCTCTTTTCCCCATAATCACTCTATTTAATATTCCTCTATAATATATTATAAAAATTAGTACAATATTTTATTGAATATCAAGCCTTAACCCTAACTCAAAAATTGATTCCATAAAAGATGGACTTATAGTAAATTTTAAAGAAAACAAACTAAATCATAAATTTAACTGCATAATCTATCACAAATATATTCACTTGCTTCAAATTTAATAAGTCTATTATTTTAGAAATATGAAATTTATAAGAATTGAATTGCTTGTTATAAAATTCATCAAAATCCTCCCATGTCATGTTTCAGTCTAATTTAGAATGAGCTACCAATTCCCACCATTTTTATTCCAAATCCTCTAGAATATATGTTTTTAACTTTAATTTCATCTCTACTGGTGTCCCAAGTAAATCGTAGATTCAATTTATCATATTCAATAAGGTTTATTCTATGTCTAACTTGGAATCCCCCTAAAAGAATGGTGGATTATGATTTTTAAACAGAAACAAATGGCCCTTTTCTAGAGTTTATTATTACTATTACCCATATCCATATCTTAAAAATACTACAAAATCCTTTGGACTAGTTGTTGGTTCACCTGTGGTTCAATTGAAACAAAATTTTTAACATCCTCCCCCAGTTTATTTCTATAATTCCAACCCTATGCAATTCACTATAATGAGAAAAAAACTCTATTTAGTATCACTTAATAGAAACCAAAGGATTAGAAATTCCAATTAACTAAATAAACACATATCATAACCTATATTTCTATAATTAAACTATCATAAACATTCAAAATGTTATTTAAAATACTACAACCATTCCTTTCAAAACAACTATTTGCACTATTTTCAAAAATCAACTCATTCTCACATTTCATTAAACATTATACTTAGAATAAAAAAATTATTCTTAGTGGTAATTATTACTATTAATTTATTTCAAGAAAGTCTCACCAACTAAGCCCATGAAAATGAGGTGACTATACTCCTAGAAGTGTCTCTAAATGCTTATGTACTCAAACACCTAGGTAACTCGAAGTTCAATATAAAATGATTAGATGTGTATTTTTATACTATATGTATCATATTCTAATGATCCTACATTTTTTCTACCATACCTAGGATATAGTGATCTCAGTTTATACTCTAGGATCGAAGAAGTTATTGCCGCTTCTAACACTAGGAATGAACGAAAAGATACCATCTATCCCAAAAAAGATAGGTGGGATGACCAATGATGACACCATTTGTGACATCCTTCTTCTCCTCATTGTTATGAGAAGTGTAAGGGGAGTTACTAAACTTATGTTCTATCCCAAATATACCAAAGGTTAGAAATAATTTTTAAGGGTTTCAAGAATATTTGGGGGTTGATTTTCTCAATGAAATATAAAACATAAAAACTACATAAACAATAACCAACCAAACCTCTATATGATACATGGGTATAAAATGTAACTCAAAACATAACCAAACAAATAAAAAATATCAAAATATAATAAAAAACAAAAATACATACTCGAAGAGAACCAAAATACCACAAAACTAAAAAATACCATTTGACATCAACCAGCAACACCCAAACCGCTCTATTATCCAAGTCTACATTCTATTCCCATGGTATCAAGAAACATCACTAAAGAACTGAGATATATTTCCCTTATCTATGTCTTAAGAGATAAAATCTACAAACACACAATAGTTCCCAATAATAGGGTGATTCTAAACTCAATAGGATTTTCCCCAATGAATTCCCAACTCATTCCACTAGGAATTTTTTTTAACACTGTTTATAAAAAATAGTTTTAAGTAGTAAAAATAAAATATATGAAATAAGCAAACAATTTTCCATAAAAAGTGATAAAATAGTAATAAAACCTTTTTAAAATAGTTTTTCATACCCATAACCCTATCTCTACTCGCAGCATGAGTTCCCAAGTGATAGTTATATACTCATTAGTGATATCTTATTGATCCCCAAATTCACCACAAGGTAACCAATACGAGGTTCCCCAATGAAACATACCCCTTCCACATGATCACACCTGATGAAAATACATTCACTCAAACCATGTATGCAAAAATCCTTGTAAAATCATTAAATAAATCTTTATTTCTATAAATGATTTCAACAAACAATTTTAATGCCTACAAAAATTATAATTTTAATGTCAACATTTTAAAATTATAAACCAAAGGGGTTTTTTGAAATCCAACCAATTTTCCCACAATTTTCCACAATCATTACCTATATGTATTTCTACCAAGAATTACACAAGTATTTCGTTACAATTTAAATAAAAAAATTAATTAAAGCTATTACTTTGGGATCTAAGTGAAGTGGAGATATAATATAATCCACCTACCTCTCATGCAGTTGTGAAAATTTAGAACATGACTTAGATCTTCTAGATCTGATTCGTTACCATGTTCCCATAAATAGATTCAATGAGATATCATCATGTTTGATATTAAAAAACATATCTTTATCCCTAACTGACTATATCTATGGTTTCGAGAGTAATAAAAAGAATATATATAAGAGGATAAATATATAACAATGACTTATAAATGAATCTGACACTCCAACACACTTTATTTCACATAATAATTACTCTTTGATTGAAGTCTATCTTCTATCAAGCCTTATGAGAAAAAGGAATTTGGATTATGAATGTATTAGGGGATTTTTGGGATTTATGAGTCTTAATTCATATTATATCCACATTTTTATGGGTTCCAAATATACATCGCATGGATAAGCCACACATTTTGGAAAACCATGTGCTAATAGTGTGGTTATATTGTCTTAAGGTGGCACCTCACATGGTAAAAAAACCATAATATACTATGTTTTTCCACTATTCCAATAAGAAAATTTTCCCATGGGAACTCCCACATTTTAGGAAAAATGTGTGCTAACTATGTTGCTTCCCAATGCCCACTATCTTTCTTTTCACAGTTTCTTATAGATGGTGCACAGTTTCTACTAACTGTGCATCTCCAAATAAGAATACAAAACATAAAAAACCCCTTAAAACATCTCAAAACTCGACCCAATAATTATATAGACACAAAATACATGAATAAAGGGACATGTAACTAAATCTATAGGTTCTAAAAAAATAGATTTATTTTTAAAAAATTATAATTGTATATTGATATTCTACACTTCTTTCAATAATGGTCTTTATAAAGAGCTATCTATATTTCTGATTGAAAGATATTTTTGTTAGATAAATTGACTAGAGGAGGGTATTTATACTAGAAACATTTTAAATCTTGATAATTTGATATTAATATATCTTATAGGTTTTTAATGGTCCTATCAAACTCACACATGTTTTTGAGAATGATAAGTATTATTGAAACACAACTCTGTATCTAGATCTTGCTTAATTCTTCTCTATAATATTAATATGAACCTATAATTCTGATCATATATAATAAAATGTGGTACCACATGTAACCATACCACTTCTTTAACATATATATTTGATAACAGGTCTAGAGAGGAATCTTCTTTGATACCAATGAAGTGTGTCGACTCTGTAAGGAAACAATCTACATCCCAAAATGCATTATGAGCATTAGATGTTTTGGGAGTCCAACAATGAAATCGAAGGTGATTTTCTCATTTCCATTCTGTAATGGGTAATGGTTTCATAATCCACTTATACTTATATTTATTATACTTAAATTTATCGTTTACCAAGAACCTAGATACATACTCAAAAATATCTCTCTCCATGTTGTCCCACCTGAAATAATCTTTTTTATCTCTGCACATCTTCATAATTATAGGATTAATATAGAATGATGGGCTATGTGATTCATTTAATAGATTTTTCTTTAGATCCTATATTGATGGGAAACATACTCGGTTCTTAAACCTCATCATTCCATCACAATCAAGTTTGTACTCAGAAACATTTCTCACATTCTTTTTCAACTCCACATCCCCCTTTTGTGCGTATTTAATCATTAGATTGAAAGGTATTTTAACTCTCATTTTAGAAATATAATATTTATCCACTTAATTAAATATATAAACATCTATCCATAAAAATCCATGAATATGAGATCTTTTTTGAGGTTCATCATATATAATATAGCATAATCAATTCAACTCAAGGCATAATCCTCCTTGTTCTCATTCCTATGGTGGTAGTGTATTAAGATGTCATAATCATAAATCAACACCAACCATTTTCTTTTGTGCATATTCAAATACTTATGGGTGAATTTATACTTTAAAATTTTATGATTAGTATATATCTCAAACCTTTATCTACAAATATAACACATCTATAACTTTAATTTCAAGATTGAAACTACTAAATCTAAATCATGGGTCGTGTAATTTTTCTCATAAACCATCCATTAGAATGAGGATTAAGCTGTCACAATATAACATTATATGATAATTCATCTTGTCCAATTATTTGATTAACTACTATAAATCAAAAACACTTCTCAACTATAGGGTTGTGTGAGAACAAGTTCACTGACCAACTGTCTCTTCAATTCCTTGAAATTTTATTAAGACTCATTACTCTAGTGTGACATAATGCCTTTCTGATTTAACATGGAAATTTTATTATATATCCATGATAAATCCTTTACATAGCATCAATAATATCAATCCAATATTATAAAATTATGGATTTCAATCACATTGGTTGGTCTGAGAAAATGTTCAATAACTTTCATATTCGATGGATCCCCCAATATACCCTCTCTGGATGTAATATGACCCAAAAATGAATCTTTATATATCCAAAACTCACACTTGGTAAATTTTGAATACAAAATGTCTTTACTTAGGGTCTTAAGTAAATTCATCTAGGGATCATTAATCTCTTCCCTTATCTGTTTGTATGTAATAATATCTTCCATAAGTACTACCATAAATTGATCAAGTAAATCTATAAAGACTATATTGATTAAATACATGAATAAAATGGGAGAATTATTAAGACATAATTGAATCAGTATAAATTCATTGTGTCCATAACTAACATGAAATGTTTTCTGGGGTATTTATTCACTTTTAACCCTTAACTTATTGTATCTAGATTGAATATTAATATTGTATAAATATTGATCTCTTCATAATTGATAAAAAAATAATCAATATGGAGTAGAATAATTATTTATTGATCATGATATTTTTATATTTCTGATAATATATATAGAGTCACAATATCCACATTTATTCTTAATAGAATTTATAGGTGCTCCCCATTGTGACACAATTGGAAGAATGAATCCTATATATAGATTATCTAGGGGATGCTAATTCCATTCATGAAACTCAGTCAATGATATTTATTATAGATTCTTTGAAATAGTTGTAGTATCAGGTACAAGTTATATTGAAAATTCAAATTCATGATTTGGGGCAATACTAGGAAAATCTTTCGTAAATACATCAACAAACTCATTTACTATATAAATATAATCAATGTTGAGTTTGTTAACAACTATTTGAGAAAAATTCCCAATTTAAATCGAAATAAAGACCTATAAAATGCATTTAATTACCATTAAAAGTTCCGATTTTCCCTCTCAATAATATATAATCATAGTTTGGTTTGAAATTTCATATGTTAATTAACTTCCTAATCAATTGAATTGGTATTTATATAAATAAATCCAATCCATCCACCAAATCCTATCAAAGCAACTAGAGGAAGAAAAATAAATTTTCAGGAATCTAATTCCCATAAAATTGAATAGGGTATGATTTATATAATTGAGATATAATCATCATATCATTAGAAGTTTTTATTTATATTTTAACATATATTCATTAAGGATATGAAATAAAATTCCATTATAATTTTTCATATATACATGATTTCATATAACTAAACTCAAATAGGGCACATTTATATTCAATAATACCTATAACCCCCATAATATTATTATTCTCTCTTTAATCCCTTACTAATACCAAAATGGTTAGAATTACCATTATGTATCTTTAACCAATGTTATAAGTCATGAAAAATCATTCATATGATGTATATATATTTCCACCCTATTTTTAATATTTTACACCTTAGGTTTTACCTAGGTCTTCCATGATCATTATATATTCAAATCAATCATAATGAATTTTAAATAAAATTTTAATTGACCTATGAATATCCATAAAGAGTGTTAAATAATATTTAAACTAAGGTCTCATTCATCATGAACCAGAATGATGGCTGAGATATACTCGACCAACTATTCTCGGGGATATCACCCCAAGATGCATTTGTGTGAAAACCACATCCACTTATAGTAATTAAGAAGGGATGTATTTTATTTATGGAACCCACACACATTTATTTTCCATAACACATGATTATCTCCTATACTTAGGATTATGTTAATGGTTCTCACTAGGGTTTCCTCATCTTAGTTCCCAAAACATACTAAAAGTTTCTTATAATACCACTATAGTGGTCTATAATTTTCAAACATAAACGTACATATTTTTAGATAAATATTGAATAAATTTCATAATAATACTTGCCTAAAGACTGTATAGTTTTAGTTCCTTTAGAAATATTGATAAATTAAAAATTTGTATATAAAATATCTTTACTATTTCTAGTTTTTCTCTTCACAACTATCACACTTCTAAGACATAATATATTTAAAATCTTTCTCCATAACCTGAGGAAGGGAAACATAAGAAATGGTGATCTCAGATGATCAATAAGGGTAAACAAAAAATATATCTATAAATTATCATAAGTGATCATAAGATAAGCATAAGGATATGATAAAATTATATAAAAAACAAAATATTATACCCATAAATTCATATATCATAATCATAAGGCATGGAATATAGGTTTTTGAATCAAAATAAATAATACATAAGAGTCATAAATCATCAATAATCCATCATGATCTATGAAAACAAATAATAAGAATAATACATTAGTTTTTGGCATGAAAATGAGAATAGAATATCTTATCCTTAGTAATGGATATCTTCCAAGATAATTATAGTGGATTGATTTCACTCTTCATTCCATCATCTATATAGTCAAGGTTCACTTCCAAGACTATCTTATTAGAAACATTTCCGTAATGAAATGGGTTCCATCCCTATTCCATTCCTTATTATTTTACGATATATTCATCTTTACCCAATGCATTGGAAGGACGTATAATTATAGTCCCAACTATTTCATAATGAAAACCATACATATGTGTGCACAAAATCATGAAAATTTCTTCATATCATCATATCATAACCCATGAAAAGGATACGATTTTCGTTAAAATTTTAAAATCAAAATAACCAACCATATAGAGAAAGAATAAATATGGTAAAAAAAATTTATCTATAGTTAATCATAAGAAACATTAATGGATGTTTTTATAGATGAACATGACTTTAAAAGACCACTCAAACAATTATTGAGGAAAATATTTTTCCTATTTGAAATCATATATATAGAAACTAAATGTTTCCAAAATAATAATGAAAAACATTTCGTGGGAAATAATAAGGAAACATAAAAAATGAATCTTTAAATAAAAATATTCATGATGGTTGGGAAATGGGTTCATGTGGTGTATGTTAAAATAAAACTTTTATTCACATTTTTGGAAAAAAATAAAATTACCCCATTAAAAAAATAAATAAAAGGTTCCTTTTAAAATTGTTTAGGAAATTAAAATAAAGAAAAATTATTTTAAATAATCATTGAAAAATAATAAAAATATATTTGTAAATGTTTTAAAGAAAATATGGACATGGAAGAAAAGATTCCCGACTAAAAGAAAAACAAGCTCAGTTTTCCTAAAAAATATTCTTTTGGTATCTTGAGAACATAAATAGAGTAAAATGATAGAAAATAATGAAATATCAAGGAATAAATAGATAATAATAAAATACATAATATTTGGGAGAGATAGATAATAAAATTTCCTTATCATAAAATTTAACAATAAACAATATCGGTAAAAATGATATTATAACATAAAAATCCTACTGTTGTAAGAAATTTTGAATCATAACCATCATGAAAGAAATAAATTCAAAATTAAAATTTAAATACCAATGAACATAATAATATTCATGATAAAACATGTCAATGGTGTGGTAGATACAACTCATATAATAAGATTGGTGTATGACATCAATCATGTATAAATGAAATAAAATTGAGGTGAATAAACTTATATCGACTCTATTTCCTATAGTTTTATCCTTTGAATATTTCTATATATATATAAATATAGATTTTTTTGGAGTTAGAACTATATTTTGGGTGTTGCAGGACCCTAAAATAAATATATTAAAAATATTAATTTATATTGAAGCATGTTCATGCATTCTTTTGAAATTAATAGTTTTCTCATTGATTAGGACACTGGATGGGAAATAAATAACCCCGGTTGTTTTTTGAATGTTTATTTTACCCCATGCATGGACTAAGGTTGGATGGAATTAGAGGTTTTGTTAAAGGAAGTCCTTTAATGGTGTGTTAAATAAATTATCAATTAATTTAATAAATTTTATTAAATGTTTAATATAGACTCCTCCAATATTTAAACTATGTTGTGGGTAATCTTTAGCATTTTCTGTATAACCTTGGGAGATTATTAAGCAAGAGGAGGAGATCCCTATTGGAATTGAGGACATGAGAATTTAAACTAAATAAAATGATCTAGGAGAATCATGGAATAAATTATGAAGATAATGGATCTTCAATTTCTTTTCTAGAGGATGTGTTCTTCACTAATGATCAAATTTCGTTCAAGGAAGGTATCATTATATTATTTGGATTTTCACCATTGATTAAATTTTTAATCATGAATTTCATATCTGCTTATTTTTAATGTCATTACCCCATTGATCACATGAGTCGAGTGTTATTTGGTGTTCCTAAACTAAATAATTTATATTGTTTCCATATTTCTACCTCCTATTTTTTCCTCAATATATAATTTTTAGCTGATATCACATTATATAATGATAATATCACACTGTTATTTTGTTTTTATCACCACCGTTCTTCTCATTCTATTTCATTTTCCCATGGTGTCATTATTGAATATTATTAAGATATATTTGAGTATTATCAAACCGATAAATCTGTGGTGGATGTGTGAACGATATAGGGATTAGGTTTTTTAAGTTAGAACAAACTGGTTTTCGGGATGCTGGTGATGGATTGGTGGATTAGAACCCTAAATAGTGTTGAGAGGAACATTGGTTACCCCACGAGAGATAGAATTTATTTTTTTAATCCACTAAAGGGTTCTATTAATGTTTTTAGAATATTCATTGGGATCAATCGGTGAGGTTGGTAGCAGAAATCATAGATAACGACAAGAGTTGATATCTTTGAAAAATGAAACTACATTTCATGTATCCCTCTGGAACACATGTAATTTATTATGGGTTTTTACAATATATAGGGTTTCAATCTGAGCTAAATATCACATGATCTGTGTCTAGGATCACACATCATGTGACCCTACCTAAATGGTTAATCCATGTGTTGATAGTACACACCCAAGACATTGGGTAAGAAAACATGCCATTTCCCCTAAAGAACATGTTTTTTAAAGGGATATTTTTTTCGAATCCATGTTTTATGAGAAAACTCCAAGGACCCCAGGTAAATTTACATATTGTTTCCCTTAGGTGTATTTATTTTAAAGCCACATAGATGGACAATATATTTATATGGGAGGACACAACCAGGTGTCCAGGAAAGGTCATACAACATGTAACCCTATATAAACGTTGAGTACTGTTTTCTAAAACTTGTTCATTTCTAATATCTTTGTTTGAGACTTGGATTTAGGACCATGAGTTTTATTCCCTAGGTTTTTTCCATGTAGGATGATATTCAAGGCTTCATTTAGGAATCTAGGATACAAAATGAGGTTTTATTAGTGAGGATCTACTTCTAGTGATGATTGGATGATAGAAATTATTAGTTTTTTAATAAAAGATACATCAGGGTCTGTACTACCCTCTTGTAGTATGTTTTAGTTCCCACATATTCTTTTACCAGGTATATTTATTACACTACCATGATATTGAGTGCGTGGGTCCTCTATGTATGGGGTGATACTCCCCCATCATCGAGCTTTTAAAAAGAGTGGGTCCCCTACTTGAGACAATTCTCCCTCAATTGTGGAGCATAGTAGTGAGGATCAATCCCTCCACTCTAATTATATTAAGGTTATACGGGGTGTTTGTAATCATAAATGGAACTTTTAGAGTTTTGTTTGAATATTCATTATTATCTATCTTGGTAGATAGAGATTTCATTTCTCACTTCACTTGGGATTCTTTTGAGAATATATGTTATTGGGTTCCTTTACCCTCCTGCCTTATGGGTTGAGCTAAATTTATTGTTATTTTTCATTCCTATTGATTTTTGGGGTGTCCTACTGGGATTGTATATACTCACCCTTTCATGGGATATTACCTCACGTGTTGTGCCTTATAAATATGATTGAAAGATAAGTGGTGAATTTGGTGGACCTTTTATCATATAATCATAGCTGTATTGGGAAGTGATGGACATGTTTAGTGGTCGGCCTTATAGATTGTGAGATGGGATCTCCTTAGTTTACCCATTTCCAAGTTTTGTTGGGTTGGGACCTCATTTCTGGTTGAGTGTGTATTTTTACCATAAATATCTATTTTTTGACATTTATATACTTGATTTATTTCCCTTTTGGTTGTTTCTTGCATTGATTACACTCAAAATGTTTTAGTATTCTAGTTCACCTATGTAGTATTTTCACGGAGCTAGGTGTGTGTTTGTATATAGGTACTTTGGGATATGGCCTCTCATTTTAGTTATATTACTTCTAAAAAAATTCTATAGCCCTTGTCCTTTTGGATGTAGTCGTGGGGTGTCACCCTTGACTTATTGGTAGCCCAGGAGGAGTCCCGATGGGTTGGGTCATGACATAGTTGCATAAAATTAGGTTTAACCTAGGATCTATGTTAGCGGTTGGTTATATTATGATGGTTGGTTTGAGGACTTAGGGAAATAATTTCATAGTTTCTAGAGATTGGATATCAAGCCAGGTAACCTGGTTATGTTTTTCGAACTATCTTATCGATACACCATGTCTCTAAAACCTACTTGTTGGCTCAGCCTGTTAAGGCATCAGTTGCAAGGAACAAATGGTACATGAATCTTATAGAATTGGGTATTTTTTACTTTCATGATGTTGTTTAGTTGGATCCATAGATATGTTCATCTAATTGTGGTATGTATTTTAACATTTAGGATTTCTCTGTGACTTGAGCCAGCTGGGATACTGATACTGGATTTTGACAGTGACTAGTTGAGAAATGATGCCTTAGTTCTGGGACCTATTCATAAGGTGTTTCTCCTAGGAATAAAAAGATAAGTCCTTCCACCTAGTAGGAAGTATATGGATCCCCCTCCATAGGTCTAGGAAGATTATTGAATATATGTTGGGTAGATGATAGCTCATGTATTTTAGGAAAATGAATCCCACAAATTTATTGTGTTATAAAATGTCCAGTGATAGAGGCCAATTATGTTTCATAGAAAGACAGGACTGAGGAAGTGGTGGATTGTCTTGAGGTGGTGTTATAAGTCCTTTATCTAGAACATATCCTAACCAATCAGGTGGATGCACTTGGTACTAGTATTCTTTATGAATTAGTAGAGAGCTTATGAGGTTTGATCACTCAGACACATGATTAGATGATTCTCACATGGAAATACTTCTAATAGTTGTTTCATAATGATTTATACCCATTTAGATTATTCTCTATGTAGATTAAAGATCTTATTGAGCTACAACATGGTGATATTTTAGTTACTGAGTACACCTAAAGGTTTACAGTCATCACATTCTATGCTCTTGATATGGTGTGGGATAGATACTTTTGGGAATGAAAGTTTGGTTAGGGCCTTCATAGAGGCGTCCATGCTATCATGGTGTCTTTATACATTCACACTTCTGCTGGAGTACTGGAGTGCGATCTCTTTATAGAGAACTTTCTATAAGAGGTAAATTTGGAAGTATGAGCCAATAGTGGATATCATGTAGGTAATTCATTTACAACAGCTAGAAGAATATAGTCATCAAGGTCTCAGTGCAGGTGGTATGCTCATGATTAAACATAGACACATGGTTCTGTGGTAAAAGGTTCTCTCAAAGGATATGTTCATCCAAGAAAAACATAATGTTATGATTTTAATAGGAAATTTCACATGGTTGATGATTTTTATACCAAACATGTTTTGGATGGTGTAAAGGTAGTGGATCAAACTTTATGGTAGAGGTAGTTTCATGATTAGAGATCTCCTAGTCATGGCCAGGTCATCCCTTAGGGAGGATGTGCTGATAGATGGGAAATTGTTTCCTCAAATGGAGGATTTTTTTGTGGAGAAAACTGATATAACCTAATCCCACCCCCACCATGAGGTGTCCTCCACCAATCATAGAGGTCTGATGGTTAAGGTTTCTGTCAATTTTTATCTATGGATGTATATGATAATGCTAATCATGAGATGATTCTAGGCATGTTTTTTATCTTCACTGCACTATATCTAATACTATTGGAAATTAGTGTGATTCATTCCTTTATCTCTATGTACCTTATTTAAGATATAGAGCTTAAATTAGATAATTTGGCTCATCATATATGGAAAGAGGTTCCTATAGTGATAAAAGCTTCTATATCACATATTTGCTGAAAACACATGTTGGAATTCAGTAGAGATGGATTCTCTTGGTACCTCTTGGTTTTTATGATGAAACCATATGACATTATCCTGTGTATGGACAGGTTCTTCATGGTACATTCCAATATATACATTCATTACAGGATAGTTAAATTCCATTATACATATGGGATGATATTCTCCTTCATCAGAGAGAGAGATATTGTGGTTGATTGAGTGGGGATTTTGAGTTAGAAGATGCAACCCATCACCCATAAGTTGGTGATTTTATACCTCAAAATAGTGGGCTCTATATGAATATGGATTCTTGTGTTAGTGGAGGATTATATGAATGTCTTTATCAAAGATATTAATAGAATATTTTTGAGGTGGAAGATCAACTTATGCATTGAATTTCACCATGGGATAGTGCTAATATATTTTTTTGGTGTATCGGGTGGCCCCTAACAAAATTTTATATCCAAGGATACAGTTGGAAGACCTTTGAGATAAAGTTTTTGTCAACACTAGTGTTCCCCATTAGGAAGATCCAGTGCTATTTATTATCACCCATATCTTTCATACACTTTATTATGTTATTTATTTGATTAATATATAAATAATATAACCCCATTAGATTTTGAGTCCTAGTATATTTAGGTAATTAGTTATATATAATAACAACTTGAAATATTAATAAAAATACATAAAATAAAACTCCATAACATTCCCTTAAATTTCCTTGATTCCTTAAAAATACACGGGATAACATGGGGATATACTTAAGAAAGGGGTGAGATATAAATCCCAATAAAGGAATAATAAAACCATTACATGGTGAAATTAAGTTATGACAATTAGTAGTAATCTCAAGATAAAATAATATGGGTGAAAATCATAAACTTCAACATCAAAGTATGATATATGGTGGTAACATAAAGGAAATATGATATTTTGGAAACATCATAAGGCATGACCTCATCAACAAAAGTAAAAGATAACTGCTTATAAATCAAAACAAAGTGTTCTTAGGATAACCTTCCATTAATCATACATGGTATCTATCGATATAAAAACATTACCCAATGCATTAGAGAACTATTTAATTTTGGTTTCATCCATCACATTCATATCATGTACATGCATAAGTGTGTCACATAGATCATACAACATAAGGATTCATTTCATCACTTTTAATCACACAATTAAAAAGTGTGTTTTCATATGTGTAAGTCACTAATAATGAATTATAGGTATATATATTTGAATACCTTTGAGTGGAAATTGGGATAGGTATGAATTATACAAGTGTTTAGCTTGAAAAATCATAGCATAATTTCAACTGCATAATGGGGGTACATAATGATTCATGTAAAGATTTAATGAGATTGAAAGAGGTTTCTCATAACCTGGAAATCATATGGAAAGTAAGAGAGATGTTTAAAAACATATACCAACATGAATAATTGGAAATAAAATGCATAATTTAACTAAGGTTTTTAAATAAATAAGAGAGGTAGGGGATCTCTTAACTTGAGAGGAGACATTTAAAAGCTTGGGAGAATATTATTAAGAGCTTGGTGGATCCTTGGGAGAGATTTATTGACAAAAGAGAATATTAAATTCATTCCCCATGGTTTTTAAATGAATATTAATGAGTGTCTTGGTGGAATTTATTACCAAAAATGGAAGAATTATTTATTAATTTTTAAACATAGGTTTTGAACTCTATATGATAAATTAATCCAAAACACAAATAAACCCATGAATTTTTCCCATGGTTTTATCAGAATAGGAATGGATTTATTTATTTTATAATATTTAGAACCAAACTCTTTATCACAATATCCTTGGGGATGTGTACGTGACTTGTGTTTCTAAAGAATTTATTTTAAAACTTTAAAATATAATATAGGATTTGGATGATTCATTGATAGTTTATAAAATTAATCAAATAAATTAAAAAACATATTATTTCAAAGTAAAAACATAATTTTGGTCATGAATTTTCATTATAGTATTTATTACATCCCATTTAGGATTTTATGGTGTCATAATACATACCATATAATTATATCGTATTTAATTTCTACCCAAATATTTGACTATCTCGGAGAAATATGAAAAATATGATGTTGGATAATTTTAATGTTTTGATTTCAAAAATAATATTTTATTTATTAGAAAAATTATATGAATTTTATATATAACAATTTTAAATAAAAAATTCCCATTTATTGGTAAATATTGGGTTTCTTTATAACAACAGTTTTTGACCCTTATAAATTTTTCATTTTAATTCATAAAATTATATTATCATTTACATTTAATAATAATTTTTTACTAAAATAAAATTTATTTCAAAAAATTTGAATTCATTAAAAATAGTGTCTTGATTGAAACTATTTATTTCCCAAATATAATAACTTGTTCCATCATATCAAAATCTATTTTTTATCAAACTTATTATTTAATAATTATAAAGTAATAAAATATAAATATTATCATTATTTTATTAAAAATAAGAAATATATATAATTTCATACTATTAGTGTCTAGATAAAAAGACCTTTGTTACACCAGTGAATTCCCTAAGGGTAAGGTGTCCGTTAGTGAGATTTTCTTGGGGTGTTTTGGTTAACATGGCTTGGGTTGTTATATCAATGAGCATGAAAATCTCCCATAAATTTCTCACTAATGCATTATCTATTGAATAAAATATTGATATTATTTAAGGTAAAATCCTAGTGACTCTATCTCGCTCGGAATCTATGGTAAATGGGCCTAATAGGGTACGATCCTACTGCTTGAGGTCATCGTTTCCTTTGTCTATGTAAAATGAATTTATTATAACCCTATATATATATTAATGATATCATTACTATATAATGTATATACTTTCAATGATTATTATGGTTACCATTCATTAAAATCTGACTGGTTGTAAAGTATAATAGTCCAAAATAACTAAATTAGTTTATTTGTTTTCTATAATTTCATTTCTTAATAAGGTAATTACTCATTTAATAAAAGAATTTAATATAAAAATGTTCAGGTCATTACATTTTTAATGAAAAATATGGATGATAGTTTGAGGTTTTTTAATGATTATCATCCCTTGAACTAGGTGTTGGTCCTGAATAAATACCCCTCGTCAAGGACTGATGACCTCTTTGACCAGTTGGAATGTGTGAGTTGGTTTTCAAAGATCGATCATAGGTTCAACTACCTTTAGTTGAAGGTTTATGAGTATGATATTATGTATATGGTATTTTTATGAAACTATGGGAAAAATTCATTCTTGTTAATTCTCTTCGATGTGACTAATGATGTTATTGTGTTCATGTATGTTATAGAATAGATCATTCAACCATACTTGGACTAATTCATAGTTATCTTTATTGATAAAAGTCTCATATACTCTACATTTGAGCAAGAGAATACCACGAATCTTAGGATGGTTATAGACTAACTTTGGGACCACTAACTATATGATAATATCTCTCTAATTGTTAGTATTTTATTTGAAAATTCCCTTTTTTGGGTCATTTGATCACTAGTCATGGGGTAGCTATGGATCTAGAGAATATTAATGCATTTATTTTTTGAGAACCACCCAAGATCATGTCATAGGTGAGGAGTTTCCTTGGATATTAATGGTAATATTTTAAGTTTATATTATATTTTTCTTTAATTAGATCCCCTTTGACTTACTTGATTGAGAATAGGAATCATTTTTCTAGACCGACTATTGTTCGAGATCCTTTGAGGAGCTAAGGTAGAGGTTGACCAGTGAACCTATTTTGAGACTACCATAGGAGGGGTATTGAGTGCATGGTGTTTTGGATTTATTCAGTTATGGGATCATATGTGTGTTGATATAGAGGGAGTAAGTGATTAGTTATGGGTTGATAAAGTTGATGCCACATGAGCAGAATTACACATTCGATGACTTTGAGTTGTTAGTGGTAATATTTTATTTGAAGACGTGGAGAAAATACCTTCTTGGTGATCATTTAATTGTATACTCTGACCACTAATGACTCTAGTGAATATTCACCAAGACAAATGTCAGTCTAATATATAGAAAATGGTTGGAGTTCTTAGAGGACTATTACTTTAAGATAGTCAATACTCCTGAGAAGGGAAATGTGGTAGAGAATCAACATATGGTTCCAACATTTTTTATCCAAATATTTAGATATTTGTAATGGATTTTGGATAAAATATCAATAGAATTTATGATTGGGATTCCTTGGACAATAAAGTTCCATGATATCATCTATTGGATTTTATACTAACTTACTCAGTCAACCCACTTCATTCCATGGAGGAGAAGAATTTGGTAAAGAGTTTACGGTGGTTGTATGTGTGTGATATTATATGACTTCATGTAGTAACCATGGTGATAATATATATCCATGATTATCAGTTCATATCAATGTTTTGTATGGGTTTTTATATGGCATTAGGGACTACATTATGGATTATCATGACATTTCTCCCAATGATTGATAGGAAAACCAATCGAACCATCCCGATTGTGTAGGATATGCTAAGGTTCAATGTTTTTACATCAGATATAGTTGGTAGGATCACTTTCCATTGTTAGAGTTCACTTATAACAATATATGTCACTCTATTATCATAATGGAACCTTTTGAGGAACTATATGGGTGACAATGCAGGTCAACCTTATGATGGAATGAGATTGGAAAGACATGCTTTGTTTGGAAATAATTAGTACATGAAATAATAAAGAAGGTTTATATGATCTGTGAGTGTATGAGGATGGATCAGAGTCATTAGAAATCTTACATAGGCAAATGTTGTAGGCCTTTGGACTTTGATCAAGGAGACCATTTTTTCTTGATAGTCTCCCCATGATTTGGATTGTTTAGATTTTTCTAGGGGAGAAATCCATCCCCAATTTTTATCAGGTCATTATAGATCTTATAAAGGGTTGGAGATATGTATTATTACTTGGTCTTTCCCCCATATTTGAACTGATTTCATGAAATCTTCCATATATCAGAGATGAGGAGATACATGCATGACCCATCCCATGTCATTGATTAGTGTGATATGGACATAGAGGATGGATCCAAATTTATCTATGATGTATCTATCAATATGATAGAAACCAATATAGATGAACTATTCCTTTATTTCAAGTAATTTTCTAGAATGATAGCGTATAATATATCTCATGTGAGTGTGAGATACAGATGTGGGTTCAATACCCCCACATTTTTGTGTAGCCTGTTTTTTTAGTGTGAAAATACTTAAATGAGGGGAGAATGTAATGACTCATGTTCCTATATTTTGATACTTTGAATACTTCTACATACATATCTAAATATTTTTCCTCAATGTTAGCATTTTTTGTGGGTGTTGCAGGACTCTAGAATAAATATACTTAAAATATCAACATATATTAAATCACATAATACATCTTTTCAAAATAAATTGTTTTCTTATTAATTTTGACTTCATATAGGAAATATAACTCTGTAGTTATTTTTGGAACATGTGGTTTACCCAAGGTACGACCTGATATTTTTTGGTGTGAGATGTTCTATGAAAGGTATTCCTTGATTGGTTGTTTAAATAAATTAAATGTTAGTTTATTTTAATTTCTTGAATTTTTAACTTATCCCCCTCAATTATTTAAAATTGATTGTGGAAAATCTATAGTGTTATCCATATAAAATTAGGATATTATATATGAGGATTATATTTTTGTTTTCTTTGATGACTTGGGAACATGAGTCGATGAAAACAATCTAGGAGAATCATTGGATGAAAGATGAATATAAGGGATCGTCAAATTTTTCATAGGAAAAAGTATTTTTCATTAATGATTGATCCATTCTTGAGGAAGTTCTAGTTGTTTTTGTGGATTATCACCCTTGATTAAATTGTTAATCATTGATTTAATATTTACATGTATTTCCTATGATTATCCCATTCTTTGTAGAGCCCGCTTTTATTTTCTGTTCTTGACAAAAATGATTTATATTTCCTCACCTCATTTCCACCAACTTTTTTTATACAATATGAAATAATTTACTAGGATATCATAGAAATATTATGTTCTAACTTCATTCTTGTGCTTTTCCCACTATAATTATTTATGTTCTTCGTCACTTGCCTATGGGGTCACAATTCGACATTGTCGGGATGGTTTTGAGCATGATCAAAACCCCTATATTAATAATGGATGAATGAATAATATAGAGAATAATGTTTTATATATAAATCAATATAGGTTTATATATTTTTTTGAATACTTCATGGTTCGAAACTATGAACCATATCGAGAGGTGCATCATCCTCCCCACATAAGACTAGAGTTCCAATTTCTATCCACCGAAGGCTGGAAATTGATGAACAGAGATTTCCTCCTATGTTTTTCAATTTTTAGTCTTGTAAAATTGTTTTATAGGTGGTAAAAATGTTGTATATGGAATAATTGTGAATACCAAATTCACTATCTAGGAAAAATGTTACTACATGCAATGTATCATGGAGAAACACATGGTGTGTATCGTGGGTTATTGCATTGGATAGGGTTTTAACCCAATTTAAATATCAAACACTATTTGGATTTTAGCGCACACCATTTGACCCTACCCGAGTGGCCGAGAGGTGTTCTATGAGTACACATCTTGGACCTTAGTTGAGAAGATATGTCATGTCCTCTAAGGGACACACTATATTAAAAGGCATGGCCAACCAATCCATGTGGAATGAGAAAAATCCTAGGATCCCATGTGAGTTTACATGATGTGTTCCCCTAGGGATAAACCATATAGGGCCACATGGATAGAAATTCCATGTGCTGGGGAGGAAACTCTAAGGTGTCTAGGAAAGTTCATATGTTGTGTGACCCAATGTACTTGTCATGTACTTTTTCCATGAACTTCAACATTATATATATTATTCTTTGAGAATCATATTTTGGACCATGATAACCTATATTGAGTAGTTTTATACATAATATGTGATAAAAACATCTATTTTGGAATCAGGTATATGACATAATATGCAATGAAAAGGATGATTATTTTAGTGACAATTCTTCGATGGTAGTGATCGAGTATGTTCTTTTAGTGACACTTCGTTGATTATATTTAGTTTTGGGTTCCTTTACCCTTTTTCTTTACGGGTTGAGCTAGATGTCTTGTTATTTTTCCTCCCTATTGGTTTTTGGGGAATCCTATTGGGCATATATATACTTTCCCCTACATGGGATATGCTTACACATGTTTTATATTATGTAGATGAAAATAATATTAGTCGTGAGTTTAGAAGACCTAGTATTGAAGAAGTATAGTAGTACTGGGAGGTGTTGACTGTGTTTGATGGTTGTCCTTGGAGATTTTAAGGCAAGACCTCTTAATTTTACCCCATTCCTACTATTTTCCAGTTTGATACCTAATTTTTAATTGGGTTTTTATTTTAACCTTATATATCTTTTTTTACCTTGATATTATTTGATTTAATTTCTTATAGGTCATTGAATGCATTGATTGGACTCGATATGTTGTTGTCATTTACTTTATCTTTTCACTGTTGTATAGAGATGGTTGTGTGAGTGTATACATGTACTTAGGTTAAGGCCTCCCATTTCAGTTATATGGAAACTAAGTTCTTGTCACTATACCCTATTTTATTGGAGGCGGGCTTGTGGTGCCACCTTTGGCTTATTGATAGCGCAAAATGGGTCCTAGTGGGTTCGGTCATGATAAATCTTTACAACATTAGTAATTTTTAAATTGAAAGTCATAAGAATATTGAAATTAAAATGGTTCTATAAATCCATTAAATAATGTCATAGAGTATTCCATAATATAATCTAGGGTATTAAATACAAATATAATAAGAAATTCATGTATAACATTAAAAAATGTCTCGGTGAAGGAAAATTGAGACGAAACCCTAACCTCTAGTATTTATTGCTTCATAAGTTATCTAAAATACTATATAATATATTTAAATTAATTTTAATTCTAACATAGATCAATATTAATTCATATAATTTCATATATGATCCACTTGTATCATTTTAACACCCATTTATCAACCATTCTCTATTAAATCAGATATTTCTGGTGTTAAGTGCTTCGTTTTACCTGTATGTTTTAGTTTGGTGGTTATAGTACTTGCACTTTGATCATGGATCATTAATCTAATAGAATTCAATCATGATATAAATAACATATATATTCATTATATATGTATTTATAACCATTTTTATTAATTGGGGATGAAAAATTAATTACATCGCTTCATGGAGATGGTAATCCATACGTACGCACGAGTGATATTTTCACTTCTCAATGGATGAAATTAAAGAAATGTAAATATTTAATTAACCTTTCAAGAATAATTGTTATATCATATTCTCATTTAATCCATAATTTCTATTATCTAGGTAAATTTGAAATGATAAAAAAATCACATCACATTGTGGATGTGTGCAATGACTATGATTTCTATAGTTCGATCTATTGAGTTTTATATATATATTTGGATTTTTTTCTTAGAGTTTGTGATGTTTTTTGGGTATATTACGACCCCAGAATTAATATATTAAAAAATATTAATATATATCGAAGCACATTCATGACTATTTTTATAATATATGGTTTTCCCTTGATTGTGATCTTAAATGGAAAATCCAAGATCGTAGTTATTTACAGAAAATGGGGTTTACCCTAGGCATGACATAAGGTTAGTCGGCATTGGATGTTCCATGAAATATGATCATTGGAAGGTGTCTAAATAAATAAATAAAATTTAATTTAATTTTTCAAATGTTTAAGTTAACCCCCTCCCCGATTTAAACTCCATTATAGAAAATATCTAGGGTTAGCCATATAACCCTGGGTGATTAGATGTATGAAGGAGATCCTCATTGGGCTTAACAAACATGGAACATGGATCGATGACAACGATATAGTATAATTGTGGAAGGATTGATGAGCGCAATAGATCTGTACCTACTTAAACATCCCACACAATCTTCACCAATTATCGATCCTTTCTTGAGATAGGGCTCGTTATTTTGTGCAATTATTCTGTTTTAATTAATTATGAAGTATTGATTTCATATCTTCTTATTATTTTATTCAATTCCCATCCTTCAAATAAGTCCAAATTTAATTAGTGTTCCTGAACCTAATTATTAATTTTCTTTCACTTGATTTCCACCCCCTTTATTTCTTCAATATGTAATCATTGGCTAGGATCATAGTGGTTAATGATGTTCCCACTTAGTTCTTGTGCTTATCCCACCATTTTTCTTCGTGTACATTGATGTTGGACCATGGGGTTACAATTAGACATATTTTTGCTAGATTTAAGTGCAATTTGACCCCCATATCCATGGATTATGAAAGAAAAATGTTGGGACGAGGGTTTTATAGATGGATCAAGATGGTTTACAGATTTTGGGTGATGTATTCTTGGATTAAAATCCCAAACAGCTTCTTGGAGGCTCATAATCTATACCATTAGAGATCGAAGTTATGATATCTATCCCCTAGAGGACAAACCTTGATGTTCTATGGTTTACCTCTATGATTTAAAAGTATTTAGGTTGGTTATATTGGGAAGAGGGTAGTAGAAATCATGGATCTGACATCCACGTGAAGGCCATTCTCATATCTATAAAAAACATGACTACACAATGTTTATCCTAGAGGAACACTTATCATGTATCAAAGGTTCTCATTACTGATAGGGTTACATCCAAAGTTATGCATTACACACTATGGGGCCCAACCCACACACAGTGTGACCCTACATGGGTATTCGAGCTATGTATTGTGAGTACACACCCAAGACCCTGAGCAAGCATAAATTTCAGGTCCTCTGAGAGAAATGTCATCTGCATACACATGGATACCCAATATTTCTGCCATGGGAAAACACCCCGAACCCTGAGTGTACATACATGTTTTCCCCCAAAGGGACATGCCATGTAGATCTACAAGGATGGACAAGGTGTGTCTAGGGGAGGACTTGCCCAAGAATTCAGGTGAGGCTACACACTATGAGGTACTATGTACACACCATATAGTTTTCCCATGAAATTATACCCTGCATATCATCATCTTTGAGACTCAAAATTTGGACCATGAGTAGCCTATCCTGAGTATTTTTTTACATAGGACATGATAAGAACTATCATATTGGAATACGAGATATAACATGAGGTGTTGAGAGTGGGATTATTATTCCAATTATGATTGGTAGATAAAAGTGATTGGGTTATTCATCAAATAGACATAGGGGTTGGTAATTACCTATCGCACTAAGGTGTGAGTCCCCCATAATCTTCATATTGGTAATGATGGTAATCCCCTAAACTATAGAGGGTGAGAGTTCTTTATTTACATAGTGCTTCTCTCTCATATTCAAGCTCCATTGGAGAGAGGATCCTTCACATTAGTTAGTGATCCCTCAACTATAAAGAACTGCGGAAAGGTGAGAACCCTCTACATTGATTTTTAGGATGTTTCGTGTGGTGAAGGGTATATAAGATGGGACCTTTTGGGATATAGTAAGACTCATCACCATTCTTAGATATTTTTAAAGATGGAGATCCCCTTTCTTTCTTATCTTGGGTGTCTTGTGAGAATATTTAATATTGTGTTCCTTCACTCTCTTACCTTATGGGTTGAGTTTAATATATTATAATATGTATTTCATATTTGTTTATAGGTAGTCCTACTAGGTATGTATATACTCACACCTACGTGGTCTATTCTCTCACATGTTGTATCTTATGCTGATGATAGGAAGATTGGCAGTGACTTTGGTAGTTTCAGAGGAACATAGAGGTACTTAGAGGTGTTTACCATGTTTGGTGGCCATCCTTAGAGATTGTGATCCAATATCTCTTTAGTTTCCCCCTTTCCCAATATTCATCATGTTGAGAATTCATACATGGTCTATTGGAGGCGGGCTTGGGGTGTCACAATCATTTTAATACTAGCCCAGGTAGGGTGTTGGTGTGTTGGGTCATGAAATAGTGGTATAAAACGATTTTAGAATTATAATTAGTGTCTATATTTGGACATTTCATTAGTTTTGGTTTGGGAATATAAAGAAATGATACCAGAATTTCTTGAGTTCATCTCTCAAGCAAGGGAACCTGGTGATAGTGGAATAGTTGACGTATCTATACAATAGGACTGTGGCTACCTTTTTTTACTCAACATGCTAGGGAACCATTTTAAGGGGAACCAATGGTGCATGAATCATATAATATTGGGTTTTTTAATCTTTCATGTCCTACTTGAGTTAGATCCCCATATATGCTCATCTAACCATGATATGTCTTATTAACTTTCATAATATCTTCATGATGAAAGGAAACTAAGATGTTGATATGAGGCCATGATGAAGATCTATTGAGTGATAAGGCGTCAGTTTAGGGACCTATTCATGAGGTTTTTCCCAGAGAGAAAAGAGAACAGTGCCTCCACCTGATGAGGAGTATATGGATCAACCTCTAGTGGTCCAAGAGGATGAACAACTTTATGTTGGAAAGTTGATATTTCCATAAATTTAGGATGATGATTCATGTAGGATTAATGTGTGACACGATTTCTATATATGGATAATTATTAGGTTCTATAGTGAGATAGACTCTCATGTAGTATAGGATTGGATCAAGGAAGTGGTTTGAATCTTTTAACTTGTATGGACCCTAACTGATCAGATGGTTTCAATTTCATCCATTCTTATTCTTGGAGCAGTATGGAACTGGTGGTGTCTGGTCAATCAAATCCATGAATAGGTAACACTATATTGGATATAATTTCATATGTTTCAACAAAATTAGTATTACTCTTAGATTATGAAATCTATGTAGATCTTGGATCTCCCTAAGCTGCAGTAGGGTGATTTGTTTGTTACTCACTTCACATGATATTCTATCAATATGATGTGAGGTTGATACTTAAGAGCATGAAATTTTGATCAGGGGATTTATAATGACATCTAATCTATGATGGTAACCTTATTCATTTCTACTAATGCAAGAGTTCCAAATTGGGCTATAGTTATTTAAACCTTTTAGAAGAGGGATGCTTGTAAGATATAGATGAAATTGGTCATCATGGGGATGAGTGGAATAAATATATAGAAAGAAAAAATCATCAGGGTCTCAACACAAGAGGCATAATCATGCCTAGACTTATACATGTGGATTTATAGCACGTGGATCCCACGGAGGGTCTAGTGAGTCCAAAGAGAGATGATGTTATGCTTATGATAGGAGAGATCACATGGTTGGTAATTTCCAATATTTTTTTCTATATACGGTGTACAGATAATTTATGGAACTCAATGGAAGAAGAATCATCAGGATCAAGGATCTCCCAAGCATGGTCAAGGTGGTCCCCAGAGAGGAAGAGATAACAGAGAGGTAGGTGGATCCTTGATGGAGGAGCTACAGGAGGAAGAGGATGTTATGAACTACTCCCACCACCCCCACCAGGTTTCCCACTCCATCATCATAGGGATTATAGTCAATGGGATAGTCAATTATAAGATATGGAGGGATATGATCAGGCTTCTCAAGATATGAATCGAGACATGATCTGTGTGTTCTATAATTTATCTCCAATACTTGTAGACTTATTCATGATTTATTCCTTCATCTACATATCCCTTGTGTGAATGATAAAGCTTCTTGTGGAGTCTTTTTCCCATATTCTATGTCTATAACTTTCTGTAGTGTTTTTTAATTTTATATCATACATATGATAATAGTGAGAGTTGGCGCTCAGTGGAGAGAGTTTCTCATGGGACATTTTGGTTGCCATGATGAAAAATTATGTTGTCATCCTGGGTATGGAATGGTCTTATGTGGTTCATTCCCAGATTTAATTTAATTGTAAGAGGTTCTTATGCCTTTACATAGATGGGATGAGATTCTCCTTCATGGGTGAGAAGGATCTTATAGAAGAGTGAGTGGGTCTTTTGAGAAGGAACCTGCAACCTATAACCCATCAGATAGAGAGTTTGTCCATTTTTGTTATGGGATACGTAGGCATATATATTCCAATAATAGTGGAGGATTATATGGATCCTTTCCTAAAGATTTACTAGGACTAAATTTGAGGTTTAAGTGGACTTCTTCATTATATTTTACCTTGGGGCCACATCGATATACTCTCCATCTTATCAGATGTCCCCCACTGAGATTTGGGATATGAGGGTGTAGATGGAAGACCTTAGAGGGAAATATTTTTTCAAACCTAGTGTGTCCCACTAGGTAGCTATGGTGTTGTTCATGAAAAATAAATATTGATGATTAAGGCTTTTCAATGGTTGCTATTGTATGAACCATGTGACGATCAATAAAATGTACCCATTTTCAAGGATTTAAGACATTTTTTTAAAATTTAAAAGGCTTGGGTTGGTTTTCAAAGATAAATATCATGTAAAACTACCATTATTTGAGGTTTAACGTTGATGATATTCCAAATATGGAATTACATTATTGTTCTAGGAATTATGATTAACTTAAATTGGTTTTTGGTGCAGCTAATTCACCCACTTTGTTCATGTAACTTATGAGTTGGATATTACATCCAAATATGGATTGATTCAAAATTTTATTTATTGATGAAATTATCATATATTCGTTTTCTAATGAGGATCATAAAGAGAATTTACTGATGGTCCTAGACTTACTCTAAGAGTACCAGCTTTATAGTAAGCTCTCAGTGTGTTAATTTTTTATTTGAGAGTTTTAATTTCATGGTAATGTAACCTATAATCGTATAATAGTTCTATATCTTGTGAATAATGATATAGGGATTTATTGAGAACCACTCAATATTGTGTCGGAGGTGTGAATTTTCGTTGGATTATAAGGGTACTATCAGTGGTTCATGGAATAATTTTATAGTATTAGATACCATTTTACTACCATGAAATAGAAAGGGAAAAAAATTATTGGATTGATCAGTGTCATATATCATTTAAGGAGATGAGGAAGAGGTTGACCAATGCCCTTATTTCAAGACTACAAGAGGAGGGTGTTCAGTATGTTGTGTTTTTTGATGGCTCTAAATCTGGTGTTGGATGAATGTTTATGTAGAGGAATATAATGATCACATATGTGTCAATGTAGTTGAAAACCAATGAGAAGAATTACATTACCCACAACTTATAGTTAATAGTCTTAGTGTTTTTCTTGAATATGTGGAACAACTATATTCAAGGTGAGTGTTTCATTTTTTACATAGACCACCAAAGTATCAGGTACATATTCACCAAGAGAGATATTAACCTATGATAGAGGTGATGGTTGGAGATCCTACAGGGCTGATAATGTTTTATATTATTCCATAATTGGAAGGGAAATGTGGTGGAAAATTACCTTAGTAAGAAATTACATAATTTTTTGGTGAAATAAGAATCAGATAACTTGGCCCCATTAAAGATAACCTAGGTGGAGGATAGGGGTAAAACTTACCTTCAGTCAATGGTGGTGATACCACCCCTTATTCAATAATTAAGAGAAACCTAGTTGGTAAATGTTTTTTTTTTGGGTTTTTCATGACCAGATATCCTTCAAAGACCTTCCATATAGATTTTACAAAGTATGGGAGTGCATCATCCTTTTTCAAGGAAGGACTGTAGTTCCAGTCATGTTGTAAGAGGGGGTTTTGTGTGAATTTCACAACTCCCCCTTGGTTATGCACCCGGGTATGGGAAATATATATAGGGACATTTAATGATAGTTTTGATGGGATTACATGATGAAGGAATAATTTCGTAGTATTTTTCTTGATGTTTCACATTTCAGCAAGTAAATGATAAAAATTAGGTTCTAGTAGGTTTAAATCAAACTATTGAAATCCTATAATGAACGTGGGATGTCACATCAATGGATTTTGTGATAGGAATTCCACGGTTTATGAAGAGATACAACATAATCTAGGTTATTTTTGACTAACATACCAAGTCAACACACTTTCTTTCCATTATAGAGTAGAGTTTGGTTGAGAGTTTGGGGTGGTTTTATACTCATGATATCACTCAGATTTATGGGGTACCCACAAAGATCATCTCTAACTGTAATTCTCAATTTACATTACTATTGTTGAGGGGTTTTTTGGAGGCTTTTAGGGCCCAGTTATGAATGAGCATGAGATTTTTCCCCTATAAAGATGGTCATACTTAGTGGACCATCCTTGTTTTGGAGAATATGATAATATCTTGTGTGTTGGAATTTAGTTGGAGTTGGGAGGATCACTTTCCATTAGTGTGTTTTTATTATAATAATATCTTTCACTCCACTATTAATATGTAACCTTTAGAGGCTCTGTACGTGAGACCATGCATGTCACCCTTGTTTTGGAATGATATTGGTGAGACATATTTTATTAGTCCATAATTGTTGTAGGTAATGATAAAGAAGGTTCAAGTATTCTACAAGTATATGAGGATGGATCAAAGTTGGTAGAAATTTGACAAATATAGACATCATAATCCTTTTGATTACAAGAAAAGTGATAATTTTTTTCAAATATTTTTCCCATGATGAGGACTGTAGATATTTGGATATAGAAGCAAGTTATCCCCAATGTTCATTAATCCATTATATATCTTATGGAGTGTTGGAAAGTTTTCTTAACACTTGGTCATGCCCCTATAGATGGACCATGTTTATGAAGTCTTCTATGTTCTACAACTGAGGAGATATGAGCATGAGCTATCACATGTCATTGAATAATGAAACCATAACATAGATGAAAGATTCACCATATTAGAGTCACTGGTGGTTATCAAGGATCGATAGGATAGTATATTTCATAAATATACCACTCCTCTAGTTTGAGTTATTTAGCATTAGAAAGTGTGT
This sequence comes from Viscum album, assembly GCA_963277665.1. Classification (NCBI taxonomy): domain Eukaryota; kingdom Viridiplantae; phylum Streptophyta; class Magnoliopsida; order Santalales; family Viscaceae; genus Viscum; species Viscum album. The sequence continues at coordinate 905,652,891 of OY728151.1, forward strand.
AGGAGAGCTTGTGGAATCATGAGAGACATATGTAGGCTCAATACCCCCACATTTTTATGTAGATTATTCTTTTTGAGGTGAAAATATTTGAATGAGTGGAGAATAATGAATTTTATTTCAATAGTTATACCCTTTGAATAATTATATATTTACATCTCTATATTTTTCCTTAGATTTGGCGTTGTGTTTTGGGTGTCGCAGGTCCTTGTAATTAATATGTTATAAATATTAATATAAATTAATGGTTTTGCATGAATATTTTTAGAATAGAAGGTTTTAAATTGATCAATACGTTTAATGGGGAATCTAGGACTATGGATATTTAAAAAACATGGGGTTTACTATAGTCATGACAAAAGGTTGGTCAACATCATATGTTTCATGAAAGACAATCATTGGTAGGTCTGTTAAATAAACTAAATTTTAATTTAATTTAATTTATTAAAATTTTAACCTATCACATCCCCTATTTAAAAAATATTATTGAAAATATATAGGGTTATAAACATAACCCTAGGAGATTATATAGTAATAGGAAGAGTGCCTCATTGGTTTTGACAACCCAGGAACGTCGATCAAGAACAACGATCGAGGAGAATCATGGGATGAATGATAAATGTAGTATTTCATCACCTTATTCACTAGAAGATGAATTCTTCACCAATGATTTATTTTTTAGTGAGATAGGGCTCATTATTTTTTTTATTTAATCTATTTTAATAAATTTACAATAGTGGATTTCATATATAATTATTGTTTTTCTCTGATTCCCATTCTTTTCATGATCAAAAATTTAAATATTTTTCGTGAACCTAATTAATTATATTAGTTTTACCTAATTTATACCCTATTTATTTTAAATTTTTTTAATTTTTCAAAAACAATAATTTCTCAATGATGATCTCACTTCATTCTAATTATTTTCAAACTATTCTTCTTCATTTCATTCATAGTTGACTCATGGGATCATGATTCAACATTATCGGGCTAGATTTGAGTGTGATCAACCCCCCAGATTCATTTAGGATTCATGAAAGACATAAGGATAGATGTTTTGTTGAAGCAGCAAGACATTTTATGGTATGTGAGTGATGGATTCATGGATTGGAACCCCAAATGTCATTGAGAGATGCATAAAGTACCCCATGGGATATCAAAGTTCCAATTTTTTAACATCGGGGGCTGAAAATTATCGATCAATAGTTTCACCCTATTTTTTCAGTGAATTAGGGTTGGTAAAATGGTGAGGGGTGGAAATAACTGTGGATCTAGAATATATGTGAAAACAAGATTCACTATCTATGAAAGATACAACAACACACCATGTATCCTATAGGAAAACATGTTGTGTATTGTGGGTTATGGTGGTGGCTAGGGGTTTGGATCGAGTAAATTATCACATGACATGTTTCCGGGTCCAAATTCCATGTGACCTTAACTATGAAATCAATCCATGTACTTCAATCACATTCCCAATACCCCAGGTTATCATAAATGTTGTTTCCCTAAAGGGAGACAACTTTTGGATGTACATAGATACTAATCCAAATGGATAGGGCACATGACTGGGACCTCATGTAGATATACACACTGTGTCCCCATAGGTACATGATATATAGAGCTACATTGATGGACAAACCATGTACATGGTAGGAAAAACCCAAGAATTTGTGTGATGTCACATGACATGTGACCCTATGTACCTTCCATGTACCTTACATGTACTTTCCCCTGGAACTTTTATCTTGTGTACCACCTTCTGCACTCAAATTTGGGCCCATGAGTAGCCTATATTGAGTAATAGTCCACGTAGGATGTGATAAGATTATTTTTTTAGAATTAGAGATGTGAGAATATATATTATGAGTATTATTATTCTTTCAATGATACTTGGATGATGGTAGAGATGTGGTTATTCATCAGAGAGACATCAGGGTTGGTACTCCCCTGTCGCACGCAGGCATAGGTCGCCCATACTCTTCATATTGGTAGAGGTGGTACTCCACTATGTTGTATATGGGAAAATTCCTCTATCTACATAGTGGTACTCCCCCATATTCTAGCTCTATTTGGGATTTATTCCTCCATTAGATTTAGTTCTCCCTCGACTGTGGAGTGTAGTGGCGAGGTGTTGTCTTTCCACTCTAATTCATGTAAGGTTGAACATAGTGCTGGGAATTAGATATGAGAAATTTTGAGCTATAGGTAGACTCATAATTCTTCATAGAAGTCTATGAATAAGGACACCAACTTTCACTCTTCTCTTCGGTTTATTTTGAACATATTTGATTACATATTATTTTACCCTCTTGGCTTATGGGTTGACCTCACTATCTTATTCGATTTCTTCCCTTTGGTTTTTGGGGATTCCAACTAGGTATGTATATTTTTACTCCATCATGAGATATTCCAACACATGTTGTGTTTTATGTGAATAATTGGTAAATCATGGGTGACTTTGGTGAACCTAGTATTGGTGGATCATAGTGGTACTTGGAGGTGATGATTGTGTTCAATGGTCAACGTTAGGGATTGTGAGATATGATCTCTTCAGTTTCCCCCATTCCCAATAGTCATTAGGTTGGGACTTGATTTATAGTTGACAATTTATTTTATATATTATATATTTGGAAATAACTTGTTTCACTAGATTTGTTTTCTATGGGTTTTTACATGAATTGATTGCACTCCATATGTTTAGGTCTTATATTATATCTCTACATTATTTCATTTACTTGGTTGTGTAAATGCATATAGGTACATTAGGATATAGACTTACTTTTTAGTTTTTTTATTACTCAAACTTGTCGCTATCTCTTATCATATTGTAATAGATATTAGGGTGTCACTGGCATCATACATCTTTCCTGGGTGGTGCCTCGGTGGGTCGAGTCATGGTAACGTGGTAGTCCACATGTGTGCATGAGAAATGTTATCTTTTACCAATGGATTAGAAGGTAAGAAGGTAGATAAGATATTATAATTATAGAAGAATAATTATTTTTATCATATTATATATAAATATATAATACTTCATTATAACCACCCCTGAAATATGGTGATGGAAAATGAACTTTATCACTATGTGGAGGCGATAGTCTAGACGTATGAATGAGTGATACTTTTATTTCCCATTTGATGGGTATGATATGTAAAATGGTTATGATATCATTTTAATAAAATATATGTATATTTATGGTAATAAATTAATAATTTTTTATAGATATTAAATGTTTAGTGAAGTTACAATAATAAATAAAATTTGAAGATCTTGTTTATGAATTATACCTCTTCTTTGACAGACCTCATTAGGTTTACAACATAAGCCTTTAAGGATTGGTCTTTATAGAACAGCATAAGCTCTAGGATGAAGATAATGATTCTATGAAGTATTTTTAGTAGGTATAAGATGATATATAAGGCTCAAATGGTGTGAATAATGGAGTATTATAGGTTTTCTTTTATAAGTGAGAGGAGGGAAACAAATGGAATTTTATAAAAGATTTCAATGATTTAAGGTCACTTTCAGGGGAGAGTGTCTCAAAATTGTTAGGTATTTGAAGTTAAAATAAGATAATGTTCAAATATATTAATAAAATATTAATTCTATAGGTTTTTGTGGCAATAATACCTCTATCTCGTGGTTTAACCCACAATAAACCCATTTTCAAAATATGAATTTTTAAGCATAAAACATAATTTAATTCCATTACATCCATAGTAAAAACTATAAAATATAGGTTAAAATATTTTAATAAATATATAATAAATCAATTAATTTAACACCAATAATAAATAGTTGTTAAATTAATTTAATATTATAAAAAAACATTGCGCATATAAACACAAGTTTTTAGTAAAATGTATTTTTAAGCCAAAACATTAACTTATACCAAAAGAAAGTATAATGATGATTCCTATGTAATTAGTTATATTATTTATAATTAAAGGATAATTAGGTTAATTTAAGTTAAAATTCGAAACATAATGAAATATTTACCTAAAAATAAAATATAATTTTTATAAAAATCGGTATTTTTCATTATTCATTGAAAAATAAATATTTCTAGAAATAGACTAAAAATTCACCCTATTTTAATATTTACATGACTATTTTAAAAAATAATACTCATTTCATCAATTTTATTTAAATTTTAAAAATTAATTATAAATTTTATGTGTAAAAATGTGATAAAAATCTTTTTTGAAGAAGACGTATTTTTTAAGAACAAAATAACTTTACTAAAAAATTTGTAATTATTTATTATATTTTAATTAATATATTTTTATTAATAAAAACCTTTATACATGTTTTTAATTAAGTGGTTATTACTATTCACAACTACTAAATTAACTATAATGTTATTATAGTGTATTATATCGTGATTCATATAGACTCGAGGTTTCGTATGAGGAAAGAAATTGATTACATAAAATTTTGTTTTCAATGGATATACATATAAAATATTGTTGTGTTGTTAGGTATTCATGAAAAACTAATTACATCGTTTCATGGAGGTGGTGGTCTACACATACACAAGATCGATTTCTTCATTTCCCAAAGGATGGAAAATGAAATTAAAATGGGTTCATACATGAATATATTAACATTTAAATATACATTAGATATTGATATTATCATATAATCATAGATATATAATATTCTATGGAGGTGGAATAAGAAATAAAATTTAAAACACTCTGTTAAGAGTTATACCTATTCTTTAGAAAACCACATTTGGTTTACACCTGGAGCCTCTTACGATGGTATTTTGGTGAAACAAGGACCTATGGGATGTGTTTGGAATGTTTTAAAAGTATTTTGTTAGGTATTGGTCAAGATAAATGGATCAATGTATGTGAACAATAGAGGATAGGTGATGTTAATTTATATGTGTGAGAAGTGGTACTCTTGAAATTATTCAAAATTTTAAAATAATATTAATTCACTATCACGGTAAAGTGGCCCTAAAAAGGCCAATATAAAAGATAAGGTGATAAATTTCAGAATAATCTTACATAAAAATAATTAATATAATATTTTGTGACCTTATCACTTAGTCTTTTCCAAAATTATCTCATTTTACCCTTTACTATGGTAACTAATTTTTACCATGATAATTATTCATTATGACCAAAAATGAAATTTAAATCATTAATAAATTTAAACCTATTGATTATAAATATTAAATCCATTATTAAATAATAATTTTTTTTTTAAATTTTGATTAATTAATTTTAATATAAGCATACAAAACACAATAGATAATAGTTTTTTAAAAAATACATTTAATTTTTTAAAATGAATCTATACTGAAATCATGCTTTATGTTGATTAATATGGAATTCATTGGATTATTTTTTTATCAAATAGGAATATTGTTACTTTAACACAAATCCAAATCATAATGATAATTTTTCAATACTTTAAAATAAATGATAGTTTTTATAAAAAGCTATATTTTTAACTATTCACCCAAAAGTCATCCATTTTAGAAAAATACCGAAAATACAACGTAATATATATTTTATATTTTGATATAAAAAATTAATTATATTTTATAAAATTTAATTTATTATCTTTATAAATTTAACTTTTAAATAAACTTATATTGTACACGAAAAACACTTTATTAATAATAAAATAATTTTTTCTCTGATTTGAAAAATCATATATTATTATATTAATGAATTTTAATCTATAATATTTAACCATTGATATTAATAATACATTAAATTAATTTATTATTTACATTAACTAGGTTTTCATAATCTTCTCTCATTAATTAAATTGTGTCCTCACAATTTTATTCATAACTTAAAGAAGTAGGGATATTTTTTCATCATAGCCTTTTCATATTCCCATGTTACTTCATCAATCATGTGGTTCTTCCAAAAAAATTTATCTATGTGATTTACCTTGTTCTATAAAACCTTATATCTAAGATCTAGAATCTAAAAAGGACTTTTCTCATCATAAATATTTTCTCTAAACTATAATACCTCAACGCTCAAAATATGAGATGCATGACATATATATTTTATTAACAAAGAAACATAAAACAAATCATGTAACTAAGATAAACTTCATTGAAAATATGCATGGTAAGTAACCCATCCCACTTTTTATATAATTTAAGTGGTTACAATAAACCATGGATATAACATTCAATTTTTACTGAATTATATATAACATTTCCGTAGATTTATTTAAAGAAAGACATGATTGCTTACCTTAATTGAAATTTCTTTCGTCCTATTATCTACATAGCTCTTCTACCCGATCTGAGATACCCTCATGTTCTATTGAATCGTATTTACCATATAAATCATACCTTCTACTAGATCAAGTCCCAAAAACATCCTCTCAGTGATTTAATCTCAACATTTTAGAGTTTTACACCAATTTCAATATAATTCATCCAAAGGTTCCATTTATATACTGGAATTTAAACTATTATTATAAGATAATTAATCTGATGATACTTTATGATCAAAACTTCCCTATTAATTTAATCAGTAAGATCAAAGTATAATTTCAAAATTTTGTATTCTATACTCTAGTTGTAAATACAATTATTGAATAAAATATATACTAAAATGTCATTCGGTACCAAAATTTTGAATTCATTTCAATAAATTAGAGGTAAATATAAGATCATGATAAGATAAAACAGAGAGTGGAACTCTATGTACCATGAATATATCCCAAGATAATGTCACAAAAATTGATCTAGAGACATGGTATCTCTAATTGGATTGAAATTAATAGATTTAGTCAAATGATAAATAATGAACCAATTATCACTATTACCTCAAAATGTCTTTATTAATCCAACCACGAAATCCATGGATATATTCACCCATTTCCATCCAAGAACTGGAAATGGAAGAAGAATCCCCTTCAGTAGTTTTCTCTCAGATTTAACCCTTTTAAAATTCATATATATCATGGTAAAATCAACAATATCCTTTTTCATTCCTTCCCACCAGTGATATTCTTGAATATTTATATACAACATAGTGCTACAAGGATGAAAAAAATAAAGAACTATGATATACAGTCAATAATTCCTTCTTAAAACGGGGGTCACTAGGCACAAAAAACCTCTATTTAAATCTTATAACACCTTATTTTTCAATGTAAAATTTATTAATCTTTCCTTTCATAAACAAATCTACTCTTTCTTTCAAACCATGATCTTTCTTTTGAGTGTTATTAGTTATATCATATAAATATACCTTTATTGAAACTTAATCTAAAAGAGAGGGAGTTACTGCATATAATCTTTTAGGTTAGAATTCATTAAATAATTAACCATAAGATCTTATTCAAAACATGGGATAACTAATGATAAATTTATCCTTTTATCTCAAGGCATTATCCAACTTGTTTTCTTTAATTGGATGATTATGAATTGTGAAATCATAATTATTTATCAATTTCCATCAGGTTATTTTCCTGACTCTTAGATTATTTTGTGTAAATATATACTTTAAAATTTTATGTTCAGTATATATTTAATATTTTACACTATATAAAAGATGCCTCTAAATTTTTAAATCCAAAAACAATATTACAAGATCAAGATCATGCATAGGGTAATTATACTCATAGAGTTTCAATTGACGTAAAGCATATGAAATTACATGATCATGTTGCATGAACACATGATCAAGGACCTTAAATAATCATCACTATAAATGATAAATTCTCTATTTCTTATTTTAAAGGATAACATTGTAGAATTAACCAATCTTATTTTTTATTTCTAGAAACATTAATCACACTCCACTATCCATATGAATTTATATTCTTTTTGATTTAACTTAGTTGGTGGGCTAGATTACAAAGAAAAGTTTTTAAAATAATCATTGTTAGTAACCTAATAATATAAGAAAAATTTGAATATTAGTGACATTTTAAGATCTTTTCCACTATTCCACCAGATTAGTTTTATTAATTCAATAGTTATTCCATATTTAAAAATTATATGACTACATAAATAAATATATTGTAACCAAAAGTCAAATTTAATAAATATTTCTTATAACTTGTTTTATTTTTAAGTTAATAGAACAATACTAAGTTGTTAATCATGTTCCTCATAAAATTTAGAATAAGCTAGAATTTAATCAATAAAAATAACCAAACATTTATCAAATAAATAATCCAGAACTCTATTCGTAAGTACTTTAAATACATAATGTTAATTATTCAACCTGAAATTCATAAAAAGAAACTTTTAATGGCCACACCTATTATGAAATATTTTCTTTATAATTATTACTCCTTCACTTTGAGCTAATGAAATCTGAACTAGAGATCAACCTTCAAAAAATATAGTGATTTGAGAAGCTAATAAAATAATTAATATGTATAATGAAGAATATACATTTTATTAATGTTTATTTTATTATGTACTCTATAATCATTACAAATCCTAATTGAACCATCTTTATTTCTAATAAAGAAAATAGGATCATCCCAAAGTGAATTGGTATGGAGAATGAGAGTGTCATAAAAAAACTCTTGTAACTATTTTTTCAACCCCAATAACTCTAAGAAATCCATTCAATAAGAAGATTTTGAAATTTTGTTAGATTTTGAAACTAAGTAAATGGTGAATTTATCCACCTGATCATAAATAATAATAGAAAAATCATTAATAAATACATCCCTATATTCGATTACAACTAGAACATCACTAATATTTACAATTTATTTTCCTTCAATAATATTAGAAAGATAACTCTCATTTACATATTTAATAAATTTATTATATTATTGGTATTTTATAATTGCTATGGGTTCATTCTTATATACAAATTCAAACTCACTCTAAAATTTGAATATAAATTCCTTAGCTCTGCATTCTATCTAAACATAGTAAATTTAAATCTAATTAATACCAAGGATATCATAAAACTAAAATATAGACAAAATAATAATATTTTTAGGAAAACCCATTCCATTTATATTCATTAGAATATTACTATAAATCTATATAGTTTTAATAATTCTATTATTAGTTTTTACCAAATGTTTTATCTTAATTTCTTTAGGTGATACTTCTATTTTACAAGAAAATTTCCTAGAAATAAATAAATATATAATCACTGAGAAAAAAAATATATTTTCATAATATGATTAAAAAATTAGTGATCCTTTCACCACATTATTTTATGGTCATTTATTTCTAAAAGAATTCACAAATTAATTTTGTGTACACATTCTTATAGACTTTTTGATTTCTATCCTACATGTTTATATTCAGACAGACATTCTCTATTTGGACCTTATCATTAAACTTAAAACACCTTACAGACTGATCACCATTATTTTTATAACCATTACCATTAATTTTTTATTTTATAGTCATGTGAAATATTTCCCAACTTACCACACTAGAAATCGTTCCCATATTTCATGATACCCTAACTGGGATTCTTCTTACCCCACTTATCACATGATTGTAATTTATTCCTATTAAAATCATATTTATTGAATGGGTTCTTCCCTATAACATTACATCTAGACCTATTCTTATCCTAATTATTGTAAAATTTAAAAAACATTATCTTGACCTTCACTTCAAACATCAAAACTTTCTCATATATTTTAAATTCATGAGAGGAAATAACTCTTCATAAAGTTGTTTTTAATCCTAAGTAAAAACTATCAATTTTACTATCATGGTATAAAATGAAATTTAATATAAACCTAGAAAATATTGTAAAATGGGATTCCTAAGAAAAAATGGATTCCTTCTCCATTTTCTTCAGTTCAAAATTTTTTATCTCCACCCTAAATTTATTAACCTTAAAAAAAAAATTCTCTAGGAAAAAATGATTAAATAATGACCACTCTATGACATCAATCATATATTTCTCATTGGAAAATTTATACAATAACCACAATTCATTTGATCCATATTAAAAATGATAAAAATAAATTATTACCTTTTGATGTAAAAAATAACCCAAAACTTCAAATATCTTTTCCCGGCCACTGATCCATATTTTAGTTACCACTGAGTATGAGCTTCCATAAAATGACTAAGGATATTATTTAATGAAATTATCTACTATATACATGTTTCTATATAGATAATTAGATCATTATCTAGCAGGGTTACCCACATTAATAGCCTATTTCAATGGAGTTAACATATTTAAAAACTGATATATTCTTATTACAACCATTCCATATTGCTGGTTCGAAAGGATATTATCCAATTGATTACTTTACACTTCATTCATCCTATTTCTATATGTAAAATAATTTTGAAACAAAAAATATGTATTTGATGAAGCAAAATGGAAACCCTAAAAGTATTCAAATGATTATATAATCAATAGATTAATATCCATTAAATATATTTTATTAATAACATCATATCCTCTAATTTAATCTAATCTATTCTCTAATATAAACTATAATGACTCGCACCTCTAACAACCCATAATTATTAGTTTAATATAAATGATTTAACTTTTTTTAAAAACCGTGATATTTTAGGGTTAGAGTATTAGAAAATTAGGGAAAACTCATACATATTACACTCATAATTTACAAATTGTACACATTCACTCAAGGTCTATTATTTCACGAAAATAATATTCTTAAAATTAAACTTACTATTCATTCGAATGTAACTTTCCCTCTTCAGAAAAAAGCCACTAAAACTAAAATATAGAGATTAATATAGTTCTTACACATCCTTGGGCCTTATGAAAATCATTTAAAAACATGGAATGATAAAAAAAAATATCATAAAGAAATACAAAAAGTAAATTAAATCGTTATTCCATTTAAAAAAACTATTAAATTTCTAAGAAAATTATCCCTTTTACATAATTAACTTGGAGCTCAAATACTCTTTTAGTTTCGTATGAAATAAATTTTATTCCCCAATTTTTATCATGAATAATTTTTTAATCAAGAGTGAAAAAATATCAAAATTATAATGGTTTCTTATAAAAAATGATCACACATTAAAATCCTTTCTTTAAAAATATATCATTCACTATTAAAATGGCCATGAACTTTTTTAAAACAAATGCTTGTTTGCATTCCTTTTAAAATTAAAATATTTCCATAAAAACTCTTTTTCAATCATTGAAAATTCACATATTTGTTTTGATAAATCATCTTCATTGAACCGTTTCTATAACCCTTATAGGTGTAATAACATACTCATTTAATTCCAACAAAATTATCTAAAGAACAATATCATTATCCAATGCATTAGAGAGCTATATAGTGATCACTTATCATCATAAAAAATGTAAAAGTAATATATAATACATAGAAAACATATAATATTTCATTTATACAATAAAATATCATAAAATATTCTTTTCAACAGATATATAAAATCACTTTCGAGCTTCATGTAAAAATAAAGATAAAAATAATTTGTTTCTTTAGAATCACTTAAAATGAAAAATTTCCAGAAGAATGGGATGTATGATGTTATTTTCAAATTTCATTTAAAATTTTAGAGAAATTTTCTTAAAGAATATTTATCACCATTGTATACAATTTCATTCAGGCCACATATGTTAAAAAATTATTCCAGTTCGTTATTATTAAAAGCTAAAAAATAACCTTTTTCAAAAATATTAAAAATATTTCTCTTAAAACCATAATAGATAAAGTCAAACATGGTTTAAAATGAATTTTAAAATAAATTTATATATATTAATACCATTACTATAAAATTTTAAAGAATATGGTTTGGGATGAAAAAAGAAGAAAATCAAGGTAACTTTAACAAATGGCTTCAAAGAAAAATATCTTACCATGAGTTTGACTCCCCACATGCAGTCTCTAACACCTATATAATAAAATCTTATTAATTATTTACTTTATAATGAAAATTTTAAAGTTTATTTAGGTTTTATAATACCTTATATTTTATTTACTATCAATTATAATGTTGTTATTAAATTTAACAGGGTCATGTCATATATTTTGAGGAAATTCAGTTCATAATCCCAAAACTACTTTATTAGGTTAAACATGGTAAAAAGAATCATGTTTAAATCATATATATAATATTAATCATCACATAATTATATTTTTTATACAATAATTACTATTTTATAACCATCTATGAATGTAGGAAATGAAAAATGAACCACATTGCTTTGTGGAGGTGATAGTCCATATGTATGCAAGTGAGACGTTATCATTTTCAAATGGATAGAAGGGTAAGAAGGTAAGTAATATATTATTTTTTTAGAATAATAATAATGTAATAAATATTATATATATTCATTAATTACTTCATAATAACTATCCATGTGAGGACGTTATGGAAAGAAAAACATCTCGCTTCATGGAGGGGATGGTCTAAACATGCCCACCAGTGATGTTTTCATTTCCTATTAGATGGAAAATGAGATAAAAAATTGTTCTTACATAAACATAATAAAATTTAAGTATATTAAATACACTTATTCTCTCATATCATCTTGTTTATAGAATATTTGAAGTAGGTGGAAGCTAAAATAAACATAAAAAACACTTAGTTAAGAGTTATAACTCTTAATTAGAAAGTTTCATTTTCTATACACATTATGCCTTATGGGATGGTATCTCGGTGAAATTGAGACCTCTAGGAATTAGGGAGGGATGTTGGTAAAATATTTTAATAGTTATTATATGATTTAAATGTCTCAAAATATATGAATAAGAGAGTGGAGTGGGTTCCCATTTATAAGTTGGTGGAGGGGCACTTTTGTAATTATTCATTTTTTTAAAATAATATTAAATATCTATCATAATAAAGTGGAACTAAAACTAATCAATTTATAATATAATTTGATAGGTGTTTAAATCATATCATAAAATAAAAATTAATATTATATTTTTGAACGTATCACTTAGTTTTTAGCATAATTAATTTATTTTAACTTTTTCCTTGGTAAATAATTTTTAACATGGTAACTATTCATTATGAAAAAAATTAAAATCATTAATAAAGTTAAAAATACTAAATTAAAATATTAAATCGATTTTTAATGATTAAAATTTTATATGTGGAAGAAATTTATTTTAATATAAGCTTGCAAAACACAATGATAAAAATAGAAACATGTGTTTTAAGATTAAAAATGAATTTATACCAAAATCAAGAATAATGTTTATTAATATATAAATAATTTTATTATTTTTATAAAACATGACCAATTTTAATTTTAAACCAATCTAAAATAGAAGGTGACTTTGTAAATACTTAAAAAGAAATGTATGTTTTTTAAAATTGATATTTTTTATTATTCATCCAATACTCAATATTTACCAAAAAATTAAAAAAAAACCCTAATATATATTTTTTATGATGATATAAAAATTAATTAAATTTTATCAAATTATATTTATATAATTTATAAATTTAACTTTTAAATAAAACCATATAATATGTGAAAATATCTTTTGTTAGTATAAAACTACTTCTTTTTTCTATTTGAAAAAACATATAAAATTATTTTAATGAATATAAATCCAAAAAATATAACCTTGAATATCAATAACATATAAAATTGATTTATTATTAATATTACATAGTTTTTCATATAAAATTTTAAAGAAAAATTCAAAATTTGGAATATATGCTGAGATCTTTCTCGATGAATCTCAAAGTAGGTATGTATGGATATCTTCTTCTAATAATATTCCCATATAAAAAATTCCACTAAAGCATTAAAATGATACTATATGAATCCTTTTATAGGAATATATACAAAATTCTACCATTTGGGGATAATGTTTTATATAGAATGTATTTGATCCAATATATTACTAAGGAAATGTTAAAGAAGGTTTGATCCATTCAATGATATATTAAATCAGAATAAAGTTGATAAAATAGATATATTGATAATAATAAAAAATATGTGTATTTCAAGGTTATAGACAAGGTATTTATATGAATATTACCTTGTAAAAGGGTTATATATTTCAGTATGATGGGAAGGTTGAACCCTGGATACATCAGACCCTTCAAGATTCTTCATCACATAGGGACTGTAGCTTATTAATTGGTGCTTCAACCAAACCTCTAATAAGTGCATGAAGTGTTCCATGTATCAATTTAAAATAATTACATACCAAATAAAAAATATGTAATGAAATCAATGGTTTTATAATAGGATCATGAACTCTATTATGAGGAACAATCTATAGAGATCTAGGATAATAGAAACAAATAACTATGAAACAAGGACACTCACCTGGTCAAATTTCTATAGTGAAATTATATGTTTAAGGAAGTAGCACGGGAACCAGATATGTAATAATAAATAATTAACTTCATAATTTTCATCTAATTAATTATATTTTAAGAATAATATTTTTTAGGGGGGATAATGTAAAAACCCATGTTTTTATTATGGATTTTCATTAAATAAGTTCAATAAATTATTCTACACATAATACCAAACTAAAATGAATAATTCCATTTTTCATTAAGGTTTAATATTACAATATAAAATAAAATAAACATAAAAAAATTATAATGAATCTATATGAAACATAATTAATAAAATTAATAGATGAATGAAACTATAAGTAAATAAAAATGTTGTAAACTTGAAGTATTTATCGTTGTAGTCTCCCATAAAGATTATTGTTATTGAAAGATTTAAAAAACATTATAAATATTTAAGATATTTTTATAATTAAAAAGGTTTAATGATTTTAGAAATGTATGTGAGGATATATATATATATATAAGAATACAAAAGGATTGTAATGACTCTAATTTTTCCATGTATTACTTTAGAATGTTATATGGATTATTTATGGATCCAGGTTCCAAGAAAGCATGTGATTTCTAGGCCTAGTGAGACCGAAATTATTATTTGAAATATATTAAAAATATTAATATCACACACATGAATTTTTCATAAAAAATGGAATAAATTTTGAATGGAGAATTGGATTATAAATTTTTTGTCTCTATTGAGTTTATAGAATGGTATTTAACTTAGTCATGGCACAGTATTTGTAATATTTTGGGCATTTGGTTAAAATTAATAACAAACATAAATAATAAAATAAATTAATTAGTTCAATTTATTTTATTATAGGGATTAATTATAGTTCCCAACTTTTTTATACATTACTATTATATCATTAATAAAATAAACACCATAATACTATTAAAAATCTAGGAAACAAAGGTTTAGTGTCTTTGTAAAATTAATACCATGCATAAATTTTAAAAAATAGAACATGTAAATTTATTTAATTATTTATTCTATGGATTCTTATTGGCACTCGTGTTCTCCTTAGTACAACTATTCACATAAGTATAAACATCAAAAGGGGTGAGCTAAAATCCCAGTAAGAAGATATATAAGAAAATGAATAAATATAGCATGGTTGAGAATAATCATTATCATCATAACATAATCATTGTATCATCATCATAATCATGATAGGAAAAATTTGATAATGGCATGGAATGTGGAAATTCATAAAAATGACACATTATGTCTTAGTGGTCAAATACCACACATAGTTGTGAACAAATCAAGCATCATGTTCACACATATTTCACTTTTAATCATGAGATTCATCAAATTACTCAATTATTTTGAGTGCTATATAATTTTGGGCACACTCATCACATCATTACATTTACATGAACTATATATTTTCGAGTTCACCCATCACATCATAACATTTACAATATCAAGCATGCCATATAGAATGTATATCAATCTTGGAAATAAATAACCCATGAAAAGGAATGGGTTTCATTTCCTGAAGAATAAATTCATAAACATTGTATTTCCCAAGATAAAAATAGGATAATATGCTTGGTATAAAAATTGATTGAATAAGAAACAATGTTATGAGAAGTAAAAGATCTATTTTTTAAAGAATAGTTCTTTTGAAAAAATATTTGCATTTGACGTAAAACTAGATTGGAAACATGTATATCCCAAAAAATATTTAATGAAAAATAAATGATATTTATATAAAAATAAAGGAACATCCATATCTAAAATGGGTGAAAGAGGGAAAACCCAAATGAAGAGAGTTGGGTTCGGGAATTCCCCTTACCATATGTTCGAATATTTTATTCACTTTAATATCCTGGATAATCAAATTAAATTCATTAATTTAAAAATTCATAAACTTTTATACATTAATTTTATTCATTACATTTTTATTAATTTCAATTATGGTATTTTTGATGAGTTATAGATTTTAATTTCATCATTCCAGTGTGTTCATTTTCTTGGTTTTCATAATCGATTCACTTGTATATAAGTAATGAAATTCATGTACAATTGGAATAATTATTAAGAATAGAAATAATAGGTTACTAAAAATCATCCATAAGTTTAAATTGTTATATATATCATTTATTTATATGGTATTAGGATGAATAATTAGACCAGACATTTATGATAATCACTTAGATTATTATGGTGGTTTTTTCTCACAATAAACATGTTTTGATTTATCATAATATATTTTGTAAATATGTTACTTGAATGAACATAATAATGTTTATTATATAAACATTAAAATATTTTTTAACCATTTAAATTGTTTCATGATCATTATTAATCGTCATAATTGAAAATGAAAACATGTCGTCCTTAAAGGTCATAAATAAACACCTCATAGATGATGCTTTCATTTTAAGAATAAAATGGGGAGAAGAATAGTTATGATTGTGTATTATTCCATCAGAATAATAAAATTATAGTATATATAAGTCACTGGATTTTCCATTCCATTTTTATGAGAGTGGGTGAGGAGAGAATAATAAAATAAAATAAATTAATTAGAAATTAAAAGAAAAGAAAGAGGATTTTACCTCTTGAATCCTTCCCCTTGAGAACTTCCTTATGGAAATGGGTATAGTATTTTGATGAGAACAATAGCTCATGGAAGTGGGGGACAGACTTTAGAAGAGTATTGGGATGAATTTTTACAAGGATAAAAACATGTAAGGTGTCAGGAGAAGAGGTGACGAGGGGTGGTATTTATGGGGGAGGATAGGGGTGTTATAATAATATTTTATTCATTAGTTTATTATTTTGGCTCAAGACTATGAATAGTTTGAGAATTATCACTAAATATATTAAAATAATTTGTAACACCCTAGGTAAATAAAGAATATTACATTTTCATATTTATCCATACTTGTGAATAAAAAATTAATATTACTTTAAAGGGGACGCTATGCTCGATGGCGTACCCAACACGCAACAACGAGTTTCTTGGGAATCTTACGTTGCACTCTACTAATAAAGTAATATTATTTTAAATGGCAGTTAACATGTAGCCGTTGTATTGGAGATAATGGATAGAAATAACTAAAATATGATTATATATGTTTTTAAATGTTTTTACATTTATCCAATAAAAGATAAAGGCTTAAAATACGGAAAGAATTCAATTTTAGGCGTATATGCCCTAGTTTTCACTAAAAGTTCACTTCTCACCTTTTGATGGCGAACCCTCTTTAAATATAGTTTTGATCACTCTTATACATTATTTTGGACCAAATAAAATCCTTCTTTATAATTGGGACATCAAAATTTACTTTGTGTATGTTTTTGTTATTTTTCCAGTAAAGTTCATTTTTTATGAATAAGTGAAAAATGTTGTATTTTAATTCAAAACCTCTTTTAATATAATTTATTTATATGATTATATTATCTTTTGAATTCGTTTTAAATTAAAACCATAAAATATTTTTACCATTTTATTCAATGGTGGACTTTGGAATTAATTTCACTTTGAAATTCGACATAAACAAATACCAATCTTTTGATATATATTGTTTCTTAAAAACACGCTATTTGTTTTGACAGCGGGAGTTAATTATTAAATTAATTAATTCTACTTATATTCTTTGAATTAGGTAATATAAATATAATTTTTGAATTCGGAATATCGAATATATCTTAGAGTGAATTTTTGGTAATTTTCTGAAAAACTCCAATTTTTGATGAATAGTGAAACCACTAAGTGGTAATCAAGCAAACTGCTTTTTCAGTTAAATGAAATTTTACCACTAATGTGTATTGAATTTTGAAAATCAGACATACATGGTTGTCATTAGTATGTAAAATGTGGTTCAATGGGATGAAAATAATTTTTTGGTGAATAGTAACTTTTTTCATTAATCGCGATTAGAGGTAATTAGTGTAATTTAAGGTAAAAATAATATTATAAAAATATGAAAACACCATGACACTTGTCCTACCCCTATTGGATGAGTCATGGCCGACCAATACAACCCATGGGTCGATTTAGGGGACCCTATGGAGCCTCTTGGGTGAGATAATGACTTTAATGCCTTTTTTTTAAATAAAGGTGAAAATGACACTAACATAAATTGTTTTACTAAAACAATTTTTATAAGGGGTTATACTAATCATAGTTTGGTCTATAAATACTATTTGGAAAGATAAAAAGATTTCATACATCAGGATATTTTTTTTATAATTTTTAGACATTAAATAAATTAATTTAATTATGACATCATGATGATGCAACGATGACCTCATTAATGAACAGTTTAAATAAAATGAAACGATAATATAAAATCTAAGACCTACACTTGTCCAAAAACTATTGGATGGGAATATTTCGAAGCCTTATCATCTTATCTTTGAAATATATCAATGTGGGACCTTAGAAATTCGAAACACTTTTGAAAATAAAATAATAGTTTCATGATTTCCAAAAGTGCCCCTCCTCTCCTCTTATAAAAGGCCCCAACCTCTACCTCATTTCACACACTCCTCAAGCCTTTGGCTCGGCAATCCACTGACCATTTACTCTCTACAAATCCCTCTCTTCATCCTAGAGGATTTTCTTTGGGCATAATCCTTTCAAAGGAAGCCTTTAGGCTCAAATCAAAAGGAGTTACACTTTTAAAGGTAATTCATTCTCTCATGTTCATTTGTTTTATTTTGCTTCTCCAACCCCCTAAACTCTTTTTATTTACTTCTTTTGTAACAAAACCAGTATCTTCAATATAATAGGATGTTGTTATAAGATTTATTCGAGCTACACTCTCACACAACTACATAAAATGGTTAAAGAACATACGGTTTCCGTGGATGGAGAAATTCTGCCTCCCGAAACGATGATTGTTCAATACTCATTTAACACATTCAAAGGTGGCCATTATGATGTCACTATTTTTATATATGATATATAATATGTTTATTATTTCCTTAAGCTTCTGTATTTTTTCATTTATGGCATACCATTATTGTTTCCATTATGGGTATACACGATATCTTCATTTTAGGAAGTGCGGACTACCACCCCCTCAAAGTGATGTGATTCATTAATGCCATATGTGGGACGTATAAAGGATGTATTTAATGTTATTATATATGATGTTATACTGGAATTATAATATACCTATATATCATTATTATTTCTTTCCATTAAAGTATGAGATAGAAATGAATGTAGCGTTCATGCGTACGTACGACTTACCGTCTCCATGAACGGTGCATTTCATTTCTTATCCCCAAATGTAATGTACTATTATAAGTACATGTATATAATGGATATATATGATAAATGATACATTAAAATGATGAATATAATTATGGAATTAAAATATACATACCTCTCATGTAGTTTTAATTCCATTAATATGACAAAGAAATGAAAGTAGCGTTCATGCGTACGTACGGCTTACCGTCTCCATGAACGGTGCATTTCATTTCTTAACTCTAAATGATTATGTAATATTATAAATACATGTATATTCTGGATATATATGATATATATTCTATCCAAATTAGGAATGTCATTCTGGATATAAAGAACCTTTGACCACACAAACAACATGTAATTGTAAGAAGTCCACATTCGACTTAAGAACCAAATATCGACAAAACAAACATTATTAACTTAAATGATTACATAATGTTTATAACATGACAATAAGTGATCTAAAAGGAATAATTAACTAGAAAAAGGTTATTAATAAAGTGTAAATTAACTCAAGTTTATTATTCAGGACTTTAATGAATGATCGAGTCAAGTCGGACCCGAGGTAAGGGATCCTACACCTCTCTTTCTTTTTAAGTACACTCTTTTATTTCATTACTTTTAAGCTCATATTTCTTATGATTGGGATGTTATTTTATCTTACTCCTACTGTAATTATTGTGTTCATATGATGAGAGACCCTATTTTCCTCTCATCAATCCATTTTGGATGTTTTGAGTGGCGCCGTTAGGCTGCCGAATTTTCGTAAGAGATCTAACCTCTCTCTTTCTCTTTAAGTACTCTCCTTTATGTCACTTCTTTTAAACTCCTCATTTTTTATCATGGGGGATGTTCTTTTATATTCCTATTTCTGTACATTTTATTTTAATGTGATGATACACCCTATTTTATCTCATCAATCCATTTTATAAAGTTTTAAGTGGCGCTGTTAGGCTGCCGAGTTTTCGTAAGGGATTTTTCATCTCACTTTTATTCCTGTGAGATTTATGCTACATTTTCCACAATTTCCGTTGAGTGGTGTATGTACTGAACATTATTTTAATCATTGTGTAATATTATTTCATTTATGAGTATTTACATCAATGTTGTATTGTCTTTCTTTCACGGGGCATATGTTTCGAAAGATACCCATGTCAGTAAGGGAACCTTTCACCCTCCTCTTTTTAAAAGACTTATTTTGTTGGGTATTTTATTTTCATATTTTTATGTTGGGATATGTTCTAATATATCCTTATTGATGTAAATTTTATGTCCAAGTGATGAGATATCCTTTTTTTATCTCTCATCAACTCATTTTTATGTGACGCCGTTAGGCTGTCAAGGGAACTTCTTAACCCAATTTCGATTTCTTTGGGTTCAACATGTAGTTATTCAATATGTCATCCTTTGAATATGTGTGAATGACCTTTGATTATTTTACACTTAATATCCACTTATATTTGGTGTATTCGTTTGTCACACATAATTATGTAATTGATTTATCCTTAAACCAAGGATACCGTCTTTGTATGGGACTTCGTCTCAATATCCTTTCATTGAGGAATATTTTGTTTTATACACAACCTTTATTTATACGGTGTATAAACCCCTTTGACTTTTACGTTTATTCAAAAGGAATCTTTTTTATACGAAGCGTTTACTAAACGACAAAAGGGAATGTTTTTGTTGTACGTATGGGGCGACAACGACTTCTCCGCCGCCGTGACCGTTATTTGAGTTTCGGCTTCCTCTACATGGCATACCTTCTTTTTAAAAGAAAAATAAATACCATGTTTTAATTTTCTTTTATTTTGGTATTTAAAATGGTTTTCATAATGTTTTTATATCAATGTGTTGTATTGATATCTTGTGATTGAAAGGTGGAAATGTTATGTTTCCTTTATGCATGTTTTATGTGATATGATTATGTTATGGCTCTTGGGCATTATTATGAAGACGGGTGGTTCCGTGATAAACTAATGGCGGGTGAGCCCGTTATAGCTCTCCAATGCATTGGGTAACGCGAAGGAGTGAAACGTTAAGGTTTCTCCGAAGAGATTTAGGGAATATACTGTGATGGGTATTCCAAACGTAACCAAGAGGGTTACTCCCTACGTAAGAATGTTATGAATGCCTCAAGTTACCTTTATGTCTTATGATTTCTTTGATTTATTCATGGTTTGATGAGGTATGTTAAAGTGCCTATGTTTTATGGGTAAAGTATGATTTCATTCTTATGTATATATAAACTCATGTTTCCTTTCCATATTTTTATAACCCTTACTGAGCTTTTTATGCTCATCCCAAGTTTTTGAAATGTTTTTCACAGGTCAAGGGAAAGTTACATGAACTGATGATAGTGTCAAGGATGTTTCAAGAAAGAATCCATGTTTTATTTTAAATATGTTTCTGTTGATGGGAAGAATGAATATAGTCTTTTATGTAACCACTTTGTTTAAATGTGGAATGTAATGCAAGTTTCATAATCTAATTCTCTAAAACTCTAAACCTGAAAAGATCCTCAATGTGTAATCTTGTAATAACTCAAGATTAAGTAAGGTTTAAGGCTAGGCCTTATATAATTAAAGAGAGTTCAATATTATGGTTCTTAAATCAGCGATGACTCAAGAAATTGTGTATTTAAATTTTAATGTATATATGCCATAAATTACTGTATTTTACTATTCACCAAAAAATCATGTACTTTAGAAAAATTCCAAAAAAAATCATCCTAAACATTTTTTTATATATAGAATTAAAAAATGAACTCCATTTTATGAAAAACAAATTTCTAACTATGATAAATTTAATTTATTTTATTAAAATTCTGATTTACTTTGGAAATACCAATTTTAAAATTTTAAGATATTTTATAACCCTTTGAAAATTTAATTAAAGTATCATATGAACATGATCCTCAGTCCAGTTGGTTAGGTATCCTTAAGTTCATCCATGATACCTAGGTTAAAAACCAAGTAGAGGGATATTTCTAGTTACTATAGCAGTTCTGTAGCTGGTACTATAGCAGTACTGTATACAGTGCAGGTACTGTAGCAAAACTGTAAACTTTGCAGGTACTGTGAAGAACTGTAAGCTAGGCGGATAATATAGCAGGTAATGTTTGGTACTATAGCAGCTAACATTATTCACCTTGGTCCACTGGTTTGGGCTTGGTGTCCTTAATGATTTAGGGCCACCCAGGCCTTCGGGTTAGTAGGGCTTTTGGGCCACCTTTAAGGCCTTAGGGACACCTCAAGGCCTTCAGGCCACATGCAGTTTCCCCGGACAAACTCTAGAAAAAGGCGTAGCCCCAGAAGAGGATTTAGAACAGGTTCATTCACCAGATTAGAACCAAATGGATTTTTCTGAATGGAGGGGTATTTCTATGCCATCGGGACCAGCCTGTGCTTGCACAGGAAGCCTAGCCAGATGGCCATGCAATGGTGGAGATCTACTATCATGATGTAGATGCTGGGGAGGGGTAGTTCCTTGTAGATAGTCTGGTTGAATTTTCTAAGACCTTCGGGTCATGTAATCTCCTAAGCCTACGGGTCATGTAATCTTTGAGCCTACGAGCCTTGTTAGTGTTCCCCCTCGTCTCTTGAAAGGGGTTTATCAAATATCAATAAAAATGAAGGCCTCTGGTCCATTGGGGCCATAAAATTATCTTATAATCATAATAATGAAAAATATTAATTGAAATTTAAATTTTATTAAAAAACATTTTATTTTAAATCATTATATTATTTATAAAAATATAATTAAATATTTATGACATCAAAAATATCAACACTTAATTAATAATTTCTAATACATTTATTTACTTGTACTATGATATATTCATATCATATTGCAATTTATATGATGGTTAAATTTTATTTATACTTTCATGGGTGAGGTTACTATTCTATTAGCCGGTTTACTATTCATAAGGGTCATATTATTATTCCAAAGTTCAAGTTACTATTTCACAAAGATAGGCTTCTTAACTCATATAAATACCTCATATTTCAATAATTATTCATTTATAATGTTTTTATTGTGTTCTCAAAGTGATTTTATGTGATTTATATTATATGAAGGGAATTTCCATTGATAAAATTTTGGTTCGTTATATTCTTTCGTCCTTATGAAATTTCACTCTCAAATTTTCATTTTACAATATAAGATGAAAATAGTTGAGGGTGCTTATACTTCATCACATCCTCCACTTCCCATGTCTCATATTTGTAATTATGGTTTCACCATTGTATGATGACCATGTGAGTAGTCTTGTTTCCTAAAACTTTATCTTTATGGTCCAAGATCTTTGATGGATTCTCATCATAAGAGATATCATCTTCCAACTGAACCTCCTCTGGATTCAGTACATTTGAGTGATCAAGTACGTACTTCCTCAAGAAGGATACATTGAATGCATCATGTAATTGAGACATGGTTGGAGTAAGTGACATTTGTTAGGCCATAGCTCTGACTTGATCAAGAATATCGAAGGGGTAGATGTACCTGGGACTCATCTTTCCTTTCTTCCAAAATCTCATGATATTCTTCCATAGAGATATGTAGAGGAATATCATGTATCTATACTTAAACTCTATGTCTCATTAATGATTACATTCATATATCTTCAGTCAATTGTGGGCTACCTTAATGTGTTGCTAAATGGTTTTCATCTTTTCCACATTTATTTGACCATTTTAGGTCCTAGAATATTACATTCACTGACCTCATCCCAACATGCCAATGTTCCACACCTTTTACCATAAATGGATTTATGTGGAGCCATTTGGTTTCTCAAGTGAAAACTGTTGTTGGAAGAGAACTCAACCAGAGGCAGATGTTGGTCCCATCCTTCTTTAAAGTCTCTAGAGAATTCCCTCAACATGAATTCCACTGTTTAAATGGTTCATTCATGTTTTCCATCAGTTTGCGGATGATAATCCATAATAAATTTCAGCTAATTTCTTAGATCATATTGTAGACTTTTATAGAACATAGTGGTGAATCTCGAATCTCGATCAGATGAAATTGATATTCGCACTCCATATAACCTTACCACTTTTTTGATGTATATCCATGCAAGTTGATCTAGTGATAATTACTCTCAAATTATAATAATGTGTGTTATATTTGTAAGATGATCCACGAATACTCATATAACATTGTTTCCTCTGATTTCTTTGGAAGTCTGTTGAAAATGATTATAGTGATTTTTCCCATTTCCTTGTTGATATGGGTAATGGTTTTGTAACCCCCTTATAATTTTATATTTTAGACATAAATTTCTTAAATAACAAACACTTTGATGTATATTCATATATCCCCTTCTTCATATTGTCCCAAAAAACAATCTCTCAATGTTCTTGATATATCTTTGTGCTCCCTGGGTGAATAGAAATGGTTTTGCTACATGATTCATTCAAAAGCTCCTTCTTTATTCCTGGATCAGATTGTACAAATAACCGTGACCCAAATTTTACAACTCCTTCCTCTTTATTTTTAATCTTTTAGGATTTCACCTTTCTCAAAGCTTCTACCTTTTTTGAATTTCAACATCATTTCTTTGGTAATACTTTATTTTTTCTATAAGGGATGTTTGAGAAATCATTTGAGAAAGAATTGATGATATTTATTCCTTAATTATTCCTATGTCTATCATTTTAAAATCTAAGAATATTGGATCTTTCTCAATTATCTTCATTGATAATTTCATAGGATCCTTTCTACTTATAGCATCTGTAACTTTATTCACCTTACCAGGATGGTAGTGGATTGAGAAATCATAATCCTTGATGATCTCTAACTGTAATATCTCAATACCAATATAACATGTGCATATTTAAACGTGTCATGGATTTTTCTTTTTTTGAATAGGTAGGTTTGAGAATGAATTACGAGGATACCTATAATGTTGAAGTTAGATTTTTATTGGCCTCTCATCTTTAACCATCTATTTCTACCGATAGAAGGGGGGTTACACACTATTTAACTAGGATACACAGTGTGTAATGGTTGTTGTGTGCATACCATTAAAGGTTCACACTGTGAAGGTTACATGACATGAAGAGCCATTACAGGTCGTGTGTAATTTAATTAATGGTGTTTCATTAAAGTGAGATGTTTTTCAAATATTATGAAACTTAACTATTTTTTGATGTGTAATGGGATTACACGTTATGTAATACCCTAACTGTAGATTTTAAATAGGTATCATGGCTGAGATAATATTTTCTCCTTCACTCTACTTTCTTTTCTCTGATCATAAGCCCTTGCCCAGGAAATCTTGGAGCCCTCCAACCCTTCCAGGTCCCTTGTTTGGCATTCGATCTTTGTTGCATTGGTGGTGTGATTCTCATGTAAGATCTCTCCCTAATTCATCATATTTCTCTTTTTATACTCCTTTTATATTTCAATAGATCATCTTAGAATGGATGTATCTATGCTCTTTTATGTTTGATCTTGTTTCTAGGTTTAGTTTTTATGTCTTATGTGCCTTCAATATCATTGGTGTTTTTCATTGCAAGTGTGAGTTTTGGGGAAAATGTAGGTGGTTCTGTCCCATTTATACAAATTGATAAACCTTGAATTGCTTGATTTATTTAAAAATTTTAGCTAAGTTTAATTTATTAAACATTCATTAAATTGATTTAATAAAAACCAATTCCAGTGAATTGGGAGATTTGGAATGGTTTTGGTATGAAAATTTGGAAAACCCATAATTCCATTGAATTGGGGAGTGTTTATAGAATTTTTTTGTTTGAAATTGTTTAATATAAATGGTATATTTTATGGAGAATATTTAGATAAAATTATTGAATTTAATTTTTTAAATTAATTGTAAAATTGATGTAATTGGGTTTGAATTGATTTAAACTTGTAAAAATGGTTTAATTTTTTTTAGAAAAACACAATGATTTTATCTTGTTTAAAATGTAATGTTTTTAATTAAAACCTATTTTGGTTTTAAATGCAAATTTAATTTTTGAAATGGGGAAAGGGATTTAATTTTATTTTAAGCAATCATAAAATAAATTTCTCATTATTGATTGTGTTAGAGAACATACAATCCTTAGGTAGTTTGTGAATTATTTTGACACAATATATGATTATAAATCAATCTAAAACATAAATGTAGAATGTAACATACCCAATGGGATGGTGATGAGTCTCCTTAGTACCGTGTCTGAGGTAAGTGTGTATACACCTATTTTTTTTATCTCTTAGAGAGTGTGTGGTCCTATAGTCTGTAACTTTCATACATATTTGGAAGATAACCATGTTGGTCGCTTGTTTTATAATTGAGGTATAAATGTATTCCAATGTTGTTAAACGTTTTTACATGCATTTAGAATTTATGTAATTTATTTTATACAAAATTATTTATTTAATCCATTGTTTAATAAATACTCTATCATTGTAAAGCCTTTCACTAATGGGAAAATAGCATATACCAATGGTTTGGAACTATTGGTATAATTACCCAAACCATTGGTATAACCTATACCAACATTTTAAGAAGGTTTTCGGTGATTGGCATGGGTATAGCCATATCCCAACGGTTTGGGGAAAGTTGTTGGGATAGGTAAATCTAAAAAAATGTTACAGCAGAGGTGTGAACCCACAACCTACAGGTTATATATCAAACACTTTACCATTATTCTATAGTTACCTTTTAGAATATATTTGGACAAATATATATATATATATATATATATATATATATATATATTGATTCATTTGACGATATTCAACAAAATAATTTATAAACAATAAGGGTACCTATCCCAGTGGTTCTTAAAACCATTGGGATAAGTACCCTTGTAAAATCGGTTTATCCCGATGGTTTTGGAAAACCCTTAGAATAGCCATAACCATTCCCAATTGTTTTTTAAAACTTTTGGGAATGATGTTCTCAAACTATTCTATCCTATGATTTTCAAAATCAGTTAGAAAAAGTGGTGTCAAAGTGGGTTATCCTAATGGTTTTGGAAAACCATTGGGATAGACATGCCCTTTACCAAAAGCTTTCCAAAATCGTTGGGAAAAGTGGTGTCAAAGTGGTCTATCTGAACAGTTTTGGAAAACCATTGGGATAACCATACTCTTTCCCAGCGTTTTTTTAAAACCTTTGTAAAAAGTGGTGTCAAAGTTATCTATACCAATGGTTTTGGAAAACCATCAGGAAAGGGGGAATATACCAATGGTTTTTACAAACTGTTGTTATAGGTGTGTTAATATAGGGAGTATTTTTAGTAGTGTTTTTTTAATGTATTTTTCCATCATTTTAACTATATAACATGATTTTTTAAATATTCATTAAAATAAAAAAAACCTTTTTATTTTGAAATTGAAATCATTCATTTGGTTAATCAATTATTTTCATCTATTATGGAATCCTTGGTGAGACCCTACTGGGATTTTTATCCCACACTCTAATTGTGCCTTTGAATGTTTATAGATTATCTCCCCCTAGGTTTGAGCAAAGGGAAAGGATTTCTCAAAGGTGGATCCAGTAGTTGAACCTTGGACATTGTGATTTTTCCCTTATGGATTGGTATTTTTTCATATGTTTTGGTACTTGGGTTGTAGTACATTGGGCTTTAATTCTTTTTTTATTTCTAGTACATTAATCCCAATCGAGTTTCTTTTGTATGCATATTGACTTGCGTGTATTTCTTTTACTATGTTTTTTGGGAAAAAAATCCTCACTTGCATATTGTATGTTTCCAGGTGTAGTTGTTGACCCATGGGTATTGAGAACACCTTTCAAGGTATGTGAGGACTGACTCGATTATCAGGTTACTTGTGACAATGGGGCCCTAGTGACAGCACAAACACCCCGCCTTAACAAGGCCATCGTGTCCTGGCCTACCAGGTACCACCAGTTGCCCCCGTAGACATGTGGGGCCCACCCAAGGGTCCACCCACATGCCCGAACGTGTCATCTGACTAATGAAAGTCCTCATAGGCCAACACATTTCTTTTCCAATGTGCTTTGTCCGCACTCTCACACACCCAGGGAAACATTCCAGAAGGTCATCCATCCTGATCACTGCTCCACGCCAAGCATGCTTAACTGTGGATCTCTAATCGGGTAAGCTTCGGAATAGGAAGGTGCACCTTGTCGACATGAGTCATATCATTTAGTCATTTAACCCTTTATAATTTGGGGGTGTTACAATCACCCCCCCTTTAGAGCACAATGTCCTCGTTGTGGGCCCTACATCTCAACCCAGGCAGTGCACCACACTTAAGGTTGGGTACCTCTTCTAATACCAAATGTGACAACCGGGCCCTGGTGACAGCACAAACACCCCGCCTTAACAAGGCCATCAGGTTTTGGCCTACCAGGTACCACCAGTTGCCCCCAAAGACACGTGGGTCCCACCCTAGGGTCTACCCACATGCTCGAATGGGTCATATGACTAATGAGAGTCCCCATAGGCCATCACAATTCCTTTCTAATGTTCTTTTTCCGCACTCACACACACTCTGGGAAACTTCCAAGAAGGTCACCCATCCTGATCACTACTTCAGGCCAAGCACGCTTAACTGTGGAGTTCTAATTAGGTAGGCGCCTGAATAAGAAGGTGCACCTTGTTGACATGAGTCATATCATTTATTCATTTAACCCTTTATCATTTGGGGTTGTTACATAACTAGGGTACCTTGTATGGCTCATGACAAAGTGGTATCATAGGTACTTTTTTGAGATTCTTATCTTGAAGTCAATATGCTTTACGAAATATTTTCAGGACTTAAGTGGTAGTATATATTGAGTATCATGCCATATCTCACCATAATGAACCTTATGTTTCCAGGGGTGGTTAGGGGAAGACCTCTTACTGATTAGTTTCAGTCTTTTACCTATTTTAATTTAGATAGAGTGAAATACAAATCTTGTTTGTTCTATTAGTGGAGATTTTGTTTCATTTATTTCTCTATTTGAAGATTATATGGTATATCCCTTGTTCTCACCGTTGGTGTTGATTTGTGCATGTCATTTTTTCATGTTGTATAGGGTACCATTATTTGCTTCTCAAGATATGACCATAGAGCTCCTTTGGTGATCTTCCATACACCACTTGTGAATGTGGTACTAAAACCTACATCATCAAGTTGTCCAATAGAAATAAGATTTCTTCTTAATCCAAGGATATACCTCACGTTTTCTAGAACCAGCAAACTCCCACTGTTGGTGTTGATTCGTGCATCACCCTTCCATGCGATTTGTAAAGGTTCATCGTCAACAAGGTGTACCTTTCCAAAATTTCAAGAAACATAATTGTTCAAGAAACTCTTCTCCAATGTTTAATGGAAAGAAGCCCCTATGTATAAACTCCAAGACTTCATAGGGATATCCATGCTCAACAGCAACACATCATCAGTTCTTTTAGCCGCCATGTTTGTTGCATTAGTTTCAGGTACCTTTTGTTTATCTCTACACTCCTTGACATGTCCTTTCTTTCCACAAATCTAGCAGGTAAGATCAGACACATTTTCCTTGTCTAGGCTCTTTCCTCTTGACTTTGATCATCCTCTGTGATTTTCTCACTGCGCATATCTTCCCCTTAAACATTCATAGCAGAACCAGATAATCTACACGAATCTCTTCTTTGAATATCCTTGCTGAGGATCAGGTCCCACACATCCTTCAGAACCAACTTGGTATTCCCTGAAAAACTACTCACACCCGTTGTAGTCGCTTCTCAACTATAAGGCAATAAAGACACTAAAACTAGTGCACATATGTCGCCATCAAGTGTAATATCCCCCGATGTCAACTAATTAATGATGATGTTGAGTTCGTTGACGTGATCTGCAACAATCCTCCCTTCGGTCATTTTCAGATTGAACAATCATCGCATCAGATACACCGTTTCACTTTAAAGTCTTCTTGTACATATTTATGAGAGCTTTCATCATCCCAACTATCATATTCTCCTGTATAATGTTGAATGTCATGTTTTTTGCAAGCGAAAGACGCACAACTCTTAAAACATGTCAATCCAAAAGATCCTACTCCATCTGCTCCATGTCTGTTGGCTTAAAACCCAGAAACGAAAAATGCAATTTCTTCTGGTAAAGATAGTCTTTGATCTGCATCCCTTGGTAGCTGAAGTCACTTCCATCGAAGCGGTCAATATTCACCATGTCTTCTTCCATATTTATCATTCAAATCGAGAAATCTGAACTCAACCTTTGATACCAATTGTTGCGAAAATGCTGGAAGTCACACGACAGAGTTTTTGTAGATGAAGAAAACACATAACAAAAGAAGAAGATGATGAACACGGACAAGAGGATTTATGTGGTTCAGGAAGAATCGTTACATCCATAAAAAGGCAGAATCACTTCACTATGAAATCTGGGAGCATAATTACAATGAGATCAGAGTTTCTCACACAAAAAAACTCTAGCTCGAAATGAGCTAATAAAGAGGACGATGCATTTTTTCATCAACCGCGCAGAAAGTTCATTGTGCCACAGCGAAAGGTGTTTGGAAGATCATGTGGTTATTTTGTTTTGGTCACCCAAGTCCAAGCTGCTACAGTGACCGGTGGGAAGAAGTTCACGGAACTATTGTATCGTAATCTCCAAGGTCTACACTACTACAATGTTTTGTCGGTGTCATCTGATCGGTTCTGTTATAGTTGGTCAGAGTTGCTACAGTTCTCTGAAATTTGGGTCATGGGCCTTCCGCCCCTAGAACCTAAAGCAGGGGAACATTTCCCCCCACAACCCCCAACGATCTCACAGTAGGGCTCGACCCCTAACAGAACCATAATGAGGGAATCCTTTAGTGGACCAGAATCTAGATGAGGTGACTATGCGTGTTGTCCAAGCTCTCGGATTGGAACCAACTGTAGTCCTCATTTATTCTTCAACTTTGGAACCTCAAGGAGATGTTATTCAAAATAATTCTCAAGTGTTCTCTCACCAGAAGCCACCAATTTTTAAAGGGTCCACTGAACCACAACATTCTGAGTAATGGTTGGGCAGGATAGAACGTATCATTGATTTTGTAGAGACATCTTACAAGATCAAGGTGAAGTGTATCACCTTCATGGTGGAGGGACCAAGCAGGAGATGGTGGGACATAATGGTGATGGTGAAGAAACCCGAGGTCTTATAATGGAAAGTATTCAAGGTTCTTTTCATTGACTAGTTCTATCTAGATTTGATGGTGTTGTCGAAGGTTGTTGAGTATTTAAAGCTTGATTAGGTTGAAAGAATCGTGATTGAGTATTAAAATCTCTTTTTTTAACTCATATAGTTTTCACATGAGATTGTATCTAACGAGATGATGAAGGCTTGATGGTTTGATTTGGTAATTTGATCAGATATCCATTATCAGGTTTTCTTTCTTAAGCTACCAACTTATGATGATGTGATGGATAGGAGATGATGTTTTAGATGGACCTGGATGGAAGGTCAGGGTTGATGGGAGTTCCTTTTTCTCCTTGTAGAAGTGTGAGTTCCTTCAAGGGAAAGAGGCAGTGTGATGATTCTCACAACAGTTCTCGATGGCAGGGTCATTACATACCTCTTACAGTGCATGGAGGAAGTCCTCTGACTTGATATCAGTCAAGAAATCCAAGACACTTAAAGAGGGTTTTCACTAAGGCACCCAAGAACTATATATCTAATGGAAATTTATGGGAACTTATATAGATTCTTCCATATCTTTTCTACTCTACATTGTAGAACTGGATCATCATATCCTCCTAAAATTGTGGGGAAATTAGATACTTCTTGTATAAAAGGCTTCCATCCACATGAATCCAAAATAAATATACTTCATGAAGTTAAGGAGTCTCTATAGGAAGCAGATATAGGTACAAAAACTATGAGATGTACCATTACTATAGATTATTAATTAGTGACTACTCTATTTGATACCAGTTCATCACAATTGTTTATTTCAACCCATATTGTTAATCTTCTTAATCTACGTATGGAGCTTTTATCTTATGAAATGAATATTACTACACCCCTTGGAATAAAGAGATAACAAGGTCTTCATAGTCATGATTGTGTATTCTCTCTAATATATGTTGAGTTGGCTTGATGTTTTATGGTCCTCAACATGAAACCTCTTGATTTCATTTTCATAACGAATACATTCATTTTCTAACAAATCCTTTATTGAATGTTATCTTCGACAAGTCTACCTTACTACACCCAGTGGTGTGTCTCTTTTCTTTCAAGAATAATGGGACACCTATTCAAGTAGGTTCAAACCTTATTATCTAGAGTAGGGGAAGGTAATATCATTGTTTTGTTTTGATCTAGAATGGCGATCTCCCTCTAATTACCATCAAGTTTCCCAATGTGTTTTCTTTTAATTTATCTAGGTTTCCACTAGTAAGGGAGGCCAATTTTTCCATTGAATTAGTTTTTGGTACTCATACAGTTTATATTCCCTCTTACTATATCAATCCAGCTAAAATAAAATTGTTGAAGTCCCAGTTCGACGATCTTTTAGAGAAAGGATTTGTATTCCTGAGTGTGTCACCTTGGGAGGTGCTAGTTCTCTTTACTATGAAAGATGATGGTTCTCTTCAATTATTTATTGATTATTGAAACCTCAATCGAGCGATGGAAAAGAAAAATTATCTATTTCCATGGATTGATGGTTTTTTTGATAAGTTAAAGGGTTCAAAGTGGTTCTCAAAGATCAGCCTTTGGTCTAGTTACCATCAGCTAAGAACAAAATATTTTGACATTGAAAAACTGAATTTGGGAGTAGATACGACAATTACGAGTATCTTGTTATACCCTTTGATCTAGAAAATGATCTTGAAGTATACATGGACTTGATGAATATTATTTTTGATGAGTATATACATAATTTTTTTGTAGTCTTTGTGGATGACATCCTCATTTAATCCAATATGAGGAGGATCATGTGCATCATCTGAGCATAGTTCTGAGTCGATTTAGTAATCACCAATTTTTTTCAAAGCTTTCAAAGTGTTATTTTCGGATTTGAGAAGTGAAATTCATGGGACATGTTGTGTCAGAACAAGGAATATCAGTGGATCTTGATAAGTTGGAATCTGTTATGACATTGGGGAAACCAAGAAATGTTTTTGAGATTCAGATCTTCTTGGGCTTACTTGAATATTATCACCGATTATTCATGGAATTCTGAAAATTGGATTCTATGATGAATTATCTAACTCATAAGGGATTGAAGTTTTCCTGGAATGATGAGTGTTCTAGTCCTTTTGTTGATAAGAAACACCTTTTGACTACTACACTGATGTTGACTCTTCCAGAGGCCGGGTAGGACTATGTGGTCTTTTGTGATGTATCCAGTTAAGGCTTGGGTTGTGTTCTTATGTAGGTAGATCATGTAGTTTCTTGTGGATCTCATCATATTAGGCCACACGAGAAGAATTATCCTAAACATGACCTTGAACATATAGTTTTAATTTACACACATAATATTTTATGGAATTTACATAATGTAGAAAAGTTTGTGTTTATTCAGACCATAAGAATTTTAATTATATCATATCCCAAATATATTTGAACCTCATCCAGAGGCATTGGGTGGAGTGACCAAAATATCTTGATTTTGAAATTTTTTATACTATGGGGAAAGGGAATATTTTTTTAGATGATTTGTACAAAAAACTTATATCCCAGGCAGTGAAAGAATCTTTGAAAGAGTGTAATTTTATGGATCTCTTTTCACAGTTTCATGTTGAAGTATATAAATCAGGGGATAAGGTTTATTTATCAAGAACCCAGTTGACATCCAGTCTTCTTGGGATGATTCTTCATGATCAAAATATTTATTATGATTTTTTTGTATTAGAGACTCTCTTTATAGTGGGAAGATAGTTTCTTAGTGGTCGTTCTCCAAAGAGGGTGTTCTTTGTTATTATAAACTCTTTGTTGTGTCGTTAGTAGAAAGGAAGGATGTGATATGGGACTATCATAATTAAAAATGGGATGTGCACCCATAGACCAATAAGATGTTATATGACATGAGATAGTAGTTCTAGTGTCTAGGTATGAGACGAGACATTTTTTAGTTTATTTCTTACTGTTATACATGCCAACAGTTTAAGGATAAGCATAATAAGCCTTCTAGTTTACATTAGCCACTTCTAGTCCCAAATTGTAAGTGGTATGAAATATTTATGGACTTTTTTGGTTGGGTTTCATCATACCCAGTGAAATTAGAATGCAATATAGGTTGTGATTGATATTCTGAACAATTAGTATCACTTCATGCCCATTTGTGATACAAAAAATGTTGAGGAGTTGGGAAATATCTACGTAAAAAAAATTGGTTTTTTACATGGAGTTCCAACTATTATAGTTTATAATAGGTATCATTGATTCACTTCTAACTTTTGGAGAGGCCTTCAAAAGTCACTAGGATATCAGTTCCATTTGAGCACATCCTACCATTCACAGTCAGATGACCAGACAGAAAGGGCTATACATATTCTAGAGTATATGATTCATTTGTGTTTTCTCGACTTTAGATGGGATTGGGATGATCATTTGGGGATTGTTGAGTTTTCTTATAACAATAGTTACTAGTATATGATTATAATGGATCCTTTTGAGTCATTTTATAGTCGTACTTGTAAATCTTAACTGTGTTGGTCAAAAATTGATGAAATTTTATTATTGGGACCATGTTTGGTACAAGATACGATATAGAATATTCGGTTAATTTTTCAGATAATTTTCATTGCCCCTAGTTGATATATCTCTTATGTTGATCTTCACTCTAGACCTTTATAATTCTTAACTGATGACCAGGTGTTCTTGAATGTTTCACCCTGATTGGGTCATCAAAATCTAGGGTGGAAAGGGAAGCTTTCTCCTCATTGTTTGGAACTATTTGAGGTTGTTTAGAAGTTGGGGAAAGTTTCATAACATTTATCAATTACACCATAGCTAACATCGATACATAATTTGTCCCATGTATCTCAGTTGAGAAAGTATATCTTTGATCCATCTCAAATTTTGATCTTGAGTGATCTTGTTATTGAACTCGATTTATCAGTGACTAAGCGACAAGCCATGATAGTTGATTCTGAGACAAAGGTACTTCATGAGAGGATAATACATTTGGTTTGTGTTCTATGGAAGCATGTTTTTTATAATCCTAAAATTTGGGAATGAAATAAATTCATGAGAGAGTAGTGGATTCTTCTTTTTGGCAGGTAAGCTTCTTCATAGGCTTTTTGGGGACATAAATTTTTTATGGTGGGGAGGTTGTAACCACCTGTTACCAATCTGACTGGTATATCTTTAAACTTGTCATGATTTTTCCTTTTCATTGACTAGGTAGGGTTTAGAATGAGTTCAGAGTATATATATAATGGTTAACATAAGGATTTTTTGAACTCTCACCTTTAACTATCCATTTTTGTATGTAGAAGGATGAGTGCCCACAATGCAACTAGTTTACACAACATGCAATGGTTCTTGAGTGCATACCATGAAAGGTTCACACCATGAAGGTCACGTGGAGTGAAAAGACATTAAATTTTGTGATTTATTTAATGAATGTTTTTTCACCCAAAGTAACACATTTTTCAGCGGTTAGGAAACTTAAACATTTGACATTGTGTAATAGGATTACACATCGTGTAATACCTCGACTATGGTTTTTAAACAAGAATCAAAAATAATATTATATTTTCACCTTTGCTCCAGTTTTTATTTTCTTGAACTAATTTCATCCTCAAGAGATCTTTTTATCCCTTCATCCCTTCTGGGTCCCTTAGTTTGATGTTCGATCATCGTTGTGTTGGCAGTGTGATTCTTGGGTAAGCTTTCTCCCTCATTCATCATCTTTCTCTCTTTATCCTCCTTTGTGATTTCAATATATTATCATAAAATTTATGGATATATTATTTGTGATATTGGATCTCTCTTTTATTTTGAGTTTTGGGTTATTCTACTCCTTCATTATCATTGGTGGGTTTCGTTGCAAGTGTGAGTTTTGGGAAAAATGAAGGTGGTTCTGTCCTGTTTGTCAAAATTGACTAACCATGAATTGATAGATTTATTTCAATTTTTGATTTAAATTAAATTGCTCAAAATTTCTTTGAATTGATTTAATAAAACCCAATTATAGTGAATTTGGATATTTGGAATGGTTTTGGTGTGAAAAGTTGGGAAAACCCATAATTCCATTGAATTGGGGTGTGTTATGGAATTTTGTTGATTAAAATTGTTTAATTTAAAATTTTGATTTTATGGAAACTATTTCCATTAAATTGATGGATTTAATTGTGGAAATGAATTTTTTAGTTGATTTAATTGGTTTCGAATTGATTTCAAACTTGTAAAAATGGATTTAAAATTTTTGATAGAAACCCAGTGGTTTTATATTGTTTAAAAATACATTTTTTTATTAAAAACTTTTTTTAAGTGGAAAATTGGAATTTGAAATGGGATATTTGGATTTAATTTTAGTTTAAGAAGTATGAAAATAAATTTTCCAATATTTATTATGTAATATCACATGCAATCCTTAGGTAGTATGTGATTTTTTGGACACACTCAACGATTATACCACATTATAAAACATAAATAAAGTTGGTCACATCCCTGATGGGATGGTGATGAGTTTCCTTTGTCCAGTGTCCTAGGTATATGTGTATATACATATGATCATGATCACTTAGAGATTGTGTAGTCTTATAGACTATAACTTTCATACATATTTGGAAGAGGTCCATGTTGCTCGCTTGTCTTATATTTGAGATATAAATGTATGCCAATATTGTTAAACTTCATTACATGCCGTCTAAATTTATTTAAAATATTTTATATAAAATATTTTATTTAATCCATTATTTTAAAAATATTCCATAATTGTAAATCCTTTTCTTAAAGTATTTTACATCATTTGAACTGTATTGAACGATTTGTTTAAATATGATTAAAAATTACAATCCTATTTATTTTAAAATTGAAATATTTCCTTTGGTTAATCTATTATTGGAATATGTTATAGAACTATTGGAGAGACCCTACTAATCATTTTATCTCACATCATACCTATGACATCGAGTGTTTGTAGATTATCTCCTTCCAGGTTTGATAAAGGGGAAAGAATATCTTAGTGGTGGATCCAACTGTTGAACCTTGGACTTGGTGAGTTGTGTCCTTAGGGACTTGGGTTGTTTTCCTCTATTGTGGTACTTGGGTTGTAGTAATATGGGATTTAATTTCTTTTTGAATTCTAGTAAATTACTCCTAATGGAGTTTCTTTTGTATGCATATTAACTTGTGTTTCTTGATTCTACTATATTTTTTGGAAAAACAATTTCCCATTTTCACTTTGTATGACTCTAGGTGCTAATTGCTGACCCATGGGGACCAGGAACACCATTTAGGCTATGTCGGGACTGCCTTGTTTATGGGGTGACCAGGGCACCCAGGTTAGTTCGTGAAATAAACCATATTCACTAGAATATATTAAGATCCATTTTTGGGAATATATATCTTTGGATATTATAATTAATATATATTACACACTTCTCCCCATATAGATAATGCTAATAAATTTTCAACACAAAGACCATAGCTGCCAACTTCAAATCACGCATAGGATAGTCTTGCTCATAAATTTTCAACTACCTTGAGGCATAGGCTATCACTTTATCATTTTTCATCAACAAAAATCCGAATCTATTTTTTAAATCATCATTGTATACTAAAAAGAGTTCCCACTTGTCGGGAGTGTGAGTACTGGCATGTTGAGAATCCTCTTTTTTAACTCTTTGAAGAAGTCTTTACATTCACTAGTCCAAACAAAATTTTATACCTTTCGAGTCATATTGGATAGTGGATTTGACAATCATGATATGTTCTAAAGAAATCACCAATAATACCCAGCTAGACCAAGGAAACTATGGATCTCCATTACAAATGTTGGTCTGGGCCACTCCTTGATAGCCTTTGTCTTGGAAGGGTCAATAGATATTATTTACTGGTGATAAAATTCTGCTAGAATAATACTTCCTCCATCCAGAACTAAAATTTACTAGACATTTCATAACGTTTCTACCTTCACAAAGACTTTACCATAGTATTAAAATGAGTCTCTTGTTCCTCCTTTCTCTTACAGTATATAAGAATATTATCAATAAATACTACCATAAATTGTCTAAAAAATCTATAAGGACACTATTAATTAATTCCATGAATATGAATAGAGAATTATTGGGTCTAAAGTGAATTACTATGAACTCACAGAGTCCATACCCCATTCAAAATTAATTCTTGGGAATATCTTCCTTCCCCGCCTTTAATTGGTGATATCCTAACCGAAGGTCCTCCTTAGAGAAATACTTGTCACCACATAGTTTTTGAACAATTCATATATCCATGGAAGGTGAGACTTGTTATTTATCATGATTTAGTTTAGCACATGATAATGAATGAATAGGATCCTTGATCTATCCTTCTTCTTTATGAAGATGACTATTTCACCAATGGTGAAGAACTCGGAAATGTAAAAACCTTGTATATATTCTCTTGTAACCGCTTCATTAGTTATCCCAACTCAATGGTGTCCATTTTATAATGTGTATTTGATTTAGAAATGCATCTTAAAATAATTTAAATTGAGAACTCAACCTCTTGGACAAGTGTATGACCATACAATTATCCAAGGAACACATCAGTTTAGAACCTTACAATGGACATGTCTTCGATCATGATTCAATCATTTGTCTCAATCATTTAAGCTAGATATACTTTCTCATAAGGAAATAATATCCAAAATTTAGACAATTATTTTTAAGGAGATTCATTCTCTCGTTAAACTTGTACATAATTCGAGGATACTTTGAGATGTGAATATTAATCACCCTTTCCCAACAAATGATGTTGTATTTTTATAAATATATCTAATACATGGCCAATATAGCATCAAATCTACCAAAGGAAGTATGAAAAGATTTATTGAGAGGTTCATCCCATAAACCATTATCGGGGAGGAGTTATGTACTTTGCATGTAATAATTTCCCCATTTTTTGATATTATATATAACTCAACCTCCAAATTTGGAGGTGGTGTTTGAATAGTTCTACTAAACTTGAAATATGTGAAATAATACATAGATCCAGAATCAAATAGTATGTTTACTATTCATGAATGAATAACCAGTGTACCTATCACCAAATCATTTTCAAGGTCTTCTTTAGCATTAGTGATGGCATAATCCATCCATTTCTCCTTTTTCTTTAGTGGTTGATGATTCTGATTACCCTCAAGGACTCGAGGTTTAGTGCACTATCTTGTATAGTTCCTTTTCTCCCTAAAGATGAATAATTGAACCATGGGTGGTTCTCTCCTTTCTTCCACCAAATTTTCCTACTTTCTCATGTATCTTTGACATTCATGATCTTGGTGGCCTTCTCTCCCACACTTATATCATTTCCCCATACCTTTGAGGTAATTATTATGATGCTTCTTACCACATTTTGGACTTGTGGGTGGTTGAGTTTTCTTTCTAGAGTTCTCTTTATATACTTAAAATTGAAACTCCATCTTTTTCTTCTTATCACCATAGCTATGGGACCATTCTGTAAACTATATCTCCATTTTGAGAGAACATAGAAAAAAAATTCCATGGCTCCAAAAGTCTCAAATTTCTAGATCCTTTTGAAGGTTTGTCTTTAAACCACTAAAGAATATATCAATTTTTTAATCATTAGTGGTAAAAATCCAAAATCATACCTTGGAAGCCTTGTGAAATTTCTTTTCTAGGTCATGATAGATTCAATTTCCTTTTTCTTCAGCTCTATTAACTCTCTATTCATCTTTGTATGAATAGATCAAGGGAAATAATTATTAAGAAACATTATTTTAAAGTATTCCCACTCCATCTCTGCAATTTCATAATTTGGTTTGGTGTTCTTAATCAATGCCCGAATTGGCCGACCTCTCCATTTAGATGATAAAGATCCAAATTTTCCTTATCTACCTTAGAATAGCGATGTATAGAAAAGATCTTCTTCATTGAGCTGGCCCATGGTTTTGTGACTATTGGATAAAAATATCTACAATATTTCGGTGGTCGTTTCTATATAAAAGTCTCAATGTCCATTTTCACCATCTTAGGTGAAGGATGATGTTCACATTATTCAAGTTATTATTCATAGCCCGAGACTACTGAGTAAGCATCGCCATGAAATTTTGAACTCTACCTCCCAAATCATTGGGGATATCATTTGGTCAATCACTACATTGCCCCTCGCATTGGTTTTTGGCCCAATTTCTCTTTGTTTCTACCATATTCATAATTATAAAAGGTTATAACAAAAAATAAGTCAACATGTTGTAAAAATATAATTTATTCCTTTGTAAAATTAATTCTAAAGGCATATATTATGGGATCCCTATATTTATTATTTTTCTAAAAGAAAGATTCTTGAATGCTTACAGATACTTAGTCTCATACTAAGGGTTCTCACAAAGTTTATCTAATCCTAATTCCCAAATTAACTAATCCATTCTATATTAAAAATTATAGAGACCCATATTTGTTTACATTATCATTACATAATTTTAATGAAAAACAACATAATAGTGTTACAACATCAGGATCCAATAGTTCAGAGTCATTGGAAAATGTATACCATGCATAACTTTTAAAAAATAAAACATAAACATTTATTTTATTCTTTCTTCTATAGCTTCTTATTGGCCCTAATTTTCTCCTTAGTACAATTATTCACCGGAGGATATACATCAAAAAGGGGTGAGATAAAATCCTTGTAAGAGGGTAGATAAGAACATGAATCAATGTAGAATGGGTGAGCATAATAATTATCATCATAACATAATAATGGGATCATCATCAAAATCATGACAGGGTACATTAGATAAAAGCATGGAATGTGACAATGCATAAAAAATGAAACATCTTGTCTTAGCGGTGAAATACTAATCATAGTTGTGAAGAAAGCTAGTATCATGCTCATACATATTTCACTTTATCTCGTGAGATTCATCGCATTAACCTATGAATTTTAGTTCTATAAAATTCTAGTTACACCAATCACATCATAACATTTACACATGATGCATAATTCTTGGTTCAACTATCACATCATAACATTTTTTTATCATGCATGAAACATATAAAATATATCAATCTTGGACACAAAAAACCCATGTAGAGGAATTGGTTTAATTTTATAAAGCATAAATTATTAAATTTTATAGTTCCTATGATATAAACGGGATAATATGCTTAGTATCAATCTAGATTGAAGAAAAAACAATCTCATGAAAATTAAAAAAATTTGTTTTTTAAGAAGAGTTCTTTTGGAAAAATCATTTCATTTTTCATAAAACCAGATTAGAAACATGTATATCCCCGAAAATAATATGGAAGAAAAAATAATTGATATTTATAAAAAAATAAAGCAACATTCATAACAAAAAAAATCGGTGAAAAAGAGAGAAAACCCAAAGGAAGAGAGTTGGGATCGACAATTCCCCTTACCTTATATATGAATGCTTCCATCACTTTAATATGCTAGATAATAAAATTAAATTTATTAATTTAAAAATAAAAAACCTTTTATAAATTAATATGATTAATTATAGTTTTATAAAGTTTATTTGTGGCCTTTTCGATGAGTTATAGAGTTCAATTTCATCATTTTGGTGTGTTTATTTTCTGGGTTTTCATGATCGGTTCACTTGTATATAAGTTTAGAAATTCATGTACAATTGGAATAATTATATATAATTAAAATTATAGGTTATTAATTATCATAAATAATTTTAAATGGTTATATATATCATTTGGTTATATGGTATGAGGATGAATCATTAGATAAGACATTAGTGATAATCGTTTGGATTATTATGAAAGTTTTTTTATCACAAAGAACACGTTTGTTTTATCATTTAGTATAGTGTAAATATGTTACTTCCAGAACATAATAAGGTTTATAACATAAACTTTAAAAAAATTAACTATTAAAATAGTTTCATGGCAGGCCTTAAAGGTGGTGATGGAAAATTAAAACATGTCATTCTTGAAGGTGATAAATCAACACCTCACGGACAATGCTTTCATTTTAAGAATAAAAGGGAGTGGATAAGGGGTTTAATGATGGATAATTTTATTATAATAATAAAATTATATTATATGTAATGTATCAGAGATACAATTAAATTTGTATGAAGAGGTGAGGAGAGAATAAGTAAAGAAAATAACTTGAAAAAGAATAAAATAAAAGAAATGACACTTTACCTCTTGAATCATTCTCCTTGAGACGATCCTTAGAGAAAATGGTTTCATATTCTTATGAGACCAAGAGCTACTAGAAGTGGGGGAGGGGCTTGAGAACAATATTGGAAAAAATATAGACAAAGGCCAAAGATTGGAAGGTGTGAGGGGAAGATTTGATGAGGGGTGAGAGAGGTGTTTTCTCATTATTGTATTCATTAGTATATTATTTTAGATCAAGACTATGGAATGTTTGAGAATTATAACTAAATATATTAAAATAATTAATGGTATTTCTAGATTATGGTTCTTATATCAACAATGCCTCATGTAATTGTTTATTTAACTTATAAGGTATATCCAACGTAAATTATCACATTTTACTATTCACTAAAAATTCAAGTATTTCAAAAAAATACCAAAAAATCACCCTAACCATTTTTCAACATGTAGAATTAAAAAATAAAATCAATTTAATAAAATAATTTTATAAGTATGATAAATTTAATTTTTAATTAAAATCATCAATTACTTGGAATATACTGATTTTAAAATTCTAAGTAGTTTTATAACACTTTTAAAAATTAATTAAGGTCTCATAAAATTATCTTATAATCATAAGAAAAAAATATTAATTTATAAAGAAATTTTATGAAAATTAATAGTTATTTTAATTTTTTATATTGATTATAAAATATTAGTTAAATATTTATGACTTATAAAAATAACGACGCTTAATTAAAACATTCTAAAACATTTATTTAATTATACTATGATATAATTATATCATATTACCATTTATAAGTTGTTTATGTTTTATTTATAATTTAATGGGTGAGGTTAATATTCTATTGGTTGGTTTATTAATCATAAGAGTCATATTACTATTCATAGGTCAAGTCATTATTCCATCGATATACGTTCCATAACATCTATAAATGCCTCTTATTTCATTCATTATTAATTAATAATGTTTGTATTGTATTCTCAAAGTGATTTTTTGTGGTTTATACTATATGAAATAATTATATGAAGGTAATTTTCATTGATAAAATTTTTGGTTGTTATATGTAGTTTCTCGTTTTATTCTATAAATACATGGTTATGATGAGGTATCAGGTATAGACGCATAACCCTAGAGATCTAAAGGACCATTAGAAGAGTGAATTATTAGAAGAAGACATTAGATAAGATCAAGATCGAGGATTGTTGAATCATCAGTGTTCATAGATCTCGCTAATTATGGAAACACATGTCTGTTTTTCATTAGTGATCGATCCAAACTCTAGGTAGGATGTTTGATTTGTATGATTCCATCCCATTATTTTATCCTGATCGAACATAGATCAATTACACAAACCATAATTGATTTGTGGGTCAATGGTTTATTTATTTATACTAGATTTATTTTTCCATTCATTATTTCCTCATCGTTTTTAAAATTCTTTGACAAAATATTGAGGATGAAATCAAAAAATTCCATGGTTCGTTCCTTATGTTTTTGGTTTATGGATTTATCCTCCTGTTTATTCTCATCTTTCTCACGGGTAATTCCTTTGGATCATGGTTCTATGTATATGCAGTATTCGATCACTACATGACCATTATTCAGCACAACTAATAATTTTCGTGGGTATGAATTATGATTAGATGATCGATGGTGGTGACAGGTGATTCAAGGAGTAATGAGACCAGATCAGAGGATCTTCATTTCCCAAATCGGCACATGGTGATGATTTGGTGAAGAAGGTGGTTTCCCGGTCTGATTTGGTGGTCAGAATCTAGTGAGAAAGTGATGCTGAGACTTAGTTGGACCAAATCAAAGAACCTGAGATGCAATTAGTGGAAGAGGCAGAAGATCTGGTTGAAACATCGAACAACCTATAATTTTTGGGAAATTACCAACTACACATTGTGTAGTCTAATGAACACAAGTTGTGTAGTCCTTCTTCTGAGACACTAGGGATTACACAGAAGTTAAGGATCACATGTTGTGTAGTCCCTACCACACACCATGTGACCCTCCCATAAGGGATCATCAAGTGGTTCCATGGTACAAGGGAAGTTACACGATTCGTCACATAGGATAGTAAATCACTACAACAAAACAG
Source organism: Viscum album (assembly GCA_963277665.1). NCBI lineage: Eukaryota > Viridiplantae > Streptophyta > Magnoliopsida > Santalales > Viscaceae > Viscum > Viscum album. The sequence continues at coordinate 905,697,749 of OY728151.1, forward strand.
GGCAAGGGAAGCGCCTCATTTTATCAGGGCTAAGAAAAAATTTCTAATAAAGGGAGAGTCTTTATCAGTACTATATAATATCACTCATACACGTATCCTTTATCTGTGCTAAGAAAAGTACCGATAAAAGATACACTTTTATCAGTGCTTCTCTTAGCACTGATAAATGATTCATTTACCAATGCTATATTTAGTGCTGATAAATGTTTTTAATAATTTATATTCAAAAATTATTTTTTTTGGATACATAAACTAAAAAATGCTTGTTTATAATAAATATATATTTTTTAATAATTCAAAAATATATATATAATGTTTTAAAAAAAGTATTTCTATGATTATAATTAAATATATATATATATATATAATTATAATATTATAATAAATTTTATTAAATAAAAAATATATTTATTAGATTTACTATATTTATTAGATTCATTATATTTATTATATTTATTATATTTATTATATTTAATGTATTTATTGGATTTATTATAGATTTTTAGATTTATATTTATTAGATTTATTAGATTAATTAAATACTTTTTTAGATTTTTTAGATTTATTAGATTATTAGATTCATTAGATTCATTAGATTTATTATATTTTTACATTTTTTATATTTAATATATATATGTTATTTATAATTAATATATATAAACAAATTTTTAAATAAATATATTTAGATTAATTATTAAACATATATGTGTTTCTAATGAATTTGGTCAATAAATATATTGATCATGCATGCATATGTTATGTATCATAGTTTTCATTTATACATTACACCCTTTCTTATTATTCATGTTGTCCATTGATAGCTTGTTTATTATTATGTATATTTACTAGGTATATGATTAATTCATGCTACACATATATACTATTATGTTCTAAAAAATACATATAAAATTACATTAAATATATTTAAATATTAAATATAATTATTTTATTTATAATTATTAAATTTTAATTATATATAAATATTTTTTAATGTATTTATGTGTTATTATAATTACAACTATATATATTTGTTTAAATAATTATGAAATTTCAATAAAAACATATATATAATTATATATTTATATTTATAATTATATACAAATATTTATAAATATATTTATTTATAATTATAATTATAACTATAAATAACTATATATATGTAAATAATTAAAAACATATTATAAATATATATATATATATATATATATATATATATATTTATTTATTTATTTAAAAAATTATAAATATATTTTTTATAATTTTATAATTACTTAAATATATATACATATATATTTATTATTTATTTATAATTACAACTATAAATAAATATATATTTATTTTTATTTTTAATTATAAATAAAAAAATATTTATTTATTTTTTATAAATATAAATAATTATTTATTTATTTAAATAATTATTAATTTATTTAAAATATATTTATTATTCTCATATATAATGTTATATATAATTTAATAAATATATAGTGATATTGATAAATAAATAAAAATATTTATATTTATAGTTATAAATAAATAAGACTATATTTAAATAATTATAAAATTATAATAAATATTTAAAATATATATGTTAATAAAATTATAAAAATTAGAAATATTAATTTTCTCTAATTTTATAATTATTTAAATAAATATATATATATATATATATATATTCATTTATAATTATAATTATATATAAATATATATTCATATAATTATAAATAAATATATATTAATATAAATAATTATAAAATTAGAAGAAATATAGTTGTATATATCTATAATCTTATACATATATATAATTAACATATTTTTATATATATTCTATGATTATATATATAATAAGTATATTTCATATAAATTTATAATTATTTAAATTTTAAATTTATAAATATAAATAAATATATTTATTTATTTATAGTTATAATATATATATATATATCATATATAGAATTTTATAAATATATTTATTAATAGAAATAAATTAATAACATAATATCTTTATGAGCACTTTTTTAGCGCTGATAAATATAAGCCTTTATTAGAACTTCTTTAGCACTGATAAAGGTATGTTTTATCAATTCTTTTAATTTAACAATGATAAAACTTAACTTTATCAGTTATTTTTAGCTTGCGCTGATAAAATGTTCACCATGTTTTTAAAAAAAACCTACAGTCTCTTTTATTCTCACACCCCTGAAACTCTCGTGGAAGCTGACCCCTACACGATGACTCCTCATCCTCTCCCCGGCCTCTCCTCTATCGTGAACCACACCTCCATCGAGAAACTCTTCTCCGCTACGTTCCACAGCTCTGTCGTGTGCCACACCTCTGTCATGCGTCTCTCCTCCATTGCACGCCTCTCCCCTACCAGTGAGTTTTTTCCTTTTTTTCATTTGTTTCATCTTTTTTTCATGTAATTATAGTTTGATATTGATGGTATGTTGTGAATTTCATGGGCTAAATTCCCCACTAAAAATTGTGGTTGTTGGTGCTACTTGTTTGCGCACTAAGTGAATTGCTTGTTGGTTGGTGTTCCTCTTCATATTTTTTGCTTTTATTTTGTGTGACTCAGTTATACATTTTAAGTGTGATTCCATTAGATCATAGTTTAATTGCTTTTTAATTAGGAGGATTTTTAATATTAGGGGTTTATTAGTATGTCACATGACATATTTATGTGTTCTACATTAATGCTGACAAGTTTTAGCATCAATTTTTCATGAGTGTGACATCTGTTTCTATAGAACTCCCTTGTAATACATTTTATGAATCTATTGGATGTTTTTAAATGATTTCTTATGAAATTATAATCCTATTTTATGAATATTTTTGTGTTTCAATTGAATTGAAAATGGTTTAAAGACATGTCATCGACTTATGTCTCATGCTAAGTATTTTGTAAAAGGCCCAAGTGGTTTTTTAAATGGAATATAAATATTTTGAAAGTTTGACCATAAGATTTTTTCCATTAAAGTGAATATGCAATATTTTAAAGTCATGTTTTAAAAAATGAATGGAATTGACCTTCAACCTATTTAAATGGTTTTGAGACACTTAACTCTCATGGTGGAAAAAGATGTTTTCAAAAAATATTTAATTTTACTAAAAGTGTTATTAGCACATATTTCCTTCAAAAAAAGGGGTTTATTATAATAAAATTTTATTTTTATAAAATGTTTGGGTTTCCAAATGGTATTTCTAGTTCATTTTGATAAATGGTTCTTTGAATGAAATTTGAAATGTTGTTCTCAAATGGGGTGAAAATGGATCAGGATCTTAGGGACATTTGTAAAATCCTATTTGGTAATTAAAAGGAAGTTATTTTATAAGTATGGGAGACCCTCAATTGAGCTCCATGAATTTATTGTTCTTATTGTGGATTGTGACCCCATGGGGGATTCTTTATATTTTTTTTCTTGTTATGAATCTTATAAAATGATGTGAAATGGTTTGTTTCTTGTGAGGGTGTAGGAGGCGGGGTGAGGTTAAATTACAAATTATTGAAATTATATATATGTGATGATCTATTATTTCATTGGTTTCTCACTTACACTATTGAAATGTCATGGGTGTCATAAGAGACTGTTAGGGATACAGATAGGTGAAATCTCTAGTGTGGAGTGCAGTACCTAGTGTAAGGACCTGGTTTAATTGAGTGAATTTCTGAGATGTTTCAGTTTCCCTAGAATGAACTAGAAGGGACCAGGGATTCTTTTGATCCCCTTATCATGATTGAGCCTAGTGAGTTCTATAGAACTACTTGGTTATGACAAGTCAAATAGTATCGACCTAGGTTCCTCATATCCAATTCAGGATCCAAATACATGAGTCTTATGATGTTTCACATGATGGTTACATCATTCTTAAGACACACTATTTGATTTATTTTCATGTCTAGATTGTATTCCCCTAGTTTTTTTATTATATGGAACCATTATTTGGTTGTTTTTTAAATTATGTTTCCTTTTTTCATTAGTGCCTATGTATGATCATTGTTTCACTTTGAGATTGAATTTTCTTACTTTAAAATAGGCTAATTTAAAAGGTTAAAAAGTTTTATTTAAAAATAAAAAAAATTGGTTATTTGTTAACTGAGTTTTAAGAAAATGTCTTTTCATTCTGGTTATTTATGAAGAAGAGTTTTTCAGAAAATGTTCTAAAAGAGGCATTAAACTGTGATATGACATGTCTTATATGGTTTTAAAGGAACTCTTTCCATTTTTTGATATTTTTATTTCAAATTTTTTGTCATCCTAGTTTTTATATTATAAAAATGATGGTTGTTTAAAAATATGTATGTTTATTTTTTTTACACTTGTTTTATAATTCATGTTAAAATATATTTTATACCTTATTCTCAAACATTCACTTTATGGACTATATTATTAATGGATTCAAGGATAATTCTTTTTGAAACCATATAATGAATTTTTATCTCACACCCTATATATGAACTGGTGGATGGGAGTGTAAAATGCTATTATATCTCGTTTTTCAGTGCCCTATTTTGTTTTGTTATTGATTATTAGATTATTCCATGGTTGGAAAATGGGATGTGAAGAGTTATTGGGGGTCACTAGTGTTGATGGTGGATTTGTTTGGGTTTTTATTCCCTTATAATTTTACTTTTTTTTGATATTTTAGTAAGAATGAGTTATTATTTTTTTATGAATCAAGTGATTGGTTTCTAGTGGGTTCTTAATCACTACCCTTTATAACAATGCTTATGTTTCCATAGGCTAGTTATACTCCATATATTGATGGTTTGGATAATTCATAGTAGTAGATAAGACTCTATGTGAGACAATAGAGGATTCTAAGATGAGATTTGAATTATATGAGATAGGGATGAACTACTAACTTCATAATTTCGTCTATGATTATACCATTGAAGTAGACATGACCTTACATGTGACATGGCCTAAGTTGTTTAGATCAATATGATTATTTATATGTTCATGAGTGATCTCTAAGATTTTAATGGGAGATTGATGAAAACACCAATATTAACCATAAATGAGCTGGGTAATGAGTATGTCATATATTTTGATGTATCAGGAGTCAGGATTTGAACAGTTTTAGTCCATGATGGTCACGTGGTTGCTTATGGGTCCAGATAGTTGAGAACACATAAGAGAAACTTCCCAAATATTTTCCTAGATTTGGAAAGAGTGGTTCTTTCCATGAGGTGTTATTGGAATACCCAAAAAATGTTTGAAAAATGTGTTCAACATACATTTTTTTGGTTATAAATAAATTTTAAATGATTTAATATTTTTTCATGGACATAGGTTTCATGTGAAGTTTTTCTTAACTCAACTTATTGTATTTCATAAAGGGATATGAATGTTTTGAAAGAGTATGTAATGATGGTTTAATTTTAACAAGGGGTGTGTGATATTTTAAATGAAAATTTGTAAAATATAGAGGGTTGTCTCACATTTTAAACGATCAACATTATTAGGTAATGAAGTTTCCTTGAATTATTTATAAAAAAGTAATTGGGGTTTTGAGAAAGAGTTTATTAAAATTTATTGGTTTATTTTAAAAAGGGTATGTTATTTTAAAGAGGAATTTGTGTAAATGGTTGGTTTTTTAATGGGATTTCAACTATGATTTTATTAATAGTTTTAAAAGTCTTAAAGTCTACAACTATTTTTATCCTTGTTTATTTTTTATATCAATTTTATTTCAATTTATCTTCTTAAAAATTAATATCACTGAATCAAATTGGATGTATATGAAAAAAGACTGGATGTATGCCAACCATTTTAGAAGACAGTATGAAGATGGAGTGAAAGTGTTCATAATGTTTTCAAAAGATCATGAATATTACCCTTCTCAAATCCTTTTCCCATGTTTTTGTTGTTATTATTCATGAAAAGTTGGTCAAGAGGTGTTTGAATAACACTTGATCTGTAATGGAGTAGATCGAAGTTATAAATTTTGGAATAAACATAAGAAAAAAGTGAATATAGATAGTGGTTGGGATAACGGTGCTTTTTATGGATCATCTGATAATATTACAAGTGGGAAAAATGAAGAAGACATTATCGAGGACAAGATTACAGATGTGAATGATGGTGAAGGTCATATTGAGGAAATGACAATGACAGTTGAAGATGACATTTTTTATTACCCAAATTGATTGAGTAGTTAAAGAGTTATGAAAAGATGCCTTTGTATGGTGGTTGCACTAAATATACATCATTTTCAGCCATACTAAAGATGTATAATTTGGAAGAAGGAAATGGATGGAGTGATTCCAGTTTTATAGAATTACTTTCTCTCTTGAATGACATGCTCTCAAAAGATAATGAGATCCTGAGCCAAACATATGACACCAAACAAATGTTGTGTTTGATGGGTATGATCTTTGAGTGAATACACGTCTGGCCAAATGACAATATACAATTCTGTAAGGAGCACAAATCATTTAGATAATTCCCAAAGTGTTGTTATTATTGATAAAATAAATATGAATCCAGTCCTACAAAATTAGTATGGTACTTTCCAATCATTCAAACTTTTAGGCGATTATATGGAAGTGAAGAGACCACAATGAAATTAACATGTCATTCAGATAGAAGAAATAAAGATGGGAAACTATGTCACTCCACATACTCTCCTCAGTGGAAGAGAATTGATCATGAGTATCCTGATTTCAGAAATGAGATGAGAAACCTTCGTATTTCATTATCTATTGATGGATTGAATCCTTTTGGTTTTCAAAGAAACACTCATAGTACATGTCCAGTTATGTTGATAAATTTTAACTTTCCACAATGCTTATGAATGAAACAAAAACACGTCATCCAATCTATGGTTATATCAGGATCGAAACAACTAGGTAATGGTATTGATGCTTATCTGGCTCCATTGACCGAGGATTTGGAATTATTATGGGATTCAGGTGTTATGTTGTATAATACATATAGAAATGAAGATTCCATATTGAGATCCATGTTGTATGGGATGATAAATAACTTTTTTTCTTTTGATAATTTTTTCAGATATAGCATTAAAGGACGTCATGGGTGTATCATCTGTGAACAAGGTACATAGTCAACTAGGTTCAGATATTCATCAAAAATTCTGTTTCTATAACATATTAGATTTTTACCCTGTCATCTTAAGTACAAATATTGGACAAAATAATTTTATGGATGTTTTAAAGAATGTACAACATTGTCTCCACTAACTGGTGATCAATTTGTTTGATAAATTAAACAATTTGGACACTACTTTTGGTAAACTGTTTTGGAAAATCCTTACGAAAACCAATTGGAATAAGAGATCTATTTTTTTAAATTTCCATATAGAAATTTTTTGTACATCAGACACTTTCTTGATGTTATGCATATTAAAAAAATGGATGTAACAATTTCATAGAAACATTTCTAAATGCACCTAAAAAAATAATAGAATTAAGGCTCGGTTGGACATGGTTTACATGGGAATACAAGAAGAGATGGTACTAGTGAAGGGTGAAAAATAAAATTTTATTCTTCTAGATATTTACAGTATTTTCAGGAAGGAGAAAAATTAGTTTTTCAACATCTTAATTGATGTAAAGGTTCCTTAGGGGTATTCATAAAATATCAAGAACATCATGTCAATGACCGATTTAAAGATAAATGGTCTGAAATCATATGAATGTAACGTTTTGATGAAAATATCTAATTCTTATATCTTTACATTTCATTTATTCCATGAATATTCATTACACTTTAATGAAGCTTTGTTTCTTCTTTGAAGCAATATGCAATAATGTTATAGATCCGGTGAAATTACTGAGTAAGTAAAGAGAAATTATCATCATATTATGTTAATTGGAAATGTTCTTACCACTGACATTCTTTGATATGATGGTTCCTTGGATTGTTCACTTGGTGAAATAGATTTTACTATGTGGTCATGTACACTATATATGGATGTACCTCATTGAAAAATATATAAATATTTTGAAAGGGTATGTCAAAAATCGAAGTCGGCCAGAGGGTTATATTGTGGAGCAATATATTATAGAGGAAACCATTGAATTCTATACTGAATACCTATCTGGTGGAGAAATAATTGATCAACCAAAATCTCGTCACACTAGGCGGCTTGCGGGTGGAGGAATTTCTAGAAGATAGGTTGTCACAATAGATATTATAGATCAAAAGTATGCCCACATTTACATTTTTCATAACAGTTTGGACGTTGACCCATATGTAAAGACCCACAAAAAAATTCTTAGGAATTTGAATCCAACAAGGGATGAAAAATTTACATCAAATACACATAATCAATAGTTTATAGGATGGTTTTGGGACCATATATTTAATGAGTTAGATAAAAATATTGACTCAATTTCAGAATGACTTCGATGGATAGCCAGGGAACTGAGTGTGTATGCATTATCTTATAATTGTTATGTAATTAATGGTTATACATTCTATACTAATGAACATGATGAAGACAGTTCCATGAAAAATAGTGGAGTTACACTTGTATCTGAAGCAATCCATGTTTTTGTCACTAAGGATAGAAATCTAATTTATGAGAATATGTCATACATTTTCATCATTTAAAAAATATGGGAGTTGGAATATACGAACATCAAAGTAATGATTTTTCAATGAAATTGGGTTGATAATAGGAGTGATTTTAAAATAGATGAGTTGGGATTTGTGAATGTTGATTTTAGTAATGAAGTGTACAAAGTAGAACCATTTAAAATGGAATCGTAGGTAGTAAAATTATTTTATGTTCTTGATCCCGCAAACTAAAACTGGTCAATTTTTCTATCATCTACCAAAACCAATGAAGTGTTATATGAAAATTAAAAAGAGGATATCCCTTTTATTGGGATGTTGTAATAATTTCCCAATGGTCCCAATATAGACGTAATTTTGTATGTCATAGGAGACCATAATGAAGAGATTTTTCTATTGAGGTGTAAAATCCCTTTAGCCTTTAAAAAAAGTGAGTTCAATAATCAGGTTATATTTTTTTGTAATATACATTGTGTTAACTTATGTTATTATCTATTCTTTACTGCTTTTATATAACCTAAATTAAATGTTGAACAACTTTTGTAGATAATGTCTTCTTAATGCGATGATGCTCCCAATCCCAAGGCATAATAGGTCTCTCAAACTACTACTACTCGTAGTGTAGAGAACGTATAGGTTTCTCAACCTATTTCTACTGCTTCTCCCAGTGTAGAGGTAAAACCACCATATGCACATTCAAATTTTAGCACTCCGAAGAAAAATAATAATGATGTTGAAATTGATGAATTGGTAGGCACCAAAACACAGACGAGACAGAAAAAATAAGAGCATCATAGTTTGATAGTGTTATAAAGAACCTTAAGACAAAAGATAATGGCATCAAGTATGGTTATATGGAATAAGTGGGTCCAACATGTAAACCCCAACAAGGCCATGTTCAGTAGTTAGATTAAAATCATCACTCAAAAACACATACCGATTGATGTACAGTCATGAAACCATATTATCATTGGGATTAAGAAACAGATGTGGAGAGATATTTTGATAACATTATGATATATAATTTATTTAATTTAATAAAAAATAAATAATTAAACATTGACTTAATTTTCATCATCGCTTGTAGAGTGAATTTATAGTGGATGACTCACATAAGAACTATGTATGAAGGGTTTATGGAAGGATTCATAGAAGAATTTTCACAATTTTAATGAAATTTTATATTAAATATGCTGAATGGAAAATAAACCTGCACCCACCATCTATTTTTTCACACCTGACAACCCAAGCTGTGTGAGATGCGTTTAATAGCCATCATGAGGAGCCGTCTTTTCAGGTACATTGTGTTTGGTAATAAATTGTTTGAAGATACGTGTATTAATCACATTGATTGATAGTTTTTTAGTTATGAAATGGAAAATGAGTGCTAAAAATAAGAAACGAGCAGCAAAACCAGCGTACCCCTACTGTAAAAAAAGAATGGGGTACACTTCACTTGAAAAAAATGATACGTATCTTTTATCCACCGTAAAAATTTTAAATGAAATAAAACAACACCACAACTATCTTCCTCTATTTATATGTATATTGATGAATCCAAATCCACTTTCAGTTCCATCCCACACTATGTGATATGGAAGGAGTCACATGTATATAAATATAGGATACTAATAGATGAAAACACAAAAAAGTGTGGGAAACATGTCTAAGTATGAAATAATAAATAATTTTTTCCTTAAATCAATATCATATAACAATGATTACTTATTTTCCTATATTTTATATCTAAAATATTCACAGGAATCAAAAACACCCAAACCAGATGTGTACATACTTTCAGTGGCCTTGAATCACTAGAAAATTATGGTCATGTCAGAGGTGTGGCTTTTTGTGGTGAAACCCCGAACATTTTTTGAGAAAAAAAAGAGGAGGATCAAAGTGACAAAATCAATATGTTGAGAGAAAGAATATCTATCCTTGAAGATCATTTGTAATTTTAGAGAGAGTTCATGGAAAATATGATGGAAAAGGATAAAGAGAAGAAACAACTCAAGAAGAAACAGCACATGCAGATCCTGCCCCAACCCCTACTATCATTGAGGTGATCCATTCCCCTAAAAAACCTTTCTTAGATGAGGTAATCAATGTTCTAATAGTTAGTTATACGAATTTTGAATCATATAGACACTAATACCTTTCCTGTACTAATATTGTACAGGGTGAAAATGAACGTGATTTATATCTATCAACACCCACCTATCGCCTTGTAGCGGGGCTATGGTGTTCAATATCCATAACATAATGCTACACAACAGACCACATCCAACATGTCATGTCAAAGTGATGATTAACGTATCCCATGAGTTGATCACTGATCTACCTATTCCAATTGATGATGGTGATATTCCTAAGGCTGAACAATCTCTTGTAACATTCATCCCATGGCCATCACTTCTTTTAAAATACATGTCGACAAAGAGGTATTAATTTCCAAAAAAAATCATGATAAACCTTTAACATTTAATGAAAAAGTGGTATGAACTGATGAATGTTTTTATAGATGGACATAGAAAATGGGTGAAAATAAAGGACAACTCAGAACCATCTCAAGGATCAACCAAACAATCAAAATGATCTACTAAAATCACCTTAAACCCACCAATTCTATATCCGCACTTATTATCATTGCAATCTCATGTGAATACGAAGTTGAAAGATGAAGGGGTTCACAAAATCCTTTTTGATAAAAACATGTATAGCGGGGAAGATCCATATTTCATTAGTTTTGACAATGTAATTGAAATCATAGAGTATTATTAGTTAGGTGACTCATTTTTAAATGTATACATGAGGTATGTTTTCATGATTTGATTTTCCAAAAGCTGATATACTATGATAATTGAGACTAAATACATTTCATATTTTTCACAGACGTATATATGAAAAACAATTGATGGGATTTCCCCATGAACAAATATTTTGGCTCATTAGTCCTCATGTCACCTCTATAGAACAAATAGATATAGAATCCAAGAAAGGGGGTGAAATAGCGATATGCCTGCTCAAATCGTTTAACAGAAAAATTATGGATGACATACTCTTCTTAATACCAACAATGTAAGGGTAAAATTGTATAATTTAATCATATCAAATATATTTTTATTTCATTCATTAATTATTCATTTTTGAGTTTTTGGGCACCATTGGATTCTCATTGCAGTCAATTTGGATAATCAAAATATTTATTTCTTGGATTCAATGCATGGATATCTGACAAGATGACCACAAATCAAGGTGTTTTTCAATTTGTAATACACTACATCCAACATTTTAGAACTAAAAATCTAGTTATATAATTTATATTATCTTTTAGTGAGGATTCTATTATGATAGAGAAGTGCAAGAATATTGTCTACATTATGGAATGACGCCATAGGAAAAGGACAAGAAACATCACAAGTACTAAGATTGGATTAAAATTAGGGTATATATAATAATATTTCTCTATCCAAACTCAAATAAAAAGAATTCACTACCACAAAAACAGTTTTTCGCAGCGCCCCCCCTTTATCAGCACTAACGAAAAAGCACTGATAAAGGGTGCCTTTACCAGCGCTAAAAAAAGTGCTGATAAAGGGTGCCTTTATCACCGCTTGTTTAGTAGCACTGATAAAGGGGGGGCCTTTATCAGTGCTTTTTTTAAAATCACTTATAAAGGGTCAGCTTCAAAAAAAATTAAAAATATATTAATATATTAATATATAAATATAGTTATATTGTTATATAAATATAATATATAATTTTTAAATATATTTTAGATAAGTATAAATGTACATTTACACTTATTATACTTAATATATAAGATATTTAGTGTAAAAGGCTTCTTAAAAAACTAAAAAAATATTTTTAATTAATAATTTGATAATCATTATGGAGTAATAGTCATTTAATAACAATTTGAGGACTAAAAAAATTTAAAAAATTTAAAAAAGATCCAAAATATGTTGAAAACGCAACTCAAACCTCAAACGGCCATAACTTTTGATCCGGGTGTCCGTTTGAGCTCTACCACATATCAAATCGAAGCCGGCGACGAGCTCTACGTTGTTGTGACTGTGGGCACCCTGTTCAAGCGTTTCTTTGAGGCCAAAAGAGGCCCTGAAGGCCTCCAAAACTGAGTTTTTTGTCGGGGTACACAGATTTTTTAACATTTTGTGGATTTCAGCCTCGTTTAATGGGTTATTATTGGATTTTTTTGGTGGGGACTGAATTTATTCCAAGTTATTACATTCATATTGATATTATTTGTTTGAAATTTTATCCTTTTTTATAATTAATTGCTATTTATAATCAAATATCTAACTATATGTACAATTTTTTTATATATTCATACCTAAAAATTAAATTTTTTAAATAAATAATTAAACATATTTACATATAAAATATATTAGCTTTATCTAAATAATAACTAACATCCATTTTATTTAAAATACAAATATATGAATATTTATATACCTATATATTAATCTAACTATATATATATATATTAATCTAACTATATATATATATATTAATCTAACTATATATATATATTAATCTAATAACTATATATATATTAATATAACTATATATATATATATATTAGTATTACTATAAATATATATATTAATATAACTATATATATATATATATATTAATATAAATATATATATATTCATATAACTATATATATGTTAATATAACTATATATATATTAATATAAATATATATTACTATACGAATAAATATAACTAAATATATATATATAGAGATATAGATATATATTAATATCACTATATAAATATATTAATATTACTATATATATATATATATATTAATATAACTATATATATATTATAATATAACTATATATATATATATATATTATAATATAACTATATATATATTATAATATAACTATATATATATTAATATAAATATATATTAGTATACGAATAAATATAACTATATATATATATATATATATCATGAATTTGAAGACAAATCAAAATAGAGTAGTGGTAAAGGATTAGGCGCGCAGGGGGAGGTCTCGAGTTCAAATCCTGGTGGAGGCAGGGGCGCGCACGCATGGGGGAATATAGCAGCAAGCACCGTTAAAGGTTGGAGGGGGGGCGTGGGTCGATGTACAAGGGCAGAAAATCACTGTAAATGGGGGTGCACAAGCGCTATAAAATCCCCCCCCCCCCCCGATTCGCAGTATTTTTTAATTTTTTTTAATTTTTTTTTAAAATTTTTTTAATTTTTTTAAATTTTTTTAACTTTTATCAGTGTTTTTTTAAAAGCGCTGATAAAATGGTCCTTTATCAGCGCTAAAATAAAAGCGTTGATAAAGGAAGCGCTGATATAGGGGACCCCCCCTTTATCTACGCTGGCTTTATCAGCACTTTTTCTAGCGCTGATAAAGGCCATTTTTAGCTCTGATAAAGGCTGTGTTTGTAGTAGTGATTACTTATTCTTCTCAATGTTTCTACAGTTCTAAAAAAACGATAAATTGTGTGGTTATTATGTTTGTAAATTTCTGAAATATATTATATTACATGAACAAACCAACATCTCGGAAGAGGTATTTTCGAACATAATTACTATTTCATTTAAAATACTTATTAATCCTTTCTGTATTTATATTTTTTTAGTACTACCGTGATTTATGAAAAGACTCATATTCAAAAGTTGATATATATTTGTTTATAAATTAATGGGAAGCATAAATAATGGAAGAATGTATAGAAATAGCATGAAGATGTGACCAGTATGTCTCAAAGTGTCTATTTTTATTTACAATTATCAGTATTTTTAGTAAAAAGAACAAGTTTCATACTAAAAACTAAGCAACCACATTAGGATTATTTTGATACTTTAGGAAAATGATCCATAAGTCATTTTTGATTTGTAATAATCAACCACACCTAAATCCAACACATGGTGTGACCATTATGACTTTAAGTGTGTATTTTTATAATAAATTAACAATAAATATAGAAAAAAGAACAAGTGACATACTGAAAACTGAGAAAATAGATTTGGATTATTTTGATACTTTAGGACAATGATCCATCAATCATTTTTGATGTTCAGGAATCAACCACACCTCAATCCGATGAACGGTGTGACCGATATGACTAAAAGGGTCTATTATTAGTTTAAAATTTATATTTCAGCTCAAAACACATCACTCATTGAAAACCAAGAAAACTCACTCTAATTTTCTTTATAATTTATGAAAATTATTTATACGTTATTTATGATGTGTATGAAGTAGTATCATGTCAATCCGATCCATGATGCGACAGGTGTGAATCAAAATGTGTGTTTCTAGTTTGAAATGATATTTTAGTAAAAAAACACAACTAACAAACTAACAATTGAGAAAACACATTTGGATTATTTTTATATTTTAAGAAAATGATCTATAATTATTTTTTTATGTTTAGAAGATTACATCACCTCAATATGACACATGGTGCAATTGGTATGATCAAAGTGTCTCCTTTTATTTAAAATTGACATTAATTTTAGTAAAAAAACAAAACTGGCATACTGAAAACCCAGAAAATGGATTCATATTGTTTAGATAATTTATAAAAATGTTTCATGAGTCATTTGAGACTTGTAAGAATCAACCCCACCTCAATAAAATTCATTATGTGCCCGATATAAATCTAAAGTGTATTTTTTATTTAAAATTTACATTAGTTTAAGTAAAAAAGAACATCTGACATACGAAAAACCATGAAAATTCATTTGGATTGTTTTTATACTTTAAGAAAATGATACATGAGTCATTTTTGATTTATAAAAAACAAACCAAACCTCAATATGATTCATGGTGTGACCATTATGACTAAAAGTGTCTGTTATCAATTTAAAATTTACATTTCAGCTCAAAACGTGTCACTCGCTAAAAACAAATAAAATGATTTTCGATTGTATTTATAATTTTGGAAAGTGATTATTAAGTATTTTGTGATGTTTATGAAGGATTATCACATCAAATCGATGCATGATGTGACATATGTAACTCAAAAAGTGTGTTTATAGTTTAAAATGATATTTTGGTAAAAAAACACAATTGATGTACTAAAAACCGAACAAACACATTTGGATTGTTTTGATACCTTAGAACAATGATCCACAAGACATTTTTGACGTGTAATAATTAAACACACCTCAATCCGACTGACGATGTAGCCAGTATAAATCCAAATGTGTTTTTATTAAAAATTGACATTAATTCATTTAAAAAGTACAAGTGGCATACTGAAAAATGATGAAACACGTTCTGATTGTTTTGATACTTTAAGATAATGATCCATGAGTCATTTGTGTGGTGTAGGAATCAAACTCACCTAAATCTGACGCACTATTCAACCAGTGTGACTAAAAGTGTTTGTTATCAGTTTAAAATTGAAATTTTAGCTAAAAACGTTTCACTCAGTGAAAATGAAGAAAACACCCTCTGATTGTCTTCATAATTTAGGAGAGTAATTAGTACGTCCATTGTGACGTGAATGAAGAAGTCTCATCTCAAAATGATGAACTATGTGACCAGCATGACTCAAAATAGTTGTTTCCATTTTGAAATGAAATTTCATTTAAAAAATAAAAATGTGATACTGAAAATGGAGAAAACCCATTCGGATTGTTTTGATACTTTAGAAAAACAATCCATGCGTCATTTTTGAAGTGTAGAAATCAACCACACCTCAATTAGATGAACAATTTAACTTGTATAAATCCATGAATGTCATTTAAGTTTGATATTAATTTTATTAAAAAAACAAGGGACACACTGAAAACCAATAAAACCCATTCATATTGTTTTGATATTTTAGGAAAATGATCCATAACTCATTTGTGATGTGTAGGAATAAACCCCACCTCAATACGATTCATGATGTGACCTTCATAACTCCAAATGTATCTTTTTTATTAAAAAATGAAAATTTATTAATGTATTTTTTCATATTAATGTTTAATTTATTTCCTTATATTATTACTAACATAATGTCTATTTTCTTATATAAGTAGAACCTTTTATATGAGTTTGGATGATTTTTTTCCGGTAACTAATATCGTGGGTAGACATTTTTGAGAGGGGATCACAGATGTAAAAGGATGAAACATTAATGTTTTAACTATTTTTTTTGGTCAATTTTAAATGTAATCATATAAAACATTGATTGAAATGTATATAGTATTGTTTTCCAAACCATTGTGTGCACTACTTTGTTCTTATGTGCACTGTGCATGTGTTGTTTTGTGTAGGTGGTTTGTGTGTACTACTCGTGGGGGTGCTATTATATAAACAACACATCACATGTAGATATCCCTTTATCAGTGCTATTTTGAGTTCTAATAAAAGCCCACTTTATCAGTGCTCAATGTAACACTGATAAAGGTACCATTTATAAGCCCTAAATAAAGCACTGATAAAGTGGTCTTTTACTAGTTCTAAAAATAGCACTGATAAAAATGTCTTTTATCCTCACTAAAATATAGCGGATATAGGGGGCCTTTATCAGGGTTGTTTTAGAACAGAAAAAGAAAACTCTTTATCAGTGATTTTTTAGCAGTGTTAAATGGGACCTCTCCTATATTTTTTGAGATTAATAGCGCTTTTCTAGTGCTGTTCAAAGTATTTTCTTTCTCTGATAAAAGGCCTATCTATATTAGTGAATGGGTAGGCCAACAGTGCACAATCATGAATAGACTACATGGGTAGGGTGCTGGAAGAACACTACACATCATGTACCCCTTAGTATGCATTGTTTATATAGAGATCTTCATTCCATGTGAGACTGAAGCACATTATTAGACCAGGGGTTGGATAGACATTCCATGTACCCAAAGTAAACACCATTTACCCCCTTTGAGGGTGTTTGGAGCTATTTTTTATTTAATTTGGGACCAGTTTCAGTTAAGTGTGATCCCTTGGTCCATCCCCTCTAGGTTACATCATGTCTTTAAATACTAATCTATATATTGTGATCACCTCTCTATGATGATTCTTAGATAAAGTTTGTGGTGTCACATTGTGAAATTTGAGTGTAATTCTCTATCATTCCATGTTATACCCTAGGTGGGGGCTTTGGAATAAACGTGACCTCCATGCATAGAGAATTGATCCTCCATCTAGAAGTATTTTTCAGTTGGGTACACAATATCATTGGTATACAATCCAATACAAGGTGGGTTGATTTAGATTAGCTTTGTGGTGTCCTCCAGTGGTCCTGGGTCTGGTCCCCTATACGAGTATCGAGATCTTCAGAGACCAGTGATTTTTTTGGGTGGACCCTAATGACCATGACTTCATGGATGAGTTTCACTAGTGATATCACGGATCATAGAGCTGGTTTTCCTAGAATAATCATTTCCTAGAATATTTTAGCAAAATCATGTGGCCGATAGTTTGGTTGAGAATAGATGGGTGTGATTTGTCATTCGTGAGTAAATATGTGTTTTTCTTCAACTGCTATATTATTTTTATGAGATGAATACTCTTTTATTATTTTTGTTTGGTGTTTTTAGGGTTTCATTCTAGGTATTTTTATACTCACCCATGCATGGGATCCTCTCGTATGTGTCATGTATTATGCTGATGACAACCCTTCTGACGATTTCATGGGTGGATAGGGAGAATGTGGAGCATAGTTTGGTCTAGAATGATAGGGGAGCTTTTTGTGTGGTTTCATTAGATAGTGGTGCCCTAATATTTAGTAGTTTAGACACTATAGTTATTTAGGAATTTGTTTGACTCTTTTATCTCTTTCAATGCATTATTTACGTACTTTTAATATGGGATTATATATGTATGCATGCATTGGTTTCATCTATTTTATATTTTAGAATTTTATGATCTTGGAGATATGTGCATGTGTATAGGTGAATTTGGAAAATTCCTCCCATGTGTGGGTTATGCCTACTCAGTGTTGGTCACCAGCCCCTGGCCTATTAGAGGCAAGCTTGTGATAGTCATATAACAGGAGCTAGTGGGTTTGGTCATGATAAAGCCATATTAGTGGTCCAGGTTTTACCTTTAGAATAGAGTCTGTGTGATTGGTTTGTTATTTGTGGCAACAATGTTAATCTGTTTCAAGTTCAGCATTCAGGCTAGGGACCCTGATGTTGGTGCAGCAGCCAACATATCCATTCACCAAGACTCAAAATAACATTCTCATTGAATAAATAAATTTAGAAACTCAATACTGGGGAATCATTAGTGCATGCATTATATAGGTATGGGTTGTGATTTTTATGTCCATATTGAGTCCACCCCCAAAATATGATCTTTGACTATGGTACATATTATTTATTTCAGGATACCTCCATCTAGGTAGGTTACTACGCTTTCTCTGTGTGATTATGAGGATGATCTACTGAGTAAAGACACTTCAGTACACGTTCCTATATAGTAAATAGTACCTATTTGTGGTTTAACATCAGTAACCCCATCCATTGAGTAGAAGTTAGCACCAGTAGTACCGAATGAGGATGTACACATGCTGAGTATGCAGTATGAGTTTAATACGTAGTGACCTCTGAAGCTTCAGGGTGTTCTATACCCCCCAGGTGGATAAATACTAGATAGGGGTAGTCACCTGAGTTTTCCACCTTGTGAGGATGCCTGTAGATCGAATGGAAATCCTTACTGAGAGACTTATTTAGGGATCTTTTGGGCAATGGTGGATTTCAGTGATTCAGTCACATGATAATACAACTCTCTCTTGACTATAAATCAAGAATATCTTCTAGGAGAAGTTTTATCATGCCATGTTACAATTAGTTCACATTCAAGATATTATTTATATATTTTATAGAATTATGACCATGGAGGATTATTTGTAAAGGTTTTTAATCTCTTGTGGTACTCCATGTATATGGTGAAAGATCCATTATTAAGAGAAAAAAACATTAAGTAATGCTTAGACTGAGTTATCAAGGATTCAGTGATATCTGTTTTCATTCGCACCTATATTGGAGTGCATGAGGAAGACTTAGTTGTGAATAGATTTGTGGAATATTAGATATCAATAGTGGGTGTTGGTAGTGGAAACCCAAGAGCTAAAACCCCGAGAGTAGGAAGCCGACAGTAGTCGTAGGGATCACAGAATATCATAATCTTCCAGATATGTTCCTAAGATAGAGGATCAGTGGTGTAAGGATCTTAGAATGGATCTAGTCAACTGAGGGAGATAAATTTTTTCTCCTTTGATGGTCAAGGATATCCTACAACAAATTTTCTAATCCATCATAAAGATGACCAAGAGATGTTTGAGGGACTACCTAGGTAGAGGAAGTAGTGAGAACAAGGAGTTCTATAGGGTGGAAGATGCGGTAGAGGGGTATGTACAATCAATGGAGGTGGTCAGAGGTTTGACCTATTACCAACACCACCCCTAGTTAGTCCATGATAATCTCAAGGATATGGTGGTTAGATACAATGATAGCTGCAGGATTTGGATTCCTATGAACTTGAGGCTCCTAGGATGATATGAGGTACTATATGTGACTTTTCTAACTTAGTCGAAGTATAGAGAGAAACATGTCTGATTTATTCCTTTATTTCCACTTCTCTGGTTTGAAACTAAGAGATTTTGGTTGAGCCTTTAGCATGACCCTTTCACTTGGAAACTTCTATGGGAGGTGAATTGGTTATTTCACAATTTTCCCAATAGTGTGATCTGACGATTGAGGCATAAAATAAACAAAGGTCGAGGTTCGTCTCTCTTATTTTTAGATTATGGATTTCTCCCCCTGTTTGCTCAAATGTTTTTCATGGGAAATACCTTTGGACCATGGTTCGATAAATACATGGTATTCAATCATTTATTGACTAATCTTCAGTACAACAGATCATTGATAATGGTATGAATTGCGATTTAGTTTGCGGTATGAGTATGATGATGATAGTGGGTTATTCAAGGAGGAACGAGACTGTATCAAAGGTTCCTTATTTCCCAAAGAGGCGCATAATTATGACGTGAAAACAGAGGTGGTTTCCAGATATGATTTTTTGTCTAAAATATGGTGAGCAGGAGACAGTGGGACTCAGTTGTACTAGATTTGATATCCTTGGTCGTGATTGGAAATGGAGGTGGCAGATCTGAGCGGTGCATTGAACAACCTAGAATTTTTGTGAAATTACATACTACAAAACCTATAATCTAATGAACACACGTGTGTAGTCATTTTTCTATGGTGATAAGGTTTCCATGTAATTTATGGATCACATTCCGTGTGGTCCCTACCACACGCCATCTGATTCCCCCCGGTGGTTCTGTGAGTAACCCCAGGGTGCACAGGATGTTACACAGCCATGCACATGGTATGGTACATGGGAAATCATGGTGTGCACGAGCTAGAAAAGACTGCATGAGTAGGGTTCTGGAACACCTCTATAAGTTCTGTACCCTTTATCACATGTCGTGTATATGGATATCTACATGATATGTGATACGAAAGCACAATAGAAGACCAAGGTTTGGCTAGGCACATAGTGTACCCCCAGTACACGTCATGTATCTTCCTTTGATGGTGTTTTATGCCCTTTTTTCTTCAGTTTTTACCAATATTAGTTAAGTGTGTTACCTTGGTCCATCCCCTTGATGGTACAATGAAAAATTGTGTCCATAACTCTGGATTTGGATATTATGTGAAGGATGCATCTCAAATTGATTTTGCAGTGTTTCTCCATATGAATGGAGTGTGATCCTCTATCATTCATTATTATAGATTGGGCAAGGTTCATATAATTGTCAACACCACCATGCATGGGGTGTTGATCCTCCATCTTGTGGACCATTTTAGTAATTTTTTTGGTATCTTTGGAATATGATCACCTATATAATGCATTGATCTAT
Source organism: Viscum album (assembly GCA_963277665.1). Taxonomy (NCBI): domain Eukaryota; kingdom Viridiplantae; phylum Streptophyta; class Magnoliopsida; order Santalales; family Viscaceae; genus Viscum; species Viscum album. Next base: position 905,719,173 of record OY728151.1, read on the forward strand.
ATTGGGTTTGTGGTGCCCTCAATAAGTCTTGGGTGTTATCACCTATCTGAGTATCGATATCTTTAGTGACCAATGAGTTTTATTGTGTGGGGCCCAACGAACATAACCTATTGGATGAGTGTATCTAGTGATAGAATTTCTCATGGAGTGTTTTCTCATAGAATGATCATTATCTAGAAGCTTTGAGTAGAATCATGTAGCTGACAGTTTGGTTTAGACTACCTAGAGGTGCGGTGTTCTTCCTCAGTATATCTTGGTTTTTATTTACTTTTTATATTCTTGTTATGATTTGACTTCTCTTGATGATTTTTTTAGTGTTTTTGTTGTTTCCTACTGGGTATTGTCATAATCAACCCTACTTGGTATTTTCCCACTCATGTCATGTCTTATACAGATGATGTCCTTTTTAACAGTGTTCTAGGAGGACAGGGGGTAGGTGGATCAAGGTTTGGGATAGAAAGAGAATTTTTTTTGTTGGTTGTATTTGATAGTGGTCCCCTCATTATGAGCAGTTTGGAAACTCTATAGTTTTTTGGGTGTATATTTGGGCTCTTTATTACATTTAGTACATTTTAGACATACTCTAATTGTGGGATTATAGATGTATGCATGCATTAGTTTCATTTGTTTTACATTTCACAATTATATGGGCTTGGAGATGTGTGCATGTGCATTGGTAAAATAGTCTAAAGTCTCTCATGTGTGTGACATGCCTATTTAGCATTGGTCATCATCCCCTAGCCCATTGGAGGTGGGTTTGGGTTAGTCACGGCTCGGTCCCCAACAGTTTTAGTCGTGACAAGGATAATATTATTATTATATAGTCATTGTTATGATTGTTGGATATATGGTCATTGGATATATATAACTACTAGGTATATATGTAACAAACAAGTATATTAAAGATTTTATGATTGGCTTGTAAAATTCACTAAAGTGATATATATTTTATACTTGGTATGTGATTATAATATTAAGAAAATATTTAATAAAATAATAATACATTAATTCACTTATGAAAATATATTTTATTTTAATAAAAATACATATGTGTGTTATGAATTATGATGTTTTATTAAATTTATTGCTTTAAAATAATAATTTTAATAAAATGGATTGATAAAATTCAAGGAGTTATTAGTAAAATAAATAAATTATAACCCCAAAATAATTAATTAATTATAAGGCATAAATATCTAATGATTCATGGTCAAGGAAATATGTTTCACTTAAAAACATTGGTTTATTATGTATTATGTTTATTAATAAAAAATTTAAATCCTTATACTTAGATGATAAAATTTAATTTAATTTAGTGTTAATATATATATATATATATATATATATATATATATGTATATATAAAATAATTAATATTCACACAAAAATTATTAATTTTAATGAAATAAGTTTAAAATAATTTAATCTTTGAAAAGATATTTTTCTAAAAAAATATTTTTCATCGATGCACATTTTCATTTTAAAATAAATTTTATCACATTTAAAAAGTAAATATTAATGAAATGGATTAAAAAATTTTAATAATAATTAAGAAAATATTTAATAGGGTATATTTATTTTTCCTAGAAAAAAAATAAGCTATAGAGGTAAAAAGTGAGTTGTGATGATAAAGGGTAAAATAAGGTAAAATATTTATCTAAGGAATAAATTAAAACAATATCCCAAAATATTATCACCAAATTGTGTGTATGAGAAAATTAATGACTTATTCTCATCCTTTTTCAACTTTTGATTCACATTCCTTGCAAAATAACATTTCTTACACCTGAAGGAATGAGTACCGGAAAATAAGCCACTCAAACTCTTATATAAAAGAAACTCAACTATACCCACTCCAAAACTCCAATAAACTTTGGTTTACTCTATAATATATACCCATATAATCTCATAATAAGAATATACCATTTCTATAATCCCCTAATATCAAGAAGGATCCTCAAATTCTTCAAAACCAAAGAAGGTTCCGAAATGAGGTCAAGTTTCTATATAGTAACTGTTGCAGTTGGTGTCCTAGAACCAACTAATTTATACATTATGATAAACTTTTATTCATGGATTTTAATATTAATAAATATGTTATCACATCTTTATTGTTATTATATGTCAAAATGTGTGTGATAATGTCCCAAGGATAGTTGTCTCACTAAAGGGTCATAGCAGATCCCTTCTATAATGAGAAACCGGAAGTGCCATAACACAATTATTGAATATATGTTTGATAAAACAAATTTTTATTGAATATTTTATTGATATAAAGATGATGAAATATTCTCTCGTTGTGTTAAATAGTTTTATTTATAAAATATTTGGGATTAGATCATTCATTTGAAAATTTGATGGAAATACCAGTTTTACAATTTATAATGCACTGTAGTATTTCAAAGATAAATATTTTTATATTTATTATTGGAACAAAAAATTTTGTAACTATGTTCCTAAATTAATTGGATAAAACTTTTATTCAGGGAATTAGAGCTAAATCATGCATCTGGTTGGACTAAATAGACCATGAAATCAAAGGTGGGCTGGACCCGGCAGATTGGACATTGGTTATATATTTGGACCATAACTCTTTCATCCAAGCTTTAATTGGTCCCAACATTTGAGAGAATATCTGGAAGAAAATTTGGAACAAATAATTATTCTAAAAGAATAGCTGGTTCATGCATTTTCTATGTCAAATGGGCGGTGAAAATTGGATTACAATATTTGGACGAGATTCCCCATGCACACATGAAACCTATTTAAACATAGCCTACCCTCCACTCTATAAATTAGTGTTTTTATCATTTATAGGGGATGGGAAGTACATTAGGAGATTAAAGGAAAAGTAAAATTTATTTCACCCAAATTCTCCAAACATTATAAGAGGGGTATCTCTTGAAGCATGGATCCCCTCATTTAAGAATTCTCCTCTTCTTCATGTTGTAATGTTTTTATTTGTGTAACAAACTACTTTTTTCTTGTTTTAATTATTTTATTTTCATAGTTTTTGTTAAAATGTTTTCTTTTATAATCATCATATTTGGATTGTAATCAATAGTGGAGGTGATAATGGGTTCTACCCTTTCAATCCTTTTCTCATGCAAAATGTCTCCATGATGACCACACCGCTCATGGAAGAGTAGTTCTCTTAGTGAACGGTCTATCTTCTAACTTCTACATTTAATTATTTTGAATAATTGAGATAATTTAATTCAATTAATATGATCCATTAATTGAGTTTTTAAATTATAAAAAACAAAGAAATCAATTTAACAATTAACACAAAAACACACGAGGTTGAGTATTGTGTAAATTGTGAGAGCGCAAACTTAATTTGTAAAACAAGACCACATATGATAAATTTATAGAGTTCAGATATAATCCCTAAGCTCAATTAATCCTCATTTTAAATAATTGACATGTGCCTTAATTTACAACTTACCATAAGCTAAATTTATAACATTAATCAAATTAGGGTGCTACGATTAATTATTTCGAATATAGCCTAGGGTTTAATTCACTTAATCTTTGTGGTAAGGTTAATTATCTTAGAGTTCGGTGGTTAATAAGTTAGGTTATCATAATTAAGTGGATATTAATTTAAAAGATAATTATTAATAATTAAATGAATAGGTAGAGTTATATTGATTATTCCTTTTAAAATATTCTCTAAAAAAACATCTTCTTTCTGCGTAGAATTTCATTTCAAAATTAAAAACAAAAAAATGCAATCTTCTTCTAGAAAACATCTTACAGTTTTATAAACGATAAACCCCCTATACTTTCAAGTAGAGTTTTTATTCTTATTTATTTTATTTTTTTAGAATACCATTACGAAGTTGTTTTAATTTTCTTCCTCCTTTGAGAGACAACCATGGACAACCACTCTATTGCACCTAAGTAATCTGAAACCGAACATCATTTGAAAGTGCCCACGATAGCACCTTTCAATGATCTATTGCCAGATGATGTTTTTTTAGGAATACAAATAATACATTACATTATAGGTTAGGAATCATAAAACATTTAGGCACCTTCTCATAGTGTTTTCGCTCTGTAATATCCAGGAAGATATTATGAGAACTAGATCCGCTGATAGGAAATCCACATTTCATAGTGTCATTAGATTTTCCTATCTTCGAACGTGTGTATTGTTCTATATACATTAAGATTATTATTAATGAGTATTAAAAATTACACCCTTATATTTATTGATGAAAACTGTGATGAAACACTGTTCATATCGTGGTAGGATATGTTGGGTGCGTCAAAAGTAATACTGCATTAATATATAATGGGAGAAAGGATTTGTCCCTTCTGTTCAATAATGGATGTTGATATCTCAGGCCGGTTGTTGTAATTGTTATAAACTAAATAAATCCATTTCCATGGTGAGGAATGGTAATTTCCAATTCTGGGAAGTTGAAGAATGAATAATCGAGCACATCGGTTGATGGAACTATCATGCAACCCGCTTGATTCGAGATATTGATACAAATGGATTACATTACATGGTAATCATTCATATGAGGTGACACATCATTGCGGTGTTAACTTCATTCTCTATGGGTGCCTTAGGGTGTTTCTAGACACTAACCTTGAACTTTAGGTAGGCACCACCTAATGCCATTGAGAAAGAGTCTGAGAGGGTCGCACACAATGTGTATCCAAGTATCTCAGTTAAATATTCATTTAACAAGTTGAATAAAGATTAATCCCAGTTGTGGGTTAAGAATTATTCAAGTATGCCTGATCTAATTTTATTTCAAAACTATTTATTCAATAGAGTATATTGTGGGTGAAATAGTATATTTATTTGTGAATAATGAAGTGATATTTATTTAAGAAAAAAATAGTAATTATTTATGGTCTAATAAATGTGGAGGAAATAAAGAAAATGGAAATACAGAAGTACACACTATATATATTAATATACACTCTATGTAGTTTTTCTAGGGATTTGGGAGAAATAATATTATTTATTTAATTAAATAATATTAGCTGTAATTCGTTGGGTACAAGTCAAGTGATAATAATATTCAATTGTTTTTATTAGACATGGGGTCTTACTAATAATTAAATGAAATGAATAAATTCCTTTGAGTAATTATTTCATTTTATTATTATAAGAAATATAAATCCCAATTACATTATTCTCATTAGATCTAGCCATTATTTGTTTTTGTTCCCTAAAGATCTAGAGAAATCTCTCAATCCAGGATATAATCCCTTTCCTCTAAGAATGCTCTCAAGTTACAATAGAAATCCTTTTCCACCGAATCAGGGTGAGTGCTTTGGAAGATGCTCTTAAGTTGATCAAAGGTGGAAATTGTAGCTGAGGGCTTGTGATATCACCTACAGATACCTTCGGTGGCATCCAAAGATATGTGGAGCATATGTGGATCCCTACTAGAGGAATCTTGTACTTGGAATCTGCTACGAAACGATGGATAACATTAGATCATGACCGGAAGAATCAACAGAGAGAATTCCATCAAGGAAATTCTAGTATTTTAATTAAATTAATTATAAAAAATTCATGATGATCCTCCCTATGGTTCTGAGACTTACCCCTTCTCTTTTATTTATTAGTTATATTCCAAAGATCCAGAGTTTTATTTTTATGACAGATCTCATATTGATAGTTGTTAACGGTAAAATTAAAGTTGGGTACACCCATCCATATGCTTCCGCTCTGCCCGGAACCTACAAGTGGTATCAGAGTGGTCATATCATTGATTATAATTATTTTGTTCTTTTATTGATGATTTATGAATTTAATAATTTAGTTGTTTCAATTCAAGTTAATCGTTTTGTAAATCTAAATCTCAAGATATTTTCCCCTCTTTTGTTTATCATTCACCTTACAAAAATGATCCTTTATTTTAATTTTGATTAAAATAAAAATAAGGGATATCATCTAGAGGTTCCCTAAGTTCATGGTTGTATAACACTAGAACACACAGTGTGTATTCTACCTCACACATCACGTAGTCACGGTTCAATACATCAGGACTGGTCCACCAAAACAAGTCATGTGTTAGAGTTTATTTGAGTTTTTATGACTCCGGGTGTTGACCAGGAACAGGTGGAACATGGTTTCTTGACTACACATTGTGTGTCCCACTGGACACAATGTGTAGTCCCTTCGGGTTAGGGTTGTACCGTGTACCCCGTACATGGATTTACCGGATGAAGACTGTGTGACATGGATAATACATGGTGTGTGGCCCACTGGACACGCCATGTACTCCAAATATTTATAATGTACATCTACATGTTGTATCCCTGGGAATGTACATTGGATGGATGGTGAAAAATAGTACATGTCATTTAGTAGGAACTAAATGTTGTGTACTCATCCAAATTATGCATATTTTTTAGAAATTATTATTATATTATAAAAACCCTTGAGACGTGTACCATGGTGCAAGAATAAACTTGGGGCACAACATGTGATAGGTATTTTATACATATGTGCTTAATTTAACATCTGCGTAATATTCATTTAAACTCATTGGGTAGTTATTAATGGGAATTCACTGGGTTTCCTCCAAGGTACAAGTTATGTACAAAGATAATTTTTAAATGAATTGTTTTGATTAAAATTATAATAGATGATAATCACAAGGAAATTCAGAAAAGGGTTTAAGATAAAAGGATTTATTAGTTAAAAATAATAATTAATTGATTTGAGTGTGATTTATCTTAAACAAGAACGATAAAAGAATTTAATGATAGTCTTATTTATGTGTAAATATCATTATATGTGTGGATGATCATGAGCTAGATCATGACCTATATATGTATATGGTTTCTTTTCAATTATTTATTTAAATTAAATTTGTTGTCTACTAAGGATTCTCCTCATTAATATGTAGGGCCTGCATGCCCAATGATTATTTTATGTAAAACCACATTTTAACCATCACATGTCTGTGAGATAATGGCATATATAATGGATGGATCTCACAATCTAGTGGAGGTGGGACATGTTAGGAGATGAGGTGAAACCAATCCAAGGAGATACAACATTGGACAGGTGGAAAGGTGTAATCACGAACCAAAAATGTTCAAGGAGTTTCCCCTAGGTCTTGGGATAGTTTATAAAATTCTAGATAAACTAACCAATAGAACGATCTCATGATCATGAAATTTATTGTATTTCTTTAAATTTAATGGTTTATTTATTGTGGATGTGTTGTCAAAATCACACAATTAATGAATTAAACAAGCATGAAAGATGTAACTAAAATAAGTTTGGATTTTTCAATAATATTATCTTAGACATGGTTAATAACTTAATTATATCCCACCTAATATTAATAATCATGTAAGAAAGATGATAAAATGGAAATTTATGTATAAGTATAGAATCCCTCAAGGAAATATTAAGTCTATATAGCCTTCCGTAATGTTGGTTAGAATCAAACAATAGTTCAAAGTGTTTGACTAACCCTAGTTGGGGTACTTTCAATTTTCAAGGAAGTATAATTAGAGGCTTTGGGTTGAATTGACTTGGTTCAAATCAATGGTTGACTGCCACAACAGGACATGGTGTGGCAAAGAGGCAAAGGTTGAGGTAATAAAAAAAGGATTTCAAAATTGGGTGGTCCCCTCAGAAGATCAAGGAGCTGCGAGTTAACAAAGTTGGAATTTGTAATTCCTAACTAAAACCTTTCAAGTTGCTTGACCAACCCTATTTGGGGTTATGTTAAGGGAAATATGTATCCTTTCCACTTGAATATTCAGGAAACATAATATTCTGAAGTCAATGGTGAGGTCTATTGAATTTTGATAAAATAGTGGGAGACTAATAAGTATTATTTTATTTATTTGTCTCTCTTTTATCATGATAAATGTACGAAATATTATTTCATATTAATTTGTAGAAATTTAAATAAAAATTAAATCAAACATATCATTGTGGACCATAATTGTGAAGGAAACCCATCTCACATGCACCAATTTCCTGGAATAGGAGAGGAGTTTACGCGACATCCTTCGACATGAGAGGAAATTGTATGTGCTAGAGGAGAATGTTTTAGTTGTGCTTAGAAATAAGGCCAATGATGAGGAAATATCTATATATATGAAACATTTGGATGATGCCATATATTTCAAATGTTTCATGCTATCGTCCATGTCTAATGAGCTCTTAATGCAACATAAAAACATGGACGCGTATAACATGATGTCTCAACTTAAGGATCTATATCAAGAAAAGGATAAACATCAGTGATATGAGATCACCCACACTTTTATCACAACTAATCATGGAGATTCTATGATAGATGGGACTCACATATTCAAGCTTGTTGACTACATTGAACTCCTAGACATCTTAGGGATTATGCTCTTAGATGAGTTGCGTACAGATCTCATCCTATCATCACTGACCCAAACCTTCTCTATATTTATTGTCAACTAAGACATGAGAAACAATGAGAAGAGTATATTGGAACGTATTACCTTTATACACAAAGTAGATAAGGACATGGGGCGTGACAAACCCACAGTCCGTATGGTGAATAAAAGGAGGAATGACAACGAAAAGGGACCAAGGATTTATAAACTGTCTAAAGCCCCCGAGCACCATCCCTCCATGAAGGGGAAGATCCAGAGGCAGGGTAAGGAATGAGAGGTACTATGGTTTGCATGTGGCGAGTCATGCCACTAGAAGTGGAACAACACCCAGAAGTGTGGGGTGCTAATGGTTCATTTGTTATCGAGTGTAATCTTTCCATTTCTACACATTGGGTATTAGATACAACATGTGAGGCTCACATTTGTATTCAAATGCAGGAACCAAGTATATTAAGAAAGATTTCTAGAGTATAGGTGGATCATTGAGTTAACAATGTCACGAGTCTAGTTTCATTGGCCGTTGGTGATTACCATCTCTCATTTCCAAATGGGATGCTTTTAATTTTACCTAACTATTATTATGTACCTAGTGTTACTACGAACATAATTTCTCAATCATGTTTGGATATAGATGTATTTGTTTTCATGTTTGGAAATAATAATTTTTTCTTTTATAAGAATAACATATGTTATGTAAGGAACATTTAAATAATGGTTTTTATGTATTAAATTATGAAAACCAAGTGTTGTAAATTGATAACGAAACAAAATCACATGACTCATAGAACACCCAGTTGTGGCATCACTGCCTTGGTTGTGTAAATGAGAAGCGCTTGACAAAGCTCTGCCAAGTTGGTTATTTAAACTCTATTATGCTAAAACCACTTGAAAGATGTCACACTTTTTTACAATGAAAAATTACCAAGCCACTTTTCAGTGGACAGGTTGAAAGGGACACAAAGCTTTTAATATTGGTACACAAGGATGTGTGTGGACCATTTCTAGTAGAAGCTAGAGGTGGATATTCTTACTACATTACTTTTACTAATGATTTGAGTAGATATGGATATATCTACATAATGAGGTATAATTCAGAGTCCTTGGAGAAATTTAAGGAATTTAAGAATGAAGTACAGAATCATCTTGGTAAGAAGATAAAACGATTTAATTGGATCGAGGTGCAGAATATCCAAACCAAAAGTTCATCTACCTTTTACGGGAGTCTGGGTTTTATTTTTCAACTCACTCTTCCTTATACGACATAGCGTAATGGTGTTAGTGAAAGGAGGAACCATACCATGTTGGAAATATTTAGGTCAATGATGAGTCATGCATGTCTTCCATTATCCTCTTGGGGACATGTATTAAAAACTGCAACATACACATTAAACTGAGTAACAACTAAGGCATAAAATTGAATTCCCACTGAGTTATGGAATAGAAAGAAACCCATTTTTACACACACACATGTATGGGGATGCGAGTTGTTTTTTAAGGCCTTCTCAGGAAACAAACTAGTACCCCATGGGACAAGGTGTATCATTATAGGATATTCTAAGGAAATTAAAGAATGTTACCTATATAACCTTTCAAATAAGAATGTGTCTGTCGCTAGGCAAGACCTATTTTTTGAGAGGGAGAACATCCTCAAAAAGGATGGAGGGAAAAATATTGACTTACACGAAGTTGATGCTTAAGATAAACTGGAGTTGGTATAGGGACAAGCTCCATTGTTCCTCATATAATAGTTCTAGAAACATAAGTACTGCATAAGATCTCAAGAGATGTAAGGGAACCAAAGAGATTTGGTTTTCTAGTCACTAAGGATGGTGAATCATTATTGTTAGATAGTGATGAACCACTATCTTATAAGGAAGCATTAGAGATCTAAAAAGCTACAAGATATAAAGAATCTATGAAATCTAATATGGATTCCATGTATTAGAACCAAGTCTGGACTCCGATCAATGATCCAGTTGATGTAAAGAATGTTGGATGCAAATGGGTGTTCAAGCGAAAGCTAGACATGGAAGTTAAAGATATCACCTATAAATAAAGGATAATGGATAAAGGATTTGGACAATGTCAAGGAATGGAGTATGATGAAACCTTCTTGCCAGTTTCCATGTTTAAACCATAAGAATCATAATTGACATATCATCTTACCATGACTATAAGATTTGGAATAGGGATGTCAAAAAAACATTCCTTAATGGGAATCATTAGGAAGATGTCTATATGACACAACCAAAAGGGTTTGTGACACCAGGTGAATCCAACCGGGTTTTCTACTTTCATAAATCCATTTATTGATTAAATCAAGCATCCAGGTCATGGACCATTTGATTTGATAAATCCGTAAAGGAATTTGGTTTCACTAAGAATGAATGTGAGCCATGTATTTATAATTGGTTTAATGGGAATGCGGTCATTATCGTAGTATTATATTTTGACAAAATATTACTTATTGGAAACAATTGACCAGTCTTACAGTCTATTAATGAATGGTTGAACAAGTGTTTCTCCATGAAGGACGTAGGTGTAACAATGTACATTCTAGGGATCAAGATCATTCGTGATAGATCAAAGAGGATACTGAGACTATGTCAGGGTACATACTTTGACCATATACTAAATAAATTTAGTATGTAACAAGATATGAAGGGATTGGTTTCTGTATCTCATGGAATATTCAATCTAAGAGAATATGTCCTTAGACACAACATGAGAATGATAGGATGAGTAAGATCCCATATGCTTTGGTTATAGGATCCATCATGTATGCCATGTTATTTACCGGGCTTGATGACTCATATGCACTAATCATGGTAGGAAAATATCAAGAAGATCCAGGATAATAGCATTGGATTGTTGTTAACACTACCCTTATATATCTGACAATAACTAAGGATATGTTTTTGGCGTATGGAGGAGACGAGGATCTTTTCATTAGAGGGTATGTTAATCCCGGTTTTCAGAGAGATCAGAATGATCCGAAGTCACAATTATGATATGTTTTCTGTCTGAATGGAGGATTTGTGACCTGGAAGTGTTCAAAGCACCTAGTTGTTTTCGATTCTACTGTGGAGTCTAAATATATAGTGGAATCTGATATAGCTAAAGAATCCATTTGGATTTGGAACTTTTTCTAGGAGCTTGATGTGGTGCCTAGCAGTAAAGACGCTATCACATTTTATTGTGATAATACTATAGTGGTGGATCTTACAAAAGAACCAAGGTCGCATCAATATAAAAAGAATATTCTCATAATGTATCACTTATTGAGAGATTTTATCAAAGGGGTGAAGTTGTAGTGAGCAGAGTGTCCACAGAAGAGAACATGGTAGATCCCATGAATAAAGGCCTATCTTGGTAGAATCATGAATATCATGTGAGAGCTATCGGGTTAAAAGTTGTTAGTAGTGTCCTCTAGTCCATGTGGGAGTCTGTTGAAGTTGGTGGACTAGAACCAACTAATTTTTACTTTATGATAAGCTTGTATTCATGGATTTGAATATTTATAAATAACTTATCACATCTTGATTGTTCTTATACATGACAATTAATGTGATAATATCCTCAGGATATCTGTTCCACTAAAGGGTCATAGTGGATCTCTAGTATGATGAGAACCTAGAAGTTCCATAACAATATTCTTGAATATATGTTCTATGACCAGATGATGTTATTTTTGGGAGACAAATAATACTGGTCATTAGGGGTAATGACTCATAAAGCTTGGAAGCACCTTCTCATGGTGTGCGCCATTGTTATTATCCAGGATGATATTATGAGAACGAGACCATCTAGTAGGAAATACACATTTCATAGTGTCATTGGATGATATTTTCTACAGATGTGTGTTCCTTATACTTTATGATTATTATTAATGCGAATTACAAATCATGCACTTAGATTTTTGGTGAAAACTGTGATGAAACACTGTTCATTGAAAGGTAGGGTATGTTGGGTGCATCACGAGTAATACTATATTAATAGATAATGTGAGAAAGGATTTTTCCCTTTTGTTATATAATAAGATTCGATATCTCATGCACTTTGATGAAACTAATATAGCCTAAATAAATCCATGGCCATGGTGAGTAATGGGAAAGTTCAATTTTTGGAGGTCAAAGAAAGAGTAATTGAGCACATGGGTTGATGGTACTGGCATGAAACCAGCTTGATTCTAGATATTGAGACAAAGGGATTACATTACATTTTAAACAATCATACGTGGTGGCACGTCATTACGGTGTTAAATTATCTTTCTATGGGAGCCTTGGCATGTTGCAAGATGATAACCTTGGACTTCATGAAATCTCCTCCTAATGCTAATGAAAATAGGCCATTAGGGTCACAAACTAAGTGTATATATGTATCTGAGTTAGAAATTCATTTAAAAAATTAAAAAAAAAGATTAATCCTGGTTGTGGTTTAATAATTATTCAAGGATTCTAGATTGCATTTTATTTCGACACTAATTATTCGAGAGAATATATTATGGCAGAAATAATATATTTATTTGAAAATAATGCAGTGATATTTATTTATGAAATAAATAGTCATTATTCATGGTCTAACAAATATAGTGGAGGATATTAAGAAAATAAAAAACAAAATTACACGCCGTGTAGTTTTTCTAGGGATTTGTGAGAAATAATATTATTTATTTAATTAAATATAATTCGTTGTAATTCGTTGGGTTCATGTCAGGTGATAATAATAGTAAAATTTTATTATTATACATGATGAATTACTAATAATTAAATAAAATGAATAAATGTATTTGGGTAAATAATTCATTTTATTATTCTATGTAATATAAATCCCAATTAAATTATTCTCATTAGATCTAGTTTTTCTCTGTGGTTGTGCATAATGGATCCAGAGAAAGCTCTAAAGCCATGATAGAATCCATTTCCTCCAAGAAATATCTCAATTTATGAGAGATATCCTTCTCCAAAAAATCAAGGAGAGAGCTTTGGAAGCGACTCTCAAGGCGATCGAATTTGGACACAGAAACTGAAGGATTTTCCGAGTTAGCACCTGGAGATCCCTTCAGCAATGTCTAGTGATATGTGGAGAAGTTGTGAATCAACACTAGAAGAAACATGTACTTGGATTCTATGATGCAATAATGGATTACATTGGATCATGACTGGAAGCATCAATAGAGAGAGAATTCAATCAAGGTAATTCTTGTATTTTAATTAAATTAATTATTACCAACATATTATGATCCTATATATTGTTCTGGGAATTCCCTCTTTCCTTTTAGTTCTTCAATATATTCGGAAGATTTATCATTTTATCTTCATGATGGATCTTGGATTGATCGTTGTTGACAGTAAAATTATAGATTGACACACCAATCCACACGCTTCCACTATGCCCAGAACCTACAGTAACAAACATAATTTTTTTTCAATTTTTCTTCTATCTTATCATACTAATGCTTATTAAATATTATTTACCATTCCACTATCATATAAATATTATCACTATAAATATGTTATAATGTTTTTGTAATGAAATAATTTCATACTTATCCATTAAATTATTCTTTGATTTTGTTTTGGTTGGTTAAAACACCAACATGAACTATGCTTTAATATTTTTACAGTAGATGACTCTAAAAATGTAAATTATGGTAATATATGGTATTAATGACGAATTTAAAATATTTTTCAATTATGTAATAGTATAAGTTATATTTCTATTAATTAATGAAATGAATTTATTTGATTGATTCAATAATAAAAAGGGGGAAAATTGCTTATTTTTCATCATAAACCACCAATATACCATCCATGAAATAATCATAAGACTCCAAATCTCCATCAGACATATATATATCATTTCCATTAAAATATATGATAATGGATTGAGGACGTAAACCACTATATTGAAGAAATCATGGGATTAATGGAAAATTGGAATTCAACGATTAATACTAACAATGAATAATAATATATGGATAATAAACACATATAAGTGAAGAGTATTGAGTAAATTAAATACAAATAATTCTATTATATAGATCAATAATAAATCTATGTCGATTATAGAAGGAGTTATAATTTGTTTGAGAAGGTGGTAATCCAAGTTAAGGGTTTTGTTGACTCAACCCCCTTTCATTGAGTCACACCATTTATTTTTTGACCGTATACTTCTAAGTTAGGTATTTTTGACCCATTTAATAATTCATATATTACTTCAAATTTATTATATGGAAGTTAAATTTATTTATCAAAATCATATTTTTATTGATTCTTACTTCATTAAATGCATCATTATAAAAGAAAAACTTTCATCCTATGTTTTGGTTAGTTCTCTTCCTTATGCATCTCTATTCATACCATAAATATTTCTTTTTATTATTTTAAAATTTAAATAATTTTTTATTCTATAACTCTTATAATTATATTTATTTATATATTAAAATGTTTTTTATATCTATTTTTCAATGTGATTTATTTCAAAACCATTAAATTTTTTTACAATGTATTTATTTCAACTTTCACACCATTTTTTATATTTTTATTCATATATATCATAATTTAACTTTATTTATATTAAATTATACATAATTTATTCTTTTATTATAAAAAAGATTAATGTTTTTTATCACCTTTTGAAAATAATTTTGATAGTGATTTATATATTTATTTTTAGAAACAACGTCACTAAAATTAAATAGAAGCTCATTTCTTTATGTATCATGTTTTTTATTTATTTATATTGATGGTCCATTATATAAGAATTTTTCACACCACTCATGTGTAATCCTCTCTAAATTAATTTAGTATGTGTTTCTTTTGAGTGATGGAATTTTGGGTATCATCGAATCAAATTCTTCATTTATTCTTATGTGATACCTTATAAAAATGTTTTGCAATACATTTTATTATAATGGGTTAGTCAAGGTATGAAGTATGATTAATATCATGTGGAACACATATATATATATTACCATTATATTAAGGGTGATCCAAAATTTATATATTCCTTCAATAAACTGGGTAAAACTTTATATTTCATGAGATAATTATGTTATGCATGGACATGATATGATTAGTTATGTTCATGATTTATTTATAAACATTACAATGTTAGATATGTTTACTATATTATGAATGTAAATGATGTTTTTTTCCATGTTGGTTAGGTTAGTATGGTCTTTCATGAGATATTTAACATATGTTATTAGTTTTTATTATTAAATTTTTTTGCACACTCATAATTTATGTCACCCTGTTTCATGATTAATGATTCATCATTCTAATGATATGGTATATTCTATGCTTTTATGATAATTATTTTATGAATATACATTTTTATACCTTATTCTATGATTATGATATCATTCCTCATGATCAATTATTATGTTTTTAGGATCTTATTAAATCATTTAATTCATTCCATGTTGATGTTTCATTCATGTTTATGATCTAATGAAAGCTTCTCTACGAATCGTTGATATGATTTTTCCTTTATTGGGTATTTGATATCACCAGTTTCCAAGTTTTTTTCCCATAGATATAAATGTTAATATTATGTATGATTTTTCTATATTATAATCAAGTATGAATATTTTTTTGGAAGAAATATATAATACATACGGTGTGAGTATTATTTGGGAAATGTAATGTACAATAATGGTAAATTAAGTAATATTTTTTTTTATATTTGGGTTATCTCAATTATTTTCATGGAACATTTAACTTATCATAAATTCAACCAATTCATTCATGTAACATAATAATTTTTTTCTATAATTAAATTAAGAGGACAGAAAATTTTATTAGTTTAGCCACATAATGAAGCATATCTGAGGTTTTATGTGTTTATTTATTTTGTTTTGGGTTGAATTTATTTAAATTTTTGATTTTTGGGTTTCATTTTGAGGTTTTTAGTGAAAAAGAGGAAGATAAGTGGATGATGTAGGTGGTGTTGTTGAGAAATTAGTAGGTGGCACCACCTGGTACACATGTAAAAAGTACCAGGTAACTGTTAAGTGAGGTAGATAAAGCATGTGGCCTTGGATCAATCATCAGGTGTCCTTTGGGTTGATATCGAGTGACTTATATAAATATGGTGGTTTATAATTATACATCAGGTTCCTGATGTCCTACTCAACCAAATTTTTTATGATATACATTTATATAATTTTTAAATAATAATAATTTGATTATAACATATTTTTCCTTCTCTTAAAAATTTGTATTATTTGATTCACACACTCTAAACCCTCTTACATCCATGTAATATTATATTGGAGATATTTCCTCTAATTTTCAATAAATATGTGATCTAATATTTTTTTTGGATTATGGAGGTAAAATAATCATTTTCCCTGTCATTTTATAAGAAGAATATGTATTGTGTCTATTATTATCTTCAAATATTCATCATATTTTTATATTATTATAAATTTCTATCAAATGAGGAATAATTATACATCTCATTTTGTTTTAGATTTATAGTTATAAATATATAGGTTACCACCCTCATTTTCTTAGTATTTAATTATTATTATTTTTTATTTATAAAAATATAATTGTGATTTTAGAAATATGTGTGAAAAATATATTGAAGATTAAATTTCTTCTAATGAGAAGAATATTATATAGAATAATAATAATAATAATTAATGAGGTGTTATTACTATGTTTTACTGATTTAAATATACTCTCAAATTAGATGATCATTGAATGGGAACATTTTTTTCATTATTATAGGTAATAATAATGAGTTTTTTCTTACTAGAAATTTTAGTTTTATAATTCAGTGGTGTTATGAGATTTCATTCAAGATTATTTTAATTAACATTAATTTTTATTTGAATTTTTTTGGAGATAGTGTGATCAATTTAAAGGATAAATACATGTTATATATTATTAACATGTTTTAGAAAATATATTTTTTACTTGAAAATATGATTTTATTAAATTTAAACTATTGAGATTGTGTTAGATAAATTAGTGTTTGAGTTATGATAAAAACAATGTGGTTATGTTATGAAAATGATTTATTTTAAATGGGTATTTTTAAATTTTATTTCAGGAATAAAGAAATTTAAATCAATAGATAATAATGATTTATATTCCAATTATATATAGTTGTCAGTTGTGTGACCAATTTGAATTTAACATGGTTATTTTTTGAAATAACTAAAATTATGGGAAAGTGTTATATGGTATGTTTATGTGTAAAGAATTATTCTTCAAATTATTAAATGTTAATTATAAGTGAATAAGGATGCTTAACAAATGAAATAATGATATTTCATTATTTTAACAAGGGAAATCATGGATTGAATATTTATAAGGGAATTTTTTTTATTGGAATCTAGTGTTTTAAACACTATATAAATGTCTAATATTTCATTATTTTCATGTGAACTTTCAATGTTAAAGAATTGGTTTTGGGTTGGTGAAAGATGTAAAATAATAATAAATTTAAATTCTAAAAATGATTTCCATTGCTTGATGAGTATCATTTGTTGATGTTAAACGTTGAGATGTTATTTTTAAATGGGGTATTGGGTGACCATTATGGATTTGATATGAAATTAATCACTTGTTATTATATTGAAATTAATATTGTGTTTATGATATTGAGATATATCAAATTATGAAATTTAAATAACATGAGTATTGTTAACATGAAATTAATCCTCGTGTTAGGCTATGATTTGATATGGTGTGATGAGAATCATGGGTTTTATGAGACATTGTGTTGGTAAATGAAAAAAAAATTATGTATTTTTTTGGAAATGAGACTTTATATACCATATGGTTGTAAGGAATAAGTTATATTCCATGTATCCGATACAAATATTTTATACACCATGTGATTGTAATGTGCATTATATAAACCATGTGTTTAGAAATATCATATCATAATAGACAATCAGAGAATCGACTGACAATTGATGAAGTAGGTAATTGTGTTTTCGGGTAGATAAGTTAATATTCAACATTTCACAAGATAGTGTTTTCAAGACCCCACCTAGTCCAATGATGAAACTAATTATAACCCCCTAATCCTACCTCTAATAGGCTATATGTTAGCTGTTAACATCGAGGGTATAAATCCAAACAATGAGAGACATTACACATTGAATATTGTAATGAAATACTATAAAATCAAATTCAAACTACCAAACCATAAACAATTAAAAATCCAACATTAATTAATATCATAAAAAATATACAAATCAAGAATTTCATATACAATAACTAATATAAAAGATAAATACACCGCATGTATACCTTAGTGATACATGAAACAACCCCCAATTACCATGCTTCTACTATCCACCTTGTTCATTGAGCTAACTCCACCCAAAAAATCCACCAAAATGACCTTATAAACCTATAGTAAAAGTTAGGGGTGATTATATCGAAATACTTAGTATGATACCCCCTAAAGATGAACAACCAAGTCAATATTGTGTATCCATAATAATCAAAGTTTTAAAATCATAATACATAGACATTTCCTCTCTAAAAATAACTACATAGGGGTAAACTAGGTCAACGTATTAGTGAATTATCCTACCCTCAAATCCCATCGATAATATTTCATGAGACTATTTCATTAAGAAAATATATGCATCATTATCAATAAATATATTATATTTGTGTATTTTATTCCTAATGTTACCATAGACATCATACCTCAAATAATAAGGTGTGTATAATAAAATAAATGATTTCAAAATAGAACACCCCTCTTCAAATAAACTCCCACAAACCAGTATCCACATATCTAACTTTTAACATCTTGTTACTCACCCACTTTCATAACTACACCACATCCATATCTATTTCTAGCACTGAAGTACAACATAACCAATCTGTATCCCATCTAGATCAAGTCCATACTACTCAGTAGGGTGGAGAGGATATACCTGTCTAGAAATCTAGTCGGTCTACTCACCAATCCAAATTTCAGGTCACATATGAGAACAAAATATTTAAGTGGTGGATTCGTAGCTAATAATATTCCCATAATCCCATTTTCAAAAGGATTTAATTAAAAAATCCATCATTTTTTGTCAACTTTGAAAAATCATAAGGTCAAGGGAATCATTCCAGTAATAATTTCACCACACACCACCAATATAGAAACCTATAGGGAGAACTGAATACACATTAACATCATATATAACCCACATCATGGTCACAATTCCCATATCAAAGAACAAAACTCTTTATGTTCATTCTCAATAGTCAAAAAAGTTGTTCACTAGAAAGATGAGTTGGTGTCATACACAATTGAGTGTCCTAAAATGATTATATAGATATCTATTGGTAAATACCTGAACCTATCACAGAACAATTCTCTGAGTACAAAACCCTTCTATAAAACAAAAAAAAAGTGAAATATAAACATCATAGCATGCACTACCATAATATAACTAAACATTAAAGCATAGAGACTTTGAAAATCACATCATACCATAATAAAAAAAATTAATACCTTAGGGTAAAACTCCTCAGTATTTTAAATTCAATTCATATCCTTGTAAATTTCATATTTCAATATGAGTGTTATTAAAGTATCATGTTATCAATTTATAGTTCAGTTCTAATGAACTATCTAAATTTTCACATATTCAATTACTTGCTACATATAAATTTATAATCTTTCACCGCGACTAATTTTTGTGATAAATTTCATAAAAATATTATATTTTACCAAATAATATATTAATATAAGTCATAATTATTATTCTCAAGATCATGGGTTCCATCTGAGTCTTCTTCGTGTATGATGATCATAACTGAAGTCACTGAACTTTACACACCCACACTCATGTAAATAATTTTATTCAGTTATCTAATCATCTTGGGAGACTCAAATCCTAAAATTTATGTCATTTTTATGATCTACTGATAAAATTTCATAAAATAAAAATACCCTCATTATGAGCTACATATAAAATGATCGAGGTCAACTATTTACTTAAAGCATTTAGACAGTGGAATTAAAACTTTTATTTTTCATCATTTATGTATATATGTGTGTGTGTGGGAGTGTGTGTCTGTGTGTAATATGAATAATAATAACAAAAACCAAGAAAACAACAACAGTAATAATAATAATCAAATATTGTATCATAAGGTGTCTTGAAGACCCTATCATGTCCCTCTAATTTCAAGTTGTTTTTTTATTTAAATTATTTTTAATATTTTTTATCATGTTGGTTTTTTATTAATTGAGTGATAATTATTGATTATGATCAAGAATCAAGGGTTAAATTATTATTATTTAGATAATTTTGAAATAGTTTTGGGATCATAACACAATTATATTGGTTGTAACTTGTGTGTGACACTATGTATGATTAAATTTTTTGAATATTGGGTGGATCAAAATGTTTCACTTAGTGTTGCGGCACAACATAAACCTAGGTCATATTAAAATTAAATCACTATGAAGTACCATGAAACAATAAAGGTGGTCATGATTGATGATATTCTGGCACATGCCATTTTGTTGTAAATCCAAGGATTTCACAAAAATAGAGAGTTATAGGGTGGAAGGCCCTCTAATTTCTAGAGGAGTGTTGCAACACAATCTTGAGGGCCACACCATAGAAAAAACCCTGAGCTGGGTGGGTTTTACCATGACCATAATGGTCATCCCACAACCTATTTATTGGCTATCTTTTATATGGTTAGATCTAAAATTTCTCCCTTGGACCCCTTTTAACCTCTCATCTCCTTCACACTTAATGATCCCTCCATCCTCTCATGAATGTTTTGGTTTTTAATGGATTTATAAGATCTTTACTCTAATTATTTGTTTTATTTTATGTTTTTTTTCATTGTGAAGGTCTTATCTTGGTACTTATAATGCCATCTACACCCTAGGTGACTTTATCTCATACAATTTCTTTGTTTTCCAACCCAAATTCCTTATTCAATGGGTATAAGTATGAATTTAAAGATTTTATGGTTCAGGATTGAATAAAAGGGTGAAATATGATAAAAGTGCTTTATTTCACTTGAGGTAGAAATTACATTCCGTGTTATGACATTTTATGTGGTTGTATAGTCTGACTTACATATATGTGTGTGATTTGGCCTTGTGATGTTCTTCATTGGTTATCAAAGTATAAATATTAATAGTGAATGATGTGATTTACCCATTATAGGGTAGTTATGGGTTATGTATATTAGGAATTGTGAAATAATTCCTTGTATCATGGTAGAATGCAGGGTTGTCCACTATGGGTATTCAGGTTCTAGGTGTACCAATTGCAATAACTAACCCCTAAAATGGTAAGGGTGGTTTGTGAGTAATTATAGATAGTATATATGTATTTAATAGAATTAAATAAAGGTACCCCATAGTTCTCTTTTTATGAGACCATGATAGAGGATAACTAGTTAGAGATAATGTGTCATGTGTGAGTTGGGAATTGACTTCGATGACCTTATTTCATGTTGTGTGAGAATTATTGTGTGTGATGTGTTCATAGGACCTTTCCTAGATGGGATGGTTCATATTTAAAAAGAGGTTGGATATTGTGATTCCTTCCCCAAACCACTAATTTATGGTTGGATATGTGTGATATGGCCATGAGACCATTCCCCATGGGGATGGTTTGGATTTTGTGAAAGGTTAGAAATATGATTTCTTCCTTATACTTATTCCTTGAGCATAAATATATGAGGTGTATCCATGGGACCATTCCATAAGGGGATGGTGCAAAAAGTGTGAGAGGTTGGTTATTTATATGCCCTCTTTAGACTAATTCTGTGATGATCAGTGAATATGGAACCTTTCAATGGGAGATTACCCGAGGGGAGATTCATCACATGTAAGTGGATGGATATTATGACGGCCTCATTAGATCACAATTTAGATATTAATGGTGGAATCATAGTATAGGGTTACTCCTGCCCAATATTACTAACCATAGGTATATTCAGGGTTCTTGGAATATTGGTTAGTGTGTGATGTACCAACATGAGTGTATGTTTCCCCGTGTTTTATTTACTTATTTCCATAAATTCATCCAATCTCTTGTATATCTTAAATTTATTCTAGGAATGAATTAGTCATGTATAACTAGTCTTATTACTCATAATTTTTAGGGGAATCTTAGTGAATGTGAAATTTTTTTGTCTAATATACTACAAAGGGAAAGGGACCTATGTCAGGTTATATAGATGGTGGAACTGGTTGAGGACTTGAAGTGTTTAAAATATATAAACTGGGATATTTTTTTTCGCTATTATTATTCTTTTTTTTCAAATTTATTAATCTACCACATGTGGGGATCCTTTTGAATCAGATATATTACTAGTTGTATCACATATTGATATTGCATGTGATGGTATTTTTCTATTAGATTTTATTATGACTCTTTTATATGTTTAATTTTTTTATTAATTATATAATTGTAATTATTATTTACGGTTACCTAATATAAAAGGAATGGTCTCCCTATTGTTTTACTTAGGCCCTCACTACTAGTTGAAAATCTCTTTTATATGAGTAGGCACACATGATGCCATCTACTACTTTGGTTCAGAATCGGTGATTCAGTCCGAGGAATAAAAAAATGGTATGACAACCCTTTTTATTTGATTGATTATGTAGGGCTTGTTAAAAAGTAGATAGTGTAGAGACCCTATATTGACATACACAGACATTACATTACTTTTGAGTAATACTCAATACATGAGAAAAACAGACACCCAAATACTGCATTAGTTTAGTATCTTTGGATATTTTGAACATAATCTTCAAATCAAGGTGAAAGAAATGTAGCATCTCCCATGATGATATTTCCCATTTTTCCTACTTAAATGTTAATTTATATCCTAGGGAAAAGAAAGGAATAAAAAGGCTGAGCTAAAATTCTCATTAAGGGTAAACAGGGAGAACATAAAATAATTCATAATCATTTGAACGTAAAAACCTGAACATAAGGTTTAAACATCAAAATCTTGAGCAATGACATAAATATTGGCAGTACATAAGGCATATGTCAAAAAGGATCATTAACCATGATATAATAGAATTGGAATAAAAAAAATTAATTGTGGAAATATAATAAGAAAATATTATTATTTTCATAGTAGCCAAGGTATTTTTTCCAAGACCATCATAGTAGACAAATTCCATTACTGAACCGGGTTTACTTCCCGTTCCAACCAGGTATTATGAAACTGGATTTACCTGCCATTCCAGTCATGTCTATTTCATGAGATATAAATATATATCCAATTAATTTGAGGGAGATATAGGTCCCACCCATCTCATAATGAAATCATTCTTACATGTGCTACACAAACATAAATCATTAATCATATCATAACCCATGAAATAAAATGGGATTCTTAAATATCATGACATCATAACATAATCCATATAAGATAAATGTACTTCACAAAAATAATTCCATAATAAAATCAATCAAAATAAATAAATAATAGGGATAGAAACATAACCCTATTTCATATTATATGTAAAAATAATTTTAATAAAACACTTGAACTCAGTTCTTATGGAAAATATCCTTTCTTCTTCAAAAACGTTTTCGTTTCTCAAAATGTCATGAAATTTTAAAAGAAAATATGTTAATTTAAAATAAACATGATAAATTATAAAGGTCTATTCATGGAAATAATTCCTTAATAAAGCATAAAGATCAATTCATGCCCTTTAATTTAAAAAAAAACATTCTCCTTGTACTTTTTCCGGAAAAGTCAAAAAGTACCTCGTATGGTAAACAAAAGGAATATTCCTTCCAAACCATGTAGTAAAAGTCAAAATGGGTAAAAAGGACTTTAAAAATACATAGAATAATAGTAATCATTTTATTGGAATATTTTTAGAAAATATGGACATTGATGATAAATATATCCCTAGTAGATACTTACGAATAAATAATCTCAGATAAAACGAGATCACAAAAGTTATCCCTTACCTTAGGTCTAATTTCTTCTGTATGTGTCTAAAACACCTTTATAGTGTGTTTGAGCATATTATTCACATGTAAAATAACCATTATAATATTTATTATATCATGTATGAGTCAATGATGACTTTATATTACTTGTTCAATTGTCAATTACATGTTAAAGAACCATTTTGGGTAATAATCGTTTTATTTATCGTACGTGTTTGAACTTGTTATTCTTGATATTCTTACATAGATCATAATTTACATACATAAAAAAGGTAAAACATGATTTATATATCATATTTATTCAGTATATAAATATATATAATAGATCGATAAATGGAATGGAATACACCATTCATGGAGACGGTAGGTCGTATGTACGCATGAATGAGGTTTTTGTTCCTTTATTAAATTGAATGGATGTAAGAAAATGAAATATATATATACACACATAAATACAGTAGATTTATTATTTCATATATTTCATTATTATGTATTATATATACTTTATAATCATTCTTTAATGGTTAACATGGATAATGAATCACATCGCGTTGTGGAGACGGTAAGTCGTATGTGCGCACACCAGATGATATCATTCCAATAGTTGTTGAATGGTATTAAAGTGAATAGTGTATAATATATAATAATTAGTATAATGTTATAATAATCATATATAGTTATTATTTCCACTAGTATACTCATCCAAGTAAGGTGGTGGTGAAAAATAGACTGCACCACGGCGTGGAGACCTTGATCTGTACGTACGTACGAGCGGTGATTTCATTTTTCGTAGGATGAATAGAAGGTGAAATAAGGTTGTTTTATATTTATAATAAAATATATATATATGAGTGATACTGATTTTATTAATTTTTAATGAAATAACTAAGTAAGGGGAAATATAAGAAGAATGAAATTTGAAAGAATCGGTAGAAGAGATTACCTCTTCCTCAACGTGCCTCCTTTAAATTTCCTATTAGGGAACAAAAATTGGTCTTTTGAGAAGACCAGAACCACTAGAATGTTACTAACAAAGTTTATAAGAGAAATGGGTTGGTGTTTTACTCCCTTCAAGTCTAAAAATGGAGTGAATGTGGGAGGAAGGAGGTGCCCTTTTATAAGAGAGAAGAGGGGATCTTTAGAAAAGTTCTAAAACATTAATTAATTAAAAATTCAATTTCGAATTAAAATGGTCTAAAAAATATTTAATTAAAATACAATATGATTTTTGTTCTAATACCCATCATTCAATAATATTTAGACAAGTTTAGAAAAAAAATTTATCCTTATCTTTTTTGTTTAACCCTTATTTTACCCTTTTTTAATCTTACTGTGATATCAAGTTATTTATACGTTATGGGTTAATTTTATTACAATATCATGTAAAACGACAAAAAAAAGTTATTTATGACATATTTGGACTTAAATTAACCTTTTTTCTGAATCATAAATTTTTAGGATCTTAATATCATTTAATAAAATATTTTATTTTTTAATTTATGAATTGTGTCAATTTTGGGGACTATTCATACATGAATTTTTAAAAATTTATAACAACTTTATTACATAGAAACAAAGGAATTAAATCATATAAAATATTTAAATGTCATCCAGAAAATTTTTGTATGACCTAAAATAACCAAATATCATTTGTTGTAATATTTATAAATTCATTTATTTAAATCATTCATTGATGAGGTAATCACTACTCATAATTGTTTCATAAATAAATATATTTATCTAATAAATAAAAATTAAAGGTAAAATAACATGATATAGGAAATATTTTTATATTTATAGTGACTATTTATGGACATAGAGATATATTAAATAACCCCATATTAAAATATATTAATAAAATATATATGTTTAGGTTATAATTATCTTTACTATTAATTAATTCATATAAATTGTCATTTTCACATCCATGTGAAACCATGGGGTCCCAAATTGTCTCATGAATGCCTACGGTCATAAATATATCATCCAATAGGCTTATGTAATGTGTTAGGGTTATTTAATATTATTATAATATTATTTTTATCCTTATTTACCAGATTTACCCTTTAACCATGGTAATAAATAATTACGGAAGTTACTATTCATAATGTCCAAAAATAAAAAATACAAATTTTCACAATTTGAACCTTCTAATTCCAAATATGGAAAATATATTTCCAATTTCAAAATAGATAAGTTGCAGTAATTGATTTAAAATTAACCTCATTGTCGAAAAAATGGGTTTTTGTTTAAAACATTACAAAAGATTGAAATATTTTTATGTATGAATTCAATGTCAAATTAATGAAAATGACTTAAATTGTATTAAAATATAAAAATATATTCTATTTATACATTAAAACCATTAAGTAATATGTTTTATCCCAATAAATTGTTTTGATGAAAATAGTTGTTTTCAATAAAAATTTAACATATTTTCACTATTAATCAAAATATGAAAGTTATTAGAAAGATATCCAAAATTTATCCAAAGTAAATTTTTATGTCCCAATTCCATATATGATTTGTATACTTTCAAATTTAACTTAAAAAGTTTCAAAAACTAGATTTAAAATGGGTGCTCCATCAAAAAGCGGTAAAACTTAATTTTTTGAAAAATACTTCTTTTATTAGAAAAAAATTGATTTTTTTTCTCATATCATGTGTAAAATGAATTCTAGTATTATATAAAATTTAAAATGTGGTTAATAATATTCAAAATTTCCAGTTTATAAAATATTGTAATAGTATATCGTTGTTTAGTGAAACTCGATATTAGGTACCACGCAAGCTATCGAGGATGGTCGCTCTTACGTGTAATGCAAGCCATGTCAGTGTTGAGTGTAGTGAAATATTCCATTGTTGTTGTGTATAAAATAATACCAAATTATTTCATTTATACATTTAATAAAGTCTATACTCAGTGTTGTGTGAAATTATTTCTATCAAAACAACTTGAACTTGTGTGCAACACAAGACAAGTATATTGTTGCGTATACTACAAGCTTATAAAGTGTTGTGTATAGCATAAGCTAATATTGGTGTAGCATACAACAGAAGAAATCAATGAAATAAAAAAAATCTATCTCATAAAATATCAGGGTGTTACATTCTACCCCCCTTAAAATGAATTTTACCCTCAAAATTCCTCACGGTTATAAATGGTTTTCTACTTGAAAGTTTCATTCATGGAAACCCACATTGTAAAAACGAATACTAAGACATAATTTCAAAAAAATGTTAAAAATACAAATTTTACCGAAATAAATTCATCCCTGGGATTCCATAAAGGATAAAATATGTTGGAAGTGAAAACATGGATATGGAAGATAAATCTAACTATCAAGTTCTGATGGATAGTGATAGACAATAAGGTTTGGAGAAAGTTTTCTAACCGAAATCCATAAATCTGCGATGATTTAAGAGAATATTTGAGTCATCAGGTAAGAATGTATTGGGATAATGTTTTTTATTTTCAAGATCATTTTCATAAATTTGAAGATCATGAGATGAAATACTTACTTTATTTGAGTACAATCTAATCATTGGTCGTTCCCTAAATTTTTTTTCTTCATCTCTTATTTAAATAAATGAACTTGAATTTTTAATTCTTGAAGTGTTATCGGATCATGTGATAGAATGATATGTAATTACATCTATCTCAATAATAATGTTAGAATAGGTTATCAAATATGTATAAATCCATATATAGTGATATAACATATTAATCTAACAAACATCAACTAGAATATAACTTATACTATTTACTAATGGATAACATTACAATCCTTCCAAAAACTAAAAATATAAAACATTAGAAATAGGATAACTAAATTGACTTAACATTTGTCTCCCATATCTCATTTGGCTATCCTTGGTTGTCACATTCCAAACATTTGAATTCCTTAATCATGTATTCTCTTTAAACATGATAATAACATGAATTACCATACATCCTTAGTGAAAAAATTAATGCTAACAAAATTTAACTCTTTCCACATAAAAAATCCTAAAAATTAAATATATTCAAACCATGGTATCACTTTGACTTTATATCAATAATGAGGTTATTAATACTATCAAAAATTTCCATATCTTCTTGTCCCTTCATTATGTGCATATCATGTGCTTTCCAATAATATTTCAATCACTTTTCATGGTTACCTGTTCCATATAATTATGGAAAACCATAATAGACCAATACATAGATATTCTAATATTCCATTATACTACAAATGAGATTCCATAACCCTATTTTGAAATCCCATTACATAAACACTTAATCATTCCACTAATTCATTTTTATAATCAATATTGACAATAGTGATCGCCTGTGACTTCCCAATATCTTTTGATTTAAGAGGTTGTTAATGTCGATCATCATTAAACCTTGGATTAGGGCATTAGATAGAATAATGCCCTATTTCCTTGCACTTATAGCATTGAATTATTTGTGGTTCATTCTCTATATTATTTTCTCCATTCACATCATTAACAACATTTTTTCCATTACTTTGGCACTAAACTACTCGATGACCTTATTTTCCATACTTGAAACTTTTTCTAGTCCCTTTAAGAAAACACCAACCATTCTTCTTTCCACACATTGATTATAAGGAAAAATTTATCTTCTTTTCACCATTGTTTTGAGATTTTTTCTTGAACTCCATCTTTCATTTATTATAAAAACCATGAGATGGATATGTAACACCAACATCCAGTTCTACCTTGATAGTACAATGCACAATATATTTATAGCCACTGAAGTCTCTTATAGCTATTTCCCTTCGAAGACTTGGTTTTAAGCCACTGAAACATCTATCAACTTTACTTTTAGTTTGGATGATAAATCCATAAGCATACCTTGAAAGTCTTGTAAAATTCACCTCGTATGTAACAAAATATTCATCATCCTTTTTCTTAATATGAAGGAAATACTTTTCCATCATTGTTCTAAGAATATGGGGGAATTACTTATTGAAAAATATGTTCTTGAACTCGTATCTTTCCATGGTTTAAATTTCATCATGCTGACTTGTATTCTTAATTAGATTCCACCACTTGTCTGTTTCACCTTCTAACCTATATACATCCAAATTGACCTTTTCATGTCTGAACAATGAAGGGTGGAAATTATCTTTTAAATGGTACTGATCCATTTTTAAGAAACAAGTGGATTAGAAGACCCATTTAAAGAAGGTGGATGTTGCCTCATGAAGGACTCAATATAATGTTGTTCCATTCTACGCTCATTTGGGATTCCAAAATTATTCACATATTTTGTAAGTATAGAAATAAGATTTTTCATTCTATCTCCCATAAAATTTGGTTGTTTAGGTGGACAATCATTGAATTTCCTAGTTCATTGATCATTAACATGGTTACTTCGAGTTCCAGCCATTGTCTAAAACCAAAAAAAAAGTGTGAGAGGAAAAAATCATAATAGGAAAACAACATAATCAAGGTGGATTAACTTCAATATCTAACATCTTAGGTTTAATTCTAGGTTATTTGTGATTGTTACCATAATTCACATACTGTAACCTATAGATATACTTACCCTTAGAGACATTCCTAGACATACCTTATAAATATCTCAAGGGATCTCACTAAAGTTTTCACATCCTAGTTTCCAAAGGTTGAATAAACCGTTGCTCTAATACCAACTATATAGATACTAGCTTAATGTACATGAACATTACATTACTTTTACAGAATACTTAATACATGACAAAAACAGACGCCTGAAGACAGTATTATTTTAGTGTCTTTGGAAACTCGGAACATTATCTTCTAATAAAGGTGAAAGATCTTCAAGAACTCCCATAAAGATCTTCCCATTTTGTTTTCCTAGCTGATACATTTCTTTATTTCCAGGGGAAAAGAAAATATAAAAAGGGTGATCTGAAATTCTCATTAAGAGTAAACATGGAGAACATAAAACATTCTATAAACATTTGAATGTAAAAACATGATCATAAAGTTTAAACATCAATATATTGAGAAATGAATTAAATCATTACAGTGCGTAATGAAGAGATTATAAAAGAACATTAACCATGATAAAATTTTATCGGCATAACACATTTAATTATGGAAATATAATAAAGATATATTATGATTTCATAGTATCAAAGGCATTGCTACCAAGACCATCATAGTGGACAAAGTCCATTACTGAACTGGGTTTACTTGACATTACAGCCATGTATTACTGAACCAGATTTACCTATCATTCCAGTCATGTCTCTCTCATGAAATATAAATCTATACCAAATTCATTGGAGATATATATAGATCTTACCCATCTCATAATGAAATAATACTTACATGTTCCACAAAAACATAAATCGTTCATCGTAGCATAACCCTTGAAATAAAATGGAATTCTTAAACATAATATCATCATAACAAAATTCATATATTATAAATGGACTTCAAAAAAATAATTCCATCATAAAATAAATCAAAAAAAATAAATAATAGGGATTGAAACATAACCCTATTTCATCTTATATGGATATTTTTTTAATAAAACACTTGAACTCAGTTCTTGATAAAAATATGCTTTCTTATTCAAAAACGTTTTCTTTTTCCAAAAAGTAATACAATTTTAAAAGAAAATAATTTAATTTAAAATAAAATTTAAATCATGTAAAGGATGTTCATGGAAATAAATATTTATGAAAGAATGAAAATACATTCATTTCATATAAGTTAAAAAACATTCTCCTCATACTTTGCTGGAAAAGTAAAAACGTACCTCGTATGATAAACAAAAGAAAGATTCCTTTAAAACCTTGTAGTAAAAGTAAAAATGGGTAAAAATGAATTTAATAATAGAGAGAATAATATTAAACTTTTAATGGGAATATTTTTAGAGAACATGGACTTGTATGATAAATATATCCTTAGTAGATACTTACGAATAAACAATCTCAGATAAAACGAGATCGGAAAAGTTATCCCTTACCTTAGGTACAATTTCTTCCATACGTGTCTGAAACCCTTGTATAGTAGTTATAAACATATTATTAACTTCTAACAGAACCATAATAATATATATGATAACATATATGATTCACTGACGACTTTATATTACCCGTTCATTTGTCAATTCCATGTTAAAGCAATGTTTTTGGTAATAATTGTTTTATTTATCGTACATGTTTGGACTTGTTATTCTTTATATTATTACATAGATCATGATTTACTTACTTCCAGAATGTAAAACATGATCTTTATATCATATATATTCAGTATTTAAATATATATAATAGATCAATAAATTCAATGGAATACACCATTCATGGAGACAATAGGTCGTACGTAAGCAAACACATTGTTTTCGTTCCCTTGTAAAATTAAATGGAAGTAAGAAAATTACATATATATATATACATAAATTCAGTAGAATTATTATGTCATATATTTAATGATTATTCATTATATATACTTTATAATCATTCATTAATGGTTAACAAGGATAATGAATCTCATCGCGTCGTGGAGACAGTAAGTCGTACGTACGCACGCACGATGATATCATTCTCATAGTTGGTGAAAGGTATTGAATTGTATGGTATATAATATATCCAAATTAATATCATGTTATTATAATCATATATAGTTATTATTTCCACCATTATACTCATCCATGTAAGGTGGTGGTGAAAAACATATTACACCATGGTGTGGAGACGGTAATTTGTACGTACACACGCGCAGTGATTTCATTTTTCATAGGATGGATTGAAGGTGAAATAGGGTTGGTTCATATTTATAAGTACATATAATTATATTAGTTATACTTATGTTATTACATTATAATAAAACAACTAAATAATTGGAATTAGAAAAAGGAAAATAAATTTTAAAAAATCGGTAGAAGAGACTACCTCTTCCTCGAAGTGCCAACTTAAAATTTAATCTTAGGGAACTAGAATTGGTCTTTTGAGAAGACCTGAATCTCTATAATGTCACTACAGAAGTTTATAAGGGAAATGTCCAGGATTTGGCCGAGCATAAAATCTCTAAATGGAGTGAAAGTGAGAGGAATGAGGTTCCCTTTTATAAGAGAGGAGAGGGACACTTTAAGAAAGTTACAAAATATTAATTTATTATAAATTAAATTTCGATTTAAAATCATCCAAAACATATTAAATTTATAGATATTATGACTTTTTTTGAATAATCATCATCCAATAATATTTAGAGAAGTTTAGAATATTTTTTTATCCTTATTTTTTTGTTTAACCCTTATTTTTCCCTCTTTAATCGTAATATGATATCCTGTTATATACACATTGTGGGTCATTTTAATTACCATATCATGTCAAATGACCCAAAAAAGTTATTTATGACATATTTGGACTTATATTAACCTTTCTGCTTAATTGTAGATTTTTAGTAATTTAATATAATTTAATAAACTATTTTATGTTTTAAGTTATGAATTGTGTCGATTTTGGACACTATTCATACTTTCCTTTTTTAAAATTCATTACAACCTTATTACTTAGAACCATAGGAATTAAAGCATATCTAATATGACAATTTCATCACGAAAATTCGTGTATGACATCAATATAACCAAATTAGATTTGTTTTAATATTTATAAATTCATTTATTTAAATTTTTCATTAATGAGGTAATCACAATATCATAATTGTTTCATAAATATATATATTTATCTAATATAAAAAAATTATAAATAAAATACCATGATATAGGAAATATTTTTAGATATCTAATTACTTATTATAGACATAGATACCTTCTATATAACCCCATATTAAAATATATTTAGTAAAATATATATGTTTAGGTTACAATTATCTTTACTTTAAATTAATTCTTACAAATTGTCATTTAGACATCCAAGTAAAACCATGGGGTCACAAAATCGACCCAAGGATACCCATGCTCATAAATATTTCATCCAATAGTATTAGGGAATGTGTTAGGGTTATTTAATACTATTATAATATTATTATGTTTACCCTTATTTACCAGATTTACCTTATAACCATGGTAAATAAAATAATTATTGTAGTTAATATTCATAATGTCCAAAAATAAAATGTACCCATTTACACAATATGAACCTATTTATTCCAAATATGGAACCAATTTTTCCGAACTCAAAACACATAATTTTTAGTAATTAATTTAAAATTAATCCCATTGTTGAAAAAAACAGGTTTTTGTTTAAAACATTGCAAAAGATTAAAATGTTTTTACATATGAATTCAATGTAAAATTAATGAAAATGAATTACATTGACTTAAAAAATAGAAATATATTATATTTATACTTTAAAACCATTATATAATATATTTTAACCACTTAAATTATTTCTACGAAAAAAGATATTTTCAATTAAAAATATCAAAAATTTATCCAAAGTAAATATTTATGTCCTTTTTTGAAAGAAGATGTTTATCTTGCCAAATATAACTTATAAAAGTGTCAAAAACTAGATTTAAAATGGGTGCGCCATAAAAAGGTGGTAAAACTGCATTTTTTTTAAAAAAATACTTCTTTTATCTGAAATATGAATGCTAATGTTATATAAAATTAAAAATGTGGTTAATAATATTATGAACAGATATTTTATATAATATTTTAATAATATATATTTTTCTAGTGAGGCTCGGTATTATGTACCATGAAATCTATCGAGGAAGGTCGCTCTTCCATATAACGCAAGCTATGTCAGTGTTTCATGTAGTGAAAGCTTCCTTTGGTGTTGATTATAACATAATACAAACATAGTTACATTGTATATTTTTAAAAATCTATACAAAATTTTGTGTGAAATTAATTCTTCCAAAGAACTTGAACTTGTGTGAAACACAATCCAAGTATATTGTTGCCTATACTGTAAGTTAATACAGTGTTGTGTATAACACAAACTAATCTTGGTGTAACATACAACACAAGACATCAATGAAATTAAAAAGAATATATCCTATAAAATATAGGGGACATACAGATAGGATGTTTCAGAATTGAGCATGATGTTATGACTATGTCTGTTATGTAACTATATGGTGAATGTTTGTGTTTTATGGGAAGTTGGATTACTTATATTGGTTTTTTTATTTCAGTTCCATGTTGTTATATATGTTTTATTGTAAAATTGTGTTTTATTGGAGGATTTTTTCTTTTTGGGATGGAAAGGATTCATGGGTTCATGCATTATGATTAGGCATGTAGATTCACATGTCATGCACTTGATTTCAAGTGATTGAAAAAGGTTTAAATTAGTTAAATTCTAACAATAATATATTCATATTTTTTCCAAAAACATTATTGATGAAATTTAATTAATTTATGTTGATAATGTAATAATTTCATTATATATTACTATTAGATACATGAAGGTACCAATGGTACATGGGTATTACTTGGGTAAGTAGTTGATGGTTATGCCTACCTGTTGTGGGTCAAACCTTATAGAGTGTATCCTAGGGTTGTTGTGTGCAGGTGAATATGTCAATTACTTAAATTATATTAATATTTATGCTATTACAAGTATTTATGGGTATTTGTTTATATTTTATAAATTTCTACCTTAATGACATTTCATGGTGCCACTCAGGGACCAGATTTAGGATGTTGCTGAGGTTTGTAACTCCCCTACAATACCTTAAAATGTTTAAGAGGGTGTATGAGCATGTTATCTAGACCTTTCTAGTGGTTTACGTAGTAAGTCCACTTCATATAATGGTGTTTCTTCTATTACTAGTGGTATGTGGAGGTTCAAATTTTGTTGGACCTACCATGGTAGACTTTAGATGAGATTTTTGGTTTCTTGACCCTCTAGCATTATAGGGTATCTGTCGCCCTCATGATATTGATGATTATACAAATACAATCGATGATATATTTAATTTGGTGAAGTCACATGATGATTGATGAGTGAAGTTAGATGTAATGACCCAAACTTTTGTTAATGAAAATTCTTCTTGATTTAATTAAATGTCTTATTATATAAAATGGTTATATAAAACATTTGCACTTACTTATTTTTATGTTTTTGGATATTAAAATACTGTTAAGAATTGTGACTCTTGCTAACAGTGATCACATGATTAGTATAAATATATGGCTTTAACAATTCCAATTTACTCAGACAAAGGAAGCAATGACCTCATCTAGTATCATTTTCCCATAAAATCCCATTTTTCAGAGCATAGAAAGGAGGTGAAATCATTGGGGTTCACTATTGACCAAGACCAAGATGATCTTCAACACGTTAAGCTCAAACATAACTGCCTATTTGAGAAGTGGAAGTTGATAGAGATTACCACACGATCGATGTTATCTGAGCCACCCCAAGAGTCTATCACCATCGCACACCTTACCCTTAGGTCATATGTGGGTGTTATAAAAGGTTATTTATCAAGTACCTAGCACAAAGATTATGTGCATTATTTTTGTATAGAATGATGAATATACATTCATTTTATTGTTGTTACTTTGTAAATAGTTTTTAAAGAAAGAATAGTATTTTTCGTTAATATTCAATTAATAAATATATTTTAAGGTATTAACAGATTTTCGAATTAAATAATACTTTTATAATATAATATTACTAAATTAATTTTTATAAATGATCGTATAATTTTTATGAATACAATTGTAATTTTTATTATGGTTTGAAAGTTGTTTTTGTCCAAAGCCATTATTTTTTTATAAATGTTAGTTTTTATTTTAAAAGTAAGAAATCACATATTTTAAAAATTATTTAGATAAAATGAATATTATTTTTGGAATCAGGACATCAAAATTATCTAATGGTGGATTTTTCATAATTTTCTAAGACACTCGAATCTTTTGGTATAAATTAAATAATATTTAAATATATAATATGTTTTATGACATCATAATGAACAAATAGTGATGTAATAAAATATTATGAATGGGGTGTTTGGAAAATATTTGTTTTACCTTTAAAATAATATGATTTTATATTAGTTTGATATATTTTATGAAGCCTTAGTGGACCCTCCAGGACTTATTTCATCTTTTTAAAATGATTTCATTAAGAGTGTGACTCACCTCCACATAAGAAAAACTAATATTTTAGTAATTTCGTCCATTGGGCTTATAAAATAATTTTTTCCCCTCCCCTTTTAAAAAATACATTTTCAAAATCCATGGGATGGTTTGTTTTTTGATTAGTTTAATGTGAAGTGTCCAAAACCTAAGTAATAAAGAATTACCTCTCCTTTCCTATATAAAACCACCCAAGCTTCCAATACTATTCACTCAAACCATTTGGAGTTCAACCAAACCCTACCCTCCTCTATCTATAATTCCACTGTGGTGACCCAATCTCCCAAGAAGATTATCTCTAGCCTTTCCCATTCCTTTGGGGTCACACTTCCAAGTAATGGAT
Organism: Viscum album; assembly: GCA_963277665.1. Lineage (NCBI taxonomy): Eukaryota > Viridiplantae > Streptophyta > Magnoliopsida > Santalales > Viscaceae > Viscum > Viscum album. The sequence goes on from OY728151.1 coordinate 905,755,899, forward strand.
TTCTTCCTTTCTCATTTTTGTCCAAATTTCATTATGTGATTATGCCATTTTTTCAATTAAAAATATTGGGATATGATTTCTATCCTCCCCCATACTTTCCTCCTTATGTTTTAATGATTATATACCTCTTTCTCTCTCATTAATGTCTCTCATGTTCACTATTTACCATGCCAAAATTTCGTAAGGAATTTCTCTTTTCGCATTTACATTCATGAAATTATTTTGTATTATGAATCCAAATTTCATTACATAAGTTTGGAAATGTATATATATGACCCATTTACTGTCCATTTCATTTAAATATGATGATAAACCCTTTTATCTATCATTACCCGTTTTTTATTAATTCTTATGTCACACTTTTATGTTGTTGAAATTGCACTGTGATTGTCCAAGCCAAAGTCATTATGTAGTGAATACCATGCTCATTTCTCTATCAAGGGTATTCACCTTTATTCATGTTTACTTATTGATTATTTAGTATCATGTATTAATTACACATTTAGTTACCATGGAATAAATTATTATGTTTAATGAATCCATGTTATATGATCCATGTGGCACACATATGCATGAAATGAAATGATTAAAAAGGGTACACCCGGATAGAACTCTAATGCATTGGGTAAAGATTAGTATCATGATAATTCAAGTTAAATAAGGGTTTAATCAAGATAATTCTAGTGCATGAGGGTTTACTCATGATACATTTTCAATGATCCTCGAATCTTGATAAAACCATGTTAAATGTTATTGTCACATTCCCAAGTTATGTTAATCATGCTATATCAGGACTTTAAGTTCATGTTTCTCTTTCTCTCCATTGATATGTCTATTTCCCAACATGTACTATATTCTTCATTATACTCCTTTCTTACTCCCTTATTGGGCTTTACAGCTCACCATTTTCTAATGCATATCTTGAGGTTATCCCATGAAATGCTAAGTATGAAGGAATATGTGTGGTCATGTAAAATTTGATTTCAATAAAGATGTGTATTTCGTGTTTAGAGTTTCTATGTAATGTTCTTAAGCCCCAAAGACAATAGAACTCTCAGTATTTTATGTTGTATCACGTAAATATTTTATGTAATAAATTGTGTTTATGTGTGATGTGAAGAGGAAGATTGTTATATTAGAAATTTACATCCATTAGGGTCCCACATGGAGAAGATGGGGTGTCATGGATTAGGCAAGGAGGAATGAGGTCATGTCATGGTAGGAATTTTAGGAACACATTTTCATGGATTTATTCCCTAAGTCACCGATGCTGGGAGGATCATAAGTTCTTTTGGAGCTTCAGAAATGAATTATACCTATGATTGACTATGCGAGACACTTTTCTAAGTTGTTTTTCACTGACCTTTTTCATTAATGGAATGATTCCTAGAAGGACCACAGATTTGAGATTAGTCTTTAACTTGTAGTGAATCACAATGCCCAAGTGTTTAAATTAGAATCATACTCAGTTGTAGTTCATAATGACCTCAACATTAAGATGGGTCTGAAAGAGGATAATTCAATTGTCACTCTTCCTATTTTTAGTGGCCAAGGTGGTGAACATACTAGTGGTTTTGTTGGTTCTTCATCTAGTGGTAGGAAGAGGAGATCTAATGAGATATTCTAGGGTGGGTAGAGACAGTTGTATAAGGGCATAGGTTTATTATTTCATACCTTCTAGGGATATTCATTGTATATTTTTAGTGTGGGTGTCTAGACTATTACTGAAGTTCATGTAGTATACAATCTAGAGAGTGCCATACATGTGACAATATATGGATTCTCATGTGATTCTATACAAGGATTTCTCAACTAGATTCAATTAAAGGATTAGGGTAGGCTTAGGTGTCACAATACAATTCAAGGAGACAAAAGAGATATTACCATGTTACACCTATGAGGTCATCCCATGAATATTTACAAGAGTCCCAATAGTAACAGTATCTGGAGATGCTTCATAGGTCAAGTCATTAGGTAAGTTAGGGATCATGAGATCAAGTACACAGATCAGATATAGGGGAATCCCATTATTTTATTTCTACCTTGTTTTTGTATGGTTTGGAGTTTCCCATGGAGTTATACATCAGGATGTTAGTTCTTGATACACTTCTTAAGAAGAGGATATATCAATTCAGTGATCCCTAACAAGTTTCGTAGTGGTTTGGGATACAGAAATTTGTAAGAGTGCCTTATTTTCGTCATGACAAGTTTCAACATCATTTATATGATAGATTGGTGACACACTTTTTTGATTTCATTAATTTCTACCATATGTGGGTGTCTTTTACCTCCCTTTATGGAAAGGATTATATTCTCATGGGGGAGTGGCAGATGGAGTCTAGTAGGCAAGGACCTAACCTCGGTCATATATGTTCCATTATACTGAACGTGGTTGTAGAATCCCGTGCTCTAAATTAGACTGAAATATGGATGTTTTTTAACTTTTTCATTTATTAAACCCGTTTTTTTTAACACTGAGTATAGAAAATAAATTTCGAGAGTTGGATAACTCATAAGTGGGTTTTTTTGGTCATGGGAGAAGGCCTGATAAGTTTCCCAATTGGCTTGAGAAGTTTCAGAAGTTTCAGACCTGAAAAACATCAAATTTTAAATGACTGTAGAGGGGGTAGGGTTTTCACACAGTCTGTATGGTTTGTTCAAGGTTTGGAAAACTGTGCAGATCAAACTATGCGTGATACCCACTTTTGGAATTTTATTTATATTAAAATTTAATTAAAATTGGAACCTAAAACTAAAATAAATCAAACTCCCCTCTCTCTTCCATACCGCGGCACACCAGGGGGTTCTCCCCTTCCCCTCATGCGGGACCTTCTTCCAGGATCCTCATTCAGCTACTGTTTCCATCTAATTTCTTCATTTTTCATCCATGAATCATCAAGGTATAGTATTTTACCATGGTTTCCATATTTTCTTGGTTGATTTCGGCTTCTTCTTCAACCCCCATGTTTCAGCTGAACCCTAGTGATTTTGGGGTAATCTGATTTTTTGTTTTCTCTTGTTCTATGATGGTGCAAATGGGATCTTAGGACCCGTGGGTGCATGTTACACAAATCACCACTGAAGGTGAGGTGTTTCGGGTGGTTTTAGTCCCCTGACAAGATCTCGGGGTAATTTATATACATTCTCCTTTGTTTCAAACCTCTTGAATGAAGATATTTATATGTCATTGACTCCCTTTTATTAAATTGGTTGGGCATTGAGTTCCTCCTCCAATGGCCCGAAGGCCTTTCATTTTTTTTATTGATTGATAATCCACCTTTGAAAGGATGAGGTGGAACCCTATTACATGCCCGTAGGCCACATAGGAACCAATGCCCGTAGGCACAAACACACCATACAACCCAGACTAAAAACTTAGAACTGCTCCTCCCCAGCATCTTCATCTTTGAAATCAGCTCTTCACCTCCGCATGGTTGTTCGGCTAGGAATTCTCGTGCATGCGCAGGCTTGTCCCGATGGCAGGTGCCAGACCCTCTAATTCTTTCAATCTGTTTCGCTCCTACTGTGGTGAAATCTCCTTTGCTCATCCTCCTTGTAGAGCTTGTTCCTTGTAGTTTGGTCTAGTTTGTATATGCAGGTGACCTGAAGGCCATTAGGGTAGCCCGAAGGCCCAACTGACCCGAAGGCCTGGGTGCCCGAAGGCCAATGAAGGACTCGGGGACCAAATATGATGCCTGGAGGCCCAAACGGGGGCATATCTCTGGCTGCTACAGTGCCAAACAGTGCCTGCTACAGTACTGCTACAGTTCCCGCTACAGTTATGCACAGTTCCTACTAATGTACTGCTACCGTTCCTGCTACAATACTGCTACAGTCCCTGCTACAGTACCCGGAAATCATGTCTCCACCTGGTTTTGATCCCTGGTCTCTTGGATGCACCATCAGAGACCTTTCCAACCAGGCTAAGGCTCATGTGCGGCATTGAGTTGTTACAGGTGGTTTATTTTCATTTGTTTCCATCGCCAAAGTGTACATCTTGCTTCCACCTTGAGGTTGGATCCCTTTCCAAGTCTGAAATCATTATAAATACATTAATTAAGTTTATTACTGAACTTTTTTTATAAATTAATTCATGCAATTAAGTATTATTCCCAAATCGTATGGAATGTGAATTTTAGCATGATCATGATTTGAATTCTAAATGTATTAAATGATTTGTTGATAAACAATATCATGTTTTTATAATAAAACCTCTCCAATGGAGGTGTACTTCCATCAAGGTAAAAAGTATCAGTTAGAACATGTTTTTTTGACTTTTTGTGTTTATAATTATTATGCCTTGATGTTATGTTGAAATATGGTATGTTTAGGCCATGTCCCTAATGGAATTAGAAAAACTAAGTATCCCTTTTTAAAATGATTAAAATACAGAAGCAACATCTAAGTGTCTGGACCAGTTTCATATTGGAATTACCCATGTAGGTAATTTCCCCCTTTTCATGGATACATGGAGCCTTATAAATGCAATTGACATGTTTGGTAGATGGAATGAGTTGAGTCAAATTTATGGTTAATGCTTAATGATAGATCCTGAAAACTAGTTACTAAATTGTTTTTAAATGTTTTGAACACTAATAAAACCTTGGATGACATATAGGTTTCCAAGTAGGAATGTCATTATAGACTCAATGGATTTTCATTCTCATACCCTTGGTGATACATGGATTCCCATGTAGGAATTCCATGGACGGACCTGGGTTCATGAGACAAGGATTGGTTCCACATCCATGGCAACCCTTACCATGTCAAGGGAAGTTAGTGGTGTGGACCTTGACATTTGAAAATGGGTTTATGGTTTTTACTAAATGGTTGAAATGATACTTGAAATTTCCAAACAAATGGAAGGTATTGATTGAACTAATCAATAATTGTTGTAATGCTACTTGAACTTTCCCCACTAATGAAAGGCAAGGATTGAACTAATAAATAATTGTTTCAACTATTCTTGACCTATCCACAATAATGGAAGGCAATAATTGAAACCAAGTAATCATTACATGACCTATTTACTAAATAGGAATGGTTACACTCGAGCTTATCATGGTTTTTGATCTGAAAATACATGGAGGACTCATGTTCCCCATTCCGAATTCAAGGATGTGTTACTAAGGTTCAGACTCGCCTAGATGTCATTCCATGTCTTATCTATGTATACCAAGTATACTGTCATTAGGTCCCCCATCAAGTACTATAGGATGGATTGGATACACTCCTTGGATCCAGCATTGGCGAGTAGGTTCCTTGGATACACTCCTTGTGTCACGACCTATCCTCGGGGCCCATGCCGTGACTACCCCAAGCCCGCCTTCCATAGCCCAGAGGCTGGTGACTAGCACCAAAGGCGTAAATCCCGATAACTGGGAAGGAATTGACTTTATAAAAGTAAAAAAAACACCATAGAGTACAAGCAGAAGTAAGACACTAATTACAAAAGGAATTGCTGAAAATTAAGTGGGCCATAATACTAACCCAACTGAAAGTACAGCTACAACAGGAAAGACAAACATCTTGAAGAACAAAAGCAGCTCCTAGCTCATCCACCTCGGATCCTACCTGAAGGGTAGGTACAGATAGCGCAGCTCCTGGATCGTCCACCACGGATCCTACCTGAAGGGTAGGTATAGATAGCCTCCACAATGCTCTCGCCCGTCAACCTCCTCTGAGTATCGTCTCGTTGTGAAGTCCACCTCCAGATACTGACTCGTTGTGAGGTCCACCTTCAGGTAATGTCCAGTCCTCGAACACTCGGCCTCTGTCAGCGCTGCCCGTCGTCTGCAACCAACACAATGAGGTGCGGGCATATCCCATGCATGGGTGAGTATACGATACTCAGTAGGGACCCCGAGACCCTCAAGGTCTCACTAAATCCAACAAAGATAACCACAAAGAAGGATCTCAATAGATAATCCTTACTTAGGTATAAGCCCATACTTATACCTAAGTTATCAACTAACCCATCTCAATCATGAGGAAACACAAATGTTATGAAATCAACAGATAACCACTACCTAGGTATATGACCATACATATAACTATGTTATCAAGTGACCCATCTCAATCATGAGGTAAACAAAAAGGTCATAGACTCAGCTCAAACCATGATTTTCATTATCGAAACCGTAACTGCTGAAGAGATCCGTCTCTGAAGAGTACAGTGATCCCGTCACGACTCCGAGGTACTGCTTACTAACCTAAGACTGCTGAGGTACTCCTCCTGTCGAGTACTGCGGGTCAGCCACCCAAACACAGTAGTGCTTCTCGCCAGGGTCTTCCACCCAAACACAGTAGTGCACCCCCCTAATAGTCTACAGAGGTACTCCTTCTGTTGAGTACCGTGGTTCGGCACCCAAACGTAGTAGTGCTCCATCCGCCATGGGTCTGCACCCAAACACAGTAGTGCTCTGTCCACTGGGCTAGTTGACTCACTCCAAGTCGAGTCGGTCAAGTAGTCGTCAGGTCTCATCCGACTACACGGTCTCCGTACTCCGTACGCTCATCTCCGAGAGGGTCCGTTCCACAAGATAAAGGTCGATACTCCAAGTATCACAAATCCCCATGAAGAAGTATCTCAAAGGACCGCCTCGTCATAGGGGTCTCAACGCAATAGACGGCGCGTCAATCAGGCGCCCGGTCTGTGAGTTATTACCCTTTTCGTCCCAAGGGCCCGGTTGGTTTCGTGTACGAACCAACCCGGCCGCATCTCAATTGTACCCCGTACTCCAATAGGGTATACTCATAGGGACTGTTTCTCAATGTGATTACCAACGTCGCTGACAATTTTTCAAACGGTCGTCCGGTCTAAAAGTTATCGGCATTCCCGTTCCAGGGGCCCGGTTGGATTTCGGGTACAATCAAACCCGGCCTTACTCCAACTGTGTCCAAATCTTAGGTGAAGTATTCCAAAAGTTCCTTCTCATCAAGAGGAATCCAACAAAGCCGATGACACGTCAATCAGACATCCGGAGCTCAAGTTATAAGGGTTACCGCTCCGAGGGCCCGGTTGGTTTCGTGTTCGAACCAACCCATCCAGACTCAAATTTCTCCGAAACCTTAAGTGTAATATACTGAAACAATCGCCTCGATCCAAGGATCGCTACACAACTGACGGTGCATCGATCGGAGGTCCGTAGCCTAAGTTAGGGTAAAAAGACCGAATGTGATCCGAAAATGGGTGTCGGGGCCCGGTCCGACCCGGCCCAACCCCCCCCCCCCCCCCCCCCCGGGTCGGCCCGAATCGGGTGACCCGACCCGGGTCCAAGTTCGACCCGGCAAGAGTGCGGCCCGGACCGGCCGGGGGGCACGTTGGCTCGGCCAGCGAGCCGAGCAGAGGATGCGGTCCCCCGTGGCCTTTACGCTCCACGAACGCGGCGAGCACCATGTCCTGCTGCCACGGATCTCGCGCGGCCACGAGATCCGGCTACCTGCCACCGCGGCTTCAGCTGCGGCGGTTCCTCCTGGCAGCGCGTCGGGGCGCCACCGCCTCCGGGTGGCCGGCCAGTGACCCGCCCCGCCTGTGATGTCTGCAGGACACCGAATTTGCTTTGGTGGTCCGTTTTCAATTCTGTCTGCCCCGATGTTCATCTCGGGTCCCGTACTTTACTGTGAAGGCCTCAAATCACTGTTTCGGTCCAATTCCATCGTCACCGTCAATCCGTGCACCAACAAAAATCTGCGGAGGGTTGTTGGGTCGTGTTTGTTCGGCCCGCGCCCTCCGCGTTAGGTGTTATCAAAATTCAAACATTTAAACACATGATTTTAATCATTGAAGAGGGTATAATTCACATAAACACAAAATATGAAAACCCCCTACCTCGTGTCGTTTATCGTTTGTGGACGATATTGCAAGAGGGTGGACGTCGGCTCGTCGTCGTCGTCCCATGGGAGGAGATGAAGATGACGATGGTCGCTGGCGTCCGTCGCTTCCGTCGCCGTCGGTGTGCACCCGAGGAAGTGTTGTATCCTTTCTTGTTGCGAAGGAATAATATAAGGTGAGTCATTGTTGGCGAGTTCCCCATGTCAGTGTCTCCTTCCATGCCGTGGAAGAAGAAGAGGATGAAGAACCGTGATCGCCGATTCATTCTATGTTGAGGGGTCGGTGTTCTTCGTCAGGGAAGAACTGTTCTTCACAGAGAGAATGATGTTCTTCCACCCAAGAGGAAATTCCACCTTCTTTTACACAAGAGCTCTTTCCCTTTTCTCCCAACACAAAATTTTTCAAAGTAAAATAATAGGTTCAAGCTATTATTTTATTAACACAAGTAATTTCAATTTTTCAAAATTCAAACACTATGTTAATTAATTGAATAGGTTGAATTAATTAATTAAGGTATGTGTTGGAGAGAGTTAAGAGGGAGAGAGAGGAATTGGAAGGTTACTCAATTTAAGATGAGTTTACAAAAATTAAGGAGGGAGGTGAGGAGTTATGGAAAAAGTGAAGGGGTGGGGCTCATGTGGGCCCCGCCTCTCCTTTATTCTCCGACGGGATGTTCGCAACCCAACGGGTCCCACTCCAACTACCACAACTAGGAGTAAAACCACATAATAGAGGGAAAAAGTGTTATGACACAACACTTAAACCACTTAGCAAAAAATAAAAATAAAAATGTAAAACAATTATATTTTTATTCCTCACTCTTTTTTTAACAACTCCTCCTAAGCCAATGCAACTCCAGAAAGGGTCTTCTTAAGCAATCACCGGAGCTTCGAGTTCATCGGTGCCCTCGGATTTCAATTCCGAGCACCGGTTCAAAATAAAAATAACAACCCACTCGCTCGTTCACTGAACTTACCCGAGCTATACTTTGGAAATTGATTCCGGGCACACTGAACCTCAGAATTAGGGGCCGTCAGAAACCGCATACTCGTAGAATTCCAAAGAAATTAAGAAAAAAAATTCCTTGAAATTTCAAGATCTTTAAATTACTCCCAACTCAGGGCTTTACGTCCCCATATATCTATAACACAAACTAGGGGAAAAAAAGTGGTATTGAGCTTGCATCTGAGCCTTCTACTCCCATGTGCTCACATAGAGGTTCCCGTACTACCAGTAAAAGCGCACCTGAGGAATCGACCGTCTACGTAGGATATGCTCCTGTTGATCCTTGATCCCCACTGGAACCTCCGTGAATGTCACCCTGCAATCGACGTCCTACTTCCTGAGGTCAATGATGTGTGAAGGATCATGCATGTATCTCCTCAGTTGAGATACGTGGATGAAATCATGCATCTGGTGCAACTAAGGTGGAAAGGCTAAGCGGTAAACCACCTCGCCTACCCTGCTGAGGACCTAGAAAGGTTCTTTGAACCTCGGAGATAACTTGTCGCCTCGGCCACATCTCCATAAACCTCGTCGAGGTGATACCCGTGTAAGGACGTGATCGCCATCCTCGAACTCTAGAGGCCTCCATTTCCAGATTAGAACTGAAACTCAAAACTCCTCATGCCACGAGGGGAAGGTTGGTTGACCCAAGAGTGATCGGCCAAACTCTCCTATGCATGAGTTTATCCTGTGCTGCCTGGGGTTTCCTTTTCACCGACCAAGGAAAACCTATACCGACATTGTAGATAGACCAAAACCTTTTTGCCTAACATAGTCAATCTGTGTATAAATTGTAGATTCAATCCATACTTAGACCAATGTCGTAAGGCCTCAACGCTGCCACCAAGAGACTCCAACCGAAACTCTCGCCTCAAGGGTCAGATCACATTGTCATCGTAAGTGTGATTATCACGTCTCCTCCCAAAGGTTTCTCCAGGCATGAGGGTCAAGTCTACGTCTTACCAGAAACTGTAGGTTTGGGACATGATTCCTGGAAGGAAGGAAGGATTCATATAAACGTATACTGCTACGGCAGTTAGTAGTGGACACAGACTGTCCCTTGAATCATTCTTAGAGACATTGGGTCACTCTCCTTGACCACATGCAGCTACTTAATTCTCTTGCCCTCCAGATCCATGAGCCTCGCAGGGACAACAAAGGAAAGTGGTTGTAACATGTAGAAGTCTCCCCATGTGAAGGTCATCTCATCGCAATACTGGAACAAGTGGCTCCACCATCTCTCAGCTGCTACCGGAAGGAGGCTTGCAGCAAAGATCACCATGAAGTATGCTAGAGTACCCACTATCCTGAAAACTCTCACCATAACCTCCAGCCAATCCTCAACTGCCTGTGGGTCCATATCTCCCCAGAACCTGGGTGGCCTCTGGCGCTGGAACTCATGCAGCGCGCTCAAGCGGCGTGCATCGCCTGCTGTTGGGGTTGGTGGCATTGGTGGACCAACGCCTGGTAGTACCGCTGGTGCCTCAACTGTAAGAGGGCCCTGTACCGAAGCCTCGTCGCTCGGCAGGCTGTCAGTAGGTACATCCCTCTGGGCTCCAGCTGGTCGTTCGTGGAAAGACATCCTGAAAGAAACAAACGTGACATGGTCAAACAGTTATACCTTGTGAGATGACCTGGTTTTAGTTGACTTTTTTTTTTAAAAAAAACCTTTGGATACACACACGCAATCTGTGTTTTCATGCACAAAGTTGGAGATCAGTTGTCAGGGTCCTGGTGTATGGATACGTCAGCCGCCCGCACCAAAACTGGACTCCCTAAACTGAAAACCACACTCGGTACTCTTAACACTATCGCTTCACAGAAATAAAATATCAGAGTTATAAGTTCTGTGGTAGAACTGACTCCTCTGATACCAATTTGTCACTACCCGTCCTCGGGGCCCGTTCCATGACTACCCCATCCCCGCCTTCCATAGGCCAGGGGATGGCGACAAGCACCAAAGGTGTAAATCCCGATAACTGGGAAGGAATTGCCTTTATAAAAGTAAACAAAACACCACAGAGTACAAGCGGAAGTAAAACACTAAGTACCAAAAGAAGTGCTGAAATGTAAGTGGGCCATAATACTATCCCAACTAAAAGTACAAATACAAAAGGAAAGACAAATAGCTGGAAGAAAAAAATCAGCTCCTAGGTCGTCCGCCTCGAATCCTACCTGAAGGGTAGGTACAGATAGCGCAGCTCCTGGATCTTCCACCACGGATCCTACCTAAAGGGTAGGTATAGATAGCCTCCACAATGCTCTCACCTGTCAACCTCCTCCGAGTATCGTCTCGTCATGAAGTCCACCTCCGGATACTGACTCGTCGTGAGGTCCACCTTCGGGTACCGTCCAGTCCTCGAACACTCGACCTCTGTCAGCGCTGCACGTCATCTGCAACCAACACAATGAGGTGCGGGCATAGCCCTTTCAGGGGTGAGTATAAGATACTCGGTAGGGACCCTGAGACCCTCAAGGTCTCACTAAATCCAACAAGGATAACCACAAATAATTATCTCAAAAGATAACCCTTACTTAGTTATAAGCCCATACTTATACCTATGTTATCAAGTATCCCATCTCAATCATGAGGAAACACAAAGGTTATGAAATCAACGGATAACCACTACCTAGGTATATGCCCAAACATATACCTAAGTTATCAAGTGACCCATATCACTCATGAGGTAAACACAAAGGTCATAGACTCAGCTCAAACCATGATTTTAATTATCAAATCCATAACTATTGAAGAGCTCCGTCTCTGACAAGTACAGTGATCCTGGAATGACTCCGAGGTATTGCTCAATAACCTAACACTGCTAAGGTACTCCTCCTGTCGAGTACCGTGGGTCAGTCACCCAAACACAGTAGTTCTTCCCACTGGGGTCTGCCACCCAAACACAGTAGTGCACCCCTCCAATAGCCTACAAAGGTACTCCTTCTGTTGAGTACCGTGGGTCTGCACCCAAATACAGTAGTGCTCCATCTGCCATGGGTATGCACCAAAACACAGTAGTGCTCCGTCCACTTGGCTAGTCGACTCACTCCAAGTCGAGTCGGTCAAGCAGTCGTCAGGTCTCAGTCGGCTACACGGTCTCCGTACTCCGTACGCTTTTCTCCAGGAGGGTCTTCTCCATGAGCTACAGGTCGATAATCCATGTATCACAAAGTCCAATGAAGAAGTATCTCAAAGGACCACCTCATCATAGGGGTCTCAATGCAACAGACGGTGCGTCAATCGGGCGCCCGGTCTGTGAGTTCTCAGCCTTTTCGTCCCAGGGGCCTGGTTGGTTTCGTGAACAAACCAACCCAGAAACATCTCAACTATACCCCGAACTCTCATAGGGTATACTCATAGGGATTGTTTCTCAACATGATTACAAACTCCGCTGACGGTTCGTCAAACGGTCGTCCGGTCTGAAAGTTATCAGCTTTTCCGATCTAGGGGCCCGGTTGGATTTTGGGTACAATCCAACCCAGCCTTACTCCAACTGCATCCAAACCTCAGGTGAAGTATTCCAAAAGTTCCGTCTCATCAATAGGAATCCAACAAAGTCGACGACATGTCAATCAGACGTACAGAGCTCAAGTTATAAGCGTTTCCGCTCCGAGGGCCCGATTGGTTTTGTGTCGAACCAACCCGTCCATACTCAACGTTCCCCGAAACCTTGAGTGTAATATACCAAAACGACGGTCTCGATCCAAGGATCGCTAAACAACTGATGGTGCATCGATCGGAGGTCCTCAACCTAAGATATAGGCAAATGACTGGGAGTGATCCAAAAATGGGGGTTCTGGGCCCGGTCAGACCCGGCCCAACCCACCTGGGTCGGCCCGAACCGGGTCAACCCATCCCGGGTCCAGGTATGACCTGGAAGGCTGTGGCCCGGCCTGGGGGGGTGCGGCCCGGCTCGGCCGGGCACGGCCTGGTCCGGTCCGCGCAACCCGGCTCGGCCCGGCCGGGGGGCACGCTGGCTCGGCCAGCAAGCCGAGCGGAGGACGCGGTCCCCCATAGCCTTTGCGCTCCACGGAAGCAGTGAGCGCCGCGTCTTGCTTCCCCAGATCCCACGCGGCCACGGGATCCGGCCACTGCGGCTGAAGCCACGGCGGTTCCTCCTGGCACCATGTCGGGGCACCGCCGCCTCTAGGCGGTCGGCCGACGACCCACGCCACCAGTGATGTCTGCGGGCCACCAGAGTTTTCTTCAGTGGTCCGTTTTCAATTCCATCTGCACCGGTGTTCATCTCGGGTCCCGTACTTTACTATGAATGCCTCAAATCACAGTTGCGGTCCCGTTCCATCATCACTGTCAATCCGTGCACCAACAACAATCTGCGGAGGGTTGTCAGACCGTGTTTTTTCAGCCCGCGCCCTCCGCGTTAGGTGTTATCAAAAGGAAAACATTTAAAAATATGCTTTTAATCATTGACGAGGGTATAATTCACATAAACAAAAAATACGAAAACCCCCTACCTCGTGTCGTTCGTCGTTTGTTGACGATATCACAAGAGAGTGGACGTCGGCTCATCATTGTCGTCCCAAGGGAGGAGATGAAGATGACGATGGTCGCTTGCGTTCGTCGCTTCCGTCGCCCTTGGTGTGCACCCAAGGAAGTATCATCTCCTATCTTTTTGCGAAGGAATAATACAGGTTGAGTCGTTGTTGGCGAGTTCCCCACATCGGTGTCTCCTCCCTTGCCCTGGAGGAAGAAGAGGACGAATAATTGTGATCACCGAGTCATTCTATTTTGAGGGGTCGATGTTCTTCGTCGGAGAAGAACCGTTCTTCACAGAGAGGATGATGTTCTTCCACCCAAGAGTAACTTCATCCTTCTTTTACATAAGTTCTCTTTCCCTTTTTTCCCAACACAAAATGTGTCAAAGTAAAATAATAGGTTCATGCTTTTATTTTATTAACACAAGTAATTTCAATTTTTCAAAATTCAAACACTTAGTTAATTAATTGAATAGGTTCAATTATTTAATTAAGGTATGTGTTTGAAAGAGTTAAGAGGGAGAGAGAGAGGAAGTGGAAGGTTACTCAATTTAAGATGAGTTTACAAAAATTAAAGAGGGGGGTGAGGAGTTATGGAAAAAGTGAAGGGGTGGGGCTCGTGTGGGCCCCACCTCTCCTTTATTCTCCCAAGGGAAGTTAGTAACCCAACGGGTCACACTACAACTCCCACACCTAGGAGTTAAACCACATAATAGAGGGAAACAGTGTTGTGACACAACACTTAAACCACTTAGAAAGAAATAAAAATAAAATTATAAAACAATTATATTTTTATTCCTCACTCTTTTATTTAACAACTCCTCCCGAGCAAATGCAACTCCAGAAAGGGTCTTATTAAGCAATCACCGGCGCTACGAGTAATTGGTGCCCTTAGATTTCAATTCTGAGCACCGGTTCAAAAGTTATAAAAACCCGCTCATTCGTTCACTGAACGTACCTGAGCTAAATTCAGAAGTTGATTCCTGGCACACCGAACCTCGGAATCAGGCGCCATCAGAAACCGCATACTCGTAAAATTCCAAAGAAATTAAGAAAAATATTTTCTTGAAATTTACGGGTCTTTACATATTCGACCCAGTATTGAATTAGCCCCATTTTACATTGGATATACTCCATGTTCTCGGTAGGCGACTTATTATGGAATATCGTGGATTTCACTCCTTGGATGACACTTTTACCCCTTATCTAGACTTAGATATTAGCGATTTAGCTTTCTGTGAGTTTTCATTACCTTGGTCTTTACCCTGGAACTCCCTCACTGGATATCTTTTTGAAGTTTTCTTGTTACGTCTTGGGGTCTTCACTACTTATACTACCACATGATGCCTTGGATACACTACTTCGGTCCAGAATTTACAAGTAGGTTACATGGTTATTTCCCATCAGGCTCGGTCATTGCTTAGCCCCATTTTACCTTAGAAGAAAGTCCTTGGACTCGGTAGGCAACTTACTCACATGTAACTTTTAAATAAAATGGTAAAACGTAATTAATGAACTGGTTATATGTTCAAACACTAGTCGAAGGATGAAGAAGATACATGAGTATTTAGTTACATTATATTGCTTACTATATTTATGTATGATTTCACCCTGTTTAATTTATATTTTACTGTCAGGATTGGGTTAGACACTGGTGGTGCCGACTTACTGTGATTTATATCTGACACCTTAATCAGGATGCTTTTGTACTGGGGTACCCTAGTAGACCTTTCTTAATCACAGGGTATTGGACCTTGTTTTTTGTTGTTTTATTGTACTTGGAGTAGGAGCAAAGGACTGAGTTGTAGCTCGGGATGCTCTTATAGCCCGCCTTTTGGATTTTTTTCTTTTCTTTGCTTGAGACCTTCATTGTATTGTATTGAAAGGAATGATGTACTATTTAAGGATTTACCTCATGTATAATTACCATTTCATGCATCCATATATTGTATAAACTGGTGTTGGACACTTCTGTTCATTTATATGAAATCTTCTTTCTACTGCTTTATTATTTTCATTTACTACTTCTGCTATTGATTGTTATTTACTTTGTTATACCACTATGAAACTTTGATAAGAGGGTATAAGCTCCTCATTGACTATACTTACACCCTCACTTCTATTCGACAGCCTCTGGCATATGGGGAGGTATGCTTGAGGTCATGTTGTGACGGATCCTACCACCGTCTTAGTGGTGAGCAGGGTCGGGACATTACAAAGTCGTATCAAAGGGGTTTTTTCCCTTTATCTTACTATATTGGGGTTAGTAGACAAGAGACTAGGGATATATCAGCATTTAGTTTAATATTCATTCTTGGGACTTATCACCCCATGTACGGGAAATGACCAAGTTGATAGGGTTTGGATTATTGTTCATGTTGTTCGCTATTACAGTTGATATTATTTCACCTAGAGTGACAAGTGTATATTTTGTTGATTATGATTTTTTTAATTTTTGAAAAATTTCCTTTTCCTGATATGGAAAGGATGTTGCATTACATGCACCATATTAGGTACATTGAAATTTACATGCCATACATATATGTCATGCCATGTTGTTGCATTAGTAGGTTTCCTACTAAGTATGATTTGGTGCCTTATTAATATTCCATTCTTAGATTTATACCTGTTTAGGTAATACACTATCATGTTTTATGTTCTTACTTCTTTTTGTAGCATGATCCTGTGATTAAAATACTAGTCTTATATGATTTAAGCTTGTTGATCTGTGTTAGATGCTTCCAGGGACATGACATGCTAGCTTACTTGAAAATCTAGATGGTTTCATGAGCTAAGTTTGAAGTTTTTTATTACGACATGAGATAGTTTTTAGTTTTAAGGTGTATGGGTGACTTATATCTAGGGAAAGGTGACCCGTGTAATTGAACTATTGTAAAAAGATGTTAAATTCAGTTGCTAAAGTATGTATGTTCTGAATTAAGTGAGTCAAATTCTGTACTATAAAGTGTATGGGTTCTTTTCAGGTTGGTAGGGGGCCACCCATATAATTAGATCCATTATGTTGATTAGGATAAATTCTAAATTGAAGTTATTACGAATTAATGGGATCTAATTTTCAATACATGGAGTGTATGTGCGCTTCATAAATTGGGAAATGGAAACCCATGTTAAATGTAATGGAACGATGCCTCGTAAAATGCATATAAATATAAAAATTCATTAGTATTGATCTAAAATCAAAATAGTCAGATTTTAAAATGAAACTAGACCCAAGTAAGTAAGTTCGGGAATGTTTTTATGAGATGAACCATTTGAGTGTTTAAATTTTATTAATTGTGCGTTTACTATTGGGTTTCTTTCTAGAGAACTAAGGTTGGTTAAAAAGGGACCCTCACAGGTCATCTTATCTTCTTAAAAGGAATTTATTTTGACAATTTTCCTGAAAATTTTGGAATGTCAACTATTGTAAAAAAATTTAAATGGGATTTTTATAAAACATGAATGTTTTCCCTTAGGGTGTTGGTTAACATCATGTACCTTATGATTTGTTTTTAAAATGGTACTTTGATATATTGATTAAATCTTATGATGAATAAAAATTAAATGTGATTAATTATAGGAGGCTTGGATGTGGAACCTATAGTGGTGTCCACAGTTTAAAACCCTCTTGTAAGGGTGGTTATGACTTCTCTTTGATTTGGGTTGGAATGGAAGTGTGAGTACTTTCCGTTAGCATTATTTTCTTTATCAATGGTGCTATGATCGAATTTTGATCCTGATGACCTTTTTGTTTCACATGACCCGATGTCATGGTGGAAACTTGTTCTTCGTAAGGGGCTAAACCATGGTAGGTAGTTCCCTAAGAACATAAATGCCTTTATAGCATAGTGACTTTTTACACTTTTGGTGTTTTTTGGGTGTCGTTGTCCCTCTTACGACTTTTAGTTCGAAAGTGATACCCTTTTTTGGATGGGTGGTCATGTATTTCTGGACCTTATTATGGGCTTGAGCATCGAGTAATTTCCATTTTCAGCTGGTTAGAAGTGCCTCAGGCATAGTCAGTCGCCTCACAGGTTATCTTACTCCTACATAGTGATGGATGACTTGGTATGGCGTTATCCAGGAAAATGGTCATATGAGTCAACACAACTCTAAGGTAAATCTTTTTCTACTGTTGAGTACGATCTCAGTTCATCTTCTAGTATAGTGGATTGATCATTAAAGAATCAGTTCCATTCCAATACTCGAACTATCTTTTGAAGTACTCAGGTGTTTTGACATGCCGGTATCATTGTTATTATCTAGCACGTTTATGAGTGGTTAGTTTTCTTTCCTTCCAACTAGAACACCCCTAAGGTGGGCAGTGTCCTGTAAATATGGTTAATGTGACCATCCATGTTGAAGGAACACCTAAGGGTACCATTAATAAACGGTCAGGTTTCTTGAATTCCCTTGAGGCTTGCAAGTCTTAAATTGTGTTGGCGCTTGCTTAGAAGCACGACTTTAATCTGGTTCAACTATTTTACCTATCAGTTTATGGGTGTGTTTTACTGGAAACCCTGTCTTAAATCCTCTTAGAGTACTCTTCTTAAGGGACGAGCATGTCTCTTATCTTGACATCATTCTCGATGCACTACGAGAGCGTCGGTCATACACCGCACTAAATCATTAAAATTTGTTGAGTTTGTTGGAGGATCTTTGTCGGTGTTACATGCTAAAGCATGGTTCTCATCTAGGATTAGTAAGTCCTGAGTGACTCTTGGGTTCCAATGTAGGAACACCTTGTTTGGACTCATGGACTCCGGCCATTTATTTTTAATTGCACCGGCCACCTAAGCCATAATTCTACGAGATACGTCGGCCAAGTGGCTCGACTCATTCTCTCTTACTTTAGTTCAATGTTTTCAGTTGTAAGGGGCCATTTTAAATCATGTTTTCTTTGTGATGGAAAGTGTTGTCTCAAGGTCAACAATGTCTTTTAAAAAATCTTGCTCAACCAGTTTCTGTTAGGTCAATCAAAATTCGACCATTTATTTCTAATGAAATCATGATAGGGGTATCGTAAGAACCATTAGAGTTATTCCTTGTACAAAAATTCCAATGGTGGAGGTACTATGTCTTGGAGTTTTCCCCTTCGTGACTAAATACCTATGGTGGTAAGAACCATTGGTCGAGTGTTTACCAATACTTTGATGTGATATTGTATTTATCTTGACAGTCTCATGTAATATTTGTTTCTGTGTTTAAGTTGAACTTTGAGCATTGGCTCAGGTTGTAAAGGTAGAAGTGTGGAAGTCTTAAGATATGCTTAAAATTTCTTCAGGCATTGGAAAATAAATGAAATCGTTGGAACAAAACATCACGAACCATGCAGGTAGAGTGGTGGTTATGTTGATACTGAATGCATCTCGGGGAAGAGACGTTTTCAAGGTTTGTATATTGTAGAATCCCATTTTTTGAATCAGACTGATATACAAAAGTTTTTCAACTTATTCATTTACTAAACCGGTCATTTTTAAAACTGAGGTTCAAAAAATAATTCTGAGAGTTGGATCACTCTTAAGTGATGTTCTTGGGAATGGGAAAAGTCCTGAGAAGTTTCCCAAGTGGCTTGAGAAGTTTTGAAAGTTTCTAACCCAAAAAACGTCATGTTTTAAATGACAGTAGAGGCTACACAATTTGCGCACAGTCTTCAAAACCGTGCGGCCCACAAAAGTTAACCTTGTGTCCCCTTTTAAAAGGGGCAGTGGATTAGCACACGATCTATGCATGGTTTCCTAAACGATGCACCTAGCCTGTACGGGGTGCATCTTGGAGGTAGAAGACTCTTCACAGTTTGCACACTATTTGGAAAACTGTGCGGATCAAACCATGAACAACACCCTATTTTGGGATTTTAATTATATTAAAATTTAATTAAAATTAAAACCTAAAACTAAAATACCACTAAATCCCCTCTCTTTCTCAGATTGTGATGTAATAGTAGGTTCTCCCCTTCACCTCGTGCATGGACCCCCCCTCCTAGATCCTCTTTCAGCTACTATTTCTGTCTGATTTCTTCACTATTTTTCCTCAAATCATCAAGGTACGGTCTTTTCCCCAGATTTCCTTTCTTTTCTTGGCCGATTTGGCCTCTTCTTCGACCCACATGTTTTGGATGAACCCTATAAATTTAGGGGTAATCTGATTTTAAGTTTTCTATTGTTATAGATTTTTGTAAATGGTCTCATAGGACACGTGGGTTCATGTTCCGACAACCACCACCAAAGGCGAGGCAGTTCGGGTCCTTTTAGTCTGTTGAGAACGTATTGGGGTATGGTTTATACCTTCTCCTTGGTTTCAAACCTCTTGAATGGAAACCTTCATGTGTCCTTGACACCCTTTTTTTAAATCGGCAGGGTGTTGAGTTGTAAAGAGTGGTTTCTTTTCATTTTGGTTCGTCGCCATATTGGACATCTTGGTTCCACCTTGAGGTAGGGTCCCTTTCCAAGTCCACAATCATTATAAATACATTAATTAATTTGATTAATACACTTTTGTTAAAAATTAATTCATGCAATGAAGTATTATTTCCAATGCTTATGGAATTTGAATTTTAGCATGGTCATGATTTGAATGCCAAATGTATTAAATGATTTTTTGGTATACAATATCATGTTTTTATAGAAAAACACCTTCAATAGAGGTGAGCTACCTTTAAGATAAAAATTAGTGGTTAGACATTGTTTTCTAGAATTGTTGTGTTTATAATTATTATGACTTGATGTTATGTTGAAATTTGGAAAGTTTAGGACATGGACCTAATGACACTTGAAACACTGAGTTTCCCTTTTTAAAATAATTAAAGAACTGAAGCACCGTCTAAGTGTTTGGTCCAGTTTCAGAATAGAATTACCCATGTAGGTAATTGCCCCTTTTTCATTGATAATTAGAGCCTTATAAATGAAATTGACATGTTTGGTAAATGGAATGAGTTGGGAAAAATTTATGGTTAATTCTTAATGATTGATTCTCAAAACAAGTTACTAAATTGCTATCATGTGTTTTGAATACTAATAAAACCTTGGGTAACTTGTGGGTTCCTAAGTAGGAATTCCATGATAGGAACAATGAGTTTTCATGCTCATACCTTGGGTGCTACATGGATTCCCATGTAGAAATTCCATGGAAGGACCCGGGTTTATGAGACAATGATTGGTTCCACATCTGTGGCAACCCTTACCATGTTAAGGAAAGGAATCAGTGTGGAAATTTACCTTTGAAAATGCCTTAATGGTTTATACTAAATGGTTGATATGCTACTTGACCTTTCCAAACTATTGGTAGGAATGGATGGAACCAATCAATAAATGGTTTCAATACTACTTGACTTTTCCACACTAATAGAAGGCAAGGAATAAACCAATAAATAGTGGTTTCAACTCTACATGACCTATCCACACTAATAGAAGGTATGAATTAAACCAGATGAATAATTACGTACCTTCTTTAATAAATATGAATGGTTAGATTCAATCTTGTCATGGTTTTTGATCAGAGAATACCATGAGCACTTGTGTACCCCATTCAGAATTCAAGGATGGGTTGCTAAGGTTCAGAATCACCTAGATCTCATACCTTGTATTATCTTTGGATACTTGGTAAATCGTCATTGGGTCCCCCATGTAGTACTAAAGGATACCTTGGATACACTTCTTGGATCCAGCATTGACAAGTAGGTGCCTTGGATACACTCCTTGGACCCAGCCCTTACATAGGGCCATTTTACCTTGGATGTACCCAATGGAATCAATAGACGAATTATTGTGTAATGCCTTTGATTACACTTCTTGGATTAAACTCTTACCCCTTATCTTGACTCAGATACTACTGAGTTAGCTTTCGATGAGTTTATTTTACCTTTTTCTTTATGCTAGAACTACCTCACTTGATATCTTTTCCAGGTTTCCTTGTTACGTCTTTGGACTGTCACAACATATATTACCACAGGATGCCTTGCATACACTCCTTGGGTCTAGCATTGACATGTAGGTTCCATGGTTAAAGCCCATTTGGCTCGGTCATTTATTACCCCCCCCCCCTTTACTTTGGTGGAAACTCCTTGGACTCAGTAGGCGACTTATTCACATGTGACTTATAAATAAAATGGTAAAATTCAATTAATGAACTAGTCACACGTTCAGACACCAACCAAGGGCTGAAGCAGGTACATGGGTATTTAGCTACATTGTATTGATTACTATATTTATGCATGCTTGCACCCTATTAAATTTATATTATACTAATGGGATTGGTTTAGACATCGGTGGTGCCGACCTACTGAGATTTATATCTCACACCCTACTTGGGCCGCCATTGCACCATGGTACCCACGTAGTACTTTCTTGTTCGCAAGGACTTGGACCTTGTTTGTTGTGGTTTTCTTGTACTTGGAGTTGGAGGAAAGGACCGAGCTGAAGCTCAGGATGCTCATGGAGATCGCCTTTGGGATTTTTTTTATTTTATTTTCTCGATTCCTTCACTGTATTGTATTAAAATTCATGTTGTACTATTTACTTCTTTCCCTCAAGTATCATTACCATGTCATGCATCCATCTATTTTATAACTGGCATTAGCCACTTCTGTTGGTTTATATGAAATCTACTTTCCACTGTATTATTATTTCTATTTACTGCTTCCACTGTTGATTGTTATTTACTCATTTATACCACTGTGCAACTCTAATAAGAAGGTATATTCTCCCCAATGACTATCCTTACACCCTCACTTCTATTCGGCATCCTATGATGTACGAGGAGGCACACTTGAGGTCATGTGGTGACCGATCAAGCCACCGTCTTAGTGGTAATACGGGTCAAGACGTTACAGTGGTGGGTATAGTTCTTGCAACATATGAGGAGAATGTTCCAACAACTTTTCCCTAATTAGTTGAAAAATTATAGGAAAATATCTAGATGTTTTATGGTTTACCCTATTTTAGAGAGATCAATTTTACAAGAGATCTCATACTTGTTGTAAATCCTATATTGATTCCATCTTATCATATGACATAAGTAAAGTTGAGAGATTTGAAGGTAAAACTCAAGGACTATGAGGAGATGTGATTTATTAATTTGAGTTCCACTCCTTGGGGTACTTCCATATTTTTTTCAAGAAGGAAGATTGGAGAATTAGATTTTGTATGGATTACCAGATGATGAACTAGGTTTCAGTGAAAAATAAAAATCCTTTTCTGAGGATAGATAAACTATTTGATCAATTGAGGGGGGACTGATGGTTCTCCAAGATTAACCTATCATTCAGTTTCTATCTTTCGTGGATCACATTGAATGATATAGTGAAAAAAATGTTTCATAACATGTGTGGGTTGTTCGAGTACCTTCTGATGCCATTCGGTTTGATGAATGCACAAACGATACTCATGGCTCTCATAAACTAGATCTTTTATCCTTTCATGGACTCCTTTTTCATGGTGTTTGTCGATGACATATAGGTATACTCATGAACATGAGAGTTGTGTGATAAGCACCTAAATATCATATTGGGTATGATTCAAGCACATCAACCTTATGTCAAGTACTTGATGTTCCACTGTTAGTTTAAGTAGGGGTTCTATCGTTGGAATGTGATCTAGAAGGTAGGGATCTCAACTTCTCAAGAGAAAGTGGTGGTGGTAATGACTTGGGAATAACACTTGAATGTGGTTGAGACTAAAAGTTTTTGTGGAATGTTTGGGTATTATAGGAGGTTCATTTATGATTTTTCTTTCTTATCAGCACTGATAAAAGGGATGGCCAAAAGGGTGTGAAATTTGAGTGGAATGATTGATGTGAGGCGACCTTCTAGGGGTTGAAGGTGAGGTTGACGTACACACTAATTATGATTCTACTAAATCCATGGAATAGTTATACCATTTATTGAGATGCCTCAGGGGTAGTTCTTAGAGATGTGGTGATATGTGGGGATCAGGTAGTCACTTATGTGAAACAATGACTCCATGAATGGAAATACCATACCCATTTCTTAGATCTTGCTTCTCTAGTTCATGTTGTAATGTTTTAGAATCATTATCTCTTTAGTGAGATATTTTTTATCTATATTAACCATAAGAGTTTGTGGTACATATTCTCATAATGATACTTGAACTTTTTGTAGATGTATTGGTTCATGTACATAAAAACATTTTAATTGAGATGTAATACACCCCAAGGAAGGGTAATGTCATCACAGATGCTCTCAATTGGAAGACTCAGAAGAAAAGAGTTTATAATTTTGATGAGGAGTGGAAATGATTGATCATTCTTGTTGACCGAAAGGTTGACGTGTCTAAGGACCGAGTAGTTTTGAAATATACCCTTTAGTAATTACCACTTTTCTGGAAGACTAGGTGAAGACTATCTAGGAGATAGATTTCGATTTAATTATGATTCAGTAATGGATCATGGGAGACGATCTTGTCCTGGGAGAGTCTAAAGATGAGGAAGACATGCTCTTTGTATATGGTAGGGAAGTATTCATTAATTAAAAGGGAGAGGAGTTGATGATAGATTATAATGCATCTTTATGGGTGGTGGATTCATGTTTTAACAAGATGTATCACAACACTAAGCATTTTTTATGGTGTCTGAGTATGAGGAAGTATATCGTAGTGTTTATTACTCACTACCTTACTTGTCAACGGATAAAGAAAAATAATTGATTAATGGAAAGGTTACTTTAACCCCTTGTAGTTTTTATATGGAAATTTGATGAAGTGACTATGGATTGTGTGTTTTACACAGGAGTTGATGGGGTCTTGATGCAGTATGGGTGGTAGTGGACTAGTCGATGAAATAGATTTTAATTATGTCTAAGTATTGAAATTAATTTTTTTTTTCATGTTTCATGATTTTATAATGAATATATTTTTAGAACTAATTTATTAGAAATATATTTTTCAATCAATTAAGTTTTGAAAATATGGTATTTTGAATTCATTTTATGTTGTTTTTTTTTCACAAAGTGTTGATTTTATTTCCGACCTCCGGTAAAACACTTCTCCCACTCGCATAAGAGATTTCTTCCACCATATCTCAATTTCCGAATTTCATCAAACCGAGCCTCGATGTTCAACAAGGATATTCAATTGAGCTCAAATAAAGAATAGCCTAATCCAAACATAGGGGTTTCATATTCATTACCGAAGAAAATGGGTTCGACGAACCTGAAACAGATGATGACCTAGGATTGTTGAAGAAGAATCATTGATACGAAGATCATTTTGTTGAGATCGGCAAGCCCATATCTCAAGGCATGTGTGGATCTATGAAGGGATAACCCGATGATTGATGAAGGTGTTGGCTCTATTGAATCATATCTGAAGCTAGGGACAATCTGCAAACTAGACGGACTTCCCCACTGAAGCAGTCATGCTAATGAAATCTAGCCAAGATGATTATGAAACTGAGAATATGAATTTGAGGTAGAAAATGACTGATTGAATAATATTACTAGTGGATCTTTGAGATTCCGACTCACCAAAGATCGAGTAGAAGGAGGTGGGTTCACTGGTTCCTTTTCTCTGTTGCTGGATGGGGCCTCAAATTTCTGAGGGTAGTTGTTTTGGCTTTGAAAGTCCACACAAATCAACTGCTCGAATGATTTCCGCTAAGGGATACATGGTTGAAAATTAGAGACTGGACTAGAAGCAAGGAGAAGTGATCGAAGCATCAAATTGAGGGAGTTAGAGTTAGAAGGAGGACTCAACTCAATAGAGAAGAACTTCCTTTCATTATTCTTATCTCTGTTTTTGTTGTTGTTTTCAATATAAATTTGTTTTGTATTTTTTTTGTGATGGAACATGTGTAGATAAACTATTTTGGGGTCTAGATGGAATAGAGTTGAAATATTTTTTCTTATTCTCGTTCAGATTTTCATAGTAGTCTATTGTTTTTCCTAGATCCCATTCACTTGTGTAGCTAAACTGTTTTGGGGTCTAGATGGAATAGAATAGAAATATATTTTCTTATTCTTCTTTAGATTTTTATAGTAGTCTATTGTTTTTTCCAGATCTTTTTCACTGTCTTTCTTTCTACTTTAATGATTTATTGACACCTGATGTTATATTTAGATTCATATCACCAGTCAAAAATCAATTCTCTCTCCACAAAAACTGATAAATTTAGGTGGAGTTTAAATATAAGCCATCAGAGTGCCATTTTCATTCAATGTTCTCATTTTATTTTCCTCATGAGAAACATTTATACACTAATCCATGTACCAAAGGGTGAAGAGAATTGAATTCTTTTTCTTTGAAACCAACCATTGTACATAAATTAGAAAAGGATGATTTTTTGATTTCTATATGAAGAATCATACTAATTATGAATTTTGATAGAAATATCATTTCTTAAGAGAGTTCAATCAGAAAGGTTTTTCATCAAGAAACAGTATAAACTCACTTTCTAAAAATCTTTTTATCGATTTTACATCTAATCATAAAGAAAGATCATAGATATTTTATTAATTCAGTTCTGCCCAATTTTTCTTAAATTCTACCCTTGCCCAGCAACTGTCCTTTTCATTTTTTTCATATTTTTTCCGATAATTCCACCACTATCTTTAGAGAGTTGAGAACATGAATGACGATCATAATCTACCATAAATTAGGAATCGGTATGATTGAAGGACCTGACTTAGGAATTTCACACTTCCCATAGTTTTGAGTAATTTATGTTGTATACGGTTTTAGTACTAGGATTTATGATATGAAACAATCTTCCCTCTCCATGTTATCTTCCTTTAATGGTTATCCCAATAAAAATTATTTAGATTTTATGAGAGAATTATATAGTAGTATGCATCAATTACCTTTTCACAAGCATAGCTAAGAGGAGATCAGGTTGATAATGTTTCCCTTTTGGTTAAATAGTATTGTTAGGGTCTGGTTCTAATAATTAGATGAGTGGATTTTAGACACACGATACCATGTCTTCAATGATTTTATAATGGAATTTTATTCTGGAAATATGTCCTCTAAGGTGTTCCATGAAATCAATGAATTTTTCTATTATGAGGGATTTTTTTAATGAAACATAAGACAAATTTATAAGGCTTATTAAAAAGTGTACAAACAATCATCTCACTGCACACTTATTAATGGAAATATTTTATAATCTTATCACCCCATGCCACAAAATCATGTTAGATCTGTCCTATAGTAGTGATTTTTCAGACATGCCAACCAAGGATATTGAGAAAATGTTTGACAAAATATCCAAAAATTATCAACCTAAAAAATCTTGTAA
This sequence comes from Viscum album, assembly GCA_963277665.1. NCBI lineage: Eukaryota > Viridiplantae > Streptophyta > Magnoliopsida > Santalales > Viscaceae > Viscum > Viscum album. The sequence goes on from OY728151.1 coordinate 905,782,483, forward strand.
GATAACTATCCATAGAAGTGAGCCCCATCCACAAGATTCTAGTGTTTATTGTGAAAATAAAGATAGTTAAGTTAGGGGGAAATGTAAACACTGTGTCATGTTTGGGCTATAAGGAACCAGATTTAAACATTACATAATCATGAGTTTTTTTCCAGAACATACATTCTTACACATTGAGAATATTTTCAGTTTTAGAGTTTTAATTAATTAGGACCTAATACATACATAACATCCCATAATCATACAAGAGGATACTAATATAATAGTATCCACTTTTTCCAAAATATAAATCATTTGAAATAAAACGTGACTTTTTTTCTTGATAAAAAGATTAAAAATATTCATCTTGTCTCCATCCTTTCTCTTACACAACCTTATACTCTGTGAAAAACATTTGGAAAGATATGATGAGCACAAAAGCTCAGTAATGGAATGAAATGATATTAAAATGTTTCTAGAATATAAATGATACCATAAATCATTTGGTTTTCATATATTATGAATAATCATTAGATAAAATATTAATGATATTCGTTTATATCATTTTGGTGGTTGATTCGATAATCACGAACTAGTTTTGTTATATAATTTAATAGTAAGTATATAAGTTAATTTAAGAAATTTTAAGAGGTTATATAATTCAATTTGAAATATTTTTCAACCATTAAAATGGTTTTATAACTGTATTTGAAGTAATTAATGGAAATTGAAAACACATTGTCCTTGATGTTGGTAATTCGATATATCACATGCGATGTTTTTATTTTTAGAAAAAATGGGGGAAGAGAAGAAGTATGATAATTAATTTTTCCATAAATATGATAACATTTTAGTATATATTTGATACTGGAGATTTCATGCCTCTAAGATAAGGGGAGTTTAAGATAGTATAAGAAAATAAAAAAATTAAAAATAATAAAAGAAAATGAAAGAGGATTTTTACCTCTCGATCTCTTATTCTTGAGATTCTCCTTAAGCCTTTTGGTTTTGAATTTTTGGTGAGACCAGTAGATCTTGGACGTGGGGAAGAGCGTTGGGAAGAGTATTAGACATAATTTAGAAAACACTCAAAGGTTGAGAGGTATGAGGTGAAATGAGGGTGAGGGGCAGTATTTATAGTGGGGGAGATAGGGATTTTTTCATTATTTTAATCATTATTTTATTATTTTTCTCAAGACAAGTAAAAGTGTTGGTTATTGTGACTAAAAATAGTAAATGAAGCATGTGAGTTCGAACCAAGGGTTCTTACAACTTCCATGTTTTTAGAAACATTATATTTAACATATAATATATATATAAAGTAAATTGTCGTATTTCACTGTTCACCAAAATTTCATGTATTTCAGAAAAATTCCAAAAATTCCCCCCAACCATTTTTCGATATATAGAATTTGAAAAATGAACTTCATTTTTTGAATATAAGTTTCTATATATGATCAATTTACTTTTTAATATAAATTTATAATTTATTCGAAAAAATATCAATTTTAATACTATAACTGATTTTATAACACCTTGAAAAATTAATCAAGGTCTCATATAAGTATATTATAACCATAAGACAATAAAATAATAATTTATGATTACATTGTAAAAAAATACATTTTAATTTAAATTATTAAATTAAACATAAAATTGTAATTAAATATTTATAACATACAAATATAACAACACTTATACTATGATCATATTGTAACTTATCAGATGCTTAAATTTTATTTATATATTCATTAGTGAGGTTCCTATTCATTTCGTCATATTATTATTCGTAAAGGTCAAGTTACTATTCATAAGGGTGAAGTTACTATTCACCAAAAAATTAAGTTGATCCTATCAGACCCTAAATATCTTACTGATTGCAATTGAGTATTTCAATTATTTGAAATTCAAATCATAGAAGCAACAAAATTATGTTTACAAGATAGGTTATAAGTATCTCTATAAAATAAAGTGTTATTTCGCAGAGAGTCAGTGTTTCATGAATTTCATTCTATACTAAATTTATTTTTAAATCTTTTAGGTGTTATATGGACACTCTAGAACATATTTTCCCAAGTTTGACTTTCCCATCCATCCATATGAGAATGAAAAATTTGATGAGTATAGCCCTAAAATGAATGTTAAAGATGGTCCATTTTCACGCAACTAAAATCAAGCATATATGAATTTCCCAATTCTCTATTACAAAGATAAAGATATATTTAGATCTGTTTTTGCCCCTATATTTCCTCCAAAACCAAAAACACAATATAAAAATTAAATATAGTGGTGATAATTCCATCTACCTAGGGGAGACAAGGGGTTTTATGAAGCAAGTATTGGGTGATATTAATTCATTAAAAATTGATACTGATTCTAGGATCCATAACATGGAGTTTTTAAAAGGACATATTTCTAGGGATTTAGGGTTTAGGGATAAGGTAAAGCTTCCAATTACAACCAAAACGAACACCAAAGAAAATTCCATGGATGTCTCTACAAGAATGGGTCTTACAACACAAGAAGGAGTTTGGATAAATCCGAGGGATGATGAGATAAAAGATCCACATCATTCTAAAAAATAAAAATATAGAGAACTGGAAGAAAGGACCAATGTTAACATATTGATGAATCTTCACTTGAAAAATACAAATAAAAAAATTAAGTTGGAACTAAATAAGAGCGGTAGGAAGAAAGTTAAGAGTGAGGGAAAAGACAAAGACTAACTTTTTTTACAAAACTATTCCCCTATCATTCCCTTTCCATATAGAGTCAATACAATGAAGAATGATAAACCCGAATAATTAAAATTTATGAGTTGTTTATAAATTTTAACTTGACCATTCCCATTTTTGAAGGTTTAAACAAAAAACCATCGTACATCAAATTTCTAACACGTTTTTTGGAAAGTAAAATAAATTTAGGGGAGTATGGCACCATCAATTTGTCGGAATAGTGTTGTGAAGTCCTAAAAAATATGTTTCCTCCAAAATTAAGTCCCTAATAGATTTTTCATACCACATAGAATAAGGGGAAATGTGGAGAGAAAAAATACTTGTGTCACCTTGGAACTAGTTTCAACCTTTTTTCATACTCCTTGTTTTGAAACTCTGTATAAGGGAGATAAAATCAACTTCTATGTAACTGTAGCTGGAGAATAGACCCATTACTCATCCCATAAAAAGGATGGATGACCTTTTAGTCAGTATAAGGAATTTAGATTATCCACTGATCTCCTTGTTCTAGAAATGAAATGTGAAAAAAAGGTTCTGATCATCTTGGGTGAGCCTTTATAAGTTAAAGGTGGTGCTGTTATTAATGTTTGTAAGGATAAACTGGGTTTTTATGTAAGTAATTATCAAGAAGAGTTTAATGTTTTTAACAATTACACACTAGATCTGAGTTGTAAGATAATTTATTTGGTTGAATAAGTTTTGAGAGATTAAATAAGGAAGGATACTCATGACTATTTTGATGAGATAATTAAATGTTCAGTTAATAAATACATACAAGCCAATTAGGTAGTATCTGAGTCCACATCAGAACATTAAAGGTCGTGGAGTGTTGATATTATACCTAGAATGTAATTCCCCTACCCTAGTTACCCAGAGTCGGTGCATTATTACATAACATTGGCATCATCACAAAAGATCAAGTCTCGAAATACCGATTAGTTTAGTAGCCTTGGAAGTACTAGATACATTCATAATGTTCACATTACATCATAAAAAGGAAAAGTATAACAACATTGTTTCCATGGACAATACTCAGATCCCATAGACTATCCCTACAGGTCAGTCATAATATACTTCTTCATTTCTTAGTAAAATGAATCATAAGAAAGGGGTGAGCTCAAACACTCAGTAAGGGTAAGAAATACAGTGGAAGATAACATAAATATTAAGCATGGTGAATAATTGATACCACATGCCTTTACCAATAATAAACATGAATACTTTTATGGAAAGAATATGAGCTGAGTAAATAATTTAATAATAAAACATAATCATGGTTATTCTACTAGTCAAATGACCACATGAACCATCAATATTATTTTCATAATGAGGAAATGTATAATGCTGGACATTTTGAAACATTTTTTCAAGGCCTCGGCCTAGATGTCTAAAAATGATTAAGGCCTAGGCCAAAACCATATATCAAATTGGGAAAGGCCCCAGCCAATTCCACGTCTAGTTGTCTCATGAGACCTACTGATGCATCGAAGATCTATAACAGGCTCCACCCATCACTTACTAATTCCAATACATTCCTCATATGAAAAGGTTAAAATATAACATAAACATTCGTTTTAAAACTAGCATATGAAATGTCAATTCATTAACCATAAACCTTGAATGGTATAAAAATAACACATTCACACTCAAACATATCGCAAAACCTTCAATACAATATGGAATATTTGTATCATAATGAATCGACTTCAAACAAGTATAAAATCCATCAAAGGATGTTGACATAGATGAAATCAAAACTATTTGTGAGAAATATATATTTTTTAAATCATTTATTGTTACATAATTATAAAATAAAAAATTTATTATGAAAATATTTTTATAATATTGTAAAGGATTCTTCGACCATGTTATAACAATGAAAAATAGCCGCACCCGCCGTATATGTAAAAAACATTCTTACCTTAATTTTGTCGATAAGGTCATAAGGTACCTTGTTTGGAAAATGACAGAAATATTTCTTTATAAGTATCTTATAAAAGTAAAACAAGGGAATAAATGAAATTAACGCATAGTCTATAAAATAGTAAGAATTTTTTGAAATATGTTTTTAAGAAACATGGATGTGGATGATAAAGTGGTCCCAGTAGATAATTACGTATAAACAACCTCGGATAATGAAGGGATTGTAGAATTAACCCTTACCTTGTACTTTTACTTAGACAAGGGTAGGTTAAAATACTATATAATGGTGAAATAATTGTTATTAAATTATACAAGAATCATATATATTAATATGATATCATATATGATCTTTTAACATTGATTTTTAATAATATCTTAGTATTAGCGTCATTTTGGGTGTTAAAGGATTCGTTTTTATTTATATTATTTATTATGTGAGTCATAGTTTTTACGTATGGGATTTATCTTATTCATATACAAAAGGATATTAAGTCTTTAAAAATTATTTTTAACCATAAAATGAAAGTTAGTTTTTAATGGATACGATGGGGAATGGATCTCATCGCTTTCGTGAAGACGGTAATCTATACGTACGCATGAGCGAAAATATCATGTTTTTGATATTAAAATAATATATAATTGGATGGTATATCATATATACAGAATCATTATCATTTTATATTTATTATTTACATCAATTACACATCATTATTATACCCATCTAAATAATAATGTATTGAATAACAATTACACCACGACGTGGAGACGGTAAGTCGTAAGTACGCACGTATGGTGACATTTCATTCAAAGGATGGACAGAATAATGAATATGGTTGTAAAATATTTATAATAACATTACATTATATATAATATACTAGATTTATTATTTTATAATGTAAATAACCAAGAAAGAGGATGTGGAAGAATAATGAAAATTGAAAGAGGTGATGAAATATTGACCTCTTTTTTGTGTTCTTCCTTTTGATTTGATCAAAAGGACTGTTTAGGTTGTATTTATAACTAATTAAAGGCCTCTAGAATAAATGGAGGATAGTTGAGATGATATTTGTGAAGCGGTTTTCTGATCCAAATGGATTTGAAAGTGTTAATTTGAGGGAAGGGGGAGTTCCCTTTTATAAGAGGGGTGAGGGGCACCTTAGGAAAATCTAGAAATATTATTTTATAATAAAATAATTATAGGTTTTTAATGGACCTAAAGTGTATTATTTAAAGTATAAGGTTGGGATGGGTTTAAAACCACTCAACCAATATGTTTTAGACAGGTTTGGGTCACTATATTAACCTTATCTTTTAGATTTAACTCTTAGTTAAATAGTTTGACATTTACCATGTCTCTTTGTATTTTTATATTGTATGGTTAATAAACATACTATATAATTTCAAGATAACCCCAAGTGGTTCATTAATGATAAAAAATTCATTATATAAGCCTTTTTACCTAAAATTATATTTCTATGAATAGAATATCAATTAATAATATAATATTTTTTTAAAAACTCTTTTATGTCAATTTTGACACTATTTGGTATTTTGTCTTTGATAAAATCATAAAAGCATTATTACTTAGAAAAAAATTAATCTAACCAACCAAAATATATCATATTAACCTATAAAATTAGTGGAATTCATAAAAAGTTTCATATCACATTTATTTGGATATTTATAATATCAATTATTTTAATATTTCATTAATTTTTAATTACTCCATAACCATTGTGTCATAAATAAATTAACTTATTTAGTGTCCAAAAACTATAAATAAAATACTATTATTTAGGAAATTTTTATAGTTTTATAATGAATATTTATAGTCTAATTTATCTTATGTGTAACACTGTATTAAAAATGGTTTAGTTATTGAACTCTGAATTTAACACTTTTAACTCTTCTTTGAATTAAATAATAATAAATGTCCTAATCTAATCCAAGTGGAAAAAAGGTTAATATTTTATTTCTATGGTTTTTTTGGTAGAATTATACTTATACAATAGAATTAGTACATGTTTTAGGGTATTACTAATATCATTTTATCCTTAATTACCTTATTTACTTTTAACCTTGGTAAATAAAAGTAAAAAGTTAATATTCACCAAAAAATATTTTCATCTTATTGAAACACATTTTACTTACTGATATCAACCATGTCTCTTGGATTTTTTAAATTCAAATAACAGAAGTGGTAAAAATATGTTTTATATAAATTTGCATATGCTCATAGGAGGTGGGTAAAAGATGGTAAAACATTTAATAAAATTTTTATATATCTAGAATTATTATAAACTGACTCAAATGAATTACATTGAACATATATAGGTATTATTTATCTATATTGAACTAAAATAAATTTAAATAAAATAAATAATTATTTAAATAAGAAGTCGGTTTTAAACAATAACTCAGTGTTTTTCACTATTCATCAAAAATTGTAAGTTTTCAGAAAAATAGCAAAAAATCACCCTAAGATAATTTTGATATTACGAATTCAAAAATTAATTCTATTTTATCAATTTCAAAACATAGAAGTTTAATTAATTAATTTAAAATTAATTCCTGTTGTAAAAATCAAAAAGCGTATTTTTAAGAAATAATAACTATCAAAAGATTGACATTTGTTTATGTCCAATTTCAAAGTAAAATTACTTACAATGATCATAATTGGATTAAATGGTAAAAATATAATCTAATTATACCTCCAAACCATTAAAATTTATAATTCAACACTATAAATTATTTTTATAAAAAAAATAGTTTTTCAGTTAAAATATAGTATTTTTTCACTATTCACCCAAATATGAAAGTTATCAGAAAAACACCAAAAATTTATTGAAGACAAATTCTTATGTCCCGATTCTAAAGAAGAAGTTTATTTTGTAAAATTTAATATATATAATTTTCAAATATTGGATTTAAAATGGGTTCTCCATTAAAAGGCGGTAAAATTTCATTTTTTGAAAAAACACTTCTTTTATCTGAAAAAATGAATTTGTTCTTAAATTATGTCTATGAAACTCATAATATGGATTCTAAAATTATAAGGACTATAAAAAGTTAAAAATTCATTTAATAATATTCATAACCACTTTTGAACGATTAGTTTGGTATGGCGTGGTGCGCTTGAACTCAGTGTTGCGTGTAGTGTAAGTTATTGAATTACTTTGAAGAAATAACGTACTATGAAATCTTGAGGTGTTACCTTATTTCCACCTAAAATAAATTGAATCCTCACAATTTGAAATTATTTTCAAAAATAAAAGGTTGAAAATAGAAAATACCTTTGTGGGAAAACCCACATCAGAAATTGGGTTAAATTTTTTTTGTCTTAATAAGAGGAAAAAATGGAATGAAAAAGTCACCATCAAATTATGATCTTGATTAAGAGAACATTATTGGAAATTAGAGACACATAATTGGAGGAAAACATAAATATTTATATGTAGTTATTGAGGTCATCATTCACAAAAAATTATAGAATTGAGGGCCTCAAAGCCATCAATCTGTGATGATTTAAAATATCATCGGTTCAACAAAACATAAGGTATTAGGTTAAAACATTTTTCGTTTTAAGAGCTCTTAACTAAATTTTAAGAATTAATTTCTTCAAAGAATAAGAGAAGAAAAAAATATATACTTGAAAAGTATAGTTCCATCCTTTAACTAATTTCTACCACAAACTCATCTTTTACTCAAAAAGATAATAGAACTTAAAAAATATTCTATTTATTCTATTAGTATAAGGTTCAAAACAAATTAATTTATAATTCATCTACCATACCTTTTAAAAAACAACATTAGTATATCCAGGACATCACGTGGGCCATAGGTAGGTGATACACCCTTGTCGCCCTTCGGGTGAGGGTTCAAGTGTCGCGGCATTGCTGGACGTGATGGGTTGCTGCCTGCCCTCTGGGGTGTCCTTTTTCTGGAAATCCAAAAATAATCTCAAACTATAATTATCAAAAATACTTTTGTCCAAACTCATAGTCCAAAATTTATAAAGAAGGTAAACACAATGAAGATCCATTTCTCCATGTAATAACATGTGAACACCTTCATCATGTATTCTTTTAAAACACTAAAACATCCTGAATTACCATAAAACTATATTGATTACATTCATTCTCCCTTATTCCTGGATATACTCCTTCTATCAAAACAATTTTGTAAACTCCATCAATGATAGAATATACAAATAATTAATTATTTTCAATGTAGTCAATAATATTCAATATAATTTATCCAAATCAATCTGTTATTCCAAAATCACTACCTCGGTATCAAAACCATATTATAGTTCATCATTCTCTCAGACATATATTTCTAAAAATTTAACCTGCTATTGAGTCACTTTTCTTGGTTCCACAAAATCTCAAGTATTTAATGAAATAGTACTATAGTACAATCCTTATATAATCTATAATTATTATAACATGTACATCATTAAAAAAATACTCAAATGAAACAATACTTTAATAACAATGTATGAAATCTAATCATTCCTCTTTATCTTAGGTTGTATCAAAACTGTATTATTATCCAATAGCAGAATTTTGGGTACACTCTGATGATTTTTAAATTGATTCACGTAGTGTCCCAACTCCTTGTAGATGAAGAATTTTACATTTGAAACTTTTTTCTTACCCTTGCAATCACGTATTTGGTGTCCTTTTTCTCTAGACTTATAACAAACTCTCATTCCCTTCAAGAATTTAACAAAGTGATTCTTTCCATAGTTATCACATATGGGAAATCATTATTTTCCCTCTCCCCTTTATCCTTATTTATCTCTTTCATCCTTGTCTTCTCTTGCTTCCCTTCAAAGCCATAGGACTCATAGAATTATTTACTTACCTTATTAACACATGATATTATTTCTCCATATGTTGAGAATACATGGGAGATGATTTCCCTTGTAAATGTTGGCTCAATACTGTGAAAGGTATGATCCTTCTTACTCTTTGGATCATACGTATTGTTGGAGTTCACATTCCTTCTATTGGGTGCCATTTATTTATAATGGCATACACTAGGTCAGTTTATGAATTGAAATGAATAATTTAAAACGTGTAAAATACCTAACGTAAATTGAATAGTTTATGGATATTATCCATAATCAAAAAAATATTTTCCTTGAGGAGGTATATACTCAAAAATCTTTCATAAATATTTGTAAGGAAAATGACAATTATCCTAAGCATACCCCCTTGGAGTATCGTAACTAAGAGTGTAGCAAGGCCCGTTGTAGTGGACCAGTTCCCATTCGATTATATCTCAAAGAGGTGTTTTCGAGTTTTACCCCTATATACGTCTGTGCCAGAGCCGCATCTACCTTCTCGTATCTAGACAGGGATGTATTGTTTGGAAAGCTCACAAAATCTCTACAATACCAAAATTCTAGGAAGTTCTTATATATTAATCCTCAAAGTCTATCTTAGGGATATGTTCTCTAATCAGAGTTTATCTAAATCTAGTTTCCATGTTTTGTACTAAACTTCTCTGATACCAACTATAACATGCCAACCCTAGTTACCCAAAGTTGGTGCAATATTACATAAAATTGGCATCATCACAAAAGTTCAAGTCTCGCAAGACCAATTAGTTTAGAAGCCTTGGATATACTAGATACATTCATAAGGTTCACATTACATCATAAAATGGAAAACTATAAAAACATTTTTTTCATGTACAACACTAATATTTCATAGACTATCCCTACAGGTCAGTCATAATATACTTCTTCATATCCTGGGAAAATGAAACTTAAGAAATGGGTGAGCTCAAATGGTCAGTAAGGGTAATCAATACAGTAGAAGATAATATAAATATTAAGCATGGTGAATAATTGAAACCACATGACTTTACCAATAATAAACATGAATACATTTATGGAAGAAATATGATCTGTGTAAATAATTCCACAATAAAACATAATCATGGGTATTCTACTAGTCTAATGACCACATGAACCATCAATATTATTTTCATAATGAGGGAATTTATAATGTCAGACATTCTAAATCATTTTTCCAAGGCCTCGGCCAAGATGTCTAAAAATTATTAAGGCCTCATCCAAAACCATATATCAAATTGTGAAAGGCCTTGGCCAATTCCACGTCTATTTGTCTCATGAGACCTACCAATGCATCAAGGATCTATAGCGAGCTCCACTAGTTACTTTCTAGGTCCAATACATTCTTCATATGAAAAGGTTGAAATATAACATAAACATTCTTATTAGAACAAGCATAATAAATGTCAATACCTTAACCATAAACCATTAATGGTATAAAAATAACACATACACAGTCAAACATATCAACAAACCTTCAATACAATATATAAGACTTTTATCATAACGAATCGACTTCAAAAAAGTATAAAATCCATCAAAGGATGTTGAAATAGATGAAATCAAAACTATTTGAGAGAAATATATTTTTTAAAATAATTTATTGTTGGATAATTATAAAATAAAACATTTATTTTGAAAATATTTATATAATCTTGTAAAGGAAGCTTCGATGATGTTATAATAGCGGAAAATAGCTGCACCTGCCGTATAAGTAAAAAAACATTCTTAACATAATTTTGTCGAAAAGGTCATAAGGTTCCTTGTTTGGAATATGATGGAAAAATTACTTAATAAACATCTTATAAAAGTCAAACAAGTGTATAAATGAATTTAACCCATATTCTATAAAATAGTAATAATTTTTTGAAATATATTTTTAAGAAACATGGATGTGGATGATAAAGAAGTTCTAGTAGATAATTACATATAAATAAACTCAGATAATGAAGAGATTGTAGAATTAACCCTTAACTGGTACATTTCCTTGGACGAGGGTAGGTTAACCTCATGTATAATGGTGAAATAATTATTTTTAAATTATATAATAATCATATACATTAATATGATATCATATATGATCTTTTACCATTGCTTTGTCAATAATATCTTAGTATTATCGTCATTTCGGTTGTTAACAGATTCATTTTCCTTTATATTATTTTTTATGTGAGTCATATTTTTAATGGATAGGATGTATCTTATTCATATACAAATGTATATTAAATCTTTAAACATTATTTTTTACCATCAAATTAAAATTATTCTTTAATGGATACGATGGGGAATGAATCAAATCGTGTTCGCAGAGACAGTACTCCGTACGTATGAAGAAGCGACAATATCATTTTTTTGATATTAAAATAACATATAATTGGATGGTATATAATATATACAGAATCATTATCATTTATATTTATTATTTAAATCAACTACACATCATTATTATACCCATCCAAATAATAATGTATTGAATAACAATTACACCACGACGTGGAGACAGTAAGCCGTATGTACGCATGTATGGTGACATGTCATTCAAAGGATGGATAGAATAATGAATATGGTTGTACCATATTTATAATAAAATTACATTATATATAAGATAATGGATTTATTATTTTATAATGGAAATAACAAAGAAAGAGGATGTGGAAGAAGAAAGAAACTTGAAAGAGGTGATGAAATATTTACCTCTTCTTCGGGTTCTTCCTTTTGATTTGATCAAAAGGGAACGTTAGAATGGATTTATGACTAATTTAATGCATCTAGGATAACGGGAGGACAGTTGAGAGGTTATTTGGGGTAGAGTTTGGATGAGCCAAATGGCTTTAAATGTGTGAATTTGAGGGAAGGGGGAGTTCCCTTTTATAAGAGGGTTGAGGGACACCTTAGAAAAAGCTAGAAATATTAATTTATAATAAAATACTTTTGGGTTTATAATGGCCCCAAAGTGGATTATTTAAATTCTATGGTGGGTATTGGTCTAAAAACACTTAACCAATAGGTTTTAGACAGATTTGGGTCACTATATTAACCTTATCTTTTAGATTTAACTCTTATATAAATAGTTTGACATTTACCATGTCTCTTTGTATTTTTATATTATATGGTTAATAAACATACTATATACTTCCAAAATAACCCCAAGTGGTTCACTAATGACACACCTATCATTATATAAGTCTTTTGGATTATCATTAGATTTTTAGGAATAGAATATCAATTAATAATATAATATTTGTTTTAAAAACTCTTTTATGTAAATTTTAAGACTATTTGGTATTTTCTCTTTTCTAAAATCATAAAAACATTATTACTTTGAAAAAAATTCATCTAACCAACCCTAATATGTCATATTAACCTAGAAAATTAGTGAAATTCATTAAAAGTTTTAAATTACATTTATTTGGATATTTATAACATCAATTATTTTAATATTTCATTAATTTTGTAATTACTGCATCATCATTGTGTCATAAATAAAATAAATTATTTAATGTATAAAAAATATAAATAAAATACTTTTATGTAGGAAATTTTTTTATATTTTTAAATAATATTTAGAGTTTAATTTATATTAGGTGTAACCCTACATTAAAATGGTATAATTATTAAACTCTGAATTTAACACTTTTAACTATTCTTTGAATTAAATAATAATAAATGTTCTTATCTAATCCATATGGACCAAAGAGATTCATATTTTATTCCTAAGGTTATTTTTGGTTGAATTATACTTATCCAATAGAATTAGGATATGTGTTAGGGTATTAATAATATAATTTTTATCCTTAATTATCCTATTTACTTTTAACCGGGGTAAATAAAAGTAAAACATTAATATTCACCAAAAAATATTTTCATCTTATTGAACCACATTTTAATTACTGATATCAACCGCGTCTCTTGGATTTTTGATATTCAACTCATAGAGGAAGTAAAATTATGTTTTATGTAAACTTGCAAATACTCCTAAGAGGTGGGTAAAAGGTGGTAAAAAATTCAATAAATTTTTTATATATTTAAAATAATTATAAACTTACTCCAATGAATTAAATTGAACATATATAGGTATTATGTATCCATTTTTACCAAAAATAAATTTAAATAAAATAAATAATTATTTAAATAAAATGTCAATTTTAAACAATAACTGAGTGTTTTTCACTATTCATAAAAAATTGAAAGTTTTGGAAAAAATTCCAAAAATATACCCTAAGATAATTTTGATATTCCTAATTCAAAAATTAATTCTATTTTATTAATTTCAAAACATATAAGTTTCATTAATAAATTTGAAATTAATTCCCGTTGTCAAAACCAAAAAGCGTATTTTTATGAAATAATAATTATCAAAGGATTGACACTTGTTTATGTCCAATTTCATTGTGAAATTACTTATAATGATCATAATTTTATTAAATTGTAAAAATATAATCTAATTATACTTCCAAACCATTAAAATTTATAATTCAACACTATAAACTATTTTGATTAAAAAAGTATTTTTCAGTTAAAATATAGTATTTTTCACTATTCACCCAAATACGAATGTTATCAGGAAAAAAAAATTTATTAAAGCTAAATTATTATGTCCCTATTATAAAGAAGAGGTTTATTTTTTCAAATTAAATATATAAAAGTTTCAAATATTGTATTTAGAAAGGGTTCTCCATTAAAAGGCTGTAAAATTTCATTTTTTGAAAAATACTTCTTTTATCTGAAAAAAATGATTCTGTTCTTACATTATGTATAAGAAACTCATAATAAGGATTATAAAATTATAAAGATTATATAAAGTTAAAAAGTCAGTTAATACTATTTATAACCGCTTTTGAACGGCTAGTTTGGTATGTTGTGGTGCGCTTGAACTCTGTGTTGCGTGTAGTGCAAGTTATTGAATTACTTTAAAGAAATAACGTAATATGAAATATTGGGGTGTTACATAGAAAAATAGTTAATAATAACCATTAAGTGGTTAAACTTGAACATAATATCTATTTAGAAAGTATCATTTATGCTTTTAGACAACAATGACAACCATCTTTTTGTCTGAAAATTTCTTCCATAAGATAAAAAATGTAGCCAGATTTATAAATAATTAATCACAAATTTTGTGATCGTATTTATGAGTGTTTCTCACCTAATATTGAGTGTTTTAATGTCTCTAAAATTAGAAAAAATCTTATGCTAAACCCCAATTTTATAGAACAATTCATCTCTATTCAATTTTACTTGTTGTGATGGATGTTGTGTATGACAACTTCCAACCCATCTTGGAGAATTTCACATCATTTGAGTCTAGTAAATAGTTTGAAATTAAATTTTTAGTCCATGATTTGATTACTTTGGGTGATATTCTACCATGTCACTAGATTTCGTGATAATTTGAGTTCCATTTTTGGAAGCAGTTATAAGGTTATAGTTGGTTTTTTCCCATTTTGTAAGTGTTTGTAGAACTATAAGTATGAGGGTAGCTAGGAGAGTATTTAAAATATCAATAGAAATCTTCTGGGATACTTTGAAAATTTTTGAGGGTCAAAATACCCAGAATCTAGTAGCTTAGACACTACTAGAAATTTATGGTATACCAGCGGTTGAAAACCATTGGTATAAGGTGGAGAACCTTTGGTATAAATTATACCAATGGTTTTAGAAACCGTAGCCCAATAAGCTGTGAAAATAGACATATAATAACGGTTTGAGATAAACCATTGGAATATGTGTAGAAATATACTCTATACCAATGTTTTTATAAAACTATTGGAATATAGTTCTTATACAACACATATTCCAACGGTTTCAAAACCATTTTCATATCATTTTTAGTCTTCCATTCACCCTTATACCAATGGTTTAAACCGTTGGTAAAGTTATTGTACCAACGGTACAAAACCGTTAGTATAACAAAAACATACAGAACCTATACCAACGGTTTAAAACTGTTGGTACAGGCTTTACTGTACAATTCACACAGTAGCCCGATCTGTCTGCTACTGTTGGATTTGTAAAAAATACATACAATGAAATATATATGAAGGATAAATAATTAAAAACTAATAATTATAAGGATAAATAAATTAATAATCAATTATAAATACAACACATAAAAAATGGAATGCGTAATTATATGTGATACAGAATTAAGAATACATACAAAATTGCATTTTTTATAACACATACACGATTGAATTCAGAAATTATAATCTAATAACCCAAAATAAGGAAATGAATAAATTAATTCAACCAAACACAAATATAATGTCATGGTTTGGGGTGGGTGTCTTTGAACATAGTGATGATGATAATGTGTGTGTATCAAGGAGCATGTGTTACTTATGGAATATACTTGTACTTGGCGTATTAAATGTCATGTGTTTTAGAATAGGGGTAGGAGTTACTCACATGAGAATTGGATTTTGTGAGGCTGGACCATGGATCGTTGTGCTTATGTATCAACACAATCCGAATACGTTTGGTCGGTTTTCCGTATGCCTGTTGTTTTTACTTAAAATGGTGTTCTTTTTAAACAACAGAGAGACAGTTAGAGTGATACCGGCCACACCGTGCCTTGGATTGAGGCGTGGTTGACTCGTACACGTCACATATGACTCATGGATCATTGTATTAAAGTATAAACACAATCTGAATGCGTTTGGTTGGTTTTTCGTATGTCAGTTGTGGGTTTAACTTAAAATGTTGTCCATTTCAAATAAAATTGAGACACTTTGAGTGGTATCTGCCACACCAGGCCTCGAATTGAGGCTCGGTTGACTCGTACACCTCATAAATGACCCATGGATTGTTGTGCTAAAGGATCAACACAATCCGAATACGTTTGTTCAGTTTTTCATATGTCAGTTGTTTTTACTTAAAAGAGTGCCCATTTTAATCAAAAGAGAGACACTTAGAGTGATACCGTCCGCACCGTGCTTTAGATTGAGGCGAGGTTGATGCGTACTCATCACAAATGACCAAATAATCGTTTTTCTAATGGATCAACACAATCCAAATTAATTTGGTCAGTTTTTTGTATGCCAGTTGTTGTTTTCATTTAAAATGTTGATCATTTCAAATAAAGGTGAGACACTTTGAGTGGTACATGCCACACCGTGCCTCCGATTGAGGTGGGGTTGAATTTTACACATCACAAATGACTCATGGATCATTTTCCTAAAGTTTCAACAGAATCCGAATATGATTGGTCTATTTCCCGTATGCCAGTTATTGTTTTCACTTAAAATGATGTCCATTTTAAACAAAAGAGTGACATTTAGAGTGGTGACGGCCGCACCGTGAATCAGATTAATGAAGGTTTGAATCGTACATTTCACAAATGTCACATGGTTTGTTTTAATAAAGTATCAACACAATCCAAATGTGTTTGGTTATTTTTCCGTATGCCAGTTGTTGTTTTCACATAAAATGTTGTCCATTTGAAATAAAAGTGAGACACTTTGAGTGGTACCAGCCACATCGCACCTCAGATTGATGCGGGGTTGAGTCATACACATCACATATGACCAATGGATTGTTTTCCTATTTTATCAACACAATCAGAATACGTTTGGTTTTCATATTCCAATTGTTTTTACTTAAAACAATGTCCATTTTAAACAAAAGAGATACACTTTGAGTGATACCGGCCACACCGGGCCTCTGATTGAGGCGGGGTTTACTCAAACACGTCACAAATGACTCATGGATCGTTTTCCTAAAGTATCAAAACAATCTGAATGCGTTTGGTCATTTTTTTCGTATGCCAGTTTTTGTTTTTACTTAAAATGATGTCCGTTTTAAACAAAAGAGAGACATTTAGAGTGGTACCAGCCACACCGTGCCTTAGATTGATGTGGGGTTGACTCGTACATGTCACAAATGTCCCATGGATCATTGTTCTAAAGTATCAACACAATTTGAATGCGTTTGGTCTGTTTTCCATATGCCAGTTGTTGTTTTCACTTAAAATGATGTTCATTTTAAAAAAAATAGAGACATTTAGAGTGGTAGCAGTCGCACCACCCCTCATATTGATGCGGGGTTGACTTATACACGTCACAAATGTCCCATGGATCATTTTCCTAAAGTATCAACACAATCTGAAAATGTTAGGTCAGTTTTCCGTATGCCAGTTGTTTTTACTTAATAAATTGTCTATTTTGAACAAAAAAGAGACACTTAGAGTGGTACCGACCACACTGTGCCTCAGATTAATGTGGGGGTGACTCGTACACATTAAAAATGTCCCATGTATTGTTTTCCTAACGTATAAACACAACTTGAATGTGTTTGGTTGGTTTTCCGTAAGTCAGATGTTGTCTTTACTTAAAATGTTGATCCTTTCAAATAAATATGAGACACTTTGAGTGGTACCGGCCCCACCATACCTCATATTGATACAGGGTTGACTTCTACACGTCAGAAATATCGCATGGATCATTTTTCTAAAGTATCAATCGAATCCAAATATGTTTGGTCCATTTTCTGTATGTCAGTTATTGTTTTCACTTAAAATGTTGTCCATTTCAAATAAAAGTGAGACACTTTGAGTGATATCGGCCACACCGTGCCTCTGATTGAGGTAGGGTTGACTATTACACATCACACATGACTCATGGATCATTTTTCCAAAGTATCAACACAATCTGAATGCATTTGGTCAGTTTTCCGTATGCCAGTTGTTATTTTCACTTAAAATGATGTCCATTTTAAAAAAACAGAGACATCTAGAGTGGTACCGGCCACACCGTACCTTAAATTGATGCGTGGGTGACTCGTACACGTCAAAAATGTCCCATGAATCATTTTAATAAAGTATAAATAGAATCCAAATGTTCTTGGTTTGTTTTCCACATGCTAGTTGTTGTTTTCACTTAAAATGATGTCCATTTTAATCAAAAGAGAAACATTTAGAGTGGTACAGGCCACACCACCCCTCGAATTGATGTGGGTTTGACCCCTACATGGAAAAAATGTACCATGGATCATTCTCCTAAGGTATCAACACAATGAGAATATGTTTGGTTGGTTTTCCATATGCCAGTTGTTTTTACTTAAAACATTGTCCATTTTAAACAAAAGAGAGACAGTTAGAGTGGTATCAGCCACACCATGCATCAGATTGATGCGGGGTTGACTCGTACATGTCCCAAATGTCCCATGGATCATTTTTCTAAATTATAAACACAATCCAAATACATTTAGTGGGGTTTTTCATATGCCAGTTGTTGTTTTCACTTAAAATGTTGATCGTTTCAAATAAAGGTGAGACACTTTGAGTGGTACCGGCCACACCATGCCTCGGATTGATGTGGGGTTTACTCCTACACGTCACAAATGTACCATGGATCATTGTGATAATGTATCAACAGAGTAAGAATACGTTTGGTCCATTTTCTATATGGAAGTTTTTGTTTAAACTAGAAATGTTGTCCATTTCAAATAAAAGTGAGACACTTTGAGTGGTACCGGCCACACCGTGTCTCAGATTGAGGCAGAGTTGAGTTGTACATGTCACATATGACCCATGTATCGTTTTCCAGAAGTATCAAGACAACACAAATACGTTTGATCTATTTTTCATATTCAAGTTGTTTTTACTTACAAGGGTGTCCATTTTAAACAAAAGAGAGACACTTTGAGTGACACCGACGACACCATGCCTCGGATTGAGGTGGGGTTGACTTGTACACGTCACATATGACTCATGGATCATTTT
This sequence comes from Viscum album, assembly GCA_963277665.1. Taxonomy (NCBI): domain Eukaryota; kingdom Viridiplantae; phylum Streptophyta; class Magnoliopsida; order Santalales; family Viscaceae; genus Viscum; species Viscum album. The sequence goes on from OY728151.1 coordinate 905,801,708, forward strand.
CTTAAAGTATAAACACAATTTGAATGCATTTGGTCAGTTTTTCGTATGCCAGTTAGGCAAATCCTGCAACAACAGTGATAATACATTATACTAAAACTATAGACATTATGCAGGATGTGCATCCCCTAGTGCATGGTTCGGGAAAATCATGCACATTTCTTCTATTATATTTCCCTATATGGTTGGTAGATACCTTGTGGGATGGACTTAAATTTTTTACTAATCGTGAGGCGTAGTGTTTTTCTACGACGACTGGGGTTCCGAGCTCCGAACAAGCCCCAGAAGCCCCATAAATCATTATAACATCATCAAGCTTCCATATTTGGTCAAAAATAAAGTGTTATACTATATTAAAAAAATAACCATACCAGATTGAAAAACCAGGTTAAAAAATAAAGAGTTATACAGAATGAAAAAATGTAATTGATCAATCTACCCATGATCACTATCACCATCACCACTATCATCATCATCCCCATCCTCACCGCCATATCAATCCTCTTCCTCGTCCTCGTCATTATCCCCATGCTCATCTTCGGCCCCATATTCTCCATCAGCCCTATCCTCGCCCTCTTCCTCATCCTCATCCTCGCCCTCATCCTCTTCAGCATCCTTTCCATCACTAGGAACATCATCATCTCAACCGCCACTGGAACGTCCACATTGTGCATTGGATAATTTACCCATCGACGACATATATGTCTGACAAGCTGTGTTGGCCTCTGGTGGATGTGATGAAGATAATACTTTAGTTAGTTTCATAAATTCTTTCTCCCTCATTTGAATATGTTCATCCAACTTTGTGAACCTTTTATCAGACTATCTTGCATGCTCCTTGACCTCTTCCAACTCGATGGTCCTAGAATGGATACCTGGAGAGGACCAATGAATCGTTTGGACTATATTCTTACCAGGTCGGTAGCATAATCGACCAGAGTGCTCATCTCCCAAAACAAGATATAAATGATCGTGTGGCCCTAAATTTTAAGGATCCTAGTCATCAAGGGCCTCTAAAGTATCCTGTTAAAAATATTAATAGATCATTAAATTTCAAAATAGATATTAAACTTTGAAATAAAAAATTTAAAACTTAAAATCTTTTCTTTTGTCGGTTCATTAACCGTAGTTCCATCTTTTGTCCTTCTACTCGAGCAAAACAATTTTGCTCTAGGGAGACCTCCTTCGTATAATCAATTTGTGCTTCTGTAATGACATTGAAACGATATAAAGTGCAGGTATAATCATATATTCAATATTCAATAAATCACATAATTTATGTAGGAAACATTATAAATGGTAATTCCTAAAGAAAATTTATAAACAACTATATCATACCAGCTACCTCTCATGACCTAACATAGTAGTGCACCCCAAAGTGTGAAGGGATTGATTTGAATCAATTTTTTTTTCAGAAGATTCCTAAATAATTATTAATAATAAATAATATAATATTAATTAAAAATATGAAAATTGTCATGTAAATACCTCAAATGGGATTAATACCTTAAATTTGTTTGTCTCCCATTGAGTAATCATTTGGCGATATTTCTCTATCGGACAGTCATACAAGATTGGTACTATCTCCAACTCTGTTCCCACAATATCACACCAACCAACATACAACCCATGCTTATAAGCCCTCCAAATCTCTCCTAGGTCATTTAAACGTGAAGGTCATGCACCTTCACCATCAGGGAAGTTAAACCGAAGCTCACACCCAATAGATTAATTCATATAAATACAAAAAAAATAATACATTAAATCCAATATATTTTTTACCCATATTTGTGCCCATGCATTATCCTTGACTTTGTGTGGCAGATGTCTCCAAGAGAGAGGGCTGACCGGAATGATGTCGGAGTATTTGGCTAGCGTCGCCGAAAACCCCCGACATTCCTGCCCAGATTTATCAATCATCTTTCCATCATCATTTTATTCAACCATCAACTGTGTCTGGTGGTTCCATACTGCACGCAAGCGAGTACGCCCCCTCCCCCGCCTCCTATCAGTAGATAAATCAGTTATTAATTAAAAAAATATCATTATAAGTTACAATAAAAATAAATTTTTTTCTATAAAAATTTGTTAGATTATATAAATATACCAATGGTAGTCGGATAAATGGGCATCACTGGATGTGCTGAAGCTGAAGGAATATCATGTACAAGTAGAGTGTCCCTCAGTGTATGCTCCTCATACACATACTGTGTCAGAGCAGGAGTCGAAGAATGTGGAATATAATAGCTCAGAGATAATGAACCAGAACCAAAATATGATGGCACATACATCTGTCCAACTAGTAGTGTAAACATAAGAAGCCTAAATATCTTGTGTGTCTTTAAAGACACACCAGGATCATAATGGGGTGTAGAAGATACGTCTGTGGTAGGGGCACAGTCCAATCGGGTATGACCAGTGGATCGTCTAACTCTCGCACCACTAGCCCTCGTACCACCGGCCTTAGTACCGGGACCACCAGATGATCGTCTGACTCTGACACCACCCCCTCCTACCCCCAACCTCCGTACTGGGAGCAATATCAGGCTCTCTGTCAGATATCTCTCGTCTAGGGGGTGGATCCTGAAAAAAAATTTATCACAAAAGTAAATACATCATATTATAATTTATTGAAATATATATATTTGAAATAAAATACACACAATAGGGATGAGTGGAGGAACAACCATCTATGTCATGCGACGGTTATTTTCTGTCATATTTTCCCACAACATCTCTACAATGGAAGTCATTTCCGGCAATGAAAATAAATATGGAAGTAATTTGAAAAAGATAACTAATTTCTACCCGAAAAAAATATAGAAAAACAATTCTGATAAAAAAGACATAAAGAAATAGAATATTTATGGTTGTTTGAAGGTATGTACTTGGAAATACACTCTGAATGATGTAGGTGAAACATTTAGGTGATAACACGACTGTATGATTCTATATATTTTTCACCACAACTTCAGTTTCACAATCAACTCTAAAAATTGAGCTATTGGAGTCATCATAAGTAATACACAAATTGCTTCCAATTGTAGTAGGGATAGTGTCAACTTCATCATCACCATCATCAAAAACATGTATGGTATTTACTTCAATAATTTCACCGAATTTAGGATGACGATGATCTTTGACATAAAAAACATGTTTCACCATTGATACCAATACATATGGTTCATCGGTGGAAAGAGTGCGAGTCATTTCAATAACTCAAAATCCACAATCATTAATAAAGGTTCCTTGCCTCGTCATTGAATCAAACCATTGAAATTTCATCATCGTGAATCGACCATGTGAGTAATATTCCTAAATTATTATTTTCTCCACGACTCCATAATAAGCTACATTTTTAGAATGAGTTATATTATCCAATTAACTGGCATAACAGTTTTTTGTGGAAGTTAGCATAACACCATCATGTTGTGTTCTCATGTTTCTTGCTCGTTCAGTGATAATAAATATGTATCCATTGATCACAAGTGATTTACATGCACGAACCATGGTATTAGGACCAAAATCCAAAGCTCTTATTTCCTCACAAACATAGTTTTCAGGAAAACTCGATACGTGAAATGTGAACAACTAGTAAACTTAATTAAATATTATTTTTATTTAGTTATTACAGAAATATTTTTACCTTCAATTTCAACCAAGTAGAAAACCCTTTTCTATGAAAAGGCTCTTTCCTTCTCAAAGATAAATAATGATGCTTTCTATATATCAATTATTTATGTTCTATGTAGAGAAAAATAATAATAGATTAACAAATATTTAAAATTACAAGAGATAATATAAGATATACATGTACAATTTACTTACTTGATATACTCTTAAAAAAATCACAATTGAACAACATTGCGTGATGTTCCATCTCTCGCTCTTCAAGGCTTAATTTCGTCAATGTATATTATCTCAGAATTCCTCCTGTTTGAGGAAGTGATGGAAAACTAGGTTCAATTTTCTCATACTGTTCTTCTTCATTTCTAATTGGTCTTTTTATTCTCGTATTAAGATCAGAAAAATACATTGAGTAGAAATCCATACATTATTGAGCCAATTAACTGTTCACAATAGAACCTTCAGGATAATTTTTGTACCAAACATATGATTTCAATGTGTACATGTTTCTTTCAGTTGGATACATCCAACAGAAAGCAACGAGTCCTCCAGGAAGTATCACTATAGTAAAACCACCTCTTACCGGCGGTTTTTTTCCATATAGCGGCGGTTTAAACCGCCGCTATATGGTTTGGCAGCAGTTTACAGAAACCGCCACGAAACTTGGCGTCGGCAATCTATTAGTGGCGGTTTTATGCATTTCGCGGCGGTAAAACAAAAGTGTCGTAGTACCTCATTTCGCGGCAGTTTTTGGTAAATTTATTGACGGTTTTAAGGGCTATTTAATTAGCGGCGGCTATAATCGTCGTGAAACTCAGGCGTGCCAGTCGCCTTCTTAGCGGCGGTTAAAACTGCCGCGAAATGCTGACCCGAAAAAAAATGCATTTCTGTTTATACTCCACCACTGTCCTGGAAAACAAACCAAACAACACATACAACATATATATAATAAGGACAAAATTTATACACCACCTACGCAATATTCATAAACACCCTTTCATTTAATGTTGATGAAAAAGTTGATCCAATTCAATAAGAATACCTAAAGCATACAAAATACCTAAAATTATGGATTTAGAATGAAACACAAGATAACATCAAATGAAATAAGAGATTGGGGGTCACATGGATTTACACTTATAGTTTACAGATGATCAAAATTGAAAATATTTGATTCCATAAAAGTATCCCAATGTTCCAAATAAATAAAATGAAATTTAACAGTAATGTATCTAATGTCATCTCCTCTTCATATACATGTAATAATGTAAAATGAGGATAATATAATAATATATATTTCAATACCATCCGCTTCTCATCACGATGTCTGTCAACAAAAACTTTCCACTGCTCTTTCGGTACCCCACTGGGTAGCTTGTCATACATTTTTTCCAAGGTCAACGAAGTATCGTTGAAATCACACCACAATCTCCATTTGAAATCTTTCCATTTTTTACCAAGATTTTTCAATGTCCACTTCCGTGCTATCACATCAGCAACTGTGAAGTGGAAGAACATCTGTATACAAAAATTCATTTTGAACACATTAGTAACATGACATTAAATTAAACCATAATGTAATAAAATTACCTTTATTTGAGAATCTAAAACTTCATTTTTCTAGTTTGGAGGCATATGTCTCCAATCATCATATGAAATGGGAAGGGAAATGGGCTCCGCTGCCAACTGACTTATAATCTGGCCAAGTAACCTCGCGACATCATCTGTAGGGACCCCATAAGAATCAAATGGCACGACTATCTTTTCGCCATTCAAGTTCCAAACATCTGAGCTTTTTAAGTATTTCTACACGGTTTTATTTTTTTCACCTTCAATGAGCAAAGAATTATTATAAAAAAATGCAATAAATTTATTTAATTAAAATTTATACCTATGACTGTGACCCTCCAGTGTGTCCGGGATGAACAGGAAGGGGTCTGTCACCACCCAACTGATGAGGCAGCTGTAGGGGGAGTCGATGACTCAGCCTCTAATGGGAGGCTCTCTGATGGTGTGAGAGATGGTGCAGGGGGAGATGGTGCGGGGGTGTAGGCAGCTGGTGCCTCAAATGTCGTGGGGAGTGACCCAGATGGATCGGCATCCGTCGCAGGACTAGAAGAAATAGTATACCGCTTCCTCCTTGTCATTCCTGTCATTTAATCAAATAAAATTAAGTTCAGAATATATATTTCAAAAAAAATTATGCAGAAAAAAAAATTAAAAATGATAATATATGCCCAGTACTAACAAACCAAATATATATAACAATGATAATGAATGACTGCAGAAATGAAACAAGTGGTTGCTGAATGAATGAATAATTGTACATACAATCATTTTCCCCTTCAATAATGTTGGTTTCCTGCTCCATTTGTTCATCCACTTCATTCATCCTTGCAAGACTAATATTTTCAATATCGCGATGGAAAAATAATTCGGCTTCCTGTTGTTGATGACATTCAACTTCAGATGTCAAATCTTCCACTTCATCACCCATATCATACAAATCTTTTTGTATTACGTGAGTAACTACAATCCACTCTTCATCCACAACATCATTCACATAATATAACATTTTTTCTTGCAATGCTAAGATATATGGATCATTCATTTCAGGATCACCAACATCCATCAAGCGAGAGAAGTTCACAGAAGTAAATTGCAATGAATCTCTTTTAACACCTCTGATAATATCGACCCATTTGCATTTGAATAAAACAACAGAAAAATGTCCATGGTAGTTTAATTCAATAATATCATGCACCTTTCCATAGTATTCCACTTCAGCAAATGTAAATATACCACTATTTTGTGTTTTCAAACCCACTTCTCGATCAACTGTACGAAATCTAAAGCCATTCACACTATAAGCGTCGAACTTTCTAACTTGCTTTATAGAACCTCTAGTAAGAAACATCAAATCTTTTGACAAGTATGCTCGAGTATCAGTATTCATGATCTGAAAAAAGAAATATAATTTAATAGATTTACAAATTGTATGTGTCAAACTAATATTCTTATTTATTACAATATTTATGAACATACACGTCGTGCAAACCATTCTACAAGCTCTTTATTGACAGCTTTCATTATATCTTTCTCATTTCGTGTTCGGCCTCTCATTCGTCTCTTTGTTCGTATCCTCAACTCTTCAGTAAATGGATCTGCAATTTCACTATTCAGCAGCACATATCTATGTGCCTGTAATAATTCCAATTCTGTCAGTATCACATTTGAGGTCCACCCAATTGATCGGCCAATAGCAGGAAATATTTTTGATTTATGATGCATTTGAGATTGAGTTGATGTGTCTTCAACACGTCCAACTCAATTAAATCTTGTCTCAATATCATCTAAATACCTGGAACAAAAGGTAAGACATTCCTCAGCAAAATAGCCTTCAGCAATAGAACCTTCTGGTTGAGCTTTATTTCTCACGTATGATTTCAAATTCCCAAGATATCTATGAAATAAAATAATAATATTATGCATTTATTTAAACGTCAAAAATTGTTTACTTAACTGGAAAACATATAAATAAAATACCTCTCAATTGGATACATCCATCGATAATAAGCGGGGCCTCCTAATTTAGCTTCTTCAACCAAATGCACAGTTAAATGAATCATGATAGTAAAAAACGATGGAGGAAAGATCATCTCCATTGCACAAAGAGTCAATACAAACCTCTCCTAGAGGTTGTCAAGCTGAAATGGATGTACAACATTCTCACATAATTGCCTGAAAAATGTGCAGAATTGAAGTACAACAGCAGTAACTTTTTCAGGTAATAATGTACGCAATGCCAATGGTAGTAACTGCTGTAACAAAATATGCAAATCGTGAGTTTTCAATCCATGTAACTTATGATTCTTCAAGTCAACACACCTTGAGATGTTACTCGAATACCCATCAGATACCTTCACATTCTTTAAAATTCGAAGGAACGTATCTTTATCCCTATTTTTCATTGCGAAAATGGCCAGAGCATACTTTTCATTCTCATCTGGCCAGAGATCGCGTTTTATGTTCATTACTCGTAAGTCTTTCCGAGAATTAAGATGATCCTTCGACTTTCCAGGCTCATTAAGTAATGTGAAAATAAAATTATCACATACATTCTTCTCAATATGCATCACATCAAGATTGTGGCACAAAAAATTAAATTCCCAATACGAAAGTTTAAAGAATATACTTTTTTTCTTCCATTGTTGCGTTCTGATTTCACTTGACGATGCACTTCGGACCCGTTTTCCTCTATCATTCAAATGATGAACCTTCCCAAATTCTATTTCAAAATTTTCAAGCTGTGTCAATATTTCAGAACCGGTTAACAACTTTGGAGGTGGTCTATGATCAATGAAACCATTAAAGTTTGATTTGTTCAGCCAGAATCTATGAGACGCATCGAGAAATCTTCGATGGCATAAGAAGCACCATTTTCTACTATGAGGTAGCCGTTTGGGCTCAAAATCAAAGTTACAAATGGGACAATCCAAACCCATATAAGTGTTCCAACCAGATAAATTCCCAAGCCCAGGGATGTCACTAATGGTCCACAGTAAAGCAGCATGCATTTTGAACATTGTTTTAGAACAAACATCAAATATCTCAACACCGTTACTCCATAACTCCTACAATTCTTCAATCAAAGGTTACAAGTATACATCAATATCATTTCCAAGAATTTGTTTTCCAGGAATAATCATTGAAATAATAAAAGATGATTTTTGCATACACATCCACAGAGGCAGATTGTAAGGGATCAAAACAACTGGACAAATGTTATAACTTCTACTCAATGTCCCAAATGGGTTGAATCCATCGGCAGCCAATCCCAATCGGACATTCCTAGGATCAGCTGAGAAATCTGGATGTAATGAATCAAATGTCTTCCATGATTGGGAATCTCGTGGATGTCTCATTAACCCATCATTGTTATTATCTACAGAATGCCACTTCATGTGTTCGGCGGTTTTTGATGATATGAATAATCTTTGCAATCGCGGCTTCAAAGGAAAGTAACGCAAAACCTTTGCAGGTGTGTTCATTTTCTTCTTCTTTATGAAATTATGTTCAGTCAGACTTCCAACATCACCCTTTGACTGACATCTAGAAGAAGAACATTTCTTGCAATTCTGTCTACTTGAATCCTCTCCCCAATAAAGCATACAATCATTGGGACACGCATGTATTTTTATATAATTCCGACCAAGATTGTTAACAACTTTTTTCATATCATAAAAAGATTCTGGGATTTTTTCTTCAGGAAATGCATCACAAATCAATTCCAATATCATGGACATTGCCTTATTTGTAATTCCACATAGACATTTGATATGGTATAACTTCAGCAGAAATGAAAGCTTTGAATATTTCAAACACCCACTATACAACTCTTGATTTCCATCATCAACTAAATCATGAAACGCATTTTTATCAGTGAAGTTTTCCATTACATTTGGCTCTACAGAATAAAGAGGAGGATCCAATGATATGTTCCAATCTTGATCTACTTGTGTTATAGTCTCAAAAACATCACTTGTCACGTTGCAATTTGTAGCACCCTCTTCTGGTTGTTCTGATATGTTTTGATGCTGAGAGTGGTGTCTTGCAGTGCCGAATGCATCATTTATGAGGTTTTTCATTTCATTTTCCATTGTCGACGAACTTGGGACCTCATTCTGTGGATTAACATCAGTGCTCAATCTTTCTGTATTGTTTGATTCTCCATGCCAATTCCAACACAAATATTGACCAGGGAATTTCTTCAGTATTAAATGTTCATAAACATCATCTCTCTTCAACCATGTTCTAAATTTACATTTAGGACATGGACATCTTATTGTCCCTTCAACGGATCGATTAGAAATCGCAAAATCTAAAAACTCATTCAAACCCTTAACATACTGAGGTGTGTTCCTCGGTAATGTGATCCAGATTTTATCCATGTATATCACAATGTTCCTACACAAAATATACGATAGTGTAAGATTGCAGAATCATAATATATTAAAGATGACCAATTGATCATAAAGTATGCATAATATAATAAATATGATTCATTGATCACATTTACCACTTACTTAGCATGCCCAGACAATCCAAACAAGTCTGGTCCTTAGGAGACAGCGTGAACACCTCATTGAAGAGCAGTAAGAATATCGAGATACAAAATTATCATAACACTGTCAATCACACATTTATGTTGCCTCAAACAATTTCTATCCCCACTACATTAATGAGATACATTGGTCCACTCATATTACTTCCACACCCTCACAAAAAATACTACAACTTTCCTGAACATCTCATGTACTCACATGCTTGGTCATCTCAATTAAATATTTTATTTTATTTTCCATATCTAGAAATGGGATACCAGTCGGTATTTATAACACTATCGATCACACATTTATGTTGCCTCAAACAACACCCCATTGATGTGTGATCGAAACTGATCATAATGCATTTTAAAACTGAGACATTATGTGATTGTTTAGGCTTGACCTTAGATGTCCTCCAAGAGTAATGATGTTTCTCAATGGTTTCATACACAACCAACCATATCAAAGTCGTATTTCTTATGACAAAGAAGACTATCTGGGTACCAATCCATGTACTGAATATGGTGTGAGGTAAATTAAGTAGGCCACCACTAATGGTTTCTAATGCATAATCTAGTACAAGAATATAAAACAAATAGTAGTGTGCAGGTATATCAAAATTAAGTGTCACTATAAATATAAATCCATGTCACACTCAGGTTTCTTAGGAGACACTTGGCACAATATCAAACCTTAGAGATTTCATGTAAACATTGGTAATAATATACACTTTGAAATGAACCAACCTAGAAATGTTAGTGGAATACACTATAACAATACATTCCCATTTTTATAATGTTAGAAAGTATCAGTTCTTTTCCACATGTAACATTTTTGGATAAAACTATAGTTTATATATTTTCTTGAAGGATTCCCACGTAAGATCCTCACGAAATATAGAATGCACAACTGAGTCTCACCATTTCCTTCCCAATCCTTTAAGAATATATGTTGACCCCCACCCCTTAGATTCTTTGGGAATATTTAGAATTTTAAATCTCCTACCAATCTACTCAATCCTCTCCTCATATTTCTAGATTCCATTATCACCATGAAAGATAGGTGGATTCTTGTTAGTAAATTATGAGTCATGATCCACTACTCCTCTTGGGTTTTTAATACCTTCATAACCAAAGTATGAATAGTGCATATTATAACTTCCACTAAAGAAGATACAACTAAGGGATTCTCCTATTAAACTCGTCTCACAAATCCATCACTTAGATTCATAAGACCTCTTCTAGTACGAATCGTCTAACAAATAAAAGATGAAAACCCCTTTAGTCATGAGAAAATTCCTAAATCATAGAACAACTTCCATTATCCATATTAATGATTTAAAATAATAATAATTTTATGAATTTATAAATTCTATTAATAAAATATAAAACATAAGAAAGGAATAGTTTTTTTTAATAGACACCAAATCTAGTTTATTCAATCAACCACAAAGACCAAGTGACATTATTTTCAAAAATAACTAACCACCCATAGTAACTTGAATTCATACATGGAGGTGAGATGTCTAGGTACCATCCCACACATATTAACTAAATTTTAGTGCTACTAAATCTAGTCTACCAATGACAATAAACCAAAACTATGAAGTGTCATAACATTCCAGGCTCAATATTTCTTTTGATATCAATTTATAATGAACCGACTAGGGATAACAAGGCAAGTCTCCCAATAGGGTCTTATACATGGAGATGTGTAATAAAGATACATGAATGTAGTATCTTGTTTTAGAAAATAAAGTTATGAAACCAAATTAAAATAAAAAATAAAGATAAACATCCATTAGTATAAAAAATTCAATCTAAATAGGCCAAACCATAAAGATAAAATAGACAATACTATCATCTCCCTATGTGACCATCTATCACCATGAAACCATCTTTATACAAAGATAGTAAACAAAAAGATAAAATTACAAGTTCTAATATCAAAAATTCAATATCTCTATCTTTAAAATAAATCCAGTTTACATATATTTTTCATAAAATAAAAATATTTTTTAAAATAATCCTTTGATTTTCATAAAAAAACCATATACAAAAAATCTAGGAATATGTTAAGAATAAAAGAAATCGGGTAGTCATAGAAAAACCCAACCATAGATACACTATAATATAACTGTGTGAGAAAGTAACCATGAAAATACCATCATGTGATAAACAAATCATCAATGAAAAAACCCACCATTTGGGATCCAAACTATGGGTTTACGTTCTAGACATGAAAGAGAATCCCCAATCCAAGATTAAGGTGGATTCAATTAATATAACCTCTTGTGGAATTACACACAAAAAAGTGTCATAAAACCTCTTGTGGAATTACATAAAAAAAGAGTGAGAAGTATATTTCCAATTCATCCAAGGACACCTAATGTTCCAAGTTTTTCAAAATCTTTTTAGAAACCATGATCACATATAATAAAACAATTTTAATAATAAAACCTTTCGACTTCAAGCTTGAAAACCCATTTTAAAAACAAATCCACCCTTTAAAGAATTTAGTCAACCACTTTTCATGAGAAAAACCATTTTTAAAGAAAGGCCTCATTAAAAACATGTATATTTTCCATAAAATCCATTTAAATCCATCAATTTCATGAAACAAGCCAAATAAATTAATAAGGATATAAGGAAATTTTAAATTAGAACCACTTGTATAGATACACCTACCTTATAAACATAAGTAACCTAAGATCCTTCGACAACATAAATTGGAAACAAGAAGATATTCCTCAAATAGAAAATGAATGAGGGAAAACCACAATGGATTGATTGATAACACATATTATTTATGAAACCATCGAAACCATATCACACAACACTACCAAACCAAGAACATAAATGATAAAGAGAGTGAATGATATTACACGTACCCAAAGGAAGAAAACCCACCACACTAGTGATCAAATGCCCTAAGAAAAGTAATTTGGTAGAGGAAGATACCCAATATTATCTAAAATCTTTCTAGGATTTATGAGGGAGGTCTTCACATTTAATGGAAGAAGAGTAATATGTAAATCATGATAAAAACCATTGGTTCTAAATAATTCATGTCATGAACCCCTTTCATGGTGTGAATTCCCCGATTTATAAAAATACCCAAAAAAGTATCCTTAGTTTGAATTAATCCTAATCAACCCATTAAAAACTTGAAAATGTCTTATGACTTATAATTATTCAACCTTTAAACCAAACCCATAGTATCTACCCTGCAGTAGATTCACATTGTGTAACAAAGTCATGATTCGAATAAAAGAACCAAGAAATAACTAAAATTTACCAAAATCAAAGGGGGTCGTGAGGGGCTCTGAGGGGTGCGGGGGTCACCGGAGGCCGCGGGGGTGCAGGAGTCGCCATAGGGTGCGGGGGGCACAGGGGGCGCGGGGGCGCGGGGGGTGCGGGGGTCGCCGGAGGGCGTGGGTGTCGCTGGGGCCGGGGGGGATCGGGGAAGAGGGGCAAGGGTTTGTGGGGTAAACACGATAGGGGTGGGGGAAAGGGTCACAGTTTTGTTTAAAAAAATGCGTTTCACGACAGTTTATTAAAAACCACTGCGAAACCTTTCACGGAAAACGTTTAGCGGCGGTTTTGTGAACCGCCGCCACAAAACCGCCGCTAAACCCTATTTGTGTTGTAGTGAATTTCGGTCGGAAGATGGACAGTCAGATGCAACATGCTTGTATAATATGGTAGAGGAAATATTTTCTCTAACTCACACAAAGTTAATGGTGTCTCTACCAACAGTTTTTGAAATAAGGATTTAAAAAAAAATTAGTAGCACAAATATTTCTAAACAAATGTCACAACCGAATAACTGAGACACTTACATTATTTGACAAGATATGAGGGATTTCTATTGGAATCAACTCATGAAAAAGGACATGATAATCATGAGTCTTCAATGATTTTAGCTTTAACTCTTTTCTGATGACCCGTTTTGATATATTGCTTGAATATCCATCAGAAACTTTAATAGTCTCTAGCACTTCGAGAAGTTGATTTTTTTTTCAGCAGGTGTAATCACATAAGAAGCACATGGAACTTGTCATTTATTTTCACTGATACATACAAGATGCAATTATGGTCTGATCCCCAAATCTACCAAGTCATGTTGAGATTGTAAACCATATTTTGTTCATTCCATGACATTTAGAAGATTCGAAAGAAACATTTCACATTTATTTTTTTCAATGTTCATTACGTCTAAGCAATGACGTAACAAGTTTTCTGACCAATACGACAACTCAAAGAATATAATCTTCTTCTCCCAATTGTAGCAGGTATCACTGGAAACATTTTTACTCTTTCATGATTTCATTATACCCTTACCAAATGAATAACTGAAATCTTTCAATTCATTAAGCACATCAGTTCCAGACATACGCTGAGGTGGATAATAAGTCTCCATCGTATTGTCATATCTTCGACGATTGTTTCTATATGAATGGTTTATTGGAAAGAATCATCGATGTCCCATAAAACTAAAACTACGATGATACTTCAGTCTTATCGATCGATTATTCTTCATACAAACAAGACATGCAAATTTTCCTTTTTTGCTCCATCCAAACATCATTCCATAAGCATTAAAATCATTGATCGTCCACATAAGCGCAACACAAATTTGAAATATTTCTTTCGAACATTCGTCGTATGTGGGAACACCCACATCCCAAAGAAGTTTGAACTATTTTATTATAGGTTTCATGTATACATCTATGTCATTGCTAGGATCAGAAGTGCCAGATATCAGTATACTCAATAAAGTGTAAGGCTTTTTCATACAAAATCATGGGGAAGGTTATAAATGTGCGTGAAAACCGTCAATGTGATGTGCGAAGTAAGCATATTCCCAAATGGATTAAAACCATCACATGAAAGGCCCAGTCTCACATTATACACGTCGACTACAAATTTAGGATATCGAGCATCAAATCTCTACCATGAAAGTCAATCTACAGGGTGAACCAACTCTTCATTATTCTTTTTTCTCTCAGTTTCATGCCATCACATTTTTTCTGATATTTCTTCAGACATGAAAAGGTTTTGTAAGCTTAGGATCAATGGAATGTGAAACATTAATTTTTGTGGAACATGAGATGGTGTTCCATCATATTTTGGCTTCCATCGGGTGGTTCCACATTTGATACAATCATTTCTATCAGCAGTTTCCTCCCAAAATAAGTTGCAATCATTCGTGCAATAATGATTTTTTTTGAGAATCCAAGTTCATCAACTAAATTACATGCCATATAGTTGTTTGGGCGAATATCTGAATCATCTGTATGTAATTCTTTCTAAAGATAAGAATGTAATCGATTGCAGTATTTTAAATCCCATACATAGTTTTCCAATGAAACAATTGGATTAAAAATCCCAACTTTTTCATTTTACCACATTGCCAGTATACTAGAGTCTTCGTAGCATCATTAAAATTTTTCACCCTATGAACATCATCATTATCATTGGACGCATCATGTGTTCTTGTATCAAAATATTTTTTGCTGGACATCCTTTCCTTCTCATGATATCGAATAAATGGAAATCGATCATATATCAAACTCTCTAGTTCTGTCCTACAATTTGGATCATTAAAATTTTGAGATTCCATTTTTTCTTCATTATGATACCACACATAATAGTTTCTTTGGAAACCATATTTGGTTATATGATAGCTAACTGCCTCATGACTCAACCAAGGTCTTCCAATACAATTAGAACATGGGAAGTGTATGTGACCACTATCTAAAGCCTTGTAAAATGAAAAATCTAAAAAGCTGTTCAAATTATTTTGAAAATCGGTTGAAATCTAATCAGTTTCGTACATATAACTTCTATCCATTCTGTAAAAAAATTGCAATAAGTCATTTCAAAGAAATTCAATAATATTGAAGTTCAATCATAATTTTTTTAGGTAAATGAGAATTGTTTACTTTATATAAAATAATAACTGACACATTACTCTATATGATAATCAAATTAAGAAACACAACAAAATACATTGTATATAAGAAAATAAGATATAGAATTTCTAATGCCTATATTCTAGGATTTCCCAGTAAGATATTGGAAGTGGATCAAGGAATACATAATCCTTAAGGGTCTTATTGGGAGTACATGAGTTTTATACTTTAACTTATTCAGGGAGATCAGGATGAGGAGTAGGTTGAGGATCACATCAACAGTAGTTATGACCTCATCAAGTTTTATCTTAACCATGGATTAAAGGATCCTAGGTTTGGGGTCACAGATCCTAGGTTGGTTGGGTGTATTCAATGAATCATGTCCCAATTGATTTTGGAGAGGGAAATTCAACAGTTATAGGTATGGATTTGATTAGAAACACCTATAAAAAAGGAAATCTAGGAATTGTGATGTCCCAAACTAGGATGCCACTCATTAGTGACCCAAATCCAGATGGACACATGGCCTCAAGCACATCTACCAAAATTCAAAATGTTATTGACTAATAGTGAGATCCTTTGCTGTTTCTGGGGGAGACTATTCCCTAATTACATAAGTTTCACATTTTTAATATTATCAATTAAAAAGTGGAATAAAGATAACATGGGAAAATATTGGAAATGGATGAAAATAACCAAATGAGTAATACCAACAAATAACAGAATCATAAACCGAATAATGGTAATGTATTTCATGTATGAAGAAGTAAAACATAGTTACAAATAGTAGGAAGTTGTACTATACAAGTGGCTTAATTAATTCCAAAATTCGACCTGGCTTCTTGAGATACAACCCAATCATTTGGTTCATCAGTGGCAAGAGTGTGAGTCTTTCCAATAACTCGAAATCCACAATCATGAATAAAGGTTCCTTACCTCGTCATTGAATCAAACCATTGGTAAAGGGAAGAGTTTTACCAATGGTTGCACACAACCTTTGGTAAAAGAGGAATTCAAGGCCCCTTTATAGGCATCCCAAATAGAGGCACATTCCTTAGGTCCCATTATGTGTTATAGGCATCCAAAATCATTCACTCATGTTCAATAAATCATTCTTGGCACCTATATGCTAATACATTTCATTACCAAATTAGTTCCCTAAATCAAGCGCACCCCATGGGTGGATAAAGTTTAGGCTTCTACACTAATAGATTGTTCATGGCTTGTAAAAAGGTTTAATTTCATAAATTATAGACAAAAAAATTAATTTTAAATTTGAGATTAATAATAAAGTATGTTAATGATAACAAGATTACTGAATTAAACTTGTGACTTATATAACATTTTTATGGATGTATACACATGAAAACATGACAAGTGAAAAGCACCCCACCATCATAAAAGTGTGTATTGGATAGGAAAGGGACATAATATAAAACTTACAAAGAGATCCATATTTAATTGACCCTAACGTTATATTAGTACAATCACCTTAGGAAGCCAATTATCACTCACGGCTAACCATTCCACTATAAACAACCTAGAGTGTATGAGTTTTCTCTCTGATCTCAAAAACATCATCACACATTCTTACCATGATGTGAATCATGTGGAATATGGATGATATTAACACAAAATTCCCAGCAATACCAAGCCTTCTAAGAACTGAAAATTTATGGATGATATTAACACATAATTCATTTTGAATCAAATTTGATTCACTGTTAAAGCCCAACACACACAGCTAAATCAAACAGAAAACAAAATTCATACACACTCAAATCAAAACAGAAAACCAAAATAGTAGATGCATAACATTAAAATGAAAGTATCACTTAAAAATTAAAACCGTATAGCTAAGAAATTTTGAAGATGGATAGGAACAAAGGATTTCTGCAGTAGGGTAAACAGAACCCTGCTTTTCTAATTCACCCAAATGAAGACATAAAACCAAAATAGTAGATGCAATATCTCTTATAGATTACAAGTGAAGAAAAATTAAATCATAAATATGGAAGGATTTTTTCCGTAGGGGAAAGAAAATTCCAATTCTCCCTTCTGTTTAGGGATGTAGTCGCACGGAATGGGGGAGGCCGAGCTTCTATGAATTTGGGGAAAAACATTCCCAACGGTTTGTAAAAACCATTGGGAAAGAAATCCTTTACCAAAGGTTTGTAAAACCCATTGGTATATAATGATTTAAACCTCTCTATACCAATGGTTTAATAAAACTGTTGTTATAGATTATAATTTTCACAATGGTTTTAAAAAACCGTTTGGAAAAAAATGATTTTAACCAGCTTTTACCAATAGTTTACTTAAACCATTGGTAAAATTACTCTACAACAATGGTTTTATTTAACCGTTGGTATATAGGAATTAGTAAAACAACACTTTATAGTTGTGAGAGTCAGTGGTCAATTTCTTAAATCAAAAATCGATGCAACAAATCACATTTCAAATGACCAAAAAGTTTAGTAGTGTTGGAAAACAAGATATTTACTTGAATTTTTTATTACAATTAAAAACATAAAACACACCATATTATTTTCTTGAATACTCCATTATCCCCTTTAGAATATCCATATATACCAATCATAATACACTTCTTGACATCTTGGATAAAGAAAACATAAGAAATTGGTGAGCTCTAATGCTTAAAAAGGGTATGTGTATTGTAAAATATATCATAAATTAATAAGGCATAATAAATATGAGAAGATAAATAATTGAAAACAAATGTAATTTAGTCAATAACCTAAATATAAATAAAAATATGGTAGGAATAAATGAGGATACAATGCTGCCATATAAATAATCACATGATCTAGTAACTTATCCATGAATATTATAACTAATTGAATAATCAAATGGATATCAGTAACTACTTTCATAATGTTGGAAATGCATAATTTTGAACCACATAAACATAACATCAAGGGATAATGCCATGAAATATTATATAAATGGATAATGACTCATCCAATACCCAATCTAGTTTGTCTCATAAGACCAACTAGTGCATCGAGAGGCTATAGTTGGCCCCACACATCACATACTAAGTCCAATTAATTTCTAATATGAAATGGGTGAAACATAATCAACATAAACATTCGTATTGAAAATATAATATAAAATGTTTTTAATTTACCTAATCAATAAACTTAATCATAAAACATCTAGAGTAATATGGAAAATGGTATCAAAATAGTATATATCTGGTCAAATTGATCACAAACCATTCAATAAAATATGGTAGATTGTAACATCCCGACCTGGGTGCCACATGTTGGAACCCCAAGCCAGATTTTGACGTGACTTTAGAAGTTCATCCTCGTACGTCAGAGGTTGTTGACTAGCAGCGAGGGTCTAACATATATCATGAGGATACTATACCCACTTTATCAATGCAACAAAACAACATAAATCAATAAATGATATCCAAATAAGAATACAAAATAACAAGAATAATACATAACCAATAAAGACCAACATCACGTGATAATCCCAAGACATGGATAAATGACTATAAAACAAATCTATAGATATGTCATTCTATATAAGTGTCAAGTGTCAAGTGTAAACCAAAAACGAAGACACACTAACAACTCCCGAAGAAAGATCCAACATTTTAGTCTGATTTCCTCATCTATTCTCATTCTCGTATCCCAACTCAATCATTTAACATAATGATCTTACCATTATCTTGTATGAAAAATATAAAATCTATTTAGGTACCGATCAGGAAGCCTGAGTAGGGAATGAGTAAAACTCAGTAGGCCACCACAACATTGTATAAAACAATATACAGTCTATAACAGTGTATAAAATTGTATAAAGATTAAATTAAAAATGAATAAGAATATATTTTCACATTAAAATATCCTTTAATCAACCACATAATCCCCAGGTTCACTGTGACACCTGAACCAACAATACCTGCTTCGGACTGTGCTACAGTCTGAACCATCCACAAAAAGAATATCACAATTTATTCTATGTTGGGAATTTATTAATCATTTAATATCCAAGTTCAAATTCATACAATGGGGGCCTAGGGTAGTAGTCTGGCAACCCATGGGTGTTTTATGCAACAATAATTGTCCCACAACTCAATGATCACAAACAATAAACAAATGTTTTGGGGGCCTAGAGTAGTAGTCTGACACCCCATTGGTATTTGGATCCGTAGTACTTGTTCCCAAACTCTTTTTTCATTTCAATCACAAATATCTTATATTTTGGTTCCAATTTCATAATAAGATGTATCAATATAATTCATAATCCCATTTATTCAACCGATTTTATAATTCAATTATGTAACCAATTTCATAAATTCATTTATCAATCAAGCATATTTATAAATCGTCATTTCTCTCATATTGACACACCCCATGGGTTTCCATCAATTCCATAATTCCATTAATCAATCAATTTTACAATCCCATTATTCCATCAATTCCATAGTCCCATTATTCCGTCGAATCCATTATCCCATTATTTCGTCAATTCCATAATCCCATTAATCAACCAATTAACTAATTCAATTAAATTTGTGGTTTCCCAATGTGAAAATTTCAATTTCACAATTACATTCACCCAAATAAGATCAACACTATAATAATTTACAATTAGGCCACCAAAATCAGGATCTTTGATGAAAATTTTCCAAACTGAAATCCCTGATTGATGCAGAATGATCAAAATCACAATGACATGAAATATCTAGGACCAATACCTAAGACCAATATCTAAAGAAACATGATCCATTAAAACCTATATCTAAATAATCATAAATGGAGGAAAAACCATCCCTCTTAATCATAAAAGCGAGATGAGAGAGTAAGAAAAAAAACGGGGAAGAAATCACTTACTATTGAAGAGACGATCCTTCAGTCAGATCTTTGATTCTCCAAGAGATAGGTTTGCAGAGCCTTGGAATCCTCTCTGGGTCCTCAAAAAAATAAATGAAACAGGTTGTGGCTGAGCCAGGACTATTTGGGGTAAAAATTGCGGGGTTTTGGAATTTTAATTTTTTTTTTCCGGGGGTTTAAAACCAGTACACACGGTTTCTTGGGCAAATGCGCACACTTATTCAAACTGTGCACCTTAACTGTGCACTTTTACTTGGGGGGTACATGATTTATTCTAAGTGGAACAGAGTTTGGAAACCCATACACCAACCTTGCAAACCCCTCGGTCTCGGGGTGCACGGTTTGGGGAGATGGGATATAGGGTTTTGCCAAACCGGGAACCAACTGCACACCACCTCTTATACCTCCAAAAATAGGTGTACGATTTCCTAGGGAAATCTGCACAATTTCCCAAACCGTGCGCCAACCGTGGATAACCCCACGATTTTAAAAAAAAATTCTATTTCACTCAAAAAAACCCCAAAAGAAAACCAAACTAAGGTATAACAAAAAAGGGAAAAATAGTACCTGAAAATGAGCGCAAGGAATCTCCAAAATGTTCAAGATCATACAATATTCCCAGCTTATAACACCTCGTCCTCAAGTTGTAATCCCAAGCATATCTATGATTTTGAGGTCAAAAGGTTGGGCCACTGAGCCCTCTTGTCTACTTCGCTATCCCATTATTTCTTATGAACATGGCCATGATGCGACAATACTAGAACTATCGGAATAGTCTTTCTCCACAACCCTTTCTCACTACAATCCATAAAAGGAATCATATTATACCCAAAGGATGCCTCAATTTCAAGCTCAATATCATCAACAACGGTCAAATTAGAAGGTTCATATTGATACCGTCGAAGTTGTGACACAATAAAAATATCATGCATAGATTTTTACTTCTGAGGAAGAGACAACTAGTATGCCACTGACCTGATTCTCTCCACAATCTCAAACAGTCTAATAAAACTAGGCACCAAATTGTATTGCCTTTGTTTCCTACGGTGACGCTATCTAGGACACACCTAAATGAATTCACAATCACTCGTTGTAAACTCAAGGGGTCTTAGACATTGATCTATATATTACATTGTTCTACTATGATCCATATCCATATATTTATGAATCAAATGGATCTTCTATGACCTATCCAACACGAGACAAAGTCCCATCAACATAGACTCACCTGCCACCTTCTAGCATAGAGATGATCTGCCTAGCCTACCATAAAACTCCTCATATGGATCCATATGAAGATTCACATGATAACTATTTATATAGGGAAAATTAACGAGCACTAAGTTCTTCTCCCGTGACCCACCAAATTCTAGGATTCATACCTGTAGCATATCCTCCAATACATATATAGTACATTCTGATTTCCCATCTATCAGTGGGTATAAATCCATACTAAATAAATACATGGATAAAAAATTATTTTTGTATACCTTTATAGAAGTTTGAAGTAAATAATATATCAAGATATGAATCAATACTCCATGGTACCCCATGTAAACAGACTATCTCTTGAACGTACATGTCCCCTAACTGATCCACTATAAAAGTATCCCGCATACGAAATAAGTGAGCTAATTTAATCAATTGGTCCACAGTCATCCATATGACACAATTCCTCTATGGTTTCCTCAAAATAACTACTACTAAGTACATGGTACCGTCATCTGACTTCCATACCAAAATGGAAAAAAAAACTATAGTAAACCATCAGGTTGTTGATACTTAGCCTTCACCTGCTAATAGGTGAAACATCTTGTCACAAACCCTCCAATATCTCTTTTCATGCCCAACCACCAATACTATCGACATAGGTAATAATTCATTTTACAAAATCCATAATGTACTGCCCACTTCAAGGTATGAAACTCACACATTAACTCCCCTCACATACATGCATACCCAATAACACAATTCTAGACATATATGATCTCATCCCTATCTATAGTCTAAACGGAAGATGAATCACCACTGTTAAGGATTTCCCTCAAAGAAAAACCCTCAAGATCCTCATACTGTCTCTCCCTGATACGAATCAGAAGTGAGGAATCAATGGATAAGAATATAGGGAGAACCTTTTCCTCATCCTCCTGAATCTCAATATGTATCTCATCCCGAAAAATCATCATATTCCACTCATAACTAGACTCCTGAGCTACTTGAGTCTGTGTCTTCATGCTTAAAGAGTTAGCAACAATACTTCCCTTATCGGGTCTATATTATAGCTCAAACTCAAAACATTGCATATACTCAACCCATATCCCTTGATGAAGATTCAAATATCACTGTGAAAATACATTCTTTAAAATTATGTGATCAGTATGCACGATATTATTTTTACCCAACCAGTAATGTCGCTAACACTTTAAGGAATAAACCACAATAACATAACTTGAGGTCATGCATAGGATAATTTTGTTCATGTGGCTTCAACTCTCATGACCCATATGCCACAACTCGACCCCTGCATTGAAACTACTCCATGTCTGACCCAAGATGCATTAAAACACACTGTATACTCCTCACCCAGATCAGGTAAGATCAAAATCAATGTGGTAGTTGGACACTTCTTTAACTCGTCAAAATCATTCTCACATGCTTCAGACCATCTAAAATTAGTTCATTTCTTTTTCAAGTTCCAAAGTGGTCCTTCTAAGAAAGAAATATCTTGGACGAACCTCCCATAATAACTTTCTAATCCAAAAAATCTTAAGATATCAAAAACATTTTTTGGATGCTCCCAAGAAACCTATGTCTCCAACTTCTCTAGGTCAACTAACACACCTTCCCCAGAGATGATGTAACCTACGAAATTTAATATATTGATCCTGAATTGACACGTAGATAGCTTGGAGTATAGTCGATTCTCTCTCAGTATACTCATGATGATGTCAAGATGTTGGGAAAGATCATTATGAGTCTTAGAGTACGCTATGATTTCATACACAAAACAACCAAAAAATGATCCAACAATGGGTGAATGATTCGTTTCATCAAGGCCATAAACACAGCCATAGTATTCTTCAGCCTGAACGACATCACAAAAAAACTCATATATGCCATAATTTCTCCTAAAAGTAGACTTTGGTATATCCAAAGGTATAAATATTAGTTGATGATAACCCAATATCAATTATATTTTAAATAAAATTGAATCTCTTTTCAACTAGTCATAGAGACCATCGATACATGGAATAGGATACAAGTTATTCACTATCATTTAGTTAAACTTTTGGTAATCAACACCCAAACACAATGTCCCACCAGCCTTCTTATAAAATAAAACTAGAGAATCCCAAGGAGATGTACTCAGATGTATAAATACATTTTCCATAAATTATTCTAGATTACTCTAAATCTCTTGATTCTATGTTGGTTCCATTTTATAAGTTGGAACAAAAACTAGTTCATCTCCAGGAATGAGCTCAATTGTAAAATCTACATCTCTCTTAGGTGGAAGACCTAAGAATTCCTAATGAAACATGTCATGGAACTGGTCTACTAAGGGTGGAAAAAATCACACTTCACACTTATTTTATCTATCCAAAGACTAGAAACATGGGTGGTGAGCTCCCACAGTTGCGGATGAAATGGCTATGCACGACCTACTTAGATATCCCACTCTCCATGATAAACCTAACTGTTACCCTTAGAAGAAATAAATGCCACTCTTCTATATTAACAATAAATGTGGGATCAGTATGCTACCAACTATTCCATCCCTAAAATCATGTCAAAACCTAACATGTCAAGTATGTAAAGATCCCAACAGAAAATATACTTTCCAACCTTGAAATAACACCCCATGCACAAAGAGATGTCCCTAGATCACACTCCCAACAATTTGTCAATTATGATAACTCCAATCACAAAATCCACCGTCATACTAAAACTATACAAAATTTGAGAAGATATAAAATAATGAGAGGATAATATATAAATTAAGGCACTAGAAATCATAGAATCTATAATAACAGTACCTCTGAATTTTGATGATCTAGCCTCACTATCCTTATGTTCATGTTGAACTACATGTAGTTGTCCTGCCCGTCATTCCTATGTTGTAGTCTAAGTCCCCAGATCTTTACCTCTATGCTGATACAGGAACTCTTTCCTTGACTTTACACATCCATTCCATTGACTTCCATGTCTAGAATAACCCAAACGGCTCGAACGACATGGGGTATAAGACCCCCTTTCATCACTCTGATTTGTCCTAGTTCCTCCATCACCACCCATTGGTCGAGGGTTCTGGAAATACCTCTGTAAGTGACCCATTATACCAAATGATCAGCACTCCACTAGTGGTCATGGACACTAGAAACAAATGTGACCTGACCCACTGCATTAGTGGCAGTATATTTTTTTACCATTATGAGTAACTGATCGTTCTCCCCAGCCACCCTTTTTTTTCATTCCCATGGTTTATGTTCTCCTAGAGATTCTTCATACTCTCGAAAGGCATATGTTCTAGTTGTACAATATAAATTACCTACTTTTCACTATAATCCTACTTCATTTTTCCCTCAGAAATGAGATCTCAATTCACTAATTCATAAATCTTATTCAGCTAAAATATATTAACATAGGACTCAATGTCACACTAGTCTGTCCTTGAAATGCTTCACCACAATAGCCTCATCTACTGTTAATGCAGGAACAATGAACTACAAATTCATGAAGTGACTAGAATAGTCCAACATAGACATACTCTTCTTGGTCAAATACATGAAATCTACTACTTTCTCCTACCTAACCATCTCTAGGAAAAAGTTCTCTATATACTTATCCTAAAATCCCTTCCATACCATATTCTCCAACTGCTCATTCCTCACCTGGGTCATGGATAATATTAGGTAAAAAAATTCAATATTTCATAGTTTCCCATTAGATAGCCTTTTTTCCAATTTAAATTACCACAATTAGCATCATCTAAAATTATCCATTTCTTATTAGGCACCATTTTAGTTTTGAGATACTCAATGAAGGAAATGGATTTTCAATATAACACTTACCCAAATCCCAATTTTCCATTCATGCCAAACATGATTCATTTTAAATAAAAAAACCGAGTTCCTAGAATGATGCATGCATACTCAAATTTTGTGTCATACCGGACTACAATTAAAATATCATAAAACAATAACATCCAACAACAAGTTCATCGCCCAATGTGAAATGACATCTAACTATAACAAGAAACATCAATAAAAACAATATCATCCAGGGTACTTGGTATTTCTCGTATAAATAGATTAGTTACTCCCATGAATGAGATCATGAAAAAGGTTGGAATAATACTAGTCTCCTAGCCGCCTTTCCCAAATTATGAAACAATTTAAAATAAAGAAAACCGCCTTTTATAACACTTTATAACATCCCGATCTAGGTGCCACATGCTAGTTATTTTAGATGGTTAGTTACGTGACCTCAAGAACGATTCCTTCTATGCTTGTTGATGTTGTCTATCATCGAGGGTCTAGAATATATTATGGGGAGAAAATAACCTCTTTATAAAAGTAGAAATACAATAAAAATCAATAAAAAATATCCAAATAATAATAAACAATGACCAGAATAATTCATCACCAATAAATTCCAATATCACATGATAATCCCAAGACATGGATAAATGAATATAAACCAAAGATATAGATATGGAATGACATATAATTTTCAAGTGTTAAGTGAAAACCAAAAATAAAGACACATTGAAAACTCACCAAGTGGGTTATGACATCATATCTGGTTTCCTAATCCATGCTCCATCTCATATCCTAACTTATCTATCTAACATAGGGCTCCTACCCTAATCTTATCCTGCAAACATGATGTTTATTTGGGTACCAATACAATAGTCTGAGTATGGTGTGAGTAAAATTCTTGTAGGCCACCACAACGATGTCTAAAACAATATCCATTCTATAAAAGATTATGCATCTGTATAAATAATAAATTACAAATTAATATGAAAATAGCTTCAAATAAAAATATCCTATAATTAACCACATAATCTCTAGGTTCACCATGATACTCGAACCAACAATACCTACTTCAACTCGTGTCATAGTTTTAACCATCCACAAAAATGATATCATAATTTATTATATAATGGGTTTTCATTAATCATTTAATATTCAATTTCACATTCATACAATGGGGGCCTAGAGAAATCATCTGGCACCTCATGGGTATTTGAAGCAATAGTCCTTGTCCAACAAATCAGTGATAAAAAAAATAAAAATATATCTTGGGGGCCTAGAGAAGAAATCTAGAACCCCATGGGTATTTGGAGCAGTAGTCCCTATCCCATAACTCTGTGTTGAAATCAATCACAAATATCTCATACCATGGTTCCAATTTTGTAATCATGTGTATCAACCAACTTCATAATCCCATTTATTCAACTAATTTCATAAGTCAATTATTTAAACCATTTCTTATATTCAATTATCAACCAATAATAATTTATAATTCATCATTACTATCATATCAACTCAACCCATCAGTTACCATCTCTTTCATAATCCCAGTAATCAATCAATTTCATAATCCCATTATTCCGTTAATACCATAATCCCATTTTTCAATCAATTCCATAATACCATTAATCAATAAAATTAATTAATAAAATTAAAAATTATATTTTCTAGCATTAAAATTGAAATTGTAAAATTAAACACACTCAAATAAGACCATGATAATTGGAATTGACAATTAGACCACCTACCTCAATGTCGTTAATGGACATTTTCCAAACCAAAATCCCCAATTGATGTGGAAGGATTGAAATCACAATGGAATAGAAGGTATAGGACCAATACCAAAGACCGAGACCCAAAGGAACATAATCCATTAAAAACTAGATCTAATCAATCTCCAATGGTAGAAAAATTATCCCTCTTCATTGAGAAATAGATACAAGAGGGATAAAACCAAATGGGGAAAAACAATTCACAAAAGAGGATTAGATCCTTCAACTGAATCTTTGATTTTCCATGAAATTGGTTTGTGGAGCCTTGGAAACCTCTATAGTACCTGATAAAATAATGTAAATATGTTTTGACCGAGTCAAGATTATTTGGGGTAAAAATAATGGGTGTTGGGAATTTTAATAATTTTTTGGGGGGGTTTAAAACCCGCATGCATGGTTTCCTTGGTGGAGGCACACAATTTTCCAAAACATGTACCTTAAAATTTTTCCCTTACATAGAAGGGTTCATGATTTATCTTACGTGGTAGACATTTTGACAAACCATTCCATAACCGTCAAAACCCTGACTGTTTTTTGGTGCACGGATTGGGGAGGTTGGCCGCATAGTTTGGACAAATCGTACGCTAATTGTGTGCCACCTCCTATGAATCCAAAAAATTTTGCATAGTTTCCTAAAAAACGCATGGTTTTATATAACCATTATACAACAATGCATAGTCCCATGGGCTTTTAAACGTTTTCTAATTTCACCAAAAAACAACCCCAAAACTCCAACAAAGGTATAACCAAAACAAGGGTAAACGAGTACCTGAATATGAGCACGAGGAATATATAGAAAGATTGGTATCTTAAAGTAGATAGTTTTATAATATACCAACCTCAATAAAGAAAAATATTCAACAATTTATGTTTACATAGATGAAAATACATTAATAAGATCATTGAAAAATTATTGAGGAAAATAAAAATTTTCACCTTGAAATCACTTATTTTTAAATCATTGTGCAATTTATAAAAGAAAACATAATATTTGAAAATAAATCCTAAAATTGTAAATAATGATTCAAATCATTTAGGGTTAATGGAAGTGGGAAAATCTATTTATTCTTTATAAGTTAAAAAAACATTCCTTTCACACTTTTTTCAGATAATAAAAAAGTACCTAGTTCGGAAAATTATTGGAATATTTCATTTATTTATTTTTGTAAAAAGAAAAATATAAGAAAAAAAGGAATTTAAAAAATCATTAGACAAATATAAAAATATTTCTGAATATATTTTTTAGAAACATTAATGTGGAAGATAAAATATTCCCTAGTAGAGACTTAAACATAAAAAATCCAAAATGATGATGACACTATGAAATAAACCCTTACCACATGGGTTTATTTTGATTCATGAGCCCAATAAGATAAATAAAATGAAATTAAACATTAAATACCATGAAGATAATGAGATTAATGAATAAAAAATAATGATGTAGTATATACAATACATAAAATAAATAAGTGGAAAATATGATATATCTCCCACAGAAGTAAAAGTAGGACGAGAATCCATACCTCACGCGTCCCTTTAGTTGAACAAGCTCTAAAATAATATAAAATGGTTATAATCATTTTATTAATTTATAATAGAACCATATTAATTTTGATAATATAATATATTATCTTATTACATCATCTTGTCACCAATTTGTTAATAATATATCCTTATTTCCCTTGTTTAGGGTGTCAATTGCTTCATTTTCCCATTTATATTTTGTCATGTAAATTCGGGTTTTTGTGCATAGTTCATATTTAAATAATATATACAATATTATTTATGGTGTAAATATCATATATATTAAATATACAAAATTTTATAGTCATATATAAATATAGAGATATAAAAATGAATTACATCGTTCATGGAGATGGTAGGTCGTATGTACACATGAATGTTGATTTCATTTCTTGATGGATGGAATGAAATAAAGGTAAAGAATAATTAAAATTTATCGAGTCATTAATAAGTCATATATATCATATATATTCATTATTCCCATTTTTATAACCATCCATGTAATGTAGTGAAGAAAACAAATTTCACCGCTATGTAGAGATGGTATGCCATATGTATGCACAAGCGATGTTTTCGCTTTTCATGGGATAAAAAAAAGATTAAATATGATTGTACCATAATCATAATAACATATAAGTATATTTATGATACTGTATGTATTTATTTATTATATAAAAAACACATAAATAGAAAGAAAAAGAAGAAATAAAATTGAAAGAGTTACTAAAGACAATTAACTCTTCTTCGAAAGACCTCCTTTAGATCTCTTCTTAATGAATCGAGGGTTGGTATTTAAGGAGGAACATAACCTCTAAAAATTGGATATGTATTTTTATAATAGGAATGGGTAGGAATTTGTTGGTATAAAATGTTCAATATGGTGTGAATAAGTGAGGGAGGTGTTCCCTTTTTTAATTCAGGTGAGGGGAACTTTTCAAATTTCTCAAAAGATTAAAATATTATTAGACTAGTAGAGATCCAAATGATATTAAATGGACTATAAATGAATAGGGGATGAAAATTTAGACCATATTTTATCCCATTTAATCTTCTTTATAATTTTATGAATTTATAATAATTTACTAAAACATTAATCCCATAAAATATTATTGTTTTCAATTTTGATATTATTCATTACATTGACTTTAAAATTTTCAATAAAACAAGTAAAATTAGAAAAAAATATGTTATAATATCTTAAACATTCCATGGGAATATAGATAATTATTTTATCACCATAAATATTTTATATTATGTTACTTTTAATATTTTTAATATAATATAATTTATTTTTCTTTTAATTAAATTAATATTGTTTTAGCACCGCACAAGCATATAAAGTAATTATATAATTTATAAAAAATATAAATGAATTTATATCATCAATATAAATTTATTATGATAAAAATATATATTTATATTTTTAAATATTTATTTTATATCACATATACTTCATGAAAACACATTTAATTTGTTATTTTGACTTTTCTGGCATTATGTAAGCATCACACAAGCCTTTGGATAAGACACTTGTTATGTGACTATAAAATTCGTCTATAACCATGTAAATAATTAATAATACTTAAAATTTAATATTAAATTATATCAAGGACTAATATCATCCCAATTATTATTTTAAGGATACCAAATTTGACTTTTCCAGTATTTTGCATCATCCACATCAACATTGAAAACGATTTTCATATTTATTATAGATTGAAATCTAATCTCTATGTTTTAAATTTTTTTGAATGATATTTAAATTATTTTACCATACATGATTCATTACATAAGTTTCATAATTTTTTATATTCTGTCTATGTCTTGGAGATATCAAAATAGATATCGTATTTCATACAAACAATTTGTTTTTACTATTCACTAAAAATTTAATTTCATCAGAAAAATGTAAAAAAAACTCATCCTAAGATAAATTTCGATTTATGAAACCAAAAAAATTTGACTTCATGAAACTAAGTTTCTATAATTATATAAATTAATTTTAAAATAAGCGCGCAAAACATGATGAAAACTGATTTTTAGAAAAAATATAGTTTTTCTTTAAAATGTATATTTTTTATAAAAAATATTTTATACTAGATTAAATTATAAAAATGCTTCAATTGAAAATAATTTAATTATTAATAATATAATATAACTTAATTTTTTTAAACCATTTTATAATATAATGTAACTTCACAAATGGTTGAAATAAAAATACCATTTTAAATAAAAATAAGTATTTTTAACTATTCACTGGAAATTCAATTTTTCATAAAAATACTAAAATTTTACCCTAAGATAATTTTTGTATGACAATTTAAAAAATATTATTATTTTTATAAAAAATTCTAGAAGTTCCATATATTGATTATAATATTCACTCATAAAAAGAATGAAACCCCATTTTTGATGAAAACATATTTCTGAAGCATAAAAAACATTAAAAAAATGAGTACATGTTTTTTATGATTTAATCAATAAAATTTTATTTAGATGTTTATATATATATATATAATAATTTGGTTAATACTATTCATAATTTCTAATTTAATAGATAGGTTATAACAGTTATATTTAAATAATAATATTTTTGGGTTTGTTTAGGATCGGTGTTGCATGAAACATACACTATCAAATATAGTTTTTTTTAAAAATTATGGGGTGTTACATTATCAAATAATTAAAAAAATTGTTTCCTCAAAATTTGGACTTGGGATTGATAATAATGGGTTTGAAATTTGAAAATAACTTTGCGGAAATCTCACATCATAATAAGTGTTAATGAAACTTCATCTTAAAAAGAGGAAAAGATAAATGAATATGTCATAAAAAAACTATGTTTTAGAATAGAATAAAATTAATTATAAGTGAAATTTTTGATATGGAAGAAAAAACTAATGCCTATGGATTAATAGATAGTGATATAGAACATGGTCATGATATTTTTTTGCATAAAAATAGTAAATCTATGATTAGTTAAAAGACCATTGATTTCTCAGTAAGAAAAGTATATGGATAACATTTTTATTCCACGTTCATTTTCATAATATCTATGTATTATTTTACTATATAGATATTTTATTCTATAAAAAATAAATAATTAATTTTGTTTCATATCATATGAATAATATCGTCCTTTATTTATGATTTTATTTATTTCCACAGCATCTCTTACTGCGTGAAATATGTATTTGAGATTAATTTTTCACGACTATAAAACATTAACAAATTATAATATCCAAAAGTCATTCCTTATACCTATAAATATTTATGAAAACGAAAAAGGTTAGCACAAGTTATCCAATATGATAAATAAATAAAAATAATTACCAAAGTTCAACTTAATTCATTCCCTATGTAGTTAACCTTAAGAATCATCCAAAATACATCTATCCAAATTCAAATTCAAAAAATATAGAATGAGGGTCACTAAATTTCCAAAATAAACAAAAAATTAGATCCCCAAAACAACATAATGTATCTATAAATGTCATATTCCTAATATATGAATACTTTGACCGACTAAAAAGCTTAATGAAAACATGCATACTTCCAAAAAATGTCTCAACTTATCGAATATATTTCTTAAATTTAAACATGTAGTAAACCCGACAATGATAATAAAACCATCAAGTCACTAACAAATTTCATGGTCACCAACCATATCCCATAAATATATCTTTATCATCATTTTCTAATCAATAAGAAAATATTAAGGTTTATCATACCACAATAACGTGTTTTACAAAAATATCAACTTTCCACTGAATCACGTTTCCTAGTCATTGGAACCATTCAAAATATACTCTCAAATCCTTAAAGAAATAATACTACAATATAATTCTTATGCATTTCAGGATTATTATACCTAGAATATCATTAATAAAATACTATTGTATCATAATTATTGAATCAAAATATACAAGTACTTTAATCATTCCACTTCGACTTTGGTAATAACAAAATCATGGATTTGATTAATTTTATTCTTCTGAGCTATATTCACTTGACTCTTGGGAATTTCATTTTCATAGTTCCACATATCTTAATAGTTGAAACATTGAACATTTGAGTTTTTGTTCAAAACCTTACATTCACGTACTTGGGTGCCTTTCTATCCACACTTGTAGAAAACTCTAATTCCCTTGAATAATGTAATAGGGGGTTTCTTTCCACAATTATCACATGGGGAAAAACCATTTTTCCCTTATTCCCATTATTATTATTTTTATTTATCTTCATATTATTATCTTACTCCCCTTTGAATTCATAATAATTATAGAATTTCCTCTCTATCTTGTTATCACATGATACTATGTCCTTATTTGATAATTTATTTTGGGATACTAGTTCCCTTCAAAATATTGGCTTAAGACCGTGAAGGAAAAGATCATTCATACTATTTGGATTACATGAATTGATATAGTTCCCATTTTTTACACAATGATCCATTTTTAAACAATGACGTACACTATAATAGATCATATCATTATCAAACACAATGTATAATATCAAAATTAATAAAACACTTACCAAAAATTGAAAATATAGGTATAACTAATCTATAAATCATAATCCAAGTTTCTATGGGAATATTTTTAAATTATTCCACTGGGTTTCTTTCTCTAATATATATTTTCCAAATTTATTTCTCAAAATTTATACTAAAATTATTATGATACCATCTATAAAAACTGAGAATCTAGTAGCCCATATTCAATATATACTTTATTATACTGGCACTAGATACAAGTAATCGTATCTTGAAGTACTAAATAGTTTAGTAATCCTGGTAAACAACATACATACTTTAATTTCCTATTAAAATTGAAAACATAAAATAAAAAATTTTATTTTGTTTGAGTACACCATTTTACTATTTATCATATCCCTTTATAACAATCATTATGCACTTTCTGAAATTATGGAGAAAGAATACATATGAAAATGGTGAGATCTAATGCTTAGTAAGGGTATGCGTACAATAGAAGCTATCATGAATAAATAATGCATAATCAATATTCAAAGGTAAATAACTAAAAACCCATTCAATTTTTTAAATAACCTAAACTTAAAGAATAATATGAACAAAATAAATTATGATAAAATAAATCTGTATAATTAATCACATGATCCTGGAACTTATCCATGGATATTCTAACTAATTAAATAATCATATGGACATCAATAACTAATTTCATAATGATGGAAATAAATAATTATGAACATCATAAATATACCATCGAGACATCATTCCATGAAATCATACATAAACGGATAAGGTCTCATCCAATACACAAACTAGATTGTCTCATGAGATGTAATGATTCATCGAGAGGATATAGAGGGCCTCATCCATCACATACTAAGTACAATGCATTACTCATATGAAAGGGGTGAAACATAATAAAAAAGACATCCATATTTAAACATTCCTATAAAATTTAAATAATTTCGGCAGTCAATAAACATAACCATAAACCATCTAGAGTAATATGGCTAATGGTATCGAAATAGTATATCCCGAGTCAAACAGATCATAAACTATTCTATAAAATATGGTAAATGGTATCATAATAGACCAAAAATAAATGAATAAAAACATTCATAAAAGTATTTAAGAAAGATGAAAATACTTTAATAAGATCATTGATTTTTCATTAGGTAAATACAATTTTTCACATTGGAATCACTTATTTTTGATAAAAACCCAATTTATAAAAGTAAATATATTATTTAAAAAGAACAATTTAAAATTTTAAATGAAGATTAAAATAATTGAGTGTTTATTATAGTGGTAAAATCCATTTATTCTATATAAGTTCCAAAAACATTCATTTCCCACTTTTTTTAAGAAAAATCAAAAGGCATTTTGTTCGAAAAACCACAGGAATATTCCTTTTAATTTTTTTGTAAAAAGTCACAGAAGAATAAAAATGACATTAAAAATAATTGGAGAAAATTAAAAACATTTTTTATTTTTTTGGAAAACATGGACATGAAAGATAAATATTTTCTAAAGGAGACTTACACATAAACATTCATGAATAATGATGATATTGGGAAATTAAACCTTACGAATTGGGTTTCTTTAGATTCTTAATACCAATGGAAGAACTAAAATCAAATTAGAATTTAAATATCCTAAAAACAATTAGATATATTATATAACAGATTTATGTGTTAGTATATACACCACAAAAAAGAAATAAGTGGTGAAAATGACATATGTCTCACATAAGTAAAAGTGAGATAGGACCCCTTACATCACACTTTCATTTTGTTGAATGTTATTTAGACTTATGTATAATGGATTTAATGATGTTATTAATTTATAAAATAACCATATTAATATTTATAATATCGTATATTATTTAATTATATAATTTTATCACTCGTTCGTTAATAACATTTCTTTATTGCCCTTGATTCTTGTGTTAACAACTTCATTTTCAGATGTATATTTTGTAACGAATGTTCAGGTTCTTGTGCATAGGATATAGTTACATAATAATAATATTATTATTTATGGATTAAATATAATATATAATATTTATATTTATATTTATATTCATCCATAAATATAGAGATAGAAAAATGAGTTACGATATTCATGGAGATGGTAGGCCATACGCATGCATGAATGATGTTTCCATTTTTTTATGGATGGAATTAAGTAATGGTAAATAATAATTAACCTTTATAGAATAATTATTATTTCATATGTGTCACATATAATAATTATTCGCCTATTTATAACCATGCATGTAAAGTGTTGATGAAAAAAACATTACACTATTACGTGGAGATGGTAAGTCGTACATATGCACGAGTGATGTTTTCTCTTTTAATAGGATATAAATGAGATATAATATTGTTTTATTATAATAATAATAACATATAATTATATTAATGTTAATGGATTTATTAATTTAGTATGGAAACAACACATGAATATGATGTATAAGAAGAAATAAACATGAAAAAGTTGGTAAAGACGATTACCTCTTCTTCGATGGACTTCATTTAGATCTCTTCTTAATGGAAAGAGTGTTGGTATTTTGGAAGGACCAAAACCTATATAACATGGAAAAGTATATTTAAAGGAGTATTGGGTTGCTCTATGTTGATATATATGGCATAATTTGGAAAGAATAAGCGAGGGAGGATGTTCCCTTTTATAATTGATGTGATGGGTACTTTTGAAATTTATCAAAAGGATAAAAATATAATAAGACTATTATAGAGCCATATGCTTCATCATGGCTTATAATTTATATAAATAAATTTTAAAATAATTTTTCAAAATGCGAGAGGAACCTTTTTTTAAGAAAAAAATATAGTTTTTCTTTTAAAAAAGCTTATTTATGTATAAAAATGATTTTCTTCTTATTTATGTTTTAAAATTTATTTTAATGAATCTAATTGAATTATTTATAATATAATATAATTATATTTTATTTATACTATTCAAATATAAAATTTAACTTTAAAATTGTTGAATCAAAAATATAGTTTTCAATAAAAATCAGTATTTTTAAATATTCATTAGAAAATCAAATTTTTAATAAAAATATAAAAATTTCACCCAAAAATAATTTTTTCATTAAATTTTCAAAAAACTATATAATATTTATAAAATATTTTTTTTGAATTTAAAAAATTTATTTTAATATTCACTCTTAAGAGTAAGAAAATGTATTTTTGAATAAAATGTATTTCTGAAGCATAAAATTACAGTACTAAAAATTGAGTACATATTTAATAAAAATTAATCAATGAATTTTTGTTTATTTGGTCTTATATATATATATATATAAATATTTGATAATTTAGGTAAGGCTATTGAAACCCAACAATTTAACGGATAGGTTATAACTTTCATATAATATCCCAGGGTTTGTTTAGGCTTAGTGTTACATGCAACATAAGCTATCAAAAATATTTTTATTTTAAAATCTCTGGGTGGTACACTAATGATTATGTTTTTGAAATTAAAATAGAGGTGGATAAAAAAATAATACCTCTATTTGGGAGATATATTGAATCTTTTCTTAGATTTTTGGCTGGAAAACACTTATGAACTAATGTTTTTGATTTCCTACGCAAGAGTAAGAGTAAAATAAATAACAAAAAAAAATTCATAGTGATTCTTGTTATAATTTTGGGGGAAATAATGGTTGAGGACTCTAAACATAGTGTTGGATGTGAGGTTCATCATGGTTTTTAAATTTTTACATGTTTTTTTATTTTCAAATAAATGTCCCTACTCTAGGTTTATACAGACCCACATTTCTTCTAATAAGAAGTCTACTATACACCATATTACCATTTATTTTTCTCATATTTTAATTTCTAATGATTGTTTCTAATATATATTTGTTTTAATCTTATATGATCTTGAATGAGATTAACCAAGTTGAGTTATAAGTATTGATGGATGAAATTTAAATGCAATTTTTAATTAAGGAAGAAATGTTAGGGGATTAATATTTTTAAATTTTCACATTCCGATTTTAATTTTTCTTATTGGTTTAAATTAGTAAACATTTCCCTAAAAAATTAACTTATTTTTTTATTTTTAATATGAGATCTATTTATGGGTAGAAATTATGTATAGGGGAAATAATGTTTTTATTGAACAGAATTTATGTGAATCTATCTTTAAAATGCTTGGTTTTTTTCTGTAATATTGGTTATTGAGAATTAGTTGAAAAAATATTTAAAACCATTCTTAAAACTCTCAAATTTCTGTGCTTATAATGTTTTTTGAATGTATTTTATAAGTGTTTCTTTCTTTTTTAATCACTAATAAACCAGATACTTTCTGAGATGAATTGAAAGCAAGTTTATCTTTCTATTTAAAAAATATAGTACATGTTAATTTTCGTTCTGAATATCATTTGAAATTGTGGAAAAAATATGTTTTTACCTATTTTTTACCCTTGAACATTATTTTGGAACTAATAATTTAATATTATATTTGAACTAAAATCATTTTGAATGTTTCCTCAACCTTAGAGTTCAAAATTAAGGGAAATGTTTAGATTTAAGTGTGGGGGAGGGTTCTTTTAATGAGTTAGATAATATTTCAGGAATTTCTTGTTAAGGTTCCCTAAAAATTTTCAAAATTTAATATTTTAGTGCTTTAAATTCCATTTTTAGTGGTTATAAATTTTTCTTAAACATGGGAGTATTTTTTACTTTGAATGAAAAATAATTTCAATTCAATAATTGATTAAATCTTGTAATATCTTTTCATTTATATCATAAATATGGATACTTTATTGAAATTTTGGGAGAGGTAATGAAAATTTGTATTTCATTTGAACTTATTTTTTGGAGATAAACTATTCATCCCTGCATTAAAGTGGTTTGAGAATAAACTCATAATTATAGTAAGAGATTTTATTCATTAAGATAAAACTATCAGGTGAGTTAATTATACATTCTTATTAATTATTAAAAACTCCCATTCATTCAATTCTATCTAATTATTATATACTAAAATATTCGTTTCTGTTCAACATGGAAAAAAGAGAAATTATAATAATAATTTAACCTTAGGTTAAATTTGATTTATTTCACCAACATTTTAAAATTTAATAACTTTTGTAAAATTAAAAACTAACTTTTCTCCAAAATGATTACTTTAGAGAAGATAAATTATTCATTTTAAATTAGACATTCCATGGGTGCAAACAATTTTAAAAACTACTCCATTTTTTTACTTATAAATTTTCATCTCTAATATTAATTGACTTTCACTAAATATAATAAATTTATTTATGGGGGAAAATAAATAAGTCAAGTGTTGGGGAATTTGATTTTAATATATTTTTATATATATTTTTAATGTCCCTTATATAAAATCATTGAAAATTTTACAATAAAATGTGATTATGATGGTTAGTAGTTGATTCATGATATTTTTTAATGGAAAATACAATTCTCTCAATTTTTGTTTAAAAATAATTATTTTATATGAAATTTGTTTTTAAATCCTTTTGATTTAATTTCCACATATTTTTAGTAAAAAATATTTTATTTTATTGGGTGTTTTAATGGAAACATATACACTTGAAGATAATTAAAATTATTAAGGATATTTGAATTAAATTCATTTATGTTTCACGATTTTGTAATGAATATATATTTTTAAATTAATATATTGAAAATTCATTTTTTATTTGATTAATTTATAAAAATATTTATTTTAAATTTATTTAATGTATCTTAGTCTCACAAAGTGTAGATTTTATTTACATGTAACTTTCATAATACCTGAGATGATTTATAATCTTCATGGTCTTTTTGGTAGTGGATCGTAAGACATTTTCATGTTTATCCATTTTGGAGATTTTCTAAGCCATAAGACATTTACCATGAAATCCCATTATAAATTTTATGTATCTTGGAAGAAATTTTGAGTCCCATATGAATTTTATGGCATATAATAATTAGAAATCACATATAGGATATTTGGATAAGTTTCATAGGAAAATATTTTTGACCTCCCAAAAAGCATTTATCTTATGCATGTATTAAATTTCTTCCTCCATCAAACCATCTCAAAACTTCATGAAACTGATCCTAAACATTCAATAAGGAGGTCCAACTGACCTTAAAACAAGAAGAACCTACAATAAACTCAAGGGTGTCATATATGTTACTGAAGTAGACAGGTTTGATAAATCTAAAATAGATGATGGAATAGGATTTTTGAAGAATAATAAATGATGTTAATATAATTTTTTTGAGACCAACTATCATGCAAATGAATAACATAGATAAATAAGAAAATATTTATCAATGTTTATACATCTTCCAAATGAGGTCATGCCAACCGTAGCTCGAGGCAAACACATATCTATGAAGGGAGAACCTGATGATAAAAGGTGGTGTCAACTCGATTGAATCACAATCGAAGATGGTAACGATCTATAAACCAAAAAAATTTCAATGAATCATTAATGTTGAGATACACCTATAAAATTTTAAAATCTGAACAAATATAAAAGGAATTGTAATTTGAAATAGTGAATTATAAACACCAATTTATTGAAGAAGTTGACTAGTTAATCTTTGGAATAATGAGTTCTATTAGATTAAGTGGAAGATATTTTTATTGAAGGAATTTGTTTTATATTACATATTAGTATTCATAAAAATAAATGGGCCTCAAATTTCGAAGGGCAATGGTTAAGGCTTTAAAAATCGATGCACATCACCTACTCGACTTAATTTTCTCATATGATGAAGTGTGAAATACATGATTGAACATTATAATTGATCGATATTGATGATGAAGACTTGATCAAATCATCAAGGTGAAAGGATCAATTCAAAATTTCATGAGTGATGATGATGACGTGGTATTTGTTGTATCCTAGTGGACCGTGAAGGAACACCTGGGGTTGGTGAATTAGGTGTTGTGAATTTTTTCTAAATTAATAATTATCCTTCTGAATTAACTTCTTCATTATTTGAAAACCTTATATCTATTAGGATATATATTAATCTTATTTTTTTACCTAATAGGACACCAACCACATTCAAATAAAATATGTAAACAAGGATCAACATGCCGTATTTTTATACCGTTCTTCCCTGATTTGGGAGACCAAGTTCTTCATATGTAAACTCATGTTGAGTCATATATTATATACTACAATCGAATCACCAATTACAATGGGTTTTCATAGATTATCCTAAAAATTATTGCATCATATTAAAAAGTTGGTTTAACATATAATTTAGGTAATAATCCTTGACTATATAATGAATGTGAAGGGGTCTTTATACTTTTTCCACAGTCTTTATCTCCCACTGGTTCTTTGATTCTATCCTCCTAACTAAATTAGCATCTCATTCTAGGTTTGTTGATACACCCAAAAATCTGATATACATCCTCCACCAAGAGTGTATTTGACTGCATGAAATCCTTAAACCTTATCTCATGCATCTTGGCCTTTGAAACTGTCAAAAAATTCTAACTATGAATAGGATACATCACTAGAAACTCAACACAAAGACACTTTGTCTCTCAGCCTACTTTTCAAAACTTTCTTTGAGACCCTATAAGATGCACAGGATTATCCTCCTCCAAATTCCTTTTTTTTATTTTCAAGAAGAAACCACTTTTTGGGGGAGTGGGAACCATTCAGAAAAACATCATGCAAACAGTACACCAATAAAAAGACCACCCAAAGACAAGGAAAACTGAGAACAAAAGCAGAACAAGAAAGAGGGAACCTGCACACCTCTGATCCCTTGCACAACAAAGAAAACAGATGGCCACTAGCTCGAGGTAGCCCATCTATATTTCCATGCCAGATCGTGTGTAATAAGCTCCTTCTTCATTGAATCAGAGAAGTGGGGGGGGGGGGAAGGAGAAGAGGCTTATATCTGAGATTGTAGGGGTCACCTGATCTTGTTTATTGTCCTGCACCAAGACCTCGGAAGAATCCATTTGGAGGGTAGCTGGGTCTTGTCTTTTGTTCTTTGTCTCCTGCACCTTTGAACCCAATTGCACAAAAACAAGAGAAGAAATAGGGGTAGATTGCCTCTCGAGACACTTTGAAACTGGAGAAACCATAGGATCCAGCTTCTGATTATGATCTGTGTTGGCCTGAGATCCCACAACCTCTTCACTGGGAGGAGAAACTTGTTCATCTTGCAGAACAGACATATCGTTTTCTATTCCACTTTTCGCAAATGTCTTCATATCGTCGAGAGATTTATTTTGCATGAGAGATTTTTTACTGGAAGATTTAGTAACTGGTGGTTTGGGAAAATTAGAGTAGTCTTTCCGAGGACGCGACCTCCTCACATGTTTGGTGAAGCCGTCTGAGTCCATGATGGTCTTCTTGACCTTCCTGACAGCGGACCGAATATAAACTTCCTCTTGCTCCACTTAGTCCCGGTTGACCATGTACAAGTGTCGGAATCCATCTCAGCTTCAAATCCATCCTTGTTCCCTTCCTGAGAAGTAACCCCTTCATGTCCTCCATCCTCGCATTTTGCTCCTTCAAATGGAATTAGGTCACCATCACCCAATACCGCAAACCTGTTCAGGTTACATCCACTTCCCTTGAGATGTTTGCTGGATTGGACCCTGTCCATCTTCAAACTGGACAGGCCCTCATGTCCCCTATCCTTTCCATCAGAAAGACTCAAGCCAGCCACATGAAAAAATTCCATCTACCTTTCAGGTCTGGTCTCGTTCAAATTGGCTCCAAGTCTCGTATCCGAGGGGAGCGATTAAACCACAGCTTCCACATAAGAAGGAGTATTGACATCACATCGTTCATTGCTCTCTGGAACCACCATCCCCTTTCCACTGGCAGCCTCTTTCTGGTGAGTGAAATCCTTATTCAGCGGATTTGATTCAAGCATATCTGGTCCCCCATGGAGACATCTTAGAGCTGAATGTCCTTGGAGGAGGCAGGAGGGACAATAGTGAGTCCACGACTCATACATAATAGGTTGTTTGTATCAGTATTCTCCCTCAATCTCGATCCAAATGAAGTCCAAAGGAGGTT
Organism: Viscum album; assembly: GCA_963277665.1. Lineage (NCBI taxonomy): Eukaryota > Viridiplantae > Streptophyta > Magnoliopsida > Santalales > Viscaceae > Viscum > Viscum album. Next base: position 905,844,112 of record OY728151.1, read on the forward strand.
TCGATATTGCAACCTCAACACATATCCGGGGTTCAATGGGATGGAAGACTTCTTGGGTTCTACGATCCGCAATCCGGAAGTGGCCGACAAGATTTCCTATCATCTGAAAAATTGAAGGATTTTGGAAATCAAGAGGAAAACCTGGAAGGCGGATCCAAATCGCAGATGTCTCTTGATTATGATTCATGTGTAGAGAGAAGGACCATCTAAGGAGGATAAAACGTAACCGGTTAATGGAGCGCGAGCCACTGGACCAAGCAAGAGCCAGGGCTCCTTCAGAAGAGATGCGAATCATCATTTGCTGATAATCAAGAAAACCAACCACCGCTCGTTGACGAAGACCCCACTGAGTGTTGACAATCCTATCGACGACATTAACATAAGGCCTCCGGCGACCGAAGCGGGCAACCAAGGTGAGCTTGTGCAAGGATGAACCTTCTAATAATTCCGCGGGGGAAATCGGGAGCGACTGACCTCCATTAGAAAAACCAGGAACCTTTGGGGAAAACACGATACCTGGGAAGGCAGGGAGAGACTCCGGGTTGGTGAAAGGCGAAAAACGATGGTAAGGTCCATCGAAGAGCGGCAGAAAAGTTGGACACCCCCCCCCCCCCCCTTGGGAGGGGAAGGAATCGCGGGGCCGGCCAGCGCCGGCGGAAACCCTAAAGAATCCCAAGGTGGAGAGCTCCGGTCAAAAAAATCTCTGATGCACAGGATTATCAAAATCTATTATACATTACTATAAGTTATAATGAATCATTCTTATTTTATTTCTATCTACATATTCCAGTAGATTCTTTATCTTTTCCCTCCTTTTCTTTAAAGCTTTTAGTTCTCTCATGTTCAAAAAGTTTACACTTACCTTTTCATATACAACAACAACTTTCTATTTTTTATTTTATTCTCCTCAATCTTCCCCATAACTCAAATTCATGGTTGGATTCATTAAATTTGGTTTTTTTCCTAATATCGTAAATTTTATGTTAAGAATGAAAAATATTTAACATTTTCAAAAAATATATAATAGAATTATTATTTAGGGTTCTCGTGTATTCTTATAAATAATTTTTTCAACATTAGAAGTATTCTAAGAACACCCCCAATAAATAATTATCACATTTGAAATATAACAAGAAATATATATAAATTTTATAATGAAAACCTGACTTCATCTTCATAAAATATATAACTACTAAATTCTTTATGTCAATCTACACAGTTGAATATAATAATTTACAACAAACATATCTGGTAGGGTGGACCTCTATTGGAAAAATTACTAGAATTCCATCTCAATTCCTCTTAAATGTTTTAATAACAATGAATCAATATAATCTAAACACTAATGTATGGATTGAGTTTAAATTTTTTTCCCTAGTTTTCTTCATAAATGACCATCCTTCCCCTGGATGAACAAATAATCTTCAATGTGTATTCATCCACATTATTCTCGAAAACCTAATAAATTCATTTTATGTATATATAAATACATTTAGAGTAACTTATCCTTAAATTATATTCAAAATAATCTCATATCATGACTTGAATAATCTTAATGACATTTAGAAATCTAAATAAAAAATTCAACATCATAATATTTTCATTTATTTAGAATATAAAAATTATAGAAACTCAGAAAAACATTATGTAGTTTCTGGTTCATTTGAGTAATTCTTATATAAGTCTATATTCCCTTCAAAAATCTATTAGGAACTAGTGGATAAACGTAATGAAAGTCTATAAGACCATTACATAGTTCACACATTACATTTTATGTAAGTAGTATAGCTAGAATACTACCTTTACATAGTGGCTCATCTCTATTTCTCATCTTTCTTTGATCTTACCTAACCATGGATGCAGATCAAATCCTTTATTTCTTCTCAAGATTGTATCACACAAATTTTTAGGTTTTTGTGATATTTATACCGTGATATAATTTCACTTTCATAATACTGTTGTATTTCAGCTTCATTTGATTTAAAATATGGAAACATGATTTTTAATCTGAAAAAACATCCAAATTTTCCTAATTTTTGAAGTGTTAGGATATGAACTTTGAAGACTTACATTCATAAAGGGTTATACTTAATACTTATATTCAGTGGTAAAAGGATTACACTCAACTATAAAATAATTATGATTTTTTATTTTTCTAAATATATACTTCATATTAAAGTCATACAATCTAGTGATGTCATAAGAAGATATCAAAAACCTACGATGAAGTATTATGATCAAGAATTATAATGTGGATTATGTTTAAAATCATGAATCTTTCAATTTTTATTAGGCTAAAAATTCATATTATGTATAGGAAAGTTATATAATGAAGTCTGATGGTTATAAAAAAATAATATGATCAGCACCTGAAGTCTTATGATTATAGTGAAGCCATATGATCTTGAAGGAAAAGTCATACATTTAAGACTTAACTATTTTTAGTTTACTCCAAATATATAATTTTTTTATATGTATTAAAATAGTCTTAAAATATCTCCATGGATTATCTAAACCATTAAAATTGTATTAAAACATTTTTCTAACAATTATTAGAATTTTTAAAATAATTCCAAACTCCTTCAAATAAATATACGAGGTGTTGTAGCTTGAATAACACTCATATTAGAATATTTCAACGAATATAAAAACTATATCATGTGAAACCTCTTATTGAAACAATACTAACCCATATATATTCAAACCAACTCCATTTTATCCTTATGAAAATATCCCTTATAGGTAAAATGGATATCACCATCATCTCTTTCCATGGGAAGATACTTTAATCCATCACCCTTGAACTTCATATTCCCTTTCTCGTATAACTAAAATGATATTTGAAAAAAATACAGTAAACACAACATATGGTTATATACATCCTTCCTTTTTTTTGAAAACGCATATCGTTTATAATTTAAATATATTCTCTCTTTCATTTTTAAAATAAATGAAAAGGGTAAGATACTCTTCACCTTTTGTTACACATAGAAGGGTTACTTTTTTACTTTTTACTGCCAGATTTAGAATATAATATGACTTGGATATAACTTATATTTTAAAAGATGATTCTTCCTCAAATTACTTTCCCTATTATATTTTTTATCCAAGAGTATTTCAAAAAAATTTATCATTGAAGTAACTCATATTCTCTTCTTGTTCCTTTTTTCACTTGAGATAACGGTGGATTCTTAATACCAATTTTTATTTAAAATGATACAATTATAATTGAAAATCAATACTACAACATGAAATTAAATTTATATTATCCATAATATCTCTATCAAATTTATGAGAGAATGTAATGAACCAGCTCGAGTACCCTGATGGGCCGATAAATGAGCTAGTCCTGACATAACCTGAATGACGTTCCCAATCCCCATGGGCCTATGACTAGACCCTAACGTCATACAACATACAAGTGGGAGTGTTTTTTCCATAAGAATGCAGAAGAAAAAGATAAAAGACAGTATGAATATCAATAGGAAAACTCCACAGGGATTAAAAGTATCATAATACAATGAGGCATAAAAGCCAATGTACAACCCAAAGAACTAAAAAAGAAAGCATCCTCAAGGTCCATATGGACACAACTCACCAAGACCAATCCCCAGCTTCTAGATCCACCTCCAAGAGATCCCTTCCTTTTACTCAAGCCTAGAAGAAGAAAGTCTATAAACACCCTAAGGCAAAAGTAGTGTGTGAGCCTAATCCCTTTAGGATACCGCCAAATATTACATAACAAATGCCAAATATAAATTTTCCCAAATAAAATATTTTATTTTTTCATAATAAACAGGTTTTGAATTCAAAAGCATATTTATACAAAACATGCTATAAGTTTTTAGAATGATGAAAATTACATTCAGATCACAGGATTTACTTTACAAGAAATGGAATATTTCTAAAACAATGTATTAGGTAAAACAATTTATTTAAAATAGTTTATATAAATTTAGTATGCATGTAAGGAAGTTCCAATAAACATTGGGATACATTTATATCTAAAAATTAAAAAAACAAGCGAACAACATGGTCATCTATCAAAAGGTATGATATTATTAACCAACTATAGGATTCTGTACTCTCTATGTGAAATCAGAAAATTTTATATACGCACATCCCTATGACATTGGCCAAAGGAGACTTGTCACCAACCTCTCAGATATGTAACCCACCACCAGTATGTTTTAGAATGTTGTTGTTGCGTAGAGTGTATCCAAATAACTCACTGACTTCCTAAGGCTTACATGCACTATTACATGATGGGAGAACTATTTTAATACTTCTTGAAAATATGACAAATCCCATTCTTCCATATCAAAAATGAAAATTTATTTACATTTAAATCCAAAACATGTTTTATTCAAAAGCATTTCCTTTCCATAAGATAAAACCACCGGGTTTCAATCAAATCGTTTTAAGCCATTTTGATGAGTTTGAAATCCATTCAAAAATAATTCCATTTTTTATGAAATTAATTTCCATAGTTAAATTAAACAATTTAATAAAAAACAATTCCATTAAATCTATAATTTGAATTCAACAATTTAAATCATCCAATTCCATAAACCAACCCCAATTCAAAAGAATTGGGGGTTTTCCAAATTTTCAGGACAAAAAAATTTCAAATCCTCTAATTCATTGGAATTGGGTTGTTATCAAATAAATTGAAAGAAAGATTATGAAATTGAATTAAATCAATAATTATAATAAATTGATAAATTTTATGGTAATAAATTTGGAAACATAGGACAAAACCACATACTTCTTTCCCAAAGAATGACACTCACAATGACACCCATCAACGAGAATGAATGTGTATAAGACCTCAAAACACAACCTAGTGGAAAGATCCCACACAAAAAGACATGGATCCATAAATCCCAAGCCAATCCATTGAAAACCCAAGAGGAGAGGAAGAGAGAAACTTAAATAACAAGGGATAACACTTACCCAGGAATAGCACCACAAGAATAATGAAGATCCAAAGCCATTTGGTTCGATCCTTAAGGAGTTGAGTCTCTCAAAAACACGTCAAAACTTATCTAAGTTGTGATCTAAGAAGCCTAGAATGAAAAGAACCGAGTAAAAACTCCTCATGCGTGACTTTAAGCTAGGTTCGGGCCGAGGGTCACGATGTGTAGGCCACACTAGATAATTATGCTAAAAAACCCATCAACTCTGGTTGAAAAAATGATATTTAATCCCTTCATGACGCGTAACTTAGGTACAAAGAGTGTACCAGATCACGGCGTGATCTCCCCATTCACTATGTGATCTCGCAATCCACGACATGCAACCAACACCAAATACACGGCGTGTACTTCAGGAACAATGCATGTACCTATTTTATAGTCTACCGAAAACTCATGAAAATCATATAATTTTTTTTAAACCGAATGAGGACTTAAAAAAGATGTAAAATTACACGATCAAGGTAAAAGGATGTCACAAAATCCCCACCATAATAAATTTCTGCCCCCAGAAAACCTATGAAGAAGCTTCCATGCCAAAAAGATGAGACCACTGCTCTCTCATCAGTGCCTCACATTCCCATGTATTGTCATTATCAAATCCATACTTCCATAGCATAATAACCAAAGGTATCATCCTCCCACGAAGTACCTTGGTATTAGAATCAACTTTCATAACTCCTTTCTCAGTCAATGATAAATTAGGCTCGATCTAAAGATCACTCCACCTCAAAATGTGACTTGGATCAGATAAATACTTTCTTAGATGTGATACATGATACATTTTTTGTATTAATGTTAGTTGTGGTAGAATCTCTAAGTTGTACACAACCTTCCTCACCTTCTCAACTATCTCTAAAGTTCCCACAATGAAAGGAGTAAGTTTTCCTTTCCTCTCAAGTCGTCAATGACCCAGCCGGGGTGAAACATTCAAGGATACATTATCACCAACAGAAAACTAAAAAGGTATATGATGTCGATCATCATAATACTTATATCAGATATTTGCTATAAACATCCTCTAATGAATCAAATGAATATGTAATGTTATATTCTGCACCAAGAATGGTCTAGCCAAATAAATTTTACTGACCTCCGACCAACACAATAGATATTTACAAGGTCGACCGTACAAGGCCTCAAAAGGTTTGATTCTAATCAAAGACTGGTAAATTTTGTTATAAAGGAACTCAACCATCCCCAAGTGATCATCCCACGACCCATGGAAGTCTAGGACATAGGTGAAAAGAATATATTAAATAATATGTATATCTTTTTCTGTATATCCATCTGAATGTAGATGGTAGGTTGTGCTCAAACAAACCTGAGATTCTAGTTCCTCCTAAATGACTCTTAAAAAGTGGGAAGTGAACTTAGGATCCATATTTGAGACTATAGAATATGAAACTCTGTGTAAATGGAAAATCTCTTTAACGTAGATATTTTATAACTAGTAAATTTTTCCATATCTCAAATGGGTATAAAATGATCTAACTTGATTAGTCTGTCGATCACAACCCATATTTCATCCTTCTTTACATGGGTATGAGGCAACCCAACCAAAAAACTATAGAGATATCCTCCCACTACCAAATAGGGACATGAAGTGGATGTAGTAAACCCAAAGGTTTATGGCACTCGACTTTCACCTTTTGGAACATATAGAAACGAGAGACAAACTTAGAAATGTATTCTCTCATACTTGGCCACCAGACCTTCCACCTAATGTCATAGAACATATTAGTGGTTCCTGGGTGTACAAAACACTGAGAATTATGGAAATTCCCCATCACTGCCTTCCTTGATGATTACAGCACAACGAAGAGGTTTCGATAGTCCTGAATACCCTCTTTGGAGAACAACCAAGGAGAAATTGTCTCTCCACATTAAAGGGATTATCTAAATATGTAGAACTCATCCTAAAGCTCTTGATCTTGAAGAATCATCTTGATAAGGGTAGACATCATGTGCACACTCGTTAAAGAAACATAAGTCCCTTCCCCCAGAACTCCAATAAGAAACTGTGTAAAGATAGACATCAAATTCCACTCTTCCTAAGATTCTTTCACTCCTTGGGTTGGAAGTATCATTCTCAAATCATCAGCAATGACATTCCCCTTCCCAGGGGTATATGTGATGTCAAAGTCAAAAGACTACAAGTAATCCACCCAATGCCTCTATCAATGATTCAAATATTTTTGATATAAGATATAACTCATGATTTTGTGGTCTGAATACACCACAATCCTTTCAATAAAAAGGAAGTGCCACCAAATTTTAAGAATGTGCATCATAGATGAAAGTTCTAGTTCATGGGTAGGATAAGTCTTCTCATGTGGCCTAAGCTGATGAGAAGTATATGCTAATACATGATCACCCTGAATTAGAAAACATCCCAAGCCTAAATCGGATGCATCACAAAAGACCACATAGCCCTATCCAGCTTCTAAAAGAGTCAACACCAGTGCAGTAGTCAAAAAACATTTCATCTCAACAAAAGAACTCTAATATTTATCATCCCACAAAAACTTCACCCCCTTTTGAGTTAGAGCAATCATTGGAGAATCTAACTTCACTAATTCCATCATGAACTTGTGATAATATCTGGCTAAGCCCAAGAATCTCTATATATCAAAGGCATTTCATATTTGCTCACACATCATAATAGCCTTCACCTTCATAGTATCAATTGATACACCCTATTCGGACACCACATGTCCGAGGAATTTCACTTCCCAAATCCATAAATCTCACTTTGAATGCATTGAATAAAGGTGGTGATTTTTTAGCAGATTCATAACAATTCTTAGATGTTTCACCTGATCCTCCTCAAACATGGAGTAAAAAATAATGTCATCTACAAATACTACCACAAAGGTATCCAGATTCTCGTGGAAAAATATTTTTCAATAAATCCATGAAAACTGAAAGAGAATTTTTCACGAAAAAGGGTATAACAACGTACTTAAAGTGTATATACCTACTCCGAAAGGCATTATTCTAAATGTCAGATTATTTTATCCTCAACAGATGGTAACCAGATCAATGGTCGATAGAGATTTTGATAATCAATACATGGCTACATATATTTTTTCTTTATCATAACTCGATAGATATTTTGATAATCAGTACATAAGTGAAGAGAACCATCATCCTTTTTAGCAAAGAGAACCAGGGAAACCCAAGGAAACACACTTGGAAAAATATATCCTTTCTCAATAATATAATCTAACTAATACTTTATATATTTCTTCTTAACTAGGTCCATCCGGTAAGAGGGAATAAAGACCGTTGAGTACAAGATATTAAGTCAATAGAAAAATCAACCTCTCTCACTAGTGGGAGACTAGGGAAATATGAATAAAACCCATCAAAAAACATGGATATAACTAGAGGAAGATCACCACCCATTGGATCTCAGTCTAGGTCAAAGGAAAAAACTAATATCCCTTTCCCTAACTCTGGATAAGATTGTATGGCTCTCCTCGACCTTGGGTCCCATTCTCCTTGAAAAACATGGGGCACACCACAGGGTGTAGTAAAGTAGACCTGTTGAAGATAATAATAAATTCGGTCTTTGCTAGAAATGAGACAATCCATCCCGAATATGAGATCAATATATTTCATATCAAGAACTAGAAAACTCCATTCCAGCTCAACATATAATAGATAGAAGACAAAGGTAGGACTACCGAGACCCTGCTCTCTCTTAGTACCAAGGATTGTAATAATATCCATTGCACAAGATAGTTTCTCAATAAGAAGACTAAGTTGGTTAACAATACCGGTTGAAATAAAAGATTGAGATTCCCCAGTATCAAAAAGAGCAGTCACTAATGATGAAGTAATGGTAATGTTACCTCTCACAGTCACTAGTCCCATGTATTCTTACTCTAGAGACACTTCCACTGTGTAAAGAATCTTTGTTCTGAATGCATGTGGCTAGAAACCTTTTATTATTGAATCATTTGACTACACCACAGTTTTAAGAGGAGATAATGATCATGTCCCACTATGTGCTATAGAGAAGTGATGACAGAACCTCAGTAGGTGTCATGAACATCTGCAAGTGATACAGTTCTTGGGTGCCTTAGTGCAAACCCTCCTAGAATGACCTGGCATTCCACAATGCTAGAAATTCAAAAAACGTCCTCCTAGAGATTTCGGAGGCCTGGAATGACTCTTTCGTCAAAAAATTCCATGAATATGATCATGATTCCATTTTTATTTGATGGAACCAATGCTACCACTGAGAGAAAACGGAACACCTGTCATCCCTGACTTTCCAGCCAAGTCTATCTCAACCATCACTGCCCTATCCAGCACATCAACATAAGTGGGCAGCTTTAATAAGTAAATCTGAGAACAAATATCTTATCAAATTCCCAACTCGAATGGTTAAGACTTCATTCTCTCATTAGATACAATCTTAGGAGAAAACTGCACCAGATAAGAAAAACGATTTGAATACTTGGTGACGGTTCTGTCAGCCTTCTCAATCTTGAAAAACTCCACAGCCTAGGATAACACCATTGAATATAGATATAACTGATTGGTGTAAATAAACATAATTTCCTTCAACTATAAGACCTCATGCTTCCTTGCCTTCACCATCATGTCCCACCATTTCCTACTCTGTCCCTCCAGTACATAGGTGACACACTTCACCCCGATCACTTTTGGCTTCTCTAAGTACTCAAATAGACATTCTATCTTGCCCAAACATTCCTCGAGATGATGGAAAGAAGTGGAGTCTTTGAATAATGATGACTTATAGTGAAGGAACTCTTGATAATGATTCATAAGTGAATCCCCCATAGGATCCATAGTTGGATCCTGAGTAGGAACTGGAGGTGGTTCCAGTACCAAAGCTTGTACAGTGCGCACAATCACTGCGACTAGATTCAGATCAAAAATTGAATTTTCTTCATGAGGTTCAGGAGTATCCTTTTCCTATATTTGATTCACACGTCTTCTTGGAGGCATGATGTTACAAAATGTCAAAAGATAAAAGGAGAATATTATATTAACAATCAAACTGAGTAGAAAGAGAAAACATTCTCAATATAATGGAAAAACTATATTTGGATTTCAACCTATACAAATGTATATAGGGAAAATACTAGAACTATTCCACAAGACGTCTTTACCTAACCACCACTGGAGACTTAAGGTTCATTGAGATGAGATATGGCTAGGCAGTCAATCGCAACTACCTCCTAAGTCCCGACAAGATTTCAAAAATCCATACTGACTTTAATGAAAAGATCAAAACCTTCCTCTGATAACAATTTGTCACGAACCATCCTGGGTAACCTGGTGACCTGATAACCAAGACAGTACTAACATAACTAGAAGTTCATTCTCGATCCCCACGAGCTTGCGACTAGCACCTGGCATTGTACAACATTTAAATGGGAATGATTTTTCCACAAGAATGCAAAAGAAAAAGATAAAAGATAGTATGCATATCAATAAGAAAACTCCACTAGGTGTAAAAGTACCAGAATACAATGGGGAATAAATGAAAAATTACTAAAAACCAAAGAAATAAACAAGATAAAATCCGCAAGGTCTCTAAGGACACAACTCACCATGCCCAAATTTCAACAACTAGATCCACCTCCCAGAGATCGATTCGCTTTGCTCAAGCCTGGAAGAAGAAAGTATAAAAACACCAAAAGGAAAATGTAGGGAGTGAGCCTATGTTCAGTAGGATACCACAAAATATTCCAAAACAGATACCGAATATAATTTTTCCCAAATAAAAGATTTTCGATTTTCGAAATAAGAATGTTTGTAAATTAAAAATTATATTTATACAAAACATGTTATACATTTTGAAAATGTTATAAATTATATTCAAATCCCCAAATTTACATTACAAGAGACGGAATATTTCTAAAACATTGGCTTAAGTAAAAACATTTATATAAAACAGTTTATATAAATTCAGCAGGCATGTAAATTAGTTCCAACAATCATGGGCATACATTTATATCTCACATATAAATAAACAAGCGAGAAACATGGTCATCTTCCAAATGGTATGATAGTATAATCCATCTATAGAATTATGCATTCTCTACGTGAACTTCGAAAAATGTGTATACACACGTCCCTATGACACTTTCCAAAGGATACTTGTCACCAACCCTTCAGGAATGTGACCCACCACAAGTATGTTTTATAACATTGTCGTAGTGTATAGTGTATCTAAATAAATCACTATCCACCATGGCTTACATGTTCTCTTACATGATGATAAAACTATTTTAAGATTTCTTAAAAATACAATCAATCCCATTCTTCCATTTCATGAATGATAATTCTTTTCCAACTAAAACCAAAACAAGTTTTATTAAAAAAACATTCCCTTTTCTAAAGACAAAACCACTGGGTTTCTATGAAATAATTTTAATCATTTTTTATGAGATTGAAATCCATTAAAAATTAATTCCATTATTTTCACCAAATTGATATTTAATAATTTAATTAAAAAAATTTCCATCAAATCCATAATTTATGTTCTATAATTTAAATCATCATATCCATAAACCCACCCCATTTTAATGGAATTGAGTGTTTTCCTAATTTATGTGCCAAAACTATTTCAAATCCTTCAATTCATTAGAATTAGTTATTTATCAAAGTAATTAAAATCAATATTAAGAAATTGAATTTTAATTAATAATTGAAATAAATCAAGAAATTCGATGGTAATCAATTTGGAAAATCAGGACGGAACCACCGACCTCTTTCCTGAAGAACGACACTCGCAACGACACTTTTCAATGAGAATGAAGGTGTATAACACCTCAAAACTCTACCTAGTAGAAATATCTTACACCACAATACATGGATCCATAAATCCAAAGATAATCCATTGAAAACCCAAGAGAATAAGAAGAGAGAAACTTGAATAACAAGGGGGAAACTTTACTGGGAATCACACTACAATAAAAACGAAGATCTAAGTCCATTTGGTTTGATCTAGAAGAATTTGGGTCTCTCAAATATGCACAAGAACATACCTTGGTTGAGAGTCACGATGTATGGAATGAAAAGGACCAAGCGAGAAATCCAAACATGAAACTTTAAGTTGGCCGCGGGTCGAGTCATGACGTGTACCAAGGGGTCACGACGTGTAGGCCACACTGGATAAGTATACTGAAAAACCCCTCACCTCAGGTAGAAAAATCGATATTTAGTCCTTTTACAACATGTACCTTAGGTACACAACATGTACCAGCTCATGACGGGATCTCCCCATTCACGGTGTGGCTTCCAAATCTATGACATGCAACCAGCACCAAGTACATGATATGTACTTCAGGTACATGGCCTGTACTTGTTCTACAGTCTTCTATAAACCCAGATAAATCACATAAAATGATTTTTTACTGAGTGGGGACATATAAAAGATGTAAAATTACCTGATCATGGTAACATGATGTTACAGAAAAAGAGTTCAATAAGAATCACTTCTCACAACTTCGGTATAACCTTTTTTGATTTTCACATGAAATCATATTTCTATTAGAAATGTTCCTTAAAAAATTAAAATCTATGTTTATTTGGAATAAACATTATTGAATAAAATATAGAGAAGTTTATACATCAAGGGTGTCTATATTTTCACCACATGTAACACCAGTTTTTTCATCATTATTTTGGGGGATGCACATATCAATTTTTAAAGAAGAATATGAAACTAAACTCACTTGAAAAAATACTTCAATACATTTCTAGTTTCAGTTCTTCCACACTTAGTTTGATAATCAATACCTCGTTATAAGCATAATATGTACATGTTAAAATAGATACAATAGAATGAAATTATACCTCATACTTTGAATTTTGATAGGCTATTCCATTTTCCATTTTCAATCGAAAATATAATTATTTAGTTTTTAAATCATTTTCAATTACTCCTCCTCAAGAGATTATTTAAAAAATTACAAACAATTACCAATATTAATGGCCAACCAAACACAACATGAGAATGAGGTGGAATATCTATACACATCTAAATTAGATAAATGGGACTAAGACTTGTTTCTTAACCCAACAGATTCTTTCTTTGATTTTATAAAGTGTTTATAAAACTTTATTTTAACATTTCACATGATTTTACAGTTCTTTTAATGATTGGGAAGCACGAGATTCCTTTTATATTGGACTTCCTTCTTAGTTGGAATGAGATTTTACAACATAGAAAAAAGATAAGTTTTGTACTTTTCATCTTAATCTAAACTCTTAGCCTCTTCTATATGTTAAATATATTTGATTAAGATATCATTAGGATACTTCATAGAATTATTCTTGAGTGTGTTTTTCTTTTTTGCAACACCAGTTTTAGATCTTTAGCTCATTGGTTCTTTTCCTTTAGATTGCATGAACTATTCTTGTTGAGGTATCCATGTCATACATTTGACAACACTATGAAAATCCATTTTGAACCTTACACAAAACACTTTATGAGAAATTAATCTATAATTCTTGGACAACCTTTATATATCTTAATTTAGAATATCAACCTCTATTCCAATCCATCTTTCTCTCTCTTGGATATACTATATTCTTGATTACAACTTTTTTTTCCTTCTTGAAGTTTATTTGTATTTTTCAATGGTCCATGGTGTGGCCTCCATTTCCATAACTAAATCAATTCTTCCTTGTATATTGGGCATACATATTAATATTCTTTAATTCCTTCTAGTTTTAATTTATTTCCACAATTTTAGAACCCAAGGTCGACACACTTTCTTTCTTCACCGGATTCTATACATGTTTTGGTTATCTCCTTTATCATTAAGCTGATGATACATATAACTATTATTCCAGAATTTATCCTATAAATGACCACCAATATCTTATAGATCACATATATTTATCTATAATATATTTTGTTATTTATATATTAATAATAATTATTTTTAGTAAGATCTTCCTTTATATAACCTTGCCCCAAATTGATCTATGGTGCCTATTTTTTCAACATAGTGACTTATTATTCTAGAAATTTATATCCCTATTCTTGAACCTCCACCAAGACCAATACATTAAAATTAATTTTTTTTCTTCTATCTTTTTATGTAGTCTATAAAGATTTTGTGTCTTGTTGATTTTTGGTTAAAACCCCAACCAATTAGACTCATTTTGGGGAACAATCATTCTTATACATGCTCACGTATATCATGGAAATATTGGTGGTTATCCCAAAGTTATTAATCTTACACACACACACACACACACATATTTATATATATATATTCTATTCCATATAATTCTAGAAGAAAAATATCTAGTATAGGAAAATTTATCTAAATAAGGGGTTACATTTTTACAAGAGGTAGACCTGGATGATTCTGCACAAGATTTCAATCCATATTTTACCCCATTTTCCATCTTATTTAATTTAATATTATCTTCAAAAGTTTACATGGTAGAACATATCTTCTCATCTTATTGGGATGTTATATATATTTTTCTTCGTTTAGATTCATTAATTGGATTTTTAATCTCTATAAATTTCAGACTGAGAGTGTTATTTTAGACATTCTCTACCCTCAAAATGTCTTCCCAATCATTAGCTATCCTTTATACTTGAAACTAATTCATTTTACTTGCATTGACTAAAGTATTATCCCACTATTTCACCGTTTTTAACATAACTTCAAACTCGATAGACTTGAAATCCAGGGATACTTTATGAAGCTTATCCAATGCTTGGAATTCACATTTAACAAATTTCATGAATATATGTTCCTAAAAAGAACACTTTTACATACTTTATCAACTAAGTAAATTATTTCACTACAATGTGTGGAATGCTCTTCTTCAAATTTTATAAGCTTTGTGAGCATTTTAAATTAATTTATATTCTTTGCTAATGATTTTTATTTTGTATCATCTTATTCTTATACTAGTGACTTTTAAAAAATCAGTTCATTTATTTTTGAAAACCTATATACAATATACTATTTAGGGACCATTTTTATGTAACATTTAACTTTAGAATAAATTTCACCGAGTGACTAATAAAATTCATCTTCTTCCCAACTTGAGTTAAATTTATCATAGGAATCATTATCTACTGATTTATCAATAAACTTTCCACTCTAAATACTATTAGTTTATATTTGTTCCACAATATTCTTTAAAAACATCCTTTACTTTCTTACTTATTTATTCTATCTATTTATTAATGCTTTTGTCGAGGCCTCTAAGTATGTTTAGAAACTAATGCAATTCGATCCTTCCATCTTAGTCCCAATAACAACGCAAGTCTTTATTACACACATAAACACGTTTTATTACATAAAAACCTTCACTTGATAAAATATAGAATACTGAGATTTCTAGTGTATTTGGGTCTTAGGAATATTACATAACAACTTAGATCATAAAACACAACATCTTTTTTTTGAAAACTTCCTTTACGTGACCACTACATTCCCTCGTACTTTGCATTGCATGGGATAACCCGGGGAAATGCATAAGAAAAGGGTGAGATATAAAGCCCAGTAAGGGAGTAAACAAGGAATAACATGAATAATGAAGTACATGTTAGGAAATGGTAATATCAATGGATCATAAGAGATACATGAACATAAAGTCATGATAAAACATGATTATAATAACACGGAAATGTGGCAACAACACTTAACATGGTATTAGCATGATCCAACGCTCATTAAATAGGGAGAATGATTAAAACCTCATTTAACTTGAATTAGGATGAGTAAAACATCATTTCACTTGACGTATCATTATACTAATCTTTACCCAATTCATTGGAGGGCTATCTTGGCGCACCCTTCTTAATCATTTCATTTCTTGTATATGTTTTCTACATGAATAATATAACATGGATTCATTAAACATAATAATTTATTCCAAGATAAAGGAATGTTGAATTAATAAATTAAAATACATAATCAGTAATTAAATATGCATAAAGGTGAATACCCTTGATATAGAAAGGGGAATGGTATTTACTATACAATGACATTGGCTTGGAATATCGTGGTACAATTTCAACAACATAATGACGTGACATAAGAATTTATAAAATGGTTGATGAGAGATAAAGGGGTGTCTCATCACATGTAATTGAAATGGAAACTAAGGTGTTCATATAGATACATGGACCAACATATGTAATGGATTTTAGATTCATAATACAAAATAATTTCTTGAATGTAAATGAGAAGAGATATATTCCTTGGTGTATTTTGGAATAGTAACAGGTGCACATGGATGACATTAATGAGAGAGAGATAAGTCTTTCATCATTAAAACATAAGGAAGGAAGTATGGGGGTGGTTATAAATCAAACCCCCATATTGGTAATTAAAAAAATGGTATAACCACATAATGAAATTTGGAAAAAAATAAGAATGGAAGAAATCCCTTTCTTGGAAGTGTGATCTCAAAGGCTTGGGAGAGGCTTGAGAGAGGATTATTGGATTATTGGGGAGCCTTGGGAAGATTATATAGAATGTATGGAAGATGTTTTTGGGCTGAGAATATTTTAGTTAAGAGGAGGTGGGATCTTGGGTGGGTTTATATAGGAAAGGAGAGGGAATTTTTTTATTTAGGTTTTGGACATCACATATTAAACTAATCAAAACCACAAACCAAACCATACTTTTTTGCCCATGTTTTTTTCCAAAGGGGAGTCGAAAAAATTATTTTTATATCCAATATTAGAACATCAAATATATGGCCTGCTTCTGTGGAGGTGAGTCACACTGTCATAGAAATTAATTTAAAATTTTAAAATGTTTTTTAATTTTTGGAGGATCCACTAAAGATTTGTAATATAAATCAAAAAATCCTAAAATAACATTATATTAATGTTAAAAGATATATTGGCTGAAAATCCCATTTAATGTATTTTATTAAGTCACTATTTGGTCATTATAATGTCATAAAATACATTATATATTTAAACAGTATTTAATTTTTACCTAAAATTTTGATTGTCTCATAAAATTATAAAAAATTTACCATTGGATAATTTCCACAGCCTGATTCCAAAAATAAAATTCATTTCATATAAATAATTTTTTAAATATGTGAATTATTACATTAAAAATAAAAACAGACATTTATAAAATATTCATGGGTTTTGAAAAATAACATTCAAACATTAATAAAGATCACATTTGTATTCATAAAAATTATATGATCATATATATTTAATAAAAATTAATATATTAATAATAATTTATTAAAATATTATTTAATTAAAAAATCATTTAATTCATTAAAATAGATTTATTAATTTCATATTAACTAAAAATACTATTTGTGCTTTAAAAAATATTTACAAAGTAACAATAATAAAATGGATTAATATTCATTACTATATAAAAAAGAAATGCACATAATCATAGTGCTAAGGTCTTGTTACAAAACCCCTTATAACACTCGAATATGACATAAGGGTAAGGTGTGTGATGGTGATAAACTCTTGGGGTGGCTCGGATAACATCACTCAGTTGGTAATCTCTATCAACTTCTACTTCTCCTGTAGGTGGTTCTGTTCAAGCTAAACGTGTTGAAGCTTGACATGGGCTTGGTCAAGAGAAAATCCCAATGACTCCAAATCCTTTTTGAGCTCTAAAAAATGGGCTTTATATGGAGAAATTCAACTGGATTAGGCCATCAATTCCTTTATCTGAGTAAATTGGATCTGTTAAAGCCCTATATTTATTCTAATCAAGTGATCACTATTCAATAACAATATTAGCAACAATCACAATTCTTAATGGTATTGAAAAGTACATAAACATAAAACCAAGGAATTGAATATTTTTAACTAAACCATTTTATAAAATAAGACATTAAATTAGATCATGAAGAATTTTAATTGAAAAATGTTTGGGTTGTTACATACCCTTCTTCAAAAATCTAAAATATACCCTTCATATATATTATAAAACACCATCGGAGAAAATATTGAAGTATAATTAGAATTACTATTTGTTCTAATAAAACTTTTATATATTCAATACATAAAATTATATGTAACTTATAGAACTAATTCTACCTTTTATATCTTAGTGGACTATATAGGCACACCCAAGAGGGGGGTGAATTAGGTTTTGTTCTATTTTCACCAAATTCCAAATTCTTCTTTTGAATTAACCACCTTTGTATTTGAACCCCTGATATATATTTGGTAAAAATGGATATTTTATGTTTTACCTAATATTAAACCAACCACATACAATGAAAATATGTATATAAGGATCAACATGATGCTTTTTTAAAATATTGATCCCTAATGTGAATAAACTAATACATTTTATGTCAAATTCTGTTGAGTAACAAATTCTTAACTATAATCAAATAATCAATTATAATAGGTGTCTAGGAATCATCCTAAACCCTATTTTACTATATTAAATAGGTGGGGTTACCATATTTTTTATGAAAACATAATCAATTATATTATACAATAAAGGGGTATTTATACTACTTTCTATAGTCTTTATCTACCACTTGTTATTTGATTCCTTCCTCTAAAAAAGATTAATAAATCAATCAAGGGATGTTCCCACACCAAAGAATATAATATACCTTATCATATTAGAGTTTTTTGGCTTTAGGAATGTATTTGAAAAAAGAACATTAATATTTTTTCTGAAACTTTCCAAAAATTTTAGTTCTTTATAAAATATATTGTTAGAAACTCAAATCAAATATGATTCGTCTATCAGCCAACTTTTCTTCCATTTCATCAAGAAACAATAAGTTGTATAAACTTGGATGACCCTATTATTTTTCTCCTATACTATATTTTTAAAAGAAAATTTTTTATATTCTACTTTGCTACAAGTTATTACTGATTCTTCCTTTTCTTATTCTAATTTTAGTGATTTATTTCTCTCAGCTTCACATAGTTTACACTTCCATTTTCAGCAGTAGTAGCTGATTTTTTTATTATCTTTGATATTATCCCCAAAAAACATGTATGTTCATCTTCATTTAATGTGATATTTATTTTATCAACACTATAGAAGGTATTTAGAGAATAAAAAATAGCTTTTTGTAGGAAAATAACTATAATAGAATGCCCATTTTAGGTCACCATGTATTACTGTGCACTATTTTTTCTTCTTAAGGATTATTCCAAGAATAGCCTCAGTGAATGATTCCCACTTTTGAAACATGAAAAAAATATCTCCAAATATTCTATATTAGGCTCAACTTTACCATCCACAATTAAACCACTGTTACATTCCACATTTCAACCTACACACCTGTATATAAAAATACTAAAAAAACATATATTTCAGTGTGGAACATTCATGGGAAAATTCTCAACATTATATCTCAATTCCATTCAACACTTAAACAGACTTAGATCAAGATAATTTAGACACTGGTGTATGAATTGAGTTTCGATGATTTTTCTAGCTTAATTCATAAATGAACAACCAAGTATTTGATGGGTAGACATGTTTAAATTTGTCTTCATATACATTATTCTTCAAAACCAGATGAATTAATTTTCAACATTAATAAATATATGAACTGAAGTCTTCCTTCAATATTCCTTAAAATAAGTTCATATCATGTATTGAATATATTAAATGACAATAAGAACTTTGAATTACTACTTTATAATCATCCAATTTATATTTCTTCAAAATAATTTTTTTTTGGAAACTCAAACAAAATTTATGTAAAATTTAGTTCATTTCAGGTTCCCTTACATTAGTACAAATAGAGTTTATGTATATCTTTGAAACTTGGGATCGATCTTAGAAATTCTATATTTCCTTGAAACAGATCATGGTTTACCTTAAACTAAGCAGTATAACATTTACTCTACCTTTTCCAAACATCTCATCCCCCTTTCTCATATTACTTTGCTCTTCCCCAACCATGGATGTTGATAAAATTATTTATTCATTCTCAATAATATATAACACATCAATTTAATTATAATATATATATAAGGAAATAAAAAATATTTAATCAACCCATTAGATTTCATCTTCATTAGATTTACAATCTTGGAAATAGATTTTACATTTAGCAGAACTATTATATTTTCCTAAGTGCTGAAACCATACAATGGGGACTTCAAAAACAGATATTTGGTAAAGAATACATTTAATACTTATGTTAAACAATATAAGGATTATTACTATGTTTATAATTATTATTCTATCTGACTTTTCAAAAAGTACCCTTCAACTGAAAGTAAAAAAATAGAAAGATGTCATATAAGGAGCTTAAATACTTACAATGATGTTTTATGATAAAGAATTATACTGCGGATTATGTTATATGATCATGAATTTTATAAATTTTAGTAGACTATAATTTCATTTGATAGAATGGAAATTCATATGATGAATTCATATGGTTGGTACAAAATCTTATGATCAACATCTAAAGTATTATGATGACAGTGAATTCATAAGATCTAGACACCACTAGAAACATTACCTATACCCATGGTTCAAAACCATGGGTATAAACCCAAAAATAGTGGATATAGGCTATAATCATGGTTTCGGGAACCATGGAACACCAAAGAATCGGTATAGCTCCATGAACCATACCCATAGTTTTCTAAACTGTGGGTATCAGTTTATTCTACTGTGTTATAGCCCTATACCCACGATTTTAAAACCGTGGGTATATGTTTTTGAAAAAACTCCAGTGGTGGGTTTTAATACCACGACCTCCCCCTCTAACAACTAGCACCTCACCACTCTATATACATAATTTATGTACACACACACACACACATATATATATATATATATTTAGCTAAATATATAATTCTAAAACGTGGGTATAAGAGGGAAAAGCGTGGGAATATGTGTCCCCATGATTTTTTTGGGTCGTGTGAATTCTTTTACCAGCCATAACGTGGGGAATATATACCCCCGGTTTGAAGAACCGTGAGTATAAGTCCTAAATAAACAACCCTATACTAACAATATTACAAAAACCATGGATACAGGCCTCGAAAATAAACCCTATTCCCATGATTTTTCCTAAACCAAGGGTGTAGGTCAAGATAAACAACCTATACCCATGGTTTTGGAAAAACTGTGGGTATAGGCTCATTTTCCAGTAGTGAGAAGGAAAAACCTTATGTTCAATCCTCGACTTTTTTTTAGTGTACTCCAAAAATATTGTTTTTTGTTAATAGATTAAAATGGAATTCATACTCTCTAAAGATTTTACAAACATTCAAATCATCTTGGGACTTTATCCAATGACTATTACAATTATTAAAATAATTATAAAATTTTTCAAACACATATATGAGGTTTTTTAGCATTAAGAACACTCATATTAGATTATTTTCGCAAATATATATTCTATATCAGGTGGAACCACTTATTTAATCAATAATGAATCATCTATACTCAACTCAACCCCACATCAGCAATCTCATGTAGTCTAATATAGTATAGTGTTTGTCTCTAACATAACATTTATTTGATATTTAAAAAAATACAACAAACACAACCTATGTCTATAACAGGTTCGATTTTCAAACTACTATTATGCATGTTAACGAAATTACCAAGCTATGATATTGAAGTTAAATATTGTTATAGCTATTGATGCCATATGTTTTTGAAATATGTAATTAAAAAAAGTGGAATCCATGAATTTTAAATGATACGAGGACCTCCTTGATGAAATTATACACAAAAAATAGTAATCATAGATCAGTCATATGTGAATAATGGTCCTATAATCATTATTAATATATTCATAAAATATTCCTGATGGAAAGAATTAAAATACATTACTAAGAAATAATTTTTGTTAAAAATTAGAGTAATTAGTTATTAGTTCAAGTGGTAGATTTGGTTAGATAATTTTTGTTAATGTTATAGTTAGACTAATAGATGGATAAATAATTAACACCCCCATTCAGTTTTGAAAAACCATAGTTAGGGAATTAAGTCATTAAGATAGGGAAAGATAAAATAATCATTATTTTGATTAAATAAAGAATATTGCACCATATTCAAGTGGCAGTGCTCGATGCTATAAATAAATGGAGTTGTAGATGTAAGGAGGAATCAACTCAATAGAGAAGATATTTCATTCCTTATTTTTATAACATATTTTATTATTGTTTTCAAGAAAAATTATTTATGTATTTTTATTTTGATAAAAATATGTAGCTAAAATAATTTGGGGGATAGATTTAATCTAATTAAAATCTCTTTTCATTCCATTATCTGTATTTTTATAGTAGAATATTTTTTTAAGTGGACCTTTTTCACTACCTTCTTTTCATATTCCTATAATGATGTGTTGAAAAATTAAGTTAGATTTAGATTCTTTATAAAATTTGAAAATAAATTCTCTCTCCACTAATATATATATATTTAGGTGGATTATAACTTGAAGTCAAAACTATGGGATTTTCATTCAATGTACCCATTTTCTTTTCCTCACCAGCTTCATTTATACCCTAGTCCATATACCAATGGATGATGAGTAGTTAATAATATGAATTGGAAACCTCAATTGATGTTATTAAATAAGAGAAGGTTGAAGTTCTATTTTCTCCTTGAATAATCAACCTTATACTGAGTTTTTATCGAAATTTTAGTCCTTAAGAGAGTTCACTGGGAAAGGTTACACATTAAGAAACATCTAGGTGTTTGCACTCAGTTTTTACACATCATTTTATAATTTATATATTTAAAAATGATATAAGAGAAGCCACATTTTATTAGTTTCACTTAAATTCTTCCCTTTCACAAATATTTTCATTTATTTATTTTAACACTATTTCCTGCACATTCACCACTATTTTGCAGCACATTTCATTTCATTTCCACACTACTTTTCACTATTGAATTTTTTTCTTCGGTTTTGATGTTTTTTGTTTTTATCTAAACTATTTTACCTTTCATTAGGTTCAAACATACTTTACAGTACACTAATGTATGTAGGTTTATAAATAAATAAATTTGAGAATATAAATGATTGCACTACCAACAGCAGGGGTCAGTCTGATCTTAGTGTAGAATACTATTGATTAGGTCAAGTTAATCTAGATTTGGTTGATTACAACTCATATTAGACAACACATATATGAAAATTGAAGATGTTAATCCTTGTAGTTTTCTATATTTTATCATGTATTATTTCAGGTATCACCTCTGTTAGGGCATCAATTTCTAAGGAGGTAGGTGAATGTCATGTTATGGGTTTGCAGTCTATTTGATATAATGGAGTATTCTAGAGTAGTTGATTCTTGATTTTATATTCCTCCATGACATAGAGGTATGTTTGGTGTGTTTCACATGTCACTTCTATGAAAATATGTGACACAACCTACACACAAGATCAGTAATGTTGATGTAGAGTTGCAACCGTATGAATCATTTAATTAGTGTCCGAAGTATAACATGGAGCAAAGTGAGAATGTGTTGTGAGGGAATATAATTCCTCTTTTATAGAAGTTTTGGATAAATAGGTGTATCCAAGAGGAGAAATTAATTTTGGTGTGAGGCCCCATACTTGCACTCCCAGGACTCGACACTCATAGGCATATATATTTCATATACACTTTGAAACCAACTAAGGAAACCCTAAAGAAGCCACTCAATATAATAATATAAAAAAATACTGACTTTCTTTCACACTAATACGTTTTTATATAATTTTAGAGTTAAGAAAAAATTTTAATAAAAAAATAATAACTTTCCCATTAATTGAATTTTTTTCCAATATACCAAGAGTCCCTTATTTTAAAATACATCTTCAACATATCCTAAACAATTCATCACTGCTCATACTATTCTAGACAAATCATGTGTAATGATTTTCATTATAACATTGGT
This sequence comes from Viscum album, assembly GCA_963277665.1. NCBI lineage: Eukaryota > Viridiplantae > Streptophyta > Magnoliopsida > Santalales > Viscaceae > Viscum > Viscum album. Next base: position 905,867,948 of record OY728151.1, read on the forward strand.
AAATGAAAAAATAAGAATGGTGGTATCAAATTCTCAGTATGGTGTAACATACATCAAAATCAATCTTGTAATAAAGAAGGAATGAATAATATGGAAAGAAAAAATAAATTTAATAATTCCATATAAATTATCAACAGAACTTAAAATAAATTCATAGATAAAATAACAATAGGAATAATTACATGTATAATAATAATTTAATTCATGGTGATAGAATGTATTGTATTGGACTTATTGATATCACTCTTAATGCCTTAGGATATGAAATCATACATTCCAATAAGGATCCAACCCAGATGAAATTCATTCCATCATGGATAAAACCAAGAGATCATTAATTCCATTAATTATACAACTAAGAGTCCTTTCTATACATTAAGGGTGAAACCAAAAGCTTATTATTAATTGATTAGGAATACACTAAATACCCATAACTGTTTTCTCAAGAGACCAATCTATGCATCAAGGGGAAATATAATTATAGGGCCCACCAGTCACTTCACTAAGCCAAATTCATTCCCCATATGAAATAAATGAATAGAAACGCAATGCAAAATCAATTTTATTTATTAATCCATAACCATCCATACCAGAAGAAAAATATATGTTATTTCAAAACTCTATTATGTCAATAAATAGAATAACATGATCATAATATGTATAAAGAAAAAATTTTGATGGTATTATTTGAGTATATCTCTAGTGAAAAATAATAAATTTGAGTAATATTAGAAAATTTGTAAAACATCATAATTAGAATAACACTTCAAACAACATCACCTGATAAGGGATCAAGATTTAGGTTATTTGATATAGTGAGTTTAATCCCCCAAAGTAAAATAGTAAGAGAGGATTTATAAGGTGATCCACAATATAAAACTCTCAATGAGGTAAAATCATATTAATATAAAGAGGAAAATGTAAGTGAAATTGTAAAACAGTTTTTATAAAATAATTCACAATATTTGTAAAATAAAAAGTTACAGGTCACATTAAAAAAGCATTTCAAAACAAATAATGTGAAATTTTTTGAAAAAATATTCTGTTATAAATAATATTAAATAATTGATCCTTAAGAAGTAAATAAATGTTATTTAGAGTAAATTTGTAGTGAAAAAGAAAAATTTATAATTTTGAAATGAAATCCTTTTACAATATGTTTAAAATAACTTTATCGAAACCAACATTGTAAAATGGATGGTAAACCTTTATTTTGGGTTTAAGATAAATAAGCATCTAACATGAGATAATACATATTTTGGATTCTAAAAATGAACTGATTTTTGTTAAAGAAAAAATAAGGATATAGAGGGAAAATATTTATTAAATAAGATAATAATATTCTCAAAAAATTGTCATACTATAAAGAAATAAAACCATAAATGAAAAGAAATTGATATAATAATACATTAAAAACGAGTTTAAGAGGATGATTAGAAAATACATATAATGTTTTTTATAATTTAAGTATTATTCAAAAATAAGTTATAATTTACTCAACTTATAATAATAAATTTCAAGATGAATGATCAAAACTCAATTAATGGAAATCTAGTTACAAAAACCCTTATGTATTTAGTTAAATGTGGATCGAAATCCCTTGAAAAGAATAAATTATAATTTATTTGTAAATAAAATTAATTCAATTAATATTATGATTAAATTCGTACATAATTAATTATACAAATCAAAAAAAAACAAATGGTGAATATGATATATATCTGATAGAAAAAATTGAGATAAGAAAACCGTAACTAATTTGGTATCATTTTAAATACTATATTCATGAAATATGGATCTTGAATTAGAATAAAAAATACCATGAATATAAAGGTAATCATCATATAATATATCAAAGAGGTAGTATATACACCATGTAAACTAAAATAGGTTTAAAAAACAAAACTCATCTCACCTAATTGGAATTCAGTTTATAACTCTTACCTTAAATCTCAACTTCAATGAAAGTGGTTCAATCTCATATATACTAAAACCAACTCTAATAATGACTTATTTTGGTCCCATATTCATATCTATTATATTTTATTTTATTTAATTATAATCATTTAGCACACATTTATTAATTAGTTAATTATTATTTTCATCATCAAATGTTAGTAATTTTGATTATTTTGCACATGTTTTGTAATAAATGAATAAAAAGCTATCCCAAAATCATCATTTACATATTATAAAATATATTTAAATCATTATTTTTAATTATTTATGTAGACCCATGTTTACTATATGGAAACTATGGGCATAGTTTATGAGAATGAGATACATGACAAACATTTTTCAGGTAATTGACTAATATTAAATATTTACTTTATAATGATCAATAAATTTTATGCCATCATTTAATAAAAATATTAATTATATATATTTCTCATAAATATAATATATATTCATGAAATATATATTATAACCGTCCATATAATTTGGTGATGAAAATTTTAATATATCTCTCAATGGTGGCGTTAGACCACACATACACATGTACATCATTTTCATTTTTCATAGAATGAAAGGAAGGTAGAAAATACTTTATCTTTATATAATATTAATTATTTAATAAATAAAATTTTAATTCATAAAAAATAAATTTTTTAACTATCCATGTGATGAGGTTATGAAAAATAAAACATGTACTTCATGGTGGTAGTAGTTCGCATGTAACACGAATGTCATTCTCATTTTTCTGAGAAAGGAGTGAAAGGTAGATAATGATTATATCATTATAAATAAACATTTTATTAAATAAATATTATGTATTTCATCATTATATAATGGATAATATAGGTTTTCAAGAGAAATAGTTATGATTAATTGATATGGTTTGATTAGTACTCATGTTGATGATTTGAGTCTTCTCTTGATAGACTTCTTAAAAATTGGGGGACTTAGTAAAATTTAATGTAACTTGGAGCATAAGTTTATTAAGAGGGTTTATTTTTAAGGTTAAATTTAAAGAGTTTCAAGTGAATTTAAAACTATTAGTGTGCCTTATAGTGGGTGGAATTGGCCTCCAATTATTGGTAAAAAGAGGTACTTTTCATTATTATTGAATGGTCGGTAAGTGCTAGGAATGAAATCATGTGGGAGTTAGGTGAGATGGTAGGGGAAACGTTGGTGATAAATGTAGGTATGGATTTACAGCATAAAATTTCTTTTCTAAGATCTACGTGACTTGTAAACATAAAAGAAATCAAGCCACACCATTTTACCCATTTTTAAATTTATTATTCTAGATTAAATATTTAGAATAGTAATTATTATTTTTACTAAAAATATATGATGAACCACCCTAAATAATTTAAATGTTCTAAATAATAATTTTTAACTAATTAATTTTTTAATTAAATTTTATTTGATCTGATTCAATTTCTAAATATGAGAAAATTAACTTGTAAATTATAATATATTATATATATAATCAATTTTTTATTGAAAAATAGATTATTTATACATTGAGATTTTATTTAATCATATTTATAATATATTACTAATTAAATGAGCATTAATTTATTTAGTTATATTTTCAAACCTCATATTATATCTGTTATTTAAAATAGTGAAATATAATTTATTTTTATAAAAAATTACTCAATGATCATAAATATTATTCTATGAAAAATAATTGTTTTACCATGTTAACTAATATTTACTTTTGTAACATATTTTTATGTTATAATTGAAATGAAATTATTATCAAATCATTACATAATAATAAAAATTTTAAAATACATTTTATTAGACTCAATTTTAAGATTTTATAAAATATAAATTTAATATAAGAGTTCATAAAGCATAAAAGGATATTTTCAGGATAATATATTTTTGATCAAAAAATTAACATATTATTTATTTACCTACAATAATTTAATTTAATTATTAAATTCATATTAAAAATTAAATTTAGTTTTCTATCTATATAGATTTTATAATACAGTTAATTCTATGTATACTCTCTAATTCCACCACTATAGTATAATAGTCGTATATAATACAAATTTTTTTCTCATAATAAAATAATTATCAATTAATTTTGATTCTATGTTTTATGTTAAAAAAGTTATCATATATTTAAATTATTATAATTTCTTAGGTCTTACATTATTTACCCTTATATAAATTTCATCATTGCAATTTTAATTACCATTATCTTAAGAAATTTGATAAGGTTATTTATAGGATGTAGAAAACTTATGATATAATTTATAATGATATATAAAACTTACTATATAAGGGGAATACTATAAAACTAGTCATTCCCCCATTATAGTAATATGTTGATATTTTTATTTATATTAACCATCTATACAAAATATGATTCCTTAGTAGTTTCTAGGGACATAACGTTCACAACTTCATTTTCATAATCATTTTCTAAACAAAATACCTAAACAAAAATACTTTTGATAGTAATTGATAAACCTGATAATATGTAAAATCATATGTGACTTATCCTATGTCACCTATTTTTCATCCTATAGTACTTTAGGTTTAACCTAGATTATCCATGGTATTATACTATTATATTTTTTGTCCTTAGTAGTTATATATCACATCATGAAATTCTATAATTATATATTCAAATTATTCATAGTGGTTTTTAAATATATTGAGAAACATCCAAATAAAATACATTTTTATTTTCAAACTTGGTGTGAAGTTAGTACCACTACTTGTTCATTGTGTGAGGATTGAGTTAATACCCAACCAAAATTTTTTAGGGTTATTAACCCAAGATGATTTGTACAAGGACCTAAAAACACTTATTTTTATCTATACAAGAATTAAATTTCTAGGAAATCATATGCTTTATACATTATGAAAATTACTATATTTTTATTTACCTCTTCAGTTTCTATTTATGTACTACATTCCTATTTTTTAACAATAATTATATCATTTTTTTTATTAATATAACCTAAACTAAAAAATCATATAATATTATGATCTTAAAAATCAACTTGATCCTTATGCCCAAATAATATAAGATCACATACCAATCAATATATACCTTAATCATATATACTCATTAAAGATATTAACATTTTCTTAAAATAACCTAAATATCCTTAAAATAAAAACACATACCAACCCTATGATAAACCTAAAACTCAATAACATACTCTTCCCAACCTCTAATGTTATCTAAACCCTTCATTGATACCAAATATGAAGCCCCAGACCCACACTCTTGGGATTCAATGCAAATAGAAACATACCTTACCTATCATATTTGAAACCAAATAAAGTAACCCAAATACAATCATTCATTGTTAAAATATCAACAACAAATATTTATTTGGGTTTATATTTTTATAGATTCAACAAAAATAATTTAGTAACAAATCCCATATGTTTCCCATATAATGCGATTTTCCCACTATAAAAAGAGTACCTTATTTTAAATATATCATTAAAATATCACTAAAATTATTTTCACATGCAACTCTTATAGACATATCTCATGTATAAATTTTCTTTATAACCTGGGAAAATGAAAACATAAGAAAATTGATCTAAAATTCTCAGTAAGGGGTAGCATACATTGTAATATATCCTATAATAAAAAGGGAATGAATAATACAATAGAAATAAATAAATTGAATGATTCAATATATCAGATCAAATGAGCTCGAAATAAATCCATTTATTTAATAATAATATAAATAATCACATGGATAACAATGCCTGCATTAATAGTAATGGAATTCATAGTGTACGACTTATTGATCTCATCAGGAAGGCCTTATGGCAAAACATCATTCTTTCTATCTTGGCAGGATCGAAGATGATATTATTTGCATCAAGGCTGTAACCAAGAGATAATTATTTATATTAAGGCTACATCCAATAGATCAATATTTCCATCAAGGTCATAACCAAGAGATCATTATTTGTTTTTGAATCATACAATAAATACCCAGCAATTTGGTCACAAAAGAACAACTGATGCATCAATGGGATATATGATTTTAAACCCCACTAGTCTCTTAATTATGTATAATCCATTCACTATTTGAAATATCTGAATAAAAATACAATGTACAATAAAATTTTCATATTAATATATAAACATCCACATTATATTAATAACATATGATATGTTAATAGTTTTCATAGTAAATAAATGGAGTAACAATATTGTTAGTCATATATAGTAATAAAGTGGATAATATAATAAGATCATATCCCTAGTGAAATATAAGAACTTTTAAGTATGTTTAAATAGTTGAAAAAAACCTTAATAAAAAGAACACATAAAATAGTATCACATGAGAAAGGACGAAGACATAATTTATTTGACACATGGGGTTTAATCCCAAAAAATAAAATAGTATGACAATATTTTAAAAGAAATACATTAAAAACAAATCCCATAGATATAAAATAATTTTAACATAAAAGAGAAAATGTAAGAAAAATCATAAAATAGATTTTAGAAGATTTTTAATGTTGTCGCAAATGATGAAGTTATGGGGAATATTCAAAAGTGATTTTCAAAAAGGTCAAGTGAATACTTCTGAGACATTTTACTTTTAAAAAGGATTTTAAATAATGGATCATTGAAAAATGCATAAATATTTTTAATAGGAAATCTTTTGGGAAGATAAAATATATTACTATAGAAGTAAAATAATTTATATTATTTTTTAAATACTCTTAGTAATACCCACATAATAAAAATGATGGTAAAAAATAAATTTTAAAAGTTTTAAAGAGAAATAAAGAAATAGTATGTGATGAAACATATTTTGTTTTGAAAATATTAAACGATTTTTTAAGAAAAAAATGATGTGGATATGAGGGAAAAAATCTATTAAAGAGGATGAATATTATTCTAAACAACATTTTATTTTTATAAATACATAAATATATCCCGGGGAAAGAATTGATGTAAAAATAATTCAAAAAGGAGTTCATGAAAAATAATTGGAAATATGAAAAATGAAGTTATAAGTAAAATATAACTCAATAATAAGGTAGAATGTACCAAACTTATAAACATAAACTTTAATAAGAATGACCATAACTCAATGAATGGAAATAAATTTATCAAAAAACCTATGGATTTAAAAACTATTGGGTAAAAATCCACTGAAAAAGATAAGTTGTATTGAATTTATAAATAACTTTAATTTAATAAAAAGTATGATAAAATTCAGTTATATTTTAGTATATATACCAGAAAAATACAATTCAGGAATATGTCATATATCCTAATGAAAGAAAATTTAGACAGGAAAACACTTACAGATTTCGTTACATTTTAAAATGAATACTCTTGAAATAGTGATCATGAAATAAAACATAAAATACCTTAAATATAAATTTAATAATATAATATTATTTCAAATAGGTAGAATATATAACATGTAAAATAAAATAGATTTATAATACAAAACTTGTCTCATGAAATTAAAATCGAGAACAAAACGCTTACATTAATTTTCAGTAAACATGAATGTGATATAACCTCCTGTATAATAAAAATAACCCACATAATGAATTATTTAATACCATTATTCATATATATTACCTTTTATTTTTCATTAATTATAAAAATTCTCTATTCATGTATTATTTAGTTAATGTTTATTTTCATCTTTTGATGTTATTAAATTCAATTATTTCATGCAATTATTTTAACAATGAAATTGTACCACTTTTTATGTTCATAATTCACAGATTACCAAATATATTGAAATTGTAACAACCTGAGATTTTATGATAATTATTCTTTTTAGTTTCATTGATTTCTTGTGTTGTACTCTACACCAAAATTATCTTTTACTATACGCAACACCGTATTAGCTTGCAGTATACGAAACACTATTCTTGGATTATGTTACACACAATTTCAAGTTCGTTTGATAGTAGTTATTCTACACAAAATTGAGTATATATATATATATATTAAATGTATAAATAAAATATGGTTGGATTATGTTATACGAAACAATGAAGGAGTCTTTCACAACACGCAACACTGACTTGGCTTGCATTACACGCAATCGTGACCTTCCTCGATAGCATGCGTAGTACGCAATACCAGGTTTCACTGAACAATGATATATTGTTATAATATTATTATGGACTATCCTTTATCAATATTATTAACAACATTTTTAATTTTATAAAATTATTATTCATCTTACATATTTTATAGAACATGGTATGAGAACAAAATAATTTTTTCGGGTAAAATAAGTATTTTTCAAAAAATGCAGTTTTGTCGCCTTTTGATGGAGCACCCTCATTAAATCAAGTTTTTTATATGTTTATAAGTTCAATTTGTGAAAATAAATTTCTTCTTTTGAATCTAGATATAAAAATTTACTATGGATAAAATTGTCATATTATTCTGATAACTTTCATATTTTAATGAATAGTGAAAACATGCTATATTTTATTAAAAACAAGTTTTTCATCGCAATAATTTATTTGATTATAATATATTTTTAATCGCTTTTAAATTTTAATTAGAATATATTTTTACCATTTAATACAATTTTGGTCATTGGAATTAATTTCACTTTGAAATTGGACATAAACAAGTGTCTATCTTTTGATAGTTATTGTTTCTTAAAAACACACTATTTGTTTTGATAACGGGAATTAATATTAAAATTAATTAATGCCACTTCTATGTTTTGAATTTTGAAAAATAGACATCATTTTTGAATTCTGAATATCAAATATAGCTTAGGATGAATTTTTGGTATTTTTCTGAAAAAACATCAATTTTTGATGAATAGAGAAACCACTTAGTGATAGTTAAAAAAACTGACTCTTTCATTTAAATGAAATTTACCACTTCTATGAATTGAATTTCAAAAATCCGACATACATCATTGTTATCAAGAAGTAAAATGTGGTTCAATAAGATAAAAATAATTTTTGGTGAATAGTAACTTTTGACTTTTATTTACCGTAGTTAAAGGTAAATAGGGTAATTCAAGGTTAAAAGAATATTATAATAATTCCAAATTACCTTAACACTTGTCCTAAACTTATTGGATGAGTAGTGGCCAACCATGAGCATACTTCAGACGATTTTGGGACCCCATTGAGCAACTTGGTAGTGATAATGACAATTTGGATTAATTAATTTAATGTAAAGAGAAAATTGATATTAACAAAAATATTATAGTAATTAATTTTTATAAGGAGTTATATAAAGTATAGTTTCGAGTATAACAATTCATTGGAAATCTAAAAATATTTCCTACATGATGGTTTTTTTTATAATTTTTAGGCATCATATAAATTAAATTTTTTATGACACAATAATGATGCAATATTTTCCTCATTAATAAATGATTTAAATAATTGAGATTATAATGATTAAAATAATATCCAAAACATGTACAATTATGATTTTATGATTTTATTTCGATCATGTGTCATCTTATATTCATCTTTAATGATTTTTGGACCTTTTTAAACCGAAGATAAGTTTATAATAAAATAATATTTTCACACTTTCCAATGGTGCCCCTCTCTTCCCTTATAAAAGGGAACATCATCCTTCTCCTCTTAACAAAACTTTGAACCTTCAAGATTGGAAAAAACCATCCCATTTCTCTTCTACACTTCCCTAGAAACATTCTGAAGGTTCTTTTATTCTCCAAGGACCAACTCTAGTGCATTAAGAAGAAACTTAGAAGAGGTGTGTCGAAGAAGAGGTAATCTGTTCTACCGATTCGTTCAAGTTTCTTTCTTCTTCAACTTCTTCTTATTTAGTTGTTTCATTATAAAGTAATAAAATCAATTTCACTAATATAATGATATGATATTATAAATATGAAACAAACCCATTTGACCTTCTATCTATCCTACAGAAAACGAAATCACCTCGCGTGCGTACGTATGGAATACCGTCTCCATGCCGCGGTGTAATCAGTTTTCCCACCACCACCTTACTTGGATGGGTATAATGGTTTAAAGAATAACTATATACGGTTATTATAACATAATACTAATTCTGAGATATTATATCAACCACTCCAATTCTGTTAAATAATTATCAGAAAGATATCATCGCTCGTGCGTACGTACGGACTACCGTCTCCACGAACACGATGAGATTCATTTTCCATGATTAACCATTCCAGTATGATTATAAAGTATATATAAAAAATAATCATGAATTATAATACATAATAATGATACTGGATTTATGTACATATATGTTTCATTTACTTAATTCCATTCAATTCAATAAAGAAACGAAAACAGCGTTCAGACGTACGTACGACCTACCGTCTCCATGAACGGTGTATTTAATTTCATTCATCTATCTATTATATATATATACTGAATAAATATGATATATAAATCATGATTTACATTCTTGAAGTATGTAAATCTTGATATAAGTAATAATAATATCAAGAACAACATGTCCAAACACGTATGATAAATAAAACATTTTTACCCAAAACACCGCTTTAACATGGAATTTACAAAAGAATGGGTAATATAAAGTCATAAGTAAACCATATATGAAATCATAACAATGAATATGATTCTGTAATAAGTAAATGAAATTATTTAAATTATTATACAGTAGGTTCAGATACGTATGAAGCATATCAGACCTAAGGTAAGGGATAATTTTTCAATCTCTTTTTTATCCGAGATTGCTTATACGTAAGTATTTCCTGGGGTTATATTTTTCATCCATGTCCATAAAAATATTTTTCATAAAGTGTTTAATATTCTTAAATGTATGTTTAAATTAATTTTTACTCCTCTTTTACTGTTATTTTATGTTATGGAATGAATCTTTCTTTTCTTTACCATAAGTGACACTTTTTGACTTTTTAGTTAAAAGTACGAGGAGTATTTTTTTTAACTTATATGGCATGAACAGATTTTTACAGTATCATAACACCTTATTTTCATGGAGCTTACTCCACAATATTTTATGACTATTTTCAACAAAATCCCTTTCTTTTTAAATTGCATGGTATTTTGAGAAAAGAAAATGATTTATAAAAAGAAAGGGTATTTTCCTTAAGAATTCATTTCAAGTGTTTTATCAAAACCATTTTCCATCTAAGATGAAATTATTTCATATGTGTATGTATCAAGTATAAGGTCTCTATAATTTACGTGGTTTCACTTTATTTATGATGAAATTATATCCATTTGTTTTATATGGATTATGTTATGATGGGATGATGTTAATGAAACCCATTTTATTATTTGGGTTATAATGAATGATTTATTTTTATGTTGTGGCACACGTAAGAATGATATCATTATGAGATGGGTGGGACCTATATCTCCCACCAATGCATTATTTAATTATTTATATCTCATGAGATAGACATGACTGGAACAGTAAGTTAAACCGGTTTGGTGATACAGGACTGGAACGAGGAGTGAACTTAATTCAAAAAGGGACTTTGTCCACTATGATGGTCTTGGCAGAAATGACCTGGCTACTATGGAAATCATATCAAGTGTTTAATGGTTTTCCAAAAATACATGTTTTATTCTCATTTTATATTATCATTATTGATGGTTTTTTATGATATATTCCTTACGTACTTCCAAGATTTATGTCTTTGCTCAAGATTTTGATGTTTAGATTTTATGTTCATGTTTTTGCATTCAAATGTTTATGGATTGTTTTATGTTCTCTATGTTTACCCTTAATGAGAATTTGAGCTCACCCTTTTTATGTTTTCTTTTCCCCAAGATATAAAAAAAGTTTTTAGGTAAGAAAACAAAAGGGGAAGATCATTATGGGAGATGTTTAAGATCATTCACCAAGATTAGAAGATTGTGTTCAGAGTTTCCAAAGACACTAAACTATTATGGTCCTTTGGCTTCTGTTTTTGTTATGTATTAAGTATTCCACAAAAGTAATTTAATGACTATGTACTTCATGCTTTGGGTCTCTTATAGTTGGTATCAGAGGAAAGGTTTGGTTAACCTTTGAAAATTAGGATGTGAAAAGTTTAGTGAAATCTCTAGAGATATTATTTAGGTATGTCTAGGCATGGCCCTAGGGATAAGTATACGTATATGTTATAGTCCTAGAATTATGGTATCTATATTAGAATTAAACCTAAGATGTTATATATTGAATGTAATCCCCCTTTATTATGTTGTTTTCCTAGTATGATTTTTTCCTGTCACACTGTTCTTTTTGGGTTTTAGACGATGTTTGGAGCAAAAAAGGAACCGTGTTGATCAATGTAATGGACGATGAAATGATTTTCCTCCTGAACAAACCAAAGTTATGGGAGATGGAGTGAAAAATCTTATTACTATACTTACACAATCTATGAATCCTTCAGGACATCCAAATGAGCAGAGAAGGGAACAATATTCTATTGAGTCTTTTATGAGGTAACTTCCTCCTTATTTCAATGGGTCTTCTGATCCAATTGTTGTTGAACAATTGATCAGTACCATTGAAAAGATATTTTCCATACTTCGCTGTTCAGAACATGAAAAAGTCATTTTAGCTGTTTACCACATTGAAGGTGAATCAGACTAGTGGTGGAATCCAATTATGAATAAAAGGCCCCAAGATGAAATTGAATCCATAAAATGGGACGAGTTCAAGAGCTTGTTTTTTAGTAAGTACGTCCCCCGTATTCTTCGAAAAAAGATGGAAAAGGAGTTCCTTGAGCTTACGTAGAAGGATGATGAATCTATTGGTATATATGAAGCATATTTTACACAACTTTGAAGGTATGCATCTGGCTTTATCATCCATCCTAAAAGTAAAGTTGATCGATTTATTACTGGCTTAAAACCAAGTCTTCGAAGGGCATTAAATATAAGATACTTCAGTACCTATGAAGAAATTGTGTGTTTCACTATCAAGGTAGAAAAAGAAGTTGGTGTTACATATCCATCTCAAGGTTTTGGCAAGAAACGAAAGTTGGAGTTCGAGGAGAAATCCCAGAATAATGGTGAAAAGAAGATGAATGTTTCAATATGCTCAAAGTTTGGAAAGAAACATGGTGGAGATTGTCTTAAAGGGTATAGAAAATGATTTTAGTGTGGAAAAGAAGGTCATCGAGCAACTAAGTGTCGAAGTAATGGAAAAAGGGTTGCTAATGATGTGAATAAAGAAATGACTGTAGAGAACGCACCACCAACACTTCAATGCTTCAAGTGTAAGGAAATGGGGCATTATGCTAGTCAATGCCCTAATCCAAGGGTTAATGTTGATCAACATGAGCAACCACTTAAGGAAAAGGATAAAGGGAAGTCACATGCAATCACTATTGGTGATGTTGAGTATGAAAACGATGTAGTGGAATGATTATGTGTTTATGTAACAAGATTCCAAAATAATGTTGTGGAATCTAATTTATAGTACTGTAGAATATTAGAATATCTTTGTATTGGTTTCTTATGGTTTTCAATAATTATATTGTACCGGTAACCATTAAAATTAATTCAAATATTTTGGAAAGAAGATGATATGCTTATAATGAAGGGATAAGGAGAAAATAATATTAATGAGTTCATGACTGATATAAGGACAATGTGATATCATGTTTTGAGTATATTGAAACATTGGGATTTTGGTATGTTGAAAGAGTTACCTTTTTACAACATTCATGTTTTCACTATGGTTCTGTGGTAATTCATATTGTAAGAGAATACAAGATTAAGGTATTCACATGTTTTGAATGTGATCAACAAGATATATATTATGATATATGGGGAATAAGTGATGGTATTCAAATGCTTGGTTAATGAAATTTCTCGTAATTGTTTTCTTTATACTATGAGATTAGACATATGTATTTTGAATAAGTAAAAAGATTGGAATGGATTATATTAAAACTAGTTTCCACTAAACAGGGACTTATTGTAATGACCTATCATTATATCGCATGATCCTCTATCACTTCATGGAAGACAAATTCAACTTCATTTTTTTAATACATGAAGTTGAAATAGTTCAAGGCATGAACAAAAGTGAGATTTTACCAAAACCATGTAAGTATTTATTTTAATTCAAAAATTCTTCAAAATTAGAGAAATGATTTTGAAAACTAAAAATGTGGTCCTAGTGCTCTTATATCTGATGAATCAGATGGTACCTTAGATCATCACAAATTTATGGCTTTGTGATTGTTGGATTTTTAAAATCCATGTTCTCTACCACTCTCCATCAGAACATGATGGTTAGATTTCTTTTCCATATCCATATTTTCACCTATGTTCTCTTATGTGGAAACCCAATGATGGTTTAATTTTGTTAACCATTATGTTACATACTTCACTTTTTAAATTTATGTTTTATGATTTCCTTTTAGGATGTGTGTTTCTATGAAAGAAACTTTCAAGTAGTAAACCATTTATAACCCCGACAAATTTCGTTGGCAAAATTAATTTTAAGGGGGTTAAAATGTAACAACCCATGATTTTATGAGAAATATTCTTCTTAATTTCATTTATTTCTTGTGTTGTACACTACACAAAAATTATCTTGTAATATACACAACACCGTATTAGCTTGTAGTATACGCAACACTATTCTTGGACCATGTTACACACAATTTCAAGTTCGTTTGATAGTAGTTATTCTACGCAACATTGAGTATATATATATATATTCAATGTATAAAATAAATATGGTTTGATTTTGTTATATGAAACAACAAAGGAGTCTTTCACAACATGCAACCCTGACTTGGCTTGCATTACACGCAATCACGACCTTCCTCGATAGGGTGTGTAGTACGCAATTTCGGGTTTCACTAAATAATGATATATTGTTATAATATTATTATGGACTAGCCGTTATGAATAATATTAACTAAATTTTTAATTTTATAACATTATTTTTTATATTACGCATTTTCTAGAACATGGTATGACAACATAATAAAATTTTCAGGTAAAATAAGTATTTTTCAAAAAATGCAGTTTGACCGCCTTTTGATGACGCACCCACATTAAATCCAGTTTTTTCCATGTTTATAAGTTAAATTTAAGAAAATAAAATTCCTCTTTTGAATCAGGATATAAAAATTTACTTTGGATAAATTTTTCATATTATTCCGATAACTTTCATATTTTAATGAATAGTAAAAACATGGTATATTTTAATTAAAAACAACTTTTTTCATCGCAAAATTTTATATTGTTAGATTATATTGTTAATTTGTTTTATTTATTAATTAGAATATATTTTTACCATTTAATCCAATGTTGGTCATTGGAATTAATTTCACTTTGAAATTGGATAAAAATAAGTGTCGATCTTTTAATAGTTATTGTTTCTTAAAAACACGCAATTTGTTTTGATAACAAGAATTAATATTAAAATTAATTAATGCCACTTCTATGTTTTGAATTTGAAAAAATAGACATCATTTTTGAATTTGAAATTTCAAATATATCTTAGGCTGAATTTTTGGTATTTTTCTTAAAAACATCAATTTTTGATGAATACTGAAACCACTTAGTGGTAGTTAAAAAAAACCGACTCTTTCGTTTAAATGAAATTTTACCACTTCTGTGAATTTTATTTCAAAAATCCAATATACATGGTTTTTATCAAGAAGTAAAATGTTTTTCCATAATATTAAAATAATTTTTGGTGAATATTAACTTTTGACTTTTATTTACCACGGTTAAAGGTAAATAGGGTAATTCAAGGTAAAATGAATATTATAATAATTCAAAATTACCTTAACACTTGTCCTACCCTTATTGGATGAGTATTGGCCGACCATGGGCATCCTTGGGTCGATTTTGGGACTCCATTGAGCCACATGGTAGTGATAATGACAATTTAGATTAATTAATTTAATGTAAAGACAAAATTGACATTAACAAAAATCTTTCAATAATTAATTTTTATAAGGAGTTATATAAATTATATTTTCGACAATAAATATTAATTGGAAAGATAAATAGATTTCACACATGATGGTATTTGTTTTATAATTTTTAGACATCAAATAAATTAAATTATGTATGACACAATAATGATCACTACTGGAAAATGGACCTATCCCCACGGTTTTCAAAAACTGTGGGGATAGGAAGTTTTCCAGAACCTATACCCACGGTTTAAGAAAACCGTGGGTATAGGGTACCCTATACCCACGGTTTGGACAAACCGTGGGTATAGGGTCTCAAAAACATGCCTATACCCACGGTTTGGCCATAAACCGTGGGTATAGGTGAGCTCTATCCCCACGATTTGACCAAAACCGTGGGGATAGCCTTTTGTTAAAAACCTATACCCACAGTTTTGACAAACCGTGGGTATAGGTTTCCCACGTTTGGGCGGGAAATTTTTTTTTTCCCGTGGGAACAAATTTTTTTTGGCGGGAGTTCTATACCCACGGTTCTTCCCTCTATACCCACGGTTTAAATAAATATATTTAACAAAATATATATACATATGTGTAAAGTCGACATTGGGGCAGTGGTAAGGTGGTTCATTAGCGGCGAAGAGGTCACGTGATCAAATTCGGACAGCCGCTATTTTATAAAACCTATACCCACGGTTTGAAAACCGTGGGTATAAAGTATTGACACGGTGGAAAAAACCTATACCCACGGTTTGACCAAAACCGTGGGTATAGGTCAGGGACCTATACCGACGCCGTTCAGCCGCATGGTTCCCAGAACCGTGGGTATAGCCTATACCCACGGTTTTGGGGGATATACCCACGGTTTTGAACCGTGGGTATAGGTCTATTTTCCAGTAGTGGATGTAGTATTTACCTCATTAATAAATGATTTAAATATATAAGATTATAATGATAAAAGTAATATCTAAAACATGTCCAATTATGATTGTATGATTTTATTTTGGCCATGAGGACTATTATCTTTATTGTTAATGATTTTTGTTCTTTTTTAATCTGAAGATAAGTTTATAATAAAATAATATTTTCACACTTTTCAAAGGTGCCCCTCTCCTCCCTTATAAAAGGGCACCTCCTCCCTCTCCTCTTCACAACACTTTGAACCTTCAACCTCAGACAACCACTAAACATTTCTCTTCTCCACTTCCCAAGAAACATTCTGGAGGTTCTGGTCTTCTCAAAAGACCAACTATAGTGCCTCAAGAAGAAGCATAAAAGAGGCGCGTCGAAGAAGAGGTAATCTCTTCTACATATTCTTTCAAGTTCCTTTCTTATTAAACTTCTTCTTATTTTTTTGTTTCATTATAAATTAATAACATCAGTATCAATAATATAATTATATGTTATTATAAATATTAAACAACCCCATTTCACCTACTATCCATCCTACGTAAAATAAAATCACTGCGCGTGCGTACTTACAGAATACCGTCTCCACTTCGTGGTGTGATCAGTTTTCCCACCACCACCTTAATTGGATGGGTATAATGGTGTAAAGATTAAATATATATGGTTATTATAACATCATACTGATTCTGAGATATTATATCATCCACTTCAATTCTATTAAATAATTATGGGAATGATATCATCACTCGTGCGTACGTACGAACTACCGTCTCCACGAACGGGATGAGATTCATTTTCCATGATTAACCATTAAAGTATGATTATAAAATATATATAATAAATAATCATGAATTACATTACATAATAATGATAATTTATTTCTGTATATATATGTTTCATTTACTTAATTCCATTAAATTCAATAAGGAAACGAAAACTGCGTTCATGCATACATACGGCCTACCATCTCCATGAACGGTGTCTTTCTTTTCATTCATCTATATATTATATATATATACTGAATATGTATGATATATAAATCATGATTTACATTCTGTAAGTAATAATATCATGATATAGGTAATAATAATATCAAGAACAATATGTCTAAACACGTACGATAAATAAAATGATTTTACCCAAAACACAGCTTTAACATGAAATTTACAAATGAACGGGTAATATAAAGTCATAAGTGAACCATATATGATATCATATAAATGAATATGATTCTGTAATAATTAAATGACATTATTTAAATCAATATACAGGAGTTTTGGATACATATGAAGCATATCGGACCTAAGGTAAGAGATAATTTTTCAATCTCATTTTTATCTGAGATTGCTTATACGTAAGTATTTACTGGGGTTATATTTTTCAACCATGTACATAAAGTTGTTTTTCATAAAGTGTTTAATATTTTTCCATGTATTTTTAAATTCACGTTTACCTCTCTTTGACTTTTACTTTGTGTTATGGAAGGAATCTTTCTTTTGTTTACCATACGTGGCACTTTTTGACTTTTCCGTTAAAAGTACGAGGAGAATGTTTTTTTAACTTATACGACACAAACATATTTTTATAGTTTCATAACACCTTATTTTAATAAAGATAACTCCACAATATTTCATGAATATTTTCAACAAAATCATTTTATTTTAAAATTTCCTGGTATTTTGTGAAAAGGAAATGATTTTGAAAAAGAAAGGATATTTTCCTCAAGAATTCATTTCAAGTGTTTTATCAAAAACATTTTCCATATATGATGAAATTATTTCATATGTGCATGTTTGAAGTATAATTTCTCTATTATTTACATATTTTTTCGTTTATTATTATTAAATGATATCCATTTGTTTTATATGGATTATGTTACGATGGGATGATGTTTATGAAACCCATGTTATTCTTTGGGTTATGATGAATGGTGTAAGATTATGTTGTGGAACACATAAGAATGATTTCATTATGAGATGGGTGGGACCTATATCTCCCTAAAATTAATTGAATAAAGATTTATATCTCATGATATAGACATGGATGGAAGGGTATGTTAATCCGATTCAGTGATACAGGACTGGAATGAGGAGTGAACTCGATTCAGAAAGGGACTTTTTCCACTAAGATGGTCTTGGCAGCAATGCCTTGGTTACTATGGAAATCATATCAAGTTATTAATGGTTTTCCACAATTACATGTTTTATTCCCATTATATTTTATCATGATTGATGTTCCTTTATGATATATGCCTTACGTACTTCCAAGATTTATGTCTTTGCTCAAGATTTTGATGTTCAAATTTTATGTTCATGTTTTTTCATTCAAATGTTTATGGATTGTTTTATGTTCTCTATGTTTACCTTTTCTGAGCATTTTAGGTCACCATTTTTAATTTTTATTTTCCCCAATATATAAAGAAAGGTTTTAGTTAAGAAAATAGAAGAGGAATATCTTTATGGTAGATGTTGAAGATCTTTCACCATGATTAGAAGATTGTGTTCCGAGTTTCCAAAGACACTAAACTATTATGGTTCTTTGGTGTCTGTTTTTGTTATGTATTAAGTATTCCAAAAAATTAATGTAATGACCATGTACATCAAGCTTTTAGTCTCTTATAGAAATCATTTTTTTAATTTTTTAAGAATCCATAATTTCACTTGATAGATATTATGGTCATAGTTCATGAGAATGGGATACATGATGAACTTGTTTTAGGTAATTTACCAATATTAAATGATTACTTTATAATGATCGTTAATCTTTGTGTCATCCTTTTAGAACCACATTCTTAATACATATTAATAGATAATATCATATATATTCATCAAAATATATTTTACAACCTTTATTGTAAGGTGGTGATGAAAAATATAACACAGTTCTCCTTGTATGTGGTAGTCCACACATACACATGAACAACATTTTCATTTTCCAAAGAATATAAGGTATAAATTAATTTGTCATTTAAAAATATTAATAATGTTATAAATATAATCTTTATTGATTAATTACCCATTTTAAGATAGTAACGTAAGGTGTTTATGAAAAATAAAACATGTCATTCATCGAGGTGTTAGTCCATATATAGCACAGACGATATTTTAATTTTTCTAAGTTGGAAAATGCAGATAATGATTATTAATTTATCAAGAAGAAAATTTAGTATATGATTAATACTTATATCATTTTACTATAATGGATAATATTGGTTTGGAAGATAAATTTATTGAATAAAAGGGCTAGGGTGTGATTAGTACTCACACTGAATATTTGAATCTTCTATTAAAATCCTCCTTTGAATTTTGAGGACTTAAAGAAATTAAAATAAACCAAGGGATGAAAAACATGGAGAGGGATTTTAATAGAGGTAAAGTGGTTATATTTTTAATTCAATGTCAAAATAGGAGTTCGGAATGAAGTGGGTGGAAGTGTCCTACTTGTATATGTGAGAAAGAGGGACTTTTCCTTTGTATTGAATGGTCAGTAAGGGGTAAGAGTTGAATCTCATGGGAGTTTAGAGAGTTTCGTGATAAAAGGATGATGAGAAATGAAGTTAATATTTTAAAACCAAATAAAATCCTTCTAAAAGGTATATTTTACATGTAAACCTAAAAAATCTAATCCACATTATGTTACACATTTTTCCCTTATTAACCATGATTAAAATTTTACCGTGTAAATTAATTTATTACTAAAAATATAACATGAACATCCTTAGATAAATTTTATATGAAAAATTAAATTTTTTCCTTAATTTAATCTAATTAAGTTTGAAAATGTGATTAAATTTTCATTAAAATTAAAACATATAAAATATAGATTTTTTTACTTGAAAATTAATTTTTACACGTTAGGAATTTTATATTTTTATTTCTTATCTATTACCAATGAAATGAGGGTTAATATTTATTTTTATATTTTTAATAATTTAATTTGAATAATTATTTTAAATATTTCAATTTATGTTATTTTATTAAACCTATAAAATTTTTATAATACATGTTATTTTAAAAATAACTATTTTATCATGAAAACTAATAATTACTTTGGTAAATTATTTTTATGTTAATAAATAAATAGTCTTATTAAAATAGTTTGATATTCTAAAAAAATTTAAATCCATTTTATTATAACCTATTTCTGGAGTAGATAAAATTAATTTCAATATAATAATACATAATGCACAAATTTTTTTTTAGTAAAATACATTTTTGAGCATAAAATATTCTCATTAGTTATTTAGCTACACTAATTAAATTTTATCAATTGTTTTTTATTAAAAATTATCTTTTTTATTTCTACATATATTCCCTAATATGTTTACTTATATATATTTACTTACCAATTAAATTACTACATTATAATGGTAATATATAATACTTAAGATTTTAACTTAATAAAAAGTATAATGGTTCATTTTGGTTTGATATAGTGTGTGTGAAACAAGTAATCACAACTTTAATGTATTATAATTTTTTGGGTATTATAATTGAAAATGAATATGTTGGACTAGTTTTGAGATCTATTTGGTTAGGATGCCAAGAGACACTTCTCAAGGATAAGAAACCCTTTGATTATTAGTTTGTAACTCTCCTTGAATTCCAAGGTTCTTTTTCTTTAAATTTTATATAACAATTTGTATCATGTTGGTTTTTAGTTACGTGAATGTTTAAGGTGTCCGGAGATCACTATTCGTGGATTTGAGTTTGTTTTGGGGCTAAGAACTCTATAACATGTAGGGGATCAGTGTATAATGTTATGGGTTGTAGTGTTATTTGACCCTGTGTGTGGTTGAATTTTAGAACCCAAGGTGGATTATGATGTGGAATTGTGAGTTGTAGAATATCATGTTCCTATGTTGGATTAAAATTTTAGAAATAAGAAGGACTATGACACAACCTGGGTTGTTTCACGATGAGGCTGCCACGGTGTGGGATATTAAAGCATAAGGTTAAGGTATGATATGAAATAGAGAGATTCAAGGCATCAAGACATATTCTATTTGGAGTGGAATTGCGCCATAATCTATAGGGACACACCCCAATGTTGCACTATGGTGGGTGGGTTACATTTTGAGCATCGTGGTCACACTATAGCTTGTCTTCTTGGAATCATTTTTAAGGGAAGAACATGAATTTCCAACATGGACCCATTTTTACCCCTATTCTACTTATACAACAACCCTCACTCATAATCCTATCGATTTTAGGGTTATTATTAGTTATTTAGTAATTCCATCCTCTAATATTGTCTATTTGACAATCTTTCATTGTGAATGTATTTTATTTGAAAGACTAACACCATCAATGCCCTATTCACCTTCAACATTCACTGTTTCATTATTTTCAGTATCAAATACCTAATCATAAGGGTTAATGGTTGATATTATTTATTCCTAGTGAATTAGTGGGTTCAACTTCATGAGTGTTCTACTATATGCCTGAGATTTGACTTCCATACCATGTTATGACATTCTTATGTGGTTTTGTGGTCTGATATGCATATGAGGACATGAATTGGCACTATGATTTTTTTTATTTAGGTAATAATGTATTAAATTAACTCATGAATATTATTATTTACCCCTAAGTGTGTATTTATTAGTTATATGTATTGGGAATGGTTAAATAATTCCATATAGAATGGTAGAAAGTATGGATGCCCACATTTTCTATTTAGGCCTATAGTGAGATGTTTAGGCCCGGTTGGGTTATATAGAATTTTTGATTGGTGTAAGGATATGGGTGATTAATAAATTAAAAGTAAATGTTAATTTGTGATTAATATTGTCTAGTATGTATGGTTTTTATGGAATTATATATAGGGTGTTCATAGGGAGATTTTCATGAGTTCTTGATAGAGGATTACTAGTTTGGGAGCATGTGACCCGTGTGAATGAGGAATTGACCTTGATGATGTTGAATCCTATTGTGTGAGGTGGATTACCTATAATGTGTCCATGTGGTATTTATATTAGGGGATGGATCAGATTTCAAAGTTAGCTGTATATTTTGACTCAGTCCTCAAACTACTTCCATGAGTTCAGATATGTGTAATGAAGCTAAGGGACCTTTCCCAAAGGGGTTGGTTTTTACTGAACGGTAGGTTGACTATTGTGATTCCTTTATGAAACCACTTCTTTGAGGTTTAATATAAAATTTTTCATAAAAACTTTTGATTTTGGAATATATTTATATTTAAGTAATTTTATTTCATTATTAGCTTGCTTTGTAAGCAACACCGAGTTTAAACGAACCATGAGATACTATTAATATAATATTATGTGGAAGTTGTTGCCTAACCATTGGATTGAAGGTTATGAATATGATAATATAAATTATGAAAAAATTCGTGGTTACGTATTTAAAAATTAATTCTTTTGGTGCAAATTAATTAGAAAAAAATCATTTGAAAGTAAAGGATATATATTTTCTGAAAATAAAACTATTTTTATGTGGACATTGTATTTTTATCATAATAAATTAAATTATTCACTATTGGCGAATGATATTTAAAAAATTACATTCTATATATTCGATAAAAAAATTTAAAATTAATTTAATATTTTTCTAGGAATTGGAAAAGAATAAACTAAGTTAATGCTTCAAAATATATTTTTTTTTCTAAAAAATGGTTTTCATCACGATTTTCTCAATTTTTTAAAAAAATTTACTTTTAAAAAATATATAAATAGAATTAAATTTAGTATATTATATTTTATGAATTAAGAGGTCCATATTTGGTAAATGGGCCACATTTATTTATTTTCAATATAAATAGTAATCAAGGTAAAATTTGTCACCTTGGTAAAGGCTATATCAGGTTAATCTAGGTTAAAGCTAAGTGATAAGACCATATTTTTTCATTATACTTATTATTGGTTGAAGGAAATTTTACCCTCATCAAATAATATTGAAAATAAATTTTTAATGGAAACATGTCCATAAAAGTGACCTATATAATATTTAAAGCAAAGAAAAAAAAAACAAAATGTCACTCTATTACATTTAAATATCTTTTATGTGTCTATATAAGGTCACAAGATATTATTTAACGGATATAATTTTGTGTCTAATGATATTATATTCAATATGATAATTTATTTATATTTGTTTGATATGAAATAATTATCTTAAATGCTCCTGAAATACTAATACAATATTTATTCAATTAATAGAAGAATGAATTAAATAATTTAACTAATATTAAAAGTAATATACTTTTATTGTAATATAGTGTTCCAAATATATTATAGAGAAATGTTACATTTTATTGTTGTGTTAAATTATTATATTTTAATTATAACTTTGTATTCATATCTTTTATGTCATATTAAATAAATAGTGTCAAAATTGACATTAGTTATATTTATCAAAATAATATTTGATTAAATTATTAAAAAACCATAAAGATATTAAATGGGAACCCTGAGAATAATATGTGTTAAAAAATTTCATCCCTTGTCCATTTATATGAAAATTATCACCCTATATATATAATTATAACCCATTTAGTTTGAAAGAGATGTTACCGTGATTATTGTTAAAATGGGTTAACTAAGAGGTTAAACCAAAATATAAGATTTTAAACACCACTTAAACCTATATAAATTTATTAGGTGATAGTATTTTAACCCTATACTATCTTGTATTTTAATTATTATATTTTTTAGGTATTTGGGATACATATTGAATTTATTATATTTTAATCTTTTAAGAAATTCAAAAAGTTCCCCCAACTAAATTACAATAGGGAACATAATACCCTTACTTATTCACACATTTTAAGCCTTATTACTCAACCAAAACATAACAAAATACCTTCTAATATACTTTATCCACATTCAAGAGGTGCTGCTCTTCCCAAAATACAACATCTAGTATCTTTAGAATGACATCTAAAGGAGTTATTTCAAATGATTGGTAATCACCTTAAGAAATCTCTTAAATTTTAATTATTTTTTTTAACTTGTATAAGTATTATATTATTATTATTATTAAACCAACTTTTATCCACCCCTTTGACATCAACTGGTATGTGGTGACATCACATGTGCTTATGTATGACTTACCAGCACCATGTAGTGGTAAAATTCATTTCCTATCACTATATTTTTTGGATGGGTATTATGATTGGTTTAATGTTTATATAAGATAATTATGAAATAATTATATGTATGTTATTGTAATATCATATCTAACTTCTTACTTTAAAATTTATTGGAAAATTTTAACGTCACTTGTGCGTACGTGTAGATTACCACTACAATGAATTGAGGTGATTTGTTTTATATTTTCATTTTACTTGGATGGTAATAAGGATGGATTTAATGTATATATATATATATATATATATATATATATATGAAATATTAATGGTCATGTAATGTTAATTTATATTTTACCTCTCTTTAATTCCACTCATCAATAAATTAAAACAACATTCATGCATACGTTTGACGTATGATCTTTATGAACAATGTAATTCATTTTTCCATCTCTAATATTATGGATGAATTTAAAAATGTATATAATTAATATAAATTAAATTTATATCATGATTTAGATTATTCATATGATTTAACCATGATAAAAGTACAATGGAAAAAACTAAAAAACCTATAAAAATATGAAAAATTAAACATATATGACTAGGAAAATGGATTTTAACAAATAATTGTTAATAAGATGATAATAAAAGGTTATAATTAAATCATATATGAAATGATATGTATGATTATGGTTCAGGAATATAGTTATAATAAATATATATTTATTACATAAGAGGTTCCAATTCATATAAAGGAAGTTAAACCCGAGGTAAGTTGTTTTTGTATCACTTTTAATTTTGTAAGACACATGCCATATTCACCACCTATTTCATTTATGTGGTGTTTGTACTTAACATGAATGTATTTTATGATTATTATTATGAAAATTATGTATATATAAATATCCATATAATGTTATTTCATTCATGGATTTTTTTATTCAAAAGAAGACTAAGTGGTAAAGATTTTATGTTACAATCTCATTGTTTATCAAGATTTTTTATGATTAAGATTTTTTAATGATGAACACTTATAATTTACCTCTCAATAAACTGATTATTTTTATTATAATCTAATTATATATTTATAATACAAATTTTCATTAAATTTTTCTTACCTTAAGTATTTAATAGATAAAAAATTTGTTTTTAAGGAAAATTGATTTTATTTTACTCTTTAGTCACAAAACCCTTTTCATCCATATCCATGTTTTCTAAAAATATTTTAAATAATGTTTTTAATATTATCATATTATTTTTTTAAATTAAATTTTACCAATTTTTTACTTTTTAAAAAATGTTTTAAAAGGAATGTTCTTTTCATTTTCCAAATTAGTTATATTTTTAATTTTATTTGTAAAAGTATAAAAGTAATATTTTATTTTAATTTATACACAATGAACTGAATTTCAAACCATCATGAAAAATCAATTATTTAAATATTCCATTACAATTTTATAAGTTTATTTTCAAATAAAATTTTTCCCTTTATAATAGGGATATTTTTATGTTTTAAAATTTTCATTTCAAAATGATAAGGATATTTTCCTCCAGAAAATTTTCAGTGGTTGTTTAATGGATTTTTTAATCTATAACAAAATCCTTTTATGTTAATTATACTTTTTTAGGTATATGGTCCATGATAATATCCTTATTATTTATATGCTTGGTTTATGTTTATGTTGAAAATATGTGAATGATATCTGTTACTTTTCCAAAGGTTATGCTATGATGAGATGATGAAATTCTTATTAAACCCATTTATTTTCCATGAATTATTGTTTGATGAAATGTTTATTAAACATATTAATTTTCATGGTTTTTGATATAATGAATGTTTTATGATTATTTAGAATACATATGTATGGTTTTAATTAGGTGATGGGTGGGATTGAAATTATATATCCCTCCAATCCATTGGTTAGAGATAAATATCTCACGAGATAAATAGGGTAGGAATGGGGAGTGAACCCAGTTCAGTAAGAGACTCTGTCCACTATGATAGTCTTGGGAGTGAAAATTTACAACTAAGATGGTTTTAAGAAATAAATAAATCTACTATTATTGTCTTGTGAGTGAACCATGGCTACTATGATTGTTTGGTGAGTGAACCAAATACACTATCATAGTCTAGGAATTAATCCATGACTACTATGGAAATGATTTTCTATGCTTTTTTATATGTCATAATTCCATGTCTTATGCTAATGTTATGATCTCATGTATCATTTTATTTTATTCCATTAGGATTTATGTATTTTTAGGTGTTATTACATGACTCCATATTATGATATATAATAGCTGGGTATGTATTTCAAATGTTAAGATCATGTTCTCATTCCCTTGTGCTCATGTTATGACTATGTGATCATTTATATATCCCTTTTTACCCTTTTGAGGATATAAGATCACAATTTATTATGTTTCATTTTCCTAAGATATGAATAATAATTTTAGGGATAATATGTCTAAGAAGGGTTCAATATTTGAATAACATAATGGGGGACTCTTATATACCACTTTTTTATGTGTCCATGTTTCCAATGATAATAGACCTATAAAATTCAAGCATGGGTAGATATGTTATGTATTGAATATTTATCTAATAATAAGTAATACCAATTTATTAAAAGTATGATTTGCTATAATTGGTATCAGATAATGGTTTATTTGCTATTTGGAAACTAGGATGAGAAAACATTGGTGAGAACCATGGCGAGAAGACCAAGTAAATGATATCATCTTAATGATTGAGTATTGATCATGGATGACATAGGTTAAAACTACGGTTTCATAGATTTAAAATAATTTTTCTTTATCTAGACATCATATAAGTAATTTTTCATGATTATATGGTTCTCCACTATGATTATTGTTTCTCACTCTATGCTTTTTTCTTTTAGTCAATGGTTGGAACCCAAATAAATTAGGATAATTTTGAATGTGATATATTATGAAATGATTTTCCTCTTAAGTAACCAATAGTTTTTGGAGCATAAAGAAACCCTAATTTTTATTAAATTACTGTTAAATAATATTTTAAGACAAACAACATAATAATAGTGTAATTTAGGATCAAAGGTTTAGTGTATTGGGAATATCAGGATCATATTTCAATTGTACATAATAAAACATAAAAAATATTTAAATTATTCTTATATATACTTATAAATATCTGAGGATATCCTTATTAAATATAGTCACCTAAATATATACATAAAATAAATGGGTGATCTAAAATATTGTAAGGGGAGGAATAAGGGACATGAATCATTAGAACATGGGTGAGCATAATAAAAATTATCATATCATAAGAATTTGATCATAATCATAATAATGAGTGAAACATTAGATAAAGGCATGGAATGTGGAATATGAGAAAAAATTAAACATCATATCATAGTGGTCAAATATTGAACATAGTTATGAACAAAGTTAGCATCTTGTTCACACATAATATATGTGCATAATGATATCATTATAATAGTGAACAAATCTAGCATCATGTTCATGCATAATAAAAATTATCCAATGATATACATAACATTAATAAATTTATTAAAGGTATATATAATTTTGGTATGACTCATTACATCATAAAATGATCATAATCAAGAATACCACATGAAAGGATAACAATCATAGTCATAAAAACTAAATTAAAAGGAATGAATTTGTTAAAATATTTATCATATAACACTTCTTGAAATTATCTTTAGGATTACAAAATAAATAATATAGATAATATGTTTTCCTAAAAGATAATTTTATTATATGTAAGGAGAAAAAACTCAAGAGAAATCAAGATATTTGTTTGAAATTAAATCCTTTTTGAAAAATAATTGTAAATAGATTAATTTTATTTGAAAGGAAGAAACATTTATATTAACAAAGTAAATGAGGAAGAATATTTAACAAACATATTTAGTATATTATAAGAAAATTAATATTGAAATAATTTTTAAATAAATGATAATCCAAAATAAGGAGTTTGGGTTTGAGAATCACCTTACCTTAGATCCTACTTTATTTCACCACTTTTCCTCCTCTGGAATATTAAAAATAGATTTTTTTTTAAAAAAATTGAACCAAAATTAAATTATGTTAATTTATTACCCTATTTAAAAATTATAATCATTTTATTATATTTATTAATTTTATTTGTATAATTTTTTGTGTTTTGATATCATGTTTTTCTTTAAAATTTCTTATTTTTTTCATTTTCATAATTTTTTTCAAGGTAATTTATACATAAGTAAAATAAATCATATAATATTAATATAATATTATTATTAATTTCATATATTTTAAATAATTTAGTATAATAATCCATATGTTTGGGGATGTGAAGGAAGTTATAAACATCTTCATTGGTATTTAACCGACCATTATCAGGAACATTGTCCAAATCTGAAGAAACAGAGGTGTAAAATATAAATACTTAAAGAATATATTTTTTATAATAGGTTATAATTTTCAATATAATGTTAAAATAATTAATAA
Source organism: Viscum album (assembly GCA_963277665.1). Lineage (NCBI taxonomy): Eukaryota > Viridiplantae > Streptophyta > Magnoliopsida > Santalales > Viscaceae > Viscum > Viscum album. The sequence continues at coordinate 905,897,239 of OY728151.1, forward strand.
TTAATATTATACTATTTTTTTGAAATCAATTGGGAAAAAATATATCTGAAGAGGTAAACAATGGATGTTTTGATAGAAACATACCATTTTCTCTATGTTACTTCTCTTGTATAACACTTGACTTCTTTGATGAATGGATTTTTTTACTCAATAATGTCACAAATTTTTATAGGGGATTAAGAGAGACTATTTTTTTAGATATTGGGCTTTAGTAATTCAGGGAGGAGTGGTTTTCCACGGGACGGATGAGGGTTTAATTATACTTGAGGAGAGGGGTATTTTTAGAATAAAATATTGAATAAAATACCATATCAAAGGTATACCTTGTAATGGTGATTATTTTAAAATTATTAACAAAATATGAATAAAATAAAATAAATTTATATCTTTAAAAACCAAATTAAAATGAATTCAATATTTTATTATAAAGTAAAGAGTAATATTTGAAAAAGTTGTTTTTTAAAGAATACTTTTCAATCTATTATTTGAAATGTAATTTTTATGTTTTGAAAACATGTTCATTTTAATTAAATGAATTTTTTATAAAATTAAATATTTTTTAGTCGTATATCAGGTTTTATAAAGTATTGGTTCATTATTGCATCATGAATGATGTAATCAAGATACACTAATTACAAAAAAAACTATATTTTTTCTATTCACTTGAAAATTAAACAAATTCAGAAAATTGCCAAAAAATAACCTGTGGATAATTTAGACATTATTATTTAAAAAATTAAATTAAATATATTAAAATAATCTTATAACATAGGTAATTTTACATTTTAATATATATATATATATATTATAATTTTTTACGAAATACCTTAAAATAAAAATTATTAAAAATTTACTTATAATATTGTTGAATTTTTAGTCATGATATTTATTTAATGGCATTATAATGTTCATATTTTCTTTAATTTATCATGATAAATCTTTTTTTACATTTTATTATTTTGAGGTCAAATTACTATTCCAACTATCAGGTTACTGTTCCCAATGGACTGGTTATTATTCCCAACCATCAGGTTACTATTACAACTGTCACAGTACTCTTCTGATAGTCACATCACCTCTTATAAATACCACTTCATTCATTCATTTAGTATTCGCCTAAATTCCTCTCAATTATCAACGTTTCTATTTTCTAAAATATTGATTGGTTTACTAATATTTTGTTTCATTTTTATAGTGCTGGTCGTGGGGTTAATGATTCTAGAAAGTTAGGGCAAGCCATATTTTCCCATTATAAATTTATTAATTTATATTTCTTGTCCCAGTATAATGTTATTAATTTTAATATGTTTATTTTCCTATTAATGGAATGATTTTCTTCAATGAAATAAATTGTAGTTGGGTTTTTATATGATGTATGTGTATGTAATATATGTGTATAATACTATATAATATAATGTAAATTGTTATTGGTCTCTTTATGTGATTTATGTGTATAATAATATAAAATATAATAATTTTTTTTCGGTTTCATTATATGATGTATGTGTATACTATAAAATATTTATTTTTAGAAACAAATATCATTTATAAATTATAGGTTGTTACATTATCCCCCCTTAATAATTTCAACTCTCAAATTTCAAATAATATTATCAGTTGAGAATATATGTGGTTACTTCAATTATATTGTTTTATTTGTTTGTCAAATCGTCTCTTCATATTTGTGGTTTCTCCACGGGACTTTAACAATCTGATTTTCCTTGTTGTGTTGAAATTTTTCTATACGGTCTAATATCTTTACTTACTACTCCTTATACGAGTAATCATTCTACAGTCATACCACCTCTAGATTTTTTACATGTGAGGGATCAAGTATGTACTTACTCATGGGAGATATGTGTAACCCTTTATGAAATTGATCCATGTAGGGTGGAAGTTGAAAGTCGATAGGGCACTGCTACTAGGTGATCAAGGATCTCAAATGGGTCATTGTACCTAGGGTTAGGATTCTATTTCCTTCTAAACATCATGATTCTCTTTCATAGTTATATTTCATGGAAACATTTCCCTATAAGTTCAATCTCTAAGTCTCTTTGATGGTTTTATACATATATCTTCTTCCAACATTGGGCATAATTTTATTATTATAGGATGGATTGAACTTTCTCTATCAACTCATGCACATGATCTGGACCAAGTTTCTTTTGTTCACTAACATCATCCCAACATGTATTATTAATACATTGATTCCCATATAGAGTTTCATACAATCTATTGAAATTTTTAGTTCTATGTGAAGTCATCTAATGGGATATATAGATCCCACCCTCTTAATTCCATTGATAAATCTCTAATCATGTCCTCGATTGTCTAAATAGTCCCTTTATATTTTCCATCAATTTTTTTGAGATGGGCCATGCTTAAAATCAATTTCGTATTCAAATCATGTTTAAGACTTATATAAAATAAACATCTGGAACATTGATCATGATTAAATAAGATCAAGAGTGGTTCCCCATGAATCCTTATCACTTCCTTCAAATATACCATAGAAAGTAGTTTATGTGAGAAATTTTAAATAACAACAATGAAGTGGTTATTCTTAGTGAGTCTATTGACCACAACCCATATCACATTGTTTCATTATGATATATTATGGATACCAAGAAAAAGTATAATGGTGAAGTTATCCCATTTACACATGGGTATACAAAATGATTTCATCATCCCCTTGGGCATCTGTTGCTCTACATTAACTTCCTATCCCACCAAGAACATCGAGGTAACTCAGTGATCTATTTATTCATTTTGTCCCACAAAAAGATCTCTCAGTGATCAAAGTACATCTTAGTGATTCCAGGGTGGATTGAGAAAGAATAGATATTCACATTATCTAATATATAATTTCTTCTATCATATGATTAAGGCATACAAATCACAGTTTCCAATTGAATGATATAATTTTTATTGATGTGGAACTCTTGATGCTTCCATTTCTTTTCTACTTTCATCCATTAGTAAATTTCTAGATTATCCATTTTTTCCTCCATGATCTTCTCTTGGATAAATGGTTTATAAATAATTAATGAAAGGTAATAGGTATCCCATGCCATTATATTCTTTAGATCCATCCTTTTCATATCCATAAATATAGGGTCATTCATAGTCTACATCATAGATAGAGTAATATGTTTTTTCTTCTAAGAGCATCAAATATCTTCTTTAGCCATCTTGGATGGTAGTGAATAAAAAATCATATCCCTTGACTATAGGTAATCATATTCTTTGATGCATGTTGAAATACTTATGGGTGACGATATACTTAAAATCTTATGACTGGTATATATCTCACACTTCTCACCTTAGTGCTAGTGTTGCAAAATATTTACGGTGATGATCACAACAACTACCTCCATATCATTCATAATTTATTTATGATCATGGTTATTTTGTTTTTTGTGAAGCATAGGTCATCACTTTTTCATTATGTGTGAGTACATAACCTAAAACTCTCTTTAAATCATCACTATATATAAAAAACCATCTCTAATTTATAGTAGTATGAGTATAGAAGAAGTGATTACATTTATATTGAGCTCCTAAATATTTACTCCCATTCTTCCATCCAGACAAACTTTTTCCCTTTGCATTTTAATATAGGTATTGGGCTATAAAATTATGAGAAATTTCTCAAAAAACATCAATAGTTATGTACTAAACGAAGAATATTAAAACTTTTCATGACACTAGTGGGTTTGGGTCATTCCTAAATTTAACTTGTCTATGAATTATAAATATAAATCCATCACATGTGATCACATGACCCAAGAATGTGACTACCTACATCCAAAAGTCACACTTTCTGAACTTTGTGTGCATTTTATCCTTCCTTACTGTTTTCAGAAGAATCCTTATATATGTGCTTAATATTCCTACATTATATATTAGTAAATGATAATATCATCAATAAAAAACTACCTTAAATTTTTCATGGTAGTCTATAAATAATCTATTCATAAAATCCATGAAGATCATAATGAATTGGTAAGTTTTAAGGTCATCATAATGAACTCATAGTGACCATACCTTGTATGGAAAGCTCTTTTTTGGAATATCTTCCTTATTTTCCTTAAAATGATGATATATGGAATACACATTCACCTATTAGAATTACCAAGTTCCTTATATTTGATAGAATATGTAATCAATACTTGTAAGGAGATACTTTTCTATAATGGAGATCTCATTGAGTTCTTGATAATCTACTCATAGTTGCATTGATCAATTCCTTTTTCTTTACAAGAGCACTAGTGAACCCAATGATGATGAACTAGGTCATATACACCCTTTTTCCAAATGGTCATGCTACCGGTTCTTTAACTCCTCTAGTTTGGTAGGATACATACTATAGGGACAGTTGGAGATAAGAGTGGATCATGTTATAATATCTTTTGATAACTCTACTTTACGATTTGATGTAAGTCTATAAATATATTCAGGAAATATATTAGTATATTCCTTTATAACAGTAATTTGTTAAAGGTTAATACCTTCATTTGAATCAACCATTTGTAAAAGTAATGCTTATTCATATGGTATCTATACCCACACCATTGTGGGATTTTACAAAGGAGATTTATGATCTTCCTTGATTTTTTATATGAGGATCAGATGGTTCAGAATATAGAAAGATATTTCTTTTTCCCAATAGTTTATGTGTTCCTTATAAAATGAGATCCCATGAATCACCAATATAACATTATATTCTACCAAGGGAATGATTCTGAAATTAACTGGAAGAATATTCCCACACATGCTAATAGGATAAGTGTCCAACACTTGGGTTGAAATGGTCAAACCAATAGAGGGGTTTACTGATATCTCCACTTTAAGGTATCAGTGATTTGATTAAAAAAGTTCTAGAAAAATTTTACAATATAAAGGAATGCGTAGAATGAGAATAAAATAAAATTTTCCAATTATTTAATTACTCTTATGTATACACTTACTACATCATTTTCATGCTCAACGTTAGCAGTAGTGATGTAATTTAATTTCCCTTGATCCTTTGGCTTTGGTAGTTTTTGACATTTATTACCCTCAATCACTAATGGTTTAGTGCACTGGGTTTTATAGTACCTTTTTACCTACAGTTTATGAATTGAACCATTGGTGGTGAATTAGAATGTTCCTTGATTTCCTCTCTTATGTTGGTCACAATCTTTATGTATATTCGACATTCATAATCTTGGATTCCTTCTCTCCCACACTTAATGCACTTCCCTCTCCTTTTGAGACATGTTCTACGATTCATCTTCCTACATTTTTTAGATGTGTGTGGTTGGATCCTCTTTGCTTATTTATCATTTGACGCACCAAAAGAAAACTTCGTTCTTTTCTTCCTATCACTGTAACCATGTGACCATTCTAAAAACTCTATCTATATTTTCGGATCACATCGAACTACCTCTTTGTAACTCTTAATGTATCAGATAGATAATGAATTTTGAAGGTTTGGTTTTAAACCTCTAAATAATATATCTATTTTAATATCAATATTTATTTGAAATCATGAGGCATAACATAACAACCTTGTGATATTTTCCTTACAAGACATGATAGATTCACTTTCCATTTTCTTCAGCTCTAATAATTCTATTTCTATTTTTTATAGGAGATCTTGGGAAATAATTATCAAGAAATATTTTCTTAATGTTTATCCACTATATCTATTACATTTCATCCTTAAGCATGGAGTTTTTTTACTAATGATAACTATTTATCATCTTCTCTATCTAAAAGATTTAAGGCAAGAGTCGCCTTCTCCTTATTAGAATAGTGGATCATAATAAGGATCATCTCCATTGAGTTACCCACTATTCCACATCAAGTGGATCATAAGATCTACTAAACATCAATGGTTGTTACCGCATAAAGGAATCAATATCTAGTTTCTTCTTCTTGGGTGAAGGAAAAAGTTCCACACAATTTTGGTTATATTCATTCCCTAAGGGAACTAGGTGAGAATATCCATGAAGTTTTCAACACCACCTCCCATGGAATTGGAGATATAATTTGTACAATCAGTTCATTGTCCCTCACACAGGTTTTTGGCCATGTTTATATTGGTTCCCACCATTTTATAAAATAATTTTTTTAGAAAGAACATAATTCAACAAATCACGAAGAACTAATTTACTCTTACGTGAAAATTAACTCTAAATGAATATCTTATAGAATCCCTATGTTTTTATTTTTTAAAAATTGTTATTCTTGGATGTTTACCTATAAATAGAAATAATCTTATGTTTTTCACTTAGATTTTATAATCCTAACTCCCGAATTAACTAAACCATGATATGATACCAACTACAGAGACCCTAATTTTTCTTACCTAAATATTATATCATTTTTTATAATAAACATAATAGTTGTACAATACATGATCCAAAGGATTAGAGTCTTTGGAAAATTAAGCTCATACAGTGATTGTACATTATAAAATAGTAACATTATTTAAATTATTATTCTTTATACTTATTAATATATCATTATATTTTCAGTACATATAGTCACATAAGGATATAGATCAAACCAATTGGTGATCTAAAATTTTACTATGGAGTGGAATAAGGGACTTGAATCAAAAGAACAAGGGTTAGCATAATCAAGATCATCGTTTCAGACAATCAGTTCCATCATAATAATCATTATGGAAACATTTTATAAAGGAATGTAATGTGTTATATTAATAAAAATGAAACAATAAATTATAGTAGTCAATTACCGTACATATTTTTGAACAAATGTAGCATCATGTTCATGCGTAAAATATGTACATAATTTTATCATCACAAATATGGAAAAAAATTTCATCGTGTTAACAAAAAAAAATTATATCCTGAGATGTATTACATTACTATTTGAGGTATATATAATTATGGGCGCACCCATCAAATTATAAAATTCTGATAATCATGCATGCCATAAGGAAGGATAACAATCATAATCATTAAAAAACATATGGAAAGGAATGAGTTTATTAAAAGATATAACATATCATACTTAATTAAATGAACTTTATGATTCCCAAATTAATAAGGGACATCATAATTTCACATAAAACATCCTTTTATTATTTTAAATTAGAAAAAACTCAAAAAGATTCAAGACTTGTTTTGGAAAATGATGTCTTATTCAAAATGCATTGTAAATGGATTCAGAAACATTTTAGCCGGGTAGAATTGTGTATATACCTAAATTAAAAAAAGGAAAAAAATTTAAAGAATGTTTTTCGGATATTATAGGAACATTAAAACTAAAATCAATATGAAATTAGAGATAACCACAAATAAAGTGTTTGGTTTTGAGAATACCCTTAACTTAAATCCCACTTAATTTCCTCAATTTTATACTTAAAAATAAATTTGGGTTTGAAAAAAAAATTATCCAGAAGTAAATTATGGTAATTTATTTGACTATTTATTAATTATAACTATTGTATTATATTTCTTAAAATTTTGTTGAATTTGATGAATTTTTTGTCATGTTTTCCTTTAAAATTTCTTATTTCACTTCAATTTCACTTTTTTGGTGAAGGTAATTTATAAAGAGTATATTTAATTTTAGAATTTTATAATAATTATATTTATACATTTATATATTATAAATAATTTATTATAACCATATATAATCATGGTGATATAAAAATTTTTGAAAACGTCCTTGTTGGGGGTTAACTTGTGGTTATCGATAATGTTGTCCGAAGGAGGATAAAGGGAGGTATAAAATAGAAAGGATTCAGAAATATATATTTTAATATATATTTTAATAATTAATAAAATTTTAACATACTTTATAATATAAGAATATTTTGTTTTTAAAGGAATTGGGGAAAAAGAGAAGAGAGGATGAAAATGAGAGAATAGTTGATAAAAATGTACTATTTTTTGAATATACTTCTTTTATATGACACTAGACTTCCTTGATTAATATAGTTTTAGTAATTCCCCGACCCTAGTTATCCAGAATCGATGCATTATTATATAACATTGGTATGATACAAGGAATCATGTCCTAAAAGACTGGTCAGTTTAGTAGCCATGAAAGTACTAAATACATACATAAGTTTTAAATTACATCATTAAATAAAAAAACAACATTGTGTACCATTTGAACACTCTTATACCCCATAGCCTATTCCTATATTTTAATCGTAATATATGTATTTTCATCCTAGGAAAAATAAAACATAAGAAAGGGGTGAGATCAGATGCTCAGTAAGGATAACAATATAGAAGTAACTGTCGTAAATAAGAATAAATATTTAAGGCAATGTATAAGATTATAATACAATCCATTTAAAATTATTCATAAACATAATATGTAAATGATAAAACAAATAATTCAATTTTCTTATTCAAATCGATATTCTAATAGAAAAAATAATCTTTTAAAACATTTAAAATTATATTTTAGTTAGAGTTCCTAACCAAATGAGAGATGCTTAAAAACAAATAATTGAGTTTTAAAAAATTTATAATAAAATGGGAATTAAGGTATTTATGATATAGTATGTAAAAGTACAGTATATACACTAAATAAAAGTCAATTGGAGTCTAACAAAAAAGAAGTCTCAATGGAATGTAAGTTGAGATGAATTCCTTTATAAAGACTGTATACTTAGGTTAAGGATTAATAAATGACATAATTTTTTGATAAAAAAAAAATAAACTCAATATTATTAGATATTCAGTGTAAATAAATAGGAGTAAATTCACACATATTCTTGTAAAAAAACACCAATTACTTGGATGTTTAACTCAATGAATATAAATTGAGTTAAAATTACTCTTATCAAGTCTATATCGATGACTTGAGAATTTATCAATGGAGTGATTGTGTGTATCAATATTATATCCACACAAAGGGGATTGGAAATTACTACATAAGCAAATAAATAGTGATTTCACACGTAATCTTGGAGTAAAGTAATCAATGAAATTTCCGTAAAACCGGATGAAGGGAAATTGAAAATTTAAATTCCCCTACCGATTTGATAACTTACGAAACATACACCCCGTGAAATAAGGATCATCCAATGATGATTTAAATAACTATAAATTAATGTATATTATGCCAAAAATACAATAATGTGCATTACATACACTATGAAAAAGGTAATAGTGGCAAATATAGCATGAATCTCACAGGAATAAAAGTGGGATAAAAACCACTAACCACATTGTAATTTATCAATTCATAAGAAAAAAAGTTAATAACCACCAAATGAATCCCAAAATACAATGAATATAAATATAATCATGATAATATATATCAATTGGCAGTGCACAATACACCACATGCAATAAATATTTGGTGAACAATGGAAATCTCACGAAATTAAAAGTGAGATAAGAAGCCCATTACCTTGTACTTTTCATTATTAGAGGGTAGTTTAACCTCCTGTATAATGGTGAAATAATTGTTATTAAATTATACAAGAACCAAACACATAAATATGATTTCATATATATTCATCTAATTTTGCTCTGTTAATGATATTTCAGTAGTATCATTGTTTTGGCTGTTATCTGATTACTTTTCCTTTATATGTTTTGTTACGTATGTCATGTTTTTTTATTTATATGATGTATTTGATTCATATCCAGAATTATATTAAGTTCTTAAAAATTATGTTTAATCTTAAAATGAAAATTATTCTTGAATGATTATGATCGGTAATGACTCTCATCGCGTTCGTGGATACGGTAACCTATACATACGCACGAGCGACAATATCAACATATTATTGGTGAAATCAAATGTAATTGCATGGTATATCATATATAAAGGATATTTAACATGTTATATTTATTATTTACATCAGTTATACTAATTATTATTCCCATCTAAATAATGAAGTTTTTTAATAACCAAATACATCATGACATGGAGTTGGTAAGCCGGACATACGCATGTATGGTGACTTTATCATTTAGAAGATGGCTAGAATAATGAATCTGGTTGTACCATATTTACAATAACATCACAAAATTTAGAAGGCACTGGATTTATAATTTTGGTATAAAAACAAAAAAAAATTACGAATTGGAAGAAGAAAAGAACTTGAAAGACGGTGGTGAAATTATTACTTCTTCTTCGGGTGTTTTCTTTTGAGTTGATCAAAAGGGCTCATTAGGATTGCTTTATGATCAATTTAAGGCCTCTTGATTTAGTAAAGGAATTTGGGAAGACTTATGTCAGGGGTGGCCGAGCCAAATGGATTTGGAGGTGTAAAATTAATATAAGGGTAAATACCCTTTTATAAGAGAGGTGAGGGTCACTTTATGAAAATCCTGAAATATTATTTTATAATTAAATAATTTTCGATTTATAATAGATCAAAAATGATTTATTTAGAAGATAAGGTGGGTATGGGTCTAAATCCTTTCAACCAATATGTTTTAGACAATTTTAGTTTTCCATTTTAACCTTATATTTTAGTTTTAACTCTTAGTTAAATAGTTTAACTTTTTTCGTGTCTTCTTGTATTTGTACATTACATGGTTAATAAACATAATCTAAACTTCCATAAGAACCTCAAGTGGTTAATTAATTCCATATATAAAATTATTTAAGTCATTTATCATAACATTATCTTTTTAGGAATATTATATCATCCAATAATATAGTATTTGTTTTAAAAACTAATTTATGTCAATTTTGACACTATTTGGTATTTGTTTTTGTGAAAGTCATAACAACCTTATCACTTCGAAAAAATTTATCTAATCAACCCTAACTTGTCATATTAACCTATAAAATTTGTGTATGGAATCAAAACGTTTAAATTCTATTTATTTTAATATTTATAATATAAAATATTTTAATATTTCCTTAAGACGGAAATTACTCCACCATCATTGTGTCATAAATAAATTTAAATATTTAATCGTTAAAAATTATAAATAAAATATCATTATGTAGGAAATATTTTTAACTTTATAATGAATATTTATAGTTTAATTTAACTTATGTATATCCCTATATTAAAAATGGTTTATTTAATAAACATTGAATTTAAAACTTTTAACTCCTCTTTAAATAAAATAATAATAAATGTCCTAATCTAATCCAAGTGGACCTAAAAGATAATATTTTATTCCTAAGGTTCTTTTTTGTCTAATTAAACTCATCCAGTAGAATTAGGATATGTGTAAGGGTAATTATAATATCATCTTTACCATTAATTACCCTATTTACTTTTAAATGTGGTAAATAAAAGTCAAAAGTTACTATTCACCAAAAATTATTTTCTTCTTATTTAACCACATTTTACTTACTGATATTAATCGTGTCTCTAGGATTTTTGAAATTCAGTTCACAGAAGTGGTAAAATTTAGTTTTATGCAAATTTGCAATGCTCCTAGAAGATGGGTAAAAGACGGTAAAAATCTCAATAAAATTTTATTCATCTCATTTTATTATAAAATGACTCCAATGAATTACATTAAACATATATAGGTATAATATATCTAATTGGACTTAAAATAAATTTAAATAAAATAAATAATTATTTAAATAATAAATTGGTTTTAAATAATAACGTAGTGTTTTTCACTATTCATCAAAAATTGAATCTTTTTAGAAAAATACCAAAAAAATTTCCTAAGCTATTTTTGATATTAAAAATTCAAAAATGAATTCTATTTTACCACAATAAAATCATATAATGATAATTAATTAATTTAAAATTAATTTCTGCTGTCAAAACTAAAAAATGGGTTTTTAAAAAGAAAAAACTATCAAAAGATTAACATGTGTTTATGTCAAATTTAAATGTGAAATTTCTAATAATGTCCTAAATTTTATTAAATGATAAAGATATAATCTAATTATAATTATAAACCAATCAAATTCATAATATAATGCTATAAATTATTTCAATTAAAAAAGTCATTTTCAATTAAAATATAATATTTTTCAGTATTCATCAAACTATGAAAGTTATAAGAAAATTACTAAAAATTTATCCAATATAAATTTTAATGTCCCAATTATAGAGAAGATTTTAATTTAATTAAATTGAATATATAAAAGATTAAAATAATTTTTTTAAAAATGGTTATCAATTAAACGGTGGTAAAATTGCATTTTTTGAAAAATACTTCTTTTATTTGAAAAAATGAATTTGTTCTTATATTTTCTCTAAGAAACATATAATATGAATTATGAAATTATATAGAGAATATAAAATATAAATTTTAGTTCATACTATTCATAACCGTGTTTTGAACGGATATTTTGGTAAGTCATGGTGCGCTCGAACTCGGTGTTGTGTGTAGTGCAAGCTATTGAGTTACTTTAAAGAAAATAACTTACTATGAAATCTTGGGGTGTTACAGTTTCATAAATAAAAAATTTACCTAATGTTGATATGGTATTAATAGTTAGTATTTTTTTAATAACTTTGTATTTTTTATGTGAAGGAGTGATTTTCCAAGTGGAGGAAGAGGGGTTATTTATACCTGAGGAGATGATTATTTTTTGAATAAAATATGGAAGAAAACACTACATCTCAGGTAAACCTTGTAATAGTGATTATCTTGAAATTATTAATCATATATGAATAAAATAAAATGGAATTATTATTTTAAACCCCTATATAAAACAAAATAATTAATTTATTAAAAAGTAAATTTGATTAAATGAAAAATTGTTTTTTAAGGAATACTTTTGACTTTCGACTTTGTAATGCAATTTTTAGGTTTGGAAAAACATTTTTATTATATTTGAATGAATAAAATATAAAGTTAAATTCATTTTTATTTAACGTAAATTTATAGAAATTAGTAGGTTATAATTACTTCATAAATGATATAATTCAAGAGCAACCGGTTATGGTAAAAACTATATTTTTTGTATTGACATAAAAATTGAAGTATTACAAAAAAATTACCAAAATAAAACCCTTGAATAATTTTTATGTGATGATTTAAAAAATTAAATCAAATTATTCAAAATGATTTTATAAAATAGTTTCTTATTATTATTAATATATAAATTAAGATTTTTTCACAAAATACCTTGAAATACAGTTTATTAGGAATGTGAATATATTTTATTTGTGTATTTAATCGTGATATTTATTTAATGTCATTATAAGATTAATATTTAATTAAATTTATCATGATAACATTTATTTATATTAAATTTTATTATCGTTAAATTTGATTACTATTCCAACGATTAGGTTACCTTTTCCAGCAACCAAGTTACCATTCCTAAGGGTCAGGATACTATTCTAATAGTTATATTACTATTCCAACAGTCATGTTACCTCCTATAAATACCACTCCATTCTTTCATTAATTATTCAACTAAATTCCTCTTAATGTTATACATTTCCATTTATTAAAATTTTTATTAATTACAAATATTTTGATTCATTTATATAGTGTTTTATACAGGGGTTATTATTCTAGTTGATTTGGGAGATCCATATTTTCCCATTATTATTTTATTAATTTATATTTTTATCCCATTATAATTTTTATCATTTTTATGGGTCTAGTTTCGGATTAATGAAATGATTTTATTTAATAAATTTATTTTTTATTGATTTCATTTTGTGATGTATTTGAATAAAAATATATAATAAAATATAACACACATTTATTTCAAGAAACAAATATCATTTATAAAATTTCAGTTGTTACAGATATGGAATGAAAAATATCATTTATTTTCCCACAAAAATTTCGCAATATATGAATCTTGAAAAATTTATGAGTGATGAATAGAGGGAAAAATGTTCTTTTGGGTTCTTAATTAGAAAACATTTAAATTATTTAGGTGGTTCCACTAATCCAATAATTTCTAAAAAATTGATATATACCATTTTAATGATACTTTCTACTTTCCTGTCCTTAGAACATGAAAAATCCATTTTAGTTTTCTATTATTTGCATAGTGAAGTAGATTAATGGAGAGATCTTATCAAGAACATGAGGAAATGATAAGAAATTGAGTCGATAGAGTGGGTTGAGATTAAGTTTTTTTTTTCAATAAGTACTTTCCTTTTGATCTTTATACAAAATGGATAAAAAATTCAAAATGATAAAGTAGAAGGATGATTATTCTATTGGTACCCAGGAGAAAAATGTTATGATACTTTCAAGTTATGATTATTGTATTATCATCCAACATAAAATTAAGTTTTATCGATTCTTCATTTTCTTAAAACTAATTCTCCAAAGGGAATTAACAATAAGAGACATCAGTAGATATAAATAAATCGTTTGATGTCCTATCAAGGTCAAAATGGAGTTTGGAGTTACCGATCAATATCATCATTTTGATACGAAAATAAATATGGAATTCTATGGAAATACTAAAATTCATGGAGAGAAGAAGATTTGATTTCCCTTATGCTCACAATTTAGAAGGAAACATGATGTAAATTGTCTTAAAGGGTCTGGTAAATGTCTTAAGTGTGTAAATGAAGGATATCAGGAAATAAAATTCTAAAGTGAAGAGAATAAGTTATTTAATGATGCAAATAGGGGGAAATATCTACAGAATGTACCATCCACACTCTAGTGCTTAAAATTAAAAGGTTATGGGAATTATGATAACCAATTATCAAAACCAATGGATAATTAAAGATATTGATGAAATGAACTAAACAATACCCGATACAAAGTAATATATCATGAGACCACTATTGGTGACATGGAGTATGATAAAAAAGTAGTGAAAGGTACACCTACCATCAACTCTAGAAATGATAATTCCTTATTTGATTCTAGATATACCCCCTCTTTTATTCATGATAAGTTTTATAAGTATATTATAGTACCAATTCAATGATTAGATATAGATTAATTAGTAAAAAAATAATGGTATGATGATCACATGTCACTTCTATGACTCTAATTCATTTGATGTTTATGGGAATGTACTTATTAAAAATCATTTTATTCTCCATTTGGTTGAATTTGATTTTATTTTAGGAAAGCATTGATTTTATTTACATAAATATGACATCAATATTTATGGAAGTAAAGTCAAATTCGATATTCTAAATCAGCCTATAATCTTATATTAGTGAAAGTTTAAATATAAACATTTTTTTTCAAATAACATCCATTTTTTAGGTCATGATTTATATTAAAAATTGGTGAATATCTCTGATGGTTGGGTAGAAACTCAAAATCAAAGATATTCTTATTGTTTGGGAGTTTGTAGATGTATTTATGGAATAATTGCCTTGTCTTCCACTGAATTATGAAGTTGAGTTCTTGATAGAACTCAAAACTTGTTCTATACATATTGCAAAGAATCTATATAGAGTGGCCCCGATTGAGTTGCAGTTATTGAAAAAGAAACTCGAGGATAATATTGAAAAGGAATTCATTTGGCCAAGTACAACACCATGAGGTGAAATAGTACTTTTTGTTAAGAAAAAATATTGATGAATGTTACTCTGTATTTATTATTCTAAACAAAACAACATCATTATCAAGTGAAGGTATCCTTTTACCTATATTGATGACTTGTTTGATCAAATACATGGAGCTCAATACATTTCTGTGATTTATCTTCATTCTGGATATCATAAATTGAGGGTAAAGAAGGATGATACACCCAATACAACATTTCATACAATGTATGAACACTATGAATTTAAAGTGATGCCATATTATGTAACTCATTCCCACACCGTCATTATGGATTTAATAAATAGTGTCTTTAGAGACTATCTTTATAAGTTTGTGGATGTATTTATAAATGATATTATTATATATTAAAATAGTAGTTTAAATAATAAAGAATATTTAATGATTTTTTCTAAGACCCTATGGACAAATATTATTTATTA
Source organism: Viscum album (assembly GCA_963277665.1). NCBI lineage: Eukaryota > Viridiplantae > Streptophyta > Magnoliopsida > Santalales > Viscaceae > Viscum > Viscum album. The sequence continues at coordinate 905,913,086 of OY728151.1, forward strand.
AAAATTTTATAATTGTGTATTTTTTCTTTAGAAAGTTTTATTCTTGGGTCAAATAATATCAATTTAGGGTGTATCAGTAAATACTTCAAATATATAACCGGTTAAATGTTATCCCAAACCATCCATTATGGCCGAGATTTTAAGTTTTCTTGGTTTAGATGGATATTATCAGAACATTGTAGAAAATTTCTCAAATCTGTCAAATACACTCACCAAGTTTACTCACAAGGGATCTATGTTCATTAAGATGGATAAATGTGACAAATATTTAATGTAACTAGATAGAAGGTTAGTTAATGCACCTGGGATTACTTTACCCTACAATGGATAATGGTTTTTAATCAATAGTGATGAATCAAAGAAGGTATTGGGATGCATTCTTTTTTATAATGATATGGTAATATCTTATTCCTTAGGATAATTTAATGTTACGGTAAAAATCACACAAATAATTATTTAGGGTTATCTATGGTAATTTTTTCCTTAAATATATTGATGCATTATATTTACACTGAAAGCTGTGATATATATACTAATCATAAAATTTTAAAGTTTATTTTCACAGAGACATATTTGAATATGTGCTAGATATGATGAATAGAGTTGATTAAATATTAGGACTTCGTAGTATATTACCACCTTGAGAATGTGAACATTGTGGTATATGTTTTGAGTCAAAGGGATCATGATACCTTATCTATGTTGATGATAAAAAAATATCCAATATTAATGTGTTTGAAAATTATGGATATGGAAATATTAAAGGAAGAGGATAAATCTTATCTTTATCAAATAAGTGTTCAACCATATATCCAAGTGAAGATTAAAGAGAAAGAAAAATAATATATAGGTATATAGAATAAGGTGTGAAATGTTCCTAAATTTAACCTTGATTGTGATTGAATGATAAGTTTCAGAAACCAGACATGTGCTTCATTCATTGAAGACATAAAGTACGATCTATTAGATAAGGATTATAGTTCATCATTCTCTAATAATACTAGAAGTACAAAGATGTATAGAGGTTGGAAAGAGTATTTGTGGTGGGACAACCTGAAGAGAGATATTTATAAGTATGTATCTACATTCTTGGTATTTCATCATGTTAAGGTTTAGAGACATAATTATAAGGGGATGTTACAACTATTAACCATACTAGAATAGAAATTGGAAAACATCACCATGAATTTTATTGTTAAACTTCCCAAACCATCAAAAGGGAATAATGAAATATGGGTTATAGTCAATCTTCTTATAAATTCAACAAACATTCTTTATATTAAATAAGACTTTTAACCTGATCATATTTTTATAATATACATTAAGAAAGTGTTAAGGTAACATGGAGTACCAAATTCTATTATATCTATTTGGGATTGAAAATTTACCATGATGCTCTAGAAAATTCTTTCACTAGATCTAGATATTGATTTGAGTTTCAATATCGCGTATCATTCTAATTAAAATAGTTAGTTTGAGATAATAATTCAAACCCTACAGAAAATTTTGAGACATTGTTTTATGCATTTCAAAGGTGGTTGGGGTTAACGCCTTCCTCTAGTCAAGTTTTCCTAAAACAATAATATTCAACCGAGCATTCAAATGTCTCCCTATGAAGAACATGATAGAAAGAAGTGTAGAACCCAAACCTAATAGGATAAATCTTCATAAATAAATATATTTGGACCTATGATATATAAGAAAATGTAATTGTTAGTTATATCAATTAAACCACACATTATGATATTTTAATGTTGATTGTAAGTTTATCATGTCAATTTTTGGTATGATCTAGAATTTGATGTTGAAGAGAAGGTGTTTATATTAATTTCTCCCTAGAAAAAAGGTTATGATATTAGAAAATAAATTAAATATTAGGACAATGAATATTGGTGCCTTTGATATTCTGGATCGAGTAGGGATGGTAACTTGTCACTTGGTTCTTCCACTGAGATTCTCTCAAGTTTCCAATGTGTGCCTTCTATATCTCATGAGGAAGTACATACCAGATCCATCTCATGAACTAAAATCAGAGGTCATACTTTTAAATAATTATATTTATTATAAATAAAAACAATTAGAAATATTGGATCTTAGATATAAAGTTAATCCGAACAAGACTAATCACCAGGTGATAGTTCTATGGAGAAATTAATATTTCGAAGATATAACTTCAGAACCTTAAGATATAATAGAACAATGATATACTATTTTTTTGTATAAGAGTGATAGATTATTAGGTAGAAATTCATTTTAAGTTTGGTATAATGTAACACCCAAAGATTTTAGAATATATATTTTTTCAAAAAATTTGATTTATTAGATAGCTTTCGTTACACGAGACATCAAGTTTAAACATATCAAGAGATACTATTAAAATACTATTATTTGATATTTATCACCTAGAGTTTGGATTGGAATTCATTAATAGGACTATATAAATTATAAAAAATTTATTGTTACATATGAATAAATGAATTGTTTTTCGATAAATTTATTATAATTTAAAAATAAAAATTATTTAAAAGTAAAAGAAATATTTTTCTGATTTATTAATATTAAAAATCTATTTTTTTTCTTAATAAATTAAATTATTCACTATTGGTGAATTATTTTAATGAAATTTTTATGTTATATATTCAATTAAATGTTTCAACATTAATTTCATATTTTTTTAGTAATGGTATAATAATAAACCATGTTCTATTTTAAAAAATGTGTTTTTATAAAAAATGGTTTTCATCATGTTTTGGGTACTTATTTTTAAAAATTATTTAAGACATTTATATGAATTGAATTTGATAAAATTTATTTCATATTTTTAATCAGGATTTTATAATTTAGTAAATAGTTACTATTTATTTTTTTTCAATATGAATAGTAACAATGGTAAAATTTATCACCTTGGCAAAGGGTAAATTAGGACAATCTTGGTTAAAACTATGTGATAAGTTCACGATTTTTCATCGTAATTATTATTAGATTAATTTAATTATACCCTTATCAATGTGGGATCATAAGTTATTTTTTTAATTCACACTTTGATATGAAACTATACTATATAATATTTAAAGAAAATAAAGATATAAAATCTGACTTTCTTACTTTTAAATATATTTTTTGTGTTCATATCGATACAAAAGAAAGTGATGAATGAATCTAAATAGTAATTTTCTATATAATGAAATTATATTCATTATGTTAATTTATTTCTTATTTGTTTGGGATTAAATAATTACATTAACATTTTGTTCAAATTAAGTGAATAGAGTCAAAATTTAATGACTTTTAAGTCAAATTAAATAAATAGCGTAAAAATTGACAATAATGATTTTTATCATAATAATAATGTATTAATTTATTTAAAAATCATAAAAATATTAAATGAAAATATGGGGGAAAATATATGTTAATTTTTTTTATAAATTATCTATTTATGATATAAGTTTCACCTTATATATAAAATTATAAACCTTTAAAAGTGAAGAGGATGTTACCGAAGTCAATGATAAAATGATTAACTAAGGGGTTAATCCAAAATACATTGATTGAGAAACCACTAAAACATATAAATATTTTATTGGATGATGGGATTTTAACTTCGTATCATATTATATTTACATAACTAAACATTTAGATAAATTTGGTCTAGAAAATGACATTATTATATTTTAATCTTTTAAGATATTCCAAAAGCTCCCCTTCCTCAATTATGAAAGGGCACATACTCCCATAAATTAGTCACACATTTTGAGCCTTATAGATTTACTGTCCACTACCATAATAAATTATAAAATTATTTATCTATATTATAGTGGTATTTTCCCCAAAATAATTGTAACACCCCAAGATTTTATAGTATGTTATCTCATTAAATTAATTCAATAGCTTGCGCTACACGCAACACCGAGTTTAAGCGCACCACAACTTATAAAACTAACCATTCAAAAAGAAGTTTTGAATAGTATTAACTAAATTTTGAATATTATATACTATTTATATTTTTAACATTCATATTTTGTGTTTCTTAGACATAATATAAAAACAAATTCATTTTTTTCAGATAAAAGAAATATTTTTCAAAAGATGAAATTTTACCGCCTTTTAATGGAGAACCCTTTTTAAAACCAATATTTGACACTTATATATAATAAATTTAATGAAATTAAATTTATATTTAGAATTGGTATATAAAAATTTTAGTTTTGATAAATTTTTGTTACTTTTTTGATAACATTCATATTTTGATGAATAATGAAAAATACTATGTTTTATTTGAAAACTACATTTTTAATCAAAATAACTTATAATGATAAATTATGAATTTCTATGGTTTGGAAGTATAATTATATTTTATTTTTATCATTTAATAAAATTTAGGTCATTATAAGTAATTTCACATTTAAGTTTGACATAAACACATGTCAATATTTTGATAGTTTTTAAATTTTTAAAAAACCTTCTTTTTTGTTTTGACAATGGTAATTAATTTTTAATTAACAAATTAAAATTAAATGTTTATAATATTTTAATATATACTTCTTTTTTGAATTCAGAATATCAAAATTAGCTTAGGGTGATTTTTTTTATTATTCTGAAAACTTTCAATTTTTGATGAATGGTGAAAAACAATGCGTTATTATTTAACACCGATAATTTATTTAAATAATTATTTATTTTATTTTAATTTATTTTAAGTAAAAAAAGATATATAATACCTATATAATTTAATTTTAATTCATTGGAGTCATTTATAATAAGTTTAGATATATAAAATTTTATCGAAGTTTTTACCATCTTTTACCCACCTCCTAGAAGCATTTTCAAATCTGCATTAAACGTAATTTTACCACTTCTGTGAGTTGATTTTAAAAAATATGAGAGACATGGTTAATATCAGTATGTTAAATTTTTTTTCAATAATATGAAAATAATATTTGTTGAATAGTAACTATTGACTTTTATTTACCACGATTTAAAGTAAATAGGGTAATTAAAGGTAAAAATGATATCATAATTACCATAACACTTTTCCTAATTCTATTGGATAATTATAATTAGACAAAAAAACCCTTAGGAATAAAATATGACCCCATTTGGTCCTCTTGGATTAGATTATATGATTTATTATTATGTAATTTAAAGTAGAGTTAAAAGAGGTAAATTTAATGTTTAATAACTAAACTATTTTTAATATAGGGTTATACATAATATAAATTAAACTATAAATATTCATTATAAATATAGTAATATTTAATGCGTAATTATATTTTATTTATTATTTTTAGAGATTAAATAATTTAATTTATTTATGACACAATGATGACACAATAATTACCTTAATAATTAAATATTAAAATAATTGATATTATAAATATCAAAATAAATGTGATTTTAGACTTTTTATGAATTAAACTAATTTACAAGGTTAATATGACATGTTAGGATTGATCATATGAGTTTAGTTTTAAGTAATAATGTTTTTTTATGACTTTAACAAAAATCATTTATTAAATAATGTCAAAATTGACAGAATTGAGTTGTTAAAACAAATACTATATTACTGGTTGATATAATATTCTTAAAAATCTAAGGTTGGGAAAAATAAAACTAATAATATTATATATGTCATTAATGAAAATATTTGGGTTCTCTAAGAAGTTTATAGTATGTTTATTAACCATATAATATACAAATACAAATATATATGGTAAATGTCAAACTATTTAACTAAGAGTTAAATCTAAAAAATAAGGTTAATATGATGAAATAAACCTGTATAAAACTTATTTGTTGAGAGGCTTTTTAAAAATTATCACTTTATCCTTTATATAATTCATTTTGGATCCATTAAAAACCGAAAATGATTTTATTATAAAATAATATTTCAAGCTTTTCCTAAAGTGACCGTCACCTCTCTTATAAAAGGGAACTTCCCCTTCTCTTAATTTCACACCATCAAAGCCTTTTATCTCTACCAAATCCTGATCAAATTCCCTCCCAACATTCCGACATACATTTTAGAGGACTTATTTTGGTCAAAAAGCCAACATAAAGAGCCCTTTTGATCAAATCAAAAGGAAGAACCCGAAGAAGAGGTAAATATTTCATCACCTCTTTAAAGTTCTTTTCATCATCCACTTCATCTTTCATTGTTGATTACATTAAAAAATAATAACTCTAGTATCTTATACATACTGTTATGTTATTTTAAAATTTTTACAACAATATTCATTATTATATCCATCCTATAAATGACAAAGTCACCATACGTGCGTACGTATGGATTACCGTCTCCAAGTCATGGTGTTGTTTGTTATTCAGACACATAATTATTTGGATGGGTATAATAATGAGTATAAATAATGTAAATAATAAATATAACATGTTAATGATTATTTATATATGATATACCATCCAATTAAATACTATTTCACCATCAATATAATGATATTGTCGTGCGTGCGTACGTACGAATTACCGTTTCCACGACGTGATGAGATTAATTTCCACGTTCACCATTCAATGATGATTATAAAATATATATCATTAATAATTATTTAATATATGAAATAATAATTCTACTGGAGATATATATATATATATATATATATATATATATTTATGTACTTACATATATCTTATTCACTTAGTTCCATTCAATATGATATGAAAAATGAAAACATCGTTTATGCGCACGTACGACCTACCGTCTCCATAAACGGTGTTTTCCATTTCATATATATGTCTATTATACATTTATATAGTATAAATATATATGATATATAAATAATTTTTTATATTATTTAAGTATTTAAATCACGGTCTAAGTGATACAATCAAGAGTAACAAGTTAAAAAATGTAAGATAAAGAAAGTGATTATTATCCGAAATGATAATTTAACATGGAAATTGTTATTAAATGGGTAGTATAATGTCATAAATTATTCATGTATGACATCATAAATCTTAATATGGTTCTGTTATAATTTAATAACATACTATGGTCTTTATACAGGAGGTTAAACATATCCTTGACTAAAGGAAAGTACAAGGTAAGGGGTTTCTTATCTCACTTTTAATTCCATGAGATTTCCATTATTCCCCACTTATTTATTGCATGTGGTGTATTTTCTACTAAAAAATTGGTATATATATTATCATGATTATCTTTATATTCATGTTATTCTATTAATTATTTGGTGGTTATTAAATTTTGGTCATTCGACTCGATTGATTACAACGTGGTAAGGGGATTTCAACCCACTTTTATTCCCATGAGAATCATGTTGTATTGCCGCTATTTCCTTTTGTGTGGTGTATTTACTGGACATTATTGTATTACTTGTGTAATATAATTTAATCTATTGGTATTTAAAACTTCATTGAATAATCCTTATTTTATGGGGTGTATGTTTTGTGAGTTACCAAACCAGTAAAGGTTAATTTTACAACCTCTTCATTATTTAATATTGTTTATATGTAATTATCTACTGGGACCTCCTTATCATCCACATCCGTGTTTTCCAAAAAATTTATTCCAATTTTTTTTACTACTTAATAAAGAATGGGTTATATTCATTTATTCTATTTCTTACCTTATACATTTTGAAATAAATCTTTTCATTGTTTTTCAAACAAGTTACTTTATTACCTTTTCGACAAAATTAAGGTAAGAATGTTTTTTTTAACTTTTATGACAGGTGCGGCTATATTCCACCTTTATAACATCGTCGAAACATCCCTTAAAATATTATTAGAATAGTTTCAAATTAAATTTTTTCTTTTATAATTATGTAACAATAAATAATTTAAAAAAAGAATGAGATATTTCTCTCAAACAGTTTCGATTTCATCTATGTCAACATCATTTAGAGGATTTTAATCTTGTTTGAAGTTGATTTATTATGATAAAAATCTTCCACTTTTAATTGATGGTTTTTTATATGTTTGAATGTGGATGTGTTATTTTTTAACCATTCATGTTTTATGGATAATGTATTGACATTCTCTATGATAGTTTTAATACGAATGTTTATGTTATGTTTAAAAATTTTCTTATAAGGAATGCATCAGACTTAGTAAGGGACAGGTGGAGCCCACTATAGCTCCTTGATGCATCAGTAAGTATCATTAGACAAACTAGTGTCTTGTAACAAGGCCTTGACAAAATCTTATTTGTAGTATTGGAAGAAGGCTTTGACTATGTGGTTATGAAGTCATGAACTATGCTTTCCATAATTATAAAAGTGTCTATTGATATTTCATGTGATTATTAGACTAGTAGAATATCCATGTGAGTATTTTAGTGGCATTATTTTGATTAATATTTTCCATATTATGATGATGTTTATGTTGAAAAGGATTTTGTTTTAGTTTTATATATTTTCTTAAATGTTTATGCTTATTTATGAATGTTTCCAATATATTGTTATCCTTACTAAGCATCTGAGCTCACCCCTTTCTTTGTTTTATTTTTTCCAGGATGCGAAGAAGTATTTTATGATTGATAAGAAGGGTTAAGTTAAGGTATTAATGGAGTTCTCAAAAAAAAATTTATGTTTTGTTTTATTTTATAATGTGTAATGTAATGTTCATGTATGTAATCGATTTTCCAAGACTTATAAAATTATTTAGATAAAATCTGATTAGGAAACATTACCCTAAGATAGAATTTGAGGATTAGTATAGAAGAACTTCCTGAAATTTTTGTACTGTAGAGATTTTGTGAGTTTTTCAAACAATACATCCCTGTCTTGATATGAGTAGGTAGAGGCGGCTCTGACATAGTTGTACCCAGGGGTTAAACCTAAAAACACCGCTTTGAGCTTGAATCAAATGGGTACTGGTGCACTTCAATGGGTCTTTCTTCACTCTTGGTTACGACACTCCCAGAAGATATGCTTTGGATAAATTGCATTTTCATTAGAATCCATTAGGAAGGATTTAGGATTTAATACTTCCTCAAAGAAAACATTTTTATGATTTTTGATTATATCCATAAACTCTTCAATTTAGATTATATATTTTACATGTTTGGAATTATGAATTGTGATTCATAAACTAAACTAGTGTATTCCATTGTTTAGAAATGGCGCCCAATAGAAGGAATGAGAACTCCAACAATACGTATGATTCAAAAAGTAAGAAGGATCTTATCTTTCATGGTATTAAGCCAACATTTAGAAGAGAAATAGTCTCCCACATATTCTCAATATATGAAGAAATAAAATCATGTGTTAATAAGATAAGTAAAGAAATCTCTGATTCCTATGGTTTTGAAGGGAAGAAAGTCCAGAAAAAGATGGTAGAATGAATGTTGGATAAAGGGATGAAGGGAAAGAAGTATTTTCCCATATGTGATAACTGTTGAAAGAATCACCTTGGATAAATATTGAAGGGAATGGGAGTTTGTTATATGTGTAGAGAAAAAGGACACCACATACGTGATTTCAAGGGTAAGAAAAATGTTTCAAATGTATAATGCTTCATCTACAATGAGGTGGGACACTACACGGATCAATGTTCAAATCATCACAGTATGCCCCAAATGATGCTATTGGATAATAATCATGTTATGATACTACCAAAAAGTTTTGGAATGATCCCATAAGGGGCTCCTTGAAGCTAGGGTTTCCCCCTGCCGCCGCCTTCATCTCCTCCATCTCGGTTCGACGGTGTCCTCTCTTCGGCTTCCCAGTTCATTAGTTCATGGTCTGCAGCTCACATCATTGAGGGATTGATCTTTGACAACTCCACTATTGTCTGATGGTCTCTCTTCCCTATCCCCGAACCTGATAGATATTTTCACGATGATGCAGTGTGTTTAGTGGTCGAGTACCTGCTCGGTGTGTTTCAACCTTGGATCGGTGCTAGCTGTGGGATCAGTGGGAGGTTCACTATGGGTTTGAGTGAAGTCTTGTAGGCGGCGAATAGACTGTGGATCTGGCATGAGACGACCCTTATTTCATCTTTCTAGTGTTCGTGTGGCTGGATATGGTGATGAATTTTGACTCTCAGTTTCTTGTTCCTGCTATGGTTTTGGATTAAACTTTTGTGAGTCTTGTTGTGTGTGTCATGAAACTTCCTTTTGAATCTGCTGATTTTTTTCCTATGATTTAGTTCTGGTTGATGTGGCGGTTGGTTTTGGGTTCATCTTATTTTTTTGTTGATTTTATTCTGGTTTAAGTGACTATGGTTTTGGGTTCATGTGCGGCTCTTCGTTTCATGATTTTGTTTGGGTCTTGCTTTGGATTGGTCTGTGGTCTCTAAAGTTGGATGATTGTTCTCGGTTTAGAAGGACAACAATTTGATTTTTCTACGGTAAAGGAGTCAAATCAATGGAACATGAGATTGTTGAATTCTCACTTGGTAGTGATGTTTGGACAATGGTGGTTTTCTTGATGTGATGTTGGTTTTGGTCTCGGAAGGCTATGACTCAAGGGATTCTGCAACGTTTTCATTCAAAAAGATGCATTAGATGAGTTTCAGAGAAAAGAGGTTTCATAGGTTCTTGGATTTTTGGAATCGAAAGATTTAGAGGGTGTGGCTTTTTCCATGAAGACCATGCCCATGCTCTTTGGCACGGGTCAACTAGTCATACTATGATGAGATAATGGAAACTGGACGTTATGTGTTATGATTTTTAGTTGCTGGGAAGAGCTTCTCTTTGGTAGTGAGAGTTGTTTCATAACATGAGTTTTTGTCGGTTCGAGATTGTTTTATTTTGTTTAAGTCATGATGTCATTGGTTCATACTTTACCGTAAAAGTGTTTGGAAATAAAAAAAGTAATTTTCAGTCATTCAGTCATACTACCACAGATGAAGAAGAATGACTAGTGTTATTATGTTGTTATTAAAGAATTATTTCATTTGAGTTTTGTATCAATGATGTAATGGTTATATTAATTATGGAAATAAATAAGGATTGTACTACAATACTATTTCATTAAGGATTTGAGAGTTGTATGGTACCAAGTAAAGTGACACAGTTTCTGGTTAAACATTTTGGAAAATACATGGTTAAGGGAAAGTTAAACCATAATATGGTCCTGATACTGAGGTAATGATTTTGGAATAATATATGATTGATCTGGATAAATTTTATTGGATATTCTTAACATCCTTGGAAATAGTTAATGGTTTTTTATTCCATCATTGTTGGATTTTACAACATTTTAGGATATAAGGAGTATATCCCATATTTTATAAGGAATAAAGAAGCATGAATGTAATTAATTCGGTTATATTATACTTTAGGGTGTTACCATGTTTCAAAAGAATACATGATGAAGGTTTCCACATGTTATTACATGGAAAAAAGGATCTTCTTTTTGTTTACCTTCCTTTTAAATTTTTGACTATGAGTTTGGAAAAAAGTATTTTGGACATGTTTAATGGTTGTAATCAATTAAGTTTTACATTGTATACTATTGTTAAGGTAAAATAATTTCTTGAGATTATTTTTGGATTGTCATACAAAGGAAAACCTGGAGGTCGGGCGACAACCTGTCACGTTTGACAAGGCCACGAGACTTGAACACGCAACTGAAGGGTGACAAGGGTTCATCTCCTACCACTGGCCCATGTGATGTCCTAGTTTGTATGATGTAGTTTTTTTAAATAGTCTACAAAATGAATATAAATTCATTTTTTAACCCTATCGATTAAAATAAATAAAATATTTTTAAATTCTATTATCTTTTGGAGTGAAAGAAGAGTTTGTGGTAGGAATTAGTTTGAAAGATGAAATTATACATGTAAAGTATATTTTTTCTTCTTATTATATGATTAAATTAATTATTAAACTTTAGGGAATGGATCTTAAAACCAAAAATGTGTTATCCAATCACCTTACGTTTTGTTGAACTGATGATAATTTACATCATCTTAGATTGATAGATTTGAGGTCCTCAATTTTACACTTGTTTTTGATTGATGACCTCAATAACTCCTTATAAATATCTAAGTTTTTTCTACAATTATGTGTCTCTAATTTCCAGAAATGTTCTTCTAATCAAGATCATAATTTGGTGGTGACTTTTTCATTTTCCTTTTCCTTTTACTAAGAGTAAATTTTATTAAACCAAATTCTGATGTGGGTCTTCTACAAAGATATTTTTCTATTTTAAACCTTTTTGAAAAACAATTTCAAATTGAGAGGATGAAATTTATTGAAGGAGGGGCGAATATAACACCCCGAGATTTCATAGTACGTTATCTCATTAATGTAATTCAATATCTTGCGCTACACGCAACACTGAGTTCAAGCGCACCACAACTTATTAAACTAACCGTTCAAAAAGCAGTTATGAATAGAATTAACTGAATTTTGAATCTTATATACTCTTTATAATTTTATCATTCATATTATGTGTATCTTAGACCTAATATAATAACAAATTCATTTTCACAAATAAAAGAAGTATTTTTCAAAAGATGCAATTTTACAGTCTTTCAATAGAGAACCCTTTTAAAACAAATATTTGACACTTCTATATATTCAATTTAATAAAATTAAATTTTTCTTTAGAATAGGGACATACAAATTTTAGTTTAGATAATTTTTTGGTACTTTTCTGATAACTTTAATATTTTGATGAATAGTGAAAAATACAATGTTTTAATTGATTTTTTTTTAAATTGAAATAATTTATAGTGATAAATTATGAATTTCAATAGTTTTTAAGTATAATTAGATTATATTTTTATCATTTAATACAATCTAGGTCATTATAAGTAATTTCACATTTAAAGTTGACATAAACACATGTTAATCTTTTGATAGTATTTACTTTTTAAAAAAACACGCGTTTTGGTTTTGACAAAGGAAATTAATTTTAAATTAATAAATGAAACTTCAATGTTTTGAATTTGGTAAAATAGACTTAATTTTTAAATTTAGACTATCAAAATTATCTTAGGGTATATTTTTGTTATTTCTCTGAAAACGGTCAATTATTGATGAATAATGAAAAAACCATGCATTATTATTTAAAACCGACATTTTATTTAAATAATTAGTTATTTTATTTAAATTTATTTTAAGTAAAAATAGATATATAATACCTATATTAGTTCAATGTAATTCATTTTATAATAAGTTTAGATATATAAAAGTTTATCGAACTTTTTATCGTCTTTTACCCACCTTCTAAGAGAATTTTAAAATCTGCATGAAACATAATTTTACCGCTTCTATGAGTTGAATATCAAAAATATGAGATACTTGGTTAATATTAGTAAGTAAAATGTGGTTCAACAAGATGAAAATAATTATTGTTGAATAGTAACTTTTGACTTTTATTTACCACGGTTAAAAGTAAAAAGGGTAATTAATGGTAAAAATGATATCATAATTACCCTAACACATGCCCTAATTTTATTGCATAAGTATAATTAGACCATAAAAACCTTATTAATAAAATATTACTCCCTTTGGTCAACTTGGATTAGATTAGGACATTTATTATTATTTTATTTAAAGAAGAGTTAAAAGAGTTAAATTCAATGTGTAATATCTAAACCGTTTTTAATATAAGGTTATACATAATATAAATTAGATTATAAATATTAATTAGAAAGCTCAAAAATATTTCCTACATAATTAATTTTTTTTAAATTTTTAGACGTTAAATAATTTAATTTATTTATGGAACAATGATGACGTAGTAATAACCTTAACAATGAAATATTAAAATAATTGATATTTTAAATATCACATTAAATGCAATTTTAGACATTTTATGAATTTCACTAATTTTATATGATAATATGACATGTTAGTATTGGACATATGAGTTTATTTAGAAGTAATAAAGTATTTAGAACATAAAAAAATCATTTATTAAATGATTTCAAAATTTACATTATTGAGTTTTTAAAACAAATACTATATTATTGGTTGATATAATATTCCTAAAAATCTAAGTATCATCCAAAGGGCCTTATTAATATTATATATGTCATTAATGAACCTATTGGTTTTCTTTGGTATGTTTATACTATGTTTATTAAACATATGATATAAAAATACAAAGAGACATGGTAAATGTCAAACTACATAACTAAGAGTTAAATCTAAACAATAAGGTTTATATGATGACCTAAACCTGTCAAAAACCTATTGGTTGATATGTTTTCGACCCATAAAAACCTTATCATTTAAATAATTCATTTTGGATATATTAGATACCGAAATTTATTTTTTTATAATTTCATATTTCAAGATTTTCCTAAAGTGACCATAACCTCTCTTATAAAAGGGAACTTCCCATTATCTTAATTTCACTTCTCTAAAGTCTTTTGGATCCGCCAAACCCTAAACAAATATCCAGACATGTTTTCTACCTTCATTATAGATGCCTTCCTTTGGTCATAAATCCATCCTAAGGATCCCTTTTGATCAAATCAAAAGGAAGAACTTGAAAAAAGGTAAATATTTCATCACCTCTTTCAAGTTCTTTTCATCTTCCACTTACACTTTCTTTGTTGTTTCCAATTTAAAATAATAACTATAGTATCATTTATATATGGTGATGTTATTATAAAAATGGTATTACCATATTCATTATTCCTTCCATCCTATAAATGACAATGTCACTATACGTGTGTTTGTACGGATTACAATCTCCACGTCGTGGTGTGGTTTGTTATTCTAATGCATAATTTTTTTGGATGGGTATAATAATGAGTATAACTGATGTAAATAATAAATATAACATGTTAATGATTCTGTATATATAATATACCATCCAATTACATATGATTTTTCCATCAATATAATGATATTGTCGCTCGTTCGTACGTACGGATTACCGTCTCCACGACGCGATGAGATTCATTTCCACATTCACCATTCAACGAGGATTATAAAATATATATCATTAATAAGTATGTAATATATGGAATAATAATTCTACTGAAGATATATATATATATATGTACATACATATATCTTATTCACTTAGTTATGTTCAATACGATATTAAAACGAAAACAGCGTTTATGTGTACATACGACCTACTGTCTCCATAAACAGTGTTTTCCATTTCATATATATGTCTATTATATGTATCTATATTCTAAATATATATGATATATAAATCATGTTTTATATTCTGGAAGTATTTAAATCACGATCTAAGTGATAGAATCAAGAGTACCAAGTAAAAACACGTACGATAAAAAAGTGATTATTACACGAAATGTTAATTTAAAATGGAAATTATTATTAAATGAGTAGTATAATGTAATAAATGAATCATGTATGATATCATAAATTTTAATATGGTTATGGTAAAATTTTATAACATACTACGATATTTATACAAGAGGTTAAACGTACCCTCAACTAAAGGAAAGTACAAGGTAAGGGGTTTCTTATCTCACTTTTAATTTCGTGAGATTTACATTGTTTCCCACTTATTTATTGCATGTGTTGTATTGTATACTACCATTTGATATATATATATTATCATGATTCTATTTATATTCATGGTATTATGTGAATGATTTGGTGGTTATTAACTTTTGGTCATACGACTCGATTGATTACAACGCGGTAAGGGGATTTCATCCCACTTCTTATTCTCTTGAGATTCATGTTGTATTGCCACTATTTCCTTTTGTGTGGTGTATTTACTGGACATGATTTTATTCCTTATGTAATATAATTTAATCTATGTGTATTTATAACTTCATTGAATAATCCTTCTTTTATGGGGTGTATGTTTCATAAGTTACCAAATCCGTAAGGATAAATTCTACAACCTCTTCATTATTCAAGGTTGTTTATATGTAATTATTTACTGGGACCTCTTTATCATCCAAATATGTGTTTTCCTAAAAATGTATTCCAAAAAAATTAATACTTAATATACTATGGGTTAAATTCATTTATACCTTTATTTTACCTTATACGTTTTGAAAGGAATCTTTGCGTCATTTTCCAAAAAATTTACTTTATGACCTTTTTGACAAAATTAAGTTAAGAATGTTTTTTTAACTTATACTATGGGTGAGGCTATATTCCGCCATTATAACATCGTTGGATATTACCTTACAAGATTATAATAATATTTTCAAAATAAATATTTACTTTTATAATTATGTAACGTTAAATGATTTCAAAAAAGGAATGAGATATTTCTCTAAAACAGTTTTTATTTCATCTATGTCAACATCCATTAATTGATTTTAATCTTCTTTGAAGTTGATTTATTGTGATAAAAATATTCCATTTTTTTATTGAAGGTTTTGTGATATGATTGACTATTGATGTGATATTTTTCTACCATTCATGGTTTATGGATAAAGTATTGAGATTTAAAATACTAGTTTTAATTTAAATATTTATGTTATGTTTAAAACTTTTCATATGAGGAATGAATTGGACTAAGTAAGTGACAGGTGGAGCCCGCTGTAGCTCCTCGATGCATCGTTAGGTCTCATGATACAAACTAGTGTCTGGGCACAAGGCCTTGAAAAAATATTATTTGTAGTCTTAGAACAAGGCCTTGACTATGTGGTTATGAAGTCAGACATTATGCATTCCATCCTTCTGGAAGTGGCTATGGATACTGCATGTGATTATTCGACTAGTAGAATATCCATGTGAGTAAGTAAATGGCATAATTTTGATTTATATTTTCCATATTGTGATGAAGTTTACATTGAAAGGGATTTTGTTTTAGTTTTATACATTGCATTAAATATTTATGCTTATTTATGAATGTTTCCACTATATTGTTATCCTTACTGAGCATCTGAGATCACCCCTTTCTATGTTTAATTTTTCCTAGAATGTGAAGAAGAATTTTAAGATTGATAAGCAGGGTTAAGCTAAGGGATTAATGATGTTATTAAAGGATCATTTATGTTCTGTTTTATTTTCTAATGTGTAATGAAATGTTCATGCATGGAATATATTTTCTAAGACTGATAAACTGATCGGTCTTTCAGAGCATGGTTCCTTGTAATCATGCCAATGTTTCAAAATAAGGAACTGACTCACATAATTGGGGTCGAAAAATTACAATAATATACTAATGGTATTTAAGAGGAGATCTAAATAAGTTTCTTCAAAGGAGAGGTAACCACCATAACCGATCACTTACTTTTTTAATTCTTATTTTACCTCATATAAATATGTTATATTCTCTATAAAATAAAAAATTATGTAAACTAAATATATATAAATGTTATTATGATTATTAAACCACCATTATCCACCCTCTTTCTATCAAATAGGAAGTGAAAGTATCACTTTCGCATACGTACGACATACCGCCTCCACGTAGCGATACAATTTATTTCTAATAAATATATTTTAGGGATGAGAATTATTATAGAATTAATGTTTATAGGATAATTATTAAATATTTATAAATATATAATTATTGTATTATATCTACCTTCTTACCTTTCAAGATTTTGGAAAAACAATAAAGACGCTCATGCGTTCGTGTCGACTACTACCTCCAAGAAGTGATGTAATTAATTTTCCATTTTTGATATACTTGTACTATAAAATGGATGTATTTAATGAATATATATGATATATATTTTATATAAATTATTCCTTAAAATTGATTTATTATTTACCTTCTTAAGAATTTCATTCATCGAAAAATGAAAACAACATTCACGCGTACGTATGGTCAACCGTCTCTATGAACACTGTATTTTTTCAATCTATAATTTTATGGATGTATATAAACATTTATATAATTAATATGTATAATATTTATATCATTATTAAAAGTTTTTATATTATGAAACCATGATCAAATTACAAGGACCAAAACTACCTAGCCGAAAACATACATGAAAAACGTTGTCGATATCACCCAGAACCATTATTTTAATGAAGAACTGTTAATTAACAGATGATAAAGGTTATAAGAAAATAAAATATGTTTTTATATATATGATTATGTTTCTAGAATATATATATAATAAATCTATTTTTTTTTATACAGGACGTTCTAATACTCATGAAGAAATTTTGACCCGTGGTAAGATATTTTCATCTTACTCTTATTTCCATGAGACAAATTCCATATTAACCACAAGTTTCTTTTATGTGATGTATTTAACAACCATTAATGTATTTTAGTATGATTATAATGAATATTATGTGGATTCAGATATACATATAAGTTTAATTCCTTCATAGGTATTATTATTCAATGTTTTCCAAAGTGTCAACGGTAATATGTTAAAATCTCATCCTTTATTGGGGTTGTTTATGATTAAGTTTTTGACGACAAAAAATTATGATATACCTATAAATAAACTAATTATTCTTTATATAATGGTTATTTTTGAGAATAAATGTTTTTTTTTCATTTTCCTAACCTTAACTACTCAATATACAAAAAATATTTTTTAATGAAAATCGACTTTATTTCTCTCTTTGGTAAAAAAAGCCTCTTTCTTCCATATCCATGTTTTCTAAAATTATTTTAAATAATATTTTTACTATTATAAAATTATTTTTAATGTAATTTTTAACTATTTTTTAATTTAAAAAATGTTTTCAAATGATCATTTTTTTCATTTTCCGAACAAGGTATGTTTTTATATTTTATAAGAGAATTGTGAATGAAATGTTTTATTTAAAAATATTTGAAATGAATGATAACATCCTTTGATGTTACTTATGATTTTCTGTGGATATGATCCCTGGATACCATACTTATTCCTTCTCTATATGGTTTCAGTTTATGATGAAAACATTTTTATGAAATTCATTCATTTTGAATGGGTTATGCTATGATGGAATGATGAAATGTTTATGAAACCCATTTATTTTCCATGAGTTATGCTATGATGAAATGTTTAAGAAATACATTTCTTTTCATGGGTTATGAAATGGTGAATGATTTATTATCTTGTGGAACACATATGTATGATTTTATTTATATTATGGGTGGTCCCATAATTACATATCCCACTATTTTTTTGGGTAAAGATAGATGTTTTATAAGATAAATTGGATCGGAATGGGGAGAGATACTTCTTCATTAAGGGACTATATCAATAATAATATTATTGGGAGTTGATAGTCACTAACATACTGGTTTTTTTAGAGTGAACCAAATCCACTATGATAGTCTTGGGACTAAAAATTTACTACTACGATTGGTTGGGGAGTTAATATAATCAACCATGATAGAATTTTAAGTGCTCTATAACTATTAAGAAAATATTTTTCTATGATTTTTATGCCTTAATTACATTTCTTATTCAAATTTTATTCTCTCATAGATTATGTAATTTAATTAAATTATGATTCATGTCTTAGAAAAAATAAATATTTATTCCATGGATCAATATTATTATCAATGGTATATAGGGTATGGAATTCAAATGTTAATATTATGTTCTCATACCCTTATGAACATGTTATTCTTACTTGATCATTGATATCTCCATTTTTACCCATACTGAGTATATGAGCTCTCCCTTTTTTATGATTCCTTTACCTAGGTTATGAAGAAAAGTGTTATGAATGATATGTTTAAGTAGGGTGCTAGTTATGAAGAACTTAATGTGAGACTCTTATGAACCAGTTCATATGTGTCAAAGTTTCAAAAGATACAAGACCTATATAATTCTAGTCTGGATTGTTATTTTATGAAGTGAATATTCATATAATATATAAGACGTAATACCTATGTATGAAATGTATGGGTCACTATAGGTTTATCCATGAGACCGTACACTAAGGGGCTGGTTAAAATTTTGGGAGAGGTTGGATATATATATTTACTCCTAAAACCATTTATTTTATGATGAATTGGTGAGGGACATAGACTTAAACCTTACCTGAGGGAAGTCTTGGATCACATGATTGGTTGTATATTCGTATTCCCTCGTCATATTTTACTATGGTTACTTGTGTTTGATTTCAAGTATAAGGTGACACCAATTTATTCAAATTTACTACCTTGGGTATGGTTGAGGTTTGTGGTGGCCCAATTATCACACGATTACCCAATTTGTGTGTATGTTTTCCTATATTTAATTTATTTATTTAATTATTTCCATCACTAAATTGACTCAAATATATCTTCTACGTTTATTATAAGGAAACTTTTTTGGTGCCCTACTGGTTTTATTACTCACACACTGCACATAAATATTGGTGTTTGTGATAAATTTGTTTTCAAGTATCCATCCAAGGTTGATGGACCTATATAGGGCTAAATAGTAGATGGATATTGTTAAAGAATTGAGTCATTGTCAATACATATACAAGGATATTTGTTCTTGTTCCTCTATTAGTATGTTTCTACCTTTCTTATAAATTTTTTTGATCCACATTATATGTGGATCATTTTGGCTTTGATAAATGATTTTTTATCATATTTTGATATTTGATGTGATGGTATTTCTCTATTAGATATTTCTATTAGTTATTTATTTATCACTACCTTTTTTATTATTTAATGTTATGTAACATTAATGGTATAGTCTCCCTATTTTATGACTTAGTTCCTCACCAGTAGTCAAAACCTCTTAAACAAATAGAGGTGCACATTAGGCCATGTTTCACTCTATCTTGTAATCAATGATCTATATCAAGGCGTTACAACTCACACACCAGGTAGAGTCACTATATTTGACTAATATATTTGAAAAGGAATCCAAAACCATGTTAACGTCCCTTTATATATGAGATATAATAAATTTATTACACTCAAGCAATCTATAACACTCATTTTAGTCAAGGTAAAATTGACATAATCATTAGGAGGGAGTCATTTAATGAGGCTAAAAACTATTTGAGAGTCACTTTTAATCCTGATATTATTCCATCCAAAATTATTGGCATATATAACTATGTATATAAAAACCCAAAATTGTGAATATAAGTAAATTTATTTTCCCATGGATTTATAAAAGCTACCTTTGATAAATCCGTGATTTTTCTTGAAAATTACTCCATATATTGATGGGCCAAGGGAACTAAAAGATATCCTTTGAATGTTTTCCGTGATTCATGTAAACATGGTAGGAATCCATCAAATGATTATTTATACCTGCTATAAAAATATTTTTAATTATAAAGAGTTCATTTAAGAAATTGCCCATTGCTCCTGTTTCGGGTTTTCAACAAGTTGTATATCATTTTTGATACAGGAAATGACAGTACTTATAGAAACCATGGTTCCATTAAATATAATCTTATTTCAAGATTTCTCATAATAATGAAACTAGGTAACCACAACCAGAATGATAAGGTTGTTTATATACTCACCCAGTTACAAACCAATAATGTTGGTAAGGAAGCTATTAAGGTCATTTGCAGTTGGTATATTTCACATGAATTAGCCTAAAATGAAGTTCCAGATATGGAACAAAGACTCAAATTATCAATAAATGTGTGTTCTATATTTATATTTATATGATTAGAACACTAAGGGTTATGAAAGGATAAAAACCTTAATATTTTCTTCATTTGAGAGATTGTTATTTAGTATTTTCCATAAAAGAAACAATAATGACTGTGTATATTTTTTTAATAAATTTTTTAATCTATTTAAGTGGAGAATCATAACTCAACAATGGAAATAATATAATATCATGAAGTTAAAAGCTAATATCCTAATAATAATCTGGATACACACATCAATCCCCATAAAATAGTAGTTTTGGATCTATTGTAAAACTAAATCCAGAATATGACCTATAATTTTTTTTCATAGTTGTTAATGTAAAATAAATTGATAGATTTTATTGATCTATGGGAATATAATAGATTTCACAGATTGGAGATAAAAACTAATTATAAAAATATAATTTATCATTTATTTTCTTGATAGGATTGATTTAATATATAGGCTTTGATATTTTTAAGAATCCATGATAGTAGAAAAAATAGATCTCATATAGAAGAAGTTCCCTTTACTTAGTTTATAAATGATTATGATCTTTATTAATTTAGTCGAGTACTTTGGGAATGAGATTCCAAAATATGTTTCAATAAATGATTTATTAAAAAGAGAAAAGATTTTAATTATAAAAACACCCAAGATCAGTTATATTAGTAAAATTTTTCTATCTCCCAATTATAAACTTATTCTTAGGTTTACACTCAGTCAAAATTAAGTTTTTAATTGGTTTTTCCATATTTTTACACTAATACCTTGGCCATTTTTTTAATATGGGATGAGGAAAAAAATTAAATAATTCATTTACTTTTAAATAGATTCTACTTACATGTGAATGACTTTTAACCTTCTAACAAGTGAGATAAATAGAAATTATGTAAGAAATACCATAAACAATTTGTTAGGATATTCTTATACTCCTTTAATATTATGATAATTTGAATCATGATGGATAATAATCAGAACATAGGTTAGAGAACTTGAGGGAGCCTTGTATTACTTGACATTTTGTAATGTCAGGATAATATGGAAGTTTATTTTCTGAAACTACGTTTGAATTATTGTGTATTCATATGGTGGATTACGGAAGCTATAACATGTTTAAGAATAATTTTTATAAAGTTACATAATGTTTACCTAGATGTTTGAAAGGGTGTGTTTGAATAATCACGGTGTTGTATAATAATTAATTTCACTATAAAAAACCATTCATATCCAACCCTTAATTACATGATTTACAATATGAATAACATTTCTCATCACTCCCATGATCTTTTAGGTTTACTGATTTTGAGAATTATGGAAACTATTAAATTACTAAGTGGACAATTCCATACAGATTAAATATGTTTCTTATTCCAAAAATAAGTTATGAAATTTAAAAATCTATTCATTTATAACACACCTGATTTTTTCAAGATGAATATTCATAACTATAATATTGACCTTGTTATAGTTCTTATAAATTATTAAATCATATAAAATCATTTGAAAAGAATGGTATTAGCACATAAATCCTAGTAAGGTTTAATAACCATGATCAAATAACTCAAATGAAACCCATTTGAGTGTCTCTATATGACCTCAAGTGAACTTCACTATATGGTAGAGGCTCTAGACTTGCATTTTGATCCTAAAATAATCACGGGGAGACTATAATCTCTAATATAAAGATGTAGGGTTATGCCCAAATTTATAGAATTTTATGAACAACCCATCCATTTAACACCCATATATAAAACCTATATACTTAAGTTAGTGATACCCATAGGTCCTTAAAGTCTAGAATAGAGAGTATTAAATCTATATATATGACACAAAAGTATATAAAAAACAAAAAATACAAAAACATTGAATAACCAACATCATTCATAGTAAACAATGGTGCACTATCTAGTACATGTTAAAAAATAATTTAAAAATAAACTCTACTCTGTCTTAGATCACAAATCCAACACATCAAATCCATAACCTCTATGGTTTACTAATTGAACCATGGTTTTATCTTTAAATTATGTCTATACCCTAAGAGAAAACATAATGGTTTACCCATGTGCATCAAAACCAGTATTGTATACGTGGGTATGGGTGAGTCCAACAATGGAGTAGGAATCCCCAATGCCTTAATAATATAAAGTGTTGTTCTGATCAAAATGATTTATATAAAATTCACATAGAAAGAGTGTGGTTGTGTCAATATATCCCATCCACTCTAAAATATAACGCACAATGAACATCAAAACAAACATTGGGTCTCTAGGTGTCAGGAAAACCACCTTGAACCCCGACCATACCGAATATGGCCAATTCCAGAGTGTATTTGAACATTTCAACCCCCAATGTATCATTTACTCTCCAAAAAAATGATACCTAATAACATAAGTTCTTCAGACAGTGTTAGTGTGCCTTTGTATAATTACTATAATCATGTTAGAAGTATACTGGTCACTCGAGGGGGGGGGGGGTGGTGGAAATTAATCCCTCTTAGATCATATAATGTATGAATCTAATTAGGTATTAGTTCATCCCCCACGTTATCTACTAGTTTAGTGATCATTCAGGGGTAGTTCATCCCTTTTGGATGATCTCATTTATATGTTTCTTCAAGGGTAAATGATTCCCCCAAAATTATCTTATAGTATACTGATAACTCCAGGGATATTATATACCTCTTAGATTATCTCATGTATATACCTCATTATGGGGGAATCTTTCCCTCTCAGATCATATCATAATATCTATCATGAAGGCCAAATATATGGAAAAAATTTTAGGCATGTCATGAATCTCTATACATCTTTATAAGAAATGAATTTCACTAAATCAACTAACATAGTGCAGCTCGACAAGGTAGACCATCTATCAGAACCCTTTTCACATAATAGAGGCTGGAATCTTATGTTACCCATCTATCACCACCTAATCCATAACTAACTCACACCCTCAATTTTGGTTCTAAGGTGACACCTACAATCATAAACACCCATATTTCCCAAATAACTTCTTCGGGTTTAAAATACAACTAGGGAACCTTCCAAGGGTCACCTAGGCCAAAATAAAATATGATTTTCCTATATAGGTTCAATGATCACATTTCCATCTCTCAACCACAACCCATCATTCCAATCATAACATCCATAAATGTCCTTTTGGGTACTTTAGAATAGCATGTACCTTCTAAGGTATATGTCACATTCACCTAGATCAACCCGCCACTTCGATGCTAAAATAAAAACTCATTTTCCAACATGAATACAGGTTTCATCTTAAAATTAGAATTATAAAATAAAATTATCAATAAGAGGAAGATACAATATCACTCATGATTTGTAATACATATAATCTTTCTGATGAGGTCAAATAGAAAAAATGATTCAACCAATACCTTATATATTTCCTTTAGAAACTAATTCAAATTCACCTTTAAAACCACATCAAAAGTCATCACATTCCATCTTACACATTCTTGAACCTTTTCCCAAAATCCAATAAAATTTTACATATAATACACCCTCATTTATTTTAAATCTCAATTTCAAAACAAGTTCTCAACTTACCTTTTTTCCATTGAAATTCCACTTGAAACAAACCCTTTTTAAAATAAAATTTTAAAAAGGAAATAAATGTCTCTTTTAAAATTGAATTATTTCCTCCAAAAAAACATATAAGTAAGGACACAAAAAATCATTCTACCGAGACTCCACCATTGAACCATTTAGCAAGCCATGTGGTCCATGTTTACTATTAAGTCAATGTGAGCCTATCCCAACATTATGAAGAAAAAACACATCCTGAAACATGAATAAAATAATAATAATTATGTTACATGAACATAAAATTACTAAATGGGAAATAGAATTAATAAATTCATGTTTAACTGCATAATTTATAGATTTAGTCTCTTTAAAGTATCTTAATGACCCTTTCCAAATATCTTATAAGTCCAATTGACCACTTCAAAAATATGTTAATTCCTAATTCAATCCATAATGATTACATAAATTTATTATAAAAATTTATAATTAATTATTAAAATTAATTTTTTTGCTTTAATTGCCTATTAACTTACTCACTGACCTCGTTACACTAAAACAATGTTCAACCACTCGAGATAGGTCTACGACATATTATCGACACCATTATAAGAAAAATACCTAACCAATTAAATCAAAACAATTTTATTTTTAATTTAATTGAATAAAAACCATATAAAACTTCACCGGGTGACAAACCTTCTCCAAAATAATTTGGGAATATTTGAGATCATCACCAAGAAACACCCTCTAGCTATGCCATGTGAAAAACTCATCATATAATGACTATTTCAACATGGTTTTTTTGGAATCTTCCTAAAAACCCTATCTAGAACACCAAAAATATAGATTTGATCAATGGAAAATAAAATGTAAGGAATGGTAATGGGTAAATCACTTGAATTTAACATTAAATCACACCCAAAATCACCCAAATCCCATGAATGATCGAAGAAGAAAGGGATGAACTCTCCTTGGTTCTATCACAACTATGGGAAAAGAAAATCGGGAAGTAGGGTGTTTAAAATGGATGGAAAAAATGTAAAACCACCCAAAAACTCACACTAGAGCAAGATAAGATGGCATGCACGAAAAAATGGGGTTTACCCTAGTATCCCCTTTGGATCCCGAATTAATGAGAACCATAGAATAGACCCTATACCTTTAATTGTTTTGGACAGTGACAACATTGAATCCTTAATGATTCATGTAGACCAAAAAACCTAATACTATGGTACAGTGGTCCCCACAGACATTTACAAATTCCAAAAAAACAATATCTATGTTTTAGGGCCCTTGTTTTGATCCCATTCAACCTCAACCTTCCAATACACAACCATGATCACCCGAAAATTCTTAATTATCAAGTATTTTGGCTCCCCATGCCAGATACCTAGACACCTCAACATCACACAATCAACTATGGAACCACGACCACCACTACATAGTGGTATCTCATCTAGTTTACCACAGATAAGACCCCCATGTTCCATTGGCACCACAAGAAAAAATTCCATAAAAAAATTACCGGCCCCTGTGATTTCAACCCTTGACCATGGTGATATATGTGTCATGGTGCTCTCTATGGTGGGAACCTTTATCAAAACTAGGTGCAGGGATGTAGAAAATTTCTCCAACACCCACCCAAGTCCCAAAATAGCTACCATTCCCAAAAAAGTCCAAAAAAAATTATTTCGGTTGTTATGAACCTCATAATATCAATCTAACACTTGAATATCAAAATCAAGCTTTTCCAAACAATCAAAAACTAAAATTAAACTAGAATTTTACATCACAAAAAGAAATTGGGTTTTCTGCCTCCCCACCATAACACTTCATATCCCCAAGAATATATTAATGTAATTAACCATAAACCTAAACCTATTCAAATCATCATTTCATTCTAAAATTCTCATGTTATACTCTAGATAATTGAACATGATTCCACTACACAAATCCATCCACTACACCAGATACACAATATTTTCCCAAAAATCCCAATCTGATCTCCAAACCACCTCAATCATATCGCGAATGATTCTCTTTATGGGGTTTTCAATTCCCCTCTTATATTTCTAAAATACCCTTAGTTGGTCCTCTTTATGTTGAATTTTAATTAAAACACTCATCCTTAACCATCGACATGTCATTGAAGCACCACACATGAATTCCCAAAACATGGTCTAGACACTACCCAGCCTCCCACTACCACTATAATTATCCACTGAATGGTTCTTACCACACTCACGACCCATCTTTCATAAGGGTCATATATCCCTAATTGGAAATATTCTCCCCACTATCGAAAATCCTTATCATTTCCCCACTATAACCAGACACCATATATTGACCTACCAGATCCTATTCATTACTGAGTGTAATGAATAACAATGATCTCCCCACTCATACACAATAGCTAACACAAAACATCATTCACTATGTCTTATGTTGGTTCTCAAGAAAACTCATCAATCTCAAAACCATGAAGTTTAAATAATTAGTTTATCCTAAGCTTATGGTGTTTCCCGCTATAAAACTCTACTAAATGAGGTTTATTGTGTATAAAGGTGCTCCAAAAATTATGAATTACCTACAAAAAAATACACCAAGAAGTAAAAGCAATGTAATAATAAAAAGGAAAATCAAAGGGTCTAATCCATGATCCCACCAATTTACATATGGATACTCAATCCCAAAATCATAAAAAATCTAACAATATTTCTATACATGACTCACTAAAAAAATCCATGGTACTCCCAAATAACACATGAGACCACACCTAGGTCACCCCTATCTATCACAAAAAACAAGACAAACCCATTCTACACATGCACCTATTGAATTTACCATCATCTAACCAAAATAGTTTCACACCCACCAATCATATATTGCATTCCTAAACAGACTTGTATATTAATATAAGCACACAATTCAATCATTTGGCACATTCTTGGATACAACATATCAAAATACAAGAAAACATAGTTTACACATGTACAAATTTATTATATTCCTGATCTAGCATAAATCACTTTACACATTCCAAAACTCACATGTGTATTCAAAATATCCCTTATCCTCAAAGGGTTTTTATATAAATCTATATCTAATATTCCAAACCTTTCTGGTATATTTTCAAAAAAATTATTCTTTTATCCAAAATAAATTTTAAAATTTAATTTCAAATCCCAATTTCGCTATATTTTTAAAAAATAGAAAATTTTGACCCATTTATAAATCATTATATCCACAACCCATTTCAAACAAAACCAACTTATAAAACAAATTTACACACACCTCGTGCTTCCTCATGATTTATTTTAAACCAGGTTTTCCTAAAACACCGACCACCCCAAAAGTCACTGCCTTATGGCATCTAAACAATCACAATCACAATCTATCTGCATAACCCTCATATCCAATTAAATCTTATAAACCCTTATAATATATTCAAGAATGAACCGATCATATTATATTCTTCTTGAATTAATAATGGATTATGAAAAGGAAACATGTCAAACAACACTACCCATAGGTGTGTGTATCATGCCGTGATCCTACCACAATCATGATTCATGGATCTCATCTGAACCCTATAACTCTTCCCGAGTCTCAACAATCACAATTTTTGGTTATTGGTCTAATCCAACACCATGATATATATATAGAGCTCTTATAAAACGACCCTATTTCACCTATAAACTCGTGTTTCAACTTATTTAATTCTCTCTATACATGTTCTCAACCTACAATTGATTCTTGATAACAAAACTCAAAGTCTAACTAACATTATCTCATCCCAAAACACACTGTGACACCAATTTTTAACACCCTCAAATGGATTTCCTAAACAACATCAATGAGTGTTTTTCCATATGACCTTAAGAATGCATCCTAATATGAAAAAGATATCCAACTAGCAGTGAGAGCCAGAAAGAGGCTTGGGGAGACTATTCCCTTTAATATGAATCCGAAGGAGCATTCCCAAATATAGTGAAATTTTAACACGGACTATCCATATAACAAACAACCCAAAAAAATTATAGATATAAAATAGAGATGCCTATAGGCCTCCATAGTATAGAATAGAAAGAAGTAAATATATCTATACAGTTCAACAATACATAAAGAGTAATAGTAGAAAAAAGGAAGTATATGAAATAAACATATAAATACTATGGTCTTATCCATAAAACATACCAACCTAGAAGCATGACACATAATGAAAATGAAAGATACATTTTTGGTTTTCATGTTCTATCCATACCACTTAGAATCCTAACCACATATAATTCGGCTAATGTATTCGTGTTTATGAACATGTAATACTAATCACAAGTATACTAATCACTTGGTTAGGGGGTCGCATTACCACCTCAGATAGTACTAGATCTCTTCTTTATAATAATCATAATATTTTCACAAGTATACTAATCACTTAGGGGTGGTCTCTCCTAGATCATGTCACGTACACTTCTCCTTGTGGTAATGTGAATCCATCCCATATAATATGATAGTATCGTTATCGATAGGGGGGATTGTGTCTCTTCTGGATCATCTCATGTATTCGAATCCCAAGGGGGTATTGAATCTCCCCCATATCACAGTATACTGATCACTTAATGGTATTAAATCCCTCCCTAATCGTCTCACATATATTCATCCCCATGGGATAGTGCTTCCATCCTAGATCATTTCATATTATTAGGTATGATGACTAGATTAGATGAAAAAATACAAGGCATCCCATGTATTTTTATAAATATCAGTGGAGAGTGAGACCCACTAAATAATCTCACATAGCGTACCTCAATGGGGTAATCCATATTTTCAAAACTATCTCACATAATAGATTTATTACTCTCAAGTGATTCACATATCACTACTTTATCCATAACAAAACCATGCCCCTGATATGGGTTTTAAGGTGACACCTGCAATCATTGATACCCATATCTCATAAGCACCCTCTAAAGTGTAAACATACTATCATGACACCCAATAAGGGTCCATTACGTCAAACATTTTCATAGAAACCCTATATGGGTTCCTCGATCACATTCATATATCCTAACATCAAACATTCACTTTGTTTATAACATCCCACTAATTCCATTAGACTCTTTTAGACATGTATCTACACTATAAGGGTCCCATTAAATGCACATGGATCAACAATTAACATTGATAATAAAATTAACCCTCATATACAAAGACAAAAAACATACATCATCATGAAATAATTAACACAAAAGGAAATCATAGTATGGGGCACATAAAAAATTACAAATTCTTCATAAAATAGTGCCTCACCCTCATTAGGTTAAACAATCAAAAATGATTCTACCAATCCCTTATGTATTTTCTTTATAAACCAATTAAACCCCACCTTCAAAACCATATCAAAATTCATCACATTTTATCTTACTCATTCATGATAATTGAAAGAAATATAATTTATTTTTTTAGAAAAAACATCAATTTATTTTTGAATTACCATTTTGAAACCCATTACCAAAATATTATTTTTCCATTGAAATCACACATGAACCAAAACCATTTTTAAAATCACATTTAAAAAACAATCCATATATATTTTCAAATATGACACACGCCACCAAAAATACCATAAATGAGCCTACTTACACTCATTCAACAAAGGCAATACCATCAAACTATTTAGAAATATATTATGTCCATGTAGAATTTTTAACTAATGCGGGCCCATCCAAACTATATGGAATAGTCAAAATTGTCATGAAACATGGGTAAAATAATAATAATGGTGGAATATGAACATAAAATTACCAAATTATCAATATACATAGAAAAGTAAATTACATTTACCTTATTCATGGATTCAGTCATATTAAAAAATCATGGTGACCCTCGCCCTAGAAATTCCATGTCCAAATTAACTCCACCAAAGCATTATAGGTCATAACATAATACAAATACCTTAAATAAATTAATTATAACCATTTTATAATTGATTATTGAAATTTGAAAAAATTAGGATTAATTGACAAATAACTCACCTAATGACCTTATTGCACTAAAATAGTATCCAACCATCCATGGGAAGACCGTGACATACTCTAGTGTGTGATTATCACCACAAGACACTGTCTAGACAATCCATGAATAATTCCCACCATTTTGGATGTTTCAACCATGAATTTTTGTAATTTTATCAAGAACCCTAACCAATTCACACTGAAATTATATAAAATATAGGTATGAAGAAAATAGAAATAAGGGTAATGATGAACTGATTTGAATATTTCATGAAATTTTACACAAAATCCTCCAATCCCATGGGGGTCAAAGGAAAAATAGAGTATCTCTTCTTAGATTGGTTTTTCATTAGAGATAAGAAAATAGAGAATAGGTTTATCTAAAATATTTGGGGAAAAATATAAATCCACCTTGGAAATCAAATCTAGGATGGCCAAAATAGCATTCCCCCCGACATGAACTATGCCATGGTGAATTATCTGGAATCCCATAAGGATCCCAAAGCACCAAGTACTGTGAAATAGTCCCTTACCCCTCATCATTTGGTAGAACAACACCAATGAATCCTCCAAGATCCACATGAAAAAAATCCCAGTCCAATGGAATAATAATCCATATGGCCTTTTCAAAACACCCATGAAATGCATGAGATGACATAGGGGACCTTTTTATGGTCCCAAAACACCTCAAACACTTAGTATTATACCACATTCACCCTAAAACACACAACACCCAGGTGTATTGGATCTTTTTTTCACACACACAATTACCTTAATAATAAGACCTTTACCGCGAAACCATGGCCTCAAAAAACATGATATATTATTAATTAATGTTATTGGCTATCCATTGGACTTGTGGGTATGAATAATACTAATTAAATTATGAAAAATTAATGGTTTCATATGTATAAATTAATTCTTTTGGGTATCAATTAATTAGAATATAAAAAAATCTTTTAAAAGTAAAAGATATATTTGTTGGAAAAAATGTTTTTATACGTATACGTTTATATTATTAATAAATTAAATTATTTAACTTTGGAGAATGATTTTAATTAAAATTATATTTTATATAGTTAATAAAATGTTTTAATATTCATTCATTTTTTTCTAGGAATTGGATAAATATAAACCCAGTTTTATAAGTCAAAATGTATTTTTTAAAGCATTTTTCCTCGTATTATACTGTTATTTTAAAATTAATTTCTAAATTTTTTATAAATTGGATTTTATTAAAGTTACTCCATATTTATAATTATGAGGTCTAATTTTTGTAATTTTTTTTCCTTTTATTTTGCTTAATATGAATAATAACCTTCGAAAAAATTGTCATCTTGGTCAAGGGTAAATCGTGTTAACCTTGGTTATTTTAATCGATAATTCCGTCATTTTTCATCTTAATTATTAAATGATTAATGATATTTTTATCATTATCATATTAGGCTTAAAATTTTAATTTTTATGGTACAATTTTCCATGAAAAGTAAATATATAATATTTAAATCAAAGAAAGTTATAAAATTTCACTCTCTTAATTTTAAATATATTTTAGTTGTTCAAAAAGGGACAAAATAATGTTATGAGTGAATATAAGTGTCTATTTTGATCTTAATGAAATATTTTTTATGATATAAATTTATATATAATTTTTAATAATTTTATAACCACTTTAAATTTTTGTGCAACACTGATGTAGTATTTCTCCAACTACTAAAAAAATATTATAAATTATTTTAAAATATATAAAAATTAATATAATTTGTGTGAGGTAATGTGATGAAATTTTTTTTATAAAAATATGACATATTATTTTTATTTTTAAGAATAATATTTGATTTAATACTTTTTATTTATGCCTTTTAAGTTAAATTAAATGAGTAAAATCTAAATTCGAAATAATTATATTTTATGAAAATAATATTTTATTAAATAAGTTAATAATCATGAAAATATTAAAAGTGGAAATTATGATAAAATATTGGTTATAATTTCACTAATTTCCCATTTATTTTCCATTTGGAACCATTTATATTGAAAATTAATTTAATATTTTTTTTATCTTTTATGAAATTCGAAGAGTGCCCCTCCCCTCAATTATCGGAGGGAACTCCTACTTTCTCCTATCCACTCCACATTAGGAATTATATATCAACCAAAATTTAAATATTTATCTTGTACACTCCTCTAGACACATTCTATAGGTTCTGGTATTTCCAAATACCATCTCCAAATCCCTTAAAAAGAGATCTAGTGGAGTTTTTTCAAAGAAGAGGTAGTCGCCTTAACCAATTACTTTATTTTTAATTCTTTTTTTCCATATATAAATATATCATATTATATAAAAAATAATAAATTCAGTTTCCAAAATATAATAAAATGTTATTATGATTATTAAACCACATGTATTCACCATATTTCAATCAAATGACATGTGGATGTATTGCTCATTAGTACGTATAAATTTCCATCTACACATAGAGATAAATTCAGTTTATATTACCATCTTGTACCTATGGTTATTATTATGGTGTTAATTATTATATATGGTATTTATAAAATATTTATTATACTATAATTATAATATAATATCAAACTTCTTACCATCCATACTGTTGGAAAATGATAACATCATTTGTGCATATATATGGACTACAATATCCACGAAGTGATATAGTTTGTTTTTAATTTATGTTTTAGTTGTATAGTAATAATAATAGATTTAATGAGTATATAAGTTATAATAATTATACTTTAAAGTTTAGTTATCATTTAACTTTCTTTTCATTCGTCGATAGAAAAGTGGATATAATGTTTATATGTATGTATGACCTACCATCTCCAAAAATGGTGTAATTATGTTATTTTATATATGTTTATTTATGACCAAAAATATGTATATAATTATTAAATATTATATTTATTTCTTGATTATCACTATAGAGATGATTTAACCATGAATGAGGAATAACAACCAAGTCTACTACAACAAAACATACATGAAAAATGAAGTAGTTATCACATGATATGGTGATTTTAATAAAGAATTGTTGATGAATGGGTGAAAAATAGTTATAAGTAAATCATATGTGGTATGATATAAATTATTACGGTTATATAAAATATTTTTAATAAATTTATATTTATTATATTGATTTTTTGATCATGTGTGAAGGAAGTTGTATATAAGGTAAGGGGTTTTCATCTCAATTTTATTTCTATGAGATGCAAGCCATATTAACCACTTGTTTATTTTATGTGGTTTATATACTTCATATTAATGTATTTTATGTTTATTTTTATTACTTTTATGATATTTAAATATCTATATATGGTCATTTCTTTCATGGGGATTATGATTCAAATGTAACCAAAGTGGTAAAGGGTTTTATATTACAGTCTCATTGTTTTTATGGATTATTTATGATTATTTTATAATGTTGAAACATTATTATATACCTTTCACGAATGTCATTAATATTTTTAAAATATATTTATTTGCGTATAATTAATATTTTAATTTTATTTTACACTCTTTATGTTCTCAATAGTCTATAATAATGTTTTTAAAGAAAATCGACATTATTTTTCACTTTTGTAGAAAATACGTTTTCTTCTAAATACATGTTTTTATAAAACAAATTTAGGAATGTATTGAATATTATCTATGATAGAGTAAATAAATTTTTACCTCAGATTTTCTTTTTCACAAAATGGTTCAAATGGAATTTTCTTGTTTTTCAAATAAAGAAATTTTTTACTTTTACCAGAAATGTAAAGGAATGATTTCTTTTAACTTTTACGGAATAAATGGAATTTACTATTATCATGAACCCTTAATGTTTTAAATAACCCTTTAAATGTTTCCAAGGATATTTTAAAAGAAAATTTCTCCCATTATAATTTTGAAATATGAGTATTTTAAAAGTAATTTTCAAAGTGGAATATTTATTTTCCTCATGAAATTTTTCAGTGATCATTTAATGGAATTTTGGTATATGATAACATCCTTTGATGTTAGTTATTATTTACTAGGAATATAATCCAATGATACCATTATTATTAATTCTATGGATGGTTAATATTTATGTTGATGAGATGTTTATGAAACCCATTGATTTTCTATGGGTTATGATATGATGAATTGATGAAATGTATATGAAACCAAATTTATTTTTATGGTATATGATGTGATGATTTGATGAATGTTTCATGATATTTTGGAACACATATTTGTGGTTTTAATTATGTGATGGGTGGTGATGTTATAAACCATGTACGGTGGTAATGTTATAACCAAGGATGACAGTTACATTATAAAAAAATATTATGTTTACATTATAATCATGAAATTGTTAAGTTATAACCAAGTAAGATGGTTATGTTAAAACCAAGTATGGTGGTTATGTTATAAACCAAGGATGGGTGGGGCCATTTTTTTAAATACCTCCCTTTCATTGGGTAGTGATTGATATCACATGGGATAAAATGACTAGAATGGGGAGTGAACCTAATTCCGTAAGGGTCTCTATCCACTAGGATAGTATTATGACTGAACCATGAATACTAAGATGGTTTGGGGAGTGAACCCATCCCACTATTGTAGACATCAAAATTATTCTTGACTACTATAGAAATTATTTTCTATGTTTATGTATATGATCGGATCCCGTGTTTTATGCTAATGTTATTCTATCACGACTCATGATCTTTGATTTCTCTTTGATTAATATCTTACGAAATACAAATAATTATGCCATAAATATGGATTATAATCTTTAATATGTAGTGTATAGTTTTCAAATGTTATTTTTATGTTCTCATACCCTTATTCTCACAATAAGTTTAAGTGATCAAGGATATTTCCCTAATTTACCCTTTTCAATCATCTCATCTCACCATTTCTTGTATCTCCTTTACCCAGGTTATAATGAAAGGTATTAAGTATGATATTTATTTTAAGGTTTCTAGTTATGAAGTAATAAGTGGAAAAAATGTAGTTTATTTATGAACCAGTTGTTTATGTGTCCATGTTTCCAAAGATACTGAAACTATATGATTTTAGTGTAGATCATAATGTTATTTAGTGAATATTAAATTTTAACATGTAATGTTTGTGATTTAAATATATGGGACATTATATTTGGTATTATAGAAAGTTTTAGTTACCCTATTGAAACTATAATGAGATAAATTTAGATATAATCATTGGGTTATGTCTATTTATAAGGTTAAATCGTACAGTCTGGGTAATGATCAAGAATAAAATATGTTAAACATAGGGTTTTACAGATTAATGATTCATGATGTAGACATCTGATAAATTTTTTTTAAATATTATGTGGTTTTACACAATGATTAATATTTCTAATACTATAATTTTTAGTTTTAATCGATGGATAGAAACTAAAGTAATATTTTTAATGTTTAATGATTTGGATAGTGAAATGATTATCCTCTCAAGAAACAAAATTTCATGGGAGTGAGAATGAAAAATAACATTGATATGCTCACACAAATTTCTTTAGATATGAATCAAGATAAACGTTCAAATTTGAAATATAAGGGAAAAAATATATTTTGTCTTTTATGAGGTAATATCCACCTTTTTTATTTGTTCCTCTGATCAAATAGTTGTTGAGAAATGAATAAATATCACTAAAAATATATTTTTATTTTTTAAGTGCTCAGAACATGAGAATTTTATTCTAGTTTTTTAAAACTTTTTTGTTGAATAAGATCAATTATCGAACACTATATAAAAATATGATTCAAGAGGAAGAAATTTAATCCATGGAATATAATGATTTTAAGATAATATGTTTTATTATGTATGTCCCCCGTATTCTATTTAAAAATACGGAGAATGAATTTCCTAATCTCAATAAGAAGTATGAAAAGTCTATTTGTATCGATGAAGCTAATTTTAAATGACTTTAAATGTATTATTTCAGTTTAATAATTATCCCTAAAAAATTGATTAATTTTTCTTGTCTTTAATCCACATCTATGAAAAAAATTATAATAGACACTTTAGTAGCTGTTTTGAAATCATTCTTTGTGCACTCCAGGTAAAAATGGAGATTGTATATTCTCACTAATTCTATGGTTTTGATAACAAAAAAATTTCAAGACTAAAGAAAATTTGAATAAATTACTTTGAGAAATGAAATTACATCCCCATACATAAAAGAAATGTGAGAAGAAGCATCATGGGAATTTCTTGAGTGGAATTAAGAAGTGTTTTAAATGTTGGAAGGCTAGTCAAAGAGATAGTGAATGTTGACCGATGTTAAAAAGGCCAGTTGATACAATGAATCAAAGGAAGGAACCAACTAATTCACCACCCATGGTCTAATGATTCAAATATATAGAGTATAAACATTATATAAACCCATGTTTGAATCTGATTTTTTTTTGTGATAGATTCCTACAACCTCCTTATCATAAAGATAATGGGAAATCTAAAGCAATTACAACTACCTAAGTGGTTTATGGGAATGACATGGGGAAAGTTATACATATCATCTACTATAGAACTTTTAATGTCTAATTTAATTCAATATCTACCCACTATTTTATATTTGAAATTTTTTAAGGGTATAAAGGTATCACATCAAAGACTATATTTTTATTTATAATTGAAAATATATAATGGTACAATGATCACATATTAAGACTTTGATTTTTCTACATTTGAATTTTGTGGGAATGTGTTTCTTTTAAATCCTTTTATCCTTTCTATAGTTGAGTTTGATGTTATATTTGGAATTAATTTTCTTTATTTACATAAATCCCATATCAATTTATGAGGAAAGGAATTCAAGTTTGATATTCCAAATAAACCTATGATCATCTATCAGTAAAATGATAAATATATACTTTCAATTGAAATTACATGCATTTCATGGGTCTTTATTCCTATTAAAAAGTGGTCTTTACCTCATAAGGTTGGGGAGAAACTCAAAATAAATGATATGCATATTGTGTGGGAGTTTGTTAATGTCCTACTCGAATAATTTTCTGGTCTTCCACCAAATCAATAGGTTGAGTTATTTATAGAAATCATACATGGTTCTAAAACTTTTTTAAAATCTTATATATAAAATAAACTTCATTTCATTATAGGAATTGATGATTCCACTCCATGAGAATATTGAAAAGGTATTCATTTATCTTATTTGTTCATTATGGGATGAACTAGTTATTTTTTAAGAAT
Source organism: Viscum album (assembly GCA_963277665.1). Classification (NCBI taxonomy): domain Eukaryota; kingdom Viridiplantae; phylum Streptophyta; class Magnoliopsida; order Santalales; family Viscaceae; genus Viscum; species Viscum album. The sequence goes on from OY728151.1 coordinate 905,951,256, forward strand.
AAATATATATCAATGCTACTCTACATTGGTTAGTGAGAACTTAATAAGACTAATATCACGAAAAAGCATCCTCAACCCTGAATTGATGAATTTTTTGACCAATTGTGAAAAGATCAATAATTTTCCAAGATTAATATTTGTTTCGGATATTATCAATTATTGGATCAAGAAGGTGTATATACAGAATAAAATATTCTAAACAAGGTATGGACATTGTAAATTTATAATGATGACATTTGTTATTACTAATGACCATGCTATCTATATATTTTTAATAAATATATTCATTAGAGATTAGCTTGATCAGTTAGTGGTAGTATTTATTGAATATAATTTTATATTTTCAAAGAGAAAGAAATATAATGAAAACCATTAGAGGATTGTTCTAAATACAATGAGGAAGGAGAAGCTTTATGCAAAATTTACCAAGCGTGAATTATGGATTCCAAAATTTTTATTCTTAGGTTCTATAATCTAAAATGAGGGTATGTAAATAGATATTTTAAAGATACATGTGGTTTATAATTGTCCAAGAATGACCACTATGACTGAAATCCATAGTTTCCTTTCCATGAAATGATATTATTAGTGATTTTTGGTGAATTTATCATTGCTTCCTAATCCATCAACCAAGTTATCTCATAAGGGAGCCAAGTTCTTTTAGACAGATTAATATTGAGAAAATATTAGGGAACCCAAGAGAAGGTTATTCATTAAACCTTTTATTACTTCACCCTATAGTGGATAATGGATGATAATTAAGAGAGATGCATCAATAAATGGATTGTGATGTATTATCATGAAAAATGATATAGTGATAGCTTATGACTCATCCTAATTGAATGTTCATGAGAAAAAGTACCTAACTTATTATTTAAAGTTACCCATGGTAAATTATTTAAAAAAATATATGGAGGAAATATATTCATGGATAAATGTTTGATATATATATATATATATATACAGATTATTAATTTTTAAAGTATATTCTCAAATAGAAAGAGTTTAATATGTGCTTGAGAATTTGTTTGGAGCTAATTAAAGATTGATAATGATCAATACATTACCACCCCATGAAATGGAATAAGGAGGTTGATGATTTGATATGAAAGGATCATGATAGATTATCTATGATGAGGAAAAAACCGGTTTATTAGATTTTTAAACGATGGATCATGAAATGTTTGAGTTAGGGGATAAATCTTAACTTTATAAAATGGGGTTCCACCATCTATCCAAGTGATGATTAAATATTCATAGAAGAAAGATATTAAACTAATGATAAATGTTATAAATTTTCTTGAGTTTAACCGTTTTTATGATGGAATGATAAGGTTCAAGAAATGTGTAATGGTTCTACGCATTTCTAATTTGAATAAGGATGTGATGGATGAGTCTCACAGTTCTTCATTCTCTATTAAACCAAGTGTAAAAATATGTATAAGGATTTGAAAGAGTATTTTTGGTAGTACATCATGAAGCGAGATATTTCTGACTATGTATCTTGTTGTTTGGTATGTAATCAAGTTAAGGCTAAGAGAAAAAATTCTAAGGGAATTTTAAAACCATTACCCATACCAAAATTGAAATTGGAAAAAATTATCGTCGATTTTTTCATTAGAATCTCAAAAATATATAAAGAGAATAATTATATATGGGCTATAGTCAGTCACCTTATAAATTAAACACAAATTATTTAAATTAGATAATATTTATCAATATATTATATTTATATAAATTATATTAACTTATAAGGTTGTGTGATGTTCCACATTCTATTGCATCTGATCTAGATCAGAGGTTTACCTAGAAGTTCTGGTGAATTATTTAGATGTATCTAGATACAGAGTTCAGTTTTAATTTTATTTATAATCATCATATATATGGGGAGTATGATAGAACCATTATAACCATATTGGATATTATGTGATCTAGTTTTATAGATTTCAAATGTGGTTAGGATCAATACCTTCTTTTAGTTGAGTTTTCATACAATAATAGATTTTTCTCAAAAATTTAGATGTCTTCTTATGAAGAAATATATGGAAATAAGTGTATAAATCTCACACAATTGGATAATATTGGAGAAATAAAGATATTATAACCTAATATATTTGGATAAATGATAGAGAATGTGATATCCATTCAACATCGCATCAAGGTAACTCAAATTCGATAGAAAATTTATGTCGAAAATTATTAGGCTGACATAGAATTTGAATTTGGTGAGAAGGATTTTTATATGAATTTATCCATATAATAAGTTTATATGATTTGGAAATAAGGTAAATAAAATCCCAAGGTATATTGGTTCATTATAGATTTATGATCTAGGAGGGATGGAAACTTATCTCTTACTGCTTCCACTGGTCCTCTCTCATGTTCACGATGTGTTCCATATATCTATCCTAAGGAAGTATATACGTGATCTATAAAATGTAATAAACTCCATGGTCATAAAAATATGAAATTATATTTCTTATGAATAAAAACCATTATAAATATTACATTGCAGAGATAAAGTTCTACAGAACAAGACTACAGACCTGGTGAATGATCTATGCTTCAATCGCAAATTCAAAGAGGCAATAAGGGAACACATGGATATAATAAAAAATATTTATATCCTTATTTATTTTTGTGTTAAAGTGATGAATTTTTAGGGATAAATTCATTTTATGTGGGATATAATGTAACACCCCAAGATTTTATGTCATTTTTTCAAATAAATTTAATTTCTTTAATTGCTTGTGTTACAGGAAACACCATGTTTAAATGAACTACAATATACAATTATTTACTGTTATCTACTAGATTTTAGATTAGTGGGCACAAATAGGACTAACTAAATTATGATAAATTTATGGTTACAAATGTATAAATTAATTATTTTGGTATCAATTAATTAGAAACAAAAATAGAAATCATTTGAAAATAAAAAAATATATTTTTATGGAAAAACTATTTTAATGAGTAGAGTGTATTTTTATCATAATAAAATAAATTATTATTTATTGGTAAATTATTTTAATGAAATTTATATATTATATAGTTTATAATTTTTATTAACAATCATTTAATATTTTTCTTGGCAAGGGATAATAAAAAACCTTGTATTATGCTTAAAATGTATTTTTTCAAAAAAGTGGGTTTGTTTTCGTGTTGTACGCTTATTTTAAAATTAATTTCTAAAAAATTCAGAAATTTAATTTGATAAAATTTATTCCATATTTTGAATTATTAGAATGTAATTTGGTAAATATTCCCCTTTTTATTTTTGTCAATATAAAGAGTTACCTTAGTAAAATTTATCACCATTAAAATAAGGTAAATCATTTTAATATAGGATTAAACTATGTGATAAGGCCTTAATTTTTCATCATAATGATTATTTGATGAAGAGAATTCGACCATAATCTTCTTAGTCTTGAAATTTAATTTTTTGGGAAAACATTTCCATGAAAATTTTCTATATAATATTTAAATCAAATAAAGCTAAAAAATTTCACTCTCTTTGTTTTAAATATATATTTTCTGTCTACATATAAAAAAATGAAATGTACAAATGAATATATATATATATATATATATATCTATTTTTAGAAAAATGAAATTATTTTTATGATATATAAATAATTATAATTTTATGTAATTATATAATGAATTTAAATGATTTTGAAACACCAACATTTTATTTCTATAATTAATAAAAAAGTGTAATAAATTATTCAAAAAATATTAAAAATTATATAATTTTTTCTTGTTAATGCATGAATTTTTTTAGTATTAATATAACATATTATTTTTATTTCAATGAATCAGATTCAAATTCAAACAATGTATTTATGTCTTTTAAGTAAAATTAAAAGAATAGTGTCTTACTTTTTAATAACGATATTTTTTGACAATAATATTTTACTAAATAACATAAAAATCATATAAAATATTAAAATAGGAAAATAGGGATAATATATAATATAAAATTTCAAACATTTACATTTAAGAGATATTTGGAACCATTTTTATTGTGAATTTATTTAATATATTTTAATATTTTAAGAAATTCCATGAGTGCCCCTCCCTTCAATTATAAAAGGGAACCCCTCCTTTCTCTACTTCACACCACTATAAACCTTGTAGATCAATTTTTTTTAAAATCTAACTTTTAAACTCTCATATACACATTTTATAGGTTATTTTATTCCTAAAAGACCATCCTCGAAGCCCTTAGGAGGAGATTAAAAGGAGTTATTTCAAAGAAGATGTAATCCCCTTAACGGGTCACTTTATTTTTAATTATTCTATTAGATACTCTAAATATATTTTATTATTAATAAAATAATATCTTAAGTGTACAAAATAAAATCTTATGTTATTATGACTATGAAAATATCTTTATTTACCCTCTTTCCATCATTTGGAAGTGAAAGTATCGCCTGTGTATACATATGACTTACCATTACCACACAGTGAAACAATTCATTTTCCATCACTATCATTAATGAATAGTTATTATGATGGCTTCAATGTTTATATATTATAATTATTATATAGTAATTCTACTATAATTAAAATATTATATCTACCATCTCAACATCTAAACTAGAGGAAAATGTTAATGATGTTAATGCGTGTGTGTGGACTACCACATCCACGAAGTGATATGATTTGTTTTTAATTTCTATTTAACTTGGATGATAATTTGAATATAATTAATGAATATATATGATATAATAAAGATTATTGAATGGTGATTTATTATTAAAATATTTTTCATTCCACCAACTAAAAAGTGAATACAATGTTCTTGAGTACATACGGCCTATCGTCTCCGTGAACCTTGTCGTTATGTTTTCTTTATATACATTTATGAATGACTATAAATATATATATAATGATAATATGTGATATTTATTTAATGATTAAAATTATTTATATTATTAAACTATTATGAAAAAATAATTTACAAAACTACCAATCCAAAACATACATGAAAAATGAATCATTTATTACTCGAAATAGTGATTTTAACAAAAAATGTTAATGAATAGATGAAATAAGGTTATAAGTAAATAATAAATAGAATGATATATATAATCTTGGTTCTGTAATAGACTTATAATAAATTTATATTTATTATATAGTATGTTTAAACATGTATGAAGGAATTTGGACTTGAGGTAAGGGGTTTTCATATCACGTTTTTTGTGAGATAGATGCCATATTCAAGACTTGTTTTTTTATGTGGTGTATATATTGACTATGAATGTATTTTATGAAGATTATTATGAATATTATAGGATTAAATATTCATATTATTCTTATTATTTCATGGGGAAAATGATTTAAATGTTTCAAAACTGATAAATGGTTTGATGTTACAATCCAAATATTTATCAGGATTTAATATGATTAATTTATGATGATGACTAAAAGAAATAAATCTAAGTAATTTTATATTCCAGTGAATTTAAAATATAATATAATATATTATTTTCCTAGAGATATTCTAGTTTGATATGTTTATATAATTAGGTCATAAATATTAAAAAACAAACCATATTTTTACAATGTGGACACTTCTAATCAATATCCTTTTTTCTCAATAGAATGAATTTAAAAAAAGATTTATTTTCATGAAAAATATACATGTATTTAATATCGACTTATTAAATTCCATTACCCGTCCATAAAATCCATTAAAAACAATTAAAAAATTTTGATGCACACAAAAAAACTCAATAAGGGGAATACAATGAAATAAATAATCTTTTAGTCATAAAATACTTATACAAATTTTATATTTTCAATAATAAACTTTTGGAATCAAATTAACTTATTCATACCTAAGAAATCAAAACCCCTATCCAAATATTTTTATAAAACATTTCATAATAAATATTAAAGTAAAAATAAAATCACAAAAATGTTTATTTTAAATCATGAAAATATCATAATATGTTTTTTCAAAAAGGAATATTTTTAGGCCTTAAAATTTGTAATATAATTCTATTCACCTTTTAAAATCATAATATATTTTAAAAAATCCACTACATGTATAGTATTGGGAAAAATACCTCAAGGTTCGGTCTTAGAGTTGTTTAGGAGATTGTGTTTGTTGAAAAAGAAAGATAATCATGTATTAGTGTGGTTGGTGTTTCTAATGAATATTTTTTAATGAGGCACATTTTTCAAATGTTTTAAAAAATTTGGGCCTCAAAATCTGGAGTACATTTTATAGAAAATAAAGGTTTTTCTTTAAATAATTTCATGGGCCATAGTTCACAGACTGCATAGTATCACAGCTACGCAATGCAGAACACCTAGGAGGTACGTGGAATGGTGAATGAAAATTAAAAAGGGAAGTGTTTTTGTATAGCATCACTATAAGGACTTCGATACGTACTACACAAAATGCAATGTGAAATTGGTTCATGCGAGTCTTGCCATATTTAGGAGTATCATTGTTCATGGGGGGATCATCGTTTTCAGAATTGTGGTGGTGATTTAAGGATTTAAAATTGGCTTCTGTTTGTGGATGATATCAGCTACCTAAAAATATTAAGGTACTATGAAAACCACATAATAGTTTACAGTGAAGGCTTTATTACATTAGAGGTTTGGGTATTTGTGATTAGAAGGTTTTGAGATATTTATTTTCTGATATAAGTGAACTTAATCACATCATTCGATAGAGTGGATTTCATTAGAGAATATCACCACTAGAAGAATTAGGGGATGTTGAAGTAGTTTATGAGGGAATATTCCATGAATGATGAAGTAGTTAACGAGAAATAAATTATGTGATATATTATGTTCATGGAAATAGTTCATGAAAGGGTTTTGTGGGGATTGTTAAATCACAAAGGAAAAGACACCACATAGAAGTGGAGGTCTATGAGGATTCATCCGTTCTGTCCACCTCATGGTCTTCAGGTCACCTCAAGGCCTTTAAGGCCACCTGATATGCAGTTCCATAGACAAATTTTACAAGGAACCACCCTAGAGTAGGATTCAAGAGCAAGTCTCATTCACTAGAGCATGATCTCAATGGATTTGGAAGAATGAGAAGGTCTGGAATTTTCTATCAGTACTGTGCCTGTTCACGTGAACATGGAATTCCAGTTGAAGAACCATGAAAAGGTGGAGAGCTAATCACGATGTAGATGATGGGTAGGGGTGGTTTCAAATAGTCATAGTCTGTATGATTTCCTTAAAACATATAGGTCATGTAATGTCTCCAAGCCTTCTAGAAATTTAATATATAGGCCTATGGGACTTATAAGGGTTTCCCGTCCTCTTTCGAAAGAGGGGTTATAAAAAATCAATAAAAAAGAAGGATTTCAAGATATTCAAGCCATCTATTGGGTGAAATTGGGACTTCAAGGAACACTCATATAAGAGCGAAACTATTCCATGGTGACTCATAAAAACAAGATATTCTTTTAGAGGATTAGTGAGTGGACAATAGCTGAGTGATAAGTGAGCTTCGAAATTGCGATTGGTTGTGAACTAGGAGGGAAAATGGGTCATCTATAAACATTATGAAGGTAGTTATCCTAAACATAGAAGTGATATAGCCCAAAAATTATATTTTAGAAATGTGACTTAGAGGATTTGGTACATCAACACATTTTCTTTGTATTTTCCTTGGACATATCCCAGTGAGGGAGAACCAAGTAAAATTATTGTATCGCATGAATGCTTTCATTAATGTTCATACATTTCTATGATAAAGGGAGTGAAAAGTGTTTTCTAATGATTAAACATGATCATAATGGGAAGTTTTTTAATCTATCATACCCTGATTTATCGCTCTTCTCAGGGTATTTAAACAAGTTAGTCTGACAATTTATATCAGATCCAAAGGTTAATATCAGTGTTTTTCTCTCAAGGGTTTCAACTAGAGTTGTAAGTCACAAAGGGTTTTTGATATTTGATGAGAATAATTTTCACTTATGTAAGAATCATATGAAAAAATACTTCCAATATTTATGAATGGATGACTTCACATCAGTGATTCATGAAATTTTAGCTAGTATTGTCAGTGGTCATTTATCATAACTTGAATTAAGGGAATTGGATGCTGGCACCAAAGGAATCAATGATTTTGGGGGATACCTATCCAATAAAATATATATAAAGGAAATTCCAGAAAAAAATATCACTTGTTGTGTGAGAAAAGTTACTAAATATTTATGAGGGTGACTCAAATGATACATAAACAAAGTTACAGTTATAATGGAACATGTTTGAGGATCTTAGAATGCATCTGAATGAGTCTATTGATGCATAATTTGATAGAGTGAATGTTGTTTTGAAAGACATATGTGGTCTCAGAGAAATTTTTGAATATATAAATATTACTTATTGAATACTGAGAAGAATTCATCTGGGGTTAAATTTTAATGTTTTTTATTGTAAGATAAAGATTCAAATGATATGACCTTGGATAGATTTCACAATACATTAGTTGTATACGAGATGAGAAATGACGATAATGAGTCTGTGGAAAAAGAGAAATATAAATAGGTGGAATTCAAGGATATAAGAAATATAATCATTGAAGATGGATAGGAATAAAAAGATATGGAAGAGGTGATGTCATTTATTTCCTCAAATATACAAATAGGGAAAGGAAATTTCAAAGGGAAACTCCCACTGTCATCATTTTGAATCAGAAAGGTTGGACATAATGAAGCAATGTGCACCAAGAAGTTTCAAGATGATTATAAAGATAACATTGAAATTCTCATGAATAAGTATTCAGCCTATGTAAAAGGTAAGAAATTGTTCAATGGATATTTATTCTGATATAAGATAATTCCTTCATAAGAAAATCATAGTTCATGGAAATCCGAGTTTGAAGGGATGGAGAACTGAAAAGATCATGGAGATAATGAAATGGTGGTGGTTGTCAGTAGCTACTAAAAAAAGGAATAAAAAGACAATGATGAAGAATAAGTTAAAGGAAGAGTTGATATGTGGGACAAATTAGAAGCTTCACTTGACGAAATAGATGTTTGGAGTGCCAAAATAAAGAAATCCAACAAAGTGGATTGCAATGAAAAAATTTATATGTTGTAGTAAGAATAAGAGAAATCTGAGATAAATAAAGAAATTGAAAAACTGAAATATTCAATACAAGAGATATTAGAAACAGATACTTATTTCAAGATAAAAATGAATTAATAGAAAAGGGAAATCGATAGTTTGAATAACACTAGAAATGATCAAATCAAACATATAGAAGAAATTGAAGAGGAATTCATTAACCTATGATTAAGTGTTAAGGTTCATGAAAAACTCTTGAATCTATGTATGAAATTTGGAAATCAGACCATTAAGGCAACAAAAAAGATTTAAGTAGATCATAAACATCCAATATAATAGAATCAATAGTCAAATACAAATGATATGGTTGGTATGGTGCTTGATCAAAAATAGAAATCAGTACTGGTTGAAGTCAGACCATAAAAACCTACTCCTATATTGAAAGTTGATTTGGGTACAAATCAAAAATGAATGATTTAGATAACCCACTGGATAACTAGTAGTGATTTGTGACACACATGAATGCACCCCTCATTAGATCTTATTTGTGTGAACAAATGGAACACTAAAAAAATGTACATTCCATTTCCACGAGGTACCGAACAGAACAAGACCAACAAATGAAGCCATTAAGAGATCATCATTTGAAGGTCACTATTTTAGGTGTGTTGTATTCGGTCATATGGAGATATATTTCTCATCAATGATGCAGATAAATTTGTCAAAAAAATCTAAATATTCTCACAAGAATCTGTTAAATGTGACATCAATTGAGTGGAAAATAAAAAACCGATTTGGAGCTCTGTTAGATGAAGAAAGTCTATAAAACTCCAAGTAAGATCAAGATTATCAATCAGTGAGGAGTATAAAGTCAAATACAGGGATCAAAAATAAAAGAGATGAGAAGGTTCTGATTGTGGATATTGACCTTCAAGTATCATATTGTTCGATTGAATGGATCCTTGATAGTGGATGCACATCCCCTATGATATGTAATAATTATCTTATTACTAGTATAAAATATAAATATAGTGTTGTAAAATTTGGAAATGTTGAAGTCTTGAAGATTATTATCTTGAAAAAAATCCAAAATTCGGGGAAAAGAAATGAGACATGTGAATGTATTAGTTATTAAAAATCTCAATCACAATTTTCATTGTATTAGTCAACTATGTGACTTGGGGTATTCCATAAGATTTTCAAAAATGATATGTTTTGTGAAAGGAAGAGATAGTGTAGTTTTTTATAGGGAAAAAGAATTAAGGGGAATTTGTACCATGTAAGTAGAAAACAAGATATGTTCCTTTTATCCAAGGAGGAAGAGAAAATTTTTAGAATAAATGGATTGGCCATCTATGCCAAACATCCCCTAAATATCTAGTCAAATGTGGTGAAAATTGAGATCTCTCTAAGATATCATGTGATTATACACATACGTGAGATACTTTTCAAATGGAAATTTTATCATAAATTTATAAAATGAATAAAGAAAAAGTCAATAGGAGTTCTTGAATTGGTTCGTGCATATTTATGTGGACATATCTCACCAAGATCTATTTATAGGTAAATTTATTATGGTCTTTTAGTTGATCATTTTAGTAGGATGGTAGTGGTATTTGTAATTTTCCACATGTCTGTTGTTTTTAGTTGAACAAAACTGTATCAGATGGAATCTGAAAGGATTGTTGGATAGAAGATTTTGAAGTATTGTATTGATAATGGAATGAATATCACAAATAGTTATATGGAAGGAAATCTAAAGAAACACAAGATAAGGCATCATATTTTTGCAGTAAGAACTACTACAAAAATGGTGTTGTTTAGAAGAGAAATTGAATCATCCACAACATAGCCAAAAAAATACTTTTTGAAAAAGGAAATACTAGAGTAATTTTAGAAGGAATTAGTCTTGACATGAGTCTACATATCTAACATGGCCCTATTGTGTCTAAATGATGAAAAAACACTATATGAGATGTGGTATGAAAAAAATCCAAAATTAAAATACATTAAAATATTTTTAATTAAATGTTTTATTGTAAATAAGGAGAAAAAAATGAAATTTGAATCATGTGGAAATGGAAGAATATATATATGATATTCTAGAAAAATAAGTCTTATAAATGTTTCAAAAAGAGGATTGGGAATGTTGTTTAAAGAAATGATGTCACTATGGTAGAAAAATAATATAATCATTAAAAATATTATGTTTAGTTTCATGATGAATGTGATGAGGAGGTATGAACATTAGGGGCATTTGAAGTTGGAAATGATGTATCATAAAAAGACAATGATCGTGAACAGTAAGAAGACAAATCTATATCTGCACAGAAGTTAAAGAGTTGAGCAGAAATTGATAGATAGAATTCCATTGGTGATTAGGAAGTTCCAGTTCAAACATGAAGAATGAAGTTATTATAGAATAAATATTTCATATCTTAGGTAGAGCCAAAATGTTTTGAGGAATTAATTAGAGATGAAAACTAGTTTTAGGTTATGAATAAACATATTGACCAAATAGGGAAGAGTCAAACATGGGATATTGTTTGGAGACCAACAGAAAATATTTACGTTGGCACCCAATGTGACTTTTATAATAAGATGAAGTAATATGGAACAATGATTCAAAAAAAGAACGATTAGTGATCAAAGGGTACTCCCAGATATATGGTATTGATGTTGGTGAAATTTTTTCACCAGTTTCTAGGCTAGATAAAATCAGATTACTCTTGGCCATTGTAATGAAAATAAAGTCTATAGTTTTCCATATGGATGCTAAGTCTACATTTTTGAATGGGGTTACAGAAGAAGAAGTATATATTGAGTATCTATATGTTTTTATCAGTCATGAAGATAATATAGTTTTTTTTGGACTAGGAAAGAACTATATGAGATGAGACAAGTAATGATAGTGTGGTATTCAATACTTGATCTTTTTTTTGATGAAGCTTGGTTTTTCGCATGGTGGACATTTGCACTCCATTTAAATTAATTACACGATCTGTAACTATCTCCAAGAACAATCCATGAACCATGTTAATTATGTGAAATGAATATAAATTAGGATGATATTATATGATGTGTAATTTTAGAGTATTATTAAATTCACCCAAGGTGATGCAAATTTCGACGTACATCAAAAATCAAGAATTTGATGATGTGTAATAAATTTAAACTCCATTAATTTCATGAGAAATATGGTATTAAATACAAAATGTGTATGTTTATTTCATTCTATATATTTGTATCCTTTCTCTATCAATCCCCTGGGCAATTTCCAGGTGATTTTGGAGTCTCTACTTCCCTTTCAGATTCCCCATGCATGAAATAAATCACTAGTAAGTTATTTTACTTATATTTTCTTCCCTCTTCCACTTAAATTTCATTATAATAGTATAATATTTTTACCACCATGGAATTCAATTTTTATCTCAATCTTATTTGATTTATGTTTTACTTTTTATCAACTGTGTCTTCATTCTTTTGGTCTTTATCATCTAGAAGTGTTTTATTGATCTCCAAACAAAGGTGGGTGGTCTAAAATTATCCCTTGTGTGTGATCTAACTGTCCCTAATATGTATAATATGTAGGAAACCACTAAAACATAGTTTGAACAATCTAATTAATTGATATGACATTTATATAGTGTGATTAATTATGTTGGAATCACCTTAGTTAAATTTTCATAAACGATATGTTAATGACCATAGGGTTAATGGATAAATTAAACTGGTTTTATATATTTATGTTGATAATTGAGAAATAGAATAAAATAAATATACCTGGATGGTAAAATGATAATTTGATAAATTTATCATTATGTATTTTGATGATATATAGGGTATGTTTATTATTTTCCCTTGTTATCTATTCTGTTTAGCTTTTGAGATTATATGAAATCGATGTATAAGGGTGGGATGCTTATTGGTTTGTTGAGTTTATTTGGAAATGAATCATGAATTATGTTAACACCTAAGGTAATGGTGCATGATTTCATAAGACCCAAGGGAAAGGAACACAATTACATGATGCTCAATAGAAGAGTGTTTTAATATGTTGTATGTCTATGGACCAGTTGCAAAATCACATGATACCTAAGAGCAAGGTTCTAGATAGCCTGTGGGAAGAGGATTTTTTTATGGCATGTTATGAGTGATTCGTCATTAGTAGTAAAATATACCACTGATTGGTTGATTAATAATAATGTAGGAGGATACTTATATGAATGGAGATATTCATAAGGGAAATGAAGAAGGTTTTCGGATGGAATGTAGTGTCACCCCAGGGCATGATGGACAACATTTTTATCTAATGTACAATATTAATTTATTACATTAATACTGTGTTATTCTTTTTATTGCATGTTCAATATTCTTATAATGGATTTGTTTAAATAGGGTGGTGTCAACCTACTGAGTTTTACTCACACACTAGATGGGCCTCAGTTTGGTACTCAGAAAGATTTCATGGATACAAGATTATAGAAGTAAAAATTACCCTGTTGTTGATTTGTTGCTTGATGGATGGGTTAGAGCTTGGAGACTGGACCAACATGGGGTCTATATTGAGTTATTTGGATTCTTTATTTGATCATATTTAGTCTTTTATATGTCTGAATCTCAATATTTCATTTAGTTTCTTTTAGCTGGTCATTACATTTTTCTTTTATTATTTGGATTTATTCAATTGGCCTTTTATCTGCTTCGATTGTCTGATTATTTATGTATATTTTTTCCAAAAAAAATCTATTATGCTATTTTTTCATTCATTGTAACTCTTTACCAGAGGGTATAGTCTCCCCAATATATACTTTAGACCATCACTACCAGTCGACATCCTCTAGCGTACATGGAGGTGCTCTTGAAGTCACATATCAAACTGTCGCTGTCACTTACGATAGCCCTGATTTGGGGTCATTTCAGAGCGGTATCATAGAATCATATTTCATTTCTATTAAATTACTATATTAGAATGATATAAAGAATACTAGTATGTATTGGGACATGGTAATGATCTTGTGTATGGGAGTAACAAACCCTTGAACTAAGGAAAATCTACAGGCCAAGGGATGAAATTGTTGTTCATGATGTTCACTTGTTATGGTTTGACATTATTTAACTTTGGGTGATTCACATATTATGTTTTATTATTTATTATTGATATTCATTTTTGTGACCTGGTATGGTTCTATATGAGTACGCATTCATCATGATAGACACATATGGATATATATTGACATGCATTGTTCATAATAGGGATATATTTAGTGCATGTGGTATATTTTTCTGTATGAAATGTGAAATGTGATACCTGTTATATTTGATGAAAAAATGGAATAAATGAACAGTTATTTCATGAAAAGTCCCTTATAAATCCATTTTTTGAGATACTATGAGCCGGTGTTTCTCTATTTTTATCACCTTTTGAGGTTGATCTTTTGTGTACCCTATGTTTTAAAAAGTGTGTTTGTCATTTAGAGAAAATGAATCTTCACCATCTATTAATTGAGAATCTGGAGGGAGGTAATCATCATGATAATAAAATAACATAATGAGATATTTCTGAAAATTATGGTGATCATATGGTTGTTTAGATTCATGATATCTTCGTGTGGGTCATGCGACCCATGTAATGGGAGACTATTTTCCCGGTACCTTTGATATCTAAGATGATGAGAGAGTTCCAGTTACAACATCCCCCTAAATTCACTTGGGAGGGAAGCCCCTATTAATTCAATTTATATATTAATTCATTCTCAATAATCTTTAATAATATCAAGGAACCAATATATAAGAGTCTGAAACTCACTGCAAATATTATTTCTGGATCCGCCGAGTGCTGGTGGGACATTTAAGAGCAATTAGAGCAGCAAGAGTAGTTATCTTGAAATGAATTAAATGAGCTTTTTTATCTACTTATATGAATATACATTGTGGGATGAGAAGTATCATGAGTTTATGAATCTAGCATAGGAGATATTGTTAGTGATGGACTATGTTGGATGCTTCACCGACAAATAAATGTTTTCTCTATCCTTAGTAGTTGATGAGATTTCTAGGTTGAGACATCTTTTGGATAGGATATGCAATGAGATCAAGACATAGGTGGAAATTTTTTATTGATATTACTTGAATATGTGATGAATAAGGCTCTCATAAAAAAATGGAATCTGAGAGTGGCCAAGAATAATTGACAGTTGGTTTCAGTAGGGGGATCCGAGAACACTTCTTCTAGTGGTATTAAGTGATACTATGATATTTATCTCTAGGGAAGTAGTTGGTAGAGCAGTAAAGGGAGTGTAATTCTTCCTTAGTACCATGTTTTAGTGTAGTGCTTTAAGTGTGGAAGGTTAGGCCATAAACACATATAATATCCTCACCTCATAGTGTAGTTCTATGTCTAAGGAAGGTTGGGTCATCTTTAGATGTTTTTTGGGAACATTATGAACTATAGTATTGGAAGGGGATCAAGATAGACAATTAAGTCTGGTTGGGGATCAACTACCACTCAGCAGACTGGTAGATGGAGTTCCACTTTATGTTTAATATGAGGCAGGGTATGTGGTAACCTAGTGTAAGAGACATAATATAACTGAGACGGAATAAAATAGGGTGTCATAATGGATCCCTGGGAAGAGGTTTGAGCTAGCTTGGTTAAATATAGTCTGCTTCGACTAGTTTGGATGTAGGACCTTCTACCATCAGTGGTAAAATTATTGTATCATCTACCCTTAATTTAATTTTGTTTGATATCAGGCCATAAAATTACTTTCTATCTTATCTTATTGAAAATGGTTTTGGATTATCTATGGATAAAATGGATGGGGTCATAACCATTGACACATCATTGGGATTTTTGTTAAAGGGTATCAAAAATTATAAGTCATGCTGTCTAGAAATTGGTGTCTAGCATTTAGTTTGGGAATTTTTTCGACTGAAAATGATATGATTCAATTTTATTATTTGTATGGATTGTATAGATATATACTAAGATCATATCAACTATTATTTGAGGAGTGTTACCTTTCTATCTCTAGATAGGGGCATCTATACTCACTAGGGTTAGTGGGATCTTCAGGCTGATCATTAAGGAAAAATTCAATGTGGAATGTATTTTCACATGCATAATATAGAAATTTTTGTTCTAGATGATGGTGGAATGTATTTGGATACTTATCATTTAACAATAGACCATTTTTAAGATATATTTCTCAAATAGCTATATGGATTACCACCCAAGAGAGAGATCGAGTTCATGACCAAGTTGGTTATGAGGACAGAGCTAGTTTCTATCCCACCTTATAGGATAAAACCAATAGAGATTCATGAGTTGACAGTACATTTCAAAGATTTAGAGGCCAAGGGTTTTAAACAACCTAGTACATCTCTAAGGGTTTCTCTATTTATTTTCACTAATAAGGGTGATGAGTCATTGTTCTTATATGTGGATTATTGGTGTTTGAACTAGTATCCCCTTACATGTATCGGTGATATCATCAACTAGTTGAGAGGTTCAAATATCATACTTATGATCGAGTTAAGATTGGGATATCACCAGTTGAGTGTGAGACCATCAGATATACCATGATTTTCATTTATTAGTAGGCATGACTTGTATGAGTTTGTAGTGATGCTGTTTGGTTTGATGAATTCACTAACAATATTTCTGGCCTTGATGAATCAGATATTTCATCCTTTTTTAGATTAGTTTGCTGTGTATTTTTCTTTAATATCTTAGTTTACTCCCAGATAGCATAAAATCATTCCTAACATATAAACATATTCTTAATTATATATATAGATCATTGTCTTTATGCCAGAATAACAAAATGGAGCCTCTGAATCGATGAAGGGTAGTTCTTGGGCCATGTCATCTCATGGGATAAGGTGTCAACGGAATAAGTGAAGGTTTTAGTCATGGTATATTTTGAGATACCAAACAATATCATTTATATTCAGAGTTTTTTTTGGGTCTAATGGGTTATTATTCGTGATTTATCTAGGAATTCTCCCATCTAGAAGCACTGATGTTCAGGATGGACAAGAAAGGAGTGAAGGTTGTTTTGTTAGAAAATGGCGAGAGAGATTTTCAGGTGTTGAAGAGGAAGATGACCTCAACACATTTCCTCACATTACCTCTGTCGAGTAAGGTATATACCAAGTACTGTAATACATACGGAGATGGACTCAGAGTAGTTCTGATACCAGAGGACCAAGTTGTTGCTTATGGATCCAGATAGCTGAGACCGAATGAAATGACTTACCTTACTCATGGTATTGAGTTATCATTAGTGTTAAAATCCTTGATATTACAATGAAATTATCTTTTGGGTATGAGGTTTGTGGTGTACATGAACCACAATAACCTTCGGGACATATTTTCCTAGTGAGACATAAACTGTAATAATGAGAGGTGAGTCGAGTATCTATATACATTTGACTTCGATAAGGCTTATACAATTGGAATGGGAAATGTTGTTGAAAATGAATTGAGCCAACAGATATAAGGAGAGGCTGTTCAGGATTATTAGAGTGAGAGACAGATAATATAACTCTTTTAAGACATGAATCAATTTGTTTTAGTGTCCCAAAGATGAGTAGTTAAGGATTTGACATCTGTTATATATATTATTTTGTACTAGATCATGCTGGATTAGTAATTTGGTAAAGAGAGATTATCTATGAGGGATAACTTATTTGGAGGGGGCCACTATAGGGTTGGACTCTTAGTCAGGAAAATTTTCATCTTTTTCTAGGATGAGTATGGGTTCCTATTAGTTTTCAAGAAGATATGATGAGAGATTTTCATGTTTTTAGATGGGAAGTACATCCAGGTTAGTAATTGATGTATCTTGATCTCTATAGATATTACTTGTTTTTAGGAATAGGCAAGATTATATTGGAATTTTTAGAGATATTTTTCACCTTTCTGCATATTAAATTCGAGCATCAGAGGCATGCTAGGATATTATAGTATATTCTTTTTCCTAAATGGAAATGGGATGATGTCACTATGAATTTTGTGATAGAATTAACAAGGAAAACTGGCAAGAATGATGTCATAGGTAGAATAAAGAAGGTACTCCACTTCTTCCCTATTAAGGAGACCTTTATTGTTCACAATCTAGGTATTATTTGTGTTCAAAAAGATAGTTCAATTGAATTTTGTTCTAAGGAGTTTCCTTTCTAATACAGATTCTCATTTCACAATCTCGATTATTTCCAGGTCTTTAGAAGGCACTAGTATCATAGTTTTTCTGAGTACACCCTATCATACTTTAATTGATGGTTAATTTGAGTGGACTCTATACCGATTATGGAGGATATGTTATGAGCCTATTTTTTTTGTTTTTTTATGGTTCACGGGAGAATCATATGGAATTGGTTGAGTTTTCATATAATAATATATTCCCATAATCAATATATATAGAACCCTTAATTAATTTCTATGGAAAGAAGTTCCATTATTCTATTTGTTGGTTGAAGGAAGGAAAGTCCATGCTTGTTGGACCTTGTCTTGTGCAAGAGATGACTGAGTAGGTTTAGTTGATCAAGAGATGGTTGGTGACTGGACAAAGAAGGAGAAAATATTGTTCTTACCAGTAATGGAAACCTATGGAGATTGATATTGGTCATTATGTCTTCCCTTCAGTTTCACCTAATTTGGGGATATACCATATACTAAAATAGAAAAATATTTTGTATAGGTTTTTAGGTCTCATTGGAGAGAATGGAAAGGGTCGGCCTAGTGGCACACCACTTATCCCATCTATAACTCTATAGTTCCATGTATGATGTGTCCACATGTCACAGATTCATAGATATTATCTGTACCTTTATCCTAAAACTTAATGACATGTATATTGTGTGAAAAAATAATGTGGAATGAACATACAAAAATTTGGTTAAATGATATGTTAATTATCATAGGGTTAAAGGATAAATGAAATGAGTTTGATATAATTATGTTGATAATTTGGAAATTGAATTATATAAATATACATGGATATACATTTGGTAATTTGATAAATTGATCATTGTGTCTTATGATGATATATTTGACATGTGTGTTGTCTAGCCTTGTGAAATTTCTTACATAGATTTTGAACTTATATGATAATGATGTGATTAATTCCTGAGGGTGGGAAGATTATTGGATTGTTGAGTTTGTCTGTATATGAATCCCGACATATATTGACAATAGATGGGATTGGTGCATTATTTTATACCACCTAAGGGAATGGAACATATGTACTTGATGCCCAAGGGAAGAGTGTTTGATTTTTCTTGATGTGTGAGGACCAAATGAAAAGTAACTTTTTTCTGTAGAGTGAGGTTCTTGATAGCCTATGGGTGTAGGATATTTTTTATTGCATGTTATGAGTGTTTTATCCTTGCCTAGAGAATCTTCCACTGATTGGATGATCATCTTGATATATGAGGATCCTTCCATGGAAAAACATATTTAGCTGGGCACTGAAGTGGGTTTTGGGATAGCCAGGGGTGTCAACCTAGAACATGAAGGTCATCATGTTTATCTCATGTTTAGTATTCATTTATTAAATTAATACCCTATTATACAGTTTATTACATATACAATATTCTGAGATATGTTTTCTTAGGCACAGTGGTGTCAAACAACTACGTTGTACTCACACAATGGATGGTCCACCATTGGGTACTTGAAAATATTTTTATTATTATTATATCATTTCATAAAATGCTATTTATTATAAAATATATATAATGTTAATTTTTAGAAATATTCATTACTCTGACGTTAATAACATTAAGAAAATAAGTAAAATCTAAATAAAATTTAAAAAAAATCATATTTTTTTTTTTAAATTTCCAAAAATTATTTAAAATATTCACTCATAAAAAAATAAAACACATTTTTAAGGAAAACTTATTTTAAAAGAATAAAATGAATTTACTAAAAAATGAGTTCTTATTCAAAAAACATTAACTAATACATTGAAAGTGAGTAGGAAAAATTAATATTTCATATTGTAGATAATACTATTCTTTCCTTTTAATTTAATTTATAGGATACAATGGTCACATTTAAATAATAATAATCCCTTGTTTGTTTATGCTCGATGTGGCATATCTTGTACTCTATTGAACACTGTCCTTATTTTTAAAACATTAATATATAAAAATAAAATAATATGATATACCATTCAAGAATATCATGAATTTTCATCTCCTATGTTTATTTCTATATAATACACATTTTCCTTTCATTTTATTCTCTTAAGTTCTCAATTTACCAAAAGAATGTTTTTAGGGAAAATCAACATTTTTCTCACTTCGTTCGAATTTTTTTCTCCCATATCCTTTTTTTATAAATTATTTTCAAGAATAATTTTAATATTCTCTTATTTTTTTAAATAAAGTCTTACCCATGAATGATTTTTTTACAAAATGGGTTAAAAAGAATTTTCTTGCCTTCCAAAAGAGGTAGTTTTTGAATTTTACAAAACAATTGAAAGGAATGTTTTATTTTTTACTTATACATCATGAATATAATTTACAACAATCATGAACAATAAATTCTTTTATTCTTACTTTACATGTTTCTATTAAAATATATTATTTCCGAATATATTGGAAACATTTTTGTTTTAAAATTGATTTTCAACGTAGAAATGTTATTTTCCTCAAAAAATATTTTCAAGACACTTTAATGTAATTATCATATATGAAAACATCAATGGATGTTAATTATTAATCATTGCAGATATGATCCATTGATAAAATTGTTACTCTTTCTTTGGATGGTTAATGTTTTTTTTGATGATATGTTTATGAAATACATTTATTTTTTATGGGATTTTCTATGATGAATTAGTGAAATGTTTATAAAACATAATATATTTTAATCATTTAGAATGTGATGATATAATTAATGTTTTATGATATTATAGAAAACATTTGTATAGTTTTCATTATGTGATGGGTGGATACATTATAAACTAATGAAAGTGGTTACGTTATAACCAAGGATGATAGTTAAATTATAATCAAGGATGGTGGTTACATTATAACTAATGATGGAAGTTACGTTAAAACCGTGAATGGTGGTTACGTTATAACCAAGGGTGGTTTTTGTGTTATAAACCATGGATGTGTGGGATTGAAATTATAACACCCTCAAATGAATTTGGGTAATGATTGATATCTCATGGGATAAAAAGGATTTAAATGGTGAGTAAACTGGGTTTAATAACTCTTTCCACTACAATAATATTAGGAGTGAACCCATTACACAATGACAGTTGTGACAGTGATCCATGATTATTATGGAAATGATATTATTTGACCTTTTGTATTTCATGATCTCATGTCGTATTCCAATGTCATGCTCTCAAGGAACATTTTTATTGATTTCATTATGATTCAAATCATATGAACAACCAAGATTTATGACATAGATCAAGATTATGGTATTTGATATGAAGGGTATGGTTTTATAATGTTATTAATATATCTTCATTCCATTATTATTATGATATGTCCAAGTGATCCTTAATATCTCTTTTATTTACCCTTACTAAGCATCTAAGCTCACCCTTTCTAAGATTTCCTTTCCCCAGGTTATGAAGAAAGGTATTAAGAATGATGTCCATTAAAAGGGTTGTAGTTATAAAGAACTAAGTGGTATAAGATGTAGTTCATTTATGAATCAGTTGTTTATGTGTCTATGTTTCCAAATATACAAAACCTATATGATTATTGTGTGAATCATAATGTTATGTTATAAATATTAATCTAATCGGATGTAATATTTGTTTATGTAAGTATGGGATTTTATATTCACATAATAAAATTTTTACTCATAGTCACATGTGAAATAAGAATTTGTTCAAGAAAACCATTGAAACTCCTAGTAATCATAGAAAAATCATGAATGTGTCTTGGTGAATCATATTAATCACCAATTTCAAATAACACTATTGTATCACACATTCAATAGTAATGACATATTTGGTTACTTCTAACATTTCATCTCTAGCTAGAAATCAAAACCCAATGCATTGGAGAGATATATACTAGGATTACCCATCATTATCAATAATTCCCATGTACCATTACATGAAATCAGTATAGGGAATATTTAATTTTCATCATCAGGCATAAAAAATGACATTTTATCCCATAAGTATAATAACTTTCAAATATCTAATAAAAAAATAAGAAACATCCATTACTTTTGATAAATCAAAGAAAAATTATAGAATAACGGGAATAATATATTCTTGGAAAATAGATGTAAATTTTAGAAGGAGTATTAACAAAAAAATTGACATAGTTTCGAGAAAAGGTGATCAAGTGATGAATGTAAAAAAAATTATTTTTTACGCTTTTATAAGATAGTCAACAACAATAAAATGGAGAATGTTAAAATGATACATTTCAAAACCATTTTAAATAAAGTAAAAGACAATTAAAAATGAACATAAATAGTCATTGAAGTATATATAATAACATTTTTTAACAAACATAAATTATATATATATTGAATAGAATGATTTGAAAAGAAAACATTAAAACCATTAAAATAAGGTTTTAATGAAAAATTCATCACACTAAGTCCCATATAGCATTGTATAGCCTCTACCCTTCTAAAAAAATTATATCAATTTTTTGCTTGATTAATAACTTTATTCATATTAATTTCTTTATTACTGTTCCTTTTATTTCATTTATTATCTTCTTTTTATTTATTTACTCTATTGGTATAGTTCACATTGGTCATTTTGGGGTTGTTCAGTTCAAAAACTCTAATTAAAATTTGGTATCCGGGTAATGGTAATATGTATTATACAATGATACCATAAGTTATATATGTTTCAAGGTATTGTTTTAATAAAATTATATAAATAAATGAGCTTAACATTTTATGATATGGTTACTTTTCCATGAATCTTCCTTGAAAATCCTGTTTTTGACTATTTAAAGTAATCATGACTGTTCAATTTTAATTAAACTGTTATGATAGATATTTCACCATTTCAAAATTATTAAAACAAAATACAATTTTCATTATTACATTATATTAAAATTATTTAAGTTTTATTACTCATTTTTGATATAATTATTTGTAATTATTCATGTTGGTGGTAAAATTGACCCAAAAAATGCATTATGAAAACCAGACGACTAAAAATATATTATTGTACAACAATTATATCAATTTTACAGAATATTAATTATTTAAATATTTTTTTTATTAAATATAAAAATCATATTCATGAATGTTTTTATGAATAAGATAAATGAAATATAATGGTAATAAGTTATTATTTACAAAGTGTCTCGTTTTTCTTATTTTAAGTGATTAAATTCTATGATGACAATTAATTTTTAATAATTTTCATATAATGATTAGTTTATCTTTCCAAAAT
This sequence comes from Viscum album, assembly GCA_963277665.1. Classification (NCBI taxonomy): domain Eukaryota; kingdom Viridiplantae; phylum Streptophyta; class Magnoliopsida; order Santalales; family Viscaceae; genus Viscum; species Viscum album. The sequence continues at coordinate 905,974,724 of OY728151.1, forward strand.
CATAATAATGTTATAAATATCATACATATTCATTAAAACCATTTTATATCCTTCCATGTTAGTTCATGATGAAAAATAAAATATGTTGATCATGGTGGTGGTAGCACACACGCAACACGGGTGACATTTTAATTTACAATGTGATGGGTGGAATGTTGATAATGAATTTTTACAAAAAAATAAAATAAAATAAAAGTATAATAATGATATTTATGTAATTATATTATTATGTTTAAAAATATTTGGAGGAGTTTTAATAATAAAGGATCATTAATGAACTTGATTAAGACTATTACCACTTCCTGGGATATCCTCCATTAACTCTCCCTTTAACCCTTCCTATATTGGAATTTTGGGAAGAAAACAAACTATTGGATGTGGAAAATATATGTTGGGGGTGGGAGTTTTTTTAGGTATTATTTGACATAAGGTGATAAAATTTTGTGGAGAATTGAGACGGTGAAGGGATCTTTTTATATGTGGCAGGAGTGGAACTCTGGTAAAAACTAGTTTTCTTAATATTTAATAAATGTCATACTCAAGTAAATAAACACGAAAATTATCTAATTTGTAATATAGGATATGTATGGACAATAATACGATCAATAAATATATTTAATATTATATTTTTGGCCTTATAACTTAGATTTACCCCCCTTAAACCCTTTCAACTTTTATCGCAGTGATAAAGTTTTACCATCATAACATATTTTTATGTCCCGAAATAAAATTAAAATTATTATCAAATGTAAAAATTTTAATTTGAAATATTAAATCCATTATAAAAATTTAATTTTTTATAATATCTAAAAATTAGAATTAATAAAATCTGGCATAACGTAATGAACAATAGTTTTTAGAAAAATTCTTTTTTTAGTCATAAAAATGAATTTTCACCAACATCATGTTTAGTATTGTTTCCAAAAACATTTATTAGCATATAAATAAATAAAATATATTTAATCACCATTAAAAATAATCAAAAAACATAATTTACCTTGTGAATAATTAATCAAAGAAAAATTTATGATATTTGAGAACATAATATTTTTTGATATTCACCAAAAAAATAAACCCTTTTAGAAAAATTGAAAAAATAAAACATAACTAATTTTGATATGATGATTCCAAAAATTAATTTAATTATATCACATTCAAAATATACAATTTTTAATTTTTTAAAAACAAAACCATATGACATATGGTAAATAATTTAGCAAGCATACAAAATACTTTCATTTCCATATATAAAATTATATTCTTATTCTAAATCATAATATTTTTTTCCAAGGATATAATAGGTTTTTAATAAGAATTGATATAATTAATAAAAAAATTATAAAAATGACTCAATAGAAAAATACATAGGTTGTCACATTCCCTGCTCCTAAGAAGATAGTAGTTAAGGTGGTGTTGTATACCTACAACCAGAGGTGACCATGTTTAGTGTTGGGATCCATAAACATTTTGGAAGGTGGTGGAACCAGTTGATAGTCTCAGTCTCATTATAAATATATGGGGTTTTACCACTTGTACTTGAAGATATGAGATCTATTAACAACTGTCTTAGTAAATTGTGATTGCAATATTCTATTTTCTTCATTTAGTGTGAAAGAAATCTATAGTGTTATCCCATGTATATTGGACTAAATTATAAACATGGAAAAAATATTGTTTCCATATCTATTATTTCATTATTTCTTCTTGTTTTTTTGTTTTAGGAGTTGTGAGTGTGTGGGGGTGAAAAATTCAGGGTGGTGGTCAGGGTGAAATAGTCTTATCAGTTTTGGAACACTATTTTTTGGAATCATCTGATTAAATCATTCCATAATTAGTTCCATTTGATGAATTACTAGTGGTTTTATTTCTGATTATTAGTTTCCTCAATCCAGAAAGGTTTTACCAAAAGTTTTGGTTTATTAATGGTCAATTATCCTAGAATATATATCTATTGGTAATTCTCTTTTATCTATAATTTTTTGTTTCAGTTGGATAGAAATATTTCATAAAGAATGATCTTTTAAGAAGGATTGGTTTTGATATAAAAGATTGTGGGGGGGGGGAAGAATTCGGTTTATGGTGGATTCATATAGAATATTATTTATTTTAAAAAGACATTTCAGTTTTTTAATGTATTTAAACTGTAAGAAATGGATTAAGATAATGGGAATGTATTGAAATGACAGTATGTGGAGTGATATATATTTCATTGGTGAAGAATGATTCTTATAATGCGAGGGAGGTGAAAACTAATATGAAATTGATATAGGGCCTAATAGGTGTATATTAGAATAATGTTGAAATCAATTTTTTTAAATGATATATAGGTTATTTGGAATGATATTACAATAAGGAAGACCAACATATGTTCATGTTAATGACTTCATTATGATGTAAATTATGCTCAAGTTAGTTGAATTGAAATTCATGAAATATGTGTGGGAATTGTTGTTGATTTTACTTCTTGTGTAATCATGGGAAATAATGGTTTTTATAATATTAAATTATTATAAAAAACGTAGTATTTTTATATGATCATGATATTATTTTGAATGAAAAGTTTTGGTGGAGGGAAGTCTAACCACCTTCTAGAACTGATTTCAATTTATAAGGATTATGATGTTCCATTCAATGGAAACATCAGATTAAATTGGAAGATAGATCAAGGGAGAGGATTTGAGGTAAATTAGTTGGTATTTGGAATATTTGTTTCATTTTTATGAATAAAATGGAATATAAAAGAATATTGTTGAGTTCATAAGGTAAATTCTTGAAGGGGTTCTTCTAAAAGTTCAAGTTCTAAAATCACAATAGCTAAGGGTGATGTTATTTTAATTGTAATTAGTAATATTTTTATATAATCTGGATCGTTGATTATGGGGATTTGTTATATTATATGTATGAGAGGTGATTCATGGTGAATTATGCTTTTTAAATTTTCAACAATGTCTGTTTAGTTGATAACGAAGCTGTCAACATTAGGGAGAAGGGTTACATAAATGTATTAATTTCAAACAAAAGCATCCTATAGTTTTAGAGAGTTTGAAACATTCTTGGGTTATGGAAGAATAAAATTTCCATTTTCCAGTTGGAAGAAGTTTATTTTAGAATAATATTTGTAGATGGTGTGTGTAATATTACACAGGTTTCCATGGTTTTGGATAAATTTTTAAAAGTTTGTATGTTTTATCTAATGATAAGATCATATATATAAATACTTTTATAAATGAAAACTTCTAGAAGTTAGGAGTTATGTAATTTACATCTTGAACACATCTGTTAAAAGAATATGTGAGTCTAAGTGTATAAAGGGGTATTGAATCTCAGTCACTTAAAATTTTGAACATCTGATAGTTGAATATTCAAAAAGAAAAGAAAAGTGTTATTTATCACAAATGGAAGGAAACCTATGTCCCAAAATTTAGAGCTTATGTATATAGTTGTTTTGTTGAATGTTCAAGTCTATTATCCTGGTAGGTTGTTTTAGTTTTTTACATTCACCGATGATTCAACGTAGAAAGTATAGGATTAATCAGGCAAAAATCCAAGGTCTCCATATTGTTCATTCGATAGAGGGACATAGAGGGAAATGATATTGAAAATAATATTAAGTGCTTTTGGTATGATAATGGTGAAGAATACGGTAGTAGGAAATTCCATAGGTTCTCCTAGGGAATAGAAATCACTATTGAGAATATTTTTTAAGAATAATAAAATATAATGGAGTAGAAAAGTAGGTAACTTAGATGTTTACTGAGAAGTATTAGAGAATGAGGTTTCACCTCAGGTTGCCAATGGAGTTTTGAGTGGAATATATTTTTTGTGTTGATTATCGCTTGAACTAGAGTCCTTGTATGTTGTTAGAGTAGGTTATTTCATAATGGTTGTGGAACAAAAAACTAGTAGTGGTTTCCTACCTAAAATATATTAAGAGTCTCACATATATCCATATTGATTCCATCGATATAGATAAAGTTGAATAAAAATCAAATCATGTTTTTTTGTTTAATATGTTGAAAAAAAGTTTTATTTTTTTATTTAAGATAATGAAAATTAAAATATCATTAAAAAGAAGATAGTTATTATCAATTAGAACGTGTTGCAGAATGACCAAAAATTGGTGTAAAATAGATTTTTATGTAAATATTCAACATACTATATCCAAATAGTTATAAATATAAGTTATAAAATTTCTAAAATTATAAAATGTTCAAGTATCAATGAAATTTTGAAATATCTAGAAAGGATATAAGGAGTATATAAATTATTAGTGAATTCAGAATATTTGGAAATTTTTTAAAAGGCTATGTCCTAGAAGATTCAATTGTGGAAAGGGTAGAACCAAAAGATAAATTAAGAATGTATAATAGGATTATATTACTGATTTGAGGGTTTATAATTGATCTTAACTACTGTATCCTTATGGAAGGATTTGAGCTAGAGATCTTGAAATAAGTAGAATTTCTCAATTATTCTAAAAAATGGGGGTTATTTTTGAAAGATGGAACAAATTATTTCTATGAAAATATAACCTAAGAATGAATAGAAATTCCAAAAGGGGGATAACATGATACATAAAAAATGTATTTTTTGAATAATAGAGGAATAAAATGGTAAAAATATGTGGAAGTACATTTTAGTTATGAAAGGATTTAAATTAAAGAATGGGATATATTTCTTAAAAACATTTTCTCTTATTTTTAATATTACAGAAATCTTTACAGTGTAAAATAACGTATCTTATAAAATCAACAATATAAAAAAATGGATATGAATATAAAATTAAATCATAATTATTTTGAGAAAGAAATATATATAATGTATCTAGTGGATTTTTTGGGAAAACAGAACCTGGGACAAGTGTGAACGATGAAGTGGTGATTGTGTGGTTGGAAGCATAAATCAATGTAGTGAAACCTGATGTTTTATACCTTTGTAAATGATAATGAATTTAACTAGATTAACTCAAAAAATTATTTCTACAAAAAATAAGTTCAAGTATGTGGGTTAAGTCATCCTTCTTTTATATGTGGATGATATTATCCTACCCATTTTGAACATGAAATAGATTTATGAGGTGATATTTTATTATTAATGGTATGAGAAGAAGAATCTTGGGGAAGAAAATATGATTCTATGGACACATATTGAGAGGGATAACAATACATGGCCTTTTTTTTATCTTATATGTAATAAATTTACATGTTTATTGAATTTTTCATAATAACAATGTGTAAACATATTTCTACACCATTGGAAATACACTTCTATTATATAAATAGAAATCACTAAAAATGGAATATGGTTCTATGTGCATGGTTAATGTTCCATTTTCTACTGAGTTCAGATGCTTTATGTATTCTGTAATTTGTATAAGTATGTATATTACACATTTAGTGTGAGTTTGTATATAACTTTAAGAGAATACAGGAAAGGAGAAGTGAGTTTTTGTAAAGTGGATACTCTGATATCTCAAAGGCTAAGAAGATGTTTCCTTGTATTTTAAAATTAGTGAATCACTTCAAGGATATTTTGTGTCATATTTTTGAGTGGATGTGGATTCATGGAAGAATAATACATGAATTGTGTTTAAATTTAGATGGATAAACATAAGTTAGATGTCTAGACTATTGGCCATGATGACACTGTCCATAACAGAAGTAAAGTATGTGGATGTCAAGAATGAAGAGAATTAATTAATTTGGAAAAAGTTTTTTAGGGGGACTTAGAGGGAGACAAGAAATTGATTTGTTATTTTGTGATGGTCTAAGTTCAATCCACTTGGCTAAAACTTTGGAGTTTCACATACAGATAAAGCACATAGATCACAAGTATCATTCAATACAAAAAATGTGGGAGGGTAGTGTTTTGGTTTCTAGAATATCGATAGAAGTAAACACCTTATACAATGATCACTAGGGTATTTTTTCTAGAATTTTTTATAAAAAAATGTGCCTTAGTGGGATATGGGTTACCATTAGAAGGTATGAAGACACATACTATTTCTACGAATGTTGAGATGTTTAAAATTTTCCTAATCATTAGTGACTACCTTGAATCATTGAATGAATTCTTCTATTGAAAAATTTTAGGGAAATTTGAATACTCCTTTAATGTTATTATTCATTATTTCTATACGTATAATGATCATAAATTGGGTTTTGGATCATGAGGGAGCCTTGTGGTAATATAATTTTAGTGAAATAAGGTAGGTTTGGAAGTTGATGTTATGAATCTAGGGGGAAGTTGGTCATGTCCTTATGATGAATTGCGGATGCTATGAATCATGTAATAATCTTTTTTTTGGAGTTATTTAATGTATTAAAAGTTGTTAAAAAATTATATGTATGAATAATAAATTTGATAAATGATAATGAGTTTCATTATTCACTATTTGAGAGTGGTTTCAGTGATGTTGTCTATAAGAAATCCTAAGTGACCTAGTTCAGTGACGAACTCCCTAGAAATGTTGGAATGTGGTGGATTCAGTTGACTTGATGGGATCCACTATAAATATATATTATGGGGATATTTTCACTTATGGATATGAGATATAATATCGACTAAATTTTTCAAATATGATTATAATATTCTTTTTATTCCATCAATATGAAATGAAACAAAAATTTTCTCCCATGGATATATGACTAATGTGAGAACTATGTAAATATATTATACCAACTCCTTTCCTTCTTTATATGTTCTTGTGTTTTTATGGGATTTATGTGTGTGAGAGAGTTAATGATTATCTTTGGTGTATAGGGTGAATTTTTATTCTCAGTTATAGAACATCATTTCATGGGATCTTCCGATTAAGAAATTTTCAAACATTGTTCCATGTATTGAATTTTTGGTTGTTAGCTTTTGGATATATGGTTCCTTGTATCATAATATAAATGAGTTTTTAACTCATAAAAAATGGAGAGGCAGTTTAGTGGAAATAAATTAGAGGGAACCTTTCTTAATTATGATTATCTCAAATATATGATTATGTCTATAGCTAGTAAGTCCCTTACCAAAGCTAAAAGTTGGGTTTTCTTTCTCATAGTTTATCTAGAAACTAGTTCAAAATAATAAATGTTTCCATTAAATTTTCCCAAGGATAAGTCATCTCCTATAAAAAAATTAATATTTAATGAACATAAAAAAGAACTAAGATAGAATTGATGTACCTAAAAGATTTGATATGTATAATAAAACTAGTGTACACATACTATAGGATATATTTACTAAGGCGATATTTCACAATACCAAAGAGAAATTTGGAGGGATGATCTTCCTAACGAACTCCACAAGAGAAATAAAAGTATCTATTTATTAAACCATTAAAAATTATAGATATTCTATAACTTTTCAGATGAATATGAATCATAATAAAAAATATATTATTATTCCACAGTTAATGAGGAATTTCAAATTGAGATATCATATTAGAGTATCAAAGGCTTTTGAGATGTTAATTATAATACCAAAGTTCCCATTCTTGGGTTTCTTTTATAGTAAATTCATACATTCTTCTATAGTATATAGATAGTCTTAGATATCTCTCCTAAGTATGAACCTAAACTAATTGGTTTATAATTTCATGTTATAGTTTCCCCCTAACCTTAGAGAAATAATTTTCCTAATGTTTTTTGGAAGGGTGTTCCCAAACATAGTATTTATATAGTCTTTAATATCTAGGGAGCAATCATCATTTTGGATGAGGTTAATAAAATGGTATCTAAAATTGATAAGAATTTACTCAGTCCTGAAAAAACCTTTAATATATTGAAGGATTTTATCTTTAATCAGATATTTTAATTCTATAAAAAACTTATCGTTGAACCTATAATGGCCTACTACATTATCAACATTCGATGATAAAACATAAAATTAAACCTCTTTATGAAAACCAAAATTTTTAAAACACATTATTTCATGATTTAATAAATATAGTTACACATAAGTAAAATACTATAATATCATTAATTCTAGTGTCTTTGGGAAATTGGTACATAACATACCAACTTGAAACATGGATATAATGACATTTTTTTAATACTTCATTGAGATTCCCTAAATTTCCATTTCTCTTTTAATACTATACGAGACTACCAATTGACATATATAAGAATGGGGTGAGCTATAAATCCCATTAATCAAATAAGAAAAGAAAAGAATAGGGTAAAGTAATATATATGATCTATGAGGCATAAAAATGTAACATAATATTTGAGAATCATAATCATGAAAAATGAGACATGATAAAACAAGATAGCATTAAAGAAACATGGGACTGTGGAAACAACTTAAAACTTATAATGATAAGAATAATTTAGGGTTAACCACCAATAAATCATAACATAATGTTCTTAGGAAAACCACCCATTAAACATACATGGAATATTATGAGATTAAAACAAAACATAATGTATTAGAGAACTATTTGGGCACACCAATCATAATCATATCATATACATGCATCACTTTCCCACATGGATTATTCAACATAAGATCACATTTAATCATATTTAATTCCAAAATAAAGGGGTGTAATACATATATAAAATTACCCAATAAATGGATGTTGGGTATGTCTATGTTAATACCCTTTAGTGTAAATGGTGATAGTATTCATTTTACAAAGTTTTGGTATGGAAAAATCACAGGATAATTTCAGCTACATGAAAGGGTAAATAATGAATCACGAGAGGGATTAATATAAGTTAAATAGATCTACCATAGCTTTTAAATAATTATAGAAGTAATAGTTATATAGAAAATTATAATAAAACATGAACAAATTGAAAACAAGGCATAACATAAAGGGGGTTGTTTAATAAAAAGGGGAAGGAAAGGATGCCTAACTTTCCGCATGTTAAAGACCAAAGTAAAGGTCATAACGAGAAGGTATAAATGATTTATACTTATTATAACATCAATTGGATAGTAATGGTATGTTTATAATGTCAGAAAACATAACCAATTGATATCCAAAAATCTATAATAATTAATGTTTTGATTGGAAAAGAAGAGAATAAGATCCCTCACCTTGAGAGGGGTTTTCCAAAAACATGGGATGAGCTTAATGTAATCTTGGAGAAACCTTGGGTGGTATAGATAAGAAAGGGATGATTAATGGAATTATTCAAGATTTTTTAGTGAAGTTTCATGGGATCTTGGGTTTGTTTATATAGGAAAAGGGAGTAGAGTTCTTTATTATTTTCCAAACATAGGTTTTTTAATATTTATAATAATGTAATCAAAATAAAAAAACCATATATAGTTTTTTCTATTCATTCTTCCAAATAGAAGTGGTTTTAATTATTGTATATTTCTCATAACCAATCTCATTATAATATTACACTTGGGTATGTGGAAGTGATTCGTTTTCTTAATTAAATTATTTTGAAACCCTAAAATATAATATAGGTTTTGGTGGATTCATAAAGGATTTACAAATTTTGTCAAATAACCTAAAAAATAAATTATTTCAAATGGGAAACATGATATTGGATGAGTATAGTATTTATTGTATTTGTACAAAATATTTGAGCTTTTATTATTTCATAATACATACTCTATATTTATATTATATTTAATTTACAAAAAAAATTTAAAGTCTCAAAAAATTATGAAAAATTCACCATTGGATAATTTTGAAATTAAATTTAAAAATAATATTTATTTTATCCAAATAAATATCAAAATATGAGAATCTATTTTTTTAAATCAAAATCCCAGTTTATTGAGAAATATTGGTTTGTTAATAACATTTTTCTGACCCTTATAAAAATTATTTTTGACTTCATAATATTATACTATCAACAATACTTAATAAATATTATTTAATAGAAATATTTTTTAAAAATATCATTTATTTTGAAAATTCATGAATTCTTCAAAAGGAATGTCATAATTGAAATTTCTTATTACCAAAAAATTCAATTTGAGTTTTGTCGTATTGAAATCTAATTTTTTATGAGACTAATTACTTAATAAATTTTAAATTAAAATTATTAATGAGTAAATATAATAATTATTTCCAAAAAAAATATAAATATTTATGTTGTTTGGGATGATATACATATCACTTCATTGCATTAGAAAATCCTCCAAGGGTAAGGTGCCTGATGATGAGATTTTCTTGGGGTGGCTCAGCATACATGGTTTGTGCTACAATCTCAATGAGTATAAAATTATCCTGTATATGGTTTTCATCATGATTTACTTATTAAATATTGACTTTATATTGATCAAGGGAAAATCCTATGGATTATATCTCCCTTAAAATCTCCAATAAATGAGCTTCATAGGGTACGATCCTAATGGATGAGGTCATCACTTCCTTTCTCTTTTTCAATTAGATTTTCATAAACCATAATATATACTAATCATAATATCACTATTCAATGGCTATATTATCAATGATTATAATGATTAAATAACATTTGTATATGATAGGATATAATATTCTCTAAAAAAAATTAGTTCATGTGTTTTCTATAACTTCATTACATAATAATGAATATAATTTAAGCCCAAAAAAAATTCATTTATAAAAGTTCAGTTCCCTACATTATTCCCTCATTCAGAAATTTTGGACTTGAAATTTTAATTTTATACATCAAAATTGATGATGAAACTTTTGTTTCATCACCTATTATAATTCGTATGTTTCTTCCTCAAACATGTGGTTCTACTATAATACTTTGACCATGTGATCAATCTTGATTCGTACAGCTTTATCTCTATGACACAAGATCTTAACCAGTTGCTCCTCGTTTGAATGATCATTCTCTAATGGTCACACCTAATTATTAATTACATAAGGGTTTCCCGGTATTCAATTTCCAAATAGATATACATGTAACATATCATGTACTTAAGATAGATTATGTGGGAATAATATCCAATAAGCTACCACTCTGATTTGATCAAGGATCCCAAATGGGTTGATGTATTTTTTTACTAATATTTACCTTCTTCCCAGACCTCATGAATTTATTCAATGGTGATATATTAAGGAATAATTTATCATTGACCTTAAACTTTGGGCCTCATCAATGATTATCTACATATATTTTCTATCAAATTTTTTATGATTTTAGATAATAATGATTGGTTTGAACCTTCTATGTCATCTCTTGGATACGATCTAGCCCCATGAGATTCCACTCTCATAATTTATCCCACTATGTTGGAGTCTAACACCTCTTCCCATATAGAGCCTCACAAGGTGCCATTTCATCTCTCAAATCAAAACTGTTACTGTATGAAAACTCCCATGGGGGAATGTGATGATCCAAAATTCCTTGTAAATTCATTTAAAATGATCTCAACAAGTCTTAAAGAGTTTCAATAGTCCTTTTATACTGACCATCCATCTTAGGGTGATAATCATTGATAATTCTAAGTTCGTTATTCAACTCTTATTAATGGATTCTCCAAAACCTCAAGGCAAACATCAGATCATGATCAAATAGTATAGGGAGTGGCATTACATGAAGTCATACCAAATCTCTTTTGTATATCATATAATTTTGGTCAAGATATAAATATTCCTTGATGGAAATGAAATGCACTGATTTGGTAAGTCAATCGACTACCACCCGGATGTTGTTATTTATTTTATGTGTATTAGGGAATTTAATGATGAAATCCATGGTTATTTTTTCAATTTCTTTAATGGATTGGTAAATTGATGCATTAGACCATTAGAATTTTTTCATTTCATCTTGACTTCAAGGAAAATGAATAATCGAGATAAAAACCTTACAATATCTCTCTCTATGTTATCCCAATAGAATTTTATTTTCAAATATCTATATATCTTACTGCATCCTAGAGGAATAGAAAGGATGAGATATACACATAATTTAAAATTTCTCCCTTTATTTGTTGCATTGATGAGACACATATCTATGTTCTAAACCATATAACACCATCTTCAGCAAAGTTAAAAACCAAAACATTTGTGATATTATTCTATTCTAAAATATTTTTTTAGCCTATTTGATTATATCTAGAATAGAATATTGAGAAGTTACATGATCAAGTTATGATTAATATCCTTTTATCTTCCCATATCTATCATTTTCATGTCTATAAATATTGGATCTGTTGAAATCCTCATAGTGGGAAGAGTTCCAGGATCCTTTTTACTCAAAGAATTTCCCTCTTTTTTTCGTTCCAAATATAGATTTATATTGAACAATTATAATCCTTGATCATATCTAGTAATCTATATATTAATATATTAAGCTAATTTTTTGTGAATATATTCTTGAGGATTTTATATTCTGTATATATATATATATATCACACTTCTCTCGATAGAGATAATTCTACCAAATTATTAACATAATGATCATTGCATCTAATTCCAGATCATGATTTGGGTAGTTTTCATCATGTATATTTAGTTTTATAATGTCATAGCCAACTACTTTATTGTTTTATGTGAGTATACAATCTCTACACCTTTATATATTATTATATGTAGACTAAAAATTCTTCTTCACTGGTGTGTATTGTGAGTACAGGTTAAATGATTATTTTTTTCATCATCTCTTTGAAACATTCCCCACTTTTATCATTCTAGGGAAACTTGAATCCTTTTAATTTTATATTAGTTAAGGGGATGTAAAATCATAAGAATTTTCTTAAAAATTGATGATAGTACCTATATAATCCAAGGAAACAACACATTTTCATCATAGAGGTTGGATTCTTCCACCCTTGAATAATATCCAGTTTTGAAGGATCCAAAATATCCTTTTACTGGTGATGACATTCCCCAAGAATGATACATAGTATTACTAGATCATGCATTTACTATTCCTTTCATAAATATTTTCTTTCCTCATGTTCCTCTGTACAATATTCAAATTCTTCTCATGTTGCTCCATTATTTGCAAGAATATAAGAATTTTGTTTATATATACTATTAAAAATTGGTTGAGGTAATTTCTAAAGACTCTATTAATGAATTCCATGCGTATTTCTAGAGAAATCATTAGTGATAATGACATCACTATGAACTCTTAGTGATCATACATAAAAATTAAAGTAGTCTTGGGTATGTCCTAATTCTTTACATTTATATTATAATACCCCAATTGAATATCTCTCTTAGAGAAATACTATGATACACATATATTATAAAACAAATCGAAATTCTAAGGTAGGGGTAACTATTATTTATTATGATATTTTTATACTCATGATAATAAATTTTGAGGTTCATTAAACCATCCTTCTTATTAATTGTGAGGACTGGTGCACCCCATAATTAATCAATCATAAATATAAAACCTTTATAAAGACTATACTTTAGCCATTAATTCAGTTCCCCATGTTCAAAAATGAACATTTTATACAGATTTTTGGATACTTGAAAGTCCATAGGTATGAGATCAATTGAAAATTCAAATTCTATAGTAGGAGGAAGACCATACATTTCTTTAGAAAACCAATTAGTGTATTCCCTCACAATGTCTATATATTCAAGGATGATAGTTTCTTTAGACTCAATAATTTGGGAAATATACACCTTTTTATATAGTAATAATATCCATTTTGTGATGATGGAACCAGAGAATATTATTCTTCCTCATTTCACGTGTATTGAATTGGAGGACGATTTGTTATGTGGAGTGTGATTTCATTCTCTTGGAAATTTTTGTTGGATTTACATATGAAAATATGATCCATACCTAAAATATAATCAAATTACAATAAAGGGAATATGAAAAGGTTCTATGGGATGTTAATACCATAAATTTTTATAGTGGAGGAGTTATATACATGGGATTCAATAAATTATCCCTCTATCAATTTTACTGGCAGATCTATTTCAATGATCTGTGGGGGTTTTTGAACAGTTTTACTAAAATTCAAGGATGTGAAAGAATGTATATAATGAGAATAAATAAGTATACCCATTATTTTTGAATTAATAACTATCTTTATAATCATCACTTTATTTTCGGGATCCACCTCGGTGGTCATGATAAAATATGATCACCATTGATTCCTTGGATGTGATTATTGTTGATTATATCCAAAAAGCCTTGGATTAGGGAAGTGGTTATCATAGTGACCATGTTACTTGCATATGAAACATTGGAAAATAGGATGAGGGTGTACTTAGTGCATTCCTCTATTCTATCACATTGGTGGATTTCTCTCGTTATAAATCCTTAGTTAGGTGTCCTTTATTTTCAAACATAAATCATGTAATCACCACCTTAAAAAACTTCTAGGATGCCTCTTCCCACACTTTTGACATGTGGGATGTTAAAATTTATTTCCACAATTATACTCCTCCATCACACTGCAAGAATTTAACTATAAACTCTTCTTTTTATCCCCATGTGATTCTTGAGGATCACTGATCTCCATTTTTAATATTAGACCACATCAAAAATTTCCTTACAACAGTCAAAGTCATGACTTTACAAGGAGTTTCATAGACTCAGATTCATTACCCCAATAAACTAGAATAATTTACATTTGGGGGTAATGAAAAAGCCAGAGGTGTATCGTGCAATTCTTTTAAAGTCTTCCTCGTTTTTGTTGATAGATTAATAATACTTTTTCATGAGGATAATAAATTTCCTATCCATTTTCAAATGGAGAGTGTGAAGAAGATATTTATCAAAAAACATTTTCTGAAATCTCATCCACTTCATCACTCTAATAACCTATTTGGGCTTCATATTATTGAACCAAATCCACCATTAATCAGATTCACCCACTATACAATAAACAACAAGTACGAAATTCTCTTAATAAAAGAATTAGAGGATGGTGAATATTATTTAGTGTAGTAGATCCATTGTTACACAATTAAGGGGTCAAAATATCCACTAAAAGTTGGAGGGATTTTTCTCATAGTGTTCTCAACTAAAACTTTATCTTTCTTAGGGGGATTTGTTAATTCCTCTCAGTTCATATTTTAGTTAAATACTTGAGTTAGTTGAGGAAGTATATTCATGATGTTTTTTATTACCGCTCCCATATGGTTGGGAATATCATTTAGGAAGTCATCACATTACTCCTAACATTGGTTGTGGAATTGATTCCATGTACATTAATTCATTGAATAAAATAAAGGAAAAAATGGTTGTGAAATTTTTTTTAATTATTAAACACATAAAATGAAAACTATGAATGTTTAAGGAATAAATAATAAATAACATATGTTAATTAACCTATTAACTTATGTTCTTCAATATAAGTTATGCATGATCTATTTCCAAAAATAAAATCTTATAGGAATATTTTGTTCCCTTAATAATGGTTCATTATGGGCTTATGAATTACCAAATCATATCCCATGGGATTTTAAAACAAGGTGTGTAGAAATGCACATTTTCGTGCACCATTTAAAGATTAAGACTAGACAAATACATTGTTTTTAGGTTTGTTACCCCTAGGTACATCTGTACCAGATCCCCATCCACTTATAGTATATAGAAAAGTATGTATAAGTTTAAAAACCACATAATCTATACATTACCAAAATTTAGGTATTATTTTATTTGTTTTGTCTTATCACTAATTATTTCACTAGATATTTTAATCTTAATCCCAAAAATAACTATCTCTAACTCTGATATCAACTATGGAAAATCATATTTTTAATACTTTTTATTTCATTATTTATTACATAAAGGTACACATAATAAATTCTAGAAGATTGTAAAGTCTAGTATCTTTGGGAAATATGTCCTGATACATGGATATAACAACATTATTAAAAACATATTTGTCATGCACTAAATATAAATTACTCATTTAAAACTACACCAGATAACCTTGTGACATTAATAAGAAAGGGGTGAGATATAAATCCCAGTAAAAGAATAGAAAAATAATAGCATGGGTTAAAGCAACAAATGTGATTCAAGAGGCATAACAATGTAAAATAAGAGGTGATAAGAATAAAAATGAATAATGAGGTAGGATATAACATGGTAGCCTAAAATAAAACATGTGAATGTAGAAGATACATAAAACACGAAATCATAAGAATAAGTCATGGTTAGACACCAATAAAAAATAAAATATTTTTATTAGGATAACCAATTTTTCACCTTACATTGAATATCATGAGATTAAAACATTACCCAAATAATCGGAGCACTATATGGGCACACCCATCATAACTATATCATATACATGCATAAGTGTTCCACATGGATCATTAAACCTAGGATCATATTTCACCATATTTAGTGAAGAAATCAAGGGGTGTGGAATAAGTTCATGAAATTTACTAATAAATTTATTTTAGGTATGTTTAGGTGAATACCCTTGATTGAAAATGGTGATGGTTTTAATAATACAAATGTTTGGCATGCAAAAATCACAGGACAAATTATACATAAAAATAAGGGTACATAAAGAATCTTGGGATGGTTAATGAGTGTGAAAGGCGTCTCTAATTACTTAGAAATCATGAAGTAAGTATGTTTTATGTTTTAGAACATAATTCAACATGATAAAATTAAAAAATTCATAACACAAAAGAGGTTCTTGAATAAAGGGAATAAGTAGAATATGTATTAATTTTGGAGTGTAAATTTTTTTGGTAAAGGACATTCCTAGAAGGGATAAATGATATCTCATTATTATAACATAAATTGGATATTTAAGTGATTTTTAAAATTTCATGAGAAGTTTAATAACTAATATTAAACAGGCTAACTAAAAATAAGGTTCTTGAATGGAAATTAAGAGAAGAAGATCCCTTACCTTGATATGGTGTTACAAAAAGATTTGGAGGATCTCCTCGAGATATTAGGGGATAATTTGGAGGGATATATAGAAGAAATGGAAGACTATGGAAATGATCCAAGGTTTTTGAGTGATGAGTTATGAAATATATGGTGGGTTTTTATTGGAAAAGTGAGGGGAGTTCATTATTATTTTCTAAACATAGGTTTTAGACTCTATACAATAAAGAAATCAAAACCAAAAACCTTTAATGGTTTTTAACCATGGTTTGTAAAAATATGGATTTTTTTCATTATTTTATATTGATAAAAATAAAACATATTAAAATATTACTCTTAGGGATGTGGAAGTGAGTCATGATATTAAAGAAATAACTTTAAAAATGTAAAATATGATATAGGTTTTGGAGGATTCATAAAAGTTTTATAAAATTAATCAAATAACCTCAAAAATAAAATATTTAAAAGTAGAAATATAATTTTTTAGGAGGATATTATTTAGAGTATTTATTACGTCATTTTGGACCATTATGATGTTAAGGTGCATAGCGTATATTTATATCGTATTAAATGTTTACCCAAAAAATTGATTGCCAATTAAAATTATGAAGAATTAAACGTTTGATAAATCTAATGTAATGATTTTAAAAAATATTTATTTTATCTAAATAAATATATAAATATTAGAATTTTTATTTGTAAATAAAAATCTATGATTATTAAAAAATATATTTTTTTTAACAATAATAGTTTTCTAACCCTTATAAAAATTATTATTGACTTCATAAAATTATACTATGAACTATAAATAGTATATATTATTTAATAATAATATTTCACTAAAGTATATGTTATTTTGAAAACTTGTAAATTATTCAAAAGGAGTGCCTCAATTGAAATTTCTAATTAAAAAAACAATTCTAGTTTTTTCATATTGGACTCTATTTTTTTTAATAAAAAGACATGACTAAATAATTTGTAAATTAAAAAAATAAAGAATAAGTTTAATCATTATTTATTAGAAAATAAAATGTTCATATTCATGTTTTTATGATTTAGATACATATCTTTTTATTACACCAGTAAATTATCTAGGGATATTGTGTTTGACGATGATATTTTCTTAGGGTGGTTCTGTATATTGTTTGAGCCGTGATCTCGATAAGATGGAATGTATCCCATAAATGGTTTCACTTATGCATTATTTATTGAATACTAACTTAGGATTGGTCATGAGTAATTCCTAGAGATGTTATCTCCATCATATGCTCTAAAAAATGAGATTCATAGGTCATGATCATACTGGTCGAGGCCGTCACATATTTCCTCCATGTAAATTAGCTTTTTTCTAGCCCTTAATATATACTAATAATTAGATCACAATTAAAAAAAATAATATAATAAATTTTTATGATTATCAATATTCTTTAGAAGTCAATAAGATATAATAAACCATAAAAATAAGTACATGTGTTTTTTATAACATATTTACTTTATAAGGTATTTAATTTAACCATAATGGGAATTTTGTTTATAATAGTTTGGGTCATTGAAGTGGGGGGAAAATATACATGGGTGTTACAAAGTAAGGAATGACACCAACCATA
This sequence comes from Viscum album, assembly GCA_963277665.1. Taxonomy (NCBI): domain Eukaryota; kingdom Viridiplantae; phylum Streptophyta; class Magnoliopsida; order Santalales; family Viscaceae; genus Viscum; species Viscum album. Next base: position 905,993,058 of record OY728151.1, read on the forward strand.
TCCATTCTAGATTGATTATGATCTTTATTGAAGTGTGAAGTAAATTAATCATTCATAACATTAGATATTCCCCCATTATAGTAATGTACTTTTGCATCACTTAAAAGGGATGAGATTGGATTTTAAACCTATCTCTATCTATTCATGATGAGAAATAACCACTTAATATGGAGTTTTTATTTGAGTGTTTGATATTTTATATCAATAATATCCTCTATGAATCATAGGTTTTGGATCACCTTATGTATTGGATGCGCTTGGTAGATGAATAAATTTGAGAATTCATAGATCTAAATTTCAGAAATATTGATTTTATCATCAAGGTTACTAAATTTTTTCTTCACCTCAATATTTTATGGTAGTTTTTGAGTTTCATAAAAACTCACTGCCATATTTAAAATAGGCTTATATAAAAATTCGTTTTTATTCCCCAAACATGATCAATGAGTTGTTGAATTTGAATGATGCTGAAGAGGATCTTCTACCCCTCTCAAGCACATAGAATTTATGATGGTAATTATGAAATCTAATTTTATATAATCTGGATTAAAAACCATGTTTCTCTTCTTAACAATAACCCACATTTCTAATGAGGGAGGTACATTTTCTTCTTGTACTTGTGGTGGTGTGTTGTGGATGTTATGGTTTTGCACCACCCCATCCACCTATTTATTAACATTGTACTACATTACCTATAACACCATGAGATTTTATGAGATATATTATTTTTAATATCTTTGATGTATTTTTTTTTCACTACACCATTATTAGCTTGCGCTATACGCAACATCGTATTAGCTTGCAGTATATGCAACACTATTCTTGTCTTCGGTTGCACACAATTTCATGTTCATTTGATAAAATTTATATCACGATACACTGAGTATATATTTTTTTCAATTTATAAATGAAATAAGTTTGGATTATGTAATATGTAACCCCAAAGGAAATTTTCACTGCATGCAACACTGACATGACTTGCGTTACATGCAAAAGTGGCCTTCCTTGATAGCTTGCGTTTTACAGAATAATGAGTTTCACTAAACAATGATATATTATTGAAATATTACATAATCTAGCCATTATGAATATTATTAAATAAATTTTGAATTTTATACGACATTATCAATCATCTCACACCTGATATGAGAAGAAAAATCAATTTTTCGGATAAAATAATTATTTTTCAAAAAAATACAGTTTTACCACCTTTTGATGGCCCAACCATTTTAAATATAGTTTTTACTATTGTATAAGTTATATATGACTAGATAAACTTCTTCTTTGGATGAGGGACATAAAAATATACTTTTGATAAATTTGTTTTATTTTTCTGATAAATTTCATATTTTGATGAATAGTGAAAATACGCTAAATTTTAATTGAAATCAAATTTTTTCATCAAAATAATTTATATGGATAAAATATATTATTGAATGGTTTTAATGTATAAATAGAATATATTTTTAAATCTTAATACAATTTATGTCATTTTCATTAATTTTACATTGAATTCATATGTAAAAACTTTTCAATCATTTGAAATGTTTTAAATAAAATCTCGTTTTTGTTTCGACAACAATATTAATTTTAAATTAATTTTTGAAACTTTTTTTTTGAATTTGAAAAAATATATTCATTATTTATAATTATAAGGTTCAAATTGTGTAAATATGTTTTTTTATTTTTTGACATTATGAATAGTAACTTTAGTAATTATTTTATTTACCATTGTTAAAGGGTAAATCTGGTAAATAAGGGAAAAAATAATAATATTATAATAATAATAAACAACCCTAACCCATGTCCTACTCCTATTAGACGAGATATGTCTGAACATGGGCATAATTGGGTCTATTTTGGGATCCCATGGATTAACATGGATGTGAAAATGACATTTTATAAAAAATAATTTCAAGTAATGATAATTAAATCGTAAACATATATATTTTATTAAATCGATTTTAATATTGGTCTATATAATATATCTATATGTCTATAAATAGTCATTGAAAATATAAAAATATTTCCTACATCATGGTATTTTGTTTATAATTTTTAGACATTAGATTAATATATTTATTTATGACACAATTATGATGTAGTGATTATCTCATTAACTAAGGATTCAAATAAATGATATTATAAATATTAAAAAAATATAATTTATTTAATTTTATGTCATATAATAATTTTCTTTATGATATTGAAATATTATCATTGATTTAATGACTTATTTTTGAAGAATTCAGGTTGTTCTAATTTTTTTAAAAAGGTAAACATAAATAGTGTCCAAAATTGACACAATTCATAACTTAAAAAATAAAATAGTTTATTAAATGATATTAAATTAATAAAAAAATGAGATTAGTCTAAATTGTTATTATAAGTCCAAATATTTCATAAATAACTTTTTAGTTGGTCTTTTGACATGATATGTTAATTAAATTAAGCCATAATGTGTAAATAACATGATATCACGGTTAGATTAAAAAAGGTAATATAAGGGTAAAAACAAAAGGATAAGGATAAAGAAAATATTAAAAACTTGTTAAAAAATTATTTTATTTTGGATATTCAAAAAAATTTCACCCTATAATTTAATTAAATATGTTTTGGAATATTTTAAATTTAAATTGAATTTATAATAAATTAATATTTTTGAAATTTCCTAAAGTGCCCCTCTCATCTCTTATAAAAGGAAACCTCCACCCTCTACACTTGAATCCATTTTCAGCCTTAAATATAATCAAAACCATCCAATTTCTATTCTATAATTCCCTAGTTACATTTTAGAGGTTCTGGTATTCTCAAAAGGCTCACTCTAGTGCCCTAAGAAGAAATTTAAAGGAGGCATGTCGAGGAAGAGACACTACTGGAAAAGGGATCTTTCCCAATAGTTGTGTACCAACGGTTCTTTGAACCGTTGGGAAAAACCCCCAATGCATAGTTTTCCCAACGGTTGTATGAAACCGTTGGGAAAGATAGGTTTTTCCCAACGGTTCTTAAGAACCGTTGGGAAAACTGGTGAAGGACCCTTGTTTTCCCAACGGTTATATGGAAACCGTGGGGAAAGATAGGTTTTTCCCAACGGTTCTAAGAACCGTGGGGAAAAGTGGTGAAGAAACCTTATTTTCCCAACGGTTCTATTAAACCGTTGGGAAAGGTTGGTCTTTCCCAACGGTTATTAAAAACCGTTGGGAAAAAAAGCCCCAAATACCAAATCGAGCCAGCGGCCTCCCCACATTACAGAAGCATTCACCTCGTGTCCTCCTGGAGCGATTTCTTGCAGAAGGACCTCCCAATCCCCACATCGTCCATCAGATCAGCACCTACCAGGTTAGACTCCTATATTTTATCAACGATATAGTTCCAGCTCTTATAAATCATATACTTCTATTCTTGATTTTGTTATTCCCAATTATTAGGGTTTTTGTAAAAATTTATGATTGTTTCATGGTGGTCATGTGCACCACTATAGGTACATTGATTCACTAATTTATTTTGGTATTTCCATAAAATTCGAATACAATTTATTAATTAATCAATGTTGGGTGTTAACATGAAATTCATGTTCTTGATTTTTGTTGAACACCTTATTTATGGTATGGGGTAAGATTATTTAAAGTGTAAACAAATACTTATATAGAATTTCCTTGTAAAACCTGATGGTTTAATTCTAGTTAAATGGAATCATAATTTTTTTATGTTATTAATATTTAGTAATTGGTGAGGTGAATCATATATGTATATGAAAAATAGATCAAGATCATTTAGTATTGGATAGAATTATTCCCTAGTAATGTGAGACCCTTATGTTGTTGGGTGAGTATGGAGTAGTGAGATATATTGCTTGTTACTTACCTTTTTTCAATTCTATGAGCTAATGATGGCATGCACTAATTTTTTGAGATCTTTCAATGTTTTTATGGTTTTGATAGTGATCCATGATGTGTATCCTAGTATGTAAGATCCTGTTGGGTATTAGACCCTAGATTGGGTGAATTTGTATGCGGTAGGGTGCTTTCTAGGATGGGTTGTAGTGATGTGATGGTAACTTATGAGAGGGGTGGGTCTTACTAATGTGGATTCATTCTATATCATAAGCATGTAAATATAATTTGTATTATGATAACTAAATGTGAATGATGTGTGATCAAATATTGTCTTATACTGGAGAATTCCTTGTGATATATTGATATGGTGGCATGAGTGATGATGCATGTGGTGACATGACCAACATACATGTGTTTCATGGTTAGTGATCAATTAGGCTAATGATCCTATGATCATTGGGATGTGACTCTCAATGATTCAAGAAGAGTTATTAATATGATAACATGAGGGTGTGTTCCTATTTGGTTTTGTCATTCGGTCAGTTTGGACCCCCCCACGCGCGTTTATCAAGCGCGCGCAACGCTTAAAGAACGCATAATGAGACCTCCCGTGCAGACCGCACGTCCGATTGACGTTCCGTCTGTGTGTGCACATCGCGAATAATAATGGGATTGTTGTCCTGTGATTTCAGGTCAATCTGATGTCGTCCGCTATGAGTTTGAACGTTAGACGCCCATTTTGGCCGTTTATGACACCAGAACGGCGTTCCCGGTCACCGAGGGCACACGGCACGTCCGATTGACGTGCCTTCTGCTCGCCCACATCACAATTCACTCAACCTTTGATGTCGTCCGATTTCACGCCATTCGGAATTCATTCGGCCAGTTTGGACCCCCCCACGCGCGTTTCTCAAGCGCGCGCAACACTTAAAGAACGCATAATGAGCCCTCTCGCGCAGACCGCACGTCTGATTGATGTGCCTTCTGCGCGTGCACGTCGCGAATAATAATGGTATTGTTGTCCTGTAATTTCAGGGCAATCCGATGTCGTCCTCTATGAATTTTACCGTTAGACGCCCGTTTTGGCCGTTTATGACACCAGAACGGTGTTCCCGGTCACCGCGGGCACACGACACATCCGATTGATGTGTCGTCTGCTCTACCACATCACAATTCACTCACCCTTTGATGTCGTCCGATTTCAGGCCATTCAGACTTCTTTCGGCCAGTTTGGACCCCCCACGCGCTTTTATCAAGCGCGCGCAACGCTAAAAGAACGCATAATGAGTCCTCCCGCGCAGACCGCACGTCTGATTGACGTGCCGTCTACACGTGCATGTCGCAAATAATAATGTGATTTTTGTCCTGTGATTTCAGGTCAATCCGATGTCGTCCTCTATGAGTTTGACCGTTAGACGCCCGTTTTGGCCGTTTTTGACACCAGAACGGCGTTCCCGGTCACCGCGGGCACACGACACGTCCGATTGATGTGCCGTCTACTCAACCACATCACAGTTAACTCACCCTTTTATGTCGTCCTATTTCAGGCCATTCGGACATCGTTCGTCCAGTTTGGACCCCCCCACCCCCACGCGCGTTTATCAAGCGCGCGCAACGCTTAAAGAACGCATAACGAGCCCTCCCATGCAGAACACACGTCCGATTGATGTGTCGTCTGTGCGTGCACGTCGAGAATAATAATGGGATTGTTGCCCTGTGATTTCAGGTCAATCTGTTGTCGTTCGCTATGAGTTTGACCGTTAGACGCCTGTTTTGGCCGTTTATGACACCAGAACGGCGTTCCCGGTCACCGCGGGCACACGGAACATCCGATTGACATGCCCTCTGCTCGACCACATCACAATTTACTCACCCTTTGATGTCATCCGATTTCAGGCCATTCGGACATCGTTCGGCCAATTTGGACCCCCCCACGCGCGTTTATCAAGCACGCGCAACGCTTAAAGAACGCATAATGAGCCCTACCGCACAGACCGCACATCCGATTGACATGTCGTCTGCGCGCGCACGTCACGAATAATAATTGGATTGTTGTACTGTGATATCAGGTCAATCCGATGTCGTCCGCTATGATTTTGACCGTTAGACGCCCGTTTTGGCCCTTTATGACACCAGAACGGCGTTCCCGGTCACCGCGGGAACACGGCACGTCCGATTGACGTGCCGTCTGCTCGACCACATCACAATTCATTCACCCTTTGATGTCGTCCGATTTCAGGCCATTTGGACTTCGTTCGGCCAGTTTGGACCCCCCCACGCCCGTTTATCAAGCGCGCGCAACGCTTAAAGAATGCATAATGAGCCCTCCCGTGCAGACCGCACGTCCGATTGATGTGCTGTCTGTGCGTGCATGTCGAGAATAATAATGGGATTGTTGTCCTGTGATTTCAGGTCAATCTGTTGTCGTCCGCTATGAGTTTGACCGTTAGACGCCTGTTTTGGCCGTTTATGACACCAGAACGGCATTCCCGGTCACCGCGGGCACACGGCACATCCGATTGACATTCCCTCTGCTCGAACACATCACAATTTACTCACCCTTTGATGTCGTCGGATTTCAGGTCATTCAGACATCGTTCGGCCAGTTTGGACCCCCCCACGCGCGTTTATCAAGCGCGCGCAACGCTTAAAGAACGCATAATGAGCCCTACCACACAGACCGCACATCCGATTGACGTTCCGTCTACGCGTACACGTCACTAATAATAATTAGAATGTTTCACGGTGGTTTCAGCACAATCCGAGGTTGTCCGCTATGAATTTGCCCGTTGGACGCCCGTTTTGGCCGTTTATAACACTAGAACTGCGTTGTCGGTCACCGCGGGCACATGACACGTCCGACTGACGTTCCGTCTGCTTGACCACTTCATAAATCACTCACCCGTATTTATCGTCTGATTTCAGGTCATTCCGACATCGTTAGGCCCATTTGGACCCCCCTCACGCGCGTTTACGAAGCGCGCGCATCACTTAAAACACGAATATTGAGCCGTACCGCGTAAACCACACGTCTGATTAACGTGAGGTCTGCGCGTACACGTCACGAATAATAATTAGAATATTGCACGGTGGTTTCAGGTGAATTTAAAGTCGTCTGCTATGAATTTGACCGTTTGACGCCCGTTTTGGCCGTTTATAACACCCGAACTGCGTTCTCGGTCACCGCGGGCACAGGGCACGTCCGATTGACGTGACGTCTGCTCGACCACTTCAGAAATCAATCACCCGTATTTTTCATCTGATTTCAGGCCATTCCGAAATCGTTTGGCCCGCTTGGACCCCCCTCACGCGCGTTTACGAAGCGCACACATCACTTAAAACATGAATATTGAGTCGTACCGTGCAAACCGCACGTTCGATTGACGTGCCGTCTACGCGTACACGTCACTAATAATAGTTATAATGTTTCACGGTGGTTTCAGCTCAATCCGAGGTCATCTCCTATGAATTTGACCGTTGGACGCCCGTTCTGGCCGTTTTTGACACCAGAACTACGTTGTCGGTCACCGCGGGCACATGACACGTCCGATTGACGTGCCGTCTGCTCGACCACTTCATAAATCACTCACCCGTATTTGTTGTCTGATTTCAGGCCATTCTGACTTCGTTCGGCCTGTTTGGACCCCCTCGCGTGCGTTTACGAAGCACGCTCATCACTTAATACACGAATATTGAGCCGTACCGCGCAAACCGCACGTCCGATTGACGTGACCTATGCGCGTACACGTCACGAATAATAATTAGAATGTCTCACGGTGGTTTCAGTTCAATCCGGAGACGCGGTGTGGCCGACACCACTCAAAGTGTCCGTCTTTTGTTTCAAAAGGACGTCATTTTAAGTGAAAAGCATCAACTGGCATACGGAAAACCGACCAAACGCATTCTGAATCTGTTGATAATTTATCCCAACAATCCATGGGTCATATGTGACGTGTACGAGCCAACCTGGGAAGAATCCAAGTCGCGGTGTGGCCGGGATAAGTCTAAGTGTCTCTCTTTTGTTTAAAATGGACACCATTTTAAGTACATACGGAAAAATGACCAAACGGATTCGGTTTCCATTGAAAATTTATGAGAACGATCCATGGGTAATATGTGACGTGTACGAATCAACCCCGCCACAATCGGAGACGCGGTGTGGCCGACACCACTCAAAGTGTCGGTCTTTTGTTTCAAAAAGACGTCATTTTAAGTGAAAAGCATCAAGTGACATACGAAAAACTGACCAAAGGCATTCGGACTGTGTCGATACTTTAGCACAAGGATCCATGGGTCGTATGTGACGTGTACGAGTCAATCACGCCTCAATCCGAGGAGCGGTGTGGCCAACACCGTTCTAACTGTGTCTCTTTTGTTTAAAATGGACAGGATTATAAGTGAAAAGAACAACTGACATATGCAAAAATGACCAAACGCATTCCGAATCTGTTGATAATTTATCACAATGATCCATCGGTCATATGTGACCTGTACGAGCCAACCCGGGCTCAATCCGAGTTGCGGTGTGGCCGAGATCAGTCTAAGTGGCTCTCTTTTGTTTAAAATGGACATCATTTTAAGTACATACGGAAAACCAACCAAACGCATTCGGTTTCCATTGAAACTTTAGGAGAACGATCCATGGGTCCTATGTGATATGTACGAATCATCCCCGCCTCAATCCGACATGCGGTGCGGCTGACACCACTCAAAGTGTCCGTCTTTTGTTTCAAAAGGACATCATTTTAAGTGAAAAGCATCAACTGACATACGCCAAACTGATCAAACACCTACGAGTTCTGTTAAAACTTTAGTAAAATGATCCATGGGTCATATGTGACGTGTACGGGTCAACCCCTCCACAAACCGAGCCACGATGTGGCCGATACCACTCAAACTCTCTCTCTTTTGTTCAAAATGGACTAAATTGTAAGTGAAATCAACAACTGACATACGGGAAACGGACCAAACGCCTTAGGATTATATTGAAACATTAGTAAAACAATCCATTGGTCATATGTGATGTTTATGAGTCAACTATACCTCAATATGAGGCACCGTGGGGCCGGGACCATCCAAACTGCCTCTCTTTTGTTAAAAATGGACAATAGTTTACGTACATACGCCAAACCGATCAAACAGATTCTGATTGTGTTTTAACTTTATGAAAATGATACCTGGCTCATATGTGATGTGTAAGAGTAAACCCCATCTCAATCCGAGGCCCGGTGTGGCCGACACAACTCAAAGTGCCTCTCTTTTTTTTAAATGTATTTAATTTTAAGTGAAAACAACAACTGACATATGAGAAACCGACCAAACGCCTATTAATTATGTCTAAACTTTAGGACAACAATCCATGTGTCATATGTGACGTGTACAAGTCAACCCCGCCAAAAACTGAGCCACGGTGTGGCCAGGACTACTCAAAATGTATCTCTTTTGTTAAAAATGGACTAAATTGTAAGTGAAATCAACAACTGACATACGGGAAACGGACCAAACTCCTTTAGATTATATCGAAACTTTAGGAAAAAGATCCATGGGTCATATGTGATGTTTAAAAGTCAATATCGCCTCAATCCGAGCTGTGGTGTGGCTGGAACTACTCAAACTATCTCTCTTTTGTTTAAAATGGACATAATTTTAAGTGAAAACAACAACTGACATACGCCAAACCAACCAAACGACTTCTAATTCTATTAAAATGTTACTAAAATGATCCATAGATCAAATTTGACGTGTACGAGTCAACTCTGCCACAATCTGAGCCGCGGTGTGACCGAGACCACTCAAACTGTCTCTCTTTTGTTCAAAATGGACTAAATTGTAAGTGAAATCAACAACTGACATACGGGAAACTGACCAAACACCTTCGGATTCTATTTATATTTTAGGAAAACGATACATGGGTCATATGTGATGTGTACAAGTCAACCCCAACTCAATCCGAGGCACCGTGGGGCCGGGACCACCCAAACTGCCTCTCTTTTGTTCCAAAGGGACAATATTTTATGTACATACGCCAAACCGATCAAACAGATTATGATTGTGTTTAAACTTTAGTACAATGATTCATGCCTCATATGTGACGTGTATGAGTCAACCCCGCCTCAATCCGAGGCCCGGTGTGGCCGACACCACTGAAAGTGGCTCTTTTTTTAAAAATGTACTTAATTTTAAGTGAAAACAAAAATTGACATACGGAAAACTGACCAAATGCCTACGGATTCTGTATAAACTTTAGGAAAATAATTCATGGGTCATATGTGATGTTTACGAGTCAACCCCGCCTCAATCCGAGACACGGTGTGGCTGGGACCACTAAAACTTTCTCTCTTTTGTTGAAAATGGACTAAATTGTAAGTGAAATCAACAACTGTCATACGGGAAACCGACCAAACGCCTTCGTAATCTATTTACACTTTAGGAAAACAATCCATGGGTCATATTTGATGTGTAAGAGTCAATACCACCTCAATCCGAGGCATGGTGAGGCCGACACCACCCAAACCGTCTCTCATATGTTAAAAATGGACAACATTTTACATACATACGCCAAAATGATCAAACAAATTCTGATTGTGTTGAAACATTAGGATAACAATCCATGGCTCATATGTGACATGTACGAGTCAACCCCGCCTCAATCCGAGGTCCGTTGGGGCCGACACCACTCCAAGTGTCTCTCTTTTGTTTAAAATGGACATAACTTTAAGTGAAAACAACTGTTGACAAACGCCAAACCAACCAAACGCATTAGGATTCTATTGAAACTTTAGAAAAATGATCCATGGGTCATATTTGACTTTTACGAATCAAACCTACCTCAATCCAAGCCACGGTGTGGCCAGGACCACTCAAATTGTCTCTCTTTTCTTGAAAAGGGACTAAATTGTAATTGATATCAACAATTGACATACGAGAAACAGACCAAATACCTTCTAATTCTTTTGACACTTTAGTAAAACAATCCATGGGTCATATGTGACATGTACGAGTCAATCCCACCTCAATACGAGTCACCGTGGGGCGGGGACCACCCAAACTACCTCTCATTTGTTCAAAATGGATTAATATTTTACGTACATATTCCAAACCGATCAAACGGATTTTGATTGTGTTGAAACTTAAGGACAATGATCCATGGATCATATTTGATGTGTACCAGTCAACCCAGCCTCAATTTGAGGCATGGTGTGGCACTTACTGAGTTACAAGTGATGTGACTCCTATGAAAATACCTTTTCACTATATATTATAAAAGTGGTTGTCGTATGAAGATTGAAATGGGTGTAAATAATATTTGACTTATTGAAACTCTGATTCAACTATACTGGATGATTTTTGTCATATGAAGATTCAAATGGGGAATTATTCACCATGACTCTATTCAAAGAGGTGGTGTTCTTTTTTGTTGTTTTAAGTGTGTCAGTGTTTTTTTCATATGAAGATTCAAATGGGGAATTATTCAGCATGACTCTATTCAAAGAGGTGGTGTTTTTTTCAGTGTTGTTTTTTATGCAGGTGTATGCACTGGAGGGGCCACTGGAGGGGCTGCTGACAATTCTGAAAATACTGAATACCAACGGTTGTAAACCGTTGGTATACTTTGCCATACTTAAACATATGCCAACGGTTTCAATGAAACCATTGGGGAAAAATCTATACCAACGGTTGTAAACCGTTGGTATAAGATCAAAGCCATTGAATTCCCAACGGTTTCCATGAAACCGTTGGGAAAAATTCTATACCAACGGTTTACAACCGTTGGTATAAGATAAATACCATTGAATTCCCAACGGTTTGATGAAAACTGTTGGGAAAAATACTATACCAACGGTTGTGAACCGTTGGTATAAGATGAGAATAATAGTATTCCCAACGGTTCTAAACCGTTGGGTAAACCTATACCAACGGTTCAACAAAAACCGTGGGCAAATCCACACCTACAGTGGGCTACCCCAACGGTTTACTTCAAACCGTTGGTATATATCTTTCCCCACGCCTTACTTCCCTACGGTTTGGACAACCGTTGGTATAGAATATACCAACGGTTCTCCAGCCTATACCAACGGTTCTAAACCATTGGTATATCCTTTATTTCCAGTAGTGAGATAATCCATTCTACCAATTAATTCAAATTTATTTCTTCTTCTACTTCCTCTTATTTATTTTTTTAATTATAATGTAATAACATAAGTATCACTGATATAATGATATTTTATTATAAATATGAAACAACCTTATTTCATCTCTTATCAATCCTATGAAAAAATGAAATCACCGCATGTGTGTACGTACCGATTACCTTCTACATGCCGTGGTGTAATCTTTTTTTCACCACCACCATACTCGGGTGGTTGTAATGGTGTAGATAATAACTGTATATGATTATTATAACATTATACTAATTATAATATATTATAAACCATCCAATTAAATACTGTTCTGCAACAATGGGAATAATATTATCACTCGTGCATACGTACAACTTACCGTCTCCAAGAGGCGATGAAATTCATTCTCCATTTTAACCATTCAATAATTATTATAAATTATATATAATAAAAAATCATAAAATATATGACATAATAATTCCACTGTATTTATGTATATATATATTTAATTTACTTCCATTTAATTTAATAAAGAAACGAAAACATCTTTCATGCTTACATACAACCTTCTGTCTACATGAGCTGTGTATTTAATCCCATTAATAGATCTATTATATATATATAGAGAATATATATGATATATAAATAATGTTTTAAATTTACGATGTAATTAAATAATTATCTAATTAATCATATTAAGAATAATAATTCCAAACACATATGATAAATGAAATGATTATTACCCAAAACGTTACATTAACATGGAATTGACAAGCGAATGGGTAATATTAAGTCGTAAGTGAATCATATATGATATAATAAATATTATTATGGTTATGTTACATGTTAATAATATATTTAAACCCACTATAAAATAGTTTTATACACTTAAATAATAAATTGAACCTAAGGTAAAGGCTAATTTTTCAATCTTGTTTTATCCAAGATTGTTTATTCGTAAGTATATGTTGGGGATATATTTATCATCCATGTCCATGTTTTCTAAAAATGTTTTCAAAAAATGTTTAAAATTATTCCATTTATGTTTAAATTCATTTTTACACATTATTTAATTTTAATACATGGTATGGAAGGAATTATTCTATTGTATACCATACGAGTTACTTTTTTGTCTTTTCTGGCTAAAGTACAAGGAGAATGTGTTTATTTAACATATACAGCACGAATGAATTTTTACGGTTTCACAAATACTTATTTCCATGAAGATTCCTCTAAAATATTTCTAGTTTATTTTTAACTATGTTCTTTTCCATTTAAATTTCCAAGCATTTTGAGAAAAGAAAACTTTTTTAAAGAAGAAAGGATATTTTCATAAGGAAATGAGTTCAAGTGTTTTATAAAAATTATTTTCCATCTAATATGACATAGGTTTATGTTTATATATCTATTATAACATTTATTTGATTATTTTTATGATGGAATTATTTTTATGAAGTACATTTATCTTAAATGGATTATGTTATGATGGCATGATGTTTAAGAATCCCATTTTATTTCATGGGTTATGATATGTTGAATGATTTATGTTTTTGGGGAACATGTAAGAATAAATTAATTTTGGGATGGGGGTCCTATATCTCCCTCAAATTAATTGGATAATTATATATATCTCATGAGATAGACATGACTGGAACAGAAGGTAAATCTGGTTCAGAAATACATGGATGGAACGATAGGTAAACCCAGTTCAGTAATGGACTTTGTCCACTATGATGGTCTTTTAAGTAATGCGTTGGCTAATATGGAAATCATGTTATGTGATTATTAGTTTTCCAAAATTACATGTTTTAGGAAAATGCTATTCTATCATGGTTAATGTTCCTTTATGATCCATGCCTTACGTACTACTAAGATTTATCTCATGACTCACGATTTTGATGTTTAAACATTATGTAAAGGTTTTTATGTTCAAATGTTTATGGTTTGTTTTATGTTCTCTATGTTTACCCTTACTGAGAATTTGAGCTCACCCTTTTCATGTTTTCATTTCCCCAGGATATAAAAAAAGGTTTTAGGTAGGAAAAAAACAGGCAAGACCTTTTTGGGAGATTTTGAAGATCTTTTACCATGTTAGATGTTTGTGTTCTGAGTATCCAAATACACTAAACTAATACGGTATTTGGAAATATTTTTGTGTCTTGTAATAAGTATTTCTCAAAATAAATATAATTTACATGAACATCAAGCCTGGGTCTCTATAGTAGGTATCAGAGTGAAGGTTTAGTCAACCTTTGGAATGTAGGATGAAATTTTTTTTTGAGATCCTTGGAGATATTTCTAAGGTATTTCTAGGGATGTAAATAAGTTTAAGTATAAGTATAGGATACAGTCCTATAATTTTGATAATGGTCCTGAATAACCTAGGATTAAAACGTATATTTTAGATATTTAATGTACTCCCCCTTGATTATATTTTTTTCCTAGTATTATATTTTCCTCTAAAACTATTCCATTAGTGTTTAAGTCAATGGAGGGAACCTGAAAGAATTGAGTAAACATTGAATTTGATGAAAAAAATGGTGACTGTGAGAAAAACAATTGTGTAAAGACTAGAGTTAATCATATTATGATTATGCCGAATCATTCATCCCAAATATATGGTTAACAAGGTGAACTTTATTGTTATTACTAAGTCATCAAATAAGAGAAAGATGTAATTTCAAGCATGTTCCCAGGGTAAGGAACACAGATAGAAGAATATTAAAATTCCTACATATCAAGAAGAATAGAAGAAGAACCTTAATAAAGTCCTCAAATATAGAGGAAGATTTTCACTTTGTGGGAAAAAGGGTCATAGAGTGATGAATTGTAATAGAGTTAAATGTCTCATATTTGGAAAACATGGGCATTACCAAACTCAATTCATATACCTAAGGATCTACTTCAATGAAACTGAAGGACATATTACATGGCTACCCTTAAAGTAGAAGGATTGAATTATTATTGTATTTGAATCCACAAATGAATAATGATGAATTATATAAGAGTTATTGTTTTTTTTTCAATAAGGATTTTCATGAATATGTTGAATATTTATAATGGATATAAAAAGTGATTGAATGAAAATATGATATTCCTAAAATACACATGATTAAGGGAAGGATGACCCTTAATATGAGCATGATGTTGAGATAATTATATTTTTGTAAATATATGTTTAATGATATTAGTTACCTTGGAAGTAGTTAAGGATTCGTTGAAATGTAGGTTATGTTGTCACAGATGAAGTATAAAACTTTTCAAGACTTAACGAATATATCCAATAACTTTTGGAATAATGAAACATGCATGTTTTCAATATGGATATATGTTAATTTATGTTATTACCACGACTCAAGAGAATTCATGATGAAGTCATTCAAATATTTGGAAGGTTACCAACAAGATATATCTGATGACATATGGGGGATAAATGATGGTATTCACATGCTTGTTATATGACCTTTATGGTAATTTATTTCTTTGTACTGTGAGATTGAACACAATTATTTTGGATAAGTCTAAAGGTTGGAATATATTTTATTACATATAAGATAGTATTGTTTAAGGTAAGAACTTTTATTTATATTATTTTTGGATTGTTATAATAGTATTGATTTAGAAAAAGGACAACCCACAAGATGGGAGACAACCTGTCATGTCGGACAAGGCTACGGGAATCGAACCCACAACTGAAGTGAGACATGCCTTCATTGCATACAATTGGCTTACAGGAAGTCCCTGGTTAGTAATAATTAGTTTAATTTTTTAAGCGGTATGATAGGTTAAGTATAAGTCCATTATTTGAACCATATACGATTAGTCTCACCATAGATGGAATTAGGTATATTTAATAACTAGTGGTATCATTTTTGTGATACAGACAGATGGAATGACATATCATTCTATCGTAGGATCTGCTAACACTTTATGAATGTCAAATTCAACTTCATTTCTTTAAATAAGATATGAAGTGGAAATTGTTCAGGGAATGAACAACAGTGACATTACACTGAAATCAAGTAAGTATTTCCCCATATGAAAAAATTATTCAACTTTAGGGAAATGATATTGAAAACCAAAAATGCTATCCTAGTACCCTCTTATCCGAAGAATCGGATTGTCCCTTAAATCATCAAATATTTATCGATTTTTGGTATTTAACTTTCGACAGACATTTTTCTCTATCACTATACATCAGAACATGATGGTTGTTTTTCTCTTACGTATCCATTTTTTCACTTCCTGCCTATATTACCCTCTGTGGGAACCCAATGAATAGGTATATTGGGTAACCAATATGTTTCTATGTTTCCTTTTTAAAATGGTGTTTTAGTATTCCTTTTTATGATGTGGGTTTCCATAAAATAAAAATTCGAGTAGAAAACTATTTATAACCCCGAAAAATATCGAGGGAGAAATTCATTTTGAGGGGGGTATAATGTAACACCATTAGATTTTATGAGATATTTTTTTTTGAATATCATTGATGTCTTGGGTTTTACACTACAACAATATTATCTTGTTCTATACGCAATATCATATTAGCTTGTAGTATACACAACACTATTCTATCTTGTGTTGCACAAAATTTCTTGTTTGTCTAATAAAATTCATTTTAGGAAACACTGAGTATAGATTTTGTTCAATGTATAAATAAACTTAGTTAGGATTGTGTCATACACAACACTAAAGGTAGCTTTCCCTATACACAACATTGACATGGCTTGCGTTACACAAAAGAGTGACCTTCTTTGATAGCTTGCGTCGTACACAATACTATGTTTCACTAAACAAAGATATATTATTAAAATATTAAATAAATAGCTTTTAGGAATATTATTAACCACAATTTTAATTTTATATAACATTATCATTCATTTAACACATGATATAGAATCAAAATCCATTTTTTGGATAAAATGAGTATTTTTCAAAAAACCCAATTTTATCACCTTTTGATGGAACATCCATTTTAAATTTATTTTTTGAAACTTTTATAAGTTATATATGACAATATTCACTTCTTATTTCGAATCATTACACAAAAAATTAATTTTGATAAATTATTTATATTTTTCTGATAACTTTCATATTTTGATGAATAGTAAAAATATGCTAAATTTTTATAAATAAAAACATTTTCATGAAAATATTTTATATAGTTAAAATATATTATTGAACAGTTTTAAATTATAAATTTAATATATTTTTATATTTGAAGACAATGTAATTAAATGTCATTAATTTTTCAATGAAATCATATGTAAAAACATTTCAATCTTTTGCAATGTTTTAAACAAAAACATGTTTTTGTTTCGACAAAGATATTAATTTAAAATTAATTATTTCCCCTTTTATGTTTTGAATTTGAAAAAATAGATTCCATATTTAGAATCAGAATGTTCAAATTGTGTAAAAAGGTAAATTTTCTTTTTTCACATTTTGAATAGAAACATGAGTGATTATTTTTATTTACCATGGTTAAAGGGTGAATCTGTTAAATAAGGGTAAAAATAATCATATTATAATAATATTAAACTTACCTAACACGTGACCTAATCCTATTGGATGATATATGTCCGAAAATGGGTATAAGTGGGTATATTTTGGGACCCCATGGATTAACATGGATGTGAAAATGAAATTTTATAATAATTAATTTAAAGTAATGATATTTATATCCTAAACATATAACTTTTATTAAATCGATTTTAACATGGGTTTATATAATAGATCTATATGTATATAAATAGTCATTGGAAATATAAAAATATTTCCTACATCATGGTATTTTATTTATAATTTTTATACATTAGATAAAAATATTTATTTATGACACAATTATGATACATTGATTGCCTCATTAATGAAGTATTCAAATAAATGAATTTATAAATACTAAAACAAATGTAATTTGGTTATTTAGATTTCATCCACTAATTTTCTGGATGATAATGAAATATTATATTTTAGTTAATGCCTTATTTTTAAAAGAATAATTATGTTGTAAATTTTTTAAAAAACCATGTATAAATAGTGTCCAAAATTGACACAATTCATAACTTAAAACATAAAATAGTTTATTAAAGGATATTAAATTCTTAAAAATCTAATATTCATAAATATAGTTAATATAAGTCCCTATATGTCATAAATAACTCTTTTTCTGTCCTTTTACATGATATGATAATTACATTAAACCATAATTTGTAAATAACATGATATCATGGTAAGATTAAAAAGGGTAAAATAAGAGTAAAACCAAAAATTTAAAGAAAAAATATTCAAAACAAGTAGAAAAAGTATTGTATGATGGTTATTCGAACCAAAATCATCTTATATTACAATTAAATAAGTTTTGGACCATTTTGAAAGAAAATTGAATTTGTAATAAATTAATAATTTGGAACTTTCCTAAAGTGTCCCTCTCATCTCTAATAAAAGGGAGCCTCCTCCCACTTCTCTTAACTCCATTTTGAGCCTTTAATAACATCAAAACCCTTCAAATTTCTATTATAAAAATACCTATTAACATTCTATAGGTTTTGGAATTCTCAAAAGACCAACTCTAGTTACCTAAGAATAAATTTAAATGAAGCACATCGAGGAAGAGGTAATATCTTCTACTAATTAATTCATATTTATTTCTTCTTCTACTTCTTCTTATTTAGTTGTTTCATTATAAAGTAATAAAATCAGTATAAATTATATACTTATATGTTATTATAAATATTAAACAATATTATTTCCCCTTTTATCCATCCTAGGAAAAATGAAATCATCGTGCATGCGTACGTACAGATTACCGTCTCCACGCCGTGGTGTAATATGTTTTTCACCACCACATTACTTGTATGGGTATAATGGTGGAAACAATAACTGTACATTATTATTATAACATGATACTAATTCTGAAATATTATACACCATCCACTTTAAAACCATTCAACAACTATGGGATCAATATCATCGCTCGTGCATAAGTACGACTTACCATCTCCACGACGCGATGAGATTTATTATCTAGGTTAACCATTAAAGAATAATTATAATGTATATATAATAAATAGTCATAAAATATATGACACAATAATTCTAATATATATATATATGTGTCATTTACATAGTTCTATTCAATTTAATAAGGAAACAAAAACAATGTGCATGGGTATGTACGACCTACTATCTCCATGAATGGTGTATTCTATCCCATTTATAGATCTATTATATATATTTATATAATGAATATATATGATATATAAATCATATTTTACATTATGTAAGTAAGTAAATAATTATATATTTAATCATATGAATAATAACTAGTCCCAACACATACGATAAATTAAACGATTATTACTCAAAACGTTGCTTTAACAAGGAATTGACAAATGAACGGGTAATATAATGTTGTATGTGAATCATATATGATATCATAAATATTATTATGGTTCTGTTTCAAGTTAATAATATTTTTAATCCCACTATACAAGAGTTTCAGACATATATATAAGAAATTGGACTTAAGGTAAGGGATAATTTTGCAATCTCGTTTTATCCGAGATTGTTTATTCATAATTATAGGATGGGGATATATTTATCATCCATGTCCATGTTTTATAAAAAAAATTCATAAAAAGTTTACTTTTTTACATGTATGTTTAAATTTATTTTTACTTCTTTATTAATTTTACTACATGGTATAGAAAGAATATTACTACTGTTTACCATACGAGGCACTTTTTAGACTTTTCTGGAAGAAGTATAAAGAGATTGTTTTTGATTATATTATACGACATGAATTAATTATTATGGTTTCAAGAAGTATTATTTACATGAATATTCTTCTACACTATTTCAAGTTTATTTTCAACATTTTTTTTAAAATTTCATAACATTTTGAGAAAAGAAAAGTTTTTTAAAGAAGAAAGGATATTTTCATCCAGAATTAAGTCCAAATGTTTTATCAAAATTACTTTCCATCTAAGATGACATAAGATTGTGTTTTTATACATATAATTAATTTAATTTGATTATTTTTATGATGGAATTTTTTTATGATGTCCATTTATCTTATACAGATTATGTTATGATGGCATGATGTTTAAGAATCCCATTTTATTTTATGGGTTATGCTATACATAATGATTTATGATTTTGTAGAACATGTAATAATGATTCAATTATGAGATGTGTGAGACCTATATATCACTAAAATTCATTGGGTAAAGATTTATATCTCATGATATTGACAGCACTGGAACGATAGTTAAATCTGGTTCAGTAATACATGACTAGAACCACAAGTAATCCCAGTTCAGTAATGGACTTTTTCCACTATGATGGTCTTGGAAGAAATTCCTTGGCTACTATAGAAATAATGTTACGGACTTATTAATTTTACAAAATTACGGGTTTTATGCTCATTATATTCTATCATGGATAATTCTACCTTTTGATCCATGCCTTATGTACTGCCAATATTTATTTCTTAACTCACGATTTTTGATGATTAGACTTTACATTCATGTTTTTACATTCAAAGTTTTATGAGTTTTTATATTCTCCATGTTTACCACTAATGAGAATTTGACCTCACCCCTTTTAGGTTTTCATTTCACCAGGATATAAAGAAAGGTTTTAGGTAGGAAAAAAAGGGGAAGATCTGTATGGGTGATGTTGAAGATCTTTCACTATGTTAAAAGTTTGTATTCTGAGTTTTCACAAAATAAATTTAATGTCCTTGTACGTTAGTCTTGGGTCTATACATTCCCATATTTAATATACATTATCATCAATTTTCTTATTTTTGTTTTTGAAAAAATATTATTAAATTAAATAATGGTTATTTTTTAAATGTAATAATGAATGGCGGCATTGGCCTTACCAAATTTTGGTTTAAGTAAAAAGGTAATGGGAAATATGTTTCCTTTTACTATCATTGATTGAGATCGATGACATATAAAATGAGGGGAAATGAGTTAATGTTTAAAACACATTTCTCAATAATTTTCGAAAAAAAAGTTTTGCACGTTAATTCCATTTGCCTAAAATTTTCCCTGCATTTTCTCCCATGTGAACGATGATTTTGGTGGCCTAAAAGAAGTACTGACATTGCGAAGTGTATAATTTGCAAAGAATTATTTAGATATATATTTTTATTATTTATTTTTAAGTTATTAATTTATTATGTTGTTTAGTTTTTAGTTATATTTAAATATTTTATTGACATAGTTGTTTAGTTTGTTAGATATAATTTATAAATAATTATTAATATCTATAAGTAAAATATTATTATTTAATTATGGATTTTGAGTAAATAATTTATAATTAGTCTTAGTAAAGGATTTATTATTATTAGAAAATTATTATTTATTATAAATTAATAGTTTTTAAATATTTATGATATAATTAGGAATTAATATTAACTTGATGATGAATAATTATTCATGAAATAATTATTCACTAATAATTACCTATTAAATTAATAATGATTAACTAATTCTAATGTCATGATTAATTATTGATTAAGTAATGAATAAATAAAGAATTAATTTGGATTAAATACTGATAAGATTATGAATAACCAAGGATTAACTTAGCACTAACTTAGGATCAAATAATGAATAATGAATGATTAGCTAATAATTAACTAATGATTAACTAATAATTAAAAAATGATTAATGAATGATTAACTAATGATTAAATAATGATTAACTTATAATTATGTATAAAGTAACTAATTAATATTTATTAATTAATTAATGATTAACATGTGATTGATAAATGATTAAATCATAATTAATATAGGATAATATATTTATTAATGAATAATTTTACTTTAATTAAATAATGATTAATGAAAGTTACAATAATGAATAACGAGTGATTAAAGTGTGATTAATCAGTGATTAAGGGATGATCAGTAGAGGATTGATTCATGATGAAGTAATGATTAACCTATAAATAATAAATGTTTTACTCATAATTAACTATAAACTAACTACTTAAATATTGATTAAATAGTAATTAACTAATAATTAATAACAAACTAACTACTTAATAACTATTAATTATGTAATTATTAACAAGTACTTAAGACATGATCAAGATGTAATTGACATAGAATTTACTAATGATTAGAAAATATTTAAATAATGAATAACTAACGATTAAAAAAAGATTAAATAATGACTAATTAATTATTAAATAGTGATAAACTAATAATTAAATAATGATGAACAATTCTTTAACATATAACTAACTATAATGTATGTATATAATAACTATTAACTAAAAATTAATGAGTGATTAATATAGGATTTATTAATGATAAAGCAATGATTTACAAATAATTAATTAATGATTAACTATTAATTAACAATAAACCAACTAATTAAATAATGATTAAATAATAATTAACTAATAATTATTTTTTTAACAAATTATAAACAAAATATTAAATAATGGTTAACTACTGATTAATTAATTATTAACCAATAATTAAAAAATGATTATTCATTGAATAAGGACAGATTAACTTAAAAATTATTAATGATGAAGTAATTATTAAACAATAATTTGTCAATGAAAAAATATTCATCAATAAAAAATTAAATACCTTACAACTATTAATTAAAAAATTATTAATTAAATATTAATGAGTGATTAAAAAATCATTTATGAATGATTGGGGAATAATTATATTATGAATAATTGATTATTAAAATAGGATTAAGTATTTATTAACTTAGGATTTATTAATGATTAATTATTATTTAACGATAAACTAACTGCTTAATAAAAATTAATTAACTAATTATTAACTACAGAAAATGTAATGATTAACTAATTAATGATTAAATAATAATTATGTAATGATTATATGAGGATAAAATAATTATTAGTTGGTGATTAACTTTGAATTAACATAGAATTAACATATGATCAAAGAGTGATAACTTCATGATAAAGAGGTTTAACTTCTAATATGTTTTATCACTCCTATAAATTAGTTGATTAATACCTTGATTATCACCTGGTCTGATACTCCCATTGGATATGTTTTAGATGATTCAAATTCTCTTTATAATATAAGAACATGCCTTTAGGAACATTCAATTTTTTAATATAAAACATTAGTGTCATATATTAAGATATTCTGAAATTTCATTAATGTAAATATTGTGTGGTTCTATGATTAATTAAATCTCTGTCATGATACTACCAATTGATGTGTCTTTGGAATATTTGTAACTATGGTTAATAACCCTAAAACCACCATATCGAGAACTGGTGCACAACATTAGGCCTTGATGCACACCTAATTTGAAACTATTGAAGGATAAACATTATATGATTTTTATTCTCTTTATAAACTACTAAACATATCATTATGAAGATTATAAAATAAACTATGAAACATTTGTGTTATATTTAAGGATGTAATTATATTTTCTAAAATTTTAGTAAAGTAAATATTGTCTGGTTATATAGGAAATGCAAACTCTTTTTAGATATTACAATTGCATGTGGCTTTGACAAAAATATACATACATATAAAAACCCTAAAAATATTATATTGAGATTGAATCAATTATGAACTGGTTCATGATAATGGGAATTGTTGCACTCCTTGTTTGACGCTCCTTAGGGATATTCTTGAGATAAATCACATTCTCTATAAAATATTGAACATACATTTTGAGAGATTAAAAATAATATTATAAAACATTTTTTCATTTTTTAGGATATAATAAAAAATTTAAAATTATACTAAATTAAATATTTTCTTGTCAATTATACCATATGATTCCTTATTTTCAATGTTATTAAACATTCTGAATCTTGACCAATAATCATTTTTCATGTATATAATCATGTTTTCCTATGTCAACTACTATTTATAGGTTATTTAAATTGTTTAAGGAGATTCTTATAAGAGATAACTAGTAATAATGGTTAGGTCTTATGATTTTATAACCCTAATATAATTTTAGAAAAGAATCCGTGGTCATCAAAATCTAGGACTTGATCAAGTGATCTAATCGATTAGCTATAGACATGTTCCATTCTTAGATATACTATTTCATCTGGCTTATCCATTGGAAAACGATGAGCACTGGGTCTAAGAAACAAATGTACATTCCAAATGTTCATATAATTCCATGATGGTGTTATATGTTAAGGTTTCCAATCTCCATTAGAAATTTCAAATTATACGATGACATAGGAATATAGGAGTCAAAAAAGAAGTTTCATCCCATAAAAAAGTTTATATTCACTATAACACAGAATGAGACAAAGAGATAAATATTCCAGATATGTGGAAACACCCTTTTGATGATGCATGATTTATTTTTGAGACACATGATCTATTATTTCATCATGAAATCTTCTTTTCCTATACTAATAATAAAACATGTGAATGTTTTTAAAAACATGGTATGATTACAATAACTTAGTATGGGATATAAAAATAAATGAAACCAATAGATCCATAAAAACATGAAAAACCTTGAAAAAATCATTACATTAAACCATTACATTTTACCCATAAAGTTCAATATCATCACATTAGAATGATGACTTTTTACCTTTTAAAAAAAAATTATTTCCATAAAACTCATTTTAATCCTAGAAAATTCATGTAGTTAACATGGGACATAATCATATATAATCCTTATAAAACCCTTAGAAATATAATAACCATACAGCTAACTTTCATCTCTGGAGTAACCAATGAATTAGAGCGCTATTTGGGTGCACCCATTTTTTAATCTATAATAGGATCAACCAATACTATCTAGGAACACCGAAACTATATAATTTCTATGAATTATAACATAAAATAAAACATCTCATCATTTGAAAGACTCTTTTAAACTCATATGAAAATCACATTCAAATACCACAATATTTCAAAAGACAATTTTCAACACAAAATACATCTTTCTATTGAAAAAAATTTCCATACCAAAACACCCAAATTATAAAGAGGGGTTTTAATTTAATGAACCATGAAATCTAGAAAATAAATAAAAAAATAAAAAAATATACATGGTGGGGGGGAATTTATTTTCACCGTGCGGGATAAGAATAAAACAATACTTTTATCTTTTTATCAAAATATTCAATATAAAACACTTACATGATTTGTTTTTGAAATCATTTGAATTAAATTAAAAATATACATAAAATGAACATAATAATCCTTTACTATAAAATAATATCAATATTATTTACATCGAGTAAATTTTTTTTAAATTAAATATTAAAACATTAAAAAAATAAATCATTAAATCCAAGTGCCCCATGCCACTTTCAAACATTTAAATCATAAAACTAACAAAATACTAACATTAAAAACATTAAATATAATTATAATATAGAAACTTAATGATATAAAATTTCATTAGGGTTGTATATATACCTTATAAATGAATAAAGTGAATAACATCATAATATGTCTTAATAAAAGTTGATTGAGACGAAGTCCCTTACGTTGAGTCTAATTCATCGTGTATGTTCTTTATCATCCTAAATATTAAAATTATCTTAATTTTCAATAAATTTATATTAATTATCAATTTCATTATTCCTTTTATTTCAGTTATTATTATGTTATAACAATTACTTAATTATTTATATTCACATAATACGTTTGGACAATATTTGGTACATGAGTCTAAAATACCATTTGTAAGTCGAATACAGTCCAAGAGGTCATCGTTTCATAATATAAAAAATAATATTAAGGAAATAATTTTAATTTTTAAATATCAATTTTACTTTTAAATATATCCATTAAATATAGATATGAACAATGAATTGCATTACAATCATAGAGACGAAAGGTCATACATATGTGTGGGTAACATTTCCGTTTTTTAATGATCATTGAGGAAAGAAGATAA
Source organism: Viscum album (assembly GCA_963277665.1). NCBI lineage: Eukaryota > Viridiplantae > Streptophyta > Magnoliopsida > Santalales > Viscaceae > Viscum > Viscum album. The sequence goes on from OY728151.1 coordinate 906,018,934, forward strand.
ATATTATTTTATAGTTATAAAATGATAATAATATCATAAATGCAATGCCTCGAACCCAGAATCCCAGAGTCAGTGCATTATTTTAATAGATTGGCATGATTACAAGGACTCAAGTCCTGAAAGACTGATCAGTTTAGCAATCTTGGAAAATATATTACAAACATGAACATTACATTACACATTCAAAAATAATAAACAACATAAATAATATATTGATAACTCCATTATTCCCCTAGATTAACCCTACATATAAACCATTATATTCTTCTTGGAATCCTGGGAAAACGGAAAATAAGAAAGGGGTGAGCTCAGATTCTCAGTAAGGGTAAATAATTTAGTAGAAGCAAAAAACTTTTAAGGCAAGATGTGTAATAAAAAAATCCTTTTAAACATAAAATTCAACATAATATAGATAAAATAAATAAAACATTACCATATAAACATTGAAATGGATATTCTACTAGCCGAATAATCACATGTAATAATTAATTTCACAATGAGGGAATGCCTAAAGCCGTAAATAATTACCCCATAGTCAGGCCACGTTCCAAGAATAAAAATAAATTTTTTCTCTAGTCCTTATTCCAAGACACTAGTTTTCTCATGAGACCTACAGATGCATCGAGGGGATATAGTGGGCCCCATCGGTCACTTAGTATGTCCATTTCCTTCCTCATATGAAAATGTTGAAAGATAACCTAAACATTCATATTAAAACAAGCATACAAAATATCAATACTTCAACCATAAACCATTAAGGGTATGAGAATAGAACATCCACAGTCAAACATATCATAACTCATTAGATACAACATGGAAGATTGGATTATAATAAATCAACTGTAGTCAAGAAAAATACCTTCTAATGAATGATGACATATTTGAAAATGATCAGTAATTTTTTTGAGAGAAATATCCCTTTTTGTGAAATCATTTGAAAGTCACACATTTATAACGGAAGTCATTTAAAAGAGATTACTAAATCAATGTTTCCCATAACACTTTGAAATTTTTTAAAGGAATTAATATTTAAAAAAAATATTGTACGTATAAATAAATCCTTAAAACTATTTTGAAAACATAGACATTAATGATAACGATTTAAAAGAGTAACTATTTAAAACATTTAAAATTATGTATTAGTTAAATAATACCTTTAAATAATAATTTTTAAATGTATTTTATAAAACATGTACATGGATAATAAATATTTCCCTGATAATACTTACATATAAACAATCTTAGATAATAATGAGATTGAAGAATTAACCCTTACCTTGTACTTTCCTTCGGTGGAGGGTACGTTTATCCTCCTGTATAAGGACCATAGTATGTTATTAAATTATAACAGAACCATATTAGTATTTATTATATCATAAATTATTCATTTATTACTTTATAAAACCCATTTAATAATGATTTCCATGTTAAATTACATTTTGGGTAATAATCACGTTCTTTATCGTACGTGTTTTAACCTATTATTCTTGATCGTATCATTTAGATCATGATTAAAATACTTCCAGAATATAAAAAATTATTTATATAAAATATATATTTAAAATATAAATTTTAATAATAGATAAATATATGAAATGAAAAAAACCGATTATGTAGATGGTAGGACGTACCTACGCATAAACGTTGGTTCTGTTTTCATATCTAATTGAACGGAAGTAAGTGAATAAGATATATGTAAGTACACACAAACAGACACACACAAACATATATATATATATATCTAGAAAATTTTTTGTGTCATATATTATATACTTATTAATAATATATATTTTTTTATAATAATCATTGAATGTTAAACCTAGAAATGAATCTCATCGTGTCATGGAGAGGGTAAACCGTACGTACAGAGGAGTGACAATATCATTTCCTTAATGATTAAAAGGTGTGTAATTGGATGGTATATTAATTTTAAAGAGAAATTAGCTTGTTATATTCATTGTTTATATACATATTAATCATCATTATATCCATCCAAATAATATAGTGTTGAATAATAAATTACACCACAACGTGGAGATGGTAAGCTGTACGTACACACACATGGTGAGATTATCCATCATATGATTGTTGGAATAATGAGTATGGTTGTACCATATTTATAAGTACATAAATGTTTGTATAAGGTACTTTAGTTATAATTTTGTTATTAAAAAAAAAGAAAGAGAAAGTGGAAGAAGAAAAGAACTTTGATAGAGGTGAAAAAATAATTACCTCTTATTTGGTTGTTTCCTTTTGATTTGAACAAAAATGATTTTTAGGTTGGATTTTTTCTCAAGAAGTGGACTCTATGTTGAATTGAGGGAAGTTGGTAGGATATTTGGGTAGGGGTTAGCAGAGAAAAAATGGCATTGGAGAAGTTAAATTAAGAGAAGGGGAAATTCCCTTTTATAAGAGAGTTTAGGGTCACTTTAAGAAAATCATGAAATATTATTTTATAATAAACTAATTATCGGTTTATAATGGCTCAAAAAGGATTTATTTAGAGTATAAGGTTTTTATGGGTCGAAAAACTCTCAACCAATAGGTTTTAGACAAGTAGTTTCACCTTATTAACCTTATCATTTAGATTTAACCCTTAGTTAAATAGTTTAATTTTTACCATGTATTCTTGTATTTTTATAATTATTAGTTAATAAACATACTATAAAAATACAATAATACCCCAAGTTATTAATTAATGACATACATATCATATTATATGTTCGTTGGCAAAAAAATTATATTTTTAAAACTATTATATAATGTAATAAAAAAGTATTTGTTTTAAAAACTCAATTTTGCCAATTTTGACACTATTTATTATTTTGTTTTTCTAAAAGTAAGAAAAACATGATTAATTCAAAAAAAATACATTGAATCAACTCTAACCTGTCATATTCTCTTATAAAATTCGTGGATGTCATAAAAACATTGAAATTATATTTATTTTATTTTTTATAATACTAATTATTTTGTTCATTATTTTATAAGGTAATTATTGTATCCTCATTGTGTCATAAATAAATTTAATTATATAGTTTCTAAAAATTATCAATAAAATACCAGTATGTAGAAGATATTTTTATATTTCTAATTAATATTTATACTCTAATTTATCTTATGTATAAACAAATATTAAAATAGTATTAGTTATTAAATTTTGAATTTTACAATTTTAGCTCTTCTTTAAATAAAATAATAATAAATGTACTAATCTAATAAAAGTGGGTGAAAAGGGATCATATGATTTTACTAAGATTTATTTTTGTCTAAAAACACTTATCCAATCGAATTAAAACATGTGTTATGGTAATTATATCATCATTTTTACCTTTAATTCCAATATTTACTTTAAACCATGGTAAATAAAATTCAAACGTTACTATTCACCAAAAATGATTTTCATCTTATTGACCTAAATTTTACTTATTGATGTAAACCATGTCTCTCAAATTTTCTAAATTCAATTCACATTAGAGGTAAAATTATGTTTTAGGTAAATTTGAAAATGTGTCTAAGAGGTGGGTAAAAGACGTTAAAAAGTTCAATATAATTTTATAAATTTAATTTTATTATAAAATTAATCGAATGATTTATATTTATTTTATTTAGGTATTATATATCTATTTTAAATTAAAGTAAATTTAAATAAAATATAGAAATATTGAAATAAAAAGTCAGTTTTAAACAATAACGCATTGTTTTCCAGTATTCATAACAAATTGAATGTATTCAGAAAACACCAAAATTTACCCTACTCTAATTTTTATATTAAAAAATAAAAAAATTAATTGTATTTTAACAAATTACAAACATATAAGTGGAATTAATTAATTTAAAATTAATTTCCATTGTCAAAACCAAAAATCGGGTTTTTAAAAATTAAAAACTATCAGAAGATTGAGATGTGTTTATGTCAAATTTAAATGTGAAATTACTTATAATGACCTATATTTTATTAAATTATTAAAATATGATCAAATTATACTTCAAAACCATTCTAATTCATAATTCAACACTATAAATTATTTTGATTTAAAAAGTTGTTTTCAATTAAAATTTAGTATTTTTTAATATTCATCAAAATGTAGAAGTGATAAAAAAGTCCCAAAAATTAGTCCAAAATAAATTTTTATGTCCCACATCGAATGAAAAAGTTATTTTCGTTAAATTACCTATATCAAAGTGTCAAATATTAGATTTAAAAAGTGTTCTCCATTAAAAGGTGGTAAAATATCATTTTCTAAAAAAACATCTTTTATCTGAAAAAAGAATTTGGTCTTATAGTATGTCTAAGAAACACATAATATGGAATCTAAAATTATATGGAGTATATAAAATTCATAATTAAGTTAATACAATTCATAACCGCCTTTTTAATGGCTTTTTTGGTAAGTCATGGTGCGCTCGAACTCGGTGTTGCATGTAGCGCAAGTTATTGAATTAATTTGAAGAAACGATGTACTTTAAAATCATGGGGTGTTACAATTAGTATCATATTAATAAATTAAATACACTCATATAAATATCATATATGTGATGTGGTGATTTAGAATGAATCACCTCGCTTCGTAGAGGTAATAGTTCACATGTCTGCTGAACGATGTTATCATTTTTATTTTCTAGGACAACTAATACTTTAAATTTTATAATATTATTTAATAATGATAAATATTTTAATAATATAAAAAAACAATTCCAAATTATTACAAGTTTTTAGAGATGGTTATGGAAAACAAATAATATTGGTTCGCAAGGTGGTAGTCTACTGTACACATAAACGATTAATTATTTTATCATTTGATATAATTGGATATGGATTTAGGTGATGACATGAAAATGATAAAATCAAAGTATATTTTGGATAATTGATTTCTTATTTCATCCTGTTTGAATAATATTTGAATGATATGGAAGAAGAAATAATATAGAAATGCATAATTAAATATGATTCCTCTTCATTAGATGACTTCTTTTGATTAACAAATTAACACCTCTATGGAGGGTGTTATCTAAAAAATAATTCATCTAGAATGTGGGAAGTGATTATAGAAATTTATTTTTGATGATAATGCCTAAACCATATGGGGTTTTAAATTTGTTGAAAATAGAATAAGTGACGTCGTTTTAATAGAGAGGGGAGGGACACTCGTGTAATTATTCAAAATATAAAGTTAAATTTATATTAAAAATGAATTAAAAATGATTTATTTAGAAAATAGAATGATTATTGTTTGATACAAAAACCATCAAATGAAAACTAGACAAGTTATGATTAATTTTTTAATCCTTATCTTTTTATTTTAAACCTTATTTAACCATTTTATGTCATACTGCGATATCATGTAATTTGCAATTTTAAGGTTAATATAATTACTATAAAATTACAAAAAAACAATAAATTGGTGATTGGTAAAATTTTATAACTTTTCAAAATTACATGGGTGAATTTTATATTTTAATGATTTTAAATAGTTTAATTAATTAATTTTTATTACAAAATATCATTAATAACAATTTTGATATTATTCATCACTTGAATTTTTTAAAATATCCAAAAAATATGATTTCTTTGAAAACAATGATTTAAATATTTATTAAAATTTAAATGAAATCCCTAAAATGCACGTATATCATTAATTTTATCAAATTATATTTAGTTTAATATTTATAATATCATTTATTTCATTCTTCTGTTAATTATACAATTACTAAATCATCATTATGTTGCCATTTAAGGTAATTAATTTATTAGTGAAAAATATAAACAAATTACTATGACATAAATAAACATTATAGATTTAAAAATAATATTTATAATATAACATATCCCTTATATAATCCCATATTAAAAATATATATCTTGTTAAAAACAAAATTCTCAAAAGATGTTTAACTTTCAAATATAATATTATAAATGATATATTCTTGTCCAAAAATCTATTAATGGTCTTATAATCGATTCTTTAATTATTTTGTACAATAAATAATCTTTCAATTAAATTATTAAAAGTGTTAAGATATTTTCATAATATTTGTAATACTATTTTTACCCTTAATTTCTAGATTTATCCTTAATCTCAGTATGAAAAAAATTAGTAAAATTACTATCCATAATGTACAAAAACAAAAGGACCTATTTTATAAATTTGTATATTCAGATTCCGAATATGAAATCAAATTATCAAAATTAATAACCTAGAAATTTCAAAAACTAATTAAAAATTAATCACATTAGAGGAATGGGATATAATTTTTTTAAAAGTAAAAACGTTTAAAAGTTCATAAAGTTATTATATCAAATTTAAATGTAAAATTTATTCCAATGGAATAAATTTTATTAAATGATATAAAATTGATCCAAATATTTAAAACCATTTAATAATATTATTTACAAATCTCAATTATTTAGATGAAGAAGATGCTTTCAAATAAAAATACAACATTTTTTCACTATTCATAAAAACAAGAAAATTATCCGAAAGATATAAAAAATTCAACCAAAGTAAAATTTTAAATTGTGATTCTAAATAAAATGTTTATTTTTTTATTTAAAAATTTTAAATTTGAAAAAAAATATTTTTAAAAAAACCGATCCATAAAATGGTGGTAAAACAATGTTTTTTGAAAAAGACTTCTTTTATGTGTAAAATTGGCGGTTTTCTTATATAATGGATAGAAAAAACATTAGATGAATTTAAAATGTTAGATTGAATACATCTCATATATATTTAATTAATGTTATACATATATACAAATTTATTTAATTATTTTTATAAATCATATTTGTTCATATTTAAATAGTTTTTCAAAAATAAATTTCCTTTTTTAAAATAGATTTATTTTTATTTATAATTAATTCGTCAAACTAGAATTAATTATACATACTTGTGTAAAAAATATTATCACAATTCAGTTAATATTTTTCCTTCTCTCTATTCTAATGACAAGATTATAATTGTAACATTTAAATAATAATCTTGTTTTATTTGATTATTCTCAATGTCGCATGTCAATTACAATATCTAACATAGTGTCTCCTTTTAAAAAACTAAGATATTACTCTAATCTCTTCAGATATATTTTCTTATGTGGAACACATATGAATACACATGAAATAAATGTGGAAGGTGGGATTGTAATTATGTATCCCTCCAATTCATTAGGTGATGTTTTAGTCTCCTGAGACATGATGTATGTTATTATATAGTGAACCTAATACATTATTGGACAATTTTGTCCGTGTGATATTATCTTGGATATTATCTTTGACTAGTGATTATGTCTAGTTTTTTTCCTCCATATTTCCTATGATTCTATGATCTTATCATACCATGTTCACTAGATTATGTTTCTCTATGATTACTCTTCTTCCTTCTCTTCTATGATATAATGTTATACCTTTCACTCACATTTAATTGTTCCTTATAATGATTATTTATTTATTGGGATTTATAGGCCACTATATTCTTTCAATTATTCCCCAGGTTATCCCATCCAGACTTAGGATCTCAAATGGATTTCATGAACTTACTATAGATAATAAATTAAGGACTCCATGTTTTAGTTTATTTTATATTATAAAAATACTATTCTAATGAAACTATGCCTTTATGAACCATGTGTTGTATTAATGGATATTTATGATTATAAATCATGTAATAATATGTGTGAAAGGACTGGGTTACAATATTAGTGGAATTTGTGTGTCCTATATAAAAACATAAGAAAAAAAAGTCTACGACTATGTAATTTTCCCTTAATGTGGTTATGTGAAATATTATTAATATTTTTTGATTTCATAAGCTTGTACACCTATTTTAGTAGTTTAAATACCAAAAAGTTCCTTATGTTATTAAAAAATAAATTTTTTTATAATGAATATTTTATTATATTTCACAATATATATACAAAGATTGAATTAAAAAAGTAATATTATCTATCATGTAATAATAAAAATTATGACTAGCATAAGGATACAAAAGATAGAGAATAAAAAAACCAAAATGTTATACTATAAATGATAAAAATACCCCAAGAAGATTACACCTACCATGAAAATTATTAAAAGAAAAAGAATCATTAAGAATTCGATAGGCATTTTCAAATTAATTGTAAAATTTTTTGGATTGATTTATAAAATGCTCATGATTAGTAGTATATATATATTATGTAATAAAAAATGAGTTAATTAGGATATAATCATTACATTAATATTATATGATAATTGGTCTATATGACCATCTGGTGTTATGACTGCTGGTAATGTATCTATTATAAAATGATTAGGGTTGTTTTATATTAAGGGTACTGAAAAGAGTTAATTGAATACATAAGGAATAAATGATGGACTAAAACAATAGAATCAAGTATTATAAATATCATTTGTCAAAGAAATGGAGGTAAATATTATTGGGATTTTATCTGGATCAAGATGAATCATAGCTTCAATAAGTGATGATCAAATTAAATCTTATATGTGGGAAGTTCCAACGTGGGGCGATCACCACTTGTTCAATGTTGGACGAACCATGCCAATAAACTACCACCATTATACACTCGAACCTTATAAACCATTTATCTATAATAAGGGTGTATGTGCATACTATGTAAGTGTTCTAAGTTGTAATTAATTTATAAATGAATTAATAGTTTTATTAATTACACATTCTTATTTATTTGTTACACCCATATATACAATTCATATTAAAAGAGAATATGATAAAATAGATATTTATAATAATATTACATAATTATATTGTTATGTAAATTAAATATATTTAATTTCTATTAAAATAAATTAAAAAAACAATGGTTATAAAAGGATAAAAATAATAACATTTTTCATAAAATATTTCTAGGAACATTTATATAGATCTTATAGGGTATAGAAATTAAATTTTATATTAAAAATTGGGGGATCCAAAAATATATATATATAATATTTAAAAATTTTATTCATTATATTTATTAAATTTTCCTCAATAAATTAATGACATTTTTTAAACCACCATATAAAAATTGGCCAATAGTTGCTTTTTCTTAATTTGTTGATACAATAAAATATTTTAGTAAAATATAATCTTTTGAAAAATATATGATAATTATTTTGAAATCTTAAATATATAAAGGAGAATTAATTATTATTCGTATTTATTTCATAGTGAAATATATATTATTTTATTAATATAATTTTTCTTAATGAATTTAAATTAATTTGTAAACATTTAAATTAAATTCTAAAGACTAAATTGGAAATTAAGATTTTTAAAATTATATTTTTTTTGGAATATTTAAATTTCTATAAAAAAACTACTAAGAAAATGATTTATGTTATTAAATATAAAAAATTATAAAAAATTACTTATATTACTATAACCATGATAAAAACCACATGTAATAAAATATATTTTCATTTTCCACAACCTAGATTTCAAAGACTAATATTTATAACTTATTAAACATTTTCTCTACTTTTACTATAAATACGAAGAAATCCCATCATTAATCTCCTACAAAAATACTTTCTTCCCAATGTTATGGTCATTTTACATCCCAAATATTTTGTCTATGGTAGCATTAAAGGCTTAAGATTCCACCCCCTTGTTATAGGAAGTAACTATTCGATTTAGGGAAACATTAATTTTTTATTTTAAATTAAGTACCTATTTTTTAGTTTGAATTTTAAATATCTAATTACATTATTTTTAGACACTTTTTATCCCATTAAGTAAAAAATCGTTTTTTATAAATGTGAGATACTTTTCCCTCTTATTTTTCACATTCATTAATCCATGTTGTATACCTGCCATGCTTTCGAAAAATGTAATGAATTTATCTTTTTTACATGAGATATTTTATATTATGTGTACCCTAAACTATTCCTTATCAATGAGTATTGAATTATAACTAAGAATAATTTATTTATTATATATTTCTATGTTTTCAACTCAATTTTTTTTCATGGGATAAAATGGTGTACTTCTCATTTCTGTAAGTGTTATGTAATATAATGACTTACATGAATCCCATTTTCTATTTCCCATGGGTTATTAATGAATTTTTTTTCTTATGATCTATGTGGAACATAATAAATTATACATATGGAGGGTTTAATCTGAAATCACTCTATTACATTAGGTAAATGATTAATCACAATTGGTAACATATTTTATGTTACCTTGGTGAATAACCTTGGTAATTTTGTTTTATGATACCTTGGTGATAAAACTTGTGATCTGATTATGAATATATCATTTTTAGTTTATATCCACATTTCCATATTTTACTTCATGATCATTCAATTATGATTTACCACATGTTATTTTGATCATTCGTTATTGTTTTGCCTCATGATTACTTGCTAAATATTTTCTTCATTTATTCTCTTACTGGTATTTATTCTTACCATTTTTATTGATGTATCTCCCTAGAAAATCCTTGGTAGTGAGGTGAAATTTGATAGAATGATAAAGTAATATTTCAAGTTGATTGTGTAAGTTCAATGTTTGTTTCTTCCTAATATATATCATATATTATATTCCCAGTTTCCAAGACAGTAAATAGGAAAATATCCTTTGAAGTTATTAATGTAATACATTATTATAGAGTTTTATTAAAAATAATTTATAAAAAAATTTAGACACTATAATTATTTTTAAATAATGGTTTAGTTATTGGATTAAATTTAGAAAACATAACATTAGTAAGAACTCGTGGTATAAGTATAAATATAGAAAATTGTTATAAAATTTAGATAAAGTATAAATCAAGTAGTTTACAATAAATAAAATCATTATATGGATACTATAAATGGATATTTCAATCTCATAGTTATAACTAGGGGTGATAACCTGTAAAATGGTGAATTGGGTATTAAATCGATCATTTAATGGTGCAGGATAAAGAGACATTTTTAAACAAATAGATTGAAACACTATAGAGATATTCTTGTTTAATCCTATGTATTTTATGCAGCATTATAAAAGTTATATTGAAAATTATAATTATAATTAGAGGGATTGAAGAATAAATTATTTTATTGTTGTTGTTTTTGGACATGAAATCCATTTAGAAAAAAAATATTCCTAAAAGTAACATGTTTCTCACTAAAGATATATCCTTTTATAAAAATAGACTGAAATATAAGTAGTCATGAAAATATTACATCTAATGGAAAATGAATAAATTTTCATCCAAATGTGTTAAAATATGGAATTGAAAGCTTAATTATGATGATAAATCATTTAAATCGTTTCATAAATAAAAACATAAATCATGTGGAACATTCAGATTCACTAAGGAAGGAACAACTGACAGTTGAATACTTTATCCATCAATGACCTCATTTTTTAATAAAATCTATTATCCCATGACCACTAAACAATGGATGTATATTATAAGATATTTGCTATAGTACAATGTTCTACCAAATTTGTTTTACATTGAAAGTATATTTCATATTTTTAGAAACATATAAGTGGTGGGCACTGATCAAGAAAATGAAGCCTGGTGATTAAGAATAATCCATGGAATTTGAAGGCTTCAAATTTTTATTTTTCAATAATTATTTTCCTCATACCCTATGAACCGAGATCAAGTAGGAAGTACTTGAGTTGAAATAATTATAAAAAGAATTTTTGGGGAATTATGAGTTGAAATTTACAAGTCCGGCATGACACAGTTCATGATTTTTCAATTATTCTAAGGGTAATATTGATCGATTATATAGTTTATTGGGACCCTATATATGAAATTTATCATAAATCAAAGCGTTTGGGAATTATAAAGATATTGTATGGTTTTCTTTAAAAATATTAATAGAGTTTAGATATTCCTATTATACTCGTGGATATAATGAAAGTAAGAGGAGGATGAAATTTTTTTATAAATAATATAGATAGGAATAGACTATAACATCTCATGAATAGTAAATGTGGGAAGAAAAATTTGGGAATTTTATGCATGTGGAATGTGCTAACAGTGTGGTAGAGATGTTTATATAGCTTGAAACATTCATTTAGATGTTAAGAATAAAAATATTAATTCCAATGAAAAATGGAATACAGAGCAATAAAAATTAGATAAAAAATTATTTTAGTGTGGCGATTATGGAAATTTCATAATAATAATATAAATAAGAAAATAACAGAGATAAAATTCCACAACCCTTTTAATGTCCACAAGGGTGAGGTTGTGATTTCATAATCATAATGGATGATGCTGAAGGTGCCATTGATTTTCGGTTAGGTATACTCATCGTACACTCAAATATATCAAGTGCATTTTTTGATTATAGTTATATGAAACATTACAGAGAGATATCCTAAACAGATATTTGTATAGAAGAACCTTCTATAGCCTTGTATTTTAATATATTTGGTGAAGATGGATAATAAATGTATTTATATAGATAAAAAAGTCACCATTTTCATGAAATACATTGATGTATTTCATAAAGTGTTACATGGACCTCTACTATATTGATAGGTTGAGTTACTTTTCTAGATAAAAGATAATATCGATGGCCCCAGTTATAAGGTAATATGATGGGTTATAATAATTATAAAAGAATTTATAAGATCCTTTGGAAATTTTTTTGACCACATGTGTATCATTGGGGAGAACCTATTCCCTTTGTGAAAAAGAAATACAGATCGATGAGGATGTGAATTGACTATAATGATCATAATTATATCAGAGTAAAGAAAAAATACCCTCTATTAATGATTGACGAATTATTCAGCCAACATCAAGGGGATCAATTCTTCTCTAAGATTAACCTTCGTTTGAAATATGACTAGTTGAGGGATAAGAAAGAAGATATCAGAAATATATCATTCCAAAAAATATATGGTCATTAAGATTTTGTTTTTATCTATTTAAGATTAACATATTCTCCTTCCATATTATAGAGACTATGAATAGAGACATTAAGGAACAACTTGATAATTTTTTGGTTGACATTATTGACGATAAGCTGATATATTCCAAAATTTACCTAAAGTAATAGAATCATCTAATAATCATATTACAAATAATGAAGAAGTATAAAAAATTCTATAAATGCATTACATTTTATTTTTCAGTATAGAAACTCACATTATTGGGACACATCATGACTAGTGAAGGAATCTTTGTGGATCTAGTAATTAAAATGGATATAAATGAGTGGCCAAATTCTATTAAATAAATTTATATTCATTGTTTCCTTTGATTAGTGGGATATTATAGAAATGTAGTGAAAAAAATAATGTATTTATAATACACTACCCATGTTTACTAAAAATGGAGTTGATGTTTATATAGACAAATGAGTGTAAAGATAGATTCCAAGAACTGATAAAGAGGATGGTCAGTGAACCACGAATAACTATACCTTCTATTGGATAAGGTTTTGTTATCTATATTGATGAAACAATGGAAGGTATTTGATGTGTTCTCATGTAGAAAATAATACATTATTTCCTACACATCTCACCCGTTAATGCCTCATTATCAAAATCATCATACTCATGACCAATATTTTTGTGTATTTATTATTTCTTTAAAGATGTGGATGAAAAATATTTATGGATAAAATGTGATATATACACTGATTTGAATAGATTTGACTATATATTCCTACAAAATAAAATGAACATCAGAGAGAGATATGGTTTTATGTTATTAAATACTATAATTTTTCATTTCAATATCACCTCAAAAGATAAGTAATATAAAAAATGCATTGATTAGGAAAGATCTTGGTGTTCTTATAATGATGGGGATTTAATTAGATAAATTTATCAAGTATCTATTAATCTTTTACATTGTAATCATAAGGTAAGGTACACAATCAATCATACCGAATTTATTTCTCAACTGTCACTACTAGAGAAGATCAATAAATCTCAACAAGACGATCATTTTATTCAAAATAAGGTCGAGGTTGTGAAGAATGGAATGTTTTCTAAATTCAATATTGATTAATGTGTACTGATATTTGGTATAAGGATATGTATAACATCTATTTCATATATAATAAAGGATATCATATATGAATCTCATAGCTCTACATTATTAAAAAATCCAAAAAGAAATAAAATGTATAAGGATATTGATGATCATTATTTCATGGATAATATGAAAAGGCAGATTTCCTATTACACTTTAAGGTTCATGGTGTATCATCAAGTGAAGGAAAAGAAACATATTTTTAAATGGTAATTTCAACCAAAAACTATACCCATAATGAAGTGGGAAAACATTATAATAGGCATTGTCATTGGAGTACCTAATTCATCAAAGGTAAATAACTCTATATGTGTATTAATTGAAATTTTGGAAAAATACTAACCATTTAATTTACGTAAGATTGGATTTCTCCCGAGGTAACCAAACTCGCCTCTATATTGAAGAAGTGTCAAGACTCCATGGAATATCGTTTTTGATTTTTTCTGACTGAGATCCAACATTTTATTCTATGTTTTATATGAATAATCAAAAGGATTTTAATATTAAATTAAACCTATGTATAACAATTTATCCTTAAATTGATGTTAAGTATGAAAGGGAAATTAAAATATTGTAATACATGCTATGGTCTAGGTCACATTATTTTCAAGGGAGTTAATACCAACAACTATCAATAATTGAATTGTATTATAAAAATAGTTTCTACTAATGTATTTATATGGATCATTTTAAAGATCCCTAATTAGAATGGAATATAACTCCAACTTGTTATTATCACTACTAGAAATATAGTCTGTCCCAATGGTTCTGAACCATTGGGAAATGCTGCAGAACCTTTGGTAAATGTTATACCAATGGTTTTGCAAACCGTAAAGAAGTAAGCCATTGGGAAAGATTTTCCCAATGATTTACAGTGAACTGTTGGGATAGGGTGGGAAAAAATTAACATATCCCAATGGTTGTTCCAAACCGTTGGGATAGTTTTTCCCAACAGTTTGGCTTGAACCGTTGGGAAATCCCATGGACTCTCCTCTTTCCCAACAGTTTCTAAACCGCTGGGAAAGGTTTTTTTACCAATGGTTCATTGAACCGTTGGTAAAAAAAGAATCAAATACGCTATTCCAATAGTTTGAAACCATTGGCATAGCCTATGCTGTGCAAATTGCACAGCAACCTACAATTTGCATAGTAGCTCTGCAATTTACACAGCAGGCCACATTTTTTTCATTCCCTCTCATTTTCTATCCAATTATTGTACCTGCAAAAAACTAAAACAAACATATACAATTATTGTACATTCAATAACTAATTAACACATACATATAGAGAAAAAATTCATACACATTTAACATATAATGCATCCTAGAAATATACACATCCATAATTAAATTAGAATTCATAACGTAATTATAAACATACATAATTTATTTAGAATTAAATTTAAAATTTAGATGACAATTATATGTGGGATTCGGAATTCAATTCATAATTTGATCGGTTTTTTGTATATCATATATTTTTATTTTAAATGATGTCTATTTTAAACAAAATACATACACCTGGAGTGTTACTGGCCACACCATGCCTCTGATTGAGGCGAGGTTAACTCGTACACATCACAAATGACACATCAATCTTTGTCCTAAATTATCAACATATTCCGAAAGTGTTTGATCGGTTTTCCATATTCCAGTTGATGTTTTTCACTTAAAATGATGTCCTTTCGAAACAAAAGACAGACATTTTGAGTGGCGCCGGCCACAGCACGTCTCAGATTGAGGTGAGGTTGATTCATACACATCACATATGACCAATGGATCATTTTACTAATGTATCAACTTAATCAGAATCTTTTTGGTCAGTTTTTCGTATGTACTTAAAATGTTGTCCATTTTAAACAAAAGAGATCCAGTTAGAGTGATCCCAGCAACACCGTGCCACAGATTATGGCGGGGTTCACTCGTACACGTCATGGAGACGGTAAGCCGTACATACGCATGATCGCTACTTTCCTTTATATTTTTTATTTAATGGAATGAAATTATAATTATATAAAGTTATAATATAATTACAGTATAATATAATGTATAATACCATTTACTTCATCCTTTATACATCCCACATATGGCATTAACGATTCAAATCACTTTGAGGGGGTGGTAGTCCGCAATTCCTAAAATGAAAATATCGGGTTTACCCATAATGGAAAACATAATGTTATGCAATAAATGAAAAATAGAAGAAGCTTAAGTAAAACATAAACATATCATATATCATATATAAATATAGTTACATCTTAATGTCCACCTTTGAAGGTGTTATATGAGTCTTGAACAATCATCGTTTTGTGAAGCAGAAATTCGCCATCCACAGAAACAGTATGTTCGTTAAGCATTAGATGTAGGTGTGTGTAAGTTTAGCTAGAATCCTTCTTTTAACAAAATCCTAGTATATTTAGGATTCTGTTTTTGTTATAAAAGAAATAAATAAAAAGAGTTTAGGGGGTTGGAGAAGCAAAATAAAACAAAATAACATAAGAGAAGACATTACCTTAAAATCAGGTAACTCTTTTTGATTTGAGACAAAGGCTTCCTTGGGAAGACTTCTGACCAATGTGAGGATTATAGGAGTAAGAGATGGAGGATGAGAGAGTATTTGGGCAGAGGTTGGCTGAGCCAAATGGCTTGAATGTGTGAATATGGAGGTAGAGGTGGGGGCCTTTTATAAGAGGAGATGAGGGGCACTCTTGGAAAGTAATGAAATGTTACTTTATTATATAATGAGTTTAGGATTTTAAAGGTCCCACAATTATATATTTCGAGGATAACGTGATAAGGGTTCTCAATATACTAATTTAATAGGCTTTGTACAAGTTTAATTCTTAGATTTTACATTATCCTTCCATTTTATTAAAATCGTTAATTAATGAGGTATTCGCTGCATCATTATGGTGTCATAAATAATTTAATTTATTTAATGTCTAAAAATTATAAAAAACCAATCATATAGTAGGTAATAGTTTTAGCTTTCTAATGAATATTTATAGTCAAAAATATTACTTTTATTACCCCATTAAAAAATTGTTTTAGTAAAACAACTCATGTTTGTGACATTTTTATTTTAACATTAAAAAAAAAGTTTTTAATGTCATATTTTTACCCATGTGGTTCCATGGGGTCCCAAAGTTGACCCATGGATTGTATTGGTCGGCCATGACTCATCCAATAATGGTAGGACAAGTGTAAGGGTATTTTCATATTTTTATAATATCATTTTTACCTTAAATTTCACTAATTACCTTTAATCGCGATTAATTAAACTTAAAAGTTACTATTAACCAAAAAATTATTTTAATCCCATTGAACCACATTTTTCATCATAATTAAAACCATGTATTTCGTATTTTTGATAATAAAATCACAGAAGTGATAATTTTTCATTTAAACGAAAAATCAGTTTTTTAACTACCAGTTAGTGGTTTCAGTATTCATAAAAAATTGAAGTTTTTCAGAACAATGCCAAAATTTCACCCTAAGATATAATTGATATTCCGAATTCAAAAATGATGTCTATTTTACAAATTTCCAGATATATAAGTTGCATTAATTAATTTTATAATTAATTCCCACTGTCACAACAAATAGTGTGTTTTTAAGAAACAATATATATCAAAAGATTGACAATTGTTTATGTCCAATTTCAATGTTAAATTAATTATAATGACCACCATTGGAAAAAATGGTAAAAATTTATTATAATTATACTTTAAAACCACTAAATAGAATAATTTATCACTATAAATTATTTTTATTTAAAAAGTTGTTGTAAGTATTTTTCACTATTCATAAAAAAATTGAATTTCTCAGAAAATTACAAAAAATTCAACTCAGGATAATTTCAATATTATGAATACAAAAATGAAGTCCATTTGGAAATATAATATTTCTATAATTTTAAAAAGTGGGTTTTACTATTCATAATGGCTATTTTGATTGGTCGCAGTCTGTTAGAATCTCGAACTTGCGTACAATGAAAGATATTGTATTATTGAAAGAGAAGCATATCATGGAAGCTTGGGGTGTTACATTATCCCCTCCTTAAATAAATTGCGTCCTCGCAATTTTAAATTTTTCTTTGAAAATAAAAGGTTGAAAATAGAAAATTCCTTTGTGGAAAATCCACATCGGAAATAAGGTTAATAAAATTTATCCTTAATAAGAGGGGAATGGAAATGAAAAAGTCACCACCAAATTATGATCTCGATATGGAGAACATTGGTGGCGATTAGCGACATATAATTGGAGGAAAAATTTAAATATTTGTAGGGATTGATCAAGGTCATCAATCACAAAGAAGTGTAAAATTGAGGGCCTCAAAGCCATCAATCTATGATGAAAATATCATCAGTTCAACAAAACATAAGGTATTATGATAACACATTTTTGTTTTAATATCCCTTCCCTAATGTTTAAGAATTAATTTCTTCATAAGAATAAGATATATATATATATATATACTTGACAAGTAGAATTTCAACCTTCAAATAATTTCTACCCCAAACTCGTCTTTCACCGAAAAAGATAACAGAACTCAAAAATATTATATTCATCCTAATCGTACAAGGTTCCAAATATTAACATATAACATTTAGATTGGGAAAACTATTTTTTAATAACTAGGGACTTCCTGTAAGATAGTTGTAGGTAATAAAGGCCTTTCGCACTATGGTTGTTGGTTCGATTCCTGCAGCTTTGCCCGTAGTTATGGGTTATCGCCCAAACAGAAGGTTGTCCTTTTTCTAAAACTATAGTTTTATAATATTCCAAAAATAATCTTAAGAAATGTTTTAACTATAATCCATACTATCAAAAGTTCACCTTAATCCATTCCAACCTTTATAGTTATCCAAAATACTTCTTTCCAACTCACAGTCCATATTTTATAAGGAAGGTAAACACAATGAAGATCCTTTTTTCTGCGTAATAACATGTGAACACCTTCATCATGTTTTCTTTTAAAACACTGTAACATCTTGAATTACCAAAAATCCTTATTTATTACATTCAAGATCCCTTATTCCTTATAGAATACTATATATACTCATTTATCCAAATAAATCATGTATTATTCCAAAATCACTATCTCAGTATCAGAACCATTTTATGGGTTATCTTTCTCTCAACCATACATTTTCCAAAAATTTAACCTGCTATGGAGTTACTTTTCTTGGTTCCACACACTCTCAAGTCCTTGATGAAATAGTACTGCAGCACAATCCTTATATACTCCATAATAATTATAACCAGTACATCATTGATACGACACTCAAATGACAAAATTATTTAATAACAACATAAGAAATCTAATCATTCCTCCTCATTTGTGGTAGTATCATAACTTGATTATTATCCAATAACATCATTTGGGGTATACTCTGATGATTTGGACATTGGATTGTGTAGTGTCCCCACTCCTTGAAGATGAAGCATTGTACATTTGAAACATTTTTCTTACCTTTGCAGTCACGCACTTGGTGTCCTTTTTCTACACACTTATAACAAAATCTCATTCCCTTCAGGCACATTCCAAGGTGTTTCTTCCCACAATTATCACATATTGGAAAATTCTTCTTTTCCCTCGTCCCTTTATCCATCATTCTCTCTTCTATCCTTTTCTTCTCTTGCTTCCCTTCAAAGCCATAAGACTCAGAGAATTGTTTACTTATCTTATTAACACATGATACTATTTCATCATATGTTGAGAACACATGGGAGACTATTTCCCGTCTAAATGTTGGCTTAATAACGTGAAAGATATGATCATTCTTACTCATTGGATCATATGTATTGATGGAGTTCAAATTCCTTCTACTGGGCGCCATTTCTATACAATGTCATAAACTAGGTTAGTTTATGAATTGAAATGAATAATTCCAAACTTTTGAAATACTTAATGTAAATTGAACGGTTTATGGATATAATATATAATCATAAAAAATGTTTTCTTTGAGGAGGTTTATACTGATAAGCCCTTGATAATGGTTTTTAAAGTAAATGATTATTATCCTAAGCATATCCCCTGGGAGTGTCGTAACCAAAAGTGCAGCAAGGCCCATTGTTGTGCACCAGTTCCCGTTCGAGTCTAGCTCAAAGCGATGTTTTCGGGTTTTACCCCTAGGTACATCTGTGCCAGAGCTTCCTCTACCTGCTCGTATCCAGACAGGGATGTATTGCTCAGAAAACTCACAAAATCTATATAATACCAAAATTCTAGGATGTTCTTATATACTAATCCTTAAAGTCTATCTTCGGGCTATGTGCTCTAATTAGAGTTTATCTAAATCTAGATTCCAAGGTTAGTACTAAACTACCTCTGATACCAACTGTAACGCCCCGACCCCAGTTATCCAGAGTCGGCGCGTTATTGCGTAACATTGGAATGATCACAAAAGTACAAGTATTGAAAGACCGATTAGTTTAGTAGCCTTGGAAACACTAGATACATTCATAAGTCATACATTACATCATAAAGTAAAACAAAACTACAACAACATATTTTCTTCATATCCCCTCATACTATCCCTACAGGTCATTCATAATATACTTCTTCACATCCTGGAAATATTAAAACATTGGAAGGGGTGAGCTCAGATGCTCAGTAAGGATGACAATATAGCAGAAGCTTTTATAAATAAGCATAAACATTTAGGGAAATGTATAACTAAAACAAAAGCCTTTTAAACTTGAACTTCAATATAATATGGAAAATGTAAAATGAGATAATGCCATTTAATTATTCACATGGATATTCTACTGGTTGAATGACCACATGAAATATCAATAACCACTTTCATAATGATGTAATGCATAATGCCAGACTATCATAACTACGTAGACAAGGGCTCGTTCCAAGAGTACATATAATATTTTGTTAAGGCCTCATGCCAAGACACTAGTTTGTCTCATGAGACATGCCGGTGCATCGAGGAGCTATAGGGGGCTCCACCCGTCACTTATTAAGTCTAATGCATTCCTCATTTGAACAGGTTTAAACATATCATAAACCATAACATAATTGTATCACATAAAACATGCATAAAGGAAACATAACATTTCCACATTTCAATCACAAGATATAAATACAACACATTGATATAATAAAAACTTTATCAAATCCATTTTCAATACCATAATAAAAGAAAATTAAAACTTGGTATTTATTTTTCATTTTAAAAAAGTTATGTCTTGTTAGGGAAGCCGAAACTCAAATAATGGTCACGGTGGTGAAGAAGTCATTTTCGCCGCATACGTACGACAAGAAAAACATTCCCTTTTGTCGTTTAGTAAAACTCTTTGTATAAAAAATATTCCTTTTGAATAAATGTAAAAGTCAAAGGGGTTTATACACCGTATAAAAGAAATTTGTGTATAAAACAAAATATGCCTCAATGAATGGAGATTGAGACGAAGTCCCTTAAAAAGATAATTTTTTTAAAGAAAATAGATCCATTATGTGTATTCACTATAATTACACATAAATAAAGTTAAAATAAAAGATAGTACATAATAATATCATGACATAATTTGAAAGTAGGAGATTAACCCAAAGAATGGAAATTGGGTTAAGAAGTTCCCTTACCTCGTGTATGACTTGACTCGACCATTCTTTAACCTCCTGAAAAATAAAATATAGTTAATTTATACTTTATTAAGAACCTTTTCATGTTCATTATTCCTTTTATATCACTTATTACCATGTTATGAACATTATGTAATTATTTAAGTTAATAACGGTCGTTTTGTCGATCTTTGGTACTTGAGTCAAAAATAAACTTTTTATAATTACAAGTTGTTCATGTGGTGAAATATCCATTATAACCAGAATCATATTCATTATGTATATATCATATATATCATATATATCCATTATATAAATTCATTTACAATATTACATAATGTTTAGAGGTAAGAAATGAAATGCACCGTTCATGGAGACGGTAAGCCGTACGTACGCATGAACGCTACTTTCATTTATATTTCGTATTTAATGGAATGAAATTATAATTATATAAAGGTATAATATAATTCAAGTATAATATAATTTATAATACCATTTACTCCATCCTTTATACATCCCACATATGGCATTAATGATTCAAAACACTTTGAGGGGGTGGTAGTCCGCACTTCCTAAAATGAAAATATCGCGTTTACCCATAATGGAAAAAATAATGGTATGCAATAAATGAAAAATAGAGAAGATTAAGTAAAACATAAACATATTATATATCATATATAAATATAGTGACATATTAATGGCCACCTTTGAAGGTGTTATATGAGTGTTGAACAATCATCATTTCGTGAGGCATAAATTCGCCATCCACAGAAACAATATGTTCTTTAACCATTAGATGTAGGTGACTGTAAGTTTAGCTCTAATACTTCTTATAAAAACATCCTAGTATATTTTTTATACTGTTTTTGTTACAAAATAAATGAATAAAAAGAGTTTAGGGGGTTGGAGAAGTAAAATAAAACAAAATAACATAAGAGAATACATTACCTTAAAATCGGGTAACTCTTTTTGAGTTGAGACAAAGGCTTCCTTGGGAAGACTTCTGTCCAAAGTGAGGCTTCTAGGAGTAATAGAGGGAAGTTATAAGAGTATTTGATCAGAGTTTGGCTGAGCCAAATGGCTTGAAAGTGTGAATAATGTGGTAGAGGTGGGGGCCTTTTATAAGAGGAGAGGAGGGGCACTCTTGGAAAGTAATGAAATGTTACTTTATTATATAATGATTTTAGGATTTTAAAGGTCCCATACTTATATATTTCGAGGAGAAGGTGATAAGAGTTCGAAATATACTCATCAAATAGGCTTTGGACAAGTGTAATTATTATATTTTACATTATCCTTCCATTTTATTAAAATTGTTAATTAATGAGGTATTCGCAACATCATCATGGTGTCATAAATAATTTAATTTATTTAATGTCTAAAAATTATAAAAAAATATCATGTTTTAGTTAATATTTTTAGATTTATAATGAATATTTATAGTCAAAAAGATGACTTGTATTACCCCATTTAAAAATTGTTCTAGAAAAACAACTCATGTTTGTGACATTTTTATTTTAACATTAAATAAAAAGTTTTTAATGTCATTTTCTTACCCAAGTGGCTCCATGGGGTCCCCAAGTTGACCCATGGATTGTCTTGGTCGGACATGACTCATAAAATAAGGGTAGGAAAAGTGTAAGGGTATTTTTATATTTTTATAATATCATTTTTACATTAAATTTCACTTATTACCTTTAATCGCGATTAATTAAACTTAAAAGTTACTATTCACCAAAAAATTATTTTAATCCCATTGAACCAAATTTTACTTACTAATGAAAACCATGTATTTTGGATTTTTGAAAATCAAATCACAGAAGTGGTAATGTTTCATTTAAACGAAAAATCAGTTTTTTAAATACCACTTAGTGGTTTCACCATTCATCAAAAATTGAAGTTTTTCAGAACAATGCCAAAATTTTACCCTAAGATATAATTGATATTCCAAATTCAAAAATGATTCCTATTTTAAAAAATTCCAAAACTATAAGTTTCATTAATTAATTTTATAATTAATTCCCGCTGTCACAACAAATAGCATGTTTTTAAGAAACACTATATATCAAAAGATTGACAATTGTTTATGTCCAATTTCAATGTTAAATTAATTATGATGACAACCATTGGATAAAATGGTAAAAATATATTATAATTATACTTTAAAACCACTAAATAGTATAATTTATCACTATAAATTATTTTGATTTAAAAAGTTGTTTTAAGTATTTTTCACTATTCATAAAAAAATTGAAAGTTCTCAGAAAAGTAAAAAAATTTAACTTAGGATAATTTTGATATTATGAATACAAAAATGAAGTCCATTTTGAAATATAAAATTTCTATAATTTAAAAAAGTGGGTATTACTATTCATAATGGCTATTTTGATTGGTCGCGGTGTGTTAATATCTCGAACTTGCGTACAATGCAAGTTATTGCATTATTGAAAGAGAAGCGTATCGTGGAAGGTAGGGGTGTTACAATTTGGGTATGGGTCTTTAAATTAATTTATTTATTAAAAATTTACATTTAAAATGAGAATATCAAAAAATTAATTGAAGATAAAACTTTTACTAAAAATCTTAGTGGAAATATTCAAGTAAACATGATTAATGAGAATCCTCAGGTGTCTATTAGTGGAATGGTGTGGACATAAAATCTTGTAGAAATTCATATAGAATATTTTTATATTATTCTTAGTATTGATTAGAATTTAGTTTATCATGCTATGAAACATTTCAGAGCAAACAATGTCATGCCCAATGAATACATCCCTTTTATAACATACCTTGAATCTATGATATTGATTAGATGTCTAAATGTGATTTACATTGATTATCATGATGAAAATAAATAAAAGATATATTATAGAGTTTATAGTATTAAATGAAATCAAGGAGGGTGGGGGGCTGTCCGGGGGGGGGGGGCTGTCTGGTGGGTGTCCGAGGGGCTGTCTGGGGACCAAGGATGAGGGTGGGGGGGCTCTGCGGGGGGCTGTCCGGGGGGTGTTCGGGGGCTGTACGGGGTCCAAGGAAGAGGGTGGGGGGGCTGTCCGATGGGGTGTCCGGGGGGGCTGTTCGAGGGGCTGTCTAGGGACCGAGGAGGATGGTGGGAGTGGAGGGGCTATCCAGAGGCTGTCTGAGGGGCTTTCCGGGGTCCAAGGAGGATGGTGGGGGTTGTCCGAGGGGCTGTCCGGGGTCCAAGGAGGAGGGTGGGGGCTGTCTGGGGGGCTGTCTGGGGACTAAGGAGGATGGTGGGGGGCTGTCCAGGGGGATTTCCGGGGACCAAAGAGGTTGGTGGGGGGGGGGGGTTCCAGGGTCCAGGAAGGAGGGAGGTTGTCCAGGGAGTTCACAAACACACAACCACTAAAAGACATCAACATCCATGAAAACAGGAAATATATAAAAATAACTCAACTGAAATACAATACTACAGGTCTGGATAAAACCAACAACTAGAATAGATTAGACATCGAATCTCAGTAATATTAGTAAAAAATGTAACTGATCAACTTTTCCCACATCACCATCACCATCATCACCATCACCATCATCAACATCATTATCACCCTCGTCCTCTTCCCCATCATCATCCTCTCCCTCCTCGCCCTCCTCCTCACCCTCGCCCTCCGCCTCGACCTCCTCCTCTCCCTCCTCTTCTGCATCAGACTCCTCACCATCATCATTGTTAGCCTGGACATCATCTTGACTACTACTTGAACTACCACTTGGTTCTCCATATATAGAACGTATCGATGACATATAATCATCAAAAGCCAGACTGGCCTCTGGTGGAAGTGTCGGACGTAGAATTTCAATAAATTTCATAACTGCACTATTTGCCCTTGCAGACTGTTCTGCCGTCTCTGTGGCCCTTTTGTCAGCCTGTTCTGCCTGTTCTCTAACTTGCTGCAGCTCAGTGGCACTAAAAATCGTACCTGAGGAGGGCCAATACCTCGTCAGGGATATCCTAGGTCGGCAGTGTACTCTGCCAGGATGCTCCTCTCCCAAAACCTGATGTAAGTGATCAGTTGGCCCAAAACTTTCTGGTTCTTGGGCATCGAGGGCCTATAATGTTTCCTGTTACAATTATAAATATATTATTAATTTACAAAATAGATATTAAAATATAAAATTAACAGATTAAAACTTAAAATCTGCTGCGAAGTCACTTCGTTGACGACACTTCCATCCTTTTTCCGTCTACTCGAGGAAAACAGTTTTGCTTGAGGCACACGTCCTTCAATATTTTTTATTTTCCTCTACAATGACATTGAAAACTAAAGTTATATGAAAATTTTAGCAAACTATTAAATAATTGTGGAAACAAAAGAAAGCGTAAATCATAAAGAAAACTTATAAACAATTGTCATACCTGCTTCCTCACATGATCAGTCATCGTAGTGCGTCCCAGAGTGTGGATGTATTTTTTTGCATCAATGTTATTTTTATTTTTTTCCAGATGATTCCTACATAAAATTCGGAAATGCAATAGATAGTATTAATGAAAAAAATGAATGTTATTATTTAAATACCTCAAATGTAATTAATACCTTAAACTGGGTACTCGTCCAATGAGTAATCATCTAACGATACTACTTTATAGGACTATCATCCACCACTGGTACCACCTCTAACTCAGTTCCAACTCTAGAAACCTAGACAATATACAAATCATGGTTGTGGGCTCTCCAAATCTCGCCTATATCCTTTAGATGTTCCGGTCGTGCACCCTCACCATCGGGAAAATTAAATCGAAGCTGACATCAAAATATTATTTCATATAAATAAAAAAATAAGTCATGGCATTAAATAGAACATATTTTTTACCCATATCTCTTCCCAAGCTCTATCCTTGACCTCATGTGGAAATGTTCTCCACGATAGCGAGCTGATGAGAATGATGTCAGAGTATTTGGCAAGCGTCGCCAAAAAACTCCGACCTTGCTACCCTGTTTTCTCAACCATTTGGTTGTCTTCATTATAATACACCATAACCTGTGTGCGATGGTTCTACAACAAATGCATGCGTGTACGCCTTTGATCATGCCTCTTGTCATTAGATGTATATTTCATGAATAGAAAACAAATATTTTATCAAAACGTGTTATAATGAAAATAAATATTGCTATAAAAGTTTTTTAGGGTTCTATAAATATACCTACGCCGGTCCGATCACTGAGGGCCACTAGATCCATAGAAACTTATGGAACACCCTATGGTGGAACAGGAGTCAAAGACGATGGAATATAGAAGCTCAGAGAGACAAAAGTAGAAGTAAAAAAAGATAGGACGACTGTCTGACCGGATTCTGACTGGGGAGTGGGAATCATCATGGGATGTGAAAATGATGGGTCAGAAGATGCAGAAGGTAGCGAAAACATGGGTGGCCTAAATATCCCGTGTGTCCCTAATGACACACTGGGATCAGAATGTGGGAAGGATGACATTTTAGTGGGAGGGGCATGGTCTAGTCGGGTACGCGCAGCTGCTCATCCACCTCTGGTACGAACCCTCCTTTTACCACCAGCCTGAGTACTTGGACTAGTACTAGGCTCCTCTTCGAATAACTATCGACGTATAGGTGGATCCTACAAAATTTTTTACAAAAAATTTAATCACATGACATTATATATTCTTTAAATATATCAATTTGAAATAAAGTACTCACTACTGGCACTAATGATGGAATTCCCAAATCTACCATTTGAAGATTTTCCTCCATTAGTTTATTCCTTCGTCTCTCTTCAAATGGATGCATTTTCTGCTTTTGAAAAAAAATATGTAATTAATTAGAAAAAGGAAACTAATGTGTAACCCAAAAAACTAAATATATGAGAGAATAGGGGGATTCATCGGTAATTTAGCTATCAATTGTTTTAGAAGAGCTTGAATGGATTTAATAAATCATACAAGTTATAATGTTCACCAAGTTAGAAATATTGTTTGACTATGTTTGAATACAGTTCAATTCCAAATTAGAAAATGAAATTCAAATAAGACTACAACCAATAAACATTGAAAATTCACATAACGGTCAAGTCAGCTAACACATATTTGGGATCAATACTAAATAAATTTGAATATTACCAACCTTAACAACCCAAATCGAGGTAAACCAAAAGAATTGAAAACATGGATAAATGATTCTATATATATTCAACCACAACATCAGGTTCACAATCAACTCTAAAAATTGAGCTATAGGAGTCATCAAAAGAAATATATGGATTGGTTACAATGGCACTAGGGACAATGTCAATTCCATCATCACCATCATCAAAAATATGTCTTGGAATTACTTCAACTATGACACAAAATTCAGGCCGAAGTTTTTCATTGACATAAAAAACTTGTTTAGCCATTGATGCCTACACATTTGGTTCT
Organism: Viscum album; assembly: GCA_963277665.1. NCBI lineage: Eukaryota > Viridiplantae > Streptophyta > Magnoliopsida > Santalales > Viscaceae > Viscum > Viscum album. The sequence continues at coordinate 906,046,894 of OY728151.1, forward strand.
TCGGTAGCAAGAGTGCGAGTCATATTAATTACTCAAAATCCACAATCATAAATAAATGTTCCATATCTCTTCATCGAATCAAACCAATGGCATTTTATCATTGTGACTCGTCCATGAGAGTAATAATCCTATATTATTATTTTCTAAACAACTCCATAATAAACCACATTTTCAAATCGTGGTCTACTATCTGATGCACTGGCATAACAATCTGTTGTGGTGGTAACCATAACACCATCATGCTGTGTTATCATGTTCTTTGCTCGTTCAGTGACAATAAATTTGTACCCATTGATAACAATTGATTTACAGTCACGAACCATGGTGTTAGGACCAAAAGCCAAATATCTTATTTCTTCAAAGACAGAGTCAGCAGACAAACTCAATACCTGCAATGTAAATGACTATTAAACATTATTAAATATTGATATATTATTTTAAATAGTAATATTTTTACCTTCAATTTTAACTAAGCAGATAACTCTTTCCTATCAAAGTCTCTCTCCTTATCAAAGATAAAGAACGATGCTTCTAATTTATCGCTATTTTATGTTCCCTGTAGAATGAAAATATGAATAGTTTAACAGATATATATGTAAGATATAAATAATCAATTTAGTTACCTGATATTGTCATCAAACAAATCACAGCTGAACAAAACTGTGTGATGTTCTATCTCCCGCTCTTCATGGCTTAATGTCTTCAATGTATATGATCCAGGAATTCCTCCTGTTCGAGGAAGTGATGGAAAACTGGGTTGAATTTTCTCATACTGTTCTTCTTCATTTCTCATTGGTCTGTTCAATCTTGTAGTAAGATCAGACAAATACATCGAGCAAAAATCCATACATTCTTGAGCCAAGTAACCATTCACGATAGAACCTTTGGGATGATTTCTGTTTCGGACATAAGAATTTAATGTGAACATATTTCTTTTAGTTGGATAAATCCAACGAAAAGAAACAGGTCCTCCGATAAGTATTTCAGTGGGAATATGGATAGTCAGATACAACATGCATGTGAAAAATGATGGAGGAAATATTTTCTCCAACTCACACAAAATTAATGGGGCATCTGTCAACATTTTTTGCAAGAAATACTTGGACAACTTCTTAGCACAAAGATCTCTAAAAAATGGCACAACTGAATAACAGCTACCCTTACATTATTGGAAAGAAGATGACAGATTGCTATTAGAAGCAACTCAAGCAGTAGAATGTGATAATCATGAGTCTTCAAAGATTTTAGCTTCAACTCTCTTCTGTTGAACCATTTATATATGTTGCTTGAATAGCCATCATGAACTCTAATAGTCTCTAATACTTAAAAAAATTGTTTTTTTTATAGGTGTCACCACATAAGAAGCACATGGAATCTTCCATTTATTTTAACTGATACACACAGGATGCAATTCTAGTCTAATGCCCCAATCCACCAATTCACGCTGAGATCGTAAATCATATTTTGTCCCCCTCTTGACAATTTGAATAACTGAAAGCAACATTTTTCATATATTCTTTTCAATATGCATTACGTCTATGCAATGATGTAACAAATTTTTGGACCAATAATGCAAATAAAAAAAAATACTCCTCCTCCTCCAATTGTAACAGGTTTAGGTGAAAAAATTCTTTCTCTTTCCAGATTTCATTTGACCTTTCCCGAACAAAAAACTGAAATCTATCAATTCATTAAGCACATCACTTCCAGACATACGCTAAGGTGGATCATCGGTCTCTATGGTATTATCAAATCTTCGACGATTCATTCTATATGGATGATCCTTTTTCATGAATCGTCGATGTCCCATAAAACTGAAACTATAGTGACATTTCATTCTTCTGGATCGTGTATTCTTCATAAAAAATGGACTTGACAGTTTTCCCTTCGTGCTCCATCCTGACATCATAGAATAAGCCGGAAAATCATTGATCATCCACATAAGCGCAACACGCATCTGAAATATGTCTTTCGGACATGCATCGTATGCGCGCACACACTCATCCCAAAGAAGTTTCAACTATTTTATTAAAGGTTTCATGTATACGTCAATATCAATACAGGGATCAGAAGGACCAGATATGAGTATACTCATGAAAGTGAAAGGTTCTTTCTTGCACAACATGGGGGAAGATTATAAATGAGTATAAAAACTGGCTATGTGCTGTGCGAAGTAAGCATCTGACCAAACAAATTAAAACCATCGCATGAAAGACCCAGCCTCACATTATGCACGTCAGCTGCAAAATCAGGATGTCGAGCATCAAATCTCTACCATGCAAATCCATCTGTAGGATGAACCAACTCATCATTAGTATTCTTTCTCTTGGTTTCATGACATCTCATTTTTATTGATATTTTATCAGGCATAAAAAGATTCTGGAGTCTGGGGATCAATGGAAAGTGCCACATTACGTTCTGTGGAACATGGGATGGTGTTCAATAATATTTTGACTTCCAGTGGGATGTGCCACATTTTATACAATCATTTCGTTCAGAGGTTTCCTCCCAGAAGAAACTGTAATCTTTCGGGCAAGCATGAATTTTGATTCTTGAAAATCCAAGTTTCTCAACTATATTCCATGCCATATAGTGGTTTGAGAGAATATCTGAATCATCTGGAATTAAATCCTTCAAGAGGGTAAGAATGTAATCAATTGCTGTATTAGAAATCCCATACAAGGTTTTCCCATGAAACAATCAGATTAAAAAATCCATCTTTTTCATTTTATCGCATTGTCGATATACTGGAGTCGTGGCAGAATCATTCAATTTTTTCACCATATCAATATCATCATTTTCACTAGATGCATCATCTTTCCTCATATCAAAGTCTTCTTGAGTTGAAATCCTTTATTTTTCAGGATGACAAATAAATGGAAACTGATCATCTAACAAATTTTCCATTCGGGTACATTCATTTTGATCATCACTGATTTGAGATTTCATTTTTTCCCCATTGTGATACCACACAATGTAGTTTTCTTGAATTTTTTTTTGGTTATGTGGTAGCTGAATTCTTCGTGGACCAACTAAGGTCTACCAACATAATTGGAACATGGGAAGTGTATGCGACCACTATCTGAAGTATTGTGAAATGAAAAATCTATAAAGCTCTTCAAATTGTTTTGAAAATCACTTGAGATCCGATCAGTTTCATACATCCAACTTCTTTCCATTCTGTAAAAAGAATTTATATAGGTCATTTTGTCAAAAATAATTCAATATGATTGAACATTGATAGAAAATACATTTATGTAAACGATAAAGGATGAAAATAATCAAGGTATCAACTACACATGTTGAAAAACATACTAATGTGTTATTGAAAAAAATGTAAAACCAACAATAACTTAATGTGTTATCACATCACAACATGCCTCATCCCATAACCATATTAGTAGGGTATCATAAACATGAATAACATCAACCTTGTGCCATCCTCCTACCCTACATGAACCCAATAACATTCTACATCTTATTATAGCCTTATCACATCGCACCACACCTGAAAACACTAGGGAAATCATTGTACATCTCACCTGAAGACACATCGACAATCACATCGCATATTTCCTAAAAACAAATGGTCAATCACTTATTAAGGAAGAGTAGGGAAGACAAGGTAAATATCCAACCATATAACCACCATCCTAGATATTAGAAAAAATACCCATAACTCAAAACCTCTGATCGTTGGTATGTTTATCCAAATCTGGTGGGGAATGTGTAGAAATAACATAAAATATATGATATATAGAAAGCACAAAATACCCAACCTATGGGTTCACATTAACTACATAATCACACACTTCACTACTACCATACAACACATAAACCATCACAACCACTTTTACCACAATATGCAACACACCACACCACCACCACACAAGACACATAACATTTCCCACTTTCATTTATAATACACATCATTCACACATACATTTTCCATTCATTTAAAGTTAAATTAATTAAATCCATTTACCACACATCTATTTCTATTTTATCTAATTTATTTACTATCCTGTTTTTTAATGAATAGTATAATTTATTCCATATATACCCTGGAAACTAATAAAACCACCACACAACAACTCACCATCTCACAATAACCATCGTTTCCATGTTACATCGGCCAACCATATCACCAAAACAACCACATATCACAAAAAAAATAATGCACATCACAAACCACCGCACAAAAAAAACCACCTCACCACATTATACACCAAAACCTCATCACACAACACTTCCACACAGAACAACACCACCACACATCATCACTATCACACAACTTCACATGTCACATCCAAGCCCACTAACCATCAAATTACAACCCCACATATCACAAATCCCAATTGGTCACCTCAATCACCAAACAACAGCCTACAATATACAATGAAACACAACAAAAAACCTCTCATAGAAGAAACATACCCCAACTTCCACAATTTATTCAAAGTCTTCTATTACATTACCCCTTTATTTAGCATAGACATTATAACACAAATGATATTCCATTGGAAAATAATTAATTAACAAAATATTCATTCATTTCCCTATTTTTCAGGGTGAAATCACATCAAAATCAAATCATAAAACTAAAATATTAGATCAATAACAATAAAAAAAAAGTAGCATATGTTTATAAAGAATAAAATACCCTATTTGAGATGATTCAGATAGATTTTCAATTATTCGGATGGGGGATTTCAAGAGAGGATCTGAGCGCCGGATTGATTTTAGGGTTCTGTCACGACTGGGGGAGAGCACCAGCCCGATTGTATTTGGGGAAAATATTTACCAACAGTTTTTAAAAACCATTGGGAAAGGGGTGTTTAGGGTACCCTTTCCCAATGGATCAACAGAACCGTTGGCAAAGGGGTTCCCTTTCCCAACAATTTTATGAAACCATTGGGAAAGGGTAACTTGAACACCCCTTTCCCAATAGTTCTACTGAACCATTGGGAAAGGGTTTTATAGCCCTTCTTTACCAACGGTTTAAGAAAACCGTTGTTAAAGAACTGTGTTTAAAAACCACATTTCCACTAGTGTATGAATTTCAAGATGTGAAACCATTGGGCCTATAAATTATGAAGGAGACTATAGAAAAGATACAATTTATTCTGAAACAGATCAAGGATTCTCAGAATTGAAAGAGAATTTATGCAAACTACCGAAGGAAGGATATATAATTTCATGTTGGGGATCCCGTATATATCAATATATCACTGTGTAAAGGAGTTTTAAGATTTTTAAATATGAAGAAAATATTTCCACGGTACCTTTGACCAATTGAGATTATAGATCATGCTTTAATGGTTGTATATCAATTAGGCCAACCAAAAACTCTTCCAAATTTCCATGACTTTTTATGTGTCTATTCCTAGAATGTATATGTCTACCCCAACACATTGAAATTTATATTATTGGTGTAGAATTGGAACCTAACTTTTCATATGAAGATGATGTGATCTAGATTCTTGAAAAAATATAAATTTTTTTGAGTAATAATAAATTATGACTTGGGAATGTCCAATAGAGAATTTTTATTTTGAAGAAGCTACTTGGTAACATGAAAAATTGATGTTAGAAATGTAACCCCATTTATTTTTAAGTATGACATATGTTTTGAGGAATACATTTCTTAAGTGGGGAGAATGTAATGACCTTAAGGTTCCTTCTATAATTAATAAAGAAAATATATTTTTCATAGTGAATCTTTTCTTATAATGCACAATGGAATTAACTAGATTGAATTTTTTTAATAAATTAATATTAAACATAAATTAATAATACCAAGAACAATAACTAAGACTATTACTAGGATTTAAAAAGTAAATAATAACGACCATGAAATGGAATTCTCTATATGATCGATCTCTTCCTGTAATATTTCCTCTACCACAGAAATCATTAAATGAAAAGAAATATATGATAGCAATATGATTTAAATTATATATTTAATTGTAAAAACTTTTAGGAATGATGTAGTAAATGTAAATATTTAGTGGAATATATATATTATTTTAATATAAAAATAAACATTATGGAATGACGATTATATTAATATTATATTAACATTGGTAAATATTACTATTGGGAATTATGACTATTGGTAATTTATTTTTTATAAAGTCACCATTTTTGATAGTTTATGTTCATGGTAATGGTAAAGAGTTAATTGAATGTAGAAAGAATAAATAATTGTCTGAACTAGTGGATTCATGGATTTTGAAGATCACTTCATAGAGATGGGGAGGTAGGTATGCACATTATAGTATTGTCTTGATCAATCCCTAGAATAGCCTAAATGTGTGATACTATATTGAAATCTCTTATGATAGATGTTACAAATAGTGGAAATTACCACTAGATCAGTGTTATAAGAACCACCTCATGAAATGACCACCATCACACACCTTACCCTTACATCATATGGAACTGTAATATAGGGTTATTTATAAAGGACCTAGTAGTATTAAGGTTTAATTATTTTAGAAATTTATTAATAGTTTTGTTGATTATTAATTCTTATTTAGTGTTACACCATTTTATAAAATGCATACGATTAGAGAATATGATAAAATAGATTTTTATATAATGATTTTATTTATTTAATTCTTATGGAAAGTATGTATTTTTAATTTATATTAAAATATATATAAAAAAGAGGTTGAAAAAGGTTTAAAGAAACAAAACTTATTCATAAAATATTTTCAACAATTATATAGAGTTTTTATAAGGGATGTAAAATTTATAGTATAATAAAAATAGGTTGTTTCAATAATTAATTATTTTTTAATTAAAAATTAAAATTAAATTATTTAGAAATCCTTCCTGATAAAATTGATAAAATTTTGAAACCATCACATCAAAATTGTAAAACAGTGAATTTTTCATTAATATCCATGAAAATCAATTTGTTTTCTAAAATATAAAATATAGTATAATATATTTTAATTTTTGTGATATCATAAACCTATAAAAGTGATTTAATAATTAATTTGAATTAATTTTTATAAGAAATATATATTATTTTGTTATTATTAAATTTTTATGGTTTTAAATGAATATCCAAACCTATAAATGACTTTTAAATGCATAAAATAGAAATTATTATTTTTAAAACAATATTTTGTTGAAAATTGTATATTCCAATGACAAAGTAATATAAAAGAATGATTTTTTAAATAAATTAAAATATTATTAAAACAATCTTTTTTTTTCTAAAACAATGTTCAAAACCATTGGCAAGATAATGATTTTTCATTTTCTACAGCCCCAATTTCCAAGACCAATATTTAGAATTCACTACTAGAAAATTATCTTATACCCACGGTTCAAAACCATGGGCATGGACCCCAAAACCCGGGTTATAGGATATAACGAAGGTTTGGGGAACCATAGTCGTTGGTGGAATTAGAATAGGTCCATGACCTATACCCACATTTTGGAAAAATAGTGGGTATAGGTTTTTCCACTGTGTCAAAACTTTATACCGACGGTTTGGAAACTATGGGTAAAACATATTTTACAAAATAGTGGCCCATTGGGATTCGATCTCACGACCACTTATCCATTCACAAGCAGACTTACCACTACCCATTCATCTCATATATGTATATATGTATATATTTTATTAAATATATTTATTTAAACAAAGGGTATAGGGGAATAAACCATGGGTATAGAACTCCCACAATTTTTTTTCTTCCCGCATAAAAAATAAATTTCTCGCGCACACGTTGGAAAAATATACCCACATTTTTGGCAAAACCGTGGGTATAAGTTTTTTATCAATAGACTATACCCATGGTTTTGGGGAAACTGTGGGTATAGGTCACCCTATCTCCACGGTTTTGGGGAAAATGTGGGTATAAGTATTATTTGTGCCCAATTCCCACATTTTGGAGAAAACCATGGGTATAGGGTAGCATATTCCCATGGTTTAAGGAAAATGTGGGAATAGGATATCAAAAAATTCATATACCCATAGTTTTCCCAAAAACTGTGGGTATAGGTCCATTTTCCAGTAGTGATTTATTAACAATTTCCTACTATTTTACTATAAATACCGACCAATAATGACACATACATGACTTATTTTAATGTTATTTTTCATTTAATATATATATTTTTTGGGGGTTTCCCATGTAGTTTTGGAGGAAAGGGTGTGTTTTCATGAGTTGGCCCAAACTGTGAGCCCATTTCATGTTTTAAAAACAAATTTTGTTTTTTTATAACTCTCTTATATTTAAAAATTTTAAACCCATTATACTTCCCAATTGGAATATCCTAGTCTATTAAAACCAATATTTCTTTTTTTACCTCATAAGAATCCATAATCTTGATGAATTTGGGATTTTTATTAGCCAACCCATTTTCCCATTTCCTGCATTAAGAAAATTCTAATTATTTAATATATCATTCAATTATTATTGGTTTTAGGTGATTCTAACTCTCACCTGATCATACATGGATAAGGCGTTCCCATATGCACTTTTCCCCTACTTGGCGCTCACATTAGATGATAATTATGGAAAAACATCTCTAGATTTTCCACAAAGTCCAGATTTGAAGAGGTAACTTGTTTCTTCCATACCTCCATCAATATTTACTCTTTTTCCTCCATTTAAGTTCTCACATATCCTAATAAGGCTTATTATAACCTCAATATAATTTTTGTATATTTTTAAATTCATATATTGTTGTATTTGGGGAGTTTTAATCAAGATTTATCAAATAAGTGGGGTTTTGTCGTTCCTTCTCCCATTTTCTTAGGGTTTCTTCCTTTTACTTAGGGTTTTATCCATATTTTATTGAAATTACTAATTTCCAAAAATTAGTGATTCAAAACTAGGGTTTTATTATGTTTTCATTGGTCTAATATTGTGGTTTTTGGTTTTATATAACTCCATCATGGTGCGACGATGGTCTGGGTGAACTTTCGAACAAGGATTTGTTGTTTAGACATTTTTTGTAGGTGATTCCTTGTGTAAAAATTTATTACATAGTTGTATTAGTTTATTTATTTATTTAGAATTTTCCTAATATGTTTCTTGTGGTGTGAAAACTATTTTTGCAAGCATTGGTTGAGCAGTTAATTTTAAGGTATCATATTTGAGTAAAAATGTGTGTTTGTCTTGTGTATTCCATGTTGTACCACTTCAGGAGATTTTATATTTCATAAAATGGATTTATTAAATGGTTATAGGGATAAAAATTATTTTTTTATGTTATATTGGCATGACTTTGGTTTCAAAATAGGGGTTTTATAACAATTTTATGTGCAAATCATTGTTACACTCCTTGGAAGTTCTTTATGAAGGTTTTAAATGGTTTCTTGATTTATGTAAGATGTGTAACTATATTGGAAAAATATTTTGGAAGGGGTGTATTTTTTAAATGAATCATTTTAATGTGAATGGACTATTATTTTATTTTTAATATCTTGGAAATATTTTATTAAATTGTTAAAAGTATTTATTGAAGTGTGAAAGAGATGTGAAACGTGTTGTGGGTTGTTTTGGTGTGAGTATGATTTCAAAATTAATTTGAATGAAGAAGGAAATAATGTGACATGTGTGTGTGATGATTGGTGTTTGTGTGATTTATAAATGGTATTTGAATGTGAAAACGGTATTTCATGGCTTGTGGACCTTTTTAGAACCAGAAGAAAAACATGGGTATTCAAGTGGGTGGACGTGTACTAGTATGCTAGTGATACCGTGGTGTTTGGCCCCAGTTTCATGTAGCAAGTTTGACGATGAAAACACTAACTATAAAATTATTATGATGATTTTGGGGGACCACTTGGTTTTGGGTATGATCCCTACTATTTTCTCGTGTGCACGAGAACAAATATTTGTATGGTTACTTTCACCGAGATATGAGGTACCTCAGACTCACAACGAGCTGGTGCCTATGGGTGTTCCTGTTGCTAGTGCTCATTGGACATTTTACAGTCATTTTCGAAATATGGTGTGTTTGTCTGAAAAAATCCAGTAGCTTGTGCATTTTATTTAAAAGTGTTAATTCTTTAAAATATACCACTTACAAACTTATTTTATTTAAAGATGCATATCCTAAAGATTTTTACTAGCTTTTCTTGTTTAAAAAATTTTCATGATTTTTTTGTTATAATTATTATCACATGAAATCTTTTTGTGGTGGAATCATACTTGGCTTTGTCTCACATCCTAATTACACCTTTGGGTGTAAGTATACATGGAAATGATTTTTTGAGGGTTCAGGTAAAGCTCTTAGAACTGGTGGGATGAGTTTATTGCAGTCCTTAGTGGTGTGGTATTATAGAGATGGATTGAGGGTGATTCTCAATTTCATTGAGATTGTTCTTTGGATGTCCATTTTAGATTTATTATTATTTTTAGTCTTTTGGCTTTGTATAAACCTTGTTTTCCAATTATGAATTTTATTAAAGGCTTGTTTGGGGTAAAATTGTAGATTCATTTTATTTATTTTATTTGGTTGTCTTATATTTACAAACATAGGTTAATCATTCCCAAACACTCATATATGATACCTAGGAACTTGTTCCTACATGTGGGGATCAGGAACTCCCTTCGGGTCTTGCCACAGACCAGGTCAGGTGCCGGTTTTGAAGGCGACCAGATCTTGTTCGTGACAAAAATGGTATCAAAGGAGGTTCTCTCTCTTGTTTCATGTTATTTAGGGAAGAGTCAGGACAGTTCAGGACTAGGATTTTTGGGACATGACTTTCTGATTATGAGTAGGGTTCCTATCTAGTACACCTTGTGATGAGATTCAAGTCACCAGGAAAAGTTGAGTTTTATCAGAGTTCTTTGTTTATCATGGTTCGTTGATGATTGGGGGAAATGAAAAGAGATTTGGGATGATGGTCCTAATGAGATTGCAGGTCCTGGAAATCCATGTGGAGCCGAGGATATTTCTGTTTAACACTCTCCATGATGGTGAATTTATTAGCATATGGCCGATAACCAAATGTCTAAGTCACCCACCGACATTAGTTTCCTCTTGTATTGCATTGTGTCGTTTTGTTTTAGAATCTTGGAAATTTGGTTTTTACATAAAAATGAATTGGTTTTAAGAAACGTGAGATGTTGTGAAATTATTTTCTAATAAAGTGGAAGTTGTATCATTTCAAAAAGGGTGTATATTAATTTGTAGAATTGTTTTTAAATGTTAAATGGTGTGTTTAAACCACCTTTTATAACATAAATTATGTTAAAGTGGGTTTTGAAAATCTATTTCAAATAATGATTTTTAAAATATTGAAAATTGTTTCAAATCAAATAATGTGTTTTATAATTTATGTGTGGGGTTTAATATTGATTTTTATATGGTAACTAATAATAATTTTAAATGTTTTATGAAAATTTATAACTTTGTTTTGAAATGAGAAGAGATGAGTTCTTAATTAAATGGTGATTTATATAATTGAGTTATTCATAAAATTAGAAGTGTTTTGAAATGGGTTGAAATGTTTTGAAACTATTATGCAAGCAATTATAGTTAGTTTTTATTGAATTATGGGTGATTTTATAAAAATGTTTGTAATATGTAAATTTGGTTTTGATTTTATGGTTTTTGGTATTGAGAAAGGGAATGTGTGGTTAAAATGTTTTTATTTGGAAAAGAAGAAAGGTTTGGTTTTTGTCTTTGGTGTTCTCTAGGGTGACCACATACATGGGTTTATATGGGAATATGGATGGTTAATTGCAAAACTATATGAGTGTTAGGATGATTATGAGGTGGATTCCGAGTGTAGAATATAAACATGCATGTGTGAGGCTCATGAGATACCAGTGGTAAATGCGCAACCCACAAACACCTGTTTTAAAGTAAAATTTTAAGGAAAGTGTTGTTTTTTGATAATGTGAGGTTGGGTGGTGTGGCTTATGTGTTTTGGGATTGTTATTGTGGGATGTTTTGAGTTCAGGAACCCATATTGTAAAAATTCTGTTTTGGGTTTGTGTTTCGTCGATAAATTGGAATGAACCGTTGGTCAGTGGTCTCTTTTGAGAAAATGATTAGGTGGCCAATGTGGTGGCTCCCCTAATGTGTTTTGTTATGGTTTGTGGTAATTTGTGACCAAATTACCAGCTTGTTTGGGTCCTTGGGTTTACTTATTGTCTAGGGTATTCCCCCATAATGAGTTAATTCATGACTTATGTGTGGCCCATGGTGATTATTCATTGGATGATCCTCTAGTTGATCAACATAAGGAATTTCTTCTTGAGATTTCGAGATTGAGTTTACCCCTATTCTTTTTCAATTATGGGGATCCCATTATAGAGGGATAGTGGTTGTGGGCAGTTTAAATAGACCTTAGTTTATTAAGTTTCCAATGTAGTCTAGGGTGAATGCAGTTCATGGTTTTCAGTGTAGAATTATGTCTTAAAGGGACAGTGGATCATTCATCAGTATCATCGGGAAAAGAGTTCATGTTAGGCAACCTGTGTGGAAAATTTGTCAAAGAGTGGTTGTTATAGATGCTTTTTGGAATTGTTTGCTATTTGAGACTTGAAATAAGGTCCCTCTCATTGTATTTTTTTATTATCCGCAATAGTCATGTCCGGTGACACCTTGCGATGTCATGTGTTTGTTCTACTCTAAGGATGAAGGTTGTGCAATCTTATGAGAGTCTCTGTTTTGTCTGATGCATGTATCCCTTCACAAAATTCATAAATCCTATGTTATAAAAGAAGGTTTTTCTATATGTCCTTTCATTATGTTGTTTCCCATCCAAATAATCACGGAGTGACGTGTGTGTAACCACAAATCCCTTGTTTTGGTAAAATTATGTGTTAGATTAAAGTGAGATTGAAGTGTGCCATCTATCATTGATACTTTATGAGATTACTGTGTAATTGTATTTTTCACTAGAAGAAGAAGTTATGTTCATGGGTTTCTAAAGCCTGGCTATGAGGCAGAAGATGCTTCAATCATCTGAGCTCCATCAATAGGTCCTGGAGTGAAGCTCGCACGTAGTCTGGGGAAATACTAGGGTTATTCAATCCTTTGGTCAATGTCCTATCCTCAGTATGAAAGATGGGAATAGTTAAAAACTATGGTGTCGTAATATTGTTCCATTTTTTTGTTCATTGGAAGAGGAGGGAAGACCACATTTCCAGGTTATATCCTGATTTCAGGTTATACCCTTGGGTTCCCTCTTAATTTTTTCTGAAAAAATGATGAAATTTGGTCTAGGTAGATTGATGATCATGGTTAGTAGTAACTGTGCACCAACCTAAGAAACTGTGTGATAAGAGACAGTTGCTACCACACACTCTCTATATGGCCGGGTGCCTCAACCCATGTAACAATCGAAGCTTCCCCTTTCAATATAATGCTGCTCATGGTTTCCCAAACCTTGTGGACTAACCATGTGATCGTGCCAACTATTTAAAATCTTGGGTCTTTTATATCGTCCTTTGCCAGTAAGTTAATATGGTTGGTTCTTATGGTGAGGAGACCCATTATGAGTCTCATGTATGTACATTTGAAAAATACTAATAAATTTATACCCCTTATGCTGGGATTCCATTCAGGCCTCCCCGTTTTAGTGCACCGATTCTATCTCGAAAAAAAATGAGTTTCCCCTTTGGGTGGGGAGTCTGTGTCTCCCTGTATCAGTAAATTTGTTTTGTCCCTAGTATTGGTCTAACAATAGGTATTTTCATTCAGAGTTATTTAACTGCCAACTTCCTCATAGATTAAGCATTGGTATTCAAGTGTGCCCAATAGTTTTGTTGATGTAAGACTGTGGTGACCTCATTCATTTTCGTTGTTCATTCCAGGTAACTTGCTTGAGTCTTGTTCAGATAGTGTTTGAGGTGTTTTATTTTGGGATATAGTTTGAATATACTTGATTGTTTAATGATGTGGTTCATGTTTTTTTTGGTGAGAGTATTCATTCCTTTATTGATCAATTTGAGTTGTTTTTTTCTTTTAGGGGTAGGCGAAACATGAAAAAGGATTCCATTTTGGCCTTTCGGTTGTTTTTTGGTTTTTTCTTTGGGACTTACTCTGGATTTTTGGGGGCAGAAATTTTTATGGTGGTAATAATTTTCACATCCATGACTTAATTTAATGGTATTTTTCATTTAATTACTATTCTTTATTTTTTGGGTGGTTTCCCATGTATTTTTGGAGGAAAGGGTGCGTTTTCATGATTTGGGCCAAGTCGTGAGCTTATTTCATTTTAAAAAAAATTGTTTTTTATAAATCCTTATTTACTCAATATATTACACCCATTACACTTCCCAACTAGCATCTATTAATATATTAAAACCACCATATCCTTTTGGACCTCCTACGAATCCATAATCATGATGGATTTTGGGTTTTTATTAAGGTATTAGGCCAGCCCATAAGCCCATTTCCTTCTTTTAAAAAATAGTTATTTAATATCTCATTTAATTTTTATGGTTCTTCAATGATTAAAATTCCCACCCAAGACCACTTACCCATGTTGTCCCCCCATGATCTTTTCCCCCCTCATTGGAGCTCATATTCTTAAGTAATTAGGGGATTTTTTTTCTAGATTTCCCAAATCTTCTAGATTTGAAGAGGTTACATATTTTTTTCACAACTCCTCCAATTTAGATTCTTTCCCTCCATTTCAGTAATCATTTGAACTAATCAGCCTTATTCAAACCTCACTTTCATTTTTGGATGTTTGTAAATTACTCTATTGGTGTATTTGGGGCGTTTTATTCAAGATATATCATGTAAGTGGGTTTCCTTCCTTCCTTCTCCGATATTCTTAGGGTCTCTTCCTTTTTCTTAGGGTTTCATCCATATTTTCATGAAGTTCCTAATTCATATAAATAATAGATTCAAAACTATGGTTTAATATTGTGTTTTTTGGTATAATCTTGGGGTTTTAAGTTTTATTTAATTCCCTCTTGGTGCGGCGGTGGTACGGGTGAACTTATGTTTAAGGATTTCGTGTTTTGACATTTGTGTTAGGTTATTCCAGGTATAAGAATTTCTTGATGAGTTTTATTTCTTGATTTATTTATTTACAATGTTCGAAAATGTTGTGTGTGGTGTGAAAACTATTTTTGGTAGCATTGGTTGAGCAGTAAATTTTAAAGAATAATTTTTGTGTAAAAATGTGTGTTTGTCTCGTGTATTCCATGTTGTACCACATGGGGATACTTTATGTATCATGAAATAGTTTTATTAAATTTTTATAGGGCTTAAAATTATATATTTATGTTATATTTCCATGAATTTTGTTTCAAAATAGAGTTTTTAGAAGTATTTTATGTGCAAATCTTGGTTACAATCCTTGGAATTGTTTTATGAAGGTTTTAAATGGTTTCTTGTTGTATGTAAGAGGTGAAACTATGTTGGAAAATTGTTTTGGTAGGAGTGTAATTTTAAAATGGTTCATTTTAATTTTATAGTTCTATTATGTGATGTGTATTATCTTGGAAATGTTTTATAAAATTGTTTAATGTATTTTTGAAGTGTGAAAGAGATGTGAAACACATTTTGTGCTGTTTTGGTGTGAGTATGGTTTCAAAATGAATTTAAATTAAAAAAGAAATTATGTGACATGTGTGTGGGATATTTTGTGTGTGTGTGATTTTGAAATTGTATTTGAATGTGAAAATGGAATTTCATGGCATAGGGAACTTATTTTTGTACAAGAGGGATAACCCAGGTATCTAGATGTGTGTAGGTGTACTAGTATGCTCGTGATCCCATGGGGTTTGGACCCTATTTCATGTATCAAGTTTGAATATGACAATAATAACTAAAATATGATTATTATGTTGTCAGGGGACCAATAGATTATGGGTATAATCCCTACTATTGGATCATGTGAATGAGAATAGATATTTGTATGGTAAATTTAACTCAGATACAAGGTACCTAGGACCCACAATGAGCTAGTTCCTAGGGGTGTTCCCATTTCTAGTGCTCATTGGACATTTTAAACTCATCGTCAGAATAAAGTGTGTTTGGATGTAAAAATTTAGTAGCTTGTTCATTTTATTTAAAACTGTAAATTCTTTAAAATATCCCACATGAAAACTGATTTTATTTAAAGTTGAATTTCCTAAAGATATTTACTAGCATTTCTTATTTACAAAACAAGAAAGATTTTTATCTATTAATGATTATCACATGATATATTTTTATGGTAGAATTTTACTTGTCTTTGGCTGACACCCTACTTACACCTTTGGGTGTAAGTAGACTTCGTAATGTTTGTTGCAGGTTTGGGTAATGCTCTTAGAACTAGTGGTCTGGGTTTCTAGAAGTCCTTCATGGTGTAGTATTGTGGAGATGGATTGAGGGTGATTCCCCCTTTCCTTGAGGTGGTTCTTGGGCTGTCCATTTTGGATTTTTTTCTTTTTTTTGTAGTATTTTGGATTTTTATAAACCTTGTTTTCCAATTCTGAATTTTCTTAAAGGCTAGTTTGGGGAAAAATTCTAGATTTTGTTTATTTAATATATTTGGTTGTTTTATGTTTCTGAACTTAAGTAAATCATTCCAAAACCCTCATATATGATACTTGGGAATTTTTTCTAACTCATGGGGATCAGGAACGCCTTTTGGGTCTTGCCATGGACCAGGTCGGGTGCTTGTTTTGAAGGTGACCAGATTTGTGTTGTGAAAAATTCAACCATTCATCACAACTCAAAATCATTTATTCAGGATGTTTTGGTCATATTAACTACAAAGGTTCCCATATAAGGATTTCATAAGGACTTACGGTTCCATATTTATGTTTAGGTATGAAAATTTTCATGTAAAGAGAATACTCCTCTTTTTCATTTCCATTCAAGTACATATTTTGTGTTATGTCTTAAAAATGTTGAATTATATTCTTTTCAAACATTTTTTGTTCCCCATTAATGAAAACATATTGTTTTATCAATGTTTCTTCTGTAGACCGTCTGTAAAGAACCGTAAAAATCAAGGGAAATTTTTTTCTTAATTTTCATTTGGATTTTACAAGAACGCGCTTTCTGACGGAACTTGATTCCTAGGGCCGGTGTGGCCGAAAATTCTATCTGAAGTTTATCTTGGGTACATTCAGTGAATGAAAAAATGAGTTTTTCTGACTTTTGAACCGGTGCTCGGAATCGAATTCCGAGGGCACTGATGAATTCACGGCGCCGGTTTTTTCTTAGGAACACCTTTTCCGGAGTTGCGTTTTCACAGGATGAGTTGTTAAAATTTGTGGAAGATAAAATAAAAATTGAGTTATAATTTTTTTTTTCTTTTAAGTGGTTTATCCATTGAGTGGAAGTTGGGGTAACCAACCAACTTCCCATGGGTGGTTATGAGAGTGGTGGGGCCCACAGGAACCCCACCCCTTCATATTCCCTAACTCCTTCAACTCGCCATTAAGGTGTGTTTATTTTGAATGCTTGAAATTAAAAATCTTAAGTTATGTTAATAAAATAAGTGTTGAAAATATTTTATTTTGGGTTGTTCTTGTTGTGTTATTCTTGGGAGAAAAGTTGAGGAGCTTGAAGAACTTCTTACTCTTTGATGAAGAACGCGAAGAACGCCGGATTCCTCGGAGATTAACGACGTGACGCCGTCCCCGCGACGCGACTCTCTTCTTCTGCGACATCTTCTTCCGCGACGGTTATTTCTGCGATGAACCCTCGCTCAACGATTCGACGAGGTAGGGGTTTATTTATTTCGTTTGTTCCCGATTACATCATCATTGGTTTATCGTCTATTTTTAACTGCCTGTTATTGAAATAACGGGAGGAGGTCGGACCGCACAAACATAGCCGACCCTCCTCCCCCTTGTTGGTTGATTTTTGTTTTGGCTCGTGTAAGGTGGCGTGGTGCCGAAGCACAGCACGAGAAATGTTAAAGAAAGGGGCGGAGAAACGCGGCACCGTCGCGCCACGCCGTTGCAAACAAACTAATCTGTGGCGCTATCACGCCGTGCCAAAGAACCTTGAAGGAACCTCGATGCACTGCGACCGGAGCGGGGCCGCTGCAGAGGGGCGCGGCGCCATCGCGCCACGCCGGACGGACCAAGGCCGCAGCCAGTTCGAGGCCACGGCGGAGTAGGGGAACCGGCGGTCGGTTCCGGGCCGCCGGCGTCGGAGCAGGGGGCCTGGCCTTGCCGGTCTTGTGGCGGCAACAGCCGGACGGGGCGGGCCGGCTGGACAGGGGAAAAGCCTGGGGTTACAACCCCCAGCTGGCCAGCTAAGCGTCCCCATAATTGGGGGCCACAGTTACAAAACGCAAGGCAGGCGCCCCCCCCTCATCCGCTCGGCCAAACGGCCGAGCCCCTGGCTGGCGCCAGCCCGCCAGCGCGCCGGGCCGACTGCCCTGGCCGGTCCACCTGACCGGGCCGCCAGGCCGGGCCGTTCCCAAATGGTCCGGACCCGGAACCGAGACGGGTCGCCCCGGTTCGGGCCGGCCTAGAGGGTATCGGGCCGGGTCGGACCGGGCCCGAACCCCCTATTACCGAACCTCCATCGATCTTCTGCCCATATCCTGGGCTGCGGACCTCCGATTGACACAACGTCAGTGGCGATACGATTCTTGGAATGAGACAGTCGTTTTTATATATTACACTCAAGTTTTCAGAGTACTTTGGGTTCGGCTGGGATGGTTCGTACACGAAACCAACCGGGCCCTCGGAGCGGAAACACTTATAACTTGAGCTCCGGACGTCCGATTGACGTGCAGTCCACATTGTTGGATTCCTCTTAATGAGATAGACCTTTTTTCTTACTCCACTCGAGGTTTGGACGTAGTTGGAGTATAGTCAGGTTGGTTTTGACTTAAAAACCAACCGGGCCCCTAGGACGGAAAAGCCAATAACTCTCAGACCGGGTGTCCGATTGATGCGTCGTTAGTGACGTTGAGTTCCTGTTGATGATACGGAACTTTTGGATACATCAACTCCTTACTATGTGTTAGTTTATGTATAAGCCCTTTGGCTCTTGGAGCGGACCCTCACGAACGAGCTTGCTGTGTGCGGGACCCTAGAGCTGGCTGTGACTACGATGACGATGACAACTGTGCAGAAATTCTCTGTGGATTCGATGGTGACGACTATAGCACTCAACGACCCTACGTGGATCAGTGCTACCGATCCTGTGTGGGTCAGATCCTGTGTGGGTCAGCACTCAGCGGTCATGTGTGGGCCAGCGCCTACAGATCCTATGTGGGTCCGATCCTGTGTGGGTCATTGCGGGGGTTAGTTACCTATCGATCCTTTGTGGGTCAGATCCTTTTTGGGTCATTGAGGGGGTTAATACCTATCGATCCTTTGTGGGTCCGACGGCTTAGATGAATCAGTGGCTATATCTGATCATCTCTATCGTCATACGAATAAGTATACTTGTGTGAGAAGAATCCTGATTTTCTTTCCTAAGTGGATTGTGTTGTGCTATCCTATGCGGATATGATCGAACTTGGGCTCGGATGTTGGAGCCAAACGAGAATTGATGACTTAGGTATATGTATGGTCATATACCTAAGTAGTGTCGGTTGTTACTTCGTGATTTTATATTTCCTTTGTGGATTTTGGGAGACCTTCGGGTGTCTCGGGGTCCCTACTGAGTAGCTTATACTCATCCCTGCACGTGCTATGTCTGCACTATGTTGTGTTGGTTGGTGACGAAGGACAGCGCTGATCGCGGTTGAGGCTTGCAGAGCAGGTCGGTACCTGGAGGTGGACCACTGGGCGAGACGTACTCGGAGCGGACGGTTGGACCCGAGGAGCTGTGGAGGCTATCTCTACTCACCCTTCAGGTGGGACTTCCAGTGGGCAGCTCGAGGCTGTGGCTTTACGTTCAGTTGCCATTTTCCCTTTCTAGTTGTACTTTAATTTCAGTTTGAGTTTGTATACTGGCCCACTTACTTTCCCGCATTTACAGTTGTTCCCACTATTACTTAGTGTTTACTTCTACTATTTTCTTGCTCTATGGTGTTTGTTTACTTTACAAAGGCAATGCCTTCCCTTTTTACCGGGAATTACGCCTTGGTGCTAGTCACAAGCCCCTGGCCTATGGAAGACGGGCTTGGGGTAGTCACGGCACGGGCCCCGAGGACGGGTCGTGACAAATTGGTATCAAAGGAGTTCGGTTCTACCACAGAACTTAGGACTCTGATCATTTTTCTATGTGAATCAATAGTGTTAAGAGTATTGAGTGTGGTTATCAGTCCAGGGAGTCTAGTGTTGGTGCGGTGGCCGACGTATCCGTACACCAGGACCCTGACTTCTGATTTCCGACTTAATGCATGAAAACATTGATTGAATGTGTGATTGAAGTTTTCTTTGTGATTATTTTATGTCAGCTCACCAGGTATACTGTTTGACCATGGTGCACCTGTTTCTTTTCAGGATGGCCCCACGATGGCAGCCAGCTAGGGTTCTGAGAGTTGAGCGTGACGACAGACCACTGAGCGACGAGGCCTCGGTACATGGCCCTTTGATAGCAGAGGCACCGACGGTACCTCTACCTGCTGAGCCACCGATGCTACCAGCCCCAGCCACTGACGATGCACGTCTCCTTAGTGCACTTCATGAGTTTCAGTGTCAGCAACCGCCCAGGTTCCATTGGGATACGAACCCCCAAGAAGCCGAGGATTGGCTAGAGGCGGTTGTATGGGTTTTAAGGTTAGTCAGGACACCAGCAGACCTCATGGTGATCCTCGCAGCGAGCCTACTGCATGCTGCAGAAGGCAGATGGTGAAGCTTGATGCTCCAGGTGAACGATGAGACATCTCTCCTCTGGATGGACTTTGAGAGCCTCTTTCGCTCGGAGTTCGTCCCAGCCACCCTCCGTGCAGTGCACATCCAGGAGTTTCATCAGATGCGACAGGGCAGCTTGACGGTCGCCCAGTACTCGTCGAGATTTACCGATCTCTCACGCTACTCGACAGACATGGTACGGGACCCATTTTTCTGGCCCCGGACCTTCGAACAGGGTTTGAGGCATGATATCAGGGCATCACTGATCTCCCTCAGTATTCCGACTCAGGCAGGAGTACTGGAGCGAGCCCTTTCGATCGAGAGCTTCCTTGCTAAGCCTTCATCAGTAGCAAGGCCTACCGCGGGGTGGAACGTAGCAGAGACTTCTGCAGCAGGCAGTCAACAGATGACTCATGGGTCCAGGCAGACCAGAAACTCATGTAGGAGACCTCAGGAAACTAGCTTAGCAGTGCGGGGCACACAGCGTGGAGCCATCCTTTCGAGAGGCAGACAGTGCTACGCATGCGGCGGGCAGGGCCGCATGGCTCGTGACTGCTCGACCTGCCGTGCGGAGGAGCATCAGACAGTTGAGGGGCCACCCAGGCAAAGGCAGAGGGTCGACTGTGGCGGTCCGCAGGGAGTAGGTGGATGAGGCAGAGGAGCTGGCTGAGCAGTAGGTGGTGGGCGACGCTTTGAGGCTCTACCACCACCACCACCACCAGGAGGTCCACCCCGACCACAGGGAGTTGGCGGGCAGAGACAGGCACAACTTCATGCAGCGAAGGCCTATGACCACAGCATGCCCGAGATGATTCAAGGTACTATATGTGTCTATTATACCCTTAATGCAGTTCTTATAGACACAGGAGCGAGTCATTCTTTCATAGCCGCTGCCCTTGTTCGGAGCTCGCAGATTCGGATGGAGCCGTTGCCTCGATCCTTACGGCTAGAGACTCCTACGGGAGCAGACTTGAAAATTACGCAATGGTTCTGGTAGTGTGAGCTTACTCTAGGAGGTGAGAGCTTCAGCTGGGATCTTCTTGTAGTGGCATCGAGGCCTTACGACTTCATCTTTGGCATGGATTGGTTATCTACAGTCCATGCTTAGATTGACTGTATTAGGCTCAAGGTGCAATGTTTACGCACCGATGGGAGTAGGTTCACCTTCACTGGTGATAAGGGATCCTTCGCAGCATAGGATGGACTCCCGCATAAGAGAGGAAATCCCATCACTCATCAGTTGGCTAGCCTCATCCTAGGAGCGGTTGACGCGAAGTCCTAGTTTTCCTGCAGTGGTGGATCAGTATGCGGACGTTTTCCCAGACGACGTTCCAGGACTACCTCCTCGTAGAGAGGTATACTTTTATATTGATCTGTACCCCGAGACATCCCCGATATTCACCCCAGCATATCGGATGGCTCCCACCAAGCTTCAAGAGCTACGGGTACAGTTGGAGGACATGCAGGGAAAGGGATTCATCTGACCCAGTGTTTCACCATGGGCTTCCCCGTTATTGTTCGCCAAGAAGGCAGGCAGAATCTTGCGACTTTGTGTTGACTATCGTCACCAGAACCAGGTGACAGTGAAGAACAAGTATCCGCTACCGAGGATTGACGACCTCTTCGATCAACTCAAGGGAGCACGGTGGTTCTCGAAGATAGACCTCAGGTAAGGCTATCATCAGCTCAGAGTTCGGGACGAGGACGTGCAAAAAATGGCCTTCAGATGTCGGTATGGCCACTATGAGTTCTTGGTTATGCCATTCGGTGTAACGAATGCTCCAACAGTGTTCATGGCCCTCATGAACATGATATTTCTGCCATACCTCGATCGATTTGCCATGGTCTTCATCGATGACATTTTGATATACTCGACCACTGAGGAGGAGCACGCCTACCACTTGCGGGTTGTACTGGACACACTCCGAGAGCACCAGCTTTATGGTAAGCTCTCAAAGTGTCAGTTCTGGATACGCAAGGTCTAATTCTTGGGACACGTCATCTCTGAGGTGGGAGTTGTGGTGGATCCTATGAAGATCATGGCAGTGCTAGCTTGGGAGCCACCCAGGAGCGTGACAGAGGTGCGGAGTTTCTTGGGACTAGCTGGATACTATCGGAGATTTGTGCCAGACTTCTCCAGAGTTGCGGCACCACTCTCAGCTTTGACAAAGAAGGGGAAACCCTTTGTGTGGTCAGACAGATGTCAGCAGAGTTTCCAGGAGCTGAGACAGAGATTGACCAGCGCGCCTATCTTGAGGCTACGTGAGGAGGGAGTTGGGTACGTAGATTACTGCGATGCATCAGGGACTGGACTCGTATGTGTCCTGATGCAGGATCGGGCCGTTATCACCTATGGATCACGTCAGTTGAGGCAGCATGTGCAGAACTACGTTACCCATGACCTGGAGTTAGCAGCAGTGGTCTTCGCTCTGAAAATTTGGCGACACTATCTGATGGGTGAGCGCTTTACAGTCTATTTTGACCATCAGAGTCCCAGGTACATATTCTCGTAGAAGGACCTGATTCTGAGACAGTAGTGATGGCTTGAGTTCCTCCAGGATTATGACTTTGAGATAGTCTATACTCCTAGGAAGGGGAACGTAGTAGCCAATTCTCTCAGTAGGAGGACGGGAATCCAGCTACTTGGGGAGGGGACAGAGCAGCTAGCTGCTTTGCGGATATCCTTCGTGGATAGAGATGGAGCAGCTTTCCTTCAGTCACTCACAGTCACTCCTCCACTACTACAACAGTTCAGAGAGGCACAGCGTGGGGACACCGACTGTGAGACGCGGCGTGCACAGATATCCTCAGGACAGGAACCTGATGGATTCTCCGTGGGAGGAGAGCACGATGTCCTTTTCAGAGGATGTACCTTGGTACCAGTTTCTTTAAGAGAGGAGGTGCTAAGAGAGTATCACACATCCCCTTTGGCGGTACATCCTGGAGTGGAGAAGATGTACCAGGGCCTCAGACGACAACACTGGTGGTCAGGCATGAAGAAGACTGTGGGAGAGTTCGTTTCTTGATGTCTCACCTTCCAGCAGGTGAAGGCAGAGCATCAGGTACCAGAAGTCTTGGTACATACCTTGGAGGTCCCGGAGTGGAAGTGGGACGAGATATATATGGACTTTGTGACTGGACTTCCACGCACTTCCAGAGGTCATGACTCCATTTGGGTGATTGTCGAACGACTCACTAAGTCGGCTCACTTCTTAACCATCAGAGAGTAGGGCTCAGTGGAGAGCTTGAGACATCTCTACGTTCAGGAGATTGTATGGCTTCATGGTGTACCATCGTCTATCGTCTCCTATCGAGATGATCGCTTTACTTCCCGGCTTTGGAAGGGGTTGCAGGAGGCGTTCTGGACATAGCTACGTCTGAGCACCGCCTTTCACCCTCATACAGATGGTCAGACGGAGAGGACCATTCAGACTCTCGAGGACATGCTCCGCGCATGTGTCCTCGACTTTGGTCATAGCTGGGAGAACCACCTACCCTTGGTGGAGCTCGCGTAAAACAACAGCTACCACTCCACCATCGGGATGGCACCATACGAGGAATTGTACGACCGACCTTGCAGATCACCGCTGTGCTAGACAGACCCTATGGAGTCAACACTTGTGGGACCAGAGATGGTCCAAGCCACAACAGAGAAGGTCCAGGTCATCCAGGAGTCGATGAGGATAGCTCAGAGCCGACAGAAGACTTATGATGACAGAAGGCGGAGGCCACTGGAGTTTGAGGATGGCGACCACGTGTTCTTGCGGGTCTCATCTCGACATGGTATACGAAGATTTGGCTGAGGCGGAAAGTTTTCTCCATGCTTCATCGTACCATTCCATGTTCTCAGTAGGATTTCCGAGGTGTCATATCACCTGGATCTACCACCTCAGTTGCACCGGGTGCACGACGTCTTCCACGTATCTCAGCTGAGGAGATACGTGCACGAGCCGACACATATCATTGACCATGGGGAGCTGGACGTTGATGATGGGGCGAATTTTGAGGAGGTCCCAGTGGAGATCGAGGATCGACAGGAGTGGGTCCTATGTGGACAGTCGATTCCTCTTGTGTGCATCAGATGGCAGCACGTGAACCTCCAGGAGAGAACTTGGGAGAGGGAGGCTCAGATGCATGCCTAGTACCCACATTTGTTCCCCTAGTTTTTGATGTATTTTTACGGGGATGTAAAGCCCTAAGGTGGGAGTAATGTATAGACCCGTAAAATTCAAGGGAAATTTTTTCTTAATTTTCTTTGGGAGTTTACAAGAACTCGGTTTCTGACGAAACTTGATTCTGAGGCCCTGTGTGCCCGGAATTTCTATCCGAAGTTTAGATCGGGTACGTTCAGTGAACGAACGAGCGGGTTTTTTTAACTATTGAACCGGTGTTCGAAATCAAATTCTGAGGGCACCGATGAATTTGCAGTGCCGGTTTTTTCTTAGGAACACATTTCCCAGAGTAGCATTTTCACGGGAGGAGTTGTTAAAATTTGTGGAAGATAAAATAAAAATTGATTTACAATTTTTATTTCTTTTAAGTGGTTTATCCAGTGAGTGGATGTTGGGGTAACCACCCAACTTCCCATGGGAGGTTATGAGAGTGGTGGGTCCCACACGAACCCCACCCCTTCATATTCCCTAACTCCTTCAACTCACCATTAATTTGATATCTTAAGTTAATTAATTAGGTGAGTTTGTTTTGAATGTTTGAAATTCAAAAGCTTAAGTTATGTTAATAAAATAAGTGTTGAACTTATTTTATTTTGGGTTGTTCTTGTTGTGTGAGTATTGGGAGAAAAGTTGAGGAGCATGAAGAACTTATTCCTCTTCGACAAAGAACGCGAAGAACGTGAGGAACGCCGGATTCCTCGGAGATCGACGATGCGACGCCGTCCCCACGATGCGACTATCTTCTTCCGCAATTTCTTCTTCCACGACGGTTATTTCCATGACGAACCCTCGCTCAACGATTCGACGAGGTAGGGGTTTATTTATTTCATTTGTTCCTTATTACTTCATCGTTGGGTTATCATATATTTTGAACCTCCTGTTATAGAAATAACGAGAGGAGGTTGGACCGCACAAACACGGTCGACCCTCCTCCCCCTTGTTGGTTGATTTTTGTTTCGGCTCATGTAAGGCGGTGCGATGCTGAAGCACCACACGGGAAATGTTAAAGAAAGGGGCGGAGAAATGTGACGCCTTTGGAAACAAACTAATACGCGGCGCCATCACGCCGAGCCAAAGAACCTTGAAGGAACCCCGATGCACCATGGCCGGAGAGAGGTCGCAGCGGAGGGGCGCGACGCCACCGCGCCGCGCCGGACGGACCAAGGTCGCGGCCGGTTCCGGGCCGCAGCGGAGCAGGGGAACCGGTGGACGGTTTCGGGCCGCCGGCATCGGAGCAGGGGGACCGGCCTTGCCGGTCTCGTGGCGGGAACAGCCGGCCGGCCGGGGCGGGACAGCCGGACTGGGGAAAGCCGGGGGTTACAACCCCCGGCTGGCCAGCTGAGCGGCCCCATAATTGGGGGTCGCGGTTACAAAACGGGGGGCCGACCCCCCCCCCCCCCCCACATCCGCTCGGCCAAACGGTCAAGCCCCTGGCTGGCGCCAGCGCGCCGGGCCGGACCCGGACCCGGGACGGGTTGCCCGGTTCGGGCTGACCCAGAGGGTATTGGGCCAGGTCGGACCGGGCCCGAACCCCCTATTACCGAACCTCCATCGGTCTTCTGCCCATATCATGGGCAGATGACCTCCGATCGATGCACCGTCAGTGGCGATAAGATCCTTGGAAAGAGATGGTCGTTTGGATATATTACACTCAAGGTTTCAGTGTACTTTGGTTTTGGCCGGGTTGGTCGTACACGAAACCAACCGGGCCCTCGGAGCGGAAACGCTTGTAACTTGAGCTCCGGACGTCCGATTTACGTGCCGTCGACTTTGATGGATTCCTGTTAATGATACAGACCTTTTGGCTTAATCCGCTCGAGGTTTGGATGCAGTTGGAGTACGGTCGGGTTGGTTTTGATTTAAAAACCAACCGGGCCCCTGGGATGGAAAAGCCAATAACTCTCAGACCGGGCGTCTGATTGACGCGCCGTCAGTGACGTTGAGTTCCTGTTGACGATACAGATCATTTGGATACATAAAATCAGGACTATGTGTTAGTTGATGTATCAGCCCTTCGACTCGTGGAGCGGACCCTCCCGAACGAGCTTGCTGTGTGCGAGAACCCTGGAGCTGGCTGCGACTACGACGACGATGACGACTATGCAGAAATCCTCCGTGGATTCGACGACAAAGACTACAACACTGAGAGATCCTACGTGGATCAGTGCTACCGATCCTGTGTGGGTCAGATCCTGTGTGGGTCAGCGCTCAGCGGTCCTGTGTAGGCCAGCGCCTACAAATCTTGTGTGGGTCCGATCCTGTGTGGGTCATTGCGGGGGTTAGTTGTCTATCGATCTTGTGTGGGTCAGATCCTTTGTGGGTCATTGCGGGGGTTAGTACCTATTAATCCTTTGTGGGTCCGACAGCTTAGATGAATCAGTGGCTATATCTGATCATCTCTATCGTCATACGAAGAAGTATACCTATGTCATTTGAACCATGATTTGCTTTCCTAAGTGGATTGTGTTGTGCTATCCTATGTGGATGTGATAGAACTTGGGCTCAGATGTTAGAGCTGAACGAGAATTGATGACTTAGGTATATGTATGGGCATATACCTAAGTAGTGTCAGATGTTACTTAGTGATTGTATCTTTATTTTGTGGGTTATCCTTTTTGGATTCTGGGAGACCTTCGGGGGTCTCGGGGTCCCTACTGAGTAGCTTATACTCTCCCCTGCACAGGCTATGCTCGCACTACGTTGTGTTGGTTGCAGACGATGGACAGCGTTGATCGTGGTTGAGGCTTGCGGAGCAGGTCGGTACCCGGAGATGGACCACTGGGCCGGACATACTCGGAGCGGACAGCTGGACCCGAGGAGCTGTGGAGGCTATCTCTACTCACCCTTTAGGTGGGACTTACAGTGGATGGCTCGAGGCTGCAGATTTACTTTCAGTTGTTGTTTTCCCTTTCCAGTTGTACTTTACTTTTAGTTTGGGTTTGTATACTGGCCCACTTACTTTTCCGCACATACAGTTGTTCCCACTTTTACTTAGTGTTTACTTCTACTGCTTACTTTCTCTATGGTGTTTGTTTACTTTACAAATGCAATGTCTTACCTTTTTACCTGGAATTACGCCTTGGTGCTAGTCACCAGCCCCTGGCCTATGGAAGGAGGGCTTGGGGTAGTCACGGAACGGGCCCCGAGGACGGGTCGTGACACCCTCTCTTTATTCTCTTTTCTAAATCAATGTTCTATACCAGTCAAGATTCCAAAATATTTATGAATTTATCTCTTTTACATGATGTTGTTTATATTTGGAATACTAAAAATACTTTTATTACAATAGATATTCTCTTGTATTTATACATTATTTATTAATTGGGTTTTTCGACATATTAAAACCACATTTCCTTTTAATGGGTAAAAAATTAGGTAACACTCATGGCTTTAAGAATTTACAAATTTAATGACTTTTACATGATATCCCTTTATTATTTCCCATGGTTTATTAATGAAATGTCTTATTGTGATCAAAATTACACACAAGGATTTATACATATTATGGGTGCACCCAGATAGTGCTATAATCCAATGGGAAGGAATTAATCTTTATTGATTACATGTGTCACAATACCTTGGTGAATGACCATAGTAATTATGTTTTATGATACATTCTTAATAAGCCTCGGTGATATGCTTCTATATGTATCATTTTTTATTTTATGTCTATATTTATATATTATTATCCATGATAATAATATTATTATATTCCTCTTATTATAATGAGAATTACTTATTATTATTTTTCACTATCATAAGCTATGTATTTAATTTTTTACCCTTACTAGGGTTTATGCTCTCCCAATTCAATTGATGGACATCACGAGGAAATAATTTGTAATGGGTTAACCTATAATGCATGATTTTTTAAAGAATAATAAATAAATTATATTTTTATATTTTTATTATGAAATTCATGAGTTATGTACCTATATTCCATGACACAAAACCCCAAACGAGATTTCAATTTTAATAAATTCATTCTATGTTAAATAATTTTATAATAAATCATGTATTAAAAAGATGGGTCTCAAAATGTAGGGTTAAAAACACCCAAATGTTCTAGCTGGTGTATTCTACAACATCTAGGATGTCGATGAAATAGATGATTGGATTCTTCATCTCCTTTCCTTCCCCTTTGGATGTCATTATGAGTAGGCATATCCGGGGCTATAATGGATTATGGTATATGGTACGTTCATTCTCAAGATATAATGGATCATTTTTTTCTATACCTATATGTTTGTATTTTAATAGAATGTGGTATAAAACATTCTTGTATCTTATCAAGGTGGATATTTATTCCCAAAATTGTGTGTGAATGGGATGCAATTCCTCGAGGAAAAATGATTTAAAACTAGATATAATGTATTTTGAGAATACACATGTTTATACATGGGGATGATGATGATGATGTGTTGTCTTGAACCGGATGCAGAATGGATATGATTTGATTACCCAAGGTACAATATTACATGTGGAAGGGATGATAAAATTTTGTCTGAAATTAGATTGTGAGAGAGAAAACCGACTGGGATGTGAAAGTATGGTACCATCCTCTCTATATATTCTTTTTACATATATTGGTTTACATTAATTTTTTTCATTTTGAGTAATCCATGTTGTGTATGAGAAGTATCTTTACCATTTAAGGTGATATTTTTTTTTCTTTTTTTTTACTTATTGGGATTCAACATTCTAATTTCATATTTTTTACAAGAGTTTTTTGGAATGATCCTAATGAGTATACATTTTATTCTCACCATATGCATATAAAACATTTATAAGACCACATTAGTTGGTTAGTGATCGAGTTGTACATAACTAGATTATAGAGATGTTTATAAGATGTTTAATTATCACGGTTACTTCAGAGGGATTAATATTTGTAATTTTAGTTTTATTTTTAGTCAAACTCGTTTAAATATGTCATTAAATGTATTTATGTCTTTTTTTTGTTATACATGGTGTTGATTGGTGGTTTCCCATCTTATATCTTACTCCTCAAAAATATATTGAGGGTCATGCCTCCAATTTGTGTCATTTATATTCCCTATACACTAGTCTCCTAACCATAATATGCTGTTGGTGGGCATAAATTGTCATTATCTTCCTTTATTCATCATCTTCTTAGGATGGTAACCTTTGTAGGATAAGGTAGTGACATATTGTAGTAATTGTTCTATTTATTTCACATATTATTTGCAATGATAATTTTGTTCATTTCTCCTTACACACGTGTTCATCATAACATGAATAGTAATAAAGATGATAAAAATGTGTTTAATAAAGTTATAGAGTTCCATTATTATTTAATGGATGTAATAGTAATTTTTCATAAATATTGATAAGGAACTCATTTATTTGTAAATATTAAAATAATAAAAATATTATTTTACCGATGGATATACTCACATATATTTTAATTCAATTATTATAAAAAAATTATTATTAAAACCATATGTAATTTGTTTTATGTATTCTTATTCATTACTAATGAAATGTTAATAATATTTCTTTTATATTTATGGATAAATTGACTTTACAAGAATGTGATTTAACAACTTAAAAAGTGAGAATATTATTTTATTTTATTTTCATATTACTGTTTAATAAAATAAAGAATTATTAATTCTAGTTTTATTTTTTTTTATGATATTTTTTAAATAATACATGATTTATTATAGGTAATTTAACTCTAAAAATAAGGGATTCTATATTATACCCCTTAAAAAAATTCCCATTCAAATTTTCATTACTCAAATAGAACTACGGAGCATATTTGTGTATCATTTAATATTTGGTATCCTGCATTATATCCTCAAGATTATGATTAATCTTTAGATATTTTAATATATTGTTGTTATTAATTTTTAGTAATTTTCCACTAATATCCAAGATCTTGACTTTTAACTCCTCATCAAAGAAATCATGCTTCAATTGAACAACATTTAAGTCCAGTACAAGTGATTGATTGGATGTATATACTTCCTCAAAAAAATACATATATAAAATTAAGATCTTATAGGGATTTTGGTTGATGCACCTATCAATAGTTTGTGGTGTCAATATGATTAGGAATCTCAAAGGAATTGATATACCTATATATTATCGTTCACTTGTTAAAAAATATCATAACCCACTTCCATGATGATATTCCAATTAAAACCTTATATCCTCAAATTTCTAAAGATTCTTTTCAAATTGATTATCAATTTGAGTATAATAATCTTTACTATATTTTAGTATTTTATCCAATAATTATTGAAAAATCCACTATAACAATAATTTGATCCTATAATTTTAATCAAATATAATTGAATTTGGTACTCTATATAATCATACCATTTCCTATATATATATATATTACAATGTTAATTGATTTATAAATCCTCTACAATATAAATAAACTATATTGAATTTATATTTTTATTAAATACAACAAAAATTCAATTTTTTCTTAGGGTTTTCATGGGAATACCTCTAATAACATACATCATGATTTTCTCATAATTTCATATTAATGGAGTTAATTATTTTATCATCCTCATTGATTTTATATCTTTAATAAAAACATAATATAAAATCAAGAAAAGTGATGTATAATTTTTAATTTCTTTCTTTATATTTTACTATATAAATTTATAATTGAAATCTATATACATCTTTGAGTTTCTTAGATGAATAGATAATGATATGTTATGTGTTGTATCCAAAAAACACCTTATTTTGTTCAGTTATGGATGGAATATATATTTATTATTTAAATAATATAATTTTATCATTTCCAAAGTTGAGCTATAAAATATTCCCCACATTTCTTCAATGACTTATATTGTCCTTTTGTGTTTCCTTTATCATTAAATTGATGGATTGTATGGAAATAATTTAGGAAATTTTGAATATTTACCTTTTTTATTTACTTTTCCATCCTCTAAATATCAATCAATATGTGTTCTATTTCTATCCTTATCTTAGATAAAGCAGTATAATATTTATTTTTAATATCATCACCCTCTTTCACTAGTAGCTAATGGGGTTATAAAGAAAACTCTAACACATATGTACCTAATGGGACCAAATGGATCCAAACACTCCCCAAGATAATTGCACATCAAAAATACATTGTTAATATTTAATATGGTACAAAGTCCAAATAATTAAAAGTCCTAAGGGACCTATGGATCAAAATCCCTATTAAACAAAGGCCGAATTAGTGGATAAAATCCCCTTCTTAGGGAATAATAATTTTTCTATAATAGCTAAACACTTCCATAAAACACTACTATAGAATTAGTTGTAATATTTTCATTTCTACCATACCTACTATAGTACCCACTACCGCTATAGAATATTTATAGTACCCTGTAATAGTTTTTTATGTAATTTTCTATAAAACCGAAATAGAAAATCCTCCATAAATTGGGGCATCCATGGGTTAAATCCCTAACCTCAACTATGTTGTAAAAAAGATCATACCACCTAGGCTTGGGCTAGAACAAAAATAATCAACCAACTTTTTGCCTACAAAATATGTTAATGTATTGGCCAATCATAATCTCTGTTCAAATCTTACCATCTTCTTTGGGGCATGTTCAAAACCTTCTATGTGAATATATACATCAATATCTTATGATTAATATACATATCACACATCTTCTTGTATATATAATTCCTCCCAAAATTTATTTAAAAAAATACTACAGGAAAATCTATATCATCTATCAGGTAATATTTCTCCTAGGGTTTTAAATGAAATGGTTTATAAGTTATCACCTTTTAATTTTAAAAAACAACACAAACAAATATATTGTCTAAGGAAACAATATATATCAAAATCCCTTATCCATTATATTGAGTATTGAAAATGAGTGAAATAATAAACCTTTTATTTATATTCTTAAAGATTTATTCATATTAATTGTTCAATAAAAAATTTACTCCCTTATGAGTTAATATGGTTAGAGTATTTTACAATAATGACAATTTTATCACAAAGTGCTGAAATTATCTAGAAAAACTATGAAATATAAAATCTATATAGTAATATATACTTTTGAAGGATACATATATATTTATATATACTTTCATTTGATTATGTTATTCAAAAAGGATGCATTTATACCCAAAATTCATACATTCTAAATTTGGAATATATCTTATCCTTTCATATGGACTTTGGAACAATCCTCAAATTTTGATCATGTTATTGACTCATTCTATAATATATAATAATATACTTAATAATAAAAACTAAAAATTTATCTATATAACCCATATTGATTCTATTAATCAAATGTATGAAGATAAATGGGTCATTTTATGGTTCAAAATGCATAACTAATAATTCATAGTGTCTATATCTGCTACAAAAGGATTTCTCAGGTATATACCTCCTTTTCACCAATAATTGATAATATCTAAATGAATTATCCACCATTAAGGTGTAATGATCCCCTATATGTTTATCAATCATGTCATAAATATGTGGAATAAAACATATAATCTTGATTTTTTACTTATTTATGCTTCTCTAATTAATGAAATGATACACTGAATAATTTTTTTAATTACAATGAGGACTGTCTCACCACAAGGAGACACACATGGGAGTTTAAAATGCATTTGTAATTTTTTTGAAGCTACTTATTCAATTCCTCTAATTTAATAGGGTATATTCAATAACAATTTTTTGTTATACTCATAAGGCGACATATGATTTTAGTTGAAAAATACACCTCATGATTTGTTGGAAGACATAACAACTCTTTTGGAAATACATCAACATATTGCTAGTTTTAGCTATAAAGATGACTGATATTGGATTTTTTATAATAATGTTGTTCATGGTTGTTGAAAATAATATGTAAAAGGTTATTGATAGTAAGCATGGTCAAGGTTGATGACCAAGATCTATGATAGAATCTAAATAAATTAATTTAGATTGGTTGAAAATATAATTGATGAAAACACTTTTCAAAGTTGAAAAAAGTGTTTCAGTACTTATTATTGTTGAAGTTTTTCATGGGATATTTATAGTTATTAAATACTATTAGCATGATATATATGTGAGTTAATTTTTTATGGATATCATAATTATTGATAAAGTGACTATTGTTCAAGGGGAAGATGTCTGGAAGCCTACCAAATGCAAATTTTATAGAATGTGTTACACAAGAGTGCAATATATCCAAAAGTTACAATAACACACTGTAGATAAGATAATGGAGAGTGGAATACACCATAGGGAAACCAAATGTTCCATAGAGGTTATTTTGGAGGGTATATTCAAATTAAGTAC
The DNA here is from genome assembly GCA_963277665.1 of Viscum album. Lineage (NCBI taxonomy): Eukaryota > Viridiplantae > Streptophyta > Magnoliopsida > Santalales > Viscaceae > Viscum > Viscum album. The sequence continues at coordinate 906,081,078 of OY728151.1, forward strand.
ATGATGAAGTCATTATGACTATGATTAAATGCTTGAATTATCATCGTAATAAGGTTTGTAGGATGAAAAAAATAAGGCCAACCATAGATTCCTAGATATGTCATCTCGACCCTGTACATAGGGAGAATGATTTACCATTGAGGCTACCATAAATTCTTGCAATCGATAGTTTAAACAAGATGTATGATAGAATGTGTGCGGGTAGACATGTGTGCATGGAAGTATTGGTTTCTACCATTGGGTGGAAATACAATGTTAGTAATCAAAGACCCATGGAAGAATGGTGGATTTGGTTGGAAGCAGACCCCATTACTCACAAATAGTACATCGATGGAAATAAATTGTTTATGTTACATGAGAAATCTAAAGGATTTTCGCATTTGATATGTTAAGTGTATATGATATGAGACAACCAAAATGACCACAAAATAGAGATATGGCTACATCTCAGAGTGGTTTTAGATGAATTTTAGTTCCATTTAAAATTTTGAGGCTTCCACACCAAAAATAGAAAATGTTAAACTATATTCCCCATGGATAATATGAAGTCATTAACACAACAATGCCTTATAGTGTGGAGGGTCCGAATTCAATATAATAAATTGTCTAAAATATATAATCTTTTACGAGGCCAAACCATAACATAAGTGGCTAAACTACAATGATGAATTGAAATTTAAAGGGAATTGAACACTATATAAGTGAACATGTAAATATAATAATTTTTTTATAAGGATGATGGATACACCATAGCTAGTTTTTTTGTGAGAATTGGTTATATGAGGTTATGTTAGAGATTATTCTGGAGTGATGGGAGATTTTCTATGTGAGAAAATTGGATCTAGAGAACTATGGGTACCCATCCCGTATGTACTTAACTATGACATAATGAAGTGAATATGGGATCATTGTACACCTATAAACACTAAAGAAGTTTTAGAATGGAATTTTCTATTTTTTGGAAGAAAATACTGTGCCACAATTCAGTTTTTTTATTTAGATAGTTGTTCCATCAGAATCTAAATGAAGGGAAGTTATTTCATTGACTCTAGAGTTCCCAAATCATATTCAATGCCACATTAGAAGATGGACGGATGTGGAGTGTTTTCAAGGCTATCTGTACCTACCCTTCAGGTAGTATTTTTCGAAGGAAGATCCAACAGCTGTTTTAATTTTCTTCATTATTTCTTGAACATTCAGTTTCCTTGTACATTGCAGTTGGTCTTGTATTTCCACCCCCTTTACTTTTCAGAATTATGTTTTTATATAGTTTTACTTATTGTTTTTCATCCATCTTGTACTCTGCTGTGTGTGTTTATAGTTATAAAGGCAATGCCTTCCCAGATTTAGGGAATTATGCCTTTGGTGCTAGTTGCTAGCCCCTGGCCTATTGAAGGCAAGCCTGGGGTAGTCACAGCCCACCTAGCGACGAGGTATCGATGTAGGGCCCCATCATTGAGGATGCACCAACGGTACCACTTCTCGTTGGGCCACCAATACCACCAGCCCCAGCAGCAGACGATGCACACCGCTTGAGTGCGTTGCACGAGTTCCAGTGCTAGAGGCCGCCCAGGTTCAGGGGAGAGATGGACCAGCGGGCAGTTGAGGATTGGCTGGAGGCTGTGGTAAGAGGTGTCCGACTGGTAGGGTCACCATCTGATCTCATGGTGATTCTTTCTGCCAGCCTTCTAAGGTAGCAACATGCAGATGGTGGAGCCTGATGCTCCAGGTTCATGATGAGGCAACACTTTTCTACGCAGGCTTCAATATACTCTTTCGGGTGGAGTTTGTCCCAGCCACCCTACGTACAGTGCAGATACTGGAGCTACTTCATCTGCAGTAGGGCATCATGACAGTGGAAGAGTACTCAACGAGGTTCACCGACCTCTTGCGCTACTCCACCGATATGGTGTGGGACCCTTTCTTCAGGGCCCGTACCTTTGAGAAGGGCCTCATAAGGGAGATAAGAGCATTGATGATCTCACTAAGCATCCCAAAGAAGGTGGGGTTGTTAGAGAGAGCCATCCTAGTGAAGAGTTTCCTTGCTGAGCAGTCACCAGCAGTGAGACCCATCAACTGTCGACATGGAGTAGAGTCTTTTATAGCTGGCAGTAGAAAGATGTCGCAGAGGTCCAAGTAGACCAGGCCATCCAGTGGACATCCTCAAGATACATGTTCAGTTGTGCGGGGCACACGGGACAGAGCCCATCATGCCAGGAGCGGGCAATGTTACTCTTGCGGCATGCAAGGTCACATGGCTCGTGACTATCCGACCCACTGTACTAACTATCAGCAGATGATCGAAGGACCGCCCCATTAGAGACATGGATTTGATTGAGGCTGACCGTAGGGAGCAGGAGGATGTGGCAGAGGAGCTGGTCGTGCAGCTGGTGGTGGATGATGATTCGAGGTGTTACCGCCACCACCACCAGGAGTTCCATCCCGACCACCGAGAGTAGGTGGATAGGCGAGAGCTCAACTTTAGGTAGCTGAAGCATATGACCTTGTCTCCACGAATATGATTCGAGGTATGATTTGTGTCTACACCACCTTAGCTGTAGTAATTATAGAAACAAGTGTCAGTCAATCTTTCATTGCCACTGCCCTCGTTCAGAGATCAGAGATTCCGACGGAGCCATTGGCGCAATTCATATGGCTAGAGACTCCTACAAGAGCAGACTCAATGATTACGCACTAGTGCCGGTAGGGTGAGCTTACTATAGGAGGCGAGAGCTTAGGCTGGGATCTCCTAGTAGCGGTGTCGAGGCCTTACAACGTCATCTTGGGTATGGACTTTTTATCTAAAGTCCATGCTCAGATGGACTGTTTTAGGACCAATGTGTGGTGTTTCCTCACTGATGGGACCATGTTTAACTTCACCAGTGAGGAGGGACCCTTTGCAGCACAAGATGGACTTACCAAGAAGAGGGTGCATCTGATCACTCATCAGTTAGCCTGCCTTACCCTCAGAGTAGGAGATGTGGAGTATCCAAGATATCCTGTAGTGGTGGACCAGTACGCGGATGTTTTTCCTGATGATGTCCCAGGTCGACCTCCTCGCAGAGAGGTGGACTTTTACATTGAACTATAAGTTGGGATGACACCTATATATACAATAGTGTATCAGATGGATCCCGTAGAGCTTTGTGAGCTATGGATATAGCTAGGAGACTTTCATGGTAAGGGATTTATCCGGCCCAGTTTTTCTCCCTGGGTAGCCCCGATTCTATTCACCAAGAAGGCAGATGGGAGCATGAGGCTTTCTATCAACTACCGGCGCCTAAACCAGTTGACTATGAAGAACAAGTAACCACTCCCAAGGATTGAAGACCACTTTGATCAGCTAAATAAAGCTATATGGTTCTAGAATATTGACCTCAGATCAAGCTATCACCAACACAAATATTGAGATGAGGATGTGTAGAAGATGACCTTAATATATTGATACAACCAATACAAGTTCTTGGTTATGCCATTAGGCGTTACCAATGCTCCTACCGTGTTCATGGGACTCATGAACAAGATCATCCAACCATACCTCGATAGATTTTTTGTAGTCTTTATAAACGACATTCTGATCAACTCAACTACCGAGGAGGAGCATGCCTACCATTTGCGGTATTACTGGACACACATTGAGAGCACCTGATTTATGGAAAGCTCTCAAAGTTCCAGTTTTGGATCCGAGAGGTTCACTTCTTGGGACACATCATCTTAGAGGTTGGAGTTGTAGTGGATCCAGTGAAGATTGAGGTGGTACTTTCATGGGATCCACCCAGAATTGTGGCGGAGGTATGAAGTATCCTTTGTTTCGGTGGTTACTACTTGAGATCCGTATCAGACTTCACCAGACTTACAAAACCACTATCTTCCTTGACGATGATTGGGCAACCCTTTAAGTGTTATGGGATATCCTAGAATAGCTTTCAGGAGCTGAGGAAAAGGCTGACTTGTGCACCCATCTTGGGGCTTCCAGAGGAAGGCGTAGGGTACGTAGTCTACTGCGACCCATCAAGGACTGAAATCAGGTGTGTCCTAATGTAGGAGCGAGCAGTGACCACGTGTGGTTCTCGACAGCTGAGAAAACACAAGAAGAACTACGCTACCCATGACATGTAGTTAGTAGCAGTGGTATTTTCCTTGAAGATGTTGCGGCACTATCGTATGGAAGAACATTTTACCATGTAGTCTGATCACAAGAGTATCAGGTATATCTTCTCTCAGAAGAACCTGAACCTGAGACATCGGTGATGGATTGAGTTCTTCTAGGACTATAACTTCAAGATAGTCTATACTACTGGGAAGGGGAACGATTTTGTGGATGCACTCTGTAAAAGATCTGGTATACACTTTCTAGGAAATGAGATAGAGTAGCTGGAAACTCTACAGATTTCTTATGTGGATCGAGATAGAGCAGCTTTCCTTCAGCCTCTTACAGTCACTCTTCCACTTCATCAGCGGGTCAAGGAGGCACACCAAGGGTACACTAACTTCAAGACATTATGTGCTCAGATATCTATTGGGAAGGAACCTGATGGAGTTTTTGAAGGTGGGGAGCACGTCATTATCTTCAGAGGATGCAGTATTGTGCCGATGTTACTTCAGGAGTAAGTTTTGAGGGAGTTCCACACATCTCCTCAAGCAGTGTATCCAGAAGTGGTGAAGATGTAATGGGACCTTCGGCGACAATACTGGTGTCTAGGTATGAAGAAGGCAGTAGTAGAGTTTGTCTCTCGTTGCCTCACTTGTCAGAAAGTGAAGGGGGAGCATCAGGTACCAGCAGGCATGGTTCAACCATTAGAGGTCCTAGAGTGGAAGTGGGATGGGATAACCATGGACTTCGTGACGGGTATTCCACGTACGTCAAGGGGACATGAATCTATATGGTTGATCGTCGACCAACTCACCAAGTCGGCCCACTTCCTACCGATCAGAGATCAGGGTTCAGTAGAGAGCATGGGATGCCTCTACGTGCAAGTGATTGTTCGGATACATAGAGTACCTTCTTCTGTTGTCTCCAACCTTGATGCACGGTTTACTTCCCGGTTATGGAAGGGGTTGCAGGGGGATTTCGGGACACAACTTCTCTTAAGCACCACCTTCTATCCTCATACAGATGGTTAGACTGAGTGGACCATTCAAACCCTTGAGGACAAGCTACATTCTTGTGTCCTTGACTTTGGTCACAGCTAATAGGATCACTTTCCATTGGTGGAGTTTGCGTACAATAACATATTTCACTCCACCATAGGGATTTCACCTTTTGTGGTGTTATACACAAAACCTTGCAGATCACCCTTGTGCTGGACTGACCCAAGTGAGTCAGCACTGGTGGGACCAGAGATGGTACGAGGTACCACATAGAAGGTGAATATCATCCATAAGTGGATGAATACTACATAGAGAAAGAAGAAGTCGTATGCTGACAGGAGACGGAGGCCTCCGGAGTTCGAGGATGGCGACCATGTCTCCCTACGGGTCTCACCTTGACGAGGTCTACGGAGATTTTCCGAGGCAACAAGTTATCTCCGAGAATCATCGGACCTTTTTAGGTCCTCAACAGAGTTGGAAAGGTGGAATACCACGTAACTCATCCACCTTAGTTGCATCGGGTGCACAATGTATTCCACGTATCCTAGCTGAGAAGATACATGCACGACCCTTCCCACAACATCGACCATGGAAAGATGGACTTCGACGATGGGGTGACATTAATAGAGGTTCGAGTGGAGATTGAGGATCAACAGGAGTGGGTCTTACATTGACGGTCAACACCTCTGGTGCGCGTTCATTGTAAGAACGATAACCTCCAGGAGAGAACATTGGAGCGGGAGGCTCAGATGCATGCTCAGTACCCCAATTTTTTCACTTAGTTCGAGTTGTAGATTACAGGGACGTAATTCCCTAATGAGGGGAGAATGTAAAGATCAGAAATTTCTGTGGAATTTTTTTTCATAAATACATGGGAATTATATGAGTCCGCAAAAATTTAAGGCACCTGATTCCGAGGCCCGGTGTGCTTGGAATCAATTTCCGAAGTTTGGTTTGTGTACGTTCAGTAAAGGTACCGGTGGATTTTTAAAACATTTGAACCGGGGATCAGAATTGAAATCTGAGGGAACCATTGAACTCACAGCGCCTATATTCACTTAATAAGACTTTCACTTCGACAGTAGTGATTCTATAATAGAAAATATTTTTTAGGTTTTCGTTGAATGTAATAAAATAAAGTGAACTTCGCCTTATTTATTTTGAGATGCCATGTGAGTGTTCGGTGGTTAAATCCTCTTCAAGGAAGTTAGAGGTGGGGCCACCACACCTTAACCTCCCTTGCGAGGTTATGGTGGTGGGGGCCACTCGAACCTAACCTCATGCGAGAGGTTACAATGTGGGGACCACACGAGACAAAAACCCCCCAATTAATGGGAGTAGTGGAAAATATCTCAACTCCCCTCATTAATGAGGGGGGAGTCCCCTGACCTCCTCTACCATTTATGGTGCCACTACCTCCCCTTTAATTTATTGGACCAACACATAATTCATTATGCCTAATCTTTCACATTAATTAGGTGAAGCCTTTTAATTTAATTATTATTATTTTGAATATTATGCCAATTAAATAATAAGATATCACAATCTCATATTATTTTTGGGTTGGCACATCCATTCCTCTTTGGAGGTGAGCTTGGGAGAAAAGGAGTTCTCCAACGAAGAACCCATTCTTCCAATGAAGAATGAAGAACATGTTCTTCCAACGAAGAATGCCGACATAAACCTTCTTTAACTTCTTCCTCGGAGCTTCAACCATCATAAGACGTTTTTGATGACTGACTTACACATTGTCGTCAACGACCGACGTAGCCTGGGTATGGAAGTGCTTGGCAGATGCGAAGAACGACAACCTTATTCATCTACTTTCCGCAAGTCCATCAAATGTCGATGACTAAAAATCAAAGGTAGGGGTTTAATTTTATCTATGTATGATCTTTTTCATGTTCTTAATTTCTCTCATAATGAAGAACGAGTGTTGTTGTGCTTCATACTTGCGATCCTCTTGATATCAACCTAAACACGGAGGGTGCGAGCCAAACCAACATGTCTAGACCCATTCGCCGTTCTTATTTGAGATGATCCTCGGCATGGCGATGAGGTGAGGAAATGATGAAGGTGGCAACGAAAAAGGCTACGCCTCCTGCGGCCTCCATGAACCGTGCCGCCCACGCGGAGCACCGGTGCTCCCAACCGAACACCACCGGCCTACCCCCAGCCTCCCGCGCGCCCTGGCCAGCCTGCCCGCGGCCTCCCGCATGCCCCAATGGCTTGCACGTGCCCCGCCGGCCTGCCCGACGCCCTTCTGGCCGCCCGCCGGCCAGCCTTGGCCGCCGCCCGGCCCTCCCGCCAGCCGGCCCCGGCTGCCGCCCGGGCGGCACCCTAGCTTTCGGCCGAGTCGCTCCAGCCTCCCGATCCAGCCATCGACATCCCTCGTGGCATCGCTGAACGCACCAGCTTGGCCTTCCGGGTAGTGTCGCCCGAGCCGCGCCCCTCGCGGCACTGTCCGAACCAGCCCCAGACTCCAAGCCGAGCCACCTACGTGGTGACCTCCAGGCCAAACCGCCCCCGCAGTCTATAGGGCTTGGCCCAGCAGACTAGGCTGAACCCAGTGGGTCCAACAGTTTTAACTATTGGTCCTCGATCCTGTGTGGGTCTGACAGCAGTGACTATTGTTCATCGATTCTTTGTGGGTCTGATAGTTCTAAATGCTGGTCCTGGATCTAGTGTGCGTCCGACAACACTAACTACTGTTCCTGGATCATGTGTGGGTCCCATAGTTCTAATTGCTGGTCCTGGATCCTGTGTGGGTCTGATAGCACTTACTACTGTTCTAGAATCAGGTGTGGGTACGACAATTCTAACAGCTTGTCCTAGATCCTGTGGGGGTCCAACAGCTTAGATGATTTAGTGAATACATCTGATCATCTCTATCTGTCTACAAAATTTGTATACCAGTGTGAGCTGAGTCAGTGACTTCTGTGTTTTCCTCATGATTGAGATGAGTTACTTGATAACTTAGGTATATATATGGGCATATACATAAGTAATGGTTATCCATTGTTTCCATACTCTATGGTTCATCCTTGGTAGATTTTGAGAGACCTTGGTCATCTCGGGGTCCCTACTGAGTATTATTAAACTCACCCCTCCATGGGATTTTATAGCACCTCGTTGTGTTGGATGCCTACGACATACAACGCTGACCGAGGCTGAGTGTACTAGGACGGGTCGGTACCCGGAGGTGGGCCAGATGACATGATGGTACATGGAGGAGATGGACGGATGTGGAGTGTTGTGGAGGCTATCTGTACCTACCCTTCATGTTGGATTTTACAGAGGACGATCCAACAGCTGTTTTACTTTTCTTTAGTAGTACTTGTAATTTCAGTTTCCTTGTACTTTACATTTGGACTTGTATTTTCGGCCCCTTTACTCTTCAACACTCTTTTGTTATACAGTTTTACTTAGTGTTTTGCTTCCATCTTGTACTCTATTGTGTTAATTTATAGTTATAAATGCAATGCCATCCCAGATTTAGGGATTTACGCCTTTGGTTCTAGTCGCTAGCCCCTGACATATGATAGACATGCTTGGTGTTGTCACGTCACGGGCTCCGGGGGACGGGCCGTGACAGAGTTCCTTTATCCAAGAACCCTCCCAATAACAAAGAGTCATCTTACTCCACCTCCCACTCTCGATTAAATAGAGATATAGGGGAATGATTTGGTTGCCGTTCTCATGGTTAATAAAGTTAAAAAACAAAAGTGCAAGGATCTATCCAGCTAGCACCTGTAGATTCCTTCGACGATGTCTGGAGATTCATGCAAAATGGGTGGATCACCGCTAGATGTAATATCTACTTGATTACTACAATTAAATGACAAAAAAACAATGATTTGTTATCATATCCATCAATTAAGAAATAATTCAATTAATATTATTATTTAATTGATTAAATTAAATGTGAATAATATGTGACGATCCTCCCTCCAATTATTGTAAAATTTTCCCTGTATATATTATTTAATTTAATTACATATATCACAATGTTTATCCTTGTTTAAATCTCAGATTCATCAACGATCATGGAAAAAATCAAATTTGGGGAAATCCCATTGCATGATTCCACTATGCCTTAAACCTACAGAATAACCCAACCAATTGTAAAAGTGTACCTAAAAATGAGCATGAGGGTTCCCTAGGAAGGTAGGATTCTTACACTAAAGTCATAGATATTATTAATTCAAGATCATAATAATAGTAAATATGCCGTAATCATTAATTTTATACACAAATTATAGTTTTTAGACAAACCATGATAATATGGTTAAAGAAAATGAACTATGTTATAATCATGGAGATGGTAGGTTATATGTACACATGAGTAACATTTCCACTTTTTGAAGTTCATTATAGAAAGAATGTGTGTGTAATTTTATTTTTCCATGATGATCATTATTTCATAAATATATTATTATTTTATTAAATACCCTTACACATACAAACTATATGATTTGTTAATAGAAACAAATCACATTTATTCGTGAGGTAGTACTCCACAGTACACACAAATGATGTCATCGTTTATTCAACATATGATAAGGTAAGAAATATAAGATAAATCTCTTTTCTTTAATTTTTAATATTTAATGAATATCATATATTAACATCAAATTAATCCTTATTATATTCCATGTAAATATTATGTGAAAAAAGAATAACATCGCTTCGTGAGGTGGTAGTCTATAGTACACATGATCCATTTCATCGTATTATCTATGGAATAAAATGTAAGTTGGTATATGTGATATTATAATTACATAATAAATATTATATCATAAAAATCAATTATAAACATTAAATACATCATTTTATCCATCCATGTGAAGTGGTGATGAAAAACAAATTATGTCCGTTCGTGGGGAGATAGACTGTCATACAAAAGATAAAATGTTTCATTTCCAATTATAGGTAGGAGGATATGGTTTTTGTAACATCCTAATCTTAGTAACCATAATGTATGGTTCCTTGAGCTAGGTCATCGCATGACCTCCGGTGCACCTCTCCAGATGACACAGGTTGCCAACTAGTAGTGAGGGTTTAAGGTGTTATGTGGGGAGACTATACCCTCGTAATCATTGTAATCCACAATAGATAATAATTACAAATAAAGTAAAAAAGTATAATAAGTAAACGTGTATTACCAAAAAATTACTAAAAATGGGTGCATCCCATTACCAAACAGTCAATATTCGATGTTGGGTCATACATTTCCAAGTGTATAAAAAACCAAAATAAAGATAAACTAAAAAATCCCATAAATAGTTCCAAAATCCCTACCCTTAATACCTCATATATGAAAATCCCATGAACAATCAATCCTTTAGAAATTGGACCTTACAGATGTCATGTCCTGCAACCATGAAGTGAGCTCGGGTGTCCAATGACAGCCTGAGCAGGGTGTGAGTACAACTCATTTGGCCACAACCAATGGTGTCAACAAAACATCCATCCTAAATAAATAATCCTATTTGAATTCTAGTTAAATATATAAATATTAATATAAATAGATTTAGACTTTTAGAAGTCATTAGATTAGTTAAATTTCATTTATCTTTTCATAAGATTAACCCATTTTAATCAAAAACCCCTCATGGAGTTCTAATAGATGAAACATATTTCCAACCAAGACTCAAAAAGCTATATCCACCCTACCCAACCAGGTTATAGACCACCATAACTATACCCCTTAGGTTCAAGATCACCATGTCCATCCCCTGAAAATATTATGTGAGCAGGGGTTCCTAAATGTCATGTCAGCACTACCCATGGGAGTGGACACACCATGTACAATATACCAAAAACAAAAAAAAATCCCAAAATAACTTGTTTTCATCATCATCATGTTAGTAATTAAATTAACCATGATTACAAGCCTCATTAACCATTTATCACAAGTCTTCATTTCCCATTTCCAATGATATACTCTCCAGGTTAAGAAACCCATCCCATTTTCCCGTTTTACCAGTTTAATCAAATTTATCATCAGTTTATGCCATGAGCTGACCATTTTCCATTTAAAATTTCAAAAATTAACTAATAAGGCAGTTTTCAACCCCATGGGTGACCAATGGCCCAGTTAAGTCATTCCCCCTTGAATTCCATGGGAATCGTGAGGGTTTCATTTCTTCATTTAATTAACCGGAACACCATTTTATAACGAAGGAAAAAAATGTATTGGAAGGATAATTCAAAACACAACCATATGAACCCTTAAATAGGTCATCAAGACTATAGGATAATGTTTTTAAGCCACCTACAACATTTTTTAATATGAACACTCACATAACATTAAAATTTTATTCAGATTCTAACACCCTTTAAATCCTCAACATGGGCATTGTATTTCCATATCTACATGAATAACACTAAAAAATAACTAAAATACATGATTAAGATATGTTTGGTTATTTCAGGAACTTCACTTTCATCATATCCCGTAGTGTTGTAACACCCTGAGATTTTGGTGAGTTTTTTTTGAATTAATTCAATCTTTTGAAATTTCTCACTATAAGAAACATTGAAAATGGATTTTCAATAATTCAAACACTCCTATAACACACATACAATTTTTAATATGATACTACCAATCCCAACATGGAATTCGTTTCATGTAATAATTATGTTAGTGTACATTACACCAAAGATTGACCTTCCTCAATGCCTTGCATAACAACAAAGACCAAGTGCAACCTAACAATAATATATTATTAAATATATTATTATAATAGAATATAACGTAGAATTTATTTTTATGAATATGAATATTATTCAATAAATTATTAAAGCATGTGGTCTACAAAAATACAATATGAATTCATAGGTAACAAATTAACGAATATAAAAACCGATTGAATATAAAAGAAAATGTCATCATAGTCACAATGATATTTTAACCAACTAAATGAAATTATAAACAATTGTAAAGTAATATTAATGTACTAAATATTTTTTATATTCAATAAAATATTTTTCTATATTAATACAATTGAATCTATATACATAAGATATGAACAAACCAAATTTTATACTTAAAAACATATTTTTTTCATGTAGACATTTTTACCGCCTTTTATTGGAAAATACTTTTTAAATCCATTTTTTATACTTTTATAGATTTATTATGTCAAAATAAACTTCATAGTTTTATTCAAGACATAAATATTAGGTTATGATAAATTTTTTGTATTTTAATGTAAGGTTTCATGTTTTAATTATTATTTAAAAATTCTGGATTTTAGCTGAAAACTATTTTTTCATATAATTTTATTATAAGGATAAATAAATTTTTTAAATAGTTTTATAATTTATTTATATAATATTTTAACATTTATTTCAATATTAGTTATTTATAAAAATTTAAAATTCAAAGTGGACATAAATACATATCAAAATTTTGATCGATTTTACATTAAAATCCCATAGTGTCGTACGAGTAGCGAGATTAATTTTAAATTAATTTATGCCACTCATGTGATTAGAATTTTAAAAAATTGATTCCATATTTGGAATAAGAAATATTTATATTGTTTTATAAGTTCAAATATGATATTTACCAAAAATACTAGTGAATGTGACTATAATTAATTACATCGATTAAGAGAAAAAATAGGTTAATAAAGTACTAACCCTTAAATCTAAGAATCGAAACAACCTAAAAACTTGTACAAAACCCATTGGGTGGAAATATTTTGAACTTATCATAAATTTATCTACCTTGGAAAATTTTTGGATCCACATGACACATGAAAAACATTGGGGAAATTTTCTCTTCAAATATTTACAAGTGTGTCACTCCTCCTCCAGAATAAAAGTCCAACTCCTATGCCCATTTCTCACGCCTCTCAATCAATTTATGTTGGAAATGATATACCAAATTATCCTACCAAACATAATAATTTCTAACTTTAAGTCTTAATTTGTGCCAAAATCCTCCCATGGTATCCTTTCCCCACAATCCAAATGGGGTTACCCGATTTAGACATAATGTCTCATATCAAGATCTTTTATGTTATTTTCCATATCCACCCCATCCACTATTTTAATTACCTTATTTTGTGACAAAAACATTATAATAAATATAATAGTTTTTTTATGGGTTATACCAACACTTACACACACCTCCATCTAATGGACATCGAGCATATTGTTTCTATTTTTGGCGAATTACTACCTCACAAAATGATGATCAATCATTTTACATTTACCACACATAATGTTTAAAATTAATATGGAAACTCTATTTATATATGTTATATATAATAACTATTATCTATTTATTATTTCTTACTTTCTTTTTACAACATATACCTTTTTTCCATTTGGTGGTAATATGATAATCTCGTTTGATGAGGTGTGGACAACCGCCCCTCAATGTGATGTGATTCATTCACACACCACATGGAATGTATTAAGGATGGTATTAATGAAATTATATGATATATAATAAAAAATAATCCTACTTTAATAATGAAATATATATATACCCATTTAATTTACATACTTTCTTTCAATACGACAATAAAAATAGAAACAACGTTCATGAGTACGCACAACTTACCCTCTCTAGGAACAATGTATTTCATTTTGTAATTATTTATGCCTTAAATTATTATATAAATATAATTTATATACATGATATTTATTCCATGATTTATAATAATGTAATAATGATATTTGTATATGGACCAACAGTATAAAAAATTAAGACACATGCGAAGAACAAAGAAAATATTACCTGAAGTGAAACCTTAACCTATGATATTTAACAAGCTGGTAATATATATTCATAATATAATCATATAGGTTATTAGATATAATAATATGGTTATTTAAAATATATATAATAAATTTTTATTTATTATAATTATGGATTGAATGAGTACAATGAGAGTCAAGACACAAGGTAAGGGGATTTCATCTCACTTTTAATTTTTGTGAGATACATGTTATGTTCGCCACTATTTCCTTTTTGTGTAGTGTATGTACTTCCCATTATTTTGTTATATGAATATTATAATGAAATTTTTTTTAATCAAATTTCTATCTTATTATCCCTATTTCAGGGGGTTTATGTTTCAAAATATAACAAATCAGTAAAATAGTTTTTTCTCAATTTGCCTTCTTTGAGACTCAAGTTTTTTTATGCACCAAAACTCATTATAGAAGGTGTATATGCTTAAATTTTACATTTAATATCATTAATATAATAATTTTCATGATATTTTATACATAATATAATTTTATTTCTGACATGGTGAGTATGATCCCATGATACCATTTTTTAAGAGTTTTTTTGAGACAATCTCATCGCTTTTTGAGATTGTTTATGATTATACTTGATTAGAAGAAATCTTATGATCCAAATCTCAGGTAAATTAATTAAATTTATTATCTTCTATTTTTTAATGATATAATATTGTATTTGAACCATTATTATAATATTTTTAACAAAATATAGTTAATAAAGTGTTTTTAAGATATCCTAACTTTACCCTTTATTCGATCAGAAATCTATGTTTTCTAAAAAGGGTTTCCAAGAATATTATACCAGTATACTATATGCTTTAAAAGAAATTTTTTAATTTTTTTAATAACAATATTTTAATGGGAATATTATTTTCACTTTCGGAATAAGTAATTTCTTCTAACCTTTTTATCATGAAAAAAGAATGATTTTTTACCTCGTAAGACATGTACGCATTTTCCTGTCGTCATTCCTTTGAGGAGTCCTTTTCACTTTTAAATGGAAAATATTTCTGTAATTGTTTTTTAAAGTAATTTTCAAGGAAAAATGTTTTAAAATTTATTTCAAGTATTCTTTATTTGTTTTCAGTGTATTTTTTTAAGAAAATTAGTTTAAATATTTTAATGTATTAAACATTCTTTTTCAAGGAAGTATTGATATTTTCCTCAAGAAAGGTTTTTGAATGATATTTCAAAAATATTTTCTATCTAAGATGAAATACATTGATGTCACACATTCCATTAGATTAAATGATCAAGAGGTTCCATTCATATCCTTTATATTAATGGGTTACACTTAATTTCATGATCTTTAGGAAACATGTTTCTCATTCACACGTTATATGTTTATGAAATCTATTTCTATTTAATGGATTATTCTTCAATTAAATGGTTTTGAAAAATATCTCTTTTACACATGTTATGATGTGATGAAATCTTAAAAATTACCCATTATATTTTATGGGTTATGATTTTATGTTTATAATACCTAGGTTTTTTATGGTTCACAACCTGAAGAATGTTTTATTATCTTGTGGAATATGTGTAAATGATTTTACTATGAGATGGGTGTGACCTATATATCCATGCAATTAATTGGGTAATTATATGTTTTATATGATCTCAAAGGGTAAAAGGGTCATATCCCAATCCTAAAAAAATTATGGTGTATAGATTGTTGCCCAATCACAAAAAGAAAAAGGGTATATGGGTTATACCCCATCCCTAAAAATAAAAAGGGTATATGGGTTGTATCACAAGCACAAAAAGAAAAAGGGTATATTGGCGGTATCCCAATCCCCAAAAGGAAGAGGGTATACGGTTTGTATCCTAAGACCAGAACAAGAAGGTTCATATGTTTTGTCCCTAGACTAAGTAATCAATGTTTTTATGTTTTTGGATTCAATGGTTTTGAGTGATGAAATACAAAAGAATTGTTCTACTTATGATTTTATTCACTTAGTAATTACAATTTTATGCTGGAATGGTGAAGTGATTTAATGAAAAGGTTATATTTTGAATAAGGGAAGTTAACCCTTAATATATTTATTATATTAAGATAATGTTTAATATATACATATATATAGGATACAAATAAATAAAATGGATAGTGCTGATTACCTTGGAACTAAGTAAGGACATGTTTATAGGTGGTGTATGGTATCACTAATTATGTTTATAACATTTATGTTTTTAATGAAAAGATTCAATATACTTTGGAATAAGAAAGATTTCATGTTTTCCAAAAGTATTTCATTTAATTTAGGTTATTACCACATTTCCAGAGAATATATGATGAGGTTATTCACATGTTTGTAATGTAGAAAACAAGATATACTTTTTGATATACAAGGAAATCAAAGTTAGGCTGATTTTGTGACTCCCTTTCTAATGTTTTAGATTTTCATATTTGATAAGGTTTAAAAGGTTAACCATTCATGAAATGATTATGTTAAACTTTGGGGGAAATATTTATGCACTGTGTTTGTATTGAAAGACATGGTTAAAAGGCTATTTAGTAATTAACATTATTTTAAAGATACCCATATTATAAATTTTTAAAATTATATTAGTATGGTTTTAGAAAAGGACATCATGTATATTGGGAGACAAGAAATCATTTTTGGTAAGGTTCTAGGTATTAAACCCATGAATGAATGAAAATAATGTTTTCACACCTACTACTGGCCTACATAATGTCACTTTTAATGAATAATTATTTTTTTTGAAAAAATATTTATGATGAAATAGTAGTGTTACTTTTTAAGTTTATAGATTAATTTTTATTAATTTTATGAGACACATAGTTGGACTTTTTATTCTTTTATTGTCCTTTAGATTTGTTAGGAGTGTATTTTAGTTCTTTATTCATAAAAGATAATTTCTTTACATTCATTAGTTGAGGTAATAGAAGTATTATAAATTATTAAAACCACAACCCATGAATGAAAGAATTACAAAAACGTTATGAAAGTAAAAGAAATTTTTGTCATAATACCATAAATTTTATTGAACCATTGGCTTGTAAAATCATCACATATTTATGACATTGAGTCCATAAAAAGTTCCTTGATCATTCAATTTTTTTTTATGATTTATGACCTCAATCACTCACTATATATATTTACACTTTTCCTATATTTCTAATTTTCACTCCCAACTTATGTTATCTTATCTAGAAACCCAGTTATATATTAATTTTTGTAGCCGTTTTGTTTCCAAATTTTCATTTTTTGGGAAGTTTTAGTTTCTATTTTTATGATGCATGTTTATATGATTGAATATTACAAGTATTAAACCTTTGATAACCCAGATGAATTTCGAGAAAAAAAAATTATTTTAAGGGGGATGAATATAACACCTCGATATTTTGATGCTTTTTTCTGAAATAATTTAAACTTTTGATATTTTTCACTTCACACAACATTGAAAGTATATTTTTACTAATTGAAAAATTATTATCACACATAACCAACATGATGTATGTTACAAACAATCCCAACATGGTTTAGATCACACAGAACAATAAGGTTGGCATACATTACATGCAGGATTTACCTTCCTCGATGGAACGTGTAACATGCAAGACCAAGTGTAAACTAACTATAATATATTACTAAAAATATTATTATAATGGTATATAACCTAGACGTTATGTTTATGGATATGAATACAGTTAAATATATTCTGAAAATATGTGGTGTCAAAAATATAACATGAATTCATAGGTTACCAGTTAATGAATATGGAAACTAATTGAATATAAATGAAAATATAAAAATAGTTACAAATGTATTTTAACCATGTAAATTAAATTAAATAAAATTGGTAAGTGATATTAATGTAGTAAATATTTTATATATTAAATAAAATAATTTTTTATATTTTTCCAATAGATTCTATATACATAAGATAAGAAGAAACACAATTTTATTCTTAAAAACCAATAATTTTATTTATGAATTTTTACCACCTTTTAATGGAGAACCCCTTTTAAATACAATTTTTGAAGGTTAATATATATTTTATATGTTAAAATAAAATACATATTTTTTAATGTGATATTAAAACAAATTTTTTTATAAAAGTTTGGTATTTTTATGTAAGGTTTCATCTGTTAATTAATATTTAAAACTTCAACCCTTCAACTCAAAACTTCATTTTCATCTAATTTATTTATAAAAATAAATTATATTTTCTATTGGATTTATAGTTTAGATAGATAAATTTTTTATAAATTATTTCAATATATGTCATTAGAATCAATTTAAGAATGAAATAAGGCATAAAAACCAATCCAAATGTTGATAATTTTTTCTTTAAAAACCCGTAGTGTCGTCCCGTCAGCGAAATTAATTTTAAATCAATTTATTCTACTTAAGTAATTAGAATATGAAAAAATGGATTCAATATTTGGAATCATCAGAATTTATAATGTCTAATAAATCCAAATTTGTTTTTGACCAAAATGATAAGTGAAAATGATTAATATTTATTACATTGACTAAGTGAAAAATTAGGTTAATGAAGTACTAACCCTTAAATTTATGACCCAAAATGACCAAGACACTTGGGAAAAACCCATTTGATTTCCATATTTCTACCTTATCATGAATTAGATCTACCTTGGTCTATTATCTGATCCACTTGAAATATGAAAAACATGGGTGGGATTCTATCTTCAAATATTTACAAGAATTCCACTCCTCCTCCACTATAGAAGACCACCACCTCTACCTATTCCTCACACCTCTAAATCCATTTATTTTTAGAAAACATCTTCCATTGTAGCCTCCCAAAAACCATACATTATACCTGGAATCATCCATTTTGGAAAAAAGTCTCTCAAGGAATCATTTTGGCACAAACCCAAATGAGTTCCCAATTTAGAGGCAACGTCTTATCTTAGGCTCATTTACTTTATTTTACTTCTCCACCCTCCACTCTTTTGGCACAAACGACAATCTTTCATTTTTTATAATCATAAATCATGGTGGAAATTATGATGGGAAATATATTTATATATGTTATATATAATAGTTATTATGTATTTGTTCTTATTTATTCCTTTTTAAAACACATACCTTTTTATTTTCATTTGGTGGTAATGCGATAATCTTATTTGAGGAAGTGTGGTCTACCGCCCCCTCAAAGCGATGTGATTCATTCAAACACCGCATGGAATGTATTAAGGATGAGTTAGATCAACATATATGATATATATGTTATAATCATAATAATTTAATAATTTTATATGTATACATATATATATATATATATACAAATGACATTTACATAATTTCTTTGAATAAGACAATAAAAAAAAGGAAACATTGCTCATGTGTACGTACAAATTACCATCTCCATGAATGGTAAATTCCATTTTGTACATATTTATGATATATATTATTATATTACATGTAATGGATATATATGATATTTATACCATGTTTTAAATTATGGATTCATTTGATACGTATAAGGATCACCGATATAACAAATCAAGACACATGCAAAGAACAAAGAAAATTTTACCCGAAGTGAAACCTAAACCTAGGATCATTAAAAAGTTGGTAATATAAGCTCATAATAAAAACATATATGGTATTAGATATAATAATATTATTATTTAAAAGATTTCTAATAAATTTATATTTATTATATAGGTGTTTTGAACATGTACGATGAGAGTCAAGACACAAGGTAATGGGATTTCATCTCACTTTTAATTTCTCTAATATACATGTTATGTTCCCCAGAATTTTATTTTTGTGTGGTATATGTACTAACCATGATTATATTATATTTATATTAAAATAAAATTTATGGTTATTTCCATGACCATTTTATGATCATTATTTCATGGGGTTTAATTTTCAAAAGTTACCAAATTGGTAAAATAGTATTTTCTTAGTTTTCCTTCTTTGAGACTCATGTTTGGTTATAAACCGAAAATATTTCTTCGAGGTGAAAATAATTTCATGTCACATGTCATATAATGAATTAAAAACATTTCATGATATTTTATGATTAGTTTAAGTTAATTTATATCATGTAGAGTATGATTCCATGTTACCAAGTTACAAGAGTTTATTGAGACAATCTCACGGCTTTTTGAGATTGTTTACATCTATTCTGCATTTGATGAAATATTGTGATACATATCTCAAGTACATTCATGAAATTTATTTTTCTATTGTTTTTCATGATATAATTATGTTTTGGCACTATTTTTATGGTATTTAAGCGAAAATATAGTTAAAAAAGTGTTTTTAAGAAATCGAGACCTAACCCTCCCTTCAGTCATAAATTAATGTTTTATAAAAATGGATTCCAAGAATGTTATAACATTATCCTATATTATTTAAAAGTAAATTTTACCCATTTTTAATTTTAACAATATCTTTGAGGGATTTTTCTTGTCACTTTTTGAACAATGCATTCATTCTAAACTTTTTAACATGAAAATTAAATGTTCGGTTTACCTCATATGACATGTGCTGATTTAATCGGTGTCATTCCATTGAATATTACACTGCACATTTAAAATAATAATCATTAAGAAATTATTTTTAAATTTAATTTTCAATTAAAATGGTATTAAAAATGATTTCAGGTCTTCTTTTTAGGTTTTCATGTTTTTTAAGAAAATGATATTTAAATATTTCTATATATTTAAATGTATTTTTTGAAGAAGTAAGTATATTATCCTCATGAAACGTTTTGGAAATATATTTCAAAACTATTTTCCATCTAAGATGATATCCATTGATGTTACTCATGTTCTTTTCAAAAATTATATAAATGTTCCACTCATATCCTGTGTATTAATTGGTAAATCTTATTATCATGGTATTTATGAGAAATGTTCTTCTTTAATAGGTTATATATCTGGGAAATATATTTCTCATTCATGGGTTATGCTTCAGTGAAATGGTTATGAAACCAATATCTTTAACATTGGCTTTTATGTGATGAAATATTAATGATACCCATTTCATTTTATGAGTTATGATTTGATGTTTATAATAACTTTGTATTTTTATGGGTCATGATATGATGAATATTTTATTATATTGTAGAACATGTTTGAGTGATTTAACTATGATATGGGTGGTACCTATATATAAATAATATTCATAGGGTAATGATATGTTTTATATGAGCTCAAATAGTACAAGGGTTGTAGCCCAATCCAGAAAGGAATGATGGTGTGTGGGTTTTAGCCCAATCCCAAAAATAAAGTGTTAAATGTGTTATAGGCCAAGACTGAAAAGAAAAAGGGTATAAGGGCTATATTCCAATCCCAAAAAGAAAGAGGGTATATGGGTTATAGCCCTAGACCCGAGAGAAAGTGGGTATACATGTTTTATCCTAATCCTAAAAATAATAAGTTTCATCGGTTGTATCCCAAGACTAAGTGAAAGAGGTTAACCTAGTATTTGCCTAAGCCCAAAAACAAGATGGTACATGGGTTGTAGCCCAAGCCTAAAATAAAGTACATATATGGGTTTCTATCCCAAGCCTGATATAGGTACATAGGTCGTAGCCCATGACTAAGATGCTATAATGGTCTTGGTATGTTTCCTTGACATGAATGTTTATATTATTATATATATACCACAAATCCTCTGTCTTATTATTTTGTTATGGTTTCATGGATCATGATGTTTATGAACTACAAATATTTATACCATAAATCATGTTTATGATCTTCAATATATAGGAAATGATATTGTAATGTTACGAACACATTATAATACCACTAAGCTCATGTTTAGGATCACATGTCTCCCTTGTTTACCCTTTATGAGAATATGAGAACACCCCTTTATTATGTTTTAATTTTCCAGGTTATGAAGATAATTCTTAGGTAGAAGTAATAAAGATAGAGATCTTTATAGGAGATGTTGAAGATATTTCACTAGGGAAGAAATTTTCTTTCCATGTTTCCAAAGACACTAAACTATTACGATCCTCAGGCATGTATTTTTGTAATGTACTAAATATTCATAAAAAATTATGTAATATCTATGTATGTTAAGTCTGTGTTGTTATAATCATGTCTATAGTGACAATTTTTATGGTTTGATCACTAATAGTATAATGATCCTTGTATGATAGGACCTAAAATTAGTTTTCCTTGGGTTTCCTATGGTTATTGGTCTAACATACCTTTGACTCTTCATCACCAATTTAAATTATCAGAAGCATGATTTCTTTAAAATATGTTTTAAC
Organism: Viscum album; assembly: GCA_963277665.1. Lineage (NCBI taxonomy): Eukaryota > Viridiplantae > Streptophyta > Magnoliopsida > Santalales > Viscaceae > Viscum > Viscum album. Next base: position 906,103,173 of record OY728151.1, read on the forward strand.
TATCTTATCACACAATAAATTTTTTATTATTATCTTAATAAATTTTTTATTTATTTTAAAAAATATTTAATAAATGTTGATAATTATTTATATGTTTTAATTGTAATTAAAAATGGTAAAACTATTTATAATTTTATTTTCAAACAATGATGATGATGGGTCTTTAATTAAAGGTTATGTGTGTGGATAGGTGGGTGGTTTCTTACAAGGAATTTTTATGCGCATAAATATATAAAGTTTTTTCAGTTTGAGGTTAAGATATTAATCACACTTTAAGTGATTGTGGTTATAGTTTTTATGTAGTTTGAATTAAAGTCCCATGAGATAATTTGTTGAGTCATATCTATTTTTTATTTTTAGTATTTTTATCCTATCAGTCATGTAGGCGTTTTTATTTAATTCTTTTGATGAATAGAAGAAATATCTAGAGTATTATAGGATGGTAATGATAGTGGCTATAATTGTATTTTTATAAGGGAGTCAGTTAGGGGAATCATATAGTTTTTTATTATCTTGTTTTCTACTTCTATTTTTGTTAGTTTATTTATTTTTTTCACATTTATTTTGGCATGTAAATATAACATATCGATGGTTTATGATGAAAATTTATTTTACATCCCACTATATAGTTAGTTTATGTTTATGGGTTAAATGTTTCTTAAATGGTGGCACCTTGATTCTCATGAACTATTTTCATCCCATGGGTGTTTGGAACTCCTTTCAGGTCTTATTTCCAGCCATTTTGGGCATTAGATGGTGTGAAAACATGGGTTTCTTCTAGAAAGGCCCTCTATGACAAACCATATATACATGAATGTTATGTAGTTTTTAAAATAAACTATATATCATGTTATTTATAAATACCTTTCCAAACGAAAAAGGTAAAACAAAAATTATAATCTGATACAATAGATATTGGAAATCCATGAAGCCTTATAACTTAACTTAAGTAAATAACTTAGAAATTGGTCAATATATAAACCTTATTTGATTACAAAAAAACTCACTAACATTGTAAGGTATTCAATTACGACATAAATGTAATTATTTACATTATTTTTCATAGGAATTACCAAATAAAAATCTACATATATGTTTTCCCATATCCAAATTGGTAAGGGTATAGTTTCAACATTCCCTAGGACACCTGTCATTCAACCTTAACATGTTATCATTCCAATCATCAAGATATGTATTTTTTGATCTTCATATTGATATTGTACCACTATACATATTCTTTTTAATATCTATAGTTTTTTCCCAAGATGAATAGAGAAGGATAATATATAATTATCATATAATAGTTAAATCCGTAGTTTTGGTTTTGACCGGACAAATATTTTGGTTCCAAACCGTAAAACACAATCTTTATCAAAGTTGACCTCTTGAATACTCACTTAATTTTTATATAGCTATTTATAAACTTTTTAGGTTTCTATAATCTTCATATGAATGAATAGTTAAGTAAAAATATTTGAAAATGTTATATTTCTCTACAACCATTCTCATTAAAATATACATGTTTTTAAAATTGACGATTATTATGTACTCTTCAATCGCTGTCATGAATAAGATAAAATGATCTTTCCTTCCCTGAGAATCAGTAACCTTGTCTTCTTTCCCCTGGTAGTATTTTATTGAGTAGTCAAAGTCTTTTATTAACTATACCCATCTCTTTTAGCTCATATTTAACTCCTTTTATGTAAATATATAATTCAAGATCTTGTGATCAGTATATATATATATATATCACTATTTTATCACTCGAGATAATTGATCCAAATCATTAATGCTAAGATAAATGCCTCTAGATCTAAATCATACATTTTTTTATTTTCCTTAGGAGTATTTATTTTTCAGAAGACATAATCCATTACCTTATTATTCATCATGGGGAAACATCCAAATATATTTAATAAACTTTCATTGTATAATACAAATACTCCCCGACTATAGGGTAATGTTAGTACTAGTGATGTGACCAAAATCTTCTTTAGTTCCATTTAAACTTATTTACATTACTCTGTCTAAAGTATATTCACTCCCTTTTATGTTCAATTAATAAATGGATTTGATAGTAATCAGAAATTTCTAACAAGGAATCTATAGTATCTAGCTGACATGATAACACAATGGATCTCAGTTATTGTTTTTAGATTGACCCATATCACAATAATATCATTCTATGAAAGATCAATATATATACTCATGTATGTGATTTAATGAAACAAGAATCATATTTTCTACAACCAGAATTCTATATTTATAAATATTAAATATGATATATACTATTATAATGTTTTCAACAAAGTCTACGATATATCTTCATAGACTTAATTGATCACATATTATTTGATAATATTGTCTATAAAGACATTAACAAATTGAACTAGATAAAATCTAAGAAAAATATTAATCAGACCCATGAATATAGTCATAGAATTATTATATCCAAATTAAATAACTATATATTCATTGTTTCTATACCTAGTATGGATGACTACCATTAAAATATCTTCCCTTTCGACCCTTAATTGATGGTATCTTGACCGTTGGTCAATCTTGAGATGTATTTTTTCTCTTATGAGTTGATCTAACATATAATTCATATAAGTAAGAGAATACTTTTTTTATAATTATTTAATTATGTTCACAATTATCAATAAAAATATGCTTTGATCTATCCTTATTTTTGTTGAAGAGGACTATTTCTCCACACAATGATGAACAATGATTTATAATACCCATGCCTAGAATCTATTATAATACATTTTTTTAATTTATTTATAATAATAATAAAAATTATATATGAATTTTTTAGATAGAAATGGATCCAATATGAGTTTGATTGAAAACTCAACTATAAATGCTAGGGGAAATCCAACCAATTAATCTGTAAATAAATCAACATATTCATATACAGTATACATGGCATCCATGTTGAATTCTTCCCTGATCAATTGAGCAATAAATACCGCATTGATATGTATTTTCCCTATATAATAAAATTTACTTATGAAGGGATATAATGATATTACCTCTATAGGTATTTTATCATAAGATGATTTAAAATATAAAATTAGATATATTTATCCCAACAATTGAAATATACTATTTGTAGGGATATCCAATCATACCTAATATCATATCAAATTAATCTAATTTTAGAATGAATAGATTTATAAAAATTATCATACAATAATTATTGATTTGAGAAGAGTTATATATATTATGTGTAATCACAATTCCACCATTAGTTTTCAAAAATGGATTGTGAACAATTATTCATGTTGGTGAATCAATGTGTAACCCCTCATCCCGAGATCCATAATAACAAGATCACCGAACCAGTTCTCCACATGACCTTAGGTGTGCCTCCCCAAATTCTAGAGGATCTTGACTAGTAGTGTGGTTCTATAAGGGTACAATGGAGAAACCATACCAACATAACATAGTAAAAACACAATAGAAATAGTATCAAAATATATAATAACTAACAGGAATAACCAATGGATGACATATAGAAAGAGACAACAAGTGAACAAGTGAAACATGCGATAACAATATGATGAATAAAAAACATGTTAGGTAGTCATATAAAAAATTCTCTAAAATACTAAAACAATAACAGAACCCAAACATGGTCTGGATTCCCAACTCAGTCCTAACTTCCCATGCTCTAACCCATCATACCATTCACAAACCAAAAACTAGCTTACTATCCGAAAACAGTTCTATAAAATAAGTAACATTTCATGGGTACTGAAGTTCCATGGATGGCCAAGCAAGGTTTGAGTATGACTCAGTATCCACCCACTATGGTTCCAAAGTAATAACTAGTATGTAAAACAGTGTGTGCAAGTATTTAAGGTGAAATAAATAAGAATGGTGATATAGTAAATCATACTTCATATGTAATTGTTGTTAATTATCCACTCGTATCCTTAAGGTTACATATTGTTGAACAAATAATAAATCCAACTCCCGTCATTCTGGGACCCTAATCCGTTGAAAAAAAGGGGTTGCAAACACATTTATTCATGAATTTGAATTTATTAAAAAAACAAATTTTCAATTTACCCTAGAGCCTCAGTCTGATAATGAATCCATGTCTATGAATTTGAGAGAATAGAGCCTCATTATAACATCCTAAACGGTGCCTAACACTAGAGAATAGATCCTCAATCAAACAATATAAACCTAGAAAACATTAGTGGGTATAGACCATCGGTCTATCTTGACTCAAAACTGAGGAGTCTCAGTCACTAAGTTTGGAGAATAGTCTGTCATTCTAGCATCATAACTTGATAAATAAATTAGTTGGGAGTATATCACCAGTCTATCCAGCCCCATGGGAGTAGATCCTATGTCTAAAAACCCAATCATACTACATAATAGATGAACAATATTCTTCAAACATTTATAACATTTACCCATATACAATTTAAATAACAAATGTTCCAACATACCATTAAAACCAAATTATCTAATTAAAAAGAAATCAAAATACTAATTGAAAATTATCATTAATATAGCCTTTAAAACAAGGGGTTTCATATTTTAAAAAATAATATATTCCCCAAGGCTTTCATTTTAGTTTCCAACCATTCAAAACTATCTAATAATTTTAATAATAAATTAAAACCACACCCCCATTTCAAATAACCATTTTAAATATAATATGAATACCAATTTTTAGAATCCATTAAGGTCAATAACTTCTTTTAAAAAATTACCCACTTTAAAAAAACATCATATGTTAACTTTAGAAACCATGATTGGATTATAATAAAAAATAAATCATTTAATCCACTTAAAATTCCTCATAATAATTTCACAAAAAATGAGAATAAACCATTTAAATTACCCATTAAACCAAATCCCACAAGAAATTATCAATTAAAACCCACTAAATTTAATAATTATTCTAAAAAAACATTTACCTACTCATTTTATGATTATCTAGTGTTAGAGATACCCCACAGGTAGATTTTTGTTCAGTTTCACATCATCTATGATCCCCACAAAGTCCATGAAGACTAGCACACCTCCATCTAAGGCCCAAATTTAATTTATTAACCAATGAAGTTAAAATGTAGAAAGGTAGTGAATTAGTATATCTAGATACACATATAACACATCAAGACTATAGGAAAAATCATTTAGTACCACCTAACTCATGTTCATTGGAAATCGATCTCTTAATCTTAGTCCTTTTTTTAAATAAAAAAACCTTTAGAGAAACCACATAGAATATTCAAGAAAAGTGAGGTTGTAGAGAATCCTAATCTGATAAGACAATCAACAAGGTATATTATAAAAAATGGAAGAAATAGACTCAAAAACATACATAGAGATTTGATTTGCTTCAAATGGATTTCCAAATTCCTATGAAAATTGGAGAAGCATCCATGGAGGAGGGAGGAGCTTCTGGTTCATAACACTTGATTTGGGGATTCAAATGGGGTGAAAATTTGAGGAGAAAAGAAATAGATTTGGGATAAAAAATGGTAAAAATAAAAATTTTGTGTGGCACATGTTTTTCCAAACCATGCACCAACCATGATGTTCCCTCTGTCCTAGAGGAAACTGAGTTGGATAGTTTTCCATGCCACACAAACAGTTTGAAAAACCAAGCAGTGGTTTTGCAATCACCACTATAAAGGGTTAGCTTGAAAATCATGGTCTCTTTGTCCACCCCTTATGGTTTCATCATCCATGAACCCCCACTATTTGAAGACGGCACTGTTATGGTGCCCAGTTTCGAATAAATGTGCAGAAACACTGATATAAGCATATATTTTACCATTATTCCTCTTTTCCATGACCCGATCCCCAAAAACACCCCTAATAACTATTCTACTCACCAAATAATTTACATTAACCAAATATTTTATCAAGGACATAACTTATCTCTATTTTAGGATCTTATATCTTCCCATAGTATAAAAACTCATCCTTGAGAAATATTCATAAGAAACACCAAGCTTCTAAGACAAGAGGTCTTTCCAGAGGGCCCACCTATCAAATTCCACCTCCCATGATTCCTCCTAAACACAACCATGATGTCACCACACTCTGACCAAAGAAACCTCCATTCCTTGAAAAAGTATCCCACTGTGATACAAAATCATGAAGTTTACTCTCCTGAAATAATACATCAATATCAATCCAAAAATCAACATATATGACCTCATTGGAAACCAACGAAACACTGCCTAAATCGCGATGAAATGAAACATCATATGTAACATTATAACACTGTGGATGAGCTAATTGATAGTCTACCAACCATATTTTCTCTACATCTCATGGCCTAAATCAATTTACACCATCTTAACCTATTTTTAAAAGTGATAATGGTGACCCACTAATAGATATTTGGGTTTTTTCAATGGAACTTTTGTGACATATGTCCATCACAAAAGGTCATTTGCAATGGGAGTCCATTGAAAAGGCACCATTGTAAAAAAAATAGTCTCAAATGTAGTTATATGTGATGGTACGTCCCAATTAGAAATTAATTATGATGGATAAAATACCTATCACAAATTGCTTTTATTTTTTTATGACAAATTTAATTTATGATGATCCGACGCAATAGATATTATTTATGACGGATTGTTCATTTGTCAAAAATACTAATATTTTCTCTTAAAAATAAAATAAAAAATTCTTAAATAATTTTATAAAATTTAAATTAATATAAAATATTTAAAATATTCAAAAAATTTAAATATAATTAAAAATATTTAAAAATAACAAAAAAAATAAAAATAATTAATAAAAGTAAAACATTAAATATAATTTAAAAAATAACTAAATCAATAATTTTAAAAAATTTAAAAATTAAAATAGACGTATATATAATACATAATTTTAATTATAATATGTTTTTCACCACAACTTACAATACAGTCATAAAAATTCACGAATCATCAAATATTGTTAAGTGGAGGAGGGTCACTAGAATGATCTGGGGGAAGAATCTCTATACCAATGCCACACATAGGTCATCACATATACCCCAACATCTTCTCATCACTCTAATGATGTGGCTCACGCTCCTCCTCCCTCTCTCAATGTATCTGCATTATCATCTCATCCTCTGTTGTCAACAAGTACTAATATTGTTTAGTGGATGACGGAATCAATGACAACTCTCTATGACCACCCTTTTTGATAAATGATTAAATAACAGAAGTACCATAATAACTCATAGCTATCATTCGGGAACCAATATCAGTCACTCTACCTTTCTAAAATCCATGAAATGTCATGAGTTACTAGGCCCCCTCAGGGAATCTTAAATTACTAGTGTATTCTTATTCATTCTTGGATTGACACTCTCATGAATGAGAAGTCAAAACCACATAATTTTATTTCAAATATAATTATAAAATTGAATTACAATGAAGTTAGTAATGATGATTTTTTTTAAAAATTCTATCCACAATATGGCATTGTCATTCAAAAACATGTTCTCTGATATAGGGGTAAGTATACAACATCTTATAAACATCACAATATGTAATATATGGGTCAGTAGAAACCTATATTATATAATAACCATTTTATAGTTAATGTATATATAAATATATATATATATATATATATATATATATATATATATAACACCACTTACCATATTTCATCGATGTGTGTCAAATTTATGACTTTTAGCCCAATGTGTCACCTCTTTCCTCCTCTAGATATAACATCCAGATGATGACCTCCTCATAATAGTCTCTCATATCTAGTTAGTGAATAATTCCCCCCATACAGGTGATGAGATATATTCAGGTCGATGGGAGATGTATGACTGGTCAAAAATGGTAACAGAAACTTTATTCATAGCATGCTTTCCATGGCTGCGTAAAAAGTAAAGAAAGTGCTCACATATAAAAATCTCTCATACCCCTCTAATAATATCTCTCAGGCTATCAAAAATATGAGAAAATTAATTTTACAATACAATTAAAAACAATATGTTCCTAATAAAATAAGTAATAGAAATTTATATAATATTTAATAACATACAAACCATTTCTCAATAATATAGTAACACGGGGTTATGGGAATCTAGTCCCATAAAAACCATGGAATTGAAAAATAATTCCCCAGAATCTCACCAGCCTACCCGGAAAGTAAATTCGAAAAACTATAAAAATAAAAAAAATAAAAAGAATATTATTAGTAAAATTAATGTAGAAAGTTAACATAAAATAAATATCATAAATAATTAAACATATGTATTTGAAAGAGGATCAGAATAAAAATATGGGAATCAATTGAGAACAAGGTCCAAAATCATTAATTGATCCAGAATGTCCCCACTTCTAATAGGCACATAGGTATGTGCATGACTTGAGTTGGGATCATCAATAAGAAGTTCGACACCAGTGAGAGAACAAAATAGATCATTAGAGGAATAACTATTAATATGAACCAAATAATCTTACTTGTATGAAATTGTTAATGAAAATATCGAATATAAAAAACTAATAAATACTAGAGTATAATAATCATACATGTAAGAAATTATTAATAAAAATATAAAATATAAAATTTTAATAAAAATTATTTTATAATATTTACCTGTAAATAAATATCAAAACCTAATAATTTAATATATATATAATTGTTAATATATATCAAATATAAAAAAATATCATGAAGAATATATGATTATTAAATATCAATAAATGATAATACAAGTATAAAATATAAAAAAACTAATAATTATTGGCATCGTAGAAGGAACATAATAGGTCATTGGGTTGAACCATCTAAAAAATAATCATACATGTTAATAATTGTTAGTATGAATAAAATATATAAATAAAACTAACAAAAACTATAATATAATACATAAATATTCATATTCATCAATAATTTCATCGAGGAAAACGTCTCAATCCTCATATTCAACATCATCAGCTTCTATTTGACTTTTAATTTCATCTTCCCTTATTACTTCATCAATATTATCTATATCATCTAACCTTAACATGGGTGTTTCATAATTGATATTTATTATTCATTTGATAAGATATATATTTTGATATATTTCTTTAAAAAAATTAATATGTTTCACTTCCAGAACTATTTTCGTTTTCAACAAACCTATTTTCATGTTATTTCATTTTTTTCACACTCCACCAATCATTAAAATATCTCGAAATATCACAATAATTTTCATAATAAACATGATGTGCTTGATGTACCAACCTATTAGGTTCATTTGAGGAAATAAGACTCTTATAAATAATTATAATGAGTTCATATCATGTAGAAACCCACAAACCTTGATATGTATCCAACCAAGGACATTTAATCAATGTTTCAAAATTTTGTTCCAAATATCATAACTCAATTATTTCGTCTAACATAACATAAATATAAACATCACTTTCTTTATGATGATATAATTAAAAAACACTATTATTAATTTATTTCTTTCTTTCTTTATGTCACCATATATGAGTGTATTGAATCGAAATCCATTAAACTCATACCCATTATAAGCTTTTACTAATTTTAATGAAGGGTTTCAAATAACACATAATCGTCTATCAGTTTTTTTCATTTTTTTTCTTAAAAACAATGAGAAACATTAACAAAAGATATCATGGATACATTTAATTTTTATTCTATGAAAAAAAAACTTACCAGTCTTTGAAAGCAATATAAATTTTTTGATGATATTTTTAGGAGTTAAAGATTTAATTTGTATATAGTGTTTTCTGATATGATCATCATATAGTTAAAAAAATTAATTAAATTAATGTTATCTTTTATAAAATTTTATCAAAATATTAAAAAGTTTTACTTACTTAAGAAGTAACGTCATCTCTTCATAATTCCGGTGAATATATATGACCTCTATGGATTTATTCATTTGAAATCCATAATCCATGATATCCACCAAAACCATGATTGAACTTATCAAAAAATTAATATTAATTTTCTATGACATCATCAAAAATTGTCTCATTGCAACCAATATGATTATGTTTCGAAGGATGTTTCGATTAAAAATAATAAGAGTAAAAAATTTGAAATTTCATTCGATAAGTATGCTTCTAAAGTTGACCCTTAAACAGATGCTTTATTGTGTACATTATTCCTTAATTTTTTTCATACATATCTCAAAAGTTTACATCCTTCAGAATTGTACCATTCCTCTATATTTATCTTCGTATAAAAGATTCAATATTAAATATTCAATTAAGTCGAAGAATCCTGTTGGGAATATTTTCTCTAATTTATATAATAATAAAACAATATATTTTCATAGCATACTCAATGAATGGAGATATGATGTTTCCACACAAATATAATTTAAGAAATGGAATATTTCATTCAACACACCCCATAATAAAGAATTGTACTTCCGACTAAGACCACTAGGGAGAAATGTTTCTATCATGACATGGAATTCATGACTTATTAAATTGGAAATATGCCCATTTATAACAAAGTAAGACAAATTAGAATCATAACCAACTGGTTACCTCAAATATCTAATCCATTAAAAAAATAATATATTAATTTATTTAGATAGTGAGTAATATTATTTGTATTCATTAAATTGAATGATCTTTCTTCATCAAATAATTCATGTTCGGGATATCTAAAAATACTAGAAAAATATAACCACAACTTTACATTATCTTTAGTCATATATGGTGTGTCTAACATAGAATAATATATGTTAGGAAAAAATTAATTTCTATATGCATTATATCTATAATTTGACAAACCAAAAAATATAATCAATATGGAAGGTACCAAAAAATACTCTACTTTATCCAATTGTGATCTCTCCTAAAACCAGTTATATTTTATTCATTTATGGCTGGACAAAAAGTAAAAGAAGGTAATGTAAAGATGATAGATTTTACCTTAATACCTAATTGCAATGTTATAGGTTTTTCTCAATCAATTTTACCTTTTGTTAAAGTATTTATTTTTTTATGAAATGGGTGATCCCAATGAATAAATATCTAATGCAACACAAAATAACTACAATTTCTCCCATTAACAGTCATAAATGCTTTATTTTTAGCCACATAATTTAGAAATTGTTTTAGACCATGTGTTCTCATTCCATAAGACATACTAAATCCCAAAAAGTCTTTGATCATCCATGTTTTTTCATCCTTTATTATAAAATTAAGTTTTGAAACTACATCAATGTTAGTAACACCATTTTCCATATTGAAATTAACTCATCAATTACTGGATTCAAATAAACATAAATATTATTATATGGATGAAATGGAACTAATAGAGCCATATATATACATATATATATGGTTCCATCATTAGCATCAATGGTGGTAAGTTAAATGGATTAATTAATACTATAAAACAAGAATATTTACTGCCGTAAGTGCCAGATGGGGAAAAACCATCTATAGAAAGACCCAATCATATGTTATGTGGTTCTGAAGTAAAATAAAGTTTCTTCTATCAATGTTTTTCCATAAATCACCATTAAATGGATGATTTACTCATCTATGGATGGAAATATTTGATTTATTATATGTTTTCAATTTAGATATATTATGATACATAAAAAAACACTGTAAATGAGTTTTAATTGGAAAATACCACAGCTATTTCATAGAAAATATGTACTTTCCTTATTGTTCCTCATTATAACTTGATTATGAACATGTCAGAAAATTAACCAAGGATTTATAATCCCTATAATATAAAATGGATAAATTTAAACATGCATGCATCCTTTAATAACTAAGACAAAAATTAGTGACCAACATGTTACTTCCATAGAAACAAGAAGGTAAGGTATTTATTTCAAAAAAATGATTTAACCAAAAATAATATCTGATCAAAACCACTCTTTGACATTCTAAAATTTGAGTTAATAGCGATAAATTTAGTATCAAATTTAAATTTTCTCATCTAGAATCTTAGATATAAGGACTCTTTATTATATTAAAACAGATTTTAAAACTAATAAGGTTCTGATTTTGGATTTGGAAAATGTTTTTGAGTTTTTTGTCTAAATAGGCATATCATTTACCTCATATACTGAATTATGAAATTATGGATCTGAAACTTTTTTTACCAAATTTTTTTAACCAAGATGATACTAAAAAATGTAATCATTAAGAATTCCAAAATTAAATAGATGAATTCCAAAATTGTCAAACATTTTTAATCTCCTAAGATCATATTTCATACATGGAAATTTAATTGTTCCTTTACTAAAGAAATTTGAATTCTGTGATGCCAATAGTATAAATGTTTCAAGACATTAAATATAGATATGATTTATACCAAATATGTAGGTATTTTTGTGATGATTTATTCAATCATGATTGCATAATAGAAACTACTATCTACATCCATAGTGCATTGTTATATAAATAAACATAAAAAAATGAATAATTGTTATAGAATATTTTGGATAAGTACAAAATATGACTATATTTTAATAGCATGTAATATTCTATGAAATATGAATGGAGTGAGGGGCTTGGTTTCCCTGGATTATGAGGTCCATAGAGACTAAACAAAAACCAGAGTTGGTAATACATTTCATTTTTTTTATAATTTTTTCGTCAAAAAAATTATGTATCTCTCGAATGGGGTATCGTATGGGATATTTGAGACCACCTTTATTTAAAAGATATTGTTGTTACACTAGGAATGATATTACATTTTTGTGCATCGATAATTTCGTTACATTTCATGGGTAGGAAATTTATTTAGTATTTTTTATTATAATTTCTTATAAAAATTGAATGATTCATTCAAACTATGTATCATATAAAAAACTAGTGACCAATGTTAGTTTGGGGAAGTGGGGATTACCCTAGATACAAAATAATAGTTTTGAGAGTTTAGGGTTTGGAAATATCACACATGATGGTAATTCTATTGAATATTTTTTTATATTGTATTATAAAAAATTTAAATATATATATATAATGGTGTATCATACCAGAAATTTGAGACTAACATTAGATCAGGTATGTTTGGATTTCCCTAGGTGTGACATAACATTAGTCAGCGTTGGAATTTTGGTAACATTTTACATTGGGGGTATCATTTGAAATCATTTATTAATATTATATATATATATATATATACATTAAAAATGTCATAAAATTATTATTTCAAATTATTTTAATTAAACATAAATATGTATGGATTATTTTAAATTTATAATATTTATTATTTTTTATATGTATGAAAGGTTTGAAAAAAATTAGTATGTATTGCATATATTTTTTACTAGTTGATAAAATTATCCATTAAGTAACACTAATTAATTAATTTTTACAACTAATGTTTTTTTATAAATATTACTAATTTAGAACAATTTCTAGTATAACACATTTTACCTTTTAGATTTTTTTTTCAAATTTTGGTAATTTTCTCTAAATTTAAATTTATTAATATTAGTTTCTAATGTACGCTAATATTAATATTTTTTTAATTATATTAAAAAACAAGTTATTAATTATTATAAATTATGTAATGGTTATTATTAATTATTTAAATAATGGTTTCATTTTTAATAATTACTAAACATATAATGATTTCTTAGTTAATATAAATACATCAAATATATTTGAAATCCTTTAAAAAAAATATACATGTCAAATAGATATAAACACACACACACACATATATATATAGTAAACCTTATATGTTTTTTAAATGTTTTTATAAAAATATTTCGATGTACATATATATATATATATATGTCTATACATTACATGATTTCTTAATCAAATATATTTTTACATAATTTTAAAACAAATATACATATCTGATCAATGTACACACACACTCACAAATATATATATATATATATATATATATATATATATCAAAAACTATATAGGTTTTTTTCATACATTTATATATATATACATGTTAGTATATATATATATATGTATAAAAACCCCCATACCTGTTTATTAAAAGACATAAATGTTTTTTAAAATGTTTATATATATATATATTTAAAAGTTATTATATATATACGAAACAATATTTATAAATTTATAAAAATACATCAAATATATTTTGATTTTTTTAAAAAAAATTAAATATAAAATTTATATATACATTTATAAAAACAAACAAACCAACCAACATATATATATATAGTACATTTTTTTAAAAAACACATACACACACACAGAGATATATATATATATATATATTCATATGTAAATATATGTATATACTCACACACATTCATATATCCAAATGAAGAAATGAGAAAAGTAACTAAAAATAAATTGAAATAACTCATGCATAACTCATTAATATGAAAATTGAAAATAAAAAATTTATAGTATTCCTAAATAGCTATTAAAACATCAAAATATAATAAAATTATAAACCTTGGTTTTTGAAAAACTAAATCATGTAATAAAATGAATAAAACATATAAATAATGAAAAATAATTCAAGATGAATCTGTAATAATGTGATTCAAAGGTAGGTCTATAAAAAATAGTTTACACAAGAGTATATATGAGTGGGGTCGAAGCTAGTGGTGCACACAAATATTAAAGAGAAGGATAGGAAGAGGATTAGAAAAGGAAGAACGAGGCTATGATGTGTTATAATTTAATATTATTTGCAATAAAGTATTTGTGAAAGAATTGATTATATCTCTAATTGTTTTCTCATCAAAAGTATTTGCGACATGTATTAATGATCATCACACATACTTTGTATCTGAGGACTATTTATGATTGACATAGTAGTCCTTCAAAAATTCTTGTCGCTACATATTTTTATGTGGGCGGTGGGAAGTCCCCCAAAAATTATTTGTGATGGGTGGTTTATTCAATCGCAAGTGATGACTATTTATGATGGAATAAACCAATCATCGCAAATAGGTTCCTTTCAGAAAGTATTTGTAATGGTGAAACTTCCCATCATAATTTCCCTATCCACAATACCCTCTATTATTGTTTTGAACCAAGGTTGGAATCAACAGAAAGAACACATGGTTTCCCATCCAAATTCCCCCAACCTATTTCAGTTCATAGTATAAGGCCCATAAACTTGTTCCATATATGAATATCCATATAACAACCCAAGCATGAAATTCATATCAATGTAATCAACCCATCAAAGGACGATCCAATGCCCTTCAAAAAAATGAAAACACCAAGATGTCTCTTACTTGAGTCTATATAATATGAAACACCAATCCCATCATCGACCTACCACTTTAACGCGATGGTTCTCCCCACCATATTCTTTAGCACACCACTAAAATCTGTCGATGTATAGCCCCATGACTATTAGAAAGGAATAGTAGAACTCCAAACTCCAACATCCACAACGTATCTGGAATGTTTCCAAACTCATTTTTTCCAACATCCATGACAACATAGTCCAACAATTGCATCATGCCTCGCCATAAAATCGTACTGGAACAAATGGACATTAACTCCCCATACATGAACTTTGAAAACATGGATATTCTTCAAACCCCATTTACAATTCCAAAACACACTTGTTATTATAAAGTATCATATATAGGTGGGGCACAACTTTACACATCCTTTTCTCCGACTAAGTCATGTTGAACCACCCTCAACCGATACTCCTTAAAAATTCCCAACACCATATATCAGTACATAATCACTTCACATGGCCATGATTACTTCACACTTATGAAATGAAACCATCAACTGAATTCACCTACATTTGACTATCCCCAACTCCTAGTGAAATTATAACATCAAATCATCCAGTTCCCTCTAAACAATCATCATGATCTATCACACCCATAGACACATCTTTGACACAAACATCCAATGTTACTTTTGGAACCACACTGAGCCCGAGGACAACACTTAGCCAGATCAAACACCATATCCATGGCCCAATTGACCTTTCCCAAGGAACCCAAAGACATAAATCATTGGTTATTCATTTTAACCCCACTTCTATTAGGCCCCACCCATGGTCTGGTATACACATCTACAACTGAAATATCACTCCCCACACTAAGAGTGTCATTGTCACCACATTCCTTCAGAAATTCCTACCATATATGTACACACTCTAACTATACAAACCCGATAAGTAGATGTGCCAATCTTACTCTCACTTGAATGAAAAAACCAAATGTCAACACTCACCTTCCCCCACCTTCTAGGAACAACATCTGTCGCTTTCACCAAAACTTGATCCACTATGAGTACCCTTATAACAACTAGAAATAGTGAAACTCCCATCATTAGGATTTACACAGATTTTTCCACTAACCAAGCTATCAAAATTTTATTAATCCAACAAAAATAAAACATTTATGAATATTGGATTATAGCTAATGATCTATTAGTATACATAATATGATTCCAAGATATTGGACATAATTATCTTTAATCTATGAGTAAATTGAGATATCAACAACAGGTAGCACCACCGATATCCTCTCGCATAATAATCATTTCCCACATTAGTTTCATAGAAAAGAATGGGGCTTACACTTTACTATCAATTTTTACTTGTCCCAAATGGAATGACTCATCTTTAGCATGTTCCCAAAACCTGTTCCTCATCAGAATCCTTGAGGTCATGAAAATTCCTATGGTATCTAAATGAGATATACTCTAAACCAAATGAGTCATAGTATTATCATAATTGGGTTTAGAAACTCACTTACATGACTAACCATGCCTCCTAGTCAGTTATCCCCTTCAGAATCGAGAAATTCTCAATGTTCCATTCCAAACACCCAAAATTCAACACAAGCATGCAAAACCACATGAACAACCCTCACCATGAGTGTCACCTCCAAATAAAAAGCACCAATACATGCTTTGTTAACCCTTACATTTCCTGTTAAAATTCAACTCTTCTTTCATAATCAAGAAATATAAACATAGTCGTTTCAAGCTCCCGAATGATCTTACATTTCGAAACCAACCATAAAACCAAAAAAATAACTCAAATGATATATTGAGAGAGAAATCAAGTCAAAATCATAAACTTTCACTGAACCTCAATGGAACCTATTGTTCATCGATTCCACCTCTAGGAAAGCCCTTGAACTTCTCATTCCAGATCACCTACAATGTCGGGCTATCTTCCCTTGAGGATACCCTCAATTAATCAAAAACACTATTGTATGACCTCAACTCAAGTCGAATATTCAAAACAAATAAATTTACCACTTATCCTTCTAGGTGAAACCTTCACTAGGAAACACTCTATGTTCACCATGATCAATGTCTAAAACATCCACTATTTCATTATGTACGCAAAAGAATCGACGACCAATCCAACACCTCTCCCAAGTATACATTAACAATAAAATGATATCAACTCCAAAAACTCTAGTTATATCAATCATGTACACTAGATATTTCTATAATCCATACAAATCATACCTCATACAACTCAATAATCAAAGGGCACACTCCTCCCCCAGATCCAAAACAGATTACATCTAACACATCAAGATACTATTTACTCTAGGTTCTATACCCATAACACTATAACAAACACTAATGAAGACATTACTGAGAAACCAATTCTTGAGTGCCAACTCAATCCTCGTGATCACAAACCATAAGGGTTTCCCATACACACTACCAAAGGACATTTCACGACCCAAAGATCAGAACCCTACTTAATATTCAATAAGTAACATTACCCATTTGAAATATCTAAAATGGTAAACCCCTCACCTCCCATGAACAGTGGTCTAAAAAACAAATCAATGAAACTTCCGAAACCACCCATTTGAAGGGTAGAAAAACAATATAATGTAGAATCACTATTGATGTCCCCAAAATTACTTTAATTACTCATTCTTATTTAATTAGTTTTACCATTTTTTAAACAAAAGAGCATACATTTCAAAAAATGAACATTTTCAGAACCCAAGGATTTCCACATTAAAAACCTTTTTATTAACCCAAACATTCAAAAATAACTACATTTCGTAAGTTCTTATTTCAAATCATTTTCATAAACAATCACATCAGTGAAAGATCAACAGTCATAAACCACAAATAGAAAAATACACTACGAGCATATGAATCCCAAGGAATAGTGAATAATAGAAAAAATATAGGTGAAGTATTACTAACATGTTTCTAGAATGTTTCATGAACCCATACACCCAATATTATCATTACAAAAGAAGAGATAAAACATCAAAAAATAAAACAATCATATATAATAGAACCAAAAAATGAATCTATATAAATCAACTGTAAAGGAATAACAACCCATAAAAACTTGGGTTTTCCCCCATATGTTGGGATACAATTGCATATGAATGATCTCATTAAAAACCACAAAAAACATCCTAGTATCATGTATACCATGCCCAAATAATAAGGAAAATGACCCCACTTTTGACACAATTTTGAAATTCCCATAACTATGATCCACTATAATAGGTTCCCTGATATGGTTCACCACAAGACATCAAGCGTGACGCACCATACAACAGATTCTGAAAACTAGAAGCGTGGGTCTGCAAGGGTAAAATAAGGTGACTATACCCACCTATTAGAGTAAAAATATATAATAAATAGTATTAATAGAAATAAAAACTACTAGAAAAAATAAATTTTATTCATATGAAAAGATCTTATAAGTAACCATATAACACATATGATAACAATTTGATCAATACACTATATGGCAGGAAGTCATGCAATAAAGTCCACAAAATAAAAAAACATAAAACAACATGAAAAATGTTCAGAATCCCAAACCAATCTAGAAATCCTTTTATCTAACCCATCATCCCATTTGGAAACAAACTATTATGTCCCTGTTATGAACCTATACTAGAAAACAACAAGCATCTTCTAGGGTACCCCACTATCATGGTATCCCGACCAGGGTGTGAGTATAACTCAGTTGGCTACCACCAATGGTGTATAAAGCAATAGCATGTATGTACAATAGTGTTTCTATGTAACGAATGTGAAATAAATATTCAAGGAAACAAAGGACATCATAATTCAAATATATACATAGTTAATTATCCATTCTTATCTTGTAGGTTCCATAGTGTTGACCAAACAAAAAAACTAGCTTTGATCATGTCGGGATCCATATTGATTGCATAAAAGTGGTTACCCCCACTTTTAGCAATGTAAGGGAATTTACTAATCCAAAAAATTAACAGCATACCATAGATCCCCTATATGGTAATCAAGAAATGTTCATACGTTTTTGATAATGGATCTTCATTCCAACATCCAATAACATGCCATATTTAAGAGCATAGAGCCCCGTTCTATCATCCTAAACCTAGAAAACATCACTGGTACTAGATAGTCAGTCTAGCATAATTCAAAACTATGGTGCCTCAGTCCCTATGTTATTTGTATTGATCCTATACTCGACATCATAACATGAAAAATACAAATGCATGGCCTAAAACATCAGAATATTATAGAAAATGGGAGTGGTTCTTTATTCCAATATCCCAATAATTCAAATAACAACATTAACATGATTCGTAAACCATTTATTGCACTTACCCATATATCATTTCAATTACTGAGGTCCCAATGGACATTTAAAACCAAATCATGGCATGAAACACAAGTAAAAATAATCATTTAAAATCATCTTGAAGCTACCCATTAAAACATAGGTCTTCATCTTTAAAAAACTAAAACATGCCCAAAGGCTTTCATTTCCATTTTAATGTATTCAAAATAATCTTTAAGAATTTTCCCAAAAAGGGGAACCAACCCTTAATTTCAAATCATCATTTAAAATCTTATAAGAAAATACATTTTTCAAATCCCTTGAGATAAACACATACTTTTAAAACATTAACCAATTTCAAAACATAATATCCCATAGTTTAAAACCATACCTAGATCATAATACAAAACACATCATTTAGTCCATTTCAAAGGATTCTTAGGAAGTACAAAAAACTGAATAAAAAATTTCAATTACACATTTAACAAAATACAAAACAAAAAATAACATTTACAACCCACTAAAATTCATAATTTCCTTAAACTGATGTTTACTAACTCATTTTACTGTTTTCAAGAGTTTAAAATACCATATGGGTAACCCTAGGTTCAATCTCACATCATAAATGGACCTAATGGGGTATATGAAAGGTTTTTCACCTCATTATAAGGCCAAAAATAATTTCCTTAACTAAAGACATTAAAATGAAGCAAGGATTTGAATTATCATAACTGAATATACACATGACACATAATGACTAGCAAAATAATCCTTTAATACCACACACCTAAAGTTTATTTACAATTCTTCTCTTAAACATATACCTTGATTCAACCTCAAACAAACTTCAAAGAGACAATTTTTAATATACATTAAAAGATTGGTTTTAGGGATTAATAAGGATAAAATATGACAAATGAAGAGTCTTTCAAAAAATGGATGTAAACCTATTTAAATAATTACCTAGAGCTTTGCTTCACACCATGCAGAACTCAAAATTATTAAGAAATAAGGGGAAAATATTCATGGAGGAGGGAGGATCTTCTGTTTTATCCCCCTTGAATAAGGTGGTAAATTGTGAGAATTATATGTGAATAAAAAATAGGGTTGGGATAAAATGTAAAAATAAACTTTTTAGGTGGTGTACTGTTTAGCCGAACAATTCTCCAAATTGAATGCCAATCGTGTGGATCCAACTTATTAAGAGGAAATTAGAACGAATGGTTTTTTCCACCTAGGTGGATTGAAAATCTATGCAGATGCCATGTTTTCACCACATTCAAGGGAGATCTTGATTTATGTTGTCTTTTGGGATACCCCGCAAAATTTTCGCATCCATGCACCCCCTTTATCTGGTCACCCATTTATGTCTCACATTTTTCACAAACCATGTTCCAACTGTACTATCAGCACAAAATAGCCCATTTTTTCCTCTCTTAAATGCCCGAACCCACTAAACACCACAAATACCTTTCCAACTCACCATATAAATTCCATAAACCAACGATTTAATCTAGTATGTACCTTATATTTGGATAAAGATATTACAAAATGCTCATTGAAAACATACATGATATAATAGATTATGATGAAACATAATCAAATAATTCATTTTTATCAGAGAATAACTATATATTTTACCGCATTATTACTGTGCTCTATCTCATGAGTATTTATTTCATAAACTCTACCAGTCTACTTTGGTTTAGTAGGTTTATAATGCCTATTACCATTAACATATACAATGTTTGGGTAATATTTGTTATAAATCCAACAATCCTTTCACTTGAAACATCGAAGTATGTGTGGCACATTAGTCAGGGATTTCTTCTCGTCTATTGTTTTTTTAACATATTTCACTGGTTCAATAATTTTGAGATAGGTGTCTATGTTAAATACACATAAAACACATCCCATATCCCTTGAGTAAATTACTTTAATTATCTTTAAAACATTTTTTACATGTAAGAAATTGGTTTTTCATTACCCCATGTCTCTTATCATTAGATATTTCTTGATACTCCACTTTTTTTAATTATCCCCAGATTAATGATATTCCCCTGTTTCTATCCCTACATTTAACTCACTTTGATCAATCACTTTGTAGATTCTAAATTCTATTATGTATAATTCCCTTTTAAGACTTGGTTTTAGAAAAACAAATAATTAGTAGATTACCAAAGGTGTATATTGAATTCATCAAGATATTTTGAACATATGTTTGAAAGTAATCATCCTATTATTGAATGATTTAATTCTTTTTATTTCATAATTTAAAGAGTTTGATGAATGTTCTTGAAAAATTATACTTTACCAACCTCCTAAAATTCCATAGATTTTATTTTCTCTAACTTTTTTGGGTTCCTAATATAGTTCACCATTGTTAAGACTCTTCCTATAAATGATTGATACCCAAGGGAACATTACCATGCTTTATGTAGTAGAGGAAAAAACATATTTGACATATCATTGACCAATTACACTGTAATAGGTGAATTGTAAGAGCCACTAATAGAGGGGATATGTTTTAAATTTATATAATCAATATCAAATTGCTCCATCCCTAGGGAGTCTATGTTCGCAATGGGATTCATGTAATTATTTTGGGCTTGGAACATTGGGTGAGCATTGAAATGAGGCTTTTTACACTATCTTCTATATGAGTAGGTTATTTATTGGGACTATCACCACAATATCCTTCCCTTTATTAAATTTCTCTCATAATTCTTATTCCATCTGTTATATAAAATAAAATATTGTTTTGGAACATATGTTAATAAATATAGTGGTGGGAACCTTTATGTTAGAATAAATAGCTCATAAATTATATGAATAACCTATATTATGAATCTATTTTATTTATTCTAGGTTATATATGGTAAAATTATATTATTTTTCATAATATAAGAATATTTAAATCCCACATTATAGTTAATAAAGAGAGTGTGAACTAACCAATACATATCCATTAGCAGTGTCTAGTCATCTATGTAGTCTTAGGACCAGTAATCGTGAACCTAAGCAAAGATTCATTTAACACACAATTGAAATTTTTTAGAGTTATTTATACAAGATTAATCTATGCCACAACCCCATCTACATACTATTATAATGATAATGATTTTATTTACCTGAAAACTACTTAGTCAATAGCTTAACAAAACACCAAGATGTTACCGTATACATAGGGCTATTCCTAAATTCATAAAATGTAATTGCCAAAAAAATTAACCCATATTTTATAAAAACTATGGTTTCCCAAGCTAAAAAAACACACTTATTTAATTATTTCACACGATGAATCAAGATATTCACAAATGTTTTCACAAACTAGAGAACTGGAAGTATATTTTCAGGGAATATTTACAGTATAAAAACACATTTTTCAATACATGTCCATATATATCAATAAATTATCGACTATAAACATCATTCAAATCATATTACATGAAATATCCATATTCATAACATGTGTAATGTGAAAAAAATAATAATGGGGTGAGCTCTAATGCTCTATAAGGAAAACATGAATGATAAAAATTGTAGAACATAAGTGTACATAAGATAAAAATGTTTTTGAAAAAATAATAATAACACATGATCATACAAAAGATAATCATACAAAAAATCATATATCATAATAGAGTAATGGAATAAAAAATTTAAATAACATGAAGCATAAATATCTAGGGTTTGAAAACATAAACAAATAAGTATGTGACATTAAAAAAACATAACATAGGTAGGTTGAGTAACATATGAATATATCATAAAAATTATTTATATCATTTGAATAAGGGATGATTTAAAATTTTGGCACATAAATAGGTATTGGGATGAATCACTTTAATGATCCACACACTTTCCCCAAATATTTCTTGCAAATGAATTATACTCGTATATAAATGTCTAATGAGATATAAATCATTAACCAATTCATATAATGGAGATATATGATCCCACTGATTATTTTTCTATACTTACATGTGCCAAAAGAAAATCATTCAATTACCACATCATAAATAACCAATATATATAAGTTGGGTTTCATTAAACATACAAATTAAAATCATTTAATTTTCATAGCATAATAAGTCCAAAAAATAGGTTTCATAACAATTAAAAATGGTATAAAATCACATCATGAAAAAAATTATATTTTCCCAAAAAAATGACCAATACATATTACATCATATGATAAAATAATTTGGTGAAACATAGAATATAACTCTTTTAGATATATATAATAAAATGAAAACAAAATCACAACAATTGATTTCCTAGAAAACATTTTATAATCCTCTACATGAATGTTATGGTTATGAGTCCCTTATTAAGAAGTCATATTTTTAACGAAAAAATATGACTTCATATAATACTACATTAAATATATATATTATGAAATTAGACTAAGTAAATATTAATCTTATTCAATAAATATGTGGTCGAGTATAAAATAAAATATTTAGAAAATAAATGAATTCATAATATTCTTCAAATACATTTTCCGAAACCTACATCATTGAAAAAGATGATTAAATGAACATATAGAAATATTTTAATTAAAATAATGATATCGCAAAATTAAAATAATATTTATCTTTCTGAATAATGATCGAGGTCATTGCAGGAAATTAAAAAAATAGATATACAGAAAATCAGAAAAAATATGAATATCACTCCTGAAGAAATTAAAATTTCATGGAATAAGGGTTTTATAAAGGATTAAAAAATTGATTTGAATAATTATTCCCTAAAAGGAAGTTGTAAATATATAATTATATCATCATATAGAAGAATAAATCAATCTTGAAATATTATAGTCCAACAAGAGTGATTATGACCTAAGGAAAATATTTGAGTTAAGAAAACCCCTTACATTTATCCGCATTTAGTCAAATGTTTTCTAGCCTATTTTAAATAACCGAACAATATTAAAAATATATTTCATAAAATTATTTATATACCTTAACTTTTAATACTTCATGTGGGATATTCAGTTTTGAATATATTACTTATTTCTTCACTTAATTTTAACATCTGGTGTTAGTAATGTAAATCGTTTTGTGAATGGTTCATGAAATAAATTTAAATAATCATCACTTGATACCAAGTATATAAATTTTAGATTTTATAATGTACTAGAATATATAAATTAAATTTTTTATAAAGTTCATAAATTATTCCATAAGTGATTTATTTATGTTATGAGAAAATCGAATCAGGGTTGGATTATATTCATAATTTAAACGATCGAAGATGATATTATAATAAGAAATTAAATAAATAATATAAAATTCCAAAACATTTAAATAATAAAAAAAAATTTCATAAAAAAAATAGTATTTATGTTCCCATTTTCCCCATATGAAAGAGGTTTATATTATTTTTCAACTATGTTGTTAGACAGACCCAAACATGAACATGTTATAAATAATGGATGAATATGGTTATGAAAGAGGGTTATTTTGGATTATTACCATTATTGGAAAAATTATATTATTAATATATTTTTATGTTAGTGAACAATATTTTTAGAGAGTGCATTAAATAATAAATAAGCATGATTAAAATTTTGATACGTTACATTGTGGAGGAGGTAGTCCGCACAATGTATTGTTAACATCTTCATTTATGAATTAATGAGATGGAATGAAAGTGATTTAAATTTTTTATCATAATAATAATAAATTTATAAATTTATGATTTATTTATCAATTTTTTCCATATGACCAATGTAGAGGTACAGTGGTGAAAAACAGAAGACATTGCATCATAGAGGAGGTTGTCTACAAAAATTTACAATCAAAGTTATGTTATTTTTATATATGGATATGAAATTATAAATAATAGTTGTTAAATTTATATATCAACAAATCATTATAATAACTAAATTATTTTCATTATATCCCTATTTTTAGTATAGAATTAGATGAGATATATTAAGAAGAAATTATCATGATTAATAAAAACTCATATTGGGGCCTTGACTTTCTTCATTATTGTATCCTTAGAAATTAAAGGATTCAAATAAAATATGGTGATTATGGTAATTATTAAGTGTAGGGTACTTATAGTTGAGGAAAAGTTTTTAGGTTTTCATGTAAATTTTAAAGGGGTGTGTAACCTTTAAAGGGTAGAAGTGATCCCTTTTTATAATTGGTGAAAACCCCTATTTTAAGAACACCCATTATTTTTAAAAAATGTAATAAACCTATAGAAGAATAAATGGTTTAAAAATTTATAATTAAAATATTTTTGATTAATATAAGTTCGATAAAGCATCATATAATATTTTACACACATGTTTTATACATGTTTCAATTAATTTATTCTAATATTTCTATGTTTTCATTTATTTTGCTTTATCCAGGGTAACTATTTTTTACATTTGTATCGTATGATTTTCATGAAATTTATAATAAAATCTATTAATTAATTTGGTTCATTTAATATTAAACATATTCTCTATTTAATCGAATTATTTTTTTAAATAATATAAAATTATATTTTATATTAATATATTTTATATATCGAAAAACTATTTTTTTGCAGAACAATATGTTTTGACTATTTTGTATTATTAATCCTACATATAATTGGTCACCAATTAAAATATTTTTAATATTATTATATAGTTTTTAAAAAAAAATTAGATTCAATATTTAAAATAAATAAATTAATTATTAAAAAATATAAATGAAACAAACCTTTGAAAATACAAAATTCCCTATTGTAAATATAATTTACATGAATCATAGTAATATATTTATGCCTAAAAATATAATGGGACTTTTTATATAATTTGGACCCAATATTTCAAAATATATAGTATATTTGTCAAATTAAAATTCTAATGGTGAGATAGAATCAAAATATTATTTTGGCTAACTTATTTCATAAATATCTTTTTTAGAAAAAGTGTATCTTCACACATAAAAGACTATTGTTTTACTTTAAAATTTTATATAGTTATTATAAAGTTTTTTCTTCTATTGAAACCTTCCAATTATATATATATAATATTAAATTAATATTTAATAATATTATTAAGGTAACATGGTTTTTGTTTTAGTTTAGTGTTTCAATCCAAACATGCTAGTCACATTATATTAAGGAAACACATTTACTAAACTCATTGGTCATTATACATTTATGGATTTTTTGGGAGTCATGTTAAGGGAGGTTGAATTTGTTTTTAGCTCCATTTATGATTTTATTAAGGGATGGTTGACTATGATAACTTCAAAGAGTCTAACTGAATAATATCTTGTATACATTCTAAGGAAATTCATCAGATTTAATTATTGGAGGTCAATAGATATATTTTTAAAAGAGTATTCATTTATTGTGGAGAAATTAAATTAATATGTATATAAAAGATATTTGGATTTTATTGATCATTGATTATTTATTATCTCGTTTTGATATTGATACATTACATGTTAGGATAGGAAAAATAAAATATAGATTTATATTTTTTGATTCTATATTTGAAAATGACTAATTTGTTAAAAAATAGAAAGTATTTGATATTATTTTCATAGAATCAATGGAATGAAAATGAATCTATATTCAAGATTAAATAGGGATCTAGTCATAATTAAATATTTAACTTTCTGAGCTTTAATGATATTAATTGATGATCCATAGAGGGAAATGCTAATATTTCACTAAGATAAGTTTCACCATTAATGAATAAGATACTTATGTAATATCTAGATCAATGCAGTGATATCAGGTTGAATGAACACATTAACTCATATTTGAGGAATTTGGATGGGAACATTTCCTCATAAATCTCATGGTAAAATAAGGATCTAAAGTGAGGAAAAAATTGAGATTCTCTTAAGGATGGATATATATCATTCGATGTTAAAAGGTAAGGATGATCATGGATCAAGGAGTTTGAAAATCCAAATACATTTTAGAAGTAAAAAAAATTTAAAGTTCTAGTTATCACAGATGTTTCTTTCAACGAAAGAAAATAGAGATTCCATGTTATCTCATGGATGATGAAGTATTATTTGTTATGAAGATTCCATCCTATCTGTGAAGAATCAACATATGCAGATTGATGATAACCTATATACACCCAATTCATCAAAAAGGGTAATGAAAGTTTTTTATTTTCTAGGATTTCATTATAAATTTGTAATCATTTCTTTTGAAATAGTAATTATAGATACATGGTTAACAGAGTAATTTTTGTACAAGGATTGGACTAGATACTATAATGACCTTATCCAATTCTAACACCAACAAATATATTTATTTTTTTATAATAAAGTGGAATATTTCCATTGTATGATTCTTATATTAAACTCGTATGAGGGAACCTATTAAAATTATTGTTCCCTTTTTGAATTCTGTAAATACTATCTATAATACATAAATTATTTTCTTTTCCTGAAATAATCGTTGATAAAATTTGATAAAGGTAAATATAAGTGAAATAAAAATCATATCATCGTCAAAATAGAACCAAAAGAGTGAATCTAATAAAAATATTTATGTGCTGATTCATCCCACCACCTTATCTAGGAATCTCACAAAAAATATAATCAGGGACATAATAATAATCATATATAATTTCATAGTAACATAAAATGATTATAGAAATCATCATGAAATAAAAAAATATAACATAGAATAATAATGTGAAATAACGAGAAAAAACATTATCCATATTTATATAAATCCAAAATATAGAATTTAGAAAATCATATAAAATCATAACATATGTTAGGGATAACTACTCAGATAATAATATCATTTTGAACATATATAATCACAAAATATTGATGTGAAATATTTATTCATACATTTATCACCTATATCATCATAATTAAATTCATTTAATGAAAAAATTTGGATGTATAAGTAGTTTTTATCCAATTTCATAAAATTTGATCATCACAAATATTGGACCAATTTTAAATTATATTTGTTTTTTTGTTATCAGATTCAATACACAAAACCATACAAGAAAATTACTTTTTTTGTATGATTATATGGTCATGGGGATCAAATTACACTAATTTGACTAAAGGTTAGATCTATATACAACAGACCCAATGAAGGTTCAAAAAGATAAAAAACTATTGGGATTATTTATTCTATCATCCAATAGTATATGGCCTATAAAATGTTATAAGAAAATAAAATTTATCTAATTCCATAGGAAAAGGAAAGATAAATCTATGAAGAATAATTTAATAAAATATCAGGTCAAAACTCACTAAGAATGTTTGTATTTTGTGAATAGGAATAAAATGTGATATATTAAATAAGATGACACACTGAGATCACCAATACCACACATTCCATTATACCATGTATTAGTTAATTATTTTAAAAAACACCAACTTCCTTATTGTGAATGGTGAAACGTCTAGTGGCAAAGGAGAGTCAAATAAATATATAGTTTTATTTTTTATTCGTAATTTTATCCATGTATTTAAAAAAATAGTGTCCGACATAGGGTGTGTTAATTATTATAATATTGAGCTCATTTCATGTATTTTGTGGTAATAAAATATAATTTATATTATTTTTGATATAATTTCTCCAATTTCTGCTCTCTTTTTTTCTTGTATTTGAATATAAGAATCAGAGGAAAATGAGTTATTATACTGTCATTTGTAATCCAAAAAATTGGATTATTTGAGGAATTGGTTTTTCTCTATACATTTTATCTTCATGAATTTTCTTATAGATGGTATCATTTGATGAAATCGTTAACTAAATAGTCTGTAATACGAATGTTTATTTCATAAGAATAATTTAAAAATATATTTAAATCTTTTCATCACATTAAATAGTTCATATGAGGTATTGAGGAGTTGAAATCTTACATCAACACCCATTAATATATTTTTAGTAGTAGAGAAAAATGAATATTTTTTTGTTTATTAAACACTAGATGTTAATTTATAAGGAACACATACAACATTCTAGATCTAAGTGGCATAAATTATGTAACTAATAATATATCACTCAATACTTGTGAGTGATGGTGGTTTGTAATTAGTTTACACTTACATGGGTTGATTATAATTTTTTTAATTGTTTTTTACTATCATATTTATTTATATATTTATAAAAAATAAAATAACCATATGCTTTATCCTATTCTAAACTTCACAAGTGATAATAAATATAATTAATTGATCCATTGGATACATGGAAAATATCCTAGACTACCCCTCATGGTAAAATATTGTAAATAATAAATTCAATTTTTATGTGGTAGATGATAAAACAAAAAAAATTGAACTATTTATGGGGATAAAATGAATGTTTTTTAGTTGATAACTTCTGAATTTATCATCCTCATTTTTTATCTATTTATGAATCATTACTAGCCTATTATAAGGATTCCACTGGGATCAAGTATACGAACATTATATTACATGTTCATATTATGTTAAAAAATGGAATAAAATGTTTAATTGACCTTCTAAAAAAAGACCAAAATTGTTATTCTAAGAAATTTTTTAAAATAACTGTCATTTGGGTCACCTTTTGGATATTTTATTAATTTTTAATTTGTTTCTTTTATTTTTATTTGTTTTAATTTAGTTATAATTATTTTTTATAGTTTTTTATTTTAATTATAATATCATAAAACAATAATTATCATTTTAGGTTAATGTCATGTATTCATAAAATGGCTTTAAAGAGGTATATTATTAAAAATAAACCTAAAATAATAAATAAAACTTCTTATAAGAAATTATGATTATATAGTTGACAAATAAAACCCATTTAAATAAATAACTTAAAGAGAACCTCAAGAGGTTCAAAATAATACCAATATTAATCCTAATAATAAAATTGAAATAATGGATTGAAAAAATACGACTTCAAAATAATTGACTACACTTGATGTGGAGTACCAAAATGTCTACATCTTGTATTCACAAGAGGATTACCATATTAAATATAAGTCTAATTTTACCCACGACTTATTTAAATTTCATGATATTCTTGGAGGGGCCCTCCAAAAACAATTAATTGAATTCCAGATTATGTTATATTCTATTAACACCACAGTGTTACCAAGGAACTCCTTAAACATAAGTCATTCGCTTAATCCCTTCATAGGGTAGCCCAAGATTTCCCATACAACATGTATACCACTATTGGATGTGGGATTTACCTTAAATGACCCTTCTTAATGGTTCTTTTTTATTCCACCCATTCAAAATTAATTAGGTAAGAGTTATTTGGATGTAGGAAAGAAAACCAAGATATATTTCTGGAATATTGGAAGATATTCATAAGATTTTGTGTTTGTTTCCCCAACAATAGATTAGTAACCAACTCATAATATAATAATTTTATGAGTTAATTTCCCCCATTGAATATGGAAAAATATAATATTTATTGTGTCGTTATCTAGTAGACCAAAACCCTAGTTTTACTCATGAAAATCTATCTAACATTAATCAAGATTCATAGAAATTTCTCACACTAGTGATAAACCAAAAAATTTGTTCAGGAGGTAATCATTTCATCACATGGGAAATTATAGACACTAAATTGGAATGTAATGTATACTATTTTATGAAAGATGTTACTTTGACATGGTAATTATAATTCTCTACAAATTACATTATATTTTGGTTTTTATGTAGATAAACTCATTTCTATGAAAAATATCCCGAACTTCAGGATTCATTTGATTCTTGGGTATTAGTTTTCTTTAGTTGTCCATTTCAAAAGAATAAGAAAATCAAGAAAAATGCTTATAGGGAAAAAATAACCCTAGGTGTAAAGAAAAATAAGAATCACATTATTGGGGAAACTATGGAAACCCTAGTCAATTGTGGACCAATTGGGATCAATGTAACAATCATCATCAGCCAATTCCAAAAAATGGGCATCCACTACCTCCAATTTTTTAATCAATTCTTAAGTATATGGTGTAGTAAATAGAATATTAAAACCACATGTTCTAATATAGAAATCAATAAATAATTCAAGAATTATGGAAATAAGTAAAATAATTAGACAAACCCATTTTTTTCTAGTGACTAGAAATCCCCCTAGTGGTTAGTACCACTCTTGAAATCTCTACTTCTCAATCATTAAAAAAACTAAAAAGGTAATAAAAAGGGTAAATGTTTATGTATTTTCTTGAGACTCTTCCCATGAATTAAAATATACTAATTGCATTTACTAAATAATCAAACCCTTTAATAAATCATTTGAAAATTTAACTGATAAAGAAATTATTTTGATATTTAAAAAGGTTCAATCTATAATCCATCATCTTGAATCAGTGAATCAAATTACTAAGTAAACGATATTGTTTAAGGAATATTTCACCCATCGCTAATGAATTTGATGGAATGAGAGAGTATACCTGGGGATAAATGTTTTTGGTTTGATTCAACAACTATTAAAAACATAGTATAATGATCTAATAACCTTGTTAATTCTATAAAAATAGTGGTTTTATATTTCTATAATTCTATATTTGATCATGGTTATTATATTAATGTGATAACTCACATAATTTTTCAACATTATAGTGTTTAGAATTTAAACCTAATAGAATAATGGTTAATTTTATAAGTAAGAGTGATAAATACCCAACAAGTGTATTGGATTATATGATGTAGAGTTGCAGATTTTGTGTTCCTTAGGAAATAATATATACTTTATATGGGGAATGATAAAATAACCACTAAGAAAATATGATACAAACAATTTGGAACCATTTGTATAGGTCTCCATATTATTAGTATATGTCATTTGAAAAAAATGTAGAAATGGTTTTGAAAAACCATTGGTATAGGTAATATGAAAAAAAATCCTTCTCATTTTTGATCTCAACACCTCGAATTTATATTCCAACGACGTAACCACATATCTAAGATGACTTTTTTTAACTTAATTTAATATATATATATATATTATAAATTAATTTAATTTGTTATGATTCTAATGTCATTCTACAAAAAAATCCATATAAGTTTTGGGTGCCTATACTAATGGTTATCGAGTCCATTGGTATAGACCAATACAAATGATTTTGGGAACCTTTCGAATATTTACCCTCATATTTCTCACTTATATGAACTTTTTTTAAAATACCCGGGAATAGGGTGGACCTATACCAACAATATTTAAAAAACAATTGTTATAGGTTCTCGAAAAGTGACATATACAAATTTTCTTAACCTAAAATATGTGTATATATCTCTACAAAGGACCTATAAAAATTTTGTTTGTAAAACTATTGGTATAGGTTCTCTATATTGGACCAATATTGATAGTTTTGGCCCAAAAAATTGGTATAGGGTCTCTCTATGGTACCTATACCAATGGGTTTTTCAAAACAATTGGAATGAGGATTTTCTAAGGAACCCATACTAATGTTTTAGACCAAACCATTGGTATAGGTCAGTTTGTATATCACCAATTTGTAGAAGTGAATATATGGAAACACACCACTAATTTTTGGAATCAAAATTTTCAAAATAGGGGGAAAATTATCAATTTAAATAGTGGAACAATATCCATGGAATTCAGTGGCGATGTTGTGAATTATATCATTCTATATACAATGAAACACACCTCATTAGAGAACTTTTCCTTCTCAATTTGCTGTATTTATATGATCCTAATATATTATGGTAGTTTTAATTCTTATTATGATACCCTCTCATCTATTAATACACTTTTTAATATATTGGGTGATGATTCATCAACATATTTCATCATTTTCACTGAAAATTTCTGAACATGTAAGTATTTTTAGGATTTCCTTTTCCCCAAGATTATTAGAAACACCTAGGACTCAATTATGAAAATTTTTAATTGATTTCTTACTATGGATAAATACATTGATAAGATAGATTATATATATTACATTTATCCAAAAAAAAACATCTATCTATACTCAACCCTCATTTTATTCAATTAATATCAATACAAACTACCTAATAATATAAATTCTAGATTGCTTAAACTAGTTACTTGACAATAATCCAATAATTATCTCTTGATAATGAAATAGAACATTGAAAAACATTTAGTGAGTGTAAAAAGGTAATTGGTTGAACATTGGATAACATCATTGGTATTAATATATTGATATGCATGAATTTAATTATCCTTGAGGATGTGGCCAAACATTCTAGGTAACCAGAATATAAATTAAACCCTAAAATCCTTGGCATATTCATAAAGGAGGTAAGAAAACTATCAACATATGGGATTATATATCATATATATGATAGTGAATGGGTTATTCTAATACAAATTGTTTTTATAAAGACTAGTCTTTTGGTTGTTCATAATTTTCATAATAAATTACTTCTAACTAGAGTGAAAAATATTTTTCATGTCTATACATTCAATCATAATCATAACCATTTCACATGAAAATACAATTTTATATTACTATTTCTGACGAAATAATGAATAGTATAGTGGATAACCATCTTTACTATTTCCTCAATGGATTTTATGGATAACTACAAAAACATATAGGCCTTTTGGACTATTAAAATAAAAAAATTACATTCCCATTCTATACATTTTCATTTTGTATGATTCCATTTGACCTATGTAATTCTCCATGTAATTTCAAGAATTTCCCAGTTAGTGTTTTCCTGGATTACCTAGTTTTTATAGAGGTATTTATAGAACATTTTCCTATTTATGGTTCTAATATTTGTGAATGTTTTTCTTATATTCTTTATATTCTTCATCGATGAATTGAAAAAAATATCATTTTAAATGATGAATAATGTAATTTTATGGAATAATGAAGAATTGTTTTATATCATGCAACTTTAATTGAGGGTGTATATGTTCATAAGTCAAAACATAATGATATTTCTTTATTTCTATATCCTAATTAGTTTTTGAATGCGTGTTTATTTATTGGACATACTATTTTTTATCATTGATTTGTTAATTATTTTAGTAAAACTACACTTCAATTAGCCCAAATTTAAAAAACATATGTGAATTTGTTTTTTGAAAACTTTGAAATGAAATTTTATATATTTTAAAATATTCCCACTTCACCACTAATCATCATACCACAAAGGTTGGATCAACCCTTTTAAATCATATGTGATTCCTCAAAAAATTATGTTTGGATTTGATTTTCGTAATGAAAAGATACAAAATTTAATGCCATTTCATATGCATCATGAAACCAAGACCTAGAATAATATAAATAAACCAAAATAAAAATTAATTCATTTCCATAGTGTTCACATTGGAAAAATGTCATTCATATATTTTTAGGTCAAGAGTAGAGTAATTTTTTTCAACTCTAGTATTTTGTTTTTTTAAATAATGTTCATGCCAAACCAGTACTTATTCTGTAGATGATACTAATTTTGGAGATTGATAAAAAATTCAATAGATACAGGGATTATAAAATTTATTTGGTGGATTTATTATACACATTTTCATTAAACTCGACATATAATAATATAATATGTGAATAATTTTGGAAAACATCCTAGATAATATTTCATAATTTATTCATTATATTAACCAATTATTAACATTATTCATAATATTTTTAGAAACCTTACAAACACCAACTATAAAGGATTAAGGGTGAATATAAAATATTCATTTTTAATCCCCTTTTTTGTGAAACAATATAGTGAATATATCATACAATGATGTATACCTGACCATGAGTTAGATTTACTCCCAAAATTAATTGAGACTCTTGAATTTTTGGGTCACAACGCTCCCCAAGGATCAAATAAAAACATTATTGTAACTGGTTTCTATTGATCCATGTTTCTTTAAATATGTTCATAAATTTTTATAATTCATCATTGTTCTATATATCTATTTTAAATTTGTCTAAGAGAAATAATACTCCCTAACAACCTTTTTTTTAATTTTTTTAGGTTTTAGTTATTTAATTCCAAAAAACTATTACTGGATCATTATAACTTTAGAATATTCCTTTTAATGTTGTTTATTTATCTAAATGGGTATAGGTATTGGAAGTATGGACTAATGATTCTGAATCATTGTTATGTTTTGGAGGAACAACAATGTTTATAGGATTGGTTTGCCTTGATGCCTCATTATAAAAAATGTGGATGACTTTTTTAAGTGGGTTAGTCCATAATTTTGACACTATTATGAGGTTTCAAACCAGTTTCCTACACTGTACCATCTCAAAACTAAGTTTCATGAAAAATTTTCTAACATGATTATTAGTAAAAATTTTAAAAAAAATATTTTAGACCAATTAGAATGATTTGATTTCTCAATTATATGATTAATTGTGGAATACCATACAAATTTTAAAAGTCACAATGTCTTGTATCAATATTAATTAATATTTGGGAAAAATTGTTACCATCTAGATGTGGTGTTCCACATTGTAAATTGGGCAATAAAATAAGAGGACATGAATCTTACACAGGTAGGTACTCATCTTAAACTACAAAATCAAGAGATTTGGGAGATTCTATAGAATACCAATGAAAATTATTGAATATAAAAATAGAAAACTAGGGTTTCCCATGATAAAATAATTTTTTAAATGGATTTCCATATGTGAGACAAATTAAACCTATACAACTCAAGTATAAAGCTGATTCTTGGTAAGATTTTTTCTTATTGGTTAGACATATATATTGTTACTCATGTGTTTTCATATAGTTCCATAGAGATAATGAATGAAACCAACAATTCATTCTTCATGGTTAATGGTAAAAGTGTAAATTTGTTTCATGAAGACTTCATGGATTAAATAGTGCGGGATGTATCTATCAACCATGAAACATATCAAAGAGATCAATAGCTTATACCTTTCATTGAAACTTGGTTTTTCCACAACCACTAAAAGGGAAAATATTAAAATCACAATTTTTTTTTTTATAAATTATAAAACAATTATTTCGGTGGTGGGGATGCATATTATCATAGGTTATAATTTTTTTCATTTTCATTTTTCAATATTTTTCCTTATATTTTTTCTGTTTTTGTGTTATTTAAAAAACAAATATCCCTAAACATTTTGTATGATCAAGTCACATTTTATAAAATACCAATGGTTTTCAATAGAGTATTAAGATTATTTTTGATATGGAATATTTATCTAGATTTTAAATTTTTAAAACATTCTATGCGGTTTCATATATATTTTTGAATATCATGTCATATTAACACGAGATAATGTTAATTTCCTCACATTTAATGTTACTATAATTTATTTTAATATAATATTCATTTTAGACACAGTTATTGAGTGCAATCAATTTTATTTCCTATCATATTGAACAAGGATTTATTATTTATCATATATTTTTATAACAATAAATGTTTATAATTTGATTAGGGAACTTATTTGTTAATAGACCATGTTTTTACCCACTTTTGGGGCCTAACATTACTTTTTAACTAGAAATCCCATTGTGGATGTAGATTTACAAATATGTTTACTACATTAATATATTATGTTCCTTACCTTACTTCACTCTTAGATTTATTTCAAAATAATAGTTCAAAATTTGTGTTGGGGAATAGAGGAAATTCATTTGTTGTTTTTGGGAGGAGCTACATTGTATGGATGTGTCGGGTAGATTAAAAATTTAATTAAATCACCGCAGGTCTTATGTACCACATTAAAATTCATTAGATACTTTTTAATGGAATAAAATAAATATATATATATATATATAAATATTATATTATAGAATGGGAATTGAATATTTCAATATATTCGGTTTTTGTGTGTTCCCCAACATGTTCATCCATACAAGTAATTTTTTATTTATATCAATCTTTCAAAATGTATATGATAATTTTTATATACCAATGATACATTTATTGGAACATTGAGTTTGATAGGATGGGAGGAAAAGTAATCTTATTGGGGGATTATTTAGTATTGACATATTATATTATGTATTCAAAAAATATTCATATAATCCTTCATTGTAACAATACTAATTATTTTTATGATGAGAAAGATTGATAAATACAATATATATATATATATGACAAAATTTATGTAACTAAGGTTATCTATATTTTCATTAATGGTTTATTACACAATTTTTTAAATCCACATAACAGGGAAAACTATAAATTTTCATAATAATGTGATGTAGTCTGTATTTTATAGTTGGGATAAAGATCATGATAGAGGGTTCTTACATATTATTTTGGGGTAAATAATAAATCACATAGTTTTTTATCACAAAATGGAAAAATTCATTCCTTTCATGTTTAAGATAAAATAAGTCTTCTTGGCATCTAGGTTTATCTTACCATGACCTATGATGCATCTTTTAATGTTGTGTTAAAAGGGAAAGTGATTCACCTTTTAAGGTCACGTGATAAGGTCTAATTATGGGCCTTTTAAGATTATTTTAGGAGAAATATGATATATTTTTGTTCGAATTCATATGATAGGGAATTGTTCCTAATAGTTTAACATAATGTGGAATTTACTACTAGGTGAATGGAAACTCAAAATGGTTTGGTGTGCGACTTATTCATGAGAGACTCTTTCTGGTATGTCCTATATTGTAGTTAGTAAACAACCTAGTGTATGGTTGTGTATTATACCTAAAAAAGTCCCATTTTATTTATGGATCATAGATGGGGTGTAAGGATGATATTATAAACAATAAAATGGTCAAATATTACACTAAGTAGGAGGCCAAATGTATTTTTCTCTTGTACACTGTTGACTAAATATGAATTTTTTTTTGTAGTATTACACCAAATTGGATGACCATGGCCTATATGGATCCTTGTTGGGCCAAAAGGATGATATCATCAATGATAAATTGTATTGGTATTATGCCTAGGTGGAGATTACACCTTATAAGAGTCCAATAATTTGTATGGATAATTGATGGGTTGCATGGATGAGATCATCAATGAAAACATAGTTGGGTAATACATCTAGTGGGAGTCCCATATAAAGGGGATATAGTATGTAGTTTTTTTGGTATAAAGAGTGTCCGCAATATTATTAATGAACTTATTTCATTCCTGTTAAAGTAATTAAGTGAACATGGAACCCTTATTGTCTTGATCCTATTGGGGGTAAATAATTAGTAATATAGTAAAATTGGTTCACAAGTAGGTTTGATATAGTGGCCCATGAAGGTGGATACCTAGTAGGGATTGTCCACGTGACTAGGGAGAATGATGCTTTGGTAGGGATAATTCAACAATACAAGGTGAAGTGGTTCCATAATAGGGATATCTAGGAATGATGGATGAATGGTTTACCAGAATATATGATCTTGGTGTCTTGGATTAATAAACCCATTGTATGGATAATCTAGGTGACATTGGGGAAGTGGTTCTCTAGTAAGGATTATCAAAAAGTCCCGGGTGAATGGATAACTATTACGGTTGATCTGGATGGACTAACAAAGTGTAACCCTAATACGATAGATCTATGTTTCTTGGTAGAGTGTTACACTAAAAGGTATCTTCGATATTTATTGGGAGAATTATTCCCTTTTAGGTATATATAGACCACCATGATGGTCTTGATGGCTCCAATGAGTGTCATGGGGCCTTTTTAAAGGTAAAAGGGTGTCGGGTATAGATACAACTTATCTGACCACCCGGAACCACATTGCACAACTTATTACGATTATCGTCCACCATTGGAGTTAGGCACGGGTGTTGTGAGTGGGAAACCTAGACCGAACTCTTCTATATACTTTTATTACTATTACTTATATAATGTTTGATACATACATGTGTTTATTCTTACCATGATAGTGTTTATACTTATTCATCCATTAATTACTTGGTAATGTACTTAGATTACATGTCAAATCAAAATGTTATAGAAGTTCACAACTATACTGGTAACATAGAGATACTATGATAGTAATATTAAATATATATTATATTGTCAATATGCATAGTGTTAATGGGACACCGATTATGTATGAATATTTGGTCTCGGGATATTATAATAATTGAGACATATTATTATGAAGTTCTCACATGGTGATGTCGATTAGAAGAGATCATAAAGAATGGACCACTAATACGAACACCACGTGTTTCAGGTTTCATTTATTACTCTTATATATGAACATGTGTATTGGTGTTCTAATGTGATATTTTTTTAATTTGTACCATCAGATTGCAAACATTGGTGAAAGGAAAAAAACATTGAATTGATAACATGGTGCAATATCTTGTGTTGGGTGCATCATTGGAGGTATGAATTTTTTTAATGATCAAGATATATTTTTTCTTCCAACCTGAGAAAAATATATCTCGTGGGCCAACGTTTACTAGGATGGTAGTTTCATTGTTAAAACTATAGCCACTATACAATAAGGTAAGTCCATCTATTATGTTTATGAGATATATGAATGAAAAAAGGATGATAACACAATTTTGATTCATGGTTTATGAGATATCATGAGACAAAACAATTTTATTACTCAAAACGTGTTCAGAGGATGTAGTCATAGCTATGATATTTTTTATCTTTATTGGTTATATGATGGGTTATTATAATCTAATATTGTACTGTGGTTTGTAAATACTATTATCTAAATAGAGACCCAAAGGTTCAAAAACTATGTGTATCTACAAGTTCAGCCTATTTGGATGAATAATAATTTTGGATGAA
Organism: Viscum album; assembly: GCA_963277665.1. Lineage (NCBI taxonomy): Eukaryota > Viridiplantae > Streptophyta > Magnoliopsida > Santalales > Viscaceae > Viscum > Viscum album. The sequence goes on from OY728151.1 coordinate 906,143,287, forward strand.
GTGGGTCCCACATGCGAGGGTCATTGAACATACAATTTTGATTAATCATGAGAAAAATAAATCATTAATTTTAATAAATTTTATAATAATGATTATTGGATTTATTTATTGTGGTTTTGAAAAGTTTATTTTTAATACCCAATGATTATACAGTACATTTCTTTATAATCCAATTTAACCTATTAAATAGCATGTGTTGCATGCAACAATGAGTTTATGTAAACCTAGATATATTATTGAAATATTATAATGTGACTGTTATAACCTAGAAATTAAAATTTATGGGTATGAATATGAATAACTAAATTATTATAGTATATGGTTTACATGCTTATAAAAACATTCATTGCTTATCAATAAAAATAATTTGAATATAAGAAGAGATTTTTTATGAAAAACTATTTATATGTTCATAAAAAGTGTTTTTATTTTAATAAATTCAATAAGTATCTATTTTAATTCATTTTAAGAAAATTTAAATGGTATATATTCAATAAGATTCTTTAAAATTGATTTATAGTTTTTACTATGAAAATGATAAGAATAAATCTAATTTTATGCTTAAAAATTTTTATTTTTCTAAAAAAACTTTTGTCTCATTTTACGCACTTATTTTAAAATTAATCTAAAAAATTTATATAAAATTACTATTAAAAATGGATTTCATATTTTCAATTATGAGGTTTAAATTTTTCTAAATGTACCTTTTATTTTTTTCTTGTCTGAATTATAAGCATTATGAAATTTGTTGCCATTGTAAAGGGTAATTCCGGATAATATATGTTAAAACCAAGTTATAAGGACATAATATTTAATATAAATTATTATTTTGTGATTAAAAATCATGAAACATTACCTTAGAAAATAAATTAATATTTTTAATGGATAATTGTCCATGAAAATGACGAATATAATATATAAATAAAATAAATATAAAAAAACGTCTCACTCATCATTTCAAAAACCTACTATGAGTTCACATAGGGACAAAATTAAGTGATAAACGAATATAAATTTTTTTCTTGTTCATAATGAAATTATATTTATGACAATAATTTATTTATTTTATTTTTTGATTATATAATTATCATAAATTCTTGTGCAATGATAATACCGTATTTATTCAATTAATAGAAAAATGAAATAAAAGATATGAAGAATATTAAAATTTAACCAATTTGAGTTTTTTTTTAGTGTTAAAGGAATTTTTTATATTAATATGAATTATCAATGATGTGTAACTGAATTATATTATAAATTTAACTTCTTCATGATATATTAGAATTTAAATAAATTTAATAGTAAAAAAACTTACCTTAATGATAATTTATCAAAAAAATATATTATTAAATTATTTCAAAATAATAAAAAACGTAAAATAGGACAAGGTGCCAAGATGCGATCTAAAATATCATCAATTTTATATTTATGAGTAATTTTTTACTTTATATGTAAAATTATTACTTTTTAAGAGTAAAAATTTTGTTACCATGATTAAAGATAGAATTGGGTAACAAAGTGGTTGAAATAAAAGAATAGTTTAAAACACCATAAAAATAGTAAAAAGTTTATTATTTGATGATATTTCAACCATATCCTATGATATTTTTTACTCCCAATTAATTTAGATTCATTTTTATTGAGAATTAATTTATAATAATTTAATCATTAACGAAATTCTAAAACTGCCCCATATGCCAATTATAAAAGGGAACCTACGCCCCCACTTCATTTGACCACATTGATCCATATATCTTGACAAAAAAAAAACAATATTATAAACAAATTTATCTAACTTATATATATTTATTATATTCCAATATACCTACCTTGGGTCCCTTAAGAGGATATATTAAGTATGTTTGTTGAATATGAAGTAGTCATCTCTACCGAGACCTTCAAGTTTATTTCTTATTATATTTAATATTTATGTTTTATAAAAATACTAAAAAATAAATTCAGTATAATAAGTATTAAAATATTTTATTATGATTTCAGTACTATCATATTATATCTCCTTTACATCCTGTGAAATGTGAAAACATCACTTGTCATACGTACATATTACCATATTCACGTAGTGGGGTAATTTGTTTGACATCAAAAATTTTCATAGATGATTATAAAAATATAATAAATGATTATATATGATATCTATGGAAATTTTTTATTTTTATCTATAATATTATGTATACATTCTTACCTTCCAATCCGTTGGAAAATGACAACGTTAATCATGCTTATGGGTGGACTACCACTTCCACGAAGTGATGTGATTTTTTTTCCATTCAAGCTTCAAGTAAATTTAAATAATGATATATTTAATGAATATATTTTATATATATTATAAAATAATATTTATTGAGATATTAATTTTTACTCACCATTCATTCATTCCATCCATAGAAATGTGAAAACAATGTTCATGCACCTGGATGACCTCCCATTTCCATGAATGGTTTAATTAATTTTTCTCTCACTATATTTTTTAAATAACTCTAAATAAACACATAATGATTTTATATTATATTAATATTTTTAATAAATATATTAATATTATGGAACCATAAAAATTTTACAATTACAAGAACTCCAAAATCAGAACATACATGAAAAACAAAGCAGTTAACACCTGAGACAATGATATTAATAAAAGATTATTAGAAATTGGTGAAAATTTTATAAATGGACCATATATGATATCATAAATATTAATATGGTTCTATTATATAGATATAATATATTAAAATTTATTGTATAAGAGGTCAGAGAACTTACATAACAATTTGAATATGAGGTAAGGGATATCATCTAAATTTACACTATATTGAAACATATTTGATATTAGGCACCATTTTTTTATATGAAGAATATAATTTCCATTTGGGGTAAATAACGTTCATTTTTTCTCTTTTCATGATTATTAATGATCATTTAATATTTAATATCTTAAATAATTTTCATATATTCTTTCAAATTTTCTTCTCATTGGAACTTGAATAATGCAATGAAATGTTAAAAAATAGATCTAATTACTCTTTTGATCAGATATATCCCACTTAAAAGTGAATATTTTTTTTAAAAAATTAAAAATGTATTTAAACTTAAATAATAATTAAAAAAAATATTTTTACCCATTTTTACTTTTTAAAAAATATTTTGGAATGAATATTTTTTTTTTCAATATCCAAATGTGGTACTTTGTGACATTTTTTACAAAAGTATGGATGAAATGTTTTTTTTACATATTCAACATGAAATTATTTTCCTGAAATCATGAATATAATTTAATTTTATGCTTACTTTACAACATTAAAAGGTTATATTCAATTAAATTGTTTTACATTATAATTGTACAGTTTTTAAAAAAAATTTGATTTCAAAAAATAGAAAATTTATTTTCCTTTACAATATTTTCATGATATTTTAATGGAATTTATTTTCATCAATAAAAATAATAATTTTCATTACTCATTCAAAAATGGGAATTTTTTTAATTATTCCATCATTTAAAACATTAACTAAATTATGGTCATTATATAATACAATTCTATTAAATGTCAATATTCTTTGATTAATGAATATGATTAATTCATAACCTGTATAACACACACACACACACATATATATGTTTTTAAAATTTTAAATTATGTTTTTATTGTGTAATTATTGATTATTATGTATTATTTCGTCGACATGTATAATTTTTTGAGAATTTATATTGTTATCAAATTAAATTGATCATTATTATATGATGAATTAATTGAACAAGTACTAATGGGTGTGGCATATAATTACATATCCCTCGATGTATAAACTATTCTCACGAGATAAATCGGTTGGCCAATTGTAATGGATCTTAACCCATAGTTTTAAACTATCTTGGAGAAAGGTATTGATGGTAGAAATATAATGATGTCTAATAACATAATGTATAATATCATTAATTTCATTTATTTATAATTTTTTTTATAATAATCCATGATATTACTACCCTGATACCTTCCAAGGATTCATTTTTTGCTCAAATTCTTTTTAAATGGAATTTTAAATTTATTTATCTTTGTTTATTTATTATGCCCCATTAAATCATGATAGACTATAATTTACTTAATAATTTCTAACAATTTGAGAACACCCTTATTTTGATTCCAATATCTTGGTTGTCAAGAATAAATATTTAGAAAAATTTCAAGGATTCAAACTTTTACATTCTCTAAATTTATAATTTATAATTTATAATTCCTATGTAATATGGGAATAAAGTATACAACTAGTTTACAAAGTCTTATAAAATTATTTATCCTTCATGTTGTTTCCTCTTGTATTTATGCCAATGTAAAAAAGTATACACCATCTAAGGGTTACTGTAGATAGAGTTTTCAAAGTTGGTATCAGAGGAGGTTAGCCGAAACATTGGGAATTTGATTTTAAATAGTCACATATAACATGGGAAGTATGTTAATCTCTTATAGTATTTGAGAATTTTTACCATTATTCGGATTTTATTTTATGGTTCAATTTTCATGATTATTTTCTGCTAACTTAGGGTGTCCAATTATTTGTTGATGACACGTAAGGGAAGAAATATAATTAATACACATGATTTGAGTAGGGATTTCCATACTATGAAAGAAAATTTAGTTTCCATTTGAGGTGATTATATCATGCCATATTAGGGTATTTGACCTATGTTATATCTAATAACCATACACATATAGAGAAACAAGATTTTCCACAACATTATACACCTATATTGGATCATTTCATGTGATATAATCCACAATATTTTAGTGGAACTTCTAATCCAGTGGTAGTTGGGAAATGGAACAAATATATTGAAATATTATTTCTCACCTTAAAATTGAATCAAATGAAAAAGGTTATTTGTGGGGTTTTTTTCTTAGAGGTGATGTTGATCAATGGATGATGTTAATCCAAAATACCGAGGAGTAAAAAAATATAAAATACTGAGTGGGAATATTTTAATGTTATATTAATAAAAAAAATATTTCCCTCATGATTTGTGACCTTAATGAAGTGAAATCTTCATAGAATAATGAAAATTTTGGAAGAATTATTTTTGTAGTATGAGGTTTTGGTAATGTGTATTGTTCCAATACATCTCATCTCTATGTGTGTTGATGATTCAAAAAATCCCAAATCATGTAATAATAATTTTTTTATTTGTTATAAATTGTATTTATCTTATTTTGTATACTAATATATTTATCTTATGCCAGAATATTATCTTACAAATCTCAAGGAATATCTTTAGAAACATAGAAATAGAAATAACAACATAAGAATTTATCTTATAAGTATTTTTATTATATAGAAGAAGCTGAAGAAATATGAATGCCTCTATAGTAGCATGTTATCTTATGGAAAAAAAATATTATGAATCCTTAAAGACTACTTATCTTATAATGAAAAACTGGTTAACCATAAGAAAAATGTATCTGATAATGAATGATAGTATCAAAAAATATCCATTGAAGATCTACTAGTAATAAATTCTATGATTATCATTGATAATATCAGGATATAATTTTATATAACTTTTGATTACATAAAAAATATTATTGATTTAATTAATGATTGGTCTGCTCAAGGCATACCTTTAATATGAAATTTTAGAGAGTGAGAAAATATCTAACTATATCAATGAAAAAGAAATTCCATATTTAGAAGAAATAGATACCTAAAATACTTCTCATTTTTCATCATTATCACTATTTAGATCAATCAACCATTATAATTATGCCTTTAATATGTTAAAATCATCACATATAAAGAAAAGTTGGGAACAACTCAAAAAAGGAAGGTTTGTGGTGGAAAGAAGGTAAAGAAAACTAAATAAGGTTCTCATATATAACACTGAATATATATTCATATTAAATATCCTTTCATCTTGTGTTAATATTATCTGACTCATTAGTTACACTAATGATCATCTTAAGCAATGATAAAAGCATATCAATTCTCACGATGAATCATAATCTACTGTTAGTTGCTAATTATAACTGTTCTCAACAAGCATTTGTCAAACCTTGTAACTTTTTTAATATATTTTCACTCTATGTATGAGTGTGGTTAGGACTGAGGATAGATTATGTAAAGGTAGATCCTGGTTGATAGGTCTCGGACCTTTGTATTAAGTGATATTTTCTTGTACTCAACTGGGATCCCCCTGTTAAAGGGTTGTTTAGTGAAAGTTGCCAACCTCATGGAGTAGAGCATTGGATTACTTGACAAGGGGATTTTTGTTCCACAAATCATAGTAAAAAAAATTTCTCAATTTCATTTCTACATGTTTCAAATTAATGTTGTATATACACTAAATAAATAAAATTGGACATGCATGCTTTAAAGATGGGGGCATATATCTCAAACGGTACTTCTAGAACTCAATTCACCAATCTTAACTCATTCAGTCAATCATTATCTCAGAAAAGAAATTGTGTATCAGTGCAGAGAATTTTGAGTTCAAACATGTCAAAAAATAAATTCCAAATACCTTTCATCAAATCCCTACTAAGTATTATAATAGAGAAGACATGTCAATTTTTTGAGCTCCATACTTAAATAGTGAATCTATGGTTGCTGGAAATCACACATTCATATATATATATATAATCTAGGACTAAATGTCTAACTCAATGTAGTAAATCACTATGAAATTTCTAATACATAAAATAAAACATGGGTTGTTATAGCAGAAGAAAACTATGATCTAAATTTATAAGATATGAATGATATCATTTGTTCTTTAGGACTGGATGTGTTCAACTAAGTCTATCAATATCAAAGAGTGCATGAAATGTGGAATACTATAGTAGTATAATATAAAGGTATTAACAATGTGAAATCTCTTAGAAATGATGCAACCAATGTTATGTTGATACATTCAAAATTCATAAAGGAGAATGTATTACTCAACTAAATGGAATACTCAGTAAGATCATGCAAAACATTGATGTTACCAAAAATAGACAAGCCTTAAATTTTCTTAATGTTTTATCACCTAAGTGGAGTGGAATATCAACTTATATTAGAGAATATAAGGATGTAAAATATTTACTGATAAAAGATCTCATTGGAACTCTTATGATGTATGAAGCTAAAATAGAAACTAAAAACGAGGATCCCAAAATGATATAAAAGGAAAATACTACCTTGAAAGGCTAGAATTCCAAAGATGATAGAAATAGCATAAGATAACACTTTCTGAATCATCTAAAGATGAATAATTATCATGAAAAGATTTATCAAATGATGATATTTCTCAATTTTCATGAATGTTCAAGAAATTATATAATAATATTTTAGGATTTAGAAGATAATTCATGTACAAAAACCATGGATACAACTCCAAAATGTTGAGATGTTATGAATGTAAGAAGATAGTATACATCAAGAAAGATTATCCGAGAATCAATGAATAATATAATAAAAAAATAAATATATCAAGAATATTGGATATAAAAAATATATTAAATCCATAAAGGACACGTGGAGTGTATCTGAAGAATATAGTGAGTGAAAATAATAAGAACTAGAACCTCAAAATATAAATCAAAAGGATAACATATGCATTATTGTACAAACTGATGAGGTAAGTTTTTATTATTCTTCCGGGTGTGAAATTATTTCAAAAAAATTAATATTTCACTTATAAATAATTAAATGATTATTGTACCATGTTGTAAATTATGTATTAAATTCGGAAAAAATAAATTAACCTCTTCAAAATTCATATAATAGAATCTTTTTTGGGAAAGAGAATATAAAAAATTGAATTTTAGAACTAAATGATCAGATAGAAAAATATACTATTGGGAATACTGTGCAGGTTAGAACAATTGAAAAGTTTTATAAATAAGTTCAAAATTCTAAAGATTCTTCAACTGTTTTTACAAAAGTAGAAAACTATTTAAAAAAAATCTTCTTTAAAATCAACTTTGAAATGATGTTTTTTTGAATTGGAATCAATTTGTGAAAATATAAGCATAATTGAAAATATTTTTTGACCTCTTAAAAAGATAAATATAATACTAAGGTTACTTTTCTTCATTATTGTGAAACATGAAATTATGAAAAATATTTGTGATTTGAAAAAACCTCAAATTATAAGATTTAGAGAAATTATGGTCAAAATATTTTTTAAAACAAATAAAAAGGTTTTCTAAAAAAATAAGAAAGTATGGATGCCTAAATATTTTATATCTAACATGTCTAGACCCTAAATAATTTTGGTAGCTAAGAATACTGTCATCTGACTTTTCATTATAGGAAACTAGCCATATGAACATCAGTGAAAAATTGTTCTTAGAAAGAATCTATTCAATACATATGAGTCAATATTATTCAAATTTTTATTATTTATGAAAATTATATAGAGAATATTTCAGGTTATTAGATAATTAAAAAGAAAATATAGTTGCAATTGGATTATATAGAAATCCAAAATCTACCCTTATCAACAATGCACTTTCTGTTGATGTCTTGAAGAATGAAAAGATAAGTATTTGTCAAATTTTTTATGGTGGTTGTTCTGTTTATTTTTAAAATAATGTATCTTTAGTTTTTAAAGATAAATGTTTATTATTTTAAATAATATAATATACAATTTTTACACATTAGATCTCAATTCATTGTGTAGATATAATTCAATCTATTTAAATGTTGAAATTGAAAAATCATGGATTTTTCATAGAAGTATTTGACAATACAATGTTCATTACTTAACAAAATTGTCTAAAAAACAATTTATCTTTGGCTTAACTCATCTCATATTGAACAAAACAAATTGAATTGATGCATGCCAAATGGGAGAACAATATAAATCTCATTTCAAATAGATTAAATATGTTTCTACTTATAAACTTCTTGATATTATTCATATGTATTGGTACATATGAAATAGAACTAAATTTTTTGGGAGTATGTCCTTGGTTCATATATTAGTTGGCATTTTTTAAAGATTTACATGGGATTTATTTTTAATACATAAAATTGAATCTTTATCTATGTTTATTGACTTTTTACACTTGTTAAAAATGAAAAATATGTCAAAAATATGTCTTTTAGAAGTGATTAGGGAAGTGAGTTTGAGAATCATAAATTTAATTCTTACATCTCTAAGTAGGGAATTAAAAATACATTATGGAACCCCATGACACATCAACATATTAGTGTTTCAAAAAAGAGAAATAGGACTTTAAAATAAATTTCCATGACTATTTAATCTGAATACAATATGCACCGTCATTTTTTTGTGTGCTAAAACTATTAAAAAAAATTTTATATCATTAACGGAATACTAGTATGACCAATTTTAATGAAAAAACTGTATATGTTTTGGAATAATAGAAAACCGATTGTAGGATTCTTTAATGTTTTTGGATAAAAGATTTACATCTTTAAAACCAAGGATAATCGTGGAAAGTCCAATAGCTAATGAAGGTATATTTCTAGGTTAATCTATAACCTCCAAAGCATACATAGTTTTCAATAAATGGTAAAGGATTTTTTACGAATAAACTGATGTGATATTTAATGAAAGTGATTCCTTCAATCAAAAAACGATTCAAATTTATGATTAAAATGACTTAGTCGAAGATAATAGACCTAAAACATTCATTCATGACAATAAGGATGATGATATGGAAATATATTACATTAAACCGAATCAAATGAGGGATGAAAATAGAGAACCAGAAAGTGTGTTGCCTAAAACTCCCAAAAACCATAGAGATCATCCTCTAGTAATAGTTATATGAATCCTAGATAAAGCAGTAAGAACTAGAAGAAATGTAAAAAACATAATAGAATTATCTTCTATTTCATACCAACTAGAACCTACCTTTGTAGAATAATCTTTATTAGTTTATTGTTGGTATTTAGGAGTTCAAGATGAACTAAATAAGTTTATAAGAAGTAGATTAATGGAATTAGTTTAAATACCCTCAATCCATCCTATAATTGGTCTAAAATGGGTTTTTAGGAATAAGAAAGATGACTATGTTGTAATAAATAGAAATAAATATTAATTGGTTCCCAAATGGTATAATTAAGAATAATTAATAGATTAGGAAAAAATATTTCCCCCATATATTTATTAGAACCCATCATAATTTTTATATAATATGTATCCTATATGAATTTTAAATTATATCAGATGGATGTAAAATTTGGTTTTTTAAATGGTTATTTTATGGATGAAGTTTACATATAACAACCCACTATATTTAATGATATTAATTCTTAAAAATGTGTTTTGGAACCTACCAAATCTTTATATGGACTTAAACAAGATCCAAGGTCATGGTATGAAAGATTAGGTTTTTTATTATTTCAAATGGGTTAATAGTAAGAACAGTAAATCCTCCCTTATTGAAGAAAACTTGTTTTTCTAATATTTTTCTAGTACAATTAAATATAATGATGTTATCTTCAGCTCAGAAAATTAAAATCTTTTCAGATATTTTTCCAAACATATGCAAATTGAATTTGAAATGAACAATATGGGATAACTGAACTATTTTCAAGGATTTTAAATTTATCAAAAGGATTTCTGAAATATTTTAAATCAATGAAAACACATATTTGAATTACATAAAAAATTTTGGACTTAAAATAGTATGACCTAATCAACCCTTTTGTTCTCTAACATCAAACATGATTAAGATGAAACTTGAAAACAGTTGAAATTATGTTTTCTTGATGAATAATTGGAATTTTATATACCTTAATGCATGTTGACCAGTCAATTTGTTTGGAGTATGTCTTTGGGAAATATTTTAATCTAATCCACAATAATAACATTTAAATGTTGCAAAAGTAATTTAATGATATTTAAAAATAATTTTAACTCTTTCTATTTTTGTCCAATTATCTATAATTTTAATTTAATTTCATATTCAGATATCAAATTTTCTGGATATAGATTAGATAAGAAAAAAACCTCATGAACCTATCATTTTATTAGAAAATATCTTGTGAATTTTTCAAGTGAAAATAAAAATTATGTATCACTATCACCTACCGAAGTTGAATATATAGCCCCCAAAAGTTGTTGTGCACATGTGATGTGGATGAAACACACCAAAATGGATTTTGGAATTAATTTTAATTCTGTTCCAATCATATGTGACGAAACCTGATCTATCAACATCATAAAGAATCCAATTAACCCTTATGAACAAAGTACATTTGATTAAGACATAATTTTTTAAGAGATCATGATAAATGGGGATATATCAACAGAATCGGTTTTTATAGAAAAAATTAGCATATATATTTTTACTAAACTATTTTCTACTGATATATTTGAATTTATTACATCTGAATTAGGTTAATATAAATTTGTGAACAAATAATTTATTTTGCATATATCTTATAATGAGCACGTTATTTGACATATTTTAATAGCTTTGTTCACTTCCATTTCAAGTTATAGTGACATCCCATAAGCGAGGTCATCTATAATTAGTAATCATTACTCTGAAATTACTACATGAACTCCCATTTATCAAGAACAAACAAAAAATGATATTGATTATCAACTCTACATGAAACATGACTCTCAAGACCTTTGAACCCTTCTTCCTCCTCAACCCCTTTTCCATATCTCTCTCACCCACATAATCCATAAACTTAATGATTGGGGTTCATCGTGTAGGATGAAACAATAGGTGATATCAAGAAATGTGTTGAGTGGTAGATCTATTGATTTCAAGTGGTTATATAGAATCGATATACAGTTGAATAATGTTATAAATCCTCATGGATTGGAATGAATTTTTGATGCCTCGTGAACTCATATTGTTTTTAAGAAGGATACTAGTGAGTTATATAAATCTAAGAATTTTATCCTTAGTACAGATGAGGATAATGTCACTGCAATAGTTAATAAAAAATAGTTATACCTAACAATAGTCAATATATCTGATATGATGAATGTTTCTCATAAAGGTATTCATTTATTTTACACCTCTATATCTTCAATAGATGTTGTAAATCGTACAAAAATCATGAAATATATCTTTAGAATATCTATTTTGGAGAAGAATAAAGTAAATACCATTGAACCATAATGTAATATGGTGGTTAAGTTTATTCAGTATGGGATTTCCAAAAGATATGATGTGTTTGATAAAATTATTTTTTGATATGTTTCTTTCCAATATCTATTTATTATTGAAAAACATATCAAATTAGCACTGTATAAGTTGAGATATATGTGCCAAATTAAGAACAAGTCCCTAAACATTTATCCTTATAGAAGATTATCTACCCTAATCATTCGAAATACTGGATATTTCATGGATGGTAATGATGGAACGTAATGTCATGGTTTAACTATTCTAAATACAATGATTTAAAAATAGTTACGTTTATACAATTATTTATCTATGAAAAATATGATTCCCTATAGATATATGCCTGAAATGTTCCATTTTAATATTCTGGGGGAGTGTTCCACTATTGAAAAAACTCCAATAATTTTAGAAGAATCATCCCATCTGTATGAGACCAGAAAAATATTTGATGAATAAGATGAAGATCTCAGTTTGTAACTGATATTTAGTATTAATATTTATATAGACTCTCATGTTGTTGATCAGGAAAGAACACATCCCATTTATGCAGCTCCACTAGTTTAAAATATAAATGACAGGATAGAAACAACTATCACTTGAATAGTTTCCACTAGTGAAGACAAGAAAATCATTTTAAGTACAAGGTTATATCTATAAAGAAAATAATATCTACACTTTTATCCCCCTAACTATCATGTTACAAAATGAATAAATTATGAGAGTTGTATAAGAATAGATTCTCCATAATCACACCATGAGGTTGATATACCAAATACTTCCAATAATCATCCCATTTAAAAAAAGAGTACATAATTTCATCAGGAAATGGATTACCCTATTCCTCAAGGTACTCTAGATGAAGATTCTACAGTAAATAAAATAACCATTTAAAGGTTAGAAATTGATGTTGAGTTTGTAAAAGACCATGTTTATGAAGTACATCTTCAATAAAGAACCCTTTGTGAACAAATTTCCCTAAGTATGATGTTCAAGAAATTAATATTTTGGTATAATTAGTATTAGATAAATGTTCAAAATGAATATATACTAGAATCAATATAAGTTCATATGTTCAATCAAGACTCTGGGAACTAACACAATATGTTGACTTTGTCACTTAAAATGTTGATTCACTTTGGTGTGATGTTGTGACAACAGAAGTATGTCAAGGTTTTCAGAAATTAGTTATTGATGAACATAAAAGATTTCTTGTTGGGATAAAATAATCTATTGGATGTGTTAATAAATCAACACAATATTAATTTTATATTCATAGTAAATGGATTGAATAATCTCAATAAAACTATTTACAATTGAATAACAACAAAATTTTCTTTATTACCCTTCTTGGAATGTTAGTTGGGCCCTTTAGAAATTATTTTGCCCTAATTTATAAGAATATTGTTGGTCTTTGTGAATTAGTCATGAATGGCCTCACGGAAATATTCTCAGATGATGAAGAAGTTGAGATTGATTATTTTTCAGAATCCTCTTACATAGTTGATCCTCCAAAATTACAGGAAAGAATTTCCATCATTCAAATGTTCGATAACTAGTTAGTCACTTTAAAGAACCTGATATCTATTTGTTCAAAGAAATGGGATTTCCATAACAATATTCTAAATTTATCCCATTGGATGTGGAATTAATTTAAAATAATTATAGACTTTCAAAAACATTTATTAATCGGGAGAATTTATGTGTGTCGGGATTCACTCTTTCATATTTTTGGAAGAAGGCTTCCTAGACCCCAAATACTTGATCATTATCTGTATACCTCTCAGTTCCTAAAGGAAATCTTTGATCCATCAGTGGATAAATCTAGGGAACACCAAGGGTTTGACATAAATAAAACTTTTTCCCATCCTAAACCATTCATTAAACCACCCTTAACACATGTAGATAATGTTGAAATGTAGAGAGCACAACTATATGAAAAAAACATTCAATCAACACTAGTTTGGGTGTATCATGAATATCTTATTGCTCTTGGATCTTCCTCATTCACGTTAGAAGTTTTTGTTGGAACAAAAACTGGTGATCCTCTTCCATTTTATTCACTAGATCACAACCAAATCCTCTTGTTCAAGAAACCTCTTCCTTGAATTAGTTTTCAATATAACAGTAGATGGTAATTCCTAGAAAAGTTTGTGAAGTTTATTTTCATAATGGATGGGACTTCATAAAACATTTGAAATATCCCAATGTTTTCTACCACATTTTATAAATTTCAATCATTTTTAAACATCCTAATCGATTTAATCTATATTTTATACTATTTTTTTTGATATTACATTAATGTATATACATTTTTATACCTTGTATTTGATGTTTCTTATCATTAAGTCATTATCATTAAAGAGTTTTTTTTTCTGAATTATAATTTCATTTTAATGTTTAGATATTTACTATTTATCTTATTCTATTATTTCAATGTTTAATTATAGACTACTCTTTATAAAAAAAATATTATTATTAACTACTATCTGTGTGAAATAAATTTTTTTTTCCTTCTTACACATATTTTTTATATCACAAAATGGGGGGGGGGGGTATAAAAACACAAAATTTCACATGTTTTAACAAATTTTTTCTTAAAACTAAATTTGGGAATATTTTTTTAGGAAATATTTTTTATCCATCGCATGGTTTTTGTGATCATGAAAAAGGAGGAGATTGTTGTAATATGTATTGTTGCAATACATATCCACTCTATGTGTTTTGATGATTCAAAAAATCTTTAGACTTATTATGACCAGTTTTTTATGTTTTATAGTTTTTATTCATCTTTTTTGCATGCACAAGTATTTATCTTACCCAAAAATATTATCGTACAAAGTTCAAGGTATATCTTCATTTTCTCACATATAGAAATGAAAATGAAAGAATTTATAATATAAGGATTTTTATTTTTTATAATAGGATGAAGAAATGCGAATACCTCATTAGTAAGACTTTATATTACGATATAAATATTATCTTATGACTCCCTGAAGACTAATTATGTTATGAAAAAAACACCATATCATATAGATAATATATCTGATGATGAATGATATGATTTTCATATATCCATCAAATATTTGTTAGTGAATCATGCCAGGATTTTCCTTTTAATCTCATGATTTTTATTTTCATAAATTTTGAGTACATAAAAATAATATTATTAATTTAATAAATATCAGTTCATTTAATACTCACTATGAATTGGAAATTTCAGGGATCAAGATAATATATAACATTGTGGTCAAAAAATAAATTCCATATTTGGAAGAAATAGATACATACAATCCTTATCTTATATCATTAGGATAGTCGTACATATCATTAAACCATTATAATTATCCCATTAGTAAGTTTATATAAGCATATAAATGTTATGGTTGGAAACAACTCAAAAAAGATAGGTATGTGGAACAAAGAATGTGAAGAGAATGAAATAGTATTTCCTCTATCTAACACTAAGGATATATAGATGTTGAAATTAATTTCATCAATTTATAATATTATTTGACAATTTAGTTGCACATAACATCATATTGATATAATCTTGAAGCTTATCTTTTCTCAGGATGATTCTTTATCTATTATTAGTTGTTACTTGAAAATGTGTTGAACAAACTTTTCTCAAAACTTGTATATTTTATAGTATATTTTTATAATGTGTATGAGTGTGGTCAAGGATGAGGATGTGACTTCTAATGGGAGATCTTTTTTAAATTCTCTTGGACCTTTTTATTATTTGAAAACTTATTGTGCTTAGCTAGGAGATCCCGGTTAAAGGGTTATTTAGTGAAAATCACGATGCTTGTAGAGTAGAGAATTAGTGGATTAGACTAGGGGATTTCTATTTCCCAAGATACTATAAAACTATGTGTTCAATTTAAATTCTACATATTTTTTATTTTTATAATATATAATCATAATAATGAAAATTGGACATGAATACTTTGAAGATGGTGCTTAATATATCAAAGATTCTGTTTAGAACTCAATTCACCCCCTTTTGAGTAATTTAGTGAGTCATTATCTAAGAAAAAAGTGGTTACCTTTACATCTCTATATTTTTATTCTAAATATTATTTACATAAATACATAGAAATATTGATCTTTTAGTTGAAGGCCATAATCCACATATTTTAAGGGAACTAATTTCTCAAACAATTTCACAATATGATGAAATAGTATTAAGTACCATCAACGTAGAGAATGATTTTTTTGAGAACCTAAATATTTAAGGGAAATAAATAGAATAAGTGGTCAATTGAGAAGTATGAAAAGGGTAAAAAAAATCAAAGTATAAAAAGGGAAGAAATAAATTCCAATAATGTGAAAATTGTGCGAAGAAACATCCTAGAAAATGATTGAATGGCGTGAAAGTTTTCTAAAACTGTAGAGATATGGGTTATATAACTAATAAAATTAAGGGGAATAAATAAATTATTGATGTCTAGTGCTTCAACTGAATATAAATTTTTTGTTATTCATAACAGTTTCTCAATAGTCATGGGAACATACCACCGAGGAGGCCAATGTGAGATATCTAAGAATATGTAATCAATACAGTTAGGGTTGATATTCCCAATGATGTGGTGGAATGTATATTAATAATATAAATAAATATATCTAATTTTTTGTTTGATTCTACATCTTATCACTCTTTTATATCATCAATTTTTTCCATGACAATTATATATTTCCCTATCACTTTAAGGTGGGAGTTTCTAGTAAAAATATCCATTGGAAATCTCACTACAATAAGGATTTGTGAGTTAATTACAATTAATAACCATGAAGATTACCTATTTGAAGAATTTATTGTTATACCTACAGATGATTTTGGTATAATAATTTGTATGGTTTGGATTTCAAAACATGATGAAAAATTTTATTACACTACAAAGGATGTAATAATTTGCAATGATGACACGAAAGTCCTTTTCCTTAAAATGAAGACATCATCACCATAGTTATGTCTATATCCACCCCCGATAGTTCATCATAATGAGATTCATAGAGAAGAAGAGAAGATAAAACATAAATATGGAAAATTTAATCTTCAAATAATGGATTTACCTATTTTACAGAAATACATTTATTCATTTCATAAAGAATTACCTAGACATCCACCAGAGCGTGAAGTTGAGTTTTGAAATTTATTTAATCCCTCATGAAAAATGTATATAAAAAATTCCAAATAAAATTGAAAGTGTGGAATTATTTTATAAAAATAGAAACTTAGAGTATTTTCCTAGAAATGGATTTATACATTTTAGTCATTCACCATTGGGGCCTCTATTCATTTTATTAAGAATAATTATGTATCTAGGAGGTTGTACATTTATTATATGAAAATAAACTCTATTAAAATGAATAACATGTATCATCTTCCTAAAATTGATGTCATATTTGATCAACTTCATAGAGAAAATTATTTTTTAATGACTGAACATCATTCTTGGTATCATTAATTATGTGTAAATAATGAATATATTATAAATATTTCATTTCAAATGAGGTTTGGTTTTTTCAGTTTTATATTAATAACATTTCCACATACCAATGCACCCTTTTTTCGCTGATACAATTAAAATAGTATTCATGTAATATATTGATAATACTAATATGGTATTAATTTATGATATCTGTGTGTACTAAAAAAATTTAAAGGACCATGAAAATCACTTTCATATTATTCATGAGAATCTTAGAAGAAAAGAGTTATATTAACAATTAGAAAATTATAATTATAGCTTCCGATTTTATTTTTAGGTCATATTGTCTCCAAATATGGATTCCAAATAGATAGTATGAATAAAAATCTATTCAATGAATGTCCAACACCAACAAAGATAAATGAGGTATGTCTATTATTTGTTCTGGTAGGATACAATCAGATATTTCGTTAATATTTTTACTGATTAGGTAACCAATTAACCAATATTAATCCAAAATGGGTCATGTTCATTTGGAAAAGGGAATGCAAAGAATAATTTAAATAATTTATGTGGATATTGGTGAATGATCTAATTTTTAATCTTACATTATAAAATAATGTATTTTTGATATATAGTGACACATCGAGGAAGGGACTTGGTTGTATCTTTATTCATAATGATAATGTTATTACCTATTAATATATGGAGTTATATACTCATGAAAAAATATCCAACCCATGTTCTTGAATTAAAATCCATAATATTTTCTCTAAATGTATGGATATGATTTCACAATGGTCAATGATGTGAGATATATTCAGATTAAAAGAGTTTGAAGTACATGTCTTCAAAAAATGATCTCAACATGAGGAATTCATTATGATTTCTCAATAAATTAACATCCATGAATGGATAATAACATACTAGATCCATAAAGTATGAATGATCATGATGTTATGACCAAAATAAGCATTGAGTGTGATCCTATGATCATTGATTTAGTAAATATGGATCAAGGAATTATTAAGGAAGAAAAAACATCAATCATTTTCCAAATGATTAAAAAATCATTATTAGAAAAGATAAATTATTCTCTTGTGGATAATGATAATAATCAAAGGAAGATTAATGTTTTGAATGATGGGAAATTTTTAGACAATGTATCTAAAGGTGGATTTATTAAATATGGAATGAGGCTATGTGTTCATTCTATTTCTGAGCTAAAAAGGAATTATTAGAGGATGATCACATCTTGAGCCTCTCTATACACTCTAGAAGAACCAAGATATATAAGGATTAGACATGATATACTTTTGGGATAATTTGAAGTAATAAATTACAGATTATCTATCAAGATGTTTGGGTTTTCAATAATTTATGGATGAGATACATCATCCTAAGGCTATAATGCTACCTCTCCCAACTCCTACATGGAAATGGGATGAAATTTCATTTGAAATTGTCACTAACTTGATATATTATATCAGAAATAATGATACAATATTGAATTAGATAATATTAATAAAGATTGAAGTAATCATGATAAACCTATTTCAATTATGTTAAATCAGGATCCATGATTTTCATCAAAATTATAGATAAGTATTCAAAATAATATTATAACTAGGTTTATTTTGACAACCTCTTATCATATTTAAATTTATAATTATTTGAATAGGACTATTAAAACATTGTAAGATTTGTTGGTGTCCTTGTCACTTGAGTTTTGTGGTATGTGAGATCAGTATTTATCTATGGAGGGTGTTTTCTATAAAAATATATTCTATTCAAGTATTTAAATGGATCTATAATAAGAGTTATATAGAAATATATGTTGTAATCCCAATTGTTAGGAGGGACTCGATGACTATAAAATTATTGGCCAAGATATTTTTGGGGAGACAATGGTAAAGGTTAATAATATTTAGACTCATATTGATACGACTAAAATAAGGAAATAGTGTTATGTTGATAAATGATATAATGATTTTCAGTTTCAAGTGGGACATCACATTTTATTCAAATAATTCCCATGGAGGGGTGTTATTAAATTTAGTAATAAGAGAAAAATAAGACCAAAGTACATCATTCATTTTGAAATTCGATAATGAATTGAATATTTTTCTTACCATTTTGAAATTACACCAAGCCTCTATAATGTACATGATGTGTTCTATTTGTTAAAAAAGTACACACTAGACTTGGTGCATGTGATCACTTCTAAATGAATATAATTGAAACTTTATTTATCTAAAATTAAAGAGCCTATCTAGATTCTATACACTAGATAACATGTGTTGAGGAATCAAATAACTCACTTAGTAAATGTACATTAGAGAAAACATAAGATAGAAGAGTAAACATGGGACACTAAGAAAATTATAATAAAGAACATTCCAAAATATATAGATGAGTTAATTTTTTTAATTTAGAGGAATTAATTTTTATAATCACATAATAATCCATTTCCCTGTGATTTTAAATTTTTTTTGTTTTAACTAAATTTAATCTATTTAATTGCATGTGTTTCATGCAACACTGAGTGTAACAAACAATGGTATATAATTAAAATATTATAAGGTGACAATTATAACATAGCTATTAAACCTGGTAGGTATTAATAGGTCTAAATAAATTATGAAAATTATATGGTTTACACATTAATAAAATAAAATAATTAGACATAAATAAAATTGGTTCACTAAGTGGTTAAACAAAAAAGATAAGGTTTAAAAATAGAAAAAAACATATATTTTTTTAAGTGTATATATACCATATCCTGCACTATGTTAATATAACCATCCACTTGGATTCATTTTTCTTTAGAATTAAATTATTATAGTTTAACCTTTTAATAAATTCTGAGAGTGACTCTCACTTCAGTTATAAAAGGGAACCTCCCTCTCACTTATTTAGACCACTTTGAGACATATATATCAATCAAAACTAATCATATATCTTCTAAGAATTCTTATACATTTTATGTAGGTCCTATTCATTCTAAAATACCAATCTCAGGTCCCTTAAGAAGAGATATTAATGATATTCATTGAAGAATAAGTAATCATTTTACTGATTCATTCAAGTATATTTCTTCTTCAACTTCCACTTACAGATTTCAACACATAATAAAATAATAAATCCAATATCATAAATAAGTTTATATTGTATTATAATTTTGGTTCAACCATATTCTATCCAATTAAAATAGAAAACATTGTTTGTGTGTATGTATTACTGACCATCTCACATTGTGGTGTAATTCGTTATTCATCACCATTTTATATGGATTCTAATAAATATAAAACTAATTATTTATATTATATATATGATATAAATACTATCTTTTAAATATAACATAAAATATTCTATCTTACCTTCAAATCTGTTAAAAATTATAATTTTGATTGTGTGTAGTTGTGTACTACCACCTCCATGAACCAATGTGTGGTTTTTTATTTATACATTACATGGATTGTAATAATGATAGATTTATTTAATATATCTGATATATATTACATAAAAATGATTATTTAATGATTAATTCATATTCCTCTTTCTTTCCTTCCATCCATCAAAAAGTTAAGATATCATTTATGCATACGTACGACCTACTCTATCCATGAATAATGTAATTAATTATTCTATATCCATATTTTATGGATGACTCAATATATTTATAAAAATAATTTATATTATAATTATATCATCCAAATAATTATGTAGAATATGTAAAAATAATAAATTTTAATGTACTGGAACTATAAAATGAATGCATACATGAAAACAAAGCAATTAACACCCAAGACAATGATAGTAATAAATCATTACTAAACAATCGGTGATAAAATGTCTTAAATAGATCATATATGCTATAATATATATTAATATTGTTCTATTTTGTGATTATAAAAAATTTATATTTATTATCTAGGAGTTTTGAGAACAAACATGATTAGTGGGACCCGAGGTAAGTGATTTTATCTTAATTTCCACTCCATTAAGACACATTTGGTATTAAGAAACTGTTTATTTTTGTGTGGTGTATGTAAATACCCTTTGGGGTAATTAAAATTAATTTATATATATTTAGTATTATTAAAATTCATTTAAATTTTACCCTCTTAAATAATTTCCATATCATCATATAACTTTTCTCCTCTTTGGATTTGGAATCAAGAAAGGGAATGATTAAAAGATATACTGATATTGTTTCTTTTCTAATCTGGTATATTTTTATTAAACATCCAAAATTTCTCTAAAATTGAATAAAAATTTCAAAATGATTTATCAAAATAAAATTTTAACCATATTTTACTTTTTAAAATATTTTTTGGAAGGAATAAATATGTCATATTATAAATGTTTTAATTTGTGAATTTTCTAAAAAAACATATGGATTTAATTTTCATTACATATATGGACTGAGAGAGGGTTCCCACCATCATGAATAATATTTTATTTGAGTATATTTTTTACATGTTTATAATTTAATTTTCAAATAAAATGTTTACTTTATAGTAATATAGTTTAAAAAAAGTGATATAAAAAAATGGAATGTTATTTTTCTCAAAAATATATTTATGATATTTCGATTAAATTTAACACATCAATGTTAAAAACCATTTTTTTAGTTATTTTCCAATATAGATGTTTTTTAATGATACAATTTTTTAAAACATTCACCTACTGATGAACATTTGTTATATATTTTTTCTTAAATATCTATATTCATTGTAACATGTATATAATTATTTGAGAAATAATATACTATTCCTATATATAGATTTGTAAATTAAATGTATTTGATCTAATGGGGAATTATTAATAATTATGTAGTATTTATTCAATATGGATTTTTTGTATGTGAAATATTTTCCATGAGATAAATTGATCATTATATGTATTAGGAATGCATTGGAAATTTAGTGATGGGTGGGGACAAAAATTATATATCCCCTCGATGCATCAATACGTCTCATGAGACAAATCAGTTTGAAAAATTAAATGGGTATTTAACCATATGTTAATATTGTCATTTCTCAATATCTTGATGGTAGATAAATCTTGATTTCATGGATCATATTTTCTGATAAAATTAACTTCCATTATTGAGAATTTAATTATTATTATCAATGATATTATTGTGTTGACATTATCCTTAGTTTAATTTTTTTTCAAAATTTTGTGTAAATGGTATATTTTATCATTTATTTACCTTTCTATATATATTATACCATATTTACTCATTATTGATTCTATTGTACATAACCCTTACTAGGAATTTTAGTTCTCCCTTATTTTGTTTCCTTTCCCTAGATTACAAAAACGAAATATTTAAATAATATTGATGGATGTTGATATTTTACTTTTTGATGTTTATATTTTATAATTAAAATGTAATATGGGAATCATGATTATATCTATATTATAAATAATACTAAAGGGATCGATCCTACCTGGTGAGATATCTTTTTTTTATACCAATGTAAAAAATTTGTATACTATCTATAGGTTACTGAAGTTAGGGTTATTATGTGATTTTTCATAACAGTGAATATGAGAAAATATAATTTTTTGATCAAACATAAGATATTAAAGGTTTGAAAATTATATTGGATGCATACAGAATGAGTCAATGGTTTTTATTTTATCATATATTATATTAATATGTTACAAGTTTGTGATAAAACATTTGTGACATTTCTGACAAGTTTATTAAGTGGTAAGTGTGAAAAACTCTCTAAAATGATGGTTATTACATTCAAGGGACCAAATTTAAATTTTGGAATGTATAACCTCAGTATCAAATCTCATTTTCAAATTCATAATTTTCATGTTCCACAATTTTTATGAATTTAGAGAGATAATGTCTTCTCTTCTTTCCTCTCAAGCTCTTATAAATATATTTTGAAGAATAAAAAAGGTCGGACAAGTCCCATATTCTCAATTAAGTTTGTGTTTTTCACTTGATTGAAGTGAGATCATTAATCCCTTCTATTTCCCATGATATAACTAATTAATCCTAGATATATGATCTAGGATATGTGCTGAATGTGTGGAAGATCAATAGGATGGGTATTTTGAATCCTTTGATCCATGACATTCCAACATTGAGTGAATTAAAATGGTGATTTCAAATGAACAAGTTACCCTTTATTCTATTATTTCATTTTATTTTTCATGATTAAACTGATTTCAGGTTATTTTTTAACAAATATATTCTAGGGATTTTTTCTATTTATTTTTTCTTATATGAATACAAAATTAAAATTTTCTGTTGAAATTTTTTCACAATTTTAAGTCACCCCGAGTTCCTTTAGTGGGGAAAGAGATACATCATGAGAGGGAATGGAAATAACAAGGATAGTGAAGGGATTATTGTTACCTGAATTTAATCTTTTAAATAAACATTTTCATAAGAAACCAAGAGCATAAGGGTCTTTCATAAGGATACAAGGGAATGGGTGTCCAATCACTGAAGGGACAAACATAAAGATACATTTCCACGGGAATCCAATCATAAAAGTGTGTGGTGTAAGAATACCTGAGAAAGAGATTCTAAGAGCATTAAAACCTCATGTAAGAAGAAATGTGTGGTGAAGAAAAAACATAAAAGGTCCTCTCATATAAGGAATTGAGATTTAGAAGGCCTTTCATGAGAAGTGCCTCTTGAAATGAGACTTTAAAAATAGGGGGATACGCATGAGATGGTCTCACATAGGGATTCATTAGTGTGGGAGTTCAAGAACATAAGGGAATAAATTCTATAAAAAATACATACAATGACAAATCGATATTATCCAACTGATTCCAAAAAAGCTGGGAAAGTAAAAACATATAAATTCAACATAATATTAAAATTGTATTCGGTCAAAATTAATAAAATTCAATTATAAGGTATATTTGAATCTAGCATGATGGTGGAATCTAAGATTATCATGAACTCATATTCAAGAGTTGATTGCATGCTTAGTCAGTGGAATAGGGTGAGGGACATGGGTACAACACTGAGTGTAGGGGGAACCTTGGTTTTTTTGTGGCATGAAATAAAAATAAATTTATAAATAAGTGGTAATATTTCATAACTATAAATCAAAATCCTTGGTGAGTCATGTAGAATTAGTGTTGTATTTTTTCAAAAATATAGAATTATAATCCTTGTTAGTATAAGAATTTCCCCATTTTATCTTTTACCTTGGAGATATAAGTAGAATGAAAGAGTCTGGATGTCTTCATTAGGGTTCGCCTAGATGGGAATGGATAATCTTAGCACAATAAAATGAAATCTGAAAATGGCTGAAAGGACCTGTTCAATGTAACCATGGTGGATTGTTTTAAATTTATATATTTTCACTAGTGTTTATTCATGTTCATATCATATTAATTTTTATGTTTATTATATATTAACCATTGTTGTTTCAACTTACACTTTTTGGAATTTTCATTCACTAGTAAATAATTTACTTTTAGAAACTATTCCAAACTGTGAAGTAGCCGCTTGCATTGACCAGTTGTTCCAGAAAGCTGAACGAGGAAAATATATAAAAAATAGGCCACAACTATAACCTATTACATCATTCATGAAAGTGAATCATCCAAGGGTTCCATCAATTGACATCCTCTTATTGTTTTTCCATGGGCTTATAAATAATATTGATATCCTGAAATTAAATTGAAACCTACCAAAATCTTGGTTCCAAGAGTACTCAAATCTTGGAAGATACGACATTTCATTGAAAGAATCATAGATAAAATATGTGGATACCATACATTATTAATTATTTTATCAATCCCAGAATCCCATATAAAACCATGCATTTATAAAAAATATACATGAATAATATTATTCTTCCATTTTCTATTGATAATATATTGTCCAACTTCAATAATGGAATAATGATTAGTATATCTTAACATTATGTGGTTTTAAACATGATAAATTTTATTATTATAGGTCCAATTAATATTATTCATGTTTAAGGATCAACAAAAAATAGAAATTATATACACAACTATCTAGATATCATGAATTTTCATGTTCAAGAACATCAACCTCATTCTCGAACAACTGATTCATTGGAGTGTAAATATTAACATGTTACACATGATACATGAATATGTACAAATTATCCTACGGGATTCCAAAATAATTTATGGAGAACTAATTCTGAGATTATTTTACAAAAAAAGTATTCCATGAATGTTAGCCTATG
The DNA here is from genome assembly GCA_963277665.1 of Viscum album. Lineage (NCBI taxonomy): Eukaryota > Viridiplantae > Streptophyta > Magnoliopsida > Santalales > Viscaceae > Viscum > Viscum album. The sequence continues at coordinate 906,169,048 of OY728151.1, forward strand.
AAAAACTATAAGAATGATACCATTGGATCATGAAGTATTGTAAGAGACCAAACATGCTACAATGAATGAACCTCACCCACACAAAAACATAAAATGTGAAACACGGATAAATATCTTCATAGTTATACATGGATATAGATGATCCTCAAAACCCCGAATGAGGTGTCCCTCCATCAATACTAAGGGAGTCCCAGGTAGTCATTTTTCTAAACTATAAAAAGGATTGTATAAAAGGTGGTGGTTATAATTTCAATCAAGATATCCACTATTTGGATCAATTTATTATATTTTTCACCATGTGTTAGCGTGGATTCTTTCTCTCAGTTTGTCACTAACTCTCTGATGTAAGGCTATGTATTTTTGTGTTGGTAGCCAGGTTTGCAGATTGAAGACCGGTTAAATTTGAGGTATTAATGCTGGATAAGAATCATCTTTATATATATATATATATATATATATATATATATATTAAAAATCGCATGTTCCTCATATCAAGACCCTTTCAAGTGTTGTGAATGTAATAACCTACATTTGTTTCCTTCTACACGTGGAATATATTATATAACTTGCACTGGAAAACTAAAATGTACCATACTATATTTAATATGGAACCATCTTTAATGTATTATATAATATTCAATTTTTATATTTGAAATTAATTTCATATATTTTAACAATTTTTATGGTTTATACAAATATAGAATTAGAGAATAAGTCATTCCTAGAAAACCCATATATTATAAAGTGAACACATTTACTATATATCCATTTTTCTCATAGTATAAAACTATTTAAATGAATAGTAATTTCTTTCATAAAAAATCTTCATGATATTAAACTTGACATCTTTTTCTCATCATTATTAAACATTGTGAAAAACATTAAAAAAATGTGGGATGATCACAAATTTAGCATTAATGAATAGAAAATAAATAAATATATTATTCAGGTGAAAAAATGATTTCCTATAAAAGGTATAACATAGTCAGATTATTTTTTTAACATATTAAATAAATATAATCCATATGAAAAACAATAGTTTTTCAAAAAAAAACTATACACTCCATATAAAGAATATAAAAACCCTTGTAGGGATGTTAAAGAATTATATTTATAACATGTTTTCACTTAGGTTATAAATTACAAGAGCCCAATTTAATCTATAGAAGAAACCTCATAGGTTAACTCCCCCTTATTTTTTGGATAGGTAATATAAAGAAATTCATTGGAGAGATTTATCAACATCACCTATCATATAAGTCGTGCCAGGTTCACCTGTCATCATCTATAATTAATAAGTACCATATAATGCACATAATTTTTTTTCCTAGCATCTTTTAATGAAAACTATGTTGAAAAACTATTTTTAACACATAATAAAACAACTTTCAATTTTCACATAAAGTAAAGAAAATTATCACTATTATTCAAAAATATTTTAAAAGAAGAGTTTCTAAAATATCATGGAAATGATTTTATTGGAATATAAAAATTGAATATTATAAAGGATACATTAAATAAATGAAAATGTATAATGTTATAAATTTAATTCATGTAGTAAATTTTAAAACAATGATTTCATTTAAACCTTTGGAAAAAGTACTATGTTCAGAAAAGAATAAAAAGATAAATTTTAAAAACATGTAAAAATTTCAAAAATATAGTGACATGAAATTTTATAGTTCATGAAGGGTTTATAAACATATTATTAGAAAAATTTAACGAACATGTTTATAGAGGAAAAATGAAATAAAAACTTTTAATTATTTAAAATAAGGTTTTAACGAAAAATATTTTACCTTAAATATCATATAACCCATTATGTTATTTATATCATGAATAATAAAGTTATATTAATGATTTTCTTGATTAGTATCCCTTTTTATTTTCATTACATTATCATTATCATTTTTATTTCATTTATGAATATTTTATTTAGTAAATTAAATTATTTATTTTACGTCACATGTTTTGAGGATGTTCATTTAAAAACCCCAAACTAGTTTTGGTAGGGTGAACATGGTGAAAAGGGGTATTTTTTACATCACATATTGAATATTTATAATGTAATTAATATAATTTTTACACTTTTAATATAGTTTTAGAACTATCCATGAGTGTCTTACATAAAAAACAAATCAAACCATTTTGTGGATGTGGTAGTCCACACGTATTCATGAGAAATGCTATATTATTTCAATTGATGTAAAGGTATGAATATAAATGATATATTATATTTTAAGAATGATATTTATATCATTAATATCGTATATATTATTTAAATCCATCATAATAACCATCCTTTTGTGGTGTTTATGAAAATCAAAAGAAACCACTCCATTGAGGTGGTAATCCACTTGTATGAACATGTGATTTGTAATTCACTATATGATGGGAAATGATAAAAGAAATTATTGTAACATAATAATAAAAACTTAGTATATTTAAGATTACTATGTCATTATTGCATCAAGGTAAAAGTTTACGTGAAGGTGGTAGATGAAGAAAAAACATTAAACATGTTGGTTATGACTTATAAATTTTCCTCTAATATCATATACAAGTTACACTTTAAAAATTCTCGGATTGGTATTTGGGTGATAAGAGGACCCGTAAAACGTGGGGAGTGATGTTAGGGAGATAATTGGGTAGGTATTGACTGAACTAGAGTACTAAAAAAGATTTTTTATATAGGGAGAGAATAATTCCTTTTATAAGGAGGGTAGGGGTACACTATGAATTATCTAAAGTATTAAACTAATATAAATTAATTTTCAGGTTCATGTTTAAAAAATTAAAATATTTTAAGTATAATATGATAATGATTAAAAATAATTACATCTTATAAAAGTTTGACAATTTTTTGTGATATTTTTACCCTCATCTCTTATTTTTAACCCTTATTAACCCTTTCGATGATTACCATGATATCAATGTATTGTAGTCTCCATGAGTGAAAAAAGATACTATAAAAGTAAAAGTGACACATTAGTGGAACATGGTAGATATTATTTACCATATCCAATTAACTTTTCTTATAATAATATTATTTAAAATTTAAATCATTAAATAAATTATTATTTAACATAATATACTGTTAATGTCATTTTTAAGACAATTCACATATTTTTATTTTTATTTATTCACTATAGTAATTGAGTTAGAGTATAAAATTTTATAAATTTATGAATTTTTTATATTTATCTAAAAAATCATGGATCATTATAATTCAAACAGATTGATTTACATATAAATCATTTAAAGTCATTTACTTGACATTTCAGTTACTTGAACCAGCATTGTGTCGACATTGTGATATAACGTAAGGCAATTGTTCCATTATATAAAATAAAATATAAATCACACGTATAAAAAATTCATTCGTATTTATAATTGACAGGTATTAATGAACCTCACATCAATTTCATCATTAGTAAAAAAATTAGATATATTAGAACTTTAAAAGTGATATTTTATTTTTACTCTTTAATGAAAATAACATTATGGTTATTTAAAAGCCTTATGGCTAGATATTGTTCCATTTTCAATCCATTGATAGTTATAGTAAAAAGATATATTAAATAAAATGAATACATGTTTGAATGATATTTTCAGGAAAAAATTAATAGTCTTAACCCTATTTTACTCTTATTTATGTGATAAATATTTACAATGAATACTATTCAAAATATCCAAAAATAAATGGTTCCTATTAAAAAAAATTTAAACTCATGATTCCAAATATGGAATTCATTATTTAAATTCAATTTCAAGAAGTGGACGAAGTATTTTCTAATATAAATTGATAAAATGAAATGAAAATTAATTTTTAGATAGATGTGTCTTTAAGAGAAAAAATTATGTTATAAGGAAATAAAGTATAAAGAGGATTCATATAATACTAATTATATAATATATAATTAAAAAAGTTATATATTATTTTGATATAAATTTTAAAACACAATGGCACTTTAAATTATTCTATTTAATGACATGAAATGATACTTAAAAAACCGATATCATTCAATATTTACATAGAAATATATATTTTCATAAAAATACCAAAAATTAATTGTAAGCTATATTTTACATGATAATTTACAAAATTTCTTTTATTTATTCAATTTAAAATCCAAAAATTTTGAAATTAATCATTTAAAAAAACAAAAATATATGATAATGCTTTTGGTCTGAAGGAAACATTTTCCATTTTTATTAAAAAATTTATTATTTTTATTGTAATGAATATAATTATATAAAATCTCAATCAAGAAGATTAATAAGGGATGAATTTATTTAATATCACATAGGTTGTCACATTCGTCCCCTGTTTTTGAAATTTAATCCTCTCATTTCTATTCACTACTTATACAGGTGGGGATAATTTTCTATCTTGGTTTATTCTGATTCCCATGTTGTTTATTCGATCATATGTTTTTTTGTAAAAAACCATAACTTGATGAGTCTTCTTATCTCAAAACTCCTTATGTTTTTGATAAAAATTTAAAGTGGTTGGTATTTATACAAAATAATTTATTCGAACTATACTAATTTAGGGATCAAAATGTGATATGAATCTAACACTTATTTCATTAATTATAAAACATGAATCCCATCATGTACATGGGATAAACATGGAGGTAAGGTCACTCTGTAAGAAAATGATACAACTAACTCTATAATATTATATGTTTCAATGAAATGTATTACTGTCATCCCCTTTTTATTAGAAAGGATCATAGTTTTCTATTGATATACTTCAAGAATACATGATCACATACCACAAATGAAAGATATTTATTCTGGTTGTCTAGATAAATCTTCTACCTAAAATGTGATTTCCTCATATATTATCGAAAAATATTTACCTTTTTCATCCATTATTTCTAACAAATAATATCCCAATAACATATTTTCACGAACTTCATCCCAAAAAGATGGAGTCTAACACTGTATTTTATATAATTCCTCAAAATATGGCATTTTTATACTTGAATGAAATTTTTATTATAAAAAAATCTCCCCTAATGATATTTTTGGATCCTCAATTCTATGAAAATCCATTTAATTAGATCGAATAATTTCTTCAAATGTATGAATCGTTTTCTCTAACTATCCATCAAATTGATAATGAATAGGTGTATTAAAATTTAATTCATTACCCAAACACTTCTGAATTCCATTCCAAAAAATTACAATTAAACATGGGGTCAAAGTAATATACAATAGAGATACAAATTCCATCTAACCTAACTACCTCTTTTAGTTAAAGTAAATAAAGGGAATCTATAGACATCTTATTCCATATATGAAGGAAAGGTTTATCTTTTTTCAATTGATAAAAAATGTACCAATCACATTATTACCTTTTGATATATTTAAAAACATCACCACAAAATTTATGTATATTTCACCCATTTCAACTACAGACCTAGTAAAGGCTGGAGAATTTCATTATGTTATTTTCATATCACTTTAACTGATTAAAAAATCAAAATTTCATGCTAAAATCTAATATATATTTATTTATTCTATCCAAAATATAATAATATCTTTGGACAATATACATTTTAGTACCATTGTTATGAATAAAAAATATAGATTTTTTTCATTCTCCTATAATTCCATTCTAAAATAGGATATATAAAGCACACAAAATATCTTTCCACATTTCAAGAAACCTTCCTTATCCATTTAGAATTAAATTATTATAATTTTTTTATATATTCTACAATTCCATGCCAAGCATTTCCTTTTTTCTGATCTTTCTTAATGGTCTCTAACAACATTGACACCTAATACTAAACACATGGAGTTATGGAATCCAAATTTATTGTTTATAATTTACTAAATCATTTTTCAAATAATCTTATTATTATTATTGAATAGTAATTGATGCACTGCCATTTAAACTCAAAACATATGTTTCATTGTTTTTTTCTAAGATGATAATGAATCGTAAAAACATGATACTTTATGAGTTATATCTATGTTATCTGCTTTATGTTCAACTCTCCTTTTGTGAATATATATAACAATATTTTTTTATGAGAAAATATTTCAAAATTTACTTTATATAAATGACATCTCGATATTTATTGAAAAAACCCCATAGAATCTAGTTCGAAATATTCTTTATAATAATTTGTGTCATGAGGTTTCCATTGAAATTAGGAATAAGAAATTACCTGATCATTCTATTTCATAAAAAAACAATTCACCCAAAATAAGAATCATTGAAGATGAAAAATCAATCGTTTAGAGAGGGCATGGATGGACCAAAATAATTCACTAATTTTGTTTTCATTTCTTTGAAACATTCATCACACACAATCATGCATATGAATTTAAATTTATTTGAGTTATCTTAGTTAGTTGTCTAGATAAATGAACAATTTTTTTAACAAATCACTAGTCATAAACCATTAATCCAATAAAACTCTTAATATTTATTAGATTTTTGTTCTTGAACATTCTTTAACAGAATTTTTTTAGAAGATTCAATAGTTATCCTATCTTTATAAGCAATATTCCAAAGGAATAATATATATATATATATATATATATATATATTAACATTTACTGAGTTCCCCATATATCTTATTTTTCATTCATCATTTTCAAAAAAATCCTTTGGCATCCTTCATGATCTTGATGACTTTTTGTGTTTACAAAAATATCATTAATATAAAATCAAAAACTTATCAAAATATAGATGGAAAATTATATTAATAATATCCATAAATAAAACTGGTGTATTAGAAAAAAAACCAAAATTCACAATTCCCATATCTAGTTTGAAACTAAACTATCAGAATATCTTACTCATTTACCTCAAACTAATCGTACTATAACCTATGATAAATCTATGAAAAATATTTTCTCTCCTGATATAAACAAACAAATAATTGATATGAGTAAAAAGATTTTTTTTCTAAATAGTGATGTTATTTAAGGCTCTATAATCAATAGAGAGACTCATTGAACAAAAATTTAAAATAAAACATGATCTCACCATGGTGAAGTTCATAAATGAATGAAAACAATATCAATAATCTCCCATGAATTCCTTTTTAATTCCAAAATTTCTACTTGAACCATTAAATAAAGGGGTTTTGATATTGGATTAGCTTCACGAACTAAGTTACTAATAATCTCAACACATTGATCAGGAATAGTAATAGGAAAATAATCAAGAATCACATCCACATATTCATTTAAAAGTGGTTAATCACTTATCAGAAGAATATTTTTTTCCAATATCTTGTTCTATGTAAATTTCATTCCAATATTTAATCAAATTCTCAACTTCATGATATCTTATAAAAGTTACAAAATCATTTAATATAGCTTTAATAGATCTAATACCTATCATTTAATGATAATATGAATGTATATTCATACACACAATAATATAAAGCACTACAATTGGATGTTTGACTAGATTTATATGAAATCTATCAAATTATAATAATAAAAATTCCTAAAATTATGGGTTTCCTTGTTACTTCGACTATGAGTTTTCATTAAAAATATTATCATCATTACATGTGTTTATATTCTTGTATTAATTTCAAATTTAACATATATAAAAGATTTAGAATTTAGAAATTTAATCATGGAAGTGTAATAATTTGAATAAACAACTTACGTGTCTATCAAGACTTCATTAAATGACGCAAAATCAATAGGATTATAAGAAAATGGTTTTACCTCCAATTTTTTAAAATCAATTTATATGGTTTACAACATGATTTAATATATTTAGAAACATGTTATCATAATTATCCAAAATATTTCAATTAAAACATATCTCCACTGGTTTTTATCTATTACCCCATTCTTAGATTGATGATAAATATTTTCTTTGTAGTCATTAGTCATTTCACCAAACTTACCACACCTGTAAAACATTCTAAATCCTATAAATAATTTGATAAAATATTTTTTTACCACACTATGAACAAGTTGGGGGCTTACCAAAATATTCATTATTTCACTGATTTACCATTGTTTTTCCCCTTCACCACATTTTACAAATAGCATCACGAGGCACATTAATGTCAGAAAAATCCATCTAAAATTTCTCTCCATAGTGGAAAACCTTCTAATAAAATTTTTATTCTGATGAGTCCAATGTTCTCTGTAATATTGGTTTCAATCCTATGTAAAATCTATTAATTTTATTATAAAGTTCGCAAAATAAATTTGGTATATACATGGGAAATCTCATCAAATTTTCTTTATATAAGATTATTGAATCATCCCCCTTCTAACTTAATTACACTATTTTTAAAATATTATATGTTGAACAACCTTAGGGAAATATTTGTCCATAAAAATATTCTTAAGTATTTTTAAATAAATGACATCAATCTCTTCCCCCTCTCAGACTCTAAACTAAGGACCACAATTGATCATATTTAAATTCAAAATGAAAAATAGAAAGAGTTACCTTTTTTACTTTCAAATCTTACCCTGAATTTGCATATCATTTCTTGAGCACTGGTCAGTCATTATAAAATCACTACTGACTAACTGGAAATTATTATAATTTTTATTATATCATAAACCCCTTTTAAGGGCTGAAGGGGAACCCAACATGACTTTAAAGACACAAGACATAAAACTATGCTCCAAAGGATAAAAATCCATAAAACCAAATCAAATCAAAAAGGGCAGCCCATCCCCAGTATAAAACAATCAGTCCAACTTCCACCTTCTCATCGCTATTCGGCTAGCTGTCCCGTGCAGGGATGCATGGGCTTGGTACCGATGGAAAAATACATACCCTCGCAAACTTCCAATTCCAAATAGCCATAATCAGATTAAAACATCAGATCTAAACCTCATCTGAAGCAGCCCCTGAAGAAGATATGGAATTATAGACGCTTGTACCTATGACCGCATAAGAGAACACCCCACCCAACCAAAATCAACCATCTTCGCACAACAGATTCACCACAATAAGAAGAATCACATCAATAAGAAACATCACAATATAACTAGATCCAATCATATGAAACATCAATGCGCAAAACCCATCACACAGGGCTAGTCGCAAAACCTCCACCGAATAGAATTACTCCAACAACATGTTCATCGGTCAATGCCTGAGACCCCCGCTGCCTCCATGAGACTGATGTAGGGTACCTCGATGACGGTGACGCCCCAATTCCCAGAACGCAAACTACAAATCCCCAAAAACTCACCTTGAGCCCCAAATATCACTGGATTTCATATAAGAAGACATGAAAACCTATCGCGTCCATCTAACCTCACAAGATGACCATAGAAGACCACCCCATTGACTCCCATCCGACAAAGAAGAAGAAGCTGCATCCTCAGACCGCAGATCCCGACCGCAGGAGCATCGTTGAGCTGCCAAGATATCCAGACTGGGTTGAAGGATGACGACACCACAAGGATGCCGAGAAAAAGCTCTAGGGGTAGAAGCTATAGACGATTCATGGTAGAGTATGACAGGAGGTGACGGGGGAAAACCTAGCATTACACCACCCCTTATGGGCCCATCACTAGATCAGAGGTTCCATTGAATGTTAGAGGGTGTTGTTTCATAAAATTATCATCTATCAACATGTTTTTATATGGTAAATTTGGCTTCTCACTACATTAACTCCACCACAATTTAATGTATGTGTAAATTGATCGATCACTGCAAAAAATACAATTTACAATTCCAACCATTACAGGATATTTATTTAAAAGGATATTGTTCAAAAAAACCTTCATACTTTAGATTCATTATTTCATCTCCAGAAAAACATTCCTTATCATACTATATTATATTAATCACAATGTTAATCTTCAAATAGTACACCATTTCAGCATAACCATAAGTTATAATTTCACAAGGTCATTCTATTAATATTATCATAACCTATACAGTTATATGAACTTTTTCTTTGATACTTATTATATGGACCCACTGTTAAAATATTAAAGAATCATTATCTTTTAGATAAGAATTCACATTCATACATTTCATAGATACTTAAAGTATAATGTTTTATATAATTAAGTCATAACACTTGCATAACAAACCTTTATATTACAAGGATTACCCTTCCACTGAGTATTAATTTTTTCACAATAAAAACATTTAAAATTGAAAATATTTTCTTCTTATGAAAATTAATCATAACATTAAAATTTAATTACTCATTATTATTTCGCTCTTTAACCCCTATAAAAACATTTAATCATTTGGGATGAAAAAAAACACAAATAGAGAAATCAAGGAAATAAAGGAAAAAAATGAAAACCCATAAAATTTTTACTACTACACAATATTCATTGAGAATATATAATAAATAATATCAACATGGAAGTCATTTATTTAAAAAAGGAAACCATTAAAACCTATAAAAAGAAAATATAAACCATTTTAGGCATTTTAGATACTTTTACTGATAATATTTTCCAAATAACAAGATCCTTTTTAAATCCAAAGAATAAGCCTCCTCGATTAACTACCTACTTCTTTTCTTTGAATATAAGAAATAGTAACCAATTAATTAGAGAGATATATTGGGCTATTCCATCATATAGTTTGTATCTGGCTCACCCCCATATAGGTTACATTGGGGTCACCCATCATATATGTTTCATAAATGTCACCCATCATAATATATAATTCTCAAGTACCAAAAAATTATTTTTTTCACATTTTATTACAGGCCATACTTTTCATGCATAGATATTATGTATTAATGTATGAATATTCAATATATTTTAAAATATAATATTGATGATAAAAAAATTTAGTGTATTCAAAGTCTAGAAAAAATATATTATTATTTCATAAAATATCTTCAACATACCCCACAAAGATTTTACAATATATCACACTTCTTAGACATACCCAAATTAAAATCATTCCTCACAACATGGGGAAAGAAAACATAAGAAAGGGTGAGATTAGATTTATAGTAAGGGTAAAAAGGAAAAAAATCAATGATCAGATAATCATAACATTAGAATAAGTGTATGCGAACATTATATTAACATTTTAAAATCCATACCTAGTATATCATAGATCATAATTTTAAATCATGTCATAAATCTTGGATGTTCACAATACATTAATCATAATAGAATAAAATCACATGAGTCAAAGAGCATATGATTGTGAACCAAAATTTGTTTTTGGGATACACATGGACATATAAAATTATGTCCTTACTCAATAATCCTTTCCATGACTATCATAGTGGATTGAGTTCACTCCCCATTACATTGTATCCTTATTCAAGGTTATCTCCAAATACTATCACATTGAATACAGTCTATTATTGAACATGATTTACTCCCCATTATATTTTGTTTTATCTAATGAGATAAAAATCATTAACCAATACATTAGGCGAGATATATAATTCTGGTCCCAACCAACACATAATCTTAATGTGTTCATATTCATTCCCTATGATCCTAAAATTTTCATTATATATAATAACCCAAGGAAGAGAAATGAGTTTCATAAACATTTCAACAATTAAACCAAGAATAACCCATGAAAAATAAGTAGTTTTTATAAGAAACAAATTATCTTAATCATAAACTATCCATAAGAATAATGAGGATGGGTATCCTTGGATCATATCCCAAGTAAATCATACTTAACATTAATAGATGGTATTATAAAAGAAAATTATTCTAAAATATCACTTAGAATATTTATTTACGGAAATACCATTTTTATTTTTGAATCTATTATTTAAATTAATAAAATTTTAAAAAATTATGAAAATAATTTTCATTGAAAACAACCAAAAAAATTAAAAGGAAGCACTATATATTTGATTTGACATGATGGTAGGAAATTTGGTTTATGTCATGTTTGTTAAAATGAGAATTCATTTCACATTGTTGTAAAAAGCAAAAATTTATACATTTTGTAAATGAGAAGAATATTCATATTAAACAATTTTTTTTAATTAAAACCTTAGTAAAAATAAATTGAAATAATCACTATAGAATAATAAAAAATTTCATGATTTTTTTTAAATAAAAAACATCGACATGGAAGAAAAACATTTCAAACCAATGAGGAAATAAAGATTAATTTTCTAAAAAAAATTCTATATAATTTTATGTACCAAATAGAGAAATGTGTAATTATTAAGTGGAAATTACATGAATATATATAGGAGATGAAAATTACGATTTCATAGATGTATAACTTTAAATTTCATCATCGTAATCGAAATCATAAACAGTCATGGTATACAATGAGTCTTTTGAATGAAACCCTTACCACATTGGTAACTATTGAATCAAAACCTCTAGAAATATATAATCATATATAAATATTTAAATACCAATAATTTTCGTGAAACGAATCTTAAAATAAATTCATAGTATATATATATACCAAAAAATATAAAAAAGTGGTTAATATCGATTGAGTCTTATAGAAATAAAAGTTAGATGAAAATGCCTTTCATAAACTTCGACTTACATAAACAGTTATCTATCCTCATATATAATGGATTTAAATTTATTATAATTATATAATAATACCATTTACATAATTATAGTGTTATATATGATCCAATTATAATTTCTTAGCACCTCTTTTTAATAATTCTATATTTATATATTTATTTCATGGTGTTAACTTCTTCATTTCTCATTATAGCTTACTTTTGGTAGTTCTAGTCCTTTAAATTTGCTCATGCTTCCATATTATCTATAATGTTAACAAATATATAAATATCACGTATATATATTGAGTCATCCATAATATCTCGAGACAAAAAATTGATTTACATCGTTCATGGAGATGGTATATTGTACATTCGCATGAATATTGTTTTATTTTTATAACTAAATTTAGGAAGAAATGATACAAAAAATTTTAACATTAAAAAAAACATAAAAATATCATAAATATAATATATATTAGTAATTTTTTTAATCACCCCAGTAAAATGGTGATGAAAAACAAATTACACCGCTTTAGGGAGAGAGTAATCTGTAAATACGCACAAGCGATGTTTTCCTTTTCCATAGGATGGAAGGTCTGTGGATAATGCTTCCTACCTAATTATAATAAAAATTATGTATCTTGAATATATTTAATTTATTATTTTTTATTTAATACCATAAATTTAGTGTAGGTATAATAAGAAATAATATTTAAAATACTCTGTTAATAGTTATACCAATTTGTTATAAAACCTATTTTGGATTGAACCATAATCCTTGAAAAGATACTATTTTGAAATAAAGGAATCTATTTAAAATGGTTATGGAAGATAAGAATGTATTATGGTAATTATTTTATGAGATATAAGGCTCATAAATTGTGGATAAGAGATTAGAGTTGGTATCCTTTTTTAAGGGAGGGAAATGACACACTTAGAAATACATAAAATAATAAATAATATATATAACATAATATCACTATGGGGACAAAGGCACCCAAAATTCAACAATAAGATGTTATATAGTCTGTATAAATTCAACCAATTTATTTTTTACAGGTTATGGATAAATTTTAAACGTTATATCTTAGTTATAAACCGTAATATCATTTTAACCTTAACCGACATTGAAAGGTAGTTCATGGAGTGCTTCTCTCTCAATTGATAGATTCACAACTGTGATTTCCTCCATATAAATATCACCACAAGAGATAACTCATTACGAATAATTATTTTAGGAGGGAATCCTCCCCTCATACTTCATGATGTGGTTTTTCCCTCACCACTTATAAATACCCCTCCCATTTCAATGGAGCTTATACAATCACGTTTTTGGATGTTGAGGTAATGATTTTGTTCCCCAATTTAAATCAGAAAATAGTATGGTCATTATATGGATATGATAGTGATGATAATGGTGGTTCATTTATTTTATAGAGTTAGATTTTTCCCTATGTTGACCTTCAAGATACACTTTAATTTGATGACATCGATGAATTTTATCATTGTTGGTACCTTGAATCAAAGATTATTTCTGAAAAAAGAATGGATATCTCCAAGTGTTCTCCAATATTTCATATGGAATTTGAATCCTCATTCCTCCAATTTTGGGATGTCTTCTCTGGGTAACCCCTGCATCAGTTTCATTAGGATTCACTTTCAGCTATTTGGAAGCTTATTGTAAAACCCATAATGTTCGACTAATCCACACTAGAATATACTAGACCCTATGATTCCCATGTGTATATAGAATTTTTTATTCATATGGAGATCTCAGATGATATTTGGATTATTTCTGGTTCAGAATGATTATTTAGGCACTTTTGTAAAGGGGATATTCTATTTTATTGTTCACTTTGTCATCATTTTGTTCAAATCAGTTCTCACTATGAATTACCTCACAAGACATGGATCCTGAAATCTCATGTTAATTTTTGTAGTGTTCAAAATCTGAGAGTTAATGGGGAGGTAGTAGAACTAGTAAATTCTGGGATAAGGGAGGAATGGACCACTGTGACTTCTTTTTATCTTTTAGTGGATTTTTGTTTCTATGAAATAGAGCTACGAAAAGTAGTTAATTTAATGAAAAATTATGTTTGAAGTGCCCAGATCAGTGTGAATCACTGAGAGGGGGAGGGGGTGAATCAGTGATCCCTTAAAACTTTTTACTAATTGATTACTTATCAATTAAATCTCTATGGCTGGTTAAAGCCTCGATCCACTATTCTTGTATCTCTCAACCTTTCCTGGATAATGCAGTAATGAAAAGGCACAGGACACAAGGATTTACAAGGTTCGACACCAAAGGCCTACATCCTTGCCATGCTCTCCCAGCATGGATTCTCCCATTATAATCGGTTAGTATTACAATGGTCGATACAGAGTCCCACTGTATCTCTCCTGAGTCCCACAGGAGGGTCTTTATACTGCGTCCCACAGTGTTACCAGAGTCCCACTGGCCTGCTCCAGAATCCCACTGAAGACTTCTTCTCCCTGAGTCCCACAGGGGTCTTCTCCTGGCTCCTCGAGTCGCACGAGTAGCTCTTCTTCACTTTAAGTTCTTCAAGTAACTTCAGAAGCCTGGGATAAAGACTGCTGGCCTTGCTCTGTACCTCTGATCACTTGTGATGATCAGGTCTTCTCGTCTTGCTCAAGCTTTATCACCTTCTTCTAAGGATGACCTGGCTTCACTCCAACTACTGAATACTCAGACAACTGATATCTTTAACTTCAGTCTGGTCCAGTCTCACTTCAAAACAACTTCATGCACTGAATGCATGGCATCACAATATATTCAAGATCTTCTGGTCTTGGACTCCTCAAATGCACACAAGCAGATTTGACTTGTTTACGTGTGCACGTGCATGCATGCAAGCATGCACTTGCCTTCTCTTTCTTCTAGGTGCAATAATCCCACAAGGGTGTAGTCACTTTCAGCACACACCTTCTCCACAATCTTCACACACTGTATTCAAATTGTTCACACACTAAAAGTGTGTTATACTTTAGTGTGGGTCCTCCCTTTTCTTCTTCTAAGTGTATACACACTTCTTAGTGCACACACCTAGGTTCGGCCTTCACTTGTTTTGCACACACAACTTTGTTCTTTGATTTGCACACACACAATGAGTGTGTATTTGGCCTTCACTTAGCACACTCACTTTGTTCTTTCTCTTTTAATCTTCAAGTGTGCACAACCTCCAAGGGCTACGGCCTCTTCTTGTTCTTTTTGCACACAAAGGCACAAAGGCCTCGGCCTTCCTTCTTCACCTCTCACACACACAAAGTGTGGTATACTTTAGTGTGGGTCCTCCCTTTTCTTCTTCTAAGTGTATACACACTTCTTAGTGCACACACCTAGGTTCGGCCTTCACTTGTTTTGCACACACAATTTGTTCCACATTTTGCACACACTTAAACTTGGCATGTTCTTATTGTTGTTGCACACACTTAACCCATAGGTGGTTCTTCAATTTTGCACTCACACACTAAGGTGTGGTCTTCACTTCACCCACACAAGGCTACGGCTTGGGTCATCCACTTTGCACACACACTGCCCAAATTCAATCATCCCATAGGGTGTTCTCCCACTTTGCACACACACAAGGCTCGGCCTTCTCAAAGTTCACACACGAGGCACTGCCTCGGCCTTCCACTCCTTGTGCACACACTGCCCGAACTCCACCTTCAAAATAGGCGCGTAAGGGGTGCGACCTTCCTCTATTCACAGCTTCTGTCGCGCAAGCACAAGGCACAAAGGACCTCGGCCGTGGGCGCGCAAGTGCAAGGGTGCACTTGGCCGTGCAAGCGCTCGGGTGTGCAAGCTGCAACACCGCGGGGCTTCAACCGTGGGCGCGCAAGATGTTGCGGCCACGGGTCTTCCTGCTGTGCAAGGGAAAGGCGCGCAGGGGTCCTCTCAATTCTTCTTTCGCGCAAGAGGTGCGCAAAAGGAACCTCGCGGAGCAAGGGATGCTCCGGGCTTCACTGCCGCGCAAGTGTGTGCGCAGGGCTTCGACTTCATGAGGCACAAAGTGCTTCTCACGGGACTTCTTTCTTCAAAAACTCAGCAAGAATTCTCGAGGGCTCAGCCTCATTTATATAGGCAGAGGAGAGGCGGCTCTATCCGCGTGAAATCTCAAAATCCCGAGATCTTCGGATCTTTAAAAACTTTCCAAATCTTGAATTTGGTCCTCGGTTCACGCGGGTTCTCTCATTTTTTGTTCCTCTACGTGCATGCGACTCATAACGCATGCACAGCCTTCGGTTTAGGCTCATCCCATGCAAAAACACCAACCACGTGTCCTCGGCAGCTTCTCTTGACTCGGCCTCAACCAAAATTCTCCCCTTGTTGCATGCAGCCTCATTTTAATGCATGGTTGTGTTCAGTGTGGCCAGAAGAGCACTATGGAGCCTTCGGCTTCGGCAATGGTGGCCGGGAACTCGAAATAGGTCGTCGGGATGCCTCTGGTTCGTCGGCGGTCGTCGGGTGGCCTTGGCATGGACTCGGCACGAGCTCGAGGTAGGAGACACCTCGGAGCCGTCGGATCAGGTCTTTGGACGGCCTGGATTTGATCGCTAGTGGCGCGATTAGATGAGCGGCTCGGATCTGGCGCGCGATGAGACGGACGGCCAGGATCTCTTCCACGGGAAAATCCCGCGTCCCACATCGAAACGGCGAGAGGAATTGCCGCGGTTTATTACCCAGCCGCTCCCTCAACTCGGAAATTGAACTTCCTCCCTCCCGGTGCCGCCCCGCACCGGGTTCTCTCTGCGGGCGCGCTCTGCGCCCACCTATGCTCCTGCGGGCGCGCTCCTAGCGCCCACTATGCTCCTTCGGGCGCGCACTCTGGCGCCCATGCTGCGCGGGCTTCATCACCGCGTGGCCTCGGGGCTTATACACGACCCCCCTGCCTCTCGGGCTGGCCACATGGGATCCCCCCTTGGGCGTGGCGCCTTAGGCCCACATGTGCCTTGGGGGTTGAACCCTTAAGGCTGGCTTGAGATGGCATATTTTTTTCCTACTTAAACACTAAGTACTTTACATAAGGACTAAGTGTAAAATGCCATGTGCCACAACTCTTCTTCTTCATTTCTTCTCTTTTCCCACATTTCTATTCTTCTTCTTCATTAGAATTCCTCCATTCTTCTTAAACAAATAATCTTCACTTAGGAGGGAATTCCCGAAGGTTCTTCATCAACCGAGCTCTTGAATCACATAAAATTCTTCAATGTGCTTCATTGATCTAATCAGAGATCAATTGGATCACTTCCAATTCACATGCACTAAGAGTTAGTACATGGACTTCATTAAACCACTTCATCCACTTAGAACTTGTGGATGGATCATCTTCACCTCCTCATGCATTGTCAATACAATGCATGGTCTTCAAACAATGTTGTGACTTTGTATCATCAGGATACAAGTTCTATGAACATAAAGATCAGCTCCACAATCGTCAGATGTATATGGAGAATGTTTCAACCATAATCTCCTATGCCACTTAGTGAATCTCCTAAGTGACATGCATCTTTATGTTCCATGGCCATTCTCCATTCATCACCATCACCATCACATCCTTTGACATTCACATCTTGACTCCTTGACATTTATCCATTCATTTCTTGACAACAACATACCTCATTGACATCAAATGCAACACAGTGCACTTCAATCTCCCCCTTTGTATTTGTTGTCAATACACTACTTCTGCACATATGAATGGGTCAATATGTGTGCCAATATTTCTCCCCCTTATTGGCAATCAAATGCAAAGGTGTGGTGTGGATCTCTTCCAAAATATCACTTCCTCCCATTGAAAAGTATCTTCTTGAAAAATCACTAAGAGAGGGATGATGCCACATGTTCTTCTTTAGCAAAGAACCTTTAGTTGATCAACTCTAAGTCTACTTGGGCTAACCCGGTGTAGAAAACAAGAGTGATGTAACCAAGGAACTCAATGCTGTCCACATTCACTGTAAACATGTGAGATCATGCTTAGGGGTTGAATTGTTTCAGATATTCAATGAATTGTTGAATCCTTCACATACTTCACAAAACACATTAGAATGTTCAGATGCAAAGATAAAGCTCCCCCTTTCATCTACTTTCTCAAGATGATATTAATTTTAGAACATCATCTTCTTCAGATTTGCTCCCCCTCAAGGGGTGCACTCCATTCTGTCCAAACCATCCTCCAGTTGAGAATGATCATCATCTTCAATTCCCTGCAATGTCAGCACATGTAAATACCAATAGTATAAGGGAATAAGATGGAACCTCCTTGGTTCATCAATGTGAACAACAAGGTTGAGAAGATTCTCTCAACCGAGATGTCCCATTTTCACCATTCTTCACACATGCACATTTGATCTTCTTTGATGTTTGTGCTGGTGTGGATCTCAATCCATCTTCATGTGAAATCTTCTTTTTCCCTTTTGCTTTAGCAGTTGCCAGAGCTTCATCTTCATCTCTTTGCAGTTCTCTGGCAAGTTGCAACTGATTCGGCCATATGACTAGTAAATCACTTGGAAGAGTGGCCTCAGTTTTGGATATTCCACATGGTTCCTTTGATGCTTTCAAACTACCTTTCTTAGGCAACTTGTTTTCAACCAATCCCTTCTGCTTCTTCTGGATTGATTGTCTGTTTGAGTGCAGTTGGCTTCTATTTAGTTTCATGGTTTCTTTACAAAGGTCCATGATGTGTCCTTTCTTTCCACAGTAGAAGCATTTCTTGGTGGTCCTTCTGGATGTATCACCCTTCTTGGACTCAGACTCCAAGGACTTCTCTTCATTTCTCAAACACTTCTTGGGAGAATTTTCCACTTTCTTCTGCTTGCTTCCCAAGGAATCTCTCTTAGCCAGGTTCAGTGATCTTCTCTTCTTTTCATCTTTGGATACAGTTGGAGATTGACATGTATCATTTTGACCACTTTTGCAAACATCCCAGATGTTGTCAAGCAATCCAAATCTGTTAGCAGTAAACAGATGTCTCTGGACCTGTGGATGCTGCTTCTTTTCTTCTGGCTTGCTCCCCCTTGGCATGGGCTTCCTTTGTGCTTTGACATTCAGTGGATTGTACCAACAATCCTTTTCACAGTGCCCATACTTATTACAACACCAACATTGACCCACAAATCTTGACGTCTTGTGTACTTCTGATTGCTGGGTACTTTTCTTGACAAGTTGTGTTGTTTCAGGAGAGCCTTCTTTCTTCATTGTCTTCATCCATACTTGTTTTGAATTATTCTTCCATCCTGCACTTTTTGTGGAAACACAATTAGAAACATGAGTACAAGATGGGATGGATGGTACCTTCTTTTTAGAAGTTGTTGCCCTTTTATTATAGGATGTATTTCTTTTAGAATCATCCTTTTCAAAGCTCACTTGAGTAGCAACATTTCTTCTTTCAGCTGACTGGGAGGCTTCAGCTTTGGGTGATTGCAAATTTTTCAATATCACCTCTAGTTCTATGCATTTCATATTGAGGGAGTTCTTCTCATCCTCAACAGTTCTTAGCTTTCCTTCCCATTTCTCTTCCAGCTGTTTTATCTGGTCTTCATGCACCTGCTTCATTTCAAGCAATGAGTTGTCAAGCTCCTTCACCCTTTTGACTTTGTCTTCTAATTGAGCATCTCTGACAACCATTGACACTTTGTGCCTCTTTTCCAGTGCATGGACAACATCTTTGACTATTATCATAAAGAATTCTTTCTCAGAAAGGCTTCTTTGCAATTCTTCAGCAGTGTCTTCATATCTTTCATTGCAAAGAGATACTGTTTCATCTTTGGCATTTACCAGCTTTCTGAGAGTGTTGGTTATGCCAACCCTTTTAGCCAGCTGATCTTCCATAGCATTGGCTTCTTCTTCTAACTGTGATTTTTCTTCATGAAGATCATGGATGCCTGTAGCTATACACTTTGCCACTTCCATGGGAACTGTCTTCTGAAGATATTTGAGTGCACTCTGAAGATCATTCATTGTTTCAACTTCATCACAGCTAGGACAGGCTTTCTTCATCTTCTTGGCCTGTTTCTTCTTTCTATTTTTCTGAGTCTTGGCAGATATCTCCATTTGAGGCTGGTTGCTCATTTCCTCAAATCTGCACTTCATAAAGACTCCCTTGGATCTTTTAGAGGTAACCTCCCCTCTGATACCAATTGAAGTGCCCAGATCAGTGTGAATCACTGAGAGGGGGAGGGGGTGAATCAGTGATCCCTTAAAACTTTTTACTAATTGATTCCTTATCAATTAAACCTCTATGGATGGTTAAAGCCTCGATCCACTCTTCTTGTATCTCTCAACCTTTCCCGGATAATGCAGTAATGAAAAGGCACAGGAAACAAGGATTTACAAGGTTCGGCACCAAAGGCCTACATCCTTGCCATGCTCTCCCAGCATGGATTCTCCCATTATAATCGGTTAGTATTACAATGGTCGATACAGAGTCCCCCTGTATCTCTCCTGAGTCCCACAGGAGGGTCTTTATACTGCGTCCCACAGTGTTACCAGAGTCCCACTGGCCTGCTCCATAATCCCACTGAAGACTTCTTCTCCCTGAGTCCCACAGGGGTCTTCTCCTGGCTCCTCGAGTCGCACGAGTAGCTCTTCTTCACTTTATGTTCTTCAAGTAACTTCAGCAGCCTGGGATAAAGACTGCTGGCCTTGCTCTGTACCTCTGATCACTTGTGATGATCAGGTCTTCTCGTCTTGCTCAGGCTTTATCACCTTCTTCTAAGGATGACCTGGCTTCACTCCAACTACTGAATACTCAGACAAATGATATCTTTAACTTCAGTCTGGTCCAGTCTCACTTCAAAACAACTTCATGCACTGAATGCATGGCATCAAAACATCTTCAAGATCTTCTGGTCTTGGACTCCTCAAATGCACACAAGCAGATTTGACTTGTTTACGTGTGCACGTGCATGCATGCAAGCATGCACTTGCCTTCTCTTTCTTCTAGGTGCAATAATCCCACAAGGGTGTAGTCACTTTCAGCACACACCTTCTCCACAATCTTCACACACTGTATTCAAATTGTTCACACACTAAAAGTGTGTTATACTTTAGTGTGGGTCCTCCCTTTTCTTCTTCTAAGTGTATACACACTTCTTAGTGCACACACCTAGGTTCGGCCTTCACTTGTTTTGCACACACAACTTTGTTCTTTGATTTTCACACACACAATGAGTGTGTATTTGGCCTTCACTTAGCACACTCACTTTGTTCTTTCTCTTTTAATCTTCAAGTGTGCACAACCTCCAAGGGCTACGACCTCTTCTTGTTCTTTTTGCACACAAAGGCACAAAGGCCTCGGCCTTCCTTCTTCACCTCTCACACACACAAAGTGTGGTATACTTTAGTGTGGGTCCTCCCTTTTCTTATTCTAAGTGTATACACACTTCTTAGTGCACACACCTAGGTTCGGCCTTCACTTGTTTTGCACACACAATTTGTTCCACGTTTTGCACACACTTAAACTTGGCATGTTCTTATTGTTGTTGCACACACTTAACCCATAGGTGGTTCTTCAATTTTGCACTCACACACTAAGGTGTGGTCTTCACTTCACCCACACAAGGCTACGGCTTGGGTCATCCACTTTGCACACACACTGCCCAAATTCAATCATCCCATAGGGTGTTCTCCCACTTTGCACACACACAAGGCTTGGCCTTCTCAAAGTTCACACACGAGGCACTGCCTCGGCCTTCCACTCCTTGTGCACACACTGCCCGAACTCCACCTTCAAAATAGGCGCGCAAGGGGTGCGGACTTCCTCTATTCACAGCTTCTGTCGCGCAAGCACAAGGCACAAAGGACCTAGGCCGTGGGCGCGCAAGTGCAAGGGTGCACTTGGCCGTGCAAGCGCTCGGGTGTGCAAGCTGCAACACCGCGGGGCTTCAACCGTGGGCGCGCAAGATGTTGCGGCGACGGGTCTTCCTGCTGCGCAAGGGAAAGGCGCGAAGGGGTCCTCTCAATTCTTCTTTCGCGCAAGAGGTGCGCAAAAGGAACCTCGCGGAGCAAGGGATGCTCCGGGCTTCACTGCCGCACAAGTGTGCGCGCAGGGCTTCGACTTCGCGAGGCACAGAGTGCTTCTCAC
The DNA here is from genome assembly GCA_963277665.1 of Viscum album. Lineage (NCBI taxonomy): Eukaryota > Viridiplantae > Streptophyta > Magnoliopsida > Santalales > Viscaceae > Viscum > Viscum album. The sequence continues at coordinate 906,191,603 of OY728151.1, forward strand.
GGGACTTCTTTCTTCAAAAACTCAGCAAGCATTCTCGAGGGCTCAGCCTCATTTATATAGGCAGAGGAGAGGCGGTTCTATCCGCATGAAATCTCAAAATCCCGAGATCTTCGGATCTTTAAAAACTTTCCAAATCTTGAATTTGGTCCTCGGTTCACGCGGGTTCTCTCATTTTTTGTTCCTCTACGTGCATGCGACTCATAACGCATGCACAGCCTTCGGTTTAGGCTCATCCCATGCAAAAACACCAACCACGTGGCCTCGGCAGCTTCTCTTGCCTCGGCCTCAACCGAAATTCTCCCCTTGTTTCATGCAGCCTCATTTTAATGCATGGTTGTGTTCAGTGTGGCCAGACGAGCACTATGGAGCCTTTGGCTTCGGAAATGGTGGCCGGGAACTCGAAATAGGTCGTCGGGATGCCTCTGGTTCGTCGGCGGTCGTCGGGTGGCCTTGGCATGGCCTCGGCACGAGCTCGAGGTAGGAGACGCCTCGGAGCCGTCAGATCAGGTCTTTGGACGGCCTGGATTTGATCGCTAGTGGCGCGATTAGATGAGCGGCTCGGATCTGGCGCGCGATGAGACGGACGGCCAGGATGTCTTCCGTGGGAAAATCCCGCGTCCCACATCGAAACGGCGAGAGGAATTGCCGCGGTTTATTACCCAGCCGCTCCCTCAACTCGGCAATTGAACTTCCTCCCTCCCGGTGCCGCCCCGCACCGGGTTCTCTCTGCGGGCGCGCTCTGCGCCCACCTATGCTCCTGCAGGCGCGCTCCTAGCGCCCACTATGCTCCTTCGGGCGCGCACTCTGGCGCCCATGCTGCGCGGGCTTCATCACCGCGTGGCCTCAGGGCTTATACACGGCCCCCCTGCCTCTCGGGCTGGCCACATGGGATCCCCCCTTGGGCGTGGCGCCTTAGGCCCACATGTGCCTTGGGGGTTGAACCCTTAAGGCTGGCTTGAGATGGCATATTTTTTGCCTACTTAAACACTAAGTACTTTACATAAGGACTAAGTGTAAAATGCCATGTGCCACAACTCTTCTTCTTCATTTCTTCTCTTTTCCCACATTTCTATTCTTCTTCTTCATTAGAATTCCTCCATTCTTCTTAAACAAATAATCTTCACTTAGGAGGGAATTCCCGAAGGTTATTCATCAACCGAGCTCTTGAATCACATAAAATTCTTCAATGTGCTTCATTGATCTAATCAGAGATCAATTGGATCACTTCCAATTCACATGCACTAAGAGTTAGTACATGGACTTCATTAAACCACTTCATCCACTTAGAACTTGTGGATGGATCATCTTCACCTCCTCATGCATTGTCAATACAATGCATGGTCTTCAAACAATGTTGTGACTTTGTATCATCAGGATACAAGTTCTATGAACTTAAAGATCAGCTCCACAATCGTCAGATGTATATGGAGAATGTTTCAACCATAATCTCCTATGCCACTTAGTGAATCTCCTAAGTGACATGCATCTTTATGTTCCATGGCCATTCTCCATTCATCACCATCACCATCACATCCTTTGACATTCACATCTTGACTCCTTGACATTCATCCATTCATTTCTTGACAACAACATACCTCATTGACAACAAATGCAACACAGTGCACTTCAATGTTTTTAATGATTTTGGAAGATAGTATGGATAGTGAATTTATTTGAGGATCTGAGATTGGATTGTCTCCCATTGAAGTGGTAGAGGATTCAGTGAAGAACCTGATTGGCCTCCATAATGGAGGATATTTGGATATTCCCCATGCCTCTATGATAATGATTTCATTTGAGACTGATAACGCATAATGAATAAAATATATAGATGACAATAGAAAACACAAATTTTTATGGGGATAGATTAAAATTCATCATGGATAAGAAATATTGACCCCAAAATGACTATTTTAATAATAAAAAATGATTAATATGAGCTAAAAACCTATCAAGATTTAGTAGTGGACATCTATAGAAATATAAAATTGAGATTCTAAAAAGTGGATCCAATGGTGGGGAGGTAAAAAATGATGAACTATCTTGGGAGATTATTACACATTTTGACATGAGTATTAAATTAAAGGAATATAAACTGAGACGAGTATATACAAACTTGGGACAAGATGACATAACATTTTGAAGATCTTATCAATGATGATCTAAATACAAAGTTCCCATATCTTCAATAGAGATTATACATGGAGAATATATATAATAACCCAAAACTCACTTTAATTTTTTTTATTTCTTATGATTTCTGATTTTTTAGGCATGAAATTTTGAAGCATGCCACTTTTTCAATAAGAGTTTGTTTAGAAATGAATATTTAGTTTTCAGTTAATTATTTTAAGCATATGCTTGATAACTCAACATTTTACCATTATAACATAACTATATGAACAAAAATAAATGAATCCACTAAATTTTTTTTAATTTTTTTTATAAATTTTGAAACAATTTATTTTGTTGAATTAGTATAGGTGGTAGAAATTGATTTGTATATAAAAACACAAAACACATGATTTTTTTTTTCTGAAAATACCTAATTTATGAGTAGAAATAATTTTACCTTTAAATAAATTAATAAATTGTTTTCCATGATTTATTGGTTAAATTCTAAAATACGTAATGTTTCTAGTATTTTTGATTAATACACAATATAATTTCATCTTTTATCCATGCATTTAAATGTAAGGACCCACAAAGAGTTTTTAATATGAATAAAATGTAACTCATCATCGCAAACGTGAATATTGTGTTTCAATATTCAAAAATATGACTTAAAATAATTTATTTAACTATTAAAAAATATATTTTTTCATGAAAATATATACAATAGGATAAATTCATTTATTATAGATATTTTAACGCTTTATGTGATGGTTTTTAACTAATTTTACATCTTTTAACAAGGTAAAAAATATTTACTATTATATATATTCGAAATGGAAAAATAAAAATTTTACCATATTTTATTAAATTAATTATACTAATTCTAAATATTTTATCCAATTTTTCAAATTTAATTCATATAATTAGAAGAATTTAATTTTTTATTAAAATAACAAAACACGATGAAAATCGGTATTCTAGAATAAAATTTCTTCTTAAGTATGAAGATTTTATAGCATAATATATAATAAAATTGATTATAATGAACTTAATTGGATTATTTATAATATAAATATACTAATTTTAATTTTTAACCATTTAAATAATATAAAATTCATAATTGATTGAAACTAAAATACACTTTTGAAGTAAAAATATGTATTTTAACTGTTTATTGTAAAATTAATCTTACAGGAAAATAATAAAATGTAACCCTAATATAATTTTGAATTACAGATTTTTAATACGGAATTATTCTTATAAAATATTATTTATAAATTTGGTATAAATTAATTATAAAATTTACTCACAAAAAATAATAATCAAATTTTTTAAGAAAATGTATTTTTGAAGCATAAAATTATTTTATTGAAAATTGATTACTAATTTACTAATTAAATTAAATAATATGAAACCATTATAACTATTTTTTATAATATGTTTATTCTATTTCATACTAACCATTTTAACATCTATGTTTTAATGAATATGTTGAAAATAATTATATTTATATTGTTGTTCATTAAATTTATGTGTTCTGAGTAATGAATCCTATCAAATAAATTAAATTTATTTAATGAGAAATATAACATAAAATCATAGGTTGTTACATTATAACCACCATAGAATAATTTATCCATTTAAATTATATCACTATGATACAAATACCTGAGTACACTTCAACCTCTTCACATCCTCAGGCTCCAACGTAGCTTCCTCTGATTTACAGGTTCACCAAAAAAACATTGATGAAGTGAGTAATCATGTTTAATATAAATTTATCTCTTATGTAAAATGTCTCCATCATATTTTCCTCATAATCTAAATATTAATCCATTGACATGAACTCTGAGTACATTATAGGTGAAGGATCAGGTATGTAATTCTTTAGGAAAGAAACGTGGAACACATTGTGAACTTATGAGAGGTTTAGTTGATGTTCTAAATGATAATCCACCATCTCAATATGTTCAATACTTTCAAAGGGACAAATATATCATGTGATCAAATTGTCTTTCTTTAAAAATCCAATAACATTCTTCCTACGATATATATGATACAATACCTTGTTACCAACATCAAACCCTAGATCTCATCAACTATTCTCAGTACAACTTTTCTATCATCCTTGAGCATCCTCAATGTGTTTTTAATAAATCATAACTTCTCTATAATTTTATTAATTAACTCATGTAATAATATATATATTTATTAAAAATTATTCCATCACATTATCATTCTACAATTTTATCAATATAGGGCTTAATAAGAAGACATTAGAATTCTCAAGTGAAATTTATCATTGTACAAAAACTAAATAATAGGATGTTTTTAATCTCAACCACATTTGATATGAATAGAACATGATAATAGAATATTCCCATGTATTTTAATGGTTTTATCATGATTTATGTCTACTTAAGGTTGATAAGAATTATTGAAACACTACTATGGATCCCTTGCTTGCTGAAGACGTCCCTAGAACTTTAAGGTAAAGATGAGATGTTAGTCAGATTTAATAGAATTTGGTATTCCTTGAAACCTTAACACTTATTTAATATACATTATTGAATTATTGTGTATAGATATTTCTTATCTAATAGTTTTAAGTGTGGATAATTTATAAGGTGGTCGAAAACATCCCAAATAGTAATATGGCCTTTAGAGGTTTGGAGGATTTTGAAGAGAAAATCTCTACTAATGTTTTCACATTCTTATTCTGGTATAGGTAATGTAAGTAAAATACACATATTATTATATTTCACTTCCTTAAATTTATGATATACTAATCTTCAAGACACTTTGTTTGCAATATCTCTCTTCATGTTATGCAACCCGAAATACTCTTTTAGATGTCTATATATACTCGTACTTCTAGGATGAATAGAAAACGATGAACTATGATCTCTCTCCATTAGATCCATCTTCGAATATAATTTTTTTGGGTTACATAAAAAATTTTATTACCTTACTAATCTATCATAATCAAGATTTAATATAGTAATATTTCTTACCTTATCTTGAATATCTAAATTTCTATTCTTCCACCCTTTATTATTCACTTGGATAGATGGTTGAAAATTATATGAGAATGATAAGATTTGTCCCCTCGATTAGAATTTATAGATCCAACCTATTCAAATTTATAAATATTATATATTTTGTGATTCTAATTATAGATAAGATATAATTATCCTTTTGAGTAAATTAATTTGATGCTTTGTTATCTTTGTTTTTGTAGAGTCTTTAATTATTCCCTATTAGACTTTGAAATATTTCTATATATATTTGTAGAGCTAAGTGATTAGATGTTATGTGATTCCATGGCCCGACGTTCCAGGAATAAATTTTATAAAAAAATTTAATATATTTTATATTATCAACACAATAAAAATTAGATAACTCATAAAATATTTTCTTGGATCAGAAATTTGAGGCCAGAGTTTGGTCCAGAACATGTTGATTACCCTAGGTGTAACATAAAATGAACCGGTGTAAGGTGTTTGGACTCTTCATTCTCTAGCGGTATATTTTATTTGGATTTATTTATTTATTTATTCAAATTCATTTGACCTATATTCAATATGGGTGTCACTAGGGAGGATTCACCAGAACATTAGCTAACAATTCTCCCACCACCAGTGAAGCTCTCCTCCTTCCCAATTGAAAGATCCCTACAACAAGCGTATACGGATCTCGATGAATTTGATGATTGGGATAGATCAGATCATAGATAGAAGAATGTCTTCCTTTGATTGTTGTCAAGAATTTTCTTATTCATCAATCGATATGAATCTTCTGGTAGGACTTTTCATTTGAGTTTTTATAGCCTTTTGAATAAAATTTTTAGTGGATCATCTTTGTTTCTTTAATATATGTTTTGAACCTTTTCATGTGCACATGTAATGGGATTTATTTGGGATCGGGTTTTCTAACCCAAATCCCTCATTCATGATCATTGGACAAGAACACTTTGAAAAAGATGATAAAACTATGTTCTTTTGTCTTTCTCCCTCATTAGTCACATTCTTCACCAGTTGGATCCCCATGGTACTAGATCAACTTTGACGGGTAATTCCAAACATGATCATACCCTTGAATTTGAATAAAATCAACAACTAATGTTGGATTAGTGCTGATTGGGACAAAAGGAGAACAGATCTATGATTGTTACAATTTTTGGGCTATGGAGGAGGTGAGGTGGTCCAAGGAAGGAACCTACAGTGTACGAAGGTGACACTCATGTGGGTGGTGGAGCTGTGGGCTTCCAAGACAATAGACGCATGGTTTAGGGGCATTTGGGTGGCTAGATGGGCATGAAAACATGGTAAGGCTGCAGGATGTGGAAGACGTGGTGGATCTGGTAGGGCCGGTGGAGGTCGGTGGAAAACACGAGGCGGTCCGCGTGCGATTGGGGCCAAGTGAGCAGGTGTTATGGGACCATGCATACAATTGATATGGGTTAGGTCTATGGGTCCGGCCAAATGACTTAAACCTGAGTAAAACCAGGATGAATCTAGGGAAACTAGGTTTGTGCCCTGTTGTGGTTGATCGTAGAGCTACAAAAGCTCGAGTGTCCTTGAGTGTAGTAACCGCGTGACCATTAAATAGGTGCTTGACCAAGATGGTTGATTGTATCAGTTGTTTGGAATGACAGGTGGACTAACCATACATATTAGTCCAATTTTGGGTGGTCCAAGAGGTAGGGGAAGGCCGTGGAATTCGGTCCACATGCCCTGGTAGGTCAACGATCAGCTTCCCGAGTGGTAGGTTCAATCTATCATAACTCCTAACTGGATCCTCCAAACAATGTGCTATCTGTAGAAGTTTGATTGTTGTTTTGAGGAAGAACTTTTTTACTTTGTTTTGTAATTTTAAAATTCGAGATCTAGGCGTGTGTCCCATGATGTCTTGTTTGAGCATGTTGCGGTGAAAATCACCATTTTCACCAAAGGCCTATTTTGGACAAGTAATTAACATATCCTAAGTGACTTTTTATGTACAACAAGATGGCATCCTTCATTCCAAATTTTGTGCTATGGTGAAAAATGTTTGGATTATGAATCTGGGATGAAATATCTCATGTTGGTAGTCTTCAGGTAGGCTATCAGAGATTTCTGTGTGGCACCCTACAGCAAGGATATGCATGGGTCCTTGATGACACTATTGTTGAACCCTACAGCTAGCCTAGGCATGTGGCCTTGACTAAATCAGATTGTAACCCCCATCGACATGCGTGGGAGACCTCTATGACTACTAACAAAGTGGAACCCCCCATCGACAAGGGTGCAGATCCTCTACGACTACTATCAGAGTGGGACCCCCTGATTCCCTTGGGAGTGGGTCCTTTACTTTGATTTTGTCCCCAATCGACTATACAGATCATTGAAGAGATGTGATTTTATGTATCTTTTGACCCATCAGAAGTATGTTCACTTTTCCCACCAAGACCCATCCTTATAATGTGATTTAAAACCATTAAGTCAAGTCATTTCTACCCAAAGAGAATAGTATCAAGGTGTTGTGATAGAGTACCTTCGACTTCTGTTTCCTGGGAAGACTTATGTGGTGATGGGAATCGTGTATTGATTTAATCATGGAACTATTTTCTTCTCTTCTACTTGGGTTGAGATATGATATAGAGAACCCATTACTCTCTCATTTGGGTTTCTTTGACTGAGCATATATATATATATATATATATATATCTTTTATCAATACCAACTCCTTGGTTTTTGGTTACTCACATTACAGGAGAGGTGAAGATGTGTAGGTTATTCTATGTTATTTTCATGTATAGATTCTCATGGTTTTAAATTTCTACTCTTCTTATATTGGTAGTGAAGACTCGATGAGAAGTTCAACATCTCACTATTTTGAGCTCATCTATTTTGGTTGAGTTTACATTAACTCTTTTGTTGGCTTCAGCTGTACTATTTTACAATTCCTTGTCATATCTACTACTTTTTTCATCAGTTGTGTCTCTCACTACCCCCCCCCCTCAAAATTTTGAGGCATTCTACTAGCTATGTATACACTCACCCTTGCATGGTATTTTCCCAACATGTGTTGTATCTTTTGTAGGCAGTGGTTAAGATGATCATGACCTCAGAGGAGCCTTGGGATATAGATTTATTGAACCATGTAGGATAGTCTTGGTTTGGGATACAGTATTTGGGCTCTCAGTTATTTACATTTTTCTAGTTTTTTCATGTTAGGACATATTTCTGGGTGGGCATGTATATTCCATTTTTCATTTTAGTTTACACTAATACAATTCATTATTTTTAGTGGTCCATGCATCTATTATTATATTTAGAGCATTTTTTCATATTTTTTTATTCCCTCCTCACTTTTTTCATTAATATGACTATGTGTGTGCATATATTTACATTGTTAAAGGCCTCCCTGAGTTTAGTTCTACCTTCGACGCTTGTCTCCAACCCCTGGCCAATGGATTTGGGCTTAGGTGGCTGTGGATTGAGCCCCATTATGGGTTATGTAATGATAGAAGGGTATCTAATTTGGTTCATTTCTTGGGGCGTTGTTCAGACGTTTCCTAAAAAAGATTTTTTGGGTTTAGGGTAACAGTATCAATGTGTCCCTAGTGTGGATCTCAGGCTAGGGAGTGTAGTGATGGTGTGGTCGGTTGATGTATCCAATGAATAGAACCCTTATTACACATTTATTGAAAAGGAAACCTAATACATTTTGCGTATGGGGGAAAATGGAACATGCATCATATTAGAATGAGTATTTGATTGTCCTTCTTGATTAAGCTACATATTTTTTTATCAACATATATATATATATATATATATATTCCAATCTAACTATGGAATATGATAATTTTTAGGCTTCCTGCAGGATGATAACTAGCTAGGATACCAGCTGTGGTTCATGATGATGGAAATATGAGTGACGAGGCCTCAGTTTAGGGTCAATCATGTGATTCTGTTTTTCTAGTTGGGTAGTTAACAACACCCCATGGGTTGAGTAGTAGATCATCCCAACAATGAGGTATGAGGAAATGCGCAAGATGAGTGAACTCTATGAGTTCCAATGTTTGACACTACTATGGTTTCGTGGGGAGATGTATCCCTAGGAAGTAGAGGATTGGTTTAAGTTAGTGTTCTAAAACATTAGTCGTGTTCGGACCTTGACAAATCAGATGGTGGCTTTAGCAACCATTATTTTTCACATAGCATATGGTCATTCATAGAGCTCAGTTACTCAAATGCACAATGAGTCAACGCTCTCATGGGAACACTTCATACAATAATTTTGGGAGGATTATTACCCCTCATGATTATAATATATCTAGATTTAAGAGATTTTGGGGCTTCATTATGGAGGGATGATAGTGGAATAGTACATAGTTTGGTTCATAAACCTTACACTCTACACACATTACATGGTCAGAGATACATACTTCTGAGAATAGAAGTTTGAGTAGAGGCTCTAGAGAGATATCTGTGTAAGAATTGTACCTTTTGGACTGTCTTCTATGCTGGGGTGATGAACATGGAATTGGTTACAAAATAAATTCTATCAAAGGAATTCTAGATAGCTAGAACAGGAAGTAGACACTATAGAGTTGAGATGTCTTCAGCAGCTAGAAAATTTCAGTTGACAGGATCACGATGATGGAGGCCTTTCCATATTCAAACTCATGAACATGGTCATGGAAAATACATAGGACTAGGACAACCCATAGAGGTTCGGTGCAATTCTTGTGATGGTCAAGGTCACATGGCATGAGGCTTCCTAACCAGACGTGTTGATCATCCTAGGAAGATAGCAGATGGACCACTGTGGTAGAGACCACACCTTGACCATGAATCTCCCATGTGGGTAAAGGATTAATCAAAGGGTGGTGGTGGTGGAAGAGGGTTTAGAGGTGATGAATGTAGGGGAGGATGATATGGGGTTCGTCCACCACCACCAATAGGCTTCCCAAGTGAGGCTCAAGGAGTTGGAGACTGGGGCCGCGAACAACTGCATGTTTTGGACATCAATGATACTGCAGTGCAAAAAATGATTCAAGGTAAGATATGTTTCTATTATAATATTGCATCAATATTAGTAGAACCATGTGTGACTCATTATTTTATCTCGATTCTCTTGGATCGAGAGTTGGAGCCTCCAATATAGTATCTAACATAATAACATTGTCACGAGGTTTTGTATATAGACCACTAATTTTATGTCTTCCATATTCCAGTTGTGCGGGCTATTTCTTAGAGGAGATATGTTCACGTGGGACCTATTGGTCATCACTATGGAACCCTACAATGTCATCATGGGAATGCATTGGTATTCCATGGTTAGATCCCAAATTTACAACCACTGCATATTAGTCATCTACCTACACACTAATGGGAAGAGATTCTCCTTTAGGGGGGAAAGATACTTCATATCAAGCTTGGAAGGTACTGTGAGAAAGAGGCTATAACCTATTACCCATAAATTAGCAAGTGTAACCCTATGTTTAGCATAATATTCTTTCATATTAGTTCTTTCAGTTGTGGAGGAATATTTAACTTTTATCCCTGAAGATGTTCTTGGAATACCTATTTTGCAGAAGTTGGAGTTTCTTATTGAATTTTAATCAGGGACTACCCTGATATATTATGTTTCATATCATATGGAACCAAAAACATTACAGTAACTATAATTATATTTGGAGGACCTTCATGGGAAATGTTTCATCAGACCCAGTATCCCCCTAGGGAAACAGTAGTTTAATTTCTTGAAGAAGGCATATGGGAGCATGCAGCTTTGCATGGATTATTGTCTCTTATTCCAGGCCATGATAAAGAAAAATTATCCCTATTCATGGATTGAAAACCTATTTGATAAATTCTAAGGTGTGATATGGCTCTCCAAGATCGATCATAGGTCTGGATACCACCATTTGTAGCTTCGTGAGACTGATATTCCGAAGTACTATTTTTGATGTCTCTATGGGATCTACGAGTTTCTAGTGATGCCTTTTTGTGAGAAAAATGTCCATACTCTCTTTATAGATATGATACACAAGGTATTATATTCATACGTGGAATAATTGTATTTCTTCATCAATGGCATATTGGTTTACTTTACATTAGAGGAGGATTATCTCAAGCACATTAGAATGATTCTTGATTTACTTCGAGAGCATAAAAATTATGGAAATGTCTTAAGGTTCTAGTTCTAGATCCATGAAGATCAATTTCTTGGTCATTTCAGTTTAGGAATTTTTTTCCATGGATCTAGCAATGATCAATGAAGATCATAATTGAGATCCACCTAGGAATGTGCCAGAGATATAGAGCTTTCTTACTCTGACAAGGTACTATGTGGGATATTTGGAATATTTCTATAGAATCAATGATCTTTTGACCACTATTACATGAAAGGGATAGTCGTATACCTAGTCTGAGTAGTGCCAGAAGGCCTTCGAGGATTTGAGGAAGAGGCTGACGAGCGCTCTAGTTTTGAGATTACTAGAGGAACAAAATGAGTTCATAGTGTATTTTTAATCCTCTTATGAAGGGATCAGTTGTGGTTTGATGCAATGAAACATAGTCATCACACATAGGACTAGTGAGTTGAAACACAACGAGAAGAACTATGTGACTCGTGACCTAGATTTAGTGGTGGTAGTATTCACCTTGTGGTTATAGAGTAATTACCTTTTTGGAGAGTGCTTTGTAGTTTACTCAAACCATCAGTGTCTCAAGAATGTCTTCACACATAGTGACATGAACCTGAGGTAGTGACACTAGATGGAGTTCCTACATGACTATGACCTTGAGATAGTCTATAATGCATCAAAGGGGAATTTTTTAGCATATTCCCTTAGTAGGAAGTCCTAGGCTCTCCTATTGTGGAAATATTCGGAGTATTTAGCTTCCCTTTAGGAGACCCTAGAGGAGTAGGAGGGTTTAGTATTTCTATAGTCGATGGTGTTTACTCCTTCACCCCTTGTTCATGTGAAGGAGTCCCAACTGAAATATATCAACTAAAAATATTTTTATGATTAAATATACATGTGTGACAGACCAGATGGATATTCTAAATGATGGTATCATGAGATCTTATTCTAGGGGAAAAGAGTGGTTCCAGTTGCAATGTGGGATGTTGGGATGCAGGAGTTCCACAATTCTCCCATATATTTACATCCTAGTGTGGGGTACAAAGATATTTAGTGGTAATTTTGGTTGTTCGATATGATAAAAATCATAAATGAGTTTTTCTAATTTAATCTTACCTCTATATAAGTGAAAGTTGAGGACCGAGTTATGAAAGGTTTATTACAACCTCTCGAGACCCCATGGTGGAAATGGGATGACATATCCAAGGCATTCGTCCCATGGATTCCATGCACAACTAAGGTCCATGGTTCTATATGGGTGATCTTATAGTGACTCATGATATTTCTACAATTCCTTTCTATTAGGGAGAATATTTTGGTGGAGTGTTTTGGGTAGTTTTAGATACAAAAGATAGTCTTCCTTCATAGGGTACCCTCAACGATTGTCTCTGATTGGGAAATTCGGTTTATGTAACGATTGTGGAGATTTATAGAGTATGAATTCAGAACATATATGAGGATGAGTACATACTTTCACCCCCTAACTGATGGAAAGTCATATCAAACTAACCATGTTCTAGAGGATATGTTGAGGGTTTGTGTGGGTGATATTGGTCATATTTGAGAGGATCACCTTCCATTGGTAGAGTTTGTGTACAACAATATCTACCACTTTACTATTGGAATTTCTCCTTTTGAGTCCCCATATGGAAAACCCTAAAGGTCACCCTTATCTTGGACATGGGTTAGAGAGTCATCCCTTGTGGTCACAGATTTGGTGTAGGTAACGATGGAAAAAGTGTAGGTCATCCATGAACAGATGAAGATAGCCTAGATCAGAAATAAATCCTACACAGGTCACAATCGTAGGCCCTTGGAATTTTAGTAGGGAGACCAAATCTTCTTGAGTGTCTCCCCATTTTGAAGAATTCATTGGTTATTCCAAGGAAGAAAGCTATCCTGAGGTTCATCGGGTCGTTTGGGTTTGTGTAGATGGTTATAGAGGTTTCCCACCCCACCAACCTTCCCCCACCAATGGTGTGGGAGCACAAAATATTCCACACGTTATAGATAAGGCGATAGGTTCATGATCATTTTCACGTCATCATCTGGGCTGAGATGGAAGTCGAAGATGTAGCCACCTTTGCAGAGAACATGGAGGAGATTGATGACAGGTAGGTGATTACCATACAAGGACTGACCATCCATTTTTTCATGCGATGTGGTAGTAAAGAAACTTGTTAAAGTGTTCTTGGGAGTTGTAGATCCATATGTGGGATCAATATCCCAAGTTTTTTCCATACTTTTGGTTTTAGGGATGAAAATATTGAAGTAAATAATTATTTATAGACCTAATGTTTTCCTTATATAACATTTAACTAATTCTACATATATTTCTAGAGTTAGAAACTTAGACGGCGTGTGATTCTGAGACCCAGTTTGGACAGAATTAATTTTATAAAAATATTAAATATATTTTATATTACACATATAATAAAAATGGGAAGACTCTTAAATAGTAGTCAGTATCAAAATCCTGAGGTCCCTTTTGTAGCCATAACATGATTTTTACCATTGGTGCGACATAAAATGAGCCAACATGGAATGTTTGAACTACTCGATGTATGTCCTGGGGTAACACTTGAGGTGACTAGAATTTTGGATGGATTTTCTCTTTTAAATGTTGAAAACTCTTATTCTTGGGTTGGGCCATGAGATAGAGGTCCCTTTACTCTCTCATTTGGGCTTCATTGACTATGCATATATATACACACATAAATATATATATCTATTTTTAGTACCCACTCCTTGGGTTTTGGTAACTATCCTTCTAGTAGAAGCAACGATGTGCGGGGTATGCCTCCAGCATTCCATGTCTAGATTATCAGTGTTGTACGAGTCATCTCCCTGACTATTTGAAGTAAAGACTTGATGAGATGTTTATCTTCTCATCATTTTGAGATTTTTATGATTGGATGAGTTTACTTTCACTCTCTTATTGGGTTGATTTGTACTCTTTTACCGTACGTTGTTCTATCTATTTCATTCCTCTTAAATTGTATCTCTTACAACTCCCTTCACCTTTTTGGGGAGTTCTACTAGGTATTCATATACTCATCCCTACGTGGTATTTTCCCAACACGTGTCATGTGTTTTCCATATGATAGACAGTTCGATCGTAACGTCAAATGAGCTTAGGGATACAGACTTCTTAGATTGTATATGATGGTTGTGGCTTGGGATACAGAAGATGGGTTCTCATCTATTAAAATTTTTATATTTTTGTTAGGTTGGGACTCATTTATAGTTGGTTGTGTATTTTACCCATTTCTATTCAGTTTAAACCATTGTACTTTATTCTGTTTTTTGGTCCATGAATCTTTTTGTTTATTTATAACAATGTTGAATCATCTATATAATTCCATCTATAATTTTTAATTGAGTTGGTTGTGTGCATCGATACATGTACATAGGTAATTGTTTCCTCAAATTTAATTATTTTTTCATCCCGTGTCTCCACCCTTGTCTTATAGAGGGGGTCTTGTGGTAGTTGCGCGACGAGCCCCAGAATGGGTTGGGTCATGACACCTATGTTGGTAATGTATTGAGTAGTCATAATCTTGAATAAAATCAGTCCATTTTCTCTAGTAAATATTGAACTCTTTTAGAGGGAATATATACATTAAACTACTTTGATCAGTATATATGTCACACTTTAATCTATAATGAGAGTTCCTTCATATAATTATTGAAAAAAATCACCACATCTAACTCCAAATCTTGAGTTGGGTAGTTTTTCTTATGAACCATCATTTTTTGTGATGCAGAAGAAATCACCATATCATTGTTGATGATGATACATACCAATCCAATCGAAAATACATAAATAAATGTAATAAACTCTTCTCCACTACATCATAGTGTAATTTAATATCTTTAGACTAAACTTCTCTTCATTACCTTGAAATTATATTCACATTCATCTATCCAAAGAAACATAGATCCCTTCTGATTCAACATGATATTTGTCTTAAACAACAGAGAGAAATTATCCAAAATGTTTCAATAATATCCAGAAAACCATGAAACTATAGATAATGGTCAAACTGGTTGATCTAGGCTAATGTTCAATACCTTCCATCATTTATGGATCTACCAATATAACCTAAATGAAATTATATGACCTAAAAATGAAACTTTATATAATGAGAATTTTCTCCTTCTAAATTAGTCATCTTTTTAATCCTTTCTTAAGTTCTTCAATACAATCCTTAAGTGATAAACATTCTCCTCATTTGTCTTGGAATATATAAGAATATCTTCTATAATGACTATCACAAATTGATAAAGGTAATATCAAAATTCTCTATTCACTAAATCCATTAATATTGTTAGGGAATCAATAAAATCAAATGGAATCAATTTAAATTCAGAGTTTCTATTCCTAGAAGTAAAGTCCATATTGGGTATGTATTTACTATTGAATCATAACTAATAGTATATTGACCTAAGGTCAATCATTAAAAAATATTGCTTTTTAATAATTTATTGAAAAAGTCATCAATATGTGGTAGATGATACTTATTCATGATTATATTATTTTTCATTTTTCAATAATCAATGCGGTGTTTAATTGAACCATCTCTCTTCTTAATAAAAATGACATGTTCAGCCCATGGTGATGAAAATTGGAAAAATATTACCTCATCGAGATTCTCATAGATTTATTTCTTAATTCCTATAACTCAATCAAGATCAATTTTAAGGAATATTTGATTCATGTGTAGCATCATGTATAATTTTTTTGAAAACCCAACATTACATTTAAGTGGAAGACTAGGGAACATTTATAGAGATACATAAAAAAATCCTCGTAAAAAGGGAGTATATTTTATATTGACTTTCTTTCCAACTATATAATATAAAAATCAATATTTAATAGGATTAAATACCCATACAATGAATTTAATTTCAATTGGATGTTCATATTTATTTTCCCATCGATAGATGATCATATGTTAGTTTATAATATCAAATGTGGCTTCTGTTACTTGTAAATATTTGTCGTATTTATATATATAAATCCAATACATTACTAAAAAACATAAAATTCACTTATATTAAGAATAACATTATTTTTAGGAAGTCCAATCTAAAAAACATCAAGAATGAAAAAATTATAGAGTCCAGAATAGATCATTGTACCATTAAGAGTTTTCAACCCAAATTAAAAATATAACCATTTGGGTGGTATTGTGATACCATTATAAAATTCATCATATAAATTTTTTGGAAGATCTATAATCAAATAAGACATTATCAATTTTATATTGGAAGCTATGTGTACCGTTCATCACTTTATTATTGTAAACCAGATCGATAATACTGATCCTATCATATTTCCCCTTGTCTCAAGTATTTATAGGTTATTGATGTTGATCATCATTTTTGAAATTTGGATTTAAGAATTAGTTATTGTATTTCCCATAGGAATAGGATTATAATCTCTAGATTGTTTTTGGTTTATTCAGTGGTTCATTCTTTCTATCACTTGTTTACTTTTTCTTCACTTTGGCATTCGATTTCTTAGTAATAATCCTTTACACACATTAACTATTTAAGAGTACCTTTGAAACAATTTATTTTATGTTTCCTTCTATACATAAATCATAAATAAATTCTCATATTCTTCTCTCTATTATTTTATTCATATAATTTGGTTTGAATTATATCTTTCTTTTTTATCAAATCCATGAGGTTTATGGGTAAATCGTATGTCTATTTACACCTTAATATCATATCGAACAATATTATCAGAGATATTGATTCCTATTAGACTCATCATTTCTTAATCACGTTTTAATGATCACAAATACTATTACTGTTAATTAATCTCAATCTTAATTGAACATCTTGCTAATGATCTCACATCTCAATAATAACTACACATCATTTTTTTAATGATAGAAAGTCTTATTGATGTTAATTACTCTCTTTATTATTTACAAGTCTTATGCATGATCACAAATCTCACATATATTATCAAGCCTTTATATTTATTATTCATGTTCTTTTACTCTCTACAGGTTAAACTTAATCTATATTCTTCATATTACTGTCTAAATCTAGATAAAGATATTTGTATAAAGTATAAATACTTCGTGATGTTTGAAAAAGTAAGACAGACAGTGTATAAGACATAGTCACAGTCAGACAGACACCGTGAAGGAAAAACTGTGACCCAGACACCGTGAAGGACAAACCGTGACCCATACACCGTGAAGGAGAAACCGTGACCCATACACCGTGAAAGACACACCATGACCGAGACACTGTGAGCTAGACACCATGACCTAGAGACACAGTGAATCACATACCGTGAATCATATACCATGAAGAAGACACAATTTACAAAATCATTGTGACACCGTTTCTTAACATTTTTTGTCAATATTATTTAAATAATGCTAACGGTCATATTTGATGTTTTTAATGCAATTAATGTTATTTAATGATAGTTGTTGGAATTTCAGGAAACCGAATCTCATTCATATGAAAAGGGAATCATTTCCTACTACCAAAGATCGTGGAATATAAGGAAGACTGAACTGCAGTACACGAGAGCAAGTGTGTGATTATACAATAAGAAGAACTTACATATGCACGACAACTCAAGAAACCCAAGTTCACTATGCTGAACTAGAAAAACAATCCTAAGAACGAAGGAGAGATTATAAGACTTTCCAAGAACTCTCATGAGTATAATCCAACACCTCTGAAGAACACAAGAACACAAGGTGAACTATGACACTCTATTGTTCAAAATAAAAACCAGAGAAGGACTCAGAAGCATTTCCGCTGAATCCAATGAGTCCAGAGCTGCATTGCTAATCACTAGAGCTTTCTAACCTCTTATCTATTCTCTCTAATTGATTTGTTTATTTACTTTGGAGTAGTGTGGTGTACTATGTATATCTTACACACACAAACTGTCTCCTGCAATGAACTAAAGGATATCAAAATCCAAATTCCAAAACTCTTAACTCTTGTTTACCCACGAAAACTGTGGAAGAGGTCCTTGTGTGTCATGTTATTTGTTTTGTTTCCCACAAAGAACAGTGGTAGAGGTCCCTGCGTGGCCTGGACAGTTTTGTAAACTGTTGTTAGCCCCAATCCAGGATGTGGATCAAATTTATATAAATTTTATAGGACTATATCTCGGCTTGAGATTAAACCTCTGGTTATATTTTCTCTGCATCTTTAGATTATTTTTAAACTATACTACATATATCTTTTATATTCCGCTGGTGTTACTTTGAAATATAAACCTATTTTTAAGTTACCTTGATAGTTAAATTAGCAAGTGTTTATATTCATTGTAAACTAGAAAGTTAGATTAAAAAGTCAATTTAATATTGAGAACAAATTGACTGAGACCTAATCAATCATTGAGAAACAAATTTAAAATTTATAATCTATATAAATTCACTACAATTTAACTTTGTTTTTAAATTGGGGGATTTCAGGAGAAACCTTTTTAACAAAAATTTTAATTGGAACTCAATTCCTCCCCCCCTTGAGTATCCACTCCGAACAACATTTAGTATCAGAGGTAGTTTTTGTTAAGGGAATTTTTTGAAATACTCTGTTTTTTAACTGTGATTTTAGTTGCATCTTTAATGATATTAAATTTCTGTTAGTTCTAAATTTTATCTCTTTAAATTTATTTTCTAAAATCTAGTTATGGACTATAGACTAGAGGGTGGTGCTACTAACAGGCCACCATTCTTTAATGGTACAAACTATGCTCAGTGGAAATTGAAAATGAAAATTCATTTAGAGAGTATGGGTTTTGATATTTGGACTGCTATAGAATCACAATATAAAATTCTAGAAACCGAAAGAACAACTTGGGATGAACTTAGAAAGACTGCTTACAATAATAACTATAAATCTATGAATGCTTTTTATTGTTCATTAAGAGATGAGGAATGTAATAGAATATATTCTTGCAAAAATGCTTATGAAATTTGGGATACTTTAGGTGTTTCTCATGAGGGAACCACCAATTTGAAAGAAATGAGATTGAATACATATACTATTAAATATGACAATTTTAAAATGAAGACTGATGAACCTATTTCTGATATGTATCTCAGGTTCAATGAGATAGTCAATAAAATGAGTTCACTCAGAAAGGCTGTTCCAGCAAAGGAACAAATTATGAGGATATTGATATGTCTACCAGAACGATGGAGGGGCACTTCTGTTTCAATCAGAGAATCATGTGACATTGGAGCTCTCCCTGTAAAAGAGATAATTGGTAAATTAATGATATATGAGGAAGAACTCAAGGTGAATAAGGAGGAATATAATGATCCAAAAAGGAAATCAGTGGCTTTCATGACTACTTCTTCAAATATCAAGGAAAATGATAAATCTTAAATACAAACTGACATTCCAACAAATAAAAGTTCAGACTCTGATAGTGATGCTGAAATGGATCAGATTTCCAGAAGGATTAAGAAATTTTATAGGAAGAAGAAATTTTTCAAGAAATCAAACTACAAAGGAAAGTATGACAATAAGGGGCATTGGAAGAAGGACTGGAAAAAGCCATATTGAAGTGATGAAGTTGTTTTCTACGAGTGCAAAACAAAAGGACACATTAAAGAAGACTTCCCAAAGTTAAAATTCAAGAAGAAATATGATTACCAAGACTGTATGTACAAGAAAGCTCTGAAGGCTACCTGGAGTGCCTATGAAGATAGCACAAGTGAATCTGAAATGTCTGATTCTGAGAATAATCATGCCAACATGTGTTTCATGACCAACACATACGAGGTAACCTTAGATAGTCCTGTTTTAAATTATTATTATTCTGGAGATGATGCAGAATCTGATCTTGATTTTGAAAACATGACTAGTGAGGAATTATTTGAATATTGTAATATGCTGGAAGAGGCATGCAATGAACTTAAGGATAAATACAAATCATTGAAGAAACAACATGCTCTCACTACAACTGTTAAAACTAAACTTACTATTGAAAAGGAGAAAAATTCTAAACTATTAGAGGAAAACACTGAAGTGAAAATGTCAAATGAACAACTTAGAAAGGACATAAAGAAGATCACAAATGGAAAGAACACACTAACTCAAATGCTATTAGGAAAAAAACCTGGACAGAGACAGATTACTAAGAATAGATTTATTCCTAAATCTGGACAAAATACTGGTAGTTCTAGAACTGGACATTCATATGCTTCAACTAGTGATTCACATAGTTATAGATCAAATAAAGATTATCTTTCAAAATCTTTTTATTCTGTAATTTGTATGAAACCCATAAGACAAATGTGTGTACCAAAATCTTCGATTGCTAACCTGTCTGGACCCAAGAAGATCTGGGGACAAAAGTCATTTTCTATCTAAATCTGTTTTGTAGGAATCCTATTTGAAGAGTTCTCACAAGAAGGTATGGTACATGGAAAGTGGATGTTCGAGACACATTTCTGGGGATTACCCATTCTTTAAAATCTCAATCAAGATTGATGGAGGCCATGTCACCTTTGGTGATAATTCTAAAGGAAAGATCATCGGCCTAGGCCAAATTGGTGACACTGATTCAGTTTTAATTTCTAAAGTTTTATTTGTTGATGGACTTAAATATAATCTGTTAAGTATTTCTCAATTGTGTGATGATGGTTTTAATTTCATGTTTGAAAATGATTCCTATAATGTTTTTAATTCTATGAATTTTTTAGTTGTTTCTGTTTTAAGAAATGAAAATGATTATTCAGTTGATTTAAATTCTTTATCTAAACAAAATGTTACATGTTTAAATGCTTTTCATAAAGAGTCTTGGTTATGGCATAAAATATTAGGACACTGCAATATACACTCACTTAGAAAACTGAATAGGAAGAACTTAGTTAAAGACTTACCCAAACATGAATTCCCAATTGACAAAGTTTGTAATCCCTGTCAAAAGGGAAAGAAACATAAAGTTTCTTTTAAATCAAGGAAGGAAGTTTCTAATTCTCAACCTCTCGAGTTGGTTCACATGGACTTGTTTGGACCATCATGATTTTCTATATTAAATGGGAAGCACTAGGCCTATGTCATAGTAGATGACTTTTCTAGATATACTTGGGTATACTTCATAGATCACAAAAGTGAAGCTTGTTTTTATTTGGTTAAATACTCCAAATCAGTAGAAAATATTAGTGGACTAAAGATTAAAACTCTACGAAGTGATCATGGTCATGAGTTTGAAAATCAAGACTTTGAATCTTATTTCTCACACAATGGCTATAGTCCTAACGTTTCTGCTCCTAGGAAACCTCAGCAGAATGGTGTAGTAGAATGAAGAAATGTAACCCTGCAAGAAATTGCTAAAACTATACTTAATGAATATGAACTGCCTATTTATTTTTGGGATGAAGCTGTAAATACTTGTTGTTATATCATAAATAGAGTCTTAGTCAGACATGTTCTCAAAAAGACCCCTTATGAACTTTGGAACAATAGAAAACCTAAATTTAGTTACTTTAGAGTCTTTGGCTGTAAAGTATTTATTCTTAATACTAAGGATAATCTGGACAAGTTCTCTTCTAAGAGTGATGAAGGAATATTTTTAGGATATTCTATAACCTGCAAATCCTATAGAGTTTTCAATAAGAAAACCAAGTGTTATCAATAAGATTTAAGTTTTCTGGACCTTAATGAAAAATATAAAGAACTATATATAAAGACAACTCGTTCTGAAAATATTTCAGAATCTGCTCCTAATGAACCCGAACCTATAGATGAACCTGAAATTTCTAGTCTTACCTTTACTAGATCAACTAGAATTCTAAATAATCATCATTTAGATGCTGTCGTAGGAAATCTGGATAGAGGGACATATTCTAGAGCTTCTCTTAGAAATAAGGTTGAAGATCAAGCCTTCTTGTCACAGCTTGAACCTAAAAACATTGATGATGTTATTAATGATGAATTTTGGGTAATTTATATGCAAGAAGAATTCAATCAGTTTGAAAGAAATAAAGTTTGGAAACTAGTAGAAAGACCTAAGGACACCATTACCATAGGCACTAAATGGGTGTTTAGAAATAAAGTAGATGAATCTAGAATTATAGTTAGAAATAAGGTAAGATTAGTTGCACATGGCTATAGTCAAGAAGAAGGAATTGACTATGAGGAGACTTTTGCTCATGTAGCTAGATTACAATATATTAGGATTTTACTTGCTTATGCAGCACATCTAAATTTCAAACAATATCAAATGGATGTCAAGAGTGAATTCTTAAATGGATATATTGCTGAGGATGTTTTTGTTGAACAAACACCTGGATTTTCAAACAATCATTTTCCAAATCAGATTTTCAAATTATCAAAATCATTATATGGTTTAAAGCAAGCTCCAAGAGCTTGGTATGATAGATTAAGTACTTTTCTAATTTCCAAAGGTTTTACAAAAGGAATAGCTGATCCTACTCTTTTTATAAAACGAATTTCTAAAGATGTTTTTGTTGTACAAATATATGTAGATGATATTATTTTTGGATCTTCAAGAAATTCCCTATGTACTTATTTTTATAAAATAATGCAAAATGAATTTGAGATGAGTTTAATCGGAGAACTAAAATTCTTTCTTGGATTTCAAATATTTCAAAATGATGATGGAATTATTTTAACTCAAAGTAAATATACTAGAGATCTTTTAAAACGTTTTGGATTGGACAACACAAAAAGTAATGACACTCCCATGAGTACCACCTGTAAGTTGGATCTTGATAAAGACGATAAAGCTGTTGATCAAACCACTTATAGAGGAATGATTGGAAGCCTACTCTACTTGACTGCTAGTCATCTTGATATTATGTTTAGTGTATGTAAGTGTACTCATTTTCAAGAAAACCCTAAGGAGTCACATTTAAATGTTGTAAAAAGAATTTTCAAATACCTCAAGCATACTCCCAATTTAGGACAGTTCTACCCAAAAGGACAATCATTTGAACTAGTTAGTTATTCTGATGTTGATTTTTCTGGATGTAAGTTAGATATAAAAAGCCCCTCTAGAACATGTCATCTTTTAGTCAAGTCACTAGTATCATGGTGTAGCAAGAAACAAAATTCTATTCCATTATCTACTGCAGAAGCTGAATACATAGCTGCTGGAAGTTGTTGTGCACAGATTTTGTGGATGAAACACACATTACTAGACTATGGATATCAATTCAGACATGTACCAATATATTTTGATAACACAAGTGATATATACATTTCTAAGAATCCTGTTTCAAATTCTAGGACAAGAAATATTGATGTAAGACATCACTTTTTTGAGGGATCATTATCAAAAAGGTGACATCACTTTGGAATTCATTGGTACTGAATATCAACTTGCTGATATATTCACTAAACCATTAAATTCTGATATATTAGACTATATCATTCATGATCTTGGTATGATTAATCATAAATAGATATCTTACTGATCTTAATGTTCAATAATTTACTATATTTTACTTTACGGTTTCATGCTCACTATTTTACAGTTACTGTTTTATGCTTACGATCTCACCATTAAGAAATTGTGCTCATGGTCTGTCAACTCACTGTCTCACCATGACTGCACAAAATGGTCACTGTCTCACCATGACGATCACCAATTGTCTCACTGTGATGGCTGTTTTTCATCACACCGTAATGCCTACTCGTGGTCTCACTGTGAAGATTATTTATACTCTTATTTTAACCCGTATAACGGTAATTTTTATTTCACCACTATTTGATTTACCATCGTTTTTTATGATTTTTGACATTCCCAAATTATAAAACATAAATATTTCAATTGATCATCCACTCGCTCTCTCACCCGAACACTCTCATGCTCTCTCTCAAACCCTCTTTTCCTTGAAAAACTTCTCTTCCCTCGTCTGAACCTTTAGTCGATGCCTAGGATGAAGCGTCCGTCTTCACCCTCATCTGAGAAGCGTCACTCTAAGAAACAGAAGAGAATACCTAGGATAGCTCCCGAAGGACCTCTAAACCCAAACCTGGTAAGCCGTACTATTGTACCTGAAAAAGATATTTGCCCTGAGTGGTTGTTGTCTAGTAAGTCTTTAATCCTGAAAATCTTAAGAGAACAAGGATGGTTTGAGTGGTTCTCTAGAAAATATAGACCGATATACCCGAGATTGGTATCTCAATTCTACCAATATGTGAAGTTTTCCTTTGATTTTGGAAAATGCTTTATGTTGACCAGATAGATCAATGGTCAGAAGTATTCCTTCTCTTCGAGGCTGTGGGCTGCATGCTTAAGAATTCCACATGAAGGAGGTTGTGAAGACTACCAGAGAGAACATCCTCCTTCAATTTATATCTTTTATCTAGAAAATGATTTGGGAACCTTAACTGGTAATGACACCAAGAGAAGGGATATAGCTGGAGTGATAGATGGAGAAACTACACTTCTATTAAAATTTGTTCAGAATTTGATTAGTCCAAAAAAGGGGATTTTGCTGTAATGAAGTATCAGGATGTGTTTCTAATTCACCTGTTGAAGAATGGCCATAAGATCAACCTATGCAAGTATTTTATTAACAATATAATTGAGGTTATTAACGTCACTTCCAAATCCAACTCCTTGTTTTATTCAAGGATGATTTCAGCCAAGATAGTTTCCAAAGGAATGGTTGGACCGAATGAAGAAAAGTTAGAGGACTATGATTTCTGCTTATCCAAGCCTATCATTAGAAGGATGAAGATAAGTTGGAACACCTTGAAGAAGCAATGGGATGAGGATAATGATCAATTGTATAAGAAGTTAAATCCTTTTGATTATCTAAGAAGACTTAAGAACCTAGCTGATCCTGATTTGGAACCAGATGAAGTGGCTGAGTATTCGGAAGAAGAAGAAGAAGAAGAGGAAGTGGCAGCTGAAGTACCACCTAGATAAGAGGCTGAAATACCTCAAGAGGAAGCATCTCCTATTGAGAAAGAAAGGACTGATGTCCCTATTGATGTTCCTGTTGAAATTCCTTTAAGAGAAGAAGTTGTTGTTGGTTTTAGAGAAGAATAAGATCTTGCTTCTAGTGAGGATATCAATCAAGAATCTCATCCTACGGCTGCATGAAAATTGGTTTTTCCTGATTTAGAGTATCAAGAAATGGTGGAGACAGATCCTGTTGAAGAGGATCTCCCTGTTGAAAAAGAAGCAAGTCTGGAAGCACAACCAGTGGAACAATCGGTTCCTGAGATAATTCTCTCCACTAAAGAGAGGATGGAAATTGCCTTTCAGCTGGCAAGGAAAGAGTTTGCTGAATAAATTAGAGATAATCCCATGGATCATGAAAAAATTACTGAGCCTCATGAATCGGAAATGGAACCACATTTTGAGGGGGAGGAACCTCAAAACCTTGAGATTATACAAGCTGGATCTGCTGAAGCTTCTCAACCTACTGTCACATATTCTGTGTACACTCGATATGTTTTCCCAAGCTTTTATGATGTGAATGAGTCAGAGCAAGTGACTAAAACTTGAATGAATCTATCTTCTGTGTTCCAACTGAAGTCCGTAGCTCATCCAGAACCAGAACCAGATCCAGAGCCTCATTCTCAATCTGAATCAGAATCTATGTCTGAAGATGACTCTGAATCGCAACCAGAACTTGATACACTAACTTTACATGCACCCTTACCTGAGCAACACTCTTTTGTTACTAAAGAAGATTTTAATGTCTTTGGATAGACTCTTTTAGCTGGAGTTGAGAAAATTTTATCCACTCAACCTCATCCTGTGACTCAGTTAAGTCAAGAAGATGCCTCAATTTTGCTGGAAAATATTATTTTTCATATTCAACTGAGGATGATCCGTGAGATTCAAGAGGTCAGAGTTGAAAATAGGTTGCTTAGTGCTGATGTTGCAAATTTGAAAGGTTTGGTGGAATACCTGCAATCAGAACTGTCTTTAAGACCAGAGCCTATGCCTGCTCCTGTTTCTACCTCTGCACGTGTTGCTACTTCTCCTGAACCAACTGATTCCACCTTTTATAGAGATAATGTGTCTCAAGTGCATCCATATCTACTGTCTTTTGATGAGAATATTGGAATAAGACACACAAAAGTGCTGGAACACATGAGGGATCTTTTGGAAAATCTGAATAAGCTCACAGATGAGTACACTGGGTGCCTGCAAATTTTTTTGAAGTAGATGAAAGTTCTATCCATCGCTGTAAAGGCTTATCCTGCTTCTGGTCAACCTTCTTCTCCTGCTCTGGATGATTATCTGCTGAGATCCATAATCAAGGAAGAACTTCAGAATTCCCTTAGTGGATTGGATCTGTATTCTTTTTCAGAAGTGGTTAAGAATAGTGATCGAGCATTGGACTTGGTCAAGAATTCATTCTAAGATAGCCAATGATGCTCAACAAGAGATCACCTAGTCGATTTATGTCTATCTAAACCGGATTTTCTCAAAAAGTGATATGACAGATCACTTTATATATCTTGTGGAGAACCTAAAAATCCCTCATGTAACTCAGGCTTTTAAATCTAATGTTCAGAAGCTTACAGACTTCACCAGATTATTAGAAAAATTCATGGAGAATAAGGAATATTTTGAAAAGGCTATGAAATATGGTGGAGAAATCATTTCTGATTTCATCAATCTTTTGAAGCCATATCTTCATGTGCAGAGTAATGCTATTGTTGCTCCATCTTCTGGACCCCTTAGACCCCGTCTACCTACCTTAGCCTCAACTGCCATGTCAGTCAGTAATGCTCTTTCTCAGATCCGGCCAGTCATACTTGACGAACCACAGCCTAGATCTTCTGCTGCTCCTACTTTGGCTCTATCAGTTTTTTAAAGGTCTACCCTTACTCTGTTTGTCTACCACTTCTATGCCTTATTCTACATCATCCCCAACTCTTACTACTGATAAAGGCAAGGAAAAGGTCGATCCATGAAGAGTCTAGGGACTGTTTTCTTTTTTATGGGATGTTATTAGTTGTTTACTATTTGTATTTCTCTTGTATGTTTTATTCTGAACCTTTTTAATGCCAAATGCAGTGTTTCAATTCATTTTCTCTACTTTTTGATAATCCCAAAAGGGGGAGAAAAAAGTAAAAGTAAAAGTAAAAGTAAAAGTACATGTACAAGTAAAAGTACAAGTATTGGTATTCTAATGGTAAAGTCTGTTATTTTCATTAATATTGAATTTCAATTATATTTTTACCTATACATGATCTGTGATCATTAAAAAGGTGGAGATTGTTGGAATCCTCATGTATTAATCATGTTTTAATGATCAAAAATCCTATTACTATTAATAAATCTCAATCTTAATTGAACATCTTTCTAATGATCTCACATATCAATATAACTACACATCATTTTTTTAATGATAACAAATCTTATTGATATTAATTACTCTATTATTTACAAGACTTATTCATGATGACAAATCTCACTTATATTATCAAGCCTTTATATTTATGATTCATGTTATCTTACTCTCTACTGGTTAAACTTAATATATATTCTTCATATTACTATCTAAATCTAGATACAGATATTTGTCTAAAGTATAGACACACCGTGATATTTGACACAGTAAGAAAGACTGTGTACGAGACACAGTCATAGTTAGATAGACACCGTGAAAGAAAAACCATGACCCAGACACCGTGAAGGACAAACCGTGACCCAGACATCGTGAAGGACAAACCGTGACCCAGACACCGTGAAGGACAAACAGTGACCCAGACACCGTGAAGGACACATCGTGACCGAGACACTGTGAGCTAGACATTGTGACATGGAGACACAGTGAATCACATACCGTGAATCATATACCGGGAAGAAGAAATTTTTTACATAATCAATGTGACACCGTTTCTTAACTTTTTGTAAATATTATTTAAATAATACTAACAGTCATATTTGATGTTTTTAATGCAATTAATGTTATTTAATGATTGTTGTTGGCATGTCAGGAAATAGTATCTCATACCTACGAAAAGGGAATAATTTCCTACTGCCAATTCTCGTGGAATATAATGAAGACTGAACTACAGTGCTGGAGATCAAGTGCATGAATATACAAAGAGAAGAACTTACATACGCACGAAAACTCAAGAAACCCAAGTGCACTATGCTGAACTAGAAGAACAATCCTGAGCACGAAGGAGAGATTTCAAGACTTACAAAGAAATCTCATGAGTACAGTCCAACACCTCTAAAGAACACAAGAACACAAGAACAAAAGCTGAACTGCGACACTATGTTTTTCAATAGAAAAACCAAAGAAGGACTCAGAAGTAGTTTCTGCTGAATCCAACGAGTCCAGAGCTTCAATGCTAATCACTAGAGCTTTCTAACCTCTTATCTATTCTCCTTAAGTGATTTGTTTATTTACTTTCGAGCAGTGTGGTGTACTCTGTATATCTTACACACACACTGTCTCCTGCACTGAACTGGAGGATATCAAAATCCTCATTCCAAAACACTTAACTCTTGTTTACCCACGACAACTGTGGAAGAGGTCCTTGTGTGACCTGGTCTTTGTTTTGTCTCCCACAAAGAACTGTGGTAGAGGTCCCTGCGTGGCCTGGACAGTTTTGTAAACTGTTGTAAACTCCGATCCAGGGTGTGGATCAAATTTATATAAATTTGAGAGGACTAAGTATCGACTTGAGACTGAACCTCTTGTTATATCTTCTCTTCATCTTTAGATTATGTTTAAATTATACTACATATATCTTTTATATTCCTATTCTTTTACATTGAAATATAAATCTATTTTAAAGTTACTCTGATAGTTAAATTAGCAAGTGTTTATATTCATTGTAAACCAGTAAGTTAGTTTCAAAAGTCAATTTAATCTTGAGATTAAATTGACTGATATCCAATAATTCTTTGAGAAACTAATTGAAAATTTATAATCTATATAAATTCACTACAGTTTAACTTTTTTTTTAAATTGGGGGATTTAAAGAGAAAAATTTTTAAGAGAAATTTTAATTGGAACACAATTCACCCCCCCCCCCCCTTGAGTATCCACTCCGGCAAAAAATTCCCTTTATGGTAAACACCCTTTATTGACATTGTTTTAATACATTACATTTTCTATCAATCTTTCTTTTAGGATTGATGAAAATACTAAAACTACACCTTACAAGTCTTGGAAAAATGCCCTTATATTTACTAATGGAATCACTATCCTTCTAATTTACCTTATAGAATTATTTCATCATTTTCTTATGAAGAATATAATGTATTTACATATTAAAAAATAATATCCAAACCACATCTCACTCAATGAATTCAATTTATTTCTATTTCCCAGTTTTCTTAATAAGATCCCACGATTGATCTTCTTTTCCTTCCAAATGATAAAAAAACAAAGATAATTAACCTTATTAGAAAAAAATATATTATAAGATTTATTCTCATCAGTATTGATACATTATATAAAAATTATATGATCTATATGCAAATTAAATTATATAGGATTTTACTTCATGAGGTACTAAATGGAATGGTGTTTCCTCCTTAACTTATTTAGAATCTCAGTACAATACATAACATAAGAGAGTTATAGAAGAAAAAAACATGTTTTCCATTTATTATCCAGGAGAATTTGGTTTCTCATGAGGATTGTTATTTCATTTTCCATTACATTCAGCGTTAACATGGTTCCTTCCGGTTTCAACCATTGGCTAATAGCTAGAAATCTTATTGTGAGAAATAATAATTATAGTGGTAAACCATGAGATCCACAAGACTAATTTAGGGAATTTCTAAAAACTAACTCCTTATTTTCAATATATAATAAATTAGGTAAATCAAATGTTAATCATGGTAATCATCTATTCAGATATTTCATAATGGGTCATAAATAAAATGTGACTTAACCCAATCATATCCCCCTAGAGGGTCAAACCCGTGGTATGGTAAGGACACACTCACCATGGACCTGAATAATGGTCAAGATATACGTGAATTGTTTTGAGATTATTAACCATAAAAAAATGTGTATCAAAGAAAATAAACTTATAATATATACAGATGAATTTATTGTTGGGAAAACCATATAATATTAACCTTACCAAAATGTTATGATGTTGTCCTATACATTGACTTATAAGTAAGATTTTGGACAATTTTATTTAATACTAGACTTGTAATAATGACTAAACCTTAATATTAAACCAATTATTATGACCCTTAATTTTCATACATTTATATAACATTATAAAATATGAATATTGAATATATTTTATAAATACATACTTGATGAACATAAAGGATTAATTTCTTTGTAGACTAGATACACAATATTATTATTTCATGAAAGATATTCAATAAATCATAAAGATATAAATCAATATAATAATATTATTACAAATACACTAATTAAACTCATTCTTTATAATCTAGGGAATGTAAAAACAAATGGGAAAAAAATGGACAAATTAATGATCACATAAAAATTTAGCATAAGGGGGTGATAATATGATATTAATATTTTAAAATTTATACCCATTAAATCATATTTCATAATATTGAATCATGGAATAAATATTCAAAGTTTATAAGACATAAATAATTAAAGAATAAAACAAGGATATTCATGATAAATTAACATTGGTGCAAGAAATAAGTTTGTGGCCTGCACATAATCCTAAAAAATCATTTATATAGTCAAGGATCATTTTCAAATACAATCATAATGGATTGGATTAAATCTACATCCCATTATATCCTTATTTAAGGTTCCCTTCTTTGACCACCATGGTGGATATATTTATTTAATAAATAGGGTTCACTCCACATTGTATCTCTTATTATGTCTTGAGATATCCATCATTAGCCAATGCGTTAGAGGCCTATTTAATTCTGGAACCACCTTTCACACAATCTAAATCCAATCAGAGATGTACCACAAGATCATAAAACATTTATCATATATATTAGTCTATAGAAACAAAATATATTTCTTAAAAAACTCAACAATTCATTATAACATAAACCTAGAAAAGTAAACGGGTTTCATAAAAATATCATCATCATGACCATAAAACATATTGAGAAAAAATAATTACAGTATCCTTGGTTCATATCCCTAGTAAATAAAAATTAACATCAAATAAAATAATCATAAATAATATTTCCTTTAAAATTACTTAGTATATTTTTTGAAAAAAATACCCTTTTAGTTTTGGAATCACTTCTTAAAAATATAATATTTTAATTTTTTTTTGAAAATATTATCTTCTAAAATATCAATTGAATCAATTAAATACAGCTTTAGTGGTTTAAGTGATCTGGATGTGAAGAAATTTGAATCAGTTCATTTATATAAAAATAATGATTCAATTCACATTTTAGGGAAAAGTCAAAAGTAAATCATTAAAATAAAGAAAATTTTATTAATTTTAAACAATTTCTTAAAAATCCCAACATGGGTAGAAATAAAATTAAAAAATAAGAGGATAATATTAAAACATTATTGAAAATATTTTTAATAAAACATGGACATGGGAGAAAAATATTCCTAACCAATGAAGAAATAAAGTCTATTTTAAAAAAATAAATTGTTTTATGTACCAAAGAGAGGAAAATGGTGTTATTACTTGAAAATAAAATAAATAAATATAATATAATAACATTAATGGTAGTTTTGAGAGGAATATCATGAAATTTGATCACTACAAACTTAATCACAAAAAATCTCAGTAAACAGTGAGATTGTTACATAAAACTCTTACCACATTTGTAACTTTTGAATTAAAACCTAATCAATGATTAAACCTAAGATGAATATGTATATATACATATTTTTCATGATAAATATAATAATATAAATTCATGGGAACTATATAAAGAACATGAAATATATATGTGGTGAATATTTCATCTGTATCACAGAAATAAAAGTTAGATGAAAGTCACTTAGGATAAGTTTGAATTTCTAAGAAATCATTATAATATACTCTTTAAAAAATTTAAATTCATTATAATTATATAAAAAATATTAAACACTTATTATATATTTTATAATACACTAACAACATTTCAAACCATCTTATAAATAATTTCATATTAATATCATTTTCTTAGGGGTTAACTCCTTGGTATTTTAAGAGATATTCAATTTAGTAGTTCCAATCAATGAAATTTTACCATGGTTCCAAAATATATATAATTTTTCTAATGATATAAATATCACACACACACAGAGATATATATATATATATTCATCGATAAATGTTTTATATAGAAAAATGATTTACACACTTCATAGAGATGGTTGGTTATAGGCACATATGAACACTATATTCATTTTCTTAAAAAGGAATGAAAGAAAAATATATAAAAATTTATATTTTAAAAAATAATATATATATATACATTAGTTCCCAAATTACAACTATATATGTAATATTGTTATGAAAAACAAATAACACAACTACATGATGATGATAAGTCATACGTACACATGAGTGTTGTTTTCATTTTATATAGGATGAAAAAGTGGTCTATAATTATAATTACATCATCATAATGAAAATTAATTTAATTTATTATAATGAGTTAATTATTTTAGAATGCATACCATATATTTATAAGAGGAATAAGAAAAATTTAAATTACTCGGTAGATAGTTATACCTCTTTTTGAGAAACCTCTTTTGGGTTACACGTAAATCAAATAAATAATAGTGTTTTCAAAATACTAGAAGATATATGATGTTGGAATGGAATATATGAAGGTATTATGGATGGTATTGGATAAGATATATAGGTCATTATGGGTTGTGAATATTGGAGTGTTGGTATCCTTTTATAAGGGAGTTAAATGACACATTTGTATTTAAATTAGATATTAGGTAGTATATATATACCAATATTATTATATTTGGAAACAAGGGAGCCAAAATTAAAATATAATATTTTTTATGTTCTAAAATAACTTAGAAAATAACAATTAGAAAAAATTTAGATACATTTTATGCCATACCTTATAGTTAACCCACTTTATTCTCATTTTAACCTTAACGGTTATGACTTAACTTTTAACCATGATAACATAATTATATGAAAAAACGGGACTTATCAACAAATATAGAAATTATTTTCCAAATTTTGAATCAATTTTAGCTGATTTAGTTTTTATAGGTTTTATAAATTAAATTAAATATATCAATTCAAAACACATAAAATATTGTTTTAAGGAAAATACCTGATTTAAAAGTTAATATATTTATGCAAAAAAATAATCAATATAATTATTTCCATGTATTTTTTTGGTTAAATAATTAATTAACAATGTTTTTTGAACTTATTTATCATTGAAATTCCAATTTAAACTTTCTAGTCATCGCATTAAAGGAAAAGACCCAAAAATTGTTTTAATTTTAGTAAAATATAACATATCTTTACAAAATTCAAGATTTCATATCAAAATTCCTAATAATGTTTCAAAATAATTATTTCGATAATTTAAATATATATTTGTCTTAACGACATAATTATAATAGGATAAACTCATATGTTATAAGTATTTTAGAGTTTTACACCATGGTTTGAACCTAATATTACCTCTTTGGCTGAGGTGAAAAATATTTACTATGGTTACTATTCATAATGAAATAAAATTATGTTTACCTGATTATATTTTATTAATTATAATGATTAAAATTTGGAATCAATTTTAATTGAAAAATGTAATGAAAATTTGATTTCTGAAAAAATTGTCTTGTTAGGTACAAAAATTATATATAAAGATAAAGAGTAAAATTGATTATAAGGTCCTTAATTAAATTATTTATAATATAAATGAACTAATTTTACTATTTTAGTATTTTGAAATAAATGAAACTTTTTAAATTCTTGAAATAAAAAATATAGTTTTCAATAAAACTCCCCATTTATCAATATTAACTGTCAATTAATCATTTATAAAAATATTAAAAACTCACCCTAAGCTATTATTTATATAAAAATTGAAAAATTATATCTTTATTTTTAAATAAAAATTATAAAATTTAATTCATACCACTAATTTTAATATCTACATTATGCTGACCACATTTAGAGAATTATATTTATATTGTGATTCATTTAATTTTGTTATTATGTATAAAGAAAGCTATCAAATAAATACAATTTATTTAAAGAATAATATATCCTAAATTACGATGGTGTTACACCTTAGCATCATAAATAGATTTATTTTTTTCATCCATAAGTAATGAAATTTTAATTTTCAAACAAAAAATATTTAGAAATATACATTTCATTTATAAAAAATTTAAAATAAAAAATTCCAAAAATAATGTGAAAATTAATTTATTTTAAAATAGGCCGAAAAAAATATATAGGAAAAATAAATGATATTTAAATTATTAACATTTTAAAATTTTATCCATTCCTTATGTTAAAACAATGATTCATTTCACACCTTCAGTAAAAGTACTTCATTCGAAATAATACCTAATGATTCGTTTTTAAACCATATAAAAAATGTAAAAGGTAGTAGAAAATGAACATTTATAGTTCTGGATGTGTAAATAATAACATTATTGAAATATTATAATTAAAAATTATATGGTTTAATGATAGAATAAAATATATAATAATTTTAACATAATGTTTTAATGAATAATCCCTTACCTTAAATATTGTCTAGCAGCATTAATTATTTAACTCTTGAATAATAAAATTATATTAGTTATTTACAATCCAATGAA
Source organism: Viscum album (assembly GCA_963277665.1). Classification (NCBI taxonomy): domain Eukaryota; kingdom Viridiplantae; phylum Streptophyta; class Magnoliopsida; order Santalales; family Viscaceae; genus Viscum; species Viscum album. The sequence continues at coordinate 906,226,565 of OY728151.1, forward strand.
ACTTTTAAATTTTAATTCCATTATAATAAATTTTATTACATTTACTACCATGTTTTATTTGGTTATGTAATCAGATATGTTTATGTCAAATGTCTTAAGGTTGTTCGGTTCATAATCCCAAAACAGCTTTGACAGAATGAAATCGGTCAAAATAATCATTAATACATCACCTCTAGAATCATAATCATTATATCGGTATCATTTTGGTATAATAAATAATATTTTTTAACCATCAATTAATTTTATACATGAAAAATACTTTCATCGCTTTGTAGAGTTCATAGTCGATACGTACACACCAAAGACATTTTCCTTTTTCCATGGATGAAAATGTAAAAAATATATATAATATATTATCTTTTAATAATGATAATTACATTATAAATATTATAAAAACATTAATTAAATATATTATAATAACCATCATTGAAAGGTGATGAGGAAAAAATGACACATAACTTCATGGAGGTCGTAATCAACATGTACACACGAGTGATGTTTTTTGATTTACCATAGGAGGAAAAAGAGAATAAAAAGGGTTTTACCATAATCATAATAATTTTTTATATATTTAATCTTAGGATGTTATTATTTCATTTTGATTAAATATTATTTTAATGAGGTAGAAGGTGAAAAAAACATGTAAGGGGTGGGTAAGGACTTATACCTTCTCCTTGAATAATTTTTTTTCCTACACTTCAATCATTATTGGTTTGATATTTTTGTGAGACCCGTAAATATAAGTTTTGTGAATTAATTTTTGGAGATTATTTTTTGGGTCTTGGAAAACTAAATTTTTCAAACCATGGGAGGAAGAGAGGATAATAGAGTCCCATTTTATAAGTGAAGTCATGCACCCCAATTGAATTACTTAATTTATTAAATTAATATAATTGAATTTTCTTATTCACATTTAAATAACATTACTTATATAGAATTAATGAGGATTATTAATGAAAATATTGTCATTGAATAATTTTTTATATGTTTTTTTCATGTCTTCACCCTTATCTATTAGTTTTAACCCCGGTTAATCTCTTTGATGATTATCATGAAATCAATTTTTTTAATCTATAAGAGTAAAAAAATATACTATAAAATGAACTGTTACCCATAAATGGATAATAGATTATATTATAGAAAATATCACATTTACTTGTTTAAAAATTATATTTTTAGGAGACATAAAACATTAATAAAATATATTTTTTCATAATAAACCATTAAAGTTATTTTCAGGACTATTCACATAGTTTGACTTCATTGACATCAATATTGTAATGGAATTTTAATATAATATTATAATATATCCCTAATATGTTATTCTTATTTAAAAATTTCATGTAGAAAAATAATTATTTCCAATTTACTTAATTTTTGTGTTTTTGAAATAATTTACATTATTTTTCATTTACTTGAACAAGCATTGTGTCAGCATTCTATAAGAAGTGATTGTTGTTACTGAATACATAAAAATTAAAAATTAAAACCATGATAAAAAAATAATTAAAACATCATATTAACATTTATAAAAAATAGAACATCTTTTTATCCATATGAAAAAATATTAGGGATGTTAAAACAAAGGGACTAGATTTTTTTTATTCTCTGTATAAAATCACATTAAGATAATTATCAATTGAATGCGGTAATAAATTTACACATTTTATGAACCTTGTATATTTATAGTAGAAAAAAAATTATACAATATTATTGCAATTAGATTTCTATAATTTTTATAAAAATATATTAATATAATTTTATAAAATTAAATGAAAAATTGTTTTTTGAAAAATTCGTTTTTAAGCCTAAAATTGAACATATACCAAAATAAATTACAATGTTGATCCCTATGTAAATAATTAAATAATATATAATCAAATAATTATTATGTTACATTATTATTAAATTCATAATATTATGGGACTTTTAAATTATTTCATTTTATGAAAATAGTTTATAATTTAACAAAAACTAGTATCTTTAACAATACAATTAAAAATAAATATTTTCATAAAAATCCTAAAAAATTTCCAATAAAAATTTTACTTTATGATTTAAAAAATTATTTAGATTTATATTGTTAAAAATAATATAATTTTGAAATTAATATGTTAAATATAACTATCTAATTGATGAAAACAAATTTGGTATGAAAAAAATTATTTTATTTTTGATTAAAAAATTACTTAATGATATTATAATAATTATACCTATATATAATATAATTCAAAATATTAATAATTGAATAAATATATTTACTATTACCTGTGTTTTCAAATATTTTATTGATATAAATTATTACAAATAAATATAATAATTAATAAATTATGACAATTCAATATGAAATATCATTAATAAAACTATAAGAGGAATAAAATCATATTTAGAAAAAACCACAAACGTGAAATCCTTATCATACTGGTTTTCATTAACGATCATAACTCATATTAGAATTATATAAATAAGTTATAACCTTATAAATATTATATAAATTTTTAGAATAAATTTAATAAATAATATTACTTATACAAGATATACATGTAGGTATATTTATTGGAATGCAATATGGTTATTATATATATGGTAATTGTATATATGGTTTTCCGATATATGGTAATTTGATAAATGTTTTTTGGAGATACAAACACTCTATACATGTTCACTATATATACTAATATCCAATAGGTTCATTGATGATGTATACTTTTTAGTAACAATTTTAACGTAATATAAATAAAAAATAATAGATAATTCTGTCATTAAAAATATAACAAATTAAAATATTTTATTATGGAAATATTTTTTATTTTTAACATATTATTATTTTGAATAATAATGATTTTTAATTTCTAAATATAAAATAAATATTCTAATAGCAACTTGACAGATAAAATTTAATGGTTATAAGATAGATAATTTTAATTGGATATGATTAAAATCATTTAATTCTAAAAAAATTTATTTTTATCACTATATTATTTTTCTATGTGTTATAAATTTATATCTTAATAAATTAAATTTATCATTTTTACCATTTAATGTTTCCATGTATAAATGAAAATATTAAACTCATAAAATTTTAAATTGATATGAAATAATATTAAGAAAAAATAATGTTTTTAAAAAGTCAGTTTCCTATAAAAAGTTTTTATATATATATTATTTTAAAATATAGATTTATAATATTTGGAAATTAAATTATGTTAAATTATATTTAAATTTTTAAACAGGATGTTCAGATTCCATTATATGTTCAATTTCATTTTTAAGGAAAAAATAAAATACTGACATGAGTCGTGCATGACATCAGTAAACAATAAAAATGATAAAATATGTTATATTTGTAGAGTGGTTCATATTTTTTTTTTTAAAATGTGTATAATGGATGGAATCTTATATCTCCTTGGTTTTTTCAACTTATTGGTCAAATTTTAATTTAAAAAGAAATACAATTTATAGTCATTAATTAATAATTTTCAAATATACTATTCAAACACACTTATAAAATGATATATAGAACACCCATTATAAAACCCTCATATCATAAGTATTTATCTTTTATGAAGACCCATATTCCCTCAAAAAATCCTAATTAGTAATTGTTTGCTTCTAATCTATAAAAGGAGGCATAAATCTTTCATTCCAAATGTATCTGTTTCGAGGAGTGAATGCATCAAAGTAAGTTTCTAAGTTATTTTCTAACAGTTTCAATTACCTTTTCATCTAATATATTTCTAAATATCATTATTTTGTAAAATTATTCTCTATTAACAGCACTATTCTTCTTTAAAATTGATATTACTATAATATATATCTAAAATCATACTTATTTAATTAGTATAACATGTTCTTATTTTGGTCAGTTCAACTACATATAAGATCAATGAAATACCATCATCAACATTTTCTTCATGAATAAGAATAAATAAATTATTGTTTGTAAAAATTTAAATTAAATAGAAATTTATATTCCATTTTTTATAGTGACACAAAAAAAGGTCATTATGAAGCATCTTGTTGTTATACATAAATTAACTAAATTATACTAATCCTAAGATCCATTATCATGAAGCATACTCGTTCCTTCCATCTAATGGAAATGGTAATAAATAAATAATTTAAAAAAAATATACTAGTACCTCAAATAATCTAATAATTTTGAAAATTTTATCAAAGAATTATGTTCATCATCTCAGTTACAAAACAAGTATGAAATTATAAAAATTACTAACATCTTTTGGTGAAATTAAACAATAAATAATTATTATATGCTTAATATATGATTATAATTGAAGAGTTTATATGGTATTAATTATGAATAAGGTTTTAAAATAAATTATAATGGTGGTGATTTTATTATATATGTTGTCAATGTTTCTTCATGGATGTTGGGAGTGAAGGAAGATGTTTATTTCTAATCTATCTTTGAAATCAGGAATTTTTAAGAATAAAATTCCATTAAAGAAATTTTATTTTACATCCTCTATAAGAAATATTTTATTATTATCCTCTATTTTTTTTTCATTTTACATGTCACTTTACAATTTCACCTCCGTTTGGTTCACAATTTAATAGAATGGACACTTTTATGTGGAGAATACTTTATCTCCTCTTTTGAGTCATGAATATTTCTCCCCCGTGCCCATATTATTTATATTGTTTTATAGATATCCATTTATATACTTTTAATAAAATAACCAATTAGGTCCGACCTGTCAAGTATTAAATCCATGATTGACAACCCCAAGCCTCCATCCAATATGCTAGGGGATAAAAACAAGTGACGATATGGAATATAACAGAAATGGGAGGCCTTAAACTAAGTAATTATACACAAGCATACAACCATCTCCATGAGACATTTATGAGATTAAACAAAATTAATTCCTAGACTGAAACTCATATATGCCCCGACCTTTAGGAAAAAATCAATGAACTACAATGTAGTAAAAAAGTAAATGTAAAAAATATATTCTCATCTAGAAATGAGGTCCCAACCATACAATTGGAAAAAGGGACATTGAAGTAGTCCCAAATCACAATTTAAAAGGATGAACACTGAACATGTTAAGCTCCATTGAGTATTGTTATTTTCCTCTAAAACATAGTAATCTAATATCACTACTAATCAATGTATCGATTTCATAACACACAAGACTTGCAGGTGAATCCTATTAATGGGAAAGTATATACATGACCAACGTGAAATCCCAAAAACCCTTAAGGAAGAAATATAATGATGTAGTAGTCATGTAAACCCAAAAGATAGAGCGAAATGACTTAAAATATATGTTATTATAAATAAATTTAAGTGAAAGATAAAGGGGATCTCCATATCCACTATCCATATAATAATGATGAGTCATCTTGCTTCTCAAAAGGCCAATATTCAATTTTGATCACCAAGTGCAACCACACATGAATACATATAGAGGTCCCAAATGTCACAAATATACTCCATTATAGATGGCGCATAATCCCATGTGTAGTAACATCTTCTAATCATGTCTCTATGATTGGGAGTACCACTCCATAAATAGAGAACTTATTCTATGGAGTGATAGTGGAATTTCTAACCCCATAATCTCTCTAATGAATAAATATAATCAATAACAAATACCAAGAATTAATGAAGTAATCTCTATGATTGTGTCACCTCATTCCATATATTTTATTCTAAATTTAATGTCACAATCTTGTTCTTTGTGGAAAACTTATTGGGATAGGCTAATCACATTCCCAAATCTGGGACCTTGGGAAGAATATACACAAGGTGGAAATTACAAAGGATAGTACATGAAATTTGTATAGGGTCACATATCATGTGATATTTCCTAGAATCTTGTGAATGTATTCTCATGCACATTGATAGAAAAACCCTATGGAACTCAACAGTGTGTACATGAGGTACATGGAATGTGTTGCCTCCCCATGGCCAGCTCGTGTATTTTGGCCAATTCACATGTACATTATCCTATTCAAATGTAAATTGGACCATACTCATATACATCAAAATATTCATATGTACTCTGGTCCCGATCATGGATAATGTCCATGTTCGAGTACCCTATCCATGTTTGAGTACCTGGTCATTCCCATGTACTCTATTCATACCCATGTATTTAGTTTTGTATGTGATCTTTTACCATTGGGTTACATTCCCGGTAACTAGTACTAGGTCACAATACATGTATGGGTCATACATAGAATGTGATATTTATCTCCACAAAAAACCTTATTGTAGATGGAGGACTAAATGTTTGTGTTCTTCTAGGACACAAGCCATGTGGTCAAATTTTTTATAGAAAAATATCATGTTCATCATATTGAATCTATATCTACAATCAATATCATTAAATACACCATTTGACTTGCCTGAGCCCATTTAAACTTAAGGGGAAACCCTTAATTGTCAATTTTATGACCTCTTGTTGCTGAAAATCGAAACGATGATCTCTTATATGATGTTGTTGATCCCCCATTCATTGATAGAGATCCTCAATCCCTTTATCCATCACTTGTACTTATAGGTCGATCACATTATCTCAATAAAAAATTTATTATTCCATTATTCCTGCCATATTCTTGCATATTAGGGTTTGGTCACAGATGAATCCAACCTGAAAATGTGGAAGCAATGAACCCATGAGCCAATAATGATGAGTGCAATGAATAGTGGGGGAAAATAAAAAGAATGAAGTTATACATGTAATTTCCCAATGTGACAATTAATAATGATCATAATGTGTGGGAACAAAGGGAGAAGTGTAGAAAATGAGTTAAAAAATAAATCATGATCTCAATAAGATATATGCATGGCTTGTTTGATTTATGGTATCACTAATAAATTAAACATATAAATTATGATCCATGCTCAATAAATATGTCATAGAAAGAAAACGATTAAATAACATGTCCTATATCATGTATGGATCAATAGTTGGTGATGAATACATACACTATTGAGGAAGACAATAATCAAACTATATTCACCATCTACCTCATGATTCACCTCATTCAATTCTGAATTGATCCTTGATCCTGATCCACCAATGATAATAAAGTAGTCTTCCTCCTCCACTATAATCATTTTCAGATATGCGTACAACCGTTGAGTTTTTTTAAAACAAATTTATATAGAGGATTAGGTTTTTAGGTTAATTATTTAAATTAATTAAATAAATAATTTAATTACTTAACTTATGAAAAAATGGTATGCTTTGTCAAAATGCTCGACCCTGACCAGGTTTGTGTTTTTCCTAGGATAAAATCAATATTCTAGATAAATAGTGGTCTCATATTTTCAATATGAGGTCCTAATAAATGGAAAAACCATTTATTATAAAAAATTTGTACACACATGCTTTTATATATATAAATATTTATAATATTTTAATTATGGGGCCCTACGAATCCAATAATAAAATCTGAGTCCAAGTACATATCCAGAAACATATATAGGAATATTAAATGGACAAAACCTTCAAAATTGGATTCATTACATTATCCTATCCTTTTAGTATTTTTACACTAAAATTCACTATATAAACAAATAGTTTGGGGGTACTAAGTCCATATCTAACTCTCACACTCCTAGGATCTCTCTTGCATGCTCTTAGGTATCCAGAGTATTTGAAGAAAATGATTGGTCCATCTGTGTATGATCATTTAGTTACAGTATTCAATTGTTACTATTTACTCTATAAATGTGGCTCCATCCTCAATGTCAATCTCACGAAATTCAGTAATATGGGTTAGATAATTCATGTTTTTCCTCAATTATGGTTCATAGGTGATTTTATAAAACCCATCCAACTTAGGGGTAAAGGAAAAGAAGTAAGGAACCTCACCAACCCTCCAGAGAATCTTGAATATCCCAAGGATCTTTTGGGATATCTTGGTTACTTATATAAATATCCACAATCCTCATCATGTAGAGAATCTCTATAAAAAAGTATCCCTAGAAAAACTAAAAAGACCAATTACATCAGTTCACATAAGATTTATGTCAGTTATAGTCGATCCTCATACAATCACAGATCTCCATGACCTTCTATGAATTTTTATACACCATTTGTGGCCCAAAAATATATTTCAATCCAATATCATTCAATAAAAAAGGTGGCCTATTGGGACTCACATACAAGGCCTAAAAAGGTTGTAAACTAATAGTAATGGGAAAAATTTTATTATAAAAAAACCCCACTAATTGATATTTACCATCCCATTGTTGGAAAAAGTGAAAATCACAGGCTCCCAACATATCTTCCAACAACTTGACAGTATGCCCTGTTTGTCCATCCATAAGGGGTTGAAAATTAAACTCATCCCTAACTGGGTCTCGAAGGCCACAAATACTCTACACACTCATCCTCTAAAATAGATAATATGATTATGTTATCGATAATAAAAACAATAAAAAATTATAATTATGGCTAGAATATTTGGTTTATAAGATCCATGAAACTAGTGGGGTAATTAATAATACTAATATACATCACTAGAAACATATAATGCCTGTAGAAACATTTGAATGTATTATTCATAATATCAACATTGCTAACCCACAAATGATTATATAATGTCCTTAGGTAGATCATGGAGAACCAACACACACATTTTAGCTAGTTGAAGTGTTCATCAATACTTTTAATGGAGAAATTATTCTTTATTGTAACCAGATTCAGAAGATAATAATATACAAAAAATCATCGAACTATCATCTTTCTTTTTTCATGAATAAAATTTGAGCCACCCAAGGGGGGCTCATTGGGTCTGATAAAACCAATATCTCAATTGTATTCTAACAACACCCTCAGCTCCCAATGCTTGGTGGGGTAAATCATAATAACCAAAAAATATATCAGTGTGGTCCTGATGCTGAAATTTGATATATAAGTCTATTTCTAACCACATAGGCAGTCTTAGAAAATATCTATGGAATATGTCAATATAATACCCCTTTAATTATGTAATTTAGATTATAGAATATTCCGTTGTACTAAAGCCTAAACTAACCAAATGATAGATTATAGGTTGCAGACCCCTTCTCATAATCCCTACACGCTCATCCATATGACCTCTCTAAATAATAATGGAGAATATAATCACATCTATATGAAAAAATATAACTCTCTTATGATGATATTTTATTGATTAAAACACTACGAACAACTAGTAAGTAACCAATATTATTTCATATGGTTTCATCATGATTTCTAATAGGTAGAAAGAGAAACAGTCACCACTGATCACCGATTATCAATTTTAGAAAACATGCGATATAGGAGAATCACTCTCTATTGGACCCTCAAACCATTTCTTTTTGGATAATGACTCAACTGGATGATATATCTCTTACACATCGGTTATGGAGATAAATGGATAACTCAAACAAGTCTATAAAATTACAAGATCAAGATTAGAAAATACATAGATCATACCTTTAATCATATCGTGAAAATAATATTTGAAACCCTCCAGAGCTTGAAACTACCCATAACCTCAACTGCAAACCCTTTGAGACTGGTGTGTGCCACCTACAGGTTGTTGTGGAAGAATATTGTAGTGTCTTTTTCTGGTAGTAACTCTTCCCTTTAGATGTCCCCCTACACCTCTTCCTTCACTATATCATTGGAGGACACCCTTAATATACCTAAAAGATCTCTATTATTGACATATCCTCTATTAGGGAGTTCCATCTATTTTATTTCTACCTTCCTCAACACATAAGGTCGGGAAATCATGAACTGTGTGACCTCGGTCTTCACAAGCATAGAATCTATCCTCACATAGTAGATTGGATCCACTATGGGAAATATTTCCCACATATATACATGTGTTATTTTAGGAATGGGGGGTATCCTATGTCGTTACCTCTATGACATACACCTTTTAGCTACTATAGATTACTCATCTCCATGATGTCGAGTTTTGGATCCTACCACCAAACATACCTCTACTAGGAAATTCTCAATAACTAGGATCCTACTCCATCACTAATTTATAATTAGTAATGAATAATAATATTATGATTGTATGGATTTATCTATGTAGGACATACTAAAATTTATTTTCCTGAAAGAATCCATCCTAGACCATATCGAGAGAGTAAAGTGCCTAGTCATTAATCCACACGATGCACTTTTCAACTAACAACCCTAGTGTGGCTCGAGAAGCTCCTGAATCTGAAATGATCACAAGAATGAAATGTTATACTAATTATGTATAATTTCTTGATGTACAACCATGTCAGAATTTACACATAATTATTCTAGTAAATTAGACTTCCTAATCACCATGATTTTCCAAGAAAAATATTGGTCAAAATATTAATCATATGATCATCTGGGGTCCAAATAATACTAATGAATCGAACCATTTACTTGAACCTATCCTCCTCAAATTCAGGGTTTGGATAACCATATAACCTAAATGTTCTATATAACTAGAACTCACGTAATGCACCATGTATGTAATCATCATCATCCTAGACCAATGTAACTATGTACTTCTTGACAGGAAGTGGCAGTACTCTATGCCTGCCAATAGAATAAACCTCATAAAAAGATCCCTAAAATGTGGCCTCATCACTCAATTTAACATCGTCATGATCCTTTATCATCATCTTAGCTTCTAGTCATCAAATATGTATCTTGAATTTCATCATGACATGCCATGAATAGATGATAATATATGAGGAGATGAATTAAGAAGGATATGAAATAAAAAAGACCTAATTCTATATGTTTCATATATCATTCATTCCATAAAACAGATTTCATTGTATTCTTTCTGTAAAAGTAGGTAGAAGGACTCAAAGCGTATAAGTTTATCAACATCCAACCAACACTGGGTTATCTATATTTAAATACACACATGATAGAATATAACACTATTTCCCCAATATCCATATCCAATCCTCATAATAATGTCTAACTCCAACATAATCTTGGGTGAAATATCATCTCTGAAACAAATCTATCATGACCAACCCACCTATTCCTATATGGATGACAGTATGCCTGGTGTGATAACCCTATGCCCCCTCCAATAGAATGGGGGATTCAGATTAGGTCTGAGAATTCATAAAACTGAAATTGGAGTCCTTAGCTTAGGTACTTTTACTCTTATACACAACCAACTCCATCAAACAAGGTATATATATAATAAAATATTTGACATCTAGAGTATAAACCATATATGAAACAACATCTAGAACATCATCAAATTTAAATAGATTAGTATGAAATCAAAAGGAAAAACTACATTCCAAAAAAATGATTTCCCAACATGAAAATATCAGTTAAAAGGAATAATAAAAATAGTCTGACTAAAAACCTCTATGGCTAACAACCGAAAATGATCATCACTTCTAGGTATAACTACTATCCTCCAAAACCAAGTCAACCAATACCATTGAAAATCTATCTATCATGTTCAGTAGAGAGAAAATATTCCATTGAATCTCATTTGGGTGTCATTATATACATAACAAGTAGATACCTTAAAAATCAACAAGTAATCAATAGAATGATGTTATAGTAAACAAAATACAAAAGAACGAGGGAATCAAAATACAACATATATGATCCTAATGAAACAGATTCGAGAGAGAATGGGGGTCTCATTATCCACAACCCAAAATTATAATGACGATTCATCCTATAGATCTATAAGATAATATGTGATTTCCATTATCATTATTAATAGTAGTAGAATCCATGTGAAAGACCAACATGATGCCACTATAGTGCATAGTTTATGGGAAAAATTTCTAGTGGAGAACTTTCCCTACACCGGAGATCAATGATTTCAGTTGGTAACCCTCCGTAGATAGAGGACCCATAACCTATGTAATATGTGGGGGTACTAACTTTTTATATAAAAAGAGTATTTGGGACAATTTCCATAGTGAATTAGGGGGTTGCCAACTCCTAAATCAATCTTATAATCAAACCTGGTAACTTCCATCAGCCAAAAATTTATAATGGAAATTTCATTCTCATATCAAGTCTTGTTATATATTTTATCATAAAATAATGTCTGCCATCACATTCTATATGGGAAACTTCTCATGATAGGCTTCTCACAATACTAAATCCAAGTCTCAAATATAGTAGACAATAAGGTGGAAAATCTTCAGGAAATTATATGATGCATAAAAATGGTAACATGGTGTACGACCTATCCCAGACACCTAGGAATGGAATCTCCTACACATGACATAGATTTCCATGTGGCAATCCATATATTCCACATGGGGTAAATGACATGTCTTTTCTACATGGTGTTGTCCCATTTCATCTGGCATTTTCTCATGTACTTCAGCTTGTAATGATGTAATTTGGCTTATTCCCATGTCCTATGACAGATGCTTGTATACTTTGGTCATTCCCATGTACACTGGTCATGTATGGGTATCCTAGCCATGTCAATGTATGTTGATGTTCATGTTTACTCTATTAGTGCCTATGTACATGGCCATTTTCATTCCCATTAACTATTGGGTACACAATGAGCCACCATTAACCTATCACACAATGTGTATGGGTGATATAAGGTGTGTCTTATATATATACACCCAGAACCATAGCCATCTCATTTTGGGGACTACATGACGTGTGTTATTTTCGGATACATGGAATGATATTATAATTTTCAAAGGATAAGTCCTTGGACTTTTCATTAACGCTAGATCCATAATATCTACTGCTAAATTCAACATTTGACTCAATTTAAACCAATGAAACTGAAGGGGAAACCTACAAACATTAATTTTCTAGCCTCTAGTGGCTGGACATCGAAATTTTGATCTCCCTTGTAAAGCCATCACATCTAATATTAACACAATGGATAATGAATCATTGTATACAACACTTGCACCAAAAGATCCATCATGATTTGTCTTCAAAGGATCAATACTTTCATCATTCATTCCAACATAACATAGATGTGTGTTTGATCACACTTGAATCCGACCGAACATTACCGAATCACAGACCCCATGTGCCAACGATAATGAACGTAAAGAAAATTGTGGGAGAAAAAAATGAGAAATGTGGAAACATAATTATTCTATAGAATCATGACCAACAATAGTAATGTATGGGAAATAGTGGTGGAACATAGAATACTTTATATTATAATAAATTAAAATATCAACAAGTTTCATATCTGGTTTTTCTGATTCATGAGTTCCTAGATACACTATATTTCATGGTTAATAATATAAACTAGGGTGGAAACCCATGAAATAAAAATCCCTACCTCATGTATGGATAAATCATTTGTCAATAGCATATCAACTAACAAGGAAAATTATAATCTCAATGTTGTATTCATTTGTATAACAATTCACCCCAATACATTCATTACTGATCATCGATCTCAATCTAACAACTATGTATAATGCTTCCTCATCCCCTCAAATAATTAATAGTTGTACGGATAACCCTATATATTTTCTATAACATGGTATTTATAGAGATTATTTGTATTTTTTAGTCAATTAAGTAAATTAAATAAATAAATTATTTAATTAAATAATACACCCACCAATATTCACCGACAACCAAATGCATGATTCCAAAAATGTTTATCTCACACCTTGGGTAAGCTCCATGTTCTAGAATCAACTATGATATCATATTTACCACCAAAGGTCCCAATAACTATAAAAATTATTATTTCTAAAAAAAATCACGTGTCTGCCTTAATATATATTATTGTTATAAATAAATTGATTTCTAGTTCATGTGATACCCACAGACAACTACATATCCAATGAAACATATAGAGACATATATATAGAATATTCAAGGTAATAAACAAAAATATATGAGTCATTATAATACTTCTATGACTTATTAATGTTTTTATTTATTAAATTTCACAATCCCTAAAAACTGTAAAAGGAATATATTTTTGATAATTTTCTACAAAATATCATTTTAACAATGTCTTCATTAGTTTTACTTATGATTTTTCTCCTAAAAGTTCTCATTTTATTACTTAATTGTTATTCTCACTGTTTTATAATTTTTTTCATCTTTAAAAATAAAATTTCTTAAAAAGTAAAATATATTTATTCTTATTTTTTAAAATATTTTTTCTAATTTACTTATAAAATTATTTTTCATCTACTTCAACTTCATTTAACATTTAATATTATTTACTAGTGATTTGATCTACCATCCACTTTCTTATTATGCATGTCTTGTGATCATATCTAGTATAGATTATGTAAAAACTAATTTTTTCTCATACATTAGTTGAATATAATATAATTTTGAAATTTTTATTATGGATAAAATAATTGTGGTTTTTGATAATGTGACGAGTGTGAATTAAATTATATATACATATAATTTATAGGTTAAAGATTTTTATCTTATGATATGTCATATAAGGTATTGTAGAGTAAACCAAACACACTCTGAGATTATGTATCCTATGTTTAAGGGGATGTGGAGTAATACCAATACACTATAGTAATTTTCCACTATTTGATGACGATCCACATATTGGGCTCTAGAAGTGAAAATTATTTTCTATTCTAATATTTTTTCTACATTGCTATTCTATAATTATGGGTTATAAAACATTTATTTTTTATGCACCATGATTATTTACTCATGTTTCCACACACCAATTACACATGTTATATATTATTTTAAATTCCATATATTGTGATTTATGATTAATGGTCTATGTTTTGTTTAGTACTATTTTATTATATTATTTGCATGCACTTTTATTATGTTATCATACCCACATGTTCATATTAATCTCACTCATGATCATTAGTTTTTATCTCATATAACTACTACTATTTTTATATCTTTACAATCATCATAAAATGAAGAGGAGTATTATTAATAATACATCTATAAAGATAAAATATTTGGAGATTATTCTATGATGCTTTAAAAACATACTATAAAATAAGAAGTTCAAATAGAAAATATAGAAAAAAAGTAAACTATTAGGTTTTGGGTGTGTGATTTTTTATAAGATGTAATGAATCAACCATAACATACATATATATTACACCTTCCATTAGTGGGTCTTATAATCGACTAATGTCTTAATAGTGGATTGATACAAGAGATAATATTTCTTCATTCTACAGTACTTAGAGGATTAAAAAGTTTTTTTAGAATATTATCCTTTAGAATGCGAGAAAGATAGATGCTGAACCATAATCAATAACATGAGGTATAAGAAATAAATAAAGTACTTTTAATCAGAGTAATTCATGAAAGAAAATTTTTAATTAATGTTTTCATGAAACTTTTCATACTTAAATTTTGAAAGAATCCACTGAGTAGAAGAAAAGGAATGGTAAATCCATTAGTTTCTATAAATAAAATATCACAAGACATAAAAGTAATTATTATAGTATTATTATTGTCCCTAAAATAAAATTCAACTATTTCTTTGGTGACTTGAAAATAAGTCTCTAAAAGGCATAAGCTATAAGATAATTTTCTAACTATGATGAAATTTTTCAATGTTCTATAAGGGTGAAAATAAAAGTTTGAGACTCCCATTATTCTTATAGTTTTAGAAAATATAGTAAGAAAATGGGGTTTTATGGAAACTCAAATGATAAGACCCCTAAATCAAAAAAATTTATCTCCTTGTGCGCCGAAGATATTGGAAGAACCATGAGGATAATTTCCATAAATGAATAGGTAAATTATTTAAGTTTGGAAGATAATGAAATCATGAACAATGATTTTGATGTGATATGAATAATAAAAAGAAGATAAAAATAACAAGCCACCCAAACTTCAATTCAATAAATATAATGAGTATTGAAATTTCAAATAAAAAATAACTAATCCATGGGTTATTAATGAAAATTGATGTCCGAAGCTTCTAATCCCATGGGGGAAATCCAGCATCTTTGAAATAACATCTTCCAATTTGGGCCATGAAAACAATGTTATTAAAGGTACACTAATATTACACTCAATAACTAAATAATTATTATTTGATTATAGATTCTCCCACTCATTACCATATACAAATTTTTCTATGCTCATCAATTAACCTTCCCAATTTTTAGATATTAACTAATTTTTGGAAAACCTTGATGGTGTGATAATTTAATCCCATGTATTTAACCCCACATTGATTGATTTTTTTTCCATAATTTATTCATGAAAATTTTATTATTCTACCTTTATTAAAAAATTATGTGTTTTTGGCATGTATTGGATCACTATACATAGATTCCATATTAATTTTCAATATAGGAAATTCATGTTTCATATTCCATACAATATTTGATCATCTATTAATGAAAGGATGACTATGAATTACCTATGGAAATTACTACCACAAATGGGTCTTAATAACCCACCATGAGGATAACTTATCTCAAATGGTTTGGGAGAAACATTATATTAATGATATGATTATTTTGAATGAATAAATTGATTCTTTTTCTTGAATAGGTTACAAGTCTACCCTAATATCACGAGGATGATATTTCTATGTTACTCATACTTGGTGTTGTTACTATGTCAAATATTTCTCTATAGTGACCTTGTTTTAGTTGAAATAATTAAATAAGAAACATAAGAGAACCTATAAAATGGTTTTGTGCACTCAATACATCACCATAGGAAAAATATGTTATTTATGTTAATAATAAATATCGACCAATAAATCTCTCCATTGATTATCATGGACAAAATATTATCGCAATCAAGGAAAAGTATCCTTTACTACATATTGATGAATTATTTAATCAAATATAAGGGTGTCAATACTTCTCAAATATTTACCTTTAAAGTGGATATCATCAATTAAGGGTGAAAAAATGTATGTACACAAGTTATCCATTAATACATGATGTTTAAAATATGAATTCATAATAATTCTATCCAGACATAGAAATTCAGACCCAATCTTTATATATATAATTATAAAAGTCATTGTTAATATACTATGTATATTATTGTTAATATTTATATATGACATTCAAATATATTCCATGATAAATGGATAGTTGAATTCTAATTTTATGAATGTGTCTGGCTCATTGAGAAATGAGAAAATCTATTCCAAATTTATCAAGTGTCGGATCTGGCTACAAAAATTATCATTCTTGGGTCATGAATTAACATGTGATGGAATGTCTATCTATTCTTCAAAAACAAAAGTGATTGAGGAAATTAATGTACTAAACATTGTTTCTATGATTTTTAAGATTCTTGGATGGGATAAATATTATCAATTATTTTTTATAAATTTATCATGACTTTAAAATCCAATAACTATGTTATCTAAGAAGGGACTCAGGTTCCTTTGGATAGATGAATGTGATTATAATATCAACGATCTTAAGGGATATTAATTAAAAATACCTATACTCATAAAATCGTATAATGGAGAAGTTTTTATGATATAGAGGGATGTATTAAAAAAGTAATAGGGATTTTTCCTTAAGAAAAATGAAAATGTTGATTGTCATGCACAACATCAACTAAATATTAATGAGAAAATTTACCAGACACATGATTCAGAGCTATTAGTGGTAATATTGAAATTAAATATATATAGACATTATTTAAGTTGTTAAAGATGTGAAATATATACTAATAATAAGAGATTAAAATATATAAAATCACAAAAGGATTTGAATATATTCCAAAAGATATGATTGGAGTTGATCTAGGACTACGAATTCTCAAAAAATTACTACCTTGGGAAGTAAAACATGGTGGTAAATTATTTTAAATTTCTAACTTTAATTTTGTTCAAATGAATAAATTCCCTCTACTAGAACATAATTTCTTTAAATATAAAATAAAATGGAAAAATAGGGAAACAGAGAAGTTAAAAAAGAACGTAGTAAAGATGATTTTTTTGTGTATGTATCTATTGACTAAATTAAACCTTTCCTCCATTATTAACCAATTTAAGAGCCACATGAGGCAAGTGATACCTCCCAATAGTGAATACCATTGTGTATTTACAATAATTCCACTTCCCCTCAACTATAAATTGGAACTCAATATCCCCCTTATTCACCCATATCAAGCCATTTGGATTTCCCAAAACCATTAAAAAATAACATTCAATATTCACTACCATCATAATAGAAACATTATATTGTTCATAAACAAAACCTTTGACTGTTTTAGTGAAAGTATAAGGACGATACGCAAAGAAGAGCTAGTGTTCTTCTAAAAGTGTGTTTATTTTATTTCCTTCTCCACCTCCTTAAATTATTTTTATATTTTTATTATATGATAAACTCAGTTTAATATATATACTTACATGTTTTTATTCTAAGGGTATGTCCTATAACCACACACACTTATATTAAAAGGGTTACAAAATCATCGTTCTTCTGTAGAGAAGACTACCACCTCATGAACTGATTAATTTCATTTTCCCATTACCGACATTTAAGGTTGTGGATAATGGTATAAATGTTATTTATATATGATATTTATGGTATTTATGATTATATAATGAATCTTGAATTTTTATATCTCATATACATTCAGGATTTTTATTTTGTTGGAATATGATAACTTTTTTCTTGTGTAAGGTGTATTGTCACCTCGTGAAGCAGTGTGACTTGTCCACAATATTCATGGAATTTATTAAATATAGTTTCTATTAAAATATGTTATATTAATGATATAATAATCCTATTTTAACGAATATATATGTAGTATGTGTTTTTCCTTCTATCAATAAGATAAGAAAATGGAAAACAAATCATGCATATGTATGGCCTACCATCTTAATGAATGGTATATTTTATTTACTATCACTAGATTTTATGTAATAATATAGATAAATATATAATAAATATGTATATTCTATTAATTACATGATTTTAATTTTGAATATAATTAAATAATGATTGATGTAAGAGTATTATGATACAATATCATCATTTATCTGGATTGTTTATGATCAAGTCTCCAATGTTGAAAAATGATAATCTACCTTTCAATAATTATCATAAATTTTCATAACCTATGGTTATTAATTATATATTAAATTAATAATTCCATTTCTACATTCTTTGGTACATAATATAATTCAGAATATGTTTTTAATAAAATTCAACTTTATCTCTCTCTTAAATCGGAAATCTATTTTCTTCCAAAAAAATTTATAAAACGGTTTTAAATTTTTTTTTCACAATATATTTTAAAATAATTTTCAATTAATTCTCTTTAATTTTGATTTTATAAATTTTTTTAACATATTTATAAATATTCTTTTTTATGTTTTCATGGTTATTTATTAAGAAAACAGTTTTCAAAAGTATTTATGTTTTAAAAAGTGTTTTTCAAAAACTAAAGGATTTTTTCCTCGAGAAATGGTTTAAATGATTATTTAAAAATTATTTTATATCAATGATGATATCCTTTAGATTTAAATATTCCTTATAAAGGAAAATATCCAAGGATACCATTCATATTTTTTCTCTAAATGGTTTTGGTTTTGACAGAATAATGTTTATTCAACCCGTTTATTTTCCACAGATCAATCATCTTTCAAAGATTTTATTAGAAAACATGTTTCTTTTCCATTGGATAGTAATAATTAAAATATATTAACATTAATCTCATTTATTTTCCATGGGTTATTAACTATTCTTCTAGATAGGCATGAGACATGTTTCTTTTCCAAGGGTTAATCATGTTATGAAAGAAAAATTATTGATTTTACTATTATTTATAATTATATGAAATTTATTTGTACTGTATCCATATTTTGGTTCTTTGAAATAGCTATTATGATGGTTCATAACAAATATAGTTGGGTAAGTATGTTTAAGATCATATGATGAGGTAGCCAATCTTGTATCAGGTAAGCCCATTATAGCCTATATGGTGTAGCAGACTAGATAGATCTAGTTAATCCTGTTACACCTTATACGATGGGAAAACCAAAAATGTATAAGGTAATAATATTACTAATTATACGATGGGGTAGACCAAATAGTGCTGGTTAAGGGACTTTGTCTGATAAGATGGTATTTTGAGTGAACCATTCTTAATAAAATGATTCGAGGAGTGAAACCATTAAACTAAGATATCCATTTTAGTGAGCTATGTCTACTATGGAAATAATTGTATATGTTTACATGTCTGACCAAATTCCTTATATTATACCTATGTTATCCACACATGGATTACGATCTTTGATTCCTTTATGATTAATTTCCTATGACTGCTAATATTTATGCCCTGACTCAGGATTATGATCCTTAATATGTAGGGTATAACATTATAATGTTATTATCATGTTATGATACCCTCATGTTAATATTATGCATATATATCTCATTTATTTAACCATAATAATAATATAATATCCCCCTTTGTTATGTTTCCATTACCCATGTTATGATGTAAGGTTTTATGTGGTAATACCAAATTTTAAGATATTTATGGAAAAAATTGAATATCTATCACTAAGTTAGAATGTTGTTTTTCAATTTTCCAAATACACTAAACTATTATGGTCCTCATGAATTTACTTTTTCAATGTGATAAATATTCATCTAAAATGATGTTTAATCAATTTAAGTTAATAATGGAATTATATATTGATTATCCCCCCTTGAGAATTCATCAGAGATATTATAATAATACCAATCAATGTAGATTTAGAAGATGAGATTCTCTTCAAAACACAATATTTTATTTGATTATAATAAATTCATGAGCTCAAATAGGTGATTAAAAATTTCTTTGGATATTTAAGAATCATACACTCTTTATCTTATCTCATGTTTGTTTTTGATGATCACATGTTTAGAAACATGACAATGCTCTATCTTAGATAGATCCTATTTTTCTTCACTTTTTAAAACCCCATAATTTTTGTGAACATATAGATATAAATTCCAACATATTATTCTCTATGATTAATTTAATATAATTTTATAACCCAAACCCCTTGATTTTTACATTCTGTTAAAATCTTTTTCATTAACTTTGATCTCAATATTTCCACTATTTTATGAACTTAATTTTTATGAGATATTGACACATATAAAATTATTCTATCTATATGAATTAATAAAAAAAATTCTAAAATATTTTTTAACCATGATAGATATTGAGAATAATTCATCGAAAATAGTTTTCTAATTATAATAATAACAATATATTCTTTTTCAAGTTCATGAAATCATGGATTACTTTTTGACAGAAAACATAGAGTTCTGTAACATGAAATTAAACACTCAGATCCTCTTGAAATAATATTAGTATACTCAATTTACATTTATTCATACTAAAAAAACATCATCACATTGACATTCCAGACATTATATATCAACCATCTTATTCAGTAAAAAAATAATCAATACCAATAAAAATTTTTCATAAAAACCATCTTCAAACATGATATAGATATAATAATTAATCCATATTTTCACAAAAATGAAATATCTTTAATAACATATTATATGTGTTATTTTAAGCATTTAATACTAATTTAAGAATAATATTTTTTACTATCATCGTAATATTTAAATTCTGGAAACACAAAATTTTGATAAGATGACCATCGCCAAAAAATTCTAAATATCCAAGAAATAAGATCAGTAGAGAGATAAATAATTACAAAAAAGTCTTACACTCGGTGATAAAGAGTTATTGTAATTTATTAAGGTATTATATCAAGTCCATGTACACTTACGATCCACCCAGGTTATACAATCTATATATACCATTGATGAATACTTAAGATGTTATTTAAAGACATATGGTATGATATAATGTAGTATTATATGATGTAATGTCATAAGATAATCCTAAAATGATTTAATATAGGCTCAAAAAATTTGATATCACTTCAAATAATTACACAACTTCATCAAGATATCTCTATCCAGCTTAAACCATCCAAAAAACATCTCAAAAAATAGAGTAACATATTAGAAATGTCAAATAAAGTCTTTCAAACTATTTCACCAGGTTGAAAAAAAATTTAAAAACATCACAAACTCCAAGGGTACCACAATATATAATTTTTTATTTATTATAAATTCTATTAAAATATTTTAAAAAAGTCTAATATTGTTTTCAATGTACATAAAAAATTATGAGAAAATTGAAAATATAGTAATTCTATTATGAGAAGCATCTATCACCACATTACTAGATAATGTTATGTTTTTAATATATTTCTTCCCCTTTAAGGAAAGAAATTATATCCATGTGATTTAATTAAACTCCCCTCCATGTATAAATCTAAAATAAATTTTAGAAGAGTCCCCCATTTAACATTATCCATAGATTTAGATGAAAAATTAATGATTATTCCTTCATTTATGATGAATTATTTCCCATTTTGATAAATAGATATAAAACTATTTATCCCCTTTTATAGACACAACCCAAAATAAATTTTGGGTCATTATTATACAATCCAAATAAAGAGTATAAGCTTAAACATGTTGGTTAATCCTAAGATCTTTAAATATGAGTATTGAAATAACCTCTATTAAAATGCATAAATTTGGATTCAAGGTTTAATGATAGTCCTAATATATATCACCATTTCCAATTTATTTTATAAAATAGTTTCTGATTTTAATATATTAAGATTTAGAGTGTTTGAAATTATTATTTTAAATTTATATTTCACTCATATTATCATAATAAATATTTAATTTATTCTAAAAAAATTTAAACATTCATAGCACACTTTCATCCACTAAATCGTTGTATAGAAATGTGTTGTTCTGATATACATGACCATATATTTTCTCAGACACATTGAAAAATTCTTCTCTATGTTCCCTCTCATAAAAATATCAACATTGTTGAAGGATCTACTAGATGAAAACATTCAATCATTGAAATACCCTATCCAATCAGTTTCTATGAACCCCTATTGCTTTATGTCAAATCTACTTTTCCAAAACAATCTGTTAGAGGGTATTTCCTTGATATATCTAGAAATACTATTTGATAGAAATAATGTGATGTAAATTTTCATAACTATGCAATCTATCACATATATTCTCTACCAATATAATATATGATCTATATGGGATGAGGTGAAATAGAATACAAAAATTACGGTAAGTTCTATTTTGGTAACACTAATTCAATTTTCATCACTTTTCAATTTGGTTCTATCAACATGGTATTGGAAAGTACCTTTGAATCCCTCATTCCAAACCTTTTTCAATGATAAATTAGCATACATTCCTTGAGATATAAAAAATTTAATTATTTCTTTGTATAATTTGTATTCCCAAGAAGATACTCATCTCTCCCTACTAGGAAATATCAAAATAATTCTTTATTTTATATTAAAATTAATCACATAGATACTTTTGATCACATTCAAATATTATTTCATCAATCGAAATCATAAAAATGAGATTACCTATTTTTTCCTCCATCTCATACAAGTTGATGTCAACTATTACTTTAATAAATTTCATTTTTATTCAAGAATCAATCATGTTTGGGGTGTGATGTCTTTGGGATATCTTTCAAGACATAAAAATATTTCATCAGCTTAAAGATCATGATTCCATATTTATCAATTATATCCCCTTTATTATTTTCTATAAAAAAATCATATTCAATATATATATAAAGGAATGAAAACATCACATCCATTTGGTAAACTCAATATTTCTAATGATATTCCTCAGCTAATATCATCCAAAAAAATTACATACTTCCAACTAAAAGAAATGTCTCATCAAATTTTATGCCTCCCATTTGAGAGTGGCCCAAGATAACCAGTTAGGATTCGTTCCTTGGAACATCTATTTTTCAATTAGCATTGTCTAAAAACTCACTTCATTAAAATATAATTTTCATTTTTAGGCCTTAAAAAAATCTCAAAATTTATGTTATTATCAATTTGATATATCTTTTAATTTATATCACTAAACCACTCTTCATGATCAACTTCCTCTGAAACAGATTTTGATTTAATTTTCAAATTAATTGAAATTTTATCCTTAACCATATGTTTCTATCAATTCTAAACCAGTTCTTCTTGATTAAAAATTATGTTTTAAATATAATAATTTTTTTCAACCTCATATTCCCTATTATCTAATTATTATCTACTTCATCAACATCATATGATTGATGTGAAACAACTACATAAAATTCTACACATTGTCTTCTTGTTGAATGGGTCGTAATTTTAAATTCTTCTCATAGTTAGATTCTCAAAAACCATATTTCTAAAAAAATAAACCCCTTTTTAGTATAGTTATCTGTGATTTTGGCATCACAATTTATAATAAATATATTCATACTTTTTTCTAACTCATTCCATTATGAAGGTAACCCAAAAATGAATAATTTTTTTATTTTTCTTCAAATTTTCCTAGATTACTACCTTTAATTTTTATAAAACACGAAATTACAAACAATATAAGTATTTAATCATAGTATGTGTAAAATACCACATATCATAATGTGTTTTCTCATCATGTTTCTTCAAGAATATATTCTAAATATGGATAATGGTGCATACAACATCTCTTTAAATAATCCTAAAATATTTGTGGTAGGAAAAAATTATTCTTCTCAATTAAACCATTCCTTTATTTTGTTCTCCCAAATATTCTATTTGACTATTGAGTTTTTTCTGAACCAAATTAATGTTTAATCTAATTTTTTTATATATACATTTTAATTCATTAAATATTAATTCCCTTTCCATTATTTGTTCTCTATTTTAAAATCTACATACCCAACCGTTGTCCACAATTGATTTTTAATATTTTAAATAGATTAACTACTTTATACTTGTGTTTAATGAAAATAACTATAGACATATAAGTGAAATCATCAAAGAATTTAATAAAATATAAATCACCATTAGTATACTGATTCCAGATAAGATAATAAAGACCATAATGTATAATCCCATGTGTTATTAATGATCGAATCAACCCTCTTCTATGTTTCGATTAAACCATCATTCCCTTTTGGAATGTTTCAAAAATACAATATATTTTAATTTTATATTGGGGAAGGTGTCTTACAATTTCATTATGTGGGATTTTTATAAGAGTCTTTTAGCCTAAATAGCCAATTATCATATTCCAAAATTCATTTTCTTCCTTAAACACAATTATTAGTCATTAGATGGATCACCAATTTGGAACACGTTTCCAAATTGTCTTTATCCCCACATGATAAAACTTTAATATTTATATTTCTTATTAATCATTATTTTTTCTTGAATAAAACCTCATTACATTCATCACATAATTGGATTAGAGTAAAGATATTTTTCTAAGATCCCCCATATAATGAACCTCCTTACAATAAGGATTATTTTATTCTACATAAAACAAACCAATTACATAAATTCATAGATAATTATCATTTAAAAAATCAATGTATGAATATAATATTCTTTAATTTTTTTCATTATTTTTCTTTAGTAAAAATATGTGAATAATATATTTCCCTATTACTAGATCAAAATGAATATATAATAGTGAAAGTATATTATAATTTATCTACTTTTAATTTTACATTTTACTATTTATTATATGGAATTTAGATAGTGACAGAACTCATCCATTCTTAATTAATATAACTATGTTTTTCACATCTCCATTATCTTTCATTTAAATATATAATGTTATTTTTTGTGTGTGGATAGTATGTTTCCATGCAATTTCATTTATTCTCCTATGAGTTTATCTTCATATTCTAAGAGATTATCCCACATACATTATAGTGTATACATGATAGAGCATGTTATACCAATATGAATAAGCATATGAGAAAATAAACCACACTAGTAGCATCTTCTATAAAATCTCGATCTTCCATAGTAATAAGAGTTTGTTAATAAATTTTATTGGATAGAAATGAAAATATTGTATCTTACATCTTCCATAGAAGAAAATTTTTTTTCTATAGATTCCCCCCTACTATTCGGTATATGAGATATATTATATTCACCCGTACTAGCCTATAGACTAATATATTATGAATTTGAACCTCAATGTAAGTTATAAAAAATTAAATATTCTTTTTCTTAGAAAATTATTCTTATTATCTAAATATTTTTCCGATTATTATGTAAACATACCCCAGATCGTATTTTAAACATTCTCATCTAAATAATTATATAATAAACTTTTATTCTTTAAAATAATAGGGGAAAATATTCAAATATCTACATAGTTGAAACATTTATGTTGGAGTTTACTATTGTATATTCCCTTTAAAATCATGATGTTTTATATGATAAGTGACATTATTTTTTTGGTTATGAAATCAAATTTTCTCTCAGAGTAAGTTGGTTATTTTTTTCTTCATCTTTGATCTTCAACTTGCTCATGAATTCAAAATATACTTGTATGTTTTCTTTCCTTTTAAATGTGGGAGTCATTATCAATTCATAATAAAGGAGAAGGTTATAATGTCAATGAAGGTAAATATACACTCTATATTATAGAGATAAATTCATGGGATCAAACCTATTTAAAAAGTTTATAATCATTTTTTATAGTACTTGAGTTTTCTGGATCCTCTCTATATCATCATTTTTTACATGAAATTTCATTACCCCTTATAAATCAGGCCAAAATTATATACTCTTTGTCTATATTAAGATCATAAAATTGGTTTATATTGATTTTAATTTTTTCTTCTTTGAAATTAACATTTCTATTAAATATTATCTCAATATGATCCCATATTTTCTTTACAGATTTTTGGCCCATACCCTTAGTGTAATCCTTCTATGATATGGATAGAAGTATTTTATTTAATGATTTCCCATCAAACTCTAAATTTATATTTTCAGTAAAATTCATTTGAGAATTTCTATCGAATGGTGGGAGACCAAAAATAATTTAATAAATAACCTCATGTCCAAGTGATGGTAGAAAAGGAAACATCTAATTATTCTATTCACGGTAGTACTTTTCATAGAGGGTTGACATGCACATCTTGTTAATTGAATTAGTAAAATCTATCATAAACTATTCATGGATATGATAGAGATAAATTTTAATTTTCATACCACTTGTAATGCTCCAAGAAATATTATACCCCTAAGAAGGAGGAATAAATCATTCGTAGTTCTGTTTTTGAATTTATTTCAATTAAAATATACCCATTATTCAATTTAAGTCATGATTAGATCATTTTAAACACCCATCGTTACCCAAATGAAAAAATACTAAAAAAGATAATACACATGTAATTTTTATAAGGTTTAGACCCGATGTGGTTACCTGCTCCTTCTCATGTCTGACTCCTATCATGGCATATATTCTCTACTAAGTTTTTATAAAAAAAATACAATTGGATGGTAAAGGTATCATCATGTAGCCATATTCATAATAATCAAAATTTAATTTAACACATAATCTTATGGTGAAAAAATACTATAATGAGTTGATAATTATCTCTTGGGAATTTGATTTCCCAAAATCATGTTAAAGATTATCCCATTGGACCTTCTATTTATCTCTGATAAATTTCTCACTCAATACAGATTCTGATGATTCTATTTTCTATAAAACTCATTCTTAGATTCAATTATTCTTAATTATTGATCACAAATAGATTCTAAAAAGGGATTCAAACATCATGAATCAAACTATCATCCTATTATCTTATGTCTTTTTGATGCTTCTATGTTTTAAATAAACTAACCTTCCCTCAATAGATAAGCCATAATTTTTATTTTTCCAACCACCTAGAATTGAGAAAATTATATAAAAAAAATTAAATCACAACATTCTCCAAACAAAATTTAACAAAATAAAACAACACAGTCATCCTCTATATTATTATTTTTCTAAGCTTGGGTCCATGCCCTCAGAATCATTGAACATTCTCTATTCCACTAACTACATGTAAAAATACATTACTACATATACCCATAACCTTTCATGAAATATTAATAAAAAATCCTTAAATAATATTATCTAACCAAAATTAATATCAGGAATTAGTAAAAAATAATATTTTTTATAATTATATGAAAACCCATCTCTTTGACTTCCATCGCACATTATGGATGATTAATTTATGAAAATAATACTCAGAAACTGGACCATCTAAAATTGAAATATTCACCAAAAATCACTATATGATATGTTTCCAATGAATATAACAAAATTAAATTAGAATAAAATCATAACATGAAAATTCTACATTTAATATATGTTTCTTTTTAAAAAACCCAATGATGATCCCTAAAACCAATTTTTATAATAAAAAATAGCTAAAAATACAAAATAGATATGAGAAACAATCATTATTGGTCAAGAAATCAAATGAGAATGCATTTTTGAGAGTTAGATAATTTTTTACACTATTAAGATCAATTTAGACACTATAACCTGTTAGGATGGTATGATTATGATTATGATATACTCTATAATACATAAAGTTGGATCGAATAAGTACAATGAGATACAAATACAAGAGGGGGGGTTAATTTTACCTCTTAAAAATTCCCTTAAGAAATTTTTAGGATAGTTATGTTTAACAAGGTTAAACAAGATAATTAATAAGACATCTATGTTCTAAAGACTTGCTAGATTTAAAAGTGATTCCGGAAATGAAACCTAACAAAAGTTTACACCAGCTAAGATTCTACCTTAAAGCGTATAAAATATAACTAAATCAGAGTACAAGGAAGTATAAGAAACTTATAATTTCCTTAACAATACAAAATTCACAGTGAAAAAACAAAGTATTTACACTACAAGTAACAAACAATAACTCTTTTAACCCAAAGAGAAGGGTATCCAACAACCTTGGATAAAGGTCCCTTGATTTATACTATCATGTAAGTCTTTCTTACCCACACCAGGGTAAGCCCTCGATACAAAGATCATATTCTGTCTTTCTATCCCCACAAGCCCTCAACTATTTGGTAGTCGGCTCCTCGGTCTTCCTCAGTAAGGAAGCCCTCAACTTCACGGTGTTGGAACCTCTATCTTCATATCCCCGGAATCCCTCTATTGTAAACATCAACAATCGGAGTTGCAAAAAGAAAATCTGCACAAGGAAATGTTTGAAGAAGACATTCAAAATTTCTGCACGAATCTTGAGAGTTGATAAAAGCCTCTCTCTCTAGAATTCACTTCAAAAAGTTTTGAGCATTGAAATTCCAAAATTTTATTGCTTCTTTTCAAATGAGCTATTATTTATAGGCAAAGATCCAATAGTCGGATCCCTCCTCCATTGGTCATATTTTCCTTGAATTTTTGAGGGACCTGTACACGTTTCACTCAACCAACGGTTAGTCAATAACTGAAGCATGACATCATTTTTTATTGAAAGAAATGTAAGAATAAGTAAAACTGAATTATGGAATGTAAGAAAATAAAAATTCAGAGTCTAACCAAAATGGGAATCGGTGACTATAACAAAGAGACATTCAGATTATGGTTTTTAGGAATTCAGAACCTAAATTCAGTATAAATTCGGAGTCTAAATTTCAAGGAAGTTCAAAGCCTGGTCTCACCAGTATTCGGAACTAGAACATACAATGTTTAGAGTCAGAGTTCATGGGAATTCGGAGTCATAACTCATAAGAGTTCGGAGTCTGAATTCAGAGAACTCGGAGTCAGAACTTAGATAAGTTTGTAATCAAAATTCAGAGTCAAACTACATGAGAGTTCGTATCCATAATTCAGATTCGAACTACATGAGAGTTCATATACAGAATTTGGATTAGAATTTCTTGATAGTTCGTACTCGGAATTCAAAGTGGAACTTCATGACAGTTCGTATCCAGAATTTGGAGTGGAACTTTAAGAGAATTCGTATCCAGAATTTGGAATGGAGATTTATTAGAGTCCACATCGAGAATTCGAAGTGGAACTTAATTAGACTTCATATCTAGAATTAGGATCCTAAAACAGAATGCTTCATATCTAAGTATTATATGATTCCGATGTTTTATATATGAATCAGATTTTTATACATAAGAAAAATATTGATATGAATAATGAAAACATGGTAGGGGTAAATTCCTTTGGGAAGTAAATTTTCCTTATAGATGTAAAATATAGATTTTCTTAAGTATAAGGTGATTGTGATTTTTAAAACAAGAAGGAATGGAAAATTCATAAGGAAAACTTTATTGACTCAACATATCCTCTATTTTATTAAGAATATTAAAATTATGGACACTAAATTATCGCTCCATGAACATGACGAAAAATATTATACATATTTAATTCATACAATTAGTTAAGACACACATTTTTTAAAAAAATGGGTTACACCCAGTGGATTGAATTGATTATTAATTTTGTAAAAGGCTTAAATCCTTACACTAGGTCTCAAAAGAGTTACGATATTCCCACATCACATGATCTATAAGGGCATATTCATGGACTAAAACTCAAATGATTTGATTTGTTGTCAAATGATATCATGTAAAGTAATTTGATTAGCTTAAAAAGTGATATGATAGATTCAATAAATTATAAATTAGTTCAAACACTTATTCAAATTCTTCATGAACACTCCATCCAACATCAACCATCTTAAAAACATCTCAAACAAATCTAGTATCACACAACCAACCTCAAATAACATCTTTCAAGATCTTCGAGTATTTTGAAAACAAATAAAATCGATCAATGAATCTAAGTGTATATTATGTTGGTTGACTTGCATAAATAATCATTTTCGATCCATCCTAGAAGCATAATTATGTATATAGATCTCATGGAGAATTTTCAGTGGCACAACATGGATAGATGAATTGCGTAGTATATATTTCAATGCTTGTTTTTTCATCAATTTATGGTTTTATAGTATAATTTTAAGGGGATAATGTAACCATTACTCATTTTTATATGAAAATAGGATAATATCACCATTAATTTAATTCTCGGTCTCTCTAATACCTCTAAAAAATATAGTTTCATTTTTTTTCTAGGTGATATCCTTATAAAATCAGTGAATTTAATTTATATTAAATAATATATCTCACTCAATAGAATTTCCATGATACACATAAATAATGTTGTAAGGTAGTTTATATATCCACTTTAAATTATATTTGATTCAGATTTTAATATTTCCTTAAATATATAGAAATGTCATAAAAACTAACTTGATTATAATATATGAATCAATATTAACAATCAACCTCGGACTAGTGGTCAATATAAGAGGACTTTTAAAAATCTATAAGATATAATGGGATCCTATTAAATGGATCTCCATGTAGTCTAAGATCAACACCTTCCACTGGTAGAATATTTACATAACAATTGTTTCCACTATATGATTCAAATTGAACAACATGAGGCTTTGTATAGAAATAGATTCACAATTAGAACTTGTGAGGATAATGTTTGAGAGAAGAATATATAATGATGGAATCTATTTCAATAATTGATATAAAATATTTGAAAAATTTAAAAAAATTAAAACTACTCAATGTATATAGAATTTCAATTTGTTTAACCATCGATACTATTTTCTATTTTGAAATTATAGATAAGGTATTACTTAAAATATCACCATGGAGTATGGTTATGAGATTTTGAAAGATGGTGGAATATATCCCCAAATACACTATCCCCTTTAAAATCCTCATTCATGTGTGAATGGTATCTTATCATATTTTACATCCACTAAACCTCTCCCAAGTGAATGATGTGTTCCATATATCACTTTTGCGGAATTATATAACTAATCCCTCATATGTATTAATCTAAAAATTAGTACAACTAGAATAAGATCACTATTATGGGAAATAAATATTATAATTACTTGTTCATAATGATATTGTAGAACAAAATAAGAAAAATAACGTGGTCAAGGTTATTCTAGGGAATCATAATTTTGTAAAGATAATATGGGAACCCAAAGATGTAACGAGGTATAAGTACCCTCATTTTTTTTCTTAGTAATGAAATTTTGAGGGGAACAATATTTTAAGTTTGGTAGAATGTAACACCATTCAGTTTCCTTTGTTAAAATGAGTTTATTGTTTCACATGTAACACTAAACATAAATAAAAATATGTAAATTTTAATGAGTTATAATAGAAAAATACAATAAATATAGTAATATATTATTATAATTCTATATGAAACATCATTATGAAAAATATAAGAGGAATGAACAATTTTTAAATAAAAATAAATGACCATGAAATACTTATCCTCATTGATTTATTGGAAGACAAAACCTACCATCATAACAATTAAAATATAGAAACACATTATAAATTCAGTTTACATTTTAGGATTGATAAAATTTAATAGGATAAATGATTATAGAGATTGCAGTAAGGAAATATATATTAATTTTCTCATTATATGTTATTATTATTTTTAATGAATGATGGTTTGATCTATTTAAAATTCAATGAAATATTGAAAAACCAAACAGATTGGTAACATTGGATGGTCAGAATAAAAATAATTTTAATGGGTTGTGATTAAAATAGTTTAATATTAAAATAGTTATTTTTAAGAAATAATTTTTTCTAAGAGTCATTTATTTGATAATAATAAATTAAATTGATTAGTTTTAAAGGGTTATTATTATAAAATTTAATTTTTCATTTTATAAAGAAATATAACAACATTAATTTAACTTTTAATTTCTATGGAATAATATTTATAACACATAATGTTTTTAAAAAATCATCTTCCTATAAATAATGTTATTATATATTTTATTTTTTCATATAGAATTTCCATTTCTCGTATTTAAAAAATATATTTTATTAATTTAATTTACAATTTTTAACCATCACATTGAAATTATGTAATAGGGGAAATTTATTTTTTATGAAAACATAAGTTACCTAGGTGAATAGTTCATTTCATCAATAAACCATAAAACTCTAAAAATATAGTATATGTTTATGAGGAATTATAAAACATATAAATATAAAATTTCAATTGGATAATGTAATAAATTTCATAAATCCTTGGTTTTTTACACATATGGAGAATGTTTTTATTTAAAAAGGATCTTACATAGTAGTTAGATAATGAGAAATTGTAAAAATGCCACTCAAACTTTCCTATTAAAAGACCTCCACAACACCCCATATAAACCACTCATATCCTTCATTAATCTGTAGAATACAAATTTTTTAATCTCTTTAATTATTTATACTATTTTGTAACTTTTGTTCTCATAAAAGATTCTTAAATAATTTATTCCAAATATTCTCATTATGGGAAGGGGTGAATTCATCAATTTATATATCTATGTTATCTCCTAACTAATCATGAAATTAATAATATAAACAAATGATAATATAGATTATTTTTTTGTTAATAAGTCTTGAGAATGTTGAAAAAAATTAATTATCATTATAACGTAACTTATTTTTATTAGTATATTTCTGGAATGATGGTCACCATAGATTCCATTATCACAAAGCATACACGTACATTACATAAAATAAACCTAGGAAAAAATAAGTCCTTGAAAAAATTATTTCACCACCTTGAATAATCTATAAATGATGAATATATTATCAAAAAAACAATAATCCAAATTGTTATTACAAAACATATACATAATAATAAAAATAATGAATATCTAATGATTAAAATAAAAAATATCTAACTGATATATATGTAACATATGAATATAATTTAAGAGTATAATAGGTTAAGGTTATAAAAAATCCATTATTATGGTTTCTTTTATTATACAAACGATTAAAAAAAATTCAATGAATATTATAGTAAGGTTAATTGTTTCTTTCTTATATCTCTTATAAATAAATGTTATTTATGATTAAATAATCATTAATGAATATTATATGTTACATTATCTAAAAATCCAATGTAATTTCTTCTCCTATGTTAATTTTTTGGTCTTGAATATTTCTTTACCATTTCACCTAATTTTTTTTCAGAATTATAATAAATAGATATTGTTAATGGAGTTCACCTTATCTCTAATTTTCACCTAAAATTATTTCTACTTTATTTCCATTTCATTTATATTACCTTATATATTTCCTCATATATACCTCTATGTTTTATTAAGGATATTTAATATTTAATTTTATTATATTTAATTTATTTTAAAAAATAATATTTTTATTATTCTCCACATAAATCTTTTTTATATATACATTAACATTATATACAAAAGATTTAAATGAATATATTTTATAACATTTTCTACATGGTAACATTTACCCATCATATTATTTGTGTTTCTTTACAAGGATTACACTCCTTGTTATTATTTATTTCCCATGTAATTTTTATTCTCATTGTTATATAAATTATTTCCTTTTAAAAAAATGATTCCAAATGGTATAGGATATTTCTTCTTTTTTATTAATAGAAATTTTCAAAAAAAATTTGTAAAGTTGTTTATATATATATGTCAATATGATTTAACATTTCTTATGATTAACTAGAGATGTTCTCTAATTGTACAATCCTCTTTATTACATTAAATCAATAATGATCATGTCTTTTGGAATTTTTACAAAACCTATTTGTTTTTCAAAGGTTAATTATAATTGATGTAATAATAAATGTTTTTATGTGGTGAATATATATATATATATGTATAGATTTTATTTCTGTGATGGTTGGTCTAATAATTATAAATAACTCATATTCATTGGGTAAATATTCATATCTCAAGATATGTCATCTAAGGGACTAGGGAGTGAAGAAAATCCAGTATGGGATTTTGTTTCCAACTGTTTTTGTGAATAAGTTGTTAATATAATCAACAATGTGATTATATAAACTATGTGATGACGGTATTGGTAGTAAGCCTTGATTAAGAAATAATTTTATATAATTATTTGTATTCCACATTCTTCTATTTTAAATCTATTTTATGTAATATTCCTCTTTTATTTATCATTATTATTTAATCATGTTTCTACCCTCCAAAGACCCATGTCTTTTGTTAAATTAAAATACTTATTGAATGACTCATGATTTATGATCTAGTTTTTATTAGGTATGATTTTATTTTTTTATGTTCATGCTCCCAGATTATGTTTTCATTCCCACATGTTTATTATTATTTAATTAATGATCTTTGGTTGTTATCTCTTATGTTTACCCTTACTGAGTTTTTTATCTCGCACATTCTTATATTTTTATTCTCCCCGAAATGAAGAGGAGTAATATGTTTAATATGTATATAATGATATAATTTTTGGAAAAAAGTGGGCTATTTTAAAGACTCATATTAAAATAATATTTTCATATGTATAGTCTGTGAAGAATCTAAACATTAGGTTTTGAGTGAGATTTATTATGATATGTAATGAACATTCTTTTAATTTTTTTAATATATATGTTTTCAAGTTTTTTCATATTGGTGGGCCTAGTGGGTAGTACGTATTAACATGTATAATCTCTATAGTGATGTTAAAGGTGTAATTCCTAGACCCCAAAAGCTCAAAGCCGGTGCATAATTTTAATACATTGGCATGATTACAAGGAATCGAGTCCTGAAGGAAATATCAGTTTAGCAGTCATGGAAAATATATTACATACATGTACAGAATATTAAATATTAAAACATAGAGAAAAACATAAATAATCCTTTGAGAACTCCATTATTCCCCTAGATTAACCCTGTATAACAATCATATTACACTTCTTGGAATCCTGGGAAAACAAAACATAAGAAAAGAGTGATCTCAGTATGTTTAAATAATTTAGTGGAAGCTGTCAACATTTATAAAAATATGGGTAATAAAAAAACATCATTTTAAACATAAAAATAAATATAATGAGGAGAAATAAATCAAAAATTACCATATAAACATGCACATGGATATTCTACTAGTCGAATAATCACATTTAATAACTAATTTCATAATGAGGGAATGCATAATGCTAGACATCATAACCACCTAGTCAAGGCCTCTTCCCAAGACTATAAATAAATATTTTTTCATGAAATTGTTGCAAGACACTAATTTGTCTCATGAGACCTACCGATGCATTGAGGGGCTATAGCGGGCCCCACCCACCACTTATTAAGTCCAATATATTTTCTCATATGAAAAAGGATGAAACATAACATAAAAATTTATACTAAAACTAGTGTATGGAATGTCAATACATTATGCATACACCATGAATGGAATAAAAATAGCACATCCACAGTCAGAAATATCATAACTCATTCAATACAATATGGAATATTGTATTATAGTAAATCAACCTCAATCAAGAATAATATCCATTAAAGGATGCTGACATAGTAAAAAATAATCAATAAAACTCTTTAAGAGAAACACCCATTTTCATGAAATCAATTAAAAGTCACACAATTTATAAAGGAATTAATTTTAAATATATTTTTGAATCAAAGTTTCTGATACCACTTTGAAATTTTTTTTAATGAAATTAACACTTTAAAACAATCTTGTCCATGTAAATAAATCTTTAAAATCATTTTGAAAACATGGACAATAATTAAAAGTATTTTGAAAAATAAATCTTTAAAAACATTTAAAATGTTGAACTAGTTAGTGAGTCTCTTAAATAAAACCATAAAATATTATTTTTTAAAACATTTTAATGAGCATGGACATGGATGAAAAATATGTCCCAATGTATACTTACTGATAAAGAATATCAGATAATAATGAGATTGAGGAAATAACCATTACCTTGTACTTTATTTTGGTAAAGGGTATTTATAACCTACTGTATAATGACCATAATATGCTATTAAATTATTACAGATTAATATTAATATTTACGATATAATACCTGATTCATTTATGTCTTTATACTACAGATTTAATAATAATTTCTATGTTAAAATAACATTTTTGGTATTGATTTCTTTCTTTATCGTACATGTTTTTACTTGTTATTCTTGATCGTATCAATTATATCATGATTTAACTACTTACGGAATATAAAAAAATATTTATTTATTACATATATTCATAATATAGAAATGTAAAATAGGTAGATATATGAAATATAAAACTCCGTTTATAGAGACGGTAGGTCATCCATACGCATAAACATATTTTCTGTTTTCATATCATATTGAATAGAAGTAAGTGAAGAAGATATATGTAAATACATATAAATATATATCTAGTATCTTTATTATTTCATTTATTACATATTATTAATAATATATATTTTCATAATCATCGTGGAATGTTGAACGTGGATATGAATCTAATCATGTCGTGGAGACGGTAAGTCGTACGTACACACGAGCGAC
Source organism: Viscum album (assembly GCA_963277665.1). Lineage (NCBI taxonomy): Eukaryota > Viridiplantae > Streptophyta > Magnoliopsida > Santalales > Viscaceae > Viscum > Viscum album. The sequence goes on from OY728151.1 coordinate 906,263,770, forward strand.
AATATCATTCTATTGATGGTGAAATTGAATTGAATTTGATGTTATATTATATATAAATAATCATTAACATTTATATTTATTATTTATATCAATTATACTCCTTATTATACACATCTAAAAAATTAAGTGTTTAATAACAAACTACACCATGACGTGGAGATGGTAAGCCGTATATACGCACGTATGGTGACATTGTTATTCATAGAATGGATAGAATAATGAATAAGTAATTCTATGACCCCTGTTACCAAAAATCAGTACATTATTACATAAAATTGGCATGACACAAGAAATCATGTCCCAAAAGACTGATCAGTTTAGTAGCCTTGGAAGTACTAGATACATACATTAGTTTTACATTACATCATATAATAAAGAAACAACATTATGTCCCTTTGGAACACTCTTATATCCCATATCCTATTCCTGGAGTTTAATTTTAGTATAATTATTTGCTTCTAGGGAAAAATAAAACATAAGAAAGGGGTGAGTTCAGATGCTCAGTAAGGATAAAAATATAATGGAAACTGTCATAAATAAGAACAAACATTTAAGGCAATGTATAAAAATAGAACAAAAGCCTTTAAAACTTAAATATCTACCTAACATGGGAAAGATAAATCAAATAATTCCATTTAATTATTCACATGTATATTTTACTAGTCGAATAATCCAATATAATATCAATAACCAATTTCATAATAATGAAATGAAAAATTCCAGACTTCATAACCCCATAGTTAAGGCCTTGTTCCAAGACTATAAATAAGACTTTCTCAAGGACTTGTTCCAAGACACGAGTTTGTCTCATGAGACCTACCGATGAATCAAGGAGCTATAGCGGGCTCCACCCATCACTTAATAAGTATAATGTATTCCAAATATGATAGGGTGAGACAGAATATAAACATTCGTATTAAAACTAGCATACGAAATGTCAATACTTTAACCATACACCTTGAATAGTATAAAAATTAAACATCCACAGTCAAACATAACACATTAAATACAATATATATGATTATATTATAATAAATTAACCTCAATCAAAAATAATGAATGATGTTGAAATAGATGAAAATAAAAATCAAATCTATTTGAGATAAATATCGTCCTTTTTCTTCAAAACATTTAAAAGTATAACTATTTATCAAGAAGCTGTTTAAAATATATTTTTGAATCAAAGTGTAACATTCAACATTGAAACATTTAAAAGAAATTTTAATTTGAAAACATTTATTTCCATATATATAAATCTTTAAAAACATTTTTAAATCATGAAAATTAATGAGGTATATTTAGAAGAATAATTTTTTAAAACATTTAAGATGATATTTTAGTTATAGTTAATAATCAAATAAGAGACACTTGAATACAAATAATTTAGGTAACCAAAACATAATAATATTAATGGAATGTAAGTTGAGATGAAATTTCTTTTAAAGATAGTATCTTTATGATAAGGATTAATAAATGACATAATAATGTGTAAATAATATAAATACAAAACATATGATTGGATATTCAGTGAAAAACAATCAGAGGACATTCACACATATTCTTGTAATAATAACACCAATGACTTGGATGTTTAATTCAATTAATGAAAATTGAGTTAAGATTACTCTTATCAAGTTTATATCGATGACTTGAGAATTTATCAATGGAGTGATTATGTGTATCAAAATAATAACCACACAAATGGGGGTTCAAATTTATATATAAATAAATAAATAGTGATTTCACTCATAATCTTGGAGTAAAATATTCAATGAAGTTTGTATAAAACCCAATGAGTGGAAATCGAAATTAGAAATTCTCTTTCAGATTTGGTGAATTAAAAAACATACACACCCTGAAAGAAGGATCATACAATAAAAATGTAAATACACATAAATTAAAGTATATTATAGAAGGAATACAATCATGTGTAGTACATACACCACACAAAAGGAAATAGTTACAATATAGCATGAATCTCGCGGAAATAAAATGTGAGATGAAAACCCCTTACCATGTTGTAATCAATCGAGTCGTACGACCAAAAGTTAATAACCATAAAATGAATAAAATAATACCATGAATATAAAGATAATAATTAAAATATATATCAAATTGAAGTATACAATACACCACATTCAATAAATAAGTTGCGAACAATGAAAATATCACAGAATTAAAAGTGAGATAAGAAACCCCTTACTTTGCACATTCCATTGGTTCAAGGAACATTTAACCTTTTGTATAATGACCGTAGTATGTTATTAAATTATACCATAATCATATTAATATTTATTATATCATAAATTATTCACTTACTACTTTATAGTACCCATTTAATAATGATTTCCATGTTAAATTAACATTTGGGGTAACAATCATTTTCTTTATCATACATGTTTTAACTTGTTATTATTGATCGTAACATTTATATAATTATTTAAATAATTCTTTAATATAAATATTTAATAATTATAATATATATTTAGAATATAAATATTTATAATATATAGATATATGAAATGGAAGGCACCATTTATGGAGACGGCAGGCCGCACGTACGCATAAACGTTGTTTCCGTTTTCATATCATATTGAACATAAGTAAGTTAATAAGATATATGTAAGTAAATATATATATATATATCCCTATAGTAGAATTATTCTGTCATATATTACATACTTATTAATAATATATATTTTTATAATCATCGTTGAATGGTGAACATGGGAATGAATCTCATCGGGTCGTGGAGATGGTAATCCGTACGTACGCATGAGTGACATTATAATTATATTGATGGTGGAATCGTATGTAATTGGATGGTATATCATATATACATAATCATTAAAATGTTATATTTATTATTTACACTAGTTATACTCATTATTATACCCATACAAATAATGAAGTGTCTGAATAAAAAACTATAGTATGACGTGGATACGGTAAGCCGTATGCACGTATGGTGACTGTGTCATTTATAGGATAGTTATAATAAAAGATATGGTTGAACCATAATTATAATAACACCATCGTATTTATGATTTACTATAGTTATAATTTTTTTATTTAAAAAACAATGAAAGAGGAAGTGGAAGAAGAAAATAACTTGAAACAGGGTGGTGAAGTTATTATCTCTTCTTCGGGTGTTTCCTTTTGAGTAGATCAAAAGGGATCCATAGGTTGGTTTCTGATCAAAATAAGGACTATAGGATGATTAGAGAGAAGTTGGGAGGATATTTGGGCAGAATTTGGCCGAGTCAAATGGATTTGTAGGTGTGATTTTGAGAGAAGGGGAAGTTCCCTTTTATAAGAGCGGTGAGGGTCACTAATAAAAACCTTGAAATATTATTTTATAATAAAATAATTTTCGGTTCATAATGGTTCCAAAATGATTTATTTATACTATAAGATGGGTATGGGTCTAAAACATCTCAACCAGTAGGTTTTAGACAAGTTTAGGTTACCATTTTAACCTTATCGTTTAGATTTAACTCTTAGTTAAATAATTTAACTTTTATCGTGTCTTCTTGTATTCTTACACTATATGGTTAGTAAACTTACTCTAAACATCCAAGAGAACATAAAGTGGTTCATTAATTAAATATATAATATTATTTATGCCCTTTTTTAGAACCGTAGATTTTTAGGAATATTATTTCAACCAATAATATAGTATTTGTTTTAAAAACTCATTTATGTCAATTTTGACATTATTTAGTATTTGGTTTTTGTGAAAATTGTAACAACATGATTACTTCAAAAAAATTTATTAAATCAACCCTAACATGTCATAGTATCCTAAAAAATTATTTTAATTAATCAAAAGTCTCAAATTATGTTTATTTGCATATTTATAATATCAATTATTTTAGTCTTTCATCAATATGGAAATTACTACATCATCATTGTGTCATATATAAATTTAATTATTTAATGTCTGAAAATAATAAATAAAATAAAATTATGTAGGAAATAGTTTTACATTTATAATAAATATTTATAGTCGAATTTATCTTATGTATAACCCTATATTTAAAATGGTTATTTATTAAACATTGAATTTAACTCTTTTAACTCTTCTTTAAATAAAATAATAATAAATGTCCTAATCTAATCAATGATCACAAAAAAGGATAATATTTTATTCCAAAGTTTGTTTTTGTTCGAATTAACCTTATCAAATAGAATTAATAAATGTTTCATGGTTATTATAATATCATTTTTACCATTAATTACCATATTTACTATTAACCGTGGTAAATAAAAGTCAAATGTTTCTATTCACGGAAGATTATTTTCATCTTATTAAACATCATTTTTGTTACTGATGTCAACAGTGTGTCTTGGATATTTGAAATTAAACTCATAGAAGTAGTAATATTAAGTTTTATGCAAATTTACAAATACTTCTAGATGGTGGGTAAAAGACGGTAAAAATTTCAATAAAATTTTATACATATAATTTTATTATAAAATGACTCAAATGAATTAAATTGGACTTATATAGGTATTATATATCTATTTTGACTTAAAATAAATTTAAATAAAACAAATAATTATTTGAATAAAAAGTCAGTTTTAAACTATAACACAGTGTTTTTTAGTATTTATAAAAAATTGAATGTTTTCAAAAAAATACAAAAAATTCACCCTAAGATAATTTTGATTTTCATAATTATAAAATGAATTCTATTTTACCAAATTAAAAACATATATTTTTCATTAATTAATTTAAAATAAATTCCCATGGTTGAAACCGAAAAGGGGGTTTTTAAAAAGTAAAAACTATCCAAAGATTGACATGTGTTTATGTCAAATTTAAATGTGAAATTACTTATAATGACCTAAATTGTATTAAATGATAAAAATATAATATAATTATACATAAAAATAATTCAAATGCATAATTTAACCATATAAATTATTTTGATTAAATAAGTTTTTTTGAATTAAAATTTAGTATTTTTTAGTATTCATCAAAATATGATAGTTATCAGAAAAGTAACAAAAATTTATTCCAAATAAAATTTTATGTCTCTATTCTATATTAGAATTTAATTTCATTAAATTGAATTTATAAAAGTGACAAATATTGGTTTTAGAAAGGATTTTCCACTAGAAAAAGGTATAATAACATTATTTTAAATACATCTTTTATCTAAAAAAATGAATCTGTTCTTATATTATATCTAAGAAACACATAACATGGATTTTAAAATTATATGGATTATATAAAATTAAAAATTCAGCTAATACTATTCATAACCTCTTTTGAACGACTAGTTTGGTAAGTCGTGGTGCAATCAAACTTTGGGGTGCGTGTAGCGCAAGTTATTGAATTATTTTAAAAAAATAACTTATTATGAAATATTGGGGTGTTACATAATATGGTTGTACCATATTTATAATAAAATGATAGTATTTAGAGTTTACTAGAGTTATTATTTTGGTTTTGAGACTACAAAGAAATAGGAAGTGGAAGAAGAAAATAACTTTGAAAGAGGTGATGAAATAATAACTCATCTTCCAGTTCTTCCTTTTGATTTGAACAAAAGGGCTCTTTATGTTGAATTAGTTATCAAATTAAATCCTCTAAGATGATTTGAGGGTAGTTGGGAGGATATTTGAGTAGATATTGGCCAGTCCAAATGTATTTGGAGGTGTGAATTTATGATAAGGGGAAGTACCCTTTTATATGAGAGTTGAGGGGAACTTTAAGAATAGTTTAAAATATTACTTTATTATAAAATAATATTTGATTTCTAATGCATTCAAATAGATTTATTATGATTATTATATGGGTATGGGTCTAAATCCTCTCAACTAATAGGTTTTAGACATGTTTAGGTCACCATATTAACCTTATCTTTTATATTTAACCCTTAGTTAAATAGTATAACTCTTACCATGTCTTCTTGTATTCTTACACTATATGGTCAATAAAATTACTATAAAATGACAAGAGAACCTAATATGGTTCATTAATGACTTATATATCCATATATAAGTCATTTATTAAAAGTTTATATTTTTAAGACTATTATATAATATAACAAAATAGTATTTATTTTAAAAACTCATTTATGTCAATTTTGACACTATTTTGTATTTGGTATTTGTGAATGTCAAAAAAAGATGATTAATTTGAAAAAAATATATTAAACCAACCCATAACATGTCATATTTACCAATAAAATTATGGGATGGAATAAAAAGGATAAATTTATATTTATTTTGATATTTATAATATCAATTATTTTAATCTTTCATTAATAATTTAATTACTACATAATTATTGTTCTATAAATAAATTTCATTATTTAATCTCAAAAAATTATAAATAAAAAACCATGATTTATTAAATAATTTTATATTTCTAATGAATATTTATAGTCCAATTTATCTTATGTAAAACTCTATATTAAAAATGGTTTAGTTAATAAATTTTAATTTAACACTTTAAACACTTCTTTACATAAAATATAATAAATGTCCTAATCTAATCAAAATTGATCCAAAAAAGACTTTATTTTGGTAATAAGTTTTATTTTGGTCTAAAACACATATTCAATAGAATTATGACATGTGTTACTATAATTATAATATCATTTTTACATTTAAATGCCATATTTACTTTTAATTGTGGTAAATAAATTTCAAAAGTTACTATTCACCAAAAATTATATTCCTCTTATTGAACCACATTTTAATTGCTTATGTAAACTATATCTCTCTATTTTTTGAAATAAAATTTTCGAAAGTGGTAAAATTACATTTTAGAAAAAATTTCAGCTGTTCCTAGAAGGTGGGTAAAAGACGTTAAAAAATTCAATAAAATTTTATATGTCTAATATTATTATAAAATGACTTTATTGAATTAAAGTAGAATAATATATATATTATGTTTCTATTCTGAATTTAATATAATTTTTTAATTAAAAATAATTATTTAAATGAAAAGGTCAGTTTTTATCAACAACACTGTGTTTTTAACTATTCATTAAAAATTGAATGCTTTAAGAAAAAGACCAAAAATTTACCCAAATTAATTTTGATATTTGAAATTCCAAAATATATCTATTTTAAAAAATTCAAAACATGAAGTTGTATAATTAAATTTAAAATTAATTCCTGTTTTCAAAACCAGAAAGTAGATCTTTGATGTGTAAAAAACATCCAAAAGATTGATATGTGTTTATGTCCAATTTAATTGGAAAATTACATTCAATGTCCAAAATTGGATTAAATGATAAAAATATAATATAATTATAATTCAAAACCATTCAAATGTTTAATTAAACACCATAAACTATTTTAATTAAAAAAGTTGTTTTCAATTAAAATTTGGTATTTTTCACTATTCATCAAATTATAAAAGTTATCAGAAAAAAACCAAAAATTCATTCTTACTAAATTTTTATGTACCTATTCTGAATAAGATTTTTATTTTGTCCAATTTAACATATAAAATTGTCAAATATTGGATTTAAAAAGGGTCCTCTATTAGAAGGTGGAAAAATTGCATTTTTTTAAATACTTATATTATCTGCAAAATTTAATTTCTTCTTATATTAGGTTGAAGAAACACATAATATGTATATTAAAATTATTTTTATTATATAAAATTTAAAATGAAGTAAATACTATTCATAACTTCTTTCTGAACGGCTAGTTTGGTAAGTCCTGGTGCGCTCGAACTCGGTGTTTCCTGTGGAGAAAGCTATTATATTTCTTTAAAGACATAACATACTATGAAATCATGGGGTGTTAAAAAAGGCCATTAATTCAGGTCATTTCATGTATTAGACCATTTTCATTTAAGGGTGACAGGTACATGAGGCTCATAAATTTCACTAAGTGTTTATTTTTCTATTGTATAGAAAAAAAATCGAATAAGAAAATAATTGATAATGATAAAGAATGTTAGGTAGTGAGGTTGTATAACATATCTATAAAAGAAATAACTTTATCATCATATATAGAATGTTATATCATATAAAAGACTATACACAATATAGTTTTCTATGAAAATATGATTTGTACAAAAACATGTAGTATCACCATTTACAGGTTCTAAAATATGGAATTATCTAATGGTTCGGTGAATATTATTGTTAATGATATCCTAGGAGAGAAATCTAACTGAGATCATATTGCTATATTAAAATTAATTCATTATCTTGAAACTTGGATATTCTCTCTCCTGAATGTCATAGTGTCCTCATGGGATTCGGGAAAATAAATTCTCCATGGTCAAAATATGATTATACTTTGAGAAAGGGAAAAGGTTTCCCTTGTAGACTCACAAGAATAGTACAAAAATTAAATTTTATTGGAATCTGTGTCAATCTTGTTAAAATGATTCTCTATATATCAATATCAAGTAATCCTCATATTGTGAGTTAGAAATTAGATAGTTTAGTCTGTGATGGTGGAGTAGTTCAGCAGCTGAGGATGCTAAGCCACAAAAATATCTAAAATTAAAGGGGATTAAAACCCCTTTAATACATAAAGGGTTGCCTACTAATTCTTACTTATATAATATATATCTTTTTTCCCACCATTTTGGATGATGTGACCCATATATGAACACAACATGTGTTTATTGGATTCACTTAATGTTGTTATATGGATTCCTTAACTCAAAAACATGAAATTTCCAAAAGACTCCATCTTTAAAACTAATCTGAGAAAACATAGAAAGTAACTTAAGGAGTTGGAGATTCTAGTTCACGTGACATATTATGGGATTCCCATTATTGTGTAGGATATGATAGTCCAAGATAACATAGATAGAGTAATCAATCGGTCTATTGATGAGGAGTGTGATCATCTCCTTGAATTTAAATATTAAAAGAAATGAATTTTTAAATATATTATTCTAAATCATAAATTATTTTTAAAATACAACCTTATTCTTCTTGTAGATGATGGAGATAGTTCTTACAGCAATAAGGACTCATATGTACACTGAGTTTTGCATCCCAGTTGAATGTTCTATGGGATTGACCACTCTCGAGGAAGAGGGACTCCCTTCATCGCATAAAATTATGTTGGTGGTGGAGGTATTTAATCCACTGTATACCTTATTAGTTATAGTACCTTATGACATAGAAAAGAGATTAGAATTTCCACCATATTTGAGAAAGTATTGATAAATATAAATCATATTGTTGAGACACCGTAACATAGTGGACTGAGGTTTGTATTCAAGTCATACCATTATGTTCTCTTTGAAATTCCATGATAGGAATCCTTTGGTTGAAAATGTATCTTTTATGTAAAGTAACCAAATGATACATACCTCGGGGGTGTGTAAGGTGATCTTCATAGAAGGATACTTCATACTATTATAAAATTAGCTTTATCTGTGGTGGAAGGGATATTACAAATATACTCACTAACCACTCATATTATTGATTTAATACAAGGGTCAAAAATATAAATTTAGTGTAATTACCGCATTCACTATCACATTTAATTTTTTCTAATAAAAAGTATCATAGCTCTTTTTGAAGCTATAGTGTTGGATATTTTATGTATTATAGTCATACATTAATCTATGGTTTACATTAAAAAACATAAATAATGAATTGTGGAATGCCCTAGTAGTATCATGTTTTTAAAATGAATAGGTTTGTGAAATTATGTTGATGAAATTTTAAGAATTATATTTTATCTCCTTTAATGAACTCACATAGTATTTGACCCTCGATATCAGTTAAGTTATATGGATTTAATTATGAATTACAAACTCACCACACCATAGGAAAATAGTAAATAAGAATTATAAACAATGTTTGATCCCGGTATGGGAATATAATCATTTTTGAATTTGGGTCTAGTATGAGAGAAATATTTTTTCACTAATCAGTTTTAGTGATTATAAATATTGGGAAGATATCATCACTAAATGAACACATACAATGGGTGGGATGGTACCAACTTAGCCCATGGGAAGTTATAATTTTTTACCAAGTGAAATATCCCCATACGTTCTATATAGTGGATGAGATCATTTTAATATTTTTCATGTAATGTTATGAAAAATATCATCAATCTACTATTGAATGACATTGCATCCATTGGTGAGTTATTCTTCCTCAAAATAGGTCTTTGACGTTAAATATATGATCAGATACAACAACAACAATGTTTTCATTATTTTCACATATATCCTAACATCCCAATGTCATTTAAGATGAGGATATGTGGTCTTTATCACTTGATAATCATCTTATTTATGATCCTTTTCACATATGTAACACCCCAATATTTCACGATACGCTTCTATTACAATAATGTCATAGCTTGCATTGAACGCAAGTTCGAGATTCTAAAACACCGAGACCAATCAAAGCAGACATTATGAATAGACATACCCAATTTTTGAAATTTTATTAATTTTATTATTCAAATTGGACTTCATTTTTGGATTCGAAAATTCAAAATTATCCTATTTTGAATTTTTGGTATTTTTCTGAGAACTTCCAATTTTTGATGAATAGTGAAAATTACTAAATTTTAATTAAAAAAACTTTTTTAATCAAAATAATTTATAGTGATAAATTATGAATTTGAGTGTTTTTAAAGTATATTTATTATATCGTTTTACCATTTTATCCAATGGTGGTCATTATAATTAATTTTACTTTGAAATTGGACATAAACAATTGTCGATCTTTTGATAGATATTGTATCTTAAAAACACGCTATTTGTTTGGACATCGACATTTAACTATCTAATTTATTAATGAAACTTCTATGTTTTTAATTTGGTAAAATGGACATCATTTTTGAATTTCAGATATCAAATATATCATAGGGTGGATTTTTGGTATTTTTTTGATAATGTTCATTTTTAAAGAATAGTGAAAACTGTTTTTTTAATTCAGAACTGCCTTTTCATCCATTTTATTTATATAGTTAGATTGTCATTTTAGTTGTATTTAATTTATAAAATAATTATTTTATTATCACTTAATATAATTTTTTTCATTGGACGTAATTTCACTTTTTAATTGGATGTAAAAACATGTCAATCTTTTGATAGATTTTACTTCTTAAAAACACGTCTTTGGTTTTGACAATAGGAATTATTTTTAAATTAATTACTGCAATTTCTGTGTTTAGAATTTGGTAAAATAGATTTCATATTTGGAATCAGTATGTCCATATTATGTAATTAATCTTATTTTGTTTTTGGACATTATGAATAGTAACGACGACAATTATCTTTAATTATCATGATTAATTAGTAATCGGGTAGTTAAGGGTAATGAAATAAAATCATAAAAATAATAACTGACCCCAAAATGTGTCCTAATGCTATTGGTTGTGTCATGTCTTACCATGGGATAACTTTTTTCAACTTATTTACCAAATGGAATCACATTTTTCTGATAGTGACATTTTATCATTTTATTTGTTTAATGAAAGGAAAATATAACAAAAGTATGTAACACCTAAGTAAAAAAATTTTAAATTTGTCCACATAAATGATCTTTTAGACTATAAACATTCATTGTAAAAATAAAATGATTTCCTACATCATGGTATTTTGTTTATAATTTTTATACATTAAATAAATAAATATATTTATGACACTACGATGATGCAGTGATTACCTAATTAATGAACGATTTAAATAAAATGGAAAGATAAGGTAACATATAAGACATACACTTATCTAAAGCCTGTTTTATGGGTGGATTTCTAACCCTTATAACCTTATCCTAGATATATATCATTTGGGGCCCTTTAAAATCCGAAAATCATTTCATAATAAAGTAATATTTCAATCTTTCCAAAAGAGACCCTCCTCTCCTCTTATAAAAGGCCCCCACCTCTACCACCTTATTCACACCTTAAAATCCATTTGGATCAGTCAAACTATGCCCAAATACCCTCTCAACTTTCCTCCCTTCACCCTAGAAGCCTTACCTTAGGCATAAAGCACTCCAAGAAACCCTTTTGGTTCAAACCAAAGGGAGTTACCCGATTTTAAGGTAATGTATCTCTTATGTTATTTTGTTTCATTTTTCTTCTCCATCCCCCTAAACTATTTCTATTCCTATATTTTGTAAAACACCATTATCTTCAATATACTAGGATGTTTTTATGAGAATTATTTTATTTAAACTTACACACACCTTTGCCTAATGGTTAAAGAACATATTGTTTCTGTGAGTGGCGAATTACTGCCTCACGAAACGATGATTGTTCAATCTTTTTTTAACACCTTTAATGGTGGAAATTATGAGAATAAAATTTTTATATATGATATATATTATATTTATATTTTATTTATTCTTCTGTATTTTTCTTTTATATAATACCTTTTTGGTTTCAATTATGGGTAAACACGATAATCTCATTAGAGGAAGTGCGGACTATCACCCACTCAAAGTGATGTGACTCGTTAATACCATATGTGGTACATATAAAGGATGGAGTTGATGATATTATATATGATAATATACTGGAATTATGATATAACTATGTATCATAATTTTTTCATTCCAAATACGAAATAGAAATGAATGTAGCGTTCATGCGTACGTACGGCTTACCGTCTCCATGAACGGTGCATTTCATTTCTTACCTCTAAATGTATGTAATATTATAGATGCATGTATATAATAGATATATATGATATATATGATATCTACACCATGAATATAATTTTCGAGATAATAGATATTTTACCACATGAACAACTTGTAATCATAAGAAGTTTAGTTTTGACTCAAGTACCAATGATCGATAAAACGACCGTTATTAGCTTAAATGATTACATAATATTAATAACATGGTAATAAGTTATATAAAAGGAATAATAAACATTAAAAAGGTTATTAATCAAGTAGAAATTAATTCTAGTTTATTATTCAGGACATTAAAGATCGATCGAGTCAAGTCGGACACGAGGTAAGGGACTTCCTCTCAATCTCCTTTCATTGAGGAATATTTTATTTTATACACAACATTCTTTTGTGCGGTGTATAAACCTGTTTGACTGTTACTTTTTTTTCAAGTGAAATCTTTTTATACAAAGCATTTTTACTAAATGACAAAAGGAATGTTTTGTCTTATGTAAGCGGCGACAACGACTTCTCCGCCACCGTGCCCATTATTTGAGTTTCGGCTTCCTTTACAAGAAATAACTTTTTTTAAATGAAAAATAAATACCATGTTTTACTTTTCATTTATTTTGGTATTGAAAATGGTTTTATTATATCACTTTGTTGAATTGATATCTTGTGATTGAAATGTGGAAATGTTATATTTCCTTTATGAATGTTTTATGTGATACGATTATGTTATGGTTTATGATATGTTTAAACTTTTTCATATAAGTAATGTATTGGACTTAGTAAGTGATGGGTGGAGCCCGCTATAGCTCCTCGATGCATCGGTAGGTCTCATGAGACAAACTACTTTCTCAGCATGAGGCCTTGGAAAAATATTTTTTGTAGTCTGGGCACAAGGCCATGGCTACGTGGTTTTGATAGTCTGGAATTATGCATTCCATCATTATGAAAGTGGTTGTTGATATTGCATGTGATTATTCGACTAGTAGAATATCCATGTGAATAAGTAAATGGAATTATTTCATTTTATCATTGCCATATTATGCTGGAGTTCAAGTTTAAAAGGATTTTGTTTTAGATATACATTGCAGTAAATGTTTATGTTTATTTATGAATGTTTTCGCTATATTGTTATCCTTAATGAGTATCTGAGTTCACCTCTTTCAATGTTTTAATTTTTCCCAGGATGTGAATAAGTCTATTATGATTGACCTACATGGATAGTCTAAGTGATAAGTGTATTCAAAGGGGACAAGATGTTGTTGTTATTTTTTCAGGATGTAATGTAAAACTTATGAATGTATCTAGTGTTTCCAAGGCTACTAAACTAATCGGTCTTTTGAGACTTGATCTTTTGTGATCATGCCAATGTTACGTAATAATGCACTAACTCTAAGTAACTAGGTTCGGGGCATTACAGTTGGTATCAGATGCAGTTTAGTACTAACCTTGGAAGCTAGATTTAGATAAACTCTGATTAGAGCACATATCTCTAAGATAGAATTTGAGTATTGGTATCGAAGAACATCCTAGAATTTTGGTGTTGTAGCGATTTTGTGAGTTTTCTGAGCAATACATACCTATCTAGATACGAGCAGGTAGAGATGGCTCTGGCATAGATGTACCTAGGGGTAAAACCCGAAAACACTACTTTGAGCTAGACTCGAACGGGAACTTGTGCACGACAACGGGCCTTGCTACACTCTTGGTTACGACACTCCTGGGGGTTATGCTTAGGATAATTCTCATTTTCATTAAAAATAATTACGAAGGGTTTATGAGTATATACTTCCTCATATAAAACATTTTTTTATGATTATGGATTATATCCATAAACAGTTTAATTTATGTGAAGTGTTTTACAAGTATGGAATTATGTATTTTGATTCATAAACTGATCCAGTTTATGCCATTGTTTTGAAATGGATCCTAGTGGAAGAAATGGAAACCATATCAATGCACACACTCCATGTATGGAGTGCCCTCCCGATCAAGATAATTATAATGGAGTTGGTGATACAACTGGTGATGATCAGCTTATCACCATACTGGGACAACTCACTCAGGTTATGAATAATAACCTTACTCGTATGGAGCATCCTGATCCACAACATGGAGGATCAATGTTAGATCGCTTCATTAGGAAACAACCACAAACATTTAGTGGGAGTACAAATCCATTAACAGTTGAGCAATGGATAAATTCCATAGAGAAAATATTTCAGGCTTTAGGGAGTAGTGAAAGGGAAAAAGTTGTCATGGCAGTTTACCGCCTCACTGGAGATGCTGATCAATGGTGGTCATTGATTCAAAACACAAAGGAAGATGATGAAGTATCAAGTATGGAATTGAGGGAGTTAAAAGAGATTTTCTTAGACAAATACTTTCCTCGTGACCATCGAGCAGATATGGAAAGGAAATTTCTAAGTCTGAGACAAAAGGAGGATGAGCATGTCGCAAGGTATGAGACTAACTTTACAAGGTTATCTAGGTATGCGGTAGATTATATACATAACCCAGGAAATAAGATCGATCATTTCATTGATGGGTTAAAACCATTTCTCCGTCGAGCATTAGTATCACAATCTTTCTCAACGTATGAAGATATAGTCTTCTGTTCTATCAAGACAGAAAATGAATTCTCTAAATCTTATGGCAATAAAGTATATAAAGAGAAGAAGCGAATGGTGGAACAAGAGACAGATAAATGGAAAAAGGGAAAGAAGTATTTTCCATTATGTGAAAATTTTGGTAAGAAACACCTAGGTACTTTCCTAAAAGGAATGGTAGTTTGTTACAAATGTGGAGAAAAAGGTCACTAGACTCGTGATTACAAGGTAACGAAAGAGGCTGTCAATGTTGAATGCTACAATTGTATAGAAATGAGGAATTATGATAATGAATTCCCTATGCACCAAGGAAACATACCTCAGAAAAGGCCAAGGGAGCAAGGCCCAGATTATGCTATTACGACAGATGAAGTTGAATAATTATTGTATTTGTGTTTTTGGACTCAAGAAAAATATTAAGGATAATGTGATATATTTAAGGATTGTACTGTAGTACTTGTTTTTTTCATTAAGGTTTTAATATGATTAAGGTAATAATATTTTTAGTATGTGACAATAAGAGAAACATTACTTTTTTTTGGGAAATCTGATGTTATCATGGATTTTGGAATTTATAGACCTTTTAGAGAAAGTCTGGACATAGGTATTTTGGATAACTATAAAGTTTGTAAAGGATTAAGTTGAACATTGGATAGTATTGTTTAATGTTAAAACATTTCTGAAGATTATTTTTTGAATATTATAATACTATAGTTTTAGGAAAAGGATAACCTGCAGGTTGGGGGATAACCCGTCACGTCGGACAAAGCTGCAGGAATCAAACCCACAACCATAATGCGATAGGCCTTTATTACCTACCACTATCCTACAGGAAGTCCTTGGTTATTAAAAAATATTTTTCCCAATGTAAATGGTATGTGTTAATTTTTGGAACATTGTACGATTAGGATAAATAGAATATTTTTGAATTCTATTACCTTTTAGAGTGAAATATTGGTTTGTGGTAAAAATTTATTAAAGAATGAAAGTCTACATGACAAGTAAGTATATTTTCTAATATTCTTAGTAAATCTCCTAAATAAATTCTTCAACTTTATTAAAGGTAAATTAAAACGAAAAATTTGTCGATTAACCTTTCCTACTGGGGAATCAATGACCGTTTAAACAATCACAAGTTTGTGATTTTCTTGTAGTTAACTTTATCCCAATCCTATTTTCTACAACTCTCCATCAGAACGTGATGGTTTGTTTCTCCTCCATATCCATTTTTTCATAGAATCCTAGTATGGGCTATCTCGGGTGACCTTTGTACTTCTCTTTCTTTCTTTTAAAGTTATATTTTTATTAACCCTATTTTCGATATGGGTTTTCCACAAAGGTATTTTGTTTTTTCAACCTTTTATTTTTGAAGAATAATTTAAAATTTAGAGGACACAATTTATTGAAGGAGGGGAGAATGTAACACCCCAAGCTTCCACGATACGCTTCTCTTTCAATAATGCAGTAGCTTGCATTGTACGCAAGTTCATGATTCTAACACACTACGACCAATCAAAGTAGCAGTTATGAATAGTAATACCCACTTTTTTAAATTTTATAAGTTTTATTATTCAAATTGGACTTCATTTTTTGATTCGTAATATTGAAATTATCCTAAGTTTAATTTCTGGTATTTTTCTGAGAACTTCCAATTTTTGATGAATAGTGAGAATTACTAAATTTTAATTGAAAACAACTTTTTTAATCAAAATAATTAATAGTGATAAATTATTAATTTGAGTGATTTTAAATTATATTTAGAATATCATTTTACCATTTTATCTAATGTTGGTCATTATAATTAATTTCACTTTGAAATTGGACAGAAACAATTGTCAATCTTTTGATAGATATTGTATCTTAAAAACACGCTATTTGTTTGGATAGTGGGAATTACCTATCTAATTTATTATTGAATCTTCTTTGTTTTTAATTTGGTAAAATGGACATCATTTTTGAATTTGTGATATCAAATATATCATAAGGTGAATTTTTGGTATTTTTCTGATAATGTTCATTTTTAATGAATAGTGAAAATGTTGTTTCTTAATTCAAAAAGACATTTTCATTGAATTTATTTATATAGTTAGATTGTCATTTTATTTGTTTTAAAGTATAATTAAATTTATTTTTATCACTTAATACAATTTTGTTCATTGGATGTAATTTCACTTTTCAATTAGATGTAAAAACAAGTCAATCTTTTGATAGATTTTACTTCATATAAACTCGTCTTTGGTTTTGACAACATGAGTTATTTTTAAATTAATTACTACAATTTCTGTATTTGGAATTTGGTAAAATAGATTCTATATTTGGAATCAAAAAGTCCAAATTATGTAATTAAGACTCTTGTTTTTTGACATTATGAATATTAACGACGATAATTATCTTTAATTATCATGATTAATTAGTAATCGGGTAGTTAAGGGTAATGAAATAATATCATAAAAATAAAAAATGACCCCAAAATGTGTCTTAATTCTATTGGTGGTTTCATTTCCAACAATGGGATGCCTTGTTCTAACTTAGGGACCCCATGGAATCACTTTTGAGTGATAGTGGCATTTTATCATTTTATTTTTTTAAAGAAAGGAAAATATAACAAAAGTATGTAACAGCTAAGTAAAACAATTTTAATTTTATCTACATAAATTATAACTTATACTATAAATAGTCATTGGAAATATAAAAATATTTCCTACATCATGGTATTTTTTTATAATTTTTAGACATTAAATAAATAAATTTATTTATGATCCCATGATGATGCTGTGATTACCTCATTAATGAACGATTTAAATAAAATGAAAAGATAATGTAAAATCTAAGACATAAACTTGTCTAAAGCCTATCGTATTGGTGGATTTATAACCCTTATCACCTTATCCTTTAAATATATCATTGTGGGACCTTTAAAATCCGAAATCATTTCATAATAAAGTAACATTTCAATCTTTCCCAAAGAGCCCCTCTTCTCCTCTTATAAAAGGCCCCCACCTCTAAAACCTTATTCACACCTTCAAATCCATTTAGCTCAACAAACCTCTACCCAAATAACCTCTAAATTTTACTCCCTTAATCCTAGAAGCCTTAACTTTGGCAGAAATTTCTTCAAAAACCCTTTTTGTTCAAACCAAGGGGAGTTACCCGATTTTAAGGTAATGTCTTCTCTTATGTTCTTTTGTTTCATTTTGCTTCTCCAACCCCCTAAAATATTTCTATTACTTTATTTTATAACAACACCTGTATCTTAAATATACTAGGATGTTTGTATGAGAAGTTTTTGATTTACACTTACACATACCTCTGTCTAATGGTTAAAGAACATATTGTTTATGTGAGTGGCGAATTACTGCCTCACAAAATGATGATTGTTCAAACTTCTTTTGACACATTTCGTGGTGGCCATTATGATGACACTATTTTTATATATGATATATATAATGTTAAAAAATTTTTTATGCTTATGTATTTTTCTTTTATAACAAACCTTTGTGTATTCCATTATGGGTAAACACGATAATCTAATTAGAAGAAGTGCAGACTACCGCCCCCTCAATTTGATGTGACTCGTTAATACCATATGTGGTACATATAAAGGATATAGTTTATGCTATTATATATGATACTATATTGTAATTATGATATAACTATGTATCATTATGATTTCATTCCAAATACTAAATATAAATAAAAGTAGCGTTCATGCATACGTACGGCTTACCGTCTCCATGAATGGTGCATTTAATTTCATACCTATAAATGTTATGTAATATTATAGATGCATGTATATACTGGATATATATGATATATATGATATCTACACCATGAATATAATCTTGGAGAAAATATATATTTTACCACATGAACAACTTGTAATTATAAGAAGTTTATTTTTGACGAAAGTACCAAGGATCGACAAAACGACCGTTATTAGCTTAAATGATTACATAATGTTAATAACATGGTAATAAGTGATATAAAAGGAATAATGAACTTGAAAAAGGTTCTTAAGAAAGTAAAAGTTAATTCTAGTTTATTATTCAGGACATTAATGGTCGATCGAGTCAAGTCGGACACGAGGTAAGGGACTTCATCTCAATCTCCTTTCATTGGGGCATATTTTATTTTATAAACAACATTCTTTTATGCAGTGTATAAACCCATTTGACTTTTACTTTTATTAAAAAGGCATTTTTTATATGAATAATTTTTACAAAATGAAAAAAGGAATGTTTTGTGTTACGTACGCGGTGACAACGACTTCTCCGCCACCGTGACCATTATTTGAGTTTCGGCTTCCTTTACAAGCCATAACTTTTTTTAAATGAAAAATAAATACCATGTTTTACCTTTCTTTTATTTTGGTATTGAAAATGGTTTTATTATTTCAATGTGTTGTATTGATATATTGTGATTGAAATGTGGAAATGTTATGTTTCCTTTATGCATGTTTTATGTGATGCTATTTTGTTATGGTTTATGATATGTTTAAGCCTTTTCATATAAGGAATGCATTGGACTTAGTAAGTCAGGGGTGGAGCCTGCTATAGCTCCTCGATGCATCGGTAGGTCTCATGAGACAAACTAGTGTCTCAGCATGAGGCCTTGACATAATCTTATTTGTAGTCTTGGCACGAGGCCTTGGCTACGTGGTTTTGATAGTCTGGTATTATGAATTCCATCATTATGAAAGTGGTTATTGATATTGCATGTGATTATTCGACTAGTAAAATATCCATGTGAATAAGTAAATGGAATTATTACATTTTATCATTTCCATATTATTCTGGAGTTCATGTTGAAAAGGATTTTGTTTTAGAAATACATTTCTATAAATGTTTATGTTTATTTATGAAAGTTTCTACTATATTGTTTTCCTTACTGAGCAGCTGAAATCAACCCTTTCAATATTTTAAATTTTCCCAAGATGTGGAGAAGTGTATTATGATTGACCTACAGGGATAGTCTAAGGGATAAGTGTGTTCAAAGGGGACAAGATGTTGTTGTTATTTTTATTTCATGATGCAATGTAAAACATATGAATGTATCTTGTGTTTCTATGGCTACTAAACTAATACGTCTTTCGAGACATGATATTTTGTGATCATGCCAATGTTACATAATAATGCAGCGACTCTGGGTAACTGGGGTCGGGGAATTACAACATAGATGATGAACAAGAAGCAATGGTATTGGCCTTGATCAACTCTTCTCTTCTTCTTCTTCTTCATCCTCTTATTTAATGAAAGATTATTTCTTTTGATATTATCATCAACTTCTATTTCATTATCTCTCATTGAAAGTTATAATATATTATAGAATACATTATCTAGTACTTCTCTCTCACATTTACTGTTTCGTTATATTATTTTTATGATATTTAACTATACATAATCTCATGAACATTATTTCTATATTTTGAATATAGTAATATTATAAAAATATCATTCAAAAATTTAAATCTAGTTGAAAATATTCTTAGGAAATACACCTTCTTAGAGCATCATAAAGAATTTAAGATATTTTATTTGAAATTCCAAAATTATCATATGAATACATTCGCATCACTAACCATTTAATTGTACACCATTCTTGGCCAGAATCACTCCTTAATCTGTAATAACAACATATTTTTTTAATATATTAAATATTGAAATTAACCATCTGACATTATATTCATTTTTACTCTCCATATATAAGTAATGATAAGATTAAAAGAGATAATTATATCATAGGTAATTGTTCATCTTTACACATCACATAAAAACATCATCTTACAATTACATGAGGTTTATTTTACTCAAGTATCATCTGATAAGATAAAATTATACTTTAGTATCATCTTTATGTCCTTTACATATATTTTGAAATCATTAGTTCAACATTATTAGTAATTTATATTAACAATTGGGTATTTAATGGATATTTAGAATCACTCTTACATAGGGTAGTACAACTTTTGTACCTTTTCATGTCACATGCCCTCTATGTTCCCTTATGGATATTTTTGACACTATAATAACCCTTTAATTTCATAAAATGACTCTTATGTATCATAATGTGACTCAATTACTTTATCAAATTTCATTCTTCTCAATTTGTACCCTTACATATTTCCTATTACAAACTATTACAACCATCACATATCGAGGAAAATAACTTTACGTATAATTGTGTGACTTGGAAAATTTTCAATTCACTTATTTCATGGTCTAAAAAACTACTACATATTTTTTTACCATTGGAATAAATCCATAAACTCAAATGTATTCCTCACACTCCTAGGGAACTCTTATATATATCCTATGGTATATCTAGATGACTCATACGTAATAGAGATTTTTTAAAAATTTCAATTTCAATCCAAAATTCTAGATCATATTATAATCATCTTCAAATCACTTGAAACATTCTCAAGGAAACTATGATTACACTAAAACATCTAAAAAATATATAAATGTATTTTTTGATATATAAATACTTTTTAGAACACTTAAACATAACTATAAAAAAATCTTTCAGCATATGTATTCTCACACTTCTGTCTAGACTGGTTTATCTCTGACACAACCAACTTATACCCTCTATAAATTTGTATTAGACTATGATTACATCAAAATTTTAGTACATCTGACAAATCCATTTAATTATCACCACAATAATAATCAAATATATTTTTTTCGTCCAACCATTAAGCATCTTAATTTTTTTACTACTATAAATTTTTGAAACAAATGAATGAATATTCCTCAATATATCCCTTGGAAGATAGCTCCAATATAAGTGATCCACAAAAATTTCATGTCACATATTAATGTTCAAACTCTTCATACATCATTATATTAATCTTCTCACAACATCAACAAATATTGAAATTACACCTTGTTAATATATTGGTGAAAAATATAGACAATGTGGCTCCCTTCAACACTATCAATTTTTTAAACTCAGTATCCTGTTTTGGATTTTTTATCAATTTATTTTTCTATTTTATCTACATAAAATATAAATTCTATATTATTCTATCCCTTATTGTAAATGAATGAAAAGGTGAAAATTCTAATGGAGAGTCCTACACATCTCAAGATTCATTGATAATTTAGATTTTTTCTTCTCTACCATTTTGAGACATAATTTATTTTAGAGAATCATGTTGTCACATTTTTCTTATACAATGAGTAATAAATTTAATAAAAAATAATTTTTATGGTGGTACATGTTGTATAAAACAAGGGTGATTGACATTGAAATAATAGCCATCTATAAAGATATAAAAAATGCAATACCAACTAAAATTTATTTTTTAGGGGTTATTCTAATTTATTTTCAAGGAATTTACAACTTACACTCAACTAAATAAACATACCAGGAATATTCATGTGAAAAATAGTTTCAATTCCAATATAGTTAATTATAATGACCAATATACCCATAATAGGAATAAATGTTTAAATAAAAATAAGGATGTGAAAGTGTATATCCATACATCAAACTCTTCTTCACTTATGAAATTATATGATTTATATATTCTCATAGAATCATAATTTTATAAATTATGGTAATAATTAATTTTCCTCTAAAGGGATGAACTACATCAACCATTAAATAGTATAGTTTTCATTTAAAATAAACTATGAGAATTCGATTTTGATACCACTTTAAGTGCTCTAAGAATGAAAAAAAATTCCTTTATAGAAAACTTCATTTTGGATGTTTGTTCATGTTTTATAGTAATTATAGAACTCATCTCATTGAAACTCCAAAAAGTTAACCTTTAATTCCCTTTATATAGAAATAATCAAATAGAAATGGGAAACATGAGGCTACTCCCCTATTCTTTTGTTAGGGAAATAGGGATAAATCTTTCTTCTCTAAATAGAAACTATTTTCCTATTAGTAATGGTCAATTGAGAACTCTTAATGATTAAATATTCCTTGATGGTTTAGATTTTATCATAATTATTATAAAGAAAATTATATCATTTCATTGTTTCTTTCTAAGGTAGAATTAGATTTTTAAAATTAGATAGAAATTATTAATCACTCTTTTATTATTTCTCTATATTATTTTCCTTTTCTAGTGGTGTTGTCCATATGATCATGAATTCCTCAAGAACATGCACAAATTTCTTATTTTTTCGAAAATTCATTTCAATAGATTTTTTCTTAATATATGATGTTATTTATTATTTCTAATTCTTTATTATAAAAAATTTATTCTCCGGTATCCATGACATGTATTTTATAGGAGTTTTTCCAGTTAGTTTTCACCTTCTATATAGTTTCTCTTATAATATGTATTCCACCACAAAAATCATTTATTTATTTCCTCTATTGACTCTACTAATTAATATATATTTTTATAATTTTAATTAATCATATAGTATTGGTTTAAAATTTCTATGATATAAAAATTTATTCTATAATATATGCATCTTATATTCATTTAGCGTTTGTCACAATATTCATATTGGGTGTATTTAGTTCGAAATAATTCTTTTTTCCTACACCCCAAGGAATAATCACCTCCTTTACCTATTATTTTTTCATTCCTGTTCTATTATTTTTTTACATTTTTAATGAGAGTATGAATTATTCATGGTTAGTTTGAACCAAAAATAATTATAATAGTCTCTAGTTTTTTAACAAATTCCATATGAAATTCTGCAAGATCATAAAATTGTTTTAAATAAATAGATTTATCTTTTTCTTTGAATTTTGCCTCATTATAGTAAAACATCTCAAATTTTCAGATTTCCCCCATATTATAGCTCTTAAATATTATCTGATGATTGAAATATTATATAATATTCAATGTCCTTGAGTCCAAATCATCCCTCATACTAGAAATGTCTAATAAACCGCATTCATATTCTTCTAGTTTTAGGCTAGAAAACTTTGTTCCATTATATTTTAGAGTAAAAAAACCATATTTTAAAATTTTATTAGGTATTTAATATTATTGACCTTTATCAAATTCACCATTGATTTATTTTTGGGTTTACATTACTTTTTCCCTAATATTTTCATAGATATTTATTTTTATCTTGTAATACTAGATGAAACATCATTAGTATAAATATATATTTTTTTGGATAAGGGTATCATTTTTTGTTATCCTGTGGTGGATGTATTATTAGATGATTTATATATCTCCCTTCAACTCATATGAGTATTTTTAGAAGAAACGCACTTAATAAAAGTATTCATGGACACTTTTCTTCTCTAAGTAGATTCAGAAGATTCAACTTGTGTAACTTCCAGGTTTCCCATTATGACATCCAGTTCAATACACTTCATATTGAAGATATTTTTCTCATCCTACAAAATTCACGTTGTTTCTTCCAAAATCCTATTTAACTTCCCAAATTTTTTTCCATGCATCTGATATTCTTCTTGTAGGGAATCATTAACCTTTATTTTCCTCTTTGATATTATTTCCAACTAACCACCCTTGACACAAATTATAGTATCTAATGAATAGATCCCCTTTTCATATTTTTTAACTTAAATTAACTTTATAATAAAGATTCATTTTCATTAGTACATATTCAATGTAGAATAACACTTTACTAACCATTAATGATTGTTCCATGGATTTTAGAACTTTTGATATGGTGTTTTACTTAAATAAATACATGGTAAACCCTCATTCCATAACATCTACTCCCATATATATATGAAACTTTAAATCATGTAAGTCTTTGATATATGTAATTATAAAATTGAGAATTTTAACAAGAACATTTTTCTAGTAATACTTTTTTTAAAGTACAATTTAATTATTGACTAATTCTCAAAATACTCTTCATAAGCTAATATTTATACTTTTATAGGATAATTTTCAAAAAATATAATATATTAAACACCACTTTGATTGCATTAATTTATTGTAGGAATTTAATTCTCTATTAAACACATACTTAACCTAGTTCCATCTTTGTATTTTACTTCTATTTAAGGTTTTTGATGATACCTCAAGGTTGTTACAATTATGAATGAGAACCATACTTTCTATATGATGAAAATATAGAATGTTATTAAATATGAACATCATGTCTGATATATTAAATCAAATGGAACGTAAAATATATCCAATAATAGGATACCTATATTAACTCTAAATCCACTTCAAATGACATAGTTGGATTGTGTAGGTACACTGGGTTGGGGGAAATTTGTGTGGACTAATTATATAGAATTTCATTTTCTCTATTTTAATTACACCTCTTAACATCAAAACACCTATATTGGTTACAATACTAAAATTTTCTTATAAATTCACAGCACAAAACTCTACATTAAAATCTATAAATATGAAAAAAAATCCGAACATGATATTTTATATAAGGTTTGATTCTAATGTTGCTATCAAATCCTAGTTGTATTCGATTCAAATCCTTGACATATATTTTATTGTAGTGATTAAAATAGGTGGGAATTTATCATCCTTGACACAATGATGAAAAGGGGTGATAAGGTATCATCATTTACCCATAAGAAGGTATCATCCTTGAAAAAATCATATATTCTTATAGTCCCTTTAAAGTATCTCTTTACAATTCATAGTCTCTCAACTAGTTATTTATAGTGGATCTTTCCAATATACTATGGATCCTTCCAAACTCCTGAATAATAGCTCAAATTTTATCTTGGTTTCCAGTGCATGAATTGGTGAGATATTATTCCCAAGTAATAGGTGTTTGAAAATCTATATATGATCAGATATTGAATAATACACATTTTTCATGATGTAACATGATTCCAAATATCCAAAACATTATCATGATTAAGGTCTCTGACATTTCTCAATCAATATTATTCTTATTATTCAAGAACCTCATCTTACATATAATGAATAGGTAGTAGCTATGTTGACCTTCATGACATATTCGATTTTTATGTTTCTCATTCGTGTATGATATCTTTTTCAAAGACTGTCATAGAAATCTCAAACACAACCTTTCTTCAATAAAATGGATATTATATAGAAAAGATAATTATATCCTTCCATATGACATATATTTTTTCCTATTTTCATCTACTATTATTTGGTTATATATTCTTTATAATATTAATTTAATATTTTTAATATAAAATTCCTATGAAAATTTTATATAAATATTGTAAATTTGGTTGTAAATATTCTTCAGAAATCATCCATCTTTGGTCTTCAAAAATGATTTAAAATATTCTATTTTAAATATTTGAATTATATTTCTATTCCCTTTCGATCATTTGACATTTAATTCTCCACAATTCACTTCTTGAATCACATTTTACACTCTAAAAACATCAAAATAATTAATATTTGATATAAAATAAATAATCATCTTACATTGTATTCTTCTAAACTTTCTATCCAACAGTCTCAACACATTATAAATAGATAAATTTTTCTTAGGAAGCTAGCCACCCTTACACATCTGTTGAAATATTCTATGTGACTTTCTTTGAGTGTTTTATTATTATTAAATATCTCAGGGTTAGGACCTATTATTCTTATGTATGATATTTTAATAATTGTTATATCTTATTAAATCCTCATTATAACCTTACATATCATCAAAAAAACCTTACCTATGAAGCATAAATTCATATTAACTATTATATATCATAGTGTATTATTAGTACATTTTAAAATATCAGGCCCTCAAATTATATATATACAAGGCCTTTTTACACTGTAAAATCTCTTATGTATCAGGAAACTGACTATTATCTATAGCAGTGTGACTCAGACACTTATTCAAATATAATTCGTTTGAATGAGTACACATATATGTTTCATTTGAAAAATTGTGGAAACCTGTATAGTCTATGAAACTTGAATTTACATATCATAGTTTTACTTCTTACCTTTTCAATTTTCACTCTTCTATTTTTGTGAAAACCTTACATTTTTCCATTTACACAAATAAAAAATCATCAATTATGTTGTATTCCTCTTGCTCTTGGAGTTTATTGTGTGTATAAACATGTAAATCTAAATGAATCATACACATAAAAGTGTTTTAAAAATATCTACGTTCAACCTAGAATTTTCTAGAATCATCTAATCAACATAGAATATCTACAAACACTCAAAGGTAAACTCCAATCACTCCTCTAAATCTCAAAACATATTAATTAACTATTTTAATATATTAATATTTCTCAAGACTCAAGAAAAATCCTCATATAATCATGTACCATATGTGTAATCAATCTACTAGATAGGGTCAATATAATACAAAAAAACATAACTCTCAAACTCTATAAATTTATAGTATATAGTGATTACATTATAATTTCTACAATATTATTTAATCCGATAAAAAATCATGACAACACTAATCAGATATATTTGATGCTTCCAACCAAGAAGCATATTAATATTTTACTTCAATTTAATTTTCCACCATATGAATAGATATTCCTTAACATATCTAATGTCTAATAGCCTTGAAATATTTGAACTATCAGAACTATAAGATGCATCTCAATGTTCAACCACTTAATTCATTGGTCTCTTTGTCGTCACCCAACATTAGCATATATTGACATATATTATTATTTATATACTGACAAAATAAAGATAAAATATATCTCCCATTATCAAAATCCATTTTCTCACATCAAAATAGATGGATATAATTTATTGTTACTTATGTTTAACCAGTTATCTATCAGCATTGTATGTTGAGTATGTCACTAATTCCTATATAGAATTGTTTCTAGAGAGGTTAATCTATTAGTTGGAGGTTAAATATGTGATTCATTTTCTAGTGAAGTATTTAGGGAACCAAGTGTTTGTGAGAATATATATGATTAAATTGACTAATATGAATCAAGAAGTATCTTTGTAGAGTTTACCTCATTGGGATATCCCAACCCAACAAATCAAATAGAGGATAACTATTCTATGTGTTAGGATCCATCGGTTGATCAATTCATGATTGGGGGTGGTGAAATTCCAATAGTTCAGGACAATGAGTTAACGCCAATGAATGAAGAAAACCCCATTATAAAAAATTATGAAACATTAATTATATAAGAAACTCTTGTTTCACCACTAGAGTGAGAGCCAATAATTGAAGAAGATAACACATTGATAGAAGTAGCTATGTATCCACGTGATTTTCATTAACATTGGAACTCATTGGTTGATTCATATACCTTGTATGTTACATACAATATGTTCATTGAGATCAATATATAAACTAGATGAGGAAGCTATCATATCAATAGTTCAACTACCAGAGTGAATGACTACTGGGACTATTACGGTGCTAATTATCTCATGGGTTTTGTGAACAATTGGCCACTTTGAGAGATATTATCCCAAAAGCTGTTTCAGTCATCAGGAGAGACCCTAATTCATACCAGGTGATTATTAATTTATTATTCACATCACCATAACATATTTGGAATAAAATTTTAATATCGATATAAAGAACTCACATAGGGGATGTTTGTATAAAACAACATAGTATTGAATATATGTTAAAAACATTAATAGGTGGTAGATTAAACTATAGGAAAATTCATTCTTATATGAATAAAATTTTCCATGAGTGAGAGAATGAGAACTTGTTACAACTAATACATTCTAAGGAAGAATAAACTATTAATTATGTGATTTTATATTCTATATAACAACAAGAATAATCTTGTTGTGTGGAGGTAGTGTTAGAGAAATAGAATTTGAACGATGAAGAGAAAACTATGGAAACAAATTTTTGAAATGATCTAAACATGATCAAAAAAAGACTATTAGAGCACCAAAATCATCCTCAAAATAACAAAACAAGAGAAGAATATGTTTCTACCACATTATAGAAGATTCACCCAACCAATGAAGATAATTCATTAATTATATATAATATTGAACCCAATATTAATGAATTTAGGGGATTTATTAATCAAATATGGACAATGGTAGAACACAACCTATAACACACCATAATTATTAACTCTCCCCTATTTTTAGAATGTTAAAGGGAGACTCTGATTTTTCATATGATCATCTCCCTCTTATTTAAATAATAGTAATTAAGTTTGAAATATAATCAAATTTATGATCTTATGTGTTTCTAAGACAACAAATTCCTTGTAATTCATGAAACTCTCTAAGGGTAATATCATAATAATTGAATCCATCAGAAATTTTCCTGGAAATGGATTTAGTAAATCAAAATCCCAATATCCTTGAGTCGATGGTGAAATATTAAAAATAATTCATGATCTTCGATTCATGTTCCATTAAAAGGATTTTAGATATATGGATACACTAAAAAAATCCTTCATCATATGATGGGGAATGAATATAAAAGAAGATACTATAATGTTTTATTTCCTCTTGAAATTTTACTCATAGATAGATATAGATAGGTTTCATATTCGATGCGATTAACATCACCACAAGTAAAAGTCATATCATTTAGATATGCAAAGGTGAATAACTAAATATAATGGAAATCGAGATGGTGTTTTATTTGAAGGTTTTATTTCTAAAAAGGAATCAAGTATCCTAAAGTTACATCTTTTTTAATTCTATGTGAATAATATAAACTAGTATACATAACAAATATAAAGACACCTAAACATTTCCCTAGTTTGATGGACCTATAGTGAATGAAATAAAATTTTTTAGGGTTAAATTGTGGTACATATAACCTTAAAATACACTTAATTTGATAAATAAACATTTTCAATGATGTGAAATGTAATGGATTAGTGGGAATTGTTTTTTCATTTTCCCAGACTACCCCTTAATGGTGTTGAACCTAATAGGATTTTTTTATCTCAATTTCAGTGAACTAATTTTTCCAATAATTTATGAAGTATGGGCCTAGATATAGAATAATTATCTTTTTCTCAGGATATTATTTTGAAGGAATCAACCTATATATTTCCATGTATAATTACATTATATATTTAAGGTTATAAAATATAGAAGAGTTAATATTATTTTTAATATTTAATATATTTTTATCAAATGTATGGGTGTTTAATGTCATAGATCCTTGACAAAAATTAGGGTGTGGTCACATATCTCAATATAATAAAAAATTACCCGACATGAATTAATGTCTACAATGATAAAATGACCCATAAATGGGGAATATACAATTTTCTAATGTAATATGGGTCAAACTAAAAGGTATGAGGTAGTTTATTTTGTGATAAGTGTAGCCTCATATAAATATGGATGATCTCAGGGGTAAATGTACATAATGTTTATATTCATTGGGAATAGTTCTATATGATTATTGATGTGACAACCCAAATGAGGCTTGATAGTTATGAGTTCTACAACAAATTTAGACCTGGGATGAGAATGATTTAAATCATATATTGAGTTATCAGAATTGGGAAGTAATGAAATAAAACTAGAATGCTGAGAATTCCTACTAACTAAATTTTAATGAAGTGTTTCAAAAATATATTATTTATGGTTGATGGTGTTATAGAATTATATATTTAAAGAAAAAAAATTTCTGGATAGATAATGGGATCCTAGATATGTATAAATGACATCGTTACTATGTATATGGTTTCTTTATAGAATCATATTCAGTCGTTACCAATATTCATGAATGGTTTTTTGTGATAAAAACACATGATTTTTATAGTGTGTAATATATAAATAGGATATTCCAAAAATTTATCGGAACACTGTAGTGTAGAACTGGCCATGTATGTGTTGTTATGTAATGTTGAGGGGGAGTGGAAGTGGATGATGATTTACTTAAGGGACCAAGATAGATAGTTCAAATGTTGTTATATTTAATGTGATAACTATAATCAAGACATGCATAATTTTTATAATGTATATATATAGATATAGCTCATGTAAATGGGACATTATAATTGAGTGAATGAATTATGAAGGGGGAGTAGGTCGAATGAAACTCGATGTGAATTAGTAATTTTCATATGACAAGGGATATGGTATAAACATGGCATTTGGGAATAGACTATGAAATGTTGTCCAAATGAATATTTTTAACCTATAGGAACATGAATAATGACACATATAGTTCTTATATGTGTAGTTTGAGAATTTGGCACCCCAAAATGGAGATAATGAGTGAAACCCTTATGTTAATTGAGAGACCCATGTGTTAGAGTAGTGGAGAAATTGGCTAGAAATATAATTTATGGATTGGAGTGAGATGGGAAATCCAAACATCACTATATATCCTAAAATTATAGGTTTTAAGATACACATCATTTTTATAAGGTCTATACACAGATCAAGATCATTTATAGGGAACACAGTACTGAAATGGATTGTTATTCGGGTGAGAGAGGTAATGAAACCTTATGTGAAGGATGTCGCAACAGCATAACAAGAAAGAATGGTTCTATAAATATTCATGGTAAAGGTAGGACCTATCATGTATGTGGTAAAGGATCAAACATTAAGAAATAAAATGATTGTAATGGTGGAAAATCATATCGTTGGGTTAAAAAAATGATTATATAGATATCACTATTATCCTAGAAGAGGGAAAATCAAGTCATATATAGTTATTATCTCGAAAATTTTAATTTTAAAATAGAATCATAACCAAATGTTGTTTCATGGTTATACCTAGGATAATTGATTGGGGTCTCTTTGTATAGTGTCTAAGTATCAGGTTGATGCTGAAAAACCCGTTTTAATGAGATAACCCATACACTAATAGAGTTTGGGTTAAATTTTAAATACTTTTTTGGGTCTAAGATATGTGATGTAGATATCAATACATTTCATAAAATATTAAGAAATAATCAACACATAGTTCTTGATATACAATGGATTTAACCTGTGGTAATGTAAATAACGGAAAACCAATGTGATTGAAAAACACATACATTAGTATGGTGAGGAGGATTAGGTGATAATGATGTATTTATATGGACCTAAAATAAGATATTTGGGCATCACCATGTATCTTACGAATAATTTAATCATTCCATGAGTAATTCTACATATGGGAAATTATTTTCATATTTATGGTGAACTATGATATTATGGAGAAAAAATATATCCATAGAAAAAAAATATCCTAAAAAGAGAACATTATAATAGATTAAGATCTTAAATAATAGAGTTATATGGTTTTAGGACATTTTTTATTATCTGCTCCAAACAGTTTAATGTTAGGAATCATAAAATATATATCTTGTAGTTTAATGTCTATAAACTAGGACTCTAGTGCCATGTAGTTTATGGTTCTATAATAAATTATTATTATCCTTTAGTATAATTTAATGAAACTAATACCATATATTTCTTGTGTAACATCATGTGTAATCACTACTAGAAAAATACCCAATACCAAGGGTTTGGAACCATTGGTATAGGCCTCCAAACCGTTGGTATATCCTATACCAATGGTTTGGAGAACTGTTTCCAAGTATGTCCTGGGGATAGGTCTATACCAACGATTTTGGGAAAACCCTTGGTATAGACCTATACTAACAGTTTTGAAAACCATTGGTATAATTAATATGAAAATCTATACCAATGGTTCCATAAAACCGTTGGAATATGTAATTCAAAAAAAATCATTCGGTTGGTTTTGATCCCAGCACCTCTTGTTTGTGATTGAACGACCTAACCACTAACCTTAAATAATTTTGTGAACAAAATTTCAGAAATATATATGTGTATTATCAAAAGTATTTTAAATTTTGATTTATTTAATGTCATATATAAGAAGATTCCATTAAAAATACATGTACCTATACCAATGGTTCTCAAAATCGTTGGTATAGACCTATACAAACTGTTTAGAGAACCTTTGGTATAGGTTCTTGGATTTTTGGACCTATACCAACGGTTTGTCCAAAACCGTTGGTAAACATCACTTATATGGACCTATACCAACGGTTTGACCAAAACTATTGGTAAAGGTCACTTATATGGACCTATACCAACGGTTTTGGACAAAACATTGTATAGGTCCGTATAAGTGACCTTTACAAAGTATTTTGGCCAAACCGTTGGAATATGTCCAAATCAGTGAACTATACCAACGGTTTTCCCAAAACTGTTGGTATTGATCATATTTCCAGCAGTGAATGTGATTTTAGGACCCCTATTGTATGTTATGAAAAGTATTTTCTTAGGAAATATTTATTTGGTGGTTGGAATGTTACACTCCCTATCCACTGTATTCATGGAGTATTCTTCATTGGAGAAGATCTACTGTATAAAATAAGGTCTTTATCTTTTCTTATCATGATTAAGAGGACTATTTCAGGGTATCATCGGTATTATTAATGACAGAAATAATTCTCCTTG
Organism: Viscum album; assembly: GCA_963277665.1. Taxonomy (NCBI): domain Eukaryota; kingdom Viridiplantae; phylum Streptophyta; class Magnoliopsida; order Santalales; family Viscaceae; genus Viscum; species Viscum album. The sequence continues at coordinate 906,297,264 of OY728151.1, forward strand.
GATGAACAAGAGATGTAAAAATTCTTATTGAATGATTGTGTGGAATAGTTTTGATGAATCATTTGTTATATATAATTTGTAACCTTCTATGATTTAGTCACTCAAATTAATACAAATATATATGTTATGGATTTTCATCCAAAAAATAATCAAATGTTGTGATGAAAATGGATTTAAATTGATATGCAATGGGATGGACTACATCTGTCCTATACACATGTGAGTATGGGGTGACCTATGTGGTAGTACAGGTCATGGTACGATAATCTCATAATAAATATAGGAGATTATCCAACCAATACTTGTTATAATTATCCATAATACTATGAATAATAATATATATATATATATTCAAATTAATATATCTATATATTAATTTCTACATGAATGAGTTGTAATGGCCTAAAATTAAATAAATTAAACTCCATTCTTTTATGATTATATTCCTTGTAAAGAAATGTGGTTATATGAAACACATTCACTACATTAGTTATTTTAGATAGTTTTAAGATATAACATGGAATATTTAGATGTTAATTAAGAATTATAAACATTTATAATATTGTTTTTTTAACATTTAATATTATGATTAGTATTCATTAAAGGTTAATATAAAATCCTAATGACACAGATGAAAGAAGTGATGGCCTTGACCAGTAAGATCATACCCTATGATGTGAAATTATAGGAACTTCCATGGGATATGAAGTCACATGGCCATTATCCTAACCAATAAAAATATCAAAATCAACAACTAAATCATGGGACAACACTTTTAGGAGGAAGGATCAATCTTATCGAGATCACAAAGCAAACCATTTTTCTCGACCCACCCCAAGAAAGTGTCACCATAGCACACCTTACCCTTATAGTGCATTATTGTTTAATAAGGAGTTATACATCTTGAACATAATCATATTAAATTCTATATTTTTATTTTAAATAAATAAATTATTATATTTATATCGTTTCATTAATAATTCATAAATTATAAAATACCGAGTTCGGAAAAATGTTATTTTTATACGATTAAAAAGAATATTTATTTTTGGGAAATATACAGTTCCAATAAATACACTCTTTATTATGAATAATGTAATTATTTAAATATATATTTTATAAATAAAATATTATTATTAAATAATATTTTGTAAAATATAAAGTAGAATATAATTTTTTAAACTTAATTTTTATTTTATATGGGTTAGAATTTGTTATCTTCATAAAACCCCGTATTTTTCAGTAAATTGGAATTTTTTATTTTAAAATATAAATTTAAATATATATAGATTAAAATTTTAAAATAAATACTATTTTTGATATCATCATGTCATAATTATCGTATAGTTATTTTTTCAAAAATTCTTGAGACAATCAAATTTTTGGGTAAAAATTAAATACAATATAAACATACGATATGTATTATGTAATCATAAAATCCCAAAATTGATATGATAAATACTAAAAAATTATCCATGGAAAAAATTATGTTTCCCATTTAAAATAAAATGTTTTGAATGTTATTTGATTAATCATATAGACCCTTGATGAATCATTCAAAACCTATAGTATATTTCAATGTTTTAAAATTAATTATTTATGAACATGACTCACTAAGATATACTCAAGGGTGTAAATTTTAGTTATTTAAATTATTAAATTTATAAAATATTGTAAAAAACCGTATTTGGTAAAAAAAATGGGGAAAATAAAATAAAGGTAAGGTTTTTGTTTTTGAATATTTTATCATACAGTCTAAAACATATATTTAGAAATTAATAAAAAATTATCATTTTATATTTCAATATATACCCACCCATCCTCACCATCCAATTCACTAAAAACCGATTGAGCATGAATTTAATCTACATTTCCCTAAATATACCCCAACCATGGTTTTCCAGAACTCATAATAACCATCTCCAATGATTTTATAAGTTCCCTCTCAAGGAAAGGGATCCTCTAATTCTCCTATTTATTGAAACATATTTTTTATATTAGGCCATTTAACTTCCAATTTCTCATTATTTAATATTTTATACACATCCATATTCTTTTTATTATGACTTTCCTGTGATGATAGATCCCTTTCTCTCCCACCAAACCCTTCTATGAATCTTTATTTATCCCCATTATACTTAAGAAATTATCCTGTGAATTTATATGCCAAATATATTTGTATTGAATATCCATCCCCATTTCCAATCAATTATATTCTATTAGATGAATCAACCATTAATTAATTATGGGATTATATTTATTTAACCCGAAATCCTTAATTGTGGGATTATTGTTGCTGAAATCCATCCTCATGTTGTATTATCTATGTTGAATACTTAGGCATGTAAATGATGTGACTATGATGGATGTTCCTAGAATTATATGGGCCTCCAATGCATTGAGTAATTTTTTTATATAATGAGACACCATGTATGGTTCATGTAATTTTATCCTAGAACACTATATTATGACCTATTGGTTGTTATACTTGTCTTATTTTGTGATTTAATGTGTTATGTTGTTACCACATTCCCATGTTGGCTTCATGTTATCATTTTATATCATGATTTGATGTTCAATTTTATAATTCTCACCCCTATTATGTTACATTGATATGCCTCTTGACTCAAATTTACTTCATTACCAATTTTTATGATTTTAGTATTCCCTTAATAAGTTTTATAGCTAAAACGTTTCTCATGTATTCCCCCAGGTTATCACGTGTTGTTTTAGAATAGAAATGGAATTTTTAGGGCTCGTTGTTGGGATATTAAAAAATATTATTGTTCCAATTCTTCATATTACTAATTTATGTACCTAGTTTATCAAATACACTAGACTGTAAAATCTTATGGGATTTTATTATTTGTACCAAAATGTAAAAAATCATAAGTTACTGTGTGTTAAAATATGACTTTTTAGTTGGTATCAGGGAAAATTATACTTAATTTTGTGGACTATTATTAAAATACCATAGTAAAATCCTTTAGGATAATATTGAACATAGGAAAAAGGCCCTGATTATTTTTGTATATATTGTGTTGTTTAGATAAAAAAATTCTAGATACTACATATGGATGTGGATCTAAAACAATGGTTTTTAAGGGTAATAACCATGAAAATGATGTGTTTAAATTGAATTTATTGTAACATAGTGCATGAAAAAGAGGCCTTGCTGTAGACATGGTCTTAAATTCCTGGGGGATCTACATTCAAAAATTCACAAACTCCTTATAAACCAGTATTAAGGAAATAAAAATTACCAAATAAAATTTTGATAGTAAATGGATGATGGAAAACTCAAATTGAAGCCATCAAATTAATATGATCAAGAGTTTATGTCAATTATGAGATGTCCCTTCAATGTTCAAAAGTTTCCCATTTATATATGAAATATTTTTAAAATCCCATCTCTGTGTCTAATTTGGATGATGTAAATGATTATAACCAAAATAAAATAGTGAGGGTAGGGTTATTATCCAAAATTTTACAAATTATTTTATATCATGAAATTTTAATAGACCTATTCAAACACCACCTAAAATCATGTATGTTTAGTTATCAATAAATACATAAAATGCATCAACTATCAGATCCTAAGAATGTTGTGAATCCATTGTCTATATTTGTGAGTTGAATTTCCCAGAATACCTTGTGATACTATTTTAGAGGAATTCGATGTTATTTTGGGAATGTATTGGCATTCCTTGTATATAAACTCAATAAATTTTTGAGATAAGGAAATCACTCTACGCATTATAAACATCCCTCTAAATATATACACATGTAAGGTGGAGGATGAATCACATTTTATATCATCATCACAATATTGGATATTATTACCTTGTAAGAAATAGTATCTTGCATAAATTATTGATACTAAAAAAAAGATCATATATGATTACATGTCCATTGTATGCGAAGTCATCGATGTATTTCATGAATACTTTATTTGTCTTCATCATAAAAGAGAGTTTGAGTTCCCAATCGAACATATTCCTAGATCCTTTCCAATATTTAATAATACATATATATTGTACATTATTTAACTTTAACACCTAAAGAAATATCTATAAGATAATCTAGATCAAGGGTTTATACACAAAAGTGCTTCTCCATGGCATGCACTGGTCCTTTTAATTATAATATGGATGGTCAAATACTCCTATGAATTGATTATCATGGACACAAAATCATTATGATAATGATAAAGTATCATCTTCCATGGATTGATGAATTTTTCAATCAGCTAAATTGATATGAATATTTCATTATGGTGGGTCTTCAGTTAGGATATTATTAAGTAAAGATGAAAGATGAAGATACCAAGAATACTTCTTTTCATACAAGTTATGGGAGCATTGAGTTCATACTGATTCCATTTGGACTCAATAATTCTCTAGAAATCATTATGTATTTAATGAATAAAGACTTTAGGGATTACTTTGAAATTTTTTTGTTGCCATTATCGATGATATTCTTATCTACTCCAAAAGAAATGAGGAAATTGAGGAGAATTTGAATTTTTTACTAAAGACCTTTTGAATGAAGAAATTATATGAAAAGTATAGAAAATTTATTTTTTGGATCGGTTAAGTAACATCCATAGAGCATGATATCTCTATAAAAGGGATATCTGTTGATCCTTCAAAAATAATGTCAATCGAATGATTTCCCAGACCAACTTCTTTGATGAAAATATGTATTTTCCCTGAATTGGATGAGTAATATCATCAATTTTTGAGTAACTTCTCATGATTTTCAATCCCATTGTCCAATATAAGATAGAATGGATTCATATTTTTATAGACTGATGAACATGATGAGATATTTAAAGTGTAAAATAATACATTAATAATTTAACCAGTTCTCACATTAACCCATGTGAAGAAATAATTATGATCTAAAATGATGAAACCAAGAAGGTATTGGGTTTTTTACTCCTTAAAGATGATAAATATATATTGAAGGCCACCCTCAAAGTAAAGATCCATGAAAATAACTACCAAACCCATGGTCTAGAATTGGCTTTAATGATCTTCATTTTGAAAATGTGGTGAAATTATCAAATGTGGAGAAGTGTGACACATATTTAAATCATAAAATCATAAAGTATATATTCACACAAAATATGATGAATATTTACCAAATAAAGTGGTTAGATCTAATATTGGATTATGATTGTTCAATATGTTACCGTCTGTGGAAGGTAAACATCGTGGTAGATTGTTTGAGTTAAAAGGACTATGAAACCTTATCCATGATGAATATTTCTAGGTATACAATCTTATTTTAAATTAAGAAGGAATATATTTTAATATTAAATGGATATTAATAATATATGTATCAAATAACAACTCAATCATCCATTTTTGATAGGATAGAAAAAGCTTAGAAAATGAAGATTTTTACTCTTGTGTTTTGTTTTGGGCTTTGCTTAAGATGTAATTCTTGGCCTTATTTTTTTGAGATGATTTGTTCCACTATTCTCTAAATGTGTGTGAATAGTCCTAACTTTGGGAGGGGAGGAGATTACCCCTAACCAAGAGGCATTTATGGGGATGCGATTGAATCTATAAGGTCAATTTAGTGTCCCCCAAAGCAGATAACATCTGGACATGGAGGAACGAGATTTATAATACTTATGTCTGGGTAGTGTGACCTTTGGTGTTTGTGTGGTTTTTTGGGGTATTAGAGATCAGTGTTGTGTTCTTGGATGTCGAGGTTTTCTCTCTAGTTTCTGAAAAGTGCATGGCGGTTTGTTCCAAAGAGGTATCTTATAGGGTGGTTGTTTAGACCCCTCTTTTGTCTAAATGTGGTTTTAAATTATCGGGGACAAGAATTGTTTGAGAGGTATATAATGTAATAACATGGATTTCCTTAGGCCATTACTTTTTTAAAATCTAGTGATTTCTGTTTTCTTGGGGGTTGCAGTGGTTTGATTCGGGAGTTTTCCAAAAATAAGGTTTCACCAAATAGTTCCACTAAAACAGTGGCACCGTGATGGTGACACATCGAGACAGTGACACCATAATAGTGGAACCGTAACAGAGGCACAAAGAAATAGTGTCACCATAATTATGGAACACAGAAATGGTGGCATTGTAATGATGGAACACCAAAATAGTGGCACACCGAAATGGTGGCACACCAAAACTGTGGCATACCAAACTGTGGATCATCTTTTTCCAGATTTCCAATTTCTCCCATTTTCTCCCAATTTTTCCAGTTTCACCCCTCTTACATTTGATTTGAAGTAAACCGAGTTTAAAGACTTTATCATTCATTTAAAAGGGTATTTCAAAGGATATTAAGTATACATTTAATATCATAACACTACTAGGACATTGAGATATTTAAATCATTTGATAATGGCCATGATCCCATGTTAATGACTTTTGAAACCATTCTTCCTTTAATATAGGATCTATCATTTCAAAGCTAGGATCATTCTTTCTCAATGTGTTTCCATTCCCTCTTGGTGCGCCTAGATACTTCCCTAATAGTGGAGTCGCATGTTTTGTTGTACCCATTGATACATATTTTGTTAGTGGGTTCACTTGGAGTTTCCTACTGCTCGTGTTACCCCATATTTTGGTACAAATAGATTTTTGGTTGCATGTTGTTTTAGGAAGGGATTCTTCTTCCTCTCTTAATTTTTGCATCATGTAGGGTGGGTGTAGTAATGTTTCTTTGTGAAGAATAGTTGATTCATTTTTCTTAACAATAAATAATTGAGGAGAAGGGAATATGATGATCGAAAGGAAATCGGTGTCAATGATATAATGAAGGAGTGATGATGTTACGTATGTTGTTTTAATTGTTATCCATTAACCTTGTTTTCAATTTTATGGGTTTTAATGCCTTATAAGAATAATGGTTGTTGGTGGTCTTTGCTTGCACACTGGTGGTGTTCTGTATATTATTGTGATGCTTTGAGAAATGGTTATAACATGAAATCTTCTTAATCAAGTATACTTGGTTAAATAAATGCCTGATCCCATGATCAAACCTACACTCTGATCAAGACTTTTATTTAAAGTGGAATTAAAAACCCCCACTTGCTAAATTTGAATATTATTGTCTTTTTCGTGTGGTTGTGTGTTGTGTTTGGTTGAGTTTTGAACATCATGGGGGTTGTGTGAATTTTCTGTTAGTAACCTTGTTTCGTGTATGGGGGTGGACAGAGGGAATGACCTTGTGTTTGGGTGATGGCCTATTTGTGCAGTAAGGATGTTGTGTGGTGGCCTTTTTCTGTGGGATTTGAGTGTGGGGTGGTTCAAGATATGTGATGAAATCTCAGGTTGTGATATTTAGTGATTGTATAATGAATAAATTTCTAGGTAGCAGGACTTCCTTTGATTGTGTTGTGGCCATCGAGTGACACTGGTTAGTGGGACTGTAATGTGGTTATGTGATGTTTCTGTAGTGGTACTATAGCTTGACTTGCTTGTTGTGTTGATAATGGTTGTCAATAGTTGTTTCCTAGGTATTTATGGAATTAATTATAGTGAACTCTATAATAAATAATGACTAGTTATAAAATGAATAGGTCTTAGCCTTGTGTTTTATTGTGATTGTTAGTCTGGTTGTGCATATAATGGTAGCACGAAATGTGGTTCTGTGTTGGATAGTAGTTTTTTTTAAACCCATATAATTGGTAGATGGTTTTCTTACCTAAATGTATTATTTGTAGTTCCTTGTGATTTCTATACGCACACCACTCCTATTGAGAACCATGTGATGAACAACCCCATTTTAGGGGGGAGGATGTATTTCCCAACATCCTGGTGGGAGGATGTATAGATGGTTACAATATTTCTTCCTCGTCCCTTTTATATGTTTGTACTGATCGAGTGAATCTAGGTAGGATGTAATGGATTTATGTTTACCATAGTCCCTGATCATTTATGGTAGGTTTTATTATAGATGACAGACCCAGGTGTTTGTGGTCACAGATTGTTTTCACAAATGTCTTTGAGATGATTCCTATGTGTCTTCAGGTGAGAGGCGCAGTTGTTGTGTCAAAGGTGTTTGTAGGTGGGATTTGTGGTGTGGTTGTGGCTTCTGAGTCTATGGGTGGGATTTGTGCTTGGTTTGAGGCCCAAGTGTATGCATGCAGGTTGTGGCAGTTGGAATTCATTTTGTAAGAGTGGTAGCATCAAGATGTTAGCACTTATGAATGAGTTGATAATGAGTGGGAAAGTGGTGCAGCGTAACCAAATGTCGATGTGCTTATAATTCTAATTTACTAGACCTGTTTTATTTGTTGAGTGTTCTTTGGGGAGGTTAGGTTTTTTATTATTCCTTGGTAAGTGCTTTGAGGTTCTACTTTATTCTCATAGGGGAATTTGATTGTTCTCCACTTATGAATGGGTAGATTTACATTTCCTACTGGGTATTCATATATACTCCCCCTACATTTATCAAACTATTTTTAGGTTTCCAGGAGTATACTGTGGACCGTACTGGACTTTACTAGCTTGAGCATTGGGATAGTTGTTGTTCCACTACTTAGTCTTTTCATTTGGTACCTTTCTTTGGAGTTTTCTTGTATCCTTGTGGTAGTTTATGTTTAAATCATATAAGGGATATGTTTTCGTTTACTTATATAAATGTTTGGTGTTTTTTGGGATTTTTACCTTCTTATATTCTAATACTTTTTCCATAAAAATGGTAATGACTGCCTTTTGTGTGAGATTCCATAACCATGGTTCTGGACACCACTGCGACGCCTATTGAAGGAGGGACTTTTGGGGTGATTATCTCCCCTTCATCATGAATAAGTAATGGTGTGGAACTCTCCTGACCCATCCTTGATCTTGAATAAGATAGGTCATGATAGAATGGTATCAGATATTGGTGGTTTAGAGATATGATGGAGTTTGAAGTTAGGCATAGTGATGATTTCATGGGGTGGTAGGGAAACATTATAAGGCAATCTTGGTGTGTGGAATAGGTCCGGGAAGGCCATATAGAAAGTGGTATTTTTGTGACTCCCATTATCCGATGAAAGGACTATAATCCTATCGAGTGACATTGTGAGGCTACACAGATTACTAGGTAGAGACCCTAGGAAAGGTACATGCATCATAATGACTTTTCTTATTGTGTTTCTTGGGGGTTTTGGAGTTTAATTTAAATAAATAATAGAAATAAATCTTAAAAGAAAATTTCATACTTCTTGGGCATAGGAGTTCCTTGTTAACCATTTCAGCTATGGCACACAAACATGACCCATGTGTGGTACAAGATGTTAAGATATAAAAACATGGTTGATCAGAGGATGTCCAATCATATTGAGAGAGATGAATTGTGAAAAAATAACCTTTATTCCATCGCACGATAGACCCTAGGGAAGTACGAAGGTAGCGTTTTAGACTCAGAGACAGAGATCTGTCTTGAGGAGTTGACAATCACCTTTACCTTGAACAGTGCTCTGAGGAAGTAATAAGTTCTTCTGGTAGTGAGCCAGATGTGAGGGGTGGAGCATCAGTGGTGGATAATTTACCTCATGAAGGGGAAGGAGATCGATGAATCATTGGATGACATTAAGAATGAGTTTCATGCATAATTTATTTCCTTGACAATGAAGGTCATGAAGAGGATGGACCTCCTCTCCATCCAATAGGGGAGTATGTCGGTGAGGGAACTAGGGATCATGTTCAAGGATGTCCTACACTTTTCTACAGATCTATTTATGGATGAGGTGTTGCAGGTGAGATGCTTGGAGTAGGCACTAACACCTTTTCTTTAGTATTCCATCACTACCTTTATACTACCGACATAATTATAAGTTCAGAATAAGTTTGAATTAGTGGAGAGAACTCACTCGTAGGGAGGTGTACCAAGAGAGGGTAGCCATCTGAGTTTGTCAAAGGGGAAGGCCGTTAGTAGTAGGTCTCTCACATTAGGGACTTCTAGGTTTTAGCCAGCGAAATATAAACCTCAGTAGTTCCAGCTCTAATATCTTGCTCTACACCCTTTACCCATGGGATTAGGATTGATGTGATTTGTCAATGGATGTAGTGGACCTCTTCGTAGACTGTGTCTAGTTTGATCTCAGTGTGGTGGGGGTGGGCATGTTCAACACCCACCTCAGCAAATGCAGTTGCCGACTAGACCTTTCAATCAGTAGGGGATGTTTTATCCCATTCAATAGATGGTAGACGGTTCTAGAGAAGGACGACCATAGGGACCTCGAATAGGTTATTTTCAGAGAGATGGTTGAATGTAGAGTGGTGTAGGAGCTAGGAATGGGAAGTTACATGCCATTGAGGAAGGAGTTCCAGGGGGGTAGATATTTTTCTCAAGGAATGATCATTCTCTTTAGTACTCTTTTGTGTAATTAATTTGATTCAAGAGATTCACACTTCTTTATTTCACCTAGTCAATCTCTTTCCTTGGGACAAGACAAAGAGATAAATTCCATGCCCCTGGGGTTGAGCACGCCAGTTAATGGTTAGAGCAGTATTTGTGATGTTTTCCAGGGATATAGACTGATTTTGGGGCCGCATCAGGGTAGTGGAGATCTTCATCCGCTATTGATGCATCCATAAGATATCATGTATGACATAAATTGGTTGTTCTATATGTGTTACATTATTTATTGCTTCCAGATGAGAGTTTTGTTTTTGGATATGGAAATGAATTGTTTCACTTTTTTTGGAAAGAATAGTCGCTAGGAGGGAAACCGGTGTGTGGAGCCTCTTCTTTCTTTGCTTTCAAAGCTATCAGAGGGGATGACATGTGTTATGATAGTGGAGGTTACAAGAGTTTTTGGGGTGTTTAGAGATGTTTTCCATGAAGATGTTTTGACTCTACCCCCTCAATGTGACTTTTAGTTTGGAATAGACTTTCAACCTAGTTGTTTTCTGATTTTGATAGATTACTATTGGATGTAGCCTTCTGAGAAGTGGGAGTTATGGATTCATGTTAAAGAACTGATGAAAAAGGGGTTTATCTTACTTAATATGTCACCATGGGGTTCTATAGTTTTGTTCATGAATAAGGAAGACCATGGAATAAGGTTGTACATAGACTACAGGATACCGAATCATGTCACGGTCAAGAAAAGATACCCACTCCCGAGAATAGACTATCATTTATAGTAGTTAATGGGAGCAGGTTTTTTCAACAAGATCAATATGCGGTTTGTATATAACTACTTGAGTGTGAAAGAGGGTGAAATACAAAAGACTTCTTTCATGAGTAGGAATAGGAAATTCGAGTTTGTGGTCATACTCTTTGTTTTTATGAATGCACCATCCATGATCATGGGGATCATGAAATCTATCTTCCACATGTTCCTGGACTAGTTCGACTTCATGTTCATCAACGATATTAATATTTACTCAATGTCATAGGAGGATCACGCTGAGCACCTTAGGATAGTCTTGGAGGTCCTCCAACACCACCATCTCTATGGGAAGTTGTCCAAGTGAATTTCCTTGAACTGAGAGGTGAACTTACTTGGAATTATGGTGTCTCAGAAAGGGTTATTAGTGGACCCACAAAAAGTCAAGGCCTTTGTTTCTTGGGGATCACCCAAGAACACGAAAGAGGTTTTAAGATTCGTAGGTCTAGAGGGATATTAACGTAGGTTCATACCTAAATACACACGAGTAGTGGATCTATTGACAACTTAGACCATAAAAGACTAGGTCTTCATGTGGACTGAGTAGTGCTTGTTATCTTTCAGCAACATGAATGGGAAGCTGGCTAGTGCTCGAGTTACTAGGTTTCCATAGAAAGTGGTGACGTTCAAGGATTTCTATGATTCTTCCGATCTAGGTTTGAGATGTGTGCTAATGTAGTAGTGGGGAGTGATATCTTATGGGTTTAGGTAGTTATGTACTCATGAACATAACTATTATACCAATTATCTAGAGATTTTAGCAGTCTTATTGGTGCTAAATTTTTGAATAGATTACCTCATTGGGGAGAACATTATGGTCTTCACAGACCACAAGAGCTTGAGGTATATCTTATACCAGTGAGACATAAACATGGGACAAAAAAGGTTGATAGAGGTTCATTAGGACTAAAAAATTGAGATATATTAAACCTCATGAAGGGGGAATGTGTTGGATGATTTCTAAAGTAGGAAGCCGTAGGAGGAGGTTGTTCGGGAATCCAAGGATCACTGGAAGGAAATAGAGGAGTTGGTGACTTTCCACCTAGATGCATGGGTGGATAGTGGAAGAGGATATCTATTTCAGTTGAAATTGATGTTTTATATGGTGCAGAAGGTGGAGGTGTCTCATTGGTGAGACTCAAAGATTAAAGTGATGTTTGATCACGTTGTCGAGTTTGATATTCTAGAGGGATGCTAGGAGGATAGTCAGAATCATATGTTGTTCCATGGGAATATGTTTTTAACAATTTAAATGTGTGAGGGAGTTCATCGTGATTTACATATATCACACCTACTAGTTCATCCAGGATTTTCTAATATGTAACGAGGCTTTAGAGAATAGTTTTGGTGTCCTAGTTTGAAGAGGGATGTGGTGGGGTTTGTGTCTAGTTTCCCATTGTGTCTATAGGTAAAAGATGAAAACTTTGTTCTCGACGGTCTGTTGCATCCCTTAGACATTTCTGGGTAGAAGTGGGATGACATCTAGATGGATTTTTTCATAAGATTACCCAGGACTCAGGGAGGATGTGATGCTCTTTGGGAAGTATTGTATTACTAAATAATTTCCTCACTTATTAGTGATCATGGAGTCGAGAACATTGGATGATTTATCATAGAGGAATGGAGATGAGGTGGTGTAGATGCAAGGAGTTCCCAGATCCATTGTCTTCCATTGGGGTACATTTTTTATGTTGTGATTCTAGAGGGTATTTCCATATACCTTTGGCACTCAGTTAAACCTTAGGACTGATTTTCACCCTCAGATGGATAGACAGACTGAGAGATCCACCCTGATTTTATAGGACATGTGACAAGCATGTTATCATGAAATTATTGGGTCTTGTGTGCAACATTTTCCCCTGTTATAGTTCTCATACAATAATAGTTATAACTCTTCCATTGGTAGGGATTTGTTCGAATCTCTATTTGAGAGTCTATTTTGTTCATCATTGTGTTGGAAGGATGCTAAGGATTCATCTATTTTTGGTCTAGATGTGGTGAAATGTATGATAGAGAAGGTATAGCTTGTTCGTGATAGGTTGAAAAAATCACCACACCAATCGAAGTCATATGCCAATTATAGGAGGAGGCCTTTGAAGTTTGAGGTTAGAGAGTACGTATTCATGATGGTTTCCCCTCGACATGGGAAGCATATGATTGGATGAGGTAGCATGATTTCTCTCATGTTCATCAGATCGTTCGAGGTTTTGGGACTAGTTGGAGAGGTGGCATATTCGCTGGCATTGCCACTGCAATTAGAGTGGATCCACAATGTCTTCCATGTCTCTCAGCTCTATTGGTATCTACATGATGAATCCCACATCATTGATTGTGGGGGGGGGGGGGGGTTGGATATCGACGTTGACGTGACATTTGTGGGGTGACCCATAAGAATTGGGTATCATAAGGAGAAGGTTCTTCATGGATGAACCATTCCTTTGGTTTGTGTGTTATGGAGGCATGGTGGCCTTGAGGAAAGTACTTGGGAGAGATACGCACAAATGTGTTCCAAGTACTCAGAGCTGTTCTGAGTTTTTCTCTAGTGTTTTTCTTGGTTGTTTTCTTATAATGTAATTATTGACCTTGTTTCCCATGAGATGAGTTGTTTATCTATTATTAGAATGTGTGTGACAAGTCCTGACTGTAGGGATAGGAGGACCCAATACGTGGTTTTGATTGAACCAGTGTGGGTGATTTAGTGCCACCCAAAGAAGATAGTATTTGGACATGGTGTAAGGAGCTCTATAATCCATGTGTCTAGAAAATTTGACCTTTGGAGTTTGTGTGGTTGTTTGGGGTAGTAGTGGTCAGTGCGATGTTCTTTGGTGTTGGGGTTTTGTCTCAAGCTTCCAAACAACGCAAGGTTTTTCGTCTCTGAGAGGTATCTAAAGTGGTTTTTGTTCGGAACCCTATTTTTTTGAGATTTTTTTTTAAAATTCTCAAGGATGAGAATATTTCGAGAGGTATCTGATGTAATGACTTGGATTTTCTTGGGCCTTTAATTTCAGAAAATCTAGTGCATGTGGTGTTCTTTGGGGTCATAGTGGTTTGTTTCAGGAGATTTCTAAATATCCAGTTTCAACAAATGGTATCACCAAAATAGTGGAACCATGATGGTGGCACATTGAGATAGTGGCACCATAATGTTGGCACACTGGCACAGGTACATCGTAATAGAGGAACCCAAAAACTTTGGAACCATGATGGTAGCACACCAAAACAATGGCGCACCAAACAGTGGTTCACCCTTTCCCAAATTTAAATTTTTTTCCTATTTCTACTGGTTTTTCTAGTTTCTCCCCTCTTATATTTTTTTTGACATAAAATGAGTATAAATCCTTGTTTGGGAATTTGGGGGGTAGTTTCAAAGGATATTTAGTATATATTTAATACCATAATTCTTCGGGTACTTTGATATATTTAAATCATGTGATCCTGACAACAATCCCCCATTAATGACTTTTGAAATCGTTTTCCCTTTAATGTAGTATGTTTCTCTTCAAAGAAGGGATCCTTCTTTCCTAGTTTGTGTTTGTTACCTCATGGTGCGCCTAGAGCCTTCCCTACCCATGGAGTTTCATATTGTAACAACCCAACCTTTTATCAATGAAAATTCTTCTTGATATAATTAAATGTATTATTATGAAAATGGTTATATAAAACATATGCACTTCTGTTGTTTTTTGTTGTTGGATTTTAAAATATCATTAAAAATGATGATCATTGCTAATATAGTCGTTGAATAGTATTCCCATGATTAGTATAAATATAGGTCTTAAAAAAATCCTATTTACTCACAAAAAGGAAGTGATGGACTCATCCAGTAGACTTGACCCGTATAAAGACCATTTTCAGATCTCAGAAAGGTGTTGGAGCCATTGGTATTCTCTCTTGAACAAGACCATGCCGAGCTTCATTGCGTTAATCTCGAGCAGAATCGCCTATGGGAGAAGTGAAAGTTGATAGATATTACCACAAGACCGTAGTTATCATAGCCACCCCAAGAGTGTGTCACCATCGCACACCTTACCCTTAAGTCTTATGTAGGTTGTATAAGGGGTTATGTAACAATACCCTAGAAATGTTATTATGTACATTATTTTTTTATAGAGAATATACATTGATTTTATTATTGTGACATTGTAAATATTTTTTAAAGAAAAATGTAATTTTCAGTTAATATTCAATTATGAAATCTATTTTTCTAAATTAATGGATTTTTGGAATTAAAAATTATTTAAATAAAATATTATTACTAAATTTATTTTTATTAAATATAAATGATTATATAATTTTTATGAATACAATAGTTATTTTTATTATGTTTTGAAAGCCGTTATTATCAAAACCCATTAATTTTTGATAAATGGTAGTTTTTATTTTAAAAGTAAAAATTAAAATATTTGAATAATTATTTAGATAAAATGAAAGTTTTTATGGAATCCAGACATCAAACTTATCCATCAGGGAATTTTTCATAATTTTCTGAGACAGTTGAATTTTTGGGTAAATAATAAATACCATTTAAATATATAATGTGTTTTATTACATCATAATGACCCAACAGTGTTGTAATAAAATAATGTAAACATTATTTTCGTCTAATATAAGTTTTACCATTAAAATAATGTGATTTTTGTTTTTTTATTTTAAAAATCTTTAGTGGACCCTCAAAGACATATAAAACGTTTTATCATTTTAAAATGATTTACTAGAGAGTGTGACTCACCACCACATAAACAAGCCTATTATTTTAACAATTTTGTCCATTTTCCTTATAAAATATTTTATTCCAATCCATTTTGGAAAAAATAGGGGAAAAATCATGGGATGGTTTGTGGGTTGGATTAGTTTAATGTGTGGCGTCCCAAACATAAAAAATAATGAATTCCATCTCCTTTCCAATATAAACCCACACAATCTCACACCTCTTATTCTATAAAAGACATCATAGTTATTCCAACATCTTCCATCCTCTCTCTAGAATCCTCCCAAGGTGCCCCAACCTCCCAAGAAGCCTCTCTCAAGCCCCTTACAAGCCATTGGGATCACACTTCCAAGTAAGGGATTCCTTTCTTTCTTATTTTTTATCCAAGTTTATTTATGTTTTAATACCCTTTTCCTTTCTATTAAAAATTTTGGGGTGTTATTTAGAACCTAATTTATATTCCAATATTTATGTATGAAATGATTATAGACCTATTTCTCTCTCATTAATGCCTCACATGTACACTCGTTACTACGCCGAAATTTCATAAGGAATTTCACTCTCCTCATTTATATTCAAAATTTTTTTTTGAATTATGAATCTAAATTCCATTACATGTATTGATTAATGTAAGTATATGGCCCCCTTAATTTCTATTTCATGTACATATTTTGAGACACCCATTTCTCTCTCATTAATCATTTTTAGGAATTCTTATGTCACGCCATTACGCGGTAAAATTACAGTGATTTTCCAAGCCAATGTCATTGTGTAGTGAATACCATACCTATTTTTCTATCATGAGAATTCATCTTTTTCCAAATTTACTTATTGATTATAAATATTCATGTATTTATTACTCATCCCTTTATAATGGAATAAATTGTGATTAATGATTCCATGTTGTATGCTCCATGTGGCACAATTATGCATTTTATGAAATGTTTAAGAAGGGTGCGCCCTGATAGCACACAAATGCATCATATAAAGAATAGTATCATGATAATTCAAGTGAAATAAGGGTTTAATCATTCTAATTCAAGTGTATTTAGGGTTTTTTAGGCTACATGTGCAATGATTCTTGGCTCATGCTAATACCATGTAAAGTGTTGTTTCCACATTTCCATGTTATGATAATCATGCTATATCATGCCTTTATGTTCATGTTTCTCTTATTCTCCTTTGATATCCCTACATCCTAACATGTATTGTATTATTCATGTTATTCATTTTTTACTCCCTGAATTGGATTTATAGCTCACCCTTTTTTTATGAATGTCCTCATCTTATCCCATGCAATGCTATGTACGATGGAATGTAGTGGTCATGTAAAGGAAGTTTTAAATAAAGATGTTGTGTTTTTATTTCTAAGTTGTTATGTAATGTTCCAAATTTTCTAATACACATTACCTCTAGATCCTTAGAGTTTTATTAGGTGAATTTTTATGTTGTAAATCAAGTTCATATGTGTAATAAAGATAAGGGTTGTTATATTTTGTATTAGAGTATATGTTTAGTTATTTTTTGGATTAGGAATTGAAAACCCAAGTGAAAGACTTAAGGATGGGACTAAGTATAATAAAATCATCCCTAATTATTGGTTATTATAAATTATGTGGTTTATCAAAAAAGTACATCCATGTCTGGATACGAGCAGATAGAGGTAGCTCTGACAAATATGTACCTAGGAGTGAAAACTCCGACAAGGAGTTTTAGGATTGACCTAGGGTATCCTTGTACACAAAAATGGGCCTTGATACACTCTTGGTTACGAAACTCTAAGTGAATATGATTTGGTGAATTCAAAAGCTTATTATGATCCAATTTTAAGAAAATAAAAATAAATTCCCTTAAGAATATATGTGGGGATGTAGATCACGGATAAAATTGATTGAGGCCTATATATTCATAAGTTAATGAAATAAATGTTATCTATAAGTCATCTATTTTTTTCCATGGATAATCATTTATGTGTTAATACTAACTTTCATTTTATTTCATCCAATTCCCAGTAATTGAAAGACTCAGGGTAAAACCCGACATGAAGATCAATGTGATTATTTTTCTAAGGATGTTCCCACTCCAATGAGAGAGAGAACCGCGAACAATTTCTTGATAGTCTATTAGTTAACACACGATTTGAAAAGAAAAATGGTTAATGAGTAACGTTAAACTCCCTTAAGAAAGAATATGTGAAAATAGAGATATTCATGAGACAAATTACTTCTACTTTTAATGGTTCATCTGATCCCTCAGTCACCGAACAAAGGATCAACGCCATTAAAAATTACTTCTCCATACTTCAATGTTCTTAACAAGAGAAGGTTCTTCTGGATACTTATCATATAGAAGGTTAAGCCGATAAATTGTGGAAATTGATCGAAAATACAATGCTTTAGAATGATATCAAGGTGTTATAATAGAAGGATTTTTGGAAAATGTTTTTCGACAAATATTTTCCTTGCACCCTCCGACTAAAGATGGAAAGGGGATTCCTTTTCCTCAATCATAAAGACAATAAATCCATCGGTGAGTATGAGTGAATCATTATAAGGATGGCATGATATGCCTCCAGATTATTCATTCTCCCTGAATGAAAGGTTGAACACTTCTTTAGTGGCTGAAAACTAGCCTATGGAATGCCTTGGAGATTTGTGACTTCGATATCTATGAGTTAATTTTCTGATGTGCCCTCAAATTCTAAATGGAGATCAGAAAAACTCATGGGTATCATAGGGATATGAACTGTAAGGTGGAATTTAATTATATTGGTCCGATGGATAAATCCAACGCTGCAAAGAAAATACATCACCCTACTTACTAAAGGTTCCAAAAGAAGAAGCCTAGAAATTTCATGAAGGAGATGAGGAAATACATTATGTGTGGAAGAGAAGTTCACCTAGACATTAACTTCCAACATGAAAAACCCGCAATTATGATAAAGGAGAGGAACTCTCCATTCAACCCTCAATGCGTTGTTCGTTTCTTCAATTTCAATGATCCATGGCACCTTGAAAATCATTTCCCTAAGATAAGGGTTTTCGGAGGCAACCAACAACCTCCAAGGTACCAAGGGAGATCTTTTTCCATAACTACCGCCAAAGTGAACCCCAAAAACAAAGTGGTGACAGTTATGCAAGTTATTCATTCAATAATAGAAAACATACTATTTAATTCATGTTCTACACATTCTTTTATATCCTAATGATTTAGTAGAACAATCCCATCACCACATAAAATTAAGGAAGTAAAGATGTCGGTGAGTACATAAAATGGGGAAATCATTGAAACCCATGAATATTATCCCTCCCCTATCAAAATTTGTGGAATGAACTTCTCGGTGAACATTATTATAATCCCTCTAGTGGAATGTGATGCGACTTTTGGCATGGATTGGCTTCTTTTATATAAATCCAAAATAAAGTTCTGTGAGAGGGAAATCACTCTCCATATGAAGAATCAACCCCTGATTCTATACAAGTGTAAGGAGGGATATGAATCTTTTTTAGCACCATAATCTCAAGAGTGTATATTAAATCCCTATAATCATGCATATATTGCTCAAATGATTGAGCCTAAAGAAGCACCCATCATTGAAGACATGCCTATCATGATGGAATTCACTGAACTGTTTCCCGAGGAATTTCTTGTTCTTTCTTCTAGAGAAGATATTGAATTCTCAATTGAACTGGTACTTGTGGAGTTTCTTATATCCATGACTCCATATATAATGGTTATTGTAGATCATGTGTATATGAAGAAAAAACTATAGGAGAATCTGGATAAAGGGTTTATACGCCCAGGAGCTTCACCTTGGGGTGCACTAGTCCTCTTCATCAAGAAGAAGGATGGGTCAATGCGCCTTTTCATTGATTATCGTGAGCTCAAAAAAATTATGATAAAGAACAAGTATCAACTTACATGGATTGATGAGTTATTCAAATAGTTTTGTGAAGCCCAATAAGTTTCCAAAGTTGATTTTTGGTCAGGATATTACCATGTAAGGGTGAATAAGGACGATATCTCCAAGACTCTTTTTTGTACAAGAAACGGGCTCTATGAATTCATAGTAATTCTTTTCGGAATCACTAGTGTTCTAGAAGTCTTCAGAGACATGATGAACAGAGTCTTTAGAGATTAACTTGACAATTTTTTGGTACTATTTATAGATGATTTCTAATATACTCCAAAACCAAGGAGGAGAATGAGGAAAATATAAGCATTGTACTAGAGACCTTGTAAAAGGATAATCTCTATACAAAGTACGAAAATGTGAGTTTTGGTTGAATGAAGTGTCATTCATGGGAAATATCATTACAAGTAATGGGATATCTATGGATCCCTCCAAGACAGCTACAATTGAGGGATGGTTGTGGCCAATATTAGTAATGAATATTCGTTGCAAACGTGGGCTAGCTGGATATTATCTCTGATTTGTGAGAAATTTTCATGAATTTACAACTAATTCACCATGTTAAATTGGAAGGGAGTAATGTTTTTAGGGAGTGATGAATGAAGAGAGAGCTTCAAAAAGTTGAAAAGGAGTCTTCTCACTGTGCCCATGCTCACACTGCCCATAAGAGGGGAATTTTTTGTGGTATTTAGTGATGCTTAAAGAAGGGTATGGGTTGTGTGTTGATGAAAAATGACAAATTCATTTCCTATGCTTCAAGGAAATTGAACTTTCATGAGATAAACTATCCAACACATGATATGGAGTTGGCTGTAGTAATATTTGCTTAAATATTTTGACAGAATTACATTTTTGGGGAGAAGTGTAAAATATATATGGACCAAAAAATCCTACAGTATATATTCACATAGAAAGTGTTGAGCATCTTTCAATGAATATGGTTGGAGTGAATCAAATACTATGATTTCTCAATCCATTACCACCCTGGGAAAGAGATAATGGTGGCAGATGTTCAATGTAGAAAAGAACCATCAATTCAATCATTAATCAGAATTAAAAAGGATCCAATCTTCTTAGATTTGATGAAGCTGGAAATGGGAATCATAAATAACATAACATCATCAATCCTTTCAAAAATGATTGCTCGACTATCTCTTTTGAAATGGTTAAATTATTCTCAAAACGATAATTTGGGAATTCAGAATAAGTTGGAAATAATCATAAATGGGAAACCCTGAGAGTTCAATTTTAATGAAGAAGGAATTTTGATATTCGGGAAAAGACTACGTGTTCCATCAAGTCCGGAGATGAAGATGGAAAGTTTAGATAATTCACTTAGTTTTAATTTCTCCATTATAATAGGGAGCACGAATATGTATCGGGATATCCAAGAAAACTTTTTGTGGGACAACATGAAAAGGGAGATTGCTGAATATACATCAAAGTGCCTGGTATGTTAGCAAGTGACGGTTGAGAAGAAAATGTCTATGGGGATGATGAAACCACTACCCATACCAACATAGATGTGGGAGAACATTACCATGGAATTTTTCACCAGACATCCATGGAAATCCAGAAAACAAAATGCTATATTGGTCATTGTGGATCATCTTATGAAGACAACTCACTTTATCACGACTCATGTGGATTTCTCACTTGATCAACTAGATCTGATATACATCAGAGACGTGGCAAGGATGAATGGAGTGACACATTCTATTTTATTCTATCGAGATCCAAGATTCACATCTATGTTTTGGAAGAGTCTTAAACATGCTATCGATACAGAGATGAACTTCAGAATGGCCTATTATCCTCAAACTGATGAAAAATCTGAGAGGACTATCCAAAAACATGAGGACATGATGAGAGCGAGCTCAGTGAACATCAAAGGATTATGTGATCAAAATCTTCCTCTAGTTGAGTTTTCTTACAATAACAGTTTACACTTAGGCATCCAAATAACTCTTTATGAAGAACTATATGTGAAGAGGTGTAGAACACCGACATTTTGGGATGAAGTTGGGGGGTGGAAACTCATAGGTCTGAAAATGGTTGAAGAAATGGTGGAGTAGGTTAATACCATCCAGAGGTACATTAAAGATGCTCAGATTCTACAATAGAGTTATGTTGATAATCATCAATGAGACCTATAGTTTGATATCAGAGACATGGTATTCCTCCGTATATCATTGTGGAAGTGAGTTATGAGATTTTGGAATAAAGGAATTCTTATTCCACCGTACATAAACCCTTTTGAGATCCTTTATCACATTGGGGAGGTATCCTATCGACTATAACTCCCACTAAATCTATCTCAAGTAAATTATGTATTCCATGTATCACTCTTGAGGAAGTACATATCTTACCCCTCGCATTTACTCAATCTAGAGGTGGTACCATTGTAGAATTTATTCTTCTGTGAAGAGAAGCTGGTGAAGATCATAGATTGTAGGGAAGAAGTTCTATAAAATAAGACAATTCCCCTTATCAATGTGTTGTGTTGAAACAAAATGTTTGAAGAGGAAACGTGGGAATCAGAGGAAGTGATGAAATAGAGTTACCCTCATTTTTTTAGTGTGGGAAAAGGAAATTTCAAGGGTGATATTTCTTAAGGGGGAAGATTTTAATAACCTAGAATATTATCAATGAAAATTCCTCTTGATATAATTTAAAAAAATTATTATGAAAAATGGTTATGTAAAAAATATGAGCTTCCTTGGATTTATGTTTTTGGATTTTAAAATACTATTATGAATTGTGACCGTTTCTAATATAGATATTGAATAGTGATGACATTATTAGTACAAATTGAGGCTTTTAACAGATCTAATTACACAGAAAAAGTTGGTGAAGGCCTCATCTAGTTGACTTTTCCCATACGAAGCCGATTTTTCGGAGCTTAGAAAGGAGGTGGTGTCATTGAGATTCTCTCTTGACCAATCCCAATCCAAACTTCAACATGTTAAGCTCAAACAGAACCACCTACGGGGGATGTGTAAGTTCATAGAGATTACCCTGAGGGATTTTATCCAAGCCACCCCAAGAGTCTGTCACCATCACACACCTTACCATTAGGTCTTATGCAGGTCTTATGAGGGGTTATGTAACAATAACCTAGAACTATTTTTATGTACATTAATTTTTTATAGAGAATATACATTCATTTTATTATTTTGACTTTTTAAATACTTCTTAAAAAACATTTGTAGTTAATTTTCAAAAAAAATCTGTTTTGATGAATGAAGGGATTTTTTTTGAATTAAATAAAATTTAAATAAAATTTTATTTCTAAATTACAATTTATTATATATAAATGATCGTATAATTATTATTAATACAATTGTGATTTTTATTATGTTTTGAAAGCTGTTTTTGTCGAAACCCATGAATTTTTTATAACTATCAGTTTATATTTTTAAAGTAAAAATTCACATATTTAGAGAATTATTTAGATAAAATTAATATTATTTTTGTAATTCCGACATCGTAATTATCCAATAGTGAATTTTTCATAATTGTATGATACATTTGAATTTTTGGGTAAAAATTAAATATCGTTTATATATATAATGTGTTTTATGACATAACTGTGGCCTAAAAGTGATGTAATAAAATACTATATACAATATGTTCAGATTGTATATGTTTTAACATTAAAATAATTCTATTTTTGTTTTATTTGATGAATTTTACAAGAATTAGTGGACCCTCCAAGATATATAAATTTATTTATCTTTTTAAAATGATTTTCTTCAGAGTGTGACTCACCACCATATAAGCATGACTAATATTTTAAGAAGTTTGGGAATTTTAATTATAAAATATTTTTTCCACTTCCCTCTGGAAAAAACCATGTGAAAAAAATATGGGCAGATTTGTGGTTTGGATTAGTTTAATGTGTGGTATCCCAAACCTAAATAATAAAGCATTCCCAATCCTTTCCTATATAAACCCAACCAATCTCCAACTTATTATTCACTCAAAGACATTATTGTTTTTCCAAAATATAGCCTCCTCTCTCTTGAATCCTAAAAAGGTTCCCCAACCTCCCCAGAAGCCTCTTTGAGGCCCCTCCCATTCCTTTGAGATCACATTTCAATGTAAGGGATTCCTTCTTTTCTTATTTTTTTTATCCAAGTTTCTTTATGTTGAAATACCCTTATACATTCTATTAAAAAGGTTGGGGTATAATTTTTCACCACCCTTATATTCCCCTATTTATGTCTGAAATGATGGTAGACCACCATCACTCTCATTAATGCCTCCCATGTACACCTGTTACTATGCTGAAATTCCGTAAAGAATTTCTCTCTCCTCATTTACATTCACGAAATTCAGTTGTATTATGAATCTAAATTCCATTACATATGTTGGTACATGTATTTATATGACCCCCTTAATGTCTATTTTATGTAAATATGATAAGACACCCCTTTCTCTCTCATAATTTTTTTTTATGAATTCTTAGGTCGCGTCGTTCCGCTACCAAAATTGCACCGATTTTCGAAGAAAATGTAATTCTGTAGTTCATTCCAAGCTCATTTATCTATGAAGGGTGTTCACCTTTATGAACATTTACATATTGATTAAAAATATTTTTGTATGTATTCCATGTCCCATTATTATAAAATAAATACTGATGAATGATCCAATGTTGAATGATCCATGTGGCACACTTATGCATGAAATGAAATGTTTTAGAAGGGTGCGCCCTGATAGCACTCCAATACATTGTGTAAAGAATAGTATCATGATAAATCAAGTGAAATGAGGGTTTACTCAAGATAATTCAAGGGAAATTAGGTTTCACTCATTCTACATGTGCAATGAGCATTGGCTCATGCTAATACCATGTTAAGTGTTATTTCTAAATTTCCATGTTATGATAATCATGCTTAATCAAGCCTTTATGTGCATGTTTCTATTATGTTCCATTGATATTACTTTTTCCTAACATGTACATTATTATTCATTTTATGCCTTTTTTACTCCATCACTAGGCTTTATAGCTCACCCTTTTTCTTATGCATGCCCTCAGGTTATTCCATGAAATGCTAAGAACGAGGGAATATAGTGGTTAGGTAATGGAAGATTTCAATAAAGCTTTTGTGTTTATATGTCATAAGTTGTTATGTAATGTTCCTAATTTTTATAGTCACTAGTCCTCTCGATCCTTAAAGTTGTATTAAGTGAATTTTTATGTAATGAATCATGTTTAAGTGAGTAATAAATAGTAGGGTTGTTATACATGTTGTGTCATGGACAAGGATCAATATTTCCTTTGAGTTTTTCCTTTGAGTTTTCCTATTGCTCACGCGACCCACTAATTTTGGAGCAAAGAGTATTTTGGACAAATATTTTTTAGGTTTATATTCTTTTGCATCACTTTATTTGTCTATCATGTGGGGTGTGTAGAGTAATGTTTCTTTCTGAAGAATGACTGAATCATTTTCCCTAACAAGTAATAAATGAGGGGAATGTGATATGATGATCAAATTATAAAAGGGTTAAATAAAATAATTTTAAGGAATTAATTATGTTACATATTCTTTTTTAATGGTTATCCATGGACTTTGTTTTGAATTGTATGGACTGTAAGGAATTCCCAAAAATATAGTCATTGGTGGTCTTTTCCTTTGCACTGGTGGTGTTTAGTGTTTCCTTCTGATTTTTTGATACATGGATATAACATGAAAATTACTTAATCTTGTATAATTGTTTAAATAAATGTATTCCTATGATCAAAACTATTCTACGATCAACCCTATTATTTAATTTGGAATTAAATAAACCCTCTTGCTAAATCTGAATATGCTTGGATTAATGGTGTGGTTATGTGCTGTGTTTGGATTGGGTTTTCTACTTCATGGGGGTTGTGTGATGTTTCTATTGGTAACATTGTTATAGGTATATGGGTGGATAGAGGGAATGACCTTAAGTTTGGGGGATGTCATGTTTGTGCAGCGGGGCTTCTATTTTGTAGTGTTTTGTTGTGGGATTTTTGTGTGGGGTGGTAAAGGAGATGTGATGGAATCTTAGGTTGATAGACTTATTGATTGTGGAATGGATGACCTTTTAGGTAGTTGGAGTTCATTTTTTTGTTGTTTCCATCAAGCGATGTTGATCAGTGGGACTACATTGTGGTTATGTGTTATTTGTGCAATGGGATTATTGCTTGACTTGCTTGTTCTGTTGAGAATGGAGGAAAATAGTTGTTGCCTTATCAGTGATGAAATTAATTATAGTTAACTCCTTATTAAGGGATGGACAGTGATTAAATGAAAATGGGTTCGTCTTGTGTTTTAATTTGTATGTTTGTGTGTTTGTATAAATAGGGGTAGAAAAAATGTGGATATGTGTGGGATGGTTGTTTTTTTGAAACACGTTGGCTATAATGAGTGTTTTTTAAACTATATGTATAAATTGCACTTTCTTGAGATTTCTATAAGTGCCCCACTCTTGTTGAGAACCATGTGCCGAACACCCCCATTTCATGGGGGAGGGTGTCTTTCCCAACATCCCGGTGGGAGGATAGATGGTTATTTACTGGCTTTCTTCCTCATACCCTCTTCCGGGTTCTTACCGCTCGAGCATATCTAGGCAGGCCGTAATGGATTGAGGTTACCATAGTCCAAGATACATCAAGCAGGTTTTTTTGTAGATGAGGATCCCAAGTGTTTACGGGCCCTGGTTGTTTTCCCATGTGTCATTGGAAATAGGCCAGTGTCTTAGGGCTAGATGCGTGGTTGTTGTGGTTAAGGTGTTAGCGGGTGGCATGTGTGGTGTGGTTGTGGCTCAAGTGTCGGCGGGCCAGATTTTGGTGTGGTTTGAGGCCCAGGTGCATGTGGGAAGGTTGTGGTAGTGGGACTTGATTTTGGAATAGTTGTATAATCAAGACCTTAGCCATTTGGAATGAGTATATAACTAGTGGGAAAGTTGTTCGAGGCACCCAAATGTTGATGTGCTTATACTAATACTTTACATGACTTTTGTTATTTGGTGAATGTGTCTTTGATAGGTTGGGCTGGTAAGTACTCCTTGGTAGGTTCTTTTAGGTTCAATAGTTCCCTCATGAGGGATTTAGTATGTTACCCAACATCTGTACTGGTGTATTTTGTTTTCCTAGAGGGTATACTTGTATACTCACACTGCATTTTTGGAACTATATTCAGGTTTCTTGGAGGAATTTTAGGACTGTGCTAGACTTTACTTGCTCTAGCGTTAGGATAGTTGATGTTCCTCTACATAGTATTTTCTTTTCATACCTTTCTTTGGAGTTTTTTATACCCTTCCAATAGTTTATGTTTAAATCAGGCATTGTTTGGATTTTAGTTTCACTTATAAAAAATAATGATTTTGTTTGGGATTCTTACCATATTATCTCCTGATCATGTTTTCTTTAAGAAGGGTAATGACTTCAATTTTTTTTGAGATTACATACCCTTACTTATAGTCACCTTTCTTTGGCCTATTGAGGGTAAGAATCAGGGGCCAATATATCTGCTTCATCTTGATAATGGAAGGGAATGTCACTTCGTTGTCCCTTCACTCATCTTGAAGAAGTTGGGTTGTGACATTTACCATATTCTTTGATTTTATTATTCCCATATAGGTATTTATAGATCACCCATTTTATTTCTACACTCCTAGGTTATCCCCAATATTTTTTGAAGAGAAATGAATTCTTATGTTCTTGATGTGAAGATTTTTTAAAAACAATTGTTTCACCCATCGTTGAATTTATTGTGATATGTACCTAGTTTGAAAATTAAAGTAGGCATTCCAATCTTATTGTATTATTTTATGTTTAATTTAATGTATTGAATTATAATTAAGGTGTATTAAGATATGGGTTTTTATATGTGGGATATGTGGTTAGACTAAATATTTTACCCCTAATGCATCCCCTTAAATATATTTGAAAATAATTTGGTATCATTTCAATTTAATATTGTGTGATGGTCTCCAAATATGGTTATTATATTTGAATTCATGAAATTTAGGAAATATTTTGTTCAAAAATATTATGATGGTACAACTTTGTCCAGCATGGAGTAGAAATTCAGTGTTAGGGAGAAGAAACATGAACATAGCAGTTTTTATTGAAAGTTAAAACCCCGTTTAATCAATCCCCCATATGTAAAATGACTATGAGTATTATTTGGTATGAATGAATTCAAGTATTTGATAAAAAAAATTGTATATCTCTAACATGAATGAAACTTCCCAATGAATTACATTCATTCATGCATCATAAATGTCTATAGGATTCCAAGACATAGGATTTTGTGGAAGATCATCGTTCTTGACTGGTGGGTGACATAGGAACTATTAAATATATCCTATATAATAGTTAGGGTCTTTATTTCATCAATAAAATATATGATGAATCCATTAAATCCAGGATTATTGGGGACCTTCTTGGAATTTAGGTTATCAATAATGATATTATTTTAAACCCACATGTGGATATAATCCTTTTAGGTAGATCCTATGGTATAATTATATTTTAAATGTATTTTAATATGGGAGATGTCCAACCATGTGTTTCATTAGTTATAAAGGGTAATAATCACTTTGTTTTCTGGTGAAATTAGTTTTATTTATTTATTTTACATAATTCAGATAAATAGAGTAACCCCCTTGTGATGCATAAAGATAATGACTATCACATCCTGATTTAGATATAATAATGATGTAGATTAATTGTTTAGTGTGTACTTTTTATTGTTATATAAATGAAATATGTGAGGTAATGTTGGATATAATGAAAATTCATTCATTGACACTTATCACTAATAAAGTGAAGGAATAGACTCTTACTTCTATAAGAAATAGTCACCATTAATTTTTAAGATCATTAGATCATAATCACCCCAAATGTCTAATTGGGTAAGTGGTATTTTTTTCGAAATATCAAAGTAAAAAATGATGGTATGGTACTCTACCTCATTTTTGTTACATCTCTCTAACTGCTAACTATTGATAGGTGAAAGGAAGAAACAATTTTATTGCGGAGGTGAACACAAGGCCCAATATAACCATTTGGAGATTCATTTTCTTACATAATTCTACCTATCTAGCTCCTACAGAAACCATGAAATTATATCTCTGATACCTACATGGCTTTTTTGATAGATAAGACATCTTGATCTTGGAGATCCTTTTTAATAATGGCTATTCATGGAAAGGCTGAACTATGAGTAAATATATTACCAAAAACCCCATTATATTCTATGAAGACGTGAATTATATGTCAAACTACTATATAATGACTACCAATCAAGCAAGAAATGTCGTTATAATGAAATGATAGAGGAAATATTTGATTAAATCGATATGGGAAACCACATGGAACTTGTAGTGCTTCATAAAATGTATAGTATTCTATTTTGTAAAGAAAAATGAAATGTAATTATTATCAATATCATATTGTCATATCACAGTATATAGTATTTTCCTTCTATGAAAATGGATGTTATTCTCCTTTCTTATTTATTTATTCTTGGAAAGGATTTTTCCAACATATCTTCATTATGGTTTCTACATATATGGTGAGTGGATTACTTTATATAGGATTCATCAATAGTGGTTGGTATAGGAATTAATAATCAATTATGTTGAAAGATTTCAAAAAATTCTATTCCCACTAATAAGAGACTACTCTTTCATCAATAATGTGACGAGGAAGAACTTACTGATGAAGTTGGATGTGAAGCACCCAATTTTAGTCAAACGTCCTTTGTGTTGTCTTAATTTATTAAGGTTCCATGAGGGTGTAATTTCATGTATCCTCGTTATATTTAAGAGGTCATCCTCAATGCTACATTAACATTCCATGAAGCTAAAAACAATTCTTATTTTTACCCTAAATGATGATTTTAGGGGGGTTATCTTCAATATGTGTTTACACAATAATCCAAAATGTATATCAAGATCAGCATGTTAATCACAACATTGTATATATTTCACCTCTAAATACTCCACATTGAATTCTACAGTCTTTCCTTTAATGGAACTTAAAATATGGCTCAGGTCAGTATAGTATGTATCAAAATAATTATTTAATCCAAATGAAATTATATCGTAGTAGTATACCCATTTGGGTTCCCTATTGGGATTGGCCTTCTCATATTTTGGAGGAATAAAAATATAATTTTAAATTTAATAATTATCCATAAATGATAGGGATAAAAATCTATCTATTTTATCAGTAAATAGTTTAGTGGTCGGGCCTAGAAAATTAACCTTTGGGTATTAGTGGTATATATAAATTAAATCAATTTAGACGTTGATTTTCAATTAATTTTCATGATGGAGACAATATTGGTGAGGATATTCAGGTATTTAACTTCCCAAATGAAGTTGTATTTTATTTTCCTAACATCTTCATCATACAACATTGTAACATGGTCTATATGTGTTCTCCATTCTACTTTCATATGTCCATGTTGATTTTCTAAAATACCCAAATTATGGGTTTCTTGATAGAGATCCAACCTGGTACTTTCTAGGTAATTCCATAGAAATAAATCCTAGATCCTTTTATAAAAAGAGATATGTTACTCTTATTATATAGTATTTATGATGTAATTTATTAGAATTGGCCACAAATCTTCCTCTATGTCGTGATTCACTAATCAATGATCATCAAGGAAGGTTGATAAACCTTCCTCAAATTCAAGGGAAGTGTCCATGATTTATTCCTCTCGACTAAAAGCTAATTTTTTATTATCAAAAACACTTTTTTTGTAAAAAATGGGAGAAACCCCATGTTCATCCAGGATAATTTTCCTTGATTTATTTCTCTTAATATTCATCATTTAGAAGAGAATAATATGGTCTTGAACCTTGATATCAAGTTGATGCTACATGTACATTATTACTTACATCAAGATCACCTCTATCTTCACAATTGTTGGTTTCACCTGGTATAGCCAACACCATGAGAATAGAAGTAACGTTTCATGCACCCCATTCTCTTATTCCATGATATGCATTAAAAAAATTCACGTTCTTTGTCTATGTTTACAATAAATTTGTGAAACACTTTCATTAGTGAAGAAACTTATGGAAATAATTGATACATATTGACTTTGGAGAGGTTATTTCCGCTATTGGGGACTAATTTTCAGCAAAAATATCTTCTTGACCATCATATGAGAAAATAGTAATTGGAGGTTTTACCTCACTGGATAGTAGAACCCAATGGATTATTAAATCTATAGTTTTTACATATGTATGGTTGATGGTAAACATAATATCTTCACCGAGATTACTCCACGGATTGACAGTGATGATTTCCAGGCCATTAGGGAATATAATATATGTATAAATATTTACAAATGTTTTTTCATCTATGTTATAGTACCCTGAATCTATATACTAAATTTCATGGGGCTCAATGGAAGATATATCACTATAAGGTTTCATAATGTTCCCATTAAAAAATTATTTGAAGAACTAGTGATATGTTGCGGGCACTATTATGTGTATATGAAGGTAACGACTTCCCAGTAGTATGTTGAAACATATATCTTGGTAGATCACCCTGAATTTATTGTCAAATGGTAGATTTCAAAATTGGGTTCTCATATTCATTATTCGAACTAATCTGTAATCACTTTTTCCATACCCTAGATTTTTTTGGTTGGAAAGAGAGAAGTCATCTTCATAGTATCATAAGAGTCAAGGGGTCTAGATATAGATGATTTTGATTATATAACTTTTACTATGTACCACATGATAACCATTAATGTCATCTATCTGTATAGATATTCAAAAAATCTTAATACACCCTTATATAGTTATTTTCTGATCATATTCTCTGATATAAAAGACCATATGATACATAGTGGAACTATTCTTTACAAAGTATACATTGGATATAAAAACTCTCTCCTTAAATTCTTAAGGAATTGAAAGATCCTCAATATGGGAATATAAATTCATTTTTTTCTATTGAACACTTTGTAATATTTTAATTTTTTTCCAACGTAATACATAGATTTAATATGGTTTCACAAGAATCATGATGGTTGTTTGGTTACTTAAGTGTTGTTTTGGGAATTTTGGTGAAATAAATGTAGCACCACAGTGGTGGTAGAGGTTGTGGCATACCAATGAGTCAACCATGTAAAATGGAATGAGACAAAATTCCATGTGAAGGGATTGGATCTGGGTGTGGATCACATTTAGTCACTCTATTCACCACAATCAACAAGGCATAACTACAGGTATAGTGGGGGCCATATAAAGACCAAAATGGCCTTGTTTTAGGGCAGGTAATGGTTAGCGTTTATGTTAGGATTCATGGTATGGTGAAACTATGGAGACCATGGGCATGGTGAACCACCACAACACTATGGTGTCATCTTTTTTAGATTATAAAAATTCCACATTGGTCACCTCTTTTGGAGGGGGTTGTAAAATTTTTTAGGGAAACTTGGGGGATATCTATGATGGATATTTTAGTATGTAATTGACTCATTTTACCATCTATTTAGCATCTCATCTTCATTTCATTGCTATGGTTATCATTCATGTTTATTATTTTATATAGCTCTGGATGACCTATGTGTGTTTGAACTTCTGTAATTTCTATTTTGGTTTCAATTGGACTAGATATCATTGTTATTTATCTCAATATTAGAGCTATAGAGATTAATAATATATATTACTAAACTATGATGTATGGATTTGAGGATACATGACGTCATCAGTAATCACAACAAGTTATTATTATTTAAATTATTTTAGACATTTAATCATCCAACGATTGATCAAACTTGAGTTGGGGATTTATTTTTGATTTTTTTCTCCCTTAATTGTTTTATTATGAACATTAATTAATTTAATTAGAGATTAATTTGTGAATGAATATTTGTTTCTTCATCCGTTGAATATTTCATTTTAAAATAATTTGGGATTTTATATTTTGTTTTAGTCATTTTTCCCTATTTATTGGATTCCATCAACATGGCTAACCAAACATGAACATCCTAACATGATAACGTTTTTGCCTATTTTATTTGTCCCTTAATTTTATTTTATTTTTGTTTTCATTTTATTATATGATTACTTTGCATTATCTCATAACCCATTTTATGATTAATTGTACCGTACATTCCCACTGGCTGTTTATATTGGTTGTATTTTATGATTGGAGACATGATGGAGGCCTAAAAGTGATGATGAAAATGTAATGCAAGTTTAGGTGTTGATTGTTTTCTAATATGGATCATGTGGGTGTTTATTTATAAAGGTGTGATAATTATGGATATGACATGTTCTTCCAAATCTATGGGCTCTTTAAACGATACCCACATCAAATTTAGAAGATACAATGACTCCTAATGAGATATATGAAATATATAGAGTCTTTAATCTAAACTATGTATAATTTAGAAGAATAGACTTCATGTGGACACCTCCTTGTGGGGAATTTCATTTCGGTCTATGAAAATAACACACAACCTTGCACCCTACCTTTATGATTAATGAATTTTTTGTGGGATTTGGTATTTTAAAGTGTGTGTTCCATAGAGATATGTTAGTATGGGTGTGTTTTATCATTAC
Organism: Viscum album; assembly: GCA_963277665.1. Lineage (NCBI taxonomy): Eukaryota > Viridiplantae > Streptophyta > Magnoliopsida > Santalales > Viscaceae > Viscum > Viscum album. The sequence continues at coordinate 906,330,603 of OY728151.1, forward strand.
CATTCTCATGAGGATATAGTGAAGAAACCCATATTTAGTTAAGGATGAGTGATTTCCTCTGAAGGATGGTGCAATATAGAGTTTGTTATTTGTCTTCATGGCTTGTGGTGTGATCCTATATCACTTCAATTCCTTGTTTGGGTCATACATCCCCAAAACAAAATCTAGGGTCTATGATGCATTTTCTAGATGGATATTCTACATAGGGTCCAATATCCCCCATAGTCCATATGTATTATCCTCTAACTATAAATCTTTTTCATGTGAGTGTGATAATTATTGGAACGACCTATTGAGAGAGTTATCTCATATGAATATTACTTTTGATATTTGTGAAAAATACCTTGCATATAATTGAGTACTAACACCATCATATGACTTGGCATCTTCCATTGTCAATATTTGGGTTATTCTATTTTCCCCATTCTTATTGTTTTAGATATGAAGCTCAATTTTATACTTTTTGTTTCAGTGTTTCATACTGGGTGTGTTTAAACTCACCCCTTCATGGGAACTACCAGCATGTGTCATGGCTTATAAAGATGATATAAATTTCAATTTAGTCTTTGGTATACCAGGAGTATGTGGAGCTTATTTGGGCTAGAATAATTACAAATGGTTCATGGAATTGAATTTTTGTATCAGTTTATTTTTAGTTGGTTAGACTCATTTATAGTTTTTATAGGCTAGTATTTGGCCTTTTTTATTTTTTATACCCATTCATCATAATCTAATGTGGGATTATACATTTTTTTAAGAAATTAAAATATAATTTTTCTATCTATATGTATATACTGGTGTATAAAGAAGTGGTAATGTGTATAGGTACATTAGGGCATAGTCTCCCATGTGTGTGATATGTCTACATGGTGTTAGTTTTGGGTGTATAACCTATTATAGGTTGTCTTGGGGTGTCACTATTTCCCAACCTCTACTGAGGAAGGCCTTGATTATTTGGGTCATGGAAGAGTGGTTTCAGATTAGAGGACTTCTTAAGACTAGAGTTCAGATATAATCCAATTGTGAGGATTTTATGGAAACTAGGGAAACAATGTTAAAGTGTGTTGATTTAATCTCTTAGGACTAGGAACATAGTGATGGTGAGGTTACTGACATAATAATTAATTGTGAATATTTAAACCTTACTGTTGGATCTATTTATTTCACTAGTAACAAAATAACTTTTACATCAATGTTTTAACACAAGGTTGTGAATAACTGACAATAAAATGTTTTTCACATCGTTTTTATAAATAACTAACATGAAGAACATTTCATTTGTATTTTTCACATCAGTTATATAATAAATTATTTTATAAACAAGTTTCTCATGTAAAATTTGATTTAACTAATATGAATATTGCGGTTTCCATGTTAGTTTTGAAATAAATGATTTCAAAAAATAAATAATTCTTATCAGGTTTCATATAATCGAAGTAAAATTATAGTTTCTTACATTAGTTTTCAAATAAATGACATAAAAATGTTTCATATTTGATAAAATATTGATCACATGAAATATAGTGTCTTTCATTATTCTAATTCATTAATCATTTTTTTTAAAACATTCCACTGAACTCTTAAATTTCCACCTAAATTTCTATTGTTGCAGATTTCTTTTTTAGTTGTGTTTTAATATTTTCATGATCCTCATATATTCATTTCATATAAAGTGTTTTTATAATCATTTTTTTAATGATTCAACTCTTCTTATATTTCTCAATATTCCAATGGATCAAATTTCAGATATCTCATCATGGTGTAAATAATTATTATATTTTTATTTAATTTATTTATGGTGAATTTTCTAAATTGATACAACTGCTTCCCTTTTTTACAATAAATTAAAATTATTTAGATCACATTAAAAGTACAAAGAATTCACTGGAGTCTAAAAATATTTTTATTTTATGCTTGAGATACATTATGAAATATTTTTATCAAAAAAAATTACTGTAATTAAGACTATAAAAATCATGAAAATTAAGTCAAACATTTATGTTAATTTTTTTAGATCTCATTTGGATTATATAATTTTATAACTTATATCAATCTATTATTTTTAGAGAGATTTATCTTCTTTGAAAAATGAAATTTATATTTTCTTTTAAATCATTTTAATAATAACTCATGTAAAAAGTCTTCAAATTAATATTTTTATCATCAGTTAATATAACTAATGTTCAAAATTCGTGTTTTTTTAAATCACCTACAATAACATACCCTTAAAACCCAATGATAAAACAATAAAAATAGTGTAAAAAATATACTTTTTTACCATTTTATAGGCACTGGTTACAATGAAAAAAGGTACGTGTGTCTTATAAGAATGGGTTGTGGTCTTCATGTACTTAACTCAGCCCCTAGTTATTATATATTGATAGTGTTGTTTGTTTACTATCGCATGATTCATCCATGAAAATATCCAGCCAAGATTCGGATGATATTTGTCTCAGTATAGTGAACATAGTGTATGGGATTGTGTATAAAGAATCTCCCCTAGGTATATTTTATATAGTACCTTCATCTTTTGAGTAGTCAACTATCCTAGAAGTGCCCGAAGATGATTCAAATAGTCTAACAAAACATCATGAGTTCTATAGATAGATAACATGTATTATTCGAGAAGAGACACACCCTCAAAATTCAGAGGACTATATTGAGGTGGTAGGGTTATTTTTCTGTATTTTTAGTACCTGTGTTGATCAGATGGTGTCCATATTAGTGATACTTCCTCGTGGATGAGTACAGATATAGAGGATATTTAAGTTTTAGATTAAAAATTATGTGAATATAGCTTGTATGAAGTTCGATCGTTTATTAATAGAATATTTTTATCCAATGAAATTGATGGAAGTAGATATCCAAGAGCATATGGAGTTTCCTAAGGATTTCATGATAGTCGCAGAGTATGCATCAATGTTCACCAACCTCTCACATTATTCTATAGATGTGATTTTAGGTGGACACATTTGATCATATACCCATGATAGTAGTGTTCCTCAAAATACAATATCTATATTGGTATGTATTTTTATCCCTTCTTACAATATGTTGTCAGTGTATGCCTTGGTTTCAGAGTGATTCCATGATGAGAAAATAACAACTGTTGGTTCCGGTAGTGGACACCTTAGAGCTGAGACATCATTAGCTGGTTGTCGATGTCAGAATTATGGATCCAATTTCATGAGGTGGTTTCTAAGTAATTCTATGGATAAAGGGTCAATCTACATAGTATTTCTGTGAGATTCCACTCTTCCAAGTGAAAGTCAATTATACATCAGTGAGGTTTGAAGTCATAACAAATGGGATTCCCTTACCCACCATGAATCATACCAGTAAAAAGTTGATGGGCCACCAATTATGATGTATCATCTTGAGTAGGGTGGTATGTAGGGAGCTAGATGTTGAAAGGGGGATGGGAGAGCAGTTTGAGGTGGCTGATGTTATTATTTGTTATCATTGTTACCACCCCCAAGTGTTGTATCTTTGTCTTATTGAGCTAGTGGTTAGGGACATGGATAGTTTCAAGTAATAGAATCATGTTACCTAGAGGATACTAGTCTAACTAATATACAATTTATGCCTAGTATACTTTAGTTATATTTTTTTTAGACATATACATGATACACTCCCTGTGTCTACATCCATTTTTCGAGACATGGAGATTCAACTAAAGTTTTTGCATGATATCTGTGCAGAGATTCTCCTACCAAGGGATATTTGATGAACACACTTGTTTTCATATAATGCGACTCAACTATCAATGGAGAGATCATAGTATGAGATATCTTCATATATATAATTAGTTTTTATCATGTAATTTTAGGTATTTACGAGATTTCAATAGTCTAATCACTAAAATACTATTTTAGGTAATGGATGTAGTGTGTCAAGAAAGATGGGGTAAACTTTTCCTTCATTGAAGAGAATGAATTGTAGGTCGATTAAGATGGTTTGATACACATGGGATATCATTGGTTTACCATTATATGACCAGTATGACCATTTAAGCCTAGGAAGTTGTGTGATTTCAGTTCCCTATAGTTGTGGAGGTGTACATGGATTTCGTTCATGAGGATGTTCCATAATTACCATCCCACTAAGAGACATACTTTTGTATAGTCCATCACATTGGGTCTAGCCCAATATTTATGCCCATATTTTAGATGGACCCCATAATGATCAGAGTGATGAAGGTTTACTTGGATTATCTATAGAGGAAAATATTTGTTAGACCTAATGTGTCACCCCTGGGTAACCCACGTGCTGTTCACCAAGACGGTAGATATGATCTTGAAGTTATGCATGGATTATTATTTCCTAAATCAGAAAAAAAAAATAAGTATCCAATCCCAAGAATTGATGATATATTTGAGCAGATTAAATGGGATAAGTGGTTCTAAATTTTCTACCTAATGTTGGGTTATATCATTTATGAGTTATAGAAGTGAATGTACTAAAGATGTCATTCTGAATCCACTATGGTCGTTTTATATTTTTGTTGATTCCCTTTAGTGTGATAAACACCCAAATAGTATTCATTTGAATATTGAACCGAATCATTTATGAATGCATGGATTGGTTTTTTGTGGAATTCATAGATAAAAACATAATGCAGTTGATGTAAGTGGATGACCACATGTGACTTTTGAGTATGGTATGGGACACACTCTGAGGGAACCCAATTTATCGGAATCTCAAAAATTGTAGATTTTAGATTTGATTGGTTTACATTATTGGAAATGTAATCTCAAAATAGGGAGTGAAAGTGGAATCAAAAAATAGATGTTGTTATATCAGGGATCTACACAGGTGTGTGAAAATTTATAGAGTCTCCTTTGGTTTCTAGGCTTTTACATGAGAATTGTGATAGATATTTTTCAAGGATTAAAAAAAAATTGACTAATTTTTTCTATAAGGGGAACCCTTTCAAGTGATTTGAGGGGGTTTTTAGTTTTTCATGTGCTATAACATAGGTTGAAAGGATCCAAAATATTTATACTTCTAGATGAGGGAGTTCATTACATGTTATTTTCCCTGAAATACCAGTCACCCTATCTTATGAGAGATCGATTCAACATATTTTATCAATATAAAAGTCTTTGGTATATCTTATCATAGAAATATCTTAACCTATGATAGAGATAATATATCATGTTATTCCATGAATATGTTTTTGAGATAATATATATTCCTGGGAAATGAAACTTGGTGGAAGATAATTTTATTTAAAAATCCAATTCATACTTTTTTTGCATGAAAATAATGAAATTATCCTCTTTACAATTGACCCCAATGGATGAGGATGAAATAGGTTACCTTCAATAAATTCTTGTGAACCCTCCACTACATTATCACTTGAGGGATGTATAAATTATAAATAGTGTGAGATTATTCATGACTATATATTTATGGAACATCCTCTTAATGGATTTTCAAATGGTGTGGAGAATGTCCTCATTATCCATAGATAAAAAGTCACACCAGTAACATTGTGGGTTTAGGTGAAGAGGAAGTTTCATTTATCCCTCTTAGTGATATATCCATGAATTTTAACGATGAATTAGAAACTTCAGATGTAGTTTTGGTCTCTATGGTTGATGATAATTTCTGTTGAGTTTATCTTTTAATGCCTCACTTTAGAATAGGTGAAAGCCAAGAACTAGGTTGTAATTGGGCATTCACAACCCCTTGAGGTTATAGAGTGGAATTCAAATGGTATCAATATGGATTTTTATGGGGATTCTATGATCAATGATGGCTCACAACACCATCTTGGTGATTATAGACTAGCTCACTACATCATCCCACATCCTAGTCATCTGAGTGTAGAGTTTAGTGGAGAGTTTGGGATGCATGTATGTATAGGAGATTCAAACATCATGGAGTTCCTTCAATGATTGGTTTTTATCATGATTATTTCCTTACTTACTAATATAGAATATTACAAGAATATTTTAGGACACAATATCATACAAACACAATGTTACACCCCTAGAAATATTTCCAAATTGAGTGGACAATTCAGGTCCTTGAGGGCATGTTGTGGGCTTGTGTGTTGGATTTTTCTCATAAGTGTAAGGATCACTAACCCTTTGTGGAGCTTTTTTACAAAAATAGTTACCATTCCACCATTGGTATTAAACTATTTGATCCATATATGTGAGAAATAATAGGTAACCATTGTACTAGATGAATCCTGGGGAGAAAACTCTTATGGGTTCTGATTTGATGTATGTGACGTTAGAGAATCCTCAGATTATTCATAAGGGGATAAGGACTTCCAAAATCCATTAGAAGTATTATGTTGACTGATGATGAATGTTTATAGAGTTTGAAAAGGGATAAACTGTTTTCATCATTGTATCAATATACTACGGAATATGGTGGTTTATTCGGCGTGATAAATTATCTTTGAGGTTCATCGGCCATTTTCATATACTATGAAAGGCTGGTGAGTTTGAATATCTCGTAGCCTTACCACCATAGTTATATTGAATTTATTATGTCTTTTATTAGTTTTTGGTGAGGGGATATGTTCTTAAATCACTACATTTCATTGGATTGGGTGAGAATGACATTGAGGATTAAGCTACCTACTCGAATTATCCAATTATGATTGATGATCAGTCAGAGGAGATCCTTTATGGGTGAGATATAACATTAGTTAAAATAAATTGGTGACACATGAACCTTGAATATATATCATGGGAGTTGGAGAAATAGATTAGGGCTCAATAAACTCACATGTTTAAGTAATTTTTAACATTTTTCAAAAAAATACCTTTATAGGGGATACTGTAATGACTCTAGGATTAGTTTTTTTAATACTTTAGATTATTTTTCATCATATTTTTAGAGTAATTAGTGGAGTCATCATAGTTGTCCAGGTGCTGTTATTTTTATCTCATGGATTAACTTGTGTTTTGGAATATTTACTGTAAAATGGGATATACCATGACCATAGTAGAGGATGTGGTGTTCCTATGAGACTACTATGTAAAACATCTGAAGCCACCGTGCCTAGTCTTGGAAAAGGAACCAGATAGATCATTATGGTAGTGGTCTTATGCATCACTATTAATAAGGTCTCACCATAGGCATGAAGCAAGACATAGAAAAACTAAAACAAACTTGGTTTCATGGCCAAATAATGGTCTATGGGTTTTTCAAGATTCATGTTGTGGTTCTACTAAGGCCATAATGGGAATAATGAACCTCCACCATACCATGTTTTCATCTAGTTTATATCTTAGAATGTATTCATTGGAAACCTTTAATTAAAAAAGGATTTATTAATATTAAAGGAAAACCAGAGAACCATTAGGATGGGTCTTTTAATGTGATATTATCTGGGTTTTCTACCTATTAAGACTCCCACCATTATTCCATTGCTAGGGATTTGATTCTAGAAAATTATTAATGAGATCACTGGATGTTCATTATGATTTAATGCTTCTATAATAAGTGCTTTAGTTTTTCTTCAAAAAAAATTCATTATTACTTAGTGGGAGGAAAAATCTATGTATATGTATAGTAGTTCTTATGGGATGACTAAAAATGAATTTGAGGATCCCTTGAGCCGAAATTGGGTGTTGAATGTTCTTCTTCTTCTAATTAATACACACTTTTTCTCCCACATTGATTGATCCAACATGATGTTGTTCTTTTTTTGGTTTTATTATTACTAATTTTTAAATTCTATAATGAAAATGAATTAATTTAACTATAATTTAATTCTGGAATAATTGTTTCTTAATTTATCTATTTAATATTTAATTTTCATATAATTAGGGATTTGATATGTTATTTTAGAAATTTTTATGTTCTCACCATTATTTTGATTCCCTTAACATTGTCCAACTGAACATGAAACTCTTTGGATGCCCACAATTTTTTTTATTTCATTTCTCTCTTCATTCTAAATTTATCATAGGTATTGTATTTTTTTATGACTAAAATATATTTAGGAACCCATTTCACACTATGTTTGACATTACATTTCTATAGGTTTTATATTATGGTTTCAGGTCATAATTAGAGGTATAAAACAAATATGATTAGGATGATAGAAATATAATGGTGTTGTGAGTATCTATTATTTTCAAGCTGGTTCAGGCACATGTTACTTTCTTTAGGTTTGAAGATGATGTCTCTGGCATAGTCCACATACTATTTGGAGTTTAAAGTGATTCTTGTGATAAAAGCGAAGGAGATAATGGTGTAGGTGGATACATATGAAATATCTAGAGGCTTTAAAAAATAGGTACTATGATGTTTTTAGTTTTGAAGAACACACTTCTTATGGACCCCTCTTTTCAATGGATGACCTTTCAAGATGAGAAAATATAACAGAATAATGTAACTTCTCCCCATGTTTTGGGAATTCTATGATATAATCACTATTATCATGACTGTTTTCTCTTAATCCATTTTAGTGTGGGTTCATTCCCACATTATTAATCCCATTAGGGTACAATGAGGAATCACTTTCTTAGTTAAATATGAGTGATTATCTTGATGAGTTATTTTTAGATAGAGTCGTGTATCCCTCCAAGTTGACCTGGTAGTGATCCTTAATATCTTCTTTCCCTAGGATGGGTTGTGTATTTGTTACTGTTATCAAAATAATTTGATTCCATTTTGAGTTTGATATTTCATATACAATCCAGTATCCCAAATTATCCCAAGGTATAATCCCCCTCCTATGGATATTTGTCTTATTAGTTTCATCTGTTTGGGAAATGCTGGTGGAGTGAGTTATCTTGGATGATCATAAGACTGTATGATTTAGAAGAATCTTTATGGTGGTAGTGATAAATTAAAACACATTGATACAAGGAGTATTTATCTGAAAATATTTGGGTTATTATTGTTTTCCACCTTAACTAGATTTTTATAGCTGAAACTATCATTGATGCTTTGTATTTAGTGTTTTCCTGGCGTCATACTAAGTTTGTTCATAATCACCTTTGTAAGGATTTTTCTCATATTCATCATGTATTATATAGATTAATGACCTATTAATGGATTCCTAGGTGTAGAAGGTAAAAGAAGTTCTTAGTTGGGATAAACTGACATGAAATGGATCCCTGAGTTTTTTTGGTATTGTTCCTTTTTTTGTAGGTCAGACACTATTATAGTGGAATTTTATATGGTAATATTTCTTTTATGTTAATTTTTTATTATTATAATAAAGGATTACATGTTATTAATTACTTTTAAATATCATATTTTTACCTCTATACTTTATAAAAGTTTGTGGAGAAGTTTGTGTGTGTGTGTGTACTTGTACATTTGGAAATGGAAACTTATGTGTCTGATATTCTTACTCGATGCTATTCTCTATCCCTTGGACTTTTGGAGGAGGTATTATGGATTCAATTTTAGCTTAATAAAAGATATTTCTTACCCTATGGGTGGAATCATAATAATCCTTGTGTTTTCAGTAGTAAAGGGGATTAAATATTGATATGCTCGTGAGGATAGAAGGGAGGTGTTTCAAAATTCATTACCTCAAAGCCAATGTACTAGGATTCATTCAATTTAGATACATCCTATATTGATTATTATAGAAATAAGGTAACTATATTATTTTATCCTTTCCTCAAACCTAATTGGATGGTTCCTTTATTATCTATGAGATGGGTTTCACTGAATTTATCTTATCTTAATGTTGACTGGCTGACTATCTCTTGGCTAATTGGTCTACTAGTATAATAATTTCATAATGATCTATGTGGAGTTATACATTTAACTAATAATCTTTCTATGTTCATCAATGAACCTCTCTTTGGGTTTAAATTTTACATATATCTTTACTAGAAATAAAACCAGATCATCGGAGTCCACCAAAATTTCATCTTCCTTGAAGTCTACGGCATTTGTCATAATTATTTTGAAGAAATTTTGAGTTCATATGATTCATTATCATCAATAACGAGGTATATAATGTTGATGAAATTCATTTATTCTTAAATTTAATTCTCGTTAGATAAAAATTACATTTCGTGTGGTGAATTCCATCCCCAAATTAATAGGGGTAATACTTCTAGGAGAGTTTGGACCATTTTGGGTACACAAGGGGGATCACCATTTTCCATTTTTCCTCCAATGTTTTTTACGTTAAACTTCTATGAATTTTAATATGATGGTGTTATCCTGGGTATCATATTGTAAAATAGTGTGTATCAATCCAGACTATAATATCCTAGATTTGGTGATCATTTTATTAAAATTTTATAATTACAAGAGATCACAACACCAAGAATCAATCAATTTAGTAGTATTGAAGAACTAGATACATACAAGGTTCCCTTATTAAATTGGTGCTAAACATAGAACATAATAATATAAAATGAAATACTTCTATGTAACATAATCTAAGATTTCATCTTTATAAAATGGGGAAGAAAAAAATATTAAACGGTCATATCAAAATAACAGAAAGGTTTACTTGAATCAATAATAAGTGAAGAAAATTCAATAAGGCATAGTCATTATTGCAAAGTAAATAACTAAAAAAACATTCCATAATAACACTGATAATAAAAATGAAACCATATATTTTTTAATTGTTCAAATATCATGAAAATTAATAATAAAATACTTATTGAAGAAAAATCTTAATTTTTTGATGTTAGGTAGATGTAAAATGTGGCAATATACCATCATGATGGTTTAAGTCTATGTGTAGTAACTCAACTGATTTTCCTTGAAAAACCCAGATGGTTTATTCTCACACTTTTTTGTCTCGTGATTCCAATATGTTCATTAGAGGGATATCTATAACGAGAACCCAACATTGAAAACAAGTTAAAATAAATATCATATAAAGATTTAATTTATGAATAATATTACATACCAAAATATCATTATTAAGTATAAAATATGGATTTATCAATATTTTCACATTTACAAAAACATTAAAAGAAAAAATTGAACAAAAATGTTACGAAACTAAGACAATAATCATATCCTCGATACATGAAATATGGATATTTGATGAATTATTTATTGAATTATGATCAAAAATAAAATGTAAGGATACATACACTACACATAAAGAATAACTTGTGAATATGGAACAACCAAAGTTAATATCAAGATAATGTACATAAAATAATGGTTTCAAATCATAGTAGGGATTTCATAAGGGAAAAAAAGAAAATATCATGATAAATTATTACCCAATCAAGTTAAAACATATGAATTTTTTTTAGGAAACATTATAAATGAGCCACTTTAGCGAGGTTTAGGGGATAATATTAAAGCGTCTTTAAAGCGTACCGAAGAAAAATTGTTTTCAGAAAACCAGAGATGAAAAAATGTATATTTTTTTTGATAAAATGAGTGATTTTAGGAAATTACTTTTGGCTTAAAATTTATTATGACGTGTACTTGAAAATTGGTAAGAAATTGGGATGTTCACTTCCACTATGCTTTCTTATTGGGTGGAATTAAGTAGGTAACCTTATAAGACATGTATATCCCCATCAAAAAAAAGAAGAATTGAACTCATTACATATTTTTGGAACTTAAACCCATAATTTATGAGAAGTATATAAGAATAAATAATAATTAAATTGTAGTAAGTAAGTAGAATGTGTAACCTGAAGAAAAATTGGGAGTTTAGAGATAATCTCTTACATTATTTCCAAAAGTGTCTTTCACTTTCACTTCATTACATGGATAATGAAATTATATTAAATAAAAATTTAATTAATGAGGTTTTAAAAATTTGTTTGATTTATTATAATTTTTTTAAGATCATTTATTTCATTTTGGTGAGTTATAGGATTCGATTTTATTAGTCTAGATTGTTCTTTTCCTTGGTTCTCAAGATTGGTTCACTTGGATACTTGTATAAAAGAACATATAAAATTAAAATAGTTATATAGAATTAAAATAATATGTTATTAATAATATAATATAATATTAAATGATTTTATATATTATTTTGTTTACAAATAAGATTTTAATTCATTAGATAAAATGATAATGAAAATTGATTGATTGATTTTCATGGTTTTCATTAATCACATGAATGTTTTATTTTATTATTTAATATTAGGAATATATACTAGTAATAGAATATTAAATATGTTTTAAAACAAATATTGTAATTTTTTAACCATAAAAATGGTTTTATGGCCATCCTTCGAGGAATAATTGAAAAATTAAAACTCATTATCCACGGAAGCGGTAAATAACATCCTCACATATTATGTTTTCATTTTTTTAGAATAATAGGATTTGATAATATAATTGATGTGGGATATAAAATCAAGACAATAACATTCCAGTATATCTATGGTACTGTAGTTATCTTTTCCATTTTTATATGGGAGGTGAGGGAATGATAAAAAAGAAAAAATGAGAGGGGGGGGGGGGGTTACCTCTTGATTGTGGTCTCCTTGAGAACCTCGTTAAGGGGCTTAGAATTATTAGTTTAGTGAGACCAAAAAGATAGAAATTTTATGAAGATGTTTGGGGAAATAATTACTCATAATATTGGAAAACACCATGTCTTTGAATTTGTAAGGATAAGAGGTGGATATGGGTAGTATTTATAGTGAATGAGGGGGTGATTTTTGATTATTTTATTCATTAGTTTATTATTTTTTTCTCGAGACTATAAATAGTGATATTCCTTATGAAGAAGTACAATAAATATATTATGTGAGTTTCAAATAATTCTACTTACATCATCCATAAATCATCTATGAATCATTAATTCATATATTTCCAAAATACCATAAATTTCTGTATTTCACTATTCACCAAAAATTCAACATTGTTAGAAATAAAATTAACCAGAAACATTGATCAATGTGCATAATCAAAAAATTTAATCAATTTTATGAAAATGTTTTTATAAATATGGGAAATTAATTTTTAATTAAAATTATCATTTTTTTCTAAAAATACTAATTATAAAATTTTATACGCTTTTATGACCCTTCGAAAATTTAATTATGGTCTCATAAAATTATCTTATAATAACAAGACAAAAAAATATTAATTTATTAATCTATTCTGTGAAAATGAATTTTAATTTAAAACATTATTTTAATTATAAATTTTTGAATAAATATTTATTAGTTAAAAAATACCAACCATTAATTAATTAATTCTTAAAACATTTATTTCATCATATCATTATATAATATATCAGATTGTTCTTTATAAGATGATCGATTTTAATTTATAAAATCAAAGGTGAGGTTACTGTTCTATTGGATAGGTTACTATTCTTAATGGTCAAATTGCTATTTTACCAGTCATATTAATATTTAAAAGTATATTTTTATTTGTTTAGGATCGGTGTTGCATGGGACATAATATATCAATTAGATTGAATTTATTAAAGAATATACATACCATAAATCTTGGGTTGTTATATTTTTCCTTAATTTTAAAATTATTTCACTAAAAGATTCATGCATATTTCGTTCCACATTGATGAGAGTTTTTCATCTTCATAACAAACTCAAATTCCCATGTTGCTTCATCCATTTTATGATTTCTCCAAAGAACCATTACTAGTTTAGTCATCCAACTTTAAAATACTTTCTATTTGGTGTCCATGTTCCTAATAGGTTCTTCATAGTAAGAACAATCATGTTCTAGTTCAATCTATTCATAGGTGTGTACATGTGTTGGTTATTTCATGTATTTATTTAATAATGATATGGGGAACATGTCCTAATCATTGGAGACACTTTTTATAATTACTAATAAGTAAGATACAACACCAATTCCTTTCATAATCTTAAAGGGTTCGATGTACCTATGGATCTGTTTCCCTTTCCTCTAAAAATGTCTGAAACCATTACATATATATACTTTCATAAATACATGATCTCCCAATTTAAATTCTGAATCATTTCACTATTTGTTACCATAACTATGTTGAATACATTGGGATGCATTAATATGAGCCTAACGAGTCTCTAACATTTTTGTTTTTTTTATCTATAATTTGTGGGACTATAAGTTTCCTCTCACCAAAATCATCTAAAAAAGTCAGATTACAACATCTCTTTCTATATAATGATTAATATGACTCTATTTGAATTCTATAATGGAAACTATTATTGTATGAAAATTCAAAAAATGGTAAATACTGATCCCACAAAACTTGAAAGCTAGGTGAGCATGATCTCAAAATGTATTCTAATGTTTGAATAGTCATTTGAAACTATACTTTGATTTGAGGGTGATTAGTAGTACTCAAATGAAGCTCAGTATCCAAATCCTTTAGAAGACTCTTCTGAAATTTTGATGTAAATTGGGGATCTTTAGCAGACACAATCGACAGTGGAGAACCATTATTTCTTAAAAATTAATTAATATAGAGTCTTTATAAATTAGTAATAGGTAAATCTTCTATTATAAAAAATGTGCTTATTTTTTAAAGAGATTAAAGTCCATATTACATATTCTTGGGGGGTCTTTAGTATTCTAGTGACAAATTACACAATAATTTCATCCCACTTCCACATAGGTTTAGGTAGAGGTTTCATGACTCCTCTTGAATATTGTCTCTCAGCCTTCGCTTATTGATATACTAGTAATCTTGATAGATAGATAGCAATTTCCCACATTATATTATACTAAAAAGATGTTCCGTTAGATCTCGATAAATCCCGATACTACCTAAGAGTATATAGAAATTTGATCTATGATAATCGTCTAATATTTCCATTTTTATCTCACGTATTGGTGGAACACATTTCCTCTATCCAAATTTTGTTATTCCATCCTCATACATGAAATATTACAATATTCCATCCATAACGGTTTTAATTTTTTTTTGATAATTATCATCATTAGATTGAGAAATTTTTATCTTCTTATAATGAATAAGGTTTTTGAGTAATTTTATAATGAGTGATGTTACCCATTACATAAAAATTACTATATCTATATTTACTAAATCCATGAAAATAAGATCTTTCTCAATCATCTTTTGGTCTGAGGTCCATGAATTTTTTTCACAAATGATCAAATACCATATTTTCTTTTATTGGGTGGTAGTGTGCTGAGTAATAATAATCTTTGAGTAACTCAAGTCATCACCTTCTCTTTATGTTGAGTTATTTCTGTGTAAAAATGTATTTATAAATCTTGTGATCTATATATATCTCTCATATTTCACCATAAAGATTGTGTCTATATATATTTATAGAAAATATTACTATTTTTAACTCAAGATCTTGAGCCGGATAATTCTATTCATGAGTCTTTATCTTTCTTGATTAATATTCATTAATATTTTCATTTTTCATAAGTATCCAATCGAGTCTATTCTTTAATGCATCCTTGTATATCCCAAACTCATCATTTCCTTGTGGTAGAGTCAAAATCAAAGCATTGACTAATATTCTCTTCAATTATTCAAAAAATTCTACACATTCTTTCATCCAAACAAACATAACCCATTTACGTGCGATCTTGGTTAATTCGTTAACCAATTTGGAAAAATTTTATGTGAAACATAGATTGTAACCTTCTAAACAATTGTAACTAAATACCTTAGTTGTGTTTTTTGTCATAGAAAATTCCAGGTTTTCATTTTTTCTTTACAGGATCAACTGAGATTCCATTATTTGATATAATATTCCCATGAAATAAAATTTCTTGATGCATGAATTTAAACTTTATAACATTTTCCATATTACTAATTCCTTCAAAGAGTCT
Source organism: Viscum album (assembly GCA_963277665.1). Lineage (NCBI taxonomy): Eukaryota > Viridiplantae > Streptophyta > Magnoliopsida > Santalales > Viscaceae > Viscum > Viscum album. The sequence goes on from OY728151.1 coordinate 906,346,311, forward strand.
CAAGAATAATTCATATGTGATAATAATGGTATTCATAGATTTTGAAATACACAGGAGTATTATCAATGATTGCTACAAAAAATCATCAAGATATTCCTTGAATACTTTTTTCATTAGATCCATGAAAATATATGGTCCATTATTCAATCCAAATGGTATTATCGTAAACTTTTAATTTCCATACCACATTAGAAAATTTTTCTTCGAAACATCTTCCTTTATTAATTAGAGTTGATGATACCCAAAACGAAGGTTAATCTTCAAAAATTATTGATCTCCATGAAGTTGATCAAATAAATAATTATTGTGAGTTGGCACTTTTTTATTATAATAGCATTAAATAATCTTCAATCAATTCATAGCCACAAGGATCCATCTTTCTTCTTAAAAAAGAAAACATAGGTCACCTGTGGAGAAACACTAGGGAGAATAAATCCCTTATTACACATATACCCTAGTTGTTTCATCAATTACAAAAATTCAACATGGTCTATTCTATAAGAAGACTTTTATATTGGTCTTACATCAGGCATTAAATCAATGGTAAACTCAACAGCACTCGCTGTGGTGTTTATAGGTAAATACTCAAGAAATACATCACTATATTATCATATAATTAGTACATCCTATATTGTATGATTGATTTCTCATACATATATTATTTTTTATCTTCATATATAATAATATAATCATGTAGAGATACTTTGGGTGGATCTAGATATAAATAATATGATGAATTTTCTTCTCTAAAGAAAAGGGAATCTACATCTTCCCCATAAATCTCAATTTCCTTCTTCATGCAGGAAATTTTCGCATAATATTTTGAAATCCATTCGATACCAATGATTATATAAATTTCAAACATAGATATGATGATAATTTCACCAAATAAAGAAAATTAATTTTTATTAAAGGGGTATAAATCACATGTTTTTTGGTCAATGTGACTTGCATTGGGGTCTTTGACTAAAAACTCCCATGTTAAATCTAAAGGTAAATATATAATTTTCTTAGAAAAATTGAAAGATTAAAAGTGTATGATTATCTAGAATCAAATAAATCATTGGATAACATTGAATATAGTTTTAATTTTTCTCCAAACACATCATTGGGTAATTTTTCATTAGCTATAGTGATCACAAAATCTTTTCTATATCCTATTAGCCTCTTCTACGGTAGATTTCCCTAATTCTTGGGACATTAATTTAAAATAATACCTATTTAATTAGAATTTAATCATTGATCATAATTTCTTTTTCACATCCACTTCTTATCCTTACCTCAATGACCCTTTTCTAGGCAATTATAAAAAAATTATTCCTTTCAATCATTTCCCATGACGATTCTTTCCATAATATTCACATAATTGGAATTTCTTCATTCCCCATTTCTTCTTTGTTGATTAACCATTTCTATGGTTATCTAATGACCTCTTATTCTCTTGATTTTCCTTGAACATATAAGATCTATATAATTTATGTTAACACCCTAACCCTTGAATATTGAAGCCGGTGAATTTTTTAATACACTGGAATGATACAAGGGATCATCTTCCAAAGGACCGAATAGTTTAGCACTCTTGGAAGGTAGATTATATTAATCAACCATATATTATAATTAAAAACCTAAACTAAAGCATAAATAATCCATTGAGTATGACATTATTCCCCTAGTTTAACACTACGTATCAATAATAAACCACATCTTGGAATCCTAGAAAAATAAAACATATGAAAGGGGTGGCCTCAGATGCTCAGTAAGGATAAACATTATAGTATAAGATATCACAATTAAGCACAAAATTTTAACACAAGGTATACAAATAAAACATATTCCTTTGAAAACAATATCTTCATCCTAATATATAAATAATAAATAAAATAATTCCATTTAAACATTTAGATGGATATTATACTTGTCAAATAATCACATGTAAAATAAATAACTAATCTCATAATGGGGGAATGCATAATGTTAGCCATCATAACCACTATGTCAAGTCCTTGTGCCTAGGACACAGACAAATATTTTTTCAAGGCCTTATACCGAGACACTAGTTAGTCTCATGAGATCTACAGATTCCTTGAGGGACTATAGCGGTCCCCGCCTATCAGCTACAAAGTCCAATACGTTACTTATATGAAAAGTTTGAATCGTAACATAAAAAATAACATAAGAAGTTTTAATACTTTAATAATAAATGATTAATGGTATTAAAATATAACATGCACATTCAGAACTATCATAATATCATTAATAAAATATGTAAGATTATATCATAATAAATCAATCTCAATTAATCATAAAACCCATAAAAGTATGTTGACATAGATGAAAATAATCATATAAAATCATTTAAATGTTTATCAGAGAAGTATCCCTTTTTTATTTTAAAACCTTAAAATTTGAACAATTTATAAATGAATACATTTAAAAGGAATTTTATAATCAATGTGTTCCATACCAGTATGAAAATTTTTAATGTAATTAATATTTTAAAACATTTATGTCCATATATATAAATCTTTAAAACTTTTTTTTGAAAATAGGGAAATTAAAGAAAAAGGTTTAAAATTATTAATCATTAATGAATTTTTAATGATTTTTTAGTTAAATTGTAACATACATAAAACCTTAAAAATATTACTTTTGAAAACACTATAAAGAATCATGGAAATGGATGATAAATATATCCTATTAAATTCTAACCCATAAACAACCTCTAATAATAATGAGATTTTGAAATTATGTCATACCTTAAATCTCATACTCTCCATATGTGTCTGAATACTATTTATAATGGTTTTGAACATATTAATAACTTGTAAAAAAATTATAATCATATTTATGATATCATATATGATTGTTTTATGACTTTATATTACTATTTTGTTCTCAATTCCAACTTAATATATTGTTAAAGGTAATAATCGCTTCCTTTATCGCATGTGTCTTGACTTGTTATTCTTGATCATATTACTTGGATAATGATAACATTATTTATATATCATATATAGTTATAATATAAAAATATATAATATATATATCTGAAATGGAATACACTAATCTCATATACGGTAGGTCGTACGTACGCATGATCACATTTTCCATTTTCTTATCATATTGAGTGGAAGTAAGTGAATGAAATATTTATACATAAATATATATAAATATATATACACATATTATTCCAATAGAATTATTTTATCATATATTTCATACTTAATGTTAATAAATATTTTAATAATCAATCTTGGATATTTAATGTGGAAGATGAATCTCATCGTGTCGTGCAGATGGTAAGTCGTACGTATGCCCGAGTGATGATATCATTTCCTTAATGGTTAAATGGTATGGAATTTGATGAAATAAAAATTATAAAGAATTAATATAATGATATATTTATTATTTAACTCGTTTATATTCATTATTTTACCCATCGAAATAAATTATAGATGAAAAACAGTTAACACCACGACGTGGAAACAGTATGTCGTATGTACGCATGCATGGTGATCTTTAGGATGTATAGATGGAGGAAATAGTTGTCCCATAATCATAAAACAACATATCAGAATTTATTAGATTCTGGATTTATTATTTTTGTATGGAAATAACTTAGGAAGAAGAAGTAGAAGAAGAAAATAACTTTGAAAGAAGGGATAAAATGATTACCTCTCCTGTGGGTGTCTCATTTTTATTTTCATAATAGGACATCATAACATGGTTTTAATCTCAATGGGTGGAATAAAAGATGAGATGATGGATAATAGGAGGATATTTAGGCAGGGTTTTCCCAATACAAAGGGATTTGGAGGTGTGAATAAAATATAATGAGAAGTGACCTTTTATAGGATAGGTGAGGGGAACTTTAGAAAAGTCTTGAAATATTAATTTATTATAAAATGATTGTCAATTTATAATGGACAAAAAGTGATTAATCTCAACTATAAGATTAGTATGGGTCTAAAGATCATCAACCAATATGTTTTAGACATATTTTGGTCTTAATTTTAACCTTATATTTTGTCTTTAACCCTTAGTTATGTAGGCCAACTCTTTCAATGTCTTCTTATATTTTTATACTATATTGTTAATATAGTTTCTATAAAATGTAAAGAGAACATAAAGTAGATGATTAGTGAAATTTTTTAAACTATATATGTCAGTTGGCCGAATCATATATTTTTAGGTCTATTATTTCATTTAATAGAATAGTGTTTGTTTTAAAAATTCATGTTTTTCAGTTTTGACGCAATTTAGTAACTGATTTTTTTTAATACATAACAAATTTATTCCTTTAAAAAAAGAATTTACTCATCCCTAACATGTATAATTTACCCAAAAAAATAGTGTATGACATCAAAAATTTTAAATTACATTTATTTTAATATTTATAATATCATTTATTTCAATTATTCATTAATAAGTTAATCAATACATCTTTATTGTTTCATAAATAAATTTATTTATTTGATGTCTAAAAATTATAGATAAAATAAAATAATATAGGAAGTATTTTTATCTTTATTATGAAATTTTATAGTCAAATATATTACAAATATAAACCATATTAATGTTTTTTAGTCAGGAGATACATGTTTATGTTTTATTTCCCTTTTCGTTAAATTAATCATTATAAAAGGTCTCTATCACACCCAAGTGGATCCATGGGGTCCTAAAATCAACCTAATTATGATAATTGTCGGACATGTATCATCTAATAGGATTAATAAATTTGTTAGGGGTGTTCTATATTATTATAATATTATTTTTCTCTTATTTATTTGGTTTACCTTTTAACCATAGTAAATATAAATAATTACAGAAGCAACTATTCATAATGTCCAAAAATAAAAAGTACCTATTTATAAAAATTGGAACATATGATTCAAAATATGGAATCCATTTTTCTAAATTCAAAATATAGAATTAGAATAAAATAATTTAAAATTGATTCTCGTTGTCAAAACTAAAAAACATGTTTTTAATAAATAAAAACAATCAAAATATTGACATGTGTTTATGTCCAATTTCGTTGTGAAATTACATCCAATGGACAAAATTGGATTAAATTATAAAAATATAATTAATTTAAACTTTGAAACCAATTAAAAGGACAATATAAAAATATAAATAAAATATGTGAAAATGCATTTTTGAGTTAAAATGAAATAATTTTCACTATTCATTAAAATATGAATGCTATCATAAATAACTAAAACAATTATCCAAAATAAATTTTTATTCCCCTATTCTAAATAATAATTTTATTTTTTTGAAATCGAATATATAAAATTATAAAATATTGGATTTAAAAAACGGGTTATCCATTAAAAGGTGGAAAATTGCATTTTTTAAAAAATATTATTTTTATCAGAAAAATTTATTTATCTTTTATATTAACACATAATTTGAATGTGGAAATTATATTTAATATATAAAATAAAATATTTAGTTAATAATATTCATAAACATTTTTTAAATGGCCGGTTTGATAAGTCATGATGAGCTCGATCTCAGTGTTGCGTGTACTGCAAGCTATTGAATTATAATGAAAAAATCATACTGTGGAAGCCTATGGTGTTACATTTCTTCTCCATTTTAAAGGAACTTAATAACATGTAATCATTTGACGAAAAAGGATTACAATAAAAATCCATTTGAATACATGCATTACGAAATTCAATGAAATGATCAATATTGTTTTCTGAATCACATATATAGTCTAAAGCACACCGGGATACTCTTGTGATGGTCACCTCATACTACACAACACTATATTCTTCCATATTATTTAAGATAAATCATTTTCTATTCATTTCAATTCATTTCCATGGGGGATATATTTTTCAAATAACTTTCCATTAAAATTTCCTCATTCCATGTCTTATATTTCCTATTCCTCATTAGTATCCTAGACTAATGACCATTATTGGTCAGTATCTCCCTTGAGATGATATGTTGTGAGTATTACCTATACATTTTCATTTCATCCCAATGATAGAAATATTTTTCTAAGTTACTTTATCCAATTTATATATACCATTGGATTTGTAATCCCTCTAAAATAGGGGGGCTTCTTTTGCATGAAATAGTCCAATATAGGTGTATTATTAGAGGGGAAATCCCTATATTGTTCATAGTTATTAAAAAAACTTCTTCAATTAGGAACCATCACTAAATAATGGAACACACTCTGTTAGCTCAAAATCATCATTAGTATTGAGCCAAAAATCACTATAAAGAATTATTATAATTCTCTTGTTTACATAACATATAATTACCAAGGATTCTATCATCATCCCCTAATAACAACAATAAAACTCTAACCCTAGTGTCCTCGAGTCAGTGGTCATTTAATTACGAAGGCATAGATACAAGAGATCAAATCACTAAGGATCGATCATATTAGTCATCCTATGGAAATAGATACATATATGGTTCCGTTATAACATTTGTGTTAAACAAAGAACATAAAAATAGAAAATAAATTACTTCTATTACACTTATTCAAATATCTCATCTTCATTAACTAGGTAAGGGAAAAAATAATGGGTGATATTAAACACTCATTAAGGGTTACATGAATCAATAATAAGTGAATAAAGTCAATAAGGAATAGTAATTATGCCAGGGTAAATAACTGAACCAGAACACATTTCATCAATACACTAATAATGAAAATGAAACCATAAAATTTTTCACAGTTCAAATATCATGAAAAGTTATAAAATAAAACTAAATTATGAAAATGATTAATTTTTTTGATGTTATTTATTTGGAATATGAACCATTATACCATCAATATCGTTTTAATATGTGGGGAGAAACCCATATGATTCTACTAGGAAACAAAACATGAGGGGTTTTTTGCCAACTATTTTTTCTCATAAGACTTATAAATACATCAAGGGGATATATATATTTAAATGGGCCCCACCAATCCCTGCAATTCTAAATCATTCCTTATATATAGATTTTATTCATAAACAACATGAATTATCAAAATAACTATGTTGAGTAGAAAAAAAAATTATCAATATTCCATCCATTTAAAACAACAGTCAAAGAAAAAATACAATGTAAAAATGATATATGGGTAAAGAAATAATAATATCCATTGTAAAAGAAATATGTATATTTAATTTAATATTCAATGAATTATGATCAGAAATAAAATAAAAGTTTACATACACTATACACAAGTAAGAAGTGGTTAATAAAAAATAACAAAAGGTAATATCATAATGGTGTCCATAAATAAAGTTATATAAAACATCCTAGGTCAATAATAATAAAAGGAAATAAGAATATGTCATGGTAAGTGATGTCGAACTGAATTGAAAACATGTAAAAATTGTGTTAATGATACTTTATAAGTGATCCAATTTAGCGTGTTTTATTGGAAACTATTAGTTCATTTAAAGAGGGAAAATGCATAATTATTATTATAAAAGAACAAATGAAAAAATATTGTATTTTATGATAAAATTAGTTATTTAAAAAAAAATAATGGCATATTATAATAGATTATGTAGTGAACTTAAAAATGGGTAAGAATTTGGGAAGTTCCCTTTAATTGGGATTACTTATCGAGAGGAATTGAGAAGAGAACCTTATAAAACATGTATTTATTCATAAAAAAAGAATAATTGATCTAGGAATATATTTTTAGAACATAAACAAATAATATATGTGGATTATATAATAAATATTAATAATTAAAATTGGGTGAATATAGATAGTGCATAACCCGGTGGAAAAATGGGGGTTTAGAGACAATCTGTTACGTTGTGTCTAAAAGTGTCATGCACTTGCACTTAAGGTCCTGGTTAATGAAATTAGATTAGTTAATAATTAAATTTATAACCTCTTCAAAATGAATTTTATTTATTATAATTTGATTAATATCATTTATGTACCTTTTATGAGTTATAAGATCCAATTTTGTCATTCGAGAGTGTTGGTTTCCTTTGTTTTCAGGATTGGTTCACTTGTATACATTTATGAAAGATCTTGTAAAATGGTAATAGTTTTCTAGAATTTAAATTATATGTAATTAATGAACTTTAATAATATTAAATGGCCTTATATATCATTTCTTCCTATATATGTGGCTTATTAATTTGATAAAATGTTAATGAAAAGTGATTGATTTATTTTAGCGGTTTTTCGATCATCATGAACTAGTTTTGTTTTATTATTTAATATTACACATGTATAATGGTTTCAGGACATTATATAAGTTTTAAAAAATATATTAAAATATTTTTTAACCATAAAAACGGTTTTATGACGTTCCTTTATGGTGAAATTTATAAAAAATAACTCATTGTCTACAAAGGTGCTAAATTAGAACCTCACAGACGATGTTCTAATTTTTTTTAGAAAAAAGATAGATTATAATATAATTAATGATTTATATAATAGTAAGTATGAAAATTACAGTATATATATGATACTGGGGTTATAATTTACATTTTTTAGGGGAGGTGGTGGAAGTATAAGAAAAGAAAAGAAATTGAAAGAGAGAGAGAAGGTTTTACCGTGTGAGTGTTGTCTCCTTGAGAACCTCATTAAGTGGATGGGAGGTGGTATTTTGGTGAGAACAGAAATAAAAGAACGTGAGGAATAGGTTTGGGAGAATAATTTTCTATAATTTTATCAATATACAAGGCTAAGAAGCTATGATGAGAAGAGGTTGTGAGGCGTGGTGTTTATAGTGGAGGAAAGATGTGTTTTTTATTATTTTATTCACTAGTTTATTATTTTTGATCAAGGCCAAAAATAGTGATTATTAATGTGAATAAATATAGTAACTTAAGAGTGTGTCTTAAAACTAGTGGTTGTTATATCATCCATACATCATCAATGACTCAATAATTCATGTATTTCGTAAATATTGTAAATTATCATATTTCACTATTCACAAAAAAATTCTACTATTTTAGAAAAATCTAAAAATTCACCCTAACTATTTTTCAAACTATATAATTAAAAAATGGTCTCCATTTTGGGAAAATAATTTACTTATATGTGAAATTTATTTTTTAATTAAAATCCTCTTTTATTAGAAAAATACTGACTTTAAAATTTGAACTTCTTTTATGACACTTTGAAAAATTAATTTAGGTCTCATAAAATTAACTGCTAATTATAAGACAATAAAATATTAATTTCGGTATATCATTTTGGGAAAATAAATTTTTTGAAAAACATTATATTAATTATGATATTATAAATAAATATTTACCACAAACAGAAATACAGACGCTTAATTTATCATTTTATAAAACAATTATTTACTCATATTCTGATAAAATAAAATAATATTTTCATTTATACGATTCTTGAAATTTATATATACATTCATATATGATGTTAAAATTCTGTTGGTTTTGATACTAATCATAATTGTCATTTCACTATTCTAATTGTCATGTTAAAATTTAATAGTATATCATAGTTTTTTAGGTTTGGTGTTTCATGAAACATTAGCTATTGAGTAAATTGAATTTTTTTCAGAAGGTTACAACGATAAATATTAGGGTGTTATATAGGGTCGAATATTTTTAATTCAACCAATCTATGATAATTACATGTTATTTGTTGACCAATTTTATAGTCATCTATTTATTAAATTTCTACACATGCCTATTCCGGACTTCATTCCACTCATCTTTTTCTTTATGTAGAGAAAATGATATACGGGTCACAGGGCTAGATGTTTACATAAATTTACAGGCCCAATGTGAATTATATTTTCTATTAAGTACATATAGAAAAAGAATTATTATATATCATTCCTTAACATCCAATTGAAGGGATAGTAATCCGGAAGATCAATCATACTAAATTTATTAAGTCTATTAATTTCTAATAATTTTAGCATATTTTTATCATGGTCAGTGATGATGATTCTCAGAACATACGATTTTATAAAGGAATAGACATTGTTCTTCAAATTTTAATTGTTCATAAAATTATCCTCAAAATTCCCATCCAGATGAAGGCACTGTTTTTACTAATGTTGAAAAGTAAAAGGCATCGTATGATAATGAGAAATCATACAGGATGGATCCAATATCGATGATGGTTTGATCATAATAGTTTTATTTTTAAAATTATCATATTTTGATTCAGATGTTATCATAGTCGATTTTTATTTTTCATTGGAACAAAAAATGGAATCATCAAACCACTCTGCCACTTCAACAAACTCTCTAAAATCATAATGTTATTTTATGGGAATTAGTTTTTATTTTCACTCATATTAAAGATAATATATGCATATATTTAACATATTACCCTATATTAACTATATATTTAGGTAATATGTCAACCATTCCCATCTAGTTTGGAATTATTAAACTCTCTCAATTTCATGTTGTTTTTAAATTTAGTGGTCATTTATAGTCACCTTTATTAGAGTGTAGATGAATAGTTAATGAAACTACAATATAATATATTTCTAATTAGAGATATTCCTGGCAGTTATATTATTATATGAGACAAATTTTGGACCTTATAGGGTTTGAATAAAGCACCTGGTATTTTCCACTTCCTTTTTCTCTAGTTTTCCTTTCATAGGGCCTAATGAAGTTGAAAAGTATATCATGTGCTATTCTATATCCCCATACCATTTAATAATGGGAAATTTGGTTTCTAGATGTTGGGTAATATAAGAGTCAAGTCCATCCACTAGGTATATTGTTTCTTATTTATCTGAATGTGTGGGTGTGTCTTCCCTCTATTTCTTCAATTAAAGAAATAATAGACTCAATGAATTTATTGATTTTTTTGGAACTATCACATATGATGAAGCCTAAGTGACAGAAGTGGGTAAAACCTATGACGTTCATCTCTCATATGTCTGGTATTGGTAACAATGTGGATCCAATTAAGGATAAATCTCTTATAATAATGGTTATTATTTCCCCATGGTGTAATTACTAGATAGTCCATGACTATTGTGAATAGATAGTCTAGTGGTATATCATAGGGGTTAGTCAAATTATTGGGCACCTCTCTTTATGGTTGTGGAGATTCCTTTTATTAATTTTTATTTTTTATGGATATATATTATCCTTATCCTAGGAGGTTCACTCCATATGTATATTACCTCTGATAATTTTTCAATTGATTCACTACAATATCTCTGACTATATTTCCTACTAGATAATCTTCTCTATAGTATAAATAGGCTAAAATTATTCAAATGGAGTGTGGTATGTGGGTGAATTAACACCATTTCATTTATCCTTAATAGAAGATCACTATGTTGGAAGGATCCCAATGTTCTAGGGAGCTCCTAAATTATAATCCTACCTCAGTTTCACATGACCTATTCATGTTTGTTTTGCAACAAATTTTTAATAAATGAATCCATATTTTATTCTTCTATATTTCTATCAAAAACTGCATTATGTAATAAATATTTATCAAAAGTTCACTAATGGAATCATCCACTTTAGTCCAAGTCCCCATTTTTATAACTATATTACTTGAATTAATTATATTATAATATTCATTGAGAAACATGTCATTATAATAATTTTTTTATTAGTTAATCATCCTGACTTGTATAACTTTCATGGTTTCTCCCTCTCTCGTCAATGCTCTCTCAAAATTGGTTTTCATTTAGTAATCACATGTTATTCCAAAATGGATTTCATAGAAATGTTTTTATAAAATAGGATGAATCAAATAACATAAATGGATGAATATATAGTGGTAATAATTTAATGATTATCATAGTTAAAAAATATCATCTTCCTTGTAGGAGGAGGTAATAATTCCCCCATTAATATAGGTTGCACTGAATTTTCTCTACTACCAAAATAGTTTTGATCCATACATATTTGATGATTCAAAGTTTGGTGGAGGGGGGAATGTAAATTCTCTAATTCTAACAAAATGGGGTGACTCCTACTCTATAATTGTGAATTCATCCATGAACTTGTGTTACTTTTGATATTTTGTCTTTAAATGGTCTAGGTGCATCATATTTTATGGGTGAAGTGATTAGAATTGAATGTGTCCCCAATATTGAAGGTTTCACCTTACTCAATCATGTTTCCACTTTCACCTTTCTATATTCTTGATCTGAAATCATATCAATAGATAACTCCCATTTATTATGCCTTTTTGGATATTTGAATAACATGGAATCATTTTATATACCCTATGACATATGCAGATCCAGTATCTTTTACTAGTCCTGAAGTGATAATTTTTTCATATTTCTTCCATGAGGAACCTTTTCACCCAATGATTGGAGTGAAATACAGATCATTGTATTCACCCACCCATTTATATCCAAATTAGGTGGTGTTTTGATGACTATTTGGTAGAGTTATTTCAGAATTATAAGGTGGTTTAATTTTTTTTCCAAATTTGGGATTCTTTTCCACTAAATGTTTTCCATAATGATCATATACGCATATATAATCCTAACCTTGAAATGGGTACTTTACTCTCTATTATATTAGTTCCTAGTCTTGAGATAGAGGAGATAAACCCATAGGTTATGAAGACAGTAGGATATTCAATCCCCTCGAATTTCTAGGTAATTTCAAACCAATAAGTGGACATGGTCAAGAACATGACTGATATTTTTTACTTTTCCAATTTTATAAAAATTAAACAGGTGTCTCATTCATTATCGGTTAGGTGTTATTCAGCTTAATATGGTGATAAATATAATTTCATTATTTTTTGGTGAAGGTATTGGGGAAATTTTAAATTTCATTGGTTTCATACATGTTTTTACAATTAGTGGGGTGACACAAATGATGAACTATTATTCATATGATCCATTTATTCAGATAACACACTAATGATCAATGATGGGGAACCACGTATAGATATAAATGGTTTATCAAGTGATTATATATTAGAGAGTAACATGTGAATAACTAATATAAGGGGAAGATATTTGTTCCAAGAAAAATTTTCATTGAGTGGAGGAAATTAATAATGAGAAACATGGGAAGGACCACCATATGTTATTATTGATTCACCAATTTTGGGAGGACCAACATTCATGGTGAATTTATTTTCATAGGGAGTAGCACTATAACATATTACCTGGTGAGGAACTCTGGAGTTGTTAATGGAGTTGTTAACATGGATTCTACAGAGAGTTCCTCTTTGGTTTCAACTATTTTGTCTGTCTTCATGGTAATTACATCCATGAAAAGTGATTAATTTGTCAAATAGATAAATTATATATAAAATTCCATGGGGAGTACCTTGATATTTATAATCATTATTTTCCTAGAGTGGGAATCATTTTTAAAAAAATACTAATTATTCTATAAGTGGATGAAATCCATACTAAAGCATGAAGGACCACCATAGATGGTTTCATGAGGAGGAAATTCATGATCATACATCACATAAATGTGATAAGGACCTCGACAATGGGTTATATATGGAGAAAATTTAAATATTTACTTTATAGTTTTCATGGAGAGATCCCACATGGATAATGATATTCTATTTTCTACTAGAATGAGGACCATCGTGGTTGATATATTCAGTGTTGTGGGGAGGAATTCAATAATGGTTACTATTGGGAGGACTAAAAAATTAATTGATTAAGTTGATGTGAGTAGGGACATGATAGTGGGTTCTATAGGGACAACCTATATATATGTATACGTTACCATCAATAGGACATACACATTCATGATTACCTAAACCTAAGGATATGTTCAAGGTAGTTAATGATATTTGATGATGTTAAAGTCAATAAGGTAGGATAAAACTCATGGACTGTAGATTTCACTCTATGATATTTATATATAGATTCTTTCAGATGGGGATGGGGGTAAGATAATTAATAATAAATGGGGTTGTGCAATGTGAGAATCAACCATTATGAGTAGGATCCCTTCTAGGTAGATGTGCATATTCCACTAGGGGTTTTTGATGGGCATTATGGATTTTAATCAGAATATGTGTTTGAAAATTATTCCAGGATGTAACCACCCACTACACCAAATGAACCCTCCTCCTTCTTGTAATATATTTGATAGTCATGGATGCGATCTATGTGGGGAAAACCTCTAAATATTTATTTGTATTTTTCATAGTGAAAATTTAGGAATGATGGAGACTGGGGGATACCTTATTGAAATCTTATATACAGAAGTATTGATTCATTTTAATTCCTCATCCACCTCCCTATGATATTGTATATAAAATTTCCTTTTCTCAATTTATAGATTCCTAAAGATGATGGATATGTAAACAGGGTTCACCTGCTTCCCACTACCATATAATTGGTAGTAATTCATTTGGAATTTATCTTCTATTTGATTGTATGTGATGGATTAATTTTACGTATGTTTTCATTGATATGATACTCTCACATGAGGGAGTTCGCCACTTGATTTTGGGGCTGTTGGGATGGGGAAAATTTCCTTTGTAATTATGGGGATACAATGATCATGTTGAAAGCAACGTGTTCCATAGGTATTGGATAGTTATGGGTGAAAACATGAGTCATATTATAGATTCAACCACACTTTCCATGATGCTTAAAAAGTGATGATGTGTTCACTGATTCCATTTGGATGAGATAGAAGATCTTGAAATAGAAAATTACAAAAAAGGAAGATAAAAATTTATAATCATATGAAACATTACATGGTCAATCAATCTCATTAATGGTATTTTTCAATACCAAGCTTAGACCTCTACCCATACACTCACTGTTGGGTCCCAAAATCACATCACAACCCCATTCTCGATCACTCACGGAGTTCCTGCTATAACCCATTAACTCAAGTAAATGTCATCTGTTTTAAACATATATCAATATTTTAAACTATCACCCTATCACTCGGAGTGTTAAATTACAAAACCCTATAACTAAAATAATTACAAGATAAAAGAGTATTTTATCACCTATACTAGATTCTGGTCACTCATGGTTCTCTATTACAGCCGTGATTATGGCCATAAGATAGAGTTTTGTATCTCAATACAACCATATCACTTAGGATGGCTAATATATCAAGTACCTTATTCACCCCTATTTATGAAGAACCATTATTTTAATACATTTATTCCAAATATTTATAGATGAATATTCATTACATAACATAATAATCCATTATAGAATTGTATAGTTCTAGTGCCTTTGTAATTTTGGACACATAAACAACAAGTTTGTAAGGGAACCACATCATCTCCCTTTATGTTTCTTAAAACAAGAACCATTATTATATATATCATATATAATAAATTTATTCATAACATGGGGAATGAAATATAAAAAGGGTGCTCTTAAATGATTATTAATAATAAGTATGGGATATATCAATGGTCACATAAGCATATTATGAGAAGAACGGTATGATATCATAAAAAACAATTTGAAAACCATACCTTGTATTTCATTGATCATAATATTAACTCATGGAATAAATTTTGGAAGTTAATAAGACATGATTCGTAAGGGAATAAAAGATCATAATCCAAGAGAACATAACATTGTTAGAATAAATATATTTTTGGGATGCTCCTATGTATATAAAATCATTAATTGGTATTCAAGGAGCATTTAAAAGTCTATCATAGAAAAATGGTTTCACTCCCACAAACTATATTATTAGTTATGGTTCACTACCATGAATATCATAGTATATAGAGTCCCTTAATAAAATGGGTTCTCTCCCCATTCCAATCGTGTTTATCTCATGAGATATTAATATTTACCGAATTAATTGTAGGGAGATATTGGTCCCACCCATAACATAATCAAAATAATACATGTTTGTTCCATAAGATAAAAAACATTAATCATAACAAAACCTAAGAAAAGACATTAGTTTTATAAATCATTAGTCACGTCATAAGTCAAGTAAATAAATTGGTTTCATAAATATTTTATAATAAAATCACCAATACAAAAGAAATGTGTTTCACAATCATCTCACTAATTCATTACAGTTCAAACTGTGGTAAGATAATATTTTTCAATAACATATATTAATTATGAAACTAAAACATCTCGAAAATGAATATGGATGGTACAATTGAATCATATAAAAAAGAAACACATAAGGTTTTTCTTGTGGATGAAAAAAAATTCATAAAAGATCATTACAACATTTCTGAGGAAAATATCATTTTCATTTTGAAACACTTTTTTATAATCGAAAAATACCAAATATTAATGAAAAAATTATATTTTAAAATAAAAATTTAAACATGTAATGGAATAATTAAATCATTAAGTGGTCATGATGGTTTGAGATACTGATAATTCCATACAGGTTAAAATTAAGATTCCTTTCACATTTTCAATAAAAATTCAAAACAACGTCATTCAAAAAATAACTAGAAATAATCTTTTAAAAACTATTTGAAATAATTTATACAGAGTTATAAATAAATTTAAACTATAACTATCAAAAATTAAAACTTTATATACAATATCTTTAGAAAACATTTAAATGATATAGAATGGGTTTTTTACCGAAGAGAGAAATAAATTCCATTTTTTCCTAAAAAAATTATTTTAGAATCATATGTATATAAAGATATAAAAATGAATAAATAAAATTTATTTTAATTTAACATCTACTTTATAATAAATTTCTTTATTTTCTAGATATATTGATCATATCATTTCATTATTATAATTATAATCATAAATAATCATGATAAACAATGATATATTAACCTAAAACTATTACCACTTTGGTATCTTTTGAACCGTAAGCCCCATGAATGAATAAATTTGAAATAAACTTAAAATATCATGAGAATACATAAATTCATCATATAATATGTCAGTGGATGTCTATATAAGCTTTATAAAAGATGATAGGTGTATAAAATAGCATATATCTCAAAGAAGAAAATTTGATTTGAATTTTCCATACCTTAATTATCAAATTCCTTTATACATGATAAAAACTACTTTATAATAAATATAATATTATTATAAATATATTAACTAACCATAATAATATGTATAATACCATATATGATTAACTTATTTCTTTTAATTACCTTTCTATATACAATTCCTTTATAAAATCATTTTTTTGGTAATAACGACTTTTCTTTTCATATGGGTTTTTCCTTGTTATTTCTTATCCTATTACTATCACCATGGAGAAATAATATAAATAATTTCAACCATGATTTAAAAATTATTTATATTCATTATATATTTATCTATAGTAATCGATTAAATCTAGATATAGAAAATGAATTACACTTTTCATGTAGATGTTAGGTTGTTCGTATGCATGAATATTGTTTAAATTTTCTCAAAGGATGAAATGAAACAAAGGTATATGATATATTATTTTTATAGAATCATTTTTTCTGAAATATATATCATATTTTTAATTAATAATATCTATATTAACTTCTATGTAATTTTTATGTGAAGAATGAGTCACATCGCTTTGCCGGGAGGTAATCTTCTGTACACGTGAGTGATGTTATCATGTTCCCACATAATAGAATATGAGTAGATATGTGTGATATTATAATTTCATATGTATAATTATTTCATAAATTACACACACGGAGATATATATATATATACATTATTGTTTGGGTGTTAAATAAATCATTTTATCCATCCATGAGAGGTGGTGATAGAAGATATATTACCTCAGTTCGTGAGGTTGTAGTCTGCCATGCACATGATCGACTGTATGCTTCCTACTTGATGAACTAAGAGATAGATGTTGGTCATTAAACTAGAATAATAAAATTAAACTATTTAAGAGATACTTATGTTATTATATCATCATGGTTGAAGAACACATTAACGATTTATGAGATGAAATAAAAAGAAAATTCAGGGTTACAGACTATAACGTTTCATTAGGTAAACGTTTAAGGTTTAAACCTAATGCCATATTTATAGGGTTTTATAATTAAAATAATTCCTCAATAATTTTTTGTTGGATTATTGGATTGTATTAGGGATGTTATTTTCCTATCCAAAGTGTTTTGGAAGTTTTAAGAGGAGAGTAGATTGGGTGGCTTTTTACAAGTGGGTAAGTACACATATAATATTTGAAAGGAAAAAGGTGTTCCCATGTATTAAAATTCAAAAAAGGAAGAACAATTACTCATTATCATTCCAAATAAGTGATATGGTCTAACTATTTGTTGAAAAGGTGAGTTGAAAATGATTCTAGGTTATTTTACCACTTATCTGTTTATTTTAACCCCTTTCTAATGTAATTTTAACATTAATTATGGTAATTAATCATTATTATTTTTACAATTCATTTTGACCAAACATTATATTGAAATTATTATGTAATTTTAATTTTTCAAATTTGAAATATATATTCCATTTTTTCTAATTTCAATACAAATAAGTGAAAAAAATTAATTTAAAATTGATCTTGTTGATGTGATAAAATTGGTTTTCAATGAGAAAAGTTTCATAAGTATAGGAAGTTTTAATATAAAAATTTAATATGAAAATGATTCCAATGTCCTAAATTTTATTAAAAATATTTAATTGAAATAATTTTACATTAAAAACCATATTTAACAAAATTATTTTGTTAATTAATTAATAAAAACGATAGTTTATAATAAAAACAATATTAGTTTATTATTCATAAAAAATTAAAATCTTTATAACATTATCAAAATTTTACTCAAAATTACTTTTGACATTAATATTTAAAAAATTAAGAGTTTTTTCTCAAATAAATCTTTTACAAATAGAAAAAATAATTTTTTTATTTGTTCACAAAAATAAATAATATTTTTGGAAATATTTTTTTCATAACATTAAAAGACATTACCAAATATTAATTACTTAATGATCAATATTTCTTATTTATATCAAACTATAATTTTTTTTTTAAAATTTAGTAATTACTATTAATATTTATAAGTTTCATGACTAGGTTATAACAATCTTTTTAAAATAGTAATATTAATATTATATCGTGATTTAATAAATCATGGGGTTGCGTATAATAAAAGATGTCGAAAAACAATATTTGGAAAAAATATATTTTATAAAATCTTTGGGTGTTACAATAAACCCTCAGATAATGAATTTTAACCTAAAAATTCCATCACTTTGGTATAAACAATCGAGTATGCTTCTGCCTCGTTATATCCTCATGTTTCAACATAGCATCTTCAAACTAGTGGTTTAACCACAAAATTTGACTAGGTGAGTGGTCTTATTACATAGAACATTATTTGGATGATCCATATTCTATATTTTTTCATACTCATAAATTATTTCAGGCTCCCGTGATATGACCTATGAGTTCAATACATGTGATGGGTTTTGTATATACTTACTTGGGAGAGAAACATGGAACACATCATGAACCTAAGTGTGGTTTGATAGAAGAGCTAAGTGATAATATATGATCCTGATATGATAAATAATTTCAATGAGACTGATATACCTAGGTATTATTTTTACCTTCTTTCCCAATATCATAACCTTATTCCATGGAGAAATTCATAAAAAAACCATCCCGCCAACTTCTATTGACTTCTTATTTTAATGATCTCCAAATCAAGATTATTATAATAAATAATTTTCATTATTGTTTTCTTATAATTTTATGTTATAAGATAGATTCTAAAAAATATGGTTATGTATGGGAAATAATCACCATAAATAAAGTTCCACCATTGAGAAGTATCACCGCCAATGTTGAGAAACTATCATGAATAACTCTCCATTGGGATCTAGAATTGGATTTGTACTACGATGACACCCTGTCAACATGTGTCACTGCCAGAATGTAATTTTTAGAAAGTATGGAAATGCTCTCCATCGACAATGAGTCACCCCTAAAATTAGACTTTTACAAATCATATGTCATTACCAACCTGGCATACAGCCAGAGCCTGACTCGTTGTCAGATTTTCTCACTGCTCAAAAGACTGACCTTCAGAATGTGTCAATGTTCCAAGAACTCACTGCCAAGATATATAACCTCAAGATTAAGAAACCATTTGAATTACTCACTACCATAATTTATGTCACCTCTTGTGTAACTATTAAAAATACTAACAACCATAGTTCATTCATTTATCCTTTTGAATTATATATTTATAACTACTAGTTTATCAAATTTAATGTTGAAGCTTATTTTAATGATTTTGCATTAACTATTGCAGAGAATGCATTAAACTGCATGTCAGATATGAAGTATTTGGAGTAGAGATAATCCTAATATTCTAATCTTCTATTGCTGATGATAAAAGAAGAAGCATACTCCCTTGCGTGAAAAACATAGAGATAAACATACATAGTTTCACATGCAATGTGAGATGGATAATATTGTAAGAACCAAAAGAGCATTCTTTATACATTCTAGTGATAATTTTATAAGGAAGTGGTATCATAGATTACATCATGTTTCATCCTATAATAAAGAAAAAAGTCTTTATTACACTATGTTTTATAAAATAGTTTTGAAACGTGACTCGACCATCTGTTCAAATCACTTTCCAGGAGACACAAGGTGAAGATCATACTAAACTGAGAAGCCCTATCCCTTTACATATGTCTTTTTATTAGTATGATTTTTTATTTAAATTATTATTAGAGTGGATTACTCTATATTATTTATCCCACAATGAAACTTGATTTTAATTGAAATATACTTATATATCTTCTCACCTCCATTTAATTTTGTTTCCCATGTGTTGTTGTAGTAGTCCCATTTTTCATTGTTGTTTATTTTTAATCCAATAAAAACTATCGAAGAATTCCTTATGTGGCCTATATAGTTTTCAAACTATTGTAATACTTGATCTAGGTTTCGGACCAAAATTTTATATTATAAAATTTGTGGTTGAAGGTGATTACCATGTACTGAAGATGAAATCACATATTGAGACAGAACTTATTAAATTAAAACATTGATGTGTGTTTTATTTTACTTTATTTATTTCTTGAAAACATTATAAAACATTCAAATAAAAAACAAAACTACTACATTCAAATTTTATCTTAATTAAGGTATATATAATATTTTTATTAAGTAAATAGATTTCAATGGATAATATAATATTTTATATTTTTTTACCTGAGACCCACTAAATCTTTTGAGAAATATTCTAAAATATTAATAATTAATCAAACTATAATTTTGGTAAACTGGGATATTTTTTAAATTGTTGGGGTATTTTAATTTATTCATTTTTTAACATAACCTTATTTTGGTACTCAATTAACCACCCTATTAAGATACTCACTCTAACCAACATTTTGTATCAACCGTTTTTATTTTCTATCAATGTTTTTAGAAAGTATTCAACAAAAATTTTAGTTGTGATTTAGTGATCTTAAATTTTTGATAGTTCTAAATATAAATTCATTAAAATTATAATAGATCAGAAGGTTATTTTAAAAGCATTCCTCAATTTTTTAATGGTAATAACAATCCTCAATGGAATATCATTATAAAAATTCATATAAAAGTATGGTATTTGGAGTATAGTATGTTATTGAGGCTAAATATGAGTTAACTAAGACTCCTATAAAATATTTGTCTGATGATAAAAATATTTACAATAACAATTACTATAAAGCCATGAATTCCCTTTATTTTTCTTTAGAAGATGAGGATTTTAATATAATTACTTCGTTCAAAACATTTTTTAAAAAATGTGACACATTAGTTATTTATCTTTAGGGAAAAAAATATCAAAGAAATAATACTAAAGACATAAACTATTATGTATGATACTTTTAAGATGATGCCAGATGAATTAATTTAAAATATGTATCCCAGTTTTAATGAAGTTTTGAACACTATTAGATCACAGGGAAATCCAATGTTTGAAAAAGAATATATTATTAGATTGCTTAGATTCTTTCCTAAAAGATGTAGAGGCACATTAGTTTCAATTAGAGATTCATGTGACATCATCCAACTACCAGTTAAAAATTTATTGGGAACTGATGAAATATAAGGAATAATTTAATGTCAAATGATAGTATGATTATGGGATAAAAATAAAGTCAATATCTTTTATTTATACTACATCCCAACATATATAAAAAGAAATGTATATGATACAAGCTGTAATTTTAGGTGACAATGAGTCACCTCCATAATGTGATGACCAAATGGATCATATGCTCTAGAGATTAACGATGTTTTATAGAAGAATTTTTTTTAGAAATCCAAACTATAATGTAATGTGTGACACTAAAGGTAATTTGAAAAATGATCAAAAGAATGATGATAATGAAATTACTTATTTAAAATGAAAAATAAAAGGAAATGTTAAAAAATACTACCCAAAGTTGAAATACAATAAGAAATATTATGAAAAAGGACAAAAGTTATATGAAATATATGAAAGAAACAAGGATTTCCTTTGAATATAGATCCAATTATTATGAATCTACTCATTATAAAAAGTCTGATAGATACAACATGTGATTTATAAATAATTTCATCGAGGTTCCTTCTAGGTCTAATATCTTATATGATCCTAATAATGATAATCATAAGAATGATCATAATGATTATAAAGTGTCTCTAGATTAGATCTCTGGATATTGAAAAATTCTAGAAGTCACTTTTATGTAAATTAAGGATAATTAAAAAATTATTAATATTCAACATGCTTTATCTCCCAATATTAAATCTGATTCATCTGTTGAAAAATAAAATATTGATCAGTAAATAAAATAGAACATAAAATTTGAATTCTTGAATTATAAAATTTAATAGGAGTGTGAAATATTTTATAATGTTTGAGAGACACTAACTCAAATTCATGGAAAATACATCTCTCTAAAGTATGTTATAGGTTTAGGATACCGACCAGAGAAAAAAAGAATAGTAAAGAGCACATTTTAAATAAATATAAACAAATATATTTTACTTCCAGTTACTATTATTATGGACAAAATTATTTTATACATCAAAAGAATAAATTATTCTTAGGAGATACCATTTAAGAAAATAAGGGTTCCTAGAGACCTTATTAAAAACACATCTAGTCCCAAGAAAATATGGCTACCAAAATCATTTCTTGTATGAATTTTTCAATATAGAAAAATTTCATAAAGACCTACTATAAATGTAAATGGTACATTTACAATGGTTATAAAAATAATATGAATGGAGACTAATCATGTTTCAAGATCCAAATAAAGGTTGATGGTGGTAAGGTCACCTTTAGTGACAATTATAATGGGAAAATCATCGGTCGTGGCCAAATTGTTAACCTCAGTTCAGTTTTATTTTCCAAATTATTACTTGTTGATGGATTTAGGTATAAAATTCTTTAGAATATCACAACTATGTGATTATAGTTTTCTTATTAAATTTGATAACAATTCATGTAATTTATTTGAATCAAGAGATTATTTTTTCTTTACTTGTTTAATAAATGATAATGTTTATTCTCTTGAACATAATTTCTTAATTTCTCAAAATGTTTTCCGATTCAGTGATTTTCAAAAAATATATTGGTTGTGTCATAGTATATTTGGACCCTATAATATTCCCTCACTTAAAAACCACACTTAGAAAAGGTTAGTCAAGGATATAACAAAAATTAGAGTTTCTAAATGACAAATTCTGTAACCCCCATCAAAAAGGGAAATATGACAATATTTATTTTGAATTAAATAAATATGCTTCAAATTCTCAAACTATTGATTTGGTTCTTATGGATTTGTTTGGACCAAATTTTTTTCTAGTCTAAATGGGAAGCAGTATGTTTATGTGGTAGTGTATTACATTTCTAAGTATTCTTCTGTGTTCTTTTTTAGCTCACAAAAGTGAAGTATTATCTTACACTACAAAGCATTCTTGATCTGTAGAAACTTTAAGTGGAATTGGTATTAAAAACATAAGAAGTAACCATGGTTGTGAGTTTGAAAATCAGGCCTTTGAATATTTTTTCTCAAGAAATGGATATAGTCATAACTTCTCTACTCCTAGGACCCCTCAGACAAATGGAATTATAGAAAAGAGTAATATAACACTTCTTGAGATATCTAAAACCATGCTAAATGGTTATGAATTACATGCCTTCTTTTGGAAAGTGGTTGTGAACACAACCTATTACACGATTAATAAAGATTAATTAGACTATATTGAAGAAGACCCCCTATTAGATTTTGAATAATAGGAATAATAAGTGTTATTACAGGTTTTTCTTAACAATAAGAATTATATAGAAAACATTTCCTCTAAAAGTGGTGAATAAATTTTCCTGGGTTATTTTACCTCGAGTAAATCCTATAGAGTTTTCTATAAAATAACCATGGTTGTGGAATAATCTGTTCATATCAAATTTTATGATATGGATCAACATAATCCTAGGAAATCTTTATAAAAACATGAGTATTATCTATCAACTATGAACATAAATTCTAAAACTACTGATTTTATTGTGAAATAGTCAGAAAAAATCATCCAGTTCTAAATAATTTACAAAATATCCCAATGTTGAACCTAAAGAGAGCCCTAGGTTGACCATCCACTATTTTGTCTTATGATACTATGAACCTTAATTACATTTCTTAATATTTTATATTTGGATACATAGACTGAGGTATATAGACTATAGTTTCACTTAAAATTCTGGTTGAACCTCACGCTTTCATGTCACAGCTAGAACCAATGAACATCAATGATTCTAAAAATGATGAATTCAAAGTAATTTCCATGAATTAAGGATTAAGTCAACTTGAGATAAATAATTTTTGGGAATATATGGATAGAGGCAATGAAAACATGATTATAGACACTAAATGGGTGTTTAGAAAAAAGGTAGATGAATCAAACACTAAAGTAAAAAAACAAGGCTAGACTAGTTAAATATTGTTATAGTCAAGTAGAAGGAATATACTATGGAGATACCTTTACTCAGTTATATGATATAGAATCCATTAAAATACTACAATCCTATGTATCTCATCTAAATTTCAAACTTTATCAAATGGATGTCAAGAGTTCTATCTCAAACTACTATATAGTTGTAGACTTTTTGTTGAAAAACCACATGGTTTTCAAAATCCTCATTTTCCAATTTGTGTTTTGAAATTTTAAAAAAATTATATGGATTAAAATAAAATCCTTGATCTTGGTTTGATATTTTAGCACTTTAATATCTTAGAAGGTTTTTCCAAAGGTATAAATGATCTTACACTTTTTATAAAATGAATTTCAAAATATATTCTTTTTGTAAAAGTCTGTGTAGATGATATTATTTTTTTATTTTTAGAAAATATTAATGTACTAATTTTTATGTAATGATTAAAAATGAATGTTAAATGATTTTAATGGGGGAACTGAAAGTATTTCATGGTTTAAATATTTCTCAAAATAAATAAGGAATATTTTAAAATCAGAGTAAATAGACCAAGTATGTTTTAAAATTTTTTAATCGGGATAGATCTATGAGTAGTGATAATCTTATCAGTTATACCTATGAATTGGATATTGATAAGGATGTGAAGAGAGCAGATCAAACCAATAACATATTTATGATTGGAAGTCATATTTATCTTACAACAATTTATCATGATATTTTGTTCACTATGTGTATGTGTTATTCCTTTCTAGTAACCCCAAAATAGTCAAAGTTGGTTGCAATAGAAAGAATATTCTAATATATCAAATATAATATCAATTTATGATTTTTTACCCAATATGAATATAATTTTATTTATTTAGTTATTCTGATGTTGTTTTTGGTGGAATTATGTTATATAGAAATATCACCTCTGGAACATGTCGCTTTTTAGGAACGTCACTTGTATCATAGGGAAGAAAGAAAAAAAAATTGATTCACTTTCTACTAGTGAAGCTGAATACATGGCTATAGGAATCTATAATGAAATTTATTTTTGGATGAATCACACATTACAAGACTATGGATATCAATTATGACATGTCCCTATAAACTGTGATAATACAAGTTATATAAATATTTCTATGAATCATGTATCACATTCTAGATCAAAACATATTGATGTAAGACATCACTTTTTGAGTGATCATTTTCAAAAGTGTAATGCCACTCTTGAATACATTGGAAAAAAATAATCTTGCAAATATATTTAATAAGAAATTAAATTCTAAGATATTGAATGACATCAAATATGAATTAGGTATGATCAATTGTTGTTATGTTTAAATTTCTTGAAATCGATGAATTTATTACTATTAGGTATGTCTCGTCATTGGGTATATCTCACCATTTGGTATATCTCACTATTTAATTTATCGCTATTGATGCTTCTCACTATTGATACTTCTCACCATTGAAATTCTCACCATTTTGATATTTCTCAGCTTTGGAAATGTTCTCATAACTTTGTCAATTTTTCATGCTGGTATATTTTAAACCTTCAGTTTTATTTTCATACGTTTTATTTTATTTGATATTTTTCAGTTAAAATTTTATCATTAACTTCAATTTTCAATAATAATTTTTTGGGAGTTTATGAATCCCTATATCCAATTAATATAAATGTGTCACTTTTTCTAATATCAATACACACTCTCCCTTGTCCCCAACATGTTGTGACATTTTACCTGCTGATTTTTTGCCTTCACTCACCTCTGTCCTCACCCAAACTAATCAAGATGACCTCCATGAAAAAATTGAAGCATCCTTCAGTATAATTTTCATATGATTCATGCTCATCAATGAAATGGAAATTGGATGTGAGTCATCCGCCTGCATTTGACCCAATAAATATGGGGCATTCCAAGTGTTTTGTTGTTCCAAAAATGAAGGAAAACAAGAATGGAAACATTCAAGTAAGTCATTAGCGATTAAGGGTATATAGAACCAAGGATAGATGGATTTTTTCTCTTCAAATGAGAGACCTTTTTATCATATATTGGTATATTATTTTTATCATTATGAAGAGTTCTTATTTTATAAGGATAATGACAAAGTAAAAAACTCTGTTAATGGACATAGAATAATATTTTCCTCAAAAGAGTGGTCATATTGTCTGATAGTTTCACCTGAGGGTGTATTTAAGTATTATCATGGATCTATTCCAGAAGATGGTAATAATTATATATATGAGGTTTACCTTTCTGAATTAACCATTGATGTAATATTAAAAATACCAATTGCTTCTAAGTTGGATGGTGAACAGGAGTTAGTTTTCACGTTCATAAAGCATATTCTTTATCCAAAGAAGGGTGACATTTCTACCATGAGGTATAGGATGTCTACCCATTGTCTTTGATGAAAAATGTGAGAAGATAAATCTATGTAGGTTTATTTTGCTTCATATCTTGGAAATGATCAAACCTACTTCAAGATCAAATTCTTTATTATATCAAAATATCATTTCTTCTATGTTAATATCCAATGATTTTTTTTATCAAAATAAAGAGTCTATTGTGAATTATGGTGGATTATAAACCACCATAATAATATTTCAAAGAACAAAGATTGTTTGAAAAGCATTAAAGAAACAATGGGAAGCTAATAGTGAAATATTGTATGTTGATTTTAACCATGTTGATAATTCATACAAACTATTAGATCTTGTTGAACATGGTCTAGAGATTAATAACATTTTTTATTGCTCTGATAGTGATAATGATTAAGAGGATGATGCCTCTATAGTAGAAGTGCAGAAAAAAGAATTTGATGAGAGAAATGACCCTGACCTTCCTCTAGGATCACTTAATATCACATTTGTATATTTTAGTCCACCTAAGACTCTCACAAAAAAAAGAAATTAGTAAAAATTTATGAGGATGATACCATAGTCTCGGGAGAAGGGCATTCCAATAGTATTTATAAATAAAACGATGAAGATAAATTTAAAAATTGAGGGGGAAGTGGGGATGAAAATGAGGATGAGTATAATGATGATAAAGGATTTAATCCAGATGGTTTAGGTGGGATAATTAAAAGAAACTATGTTATTATTCCTATATAAAATGTTTACTTCTTTAGGTGGTTATATTTTTAGATTAAAGGAGAGGAGAGTCTTTTTTAGTGAAGTGGATATGCTTTCTAGAAAATATGAAAATGCAGCTAATGGGGGAGAGAAATCCTCAGGCCATCATTTATTTCAGATGATATTGTATTTGTTTTTAATGATCAGACAGTCTATAATTTAGTTGTTTTTTTGAAGATGAACGTTATTAAAACTGTTGAGTAGTATGTGGAAGATCATATGGATGTTGACTGTGTGGATAAATTTTTTGATGAACCCAGATCTATCAAGACTCATGTTGTTGAGGTACTTCTTCTTATTACAGCTGTGGTGGTTCCTATAGTTTATGCTCATTAAATTTTTGAGCTTCATGGAAAGCCTTCAGAAAATTATATTGATACATTGTTAGAGGAATGGTATTTGTTTCCTAGAAGTTAATTAAATAATGGTAAACCTACCATTTGAGAAGAAAGAGATAATGAGGGATTGAAAGTTAATCAGATTGATGCATCTGATTGGATGATGATATTTTATTTTGATAGTGTCGACACAAGCTATTTCCCCTACACCCGTCGTTCCAACTGTAGTAGTGGATATGGTCATCAATAGTGACTTTGAAGAGTCGGCATAAATAATGATTTCATATTTTGGAAATTTTTTAAAGAGTCAATAACCACTTATTATTAAGATAAGTGGATATGATGTGATATATTTATCTAAATTAGTGATCCAACACATTCATCTAAAGATGGTGCATGACATCCAAGAAGTTGAAACTGGGAATAAAATACCTTATAGTGAGATAGATTATTTGCAAAATATTATGGAAGGGATGAATTATTCTTTTTTAGCCATTATGGATTCTTTATTTGAGTGACTAAAAAATA
The DNA here is from genome assembly GCA_963277665.1 of Viscum album. Classification (NCBI taxonomy): domain Eukaryota; kingdom Viridiplantae; phylum Streptophyta; class Magnoliopsida; order Santalales; family Viscaceae; genus Viscum; species Viscum album. Next base: position 906,375,129 of record OY728151.1, read on the forward strand.
TTAATTCTATATAATATTGTTATACTACTCTTTTTCCACTTTTTTTTATATTTACATGCTCAGAACAATTATCAGGGATTAACATAGAGAAACCTATACCAGTCCTTCATGTGCTGCTGATGCCTTCACTTTGGACACTTTTAAATGGTTTGATAATAATAGTTATCATACTCATATAATAATAAGGGGATAAATGAAAGACATGAAAGCAGATAGAGAGACCATAACAAAATTGATCAATTATTATCTCTCAATGATTTACAACAAGCACGAATTGAATACCTATTTTATGTATCTAGAATAGTATATTAGAATTAAACTACTAATTCAAGCCTTTAAGGAACAAGTCAAACAAATAATGGTTCTTAATAAAGTGCTTCATATATTTCTAGAAGAAAAGAAATACATTTCAGTTCAATGTAAAGAGGTGGTAATATAATCATGGACATCACAATCCTAATGAATCCATTTATACATGTTCATGGGACATATATTTTGGATCATAAGGTTATACCAGTGGCTGTCCATTTGACTCCCCATACGACTAATCTTGAATACATCAGGACGGGTGTTACAAAAAATCCTCAGGCATAATTTCCGGCCAGATTTCAGCAATTTCTTTTTACTCTCAATCATGCAGTTCATTAAATCATAACCATTATCATCTGGGAGCATCTCCGTCTTTCATCTCTTATTTATTTTCCTAAAATTGTTCCTATTTTACACACACCCACCATTTCTTCAGACTTATATTGGTAGAAGGGAAATGATTCTTTGGACTCTTCATCCAATTCCAAATACTATTGACCAAATTGTGTGTCTCTTATGTCATTTTCTATAATGTAAATTTTTATTGGAGACCTTTTGGGATTCATTTTTTATTAACTGCCTTCATGGAAAATCTAATTTTCTTCTTATTCTTTTTCTTGTTCATTTCATATTTTTTACTTTTCTCTAACATTTCCTATTTTGTTGTTCAGTTTTTTATAATCCCAAAATAGGGAAAAGATCTATGGAATTAATTTTTAAGTGATATTTCTTTCCTTTCATATGATTCTCATCTATCCTTTTATACTTTGTGATATCATTATGTTTCTTTTATTCCTTTCAACTTTGTGTAAATTTTTCCTGTTATTAATTTTGGTTTCAATTTCATTCATGGTTCATTTCTTTGTGATTGATATAATATATATAAACTACCCTGATTTACTTTTGATATCATTTGTATAAAGTTCAATTTTTTTATCATAAAAAGGGTAGTTTGTTGACCTCCATGTTTTAATGATCACAAAATAATGATTAATAAAATAATTAATTCACTTTATGTTTTCTATTATTATTTTAATTTATTAAATAGGTTATATAAAAATATGGTCATTTCTAAGAAATAATCTCCCTCAATCAAGTATCACCACTAAGAATTCTCACTACAATGGTTGAGACACAATCAAGAAGGACTCACCATTGAGATATTGATTTGGATAAAACTAGGATGACTCACCATCATCATGAATCTCTACTAGAATGTAATTTTTACAAATTATGAAAAGGCTCACCAATAGTGACGAGTCACCACTAAGATGAGAATTGGAAAATTATGAGTCATTTCATGCCTGATATACCTCAAAATCTTAACTTCCTGCCATAAGTTCTCACTAATCAGAAGAATCACTTCCATAATGTGTCACTACTCCAAGGACTCACCTCCTAGTTGTCTCATTGCCAGATCAAAACACTATTACAATATCTCACCACCGTACATTGATTCACTGATTGTTTCACAATTCAAAATACACACCACTATCTTCCATTTACATATATTATTTAATTAAATATTTATAATGGTTAGATTATCGAAAAAAAATATAGAAACTTTTTTTAATGATTCTTTATTAAAAATTAGAGAGAATGGATCAATGTTTCTGTCAGATATGTAGTAGAGGGACCAAAAAAATCCGGATATTCTGACAAGTTGTTTCTACTGTTAAAAGAGTAAGAAGACTCTCTCATTAGAAAAATATGAAGATACACTTAGAGAGATTCACCCATGATGTGAGTTATGTAATATTTCATGAACTGGAATAGATTACCTACTACATCTTACTTATACTTCACTAGGGAAGCTAAAGAAAATATTACAACTAGTTCCTTCCTACAATCAAGAACAAATATTTTGAGGCACTCTATTCTATAGAAGAATTATAAATCTCGAATCGATCCTTAGATCAAATCACTTTAAAATATTCATGAGTTTCATAACATACTAGAATGAGAAACACTATCCCTTTACATATTTATTTTTACTTTTCCTTTTATTTACATTCACATTACTAGTAGTGTAGATTATAGTTATTTATTTATCCCACAATTTATCATTATTTATACTAGAAGATACTTATATATATTCTCAACTCCGTTTACTGTTATTTTCCATGAGTAGTGGTAGAAGTATGGTTGGGACATTTATTTTATTTGAACACCCATGAATACTATAGAAGAGCTATCTATGCGGCATGGATTATTGTAAAAATTTTGTAATACATGATCTCGGTTTTCGATAAAATGTTTATTTTATATGCTTCTTGGTATTAGGTGATTTCCAAGTAGAGAGGACTAAGACTAATCATTAAACTAAAACCCTTGTATTAAAACTCCACTATATTTTTTTAATTTATGTATTTCATTTGAAACGATAATTGCATTTTAAACTAGAAAACAAAAAAAAAATACTTTTATATTTTATCCTTATTTGTTTTTACCTAATATTTTTATTTTGTAAATTGATTTCCAAGGATAAAATAATATTTTATATTCCTTTACCCAAGACCTAGTCAATCTCTTTAAGAATATTATAAAATATTAAAAAATTTATCAAACATTTATTTTGGTAAACCAGGTTGTTTTTTATATTATTTGGGTATTTTATTTAAATAAATTTTTTAAGAGAAATTATATTGGGCACTCAATTAACCAAATCTTGAGATACTCTGACCAATAACATCAAATTCCAAATTTCATCAATAATTTTCTATATAAATTTTGTATCAACTTTGTGCCTCCCTTATGTATTGTTGATTAGGTCTAAACTTTTCAACAATTTTTTCTTCTAGATATGGTCCTAATAAGTTTATTTATTTAACTTTATCCCATCACATTGGACTTCTACATTTTTTTATTAATAGGGCCACATGAAAACCCATATTAAATCATGAATAAAATCAAATGTTTTACAAAAACTCAACTAGAGGAAGGGGTTGATCCAAACTACCTTGAAGATACATAGAACAAGATCTTATCATGTCCTCTAATATTTGAATTTTTCTCTCAGAATGATCAATTATCTGAAGATGATACACAGTTCTGAAACTCAACTCTTTATCATGATCTGGCTAGAGAATATCCCCAAAGCTTCATGGTAAACATCAGATCCGATTAGGTATAACATAATATGGTACTCCATGCAATATTAAAACCTATTTTATGTATATATGAGAAATATAATATATAGATAGATATTATTTTAAATATTTATGTTTTATTAATTTTATGTTAAGTGACTAAAACCCATATAGCATTATTCCCTTTAGATGGTTTGGGGAGTCTGATGAAAAAAATTGGTGTTTTTTTCCCCATTTACATTTTGGTATGGGAAATGGTCGTAACATTGCAATATATTTTTTCTCTTAGAATAATATTATAACATACTAGGAACCCAATATAAAAACTCTACAATATCTCTATTAATTAATCATACTTGAAATAATCCATTAAATATATATACAACTTCAAACATCCAGGATGAATAGAGAATGATGAACTATGAGCTGATTCAAATACATACTCAAAACATGGTACAGATGGAAGAAATAAATGATGCCTGAACCATATAATTACTCCATAATAAAGGTTATTCTCATGAAAATTTTATTCATTATTCTATAGCTCTACATATTCCTTATGTGCCTCTTTAATCATCAGATGGATAGACGATTGAACACTTTTTTAGAAAGATATAATTTCTCCCCCTCCTTCATGATTTCAAGAAACTACCTTTGAAAATACATAAATATTATACCTTTATATCCTTATATAGAAATGGTAGCATGATTCTTTAAACTAAAATCATTGAACCCCATGTTCACTCTCCCGGAGGTGGAATGTATTGAGTGTTCATAACCATTAATTAGCACAAACCATCTTCTCCAAAAATTATTCAACTCATTCTCTTAGATGTTTTAAATTAAAATTTTGTTATCATTAAATATATAACAATATTAATAATAAATATATTCTTTTATATCATTAATTAAATAAATATCGCATCTACCTTTAAATCAATAGTTGGGTAATTTTTATCATGAATATTCAATTGTCATGAGGCATACACTATATCCATGACATTTTAAAATCCCATGGTTATCTCTACTATAGGAAATTTGTTTACAAAATCATATTAATCCTTATATGTTACATAATTTACACAAACCCAGACATCAGATGGGCCAGTGGTATTCATTTCACCCTCATCATAGTTCTGTTGTGGGTTTAAACCATCTGTCCTTGTTAGATGTGACATGTTGTTCTTTTTACTAAATAATATTAATATAATTATTATGATGTCCCTAGAAATATGATGAACATCCCTAAAAATATCCCTTTTCACCAAACTTCATATAAACCCTCATAGTTATCAATACAATTAATCTTACGAAAATATCATTCTTCATCAAAAAAATATATCATGTAAAATCTAAGAGTTATATATGCCTTATTCCAATAAAATTTCTCCCAATACTTTATCGGTCACATTGAAATCCCATCACATAGAACATAAAAATGGTGTGTATGATAATTCATAGTTATGATTAACCATAAAATTATAATCCATTTATGGTATCCATAAATTAAAAGTTATTCTTACATGAATAGATGCATGCTTTCAAAGTTAAGACAATACATAGATGATTCATGGGTTTTATAACCAAAATATCATTTGGAAAATACTTTTAAATAATAATTATTGAATCCAAATATATAAATAATTCAACCATTTTACCTTAAATATTTTTTATAACATAGGCATTTTCTTATTCTATGGGTAAACCCTTATATTAGAGCTCTATCTCATTTGTTTACAATGTTTCGTACATATAAGTCATAATATTATTTGTTAATTTATATTTATATTGACTTAAATTACATATATAAAACAACTCCCTTTCCCATTGAGATATTATTTAGGGTATTCTTCCCACAATATTGACAAGTAGGGATCCAAATCTTCATTCTTATATATTCAATACCACATGAACATTCATAAATTCTATCATCCAATTATTTTATTCATTATAAATATCAATTATGTTCATGTTTTAATCACATATCTTGATACATAATTATTTATACTAGAAATATTTTTCCCTACACTAATCATCCATTTTTTGTTCATAATCACTGAATTTTCTATCAAATTTTGTGTTAAAATGATTCCTCCTTGTTCCATTCATTGACTAAAACAATAAATATATGTGTGAGAAACAACAATTATTTTGGGAAGCGAAATAATAAAAAAAAATATTTTATAAGATGTATAAATAATGACACATTATTTCCAATCTATAACACCATTGTTCAATGAGGATTATAATCTATTTTAATCCTTCATGATGGTTTTAAAAGAGTTTTTGAAATTAAAAATCATATCACTATAGGGTGTTAAGAAAAGTGTGTAGTAAGGCCCATTGTCATAAACCAGGTGATGATTTAGACCATCTAAATGTTACCTTTTAAGAGTGATTACATATATGTCAACTATTTTAGAAGCACATCCACTTGTAGTATCCAAACAGTAAAGTAATTTCTGGGAAACAACTTGCCTGATCACTAACCAAAATTCTCAAATATTTTCTTATAAATATTATTATATATTGGATTATCCCAAGGGGTTTCACTAATGTTTTTTCAACTTATTTTTCAGATCGTAACAATCAATTTTTCTAATAAATACTATAATGACACATATATTTTTTATATAAATATCACATCTTAAGAGACGAATATTCATTACATAACACAATTATATGTGCCCAAATTGTATAGGTCAAGTGTCTTTGGAAACATTGAATCTTAAATAACTAGTTCATAAGTGAACCACGTCATCGCCGTCTAAGTTCAACATAATTGGAACCCTTATTAAACATATAATACATAATATATTACATAATAACATTGTTAAAGGAAATGTTATAATGGTGATATCAAATGCCCATTAAGGGTAAATAAAAGACCTATCAATGATCACATAAGCATAACATTATCATAACATTATGAGAACATGAACATAACATTTGAAAATCATACCTTACATATCATAGATCACAATATTGAATCTTATAATAAAACATGGAAGATCGTATACAAGAATCATAATGGAAACAAAGAAAATAATACATGAGAGAATAACATTGGCATAAAACATTGATTTGTGGCACACAAATAAACCTAGAAAATCATTTAATTAGTATCCATGGATCATTTACAAGGATATCATAATGGAATAGTCTCACTCCCTACACCATAGTAGTAGTAAATGTTCACTCCAAAAAATATAATAGTGGACAACGTCCTTTATTGGACTTGGTTCACTCCCCTTCCATATCATGTTTATCTCATGAGATATCTGCCAGTACCCAATGAATTTTACTAAGATATAGGTCCTACCGAGAACATAATTACAATCATACATATGTGTTACATAAGATCATAAAGTCATAATCATATCAAAACCTAGAAAAATAAATGGGTTATATAAAACATTTGCAACAATAAACTCTATTAAAATAAAAGAGTTTCATAAATATTTGATTATAGGAAAACCCATATAAATGAAATGGGTTTCATAATCATCTCATAAAATAATCATAGAATAACATATGGAAAATGAAAGTGTTTCATAAACATATGTTAATAGTAATTATAAACCATCTCTAAAAATAATAATTATTATAAAATTGGATCATATCCCCTAGATTCACCAAATGTATTATTATCAATGAATATAAATTCTATAAAATATCATTAAAAATTTCAGGAATCAAATATCCTTTCTATTTAGAAAAACATACTAAAAATATAAAGCATTACAAATATTAATGAAACAATCTTTATTGAAAATAATCATAGAAAATTATAAAAAAATATTTAAATAATATGTGGTTATTATGTAGGGGAATGAAATTAGTTTCATTAATGTTATAACGAATATTCCTTTCACATTTTTGATAAAAATTAAAAACAACCTCTTTCAAAAAATTATATAAAGATTCCATTTTAATATTTTTATAAAAAATCATAATATGGGTAGATATTTCAATAAAAATCCTTGTATAAAAATAAAACATTATTTAAAACATTTGTTTTGAAAACATGGATATAGGAAAAAAAATTGAATGAAGGGATAAACAAATTAATGGTTTTCCTTAAAAGCTTTATTTTGGAATGTTGAGTATATAAATAGAGGAAAATAAAATTAAAACATATGTTTTCATGAAATAACCAAAGTATAATAAAATTAAATAGCTTCTTTTGAATCATAATCCCCATGAAAGAATAACATTAAATAAAACGCTAAATATCATGAGAACAAATAAATTCTTCATATACATATCAATGGGGTTATATATGCACCTCATAAAAGAAGACAAGTATATAATATAAAATAAGTCTGAAAGAGGAAAATTTTGTAGGAATTTACATTAACATTTTTCTAATCTTTCATTGTACACATTCAAACCTCGTATATAATATATATACGTTTATTATAAACCTATTAAAAACCATAATAAAATGTTTTGTCCTATATATGATTTAATTATAATACTTTATTACAAATTCATTAATTATTTATATATATAATTTATTTATGATATTTTATTACACATTTATTAATTATTAATTGTAAAAAATCATGTATTGGGTAATAACCTTTTCATATTTCTTTTATGTTTTGGTTTCTTATTTTTGGTCCTTTTACATTGATAATGGTTCCATCATCCCTCAAATGATAAATGTGGTATAAATAAAATAAATATTCATTATATATGTATTTAGAGTATAAAACTGATGTTATAGATATTGAATTAATCTATTTTTACAAATTCCATTCACAGAAGTGGCAAGATTTATTTTAAAATAAAACCCACATACACGATTGAAAAGCGGTTTTCCAAAGAGAAAACTTTCATAACTATAGAATGTTTTAATATAAAAATTCAATATTAAATTTTTTTAAATGACCAAAAATTGATTAATAAATGTATAATTCAAATATTTTTTCTTATAAAATTATCTTAAAACAAAGTGGAACATTATATTATTTAAATTAAATTCTAATTTTTCATAACAATCTGTATTTTTTTTATTAATCGAAAAATTATTCTTCTCGAAAAAATCACAAAAAATAACTTGAAGATAAATTTGGACATGTAAATTTGAAAAATTATTTTAATTTTTAAAATAAATTCTCTAAAACTGTAAAAAATGACTCTTATTATTTATAAAAAAAGTAATAAAAAACTTTTTTGAGAAAATAATATTTTCAAAATATATAAATAATTTTCAAAAATATATCTTCTTATTTATAAATATTTTCTTTTTCTAAAAAATTTATAATTATTTATAAAATTTTTTTAATCCTATTCATACATCTAATTTTAATGGTGAGGGTATAATGGTCTTGTTTAAATAAAAATATTAATTTTATATCGTGGTTCATAAAAAATTGGTGTTGCATGTAATTCCAGATATAAAAGAAATTTATTTGAAAAATATCATTAAATATCAGGGTGTTACACTATATCAATAATTTTATGCATAAACATTACCCAATCCATCCATGCATGGTTAGTAGATGGCAAATAATATTTCTCCGGTATTCCCTTTTCAATGAGAATATTTAACAGAAATACAACCTTCCATCTACCTGTAATGTCCTGGTAGGGATAAAATTATAGTACCCTCACCAACCACATTTTTTAAGTCCACAAATAGTGGCATTAATAATTCCCTCTTTCATATATATGTATTTTCTACCCATATATCACTACACCACTATCACGCCCCATCTTCTACCTTCTATCGTATAGTTGGGTGCATCCATTAATTGAGTCATCTATCATCACATAACAGAACACACACAAGATACCACATAATGGGAACACATCTAATCCCACAAGCTTATTGGCTCTTCACCATGGATCTTTTAATTTTGATACCTAGCCTCATATCTCAATGAGTGCCTCAATGTTAATTTGGACAATCAATTTATTCTCTTAAATACAATATCATTTAAACATGCACAATTTTCGTAGAATATCAAAATTTTTATATCACACATAACGGGAGACATTGGGTTACTCAAAACAACACCAGACTATAATCATTAAAATAAAGTAGTATCTAACACCCTATGGTGGTCCTTCAACAAATAAGATATATCTAACCCTATTTCCAAGAGACAGATCCATAAAAAGCATCAAAATCCCATATTATAGCCCAGTGCATCTAACTGACAAATGTGTGAGCTAACTCACACCATACCTGTATTGAACCATCCTCAGGGTCCATCCAAAACTCAATCTAACATAGTTCGCCACATGGCCCAATTTATATTCATGATCCCTAATAGTTGGAAATTGGTGACTCTACATAATAGGAAACCCATTAAGAGAAATTTCTCCCAAAACAGAGATAAATAAAAGTAGAATAAATTAATAAAAGAGATCAAATAAAAGAAGCATGCATAACATAAAAAAACATAATTATAATTAAATATCTAAAACATAAATTTAATCCATCCTAACCTCCATGTAACATCCTAGGTCCCATAACCCAAATCATCCAATGAATATGATGAACAAAGGTGATCCAAAAGAGATCCTGAAACCTGAAATGATATATTGATAAGATGAATTTCCCAGTAGGTATCCACATCCCACCCAAACTATGAAGTATTTTTTATAAGTCAATTCACTATTTATATTTTTAAATAAATCTAGAAATTAATCCTTAATAATATACAATATATGAAAATCAAAACAATTTTATAATTCACATTTAAAAATTCAATTTTCTCTAAAACCAAACACACATGTTTTGAAAAAAAATACACCAACCTAATTCATTTTCAAAATCTACATAGACATGTTTCACTTCTCATCAATAACATTCATTTTTAATATAAATTTAACCACCGACATTAATAACATTACTCTAGATGAATCCATCATTAAAATAAAAAAATAGTTTTGAAATCCACTTGGAATCTCCCACATAAGGGTCGTTAATTTCAAAACCTATTTTACAACATCCTTAAAACACGCATTTCCAAATAAAAATACCGAAGAGACTCAAATGATTCAATAAAAATAAATAAATAATCAATCATTTAACACATATAATAATGAAAAATAAACATGAATAGTGATACAATAATGAAATAGGATATATTATAGAAAAAATACTAGATAAAACTAATTCTAATCACCAAACTATCCATATAATGTTTCTTGGGATCTACCCCTTTATCCCAAATGTGTAGACAACCTAGAATCACATAAACATATTGAATGTTTGGAATATGTAGCATCATAATAATAAAATACTTGATTAGCTTGCACCGGCCCCAATATATGTATCACCCCATGTAGCTCTATTTCACACTAGAGGAGCCAATAGTAAAAGGTGAATACCTATTTTAAAAGAGATCTAGACTCCCACCTAGTATCCCAGTTCCCATGAAAAATACAATGGAAGTGACACGTAGCGCAAAAAATACTAGTCTAACAAAAATTGCACAACCATAACTACCATCACCCCTAACACCTAGGGATTAGTAGTCCCATATACATAACATGCACTCAAAACATAATCAATAAAATTCCCATATAAGTGGAGATACAAGCATCAAATAATGATCACAACCCACATAAGGGGTATACATGAGATGTGAAACCAAAGGGTGTCTCTCACCAACACCATTTCAAAACCAAAGTTCCATCCAAAATGTTAACATAAAAAACTCATAATTCCAATCCCATTTCAAATTTACTAAAACAACACATAAAAATTTAATTTGTTAAATAAAACAAATAATTTTACTTATACATTTCAACGATACTCACCAACAAGAGATTTCCTATTTGAAAATAAATAAAACCCCAAAACCCCAACCATTTATATCAACCCATTTTTAGAGAATTCAGCATGGAATTTTCAAAAGGAGTGAATCTTTTACACATTTAAAATCATCATTTGAAATCTAGTAAAGAACTCTTTTTTCAACTTATTTTGAGATAAAAATCAGTATAAAATAAAATTTTATTTTAAACATGGTTTTTACCAATTAATAATCATAACTAATATTAAATTAAAATAAAATAATGAAAAAAATTTAAAAATATCCTCAGTAATTTCACAAATTCTTAACAAATATAAATATTCAATTTCAATAATGAAAACACATAAATCACAAGATGATATTTTTTTTCAAACTCAAAATAACATGAAATTGGTTCAGAATACAAAAGATATATTTCATTTATTTATAATTTAATAAAAAGGGATTCATAATGTTCAAGAATGTTCAGAATTCGAAAATGAATAAAATTGCATACTAACACCTACCTCCAAGTGAAAAGAAACAATTCCAATCACCTCAAAACTCAACACCTTTTACAACTACCACTTTTCACTTACACTCGTATACACCTATATATCTATACAACACTTAATTGAATGAATAGATTTTTCTCTCATTAAGGTAATATATACAAGGATATCACACACACACACACACACACACACACACACACACACACATATATATATATATATATTTACATCTGTATATGTGTGAAAGTCGTAAATGTACAACAAGGCACACAAAACAATCAAGAGGAAACTAAAAATCGAAAAAATGTAATAATTAAAATTTGTCCAACAAAAAAGGTATAATAAATTTTATCTCAAATGGTGGGGATGAACTAAATTGGACCAAAACTCTTTTCCTTCAGTGAAGAATGTGGAAATGCGCACAAAGCTAAGCCATGAGACCCATCATATACCGTAACAACAGAATAAATATAAAAAAACATGTTTATCCTTATCCTATTGTTCAGTCAAAAATGATGGGGTTATTGGAGAGAGAGAAACACCAACATAAAGAAGGAATAGGGATATTGATTCCTTACCTCAATGATTCAGCCATGAATCCCGAATAAATCAGATGAAATCATTATGGATAGTTAATCTTAGGAGAGGGGCTTGTACGCTCATGTATAGAGATGTATGTAATATCATGCTACACATACATGATAAGGGGTGGGTTATAATAATGGATAAATAACAAATAAAAATTAAATGAAACAAAATAAACTTATTATTTTTATATATTAGGATAACCTCATGTTCAGGAATCATGGTTGGATTAATCATGCATCAAATTTGTGGAAGGAACTACCTAGAAAAACTTCTCCCCATATAGTTTTCCCTAAAAGGCTTTATGGTTTAGACAAATCATGCCCCCACTTCGAAAACACCCATTACCCCACATGGTTGAGGGGATCTCTGAATGTTTTGAAAAATGGTGCTAAATCGATAAAAAATTTCTCTATAAAAAATATTGACAAAAAAATCTTTTTGCATGCTCTAAAAAACAATGTTCAAGTAATTCACCACAACATAGACCAATTTGGTCACCCACATAGGAAAGAAACAGTTAGTACTGACCATGAGGAATGACCTACTAATCCCAAAAGCCTAAAAAACTAGAATTTTTAATCATACTTGAACCAAAAATCAACACAACTAAATGAAATATAAATAAGACCAAAATAAAAAAAACATCATGACACTAAGGGTGTGAAAACGTCTCTTGGAAATATGATTTCTAGTCCCATAGATAAATACCATCGTTCCAAACTAAGTTCCCATATGATATATTTTTTAAGAGATCCATTGAACCCATCATTTTGTGGAAACCCTTTCCTACTACACTATATATATTCTAGGAGTAATCAACCCACTCATAGAACACATCAAGTCTCCAAACCACCCTCATGAGGATATCCTTCATCATATGTGAGATGTATGTCAATCTCACCCATCACAACAAGATATAATCTCTTCATGACTACCCAAATATCCTTAATAACCCAGATATCTTATCCACTACTCATCTTAGATACCATGGTGTAGTCTATGTCTCTCGTGATGTCAATTGGTATCTTCTTCCTTGATGGAATAGTTGTTGGTAAATCTAAAAATAACCATTATGAAAGATTAAAATAATTTTAGATATAAGAGGTTCAATTACATCCTATCTCCCATTCTGTGGCTCTCTCAGTCCATGTAACTTTACTTTGTCCCAGGAATTATTGCAGCCATTCACAATAAGGCATAAACATGCATACATATTTGTATTAAAGGGACAACCAACCCAAAAGATAGAGGTATCATCCTCACAATGCTCCACTAACCATCATCTATGATCAGTCATACCATATCCAGACTTGTATCAAAACTATATCCCCTACATTAATCCATACACCAGATATAATTAAATATAATTAATTATTATTAATTATTTAATTTAGAAAAAATAACCATATTCACCAAAAAAATTCTTAGGGAATGTCTCTCCACTAAATCGTAACAATCCATATCAAATTTATCGTATCTATATATCCTATAGACATATTAATAAAATCACCATCATCCCGACTCTATTTATCTACCCTATGGTGGAACCATCCCAAAAACCCTAGACAGAACCCCCCCAAAAATTATTTAAATGCATAAAAAAGAATGGAATAAAGGTTTAGAGGAACTCAACTCTAATCCAATAATTAATCATTTAAAAATAAAATGTATCTAATGGTAATTGAAATGGGGTATATTTAGGGGGATATTGAACCTAAATAGATATTACTATCACATTATTTCCATAAAACTCAAGTGGGTTCACCAAAGAAATAACGAGACTAATTATATTAAAAAAATGGTCAAATTACCCTTTCCTTATGAATGATTGGGAAGACATTGGATATCCACTCATCATATTTTTCCTTGTATGAAAACTCACTAGGTTGTGAAAAAATGGCCCACGCTAGTATCTTCTTATAGTACAATAAAGGGATCCATAGGGTAAAACAGACGCTGGGTGGAATCATGATAGTCCTACCTCCCGAGGACCCTAAAAAGTGTAGTACATAGGCTTCCATGTGACATTATATATTCTCTACAACCCTTATAGTGAAAACCTCCCACAATTTATGTGAGAATTATCCGTTATGTAATGTTATTCAATCTATATGCTATGAATCCACCTTCTAGGAACTCCTTTCAAGGAAACCTCTTATATTGTAGCATGGCCCCCCTCCATCAAGAAAATATCACAAATGAAAAATATAAGGTTCCCTTGGCCCGGTATGTAATGTTCACCACCATGATGAAAATCAGGGGATGAGGTATATTTTTTATATATAAGGATTAAATACTTTTTAAATATTAAATATGAAATAAATTCCACACTATAACATCCCAGGGTTGTAGTATGGTCTATTGATTATAGAATAATTACATAAAATGCTCATCCTAGCTCGGCCTAACATTCACTTGATCTCCCCAAATGGTAATGGGTCTCTAGTATTGACTAAAAGAATCTATATAAGTCATTAAAAACTTGTAAACTAAGATATGACACCAAATTCTCAAAATTTCCCACTGATTGTTGACAAAAAGGAAAATTTACCTTAAATTTTACGTCATGTAATTATGATAATTGTTAAAAATCTCGACCATAATGCTTCTCCCTCGTATTAAGTCACAAAAGTCCTTAACCATCATACTCAACCCAAAATATTCCTCAAAATCAATACTAAATCATTTCATCCTATCATGCAATGTAGAATGAGATTATATTTCCCAACTCCACAGACCGTATTTCACTATTCATTAATATCCAAGCCACCTTCTCATCATGATCACCAATATCAAGATGGTGCTCAAATTCACCTGTCTATCTAACGAAACCTATACGTTATGAACCCATTCAATCCAAATATTATATTTCTCTACTACATAAGACTCCACTAACAAAATCCAGTCCCAAACCATGGTTCTCTCCCCTATTGGAATTTTCTACCTAATATGATATTTTAGTGTTTCATTAACATAATTCATGTGGTTTCTTATTCCCCACTTGAATTTCATGAAAATAACATATTGATCCTACTCTAGATAACCTATCCTAGAAATTATTCATCTCACCTATTGATATTGTATCACATCTTTTGATCATGATGTCCTAATCCCTAGATACCTCATGAATTTATTCAAACTCCCCTTATGAGGTTCCAGTGAAACAGTCATTGTACTTCCATTGTTGGGTTCTCAACCAACCACACAATCCACCATAATCTATTAATGATTAATTATAGACTTCTAACTTTATTCACGCCGCCATCATACAGAATTTCATTTTGAGAACAATGTTGACATCTAGACTCCATCCAATACCACACCTCAATCCTTAATCTAGTATTTAATAAGGAACAAATACACTAGATCTACCTTCTCACTAAAATCTTGATTAAATATCTGACATCCACCGAGTAGTATTTATTCATAAACATCCCAAAAAACATGAGTATTTTAAATATGTTCCTAATTTGATATCCCTTTCAAAATGAGTATCTTTATTATCACAAAACTAAAATAAATTTACCAATAACTATAACCCAATATCCATACATTTATTTACATGATGATTCTGTGTGAAAATATAGATCATAACCTAAAACTATGAAAACAATTAATCCATACTTTTTAATAGATCTCCAAAAATTAATTCCTTAATTAAAATGAAATTAACCCACAATGAGGGTCACACCATCCAACAGTCAATGATTTTCTCCCCACCACATGAATTCCCTTACACCTCTCTACAAGAACAATGCCTCAAAAGTTACATCATCAATCATTCACCATTATTATTGAAAAATTATCATACCATCATTTTAAATCATTATAATGAAACAATATTAAATTATCTATACCATATTACCCCAAAAAAATCTGGTGTTACCTATTTCCATACAGGAAACCATTCCCAAACTCATTAAGACATCTGGGTATTATGCCTACAAGTGTGTCATTAATTATATCAACCCTAGACCATCACATGGATTCTCAGTATTCTATTACCCAATGGGAACAATGTACATCTATCATGGACATTCCTGTCATGACCCGTCCTAGGGGCCCGTGCCGTGACTACCCCAAGCCTGCCTTCTATAGGCCAGGGGCTGGTGACTAGCACCAAGGCGTAAATCCTGGTAAAAGGGAGGGGATTGCCTTTGTAAAGTAAACAAGTACCAAAGAGTAAGAAAGCGGAAAAAGTAAACACTAAGTAAAAGCTGGTACAAGAGTGAAGTGTGGAAAAGTAATTGGGCCAGTATACAAACCCAAACTGAAAGTAAAGTAAAACTCGAAAGGGAAAACAGCAACAAAAAATTAAAGCCACAACGCTGAGCTGCCCACTGGAAATCCCACCTGAAGGGTGGGTACATATAGATCCACTTCTCCTCAGGTCCCGCCATCCACTCCGAGTATGTCCCGTCCAGTGGTCCACCTCCAGGTACCGTCCTGCTCTGCAAGCCTCAACCACGATCAACGTTTTCCGTTCTCTGTATCCAACACAACGTAGTGCGGGTATAGCCCATGCAGGGGTGAGTATAAGCTATTCAGTAGGGACCCCGAGACCCCCGAAGGTCTCCCAAAATCCACAAGGGATAAACCACAAAGGAAAGATACAATCACGAAGTGACAACCGACACTGCTTAGGTATATTCCCATACATATACCAAAGTCATCAATTCCAATACACTCCAACCTCCGAGCCCAAGTACAACCCAGTCCACACCGGAAAGCATACGTATTCCACACAGGAAAGAAAAACGTAATCCACACAGGATAACACAACACAATCCACATAGGAAAGTAAACAGGATTCAGCTCACACAGGTATACTTATTCGAAAGACGATAGAGATGATCACTGATCCATCTAAGTTGTCGGACCCACAAAGGATCGATAGGTACTAATCCCCGCAATGACCCACACAGGATCGGTAGGAAACTAACCCCCACAAATACCCACACAGGATCAGACCCACACAAGATCTATAGGCACTGGCTCACACAGAACCGTGAGGGCTGACCCACACAGGATCAGACCCACACAGGATCGGTAGCACTGATCCAAATAGGATCGCTGAGTGTTGTAGTTGTCACCGTCGAATCCACTGAGGATCTTTGTACAGTCGTCGTCGCAGTCACAGTAGCAGTCGCAGCCAGCACTACGGTTCCCGCACACAGCAAGATCGTTCGGGAGGGTCCGCTCCATGAGCCGAGAGGCTGATACATCAACTGACACATAGTCTAGAGTTTATGTATCCAAAAGTTCCGTATCTTCAACAAGAACTCAACGTCGCAGACGGCACGTCGATCGGACGCCCGGTCTGAGAGTTATTGGCCTTTTCGTCCCAGGGGCCCGGTTGGATTTTAAGGAAAAACCAACCCGACCGTACCCCATCTGCGTCCAAACCTTGGGCGGAGTATGCCAAAATATCCTTCTCACTTAGAGGAAAATAACAAAGTCGACGGCACGTCATTCGGACGTCCGGAGCTTAAGATATGAGCGTTTCCGCTCCGAGGGCCCGGTTGGTTTTGTTTACGAACCAACCCGGCCGAACTCAAAGTATTCCGAAACCTTGAGTGTGATATACTGAAACGACCGTCTCATTCCAAGGATCGTGTCTCCGCTGACGGCCCGTCGATTGGAGGTCTGTAGCCTGAGTTATTGGCAATTGAACCCAAATGGGCCGAAAACGGGGGTTTCGGGCCCGGACCGACCCGGCCCGAGACCCCCTGGGTCGGCCCGAACCGGGTCGACCCGCCCTGGTCTGGGTCGGTCCGGCGCGGCGCGGCCCGACCCGGCTAGGCACAGTGCGCCTAGCGCGCTGCCAGCTCGGCCGAAGGCCGAGCCTTTGTCAAAGGGGGGGGGGGGGCGCCTTCCCCCCTTGTGTAACCGCGGCCCCCCATTTATGGGGACCGTTTGCAGTCTGGCCTGGGGAATTAATTCCCCCGGCTCCTCCCTGTTCGGCTGGCCCGACCTGGCTGGCCGGTTCCTGCACAACGGGACCGGCGATGGACAGTCCCCTTCCAGCTCCGACGCTGGCGGCCCGGTCCGGCCGCCCGTCACCTTGCTCCGCCGAGGCCCGGAACCGGCCGCAGCCCTTGTCGTCCGGCGCGGCGCGACTGCATCGCGCCCCTCCACCGCGGCCCCAGTACCGGCCGCGGTATTTTCAGGTTTACTTCAACGCGGAGCAACGACATCGCGTCCTTGATCTTCCTTCCATGGCGCGGCGCGACGGCGCCGCGCATTTCCTTTCGCATGATACCGCTTGGTGTGACGACACCACGCCTTCCCGAACCAAACCACAAAGGAACCAACATGAAAATAAGGAGGAGGATCGGCTGTCTTTGTGCGGTCCGGCCCCCTCGCGTTATTCGATAACAATTGGTTTTAATCCACAAAGATCGTCAAGTTGGTATTCACAAAAAAAAAATGAAACCCCTACCTCGGTTTCAAGAACGATTTACGTCAACGAGCCACGGAAGACGAGCGTCGCGGAGGTCGGGAGTCGCGGAAAACAAACGTAGATTCCGCGAAGCGAGGATTCGAAGATGTTGACGGAGATTAAATTGTGGAAAACCGTCATAGAAGAGACGACGTGGAAGAAGAACGTCATGGAAGAAGACGTCGCGTCGCGGGTCGGTGTCGCGGAAGACGGTCTCCGAGGGCTCGGCGCTCCACGTCGGAGATCGTTCGTTCTCCGCGTTCTTCATCGAAGATGTTCTTCGTTGGAGATGAAGAAGATATTCTCGCTTCCCAAATCCTCTCAACGTGGCATAAACTCTAACATTAATAAAATAAGCCTAAGCCTTATTTTATTAACACAACTTAACCTTTTGAATTTCAAGAGTTTGAAATTCAATTAACCACACATAACTCACCGCATTAAATTTCACAATTTATCTTAATTTAATGGGAGTTGAGAGGGGTTAGAGGATATAAAGGGGTGGGGTTCGTGTGGGCCCCACCACCCTCATAACCTGCCAAGGGAGGTTGGGTGGTTACCCAACTTCCATCAAGAACTAAACACTTAGAGTAAAAATAATAAAAATTGTAGAATAATAATATATTAACTTCTACAATTTTTATCATCCCCACTCGTGATAACGCAACTCCAGAATAGGAGTTCCTAAGGAATTACCGGCATTGCGGTTCCATCGGTGCCCTCGTAAATCGATTCTGGGCACCTGTTCAAAAGTTAGAAATTCCCGCTCGTTCGTTCAATGAACGTACATGAGCTAAACTTCGGATAGAAATTCCTGGCACTCCGGGCCTCGGAATCAAGTGCCGTCTAAAACCGCATTCTTGTAAAATTCCGAAAAAAATTAAGAAAAAAAAATTCCCTAGAAATTTATGGGTCTTTACATTACTCCCACCTCAGGGCTTTACGTCCCCATAAAGATACATCAAAAACTAGGGAAACAAATGTGGGTACTGAGCACGCATCTGAGCCTCCCGCTCCCAAGTGCTCTCCTGGAGGTTCCCGTGCTTCCATCTGATGTGCACTAGAGGAATCGACCGTCCACATAGGACCTGCTCTTGTCAATCCTCGATCTCAACTGGAACCTCCATAAAAGTCGCCCCATCATCAACGTCTAGCTCTCCATGGTCAATGATGTGCGTCGGGTCGTGCACGTATCTCCTCAGCTGAGATACGTGGAAGACGTGGTGCAACCGGTGCAACTAAGGTGGTAGAGCCAGGCGATAAGACACCTCGCCAATCCTGCTGAGGACCCGGAACGGTCCGATGAAGTGTGGATACAACTTTCCGTTTCGGCCAAATCTCCTTAATCCACATCTAGATGAGACAGGCAAAAACACGTGGTCGCCATCCTCGAACTCTAGTGGCCACCGCCTCCTGTCAGCATAAGACTTCTGCCGGCTCTGAGCTGTCCTCATCCGCTCCTGGATGACCTGGACCTTCTCTGTCGTGGCCTGGACCATCTCCGGTCCCACAAGTGCTGACTCCCCAGGGTCTGTCCATCACAAAGGAGATCTGCAAGGTCGGCCGTACAATGCCTCGTATGGTGCCATCCCGATGGTGGAGTGGTAGCTGTTGTTGTACGCGAACTCCACCAAGGGTAGGTGGTCCTCCTAGCTCCAACCAAAGTCGAGGACACATGGGCGGAGCATTTCCTCAAGAGTTTGAATGGCCCTCTCCGTCTGACCATCCGTCTGAGGGTGAAAGGCTGTGCTCAGACGTAGCAGCATCCTGAACGCCTCCTGCAATCCCTTCCATAGCCGGGAAGTAAAACGAGCATCACGATCGGAGATGATAGATGGTGGAACACCGTGAAGCCGAACAATCTCCTTAACGTAAAGATGTCCCAAGCTCTCCACTGAGCCTTGCTCTCTAATGGGTAAGAAGTGAGCTGACTTGGTGAGTCGGTAGACAAACACCCAGATGGACTCGTGACCTCTGGAAGTGCGTGGAAGTTCAGTCACGAAGTCCATAGATATCTCGTCCCACTTCCACTCCGGGATCTCCAAGGACTGTACCAAGCCTACTGGTACCAGATGCTCTGCCATCACCTACTGGCAGGTGAGGCATCGAGAAATGAACTCTGCCACAGCCTTCCTCATGCCTGGCCACCAGTGCTGTCGTCTGAGATCCTGGAATATCTTTGCCACTCCGGGATGTACCGCTAAGGGAGAAGTGTGAAACTCTCTCAGCACTTCCTCCCGTAAAGCAACTGGTACCGAGGTAAGTCCTCTGAAAAGGATGTCGTGCTCTGCTCCAAAGGAGAATCCATCAGGTGCATGTCCTGAGGATATCTGTGCACACCGCGTCTCACAGTCAGTGTCCCCACGCTGTACCTCTCTGACCTGCTGTAGTAGTGGAGGAGTGACTGTGAGAGACTGAAGGAAGGCTGCTCCAGGTCTATCCACAAAGGATATCTGCAAAGAGGCTAGCTGCTCTGTCACCTCCTCAAGTAGCTGAATGCCCGTCCTCCTGCCGAGGGCATTGGCTACCACGTTCCCCTTTCCAAAAGTATAGACTATCTCAAAGTCATAGTCTTGGAGGAACACGAGCCATCGTCACTATCTCAGATTCAGATCCTTCTGAGAGAAGATGTTTCTGAGACTCTGATGGTCAGAAAAGACTGTAAAGCGTTCGCCCATCAGACAGTGTCGCCATGTCTTCAGAGTGAAGACCACTAATGCTATCTACAAGTCATGGGTAGCGTAGTTCTTCTCATGCGGCCTCAACTGACGTGATCCATAGGCGATCACTGCCCGCTCCTGCATCAGGACACAACTGAGTCCGGTCCCTGATGAATTGCAGTAGACTACGTACCCTACTCCCTCCTCAGGCAACCTCAAGATAGGTGCGCTGGTCAATCTATGTCTCAGCTCCTGGAAGCTCTGCCGACATCTTTCTGACCACACGAAGGGTTTCCCCTTCTTTTTCAAAGCAGAGAGTGGTACCGCAACTCTAGAGAAGTTGGGTACGAATCTATGGTAGTATCCAACTAGTCCCAAGAAACTCCGCACCTCCGTCACGCTTCTGGGTGGCTCCCAAGCTAGCACTGCCTCGATCTTCGCAGGATCCACTGCAACTCCTGTCTCAGAGATGACGTGTCCCAAGAAGTGGACCTCACGTATCCAGAACTGGCACTTCAAGAGCTTACCATAAAGCTGGTGCTCTCGGAGTGTGTCTAGTACAACCCGCAAGTGGTAGGCGTGCTCCTCCTCAGTCGTCGAGTATATCAAAATGTCGTCGATGAAGACCATGAAAAATCGATCTAGGTATGGCTGAAAGATCCTATTCATGAGAGCCATGAACACTACTGGAGCATTGGTTACGCTGAAGGGCATAACCAAGAACTCATAGTGGTCATACCGATACCTGAAGGTCGTCTTCTTCACGTCCTCGTCTCGAACTCTGAGCTGGTGATAGCCTGACCTGAGGTCTATCTTCGAGAACCACCGTGCTCCCTTGAGATGATCAAAGTGGTCATCAATCCTCGGTAGCGGATACTTGTTCCTCGCTGTCACCTGGTTCAGGCGACGATAGTCAACACAAATTTGAAAGCTCCCGTCCGCCTTCTTCGCGAACAATATCGGGGAAGCCCAGGGTGAAACACTGGGTCGGATAAACCCCTTGCCCTTCAATTCCTCCAACTATACCCATAGCTCTAGAAGCTCAACGGGGAGCATTCGATACGCTGGAGTCGATATCAGGGTTGTCCCGGGGTACAAGTCAATATAAACGTCTACCTCTCTGCGAGTAGGTAACCCTGGAATGTCTTCGGGAAAAACGTCCGCATACTGATCCACCACTGCAGGAATACTTGGACTCCGCATGTCAACTGCTCCTAGGATGAGGGTAGCCAACTGATGAGTGAGGGGCTGTCCTCTCCTCTGCAGAAGTCCATCCTGTGCTGCGAAGGCTCCCTTCTCGCCGGTGAAGGTGAACCTGCTCCCGTCGGTGCGTACACATCGCACCTGGCACCTAATACAGTCAATCTGTGCATGGACCGTAGACAACCAATCCATGCCCAAGATGACGTCGTAAGGCCTCGACTCTGCTACAAGAAGATCCCACTAGAGTAAGCTCACACTGCCGGCACCAGTGCGTAATCGTCGAGTCTTCTCCCGTAGGAGTCTCTAGTCGTAAGGATCGAGCCAACGGCTCTGTCGGAATCTCCGAGCTCCGAACAAGGGCAGCAGTTATGAAAGAGTGACTCGCTCCTGTGTCTATAAGTACTCCAGAAAGGGTGGAATAGACAAATATTGTACCTCGAATCATCTCGGGCACGCCATGGTCGTAGGCCTCTGCTGCCTGGAGTTGTGCCTGTCTCTATCCGCCAGCTCCTTGTGGTCAGGGTGGACCTCCTGGTGTGGTGGTGGTAAAGCTTCAAAGCGTCTCCCACCACCTATTGCTTGGCCAGCTCCCCTGCCTCGTCCGCCTCCTCCCTGCGGACCGCCACGGTCAACCCTCTGCCTCTGCCTCGGTGGTCCCTCAATCGTCTGCTGCTCCTCGGGACGGCGGGTTAGGCAGTCACGAGCCATGTGGCCCAGCCCGCCGCACGAGTAGCACGGTCTGCCTCTCGAAAGACTGGCACCGCGCTGTGTGCCCCGCACTGCTGAGCCAGTGTCCTGAGGTCGTCTTCCTGAGGGTCTGGTCTTCCTAGACCCAAGAGTCATCCGTCGACTGCCTGCTACAGAAGACTCTGCTACGTGCCGCCCTACGGTGGGTCTCGGTGCTGGTGTAGAATCAACAAGAAAGCTCTCGATCAAAAGGTCATGCTCCAGTACTCCTGTCTGAGTCAGAATGATTAAGGAGATCAGTGATTCCCTGATCTCGTGTCTCAATCCCTGCTCAAAGATCCGGGCCTGGAAGAATGGGTCTCCTACCATTTCTTTCGAGTAGCACGATAGATCAGTAAATCTCTCCGAGTACTAGGCAACCATCATGCTGCCCTGCCGCAGCTGAAGAAGCTCCTGAATGCGCACCGCACGGAGGGTGGCTGGGACAAACTCCGAGCGGAAGAGGCTCTCAAAGTCCGTCCAAAGTAGAGATGCCTCATCGTGCACCTGGATCATCAAGCTCCACCATTGGCCCGCTGCTTCGTGCAGTAGGCTCGTAGTGAGGATCACCATGAGGTCTGCTGGTGTCCTCACTAGCCTGAAAACTCGTACGACTACCTCTAGCCAGTCCTCGGCTGCCTGGGGGTCCATCTCCCCGCGGAACCTGGGCGGTCTCTAGCACTGAAACCCATGCAGTGCACTGAGGCGACGTGCATCGTCAGGGGCTGGTGCTGGAAGCATCGGTGGCTCGGCGGGTAGAGCTACCACCGGTGCCACTGCTGACAAAGGGCCCTACACTGAGGCCTCATCGCTCGGTGGGCTGTCATCACGCTCGACTCTAGGAACCCTAGCTAGTTGCCGTCGTGGGGCCATCCTGTAATGGAAAAAGGTGCGCCACGATCAGAATAGTATACCTGGTGAGCTGATACAAAGTAATCACAAAGAAAACATGAAACACACATGCAATCAATGTTTTCGTGCATTAAGTCAGAAATCAGAAGTCAGGGTCCTGGTGTACGGATACGTCGGCCGCCGCACCAACACTGGACTCCCTGGACTGATAACCACACCCAATACGCTAAGCACTATTGCTTCACATAGAAAAGATCAGAGTCCCAAGTTCTGCGGTAGAACCGAACTGCCTCTGATACCAATTTTTCACGACCCATCCTCGAGGCCCGTGTTGTGACTACCCCAAGCCCGCCTTCCATAGGCCAGGGGATGGCGACTAGCACCAAGGCGTAAATCCCGGTAAAAGGGAAGACATTGCCTTTGTAAATTAAACAAGTACCATAGAGTAAGCAAGCAGAAAAAGTAAACACTAAGGAAAAGCTGGTACAAGAGTGAAGTGCAGAGAAGTAAGTGAGCCAGTATACAAACCCAAACTGAAAGTAAAGTACAACTCGAATGGGAAAACAGCAACAGAAAAGTAAAGCCGCAATGCCGAGATACCCACTAAAAATCCCACCTGAAGGGTGGGTACAAATAGCTCCACTGCTCCTCGGGTCCCGCCGTCCGCTCCGAGTATTTCCCGTCCAGTGGTCCACCTCCAGGCACCGTCCTGCTCTGCAAGCCTCAACCACGATCAACGTTGTCCGTCCTCTGCAACCAACACAACGTAGTGCGGGCATAGCCCGTGCAGGGGTGATTATAAGCTACTCAGTAGGGACCCCGAGACCCCCGAAGGTCTCCCAAAATCCACAAAGGATAAACCAAAAAGAAGAGAAACAATCACGAAGTAACAACTGACACTGCTTAGGTATATGCCAATACATATACCTATGTCATCAATTCCAATATTCTCCAACCTCCAAGCCCAAGTACAACCCAGTCCACAGAAGAAAGCATACGTATTCCACACTGGAAAGAAAAACGTAATCCATACAGGATAGCACAACACAATCCACATAGGAAAGTAAACAGGATTCAGCTCACACAGGTATACTTCTTCGAAAGACGATAGAGATGATCACTGATCCATCTAAGTCGTCGGACCCACATTGGATCGATAGGTACTAACCCCCACAATGACCCACACAAGATCCGTAGGAAACTAACCCCCGCAAGGACCCACAAAGGATCGGACCCACACAGGATCTGTAGGCGCTGGCTCACACAGAACCGTTGAGCGCTGACCCACAAAGGATCGGACCCACACAGGATCAATAGCACTGATCCACATAGGATCGCTGAGTGTTGTAGTCGTCACCGTCGAATCCACTGAGGATCTCTGTACAGTCGTCGTCGCAGTCACAGTAGCAGTCGCAGCCAGCACTAGGGTTCCCGCACACAACAAGCTCATTCGGGAGGGTCCGCTCCACGAGCCGAGAGGCTGATAAATCAACTGACACATAGTCCAGAGTTGGTGTATCCAAAAGTTTTGTATTATCAACAGGAATTCAACTTCGCAGACGGCGCGTCGATCGGACGCCCGGTCTGAGAGTTATTGGCTTTTTCGTCCTAGGGGCCCGGTTGGTTTTTAAGGAAAAACCAACCCGACCGTACCCCACATGCGTCCAAACCTCGGGCGAAGTATTCCAAAATATCCATCTCACTTAGAGGAAAACAACAAAGTCGATGGCACGTCATTCGGACGTCCGTAGCTTAAGATATGAGCGTTTCCGCTCCGAGGGCCCGGTTGGTTTCGTGTACGAACCAACCCCGCCAAACTCAAAGTATTCTTGAAACCTTGATTGTGATATACCGAA
Source organism: Viscum album (assembly GCA_963277665.1). NCBI lineage: Eukaryota > Viridiplantae > Streptophyta > Magnoliopsida > Santalales > Viscaceae > Viscum > Viscum album. The sequence continues at coordinate 906,401,126 of OY728151.1, forward strand.
ACGACCGTCTCATTCCAAGGATCATGTCGCCACTGACGGTGCGTCGATCGGAGGTCTGTAGCCCGAGTTATGGGAAATTGAACCCAAAAGGTACGAAAACAGGGGTTTCGGGCCCGGACCGACCCGGCCCGAGACCCCCTGGGTCGGCCCGGCCCGGCCCTGCCAGGGCGCGGCCCGTCCGGGCATAGAGCGTTGCCGTATCGGCCAAAGTCCGAGCCGTTGGCAGGGGGGGGGGGGCGCCTGCCCCCCTTGTGTAACCACGGCACCCCATTTATGGGGGCCGTTTGAAGTCTGGCCGGTGGAATTAATTCCCCCGGCTCCTCCCTGTCCGACCGGCCCGACCTTGCCGGCCGGTTCCTGCTCAACAGGACTGGTGATGGCCGATCCCCTTCCAGCTCCGACGCCGGTGGCCCGGTCCGGCCGCCAGTCACCTTGCTTCGCCGCGGCCTGGAACCGGCCGCAGCCCTTGTCGTCCGGCGCGGCGTGACGGCGCCGTGCCCCTCCGTCGCGGCCCCAGTACCGGCTGCGGTATTTTTGGGTTTTCTTCGACGCGGCGCGACGGCGTCTCGTACTTGATCTTCCTTCCATGGCACGGCGCGACGGCGCCACACATTTCCTTTCGCATGATACCGCGTGGTGCGACGACACCACGCCTTCCCGAACCAAACCACAAAGGAACCAACATGAAAATAAGGAGGAGGGTCGGCCGTGTTTGTGCTGTCCGGCCCCCTCGCATTATTCTATAACAATTGGTTTTAATCCACGAAGATCATCAAGTTGGTATTCACGAACAAAATAAATAAATAAAACCCCTACCTCGGTTTCAAGAATGGTGTACGTCAAGGAGCCGCGGAAGACGAGCGTCGCAGAGGTCGGGCGTCGCAGAAAACGAACATTGATTCCACGAAGTGAGGATTCGAAGACATTGACGGAGATTTCATCGCGGAAAACCATCGTGGAAGAGACGATGCAGAAGAAGAACGTCGTGGAAGAAGACGTCGCGTCGCGGGTCGGTGTCGCGGAAGACGGTCTCTGAGGGCTCGATGCTCCACGTCGGAGATCATTCGCTCTTCGCGTTCTTCGTCGAAGATTTTCTTCGTTGGATATGAAGAAGATCTTCTCTCTTCCCAAATCCTCTCAACGTGGCACAAACTATAACATTAATACAATAAGACTAAGCCTTAATTTATTAACACAACTTAACCTTTTGAATTTGAAGAGTTTGAAATTCAATTAACCACACATAACTCACCCCATTAAATTTCACAAGTTATCTTAATTTAGTGGGAGTTGAGATGGGTTAGAGGATATGAAGGGGTGGGGTTCGTGTGGGCCCCACCACCCTCATAGCCTCCCAAGGGAGGTTGGTTGGTTACCCAACTTCCATCAAGAACTAAACACATAGAGTAAAAATAATAAAAATTGTAGAATAATAATAAATTAACTTGCACAATTTTTATCATCCACACCCGTGATAATGCAACTCCGGAACAGGAGTTCCTAAGCAATTAGCGGCGCTGCGGTTCCATCAGTGCCCTCAGAATTCGATTCCGGGCACCGGTTCAAAAGTTTGAAATTCCCGCTCATTGGTTCACTGAACGTACTCGAGCTAGACTTCGGATAGAAATTCCGGGCACTCCGGGCCTCGAAATCAAGTTCCGTCTGAAACTGCGTTCTTGTAAAATTCCAAAGAAAATTACGAAAAAAAATTCCCTTGAAATTTACGGGTCTTTACAATTCCCTCATAAATCAAGACCTTTCCAATAAAATCAATTACAACACTTAATCTCATGATATTATATAGATCCTCTGAGAATCCTCTCACTGGTTCTTACAGAAAATCTATTATGAATATCATTTGAATGAATGGAGTGTATTATCCCATACTTCCTAACCACACAATCCAATTGATGATCCCCTATTTCAAATCCCATATAACCTGAACTCATGTTCTTAATCAACTGAGCTTGGTCATCCCTCATGAAAATATTGTTTATCAAGAAACATTCCTCGATGCTTATTTTCAACAATCCTAGGGAATCTATCTCATGATAAGACCAACGACACGAACACCCACCACACAATAATTATACGAAAATCATAAATCATCTATCCGTGATTCTAATATTATACTCAAATGTGTATATAGATTTATCATCTCTAGGAATCTATCCTTTCCTAACATTAAAATGTAATCATGATATCAGAACATTCTAACTACTTCACATATTGAGGGTACATGGATCATCACATAACCTTCTCTATCCCTCACAACAGTATCAACATCTTCAATCAAAATTGTTACTATCCTTATATAATAATAAAGAATCCATTTACTCTACTAACTCACCAAGGGTCTATCACTAAGGATTTCATTTCCCTCAGTGACCCATTAAGGGTCATTATACCTGACTTGTATGAAGATATTGTATAATCATTAACAGTGTTTATCATTATGTAAGAGCCACAAAACCTTTCATATGAAAAATATCTTTCTTTATATGAGTATAATTACACCATCAATTTATGTTGGATAAAAAATATAATATTTCATGAATATATAAAATGTTAAACCCCCTTTCATTAGTGAAATCAATGACCCTCAGTAGTACAAATTTCATGGGAATCCTACATGCCAAATGTGATGCATGCACATAGACCTCTTTCCCCTACATGCTAATTGAAAAATCCCAAATATAAATATTTAATAAAAACATTACAATTGAATAAATATCTCAACTATAACAATGAAAAAAATAATTGAAATCATTTATCCTTGTTAGCATGGAATTCAATCTGTAAATGTGTTCATGACTCACCAGTCTGAGGTCCATCAAAATATCAAACATGACCTTATTCACTATCTACCATATCCTAAATGTTTAGATAAACAAAATAAGAAATATTAAAACTTTGTTATTCATAGCATCAAGACTACTCATCAGTGTCCCTACTAAAGATTCCATAAGTCCTCATGCATGCATCTCTGTATTTCAGAGAATAATAACAAGAGAAAAAGGCCAAAATAATACATTGGAGAGACTATTAACTTAATAGGAGAATCGTAAATATCAAATAAATATCCAAATATCATCTGTAATGTTAAATTATAGTATGTGAAACAAAAGTAAAATACAAATGTTATAAAAATGAATTGGAAGCATAGAGTCATATATTAACTATTCTCCTATGACAATAACAGACAAAATAAATAAAAGAATAACATAAAAAGGATACTTATTTAAATCTCTAATCCTACCATATTCTAATAACTAATATTCTAGTCATGCTACTTCATTAGTATCAACATCACAATATGTTCTCTGACCTATAAAATTGATATATGGCCTACATGCACACCAGAGTTCTAGTGAAAGGTGTGAGAAATAAATCTCAATGGGGTCTAAAATTGTTATCCTAATATATTCCATATAGTATATGTATTGATGAGGAAAATTAAACAATAAAAATTACATATAAAATAATTTTTATCGGGTCCTTTTTTTTCAAACAAGGCCACCACACCACCCTATTATACATGTTTCTTCCAACGAAGAATTTGAGGATTCCACGTGTGAAAAATAATAACCCATAGAGAAATATTCATGTAGGGTTTAATAATGATAATTTAAATCTACCCTATACCTAAGAGAAAATACTCTAAATCCTATACCCACATCCTATCTGTTAGGGTGGTCCATGCCAGCACCCTTTCTGTCAATTTAAATCCATATAGTATAATCATGTATCAACTTCCTAGATTAACCCCATATACATCAGGGTGTTATATATAAATACACTCTCACTCGAGGTGAGTTTGTATGATGGATTCATATATCAACATCTTACACTAATGCCCTATCACTCATCATGTTCTATACTTTCACCCTCTAACATAGGGTGAGACTATACAACAAAGCCATGAATCTCAACCATCACCTTATGACTCATGGTAAGGACATGTATCAAGTACCTTGGTCATCATTATGTTGGAAAGATACAACCCAAATAGTACACCAAGAATCCCTATACACTCAAGTGAGGATTCATGATAGTACCCTTGAACCCCTATCACTCAAGATATTCCACACAAAGAGTACAATGCTACTATAAATAGATTTCATGTAGGGTACACAAAATTGAACCCCCACTAACCACCCTCAGGGAAGGCCATAGATAAAAGAATGTATCATCCTCTCTTCCACTGGGATGGTCATACCTCGATATTTTTTCACAAATTCAACAATGTTTGGCCACTAACCTCTCACTTAAGAGAGGTTCCATCCACCAGTCTCATCATCAAACAACTAAAAATATGCCACACCCAAAAAAACGTACCTACAATGAAACCCATACCACATGATTTCCTACTTATCACTAGGGTAATAGTCATTCTGGGCGTACACCCATGTCTCAAGGAATGCCTCAACATCCATCTTTCTACTCAAGGAAATATCGACTAGACTATCTTGGTCACACATGCACAATGTGTTAATCTTATTAGCATTCTTCTATAACCTATAAGGTAACCTACTGGGTTATTCATACCCATCCTAGTAGTTTTTTTCTTGATAGGAACCAATTCATATCTAACAACATACAATGTATCTTCACTTGTAGGATCTATATAACACTATACTCCTGATTCTGGTATAAAACCTCATCCAGATATTACATCACGACCGAATCCCACACACAAGGTACCATATTAGCTAACTCATACCACAATAAATAGAAATTATATGTGAAGTAAACTAAAAATACCCTCAAAACTTACAGGGTTCTAAAATCATATCTCTCAAAATGGAGCTTTCAAACCCATCATACAGAGAAAACCCCATTCTTATATACATCATCAAGTCTTAGAGGACTAATTTATCTCCTTACACACTCCAAAATTCTAATACACCCTTAAGAGGGATTCCCTCATCATTTATGAGATGTCCAATGGTCTCACTTCTCACCACTAGGCCAAAATAACTCGTGCCTCTCCATATATGAATATGAAAAAACCATAGAAATACACTACTCATCATATATTCTAATAATTAACTAAGACATATCATTAACTCAAATGGAACCTTCTCACCATGGAAATACATTAATCTACCGATTGAAAAATACTTAAAATGAAAGAGTTCTTTTGTTATATCTCTAAAAAGGTCATTTAAATACTATATCATTCGGTTGGTTACTCTTAGTTCACATCTCTTTACCCAATTCCATGAATTCTTTCTCTAATTCGCACTCATTCTTAAATAATAATATTGTTTAATATAAAGGGATCACCTACCACCAACATGGAATTGTAATCCATATAATGATCTGATTATCCTTGCACAGGCTCTCCCATTCCTCATCTAAGATTGTTTTTTCACTAGATATTTTATCTTAACCCTTACACTAAAAATAATTAATGAATAAAATTTATAATTAATTATTTATTTTAAAACAAAGAAATCTATTTTCTAAAAAACTCACCGAGAAATATTGTGACACTAAAAATACACAGACCCTATTATGATTACCTTAATGACTTTATCAGATGTTCAACATATAGTTTTTTGAAACATGAACTTGATAGATTATCCTGACACATGTGTGTCCATTTAGATGTTTTCTAGTTTATTCAATGCCAAAAAATTCTCCATGATACAAAATGATAATGAAAGGTAATATTGGGAGAAAAATATATGGTGCAGGTAGATTCAATATAAAATAAATTTTATAGTGTGGAGATTGAGTAATCTTACCATTTATACAGATGATAATGTTCAGAGAAGTTGTCTTACATTGATATTGAAATGTTGGTGCTAAGAGTGTCCATTCTACAAATCAAGATAGCATATTTATTTCTAGATTGAATGGGTGAGTGTTATTTGGGAACACATGGATTAGTGAATAGGGTTCTCAGTGAAAATATAAACCATTAAAAATTTTCTCACCACTTGGTTTCATGGGACGGACCATATTGGAAGTTCTGTTAAAGAATATATAATGGTTTTTGTGTTGGTGTGTTGGGTTTTATAAGAACATAGGAAAAAATAAAGGGTGGGCCACCGATAATCTCAAAATGAAATTACAGCTCATTTCAAGGTCCTAGTTGATGGAATTGGTATACTAGTTATGGGAGGAAGGGTCAGGAATTAATGTAATGGTATTATTCTTAACGGTGATACCACTATTGGAGGTTGGGGAACAATCATGATGGGGAAGTGGATTATGTGGGATCCCCCCATCTCATGTTTTAAACTGATAATTGAAGGTTCCTGTGGATAAGGATAGATGAGAGGGAGAGTTTTGGTTGGTGATGGAATGAGATATTTGATTTTAGGCTTCATCACCCTTTACAGTGCATGAAGCTCCATAGGGGCCCAGATTAGAGAACCTTATAATGTCTTTCTTCTATATGAATTATATAATTTTAATCATTCCTTGGATAAATATGATTCAATGATTTTGCTGGGTTCCTTTACATGTAATGATAGTATTATGTGGGACACAATTTGTTTTATTAGGAAGTGCATGTCGATCATTAGTAAAGGAATAGTGGTAAAACATATTAAGAGGTAATGAAATTTCTCTGTGGATATAATTACTAATAAGGGATGGTCAATTGGGAGTTTTATTATTTATCATCATCATGTTACTATTCCTTCTAGTAACATATTTGTATTGTGTGGGGACACACTTGGATTACATCATTACTGACCACCATGAATTTGTGGTTGAAGAATAAATTTTTTAATTTTGAAGGATCAATGGGGTATCAAAAGGGGGGATAACAAGGGTTGTTGTAACATCATGTTACCTTTATATAATTAGTTTTCCATCATTCTATGTTCCCATCAGGTTTTAAAATCCTTTTATGTGATTTTTCTAGGTTTACTGTAGACTACAGAATAGGCACATGTCTTGTACCTGAAGTACACATCGTGTACTTGGTGCTAGTTGAATTTCGGTGCTTGGGAGACCATGTATTGAAGGGGAGGTCAAGTTGTGAGATTGTACAAATCGTAAATGTTGGGTACAAATAGGGTACAGTGAAAATGATGGGTTTTTATCTTAGGCGATGGGTTTTTCAGGGTAACTTATCAAGAATGGCCTTCACATCGTGACTAAAGGGTACATGTCATGACCCAGACCACGCACATTTTAAAGTCACGTGTTTTGGAGTTTTGGTAGGTCCTTTTCTAACAAAAAATTGTGCCTCTCAACCCTAGACTCTCCCTAGGTGCTTTTCAGAGAATTCTCACCTTACATATTGATCGAATCGGATATGGTTCATCATTTTTTCTACGGTGCATCTTATCAGGTATGTGTTACCTCCAATTCTTCCTTGAGACTGATCGCGATAACACTCTATCCTTGCATTATCAGATCCACTACTCCCTATTTGATATTTTGAGTCATCTTATTCTCCATCTGTTGTGAGATCTCATTCAAAAGGTCTTTTTCCATCATTGGATGTGTTGTGGCAGGCATCCTTCTTTGGGGTATGTTGTTTTCCTCTATTCTGTCGACGCTTTATGGTTATGTTTAAATCTATATTATCGTGGATTGGATCCTAGGGACTCTGTTGGTGTTGTCTGTTTTTTTCTTGGATTTGGATTCGTTTGCAGGTGTGTGCTACCCGAAATTTGAGGTAGAAGGTTCCTTATCTAGCCTATGATAGTGAACATACTTTATTTTCTCTAAAAATTTATTTATAAATTGATTTATGAAATTGGAATTATTTTTGTGTGTGTTGAAAAAGGGTTTACAAAGGAAAAAGATTTTCCATATATTTTTGTAAATGGATTATAAATGGTTTTATATTATTTTCATGGCATTGAAATGGATTTGTGAAAAAGTGAACATGGGTTACCATGGGTACTTAGGTAGAAGGTTTATCTTGATTCCATTTTCCATTGCTTTATGATTATCTATGAGGTTTTCCTTGGGTCTTTCCTTTGTTTACTAGGCCTATTGTTCCAGGGGACCGATATTGAAATTGTTTGGGGTTTACTCATAGCGTATTTCTATAATTTCTATTCCCATTGATTTAGGATAAGTTTTTTGGACATGATTATTATGTTATGAGTAGTCTGCTGCCTAGAGCTGTAGTATTCCATGGTTTTTTGACGCCTATTCTTTTAGATTATACTGCTTGGATTTCTGAGTTAGCCTAAACATGCATGTTGATTCTTTTAAAAAATGATATAGAAATATGTTTTTGAAAATGATATACATTCTTTTGTTTAGAAAAATATAAAAGTAAAGTATTTTCCATGTTTTCTATAAAACCTCTTACTACTTATCATACCCAATTTTATTTTAAAAATGAACATATAATATTTTTTTATACAGAGACTGGTTATGGAACAGTTGTTTGGGATCCTACTGAGACAGTTATCTCACAACCTGAGCACTACATCAGTGGTGCACAGACCATTGTTTGTATTCTAGTGTTGGGAAAGGGAAGGCACCAAAGTTGTAACACCCCAAGCTTCCACGGTACATTTCCTTTCGAATAATGCACCGACGTGCATTGTACGCAACTTTGTGATTTTAACACACCATAACCAATCAAACTAGCTGTTATGAATAGTAATACCTACTTTTTGAAATTTTATAAATTCTATCTCTCAAAATGGACTTCATTTTTGGATTCAGAATATCAAAATTATCCTAGGGTGAAATTTTGGTACTTTTCGGATAACTTTCATATTTTGATGAATAGTGAAAATTACTAAATATTAATTAAAAACAACTTTTTTAATAAAAATAATTAATAGTAATAAATTATGAATTTGAGTGGTTTTAAATTATATTTAGAATATATTTTTACCATGTAATACAATTTGGGTCATTGAACATAATTTCACATTTAAACCAGACATAAACAACTGCCAATCTTTTGATATTTGTTATCTCTTAAAAACACACTTTTTGTTTTAACAACGGGAATTAATTTTAAATTAATTTCTGCCACTTCTATGTTATGAATTTGGAAAAATGGATTCTATATTTTTAATCAGGATGTTCAAATTGTGTAAATAGGTAGCTTTTATTTTTAGACATTTTGGATAATTACTTCGGTAAATATTTTATTTACCATTGTTAAAGTGTAAATCCGGTAAACAGGGGTTAAAAAAATAATATTATAATAATACTAAATTACCCTAAAACGTGTCTTAAACCTATTTGATGATACATGGTCGACCATGGGCATATTTGGGTCGATTTTGGGACCCCATGGATCCACTTGTAAGTGATAATGACACTTTATTTTAATTAAATTAAAATAAATACAAAAATGACACAAGCATATATCTTTTAAAAAAACAATTGTTACATAGGGTCAAATATGTTGGATTTTAGACTATAAATATTAATTAGAAATATAAACAGATTTCCTACATAATTATATTTTATTTATAATTTTTAGACATTAAATATGTTAATTTATTTATGACACAATGGTGATGCAGTAATTACCATAATAGTGACAAATTAGAATAATTGATATTATAAATAACAAAATAAAATATAATTTGATACTTTTATTGAATTAAACTAATTTTTTAGGATAACATGACATATTAGGATTGATTTAATTAACTTTTTTCGAAGTAATCATTATGTTATGTGTTTTACAAAAATCAACTATTGAATAGTGTCAAAATTGACAAAAAAGAGTTTTTAAAACAAATATTGTATTATTAATTGATATTAAATTCTTAAAAATCTAAGGTTCGTCCAAGAGACTTATATCCTGATAGTTATATCATTAATGGACCACTTGGGGGTATCTTGGATGTATATAGTAAGTTTATTAACTATATAATATAAAAATACAACCTAGAGGCCTTAGTTTGATCAGAAAGCCAACCTATGGAGACCTTTTGATCAAATCAAAAGGAAGAACCCGAAGAAGAGGTAATGTTTTCACCACCCTTTTTCAAGTTCCTTTCTTCTTCCACTTCTTCTTTATTTGTTATTACCATTATAAAATAATAACTACAGTATCATATATATACTGTGATGTAATTATAAATATGGTACAACCATATTCAGTATTCTATCCATCCTTTGAATAACATGTCACCATACGTGTGTACGTACGACTTACCGTCTCCACGTCGTGGTGTAATTGTTATTCAATATATTATTATTTGGATGGGTATAATAATGATGTTTAACTCATCTAAATAATAAATATAACATGATAGTGAATCTTTATATATGATATATCATCCAATTATATATTATTTTAATATCAAAAGAATGATATTGTCGCTCGTGCGTACGTACGGACTACTGTCTCCACGAACGCGATGGGATTCATTCTCCATCATATCCATTCAAGTATAGTTATGATTTTGTGATTTAAAAATAGTATCTAAGGACTTGATATCATTCTGGATATAAATAATATACATCCCATTAATAAAAAATATGGCTCACTTAACAAAGAATATAAAGTAAAAAGAACCCGTTAACACCCGAAATGACGATAATTCTAAGATATTATTAATAAATCAATGTTACAAGATCATATATGATATCATATTAAAGTAAATTATTCTTTTATAATTCAATAAAAATTATTTCACCATTATATAGGAGGTTAACCTACCTTCGACCAAGGAAAAAGTACAAAGTAAGGGACTTTCTTATCTCACTTTCAATTCCCTGAGATTTCCATTATTCGCCACTAAATTATTTAAAGTGGTGTATTGTGTACTGACATTTGATATATATTATCATGATTATCTTTAGATTCATGTTATTCTGTTAATCATTTGGTGGTTATTAACTTTGGGTCATACGACTCAGTTGATTACAACGTGGTAAGGGGTTTCTTATCTCACTCTTAATTTCGTGAGAATTCCATTGTTCACCACTTATTTATTGCATGTGGTGTATGTGTACTGCCCATGATTGTATTAATTGTGTAATATACTTTAATTTATGGGTATTTACATCATCATTGTATGATCCTTCTTTCATGGGTGCATGTTTCATAAGTTACCAAATCGATAAGGGAATTTGAAATTTCAATTTCCACTCATTCGGCTTTACGCAGATTTCATTGATTATATTACTCCAAGATTATGTCCGGAATCACTATTCATTTGATTATGTCATAATTTCCACTCCCCTTCCTGTGGATATATTTTTGATACACATAATCACTCCATTGATAATTTCTCAAGTCATCGATATGAATTTGATAAGAGTAATTTTAACTCATTCTCCATTTGTTGAGTTAAACATCCAATTCATTGGTGTTGTTTTTACAAGATTATGTGTGAATGTCCATTGATTGTTTTACACTAAATATCCAATCATATTTAGTGTATTTATATTTTTCACACATAACTATGTTGTTGATTTATCCTTAACCTAAGGATACGGCCTTTATGAGAGATTTCATCTCAACTTAAATTCCATTGAGACTTCTTTGTTGTTATACACCAAATCACATTTATGTGGTGTATATAATGTACTTTGACAAAGTATATCATGAATCCTTTTAATCTCATGATATTACAGATTTTTTATTACCTCAATTATTTGTATTCAAGTGTCTCTCTTTTGGTTAGAATCTCTAACTAAAATACCATTTTTAAATGTTTTAAAGACTTATTCATCTAAATCTTTCTCATTAATGTCCATGTTTTAAAAATGGTTTTAAGGATTTATTTATATGGAAATTAAGGTTTTAAAATTAAAACTCCTTTTAAAATTTTCAAAGTGGTATGGGACACTTTGATTCAAAAATCTATTTTCAAATGGCTTCTTGACAAATACTGTGACTTTTAAATGTTTTCAAGAAAAGGGGGATATTTCTCTCAAATAGTTTTGATGATTATTTTCATCTATGTCAACATCCTTCATTATTCTTGATTGAGGTTAATGTGATAAAATACAATCTTCCATATTGTATCGAATGAGTTATGTTTGACTGTGGATGTGCTATTTTTATACCATTCATGGTTTGTGGTAAAAGTACTGACATTTCATATGCTAGTTTTAATACGAATGTTTATGTTATGTTTAAACCTGTTCATATGAGGAATGCATTGGACTTAATAAGTGAAGATTGGATCCTCCTATAGCTTCTCGATGCATCGGTAGGTCTCATGAGACAAATTAGTGTCTTGGCACAAGGCCTTGGAAAAATCTTATTTGTAGTCTTGGCACGAGGCCTTGGCTATGTGGTTATGATAGTCTGGCATTATGCATTCCATCATTATGAAAGTGGTTATTGATATTGCATGTGATTGTTCGATTAGTAGAATATCCATGTGAATAAGTAAATAGAATTATTTCATTTTATCTTTGCCATATTATGCTTAAGTTCAAGTTTAAAAGTTATTTGTTTTAATTATAAATTTCCTTAAGTGTTTATGCTTATCTATGAAAACTTTTTCTATAATGTTATCCTTACTGAGCATCTGAGCTCACCCCGTTCAATGTTTTATTTTTCCCAGGATTATGAAGAAGTAATTTATGAATGACCTGCAGGGATAGTATGAGGGGATATGAAGACAAGATGTTTTTTATGTAATGTAAAACTTTATGATTTTATCTAGTGTTTCCAAGGCAACTAAACTAATCGGTCTTTCGAGACTTGATCTTTCTTGTGATCATGCCAATGTTATGTAATAATGCACCGACTCTGGGTAACTGGGGTCGGGACGTTACAGTTGGTATCAGAGGAAGTTCAGTACAAACCTTGGAAGTTAGATTTAGATAAACTCTGATTAGAGCACGTAGACCTAAGATGAACTTTGAGGATTAGTATAGAAGAACTTCCTAGAATATTGGTATTGTAGAGATTTTGTGAGTTTTCCGAGAAATACATCCCTGTCTGGATACGAGCAGGTAGAGGCAGCTTTGGCACAGATGTACCTAGGAGTAAAACCCGAAAACACCGCTTTGAGCTAGACTCGAACGAGAACTGGTGCACGACTACGGGCCTTGCTTCACTCTTGGTTACGACACTCCCGGGGGATATGCTTAGGATAATTTACATTTTATTTACAAACCGATTTAATGTATTATATATATAAGATGAGAGTAAATGACCTTGGTTAATCCTATTGTGTTTCAAATTGAGAATATGGTGACATGTTAATCTCTAAATGATTGTATGACTACTATTACTCACACAATGCTTTCTGGTTTTAGTCAATTGCTGGATTCCAAGGAATTCATAGTGACTTTGAGAATGATGTACAAGGTGGGAACGGTGGTGGCAATGAGCAACAAAATGGAATGTTGATAGGCGTAAAAGATATTGTCTTTATGCCAAATCAATTTTCCAAAAATATGATCAACAATATATATATTAACCAATTACCCGACTCAACAAAGAAGAGAAAGGTGATGAATGATAAGAGCTCTAGTAGTGGAGACCATGGACAAAGAAATCCTCAATTTCTATCATGGAGGAAATGTGGAAGGCGACACCCAGGAAAGTATCTCAATGGGACAAAGAAATGATTTACGTGTGGGAAGGAAGGACATAAAGTGAAGAATTGCCGAAGCAAAATGAAGAGTACTATGGAAGAAGATAAAAATGGTCCCAAGAGTCCATTTAAGGTCATTTGCCGTAAATGTAGGGGACCTGGCCATTACCCGAGTGAATGTCTTATTCTATAGGATATTTTGTTGGTCAAAGAAGAAGCTACGTGGAAATAAATTGTGGGAGAAATGTTTAAAAAGTATTAGCGCTCCTTGTTGATGGGTTTACTTTGGAATAATTTTCTCTTGTATTTGCAACCCCGCAGTTTTCCATGTGAGAATGATATTTGAGGAAGAATTTTCTCTTAACTTGTGGATATATGTATAAATAACCATTTGGTTTTATATGATCATTGGGGTTTGTGAAAATTATAAGTTATTATAATTTGGGATGAAAAAGCACGGTATGATATAACATTTGTGGTTAAATTATGTTATTTTGAGAAATTTATCTCATTTCGGTAATATTATAAAATATAATTTTTGAAAAAGGAAAACATGTAGACCGTGTGACAACCCGTCGCGTCGGACAAAGCTGTGGGAATCAAACCCACAACCAATGTGCGATTGGGATTTATCGCCTACCACTGGACTAAGTGATGACCCTGGTTAGTGTGACTATTTTCTTTAGTTAAATGATTTTATTGATCAATAATATGTTGATTTGGGTTCTTATGTCTTATCAAATGAATACATTTAGTATAGGAAAATTATTTGGTGATTAAGTGATAAATGTTATATTGGAAGATGTTCACTTTGCTGGGAACACTATATGTCAAAGGAAAATAGAATACTATGGGATGTCATTAGAGGAGTAATGGTGGATTTTTATCTATGTTTTTATTATGTATCTATAGTGATTTGGGTTATTTATGGAAATTATTAACCTATAATAAAGAATATGTGATTAGGTTAATTACTTTTAAGTATGTGACTTTAAGAGTAGATGATGTCATTTGGAGATACAATTTAACGTGGAAGACTACAATCTTATAAGTTTTGGGTTTCAATATTAGTTTGGATTATATTGAAGGATTTTAAGGAAAATTTATTATTGAATGGTATTTATTTAACTTTGGGGTATTGTTGGTTTAATTTTAAAAATTAATATTATTATTTTTTCTCTAATGGAATATACATTTGGGGGATCATCAGATCTTATGCTAACCATTTTGGTTTTGATTAATCTCTAAAGACAAGTTAAATATATAGTTTATCCTATACGGATCATGTGTTTCTATAGAAGTTTATTCTAGCTCTTTTATTGTGACCAACTCTTCTTGAATACTCATTGTTCAAAAAAAATAAGTTAGTGGTAAAAAGTTATTAAATAATGAAACTCTACTTAAAAATTAATTATATCTCTTTATTTTCTTAGTCAATATCATAAATGAATTCCTCATCCTTATGTAATTTAACTTAAACAAAAACAAAAAAAAATGTTGTCCGTTTGCTTTCCTACTAGGAGACTAATGGCTGTTTGTCCCAACACAAGTTTGTGGTGTTCTTATTGTTAACTTTCTCCTGATCATGATTTCTATCCCTCTCCATCAGAACTTGACACTTAGTTTATCATCCATATCCATGTTTTCCTACATGGAATCCGAGTATGGGTTATCTTGGATGACCTTTATACCTCTCTTTCTATCTTTTAAAGTGATAGTTTTATTGACTCTTTTTCCAATGTGGGACTTTCCATTATATTCCCAAGCACAATTTTAAAAAAAATTATGAGGACGCAATTTATTGAAGGAGGTGAAAATGTAACACCCCAAGCTTCCATGGTATGTTTCCTTTCGAATAATGCAACGGCGTGCATTGTACGCAACTTCGAGATTTTAACACACCATAACCAATCAAACTAGCCGTTATGAATAGTAATACATACTTTTTGAAATTTTATAAATTCTATATCTCAAAATGGACTTCATTTTTGGATTCGTAATATCAAAATTAGCCTAGGGTGAAATTTTGGTACTTTTCGGATAACTTTCATATTTTGATGAATAGTGAAAATTACTAAATTTTAATTAAAAACAACTTTTTTAATCAAAATAATAAATAGTGATAAATTATGAATTTGAGTTGTTTTAAAGTATATTTAGAATATATTTTTACCATGTAATAAAATGTGGGTCATTGAACATAATTTCAAATTTAAACCAGTCATAAACAAGTGCCAATCTTTTGAAATTTATTATCTCTTAAAAACACGCTTTTTGTTTTAACAACGGGAATTAATTTTAAATTAATTTCTGCCACTTCTGTGTTTTGAATTTGGAAAAATGGATTCCATATTTGGAATCAGGATGTTCAAATTGTGTAAATATGAAACTTTTATTTATAGACATTTTGGATAATTATTTCGGTAAATATTTTATTTACCATGGTTGAAGGGTAAATCCGGTAAACAAGGGTTAAAAAAATAATATTATAATAATACTAAATTACCCTAAAACGTGAATTAAACCTATTGGATGATACATGGCCGACCATGTGAATCTTTGGGTCGATTTTGGGACCCCATGGATCCACTTGTAAGTGATAATGACACTTTATTTTAATTAAGTTAAAATAAATAAAAAAATGACACAAGCATATATCTTTTAGAAAAATAATTGTTACATAGGGTTATATATGTTGGATTTTAGACCATAAATATTCATTATAAATATAAAAATATCTCCTACATAATTATATTTTATTTATAATTTTTAGACATTAAATAAGTTATTTTATTTATGACACAATGGTGATGCAGTAATTACCATAATAGTGATAAATTAGAATAATTGATATTATAAATACCCAAATAAATATAATTTGATAATTTTATTGAATTACAATTATTTTATAGGATGACATGACATATTAGGATTTATTTAATTAACTTTTTTCGAAGTAATCATTCTGTTATGTGTTTCACAAAAATCAGCTATTGAATAGTGTCAAAATTGACATAAAAGAGTTTTTAAAACAAATATTATATTATTAATTGATATTAAATTCTTAAAAATCTACGGATCGGCCAAGTGACTTATATCATGATATTTATATCATTAATGGACCACTTGTGGGTCTCTTGGATGTATATAGTATGTTTATTAACTATATAATATAAAAATACATAGTGACATGGTAAATGTCAAACTAATTAACTAAGAGTTAAAACTAAAATATAAGGTTAATATAGTGACCCAAACCAGTCTAAATTCTATTGGATGAATGGTTTTCGACCTATCCCCACCTTAACCTTTGAATAATAAACATTGGAGCCATTAGAAACCGAATATGAATTTATTATAAACTAATATTTCTAGCTTTTCTAAAGGTGCCCCTAACCCCTCTTATAAAAGGGCACTCCTCCTTCTCATTTCTTCACACCTTCAAAGCCTTTTGGTTCGTCCAACCTCTGCCCAAATACTCTCTAAACATCTCTCAATACAACCTAGAGGCTTTATTTTGATCAGAAAGCCATCCTAAGGAGCCCTTTTGATCAAATCAAAAGGAAGAACCCGAAGAAGAGGTAATGTTTTCACCACCCTTTTTCAAGTTCCTTTCTTCTTCCACTTCTTCTTTCTTTGTTATTAACATTATAAAATAATTACTACAATATAATATATATACTGTGATGTTATTATAAATATGGTACAAACATATTCATTATTCTATCCATCCTTTGAATAACATGTCACCATACCTGCGTACGTACGACTTACCCTCTCCACGTCGTGGTGTAATTGTTATTCAATATATTATTATTTGGATGGGTATAATAATGATGTGTAACTCATGTAAATAATAAATATAACATGATAATGAATCTTTATATATGATATACCATCCAATTATATATTATTTTAATATCAAAAGAATGATATTGTCGCTCGTGCGTACGTACGGACTATCGTCTCCACGAAGACGATGAGATTCATTCTCCATCATATCCATTCAAGTATAATTATTATTTGATGATTTAAAAATAGTATCTACGGACTTGATATAATTATGGATATGAATAATATACATCCCATTAATAACGAATATGGCTCACATAACAATGAATATAAAGTAAAATGAACCCGTTAACACCCGAAATGACGATAATTCTAAGATATTATTAAGAAATCAATGTTAAAAGATCATATATGATATCATATTAAAGTAAATGATTCTTGTATAATTCAATAACAATTATTTCACCATTGTACAGGAGGTTAACCTACCTTCGACTTAGGAAAAAGTACAAAGTAAGGGATTTTCTTATCTCACTTTCAATTCCATGAGATTTCCATTGTTTGCCATTAAATTATTGAAAGTGGTGTATTGTGTACTGCCATTTGATATATATTATCATGATTATATTTATATTCATGTTATTCTGTAAATAATTTGGTGGTTATTAACTTTTGGTCATATGACTCAGTTGATTACAATGTGGTAAGGGGTTTCTTATCTCACTCTTAATTTCGTGAGAATTCCATTGTTCACCACTTATTTATTGCATGTGGTGTATGTGTACTACCCATGATTTTATTCATTGTGTAATATAATTTAATTTATGGGTATTTACATCATCATTGTATGATACTTCTTTCATGGGTGAATGGTTCATAAGTTACAAAATCGATAAGGGAATTTGAGATTTCAATTTCCACTAATTCGGCATTACACATATTTCATTGATTATATTACTCCATGATTATGTGTGGAATCACTATTCATTTGATTATGTCATAATTTCCACTCCCCTTCCTGTGGATATACATTTGATACACATAATCACTCCATTTATAATTTCTCAAGTCATCGATATGAATTTGATAAGAGTAATTTTAACTCATTCTCCATTTGTTGAGTTAAACATCCAATTCATTGGTGTTGTTTTTACAAGATTATGTGTGAACGTCCTTTGATTGTTTTACACTAAATATCCAATCATATTTAGTGTATTTATATTTTTCACACATAACTATGTTGTTGATTTATCCTTAACCTAAGGATACAACCTTTATGAGAGATTTCATCTCAACTTAAATTCCATAGAGACTTCTTTGTTGTTATACACCAAATCACATTTATGTGGTGTATATAATTTACTTTGAAAAAGTATATCATGAATCCCTTTATTCTCATGATATTACAATGTTTTTATTACCTCAATTATTTGTCTTCAAGTGTCTCTCTTTTGGTTAGAATCTCTAACTAAAATACCATTTTTAAATGTTTTAAAGACTTATTCATCTAAATATTTCTCCTTAATGTCCATGTTTTAAAAATGGTTTAAGGATTTATTTATATGGACATTAAAGTTTTAAAATTAAAACTCCTTTTAAAAGTTTCAATGTGGTATGGGACACTTTGATTCAAAAATCTATTTTTAAATGGCTTCTTGACAAATACTGTGACTTTTAAATGTTTTCAAGAAAAGGGGGATATTTCTCTCAAATAGTTTTGGTGATTATTTTCATCTATGTCAACATTCATCATTTTTCTTAATTGAGGTTAATGTGATAAAATAAAATCTTCCATATTGTATCGAATGAGTTATGTTTTACTGTGGATGTGCTATTTTTATACCATTCATGGTTTGTGGTAAAAGTATTGACATTTCGTATGCTAGTTTTAATACGAATCTTTATGTTATGTTTAAACCTGTTCATATGAGGAATTCATTGGACTTAATATGTGATGGGTGGAGCCCGCTATAGCTCTTCGATGCATCAGTAGGTCTAATGAGACAAATTAGTGTCTTGGCACAAGGCCTTGGCAAAATCTTATTTGAAGTCTTGGCACGAGGCCTTGGCTATGTGGTTATGATAGTCTGGCATTATGCATTCCATCATTATGAAAGTGGTTATTGATATTGCATGTGATTGTTCGACTAGTAGAATATTCATGTGAATAAGTAAATGGAATTATTTCATTTTATCTTTGCCATATTATGATGAAGTTCTTGTTTAAAAGGCTTTTGTTTTAATTATAAATTTCCTTATGTGTTTATGCTTATCTATAAAAGCTTCTACTATAATGTTATCCTTACTGAGCATCTGAGCTCACCCCTTTCAGTGTTTTATTTTTCCCAGGATTATGAACAAGTAATTTATGAATGACCTGCAGGGATAGTATGAGGGGATATGAAGAGAAGATGTTTTTTTATGTAATGTAAAACTTTATGATTGTATCTAGTGTTTCCAAGGCTACTAAACTAATAGGTCTTTCGAGACATGATCTTTCTTGTGATCCTTCCAATGTTATGTAATAATGCACCGACTCTGGGTAACTGGGGTTGGGGCATTACAAAAGTGTGGCGGTAAGGTTCGTGTCAGCTAGGATGGGTAGTTGAGGGTGAGATGTTTGGAGTTCTTCAATTACATCTTAGAGTAGCTATTGGTCTTGAGTCCCTTGTAGTCAAAATTATCTTTTGGAGTTTTTGGCAGCTGTTATGGTTGTTTGGTTTCCACTGTATTCTTACAGTTATGGAATAAATATTTTTTTATTGTTCTGTTATTCTTTTAGTTCCTTACATGAGTAAGCAATGTGGTTATTCAGGTTGGATTAAATCGTTCCCTTAGTTTTGTTTTTCGATGATTTGGTGCTTGTTGCAAGACTGTGGGAACCGATAATGTCCTTTGGGTATGTGACATATCAGGTTGGGTGTCGGGTTTAAGGGTAACATGGGCCAGTTTATTACAGTTTGGTATCAATTGGAGGTTTGTCCCCAAGAATCTTTTCATAAAATGTATGTTATACTGGATATATGATTTTTAGTAAATGAAAGGTATATTGTGATGTGTTCTTGTCCATGTCTTGTCGTAATGAGACTCAAGTTACCATGGGATTTCAGAACATGTGTCTCTAGTGTTGGTTTTTTCTTTTGAAATATCAGTTTCTGTTTATGGGTTTTCCAGTTTGAACTGTGTTTTTATCTATGTTTCTTCTATGCATGATCATTATTATTTGTCAGTATATAGCAGTATACCTCTGATACATCTTCCACAGGTTCTATATAATGGTACGAAGAATTATCCTCAACGAAATCCACCTATGGATTTGAATCGTCTCGAGACAATCATATGAGCAGTCCGTGTTGTCGATCTAGAGGTGACACAAGTTTAGAACATAGTAGTTTAAGTACAAATATTAACTGTAGGAGAAAGATATTTATTTTGGGATTTCATTTGTGAGAATACAATATCCTTTAAAGGGATGACAAAACCTTAGGAGGAAGAGGATTGGATGGACATGATCGATCAAATATTCGACTTCTGGGAGACATCAAGGAATATTAGGGTGATGTGTGCAATGTTCAGACTCGAGGGTTCCTGCAAGAGTTGGTTGGACTTTATGGTCCAATCATATAGACATGTAATCTTGGATTGGAAGGGATTCTAAACCCCGTTATTTCATTAGTTTTATCTAGAGTCTCTAATCATTGAAAAATCTATGTGGTTCCTATCGTTGCATTAGAGAGAGCGTTCGGTGTCATCATACACCAACCAGTTTTTTTGAACTAGTCTGTTTTTCACTGGAAATGGTAACGAATGACTATTTAAAGGCACAGAATTACATATAGGGTTTGCAACCAGGCATTAAATTTTAGTTTTCATGTTGAAGCTTTCAAACTATGTGGAGATAGTGGACAGAACAATGATGGCAGATTTGGACATGATGGGAAAGGTTAGTGCTACTGCCTATTATCTTTCAACTAGTGACAGCTTCAGTGGCATGAATGGGAAGAAGATGATTTGACAGGACCATCACAAATGAGGTGTAGGTGGGTAATAGTAGTGAGCCCGTCCACACTATCTGTTGCAGATGGAAGTGTGCCTCTGAATAGATACTGTGGTGGCAAGGAGGGTCACTCCAAACATTCTTGTCTTATAACCATGAAGACATGAAATAGTTGTGTATATTTTGGTCATCTACAATGTTTCTATTAGGCTATGAATATGTCTCATTAATTCTAGGGTTCATCGGCTCCAAAGGCTACTGTGGTGTAGTCAAAAGAATTGAAAACTACATATCTCTTGCCACATGCCTCAAGAGTGAAGCATTTACACTTAGTAGATTTGTGTCCAATGGAAGTTGATGAAAGTGTCAAAAAAATTTGACGTATTCTCCTTATTTCATATTTAGTAGCTTCTACCTTGTTGTATATTTGTGACTCCCAATTGTTTATATCTTCGCATTTTGAATATGTGCTTAAATTTCCAATGGAAATTATCCCCTTTACGATTGTGTTAGTGAAACCTCTTGGTAAGAGGAACGAGAAATGGCTCATGTGTCCTTGTTTGTTCACAATAGCTGACACAGATATGGTGTAGGATCTTATCGTTCCTGATTTGGATTTTTATGACGTCATCATTGGTATGGATTCGCTTGTCACACTTCGAGATGAGGTTGATTGTAGTCATCAGCGTGTTTTGCTTCTTGCTACTGAGGGGATCTATCGTGTGTTTCCAGGAGAGTGGGACCCGATGTTAGGTCATTTAGGACCATCCCTTCTAGATATTAGGAGTTTTTTAGTTGATGTTTTGTTTGATCCAAATGAAATTACTTCTATTGAGGATCATCTTATTGTTTTTAAAGACTTTTCGGACATATTCCCAAAACAATTCTCGGATCATTCTCTAGAGAGAGGTAGAGTTTCTGATTGACCTTGTACCAGGTACACATATTATATCAATGCGTTCTTATCGTATGGAACTAGAAGAGTTGAAATATCTCAATAATTAGTTGTACGACCTTTTAGAGAAGGGTTATTTTCACCCTAGTGTTTCGTCTTGGCCATCCCCTATGCTATTTTCCAAGAAAGTAGATGGTTCACTTCGATTATGTGTAGAATATCAAAACCCAAACTAGTTAAAGGCTAATAAAAAATATCATTTACATTGTGTGGATGATTTATTTGATCATTTTAAGGGAGAACATTGGTCTTCAAAGGTTGAACTTCAATCAAGTTATCATCCGCTCAATGTTCGGTAGTCTAATATAACAATAATGGCCTTGAAGAGAAATAATGGCCATTATGAATATCGTTTTATGCCTTTCATTCTAAATAATGATCCTATAGTTTTTATTACCATGATGAATCAGATATTCCACCAATATTATGACAATTTTCTGGTAGTGTTCATGCATGATATTTTGGTTAATTTAATGTCTGAGTGTGAGAATGAGCACCATCTGAGATTGTTTTTGGAGAATCTGAAAAATAACCATCTCTATGGAAGGATTTAAAAATGTAGTGTCTAGATTCACGAAGTGAAATTATTTGGTAAAATAATTTTTGAGCTTGGATTATCAGTTGATCCAGAAAAGGTAAAAGTCATTTTTTCCTAGAAGTAACCACAAAATCTGTTTGAGATATGAAGCTTCCATGGTCTTTTTGGATAATATCAATGGTCTATAATGGATTTATCTAAGCTAGAATCACCTTCGACTTCTCATACCAAAAAATAAATGAAATTATGATGGGGTGAAAATTTCTAGTCTTCTTTTAATGGACTAAAATTACTTTTGATATCGACACCTATTCTGATATTACCAGATCTCGGTAAGGGGTATGTTTTGTTTTCTGATTAATATAGTGCTATTTTGGGATGCATTCTTATACAGGATAATCATGTGGTGGATTATGGATCTCATCATCTTTTTTCCTTATGATAAAAACTACCCTAATCATGATTTAGAGCTTGTTGCGGTGATGCACATTCTTATGTGCAGGTGACACAATCTCTTTGGGGAGAAGTTCACAGTTTACTTTGATCATAAGAGTATGAGCTATATATTTTCCCAAAAGGACTTGATTCTCAAATAGAGATGATGGTTATAATACCTTTAGAAATTTGACATTGAAATAACCTACACTACAGAGAAAGTGAATGTAGTTGTAGACTCTTTAATCCAATAGGTACCATCAAAGGCTGTTCTTGAATTGTAGGTGAGTTGTATTTTATGGGGATATTCACTCAGTTTCACTTGGATGATCAGGAGGATGTATTATGTAAGGGTTGGATATGTTTTCAATTGTCATCATCTCTCCTGGAGTCTATTTTTAAAATTTTACATCAATATGATGAGCTTCAAAAGTTTCAGGAAAAACACTATAGTGGAAACATAGTTCCTAGTTGGTCTCTTTCTTCAAATAGACTACTTATCTTCATAAAGTGAGTTTTCATCCCAGAATATATGATAATTTCAGTATTTTTTCATTTTCATTGCTCTTCATGGGTCATTTATACAGGGGCTACAATGATGTATTATGACATGAGAAGATGGTTCTGGTGGTCGAGTATGAAGCGCGCCAACGCAGCTTATGTGTGATATTGTTACACCTGCCAATGGATAAAGGAAGGGCACATGAAAACTTCTGGTTGGTTTCATCCTCTTTCAGTGTCATTTTGGATGTGGGATGAGTTGTCCATTGATTTTGTAGTAGGGTTTCCATGGACGCCCT
This sequence comes from Viscum album, assembly GCA_963277665.1. Taxonomy (NCBI): domain Eukaryota; kingdom Viridiplantae; phylum Streptophyta; class Magnoliopsida; order Santalales; family Viscaceae; genus Viscum; species Viscum album. The sequence continues at coordinate 906,425,106 of OY728151.1, forward strand.
GAGGGAAAAATGCTATCTAGGTTGTTGTTGATCAATTGATGAATTCTACTCAGTTCATTCTGATAAAAGATACCAGTAATGTTAATGATCTAGGTATGATGTATGTTTAGGATTCCATGAGTTTACATGGGGGTAATTCTTCCATTATTTATAGATAGGGATCCTAGGTTTACCTCAAGGTTCTTGAGGAGTCTTTAAGGGGAAATGGCGACTCAGCCAAGTTGAGCACAACTTTCCAGCCACAAACAGATGGCCAGACAGAGGGTGTAATTCATATCCTTGAGGATATGCTTCATCTAGTTTCATGGATTTTGATGGATCATGGAATATCTATATGGGACTAGTTGAGTTTTTTTACAAAAACAGTTACCAGTCGTCTATCTGGATGGCTCCTCTTGAAGAGTTTTATAGTCGCCCATGCAGATCACCTCTTTTTTGGGAATAGGTGAGAGAAGTATGTTTGGTTGGACCATATCTCATTCAAGATATTTCGAAAAATATTTAGAAGGTTCTGAGAAGTGTGGGTACATTCCAAAGTTGATAGAAATCGTATGCCGATCGGCGACATCATCCTTTGTAGTTTTCCATTGGTGACTGGGTTTTTTGGAAAGAATCTCATCGGTTGGGTCATCGTTGACATGGAAAATAGAGAAAATTGGCTCCGAGATATGTTGGACCATTAAAGGTCACTAAATGGATTGTGAAATTTTCTTGTCAATTAGCACTTCAGGTTTAGCTAACAAACATTCATGATGTTTTCCACATATCTCAGCTTATGATGTATCATCTTACAGCTAGATATTCTTGTTATGGAGGAACCAGTTGAGATCTTTGACTCTCAAATTAATGTCTCACATGGGAATTTGATTACTTTTGTTAGAGTTCTATGGAAATAAGGATCATATTCTCATGAGACTTGGGATTGCGAGTTGTTGATGAGGGAGCAGTGGTCTCATCACTTTCTAGAGGATATATCTTCCACATGACTTCTTGAGGATAGGAAGCCTTTATGGTGGGGAGTTTATAATATATTGTTACCCTGATCAGGTTTTTTTCCTCATTCTAAGTTCCCTTCTTGTTTTAAAATCCATTTATGTGATTTTTTTGGGTTTACTGAAGACTTTAGAACACGTACACGTCATGTACTTGGTGTTGGATACAGGTAGTGGCTTGGAAGACCACGTCATGAAGGGGGAGGTCATGTTGTGAGCATGTATACATTGTGAATTATGGGTACAAATTGTGTATGGTGAAAATTTAGGGTTTTAATATGAGGTGACAGGTTTTTTGGAATCACTTATCTAGAATGGGCATCACATTGTGACCATGGAGTACACATCGTGACACGGACCATGACCAGTTTAATATCATGTGTTCGGGAGTTTTGGTCGGTCCTTTTCTCTCCGAAAATCATGGCTCTCAACCATGACTCTCCCTAGGCATTTTTCAGAGGCATCTTACCTTTTGGATCAATCTGATATTCTTCAATTCATTATTGTTTCTATAGTGTCTCTCTCTTGGTAAGGGTTCTCTCCGATTCTTCTTTCTGATTGATCATGATAGTGCCCTAGCTTTTTGTTATCCGATCCACTGATCCAATTTGGATGTTTCATGTCGTCTTATTCTAGATCTGTTGTGATATATCATTCCAGAGACCTTTTTTTCTTTTTTGGTTATGGTGCAGTGGGCTCCCTTCTTCATGGTATGTGGTTTTCCTCTCTTCATAGGATATTTTGTGTTTATTTGCGAATCAATCTTCTCATGGACTTGATCCTAGGGTCTCCTTTGGTTTTTTTGGGTTTCGTTCGTGGTTTTGGATTACATTGAAGGTGTGTGTGACCCAAAATTTTAGGTATGTGGTTCCTTCTATAGCCTATGATAATAAACATGCTTGTTTTTCTTTTTTAAATTTCATTATAAATTTATTTATGAAATTTTCATGATTTTTGTGTGTGTTGAAAAAGGGTTCTGAAAGAAAAATGGTTTCCCTATATTTTGACAAATAGATTATAAATGGTTTCAAATGGATTTTAAGATATTGAAACAGGTTTGTTAAAAAGAGCGCATGGGTTACCTTGGGTACTTAGGTGGAAGGTTTATCATGAGGCCATTATCCATTTCTTTCTTATTATCATCGATATTTGTCTTGGGTATTTCTACAATGTCCTAGGAATATTGTTCTAGGGGAACGATATTGACATTTTTTTGTGTTAAATCAGGGGGTATTCCTCTACTTCCTAGGCCTGTTGTTCTAGGATAAATTTTATGCACTTGATTAATTTGGTATGAGTAGTCTGCTTCCTTGAACTGTAGTATTTCTTGGTGTTCTCATATATGTGCTTCTAGTTCATAATGCTTGTATTTATGTGTTATCCTTGACATGCATTTTGATTATTATAAAAAATGATATGGAAATATGCTTTGAAAAATGATATACCCTATTTTGTTTAGAACCGTGTAAAAGGAAAGTATTTACCATGTTTTCGATATATCCTCTTACTACTAATCATTCCAAGTTTTATTTTAATGATTTGCAGGATTTTTTATACATAGAAAAGTTATGGAACACCTTGGTTGGATCTTACTGATCTTATTAGCTCAAACCATACAAACTCCTTCGGTGGAATGTATAACTTTATTTGTATTCTAGTGAAGGGAAATTCAAGAGACCTCAATGAGGCGGTGAGGTTCGTGTAAGTTGGGATGGGTAGCTGATGGTGAGATGGTTGGAGTTCGTCCATGCCATTTTTTTGATAGCTGTCTATTTTGAGTCTTTTATAGTCATACTTTTCATTTGGAGTTTTTGGTTGTTGTTATAATTGTTTTGTTTCCATTTTTTTATTACAGTTATGGCATATATATTTTGTTAGCCTTCTAATGTTTTTTTCATTCCTTGCATATGTATTTCGTATGGTTGTTCAGGTTGGACAAAATTGTTCCCTTAGTTTTTTCATTTGATATCCGGGTGCTTGTTTCCAGCCTGTGGGGATCAGGAATTCCCTTCGGGTATGTGATGGATCGAGTTGGGTGTCAGGTTTGAGGGAAGCTAGGGTTGGTTCATTATAGGTATATTTGGCCAAAATAGATATTCCTTCTACTCACTATCCCTTAAAGTGCGAGAGGAGATAACCTATAAATTATAGGTTCTCCCCTATTTAAAATATAGGTATAATTCACTTTACATCTTGGTCTATTAAGTCCATGACAGAAATCCTATATCCTTGGGTTCCCTTATGGTAAAACAAAATGGATTTCAGTATCAAGTCCCACCCAAGGGATCTTTTTACTATGCCGTATGGTGAACCATGTTGCATTAAACCCCTAAGAAGAATATAATTTAATTACCTCTTGAGGACCATCCATGGTACATCTTGGGGGATGATATACAACACTAACACATAAGAAACCCTCACAGTTTAACCCTTCTACTACATGGAGGGCCTTCACCTTCATGGAATTTTCTTCAAACTTTATGTCATGAAAACTTCTCCGGGGAACCCCATATGGCATATCCTCTTAGGCTATGGCATGGTTCCCCTTCCTTATGAATTTATCATAAAGGAAGAAATTTAATGTTTCTGAGAAAAAATATTTTTAATGATCATACCATTACAAAATCCTTGTGTTACAATGAAATTTTTATTTTAAATAATTATTTCCTATGTGAAAAACTTTAAATGAGAAAAATTCCATGCCCCAACACACCTAGGATGTAGTGTAGCCAATGACCTATAGGAGTAATCTGTAAAAGGGTAGTCCCATCCAAAACATGAAATTCACATGAGAAAGGGATACACCCCTTTGAGATATGAGCATGTATAAAACCATGTTTTTGAAGATATCCAACCATCAAAATCATGATTTGAGTCCTAAATCTTGAATTATCCCCTAATTGAGGACAAAAATTCAAATTCCCATAGAACTTCACACCCTATAATGATGTTTGTTATTATATATTACACCTAAAAAGGTATCAATGGTATTGGTGTATCATATATGGGAATATGCATGAACTCACCAATTAGGGAACAATTGGAGTTTATATATAGTAGGAGGCCCATAGAATTTATCTTCTATTGGTTCGCGATAAGAGAATGAAGTATATGCACAGTTTTAATCATAATAGAAGGACCATGGTATGTATATATCATTAATGGGACATAGGGGTGATATCATCAATGAGATCATGGTCAGGGATTATACATAATAGTAGGCACAAGGTATGTATTTTTTTTAAAGGCAATGTCTTGGTCAGAGAAAAAGACACAAAATATTATTAAAAAGAGGAAGAAAATTACAAAAGTCGAAAATAATAAATTTTATTACAATATCTTTCATAGAAAGGGAGGAGATCATCCGGTAAAGTATCACTCCACGTAATGGCATGGTTGACCACTTTGTTAGCAAGCCCATTCGCCACCTTGTTAGCTTCCCTGTAGGTGTGGGTGGCAATGTATCTGATCTCTTGAAGAGAACTAAGGCAGATTTTCCAGAGCGCTGTGAGAGGCCAGGCAAGATGAACCACACCATTCCAAATGGCTTGGATGATGGTGGTGGAGTCACTCTCAATACAGATATTGTCCCAGCATTTTAATTTAACAAATTTGACCGCATGGATCACAGCCAACATCTCCGCCTCCAGCGTAGAGGTGGAACCACAGCTACCAAAAAAGAAGCCCTGTAAATGACCAAGGTAGTCTTTGAAGATGGCTCCACATCCCATGGGACCAGGGTTTCCTTTCAAGGATCCATCAACATTGATCTTTATACAGCCAGGGATCAGAGTCTGTCAAAACACTTCAAAAGGACACTTTGGCTGATTGTTGTTCCCTTTAATACGGAGCCGATGAAGAATGCCAAAGTCACCAACCGAGTTAGCACATTTGGCATTCGGAAGAGTGGAAGCATCCCTAATAGCAATCAGAATTCTAGAGCGACCTGCATTAATATTTAATGAGACACCATTGTGTATAATATCATTTCTATCATACCAGATAATGTGAAGAAGCTCAGAAACAACAACAAGGAAGAAATTTTTAATCTGCAGAGAAAGATCCATCTCCACACATAATTTGAGAAGCGAGAAAATAGAGTCATCATTTAACCATCTGCAATCAAAAATGTCAGTAACAAAATTCCAAAGAGAAGAGGCAGTAGCGTAGGACACAAAAAAGTGATTGATGTCATTCCTATGTTGATGAAAAATCAGATATCCAGAGCTGAGTTGAACCCCAAAAGATTGAAGGCAGACCTCAGTGGGAAGTCTGTTGTGTGCAATACGCCAAAAAAGATTAAATCTGGAGGGCTTAATCCAATGGGATGTCTATTTGAGTCCAAGAGCCCATACACCTAAGAGGAGTCTAATGTTAGGTATGGATCTATGATGGGTAATATGGATGAAATATTTTTTGAGGAAATGGTAAATATTTACACCTACTAGGATTACCATATATAGGAGTCTCATTATAGGGTTGGTTTTGGGATACATAATATAAGCTAAGTATTTTTTGAAATTATTATTAGTTCAATTATAGGGCCCGAGAGAATGGGGAACCCCCGCCAGCTTTATGATGTTATAGTAATTAGTGGGTACATTGGAAAAAGTGTTACTCTAGTTGGGTTTATCTCATTGTCCTATGAGAGTTCACCTAGTTTTGTTGATCAATGTAAATTGGTAAAATTGAACCTTAGTAGGGCTGATCAGGTTCGCCTGGTAGAATGGTTCCATAATTGAGATGATCTAGGTATCATAGAGATAGTGGCACTCTAATATGGATGATAAGGATTCCCAAGGTAAATAGAACCCTTACATGTATGATACAATAGGATTGGGGGAACGAATCCAAAAAAGGGATGATCCAGGTGGCTTGAGCGAGTAGCGACGTGATAGGGTTATTCCAGGTGGCATGTGAAATGTGGGACCATAGTGGGGATCTTTGGAAGTTTGGAAACTTTAATATAGTCTAAATAAACTATAAATACATGCTATTTGTTTAATTCAATGTCTCAAAATATATATATTACATAATTAAATAAAATTCACATTTGCTTCCAAATTTTATAACTTTGAGTGTACCCAAATAAAGAAATAGGGGTATTGGGAAAGAACATGTGTAAATTTATGTATTACTAATGGAAACCCTAGTAAAAAATTTAAAGATGGTCTAAATGGTCTCAATACATCTTGTGAGTGGAATGTGTCATTTTGATAAGAAAAAGGATGTAGATCATGGATCTATGTGGGGTAACCTACCACAACATTTGTGTATCACCTAGTATGATAATCGAGCTTTTTTGTAACTTGGAGTAGAGCCTAATGACCTTTTTGGATATAGCATGGGCATGGGAATGCTAGGCATGGGATTCTAGGAGTGAGGAGGGCCTTACATAAGGGGACTTGGGAGTGAAAATGCAAGCCTGAAAGGTCCTTTCATTCCGTAACTAGGCATCAGATTCAGGGATTAAATGGGATTCAGGTAATGATATATTGTCCTGAGAATCCAAGAATAAAAGGGAATCATGTAATGTGATATTGGAATTTGAGTCTAGGAACAAAATTTCCACAGGTAATAAGAATTGGGAAATGGATCCCATGTGTAGTAACACCTCGTATTGGGATAGTTATGTGTGGGGAATCTAAGAATGAGTAGGTCAATTCATAAGAATACATTGTCATGGGAATTATATGTGTAAGAAAGACTCAAGTAAGGAAACATTGGAACTTTAGGAAAATTAAATAAGGCCCTTGGAGTGACACATAGTTGTTCTGCTTAAAATCATCATCTGATGACTAAATCTACCAGAAATAGTTATGTTGAGTTCTAATAGTGTGAATCTTGGACCTCACCAAAATAAAAAGAATAAATCACTATTAATATTCATTCTCGTCATATATAAATGAGATATTATGGATTTAACATTAAAAAGAATCTTTAAAAGTTTAAAATATTTTATTTAACTGTTTATTCTCAATTAAATTTATGATTTTTCCCAATATTGAGAAAAAAAATATATTTTGGGTATTTAATGATTAAAAATTAATCATATATTTTATTTTATGTATAATCAATTTTTTATTCCTTTAATGAATTATTTGTAATAGTTTAGAGGTTTTGGTAACAAAATTATAACATTGGATCTTTTCACATGAGGAAAAAATATACAAAATTTTGGTGTTTTAGCATAAAATTCATATCACTAATCCCGACCTAAAAATTAATTCCTTAGTCTAACATGGTTATTTGGGTACAATTAATCAAACTAGAAAACAAAATTACATATCTATTCATAATAGGCTAAATAGAAACCCACATATATAAGTAAATCAGTGTGAGTTAGAATGGACCCACGTACATTATTAAAGAAATAAAATGCGATATAATTGTTAAATTGGCCTGATTCATAAGGATGTGTAAATATAACAAGAATAAAAATAATTCTAAAAAATTCTTTTCATGATTCCCTCTTAGTGTTAGTCATTAACATAGGGGAATAACATAGCTTAGAATAAAAAATATAGCTCACATTATTCACCAAGAACATACTTATATTATGCAAAACATGTATAAAATTCTATATAAAACCAACCATTAAATCATTGGGAAGGGATACATGTCTACAGGTGGAGGAGAGTAAAAATAAAAAAGATTTTTTTCCTTTTTATTTTTCATTATCTACAAGTATTTATAAACACTTAGTGATCAACCTAGGATGTGTTTTTTTATATTGGTATCATTACTTGTAAATCATGGAAAGACAGTTTCATTTATATTATTTTGATATATTATTATTTAATTACCTCTCTTGCACCTATTTATGTTCTTGTATTCCAATTTCTGAATAAGTAAAAGATGAATTTCAATTCTCTTAGGCACAACCCAAATCATATAATGATTTGAGATGTTGGTTTCTTCTCTGTCCATTTATTTTTCATGAATAGTTTTATAGAATATGTCATTTGATTAAATATAAAATAAATCATTCATCAATATTAATTTTTATTTTATGATAAATTTTTTAAAAAGTTTTGAAATATGGTCATAACATCATATAATTGATTTGATGCCTTGGGGAGTTATGATCATAAATATTCACTCATTTATTGATTTTTAGAGGACTCCAGTATTTAATATAGCATGATTTATTAAATCCTATGTGTTACACTTGTATAAAATCAAATTATATTTTTATTACAAGTTGTATAAATGAAAGAATCAATGATCTAACCCATATCCCTTGAAAGTGATCTTGGTTGAGAATCAAGAGAAACTAACCCTAGTAGATTGTAAATTTTTAAACTTCATATTAATTTTATTAGATGTTTTTAATATATATTTATAATTAAAACATACCACTTATTTGTAATTCTCACCTGAAGCTCTTAGGAGATTATTAACACTAGATAATTGATCATTTCTTCCTTGGGAAAAGCTCAAAATTACACTATATTAAAAACCTAGTAAAACATAAATTAATTTTTCTTGTGATAAATGATACGATAATATTTTCATTCATAACATTATGAATATATTTAATTACATCATTTCCACACATAACATAGTGAACATAGTTAACCGTATCATTACCACGCATAACCAAATTATCTCATGAGATATATAGCATTACAAATTGTTTTGAAAGGATATATAATTTTTGACCCACCATTTTTATAATGATACAAATATATATCTGTGTGCCACAAGAAACCAATAATATACCATTTCATTCATGTCCTATGTAAATAATTATGGTTATAAAAGAGTTTCATAAGGTATTTCATTAGAAGTCCTCAACAATTGGATCACGTGATTCCAAAAATTCAATCACCTAAAAGAAACATATCATAAGATAACTTATAAGTTGAATAATAATTGTATTAAATAGTAATATATGGTTAATATTGTTGAGAAATAAATTACTATTTATATGAAATCAATAAATGAATTTTCTTCTTGTTTTAGTGACACTATTTTCAAATAATAATATTTGATGTCACTTAATGAATGATTGTTAAATAATGAAAATTTTCTTTCAAAAAATAATTGTTATAATTTACATCACAATAATTTAACATTGAAAATAAATATCAGTATAGTATAAGAACCATTTAGAAAAATGGGTAACATGGTATATGAATTGAAATAATTAGATTTATTGCAATTTTATAATGTAATGAAGTAACCCACATCAATTAAAATGATAAAAATTACTTTAGAAAGAGTTAGTAAAAATATAATAGGGGTATAATAAGATACACATTTAACATTTAGAATAAAAAAAATTATTTGTATTCTGTATGATATATTATGGACAAGGAGAAAACACTATAAAAATAGAGTGTGTAATTTACATATTTCATTATCATCTTTTATAATGTATGAATATATAAAAATATAATATATTTAAAACAACTCATAAATTATTTAGAAATATATAGAAATAAAACTATTATATACTCAAGGGGTTGAATATATTGAACTTTTAATAACATAGTAAAGAAAGGAAGAGAGCTGCTCAATGAAAAGAGAGTGAGTCAAGAGAACCCCTTATGATTTTAGTAATGTATGCCTTGAAATCTAATGAAAGTGAAAAAATAAAATGGAAATGAATGTAAAATTAATAATAATTAATAAAATTTCTCAATTGGGTAGTATATAAAACACATAAAGGAACTTATGTTGAGAATATGAAATATGTCTCAAAGAAAGACAATTCAGATGAAAACCCCATAAATTGGTTTCCCTATTGATTGAACTTTATCAAAATTATTGTATAGTCTATTTGATTTTAGTATTATTTTATAATAGATCCTTTATTATATTTGTTTTTCTTAATAAAATAAATTTTTATTTTTTATTACTAATTTATTAATAATTCGTATTCAAAATTAATCATCGAGTGTTAATTATTCAATCTATTCCATGTTTTCATTGGTATGGATGGGTTTATCCTTTCTCCATGATGTTTTGTTCATTACCCATTAAATATTCATGGAGATAATATATGTGTTTTAAATTTTTTTTTCTTTCCAATACTATTTCGTAGATAATATCATAACGATTAATAAATAATGTATAGAAACTCTCCTTTTTGTGAATATTAAATCAATAAAAATTATTTCTTTTGTTATTGAAAATAATTATATATATTACCACTACATTATTATAAGAACAATAAATATGCATAATTAATATCACATTCTGTTAGAATTTATTTTTTCCAAATCATTCCTAGTGAAAATATCATACCATCATTCTTTTAGGTGGTTAAACCGACACAAAAAAAATGTTTTATAACATGTGAATGATTAAGTAAATATTGGTATATTATTGTAATACATTACTTGAATGTAATAAAACAAAATCAATTTGTTAAATTTTTTCTTGTAATATACGATTTGAAATAAACAAAATTGATTAAATGGAGTTTCACACTAAAAAATACGAGGTGGTATACTAAAAAGGAATTGGAGGAGATAAAAACAATACAAGATATAAGGATCCAAGTGGGTATTTCATTTTACAGAATATTAAAAATAGGTTAAATGATATTAATCAAATATAATTTATCAGATATAGTATATTAGATAATCCTTGGGCATAAATAAATAAAATTTGGCCCAATGGTTGAAACATATACATAAAAACATATAAGTAAACATAATAGCCTTTGTATTGATTCACATTCATTGACCTTTTGAATCATTACCCTGTCATACGCGTATACTCTAGATACATATTTATAGCTACATGAAAATAACATTGAATAAATTTAAAACATATGTTCTACCGACTTACATTGAAAATCATGTAGTAGACATAAAAAGGGGTGAGACCAAGGACCTAGTAGGATTCCCTCAATAAACTTGACTCATTGAGATCTTGTGATCACATGGATGTAGATTCATGTTTTTAGGAACATTAAATCTACCAACATAACAACACAAACTATTTGTGTCTATGTAGGCCATATTTTTATGCCATCATGACCAAAATTCACAGACACCTTGGGATATACATTTGTATGATCGATCTCAAGAAATTTACTACCTACATATAATTAATATATTGTATTCCACCATGTACCCATAAAGTATTAATCCCAATATCTCTTTATAATACCCAATAAATTCTATTATTAAATATTAATTTTATAAATTAAGTAGAATATATAAAAGATAGAAAGTTATTAAGATCACTATAAATTGTAATGGATAGAAGAAAAAAATTAATAATTCTAAAATAAAGAAAATATCTCATTAATCATATTCAAAAATAAAAATCATGGCTATAATAAGTAAACTAAAAAATAAAAATATTAATGGCCAAAAAAATGACATATTGAATGAAATAAAAAACAAGAAATCTTATTTTTTGGATTGTTTTGATTGAATTTATAGGAAATAAGAGTAAATTTAAGAATAATATAACTATTGGGAATTATGATCATTTGTGTTAAAACTATTATAAATTTTATACTCTACTAATTTTATATTATGTGTGATGGAAAGATTAAATATATGAAAAAGGGGGAACAAAAGGATTCTAATTGTAAGAACATCCCTTATGAATTATATTTTATAATTATTTGAAGGAGATATCATTTCCAGGGTTCTCCCATGACTAAGTCCAGTGTCAAATATCATAAATTAATGTTTGAGTGTAACCCCCTATAGGGACAGTTAAATTTAATGGAACTCACTTCTACATAATTATTTTTGAACCGCACAATAAAGGCACATATATTTTACACCATACCCTTTGTGATTATTTTAGTGTAATATGGTGTCATTTATATAGTGGTTAACTGGTATTATTGTTTTTAACCATTACTAATAAAATTTTGTTGCTACGGAACAAATTTATTATTATTTTTATCATTCATATATAAATATTCAAATGTAGATAATTATAGTCTCAATTTTATGAATTATACTCTACATTTTGAATCAATATTTTAAAATTATTTTATGGTTGAAATTTGATAATCACTACTAGAAAAACATTGTATACCCATGGTTTAGAACCATGGGTATTTCCCCTAAAACTGTTGGTATAAACTGTATCCATAGTTGTAGGAACCATGGTGTTTGGAGGTGTAGGTATAGACCTATACCCACATTTTGGCCAAACATTGGGTATAGGCTGACTATACACATGGTTCTTAAACCGTTGGTGTAGGTAATTTAAATGGTATGACATATAACCATGGTTTGGTCAAACCTTGGGTATATACCTATACTAATGGTTTGGTCAAACCATGGTTAAATGTCACTTATTAAAAAATACATCTGCTGGGATTTTATCCCAGAACCTCCCGTGTATAGTCCAATGACCTTACCATTACCTTATAACAGATTTTATGTTCTTATAGTTAATATATATATATATATAATTATATTAAAGTATTTATTATTATTGTTGTTGTTATTTTTCAAAATGAATGGTCCAAACTATTCCAAAAGTTTAGTCAAACCTTGGGAATGTGTTCTTCCTGATAATTTTTTTCCTATGAAACTTAATTCCATGGTTTAAAAACAATTGTTGTTATACCCCAAAATAAACCAATATTTTTTGTAAACCAAGGGTAAAGATCATTCCGATGAATTTTTTTAACCCGTGAAAGCTTTACCCGTAGTTCTCTAAAAATTTTGGTTGTGGGTCCTTCCTGTGAAAATATTTTTCTCACAAAAATAATACCCATGGTTCTCAAAAAACATTGTTAATATACTTGTTTTCTTGCATTAAATATTTAGTAAAAACATTATTGTTGACAGAAAATGGTGAACACTTTAAATAATCAATCCTATATTTATATGAATGACTAAATGTAAACAATGTTGTTCTATTTTAATTATATTCTCATTAAATTAAAATTGGATCATTAATGGAGGTAATGGTTCATTATGAGAAGTCGCGGATCACTTGAGAAAATCATAAAAATAAAATAATCTGTTATTTATTCCATGAATTACACTCACAAAACCTACAAATACAAACCCCTATACTAATTTATCCTTCAAATAAACATATATTATATATTCATTTCCATATCAAAATGTTCTTCCCATATATATATCATCAATATTAAATAGTTTGGAAGGTAATAAAGGTTATATTTATAGAAATAAGATCATGAGAGGCAAGGGACATTTTTCTCTCTCCTTTTAATTTATATTTACATTTCCGTTAGAGTATCCTTTTCAATTTCTTATTTACTATTAATTGGTATATAAGAGTACTATTGATGATTTGTGATGAAATTATCATGGTTTTCAAACCCAATAAAATGTTCACTTAGAAGGGAGTAATGTTGGTCTGGATAATTGAATGTGAATATCGTATTAAAGGGTTAAAAAGAGGCTTATCACTTCACCATTACTCAAATGTAATGTAATGTGGATAACTATTTGTGGTATAAAATGAAGCTTTAAATAATTTATTAGGTTATTTACTAATGAAAAATGAATAAGTGATAGAATATTCCTCAATTTATCTGAAAATGCATGCTAGAAACAATCATACACACGTTCTAGAGTTGGAAGTTGTGATATTCACTTTGGAAATATGGTGAATTATCTCTATGGGGAGAAGTGGTAGATATATAATGGTCATAAGATCATAAAATATATATTCATAAAAAAGGATCATAATATGAAACATAAAATATGGTTAGATATCATTAAGGGTAATGACCACTCAATCAACTACCATCCTAGTAAACCAAATGAGGTTTTGAATGCTATAAGTATATAGGATCCTACAATATTATCGATAATGACAATTGAAAAATATCTGATATTCTTAGATATTCAAAGTACAAGATTGGGAATTTTTATGGATATAATATCACCAATACTTTCTAAAATGATTTCACAACAATCCATAATGGATAAAATAATGGATTATCAATGAAATTGTAAAAAAATTTAGAAAATGGTTGATGTTATTAGAAATGGGGAATCCTTGGACATAATAATTAATGACGAAGAAGTCATAATATTTGGATCATGAATATGTGTACCATATCATACAGGGATAAATAAAGAGATTTTGAATTATGAACAAGGATCCACCTTCTCAACTCACCCACGAAGTACAAAGATGTATTGAGATATTTGAGAGAACTATTGGTGAGAAAATATGAATACGGAAATTGTTGAATATATATCAAAGTGTCTGATATGTCAAAAAGTGAAGGTTGGAAGGATCAAGTCTAATAGGATGGTAAAACCATTACCCATACCAACATGGAAGTAGTAAATCATCACCACAGACATTGTCATTGGACTTCCAAATACATGTAGAGAAAATAATGTTTTTATGGTTGATTGTGGATCGTCTTATGAAGATGTCTCACATTATCACAATTTCATAGGACTTTTCACTGGATCAACTTCCACATATATACATAAGTGGTGTGGTGAGGCTACGTGGGGTAAAACTATCGATTTTATATGGTTAAGATTGAATATTTAACTATATGTTTTGAAAAATAATCTGGAGTTCTCTAAACATTGAGTTGAACATTAGTATGGATTATTATCCTCAAACTAATATACAATATGAGAAGACTATTTAGACACTAAAATATTTGTTTATATAATGTTATATAGACTTTAGGGAAAGATGGTTCCAACATCTACCTTTGGTATAGTTCTCTTACAAAAATCGTTTTCACTCGAGGGGTAGAAAATGTGAAAAATATTCCCGCATCATAACTAGCCTATCTAAAGTCAACAGAAGACCTATGTAGAAAATATTCAATAGAACATAGAGTTTGAAGTTGGATACAAGGTATTTCTTTACATATATACATGGAATAGAGTAATAAGATTTGTTAAGAATGGAAAGCTAATTCCTAGGTACATGGGCCCCTTCAAGTTCTTGACCATGTTGGAGATATGGCCTTTTGACTAGCACTTAAACCAACCATTATTTATGTAAATTATGTATTTTATTTATCCCTCTTGAAGAAGTACATACCAGAGCCATCACAAGTACTGTATTCATAGGTGGTACAATTGAAAAATGATATCTCTTACGATGAGAATCCGGTGAAGATCTTAAACAATAGAGATAAAGTTCTATGAAATAAAACTACTCACATGGTCAATGAACTATGAAAAACCCATATGCACAAGAGGAAAAATGGGATCCAATGTAATAAATGAAGGAGAAGTACCCTCACTTGTTTTCAACATATAATGTAAAACGAAGTATTGAGAGAAAATTTTTATAATGGGGGAAGAATGTAACGACCCGGAATTTTATTGATAAATTATCACTTTTTATAATTATTTCATTTGGTATAAATCAGGTAAAATCACTTAGAGAAAATAATAAAAACATTATAAATAAATAAATAAATAAATAGTATTTTTAGAAATTAAAAAACCTATAAAAATAGAATAGTAACTTGACTATTGTAACAGTAATGTGACCATTCAGAATAGTAAAACAATCAATATAATAGTATCCTCACCTATGAAATTTGAAATAAAATTTATGTATCTGAAGAACGGAAATATAAGATATTTATATCATTGGATAAGCATATAAATGCTTTAAAATTTTTAAATTAATAATGATATTTTTGTGCAATGCAAATGATTATTAAATTTTTTATAATTAATATAATGAATTAAAAGAAAATATATTTACATAAAATAAATTCAAAAATTAATATTGTATTGTATTGTGAGTATAAGAAAATTTAATGAGACCTTAGTTATATTTTCAATGTGTCATAATATCAGTTAAAATATTAAAATCTGCATCATTTTAAATAAATGAGGATTTTAATTAAACATTAAATTTCATATATTTAAGAAATTATTTTCATAAAATGGAGTCTTTCTATTAAATACATAGATTGAAAAATGGTTAGGGTTCCTTTTTTGTATAATTTAAAAATATTTGAATTTTAGGTGAATACTAAAATATAGTAATTTATGATATTTAACATTTTAGCTAAATACATAAATTATTGAATCATGGATGAGTCATAGAAAATGTATGTTGACACTATCTGCAGAGACCCGAAGCTTGAAGTACATGTACATTACATTACTTTTGCGAAATACTTAATACATAACAAAATTAAACACAGAAGGACCGTAATAGTTTAGTGTCTTTGGAAACTCAAAACATAATATTCTAATCCTTGTGAAAGATCTTCAACATCTCCATAAAAATATTACCCTTTTGTTTTCTTACCTAAAACCTTTTTTATATCCTGGGGAAAAGAAAAAAAATAAAGGGTGAGCTCAAATTCTCATTAAGTGTAATCATAGATAACATAAAACAATCCATAAACATTTGAATGCAAAAACCTGAACATGAAATATAAACATCAAAACCTTGAGAAAAGACATAAATCTTTGAAGTACTTAAGGAATATTTCATAAAGTAACATCAATCATGATAAAATATCATGGGAATAAAACATGTAATTGTGGCAACCATTCAGCACTTGTTATGATTTCCATAGTAGCCAAGGCATTGCTGCCAAGACCATCTTAGTGGACAAAGTCCCTTTCTGAATCGAGTTCACTCCTCTTTTCAGTCCTGTAACACTGAACCAGATTAACTTACCATTCCAACGATATCTATTTCATGAGATATAAATCATTACCCAATGAATTGGAGGCATATATAGGTCTCACCCATCTCATAATGAAATCATTCTTACTTCTGCCACAAAATAAACATAAAGCATTCATCCTAACCCAAAGAATAAAATGGGTTTCATAAACACCATTCCATCATAACATAATACATATAAAACAAATGGATATCATTTCATAATAAGAAAATTAAAACCACGTAAATCATAGTGACATTATACTTGAAATGTACACATATGAAATAATATCATCTTAGATGGAAAATGGATTTGATAAAACACTTGAAATGAATTCTTGAGGAAAATATCCTTTCTTCTTTAAAATAATTTTCATTTCACAAAATGTCATGAATTTTTAAAAGAAAATGATTTTGTTGAAAATATTCATGAAATATTTTTGAGGAAGCTTCATGAAAATAAGGCTTTATAAAACCATAAAAATCCTTTCATGACATATAAATTAAAAAAAACATTCTTCTCGTACTTTTGTCGGAAAAGTCAAAAAGTACCTTATAAAAGAAAGCTTCCATACATACCATGTAGTAAAAGTCAAAAATGAGTAAAAAGGACATTAAACAAAAATGAAACCATTTTTAGGAAACATGGACATGGATGAGAACAATAACCCCATTAAATACTTACGAATAAAGTATCTCGGATAAGAACGAGTTTGGAAAGGTTATCCCTTACCTTAGGTCTGATATGATTTATACGTATCCGAACATTTTGTATAATGATTTAAATACTGTCATTGAATTATTACAGAATCATATTCATTGTTATGATATCATATATGGTTCACTTATGACTTTATATTACCCATTCTTTTGTAAATTCCATGTTAAAGAGCATTTTGGGTAAAATCATTTCATTTGTCGTCCGTGTTTTGACTTGTAATTATTCATATGATTACTTAGATCATGATTAAATAATTCAAGAATATAAAACATTATTTATATATAATATATATTCATAATATAAATATATATAATAGATCAATAAATTGAAATAAATACACCGTTCAAGCAGACGGTAGGCCGTACGTACGCATGAACGCTGTTTTCATTTCATTATTGAATTGAATGTAATTATGTATATGACATATATATATATATATATACATAAATCCAGTGGAATTATTATCTCATATATTTCATGATTACTTATTATATATACTTTATATCATTCTTGAATTGTTAACATGGAAAATGAATCTCGTCGCATCATGGAGATGGTAATCCGTACGTACGCACGAGCGATGATATCGTTCCCATATTTATTGAATCGAATTGGAGTGACTGATCTAAAATCTTAGAATCCATATGATGTTTTAATAATCATATGTATTTATTATTTACACCATTATACCCATCCAAGTAAGGTGGTGGTGGAAAAACAGATTACACCACGGCCTGGAGACGGTATTTCGTACGTACGCACGTGCAGTGATTTCGTTTTCCTTAGGATGGATAGAAGGTGAAATGGGGTTGTTTCATATTTATAATAACATATCAGTATATTTTTGATACTGATTTTATTATAATATAATGAAACAACTAAATAATATGTGGTCGAAGAATAAATAAATTTTAAAGAATCGGTAACGGATATAACCTCTTCTTCAATATGCCTCTTTGAAACCTCATCTTAGGGCACTAAAATTGGTCTTTGAAGTAGACCAGTAACAATAGGATTTTCATATAGAAGTGTAGACGATAAATTTTCAGGGTTTGGCCGAGCTTTAAGGCTCAATGGGGTTTGAGGAGGAGAGGGAGGAGGTGCCCTTTTATAAGGGAGGAGAGGGGCACCTTTGGAATCCTCAAAAATATTAGTTTAATATAAATTTTATCACCACATAAAAACCTCAAAGAATGACTCAATTAGAATATTATATTAGATAGGTTTTTAATCTCATCAACCAATAAAATTTAGACATGTAGGGAATTTATTTTAAACATTATCAACTTGATTTATCCTTATTTAATCTATTAAATTTTATTTGTGGTAATAAGATTCTATATTTTAAATTGTTATAAATAATTACTTATGTGCTGTGAATTATCCACAATTATATAATTTATGAAATTTTAGGTTATATGAATTTCAATTTATAATTTTTTTAAAAAAAATTGTGATTTTTTATGAATTTCATAATATGTTATTTTTATAAAATAACAATTGTGTCATTTTTGACACTATTCATTTATTTGAATTTAAATTAAATCCACACAATGGATATATTCAAACTAAAATATTTAATAGGTTCCTAACATGTCATAGTAATATAGAAAATTATTGGAGTACATTAAATAGTTCATATAATATTTATTTTAATATTTTTAAAACCATTTATTTGGTATATCTCTTAATAGAATAATTAGTACAACATTTTTGTATAATTATTTAATATACTTATTTTTTGCATAAAAGTTAAAAATAAAATCTTTTTATGAATATAAATATCAATTATTTTATTATAATAATTTTCCACGAATTTATCATCTTAAAATAACAACATGTAAATTGTTATCTTTATTAAATTATGAAGGTGACAACTTTGGATTCAATTAAAATAAAATATTATAAGTGTCATAATCGACTTAATAAGGATCCAAATGGTCCAAAATTAAGCCAGTGGATGATTAGGGTTTATATATACACTACTAATATGTGTTGTGCATATTTTTTGGCATTTTTATATGTATTTATATCTCAATAAATACAATATTATTAATTTTTCACTAAATAAATAATTTCTGCATCATTAATGTATATGAATATAAGGTAATTAAATAACTCTTAAAAATTACAAATAAATTACCATGATAAAGAAAAAGATTTTATATTTCAAATGAGTATTTATAACCGAATTTATATTATGTATAAACTTATATTAAAAATACTTTAATTATTAAAGTTGAGTGAGACATATTTCACTTTCCATTAAATAAAATAAACTAAAGGTCTTAATCACCTCCAAGTGGGTTCTAATGGATTCCATTTTGACCCAAATATAACTTAGGACGAAATATAATCATCCAATTATATTAAGACAAGTTTTAGGGTAGTTTTATAACATTATATTTACCCTTAATTACCTGATTTACCTTTTACTATGGTAAATAAAATTTACCGTAGTTACTCTTCATAATGCCCAAAAATAAAAAAGTAGTCTATTAAAATAATTTGGAAACACTGATAAAAAATATAGAATCCATTTTTCCAAATTCAAAATACAGAATTTTCATAAATTAAATTAAAATTAATCTCATTGTCGAAAGAAAACGGGTTTTTGTTTAAAACATTGCAAGAGATTGAATTGATTTAACCTACGAATTCAATGTAAAATAAATTCTAATTACAAACATTAAATTAAATGGTAAAAATATATTCTATTTATACTTTAAAACCATTAAATATTATAATTTAACTACATAAATTATTACAA
The DNA here is from genome assembly GCA_963277665.1 of Viscum album. Taxonomy (NCBI): domain Eukaryota; kingdom Viridiplantae; phylum Streptophyta; class Magnoliopsida; order Santalales; family Viscaceae; genus Viscum; species Viscum album. Next base: position 906,445,180 of record OY728151.1, read on the forward strand.
TGAAAAAAGTTGTTTTTAATTAAAATATAGCGTGTTTTTACTATTCATTAAAATATGAAAGTTATCAGAATAATATGAAAAAATTATCCCAGGTAAAATTTCATATCTTGATTCCAAAAAATAATTTTATTTTGTAAAATTGAACTTATAAACATGTCAAAAACTATATTTAATGTGGGTGCGCCATCCAAAGGCGGCAAAACTGCATTTTTTGAAAAATACTTATTTTACCTGAAAAATTTATTTTATTCTCATACCATATTCTAGAAAATGTGTAAGATGAATAATAATGTTATCAAATTTAAAATGTAGTTAATACTATTCATAAAGGCTAGTTCGTGATAATATTATAACCATATATCGTTGTTTAGTGAAACCCGGTATTGCGTACAACACACGCTATCGAGAAAGGTCGTGATTGCGTGTAATGCAGGACAAGTCAGGGTTGCGTGTCGTGCAAGACATCTTTGTTGTTTTGTATAACATAATCCAACCATATTTCATTTATACATTGAATATATATATATACACTCAATGTTGCGTAGAATGACTATTATAAAATGATCTTGAAATTGTGTGTAACACAATCTAAGAATAGTGTTGTGTATACTTCAAGCTAATACAGTGTGGCGTATAGCACAAGATAATCATGTTGTAGCATAAAACACATGACATAAAATAAATTAAAAAGAATACTTATCATAAAATATCGGGTGGTAACATTCTACCCCCCATAAAATGAATTTCTCCCTCGAAATTCTTCGGGGTTATAAATCATTTACTATTCATAGAAACCCACATCGTAAAAAGGAATACTAAAACATAATTTTAAAAACTAAAGTATGAAATGTAATGATTACCCAAAGTAACTCATCATTGGGATTCCATATAGGAGAACATAGGTGAAAATATGGATATGGAAGAAAAATCTAACCATCAAGTTCTGATGGAGAGTGGTAGAGAACATGGCTATGAAAAAGCCATCGATCACAAAGCCATAAATTTGTGATGATATAAGGTATCATATGATTCATCGAATATAAGAGAACTAAGAAAAAAATTTTGGTTTTCAATATCATTTCCCTAAAGTTGAAAATTTTGAATTAGAAGAAATACTTTCATGATTTTGGTACAATCTCACTGTTGTTTGTGCTTTGAACAATTTCCACTTCATCTCTTAAATAAATGAAGTTGAATTTTTTATTCGTGAAGTGCTAACAAATCATGTGATAGAATGATGGGTCATTCCATCTGTTTCAAACAAAAGGCTAGAAAAAGTTATCAAAAATACATAAGTCCATCTATGGTGAGAATAATCATATATGGTTCTTAAAATGGAATTATACTTCATATATCATACTTCTTAATATAATACAACTGGTTTCTACTAAATAGGGACCTCATGTAGGCTAGTGGTATGTGATAAAGGCCAATTGCACTTCGGTTGTGGGTTCGATTCCCACAACCTTGTCCGACGCGATGGGTTTTCGCCCGTCCTGAAAGTTGTCCTTTTTCTAAAACTACATTACTATAACATCCCATAAATAATATTGAAAAAAGTTCTATCCTTAAACAATACTAACTTATGTCCAACATAATCCATTCCAATCTTAAGGCTTATCTAAAATACTTCGGTCCAAGCTCATAGTATAAAGAAAACAATTACTAGAAAGGTTATCTACAAAGAATGTGAATACAAGCATTTATCTAACATATATCATGAGATATATCTTGTTGGTTGCATTCCAAACACATGAATACCTTAGTCATATATTCTCTTGAAACATAAATTACCATAGAACCTTAGTGAAGTCATGAATACTGTCAAAATGTAACTTTTTCCACATACCAAAATCCCAAAAAATCTATATAATCAAACCATAATATCACTTAGTCCTTATATCAGTCATGAGCTCATGAATACAATCAAACATCTCATTATCTTCTTATCCCTTCATTATGTTCATATCATCTACTTTCTGAATAACGTTCCATGGTTACCAGTACCATTCAACATATACTTTCAAATACTTTAGGATAAACAATAGTGTAACAATCCAAAGATGATTCTTTATTCCATAGTACCATACATTATTCTTTATAAACATACAATCATTCCACTAACTTCTTAAACCACTCACTGAGCTTCATCATTTCTTTCATCTCATATTTCATTTGTAGTATCTTCATCATCATCCACATAAATACTACTCATGTGACCATGCTGATTCTCTTCATGAGATTTTCTCTTAGGGTATTGGTTTGCATAATGCCCATAAATTCCACATTTATAACATATAATCATTATTGATGTCATAGCAATACAATTATCCTTTTCCATGGTGTAAACTGAACCTTTTTCCATTGCACTTACTGGCTTTGTGTCCTTCTTTTCCACACCCAAATCCTCTTCCAGTTCCTTTGAAACATTCTCCCCGATGCCTCTTCCCACATGATTTACATGAAGGAAATTTAACTTTCTTTCCTCTATGATCATCATGAAACTCCATCTTTCTCTTATTATCTGAGTCGGGAAACTTACAAATGTTCATATTATTGATCATATTATGATATTGCTGATTATGAATATTAATGATGTTTGGACTTCAAAATCCCGTTTCATTTGGTTTCTCATGAATACTATCATTCCATTGTCCTCCATATCCTCCATTATCGTGAATCTTCCTGTTTCCAGCCATTTTCTAAAACCCAAAAAGAATAGTGTGAGAGGAAAAAACCATGCTAGGGTAAACAACATAGTAAAGGAGGAGTACCCTACATATATAACATCTTAGGTTAAATTCTACGATCGGTATCGTAGTTCTAGGACTATATCCTATATGTATACTTATCCTTATGGACATCCTAGACATACCTTAGAAATATCTCTAGGGATCTCACTAACATTTTCACATCCTAGTTTCCAAAGGTTGACTAAACCTTTCATCTGATACCAACTTTAGAGACCCTAATCTTGACGTACATGGACATTACATTACTTTTTCAGAATAATTAATACATAACAAAATCACACACACAAGGACCGTAATAGATTAGTGTCTTTAGAAACTCAGAACATAATCTTCCAATCGTGGTGAAAGATCTTCAACACCTCCATAAAAATATTACCCTTTTATTTTCTTTCCTAAAACGTTTCTTTATATCCTGGGGAAAATAAAACATATAAAGGAAGATCTTAAATGCTCAATAAGGGTAAGCATAGATAACATAAAACAATCCTTAAACATTTGAATGAAAAAACCTGAATATAAAATATAAACATCAAAACCTTGAGCAAAGACATAAATCTTGGAAGTACTTAAGGCATATATCATAAAGGAACATCAATCATGATAAAATATCATGGGAATAAAACATGTAATTGTGGCAACCATTCATCACTTGTTATGATTTTGATAGTATCCAAGGCATTACTGCGAAGACCATCGTAGTGGACAAAGTCCCTTTCTGAATCGAGTTGACTCCTCATTTCAGTCCTCTAACACTGAACCAGATTAACTTACCATTCAGCCATGTCTATCTCATGAGATATAAATCATTACCCAATGCATTGGAGGGAGATATAGGTCCCACCGATCTCATAATGAAATCATTCTTACTTGTGGCACAAAATAAACATAAAGCATTCATCATAACCAAAAGAATAAAATGGGTTTCATAAACATCATTCCATCATAACATAATCCATATAAAACAAATGGATATCATTTCATAATAAGAAAATAAAACCATGTAAATAATAGTGACATTATACTTGAAATGTACACATATGAAATAATTTCATCTTAGATGGAAAATGGATTTGATAAAACACTTGAAATGAATTCTTGAGGAAAATATCCTTTCTTCTTTAAAATCATTTTCTTTTCACAAAATTTCATTCATTTTTAAAAGAAAACTATTTTGTTGATAATAGTCATGAAATATTTTGGAGGAAGCTTAATGAAATTAAGGCTTTATAAAACAATAAAAATCATTTCATGACATATAAGTTAAAAAAACATTCTTCTCATACTTTTGCTGAAAAAATTAAAAAGTACATCGTAAAAGAAAGATTCCATACATACCATGTAGTAAAAGTAAAAAATGAGTAAAAAGGACATTAAACATACATGAATAAATTTTTAGGAAACATGGACATGGATGAGAACAATAATCCCAATAAATACTTATGAATAAAGAATCTCAGATAAGAAAGAGTTTGTAAAGGTATCCCTTACCTTAGGTCCGATATACTTCGTACGTATCTGAACCTCATGTATAAGGATTTCAATAATGTCATTGACTTATTACAGAATCATATTCATTGTTATGATATCATATATGGTTCACTTATGACTTTATATTACCTGTTCTTTTGTAAATTCCATGTTAAAGAGAACAAGTCTATGAAAATATGGATATGGAAGAAAAATCTAACCATCACGTTCTAATGGAGAGTGGTAGAGAACATGTCTATGAAAAATCCATTGACCACAAAGCCATAAATTTGTGACGATCTAAGGTACCATCTGATTCATTGGATATAAGAGCACTAAGAAAACATTTTTGGTTTTCAATATCATTTTCCTAAAGTTGAAAATTTTGAATTAGAAGAAATACTTTCTTTATTTTGGTACAATCTCACTGTTGTTCGTGCTTTGAACTATTTCCACTTCATCACTTAAATAAATGAAGTTGAATTTGTTATTCGTGATGTGTTAACAGATCATGTGATAGAATGATGGGTCATTCCATATATTTAAAAAAAAGGTTAGCAAAAGTTATCAAATATACATAAGTCCATCTATAGTGATATTAATCATATATGGTTCCTAAGAAATAATTATACATCATATATCATACTACTTAATATAATAAAACTGGTTTCTACTAAACTAGGACTTCTTGTAGGCCAGTGGTAGGCGATAAAGGCCAGTCGCACTTCGGTTGTGGGTTCGATTCCAATAGCCTTGTCCGACGCGATGGGCCGTCGCCCATCCAGTAAGTTGTCGTTTTTCTAAAACTACATTCTAATAACATCCCATCAATAATATCAAAAAAAATTCGATCCTTAAACAATACTAACTTATGTCCAACATAGTCCATTCCCATCTTTAGGCTTATCTAAAATACTTTAGTCCAATCTCATAGTATAAAGAAAACAATTACTAGAAAGGTTATCTACCAAGAATGTGAATACAAGCATTTATCTCACATATATCATGAGATATATCATGTTGGTTTCATTGCAAACACATGAATACCTTAGTCATATATTCTCTTGAAACATAAATTACCATAGAACCTTAGTGAATTCATGAATACTGTCAAAAGGTAACTCTTTCCACATACCCAAATCCCAAAAAATCTATATAATCAAACCATAATATCACTTAGTCCTTATATCAGTCATGAGCTCATGAATACAATCAAACATCTCATTATATTCTTATCCCATCATTATGTGCATATCATCTAAATTCTGAAAAACCTTCCATGGTTACCGATACCATTCAACATATACATTCAAATACTCTAGGAAAAACAATAGTGTAACAATCCTTAGATGATTCTTTATTCCATAGTACCATAAATTATTCTTTAAAAACATACAATCATTCCACTGACTTCTTAAACCACTGACTGAGATTTATCATTTATTTAATCTCATATTTCATTTGTAGTATCTTCATCATCATCCACATAAATACTACTCATATGACCATGCTGATTCTCTTCATGAGATTTTCCCTTAGGGTATTGGTTTGCATAATTCCCATACATTACACATTTAAAACATCTAATCATTGTTGATGTTGTAGCAATACCATTATCCTTGTCCATGGTGTTAACTGAACCTTTTCCTTTTCACTTAATGGCTTTGTGTCCTTCTTTTCCACACCCAAAGCATCATCCAGTTCCTTTGAAACAATCTCCCCGATGCCTCTTCCCACATGATTGACATGATGGAAATTAAACTTTCTTTCCTCTATGATCATCATGGAACTCCATATTTCTCTTATTATCTGAGTTGGGAAACTTATCAAAGTTGAGATTATTGATCATATTATGAGATTACTGATTAGTCATAATAATGATGTTTGGACTTCCAAATCCCGTTTAATTTGGTTTCTCATGAAGAATATCATTCCATTGTCCATCATATCCTCCATTATCGTGAATCTTCCTGTTTCCAGCCATTTTCTAAAACCCAAAAAGAATAATGTGAGAGGAAAAATCATGCATGGGAAAACAACATAGTAAAGGAGGAGTACCTTCAATATATAACATCTTAGGTTAAATTCTAAGATCGGTATCGTAGTTCTAGGACTATATCCTATACGTATACTTATCCTTAGGGACATCCCTTGACATACCTTAGAAATATCTCTAGGGATCTCACTAACGTTTTCGCATCCTAGTTTCCAAAGGATGACTAAGCATTTCCTATGATACCAACTGTAGAGACCTAAAGCTTGATGTACATGGACATTACATTACTTTTGTAGTATTATTAATACATAACAAAATCGGGCACACAGGGACTGTAATAGTTTAGTGTCTTTGGAAACATGGAACATATTCTTCTAATCGTGGTGAAAGATCTTCAAAATCTCCATAAAAATCTTACCCTTTTGATTTCTTACCTAAAACCTTTCTTTATATCCTGGGGAAAATTAAACATATAAAGGGTGAGATCAAATGCGCAGTAAGGGTAAGCATAGATAACATAAAACAATCCATAAACATTTGAATGAAAAAACTTGAACATAAAATATAAACATAAAAACCATGAGCAAAGAAAAAAATCTTGGAAGTACTTAAGGAATATTTAATAAAGGAACATCAATCATGATAAAATAGCATGGGAATAAAACATGTAATTGTGGCAACCATTCACCACTTGTTATGATTTCTATAGTATCCAAGGCATCACTGCCAAAACCATCTTAGTGGACAAAGTCCCTTTCTGAATTGAGTTCACTCCTCGTTTCAATCCTGTAACACTGAACCTGATTAACTTATCGTTCCAGCCATATCTATCTCATGAGATATAAATCTTTTCCCAATTCATTGGATGGAGATATAGGTCCCACCCATCTCATAATGAAATCATTCTTACTTGTACCACAAAATAAACATAAATCATTCATCATAACCAAAAGAATAAAATGGGTTTCATAAACATCATTCCATCATAACATAATACATATAAAAAATGGATATCATTTCATAATAAGAAAAGTAAAACCATGTAAATCATAGTGACATTACAATTGAAACGTACACATATGAAATAATTTCAGCTTCGATGGAAAATGGATTTGATAAGACACTTGAAATGAATTATTGAGGAAAATATTCATTCTTCTTTAAAAACATTTTCTTTTCACAAAATTTCATGCATTTTTGAAAGAAAGGGATTTTTTTGAAAATAGTCATGAAATATTTTGGAGGAAGCTTCATGAAAATAAGTCTTTATAAAACAATAAAAATTCTTTCATGACGTATAAGTTATAAAAAACATTCTTCTCGTACTTTTTCCAGAAAAGTCAAAAAGTACCTCGTAAAAGAAAGATTCCATACATACCATGTAGTAAAATTAAAAAAATGAGTAAAAATTACATTAAACATACATGAATTTTTTTTAGGAAACATGTACATGGATGAGAACAATAACCCCAGTAAATACTTACGAATAATGAATCTCGTATAAGAACTAGTTTGGAAAGGTTATCCCTTACCTTAGGTCTGATATGCTTCATACGTATCTGAACCTCCTGTATAATGATGATAAATAATGTCATTGACTTATTAAAGAATCATATTCATTGTTATGATATCATATATGGTTCACTTAAGACTTTATATAACCCGTTCTTTGGTAAATTCCATGTTAAAGAGTGTTTTGGGTAAAATCGTTTCATTTGTCGTCTATGTTTTGACTTGTAATTATTCATATGATTATGTATATCATGATTAATTAATTCAAGAATATAAAACCTTATTTATATATAATATATATTCATAATATACATATATATTATAGATCAATAAATGGAAATAAATACACCCTTCATGGCGACGGTAGGCAGTACGTACGCATGAACGATGTTTTCGTTTCCTTATTGAATTGAATGGAATTAAGTATATGACATACATATATATATATATATACATAAATCCAGAAGAATTATTATGTCATATATTTCATGATTACTTATTATATATACTTTATATCATTCCTGAATTGTTAACATGGAAAATGAATCTCATCACGTCGTGGAGATGGTAATCCGTATGTACGCACCAGCGATGATATTGTTCCCATATTTATTGAATCGAATTGGAGGGAATGATCGAATATCTTAGAATCATTATGATGTTATAATAATCATATTTATTTATTATTTACACCATTATACCCATCCAAGTAAGGTGGTGGTGGAAAAAACAGATTATACCACGGCCTGGAGACGGTATTCCGTACGTACGCACGTGCGATGATTTCGTTTTCCTTAGGATGGATAGAAGGTGAAATGGGGTTGTTTCATATTTATAATAACATATCAGTATATTAGTGATACTGTTGTTATTACAATATAATTAAACAACTAAATAAGAGGAGGTATAAGAAGAAATAAATTTGAAAGAATCGGTAACAGATATTACCTCTTCGTCGACACGCCTCTTTGAAACCTCCTCTTAGGGCACTAAGATTGGTCTTTGAAGTAGACTAGTACCTCTAGGATGTTTATAGAGAAGTGGAAAAGATAAATTGGTAGGGGTTGTCTGAGCTTGAAGTCTCAATGTGGTGTGAGGAGGGGAGGGAGGAGGTGCCATTTTATAAGGGAGGGGAGGGGCACCTTTGGAATCCTAAAAAATATTAGTTTAATATAAATTTTATCCCCACATAAAAACCTCCATAAATGACTCAATTCAAATATTATATGAGAAAGGGTTGTAATCTCATCAACCAATGAAATTTAGACATGTAGGGAATTTATTTTAAACATTATCAACATGATTTTTCCGTATTTAATCTATGATATTTTATTTGTGGTAATAAGATTGTAAATATTAAATTGTTATAAATAATTACTTTTGTGCTGTGAATTATCCAAAATTAGATAATTTAGGACATTTTAAACTATATAAATTTCAATTTATAATTTTTAAATATTTTTTGTTATTTTTAAACAATTTAATATTATGTTATTTTTATAAAATAACAATACTGTCTATTTTGACACTATTCATTTATTTGAATTTAAATTAAATCCAAACAAAGGATATATTCAGAATAAAATATTTAATAGTTTCCTAACATTTCATAGTAATCTAGAAAATTAGTAGAGTACATTAAATATTTCATATAAAATTTATTTTAATATTTTTAAAACCATTTATTTGGTATATCTCTTAACAAAATAATTAGTACAACATTTTTGTATAATTATTTAATATACTTATTTGTTGAATAAAAATAAAAAATAAAATCTTTTGATGAATATAAATATCAAAGATTTTATAATAGTAATTTTACTCGAATTTATCATCTTAAAATAACTACATGTAAATTGTTATCTTTATTAAATTATGAAGGTGACAACTTTGGATTCATTTAAAATAAAATATTATAACTTTCATAATCACCTTAATAAGGATCCAAATGGTAAAAAATTAGGCCAGTGGATGATTAGGGTTTATATATACAGTACTAATAAGTTTTTTGGAGATTTTTGGGCCTTTTGATATGTATTACTATCTCAATAAATACTATATTATAGATTTTTCACTAAATAAATAATTTCTGCATCATTAATGTATAAGATAATAAGGTAATTAAATAACTCTTAAAAATTACAAATAAATTACCATGATAAAGAAAAACTTTTTATCTTTCAAATGAGTATTTATAAATGAATTTATATTCTGTATAAACATATATTAAAAATACTTTAATTATTAAAGTTGAGTGAGACATATTTCACTTTCCTTTAAATAAAACAAACTAAAGGTCTTAATCACCTCCAAGTGGGTTCTAATGGATTCCATTTCGACCCAAATATGAATTAGGACGAACTATAATCATCCAATTATATTAATACAAGTGTTAGGGTTATTTTATAACATTATATTTACCCTTAATTACCTGATTTATCTTTTACTATGGTAAATAAAATTTACCGTAGTTACTATTCATAATGCCCAAAAATAAAAATAAGTCAATTAATATAATTTTTACCCACTGATAGAAAATATCGAATCCATTTTTCGAAATTCAAAACACAGAAGTTTCATAAATTAAATTAAAATTAATCCCATTGTCGAAAGAAAACGGGTTTTTGTTTAAAACATTGCAAAAGATTGAATTGATTTAACCTACGAATTCAATGTAAAATCAATGCTAATGACATAAATTACATTAAATGGTAAAAATATATCCTATTTATACTTTGAAACCATCAAATATTATACTTTAACTACATAAATTATTACGATGAAAAAAGTTGTTTTTAATTAAAATTTACTGTGTTTTTACTATTCATTAAAATATGAAAGTTATTAGAATAATATGAAAATTTTATCCAAGGTAAAATTTTATATCCTGATTCCAAAGAATAATTTTATTTTGTAAAATTGGACTTATAAACATGTCAAATACTAGATTTAATGTGGATGTTCCATCCAAAGGCGGCAAAACTGCATTTTTTGAAAAATACTTATTTATCCGAAAAAATTATTCTATTCTCGTACCATGTTCTAGAAAATGTGTAAGATGAATAATAATGTTATAAAATTAAAAATGTAGTTAATACTATTCATAAAGGCTAGTTCATGATAATGTTATAACCATATGTCATTGTTTAGTGAAACCTGGTATTGCGTACAACACACGCTATCGAGAAAGGTCGTGATTGCGTGTAATGCAAGCCAAGTCAGGGTTGTGTGTCGTGAAAGACTTATTTGTTGTTTTTTATAACAGAATCCAACCATATTTCATTTATACATTGAATATATATATATATATATACCCCCAATGATTCGTAGAATGACTATTATAAAACTATCTTGAAATTTTGTGTAGCACAATCTCAGAATAGTGTTGCGTATACTTCAAGCTAATACAGTGTGGTGTATAGCACAAGATAATATTGTTGTATCATAATACACATGACATCAAATAAATTAAAAGGAATACTTATCATAAAATATCAGGTTGTTACACTATCTCAAACTCACATTCCATAGTTACATTATCTAGTCACATGAATCAACATTATAGAAGGTCTAGAGCTGAAAATAGTAAACAGTGAATAAATTAATAAAAAATTCCACTCTTCTACACTATAAATTCCACCCCTTAGCACCTCTTCTCCTCATTCCTCCAATTCCATTAATCTTGTGAATATTATCCCCAGTTTCTCTCCCAAACAACTTCCCCAAAATATTTTCATACTGTTATCAACAAATTACCATTTTGAAGTCACTTAAAGAGCTTCTGAACGAGACAACACTCAAGAGGCAAAACCTTTTTTTTCTCTCTCTCTGTCTCCCTTCAATTTCTTTTAATTTATTACCCTTTCGTTATATTAATTTTCCAAAGTAATAAGATAAATCTGGTATCATATATATACAATAATTTAATTATTACATTTTTATATCCACTATAAATTCTCTTCTCTTCCCCATTTTCTCTAAAAATGAAATCATTATCTAAGGCGTCTTAATTCAATACATACATTGATTATGTTTTTTATTTTTCTAATAATTCCTTTATGAATGGTTATGAAACCATTATAATGGAAACCCATATTTTAATATGTATATTAAAACATATTTATTATTTTGTAACTAGTATATATACATAATATTAATTTATAAAACAAAACTAGTTCACGCTGATCAAAAAAATGAAAATATAATATATATGGTTATCATTAAAATTTTATCTAATTAATCATCCAAATATCAAGAAAAAATAATATATATGACCATTTATTCTATTTTATGTTCATTAATAACATATAATTTTAATTCTATAAACTATTCCCATTTTACATTATCTTTCATACATGTATACATGTGAACCAATCAAGAAAACCAAGTAAATGAACACTCCCGAATGATGAAATTGAATCTTATAACTCTTCAAAAGGAAATAAATTAAATAATAAATATATAATAAATAAAATAAATGTTGAATTGGTTATGAATTGAATTTTTAATTAATCTAATTTCATTATCTAGTAAATTATGTTTGAGGGGAGAACACTTTCAGACTTATGGTAAGGGATTGTTTCCAAACCCCTATTTTCCCAATAGTTTACGCATTCTATCTGATTACTCTAACATAATTCATAATTATTATCATGTAATACTATGAAATTTTAAATTTTCACCCCAAAAATATGTACCTATCTCAAGTATTATATATTTTATGTGGAAATACATGTTTTGTAATGTTACTTTCAATTATTCCCGATTAGAAAACCCAATTTATGGGAACTTCCCAATTTGTTACAAATTTTTATGTACTCAATATATTATATTTTAAGACACTAATTTATTTTTATAATATTACTTTTTTTATCATGAAAAACTAACATTTTCATTTCTAGTTTTATAAAAACAAGTATTCCCCTGTCCTCATATAAAGTCTCTTTTATATTTTCCCTTAACCCGCATCTAAGTGTATGGTTTCTAATGTTTCTTAAAAAATATTTTTTAATGGTTTCACCTAATTTAGAAATCATTTATCACTATCTATACCTATATTCTATTATTATTGTCCATGATTGATTTAAATCCATTCTTTCATTGACACCACTATGATATTCCCTTCGTTACACTTTGTGGAAGGATTATGATACCCATTTCCCTCCATGTGTAGCTATTAAGTTTATTTGTTATGATTTATTACTCATTTAGAATGGATATTAATTAACATGTTATGATGGGTTCACCCAGATAACACTATAATTTATTGGGTAACGTTTTAGTCTCCTGAGATGTCATGTTGGGACAAGGAATAAACCTGATTCCTTTATAGGAATTGGTCCCTCGTGTGAAATTTTCTTCAATGTTATACTTGATTCACGTTTATATAATATTATATATTGTTTCCACAATCCTATAATTCTATAATTACATGATCCCATGTTTTACATGATATTATTCTATATGTTTCTTCACGTTCCATGCCTTTTTTTATCATCGTGTTATGCCGTCTAACCCATGTGCTATGCATTATTCATATGTTTATTAAATTAATGAAATTTTAGATCAAACCAGTATTCATGTATTACCATGTCTATATTATGTAGATGTAATATCTCATATGAATTCAGGATCTCATTGTTAATATTACATAAAATATTTTTTCATTTTGGTTTCAAACTTTCTAATTATGTACTTAATCTTCCAAATACACTATGAATTATGATCTATGGTTTGTATTTTATAGATAATTATTATTAAAATCAGGTACTGATATTTATAAAATTATAGTATCACTATAATTTCTAAGAAAAAAAATCCATCAAATCAATGAATTCACCATTATAGGTATCCTTCAGAATTCATTTTCAAAATTACTCTACAATGGAAACTGAAACCATAAGAAAAGGTTAAACTTTAATTTATAGAGAGGAAATATGGTGTTATAATGAAACCCATTTTTTTCTAGGGTAATTGGGAAAACCCCAATTCCAATTTTATATATTCAATAAATATAATTAAAAATATCATTAAATTGTTAAAAATGTATTTTAAAAACATATAATTCATGGTTCTAAGAATAGAAATCTTTAATTTTGGGGAAATCGATATCAAATAAAGTAAAAATCCACTATAGTATTATTAATTGTGTTTCCATAGATGGAAGGAACTAAATCATGGAATATGAGGACTCAAGAAAAAACTATACACTATAATATCAAATTTAAAACAAAAACAAACAATAATTTCACCCATAACATCCCAACTGTTTCTGTTTGGGAGAAGAACCAAAGATATATTGAGTTTATAAGGAATTATAGGTCAGAAACATTAATTTATTAGATCATACCCATGATGTCTTTCTAAAAATTTAGGGGCACAACCTTTTAATGACAAACGAAGGGATGATATGGGAGGAGGTGCATGTTTGTGCTCCCTCATTCAGTCTTGGGTGTTTTGAAAAAGATAGTGAGGGGTGAGGGAGGTGACAAGAGTATGGGTTATAGCACTATTTTTTAAGCGTACAATGGTTGATCGGGGAATCTAAGAGGGGTAGTCCAAGTTCAATGGGGTCTCGAAAAGATGGTCTCCATGGGGGGTCAACATATAGGGGACAGAAAGATAAGTCATTTTATATTTAATATATTGTAATGGAAATTGAATTTTTAAATCTAGGTAACACCCTTGGTTTTTCAAATTATTCCACAATCATTAGACACATTCTAGACAACCAAAATACACTTCATACGGTTTCTCCATGTATATATACATTTTTTACCGACCGTTTTCTAACCATGTCAAAAGGCACGGCCCAAAAATAGATCTAAACACATAGTCTCTTAATGGTTTACTAATTGTGTGGGGTAACCATGTGCCCCTCTAAAAAGAATTTTATTTTATTTTTTTAATGAATGAAGCTTATGAAAACTCAAAATAATATTTAACTAATTAAAATAATAAAAGAGGTAAAATTTACTATTGTTATATAGAGGATACATCAGATGAAGAGGGATTTATGGTCAATATTATAGTGCATACATTATAGATATTGGGAAATTGAGTGTTAGACTCATGGTTCTCGAATTTTTCTATATGGGTAATAATGTTTAACAATAAGATGAATGAATTTTATTACCAGGGTTCAACGGGAAAGTCCCATGGTTCCAATTTTTAACTAATAGGGGCCTTATAGTATTTCATGTGGCTCCCATGGACAGATTACCTAGTAATTTCTAAATTTGGAAGGTTTAATCATCTTGATTTCATAATTATTTCATCATTGTTCAAGTAGACTTCATGTATAAAAAGTGTTTTTATTATTTTTACTTATGTATTACTTACACTGAACTTGTATATTGTGGTATATATTAAGGGACCCATTGGTAGTTCCCTTCTATATTTTATACTCATACCATTCATGTATATCTTGGTGAATTTAAATACCTTATATCTGAAATATTGTTTAAAGCATAGGTTTTTTATTAGAGTTCAATATATAGTGACATTATGTTGTTTTGGATATGAGATAAAGTATATTCTTAAGATTTTATTGTTGGGTATTTTTATTCTATTTTAGGTGCGTTTTATTTAAATTTTATTTATGATTTGGTCAGCATGTGGTCTCTTCTAATGTATAGATGTATGATCTACATGGATTCAGATTGTTATAGTTTTTTAAGATATTTTTTAGTACAGTTTAATTCCTAATATATTTCCATACATGAAATCTTATTTTATTTTTTTGATGGGTAATTGATTTTAATATTTTTTATTGAATGATGTTACATCACTGGTATAGTTTCCCCTACATTGATGATAGACTCCCATCACTTGATAGTTAATGTTAGACTTTGAAGAGGCGCACATGTGGTTAAAAATGAACTAACTTTGTCTGAAAACATGGACCATGGTACTATTCATTAAACCTTAATGCCCTCAAATTTGATATTTCACACAATATCTCAGGATCTATATTATATAAAAATAATTAAAACTCTTAAAAACTTATTTATGGGTTTACTAAAAATCATATAGAATTTATATAATTATATTATTCAAAATATAAGTAAGAAAAATTACATATTTATTGATTAACAATATATCACTGTATTTTATCAATATTATTTCCCATGATAAAATATTTTAAACCTACATAAATCTCATATACCAACATTAAACTATGCCTGACCTTGTGATCCTTTCTAGATGATTTTTCTTTTTGTATATATTTTTTATAAATGAAATTCAAAATATTTTAGGTTAGTTAAATTAATAATATAAATTATATTATAATTAAAATTATTGTTCACATTGTAAATATGATTTCATATTAACCATATGAGTGATTTAATGTTTTTTAAACAAAAAACTTCATAATAATTTCTTAAACTCCATAAAAACATTTGTTACCTTGATGGAATGTACTATTTTAATAATTATTATCCTTATAAAGAATTTTGGGGAGGTATGTCATGACATACCACATCATTCCTCAATTTACCTTATAGTTGACCAAAATAACACAAATTCTACAAGACAAAAAAACTAGGTTCAATATTGGTGTACTAAAAACATAAATTACATTATTGTGTTTCATGAATGTTTAATTTATATTATCCTAGTTTATAAATCACTTTAAGAATCCATGTTTAAAAAAATACATCATTAAAATAATGAAATTTCAATCCATTATTAACATTATCATCTAATATTAATTTATATAAATAATTTATTATAAAATTTAAATAATATTATAACTCCATTTTAAAAATTACATTTTGAATAAATTAAATATTTCCAATGAAAACAACATATATGCCAAGAACATTTTTTAATACAATTACAATATAATTGGTTAATAGAACACGTATTACTATCATTCCCCTATAAAATTGACTAAATTCATTAAAAATAGTTCATATATGATGGGTCTATGAATTTAGGGAGAGATTGATGTACCCAAGGTTGTTTAATGTTTTATTTTTTACTTTCTAAATATTATAAATCATCATATATGGTAAAATCTAAAGAATCACATGTGATGATGCAGTTGGGGTGGAACTTGAGTGGTAAAACACATAATTAAAAATCCAAAAGGGAATTATTTTAATTCTTCCAAGACACTGGTGGGATTTATTAAATAATATCTAGCCTAGGGGGCAGTGACACAGGCATGACATGGGTAGGTGGTGACACATTAATGATGTAGTCAAGGGGTTCAAACCCATGTATATACAGATGAAAGTAAGTACTGTGGTTTATCAAATTAAGTGGACTTTGATCCATCCCATGTTTGGTACCACAAACCAAGCTAGGGTTCTATTCAAACCAACACATGAACCAGCCCACGACATGGCCTGAAGGACATTCACAATCACAACTAGTCGGAAACTAGTGTATTGGTATCAATAGTACGCTTTTGGAATGTTTTGACCCATGAATATGACAATAAGAAACCCAAAAGAGTAAAACATCAAATGAATGATAATCATAATCAAATAGGAAACAACAGTTTTCAAATTCAACATTTACAACATTAACCTGTACCAAAATATTATAACGGAAATGGTAGAAATAAAAATACAAAAAATTTAAATGTACCAAGAGGGCCACCACCCTCATGACACCACCACCAACACCTGTAGGAAGTGAAACACTAACAATTGGATCCACTATAATCACCACAAAACATATATCCTTTAACAAGGTCATACATAACAATGTTTACATACACCCAAAATTCTATATAGGGTGTGATCCAAATCCTCTTAGGATTACACCCAAAATAAATATTCCATGTTAAAACATTGTAAGATAAATTATCATGTACATTTTCATAAGAACTTTTAAAATGTTTTTAAATAGACACTTTGAAGAAACCAACCTAAAAAACATTAAGGAAAAACTTTTATCAAAAGATTAATTATTTCAAATTGAAATTGATGCTGGTTCTACCATGTATAGATGATTATAACCACGTCACGTAACATCATGTCACAAGAGAGAAGTCGGACAAATCCATAGAGTTAGCTAGCACAAGTGGGACTCTACGAACCTCATACTTCAGTGATGAAAATTCTACAATCAAAACCAACAGTGTTCTCATGTACAATCCACCAAAGAGGATTCAATCTATAGTTTTAATGGTATCAATATCATAATTCAAAACCAACAGTGTTCCAATGACCGATCCACTATACATGGGTTAATCCAATGTTCTAGTAGTCTCTGATCATATCACATATTTACTTAGTATTCTGACACCAATCCTACTAGAAGAATCTGGGCCTCATACTCTTCTGAATCAACTATCATAGAAGTTCTTCTCCACCCACCTATGTTTACAGGGTTCCCTTTATGCTAAAATCCTATTTCACTTATCAAATAATTCATCACATCTATATAAAAATTATAGGAATCATGAACACACAAGGAAATCACCACTTTCACAATTCAAATTCATACAATGATCAAACATCACATGGAAACCACCATTTTCCCTAAATAGTTCCACTTTCATATTCATAGACACACTAAAACAATATTAAAATACATTTCACTCCACTTGAAAATTTCATAAATTCTCTTTAGAAACACTATAAAAAAACACCTAAAATCGAGTCATTTTCATGGGAAAATCCCCTTCTAAATTCATACACAAACCAAATCCATTTAACAACTTGCTTCACATCAATTTCAGAATTCAAATCCCACATTTAAGGTGCACAAAAAATAATCTAACATGAAACAAAAGAAAATTTATTTTTGAAAACAAACTTTTAACATATTAACACCTCAAGTGTTTTTTCAAAACATTTCCCCCACCTTTCACACAAGTCATAAACCGCATTTAAGAAGAACCACAATGAAAAAAAACATTAAATGTAAGAACTTTCCTTTATAAAATTCACTTCCATCACATATACTTCCTAGAAACTTTTTAAATCATATTTAAAACTATACAAAAAATACTGAGTACACATTTATGACATAATGAATGAAATCAAAAATCGTCTAATAATGAAAAAGCATGGACCCACCTACCTCATTATTTGAAACAACTACAAGCTTGTGTGAAATAGAAACTGCACCTCAGAAATCCCCAATGAAGGAATGATCGAACAAAAATCCTCATTATTTCACCCAATAACACTATATAAACCCATACATAGGGTAATAAACCCACTAGAAATCAATAACCCAATGAGTTAGAGATAGAAACTCTCAAAGGAGGAAGAAACAATGAGAAATGAGACATACTAGATGATTAATTGAAGTTATAAGCCCAAAACCGCCAAAATATTGAATATCAAAGGCTCCAAAGTAGGCTTGGAGGATGATACCAAGGATGAATTTCCCATAGGGTTCATATTATAGGTGATTTAGGGTTAAATTGGTAGTTGTTACAGGAGTAATTTCACGTTTTTGATGACATGGACATGTCACAGGATTATCCTACATAGTTTTATTAACCGTACAATAACAATTCACTACTCACTATCCAAGAATAACAATGTTTTATGGCTTTAAGGGGGAGGGAACATACCCATGTACCTATTTGTGTGACCTAGACAGTTCTGTTGTCCCAGTTTCAAGGATTAATTTGGGATCATGCATGGTTTCCCTTAATCATGGACCAACCATACGCCACATACTCATGAGCCAAAAAACTCTATTTTTTTCAAAAACTCAAACGGAAGACATGGTATTAATACTAGACCAAAAAATAAATAAAATAGTACCTTAAATTAAAACCATGGATGTAAAAATTCCCCCAGGAGTATTAAATTTTCATCCCCAAAAAGTCACTATAATGTATGATAAGAGAAAAAAACGAATACTCCTCCTCAACCAAAGACTTCAACTCCCATGTCGCATGCACATCATTTCTATTTTTCAACAGAACTCATATCAATGGTAAATATTTCCTATGAAGCACTTTCTGGGATTCAATATTCCATACTAAAAAACTTAAATAGAGACATATCATGCTTTAACTCCAACTCCTCCCAATCTAGCACATTTCATGGATCAAAATTATAACTTTTTTGCTAAGATACATAGAACATGTTATGGATTAATGTAAAATTAAATGAAAAATCTAACCTATATTCCAACTTAACAATCCTCTCTATGATCTCAAAATTTATGACATATATTGGTGTTTTCTTCACTTCCTTACCCAAACAACGATGAACCATGTGAGGTGCCACTTCTTGAAACACCCTGTCATCCATAGAAAACTCCAAAGCTCACCACCTCTGATAATCATCGGACTTGTGATGAATATGTTCCATAAAAAAAATATTCCTAATCAACTTATACTTATCATAAATTTCTTTCACAAGTCTCGGTAAGAACAATGATATATTACCCACCTCATCCAAACAAAAGGGGGATGACATGGCTAACCATAAATCACCTCAAAAATATCCATTTTATTCAAAGATAGTTAGACATTATTATATGAAAACTACACTAATCCCAACAGGATATCCCATGAGCCTTATAATCCAAAAAAATGACTAGATAATTTCTTCAATAATCTAATATTCTTACTCTCTCTGACCATTCGTTTGAGGGTTGTATATCATACTCAAATTGATAGTATACCCCATTGTTTCCTTAATACATTTTAAAAAATGTGAGGTAATGATAGGGTCCCTATCTGAAATTATTACCGATGACACTCCATGAGGCCTCACTATCTATTGAATATACAATACACCCAACTCATACATCATTGATGAACCCCCAATTGGAATGAAATTGGATAATTGGTCAGAAAATAAATCAGTACCCTAATAGAATTCCATGCATGAGGTATATGTGGTAATCTAACAATAAAATCTAGGGTGATATCGTCCCAATTCAACGTAGGAATGTGTTCCAGTTAAAGAAAACTAGAGGGCCTTTGGTTCTCTCATTTTTTTACTTGTATAACATCGGTATATACAGCTAGCTATATCATTACTCAACCTTGACAACCAAAACTACTAATGTACATCATAAAACATCTTAGTATAGCTTGGATGAATGGAAAAATGACACTCGTGGCTATATTTCATCACCACAATCTGCAACAAAAACGGTATCACATAGTAACCTCTAACGAACAAAGCTCCCAAAGGAGACAATAAACATTCATAAATCACCTCTCCATAGATTAATAAATTCAAAGAATTATGGAACAACTCATCACCCATCTACTCTTTCTTAATCAACTCTAAAAGAGATAGTGTCAACTAGTCACTGACTAGGAACACACCTCCACTAATCTCTTTATTATCAAAATGATATTGTTCAAAAATATGCATCCAAGTTCACTCATCATTAGAATATTTCGACACTTTCACTAGTACATTCTAGCTAAAAACTTCTACAACCAGATTTCCCGTTCATGGGGAATAGACAATATTGAAATATAAAACATGAATATACTCAAACCCATGATGCGGCCTCAGATTCATGTATTTTTTGTAGAAAATGTAAGCCTAACTCTTTTGATCAGAATAAATCACAAATTTCTCCCCAAAAATATAATGATTCCATTAATTCATGGAATTTATCACCTCATCTAACTCTATGTCATGGGTTAGGTAATTATTTTCCTGTGGTCAGAGATGGGGAGAACCATAGGCCATCACATGGCCATCCTACATTAACCCACACCCATGACCCATACCATAATCGTCACAGTACATGTAAATACCTTTCTAGATTCTATATAGATCAAAACAAGGTTTGTGGTCAACCGCTACTTAAGCACCAAAAGGATGCTTTATATTCTATGATCAATTCAAAATTTACCCCTTTTATGGTTATCACAGTAATGGAAAATGAAAGACAAGTGAAATCTCATAAAAGATTCCTATAATACCATGAAAGGTCAAAAAAAATTTAATTCAAAAACAATTTTTTATGCTCCCATGAAATCACTGCACTGGTCATATTAGGGTCAACAAAAACCCCTCATGATGAGATCACATTACCTAAAAACACCACCAAATTGATCCAGAATGTGCACTTACAAAACATTGTATATAGAAGATGATCTCGAAGTGCTCACCAAGTAGTTCTCAAATGTAGTTCATGTTCCCCCTCAGTCCCATAATATACCAGGTTTCATCCACAAATACCATGAAAAAAGTGTCATGATAAAAATTTTACACTATGTTCATAAGTTCCAAAAAGACCATTGTAGGATTTTCCATCTAAAAGTCGTCAAAAAGTACACAAAATGGTCATACCTACTTCAGAGGGCTATTTTAGAAAAATATGCCTCTATGACTCTTACTTGGTGATACCCAAGATGTAAGTAAATCATAAAGAACCACATTTCCCCTTTAAGCTGATTGAAAATGACATCAATTCAAAAAAATGATACTTTTTCTTAATTGTCACGTTATTTAAATTCTAATGATCAATACGCAATCAGAAAGATCCATCAGCCTTTTCACAAATAGAACTAGACTGGCCTAAGGTGATATTTGTAGCCAAATGAATCCTTTATATTCCAAATTGTCATGTTGTAACTTTAATTACCTAAAATCAGTGGGGGCCAAACTATATGAGGGAAGATATACATGAAATGTTCCCACTTCCAAATTAATGGTAAATTCTACTTCCCTCTATCGAGAAAAACATAATAAATACTTTGGAAACCCCTCTAGGAAATCATTCACCATTAGAGGCTCTACTCTAAAAAGAATCAACATCGTCTTCCAATGTTAGTGATGAGATAAAAAACAAAGTTTAACAATTATGAATGTGGAGGTACATTATGTCCTGACTAAGGATATCACTCACCTTGAAAATCCTGGTTACTTCCATCAGGTGCCACCGAACTCACTCACCACCAATAAAAATCCATGTGCTCCTAAAAATTCACCATCCAATCCTAACTGAGGATTATTTCAAAGAGGTATATTTCCAAAACAAGAAAATATCATTCCAACTCAACCCTAGAAATGGTAAGAGTAGATGATAGAGAACTGAAAACTCTACTCTCACTTCTTAAAAAGTGTCATTACCAACTCCATCGCACAAGGAATAATATTTGTTGACCACATTAATACATCCACAAGTTGAGAAGAAATTAAACCAAAAGAGGAACCAGTATCAAACAAAACAATATCTAAATATTATGGAATAATAATATTACCATGAACAATAAATAGTCCTATATCAAAATCCACAAGTGTTTGATTCACCGATTGAAGTTTGTTTTTCTCTGCCTGATCTTGATAATAACCACTACCCTCTAGATCTTCCCAACAATAAATATTATCAAATATAGATCCATCCATGTCTAAACAACCTACAATATAATAACCCACTATCCTATAGGGTTATGATCAGATTGGAATTCCCTTAGAAGCCACAAATCTTACACCACTATGATAAGGGTGTTCCATACTACAAAATCTTTGCAAGTGCCCTATAGTTCCACACTGATGGGGAGGCTTGGGTAGAGATGAACATGAATTATGCATGTGAACTGAATTCCCACACTGGTGGTACATTAATGACCATGTTCTTGAAACCATTGACAATGATATCCTAGATGGATGACCTTAACTACCACCACCCTAATTTTTTCTCATCCTTCTTCCTCTTCTTCTTAGATGAACAACCACTTCCCACTACTGACATTCCTCCAGAGAAACCAGAAATTACATTATGATCAATTTATACCATTACAGTATGATCAACCACCTAACCATACATCTTCAACATTAACATGAAGTCTTGTGATTATATTTTCAATCACAGCCCCATCTAATACTTTTGATCCTTCAGATTCTCATTAGAATCTACCTCAGGTGTGAACCGATCTAAATCAGTGAAACAGTAGGAAGTATCGATGAGGATATCACCCCCCTGATGATGCTCCAAGAACTCTTAGGACCCATATATTCTCAAAATTTCAGTACAATATTAGTAGTTGAGGAAAACCTTGAAATCCATACACCCCATATGCTCGTGTTTACCATCTTTCATTATTGAGTTCCACAACTTCCTACTAGGACCTTCAATCATGAACATGGTACACATTACCCTAACTACCTCATAAGTATTATGACACTCAAACATACTCCATATTTTATCAATACACTTCTTCGCTTCTTGGGGATTTGTGTTACCCCAGAATGAAGGAGGCTTATTATTGAGGTACTCCTGAGCTTTTTCCTTTCTAAGACATGGTTATGCTTCTGTAACCTAAGGAGGACTAGATCCATCTACATAAACCATTGGATGGACTACCCAATCCCTTGTTTCCACTAATCAATGATCAATTGGTAAGGGGTAACTCTCTCTAATCTCTTCATGTGGTTGCACATGAGGTCTCCAAGGAGGCATATTGACATTAAAATCAAAAAACACAAGGAAAGACCATCAAAAAAACCATCAATGTACATTCTATAAATTTCAGAAACAACTCTTCCCAAAAACATCCATTAATAAAAAAAATACATATAAAAAAACAAGGAAAACCAAACCAAACCACTCCACCAACACCCAATTCCAATATATAGTCTTTAACTAGTACATATCACCTGGAAGAGAATAAAAAAAATCCAAACTGACCATGTCTACATGAGTCGTCTCATGAGATATGTTGTCCAAACACCCCACTCACAAAAATACCCTCAATCCTTGAAAATCACAGCTTGAGTCTACCTAGAATCATCTCATATAACTTTCCCAAAAAGAGTTAAACCTACTCTGATACCATTTTGTCATGAACCAAGCTGGGGTTCCATCACAATTGACACCCAACACAGCTCATGGCATAGACTTATGGGTGTTCCCAATCACCAAAGACTGGAAACTTGTTCATGGGTATCAACATTGATATTTGGGAATGATTTTACCCTTGAATATTACAATAACCAACCCATGTGAACAAAACATCACTTGACTAATAATCTTAATCAACGGGATAGAAAACATTTCATATTCAATGTTTTAAAACAATAACAGATATGAAAAAATACCAAAATGTAAATGGGATAACTAAAACTCTCATGAATATCAATGTAACAAGATGGTCGTCACCCTCATGCCACTACCACCATAACATTCATGATGTGGAACTTTATCAACTGTATCCATCATCACCACCTCAGATCATATTTCCGTTACCTTGGATACACATAACAAATTCTACATACATTCAAAAGTGTATTTAGTGTGTTGGAAGATGCCCTGTAGAATTCCACCCAAATGAAATATTCCATTATATAACATTAGAAGATAAATTAACATGCACATTCTCATAATAACATTTGAAATATTTTTGAATAAATAATTTGAAAAATCCAATCTCAATATTTTTTTTAAATAAATCCTTTATCTCAAAAGAAGATTCATTTGATTTAAAAATGTACACAAGGTCTACCATATGTAGATTGTTAGAAATACCTCACATAACATAATTTTATAAGAGAGAACTACTGAAAATACCGATAAGTAATTAGATTAAGTGAGACTATAGTAACCGTAGAACATGGTGATTAAAATCCTCCAACGAAAACCAACATTCTTCTAGTGCGTGATCCACTAGAGAGAAGTTAATCCAATGGTGGTACCCATAGAAAAATCCAAAACCAACTTTGTTCATGTAAAAAAACCACTAGATATGATTTAATCCAATGTTCTAGTCATATCCAATAATATCACATGTTTAGTCAGTATTGTAGTGTCGGTCCTACTAGAATAATCTCGGACTCATCCTCTTCTGAATCAACTAGCATAGTAGTTATAGTATGCCCACC
Source organism: Viscum album (assembly GCA_963277665.1). Taxonomy (NCBI): domain Eukaryota; kingdom Viridiplantae; phylum Streptophyta; class Magnoliopsida; order Santalales; family Viscaceae; genus Viscum; species Viscum album. The sequence continues at coordinate 906,470,688 of OY728151.1, forward strand.
TAAGTACCTATGATTCTAATTGTGCTAAAATTATATTTCATATATCACATAAATCATCACTTCCACACATATATTCCAGGAATTAGGAAAAGATAAACAAATAGTCACTTTCATAATTCATATTGATCCCATGATAAAATATCACATGGAAACAACCATTATTTATAAACAAAACAACTTTCATATTCACAAACACACCGAAACCATTTTAATATATATTTTCACCAATTTTTCAATTCATAAATCCCATTTGAAATAAATAAAATAAAAAAACATGAAATTGAACCATTTTCATGGGAAAATACCTTTCAAAATTCCTAGACACAACAAATCAATTTTACAACAAGCTTCATATCACTTTCACAATTCAAAACCCACAATTAAGGAGTGAAAAAAACCAACATGAAACAAAATATATTTTTTTAGAAACCCAACATTAAATACATTTTACCCTCAAGTTACTTTTAAAAAAGATATATCACAACATTAACACGTGCCATAAAACACATTTAAGAGGAACTAAAATGGAAACCATAATTAAAAATAACAAAATTCTTTATAAAATCATCATTCATCTCATATGCTTCTCAGAACCTTTTCAAAACATATTTCACACCAAAAAAATCCATATAAAATGTTAATAACCTGAATCAAGAAAGTAAAGATTATATAATAATGTGAAGGCATGAAACCACCAACCTCAATATTGTAAACATCCAGAAACCAGTGTGAAACCCCAACCATACCTCAATAATACCCTTTAAAGGAATGATCAAACAACAATCCTCATGTGTTCACCCAAAAACCTAAGATAGAACCATAATAAGGTTAATTGTCCTTTTATAAAATAAGAACCCAAATAGGGATAGATATAAACCCTAAAATAAGGAATAAACTATGAGAAAAAGAGACTTAACTAATGATTTATAGAAGTTACAAGGTCAAAACCACCCAAATATTTATGATCAAATGATCCAAGAATGTTTAGTGACATATCCAAAGAGTAAATATACCTTAGGATTAAAATTATAGGAGATTTAGGATTAAATTTTGTGAATTTTGAAGAGTGATTTTTCAATTTTTAATGACTTGGACATGTTTCACGGTTAGTCCAAATGGTTTTTCAAACCATTCGACAATCTTGTGTACCTCACTGTCTAAGAGGAATGAATTTTCACCGTTTCATGGACAAGGTAGCATGGTCATGATCATAGTTGTTTGAATTGGATAGTTCCACTATCCCAATGAATGGTTTCCTATATGCTAGAATACATTTTCCCATAACCATGCACAAACTGTGCACCACCCGCTACTGAGGCCAAAAACGTCTTTTTCCAAAAAAAATTCCCAGGGAACCAATGCGATAAATACCAGAACAAATAATAAACAATAGTATACATGAAAATAAAAATCAAGAATTTAAATTAGGGCCTATGGGATGTGTATTAAAAAAGGTTATATGAACATATATATATATATATATAGTATATAATTGAAGGGTTTTATGGGTATGTTATCCCTTAGTTGGGCTTTAACCTTCCTTTACAGCATGTGAATTTATAGTGTGTGTATGTTTGGTTTAAATTGTACCCAAAATAACCTAATATATATTACAAATTATTTATAGATAATATGTGATTAAGAGAATATAATAATAAAATAATAGGATCATAAAGCCTCTATGAGAAAGAGAAAACTTCAAACAGTGACCCTCATGTGAATAAACATTTCAAAAAAATATGTCGTGAAAAAATGGTGAATAAGTTCATAACATTTTTACACACTACTATATATGTATTCAATGGGATAAAAAAATAAATAATTTTTTTTATTTAATATATGTATAGATGGAGTATGTGTAGTACCCATGGTTTCTCGTATGTAACCCTTTATTGATTATTTTAATGGTTTTAATGTTAAGGGTGATGAATGGGAGAGTCTAGAGAACCATGAATGATGTTTGGAGGCAAACAGGAAGTCGTACGGAAAGCACACAATTTGTCTAAATCGTGCGGTAAAACCGTGCATATTTGGTTTGGAGGTAGTAGCTTCTGTAAAGCCAGTGCACATTTTGTCTAACCGTGCTTCCAAACCGTGCGTGGAGGGTCTGTCAAGGCAGTTGCTGATGCACGGTTAGCACAGGGTTTGTCTAACCATGCAAGTAAACTGTGCGGCACATAAATGATATCCTTTGAAAGTGGATTTCATTTGTTTTTTACATTAAGTTCCTCGTTTAAGCTCCAATGAGGCCATAAAACATAATTTTGCTTTTCTTAAGGTTAGAGAAGGTTCTCACATCGTTCCAGAGGTGATATGAAGGCTTCTCTTGGAGAATCAAAGCCAGATTCTTGAGGTATGTGATCTTTCTTCTTTGTTATTAATCGATTTCTTAGATCTACTGAGATCTACTTCTCTTATTCTCTCGGTTTCATATATCGATGCCCGTTATGGGTAGATATAAGTGTGTCGATTCCAAATATGATGAGATGTGGTCTTTATCTTTCTATGGGAAGATATCTAAGGCGATTTTTTGGAGAATCGAACCGAGTTTCTTGAGCGTTCTTCGACCGTTGTGGTTTTAGACAAAACCATTGAGGTAGGAGGATTCACTCTCAAATACTCTTATTAGAAGTGATTCTCATAGTTTCAAATTGGATTATTTAATTGCTTTTGATTGTGAAAAAGCATGGAATAAATCTTCTTTAGTGTTGATTTATAGTTTTGATGAAATTTCGAAATCTTGGTGAATTGTTGTTGAAATTGATTTGGCTTCTTGAATTTAAAATATTGATTTTAAATTATGAGTGGTGAAATTGTAAATGGTTGGATGAAAAATGGGTTTTTAATAAAAAGGGTGTTTTATTGAAATGGTTTGATATTTAAATGACTTTGATGGATTTTTTTTTCAATAAAACGGCGTTTTATTGATATAGTTTGGAATTGAAATGGTTTTGATGGAAATTGTTTTAAAAAAAGGTGTTTTATTGAAAGGGGGTTTGGCATTACTCTTGGGAATATGTGGTGTGTTTTCATGTTTCATGTATGAGGCTTGGTTGGAATATGACCTTGTTAATGGTTGCAAAAGTTTGATGGCACAATGGTAACTACTTTTATGAGGCTTGGTTGAAATATGACATTGTTCTTGGTGCCAAAGGTGTGATGGCACATGGGAAACAATTACCTTGTGACAAATTTGTAGATCGACAAGATACCGCTCATGAGTATGAAACTATGATAATTAAGCATGCATGGTTGGTAGCATGGGTTGGGAAATGGTTGGCTATGCCAAAAAGAGATGTTTGGGGAATGATTCTAAAGCTTGTTTGGTTATTTTTTTAGAAAAAAAACTTGCTGGAAAATTGGTTTCAATTGCTCATGAAATTCCTTTGGTTATTAATGGTCTTGGAAACTTTTTTATATTTAGTTATAAACTGAATTTGAAAAAAAATGTTTTTATATAAATGTGGCTAACTCTTCTATCCTAGTGGCGTGTGTAGTGAAGTAATTGGGGAAAAACTACTGAGTTTTATACTAACCCCTACTTTGGCACATTGGTGCTTTTGTAGATGTCGTATCCTAGGACAAAGGTAAAGTTAAAGCATCATATTGGTAGTGGCTTGTGGTGATTTTTGGGAGATGTTGTGGAGCTTGGAGCATGTGGTGCTTGGAGTTGTAGTGTCTCTTGAGAGTCTTCAGTTGTTCATTCGATGTGTACTTTGATTCTTAGTTTTCTCATCCGCTATTGTGTACTTTGATGTTTTTTGATATAAATGAAGTGTTTATTGGTCTTTCCTTTGTTCATGCATCATATATTTAATGTTTGGTTATGGTTGGTCTATTGGTTTATTTATTAAAGGTTAAATAGTCCTCCACTTGTTCTTGAAATGCTTCGACATTTATTGTCAGCCTTTGGCACCTTGGGGATGTCTCATAAGGCCTACTAATGACTCATGGTACTCTAAAGTCAATGAGTATTGGCGGGTCATTACAAATGGTATCAACTTGTTCGGTCCTTGCCTAACAAGTAGTCATTGATGTTCTTGGTCTTCATGTTGAAATTCATTCTTGTCTATTCCATGGGTCAAAATCTTAGGCAAGAGTAGGATTGTAGGAACTTGAAATTTATAGCGTAAAAGGACGTAGCTAACCCATTTGTGCTGAACTTCGTGTTACCAGGGTTTTGGGTACATAAGTTTTTTTGATACACTTATAGAATGTTTGAAATCTCATTGTCATGGTTTTAGCCAATGAGACGAGCATGAAATGCATTATAGAGGAATGAATTCCTACGAGGATTGCATATATCATTGTTATGGATGATTTATGATTTCGGGCAAGGTCTGAATTTTTTTAAAAAATTTATAAATTGTTTTCAAGTAAATGATTTTGAAAACATGGTATTTGGTTTATTTTGAAAATGGGTTGATTTCCAAAAGGCATGAAGAATGTTTTCAAAAAAAATTAAAACATGGGAAAGATATCGTTTTGAAAAAAGTTTTGTGGAAGATGATGTGATAGAATTTGAAATGTTAAGCCATCAATTGCTAGAGAGTCAGATTGTCGAAGTTTTTTGGTGGTTTAGAAAATGGAACCCAGTAGGGATCTTCAAAACAAACCTGAAGAGGCTACATAGAATATGATTGTACTAGAACCATGCGTGAACTAAGAGTTGGTTCAGAGTATTATCCAGAATTTTTATGCTGTCGATATGGGGAACCAGAGGAATGAACCAAGGCATGTGGATCATAACATCCAGTTCAGGAAGCATAATCCACTGAACATTCGGTGTGATGCTGAACCTAAGAAGGCGGAGGTGTGGAAAAGTAGAATCAATCATATCTTCGATTTCATCGGCACACCATCAGAGCTCAAGGTCAAGTTGGAGACATATATGCTTGAGGATCTTGCATGTCAGTGGTGGGATTTAGTAGTGCATGCTAAATTGGATGAAGGCCTTACATGGGAGGATTTTGAAGAACTGTTCATCAAACAATTCGATCCTCACACGTTCAGGATCCAAAAACAACGGATTTCTTCAGCCTGAAATAGGGGAGCCTCTCTGTCACAGAGTATGCGGCTAATTTCAAGAATTTAGTTTGTTTTGCACAAGAGGTTGCAGAAAGTGAATCTTTCAAGGCATGCATCTTTGAATCGAGGATAAGGTAAGAGATTCGATCAAATATTGTGGTACTCGTTATTACAGATTATACAGAGATGGTAAATAGAGTGACTATTTTTGAACATGTTATTTAGAGATCGATAGGAGAAGGTATGATGATACCTATGGGAAATGGTGAGAACTGAACCACTGGGAACAAGCAGAAAAGGGATACCTATTTCCACGGTTCGAGTGAAAATCAGAACTAGACGGTGGGATAAGTGAACCTTTATCCACAACACCAGAGCAAAGCTAGTTGCTTTCAATGTGGTTAGACTGAACACATAAAGAGAGAGTGCACGGCGCAACCTAGAGCATGTCACAATTGCAAGAAATTGGGGCATCTACAATGATATTGTAAGAATGCTCCGATGTCGAGTGCGGGTGATGCTTCCCAGGCGTTTCAAGCATCGTATGCTTTGACAAGATGAGGATATCATAGTCAGTCTTGTCATTATCACAGAGCTAGCCATGGTGATTCTTGAAATACCATGAATCCTCAACCAGGGCAATCTCAGCAAGGAAATAAGGAGAACAGTGCAGCAATGAAGCAATTGTATGGGGCTGAGAAGATGAATTTCGATGATCAGGATGGACCATCTATAGTAATAGGTACAATTCATTTGAATTTTACCTTTTTGAAAGTGTTGTTTGATACTGGTGCATCACATTCCTTCATTTCTTCTCGTGATATTGACTTGCTATGTTTAAAACTGGAAATTATGCCTTCTGTTTTCAAACTGCAAAATTTTCTTGGTCAAAGAGAATGTCAAGCATTTATGTGTAGAGCATGTTCTATAACTGTTGATAGAGCTATGTTAAAATGGGACTTCTCAGTGTTAGATATGGTTTTCTATGATATAATCCTAGGTATAGATTGTTTGAAAATGTTTAAGGCTCACATTGATTTTTATAGGAGAATAGATAGTTTCATGACTAGGACGACATCGACCATCTCTTCAAAGGATAGAAGGTGGAAAAGAAAGGTGCAAGGAGCTGGTTGGCACCAATGGTGGGAACTATATCTTTCTGATTGGAAGAATTTACATTGGCATCAATGAACAAGATCTAGGAAAGTAGTTTTCCAACTATGGTGGATCAATTTTCATATGTCTTTCCCAAAAACTTCTCAGGGTTACCACCTCTAAGGGAAGTGGAGTTTATGATTGATCTCATTTTGGGTACCAGTCCTATTTCCCTTCCATCTTATTGGATGGAACCAAAATACTTACAGAAATTGAAAGTGTAGTTAGAGTAACTGGAAAGCAAGGGTTTCATTCGACCAAGTACTTCTCTATTGCTAGCACCAGTGTTGTTTGTGAAGAAGGAAAATGGAACTCTTCTGTTGTGTGTTGATTATCATAATCCAAACCATGTTAAAATAAATAATAGATATCCACTTTCATGCATTGATGATCTATGTGATCAATTAAGGGGAGGTCAGTGGTTCTCCAAGAGTGACTTGCGATCATGATATCACCAATTGCATGTTCAGAAGGAGGATATTCTAAAGAAAACTTTTAGAAGCAGATATGGACACTAATAATATGTAGTCATGACTTTAGGTCTAATTCATGAACTAGAGGTCTTCATGGATTTGATGAATCAAATATTTCAGTGATATCTGGATTCTTTTGTTTTGGTGTTTGTGGATCATATTTTGGTCTATTCAAAGACAAGGTCTGACCATGAGGTTCACTTGGAAACAGTGTTACAAATCTTGAGAGAACATATTTTGTATGAAAAATTATCCAAGTTTTATTTTCAGATACAGGAAGTACGTTTCTTTGTCCATGTAATTTTTAAGAATGGCATTTCGGTTGATCCTGAAAAGATAGAATCAGTTATCTCTTGGAAACCACCAAAGAATGTGTTCAAGATACGAAGTTTTATTGGTCTATCTGGTTACTACCGACGCTTTGTGTGTGATTTCTCATGACTAGCTTCATCAATTATAGCTCCAACAAAGAAGAATGCTCCATTCCAATGGATAGAAAAATGTCAGAAGTCGTTCCAGGAACTGAATGTTTGGCTTACATTGGCACCTATATTGATCTTTCCAGAATCAGGACAGGGGTATGTGGTGTATTGTGATATTTCAGGATCAGGGTTGGGTTGTGTTGTCATGAAAATAGATCATGTGGTTGCTTATGGTTCAAGGAAGTTGAGGGTACATGAGAATAATTACCCAACACATTATTTGGAGTTAGCTGTAGTCGTCCATGCTTTGAAAACATGGATACATTATCTCTTTTGTGAAAAATTAACTGTGTTTACGGATCACAAAAGCTTGAAACACATTTTCTCACAGCGATATTTGAATCTTAGGAAAAGTATATGGATGGAGCATATCCAAATGTTTGACTTTGACTTGATGTGCACACCGGGAAAAGGAAATTCAGTAGTGAAGGCATTGGGTAGAATTTCATATTCATCGTCGGTGAAAGAAGACTCAGACAAATGGCAGTTGATGTCTGTCTTAGATGACATGCATATGGAATGTGAAGGCCAAGGTGATGTTTCTATTTTATTTTCAGCTACACTTGGTCCAGATTTAGTAAGGATGATCAATGAAGCCTAAAAATATGATGCAGAACGTCTAGTTATATGTTCAAAACTCAATGGTGGGGAGACCATTGAGGGTTGGAAACATGATGGGGGTTCAGTTTTGTGCTTCAGATATCAGATGATTGTACCCATGGTTTTTTAGTAACAACTCCTTCATTCTTACCACCATTCAATATGGGTTGTACATCCAGGTACACAGATGATATATAAGGCATTGAAGGCGTAGTTTTGGTGCAGCGGCATAAAAAGGAAGGTGGCTGAGTTTTTCTCGTGGTGCTTTACTTGTCAACAGGTTAAAGAAGATCATAAGAGACCAGCTGGTATGATAAAATATTTACCTATCCTAGTTTGGAAATGGGATCAGATACCAATGGATTTTGTTATAAGGATTCCTAGAACGGTCCCGAAACATGATTCCATTTGGGTGATAGTTGATCGTCTAACCAAGTTGGCCCATTTCATCCCTATTCGTGAAACCCATATAGTGAAAGATCTTTCAAAAATATATATCTAGAAGTGGTAAAGAGGCGTGGTCTACAAGTCTCTATAGTCTCATATAGATACCCAAGGTTTACATCTCCATTCTAGAAATTATTTTAGCAATCCCTTGGGACTTAGTTGACTTTCAGCACAGTGTATCATCCCCAGAAGGATGAGCAATCTGAGCGGATGATACAAATGTTAAAATACTTTTTGCGGGCTTGTGTAATGGACTTGGTGGCTTATGGGAAGTGAATATACCCTTAGTGGAGTTCTCATACAATAAAAACTATCAAACCTCAATACGCATGACTCAGTTTGAAGCATTGTATGGGTGTCCTGGTCGTTCTCCACTATTCTTGGTGGAAATGGGTGAAACTTCACTGGTCAGGCCAAGCCTTGTCCAAGAGACAAAAAAAAGATCTAGTTGATTAGAAAGTGGATGGAGATGGCTCAGAGTCATCAGAAATCTTATGCATATCACTGTCGAATACCGTTGTCATTCTATATGGGTGATCATGTATTCCTGAAGATCTCTACAAGGCTTGGACATCATCGTTTTGGGAAGCAGGGCAAGATACCTCCTAGATAAATTTTTCCTTTTGAGATACTGGAAAGAGTTGGAGAGGTGGAATATCAGTTATCATTACCACCATGGTTTAGTTCGGTGAATAATGTGTTCCATGTATCTCAATTGAAAAAGTATCAGCTTGATCTGACCATGTGATCAGATGGGATCACATTGAACTAGAGCCATATTCTTCATTGATACATATCCCGGTACAGATTGTGGATAGGCAAGAGAAAGTCATTCATGCAAAAAATAATCTGTCTAGTGCGTGTTTTTTGGCAGCGTGGTCAGATTCAGAAAGAGACTTGGGAACATGAAAAGGAAATGAAAGAGAAGTGGCCGAAACTCTTTCAGTTGGGTGAACGTTTTCTACATTTCGAGGAGGGAATGACCAATGGTGGGAAGAATGTAGTACCCCCGGTTTCTGGTATCTAACCCTTTATTTATGATTTTAATGGTTTTAATTTTAAGGGTGATGAATGCGAGAGTCAGGAGAACCTTGGATGATGTTTTGTGGAAAAAATGAAGTCGCACGGACGACACACAATTTGTCCAAACCGTGTGGTAAAATCATGCGTAGTTGGTCTTGGAGGCAGTAGCTTCCGCACAGGTGGCACACGGTTTTTATAACTGTGCAGACAAACCATTTTGGAGGGTTTTTCGAGGCAGTGTCTAACACATGGTTTGTCTAACCATGCGAGAAAACCATGCGGCCACTTAAAATTTATCTTATAAAAGTGGATCCCACTCATTATTGCATCTAAGTTCCTTGTTTAAGCTCTTAAGGGGCCATAACTCGGTATTTTTCTTCTCCTAAGGCCAGAGAAGGTTCTCCCATCATTCTGGAGGTGATTCGAAGGCTTCTCTTGGAGAATCGAAGCCAGATTCTTGAGGTATGTGATCATTCTTCTTTGTTCTTGATCGGATTTCTTATATCTACTTAGATCTACTTCTCTTCATCTCTTCGTTTCATAGATATTTTTCTGTTATGGGTAGATCTAAGTGTTTGGATGCCAAATAAGATGAGATTTTGTCTTAATCTTTCTCGAAGAATAGATCTAAGGCGGTTTTTAGAGAATCGACCCAGGTTTCTTGAGCTTTCTTCGACCGTTGTGGTTTTCGTCCAAACCATTGAGGTAGGAGGCTTCACACTCGACTCCTCTTGTTAAAATTGACGGTGTTAGTTTCAAATTTGTTTATTTAATTGGTTTTGATTGTGAAAAGCATAAAATAAATATTCTTTAGTGATTATTTATGGTTTTGATGAAATTTTGAAACATGGTGAATTGTTTTGCAAAGTGATTAGGCTTCTTGAATTTAAAATGTTGATTTTAAATTATGAGTGCTGGAATTGTAAATGGTTGGATAAAAAATGGATTTTCAATAAAAATTTAGTTTTATTGAAATTGATTGAGATTAAAATTTCTTTGATTGATTTGGTTTTCAATAAAAAGAATATTTTATTGAAATGGTTTTGAGGGAAATGGTTTTCAATAGAATGGTGTTTTTATTGAAAGGGGTTTTGGAAATAATGTTGGGAATATGTGGTGTGTATTCATGTTGCTTGTACAAGTCTTGGATGAAATATGACCTTGTGCTCGGTGCCAAACTTTTAATGGAACAATGGTAACTACTTGTATGAGTCTTGGTTGAAATATGACCTTGTTCTCGGTGCCAAAGGTGTAATGGAACATGGAAAAAAATTACCTTGTGACGACTTGGTAGATCGACGAGAGACCTCTCATGAGTATGGAAATGACATAACAAAGCATGCATGGTTAGTAGCATGGGTTGGTAAATGGTTTGGTATACCAAAAATAGATGTCTGTGAAATGGTTGTAAAGCTTGTTTGGTTTTTTTTTAAAAACAACTTGCTGGAAAATTGGTTACAATTTCTCATGGAATGTCTTTGCTTATGAATAGTTTTGGAAACTTGCTTATATTTAATTATAAACTACTTTTGAAAAAAATGTTTTATATAAAATGTTTTTATATAAATGTGGCTAGCTCTTCTATCCTAGTGGCGTTAGTAGGGAAGTCATTCAGGAAAACCTACACAGTTTTATAGTCACCCTTGTTTTGGCACGTCGGTGCTTTTGCAGATGTCGTATCCTGGGATACAGGTAAAGGTAAAGAATCTTATTACTAGTGGCTTTTTCTGATTCTTAGGAGATGTTTTGGAGCTTGGAGCTTGTGGAGCATGGATTTATAGTGTCTTTTGAGAGTCTTGGGTTGTTCATCCGATGCTTACTTTGATGCTTAGTTTGGTCCTCCGATATTGTGTACTTTTATGTAGTTTGATATTAATGTAGTGATTATTGGTCTTTCATTTGTTCATGCATCATATAGTGAATTTTTTGTTATGGTTGGTTTATGGGTTTATTTATTAAAGGGTAAATTGTCCCCCACTTGTACTTGAAACCCTTCGGCATTTATTTCCAGCCTTTGGAACCTTGGAGATGTCACTTAAAGTCTAGTAAGGACTCATGGTAGTCTCAATCCAATGAGAATTTGCAGGTCCTTATAGTATGTGTGAATTACCTTGTAAAAGATGGTTGAAATAAAATAACATACCCACTAAAAAAAATTTCTTCAAAAAATATTTTTTGGACATTATGAATAATTTATATTCATTGAAAAAAGTAATGAAAAATTTTATAGTATCTATTTTGGGTTGATTATATGATTTTCTGATGAATTATTCTAAAAATAATTTGTAAAATTAATTCATGGCAACATATAAAATGTGAATCTCATTGAATTTAGTTCTTAAGTACAGAACATTTTCATTGAGATTATGACTTTTAAAAGGAAGGATTGTGACATATATATTTATTTTCCATACTATCATAAAATGATCTTATTTAAATATTTCAATATTAATATTTAATAATACTTTATATACTAGTATTACAAAACACATGAACCATGAGAACATAACTTTTTCCTATATTTTCTATTTTTGAGTGATTTACTATAATAAAATTATTTATACATGTTCTATGAAATGATTTTGAAACTTATTGATGAAATTGATTAAATATTAAGGTTGTAGATAAAAGGTAATGAGTAAAAAAAATACTAAGACTTATATAACATTTGAATTATAATTATCTTTAAGTATATTAATATTTTGTTCGATTTGTATATAAACTATAATGAAACACTCAATATAATTCTTATTATGTAATAAATCAAGATTCATATTTTTTAGGTAATAAAGTGTTAGTTATTGAAGTTTTTAATGTGTAAAAAACATTTTAGTTCAACTTCATATCTATTAAAAAATATTATATTTTACACATGAAATATTTAAATGGTGGGATTAAAGAATATTTTGATGTTTATATGGAACATTTTTAAATTATTCACATACAATTTATAAGAGTAATGGATAGTTTTGTAATATTTGTATCTATATGAGGTGTTTTGAATTTGTAACACACATTACTTGTTAATTAATTTTCATACAGTTTACAATTTATGTTTGATATACTGGATTTTCTAGACATATTTAATATAGATTCCAGATAATTAATTTTATGAGTTGGAAAAATAAATTGATGAAAGAATAAATTCATTCTGTTATGATAGGGAGATTTATAGACCCAATGAGAGATTTCTATTTTTTATTATTATATAAAGCATAAAATATTATATATTCATGATATATTATCACCTTGATAGTAATATTACCTTTTTATAAACAATATATGATAATTTATTTAGATTTCATATTTCATTAAATGGTTATAATTGTTCTTAGATATATTGAGAATACAAAGATAATGACCCTAACTATATATCATATAGTCTAGATAAATAAATATAATGGGACATAAATGATGTATGACTATCATTTTTTGTGGCATCATAATCATTGCTACATATTTTCATTTAGTTATCGATCGATGATCTCATGTATTGAACATTAGGAGGACTGAACCATTATTAGGAACGATAACACCCCAAAAATTTAAATGAATAAAATTTTGTCCCATAGTGTAGATGATATGAAACACCAATCTTACATGAGAATGTAACACACCTAGAATGTATAATATATGTATTTTTAAATAAATTTGATCTGTTCAATGGCTTTCTGAACAAGCAACCTCGAGTCTAAATGAACTATAATATATTATAACATTATAACATCATTGATAAATTTGTGGGTATGAATAATAATTACCAAATAATAAAAATTTTATAGTCTAAAAATGTATAAATAAAATTTATTGTTTACATATTTATTAGAAATAAATTTATAGTCATTTGAAAGGGAGAGAAATGTTTTCTGAATAAACTATAATTTTTTTAAAATTAGATTATCTGTTCTTTGAGCACATAGTATAAAATGAAATTTTAAATACTATAGAAAATATATTTGAAAAAATAAAATTATTTTTAAAATATAGATTTTGAAATTATCTTTGGGTGAATTTTTTAGAATTTTTTTTGAAAATATTAACTTTTTGATGAATGGCGAAAAATACAGTTTTTTATTGAACACTTCATTTTCATTAAAACTATTTTCAAAGTAAAATTATATTTTAAATTTGTTTTGATGTATTATTAATTAAATTATATCAAAATTTAAATAATTTATTTTATTTAAATAATTTTGTTATAGAATTATGATATTAAAACCTTTTAAACTTCAAATATTTTTTATTTCAAAAAACTAATTTTCTATTACGTCAGCAGTTTTAATTTTGAGCTGAATTCTACCACATTAAGGAATATAATTCAAGAAAATGGATGAAATACTTTTAATAATCATAATTTTTATTATCTAATATATTTAACTTAATGTTTTACAATTATAAATAGTAAAATAAATAAAAATTAATTACTACAGTTAAGGTAGAAATGTGTTTTTTGGGGTGTAAAACTAAAAAGATAAGGGTAATAATGACCTAAAACAAGTTCAAATTCTATTTAATGGAATTTTTTATCCCATTTTACCTATTAGGTTGAATAATGAATGATTTTGGGTTCCTTTTTAGAGAAAAAAACACGGGTATCACAATATATTTTAAAAACATTCGATGTGTATCCTCCCCCCCATCAATAAAAGGTCACCCTATCCTCTTAACTAGATAGTTAAAATACCCTTGGAATCATCAAATATCTTCCGAAATATAATACTTAATTCCTTAGAAACATCCTAAATTCCTTATTTTTATTATGAAACCCTCCTAATAATAATTTAAAAAGAAACCTAAAGAGGCTCCTCAAAGAAGAGGTAAAATTATTAAACATCCATATTTGTTTTATTTATTATTCCACATACTTCAAATAATTATCAGCTATGATAATATAATCACTCTAGTATCCCATATAGTTTGATATGTTATTATGTTAATTTAATAACCTATATCCATCTCTAATTCGATAAAATGGGAAACAAAGCTATGGATTGTGTGTATGGAGGACTACCACCCCACAAACTGATTTAATTCATTTTACATCTCCCCTTTAAAAGATGTATATAATGATGTATTTAGAATATTTATATTATATTTATGACACTATTATACTTATTTAATTATGATACCACATATACATTATTACTTTTCATTCTGTTAGGGATATTATAATGTTGCTCGTGTGTATGACGGGTTACCGCCTCACGAAGCGATGTGTTTAGTGTTTTTATAACACTTTACATAGTAGCTTGTTAGGATAAATTTAATGGATATATGTTATTTTTATAAAATAAATCTACTTATTGAAATATAATCTCACATATATCATCCTAAATTACCATATGTCATAAAATAATAATGATACTCGTGTGTACGTGTAGAATACCGCCTCCCATAGTAGTATGAAATGTTGTTCATTTTATTTATACATGTATGGTAATAATGATATATTATATTAATATAAATTACACATATGAAATTATAATTATTTTTTAATTTTTATTTAATATTTAATTTCCTTTCAATCGATCCATCGAGAAAAATGGAAAAAATTCATGTGTACGCTTAGACTACCATCTTTAGGAACTGTATAGTCTATTCTGTATCTCTAACTTTTATTGATTACAATAAATGAATATATAATAAATATATATTATATTTAAATAATGCTTAAAATTATTTAAATTATGTTACCATGATCATTATTAATGGATCAAAATTATGAAACCAAAATAGACATGAAAAATGAATCATTTATTACCATAAATAGTGATTTTCATAAGGATTTGTTAATCAATAGGTAATAAAAGAATATAACTAATCACATATTTTATGAAATATATTAATATTTATATATAATGGATTTATAATAAATATATATTTATTATAAATGATTTATTGACATGTTCAAAATTAATCAAATCTGAGGTAAGGGTTTCGTACTTAACCTTTACTTCCATGAGACGTATGCCATATTCACCACATAATCAATGTTTTGGTGTATATAACAAGAATTTTGATATGTTACATTGGTAATATATTTATATTTATTTTATTTATTGTATCATTTGAATTTATTTCATTCATGGGGCATATAATTCAAACATTTCCAAAGTGGTAAGGTTGTATTTCAAAATCTCTTTGTTTTTTTAGATTTATTATGTGAAATATCCATTAGAGGAATTATTTTATAGTCATGATTTAATCCTAATATATTTTATATTATTTTTATTCATCAATATTAAAATAATTAGTACCATTTTCTTGTCTTTGGTACATAAAATGATTGTCAAATTTTTTTAATAAAATCTAAAATTATTTATCTCTTTGGTCGAAAAACTAATTTCTTTCAAAACCATTTTTTTATAAATATGTTTCTAAAATATTTTCAAAATTCTCAATTTTTTATAGAATTAATTTTTAATCTTTTTTTATATTGTATGAATTTTTATAAATGGAATCTTCATGTCAGTTTCCAAACAAAACTGATTTAGTGTTTACAGAGATTTAAAAGAAGAATTGGGTTTAATGTGTACAGTGTGTATGTAATTTATCCACATAAATACCACTAAATATTTTAATGGTTACTCTAAAATATTAAAAGGTTATTTTCAAAGAAAATTATTTTTCAAATATAGATATTTTTTGATAATTCATATTATTCATGAATTAAATCAAAAAAATTATATATATGGAATGAATTGTATATGAGGATATGGATGGGGCCAGTTTTAGATAGCCCCTCTATACATTAGAAGTCTGATGAGATGAATCAGTTTTCTAGCCTAATTTAAATGGGTGTTTAAGGTAAACCATCTCATCAGTTTTACACTATCTTGTGAAAGGTGATGATAATATTATTATCCTGATGCCGGATATTATGACATCCAATAATTATTCATTTCATTCATTAAGAATTCAATTATTATTTTCCAAGATATTTTTCTAACGATATTGTCTTTAAATAAAATTAATTCTCAATTTATTGATTAAATGGTATATATTTTCATTTATTTGACTATCTATATCGATTATACCTTATTTAATCATGATAGTCAAGTTATTTCTTAATTTTTATTTTTATTTAGATATTTACCTTGTCATATTTATTATTCATTTTAAATGATGCTGTACTTACTCATTATATCATCAACCATTCATAACCCTTAATAAGAATTTGAGCTTACCCTCAATTTTTATACTTTCCCAAGATTCCAAGAAGTCTAATAGAAAAGATATACAAGGATATTATTTTGTTAATAATGATAATATCAAGAAAATTAGGTTTTAATTAATGTAATAAAATTTTATATGGGAACGATGTATATATCTAGTTAACCAATACTACTAGACTATTTGGTCCTTGGGGATGTGATTTCTTGTATATAAAGATAATGTAAAAAACTAGACACCTAATCTGATTTACTAGGGTTGGGGTATTTAGAAAAACACCATATGGTTTGGGTGTTATTAGATATTTTTATCTATAAGAATGTATATGGGTCTATTGACTTGGAATCATTATTAATTCATTTCTTGAATCACATATATTTATGCATTGTAAATTCCATAATATTTTATGTTTTTTTAGGTGTCTTGAAATTGGTTCATCATTAGTGGTATGGAATCGATTGAATTATCATGATAGGATTTTTCAAATCTAACTATAACATGAATATATATTTGTACCCCGGAATAAGATGTATGTTTCAAGATTAATTCCAATTCTATAGTGGAAGGGGGAAGACATTCAAATATAGTTAAATAAAAAAATTAAGCATGAATGGATGGGGACTGAATATATACGTAACACCATGAGATTTTATGAGATTTATTATTTTTAATTTCTTTAATGTCTTATGATTTATTCTGCACTAATATAATTTTATGCTATAAACAATATAATATTAGCTTTAATTATAAACAACACTATACATGGATTGTAATACACACAATTTCATTCTCTTTTAATAGAATTCATTTCAGTCAACACAATGTATAGATATTTTTAAATGTATACAAGAACTATATTTGGATTGTGTTATATGCAATTCCAAAGTATTCTTGAAACAATTATTTGGATTTCATTACACGCAATTGTGACCTTCGATGATACCTTATGTTGTATGCAATACAGTGTTTCACTAAACACGGATATATTATTTAAATATTTTTATTTAGTGGGATATAAAATTTCCATAAAGAAAATAATTAACCACATTTTTATATTTATTTAACATTAACATTCATCTTTATTATTTTCTAGACATTATATAAAAACAAATTCAATTTTTTGGATAAATGAAGTATTTTTTTAAAAAATACAGTTTTGTAGCCTTTTGATGGATCAACCATATTAAATATTGTTTTTAATACTTTTATATATTATATTTGAAAAAATAATTTTCATATCTGGAATTGGTTCATAAAAACATAGTTTGGATGAATTTTCGGTATTTTTCTGATAAAATTCATATTTTTATAAATAGTTAAAAATACTCCATTTTAATTCAAAATTGTCTTTTCATCTAATTTATTTAAATCCTTAGATTAAATTTTAAATTAGGTTTAAAGTTTAGTTGGATTATTTTTTTTATCATTTAATAAAAAAAATTCATTTGATTTAATTTTACATTTAAATTGAATATAAACCCAAGTTAATTATTTTGATAGTTTTTACTTATTAAAACCCCGTGTTCTGGTTTGGACAACAAGAATAAATTTTAAATTAATTTCTCCCTATTCTATGTTTTGAATTTAGAAAAATGGATTCCATATTTGGAATCGTATTTTCCATATTATATAAATATATCCCTTTTATTTTTGGACATTATGAATAGTAATTTCAGTTATTATTTTTATTTAGCACGGTTAAAGGGTAAATTAAGAAAACAAGGGTATAAATAAAAGTTAAATAATATAAAACAATCCAAGAAATGTACTAATATTATTTTATGAGTTATAGGTGACAAAAAAACCCGTAGTCTGAATACTTTGAATTTGAGAACAACTTGGGTGTGAAAATGACATGTTATGATAATTAATTTAATGTAAAGGAAAATATAACATAAACATGTATCTATTTTCTTAAAAAAATTGGTTTATATAAATAATATCATAAAATATACATATTAATTATAAATCTAAAAATATTTCCTACTTCATGGAATTTTATTTATAATTTTTAGGCCATATATAAATAAATTTATTTATGACACAATAACGAAGTAGTGATTACCATATTTATTAAATACTCAAATAAAATATATAATAAATATTATAATAAATAGAATTAGAACATTTTGATGCCACCAAAAAAATTGGATGAAATTTACATCTAAGGATTGAATTAATTCCTTTAGTTTGAATGAATCATGTTGTTATGACTTTAACAAAAATCAATTACTAAATAGTGTCAAATTTGACATAAATGAGTTTTTAAAACAAAGACTATTTTATTAAATGATATAATATTCCAAAAAATCTAATATTAATTCAACTGACTTATATAATGTAAAATATTTCATTAATGATCCACTGTTGTTACTCTTGGAATTCTATAGTAAATATAGTAACCATATTTTATTTAAATGCAAGAATACATGGTAAGAGATAATGTTTTTAACTAAGTGATAAACCTAAAATATAAGGTTAATTTTGTGAAAAAAACTTGTATAAGACCTATTGGTTGAGTGTATTGAAACCCATAATCATATTATCTTCTAAATAAATGATTTTCTGACCTTTATAAACTGAAAATCAATTTATAATAAATTAATATTTAATAACATTCCTAAAGTGTCTCTCACCTCTCCTATAAAAGGGCACTTATCCTTCTCTTTTTTCACACCTCCAAATCCCTTTCGATCTACCAAAACCTGATCAATTATCATCCCAACTTCACTCAATTCATCCTAGATCCCACACATTGGGTAGAAATATAACCTATGAAGTCCATTTTTACAAATCAAAATGAGATACTTACTACTAATACTAATCATTTTGTTCCCATTTTAAAAAGCCGGTTTAAGGGTGGCCGGGACCCCAAAATACAACATAAAAAAACAAGAGAACAATAAATAACATACATCACATAAAATATAGACTTACACATCATAATAGCAAAATTCTTCTCCATAACCCATGTAGGATTCTCCTTTTCCAATAGCCGATTCCCACTCTAGATGCCTACAAAAGTGTTCACTTTTCACCCTACTCCTAAGATGTTCAAGTGCAAGCAGATCAAGTGAATCATTCTTAACAACACTTCCCTTTTTCAAAGCCACAACCACCTCTCCATTTCACCTAGATGCGGATCTAGTCCGCATCAGACTCTGAAGGAGATAATTGTTTTATCACCTCTTTCAAAATTATTTTCTTCTTCTACATTATATTATTATGTTTTTTCCCTAAATAATTAATAAATCCAGTATATTAAACATTTTTATATTTTATTATAATTATGGTACAACCTTATACCTCCTTTTATCTATCCTACTAATAACAATATCACCATGCGTGTGTGCGTATGACATACCGTCTCCAAGTCTGGGTGAGTTTGAAATTCAAAAATACTTTATTTGGATGTGTATAATGATGAGTAAAATGGATTAAAATAATGAATATAACATGATAAATATATAGTATAATTAATTTTCCATAAAATTTCATACCATTTAACCATTAAGTGAATGATATCATCACTCATGCGTACATATGACCTATCGTCTTCACAAGGTGATGTGATTAATTCACTACGTTTTACAATTTAGAATAATTATAAAGTATATATAATAAATAATAATGAAATATTTGAAATAATAATTATACTTTATATATATATATTTATATAAATATATATCATTTACTTTCTTCCATTCCAGTCAATAAGGAAAGATAAATGACGTTCATGCGTACATACGTCATATCGTCTCCATGAACGGTGTATTCCATATAATGTATATATCAATTATATATATATTCTAAATATTTATGATATATATATCATTTTATAAATTACTTATGTAATAAAATGACAATCTATGTAATAAGATCAAGAATAAAATGTCAAAATACATATGATAAATAAAACGATTAATACCCAAAACATTGCTTTAACCTGAAATTGATAAATAAACTGGTAATATGGATTCATATGTGAATCATATGTAAAATCATAAATACTATTATGGTTCTCCTAAAAATCAATAATATGTTTATATCCACCATATATGAGTTTTGGACATATATATATGAAATCAGACCTAAGGTAATCGATAATTTCGCAATCTCATTTTTTTCGAGACTATTTATACGTAAGTGTTTACTGGGATATATTTATCATCCACATCCATGTTTCCTAAATATATAATATTATATATATTATTCTAGTATTTTTTAAATTCAATTTTATCCATTGGTTAATTTTTATTAAAAGGTATGGATTAAATCATTCTTCTGTTTTCCATATGAGGTACTTTTTTACAATTCTGGAAATATTTTGATGAGCATATTTTTTTAACTTATATGACAAGAGTGGATTTATATGTTTTCAGGATTATTTATTTACATTAATATTCCTCTAAATTATTTCATTTTTATTTTCCTCTAAATTAATTTCTTTCAAAATTTCATGGAATTTTGATAGAAGAAAACATTTTTGAAGAAGATAGAATAGCTTCTTCATGAATCGAGTTCAAGTATTTTATCAAAATTATTTCCCATCTAAGATGACATTGGGTTATGTTTCTATCTTTATATTTAATTTAATTTTATTGTGTTTATTATGGAATTATTTTAATGAAATCCATTTATTTTACATGGATTATGATGGAATGATGTTTAAGAAATCAATTTTATTTATTGGGTTATGCTATGATGAATGATTTATATTTATGTGTAACATGTAATAATGATTTCATTATGTGATGGGTGAGACCTATATCTCCCTCAATATCATTGGATAAAGATTTATATATCATGTGATAGACATGGATGGAAGTACAAGTAAATCTGGTTCAATAATATAGGGTGAGAATGTTAAGTAAACCAGGTTCAGTAATACATGGCTGGAACAACAAGTAAACCTGATCTAGTAACAAACTTTTTCCACTATGATGGTACTGGAAGCAATGATTTGGATACAATGGAAATCATATTATGTTCTTATTTATTTCCAAAATTCTATGTTTTATGCTAATGCTATTTTATCATGGTTAATATTCCTTTATGATATATTCCTTACGTGCAGCCAAGATATATTTCATGACTCAATATTTTGATATTTAAACTTTTTTTTCATGTTTTGACATTCTTATGTTTATGATTTTTTATGTTCACAATGTTTACTTTTACTGAGAAATTGAGATCACCTAGTTTATTTTTTTTTCTTTAAGATATAATCAAAGGTTTAGGTATGAAAACAAAATTAAAAGATATTTATGGGAGATATTGAAGATCTTTACCCCAGTTAGAAGATCATGTTCTGTGTTTCCAATGAAACTAAAATAATAAGGTCTTTGGTTGTCTATTTGTTTCATGTATTAATTATTCCTAAAAAGATATGTATTTTCCATGTATGTCACTCATGGGTCATTATATTTTGTATCAGAGTAATGGTTTAGTTATCCTTTGGAAAATATGATGCGAATACTTTTGTAAGATACTTAGAGATATTTATAAGGTATTTCTAGGGATATCCCTAAGGGCATGTCTAAATATATGTTGAAATCCTGTAATTATGGTAACAATCATGAATAACTATGGATTAAACATAATATGTTAGATATTTAAAGTACCCCCTTGATTATGTAGTTTTCTTTGTATGATTATTTCCTATCACACTATTCTTTTTAGGTTTCAGACAATATATGGAACCTGATGAAATCATGTTAATGATCAATGAAAAAGGATATACAATTATTTTCTTCCAAAATTGCTAAATTTTATGGGATATGGAATGAAAAATATTATTTCTATACTTATACAAAATATAAATAATTCTAGACATCCAAATGAGAAGAGAAGGGAACAACATTCTGTTGAGTCATTCATGATTCAACATCCACCTTCTTTAAGTGGTTATTCTTATCCACTTGATGATGAACAATGGATTAACACCATTGAAAATATATTTTCAATCCTTTTTTATTTGGAACATGGAAATTCTTGCTGGTGATTATTTATTTAAAAGGAAATGAGACTAGTGGTAGACTCTAATAAAGAATAAAGGTAGCTAGATGAAATTGAATCAATGGAATTGGATGAGTTCAATAACTTATTTTTCAATAAGTAATTTCCTAATATTTTTCAAACAAATATTGAAAAGGAGTTCCTTGAGCATATGAAAAATGATGATGAATCTTTTGGAAAATACGATTCAAATTTTACAAGACTTTCAATGTATGCTTCTGGCATTATAATCCAACCTGAAAGTAAATTTTATAAATTCTTTAGTGGTTTAAAACTAATTCTTAAAAGGTAATTATCTATAAGAGACATTATTAGCTATAAAGAGATTGTGCATTATCCTATCAAGGTAGAAATAGAAGTTGGTTTTACATTTCAATCTCAGGGTTTTGACAAGAAATGAATAGATTTCATGGGTAAATCTCAAAACAATGGTAAAAAATATGAATGTTTCCTTATGCTCAATGTGTGGAAAGAAGCATGGTGGAAATTGTCTTAAAAGTACAAAAAAAATTAGTGTAGAAAATAATATCATAAATTAGTTGAGAGATGAAGTAAAGGTAGAAAGGATTCTAATTATGTGAATAGATAAAATACTATAGAGAATTAACCACACACACATCAATGCTACAAGTGAATAGAAATGGGGAATGATGCTAACCAATGACCAAATCTATGGGTTAATGATAATGATCGATGTTAGAAACCTTTTAAAGAAAAAGATTAAGAAAAATCATATGTGATCACTACTGGTTATGTTGAGTATGACAATGAAGTGGTGGAATGATTAAGTGTTCATGTAAAGAGATTCCAAATAGTGTTTTTGAATCTCTTTTGTAGTATTATAGAATATTGGAATATCTATGTATTGGTTCATTGTGGTTTTCCATAAGTATATGGTATCGGAAACCATGAAATGTGATTGAAATATTTTTGGAAAGCACATGATTTTTACATAAAGAATAGATAAGGAGATAATGAGATGTTTGATAGTATAAACAATCACATGAATAATATAAGCACCCAGTTATATCATGGTTTGAGTATATAAAATATTTGGTATTTTTGGTGTGTGGAATGAGTTAAATTTAATAAACAAAATCATTAAGTTTCTGTGGTAATTCATGTTATTATCTTGTTTCTTGAGAATACATGATTTAGGTATTAACAAGTTTTGAATGTGACAACAAATAACTACCTTATAAGATATGGGAGATGAATGTTATGTCGATTTAGATTACTTATTTATAAAGTTTTATATTTTTAATTTTTGGAAGGGTTATAATGTCATCCATTTATGGATAGTGATGTGGCTTTAAAAACACATGTTTTTCCACATCTTTTTAATTTATTTTTTTTATTTTTAATCAATAATTTGTGCATTTTTTACTATATATTAAAACTATTGTATTTTAAAAATAAATTAAATAAATTTTAATTTTTTTGTAATTAATCATGTATTTGAAGCTCTAAAATGGTTAATTTATATCATAATTTAGTTTTATAGTCTAATTGCTTTTTATTTAGTTTGGTGATTTTTTTCTACATATTTAATAATTTAATATTATCTAAATAATTAATTATTTCTTCTTTTGCACATATATAATGTAGTTTTAATTTATTATTTCATGTAATAAATATCAATTAAATAATGTATCAAAATCTAAATACTAGCCATATTTTAATAATTCATTAATTATAAATTTAATTTTATAAACATCCTTCATTTATTTAATTTCTATATTTTAATTTAATTTATTAAATTAATTGTTGAAAAAAATTAACTAATTTTTTACTTTATTTAATTTAGTTTTTAATGAAAATATTTTAAATAAATTAACTTTTTAATATTGTTTAAATATAGTTTTTATTTTATAATTTATTTTCTTTTTAATTTTAATTTTTAGTTTAGTTCTAATGTATGTTTAATTAATTGAATTTAATAATAATTTAATTTAGGTTCTATTTTTTTATATTTTATTTAATTTTATGAGTTACTTAATTTCTCATTTTATTTTATTAATTCTGACATCGAATTAGAAATTTTATTAGTCTTAATTTTAGTTTTAATTTTTTTAATAACTTTTTTGTTTGCAGTTTAATTACAATGCCATGGTGCCATAGTAACTCCCTCACATCGTTTCAATTTAACGGTGGCACCTCAACACCACACACTGCTTCCAGTTTCAACTTTTCCACCTACCACAACAACCCTTTTAATGGTTCCACCTGTTATCACATTCTCTTTATCACAGTATACCATGGAACTATTTCTTTTTCAGATAATATTTGTTATTTTCCATTTGAGGGTTGTTATATGAATTTATTATGTCACTATAGGTGAACTTATGCATATTTTATTTGTTGTGCCAAAATTTTTGTTAAGTCATTTTTAATAACCTATCATTTTTTCGAATGGTCTGTTAACACATCAAGAATGAAAAATTAAACTTCATTTCATTAAATAATATATAATGTTGAAATTGTTAAAGGCATGAACATAGGTGAAATTGTACCAAAATCAAGTAAGTATTTATTGTCATGAAAAATTATTCAACTTTATATAAAGGACCTTGGAATTTTTTTTTTATCTTAGTACCTTCTTATCTTCTGAATCAGATGGTCCCCTAAATCATCACAAATTTATGGATTTTTTGTTGTTAACTTTATCCATACTTGTTCTCTATCACTATCCAGAAGAACTTGACAGTTAGATTTCTCTTCCATACCCATGTTTCAATTCACAAATATGTTCTCAAATGTGGAAACCCAGTGATGAGTTACATTGGTCAACCATTATCTTTCTAACATTCATTTTTAAAATAAAGTTTTAGTATCCCTTTTTACGATGTACATTTCCATGAAAAAACATTCAATTCGTAATCTTTTTATAACCCTGATGAATTTAGAGGGAGAAATTCATTTTAATGGGTGTATAATGTAACACCCTAGAATTTAATGAGATATATTATTTTTAATTTATTTTATATCTTCTGTTGTTAACTAAAAAATTAATAGATTGCACTATATGAAACATTGTATTAGCTTTAATTATATGCAACACCATACTTGGCATTTGTTACAAACAATTTCAAGTTATTTTGATAGAATTCATTTCACCCAACACTATTTATATATTTTTTACAATGTATAAAAGAAATATGTTTGGATTATGTTTTATGAAATACTAAATAATTCTTGCATCACTGACTTGGATTTCATTACATTCAAGAGTAACCTTCCTCAATAACTTGCATTGTACCCAATACCAAGTTTCACTAAACAATGATATATTATTAAAATATTATTATTTTATGGAATATAAACTAGATTTTATAAATATTATTAAATACATTTTGATGTTTATATAAAATTAATATTCATTTTAATTATTCTCTAGACATTATATAAGAACAAATTCGGTTTTTTTGGATAAAAGATGTATTTTTTAAAAAATACAGTTTTTCCGCCTTTTGATAGCACAACCATTTATATATATTTTCTAACACTTTTATATATTCTACTAGACACAATAATCTTCTTATCTGGAAGAGGTTCATAAAAAATTAGTTTGGTTGAATATTTGATATCTTTCTAATAAAATTCATATTTTAATGAATGGTGAAAAATACTGTATTTTAATTCAAAACCTCCATTTCATCTATTTTATTTATGTCATTAAATTATCATTTTAATTGGTTTTAAAGAATAATTGTATTATATTTTTATAATTTAATACAATTTTGGTAATTGTAACTAATTTCACATTTAAATTTAACATAAACACAAGTCAATTTTTTGGTAATTTTTACTTCTAAAAAACTAGCTTTCTATTTTTGACAATGAGAATTAATTTTTAATTAATTTAATCTAATAAGGTGTTTTTAATTTAGAGAAATGGAATATATATTTTTAATCATAATTTTCAAATTATTTAAATAGACACCTCTTATTTTTATACATTCTAAATAATATATTTAGAAATTATTTTTATTTACCATGATTAAAAGGTAAATTAGGTAAATTAGGGTAAAAATAATATTATAATAAAAAACTACCATAAAACACGTCCAAATATTATTGGATGAGTCATAGGTTACTAAAAACCCTTATGCTGAATTCATGGCATTTGAGATCTAGTTGGTTTTGAAAATGACATGTTATAATAATTAATTTAATGTAAAGGGAAATATAATTTAAACCTGTATCATATTACTAAAAATATTTTATTTTGGATTATATATATTATATCATAGACTATAAATAGTAATTATAAATATAATAATATATCATACATCATGGTATTTTATTTATAAATTTTATACACTAAATAAATATATTTAATTATTACATAATGATGATGCATTGATTAACTCATTAATGAAATATTCATGTAAATGATATTATAAATATTAAAATAAATAAAAAATAGAACATTTTCAGGACATCAACAAATTTTTAGGATTAAATTGACATGTTATGGATGAATTAATTCCTTTTTTTGAATTAATCAAGTTATTATGACTTTATCAATAATTAATTACTAATTAGTGCCAAAATTGACATATATGAGTTTTTAATAAAAATACTATTTTATTAAATGATATAATAGTCTTAAATATCTAATATTCGGTCAAATTAATTATATAATGTTAAAAATGACATTAATTATCCTCTTCTAGTTTTATTTTAGTTTTATAGTAACTATATATTATGAATATTCAAGAAGACGTGGTAAGAGTTAATGATTTTAACTAAGGGTTAAAGCTAAAAGATATGGTTAATTGTGTGACCTAAAATTTTTCCAAAACCTATTTTTTGAGAGTATTTAGATCAATACTTATCTCATATTTTAAATAAATAATATTGGAACATTTGGAAACTAAAAAAAATTATTAAATTAATATCTAAAGACTATCCTAAAGTTCTTTTCACCACTCCTATAAAAGGGAACTTCTCCTTATCTTTTATTCACACCGCCAAAAAACATTGACTTAGAAAACCCTCAACAAATTATCATAAAAACATCCCAAAATTAATCATAGCGGCCAAAATTTTGGCATAAATCCATCCTATTATTTCCTTTTGTACAATTAAAAAGGAGATACTCGAAAAAGAGGTAATAATTTTATCACCTCTTTCAATTTTCTTGTCTTCAAATAATTCCTCTTATCATGTTTTTTCCATTGTATTGTAATAAATAAAGTATATTATATAAGATGATATTTTATTATATTTATGGTATACCAATATTTCTCCTTTTATCCATCCTACGAACAACAATATGACCATGCGTCTGTACGTACGACTTACCTTCTCTATGTCTTGGTGTAATTTTTTATTCACCAATACTTTATTTGGATTAATTTAATGAAGAGTATAAAAAATATAAATAATTAATATGACATTATAATTATTTTTTACAATTAATATACCATACTATTCTATACAATTTAACAATTATGTGAATGATATCATCACTCGTGCGTACGTACGGCCAACGGTATCCATGACGCGATGAGATTCATTTTTAACTTTAGCTAGTCAAAAATGATTATAGAGTGTATATAATAAATAATCATGAAATATATGAAATAATAATGATACTGTATTTATGTAAATATATATATATATATTTCATTTACTTGTTGAAATTCAATTCAACAAGGAAAAAGAAACATCATTCAAGCGTATGTACGACCTACTGTCTCCATTAACGGTGTCTTCCATTTAATTTATCTATCTATTATATATATTTATATAATGAATATTTATGATATTTAAATAATTTTTACATTATATAATTAGGTAAATCATGATCAATGTAATAATATTTAGAATAAAAAGTGAAAACACGTACGATAAATAAAACGATTGTTACCCAAATCGTTTCTTTAACATTGTATTGATAAATAAACGGGTAATATGAAGTAATTAGAGAATCATATATGATATAATAAATATTGTTATGTTTCTATTATAATTTAATAATATGTTTTAACCCACTATATGTGAGTTTCATGGACATATGAAAGAAGTCAGACCTAATGTAAGGGACAATTTCATAATCTCATTATTATTTTTGATTGTTTATACATAAGTATTTACTGGGTTACGTTTATCATTAAAGTCCATGTTTCCTAAATATATAATATTATTTCTACTCTTATACTATTTTTAAAGTCAATTTTACCCATTTGATATTTTTTAATAAACGTAATAGAATGAATCTTTCTTTTGTTTTCCATACGAGGTACTTTATGACTTTTCTAGAAAAAGTACAAGGAAAATATTTTTTAACATATATAACATGAATAGATTTTTACGGTTTTATGATTAAATTTCTACAAGATGATTCCTCTACATGACTTCAAGTTTATTTTCAACTAAGTTATTTTATTTTAAATTTACATGTCATTTTGAGGAAAAAAACATTTTTGAAGAAGAATGGATTATTTCCTCCTGAATTTATTTCAACTGTTTTATCAAAATTATTTTCCATCTAAGATGAAATTGGGTTATGTTTCTATCCCTATAGTTAAATTAATTTTATTTTGTTCATGATGGAATTATTTTTTAGAAATCCATTTATTTTATATGGATTTTAATTGAATGATATTTAAGAAAACCATTTTATTTCATGGGTTATGCTATGATGAATGATTTATGTTTTTGTGGCACATGTAACAATGTCTTCATTATAAGATGGGTGGGACCTATATCTCCCTTAAAAGAATTGGGTTATGATTTATATCTCATGAGATAGAAATTAATAGAACAATAATTAAATATAGTTCAGTAATACATGGCTATAACGGAATGTAAATTTTGTTCAGTAATACATGGATGAACCGAAAAGTAAAAATAGTTTAGTAATGTAATTTTTCCACTATTATGGTCTTGGAAGCAATGAATTGTCTTCTATAGAAATCATATTATGTGCTTATTTGTTTCCAAAATTCCTTGTTTTATGCCAATGCTATTTTATCATGGTTAATGTTCCTTTATGATCTATGTCTTATGTACTGCCAAGATTTATTTCATGAATCATGTTTTTTATATATATACTTTATGTTCATATTTTTATACTATTATGTTTATTGTTTGTTTTATTTTCTCCTTCTCAAACCTTATTGGTCATTTGAGATCACCCTTTTTATTTTTTCTTTTCCACGTGATATAAAAGAAATGTTTTAGGTAAGAAAAAAATGGAAAGATCTTTATGGGATATGTTGAAGATCATTCTCCAATTTAAAAGATTATGTTCCATGTTTCCATAGACAATGAAATAATACAGTAATTGGGAGTATTTTTGTGTCATGTATTAACCATTCAACAAAATTAATGTAATTTCCATGTATGTAAATCATGGGTTACTATAGTATACATCCTTCTTTATAAGATATTATTAGAGAAATTGATTATATTACACAATTAATTTTCCAAGGAGGATTTAATAGTTATAAATTATTCATATTTATTTAGGGGTTATGATATGTATATATATTCCTCTATTAGTTATTGATTTCAATACAATTTTTTTTGACGCGTTCATATATTTTCAAATATATAGTGTTTCAATAATTATATAAAACTAAAATGAATTGGTCTTTATGATGAAGAGGACTCAATATCATTAATCTATTGAATGAATGGGTTTGAATAATCAAATATACATATATAATTAAATTCAATTATAATTCATTATAGTTTATAATAATTTTAATTGAATTTATTTCTCATGTTGTAACACCCAAAGGATTTATAAATAAATTTAATATAAAATATAATTCACACAACACTGACTGTGTGTGAAACAAAACTTTTTTATTATATTTATTAAAGAAAGATAGTAATAACATACCCATGAAACATAATTTTTCCACTTATGTGTTTTGAATTTTAAAAAATGGGCATACATGGTTTCAATCAGTAAGATATTTAGATTCTGATAGGGTCAACATAATTTTTTAGTGAATCATAACTTGGCCCTTTAGATTATTAATATACCCTAATGAATAATAATATGATCATTATGAATAATAAATTTATCATTTGAATAGTAACCTCATCCATTGGAGTAAAAATAAAATTTACGGACCTTATAAATTAATGTATGGTATAATTAGACCAGAGAATAAGTAAGTGAGTATTTTAAAACTTAATAATTTAGTGTTGGTATTTTTGTGAGTAATAAATATTTAAAAATAATTTTATAATCAATTAATTTATTTAAAAGAAAATTCATTTTCATAAAATTTATTTAAAAATCAATATTTTATTTTTTTATGATTGTTTATAATATAATATTACTTTTGTTAAATTTTTAGGGTTTAATAAAATAACTTTTAACATTAAAAATTATATTTTTTGAGTAAATGATGATTTTAATTAAAATTTAAATTTCTCATAATTTTTAAATTATTTTCAAAAAATGGATTTTAATTTTGAATTCAAAAAATCAAAAAATGTTAAGGGTGAAATTTGGAAAAAAATTTAAATACTTCAATTTTTAGTGAATATTAAAATACAGTAATATACAGTATAAATACATTGTAAGATAAATACACTATTTCTTGAGTCGTGGATGATGTAAGAACCCTTGGTTAAAAATGAAATGAAATTTTTACTTTGTTTTGTCACAAGACTCAGTTATATTTCTTTTCAGAAGGAAAATAATAAAATAATGATTAATTACCCCCTCTCATTCACTATAAAACCCACCCCTCATCTCCCAATTCTCCTCACACCTTCCCTACATTGAGCCTTTCCAGATTTATTCTCTATACTCTTCCCAAGATCCTCCCCCACATACAAAATCACTTTGTCACATCAAAGTCCAAAATCTATATCCTTAAAGAGATTCTCAACTATGAGTATTCTAGAGGTAAAAATCTCTTCCTTTTCATTTTATTTTCTTTCCGAGTTATTTCTTTTAATATTCTCTAATAACATCCTCTGTACAAATTATAATGGTAACTAAAATATAATTTAAATTTTGTAATTTTATCATGTTAATTTAAGAACAATCATTTTTATGAACCAACCCCGATCCACCCTGAACCGGTCACCCGAACCGGTCCGTGGAAAGGCCTGAAGGTAATTCCCAATCCCCATGAGCTAGAAACCAGTGTTGAGTATAAAAAATTACAAGTGTAAGGGATTTAGACCATAAATAAAATAAATATAATTAAATGAATAAAAAATGAACACCACATATAACCACTAACAGTGAAAATAAGATAAACTTCACATACCATCATACGTCATTCGTGGTCATCACCCAACCAAAGTCCAACCTTGCTCTAATAATGAGAAATAAATCCAATAGAACTTTATAAATGGGAATATACAATTGAAATGGTAAAATATGCGTTAGAGCCAAAATTCTCTGCAGTTATTCCACGAATAAACCACTGAATCTATGTATTTTATTTCCCGAAATAGAAAAATGAATCTAGTTTTAGAATACCATTATAGAAATAGGTTTCTTATGAATTTTACAAAACAACATGCAACACGTTTCAATCAAAAACTAAATTCTATTCTGAAAAAAAATCAAAACTAAAAAAACTAGTGAAGTGTAAAGAGGAACCAGATAAACAACACAAGAAAAATCCTATTACAATTGAAAGAATATAATTAATGTAAATAATAACCATGGGTGATCCTCAATATCCCTAGACAACCCCTTGATGTACTTCGTTTTGAACCACCTATCAGTGTATGGTGATTCCCCTAAGTCAATGACCAACTAGATTCCCTAACCAGGCCTCGCTAGTGGAACATCCCTCCTATCCTGTCTACAAATCAAGGGGTACCAACCTATCTAATCAAGGATAGAAATAAATAGTTACTCAATCATAAAAAAGTCTCTTAAGAATCCATGGTAAAAGTAAATTGTGTAAGTGGGAGGCTCTTGTACACGTGACTCACCTTACCCGCCACCACCTCACTTGCATACCCCAAACATGGACACCAATATAAGACTACCCCTAAGGGAAATCCCTACTATAAAGGTTCCACATATATGCATATATACCAAACATCATTAAGGTTCCAACCGAGCCATCATGTAATGTCCAAATCCAATCCATTTTTTAAAAAACATTTAAAACTCCAAACTGTCACACACAATTTCAAAACCATGAAATTTTATAAAAATTTAGATGAACACCCAATTTGAGTTCATTGTTCGAAACGGGCTTTCAAACTCAACATAATAAAATGCATTCCCAAAGCACCATACCAACACAACTTTTGTAATTACAAAGCCAAATGAGTCTTTAAACAGAGCATTCACCCAAAACCCACATGAAGAGCCAAAAAAGCACACCCTCTAAAGATCCACATTAATCCTTTTTAGAAACCACAAAAAAGATCCCAAGACCATTTAGTGTATGTGAACCATTTAGGAAACCAAGGATTCATGTAAAACAACAATTTAAGTCACCATCATAATTTGGATACAGATCCATGCGTGCACCTAGTTCACCCATGGATGTGTCAATATCTAATAATATATCACACATCCAAAGAGTTACTCTATAACTATTTCCATAAAATACCATTTTCATTAAAAACACAAAACAACTAACCAAATTAATTTAGGGGACATGAAAAAATCCCTCATTAAACCACACATCTCTTTAAAATACACTCTAACACATATAAAAAACTATATCATTACAAATATTTACACCAATCAAAACACACAACATACAAATATTCACAAAACTTCTAAAGGGACAAAAATTTCACAAATAACATCCAATTTCAAAACAAAAAAGAATTATCATTTATAATATACAATGTTTGTTCCATAACTAGAAATTATACAAAAATTAGATTGAAAACCTATTTTTGATAATCCAAACCAACTCCAAAATGATATATCAAGTTAAACATGATTTCTACAGGGGTGAGAACCAAATTTATAAATTTAATTAAAAAGAAAAACATCAATGGAATTCATTAGGAAAGTAATACTTGGATAAACCTAACTAAAATCATATGCAGACACGACAAAATCTCAACAGAAGGAATAATAATGCCTCGTAGACCAATCACACACCTTATGGAATGAGACAAATGCGCGAAACAAAACACAATGAATTAGGGTTTGGTTGAATATAATGTAATCCCCAAAAAATAAGAAAGAAATTTACCATAGGGAGTTTTCGATGCCTGAAACAGGGAAAAGAAAGGAGGTCAGGCTACTGGAGTAGGGTGGAGCAATGAGATTGGGCAATTAGAGCTTGGCGGAGCGGTGAGGGGAGGCTGGCTGATGGAAGTCCGAGCAGTGAGGGGATGGATGGCCAGCGCAATGCAGAGTGGTGAGGGGGTTGGGTGTAGGTCGATATGAATGGGAAGGGGGTCTGGTATGCCGCTCAAGGAGGAGGGTGTTATGGTGAGGATCTGGGGAGGAGGAGGTGTAGTAGTCGTGATGTGATGCATGGAAGAGGCTTGGTGAGGGGATGTTAGTTTTTCTAGTAGTGGGGAGCACCAGTGAGGATGGTTCATGCATGTGCCAGAGAGCAGGGTGGAGGGCTTCATGCACCTCATGGGAGAAGAAGGGGCACACTAGGGTTCCTCAATCAATTTTTTTTTAAAATTTCATATAATAATAAAAATTATTATTACAATAATAAAAATAATAATTACAATAATAATCATAATTATAACAACAACAACAGCAATAGTAATAATATTAATAATAATAATAATAATAATAATAACCATTTTTCAAATTCTATTTTATGTAATCTATGTTACTTTATTTTATTTCTTTAACAATTCAATTTATTTAATTATTTATTCCAAATAATTGGAATTCACATGGTTCACCTACAGTTAAACAAATGGTTGAGAAAACAATGCACGAACAGTGCCACCCTGCATCGCCTGCTTAGAGGTTCATGTTCTGCTCTTGTCACGAGCCATAACTCTGGCCCACTCAGCATTCAAACAGGCACCACACAGTTTCTCATAACTATGCAGGATGACCACACAATTGTTAAAATCTTATGAAGCTTAAAATAATAATTAAAGAAATTAAAAATAATAAATCAATCTGGTCAGGGTTTGATAATTTTTCCCACCACAGAACATTCTTCCCCCAGAAAGTCACCAAGATGAGTGTTGGTTGAAAATTGAATCCTTTCAAGAATAGAACCATTAGAACAAAGGAATTTATAGGGTGAACATTTCTCCACCCCCCCCCCCCCCAAAGTCAAATTTGACTGATCTAGATGAAACTAAAACCCAAAAAAAGGGGGAAATATGTGAGGGTTATCCCCACAACAAGAACTCTACTAACATAAAAATTATAAAATCCTGACAAACCAGCCCTGGGGGGGGGGGTAATTTGGGAACTCCCCACCCTAACTCACCCAACTTCTTCCACCAACCAAATGACAACCCTTCCACAATAAAAAATGATGAAATTTTCAACTCAAACTCAACCAACTTCCTTATCATAAATATAACAACTCCACTAAAAAACTAATGCATAAATCCTCCCCTGAAGGAACCCGGAATATCAAAATGCTGGAATGGGGGAACACATCCTACAAGAACCAATGACCATTCGAAAAAGAGTGAAAAACAACACTACCAGAATCAATAATTCCCCAACACTGTCTGAATTTCACAACACTAGAGAAAACCTGGAGAAGAACTCAAATTAAATAGAGTAATAAAAACATTATCCACCCACTTCATAAAGTCCAAATGTCCTCAAACAAACACCACTGATCTAGAACCAAAAAATCACCTCCAATGGATGAAAATCTCTTAAGAAAAATTAATGAATCAAGGAGACCCATCCAAATGAACCAAACTATTTACATCAGAGATGATTATATACATCACACGATTACACTAAAATGATGAAACTACCCTTAGTGGAAAACAAAATCAAGTAAAATTTAGATATTTCCATCTCAACTAAGAAAACTAGTACTAAATTGAGGTCCCACACACCATCGGAAACTCTTGACTATGTGTGACCTTCACCCCCTGACCTGAGGCTATGGATCTAATGGCCAAAGAATGTTATACCACATAGTCAAGTAATTTCATCTACCTGTAAAAATTTATTCCCCACATGGAGCTTTATAATGAACACTTTCTATCGATCTGAACAACCACAAAAATAAAAAAAACAACATAATGATGTGAAAAAACGGCTTGTAATTCCTAAACCGTTCACACTGGTGGAATGCAAGAGAATGGTCAAACAAACTGGGATCTAGCGTTGATGAAGATATATTCATGGGACAGGTTCCTCCATTATGCATTCCTTTCTACATATGTAACCTATAAAAGAGTCGACCACCATTATCCACACCCCAAACATCAATGATGATGAGACATGCCATCTTTACTAATCCAAAACTACACCCCCAAATAAACCCGAGATTGTATGAATCATAACACCCCTTGGAGTTCCCTACAACCAAAAGACACACTCTATATTGACAGACCACACAACTGCCTCTATCAAACTCCTATTTTTTTGATAAATAGGAAACACATAAAAAGAACTTGAACTGGGAATGAATTGTTGGATATATTAGCGACCTTTCTAGGTGGAATACCCTGGTCATCATTATAAACACACCCAAAAGCAGCACCACCAAGCCAAGGGTTACAGACTCATAATTGAAACTTATACCAAAATAGAATAAATCTATTTTTCCAAAATCGCCATTTAGTTTAAATTTCAAAACTGCCTTATTCCATATCCATTTTCCAAATACCCAAACCCACTTTTCAAGAAAAACCCAGTCCCAAAATCACTAATTTATTCCAGTCCATTTTAGAAGAAACAACCCAAGCCTTAAATTCCAAAACTCCACCCACGAAATCCTATGAACCGCCACATAAGTGTTCATCACTTTACAATAAAATCACTCATACATATGTGCCAACTTGAATTTCGTGTGCCTACCCACACATATGAATATGATGATAAGGAATAACAAGGGTCACACTTTCCATTTTGTTACTAAATCCAAACATAATCCAAATTTTTCAGACCAAAATATTTCCTCATTTCAAATCCCATTTCACCAATTTCCAAATCAATTTTAAAGAAAATCATTTTTACCAGTTTTAAAAAATTAGAAAAATAGCTCTTTAATTTCAAAACCACATTCATTTCCAAAAACACTCAAACACTAACCAAAATCAAGACAAATCACCCCCAACAAGGAAAAAACTGAATAAAGAACTAGGGATTATGCCCAACCCAATGACATGGTAGTGAGCTACGCCCCATGTAAGACATAACACCAAGAGGACCTTGAACCGGGCACGTAGAATCAACATGAGTTACTAGTCCATGTCAGGTCACCCCAGGACATCGGGTAACCTATATTTCCATTCCTCAATCCTTCATAACCCTAGAAAAAAATACTAAACCCCGAACTACCCCTGGTAACTCAGGTCTCGTCATGAGTGGTGGTGATCACGCACTGATCTATAACCTACCTAATGATACCTGAAAATCAAAATCTGTATCTACCAGAAAACCCAAATAAAAAGGGACTCCAATGATACCATTTTGCCATAAAGAACCATGGTATCCCTGAACAAGTCACCCAATCCGATTCGCGGTAAGTCCTGAAGGGCGTTCCCAATCCCCAGGGGAAGTCACCTAGTACCAGACATCTAAACTAACATGTGGGAATGATTTGGACCATAAATGAAAGAAAAATAAATAAATGAATAAAAACTAAAGAACAAAGATTTCCACTAACATTGGAAAGAAGATAAACTGCACATACCTCCTTGTAACCTTCACAGTCACCACCCAACAAAATACCAACCATGCTCCAATAATGACCAACTAAGCCAGGAGAAACAGAGAAAAGGGTAAGTCATACTAAAATGATAAAATAGGTGTGACCACCGAAATTAATAGTAGGGATGCAAATAATAAACCATTGAATACAAGTATTTACTTTCCTAAAACAATCCAATGACATTAGTTTTGGAATACAGTTATAAAAATAAGGTTGTCCGTAATTTTATTAAAAAAACACCACACATTTCATTCACAATATAATTTACATATTGAAATAAAATTTTAAAAAATATGATATCTACGGAAGTACAAAGAGGACCCGATGAATAATGAAATCAAAGATACTATTACAATTGAAAGTAAACAAGAAATTTAAATAATAACCATTGGTGATCAAAAACATCACTAGAAAACCCCTAGACGTTCTCCGTTCGCAACCAACTAACAATGTTTGGTGAATCCCCTAAGTCAATAACCAAATATTTTTCCTATCATATCCTCCGAAATGGAACATATTTCTTGGAATGTGTACAACTCTAGGGGGTACAAACTAGTCATGTTAGGGCTAGCAAGTAACTGTAACCTGATCATTTAAAATTCACCCAGGAACCCATGGAAAATGTAAACTATGTAAGTGAGAGGCCCTCACAGGTGATACTCACTATACCTCCCGCCACAGAACTTCCCTACCCCAAACACGAAAACCAATATACACCTAACGCTAATGGAAATACCTCAAAAAGGGGCCCCATAAACCTAGACATACCAATCATCATTAAGGTGCAAACTGGGCCATCACGTCATGTAGATATCAAAACCATTTTTTTAAAAACATTTAAAACTCCAACTGAGCAAACACAATTTAAAAAACTGCATCTGTTCCTAAAAATTTAGACAAACATCACCATTGAGTTCAAAGTGCCAAATGGACTTTAAACTCAACATAACTAAATTAACTCCCAAAACATCATACCAACACCTATTTTATAATAACAATGCCAAACAAGTCTTTAAACATAACATTCACCAAAATCCCACATGAAGAGACAAACTTGCAAAACCACAAAATATCCACTATAAACAATTTCTAGAAACCACAAAAAGACCCCAACTCTATTTAGAAGATGAGAACCTTTTAGGAAACCAAGGATATAAAGACTCGTAAATTTCAAGGAAATTTTTTCATAAATTCTTTTGGATTTTATGAGTACGTAGTTTCGGACGGAACCTGATTCCGAGGCCCGGTTTACTGGAATTAATTTCCGAAGATTAGCTCGGGTACGTTCGGTGAACGAAAGAGCCAGTTTTTCTAACTTTTGAAGCGGTGCTTCGAATAGAAATCCAAGGGCACTGATGAAACCGCATCACTGGTAATTTCATAAGAAGACCTTTACTAGAGTTGTGTTTTCTTGGGAGGAGTTGTAAAAAAATGTGGTTTAAATGAAGAGTAAAATAAAATTGTGTTACAATTTTATTTCTTTTCTAAGTGGTTAAAATTATAGGTGTGGATGTTGGGGTGGGACCTACTAGATACTTACCACCCTTGAGTGGTTAAAGGTGAGGTGAGGCCCACATTAGACCAACCCCTCACATTCCCTAACTCCTCTAAACCCCTCACAAGTTATGTAACTCTCCCACAGTTATTCTTGCCAACTACACACCTAATTAATTAGACAACTTAAGAGTAATTAATTAAGTGAGTTGTTTTTGAATTTTGTATTCTGAAATACTTTCCATGCTTTAATAAAATAAAATTAGACTTATTTTATTTGGGGTTGGATCGTTGTGTTGGGGATTGGAGGAGAAAGAACATCATTCTTCCCACGAAGAACGTTTCCACTTCTTTCTCTCATCGAAGAACGCCAAGAATGCAGGTGCCAACCTCAGATTCTCTCTTCTCGACATTGACGAAGCGAAGCTGTCATTCCGTGGCATCGTCAACAGAACAACAAAAGCATCCCCATCCATCGTCAAGCGATCAACCTTCTTGATTTGAGGTAGGGGTTAAGTTCAATTTTATTTAATTAAAATTTCACTCTGTTTTGTCGTTGAGAATACTCGTTCTTTTGACCGATTGTTATCAACATAACGGGAGGAGGTCGGACCGCAAAAACACATCTAATTATCCTCCCCATCTCTTATTGTTTATCATTGAAGCATGAGACAATGGTGGCGCGGTTCCATTTCACCGTGCGAGAACGAAAATGGACCACGACCGAGGCAGGACACGTCGAAGGTGTGTGACGCCGTCGTGCCACCCCAATGAGGCTGAAGGAGGCCACTGCCAAGAGCGGGTCGGGGTGGAGAGGCGCGGCGCCGTCGCGCCGTGCCGCAACACCAAGGGGGGCGCAGCCGGTGTGGGCCACGGTGGATGGGTGCAGAGCCATATCGCCATGACAGATGGGTAGGAGCCGCGGCCTATGACTGCGGCGATTCAGAGGAGCGTCCGGCTGAGCCGGCCCCCGGCACCAGCTGAAGGAGGGACTCCCTCTGGTCCCACAGTTACAATAAAGGTCGTCCTTAAATGCCGGAAGTTTCAGGAAACAGGGGGGCGGTGCCCCCCCCCCCCCCCCGCTCCTTCGTGCCTGCTCAGTGCTTAGCTACTCGTGCTGGCCGGACCGCTCGCGCTGGGTTGGACCGCCCGCGTCGGGTCGGACCGCCCGCGCTGGGCTGGACAACCCGCACCGGCGGGGCCGTGCCATGTCGGATGGGCTGGGCCCCACCCAATCGGGCCATACATGGACCCGGGTAGGGTCGACCAGGTTTGGGCCAACCCAGGGGGTATTGGGCTGGGTCAGACCGGGCCCAAACCCCCTATTTTTGGACAGATCCGTTCAAACGCCCATAACATGGGATACGGACCTCTGATCGATGCACCGTCAGTTGCGTTGACATCCTTGGATCGAGACGTTCGTTTCTTTATATTAATCTCAATTTTTCAGAGAACGTTAGTTATGGCCGGGTTGGTTCGAACAGGAAACGAACCGGGCCCGCGGAGCGGAAACACTTATAGCTTAAGCTCCCGACGTCTCATTGACGTGTCGTCGACTTCATTGGATTCCTCTTAGTGAGACGGTTCTTTTGGCTTACTCCGCTTGAGGTTTGGATGTAGCTGGAGTATGTTCGGGATGGTTTTATCTTAAAAACCAACCCGGCCCCTGGGACGAAAAAGCCAATAACTCTCAGACCGGACGTCTGATTGACGCGCCATCTGTCGCATTGAGTTCCTATTGATGAGACGGAACATTTGGATACATCAACTCCAGGATTCATGTCAATTGATGTATCGACCCCTCTTGGCCCATGGAGCGGACCCTCCCAGAATCGAGCATGTTGTGTGCAGGAACCCTAGAGTTGGCTGGAAATGCGATGACAATGATGACAATACTTGGATCCTACATGGGTTCACCAGCGAGGACGACTATACTTGGATCCTCCGTGGGTTCAGCAGTGATGACGACTATACTTGGATCCTCGTGGGTTCGGAAGTGATGGTTACTGTACTTTGATTCTATGTGGGTTCGGCAATGACGACATCTACACTTGGATCATACATGGGTTTGGCAGAGGAGATGATTCAGAGGCTACATCCATCATCTCCACCCCTCCTCATGAATATTATACCTATGTTAGCTGAGTCTTGACTTTCAATAATTATCTTCAATATGATTGAATTGATATCCTGTATGTATTGGGTTGTGCATTCCTGTGTGGATTGGGTTGTACTTTCCTATGTGGACTGGGTTGAACATGAGCTCGTGAGATAGAGGAGAACTGGAATTGATGACTTACGTATATGTATGGGCATATACCTAAGTAGAGTTGGTTGATACTTCGTGATTGTATCTTTCTTTTGCGGTTTATCCTTCGTGGATTCTGGGAGTCCTTCTGGAGTCGCTGGGTCCCTACTGAGTATCGTATACTCACCCCTGCATGGGCTATGCCCGCACTACATTGTGTTGGTTGCAGATGACAGATAGCACTGATCGTGGCTGAGGCTTGTGGAGCGGGATGGTACCCAGAGGTGGACTATCAGGTGGGACGTACACGGAGTGGACAGCCGGACGTGAGGAGCCGACGAGACTATCTGTACTCACCCTTCGGGTGGGAGTTCCAGAGGACGTCTTGGTGGTTGCTGCTCTACTTTTCATCTGTTGTAATTTCCTTTCTCAGTTGTACTGTACTTTCTGTTGGGTTTGTATACTGGCCCATTTACTTTCCATCACTTACTTTTGTACTCAGTTTACTTAGTGTTTAATTCATCTTATGTACTCTGTGGGGTTTTTTTTCTTAAAAAGGCAATGCCTTCCCATTTATCAGGATTTATGCCTTTGGTGCTAGTCTCCAGCCCCTTGCCTATGGAAGACGGGATTGGGGTGTCACGACATGGGCCCCGAGGACAGGTCGTGACAAATTAGTATCAGAGGAGTTCGGTTCTACCACAAAACTCAGGACTCTAGTCCTTCTTCTATGAGAAGAAATATTGTTAAAGGTGTTGAGTGTGGTTATCAGTCCAGGGAGTCCAGTGTTGGTGCGGTAGCCAACATATCCATACACCAGGACCCTGACTTCGGATTTGCGACTCAGTGCATGAAAACATTGATTTCATGTGTGTTTTAATGTTTTCTTTGTGATTATTTGTGTCAACTCACCATTTATACTGTATTGGCTGTGGCGCACCTGTTTCTTTTCAGGATGTCCCCACGACGGCATCCGGCTAGGGTTCCGAGATTTGTGTGAGATTGCAGCCCACTGAAAGACGAGGCCTCGGTGCAGGGCCCTATTACAGAGGAGGCACCAGCGGTACCTCTACCCACCGAGACACCGATTCCACCAGCCCCAACAGCTGAGAGTGCACGTCGCCTGAGTGCACTGCTCAAGTTTTAGCGTCATAGACCACCCAGGTTCCACGGGAAGACGGATCCTCAGGTAGATGAGGATTGGATGGAGGCTATAGTTTGAGTCTTCAGATTGTTAGGGACACCAGCAGATCTTATGGTGATCCTTACGGTGAGTCTCCTACATGAGGTAGCAGGCAGATGGTGGAGCCTGATGCTCCAGGTGCACGATGAAGCATCTAGTCTTTGGTCAGACTTCAAGAGCCTCTTCCACTCGGAGATTGTACCAGCCACCCTCTATGCGGTGCACATTCAGGTGTTGCAACAGTTGCGGCAGGGCAACATGATAGTAGCCCATTACTCGGCGAGGTTTGCCGATCTCTCGCGCTAATCCATGGAGATGGTACAGGACCCATTCTTCTGGTCCTAGACCTTCGATCAGGGATTAAGGCATGAGATCAGGGCATCGATGATCTCCCTCATCATTCTGATGCAGGCAGGAGTACTGGAGTGAGCCCTTCTTATGGAGAGATTTCTTGCAGAGCCTACACCAGCAGCGAGACCTACCGCAGGGCAACATGTAGTAGAGTCTTCTACAATTGGAACTCGACGGATGTAACAGTGGTCCAAGCGGACCAGAACCTCAGGTGGACAACCTCAGGATACTGGTTCAGAGGTGCGGGGCACACGCAGCAGAGCCAGTCATTCGAGATGCAGACCGTGCTATGCATGCGGCTGGCAGGGACACATGGCTCGTTACTGCCTGACCCGCCATGCAGAGGAGCAGAAGACGATTGAGGGACCACCCAGTCAGAGGTAGAGGTTCGATCGTGGCAGTCCG
Organism: Viscum album; assembly: GCA_963277665.1. NCBI lineage: Eukaryota > Viridiplantae > Streptophyta > Magnoliopsida > Santalales > Viscaceae > Viscum > Viscum album. The sequence goes on from OY728151.1 coordinate 906,513,575, forward strand.
CAGGGAGAAGGCGGACGTGGCAGAGGAGCTGGCCGAGCAGCAGGCAGTGGGTGAGGCTTTGATGCTCTACCACCACCACCACCCCCAAGAGGTCCACCCCGAATACAGGGAGCTGGCAGACAGAGGCAGGCTCAGCTTCAGGCAGTGGAAGTCTATGACCATGACGCACCTGAGATGATTTGAGGTACTATCTATGTCTACTCCACCCTTTTTTTAGTTCTTATAGACATAAGAGCGAGTCATTCATTCATTGCTGCTACCCTTGTTCGGAGCTCGAAGATTCCGACGGAGCCATTGGCTCGATCTTTACGGCTACAGACTCCTACGAGAGTAGACTCGACGATTATGCACTGGTGTCGGCAGTGCAAGCTTACTCTAGGAGGCGAGAAATTCGGCTAGGATCTTCTTGTAGTGGCGTCGAGGCCTTACGACGTCATCTTGGGCATGTATTATTTTTCTACGGTCCATGCTAAGATGGACTCTATTAGGCACAAGGTGCAATGTGTCCACACCGATGGGAGAAGGTTCTCCTTCACCGGTGAGAAGGGATCCTTTGCAGTGCAGTATGGACTCACGCAGAGGCTAGGACAGTTGATCACCCATCATTTGTCTAGTCTCATCCTAGGAGCAGTTGATGTGTGGAGTCCGAGTTTTCCTGTTGTGGTGGATCAGTATGCGAACGTTTTTCCTGACGAAGTTCCCAAACTAGCTCCTCGAAGAGAGGTAGATTTCTATATTGACCTGTACCCCGGGATAGCCCCGATATCTACTCCAACTTATCGGATGGTTCCCTCTGAGCTTCGAGAGCTACGGGTACAGCTGGAGGACTTGCAGGTCAATGGATTCATCTGACCCAGGGTTTTACCCTGGGCTTCCCTGATATTGTTAGCTAAGAAGGCAGACGAGAGCTTGTGACTGTGTGTCAATTACCGTCGCCGGAACCAGGTGACCGTGAAGAACAATTATCCTCTTCTGAGGATCAACGACCTCTTCGATCAGCTCAAGGGATCACGATGGTTCTTGAAGACAGACCTCAGGTCAGGCTATCATCAACTCAAAATTTGAGATGAGGATGTGCAGAAGACGGCCTTCAGGTGTCGGTATGAACACTATGAATTCTTGGTTATTCCTTTCAGTGTAACCAACACTCCAGTAGTGCTCATGAGTCTCATGAACAGGATCTACTAGCCTTACCTCGATCCATTTGTCGTAGTATTCATAAAAAAATATTGATTTACTCGACTACTGAGGAGGAGCATGCCTACTACTTGAGGGTTGTACTGGATACACTCCGAGAGCACCATCTTTATGGTAAACTCTCGAAGTTCTAGTTCTAGATTCGAGAGGTCCACTTCTTGGGGCACATTATCTCTGATGCGAGAGTTGTGGTGGATCCTATGAAGATCGAGGCAGTGCAATCTTGGGAGTCACCCAGGAGCGTGGAATAGGTGCGGAGTTTCGTTGGTCTGGTAGAGTAATATCAGAGATTTGTGTCAGACTTCTCTAGAGTTGCAGAACCACTCTCATCTTTGACAAAGATGGTGCAACCCTTTGTGTGGTCAGATAGATGTCAGCAGATCTTCTAGGAGATGAGACAGAGATTGACCAGTGCACCCATATTGAGGCTACCGGAGGAGGGCGTAGGGTATATAGTTTACTGCGATGCATAAGGGACCGTACTCCGGTGTGTCCTGATGCAGGGGAGGTAAGTGATCACCTATGGATCATGACAGTTGAGGTAGCATGAGAAGAAATTCGCTACCCATGACTTGGAGTTAGTAGCAGTGGTCTTCTCCCTGATGATGTGGCAGCACTATCTGATGGGCGAGCGCTTTACAGTCTACTCTGACCACCAGAGTCTCAGGTACATCTTCTAACAGAAGGACCGGAACATGAGACAGCGACGATGGCTCAAGTTCCTCCAGGACTCTGACTTTTCGATTGTCTATACTCTTGGGAAGGGGAACGTGTTAGTTGATGCTCTCAGCAGGAGGTCGGGCATTCAGCTACTTGGAGAGGTGACGGAGCAGCTTGCTGCATTGCAGATATCTTTCGTGGATAGATATGTGGAATCCTTTCTATAGTCGCTCACAGTCACTCCACAACTTCTTCAGTGGGTCAGAGAGGCACATCGTGGGGACATTGACTGTGAGATGCGGCGTGCACAGATATCCTTAGGACAGGAACCTGATGGATTCTCTGTAGGAGGAGAGCACGTCCTTCTTTTCAGAGGACGCACCATGGTACCAGCTATTTTGCAGGAGGAGGTGGTGAGGGAGTTTCATACTTCCCCTTTAGCAGTACATCCAGGAGTAGCGAAGACGTACCAGGATCTCAGACGACAGCACTGGTGGCCGGGTATGAAGAAGGTTGTGGCAGAGTTGTTTTCTCGATTCCTCACTTGTCAGCAGGTGAAGGCGGACCACCAGGTACCAGCAGCCTTGGTACAGCCCTTGGAGGTCCTCGAGTGGAAGAGGGACGAGATATCTATAGATTTCGTGATTGGGATTCCACATACTTCTAGAGGACACGACTCCATTTGGGTGATTGTAGACCGACTCACCATGTCGGCCCACATTCTACCTATCAGAGAGCAGGGATCAGTGGAGATCTTGGTATGCCTCTACATTCATGAGATCATATGACTTCATGGTATAGCATCATCTATCATCTTCGATCGAGATGCTCTCTTTACTTCTTTGATTTGGAAGGGGTTGCAGGAGGAATTTGGGACGCAGCTACGCCTGAGCACTACCTTTCACCCTCAGATTGATGGTCAGACGGAGAGATCCATCCAGACTCTCGAAGACATGCTCCATGCATGTGTCCTCGACTTTGGTCTTAGCGGGAATGATCACCTACCCTTGGTGGAGTTTGCGTACAACAACAGTTACCACTCCACCATCAGGATGGCACCATACGAGGCTTTGTACAACCGACCTTGCAGATCAACTCTGTGCTAGACTGACCCTGTGGAGTCAGCACTCGTAGGACCAAAGATGGTCCAGGCCACGACAGATAAGGTACAGGTCATCTAGGAGCGGATGAGGATAGCTCAGAGCCGACAGAAGTCTTTTGCTGACAGGAGGTGGAGACCAATAAATTTTGAGAATGTCGATCACGTTTTCTTACGTGTCTCACCTCGACGTGGATTACGGAGATTTGGTCGGGGCAGCAAGTTATCTCCGTGCTTCATCAGACCATTCCAGGTTCTCAGCAGGATATGTGAGGTGGATTATCACCTAGATCTTCCACCTCAGTTGCACCGGGTGCACGACGTCTACCACTTATCTCAGATGAGGAGATATGTGCATGACCCGACGCATATCATCGACCATGGGGAGATGGACATCGATCATGAGACGACTTTTGCAGAGGTTCCGGTGGAGATCGAGGATCGACATGAGAGGGCCCTACGTGGACGGTCAATTCCTTTAGTGCGCATCAGGTGGCAACACGGGAACCTCCACGAGAGCACATGGGAGCGGGAGGCTCAGATGCATGCACCGTACCATCATTTGTTTCCCTACTTTGTGAAGTATCTTTATAGGGACATAAATACCAGAGGTGGGAGTAATATAAAGACTCGTAAATTTAATGGAATTTATTTTCTTAAATTCCTTTCGATATTACGAGTACGCAGTTTCTGAAGGCACCTGATTCCGAGGCCCGGTGTGCCCGGAATCAATTTATGAAGTTTAGCTCGGGTACGTTCATTGAACGGACGAGCAGATTTTTCTAACTATTGAACCGGTGCTCGAAATCAAAATCTGATGGCACCAATGAATCCATAGTGTCAGTAATTGCTTAATAAGACCTTTACTGGAGTTGCGTTTTCTTAGGAGGAGTTATAAAAATATGTGGTCTAAATGAAGAGTAAAATAATATTGTGTTACAATTTTATTTCTTTCCTAAGTGGTTAAAATCCTAGGTGTGGTTGTTGGGGTGGGGCCCGCTAGATACTAACCATGCTTGAGTGGTTAAATGTGAGGTGGGGCCCACACAAGCCCAACCCCTCACATTCCCTAACTCCTCTAAACCCCTCATAAGTTATGTAACTCTGCCACATTAATTCTTGCCAACTAAACACCTAATTAATTAGACAAATTAAGTTTAATTAAATAAGAGAGTTGTTTTTGAATTTTGTATTTTGAAATACATGACATGATTTAATAAAATAAGGTTCGACTTATTTTATTTGGGGTTGGCTTGTTGTGTGGGGGATTGGAGGAGAAATAACTTCAATCGTCCCGCGGAGAACGTTTCCACTTCTTTATCTCATCGAAGAACACCAAGAACGCCGGTGCCAACCTCGGCTTCTTTCTTCTCGACGTTGACGAAGAGACGTCGTCATTATGCGGCAATGTCAATGGAACAATGAAATAATCTCCATCCTTTGTCAGGAGATCAACCTTCTTGATTTGAGGTAGGGGTTAGGTTCAATTTTATTTAATTAAAATTGATATTTGTTTATTCGTTGAGAATACTCGTTCTTTTGAACGATTGTTATCAACATAATAGGAGGAGGTCGGACCACACAAATATGACCGATTCTCTTACCCGTATCTTGTTGTTTATCATTGATGCTAGAGACAACAGTGGCGCGGTTCCGTTTCACCGCGCGGGAATAATAAAGGGCTGCTGCTGAGGTGGGCGGCACCGAAGGTGGCCGCGGCCAAGAGCAGGCCGTGGCGGTGAGGCGGGGTGCCATTGTGCCGTGTCGGAGCATCAAGGGGGCCACGGCCGGGGCAAGCCATGGTGAATGGTCTAGGCGCCATCGCGCCGCGCTGGACGGGCAGGAGCCATAGCGGTTCAAAGGAGCGGCCGGCTGAGCCGGCCGCCGGCACCAGCTTGAGTTGGGACCCCCTCGGGTCCTGTGGTTACAACAAAGCCTGGCCTTAAAGGCCGGCCATTTTGGGAAATAGGGGGCTCCCCCTCCCCCTTCGCGCCCGCTCGGTGATCAGCCACCCGCGCTGGCAGGACTGCTCAAGCTGGGCCAGACCTCCCGTGCTGGGCCGGACCGCCCAGGCCGGGCTGGGCCGCCCGCACCGTGCCGCCCGCTCTGGGCCGGACCACCAGCGCTGGCTGGGACGGGCCGCGCCAGCCAGGCTGGGCCATTCCCAATCAGCCCGAACCCGAACCCGGGTCGGGTCGACCTGGTTCGTGACGACCCAGGGGGTATTGGGCCAGGTCGGACCGGGCCCAAACCCCCTATTTTCGGACAGATCTGTTAAAATGCCCATAACATAGGCTACAGACCTCTGATCGATGTACCGTCAGTTGCATTGAGATACTTGGATTGAGAAGGTTGTTTCAGTATATTACCCTCAAGGTTTCAGATAACTTTAGGTATGGATGGGTTGGTTCGAACACGAAATCAACCAGGCCCGTGGAGCGGAAACGCTTATAACTTGAGCTCCGGACGTCCGATTGACATGCCGTCAATTTCATTGGATTTATCTTAGTGATACGGTTCTTTTGGCTTACTCCTATCAAGTTTTTTATGCACCTAGAGTATGGTAGGGTAGGTTTTAACTTAAAATCCAATAGGCCCCCTCAGAAGAAAAAGCCAATAACTCTAAGACCGGGCGTCCGATTGACGCGCCGTTTGTCGCGTTGAGTTACTATTGACGAGACAGAACTTTTGGATATATCATCTCCAGACATCGTTTCAATTGATGTATCGACCCCCTTGGCCCGTGGAGTGGACCCTCTCAGAATCGAGCATGCTGTGTGCGGGAACCCTAGATCTGGATGCAACTGCGATGACAATGACGACTATACGTGGATCCTCCATGGGTTCAGAAGTGAGGATGACTGTACTTGGATCCTCGATGGGTTCGTCAGTGATGAAGACTGTACGTGGATCCTACGTGGGTTCGGAAGAGGAGATGATTCAGACGCAACATCAATCATCTCCGCCCCTCCTTGTGAATAGTATACCTATGTGAGTTGAGTCTTGACTTACAATCATTATCTTCGATATGATTGACTTGCTATCCTGTGTGGATTGGGTTGTGCTTTCATGTGTGGATTGGGTTGTACTTTCATGTGTGGACTGGGTTGAACTTGAGTTTGTGAGATGGAACAGAACTAGAATTGATAAATTAGGTATATGTATGGGAATATACTTAAGTAGAGTTGGATGATAATCCATGAATGTATCTTTCCTTTGTGTTTTATCCTTCATGGATTCTGGGAGACCTTAAAGAGTCTCGGGGTCCCTACTGAGTATTGTATACTCACCCTTGCATGGGTTATGCCCACACTACATTGTGTTGGTTACAGACGACGGATAGAGCTGATCGTGGTTGAGGCTTGTGGAGTGGGACGGTACCCGGAGGTGGACCATCAGGCGGGACATACACGGAGTGGACGGCCGAATGCGAGGAGCGGATGAGACTATCTGAACTCACCCTTCAGGTGGGAGTTCTAGAGGACGTTTTGGTGGTTACTTCTTTACTTTTCAGTTGTGGTACTTTCCATTCTCAGTTGTACAGTACTTTCAGTTGGGTTTGTATACTAGCCCATTTACTTTCCAGCACTTACTTTTGTACTCAGTTTACTTTGTGTTTTCTTTAGCTTATGTACTCTGTGGTGTTTTTTTTCTTAAAAAGGCAATGTCTTCCCTTTTATCGGGATTTACGCGTTTGGTGCTAGTCATCAGCCCCTGGCCTATGGAAGGTGGGTTTGGGGTAGGCACGGCACGGGGCCCGAGGACGGGGCATGACAAAGGATTCAAGTAAGATACCAATTTAGCTCACCATATTCATTTGGAGACACGTCAATGGGTTCCCCTAGTTCCCCATGTATTTGTCAACATCTAATGGTACATCACACATATAAGGAGTTACAAAATAACCATTTCTATACAACACCATTTTCATTAAAAACCATAAGCAACCATCCACATTATGTTTGGGGACATGAATCAATCCCCCCTTAAAACCACAAAGCCCTTTCCAAAACACATTAACACATATAACAAACTATATCATTACAAAAATATACACCAAACCAAACACACAACAACAAAATATCAACACAACATCACATAGGATAAAAGTTTCACCATGAGAAAACCAATTTCATAATAGATGTGCATTATCATTTAAAAAACCACCATATGTTCCATAACTAAAAATTTCACACAAATCGGTTTGAAATCCTATTTTTGATAAACCAAACAGACTGTAAAATTCTATATCATGTTAATCATGGTCTCCAAAGAGGTGTGAACCGAATTTATAAATTTAATTAAAAATACAATCATTAACAGAATTCTTTGGGAATGTAATACTTAAAAAAACTACTTCAAATCAAGTACGGATGTGATAGAATCTCAACAAAAGGAATAAAAATTCCCCACGGACTAATAACACACCCTTGGAAATGAAAAAGATGAGCTAAACAAAACCCAATGAATTAGGTTTTGGATAAATAAATGGGAAACCCCCAAAAATGAGGAAGAAATTTACCAGAGGGAGTTAGCACTGCTAGAAATAGGGTCGAGCAAGGAGGTCGGGCCGCTGGAGAAGGGTGAAGTGGAGAGTTTATGTTGTTGAATCAAGGTGAAGAGGCATGGAGAGGATAGACAGTGCAAGGCAGAGTGGGTAGAGGAGGGTTGGAAAGCGCCAGGCAAAGTGGTGAGGGTAGGGTGGGCCGAAGGAAGATGGAGCAGAGTGGGGGGTCGGTCACAGGTCAATGCAAAGGGGAAGGGGGTTGTGTGCGCCAATGGCGGAGGAGGGTGTAGAGGATGGGAGGTGGGGATGAGGAGGCGTAGAGGTTGGGACGTGACACAAGGAGGAGGCACAGTGAGGTGAGGTCGGTTCAGTTGGGAATGGGGAGTGCCAGCAGGGCCAGTTCGTGCATGCATAAGGGAGCAAGGTGGAGGGCTTCGTGCGCCTCATGGGAGAAGAAGGGAGGTGTGCTCTTGGGTTCCTCTTTCACCTTTTTTTTCAGTTCTATATAATAAATTATTTTATTATTATTATAATATTAATATTCACAATAATTAAATATATAATAATTTAAATAATAACAACCGTTATAATAATAATAACAATATTATTATTATTATTAAGAATCATAAAATTATTTTTAATATTATTAACCAATTTCTAAAATTATCTTTTATGTAATTTATCTTATTTTATTTATTTCTCTCACCATTCAATTAATTTATTTTTGATTTCCAATACCGAGAAGTATCACAATTCACCTACAGTCAAACGAATAGTTGAGAAAACTGTGCTCGAACCATTCCATCCAGCAATGCCTGCATATAGGGTAGAGTTGTATGTTCTCACATGGTTTTATAAACTACGCTCAAGTCATGCTCCATAACTCGGACCCACTCCGCATTAGTGCGGGCACTACGTGGTTATGATTAACTGGGCGGGATGTCTGCGCAATGGTGAAAAGCTTCCGAAACTCAATTTAATAATTAATGAAATTAAAACAAAAATCAGGTCGGGTTGTTAAAATCGTCTTTCCCTTTACTATCTCTCTCTCTTATTTTAATAAAAAAGTCATCGTTCCAGAGGTGCTGATTTACAACCTTCAAAGATGACAAACATCCCTTCTTCAATTTCTTCTTCAATTCTGGTCATGATACCATTTTTACGGTTAAAAAAACTATAATATATATATAATAACCTATTTAATGTTCTCGAACTAGTATATATACATAATACTAATTAATTCAACAAAAATAGTTTCTGGTGATCGAAGTACCATAGTAATAATCTAAATGATTATCACTAAATGTCTTATCTAATGATTCACCCTCATACTATGTAAACATATTATATATAAAACCATTTACATGTTGGGATTATCAATAATAAAATATAATTCCAACTATGGAGAATTATATATATTTTACATGAACTCCATTACTAATAAACAAGTGAATCGATTATAAAAACCAAGAAAATGAATACTCTTGAACGATGAAATTAAACTCTATAACTCATCAACAAGGCCTTAAATGAACATGATAAAACTATAATGAATCAAATAACTATATAAAAGGGTGTAAATTAATTAATTAGTCTATTTATTTTTATTATCCAAGATGTTTACATCAAGTGATGAACTCATTTGGACACAAGGTATTGATTTTCTTCTAGAACCTCCATTATCATTCAGGCTGTTATCTATTCCTCAATAAACCATCTTAATTCATCATTTAGTTTATATTATTATTATAAATTCTGTTTATATGTTCAAAAATTAATTATTCTGATCAGTTAATCTTTCGTTGTGGAAAATACATGATTTAAAATGGCCCCCTTCTCAATTCTTCACGATAAGTACCCCCGATTATAGGGTACTACCCGATTTCTTACCTATTTTGAAGTGAACTTTATAATCAATTTTAATACACAATTATTTTTCTAAAAAACTTAATTTATCAAGGAAAACATTCTTAGCTCATTTATGGTTTTATGAAAATATTTTTACAAAATAACTCTTCTTTTCAAAGTATGAGTATAACTCTCCACAATTCTATTATAATTTTATTACAGTGTTTTTATCTTTTTCAACACCCCTGTTGAATATTGTGATTTATTGGGATTAACCTCTTATGATTATTATCTACCAAGTTTTATTAAATGGTTTATGATTAGTCTGACAGTGGATGTTCTATCTTGATTCCATTAACCATACTTCTCAGAATGGTTAGTGATTATGTTTAGAGATTGGGGAAATTTATTTCATATGTACATATTGATTATGTTTAGTCCCATTTATATGAGGAATTAATTTTACATAGAAAGTGAATATTGGGGCCCACTATATTACCTCAATTCATCATTAGGTATCATACGACAAAACAGAATTGGGTTTTGGCTGAGGCCTTACAGAATTATTTTCAGACATCCGGAATGAGGCCTTGAAAGAATGTTTCAGAAGTGCAGCTTATGAATTACCTCATTATGATAATTTTAATTGATAAACCATGTGATTATTATACTATTATAATATCCATGTCTATGTTTCATCCTCTTATGAGCATTTATATGGCATTATATAATCAACTTTCAATCCTTCCATATTATGCTCAAGTTTATTTTTAAAAGGAATGTTTTTAGTACCTTATTATGCCTAATGTTTATGTTTAAAAGAATTTATACTGTATTACTTACCCTTAATGAGCACTTGAGCTAACCCCTTTCTTATTTTTTTATTTTTCCAAGGATGTAAAGATGAAAATTATTATGAATGACTTGAAGGCATAATCTAATATTTATGGGGGTTTATAATGGGTATGAAATGTTTTTTTCATTCAAGTGGTATTGTAAATCTTATGCTAGTATCTAGTTTTCCAAAACTAATGAACTATTCGGTCTTTCAAGATGCAATGTCCTTATAAAATATCATTGTACTAATATAAGGAACCGTATTTCAGAAACAGGGTTGATATTCCTTACATTTGGTATCAGTGAAAAGTTATTAGAAATGTTGGAAACTAGATATAAAAAACATAGATTACGGAACAAAACCCAAAAATATAATTTGAGGATAAGTTCATTGGAGAAGATATTTATCTCTTTGGGATGTAATTAATTTTATAAGGTTATCATTGTAGTTTATCATCTCACGTGAAATATAGATCAATGGTCGTCATTAATTCAATACACGAAGAAGGGGGAAGAAATAGAAGAAATGGAATGGATTTATTTTATATAAATATTATTAGAAAAATATTTTCCCCATGAAAAATTAGAATATGTGAAGCGGAATCTTTTTATTCTAATACAAAAAAAGGATATAAATTTTGTGATTTTCTAATCCAATTTTACAAGGTCATCAAGGCATGGTGTAGACAAGATTTTTAATCCAAGTAGAAATATTGATCAATTCTTTGATGGTTTAAAACCATTCATCTGAAGGTAACTGCTCTCCCAAACATTCTCATCCCACAAAATAATAGTATAATTTTCTATCATGACAACGAATTAATTTTCTAAGTATTATAAATTTAAAGGAAGTAAATAGAATAATAGGGTGATGGAGGAAAGAATGAATAATAATAAGAATAAAAAAGGGGCTTTTTCAACATGTGATACTTGAGGAAGGAAACACCTCAGATCCTTCTTAAAAAGAAAAGGATTCTATTAAAAATGTGGAGAAAGAGTCCCCCAAAATCATGATTAAAATGGAAATAAACAATCTACCAACAATCAATGCAACAATTATAATGACATGGGACATTACGAAAATTATTATATTAATATCCAATGAAAATTTCAGTAGAAAATGTAAATGAGAGAAAGGGAAAGCTTATGTGATCACAACTACAGAGGTTGAAGTTCATAATGATGCGGAGTTAGGAATATCAATTGTTTCCTTAAACATATACAATGATTTATTTGATTCTGAATAACCACATTCTTTTATATCTTCCCAGTTTAAAAACAAAATTAAAAATTTACTATTCGATTTAAGAATACAGTTTTCAGTCAAAAATCATAAGGTAAGAATCCTTGGAATAAATACGGGTCAATCAATCCCCCTTATGACACATAAACAACCTTTAGTTTCATACCTTATCATTATACCTATTATTAATTATTATATAATACTCAGTATGAATTGGAATTCGAATTATGATGCAATGTACTATTCCATGAATATATAATTTTTTATTTTTGAGAATGATGTATATTCCATTATATTTAGAGTAGAAACCTCACCATTTTATTCTTATCTAGGTCCACCGTAGTGGCTCTAATTAATTATTATATTAGGGAGGAAGAGAACACAATATCTTCATGTGAGGAATGATATCTTCAAATTGGAGATGTACCAATTTTGAAAGAATGTGTTGATGTGTTTCTAGAGGGCTTACATTGACATCCTCTAGAGTTGGAAATTGACTTTTCAATTAATTTAATTCCTAGTTAATGGCCTATATCAATGACTCCTTATATGATGGACAAAGTGGAATTAGTAGAGCTGAATAAACAATAATAGGAGTTGATTGGTAAGAAGTTTATTCTCCCATGTTTTCTCCATGGGGAGATCCAATTATTTTAATTAATAAGAAAGATCGATCTATGAAGTTGTGAATTGAATATAGGGATATCTATGGTATTATGATAAAGAAAAACTATCTTCTTCCTTAAATTGATGACTTATTTGATCAACTTCATGGATCTTAGTATTTTTTCGATGATTTTTCTTCGAACTAGATATCATCAGTTCTGTGTGAGGAAGGATGATATTCCAAATATAGTATTTCAAATTAAGTGTTTTAATTAAGATTTTATATTATGGCTTTTTGGACTAACCAAGGAACCATATGTTTTCATGGATCTAATGAATAGAGTATTCAAGGAATATATTTAAGACTTTTTTGTCATATTTATTGATAATATACCGGTATAATCCAAAATCTACTATTATCATGAGAATAATTTGGTAATTATTATGAAGAAACTTAGAAGAGACGAGTTATATGGGATGTTTAGGATGTTTGAATTATGGCTTATAATAGTTTATTTTCATGGCTATAATGTCTCTAAAGATGGAATATTAATCGATCGGACAAAGACAAAGGCCATTTAGGAATGGGCTACTACAACGAACATAACTGAGGTACGTAGTTTTATTGGTTTAGTAAGTTATTATCGGCGTTTCATTCAGAACTTCTCTCAATTAGCAAACCCATTAACCATGATTACTTGTAAATGGGTAATGTTCATATGGACTATATAATGTGAATACTTTTTTGAATAATTAAAAATAACATTATTGAATGCCTCAATCGTGTCTCTACCATCAAGAAATGGTGGATTTGTGATATATAGTGATTCATCAAAGAAAGGACATGGGATTTTCCTTATACAGAATGATACAATTGTTTTCCATACTTAAAGGATGTAAAAACTCATGATCAAAACTATATAACTCATGATCTTAAGTTGGAAGATATAATATTTTCTCTAAAGATATTGATACATTATCTTTATGGTAAACGATATGATATATATACAGAACATATGATTTTGAAATATAACTTTTCATAGATGGAACATAACACGAGAAAAATGTAATGGCTACAGATACTCAAGTATTATGGTTTTTCCATACACTACCTCCCATGTAAGGAAAAAAAGGAGACAAAGGCATTAAGAAGGAATGATAATGGAGTTCTAAAAAAACGAAGGATTAAAAGCTATCATGTGTTCATGGATCTAGTAAAGATCTATATGAAAATTATCAATGAAGGTAAAACATCATTACTTTTTCAATTGGTTTCCCAACCATCTTTTTTAAAAAGGATTAAAAGTTATTAGCATGATGATGGGTATCCTCAAATAAAAATTAATGTGTGTATGATGGGAAGTTGGAAGACTTTGTGTGTGAAGATGTAATTCTGAAATTTGGGAGGAGGCTATGTGTTCCCTCTATACGCAAGATAAAAATATAGTTATCGGATAATTATTATTTCTCGAAATTCTCTATACACCATGGTATTAATAAGATGTATAGTGATTTTATGGAACATTTTTAGTGGGATAAGAAGAAGCCTGAAATTTTTTATTATATATCAACATGTTCAGTCAGTAAATAAGTGAAGGATGAAATACAACATCCAAGGGTAGTCATGAAACCTCTTCTGATTCCAACATTGAAATTGGATGAAATTACTATGGATTTTTTAAATGGATTTCATAAAAGTCGAAGAAAGAATGATTCAATATGGGTGATTGTTTACGGAGTTACAGAATATTCGAATTTTTTCCTTATAAGTGAGTCTTTTCCACTGGAGAACCTTGAAAAACTCTATATTAATGATGTTTTACGACATCATGGAGCACCTATCTCAATTTTATCTGATAGGGATTCATGATTTACATCAAAATTCTTGAAATTTCTTTTGAAAGTTTCGATATCGTTCTCTGTTTGAGTATTGTTTACCCAAATCAAACTAAACGGTGGTCTGAAAGAATAATTCAAACATTAGAAGGCTTGTTTAGATCATTCTACCTATACTTTCATGGTGTGTGGGAGAAATATTTTCCTTTGATAGAGTTTTCCAATAATAATAGTTTCAATTCATGTTTTTAGATGGAACCATATGAGGTGTTGAATGGAAAAATATTTCATACACCAACATGTTGGGATGAATTTGGTGAAAAGAATATTGTAGGACTAGAGCATGTAGAGGAAACAATAGTGAAGGCAAATACAATTAAATCCTATATCAAAGTAACTCAATATAGGACAAAAATCTATAAAGATAAATAAAGGAAGGATATTGAATTTCATGTGGGATATCACATTTTATTGAATGTATCTCTATGTAACGGTGTAATATGATTTGGGAAGAAAGGAAAACTGATACCCAAGTACATTAGTTCTTCTGAAAATATAGAGATAATCAGTGATGTATGATATCATTTTTTAATGCCACATAGCCTTTATAAGGCATGCAATGTGTTCCACATTTCTTTTTTTAAGGAAGTACATGCGAGACCAAATGCATGTACTCATTTTTGAAGGAATATAATTGGAACCTGACTTATCTTACTATGAAGAGCCTAACCAGATTCTTAACACTAAAGAATAGGTGTTTAGGAATCAAACGACTGAGGTTTTAAAGATACTTTGAGAAAATCATAAAATTGAAGAGGCGGCGTGGGTGCATAATGATCTTTTGATGAAGATATACCAAAACATTTTTATGAGGTAACATTCTGGTAATTTTAATGATGATATTTTTTGATGGAGGGAGGGTGTACTGCCCCATGGATTTACAATTAAATTTAATATTGAATGTAATGCACACCAAACTGAGTCTGTACGAACAAAAAGTTTTCTATAATATTTATTTAAACGTGATAGTTATAACATATCAATTAAAAATAATTTTTTTTCTTCTGTGTTTTGAATTTCGACAATGGACATAAAATCATGTAGTCAAAAAGATATTTAGATTCTGGAAGTATCAACATAATTGTTTGGTGAATAATAACATGTCCATTTGGAATAGTAATGTACCCTTATGAATAGTAATATAACCATTAGGAATAGTAAATTTTCCAAATGAATTATAAAATCATCCATGGGATTAAAAATAAAATTTAAGAACCATATAAATGAAATTATGATATAATTATATCATAGTACAAGAAAGAAAATCATTTTATAATTAATAATTAAGTGTTGGTATTTTTTGAGAAATAAATATTAAATTATAATTTTATAATTAATAAATTGATTTAAGTGAAAGTAAATTTTCATAAAATATATTCATAAATATATATTTTATTTTCCTATGATTTTAGGATAATCTAACAACACCGCTATAAAATTTTCAGTGTGTTATAAAATAAGTTTTAACTTTGAAAATTATATATTTTGAGTAAATTATGATTTCAATTAAAAATTAAATTTATCATGTTTTGGAAATTATTTTCACAAAATTTAGTTCATTTTTTATATTCTACATATCAAAAAAATTTGAGTGAATTTTTTGGATTTTTTTGAAATACTTGAATTTTTAGTGAATAGTAAAATATGGTAATTTACAGTACAAATACATTATAAGAAAATACACAATGAGTTTATTCATGGATGTTGTAAGACCACTTGTTTAAAACTAACATCAACTTATTAATATATTTAGTCACAATAATCATTAATATTTCTTGTCTAGTGGAAAATAATAAAATAATGAAAAAATAATGAAAAATTACCCCTCTCCACCACTAAAAACACCACCCCTAACTCCCTCTTCTCCTCACACATTCCATGCTTTGAATCTTGTAAAATTTATACCCAATAATATTCCCAAGATCATTACTCATTTACATAATCTCCTGGTCACATAAAAATACAAAAATCAATCTCCTTAACGAGGCTCCCAAGTAGTAGTATTCAAGAGGTAAAATCCTCTTCCTTTTCATTTTCTTTTTATTTCAAGTTCATTTTTTTATTATTATCTCCTCACATACTCTGTAAAAATTATATTTGTAAATACTATATAACATATATAATTTAATTATGTCATTATAATGGAAGGACCATAATCAATATCTTTACTCTCTCCCTTTTATTAAAAAATGAAATCATTATTCAAGAGGTGTTGATTTACAAACTTCATAGACGACTAACTTTTTTTCTTTAGTTTCTTTTTCAAGTATGGTCATGATGAAATTTTTATGGTTAAAATAGACTGTAAAATATATTTTTACCTTTTTAATGCTTTGGAACCGGTATATATACATAATAAAATTTTATATGATAAAACTATTTTGAAGTGATCGAAATATCACAGCAATAATCTAAACGATTATCACTCAATGTCTTATCAAATGATTCAACATCGTACCATATAACCATATTATATATATTACCATTTAAACTTTTTTAATATATTTAATGACATTTAATACCAAATTTGGATAATTATACCAATTTTACATGAACTCAATTACTTATAAACAATTGAACCTTTCATGAAAACCATGAAAATGAATGGTCTTTGACAATGAAATTAAACTCTATAACTCATCAATAAGGCCATAAATAAATTTAATAAAATGAAAATGAATCAAATTATTATAAAAAAGGATATAAATTCATTAATTAATGGGTTTTCTTTGATTATCTTGGAAGTTAAGGTCACGTGTAGAACTCATTCAAACATAAGGTAAGGGTTTTCTTCCCAAACCATTATTTTCATTCGGGTTGTGTTTTATTCCACTATAATAAAATTAAAATATTAATTTCATCTATATAAATTTTTAAATTATTTTTATACATTTTGAAACCGTGTATAATGATCTGTTCATCTTTATTTTGGGGAAAATACATGTTTTGAAAGGGTTCATTTCTCAATTCTTCATGATAAGTAATCCTAATTAAAGGGAATTTCCCGATTTCTTACTTATTTTCATGTGCAATATTTAACCGGTTTTATCCCAATGTTATTTTTATTTAACCACTAATTTTATCATGGAAACCCTCTCATAATTTATTTTAGTTTTTATGAAAATATTTTTCTGATATACCTCTTCTTTTCAAAGTGAAAGAGTATTACTCTCAAGAAATTTTCAATGATTTCATTAGAGCATTTTCACATATTTCAACAACACATGTGGAATCTTAGGTTTTATTGGGATTAACCTCTTAGGATTATCATCTTAAATATATTATTAAATGTATTATGATTAGTTTGACGATGGATATTCTATATTTATTTCATTCACCATACTAGTCATAATGGTTAGTGATTATGTCTATAGATTGGAGAATGTTATTTCATATGTTCATATAGTTTATGATTAGCTCCATTCATACGAGGAATGAATTAGACATAAAATGTGATGGGTGTGGCCTCCTATATACCCTCGTTTCATTGGTAGTTAAAATGAGAAAAAAAAATATTTGGGTTTTGGTTGAGGGATTACCCTATTATTTTGAAACGTCTTGGACGAGGCATTGACTATATGTTTCAGATGTCTGGCATTATGCATTCCATCATTATGATAATATTATTTGATCAACCTTCATATTATTAGACTAGTAGAATAATAATTATTATATTTCATCATATTTTGATGATTTATATGGCTTCATGTAATCATATTTCATTACTCCCATATTATTCTCAAGTTTATTGTTACCTACATGCGTTTTTATTTATTCACCATGCCTAATGTTTATGTTTATGATAAATTACTCAATATTACTTAACCTTATTAGATATCTCATCTCAATCCTTCTTTAGGATTTATTTTTCCCTTTTATGTGATGATTAATATTATTTTGAATTTCTTGAAGGAAAAATCTATGATTTTATGGGTGTTTCCAATAGAGTTGCAATGTTGTTTTTTCTATCAAGATGTAATGTAAATATTATGTTTGTATCTGGTTTTCCAAAACTACTATACTATTTAGTCTATTAGGATATGATGTCTTTATAAACATGCTAGTTTATTAATATGAGGCACCAGCTCTAGGAAACTGGTGTAGAGGTCCTTATACAAGGTATTCACATGATATTTTTGTTTAAATAAGTGAATTTAGAAAATATATTTATTAATGGGAATCAAGTGTCTCGGGTTCATCAAAAATATTTAGGAGAAAATAATTTGATTTAGTTTTTTTATTTTATCATAATATATTTGGGTGTTACAAGTGACCTATGAAATATTCATAATAATTATAACAATTTAAAATTAGTCATTAACAAAATTTTTGGTAGTTTATAGAGTTTAAATTTCTTAATGAACTTAATTGAAATTTAATAAAAATATAAAGTATAAATATAAAAATATATTATCCTGAAATTTACGTGGGATTTCATTAGAATTAATTCTCTCCCCTCACTCAAATTATATAAATATTGTGATATATAAGTAAGAATAAAAATTAAAATCATGTGATTCAATCTGCATGGATCGCATTCATCGTGTTCTAGAAATATTATAGGTATCATAAAAAACATTATTCTATTATTCAATTAAATTATATTATAAAATGATAAAATATGGGATTAAGTATATGAGTGTATGATCAAGAGGGGTTTTATGTTTTAACCTTTCATCTCTGAAAATAAATTTATTATTGAAGTACCTTGATATTTATCTGCACATTCGATGTATTGTTTATTTATATTTGAATATTTAATATTCTTTTATGTGTATGATCCATTGAGAACATGAGTGTCTATTTTTTTAGTGTTATTATATATATATATGTATTAATTTTTAAATAATACCTACCATCGATTACTTTCACTATTCACGGGTTCTAATAATTGGTGTCAAAGAAATCATATATATTGATAATATAAACTTTTTTAATAAATTCTATAGAATTCATGTAGAGGGAATAAATACAATCCCAATAGTTTGGATATTATTTTAATACAATTCTAGATGATTGATTGATGTTATTAATGTTTTTAATAATTTATTATATACTCCCTTTACTAATTTTATATGAAATTTTCCTAATTTGTGCAAAATATTAATGCTTAAATATTAAATATAATTATTTAGCACTATTTGAATTCATCCAGACTCACGCTTGATTAATTTTTTAATAATTACTCTCACAAAACATATCCAAATTGAATGATTCTTGTTCTTTAGGGTTCCTTAATGAAATTACATCATTTCATAATAAGGATTCAGTGGCCAATTCTTTCATTGGAAGGGTCATATGGTCTTTACAAAAAGACCTAAAGAATATGAGAAAAATAGACTATCTGTGAATATAGAATTAATAGGCTAACTCCAGATGTCAAAATTATTTAATTATTCTCCAAAAGTCTGGGGATAATTCAGCACATCATGGATATAAATTTCAGGCCCAACTCCAAAAACAAGGGGCCCAAATAAAGAATTGAAGTCCACCCCACCATTATTTCTGGGAAATGAAATCAGCATATCAAAATTTATTCTTCTCATGATCTAGTAATCAAATAAAGCTCAGGTTTTTTAGTGTGAAATAATAGATTTAGGTGGGGGACTTTGTTGAAGATATTTTTCTGATTTTTGTGAATATTCTTATTAAAAAATACACTCACAATTTGTCCTTTAACAAGTTTGGATTGAAATGTATATATTTAAATTGTTTAATAAACCCCCTAGGTAATGTTGGATCCTTATTTCCAATGGAAATAATATTTCTAGATTAGATATAAGATATAATTATATACAACTTGTAATAAGAGAATATCTCGAGATTAGACTGTATAATTTATTAAAGTGGCGATGAATGTAGAGGAGAAATTTTGGAATGCAAACAACCCACAACATTGGGCTACAAATAAATCCTCCCCCTTTCCTTGCAATGGGTTGTAATTTCATAACGCACATAATGGAAAGACCAAATGTTTTCCAAAGTCTTCGTAGGACCTTCCATACTCATGTTTTCACTTGAGATACCTTTACTTCTATCTTTGTTTGAGTTTACTTTTGCAGTTCTCTTCATTTTTTAATTTCACAAGTGTTTCACTTTGTAATTATATTTTAATGTTAGTTTCTTCTTTAATATATATTATTCTCATAAACCTTATGTAGTTTAATATTAATGTTTTAGAAATAGTTTAAATCAAATTAAAACCCTTTCCCTTCTTTTTCTTCCTCATTCAATCAAATGTATTTTTTTAACTCTCTTCAATAATCATGTTTGTTAAATTCACTACTCTTTTCTAATCCCATTATTTTTGTTCTATTTATAATTCATCACCATAATCATATATTACATATTAATAACCATCTAAATTTCTGAGTAATTATATAATTCTAGTGAGGTATGATTTAGGGATGTTAAGTGATTGGGAGCTATTGCTCGATGAGTATTCTTTGAATTACCATTGTATATGTTGGACTTAACATGTCATGGATTAATGAAATATTTTGTTTAACGTATGGATTCCATGGATTATTGGAGCCATAAATACACTTCCACAATCATGTAATGATTATTATTAGAACCCCAAGTTACGATATGTCTTGGATTAAATACTTAACTATAACGACCCAATGGTTTTCAATAGAAAATTCCCTTCTCATATCTATGTCATAAAAACACAAAATAATGAACTACTAAGTGATAAGTGACCTTTAAACATAATTTTGTCACCCCTATGTTTGGAATTTTAAAATTCCAACATTCACTGTTGTGTCCAAGATAGTTTTTGGAGTCCAATGAAACAAAAATAATTTTCGGTGAATAGTAACCTACCCTTATGAATAGTAACCTACCCTTATGAATATTAATATGAACCTTATGAATAGTAAATAAGAGTAACATTACCTATGAATAATAAAATAAAATTTAGACATCTTAGAAAGTGACAATTTGACCTTAGTAAACATTTTTGGTATTTTATAAGTCATAAATAATTAATTATAATTAATTAATTTAAAAGAATATTTATTTTCCTGAAATATATCATAAATTATTGAATCAATGTCTAATAGTTTTTAGATAATTTTATAAAGCCCTAATTAATTTTTGAAAGAATTGCAAAATCAGTTTTAATTTTAAAAACTGTTTTTTTAATAAATTATGATTTTAATTAAA
This sequence comes from Viscum album, assembly GCA_963277665.1. Lineage (NCBI taxonomy): Eukaryota > Viridiplantae > Streptophyta > Magnoliopsida > Santalales > Viscaceae > Viscum > Viscum album. Next base: position 906,534,638 of record OY728151.1, read on the forward strand.
TAATAAATTAATAATATTTAGAAAATTATTTTTGAAAAATGGACTTAATTTTTGGATACTACATGTCGAAAAATGGTTGGGGTAAAATTTTGGGATTTTTCTGAGATACTGGAATTTTTGATGAATAGTAGATTACATTAATTTATCATATAAATACATTTTAATTAAAACCCACTATTCCTGACATCACAAGTGATGTAAGCACCCAAATCCCTAATTCACAAGTCAAATGTACTATTATTAGTCATCCAAGACTCACTATTCCTTGTCTTAGGTGAAATTAATAAACTAATCAATTTTATATTAAGGAAACCCCTCTCCCCTCCACTATAAAAGCCACCCTTCACTCCCTCTTTTCCTCACACCTCTCAAGATCCAAGACTTCTCTAAACTCTGCCCAAACACCTTCCCTATCCCCTCCCCCACGTCCAAGAGCTTCTGGTCTCATCAAAATACCATGCTTAGGCCTTTAAGGAGATTCTTAAGAGGAGGATTCTAAAGGTAATTTCTCTCCCTCTTCTCCTTTAATTTCCTTTCAAATTCAAGTTCCTTTCTTGATCTCTCCCTACCTATCTTCATCCAAATTGTTTTGAAACTCCAGTATTATACATATAATTTTATATTATGATTCTAATGTTATATTATATCACCCCACACCCTTTCCCTCTTCCTTTTATTTTATTAAAGAGAACGTTGTTCATGTGGTGATAATTTATCACCTTCAAAAACAACATGCTCTCTTCTTCCATTTATACCTTCAATCTGGTCATGAAACCATTTTTATGGTTGAACCAGAATGTTTTATATGTATTATGTTCTATTTTAATTTCTGGAAATAACTTATGGCCATACTTCTAAGTTAAAAGTTAAAATGAATTGGTTGTGATCCAAAAACCGCTCATATTAGCCCAAATAATCTTCATTTAATTTTTATCTAATGATTCGGCAACATGGATCTAATATAACTCATTATAAAATCATTCAAGCTTCTGTAATATAATTAATTACATGTAATATCAGTTCTGGATGTTTACCCATGATCTACCCAAACATCAAATTAAGAATACAAGTGGACCGCTCAAGAAAACCATGAAAACTAACATCCCCGATCAATGTTTTTAAACTCTATAAGTCATCCAAAGGAACATAATATGAAATAATGAAACCAGAATGAACTATATTAATGTATAAAAGGTTCTGGAATTTCTAATTAATGAATATAATGTCATTATATAGGACATTAGAAGGGAAGGAGGCATTTGAGTACAAGGTAAGGGGAAATCTCGAACCCAATTTTCTTCCTTCAGGTTCTCCCTCTTTCACTACATTTTTGATATGGTTACTCCTCAAATGTCTTTTTTTCATATTTTCCTTTACTTTTCTGGGATATACATGTTTGTCACTTGTTTTTATGTCCATCAAAATGTTTTCCAAAAGAACTCTTCTTTCAAGATCTCACCTTTTACCTCTCATTCAAGGTTGATAGTTCTTATATCAAGTATGTTGTTCCCTCTTTCTTTTGGGAACCCAATGATTATTAATGTGTTATTATGAGATGAAACCCATTCCTTTCCATGGGTTATTTATGTACATGTTTTATATGTGTTCTATGTTTCAAGCATGATAATGATAATGTTATGATGTGACGAGTGCGCCTAGAATAATATAGCGCTCCAATGCATTGGGTAAAGTGATTAATCTCATGAGTAAATGTGAAATGATGCTTGAACATGATTCTATCTTTGTTCACAAGTATGTGTGGTAGTTAACCACTATGACATGATGTTTCATTTTTTATGCTTTTCCACATTTCAAGTTTATTGTTTATGCTCCTCTCATGTTCAAGATCTTCTTCCTATGTCATGATTATGCTCACCCCATTCTATATTGTTCTTATCTATCCTCTTACTAGGCATTTAGCTCACCCCTTTTGATTTATATCATCAGGTGGCTAAATGTACTAAGGAGAGGACAAGTGCTACTATGAAGCTATAGAAGAAGAGATTAAATGAATTTTTATTCTTGATGTTGTACTTGTTATGTGTTATCCTAGTTTTCCCAAGACACTAAACCTCTAGATCCTCCATGTGTAATACTATTATTTTGTTTATCATTGAAATGATGTAATAGTAATGTAAGAAAAGTTCAGGTCTCTATAGTTGTTATCAAAGGAAAGGTTTAGTTAATTTGGGAATTAGGATTAGTGAACCCTAACGAAAACCTCTAGCATGAGACTAAGTACAAATATGCACACAAGGATATTTACCTAGGGATCCCATATGTTATGTTTTTGGTATAATTGTTTAAATGAATAAGTTATTAATGAATTGTTTACTTATTTTTGGTTATAACCTTTTCTATTTTAGAAAATGGTGGGAACCAGGAGAGGTAATGAAGGAGAAGTACCCTCACCTGTTTGTGTAAAGTGAAATTTCGGGGGCGAAATTTCTTAAGGGGGAAAAAATGTAACGACCCAAAGTTTTTCAATAGAAAATTCCCTTCTTATATCTATGTCATAAAAACACAAAATAATGAACTAATAAGTGATAAGTGTCCTTTAAACATAATTTTGACACCCCTATGTTTGGAATTTTAAAAATCCAACATTCACTGTTGTGTTCAAGATAGTTTTTGGAGTCCAATGAAACAAAAATAATTTTTGGTGAATAGTAACCTAACCTTATGAATAGTAACTTAACCTTATGAATAGTAATATTAACCTTATGAATAGTAAATAAGAGTAACATTACCTATGAATAATAAACTAAAATTTAGACATCTTAGAAAGTGACAATTTGACCTTTGTAAACATTTTTGGTATTTTATAAGTCATAAATAATTAATTATAATTAATTAATTTAAAAGAATATTTATTTTCCTGAAATATATTCATAAATTATTGAATAAATGTCTAATAGTTTTTAGATAATTTTATAATACCCTATGTAATTTTTGAAAGAATTGCAAAATCAGTTTTAATTTTCAAAACTGTTTTTTTAGTAAATAATGATTTTAGTTAAATATTAATTTAATAATATTTAGAAAATTATTTTTGAAAAATGGACTTCATTTTTGGATTCTACATGTCGAAAAATGGTTGGGGTAAATTTTTGGGATTTTTCTGAGATACTTGAATTTTTGATGAATAGTAGAATACATTAATTTATCGTATAAATACATTTTAATTAAAACCCACTATTCCAGACATCACAAGTGATGTAAGCACCCAAATAACGAATTCACAAGTCAAATTTAATATTCTTAGTCATCCAAGACTCACTATTCCTTGTCTTAGGTGAAATTAATAAACTAATCAATTTTATATTAAGGAAACCCATCTCCCCTCCACTATAAAAGCCACCCTTCACTCCCTCTTTTCCTCACACCTCTCAAGATCCAAGCCTTCTCTAAAATCTGCCCAAACACCTTCCCTAGCCCCTCCCCCACGTCCAAGAGCTTCTGGTCTCATCAAAATACCAAGCCTAGGCCTTTAAGGAGATTCTTAAGAGGAGGATTCTAAAGGTAATTTCTCTCCCTCTTCTCCTTTAATTTCCATTCAAATTCAAGTTCCTTTCTTGATCTCTCCCTACCTATCTTCATCCAAATTGTTTTTTTAACTCCAGTATTATACATATAATGTAATATTATGATTCTAATGGTATATTATATCACCCCACACCCTTTCACTCTTCCTTTTATTTTATTAAAGAGAACGTTGTTCATGTGGTGATAATTTATCACCTTCAAAAAAAACATGCTCTCTTCTTCCATTTATACCTTCAATCTGGTCATGAAACCATTTTTATGGTTGAACCAGAATTTTTTATATGTATTATGTTCTATTTTAATTTCTGTAAATAACCTATGGCCATAATACTAAGTGAAATGTTAAAATGAGTTGGTTGTGATCAAAAAACCGCTCAAATTAGCCCAAATAATCTTCATTTAATTCTTATCTAATGATTCGGCCACATGGATCTAATATAACTCATTATAAAATCATTAAAGCTTCTATAATATCATTACTTACATGTAATATCAGTTCTGGATGTTTACCCATGATCTACCCAAACATCAAATTAAGAATACAAGTGGACCGCTCAAGAAAACCATGAAAACGAACATCCCTGATCAATGTTTTTAAACTCTATAAGTCATCCAAAGGAACATAATATGAAATAATGAAACCAGAATGAACCCTATTAATGTATAAAATGTTTTGGAATTTCTAATTAATTAATATAATGTCATTATAAAGGAAATTAAAGAGAAGGAGTCATTCGAGTACAAGGTAAGGGGAAATCTCGAACCCATTTTTCTTCCTTCGGGTTCTCCCTCTTTCACTCCATTTTTGATATGGTTACTCCTCAAAGGTCTTTTGTTAATATTTTAATTTACTTTTCTGGGATATAAATGTTTTTCAATGGTTTTTATTTCCATCAAAATGTTTTCCAAAAGAAATCTTCTTTCAAGATCCCACCTTTTACCTCTCATTCAAGGTTGATAGTTCTTATATCAAGTATGTTGTTCCCTCTTTCTTTTGGGAACCCAAAGCTTATGAATGTGTTATTATGAGATGAAACCCATTCCTTTACATGGGTTATTTATTTAAATGTTTGATATGTGTTCTATGTGGCAAGCATGATAATGATAATGTTATGATGTGACGGGTGCGCCCGGAATTATATAGCGCAATATGAATGTTTAAATGTGACGGGTGCGCCCGGAATTATATAGCGCTCCAATGCATTGGGTAAAGTGATGAATCTCATGAGTAAATGTGAAATGATGAGTGAACATGATGCTAGCTTTGTTGACAAGTATGTGTGGTAGTTAACCACTAAGACATGATGTTTCATTTTTTATGCTTTGCAACATTTCAAGTTTATTGTTTATGCTCTTCTCATGTTCAAGATATTCTTCCTATGTCATGATTATGCTCACCCCATGATATATTGTTCTTATCTATCCTCTTACTGGGAATTTATCTCACCCCTTTTGATGTATATCCTCATGTGGCTACTTGTACTAAGGAGAGGACAAGTGCTACTAAGAATCTATAGAAGAAGAGATTAAATGAATTTTTATGCTTGATGTTGTACTTGTTATGTGTAGTCCTAGTTTTCCCAAGACACTAAACCTCTGGATCCTCCATGTGTAATACTATTATGTTGTTTATCTTTGAAATTATGTAATAGTAATGTAAGAAAAGGTTGGGTCGCTATATTAACACATAGTAATTCCAATCGATGTTTTCTTGTGAAATGGGTGTTAATTTAAATGAAATATAAATAAAGGCTCAAGGATATCAGAAGCTTAACTCCCTAAAAATTAACTCACCCAATCATTATAAAATTGTTAAATTAAACACCAATCATTAATCAATTCATTTAATCTCTGTAAAAAAACCCCCAATCAAAATAAAATCAACTAAAAACAATCGACTATTAAAAACTATCATCGCTGAGGATTTGACCCATGTTCTGCTATATACATTAGTAGAGAATTAGACCATTGAACGGTCAATAGGTGACAATCGATCATGATTTAAAATGCCACCGTTGTTGTGGATGGTTTAATTAATTACTCATTAGTTTCTGTTTATTGTAAAAACAAAAAAAATAAAATTTAAAAATAATGAAAAAAAAGCATTGAAAAACCCACCTTCTCATAAAAATCATAAATGAGAAAAACACAAGGAAAACCCCATCTTCCTCTTTCTTCCCAAAAAATACCTCAGATTTGTTTGACACTGAAATTGAGTGAAATATTCACTGACATAAGTGAAACATAAGAGGTAATAAACTCATTGAAGAACATGTCCTTATCAATCCAATTAAATTAGATATAGCCAATCCTAGGGAAAAAAAATTAATTAACTTGGTTTCCCTAAAATAAATTAACAACCTCTTTATATTCAATATCCAAACATAGTGGCTACCTTCGAACTCAAATCAGGTTTGATTCATCTTTTCCTTCATTTCCACAGGCTAGCTGTTATGGATCCACATCTCCACCATAAAGAGTTCCAAGTTGTGTGTTCTACCATGAATCCTAAAGGGGTTTCTGAGGAACAAATAAAACTCTAAAAATTCCCTTTTTCGTTATCTAACTCAACCATTTAAAGGTTCTACTACATTCCTCCTAGTTCCATAAACTCATGGATTGTCATGAAATGACATTTCATTGAGAAATTCTTTCCTTCTTCACGCACTACATCTATCATAAAAGAAATAATTGGTATCTGTCAATTCTCAAATAAATCACTCAATGAATACAATGAGAGGTTCATAAAGCTTATTGAAACAATCTCACAAAACCAAATGCATGTCCATATATTGATACAATACTTCTATGAGGGGTTATTATCTATGGAGAGAACTCTCATTGATGCCACAAGTGGATGTGCTCTTGTTGATAAAACTCTTGTAGCTGCAAGCTATCTCATAAGAAATATGACATCAAACACACAACAATTACATAATAAAGAACATGATCAAGTCAGAAATTCTCAAGATAAACAATCTATACAGACAAAAAAATGAAAGAGTAGATGAGTGTACTTACATGTCTGGTGAGACAACTAGCTGTGGCTACCAAAGCCCCAACCACATCTTCTCCACAGTCTCTATTCTCTGGACCTGTCAAGAATTGAGGAATCTGTAGATCCTCATCTCATCCCAATGAAACATGTCTACAACTTCAAGAAAAACAATCTGATTCATCCGGACCAATGCTTCTCGATGCAGCATATGCTTAGCAGAACCCCAAGCCTCAACAATACAGTCAGTTGATTAGAAACATCAACCAACCCCACCCAGAGCGATTTTCTTCTACCTTTAACCAACTATTGAGGTATGGTAATTACATTTCTTATCCCCCTCAATTCCCTCCTTAAAACCCAATCCAATTTGAATATGGTCAAGGTGTTGGTAACTTCCAACAACCTTATCCTTTTGTTCCTCAACCTCAAAGGATCAATCATACTCTATGTTTCCACTATCCTAGCGAGCCTTCCCAATTCCTAGACCAATACAATCCCTTTCTTAAGAACCAAAATCAAGATAATCCCAATCTTGGAAAAGCCTCTTCTTCCAAGAAACCATTGGAATGTGCAGTGAGTGATCTTCCCTTCTTCACCCATTCCATCCTCAAAAACATCGAAACACAAATTTGTCAACTTTCATCCCACGTGAGCTAGGAACAACTATCAAACTCTTCCCAACTCACATCTCAACCATTACCTATCCCCAAGGGTAATGTAAGTGCAATTTCACTTAGATCAAGGACAAAAATTTATATGCCTCAAGATAAGTAATCCAACCAACATTTATTTGTTAAACTAGAAAATGAAAAGAAAAATAAAATCAAAAATGAATCTGAATCCATTCCCTCGCCTCCTTCTATTCCACATACAAAACCAATTCGTTTTCCTCAAGTCATTTCTATGCCAAATATGTCCTTTGAACCCAATCTTGAAATGCTTGACATGTTTAGACACATTGATATCAACATTCTTATATAAGATTCCATAAACAAATCCCTAAGTATGAAATGTTTCTTAAGGAATTGTGCACCCATAAGAGACAAAGTTGGACCTTTAAAAATGTTTCCACCCAACAGTCTATTCCCATAAAGTGTAAAGATATAGGGACCTTTACAGTTCCATGACAAATTGGAAGGTCAAAATCTGATAATGTACTCATAGTCCAAGGAGACTCAATTAATTTCATGCCCAAATCCTTCTTCTCCATTCTTGTTCTAGGTCCCTTACATCCAACGGGTGTTTTCATTCAATTGTCCAATTGAAGCACTGCTAGTCATGAGGGTATAATCGAGGATGACCATATCCGTGTGAATGATCTTATCTTCCCTGCTGATTTCTATGTCCTTGATATGGAAGGTGAGAAAAATTCTTGACAATCTCCTATGATTCAAGGAATACCATTCCTTATGACATATAAAAAAATTAATTTCCATTCTAGAATCTTATCCATGGAATTTGATGACCAACTAGTCAAGTTTGTTATTTTTCTATCCATGACATACCCATCAGAGAATAAGTCTATATTCTCTATCAAACGTTCCAAAACTCTCTCTGAGAGTTTTTGGAATATCAATCCATCATTTTCTTCTTTTTCTACTGATAGAGGAGTTCTTGAATATTGTATCCTCATTAATCAAGTCATAAATTGGAGAAGTTGATGTTTACATTACAAATTCAAACTCCATTGATATAAAATATATTGAAAATTATTTGGAATCCCAACTCACCACTGGCCTCCACTACTCCAAATTGGATGGTAATGGGGAAAATTAACAAGAATGTTCATTTTTTTGATTAAAATGTGATTATCCAACATTTATCATTTCCTACCCATGATTTTGAAAATTTAGTTATATGTGAGGTGAATGTTGAATGAATGTGTTTATATTTTCGTAATGGTAGTGATGTTTGTAATATTTGTTCCATAATTAATAATTTTATCATTAGTGATGTTGAAATTGACCGTTCATTGGTGAAAAAACATTGATATAAAGGATATTGAAAATTTTATTAATTCTTATCACTCTCTTGATCCTCATTACTCTACATAAGTAAGTGATGAAATGAATGAGTCAAAAATAATTGAGATCTCATACTCTATTTCCATGTTATCTGAACCATACATAAATTATCAATTATAGTTAAGAAATATTCATGAGTTTCCAATCATATAAAATCATCAATTTTGGATAAAATTGTTCATCGCATTGAAAAACAAATAGAGGATATATATATTCTTTTTAAACCCCCATTGAATTTCAATAGAAACAACAAGAGATGAAATTATCTAATGAATCATCAAAGCTTCCAAAAGAGAAGTTTTTCTTGTATCACACTGGAGTTGAGAAAATACAGTGGCCACCATCGAACTATGGGTCATCCAAAACAATTTTCTAGCTATAGAAAAAATAAATGCATCCCTTATTGGGAGGCAAACCATGATTTATTTTAAAATTATGATAATTTAATTTCTTTTTAGTTTTTTCATAGATGAATGATGATTTTTCTTTTTCAGGTAACATCTCATATGAGTCACATCAACTTCCACTAACCCACCACTGGATGGAGACGACGAACCACCAAATCCAAACCAGGGGAACCACTTTCCATTTAACTCTATATCTATCTTCTTCTCTCCCTATTTCTTCTTCTTCGTCTCTCTTTAATTGTTTTACCAATTTCTTTAACAATTTTTTTTCTATTTCTCTATTATGTGGGTGTTTATTTTAAAAGTACTAAAATATTAAAAAAACTAAAAAAACATATGAAAAAAAGAATCATACTTCATAACATTCCAATTTTTAAAAATTTTTTCCAAACATTTGGGGTAGTCATCGGCATGTTTCACCTAAAAAATCTTGTATTTTTATTATAATTTTTGATAAAGAATATTGTGTCAAAACCAAAAAAATCTGAATGCTCAATTTTTTATTTGTAAAATGGTTTTCCCCAAATGTGAGGACCCAATTAGCATTCATTCCAAGGAAACCTATGACAATCTTATCAACATGTGTGTTTTCACCCTCAATTGTGAGTCATGAGTTTTTGTACCTTCAAGTTGAATTTGCTACTTTTGTTTTCATTAATATAGTAGATCCATTTTTTTAACCAAATGAGAATCACAATATCCAAATATCCTCTCATATCTTTTACATTAATCCTACTTTTGAAAGCCCATTTCAGACTATGAAAACCTTTTATTTGATATAAAAAATTCCACACCAATACCCTATCCCACCCAATATCGACATGGATTTACATTTCATTATTTATTGAAATTTGTCTGTGGGGGGAATAGATTTCATTTTTGGGTGCCCTTTTGTTGATTTTCGATGTGTTATCATATTATTGAGGGAAGGAATAATTTTTAGTGTGGGGTAAATGTTGTCATTCATTGAGATTTAGAGAATGTAATGTATATACATTTATATAATTTTGTAAATGTTATTGACAAGTTTTCCAAAAAAATGAAATCAGAGAATAAAATCAAATAAAAAAGGAAAAAAATTTCTTATGTCTTGGGCTGGTCAAAAATGACTCTTCATCGACCTTTGATCTTATTATAACTATTACAATTAGTTTCGTGAGGAGATAAATCATGGCTTCGTTTATGATTGTGAGATCTTTTTCAAGATCAACTTTCAAAAAATTCAAAAAAAAAAAATAAAAAAAGAAGAAAAAAAGAACACTTATGTCATTGGGAGAAGTTTTGTGTTTTGTAAATATTTCATCTTCTCATCCCCTTAAAATTTTCTTCCTCTGTTGTGTATTTCCTAACACAATAATTCCCTTGTAAATATGTGTTTCCATTTCTTTCCATGTTTCATTTCAAAAAAAATTGTGCATTGTTTTACCCATGCAGATGTTTTACCCCTCTTCTCCTCTCTCTAGTACATTATATTCCTACCGTCCCATAGCCACAGAAATCCCCTTAAAAATACCACTTGAATCTTGTTCACATTAACATAGGGAATGGAAGATGAGAGCTCTTTTAATCTCTAGAGTTTCACTTTTTTTTGGTGAAAGAGTGAACCTCTAAAAATGAATTTTATCATCTTTAGATGTGTGAATTTTGAGTGTCGAAATTTTCCATTTCTAAATTTGAGAATGAAAAAAGAGTTGTTTTTGGAACATTGTTTCTGTAAAAATTTGAGGTCTAATTCAATATGGATGAGTGAAAAAGTCTAAACCTCCCCTGTTTGGTGAAAACAAAATTTTAATATTTGTTGGTGAGTGAAAATGATTTTGTCATGTTTTTATATTTGTTATACATGAAGAAATGAACAAGACTACGTGTGGGAGAGTTTATTTTATTAATATTTTAATAATTGATTATATACTCCCATTACATATTTTAAAGGAAATCTGCATAATTTCTATGAAATTTTAATGATTAAATATTAAATATAATTATTGATCACTATCTAAATTCATCAAGATTCTCATGTACTTAATGTATTAATAATAACTCTCACCTTATTTATCCAAACTAAATGATTCATGTTTTTTAGGTTTCCTTAATCATATTAAACCATTTCACTAGAAGTAATCAGTGGACAATTCATTAATTTGTATGTCCATATGGTCCTTATAAAAAGGCCCAAAGAATTTGTGAAAAAACAGGACCATCAATGAAGATAGAACTTTTGGGCTCACACCAGAATTTAAAATACTTTAATTCTCATCCAAAAGTTTGGGGACTATTCAATTAATCTATAATAAAAATTTCAGGTCCCAAGTCCAAAAACAAGGGACCCAAATTGAGCTTTGAAATCCATCCAACCATTCTATCCTAGAAATGAAATCAGAATAAAAAAGCATACTTTTCTCTTGATATAGTGATAAAATTAATCTGATATGTTTCAGTGTGAAAGAGTATAAATAGGCGTAATACTTTCTTGAAGAGTGTGTTCTGATTTTATGGTATCTTACTATTCAAAAACCCATTCAAATTTTGTCTTTTAAATAGATTGGACTGAAATAGAAGGATTAAAATTTTTTAATCAAACTACCATAAATTTGGGTCCTTAAGTTACATGGCCTCTAAAATTTAATATTAGACATAGTAGATAAATTTCTACAACTTATAAGAAGATATTATCTCGAGATTAGGATATATAATTTATCAAATTGGTGATGCAATTGAAGGAATAGTTTTGGAATGCAAATAACCCACAACATTGGGAAATAAATACATCCCCCTCCTCTGATTGCAAATAGATGGAATTTTAGAAGAGATGAGAACACATTGGAATGAACAAGGCTTTTACAAAGTCCTGGGAGGACCTTCCAAACTCAGGTTTCCACTTGAGAGACCTTTTATCCTTTTTTTTTAATTTACTTTTGTAGTTTTCTTCCTTTGTAATTTCAGAAGTGTTTGTCTATGTAATTCTATTTTAATTGAAGTTTCCTATTCAATATCTCATATTCTCATCTACCTTATTTAGTTTAATATTAATGTTATTAAAATAGTTTAAATCATGTTAAAACCCTTTTCTTTCCTTTTCTTCCTCATTCAATCAAATGTCTTTTTTTAACTCTCTTCAGCGATCATGTGTTGTCAAGGCACTAATCTTTTATTATACTGTTATTTTTGTTTTATTTATAATTAATCAACATAATCATATATTACCAGATTAATAACCATCTTAATGGATGAGTAAATCTACCATTACGTGAGTTAAAATTCATGGATTTTATGCGAGTGAGAGATTTTGCTCGATGAGTATTCTTTGAATTTACATTGTGTAGGTTGGCATAACATGTCATGGATCAATGAAATGTTTTGTTTAAAATAATGATTCCATGAATTATTAAAACCATAAATAACCTACAAAAATCATGTACTGATTGAGATTAGAACCCTATGTTAAGTTAAGGCATGGATTAAATCCTTAACACTTAGGAATTCCAATCAAAGTTATCTTGTGAAGTGGGTGTTAATTTAAATGCAATATGAACCACATATCAACGATATTACAAGATTAATTCCCTAAAAATAAACTCACACCAATCATTATCAAATTGTTAAATCAGACACCAATCATTAATCACTTCATTTAAGCTCTAAAAAATAACTCCCCAATTAAAATACATTCAACTAAAAACAATAAACTATTAAAAAGTATCATCAGTAAGGATTTGACCAGAGTGCTTCTATACACACTAGTAGAGCATCCAAACGTTGAATGATTGATAGGTGAAAATTGGCCATGCTTTTAATGATATATGGAAATATTAATTTGGTTGAGAAACTAAAAGGGGAGGTTCTTTTGGGGTGGTTCATGTTTTAGAAACTCTAAAATGGTGGTTTCCATCACCCATATAGAAAAACAAAATTGCTAGTGAGTTCCTACATGCTACGAACTAACCCAACTCCATATTATTATTGGGGGTGTCCACCATTCATGTGATTCACGAGAATAATTAAAAAATAAATATAAAGGGTTTACAACACTAAACAAACCTAACAATTACATAAATAAATATTTTATCATATTATATGTATATTCATTATATATTATTATGATTCAACCCAGAACCATAAAGGATTAGTGACATCAGAATCATGGATATATAAAAATAAGGGTACATCAAATATCTACAGCATCCTTAATTATGTTATTAACAAAAAACACCCCTATTATACATATCATACTTAAAACCATTCTTCATATCCTAGGGGAAACCTAGACGTAATAATTATTGAACTTAGATGATCAATAAGGGTGAAAATGGGATATATAAATTCTAATTTAAACATAGAATGACCATAAGGGTATGATAATGTGATCTTAAAATTTTAAAATCATACCTAGTAATTAATAGATCATAATTATTATTCATGGAATAAATCCTGGCAGTTTATAAGACATGAATCATGAAATAGAAAATGTAAATAAGCCATGAGTGTATAACATTGTAATAATATCATGTCATAACATAGTGTCATAAAGTGTGGAAACTCATAATCATTATAATAGAAATATTATTTATAGGATACATAGAAAAATATTTCAAACACCATTCAGTCACACTGTGAGGGGGGTAAATTAGATGTGACCAATTTTACTAAATTATATTTCACCTTTTAATTAAAACATATGTCACCTAAAAAAATTAGTAGATTGTGTAGGTGATGCTGAATGTAAATGAAACACAACACACAATATTCTTATAAGGATTGGGAATAAGACATATATCCTTTACATGTTAGTATACCCTCCAACATGGATTATCAAATGGAATCGTTTTTTTAATTACAATGGTTCTAGAATCAATTGGTTATACACCCTAGTAATCAAATCCTCTAGTTGATTCTGGTTATACCCATCAGTAATCCCACACTTCTTCCTTGGTTGGTTTGACACCCTAAATGTTAAACTGGTTATAACCCTCAGTATCTAGAGCCTCATTAGCAACTGTTTAGTCACCCCCAGTCACAATCTCCATCTTTTTATTTATAATATCTGATCCATATATATGAGGATTCATTGAAGATCCTCCCCCAAGAGATTACTAGATCAATCATCTTCATGTATAATTTCATGTACTTTTACACTGCTGATGGACTTTCTAGAATAATTCTAATCAATAATTATAATCATCTACATCGGTACAACACTAATCGAGAAAGAATTATTTCGTCTATTGATGACACGATTTCACTAAATACTAAATACTAAGAGACAAATAATCTTCTAATTCATCGAAAATAAAACAGTCATGGCATCAGTCTCAAAACAATAAAAAATATTTATTTAATAAAAATATCATGTTAATAATTCTTCTTCATGAAAGAAAATGAATTATTTATTCATCCATATATTCTATAATACATGTAATTTCATGTGTTGTATAAAAAAGTTAATGAAAATATATTATACTAAATATACAGAAACACTAAATTAATTATTCTTCTTTTATACCACTCAAATTTTATAATTCCAAAGAACATATAAATTGTACTAACTTTACTCACATATATTACACATAGTCTATTTAAAATTTCATTACTTAAGCATGAGTATGTATTTATCCATGCACTGATTCTGTGATTATTTCACAAAAATATTGCTTGAAACTCATGCTATACCAATGGTTTCAAACCATTCCAATATCCTATACCAACATTTTTCAAAATTTTGGGTATTATGGCTTGGTTATAGGCCTACACCAATGGTTTTTCATCAACCATTGGTATAGGTCATTGGAAATTACACTATACAGATGATTTGTTGATAAACGTTACTATAGATACATTCCAATGGTTTCTCAACTATTGGTAAAAATCATGACACTTAAACCTATACCAATGGTTTGTTAATAAAAGTTGGTATAAATAAGGGTTTTCAAAACTATACCAATGGTTTATAAACCATTTGTAAGGAGTTATTTACAATTCCAGATAGCAGACCCCCAAGACCTACTACATTCCATAAAACAACTAATATACAGTAGCCAACATTACATACAACGACAAACATTGAATACAAAATTTGGAAAACTAAGACAACCACTAAAAATACACTATAATAAAATGTACATAATTCTAAAAAAACTAATGTATATATTATATTTAATAATATATGATAAATATTGTTGTTTAAGAGTCATTAATATATAATTATTCATGATATAATTATGAAAAAAAGCACACTACAATGAAAAAAATTCCATTTGAGATCACATTTAACACATATCCATGGAAATCAAAAAATTCAGGCCACATATATAATTTCTGAAATTCAATTACAACATAATTTATTTATTTCATTATTCAACTATGGGACATAAATTCATTTGATCAAAAAACATTATATTCTCACCATATTCATAAAAACATGGAAAATAATAAAACACAACATAATTGTAATTTTTATAATCTAAAGTTAATGGAAACAGTATAATATTCCTCTCTAGTCACCATACCAACACCTGCAATGCACCTCAAAACCACCTGTGCCAACACCTTCTTGGGATGATATCCACCAAAACAATGATGGTATCCCCACCAATGTAAAAAATGGGAAAATATACTTATTAGATTCAGAAATGGAAATCCAACCTAGGATAAACAAAAAAATATAGGAAAAAAATACTTGTTAATAAACATAAACTGTAGAAGTCAATAGAATTGAAATACGGGAGAAATTGAATAAAATAGGAGTAAATGAAAATTATGGTGAATAAAAATGAGTATAAGGATCTAAAAATATAATGTATTTGATGTAAATTGTTTGTGATCAGTTTTGTAATGATTATGATTATATTAGTATAACAAGATGTGAAGTGTTGTTCAGGGGAATATTTTCAATATTTTTTTATTTTTATTGTTTAAAGATAGCATATATTGTGAGATAAGGTGGTGATGTGTTTGAGATTCCATCCTTGTGGTGTTGGTATTATTGATTGATGAGTTTAGTATTTTCAACACTTAATGATGTTTTATAGTATATTTTAAATATAGTAGTCTCACCTCATTTTCAAAGACAATAACATATTAAAAAACAGAAAAATACTATATAAATAATTTAAAAAACTAATAAAACACTTGAAAATACACTACAATACAATGTTCACAATTCAAAAAATAATAATGCAGACCACTGAATCATAGGAATTAGTGAAATAATTCCATGGATCTATATTTTTTACATTATAAAATCAACCGATTTTATTTAATCCATGAAGTAAAATGGATTTTTTGAATTTAAAATCATCATCATCACTAGAGTAAGGTACAAGGAATCCATGGAAATATCCCATAATTCTCAAAATTAATACAGTAGGACATCTGATTTAGATTTATTTACAATCTCTTTAGGAAATAGTTTTCTCATTATAGTGGTGTCACCAATAGGGCCATGGGAATTCCCATTCACCATAAAATCATAGACACCTCCCTATCCCAATTCCATGTTTCGTGTTGTGGAATAAAAAACTTCATGATGTAATGTAAATCATAGGTTATAGCTATAGAATCAATTCCATGAGGAAAAGGAAAATTAATATAGAAAACCTATTCAAAACATTGGTTACGTCTATATAGATTTGATAAAAAGTTAGAGTATAATGAAAAGTGTCACTAGTATTCAGAATCAATCCACCATTAGTATATTCCATTCTTTATCCCACTTTCTTATGATAGTTAAAATTTTCTTGGCACAATATAAGTATAACAACAGAATCAGCATCCAAGACTGAAAATGAATAAAAAATAGATGAGTTTAGAATTACAAATTTACGGTTCCTAAACTAAATATTGATTCAATTCACAATAACAAAATATAAATAATAGCAAGATTGCATCCAAATATGATTCCATAATCCATTTCATTAATTAGTTGTATTTTATCTTCATGCAAGAAATGGATCTTCACAGATTGAAGTAATATCTAGTGAACTCGCCTATTACCTATCATGGATCAAATTCTCGTAATTAAATATGATACAGTATATGAAAATAATTTATTTTCAAAGGAAAAAACTGAATATTTTGTAATTTTTCATATTTTTTTATTTGACGTTTCAACTGGTTCATCCTATAAGATATGGTATTTGATTTTTTAAACCAATAACATCATTATATGATTTCATAAAATATTATAAAACCATTCATAGACAAATTATTTGGTGACAAATCTTATCTAGTGACATAAAGCACATACCATGTAGAGGGAGTCGCCAAATTAATACTGACAACAGACTGTGGGGACTAAGTTATAAGAAAGTTTCCAAATCACCCTAAAAAGAGAGAGTTGAATCCACACCTTGTAAAATTAAATAACCTATATCAACTCATCTATAATACATATGTTATTTAATTAATATAAATCACATCTATATGTTATACCACAATGTACATGATGCCAAAAATATGTATCACTATTTGGAAAAAAAATCTATTTATCAATAAGACCAATTATATATGTATTGGAAATTCCCCATTGATTGTACACTTCAATTACATAAATTAAGGGCTCCAAAGTGAATGGAGGGATATTTTTTATTGATAAAAAATTCTTTAAAAACAAAATTGTTGAAGTGATAAATCAGGGTAAACAAATATAAATGAATATTAAATAAATTCTGGAATTATGTATTTTTTATGTGAATAAGTTTTATTTAGAAATGGAATGTAAATAAGTGAAACAATCTCTAATATCTCTGTCAACAATTACAGTTTTCAATTGGTTAAAATATGAGATAAATATTAGTTTTTATTGAGTCCTCTAAAAAGGGGTAGGTTTTAATCGATTCACTATTTTAATATGGTGTTGTGAATTAAAAACAAAAATTAATGTGATATGTTCTTTATGTTCTAACAAACAAGAATAGAAATGATTTTGTGTTTTCATATTTAATTTGTGTGTGTGTGTAAAAATAGTGAATATTTTAATGTAATTTGTAAGATGTAAAACCATTGAAAACATATTAGATGAAAGAAACTAAATTTGTAATGAAATAAAATTCTAAAATACATTATTCTGAGATGTAATAGTTGAATGAATAACAAAAATTAAGTGGTAGGGGAAAAGGAATATCAGTTTCCATAATAGATGAATGCGATAAAACATCTATAAGATGTAGATACTACATTAACATAATAACCTAATAAAAAAACCGTAAAATTAAGGGAATGCAGAAAAATCATCATTCTAATGAGGATCTTTTACTTCACAGTGTTTATTATTCACCCTTTCAAACATATTATGCCTCAATTTTCAATAAATGTTCTTTAAAAGTTTCCTATAATAATGTAGTGATGTGGTTATGCATTTATAAATAGATATGAACTATCTTAACCCAAGAATATGTTTGTTTTATTGTAGTCATCTCAGTAAAAATCACATGATATGATATAGTATTTTTGAATATTATGATTATGAAGTTATATAAGTGTTTTCATGTAATTATAAAAATAAAATGAAATATAATATTTCATTATGGTAAATCATTGAATGAGAAACAAGAAATAATATACTACATCAATCATAAGGCATAATAATCAAAGAAATCATCATAAAAAGATGAATATGTTGAAGAGTAATATTTTCTTGAGTAAATTTTGCAAAATTATTGGGTAGAGGTATGAAAACAAACATATTGAATCATTTAACCGATGATAAAAATATATAACAAATGTGACACATACATTCAGTCACAAAAAGTCATCAAACATTAAACGTCATAAATATCAGTAAAAAATGTAACAGAACAATCCGTCCCTCATCACAATCACTATTATCACCATTGTCATCAACCTCATTATTATCATCATCCATGTCCCCATATTTATCCCTTTCCTCATCCAGGTCCCCTTCCTCTGCCTCATGCTCTCTCTCATCCTCTGCCTCGGCCTCAGCCTCAACCTCATCCTCAACCTTAGTCTTGGCCTCTTCCCCATCTTCGTCCCCTTCCTTCCATCATCCTCACCATCGCCATCGCCATCGCTAGGAATGAAATCCTCTTGACCACCACTATGAATACAACCAGTTTCACTATATAATGAATGTATTGATGATATATATGCCTTATAATCCATGATGGTCTTTGGTGGATGTGATGGACATAAAACATTCATAAATATCATAAATTCAACAGTTTCCCTATCAAATAGTTTATCACCTATGTGACCCTTTTTTAGGAATGTTTTCCCCATGAATTTTCATTTTCCAACTAGGTGGTACTATAAATAGTACCAAAAATAGTCTAATACCATGTAAGAAGTATACTCTTCCCAAGTAAGTAGCATGATTTTCCATGGTTCTCATGTCTCAAGACCTGATGTCTGTGATCATTTGGATAAAAATTATCACATTCTTAGGAATAAAGGGTCTCCAAAGCATCCTACTATAAATATAAAAATATTATTATGTTATAATGTAGATATTAAAATTTTAAATATACTATTTAAAACATACAATCTATTTCCATGTCGGTTAATTAACCATACATCCATCTTTTTTCTTTCTTCTCAAGAAAACATGTTTTTTCCAAGGCACAAATCATTTAATAATCACTACATCCATCTACAATGACATTGAATGTAGGAAACGATAATTGAAAATAGGTTACTAATAATAAATTTTATAACTAAAATAAAATTTATATTAATATTAAATGAATTTGAAAAAAAACATTATGGTTTGATTCGATTATGGTTAGTTCATTTAATATATGTTTAGTGTTGTTCTGGTTGATAATAAATCTCCACTTATCAACCAAAACATTATAAATTTAATACTTTATAGAGGAAACAATAGAAATTTCGACCCTAAAGAAAAATTTTAAATGACTTTCATACCAGTTTCCTCTCATTCTCCGACATTGTAGTCCACCCAAAACTATAGAGGTATTATTAAGAATCATTTTTTTATATTTTTTATGGATGATTTATAAAAAAATTAAATAATAAAAACAAATTATTAATGATAAACATGAATATTTTCATTTAGAAACCTCAAATTTTATTAATATCTTGAACTTGATACTCATACATTGTGTAATCATTTACCGATAATGTTATATAAAATAATAATCCATGATAGGTATCACCTATAAATCTACACCAATTATATCACACCATCTAATATACAACTCATTATTATAGGATCTCCAAATCTAACCTAATTCTATTAGTCGTGTGAGCCCCAGAACCTCACCATCAGGAAAAATAAAATGAACATTGTACCAAAATATATATTCATATAAACACAATGATAATATAAAATTAAATACAAAATATTTTTGACCCATATTTGTACCCAAGATTTATCCTTGACTTCAATTGGAAAGTGTCTCCATGAGAGAATGATGATAAGAATTATGTTGGAGTATTTCGAAAGCATCACTAAAAAACTCTGACATTCACACCATATTTTTTCGATCAGTTGGCTGTCTTAATTGTAATCCACCATAAACATTGTGTTCCAGTTCCACACCATACACATGTGTGTAGGACCACACCACAAATCAATACATATAGCTATTATATAAGAAAAAAATATTATAATAATACATATTATAGTTAAAAATAATTATGGTGAAAAATTATTATGGTCTTAAAAATATACCTACAGTAGTCTGATCAATATAAAACGTTGTATCCATAGGGACTAAAGTAACATTGCTCTGTATAAATGGAGTGAGTCCCAGTGTATGCTTCATTGGCTCAAACTATGTCAGATCAAGATATGAAGAAGAAGGAATGTAGAAACTTGGAGATAAAGATGTTGAAGGAAAAAAGGTGGAATGGATAGCTGGATGAATGGATGATATATATGAGGAGTGGAAATCATCATCGTATGTGAGAAATATGGTTGTGGAGGTTCAATTTAAATTTTGTTGAAAACATGGGTGGCCTAAATATCATATGTGTGCCTAACAACACTAAGGGATCGAAATGTATCATAGATGGTACGTCAGAAGGAGGGAAATTGTCTAATTGGGTATATAGACTGGAGCACCTATCTCTAGTTCACCCCCTCATACCACCAGCCTGAGCACTAAGACCACTAGGCTGCTTATCAAACAAATATTGCATAAGTGGTGGATCCTGCATAAAATTTTAAAACAAAATTAATCACATGTGATTATATGTTATTGATATATATATATATATATATATATATATGGAATAAAATACTCCTAACATCCACTAATGGAGGGATTCTCATCTCATTCATTCAAAAATTGTTGGCAGTCGTCCTTTTTCTTAATGTATCTTCAATGTGTTTCATTACATAAATTTGAAAAAAAATATGTAATTAATTAGAAGTTGATAACTAATGTGTTACCCAAACAACCAAAAAGATGAGACGTAAATTAAATAAGTAATCCCACTTGTCAAAACAAATACAGGATATGTAGTGATTTAAAAAAACAATTTCAAATTTAGTGGTAATAATATCGAAACAGAAAAAATGTCGTAGAATAAAAAATACATTCAAATTCTCATGTTTATCATAGGTATGATATATTTTTCTTATATTTTATATTCAATCCAATTATCTTTGGGTTAGGTCATTGGTCCATTTTTATTTCTCTTACATTAGTTGGTTCATTACTATCAATTGATTAGGTAATTTGTTAATTTTTATTTATCTTTGGTAATTTAGTTCAATTTTGTTAATTGATTAGGTCATTTTATCATCTTTATTTATCATATGTAATTTGGTTCATATATTGGGGTGGGTATTTTTGCTATTTTATTTGTTAGGTCATTATTTTAATTTGTTTTGATTTTTATATCAGTAAGTTTAATATATCGAATACAATATATATTTTTTTCTAATTTAATATTTTATTTATATTTAGTTTTGTAGGTTTGAATATTATTCAATTAAATATTATAAAATGAAACTCTAACAAAACTGAGACCAATAAATATTTAAAATTCACTTTAAGGTCAATATGGATACAAAATATTTGTAATAAATATTAAATGAATTTTAGTAGTACCAACCACAATAATCATTATCGTGCTAAACCCAAAGACCATAGAACATGGATGGACGAATCTATATATTTTCCACTATAACTTCTTCGCACAAAGATCTCTAAAGAAATAGAATAATCGAACAAATGAAACCCAAACATTTTTGGGAAAAATATGATGGATTTCTATTTGAATCAACTCATGCAGAAGGATATGATAATCACTAGTCTTCAATGATTTTAGCTTCAACTCTATTCTCTTAACCCGTTTTTATATATTTCTAGAATATCCGTCATGAACATTAATATGTTGTAGTACTTATAGAAATTCATTTTCTTCTACAGTTTTTATCACATAAAAAACACATGGATCTTTCCATCTATTTTCACTACTACACATAGAATTCTATACTGGTCTGATCCCTTAATCCACCATGGCATGCTGAGATCGTACATCCTCTTCTGTCTTTCCCTTGAAATTTATAATTATATAAAGAAAAATTTTATATATATTCTTTTCAATGAGAATTATTTCTATCAAATGACATATAAAAATTAGTTGAATAATAAAGAAACTCAAAGAATATACTGACCATATTTCAATTGTAATAGGTCTCATTGAAAACATTAATCCTTTTTATAGATTTCATTTTACCCTTACCAAATGAAAAAAATCAAATACATCAACTCATTAGGCACATAATTTCTAGACATACATTTAGGTGGTTCTTCAGTTTCCATGGTATTTTGAAATATTTGACGATTATTTCTATTTGGATGGTTCATCGGAAAGAATCGTTAATTCCCCATAAAACTAAAAATACAGTGATATTTTATTATTTTGGATCAGGTATTCTTAATAAAAATAGGACATGATATTTTTTCCATATTTCCCCATACAGAACACATTGCATAATTAGAAAAATAATTGATTGTCCACATAAGAACAACACGCATCTGAAATATGTCTTTTGAACATAAATCGTATACAAACACACCCACATACCAAAAAAGTTTAAACAGATTTATTAATAGTTTCATGTATATTTCTATATCATTTCCTATATCAAAAGGTACAAATATGAGCATACTCATGAATGTGAATGGTTTTTTAATACACAACCCTAGGGATGGTTATATATACGAATGAATATTGTCCATGTGATGTGTAAAGTAAGAATCTTCTCAAAAGGATTTAAACCATAACATGAAAGACTCAGCCTAATTTTAATTACATCAACTATGAAATTAAGTCATCGAGCATCAAATATATACCATGGAAATATATCCACAAGATGAACCAACTAATCAATATTCTTCTTTCTGTTAGTTTCATTCCATCAAAATTTTATTGATATTTCATCATACATGAAATGATTCTTGAGTATGGGGATCAATGAAAAGTTCCACATTACATTCTATGGCACACAAGATTGTGTTCCATCAGCTTTTGGCTCTATTGAAATGTTTCATATTTTACAAAATCATTTCATTCCATAGTTCTTCCCAGAATAAGATACAATATTTTTGGAGAGGATGAATTTTGTTTTTTTAAAAATCTATGTTCCTCCACTAACATCCATGACATATAGTGGTTTAAGGGAATATCTATATCATCTAGAAGTAAGACCTTCAAGAAGGTTAGAATGAAATCAATGTTAGTTTTAGAAATTCTATTCATGGTTTTCTCATTAAACCATCGGATTAAAAATTGTATCTTTTTTAGGATATCACATTGCCGATATACTAGAGTTGTGGCCAAATCATTCTTTTTTTTTCACCTTTTCAACATAATCATTTTTATTAGACGCATCATGTGTTCCCATATAAATTTAATCATGTGGTTACATCATTTCATTATCAGGACGGTGAATCAACGGAAACCGATCACATAAAACATTCTCCAATACATTCCCCTCATTTGTATCATCATCATTTTGAGATTCTATTTTCTCCCCATTATGATTCCAAAAATAGTAGTTTTTTGGAAAACCATATTTGTTTGTATGTTAGTTAACTTCATCATGTCTCATCCAAGTTCATCCAACAGAATTATAACATGGGTCATGTATGTGACCACTATCCAAATCATTATCATACAAAAAATATAAAAAGCTCTCCAAAATCTTTTTAATTCGCTTATGATCTGATCAGTTTCATACATCTAAGTTCTATCCATTTTGAAAATAAATATTATAAGTTATTTCGTGAATGAAATTCAATAATTTTAATGTTTAATTGAATATATATTTAATTAAATGAGATTTTTTCACCTTATATGAAACCATAACTAACAAAATACTCTATATGAGAATCATAATATGAAAGAAAAAAATACTATATATATAACAAAATAAAATATATGTAAAACCATGATATTTAATTCAATTATAAATATAATACTATGATATTGGTTGGTTTGGTTATTTTATTTGGATTATGTAAGTGAATTCCTATTAGGGTTTTGCCAAATATTTTTCAAATCAATTCATTTTTTATCATTATTATATAATTTCTTATAGTTAGGTTCTATTTAGTTCACTTCATTTTATTTACGTTCATTTTGATGAGTTTTAGTGTTTCTTGGGTCTACTCAAGCTTAATTGGGTCAAATTAATTCATTTCAATTCTATTTAGTTGTTATGGTCATGTGAGCTCAGTTATGATATAGATAGGAATTGTTAGTTTTGTTGGGATTCCATGTGTAAAGGGTTGATAAGTTCATTTTATTTACTTTCAAGACTAGTTAGGTTATTTGGGTATAATTTATATTTCTTAGGGTCTAATCAATTCATTTAAATTTATTTTATTTAGTTGGTCATCATAAATGAATAAATTTTATGATTATGTGAAACATAGTGAATATTATGGAAAAACATTGTATAAAGATCATATTGGTAGATGATGTCCTTATATACCATTAACAAAACTTCCTCTATTATTACTATATTCTCTCTTAATCATTTAGTAAGAAAACCAAAAATTTAATAAAATATATAAAAAATAATATTATCATGATTTATCAACTATTATAGGGCCAAAAAAATTTACTCTTTTTTCAAAAATAAATATAGCATGTATATATAATTAAATGCATTCTCAACCTTTATTACATCACTCCAAAACATCCTCCACCAAATACGGCCGCCATATTATGATGACTCATGTCACATGTAATTCTTATATCTATTTCCCATTATTTCTTATTTATGATCCTTGCTTATTTGGGTTTGTGCCTCCTAGTTCGAAAATGAATGGTTGTAAAGAGTTTTCAATCTCTTTCAAAAGTGTTGTTTTTATAGTTGATATTTATATATTTTTTATTTGAATTTGAAGAGTCGATATAAGATCATTTCAATCAAACTAATTTAAAATTATTGGGTTCTCTTGTTCTTTATTATACTTTAGAAAAAATTCACACATCAAATGTAGTTATTTTTTAATCATGATAGAATTTCCGAACACCACAATTCTTTACGTCTACAAGTGATATAAGACCCAATTTGGGGAATTAAACCATCTATGAATACTAATTCCAATTATAAGCATCCCACCATGATGTAACATAATTATTTAGCATATATAGAATAGAGATTTATCATAAATAACTTATATTTAATTTTAATAAGGAGTCTCACTTACTCATACTTGAAATCCAATGAATTATTGAATTAATTTCATAACACAAAAACCCACTTTCCTTATATGACCACCATACAAATAATAAAATTAAATATAATTTTACAGAATACTTAATGGACAATCCACCAAAGAAAATCGAGAGAAAACCCTACCATTATAATGGGATGAATCTCCTTCAATAACCTTAAATAATAATAAAAAATTAAATCCCAAAAACATTTGGGATTTGTGACAAAAAAATATGACATGAGAAACTATAACAAAATGGATACCCAAGGTAATAATTACAACTATTATCGGAAATATATATATGGATTAACAAAATACATGATTCGAGGGAGTTATGAAAAATATTTATAAGGGTAGAGGGATATATGTGTGACTTCTATATTTTATAGGACTCAAAATAAAGTAGGAGGATGAGGCATTTATTTACATAAAATATATTATTTCAAATATTATTTTTAAATATCATTAGGATATCATATTCAAAATACACCTCCACTAGGTACTTGATGGTCTAAATGGGATAACACCTCCATTCACCCCTCATTGAGTTACTAGTGGCCCAATGGCTATTTTATTTTCCATTGAACACAAGACATGGATCTGATATTTTTTTATACTTATAAATAAATTTTGAGATAATTATAATATTACCAAAACACCACCAAATAAATCATCAACCACCAAAATTCTTGATCAAAACAAAAAACAACAAACAAACATGTATTTAAATAAATCTGAATGAAAAAATGAAAAATAAATTGATGGAAAAAATATAACTCATTTAAAACATATCGATTGGATGTGGAAGGAAAAAAATGACTTGAATCAAGGTTGTATCGTCGGTTTGGAATAAGGGTTAATAGGCTATCAAGAATATAGGAGCTCTAGTTTTGGGAAACATGTGGGTGGATTGATTATGGAGTGGGTTCTGTGTATTTGGGGCAATATATACCAATGGTTTTAAAAAATTGGGATACCTTGATCTAATGGACCCTATCCCAGTAGTTTTCCCAACCTGTTGGGATAGGGGGTCCTATCCCAATGGTTTTATGACTCCATTGGGAAAATTTTCCATAAAAATACCTATGACAATGATTTGATGAATCAGTTGGTATATGTGGCATATCCCAAAAATTTTATGAAACCATTGGTATATGGGCATTGGTATTGGTGGGATTTCTAGTAGTTAATAACTAATGGTTATACATTCATCTTTATAAAAATGTCACTATGAATGAACAAAAAAAACAAGTGCTCTTCAATGTTTCTTTTCATGCCTCATGTGAGTTTACTTTATTTCGTGCCTCTCAAATATGAATCCTCAATACATTATCAGAAATCATTCTTCAGGCATATAGACCTTCCTTGAATTCTTCCATATTCATCACATAACTAAACATGTGGGGATTATATTCATATGTTCTTCTTTATGAAACTTTATACAAAATAACTACTTTTAATTTTCAAAAAGATAGTACACTGAAACTCAAAATTTAATGCGATGAATTATTATTTAGAAAAATATCCTTCACAAAACATGAATGTGTTACTTATTAATTCTTCTTCATGAACATGTATAGTTATCAGTGCTTCTATGTTCTTCTTGGTTATTTTGTCTTATACAGAAAAAGTAATAATCTACAAAACTGAATGAGTTTGATGGAATTTTACAATGTATATTCAAGTGAAAAAAGAATTTATTTCTTATATCTTCTTCACAAAACAAGTTTTCTAAAACTCAAGTCCTTATGTAAAAGTTTTCATGAATTCTTCATCACCTTCTCAAATTGATTCATAGAATCTCTATTTTCTTTTTCTCTATCTACATTTGTTTTTCAAATGTGTAATGAGATCTCATATGATAGATAAGAAACACACATTGAATGATATTGATCGAGATAATTATAGGAAACAAATAGTGTCTCATAACCTTAAAAAATAATAGGGAAATAGATTATTGTTATCGCGAACCATCACCATAACTGAAGAAAATAATTTTACATTTCATTGTTTCTCATCATTTTGATATTCATTTATTCATGAAAATGCAGTTTCATGAGATTTTGATCCTTGTCAAATTTTTAGAACACATGGATGATGATCAGATGACCTGATTTGAGATTTTTTTCAACATGATTCCACAGATATCATGAAATGAATAATCTACCCTTGTGTCTTTATAGAGAATGTGTTGTCGAGAGGTTTATTGAATGGTGGGGTAATTTAATATAGAAGATCCAACAGCTCGGTGGAGAATTCGACACACAAAATGAAACAGATGGATCAGAATATAAGATAGAAAGATCCAATAGTAGTTATTTATTTAGAATAATGTTTTATGATACCACATAAAAATTTCTTATATTTATTCACTCCATTATAATTTGAAGCATGTTACAATACCACCAGAATGGTTACTAGATGCTCACATAAGACAACTTGGTATGGCCTCATGCCACGGTTCTTAATCCACCATCATACATTGTCATGACACTTCCTCCCATACTCATTTTATGCTCTTTATTAGGTCATCCCTCTATGGTTTCTTAGGGACTTGGCTACCTACCTAATATGTGGATGCAGCTCCGCTTTGTTGACTGGTGGGGTGTCAATTTTTTAATATATATCCTAATAAAAACCTATCCAAATCCAAAAATACTAAATCCAATATGACATATGATCATTTCTAACCAACTCAAAAAAACATCAACGCATGTTCATAAAAAATTAATAATTTTTCATGGAAACTTATTAAATTTTTATAAAAATTATCTCAAATTAGAATAGGAAAAGATAAAAGTTCTCATAAACTACACACTGGCCCAGCAATCATCACATTAATAAATCATTGACTTTCCATATTCATAACCAATTGAAAACAATTTCAACACCATAAAACAATGTG
The DNA here is from genome assembly GCA_963277665.1 of Viscum album. Lineage (NCBI taxonomy): Eukaryota > Viridiplantae > Streptophyta > Magnoliopsida > Santalales > Viscaceae > Viscum > Viscum album. The sequence continues at coordinate 906,563,182 of OY728151.1, forward strand.
GATGATTCAATATCACCCTTTGTATTTTTTGTGAATAACCACTTTATTTTAAAATTAAATCACATATTTTCTACCAAAAGGTAAATAATGAAAAAGAGAAAAATTTAAAAATAGATTCTCGTCTATAAAATATAAAATTTAATAATGATCTATTTTCTTCTGATAGTTATAAAATATTTAACTCCATAGAAGTATGGAATGAACACTATCATTAAAAATATATAAAATTAATAAACTCTATTTATAGATGAGAAACACTATTTGTACGAAACAAGAGTATTCAAATATAACATTAATGTTGTCAATAATATTCCAGCATTGATAACAATCATTGAAAAATTTTAGAAAATTTTCAAAATATTTCAAACTAATTTCAAGAATACATATAAACAAATAGATTTTAACATTAAAGAGAAATAACTTATGTCCCCACTAAAATTACATTTCCCTTTTTTCAACATGTAATGAATCTCTCGTATTTATAATATATTTTTAAAATGAAAATCTGAGAAATTATTCAATAAACCTCATTAATGACAAGCATCAATTTATATATTTTTATTTGAAATATGATATAAATAACTCTTCATAACTTTTTATATTAATATGATTCCAACTAATATAAAAATATCTGATGTCTGTTATTCTTTTCTGCCCCTCAAGTGATTCAAAAAATACTTCTTCATAATGATTTAATTTATTCATTAATTAACACCAAGCATTGTATAAGATTATTTAAAATGTTTTAAGGAGACAACATAATTCCACTAGTCTTCCATGATGGATACATTTTAGAAGTAATATGTTCACAAATTTTATAAATTATGGTATCTTCTAGAATATACTCATTACCTTCAATTCCCATAATAGAAAACAAACACAATATATATGAGAATAAGGTGGATCTTCAATGTCATTTAGTTAGAGAAACAGTGTTGAGAGTTTCTTCTCAAACCAAAAATCTTATTAAATGAAAATTCATATTCACACTTTCTAACAAACTAGTTTCATTTTTTCTACTTGTTTAAATTTTCTTGCGTCGTCCAACTATTTTTTCTATATGATCGAACACTCTTTTGGAACATTCCCAGACTTAAAAGTTTCTGTATACTTATTATTTCTAACAATATAAGTCATATATGATGTCTCATTCTTCTTCAAAAACTCTTATTTGATAGTATAAAAATGTCAAAAAAAATTTATATAAATTTCATGAAAATTTTCACCTATCAAACACAACACTAATATTCAACAATTTACATATTTTAGGATAATTTTTATATTCATCACCAGATATTTATTCACAAAATCAATCATGTTTTTTCACTTATGAAATGATTCTCTCATTGATTACATATTTCTTAATTTATTATGAATGTTTTTAGAAATTAGTTAATGGTCTATGATATGACATTTCCTACAATAATTAAGACATATTTTATTTTGGGAGATACTCTTATCATCTTTCTTTACACACTCCTTGGGATTTGTTTCGTTAACAACATTATTCATCTGTTCACATCCCAAGCCGAACATAACATATTTATTTGATACCTCGATTAATTTTTGGGGGTATTCTATTCACATAAAATGATGATTTTTTATGATTGGTACATACCAACACTCACCAAATCAATAATTTTTTTTTCAACAATAACATAAATATTCAATGTAATCACATCTTTTTTTAAAACCCAATTATTTTTCATTGAGATTTTATTTAGTTATGAAGGATTCAAATTCTCTTCAAATTTTCTCCCTCAAAATGTAGACACTCTATATTTTTAATACAATGAAATCTTATGAAAACAATTAATTTCCTAATTCTTAAATATCAAATATCATCAATAGTGTCCAACAAATATTGACTTATTCTTCTATAAAAAATTCTGACTATCTTTGGGATTTTCCTTCTTATGGGTATTAAATTTATTTTTCTATGATTTCATTGTAGATCAATATTGTCACACCCAATGTTTTAAAAAAAGATATATTTATTTTACTAGTAGTTTTATTAATTCAACATAGTTAAATTTGTAAATAAATATTATAATGTCTACTTTAAAGATTACAATTTGATTTTAAATTAATATTTAATTTATTATATTGAAAAAATATTTTAGTATTTATTTAATTATTTTAAAAAATAAATTGATTAAAAAAATTATTTATTTATTTAATAAAACATTTTAAATGAAAAAATTTCTAAAATTAATAATTTTTAAATGAGATATCATTCATATCATGACTCTTATAATTATATGTTTAAATACTAATTATGGATTATGTGTATATTCAATAAAGATAATAATATTTTAAAATTAAACGAGTAAATTAACATACCAGGTAAGATAATAATTATAAACATTTTATAGTAATCATATTAATAAGTAAATAAATTTTTTATAAGTTATGGTTTCAATTTTATATACCTAAAATTATTATTATTGAAAATTATTTTATTATATATTATATATAAAATAAATTATTTTTAAATTGTATAATTGTAATTTAAAATATTATATATATTATGATTTTGTTTATAAAATAAAATAATTATGTAAAGCATTATTAAAATTTAAAAGAATAGATTTTTTTAAATAATTAAATGAAATAAAGTTAAAAGGATAAGAAAATATAGGAGAATAGGGTTTTAGGATGAGAATAGAAAGATTATGGGATCGTGATGCTATGAGAGAGTCCATCTCAGTCATGTTACGTAAGTCAATGCCAAAGCATGGCTGAAAGGAGATTGAGGTCGAGGATTGTTCATCTTCATTAGATTCAAAGCCGAAGGAGATGAGTTGATAACTATAGGATGGTTAGACCGCTAAATATGGATCTGAGATCATCCAAGGGTTTTACAAAAAAAATTAAGGGTGACTGCATATCTAGGGTTCACATGTGGGATTTCCTTCTTCTTTAACATCAACATCTTCATTTCTCTAACTGTTAAATTATGTAAGTTGGTTGTAATTTTAATTCTTAGTGTTCTAATTTACTCATAGGTCTTTTTCCACGGTTTTTTATTGTCATGTTTTCAATGTTATTATTAAATTAAACATATATTTTCAAACATATATTTCAAAGTTGGTGTAATTAATTTATATCATCATTTTCCATGTTTTACGTTCAACCATTTTTTAGTTCTGGTTAAGATATTCTTGATTTAATTCCTTCAAAGTTTAATTTAAACCATTTATGGTTTCAAAATAATTTATCACATGTGTTAAATGAATCAAATGAAATGATTAAATATATATATATATATTTATCATATGTGTTCTTAATCTCAATCAATATGGTGGATTTAAAAACTAATCAGTTGGATTCCAGTTTCTTTGATGGAATAAATTATATATGTATATATTTTCATTATCACTGTTAAACATCCAATTTTTTTGATATATTTGTTTTTATAAAACTTCTATAAATTAAAATTCACCAGTTTTTTTACAAGGAATGGATTAACCAACACACCAACCTCTCACATTTAGTGATTTGAAGACTGACATGGGCCATTTTCCTTTGATGACCACAAAGGTTAAGGGATATTTTGTTATTTCAAAATTATGATTTTATTTTATTGTGTGTAAGGTATTTATGTCACGACCCGTCCTCGGGGCCCGTGCCGTGACTACCCCAAGCCCGCCTTCCATAGGCCAGGGGCTGGCGACTAGCACCAAAGCGTAAATCCAAACAAAAAGGGAAGGCATTGCATTTGAAAAGTAAACAAGCACCACAGAGTAAGCAAGTGGAAAAGTAAACACTAACTAAACACTATACAAGCTGTGTTGAATGTAAAAGGGGCCGGAAATACAAGCCCAACTGTAAAGTACAACTGAAAGGAAAAACAGCAACTGAAAAGGGAAAACTGCAGCGTCAATCCGTCCTCTGGAAGTCCCACCTGAAGGGTGGGTACAGATAGCCTCCACTGCTCCTCGGGTCCACCTGACCGCTCCGAGTACGTCCTGCCCAGTGGTCCACCTCCAGGTACTGTCCTGCTCCGCACGCCTCCACCCCGGTCAGCACTGTCCGTCGTCTGCAACCAACACAACGTAGTGCGGGCAAAGTCCGTGCAGGGGTGAGTATAAGCTACTCAGTAGGGACCCCGAGGCCCCCAAAGGTCTCCCGAAATCCACGAAGGAAAAGTACAAATCACGAAGTAACATCTGACACGGCTTAGGTATATGCCCATACATATACCTAAGTCTGCAATTCCCCGTTCGGCTCCAACGTCCGAGCCCTAGCACAACCCAGTCCACACAGTAAAGCTAAACGCATACCCACGCAGGATAGAACAACACAATCCACAAAGGGGACTAAATAGTAAATCCACACAGGATAACTCAACACAATCCACAAAGGAGAGAAACACAAGATTCAGCTCACACAGGTATACTTCTTCGGATGACGATAAAGATGATCACTGAACCATCTAAGTCGTCGGACCCACGAAGGATCGATAGGTACTAACCTTGCAGTGACCCACACAGGATCGGACCCACACAGAATCGGGCACACACAGGACCGGGCCCACGCAGGACCTGTAGGCGCTGGCTCACACAGAACCGCTGAGCGCTGACCCACGCAGGATCAGACCCACACAGGATCGGGCCCACACAGGACCGGTAGCACTGATCCACGAAGGATCGCTGAGTGCAGTAGTCGTCGCAGTCCACTGAGAATCTCTGCACTGTCGTCGCCGCAGTCCACAAAGGATCTCTGCACGGTCGTCGTCGGTGTCCACGGAGGATCTCTGCACGGTCGTCGTCGGAGTCCATGGAGGATCTCTGCACAGTCGTCGCCGTCGAGGAAGCAGTCGCAGCCAGCACTAGGGTTCCCGCACACCGCAAGCTCGTTCGGGAGGGTCCGCTCCACGAGCCGAGAGGCTGATAAATCAACTGACACAAAGTCCGAAGTTGATGTATCCAAAAGTTCCGTATCATCAACAGGAACTCAACGTCGCAGACGGCGCGTCAATCGGACACCCGGTCTGAGAGTTATTGGCATTTTCGTCCCAGGGGCCCGGTTGGTTTTTAAGGCAAAACCAACCCGACTGCACTCTACCTGCGTCCAAACCTCGGGCGGAGTATGCCAAAAGATCCACCTCACTTAGAGGAATTCAACAAAGCTGACGGCACGTCAATCGGACGTCCGAAGCTCAAGATATGAGCGTTTCCTCTCCGGGGGCCCGGTTGGTCTCGTGTACGAACCAACCCGGCCGAACACAAAGTATTCCGAAACCTTGAGTGTGATATACCGAAATGACCGTCTCGATCCAAGGATCGCGTTGCCGCTGACGGAGAGTAGTTTGGAGGCCCGTAGCTCAAGATATGGCCATTTGAACGAAGACGTCCAAAGAAGGGGGGTACGGGCCTGGGCCGACCCGAACCGACCACCCCCTGGGTCGGCCCGAATCGGGTCGACCCGAACCGGGTCCGACCCGGTTGGCCCGGCCCGGCCCAGCCAGGGCCGGTCCGGCTCGGCCGAGCGGCGCGGGTGGAAGCCGCGGGCGCAGCCCCCGCGTCCGAGAGAGAACTGCGGCCCGCGTGCGGGCCGCGCTGGTGAACCGCGGACGCGGCTCTGCCGCGTCCCGCCTGGACGAACCAGACCCACGCGGCCGCGGGTCCATTGACCGCCGCCGCCGCGGCTGAAGCCGCAGCGGACTCGTCCGGCGGCGCGCCGGGGCGCCGCCGCCTCCGGCCGCCGGCGGCTTCCGCGGGCCGCCTGCGTCGCTCCGGTGGCCCGTTTTCCTTCCCGTCTGCGCCGTTGCTCCTCCCGGGATCCGTTCTTTACTGTGGAATCGTCAAACGTCCGCTGCGGCACGTTCCGTCGTCGTCCGTCAAATCCGCACAAAACGAAGAACGACGGAGGGTCTTCGGGCCGTGTTCGTTTGGCCCGCACCCTCCGCGTTAGAGATAAACAACCGGGAGAAATTTATTCCACACAGGAAACAACAATTTTTAAGAAGATTAAAAATTGTTCACAAAAACGGTTCTTTAATTTCTTTAAGAAACATTGACAGGAATTAATTAAAAAGGGGTAATTCCCATAATAAAATCCCTACCTCGTCGATCGTCGCGCACGGGCGTTCTTCGCGGAAAAGATCGTCGCGGAAAAGAGGGATCGTCGCGTCGTCGTGGGGAGGCGTCGCGTCGTCGCGAAATCCGGGGTTGAGTCGGCGAGCTCAACGAACCAAGAACAACAGATTTAAATTATTAATATTTAAATCTGTGTTTCGATTAAAACCAAAAGAAAAGAACTTGAGAGGAAAAATCCGACATCACTCACCTCAAACGGTTGGTGATTGGAGATCAGAGCGTGGAAGAACGTCTCGGACGGAAGCGTCGTCGATTTCCGGGTTCGGCGTTCTTCGCGTTCTTCGCGTTCTTCGTGTTCTTCGCGAGGGAGAAGAAGAAACAAGAATCCTTTCAAACCTTCTCCAAAGATTTTAGGTTGGTCTTATTTTATTAATATGCCAACACACGAAACAGGTTAAGAAACGATTGAATTAATTCGTTGAATTAATTCAACGAAAGAAACAGGCCATTTAATTCACGAAAGAAACAGCCCATTTAATTCACGAGAGAAACAGCCCAATTAAATGGTCTGTTAAGAATTTAGAAAACGCGTCGGTTGACTTTCATTAAGACGGGTTTTCACGGGTGCGTTTCTTAGTGGAAAGAAACGGCGGGGCTCGTTCGGGCCCCACCTCACAAATATCCTACCAAGGGGGTAGGATATTTCTGGATAGCATCCTATCCAGTTCAACTCAGTTCAAGATGCCTTTAAGTGGCTTCAAGTGGCTTCTAAGTGGCTTAAGTGAAATAAAATAAAGTTGTCGCAAAATTAATTTATTTCTTAACTTTAAGCCCGAAAATTAAAAACCACACCCGAGCAAACGCAACTCTGGAAGAGGAGTTTCTAAGCGAATACCGGCGCTGCGATTTCATCGGTGCCCTCAGAATTCGATTCCGGGCACCGGTTCAAAAGTTAGAAAAACCCGCTCGTCCGTTCACTGAACGTACCTGAGCTAAACTTCGGAAAATGATTCCGGGAACACCGGGCCTCGGAATCAGGTGCCGTCAGAAACTGCGCTCTTGTAAAATTCCAAAAAAAATTAAGAAAAAAAAATTTCCTTGAAATTTACGGGTCTTTACATTACTCCCACCTCAGGACATTACGTCCCGGTAACGATACATCAAAAACTAGGGGAACAAATGTGGGTACTGAGCACGCATCTGAGCCTCCCGCTCCCACGTGGTCTCCTGGAGGTTCCCGTGCTGCCATTTGATGCGCACAAGAGGGATCGATCACCCACGTAGGACCCACTCCTGTCGATCCTCTATCTCCACTAGGACCTCCATAAAAGTCGCCCCATCATCCACGTCTAGCTCCCCATAGTCAATGATGTGCGTCGGGTCGTGCACGTATCTCCTCAGCTGGGATACGTAGAAGACGTCGTGCACCCGGTGCAACTGAGGTGGCAGAGCCAGGCGATAAGCCACCTCGCCAACCCTGCTGAGGACCTGGAAGGGTCCGATGAAGCGTGGAGACAACTCGTCGCCTCGGCCAAATCTCCTCAAACCACGTCGAGGTGAGACCCGCAAGAAGACGTGGTCGCCATCCTCGAACTCTAGTGGCCTCCGCCTCCTGTCAGCATAGGACTTCTGCCGGCTTTGTGCTGTCCTCATCTGCTCCTGGATGACCTGGACCTTCTCTGTCGTGGCCCGGACCATCTCTGGTCCCACAAGTGCTAACTCTCTAGGGTCTGTCCAGCACAAAGGGGATCTGCAAGGCCTGCCGTACAATGCCTCGTAGGGTGCCATCCCTATGGTGGAGTGGTAGCTGTTGTTGTACGCAAACTCTACCAAGGGTAGGTGGTCCTCTCAGTTGCGACCAAAGTCGAGGACACATGCGCGGAGCATGTCCTCGAGAGTCTGAATGGTCCTCTCCGTCTGACCATCCGTCTGAGGGTGAAAGGTGGTGCTCAGACGTAGTCGCGTCCCGAACGCCTCCTGCAACCCCTTCCAAAGCCGGGAAGTAAAACGAGCGTCCCGATCGGAGATGATAGTCGATGGCACACCGTGAAGTCGTACAATCTCCTGAACGTAGATACGCCCCAAGCTCTCCACTGAGCCTTGCTCTCGGATGGGCAAGAAGTGTGCCGACTTGGTGAGTCGGTCAACAATCACCCAGATGGAATCGTGACCTCTGGAAGTGCGTGGAAGTCCAGTCACGAAGTCCATAGATATCCCGTCCCACTTTCACTCCGGGACCTCCAAGGGCTATACGAAACCTGCTGGTAACTGATGCTCTGTCTTCACCTGCTGGCAGGTGAGGCACCGTGAAACGAACTCTGCCACAACCTACTTCATGCCCGGCCACCAGTGCTGTCGTCTGAGATCCTGTTACATCTTCTCCACTCCAGGATGTACCGCCAAAGGAGAAGTGTGAAACTCTCTCAGCACCTCCTCTCGTAAAGCGACTGGTACCAAGGTACGTCCTCTGAAAAGGACATCGTGCTCTGCCCCATGGGAGAAACCATCAGGTGCCTGTCCCGAGGATATCTGTGCACACCGTGTCTCACAGTCAACGTCCCCATGCTGTGCCTCTCTGACCCACTGAAGAAGTGGAGGAGAGACTGTGAGAGACTGAAGGAAGGCTGCTCCGTCTCTATCCACGAAGGATATCTGCAAAGCGGCTAGCTGCTCTGTCGCCTCCTCAAGTAGCTGGATGCCCGTCCTCCTGCTGAGAGCATCAGCCACCACGTTCCCCTTCCCAGGAGTATAGACTATCTCAAAGTCATAGTCCTGGAGGAACTCGAGCCATCGCCGCTGTCTCAGGTTCAGGTCCTTCTGAGAGAAGATGTACCTGAGACTCTGGTGGTCAGAAAAGACTGTGAAGCGTTCGCCCATCAGATAGTGTCGCCATGTCTTCAGGGAAAAGACCACTGATGCCAACTCCAAGTCATGGGTAGCGTAGTTCTGCTCATGAGGCCTCAACTGACGTGATCCGTAGGCAATCACGGCCCGCTCCTATATCAGGACACACCCGATTCCGGTCCCTGATACATCGCAGTAGACTACGTATCCAACTCCCACCTCAGGCAACCTCAAGATAGGTGCGCTGGTCAACCTCTGCCTCAGCTCTTGGAAGCTCTGCTGACATCTGTCTGACCACACGAAGGGTTTACCCTTCTTCGTCAATGCTGAGAGTGGGTATGAAACTCTGGAGAAGTCCGACACAAATCTCCTATAGTATCCGGCTAGGCCCAAGAAACTCCGCACCTCTGTCACGCTCTTGGGTGGCTCCCAAGCTAGCACTGCCTCGATCTTCGCGGGATCCACTGCAACTCCCGCCTTAGAAATGACGTGCCCCAAGAAGTGGACCTCACGTAACCAGAACTGACACTTCGAGAGCTTTCCATAAAGCTGGTGCTCTCGTAGTGTGTCTAGTACAACACGCAGGTGGTAGGCGTGCTCCTCCTCCGTCGTCGAGTACACCAAAATGTCGTCGATGAAGACCACGACAAATCGATCGAGGTATGGCTGGAAGATCCTGTTCATGAGGCTCATGAACACTTCTGGAGCGTTGGTCATGCCAAAAGGCATAACCAAGAACTCATAGGGGCCATACCGACACCTGAAGGCCGTCTTCTGCACATCCTCGTCTCGAACTCTAAGCTGATGATAGCCTGACCTGAGGTCTATCTTCGAGAACCACCGTGCTCCCTTGAGCTGGTTGAAGAGGTCATCAATCCTGGGTAGCGGATACTTGTTCCTCACTGTCACCTGATTCAGGCGACGATAATCGACACACAGTCGCAAGCTCCCGTCTGCCTTCTTGGCGAACAAAATCGGGGAAGCCCAGGGCGAAACACTGGGTCGGATGAACCCCTTTCCCTGCAAGTCCTCCAACTGTACCCGCAGCTCTCGAAGCTCAGTGGGGGCCATCCGATATGCTGGAGTGGATATCGGGGTTGTCCCGGGGTACAGGTCAATATAAAAGTCTACCTCTCTGCGAGGAGGTAGTCTTGGAACGTCGTCGGGAAATACGTCCGCGTACTGATCCACCAATGCAGGAAAACTGGGACTCCGCACGTCAACTGCTCCCAGGATGAGGCTAGCCAACTGATGAGTGATGGGCTGACCTCTCCTATGCATGAGTCCATCCTATGCTGCTAAGGCTCCCTTCTCTCCGGTGAAGGTGAACCTGCTCCCGTCGGTGCGCACACATCGCAACTTGCACCTAATGCAGTCAATCTGAGCATGGACCGTAGATAACCAATCCATGCCCAAGATGACGTCGTAAGGCCTCGACGCTGCTACAAGAAGATCCCAGCCGAAGCTCTCGCCTCCTAGAGTAAGCTCACACTGCCAGCACCAGTGCGTAATCGTCGAGTCTGCTCCCGTAGGAGTCTCTAGCCATAAGGATCGAGCCAACGGCTCCGTCGGAATCTCCGAGCTCCGAACAAGGGCAGTGGCTATGAAAGAGTGACTCGCTCCTGTGTCTATCAGAACTGCAGCAAGGGTGGAATAGACACAGATCGTACCTCGAATCATCTCTCGCGCGTCGTGGTAGTAGGCCTCCGCTGCCTAGAGCTGAGCCTGTCTCTGCCCGCCAGCTCCCTGTGGTCGGGGCGGGCCTCCTGGTGGTGGTGGTGGCAGAGCCTCAAAGCGTCGCCCACCACCTGCTGCTCGGCCAGCTCCTCTGCCTCGTCCGCCTCCTCCCTGCGGACCGCCACGGTCGACCCTCTGCCTCTACCTGGGTGGTCCCTCCACCGTCTGCTGCCCCTCGGTACGACGGGTCGGGCAGTCACGAGCCATGTGGCCCTGCCCGCCGCACTCGTAGCACTGTCTGCCTCTCGGAAGGCTGGCTCTGGGCCGGGTGCCCTGCACTGCTGAGCCAGTGTCCCGAGGTCGCCTGCCGGAAGGCTTGGTCTGACTGGAACCCTGATTCATCCGTCGGCTACCAGCTGCCGAAGACTCCGCTACCTGCCGCCCTGCGGTAGGTCTCGCTATGGACTCAGCCAGGAAGCTCTCGATCAGGAGGGCTCGCTCCAGTACTCATGCCTGGGTCGGGATGCTGAGGGAGATCAGCGATGCCCTGATCTCGTGTCTCAATCCTTGCTCGAAGGTCCGGGCCCGGAAGAAGGGGTCTCGTACCATGTCTGTCGAGTAGCGAGATAGGTCGGTGAACCTCGCCGCGTACTGAGCGACCGTCAAGCTGCCCTGCCGCAGCTGAAGAAGCTCCTAGATACGCACCGCACGGAGGGTGGCCGGGACGAACTCTGAGCGGAAGAGGCTCTCGAAGTCCGTCCAGATGAGGGTGGCCTCATCGTGTACCTGGAGCATCAGGCTCCACCAGCGTCCGGCTGCTGCGTGCAGTAGGCTCGCCGCAAGGATCACCATGAGGTCTGCTGGTGTCCTCACTAGCCTGAAAACTCGGACGACCGCCTCCAGCCAGTCCTCGGCTGCCTGGGGGTCTGACTCCCCACGGAACCTGGGTGGTCGCTGGCGCTGGAACTCGTGTAGAGCTCCGAGGCGTCGTGCGTCGTCAGCTGCCAGTGCTGGAAGCATCGGGGGCTCAGCGGGTAAAGGTACCGCCGGTGCCTCTGCTGTCAACGGGCCCTGTACCGAGGCCTCGTCGCTCGGCGGGCTGTCGTCGCGCACTACTCTAGGAACCCTAGCTGGCTGCTGTCGTCATGCCATCCTGAAATGGAAACAAGTGCACCATGGTCAAAACAGTATACCTGGTGAGCTGACACAAGTAATCACAAAGAAAACTTGAAACACACATGCAATCAATGTTTTCATGCATTAAGTCGGGAATCAGAAGTCAGGGTCCTGGTGTATGGATACGTCGGCCGCCGCACCAACACTGGACTCCCTGGACTGATAACCACACTCAATACGCTAAACACTATTGCTTCACATAGAAGAAAGATTAGAGTCTGCGGTAGAACCGACCACCTTTGATACCAATTTGTCACAACCCGTCCTCGGGGCCCGTGCCGTGACTACCCCAAGCCCGCCTTCCATAGGCCAGGGGCTGGCGACTAGCACCAAGGCGTAAAACCAAACAAAAAGGGAAGGCATTGCCTTTGAAAAGTAAACAAGCACCACAGAGTAAGCAAGCGGAAAAGTAAACACTAAGTAAAAACTGTACAAGCTGTGCTGAAAGTAAAAGGGGCCAAAAATACAAGCCCAACTGTAAAGTACAACTGAAAGGAAAAACAGCAACTGAAAAGGGAAAACTTCAGCGTCGAGCCGTCCTCTGTAAGTCCCACCTGAAGGGTGGGTACAGATAGCCTCCACTGCTCCTCGGGTCCACCTGACCGCTCCGAGTACGTCCCGCCCAGTGGTCCACCTCCAGGTACTGTCCTGCTCCGCACGCCTCAACCCCGGTCAGCGCTGTCCGTCGTCTGCAACCAACACAACGTAGTGCGGGCAAAGCCTGTGCAGGGGTGAGTATAAGCTACTCAGTAGGGACCCCGAGATCTCCGAAGGTCTCCTGAAATCCACAAAGGAAAAGTAAAAATCACGAAGTAACATCTGACACGGCTTAGGTATATGCCCATACATATACCTAAGTCTGCAATTCCACGTTCGGCTCCAACGTCCGAGCCCTAGCACAACCCAGTCCACACAGGAAAGCTAAACGCATACCCACGCAGGATAGAACAACACAATCCACAAAGGAGAGTAAACAGTAAATCCACACAGGATAACTCAACACAATCCACAAAGGAGAGAAACACAAGATTCAGCTCACACAGGTATACTTCTTCGAATGACGATAAAGATGATCACTGAACCATCTAAGTCGTCGGACCCACGAAGGATCGATAGGTACTATCCTTGCTGTGACCCACACAGGATCGGACCCACACAGGATCGGGCCCACACAGGACCGGGCCCACGCAGGACCTGTAGGCGCTGGCTCACACAGAACCGCTGAGCGCTGACCCACGCAGGATCAGACCCACACAGGATCGGGCCCACACAGGACCGGTAGCACTGATCCACGGAGGATCGCTGAGTGCAGTAGTCGTCGCAGTCCACTGAAAATCTCTGCACAGTCGTCGCCGCAGTCCACAAAGGATCTCTGCACGGTCGTCGTCGGAGTCCACGGAGGATCTCTGCACGGTCGTCGTCGGAGTCCACGGAGGATCTCTGCACAGTCGTCACCGTCAAGGAAGCAGTCGCAGCCAGCACTAGGGTTCCCGCACACAGCAAGCTCGTTTGGGAGGGTCCGCTCCACGAGCCGAGAGGCTGATACATCAACTGACACAAAGTCTGAGAGTTATTGGCATTTTCGTCCCAGGGGCCCGGTTGGTTTTTAAGGCAAAACCAACCCAACCGCACTCTACCTGCGTCCAAACCTCGGGCGGAGTATGCCAAAATATCCACCTCACTTAGAGGAATTCAACAAAGCTGACGGCACGTCAATCGGACGTCCGAACCTCTAGATATGAGTGTTTCCGCTCCGGGGGCCCGGTTGGTTTCGTGTACGAACCAACCCGGCCGAACTCAAAGTATTCCGAAACCTTGAGTGCGATATACCGAAACGACTGTCTTGATCCAAGGATCGCGTTTCGGCTGACGGCGAGTCGTTTGGAGGCCCGTAGCTCAGGATACGACCATTTGAACGAAGACGTCCGAAGAAGGGGGGTACGGGCCCGGGCCGACCCGGCCCGACCCCCCTGGATCGGCCCGAACCGGGTCGACCCGACCCGGGTCCGACCCAGTTGGCCCGGCCCGGCCCGGCCAGGGCTGGTCCAGCTCGGCCGGCTCGGCTCGGCCGAGCGGCGCGGGTGGAAGCCACGGGCGCAGCCCCCGCGGCCGAGAGAGAACTGCGGCCCGCATGCGGGCCGCGCTGGTGAACCGCGGACGCGGCTCTGCCGCGTCCCGCCTGGATGAACCGGACCCGCGCGGCCGCGGGTCCATTGGCCGCCGCCGCCGCGGCTTCAGCCGCGGCGGACTCGTCCGGTGTCGCTCCGGTGACCCGTTTTCCTTCCCGTCTGCGCCGTTGCTCCTCCCGGGATCCGTTCTTTACTGCGGAATCGACAAACGTCCGCTGCGGCACGTTCCATCGTCGTCCGTCAAATCCGCACAAAACGAAGAACGGCGGAGGGTCGTCGGGCCGTGTTCGTTTGTCCCGCACCCTCCGCGTTAGAGATAAACAACCGGGAGAAATTTATTCCACACAGGAAACAACAATTTTTAAGAAGATTAAAAATTGTTCACAAAAACGGTTCTTTAATTTCTTTAAGAAACATTGACGAGAATTAATTAAAAAGGGGTAATTCCCATAATAAAATCCCTACCTCGTCGATCGTCGCGCGCATGCGTTCTTCGCGGAAAAGATCGTCGCGGAAGAGAGGGATCGTCGCGTCGTCGCGGGGAGGCGTCGCGTCGTCGCGGAATCCGGTGTTGAGTCGGAGAGCTCAACGAACCAAGAACAACAGATTTAAATTATTAATATTTAAATCTGTGTTTCGATTAAAACCAAAAGAAAAGAACTTGAGAGGAAAAATCCGACATCACTCACCTCAAACGGTCGGTGATCGGAGATCGGAGCGTGGAAGAACGTCTCGGACGGATGCGTCGTCGATTTCCGGGTTCGGTGTTCTTCGCGTTCTTCGAGTTCTTCGTGTTTTTCGTGAGGGAGAAGAAGAAACAAGAATCCTCTCAAACCTTCTCCAATGATTTTAGGTTGGTCTTATTTTATTAATATGCCAACACACGAAACAGGTTAAGAAACGATTGAATTAATTCGTTGAATTAATTCAACGAAAGAAACAGGCCATTTAATTCACGAAAGAAACAGCCCATTTAATTCACGAGAGAAACGGCCCAATTAAATGGTCTGTTAAGAATTTAGAAAACGCGTCGGTTGACTTTCATTAAGACGGGTTTTCACGGGTGCGTTTCTTAGCGGAAAGAAACGGCGGGGCTCGTGCGGGCCCCACCTCACAAATATCCTTCCAAGGGGGTAGGATATTTCTGGATAGCATCATATCCATTTCAACACAGTTCAAGCTGCCTTTAAGTGGTTTCAAGTGGCTTCCAAGTGGCATAAGTGAAATAAAATAAAGTTGTCGCAAAATTATTTTATTTCTTAACTTTAAGCCCGAAAATTAAAAACCACACCCGAGCAAACGCAACTCCGGAAGAGGCGTTTCTAAGAGAATACCGGCGCTGCGATTTCATCGGTGCCCTCAGAATTCGATTCCGGGCACCGGTTCAAAATCTAGAAAAAATGCTCGTCCGTTCACTGAACGTACCCGAGCCAAACTTCGGAAAATGATTCCGGGCACACCGGGCCTCAGAATCAGGTGCCGTCAGAAACTGCGCTCTTGTAAAATTCCAAAGAAAATTAAGAAAAAAAAATTCCTTGAAATTTACGGGTCTTTACAATTTATTCCATTTATTGTTCAATTTATTATCCTACCCAACTTATATTTTTGTATGTGAATTTATTTTTTTATTAATCAATTTTCTTTTAAAATTATAATTCATCAGAGTTATTGTTTTCATTTATGTGTTTATTCAAATTTATTTTAGCTAAAGAATATTTTTCCAAAAACATATATATTATGTATTATATTCTATTCTGAAATTTTCAAAAGGTATTTCATATTTATTTACATTTTTAAAATATCATTATTTATCATGGTTTAGAAATTATTATTTTTGAAATAAAAATAATGATCCTCATTATAATATTTTACTTCAAATTAAAAGTAATAAATTTATTGATATCCTTTTATGGTAATTATTTTAAATAATTAATCATAAAATTTTATGTGTGCAAATTAATTATACATATGTTGACACTATGATGGGAAATGGCCATTATCTATAATATCATGACATTTCATGCATGTACCAGTTTATTTCTTTACCAAGTATTTGATTTATATACTAAATATTTATTGAGTTAAAAATAATGCATAAATAATATTTAAATTTTCATTCCATATATTCATATTAATGTTTTAAAGTAAATAAGTATGGTTTCACTATTGTTCAAGAGATTTTTACAAAAAATTTTAAATGTTTGTTGTTACGTGATCATGTTTTTAAAGAAAATATCCAGTGAAAATATATAAATTAGTAAATAAGTCATAAAATATTTTTTAGAAAAAATGGATCTTGAGCATTGAAAATGTGGTAGGTAATTAGGGAGTGAACACATTATTTGTTTATTTCGTGGTATTAAGATATTCTTTAATAATTCATGTTTCCTCAATGTTCCTTTTTTATAGGCTTGAATTATGATTTCTAAAAATCACTGAATTATATTTAATTCACTTTTTGAATGTAAGTAGTTGTGAATGTGATATAGTATTTTAAAGTGTAAATAATTTATATTATATTTTCAAAAATATATTTTTAAATTTATTTTTATTTTATTATCTAAATAATGTTTGAAAAAATTTCGAAAAATCATTTTCAATGAAATATTTTCTAATAAGTATTTCAATGATTTCAAAACCCCTTACTAGGGAATTTAATTATCAACCATTGTTTTAAAATGGTTTTTCATAGGTATATTAGATTTTATATTTCATAAAGCATTGATTTTGGAATTATAAATCCCAGAAGCGTAGTAGGAATTTATTTTATATCATTCAACTATGATAAATGTAAAATATTTTATAATATTCCTGAACCTAGACCAGTAGAAGGTCATCTAGTGTAAAAATCATTTTCAATTTCCCAGTTATCTTTTATAAAAAAAATTACAGTCCTTTTTCAAGCACTGAACCCAGAAGTGTGAGTCAAGTAATTAATATTGGTATTAATGGAATGGTTTAGAAAAATTTGGAGACTAGATGTTGTATTTTACGGAAACCTAAATCTTTACAATATAATTCTCTTTCAATAATTATGTTCCCTTAATAATTCATTAATTGTGAATTTGTAAAATAATAATTTTTTAAGTCCCGAAAATGAAATTTGAGGGTGAAATTCATTTGGGGGGGATAATGTAACACCACATGTTTTTAATAAAAGATAATTTTATATTATTTGTATTTTTATTAATTAAATAGAGTAAAATTTGTAAATAAATATTATAATGAAAACATTATAATTTTCAATTTGATTTTAAATTAACATTTTCTTCATTGATATGTAATATTATTTTAGTATTGATTTTATTATTTGATATAAGAAATTGAAAAAAATATATATTTTTGTACTGAATAAAATATTTTAAATCAACATATTTCTAAAATTCATAAAATTTAAATGAGAAATAATTCATAGCATGACTCTTATAGTTATATATTAAAATGATAATTATGAATTGTGTGTATATCAAATAAAAATATTCATATTTTAATATTAAATAAGTGAATTAATAAACCAAGTAAGATAGTAATTATTAAAATTTTATTATAATAATATAAATATATAGATTAATTTTTTATAAATTATGTTATGAATTTTATTTAAATAAAATATAAAATATTGATGTTTATTTTATTTTATTTTTTTTATATATAAAAGAAATAATTTTGAAATAAGATAAATGTAATTTACAGTATTATAAATATTATGATTATGTTTATAAAATAAAATAATTATGTTAAAAATTATTAAAATTTTAAATAATATAATTTTTTTGAATTAATTAAATGAAACCAACTTATAAGATAAAAAAATATATGAGAATCAGGTTTTAGGATGAGCTCAGAGAGGGAAGAGGCTCGCGCTATCGTGAAGGAGTCCAGCCGAGTCAAGTTGTGTAGCTCGAATCCAAAGCATGGCCCCAAGGGGATCGATGGTGAGGCTAGTTCATCTCTGTAGGATTCAAAGCTGAAGTACACTAGTCGAACACTACAGGAAAATTCAACCACTAGATACAGATCTGAGATTGACCAATGGTTTCATTTATAAAGCCGAGTATGATTGCAGATCTAGTTTTTGAGTACAAGATGTCCTTCTTCTTCAATGTCGACGTCCTCCTTTCTCTAATTGTTTATTTATGCAAGTAGGTTGTGATTTTAATTTTTGGTGTCCAGATTAATTCCTAGGTCATTTTCCAGCAGTTTTTTCATCATCCTATTATCAATGTTGGTATTAAATCAATCTTTTTTTTTCAACTATCTGGTTCAGATTTGGTGTAATTAATTTCTATCATTGTTTGGCCATGTTTTCTGTTGAATTAATTTTTCAGATCTAGATTGGATATCCTTGATTTAATTCCTTCATCAATTAATGTAAAATTTTTTTTGTTTCAAACAATTTCATCTCATGTGTTCAATGAATCAGCTGGATTGATTAAATAAATTTATAGTTATCATCTGTGTTCTTAATCTCAATAAATACGGTGCATTTATACACCGATCAATTCTGTTTCTGGTTTCTTCAGGGGATGATGAAATATAGGTATATATTTTATTTATCACAATTAAACCTCCACTTTTGTTGATACTCAATGTCCATAAATCTTCTATAAATTGGAATATACCTCATTTTTGTTACACAGAATGGGTCAACCCACACCCCACCCTCCCACATTCGGTGAACTAAAGACTAACATGGTCTATTTACCTTTTTTGACCATTAAGGGTAAGGGATATTTTTTTATTTAAATATTATGATTTTAATGTATTGTGTCAAATGTATTTCATACATTTATTTTTCAATATGTTCTTCTTCACAATTTATATTTATGTAAGGGAATTAACTTTTATTTTATGTGATTTACATTGAAAATTATAATTCATTGAAGTTATTAATTTCATTCAAGTGTTCATATAAATTTCATTGAGATAATGATTTATTTCCCAAAAACATATATATTATGTGAGATCATCTATTATATAACATTAAAAAGAGATGTCATATTTATTTACATGTTGAAAATATTGTTACTTTTTTTTGGTTATAAAATTATTATTTTTTAAATTAAAATAACGATCCTCATTATTGTAGTTTAGTTAAATGTAAAGGTTATAAAATTATAGATATACTTTTATGTTTATTATTTTAAATAATAAACCCTGCCATTTTAATTTTTCAAATGAATTATACATACATAGACATCATAATAGTAAATGGCCATTATCTATAATATCATTACATTTCATTCATACACTGATTTATTTTCTTACCAGGTATTTGGTGTATGTTAAAATAATTATTTTAGTTAAAAATAATACAATGTATTAATGTTAAAGTTTTAATGTAAAGAAGTATGGTTTCTCTATTTATAATGTTATTTTTACGAAATATTATAAATGGTTTTTGTTATGTTACAATGTTTTTATAGAAAATATTTAGTAACAATATATAAATAATTAAAGAAATATTAAAATAGCTTTTAGAAAAAATTGTATCTTGAAAATTAAAAATATTGTAGGGAATTATAGAGTGAACCCATCCCTTGGTATGTGGATAGTCCCAAGATAACCTTCAATAGTTCAAGTTTCTAAATTGTTTTTTAAAGATTCCATTATGTTTTATAAAGATCAATGAATTATATTTAAATCACTTGTTAAACATAAGTAGTTTTGAAAATGATATAATACATTAAAGTGTAAATAATTACAATTATGCTTTCAAAACGATACTTAAAAATGTTTTTTATGTTATTTTAAAAATATTTTATGAAATCATTTCTCAATGTCATTTTCAAAGAAATATTTTCTAAAAATAATTTCAAAAATTCTGAAACCCATTATGAGGAAATTGAATGTGCACAACTTGGTTTAAAATAAATTTTCATAGGTAATTTAGAAGATCTTTTTCAGATTGGATTGCTTTTGGAGGTAGCATGTGTAGAATCAAAATAAGAATTTGATTTATTTTTCTTTAACTCTGATAAATGTAAAGTGTTATCTAATCCTCCAGAACCTATACTGGTAAAAGGTCTTCTTTTATGCAAAAAATTATGTATTTTTCAATCATATTTAATAAAAACAATTATACACACCTTTCAAACACTTAAAACGGAAGCATGGTTTTGGGGTTTTATAAATAATTTCCAAACATTATCTCATCCATTATTGAAGATGTTATTAATTTCTTAGTATTTTTATTGACCCATGTTTGTGCATATTTGAATATTAAATATTCACTAGTCATCAAAACAACCTTAGTAAAAAAAAATTATCAGGAAAAATGGTTACCTTCCTCAATGAGTCTATAATAGATTTATCCATGGATAATATTATTCTTTACATTACATTAGGTAGAGTATTTTAAAAAAAACACTTATCATATGAATTCATGGAAAAAATATTTTTCTCAACATCTTGAGAATTCATAGATTGTGTCACTTCCATATTTATGAATTTCACATCTAATTCAAGACACATTAAGTCAAGAGAAATATTTTTAACTTCAACATACTTCTTATATTATCGCTACTGATGCTTCATATTCTAAATATCATCTTCATGAATCAAATCTTACATTAGTAATAAATTTTCATGCTCTATGATTCATTCTGCATTATCATTCAGATAAGAATCTTGGACATTCATAGATGTAATATGCAGCTTTTCAATTTCATGGATAAACTATATAATGAAAATTTCATAAAAAATCAAGAACATTATTATTCTATTCTTGAATTGCTCCAACATATCATTCTCTACAAAGAGATATTGTTTCTTATATTTCATTCATAAGTTTTGTGAGAGTGTTTTCTATGAAAACATTTTTTTTCAATTATTCTTTTATAAAATTTTCCACTTTTTCTAACTATATTTTTCATCTTAAATTATATTGAATGATATGATTATATATGTGACCACATATTTGGGGAAATTATTCAGATTTTCTCTAATTTTAGAATTGATTACATCTTCATCAAAACATGAACATGATTCGTCAGAATTGTAATAAACTAATTTCACTAAAAAATTTCCACTATGAATTCTATTCTATAGAATATGATCTTAGTTTGTCATATAATTATTCTTTACTTTCTTTTACACTATTTTCATCCTGTTTTTCTTGAGTCTTGAATGAAACTTCAACATTTCTAACATTAGGATAAGAGATAGGATTTTCTATTTGAATACCGTTTGAATTTTCTTCAAACTCAATTTTCAATTATTACACTTATGATAAAAACAAATGGACTAGTATATTAGATACCATCAGATATAACCTATGATCTAATACCAATTAATGATTCAAAATACCTTTTAGTCACAATGAGAGGAAGATGAATTAGTTGTTACATATTTTTCTGAATTCCTTTTCACATATTAATTCAAACCTTGGTCACATGTTAAGATGAGGGGATTATGTATGAAATGCTAGAAGTAAATGAAACACAACAAGATAGAATTTTTATAAGGTTCATTATTGAGAACTATATCCTTTCCATGTAGGTTAGAACCTCCTACATGTATTATACAATATAATGTTTTTAATAATTACAATGTTTTAGGAAAAAATTAGTTATATACACTAGTAATTTATCCTCCAGTTGATTCTGGTTATACCCCCAGCAATCCAACACTTTTTACTTGGTTAGTTAGACACCATAAATACTCGACTGGTTACACCCCCTAGTCTTTATGTCCTCTTAAGAAACTGTTTAGACCCCAGTAAAACACTGATTGGGTAAGAATTATATATTCTACTAAAGACTCATCCTCACTAAATACTAAAAACTCATATACAAAATATCTTCTGAATCACTAAAATTAAAACTATACCAGCTTCAGTAACAAAAAATATATTGTATTTATTAAATATAAATTTCATGTTAATCATTCATCTTCATGAAATCATAGAATAAATTATTAAGGAATATGTTCTACCACACATGGTCTTTTCTATTTTTTGTAAACATGTGTATGAAAATGATGTATAATGAATATACACATAAACTTCCTTAATATTTTCTCTTCACATCTACTTAAATTTTATACTTCCTAAGAACAAATACATTGTACTAAGATCATGCGCACATATTACACACTATCTATTTAATCATTCATTACTACTACATAGAGTGATTTTAAAAGTACTGGAAACAACTTTTAACAGTGCTAGAAAAGTGATGTTAATCTAAGCAAAGATAATAGGTGGGGTCCCTTTTATCAATGTTAAAAATGATAATAAAGGCCCCTTTTATCAGGGCTGATAAATGTGTTCTTTTATCAGTGCTAAAAAATAATTGATAAAAGAACCCTTTATCAGTGTTTTTTTAAGTGATAACAAAAGTCAATTTTTTTAAAAATAATCTTTTAATTGGATCCCACATTTAACATCACTTGACCCCACATCCTTTAATAGAGATATCCCCTACCTATGCCCACCCATGCCCCCACCACCCACATTAACAGTGTTATCCCTCTACCAAGCACCCTCCCGCCTGACCCTCACCCACCCACACACCTCTTCCTCCCCTATGATTCAATCTTGAGACCTCTCCTCTGCATGCCTCGAACATTTACCACTCTCCCATGTTGCTTTATCCTATATTTAATGATATATATAGTTTTATTTATTTTTATATTAATATATATTTATATTAATATATAGTTACATTAATATATATATATATTTTTATATTAATATATATTTATATTATATATATATAGTTAAATTTTTTATCCATATATTTATTCTCATATTAATATATATTTATAATATTAGTGAAATAAATTTATAAATTATTTTTTTGTGTTTATATATAAATAAATAAATACATATATGAAACATACATACACAATTAATACACTTGTATATATTTTGTATATATGTGGGTGTATAAGTAAGTATAATTATAAATATTCACATATATTTACATATATTATAAATTCATATGTATATTCATATGTTATAATATATAGATAATATATATCATCTTTTTAATACATACACACTATTAGGTCCACTAGGCTAGATACCCTAAGAGGGGGGGGGGTGAATCAGGGTATGATTAAAACAACTGCCCCTTTTGATCTTGTTTTACTATTAGACAAAACCCTCTTTTCTATCCTTCTCATTTGAAGGGAATTAATAAACCTTAAAGCATGCAAAAGAAACATAAATTTTTACTTGGTTCCCCCTCATTGGGATACGTCCAAGGAGCATACATCGGTAGTGTGCCAATGTACCAATTCCACTATAAGTGCACTACTGTTTACAATTTTGAAGCGGACTCACTGTCCCTCCTGGTTTACAACCACTCACAATTTGAGAACTAACTGATCTCTCAACTGATGGGATCTCACTACTTCTTCAGAAGTCCCACTCACAATTTATAGTCATGGAGGTCTCTTCGTTATCTCTAAGGAAATTTGCATCTTTAACCATTGATAGATGCTCTGTTGATGTCCAACTTTCACCCACAGACGAATCTCTATTTCCACCGGGTGTACCGAGAAACCCCAAATATTTCGCGTAACCCTTACTGTGTCTTTCATGCAACTTTAATTCCTTGCACGCAAGATTCCACTTTTTTCATAAAACATCCTTTGCGTGGAACTTCAATATTTTCAACAACTCAAATCTTACGCACAACTTTCTAATCTTGTGTGCAACTCAAAATCTTTCACGCAACTCCCTTTGTGTAAACTTCATACGCAATCCAGTGCTCATATTTTCTCTAAGTGTCGAGCTACTCTAGTGTGATGGGGTCACCTCTTATTTATATACCCCACTGACCCCTGCGTGCAAAAACCCCAATGTTTCATTCAAGGTCTTGATGTGTTACTCAAAACCCAATTTGATGTCACCTTAGGCGCGTAATTCTCTTTCGAGCCAACCTCATCTTTCGCGCACATATTGAATCTTTCGTGCACTTTCTTCCTTGGCCATTTTTTGATGATTGGACCGCAAATCATGGCTTGCGTGCAATATTTCTAAACGTCATGCAAGATCCTCTGTGAGTGGGAAAAAAATAATTTGACGTCACCTTGTGCATGCATGTTTCTTTCATGCATACTTATCATTCGCACCCAATTCCTAATATTTCACACACATCATGCCTTTTCTATTTTTTGACGTTCTGCTGCCAAAACCTACCTTGTGTGCATGATTTCTTCATGCAACTCCATTTTTCGCACACATCTTAAAGTCTTTCATGCATATTCAATTATATCACGCGCATCTACAAATATTTCTCATGCCATAGTCTTTTTCCATTTCCTCACCTTCTAACATCGAAACAAGACTTACATGCATGTTTCTGAACCACCCTATATCTTGCACGCAACTTCTTCTAAATCATCCATTCCTTTTTCATCGTTCTTTGTAAACATAGGTTTTCAAAAATATCTCTAGAACTTGAAAAATCACCATGTAAACCCCCTTTGTAAACAATTTATACATCATGGTATGCTTTGTGAACACAACATGGAGGACCTCTTGGTCAACAAAGATAATCCCCTCAAAAATGCTTCAATGATACCTTGAGGGATTTTTTCCCAACACACACACACACACATTATATAGGTATAAAAAAATATATATATATTTATTTTAAATAAAATTGATATTATAAGGCTTATATATTGAGAAATATACTTTATATGTAAATATGGTTAATTATTTATTTATAAAATTAAATTTTTATTTGAGAATATATAAGAATATGTATATATTGTTATATATTTGATTTTAAATAACATTAATTTGTAAAAAACTATAAAATTTCAATGTCATAATATCAATATGAATTTAATACCTTAGAATACACTCAGTCCCAAAAAAAAGGTCAAAAGACCCCCTGAAACGAGGCTTAAATTCCATCAAATGTTAAAAAATTTGAGTATCTCAACTAAAAACTCTGTTTTAGCAGCCTTATAGACCTTTTTTGGAATAAAAAATGTATCAGAAGGTTTTTTAGTGCCTATAATGTGTATATCTTTCTGTAGGCATTGTTTTTTATTGTGGTAGAGATCAAATGTACACATGTATAAGAAGTAATTTTCGTTTGAAGTTTATGTTACATTTTCAACTTATATTACAACTATTATTAATTTTTTGAAATTTTTTGTTTTCAAATTTTTATTAAATGATTATTAGTTGATGATAACTAAAATATTATTAATTAACAATATTTTTTAAAATATGTTTCATCTATTTTCACCAAATATCTT
This sequence comes from Viscum album, assembly GCA_963277665.1. Classification (NCBI taxonomy): domain Eukaryota; kingdom Viridiplantae; phylum Streptophyta; class Magnoliopsida; order Santalales; family Viscaceae; genus Viscum; species Viscum album. The sequence goes on from OY728151.1 coordinate 906,588,278, forward strand.
GTATATTAAATGAAAATATCTATTTAGACATATCTAAAACATGTTTTAAAAATAATTATTATATTTTAATCAATATTAATATATTAATATAAATAATAGTACATTTATATTTTTATATATTTTTTTATTTTATATATTTTTTGAAATATAACCTTTAATAGTGCTACTAAAAAAAGTGCTGATGAAGAACTCCCCTTAACAGTGCTACTAAAAAAGGACTGATAAAGGGGCCCCATTAACACCACTAAAAATAGTGATAAAGTGGATAACTTTATAAATGCTAAAAAATGTGCTAATAAAGGTGACCCCTTTATCATTGAATTTTTTAGCGATGTTAAATGGTGGCATGGAAAAAACCAATTTTTATGGTTATACTTTACTTAATCATGAGTATAAATTTAAGCATGTATTTATTTTTAAATTCTTTCACACAAACCCAAATAGATATAGATTATTCTTTGTAAAAATATCCTTGTGCAAGCACACAAATAACACTACCCCTATTTACCATTTCCTTATATACCAAATGTTAATTAATTGTATTTTTGTGCAGATCAAATAATAATCCTCAAAACCACCTCAAGAATCACCCTACATGTATAAAGATCATCTCATCTGAGCTTCCCATATTCATTGAATTACTGAAAATGTGATACTACTCTTATGAAGTTCCTATTTGGGTATCAATATATGAAATATATTCTTTTACTTTGAAAAAAAACAGTATGATGAATCTCAAAATTCTTTGAGATAACTAAGGAATTGTATAGAAATCCTTTAAAAAACCCGAACAGGTGACTTATTCATTCTTTTAGGCAAACTATGATAGTTTTTTATGCTTCTGTCTCATTCGTGGTTCAAAAATATTATTACCAAGAAAAATAAATTTTGCAGATGAATGAAATCATGAAAATATTACACTACACATTCATGTGAAAAAATAATTTTTTAATCAATCTTCGTCACCGACCATGTTTGCAGAAACACAAATCCTCACATAACAATTCATATGAATTCTTCATCACCATATAAAATTGATTCATTGAATCTCTCTTTTCTATTTCTCTATCAAAATTTCCATTGAAAGTAAAATCATCTCTTTTATGATAGATAATCAACAAAAAAGGAATAATATAGACCAATATATTTATAGGCTATGCATTACATCTCATAACCATCCAGAATCATATAGAAAGAGCTTACTGTCACCACATACCATATTTGTCATTAGATAAAAATAAATTTACATCTTGCTATTTCTACATTTTTTTTCTTCTTTTTTCTTCCAAATCCAATTACATGATATTTTGTTCACCTTAAAAATTTTAAAACTCTCAAAAGATGATCATAAGGCTTTATTTGAGCTTTAGTCGACATGATTCCATGGATATCACAACGAGAATAAGCTCCATTAGTGTCTTTTTGGAGAAGACGATGTAGAGAGGTTGATCAAATGGCAGAGATAAATGGATCAACAAGATCCAATGTTTTGGTGGATAATGTGGCACACAAAAATAATTAATATAATAGATGATAATATTGAATAATCAAATGGTTGACATTCATTCGGAGTAATTTTGCAGGATCACACATTGAAACCCCATCAATTTCTTCACCCACTAATAATACGAGATGTGTTGCATTAATTCAAGAATGGTTACTGAATATTCACATAAGACACCTTGGTACCAACCCATGCCACTACCCTTGTCTTTCCCCCACACAGTGGATCGAATCTCAAACCCATTCACCTTTCTAGGTCTCTATTTTCTTAGCCCTATAGATTAGGGGGTTGTATACACACCTATGAAGTGCATGGACTCCCCTTTTCTTACTAATGGAGTGACTATTTTTTATTCATATCCCAATATAAAAAAATATCTCCAAATCCCAAAATAATAAATCTAATATACATTATGATCATATAAAACCAATTCAAAACAATATCTAACACTCTTTATGAAAAATTGATCATTATGAATGGAAACTTATTAAAAATTTGTCAACATTCTATCAAATTTAATTAACCAAAAATAAAAGATAATCTAAACAAAAAAATATCTCAGAAATCATCACATTATGAACTCATTAAATTTAAATCCACTTAAGAAATTGAAAAAAAATCAATATTGACACACTACATGGATTCATTATTACCAAGTCATTAATCACCTGTAAGGCTTGGGCTAACCACTTTTATACCTACCTCAGGCTTAGGATAACCACCCAGGTACCCTTTATTGGATTTGGATGACCTTTCATGTACCCTCATTTTGGATTTGGATAGACTCAGATGTTACATTTGAGGTCATGAAACATTAATATTTTCGCAATGAATTACAGGGATATAAAAAACCCACCTATCACATAATTATAATTCATTCACATATTTCCTAAAATATCAATAAAAAAATATAATTTCATCGTACCGTAACCCTTGGAAATTAAAATGGGTTTCATCAATATTTCTTCATAATACCCATAAAAACTAGAGATAGAAAAAAATATTGTAACCTTGGGTTATATACCTAGTAAAGTGATGTAATATTCGTACAATATTATCATAGATGAAAAAAATAATATAAAATAATACTTTATTATTTCATTTTGGGAATAAACATTTAATTTTGAAATATAATATTAATAAGATAATACTTACATAATTATTAAATAAACCATTTTCATTGAAAAAAGACGTGAAAACAAGTAAATGATGCTTTAAAGAAATGAGTAGTCATGATGGTGTGAAATTCTGTTCATTTCATGGATGTCAAAATAAATTTTCTTCTCACATTTTTGTTAAAAAATCAAAAGTACATTCTTCAAAAAATAATAAGAAGATTCCTTTTAACTATTTTTATAGAAATACAAACACGGGTAAAAATGAATTTATACCATCATGGGGGATTTTAATAAAATTATTTTAAATATTCTAATAAAATATTTATATGGAAAATTTATTCCAACCCAATTATGGAAATATAGTATATTTTACTTAAAAATATTATTTCCTAATTTCGAGTACATCGTGAGAGGAAACTAAAAGGGAATCTAATAATTTCATGAAATAACCATATGATAAGAAAATAAATTTTATTTATGATATACAATATATATAAGTTTCCCATTGTGAATTTAAGTCTAAACTATCCCAATAATAAATGAGACTCTAACATAAAACCCTTACTGTTTTGGTAACATTAAAATATTAAAACCCTTGAATTAAATAGATTAAAATAAAAAAATTAATTAAATAAGAATATGTTTACTAACTATACATTATTTGAAATTTCTTTTTTATACAAATCTAAATATTAGATAGCTGTATAATATAATATATGTCCTAAAGAATACAATTTGAGATAATAAACCATTACCTAATGTTTGACATGCTTCCTAGGTTCTGTAATATATATTATAATAAATTTAAATTTATTATAATTATATAAAATTCCCATATTAACACTTATAATACCATATATTGTTCATTTATTACATATAAACAACATTTATAAAAAAATTATTTTATTAAAATCATTATTTTTGAGTGTTAACTGTTTCATTATTCATGTATGTTTTGGTTCTATGGTTTTATGCCATGTTCTTTGATCATGTGTCCTTAATATCTAGAATGTTAATAATTACATTAATATCATATATATTCATTTGTCAAATAATTATTTCCATAAATAAAATTTAGATATTGATAAATCAATTACACCATTCACATATTTCATAGTATGTATGTACACATGAGCATTATTATTATTTTCTAAAGAAAAGAATGAATGGAAGATAATTTTTCAGTAATCTAAAAATATTAATAACATATTAAATTTAATATATATTTATTAATATAAATATCCATGTGAGGTGGTGAAGAAAAATGAATTTTATTAATTCATGGAGGTGGTAATACACACATACGCCTGATCGATACATTCATTTCAAATTACAAAAAAAAATATGATTAAGTAAAATGAAAATTCTCAGTAAATATGATTACATCCTCATTGAAATGCCACTTTTAAATTTCTTCTTAAGGATCCTAGGTATGGTCTTTTTAATTCACCCAAACCTATAGTACATGTATAAGTAATTTTATAAGTGGATTTTTTATATTCTACCAATATATGTGTCTCATGGTGTTGTGAGGAATATATGAGTGGTGGTTTCCTTATAAAATAAAGGAGTGGGGTGCCATTGGAATTTTATAAATTATTAAATTAATAATAATTAATTTTAATTTTAATATGGATAAAAATTTATATATTTGAATTATAGGATTAAGATAAATACCAATAATATAATCTAATAAAATATAGATAAGTTTTTTTAACCCTTATCTTTTATTTTTAACCCCAACAAACTATTTTGATGATTTTAGAGATATCAATGTTTTTTAGTCTTTAGGGGTAAAGAATGTTACTATAAAATTATAAGTAAAATATAAGTGATAAATGGATGATATGATAGAACATATCCCTTTAAAATGTCTAAATATAATAGTTTTATTAATTTTTAATTATTTAATAAAATATAATGTTACAAGAGATACAATTGAAATTATTTTCAAGGCTATTCATAGAGATTGAAAAGAAAGACAATGATATAGAAACTAAATTCAAATATTCACTTTTTAATCCAAAATATATGTTATATTTATATCAAAAATTAGTGTAATATGATAATTAATCCGAATTTTATAACTTTATATAATTTTAAATTCATTTATTTGATTTTTAAAATAATTTTTACAAGTACTATGTTGGAGTCGTGTATGAATTTAAGGTTATTATCCCAGCACTAAAATTTAAAAATAAATTATCATGATAAAAAAACATTTCATTTTTCCAATAAAAATTTATAACTAAAAATTACTTCCTTGTATTGCTATAAAAAAATATTTGAGATATTATAAAAGAGAGAGTGAAATTTTTAATCTATATTTTACATAAAACAAATTAAGGTCATTATCAAAGGAAAGTGGGAATGGATTTCCAAAAAAATAAATTAAAATATAATTAAGGATAGTATTAAAAAATAAAATGAAATAAATGTATGTTTTTTTGATGATATATAGTTTTATCCAAAAACAATTAACTCCAATTTCATGTTTACTCCATACCATGGATAAAAATGTTTACCCTGTATACTATTCATAATGAAAATAATTAAAAGTGACCTATTCACAAAAATTTAATCTAAAAATTTCAAATATGGAATATATTTTTCACTATTAAATTTATATATGTGGTAGAAATAATTTTTTATAAAAGGATTTAGAACACAATAAAAAATAGTTTTTATGAGAATGTGTTTTTATGGATATAAATAAAGCATAATATTGATTATTATGTAATTAATTTGATTATAACTCATTAAATGAGTCTTATTTTAATTTAATATCTAATTAAAAAAATAAGTTTACCTATAAATTACTTGATTTAATGAAAATAAATGATACTTTTACAAAAAAAAATATTTCCATTATTCACTAAAAAATAAATTATTTTTGAAAAATAACAAAAAAATTACCATAAGATAACATTGAAAATAAGAATAAAAAATGATATTCATTCCCTCAAATAAAATTTAAAAAAATGGAATAAATTAATTTTAATATTAATTCCAAAAATATAATAAAACCTATTTTTGATGAAAAGATATTTTTGATGAATAAAATTAAATAAAAAAAATGTATTAATTATTTATTATTATTCAATCAATCAAATTTGAACTATAAGAAAAATTTATACATATTTTTATTCATGATGTTATTCTTATTCATACCAACAATTTAAAAGTTTGGTTATAATTTTCATATTGAAATAATATTTTTATGTTATATCACAATTTTTTTAAAGATCAATGTCACGTGATAAGAATGATATTTAGAAAATTATTATTTTAAACTAAATTTTCAATGTGTTATGGGCATGAAACAATATTCCTATTACATAACACAAAAAGATTAACTTATTAAATGTCAAAGTGCATTAAAATTTATTTTTCTATTATTTTTTTGAAATTGAAATTCATGTTATTGAATCAAAAGTTAATATTTACATGTGTATGTTTGGTTTAAGATTTATTTAATTTTTATTATAATTATAAGAATGTTTTGTAAAAGTTAATTATTAAATAATTTTTTGATGTATTTACATCATCCCTATCTCTTTTAATTATATAATTTCATACCAATTCTAAAATTAATTTTTATATATGATATACTATCTTGAGTTCCATTCACCTATGTGGGAGTAAATGACTATTATGAGGGATGTATCCCTAATGATGGAGTTTGAGAAAATATCTAGTATAAAACAAAAAAATACATGGGATGATGACAAAAACTGAAGATGATTTATATATCTTGAATTTCCCATAGGGTATTAATTAGTTTACCATCCACCAGATAAACCAACCATCAGATTAAAATATCATGATTAGAAAAAAATCGATTTTTTAATATTTCTTTTGTAATTATTAGGTTAATATATGGATCAAACATGATCACATCAGATAGTTAACAAGCATAAAAATCAAAAATTGAATTATTCCATGATGAATTATTATCTATTTATTCACGGTTAAATTTTTAAAGGGATGCCCTTTTATAAATTTATAATCATGAATTATAATTTTATTTCATTCACCAATATAATAAAAAATCCCCTCAATGTAATATTATTTTTTAACACCTTCCATTAATTCAATTCATATAAGACCTTACTTTGGGATGTTTTCATATATACTTTTTCATTTCATCCACCTATTTTGTTGTTGAATTAATATTAATGGGTCAACATAACTAAAATTTGTATTTAATAAGTTTTTAGATCTTACATAGTGAAATTTTAGAGACATTTGTTAAGTAAACCCAATCATAGGATTTTTAGGGGTTATAAATCCTAATTATAGATAATGGTGTTGGGAGTTAATGTAGTTAGACTATTAAAATCTATTTTTATACACTATAATTAGTGTAGTTTAAATATCTTGGACTATGATTAAATATATATAAGGATCCATTATTACTAGAATATTCAAGGGGATGAATATTTTAAAATAAGTGGTTTATTAATATTGTGATTTAAATAAATTATTGGGAGATAATAATGGACTCGAAAACCATAATGTCTAAATTTAAGTAAGTATTAATAAAATATATAATATGTAAGGAGTGTTTTAAAAAAAATTAATATAATAGATTCATTATGATCAATTTTAGTAAACAAACCACTCCTCACCGAAATATATTTTGATGAGTGTTAAATCTTCTTATACATATTATTATGATGTGATATGATAATTTATGTGATGGTTTCTTAGTTAATTGATGATCTATCTTGGGGAGAAATTTATAGTTATAAAGATAAACATAAGAGGCTCATACATGATGAATTCAATGTATATAAAATTATCTTATTATTACCATCTAGTCAGTTATAAAAGAGACATGAGGAAATGGTTGTTTACACTAGGTTTCCATGTCTATAAATACATTGTAGAAGAAACAATGTCATGAATATTATGAGATAATCAATAAATTAGTCATTTATAACTTTGAAGATGGAATCTATACAGACCCTTATTTTCATAACAATATAGGGTATAATGATATATTAAAATAGTTAGGATCCAAATTGAATAATTATATGTTCATATATCTCATCCATAGATCCTTATCACACAATTTATACAATTTAATTAAAAATTATAAGAGAAATAGGATGGATGAACTTTGTGAATATATTTTGGTACATTTTCCTATGTTTATAAGAACATAATTAGAGATAAATATATAGTATTTATAGTGAAAAATTAAATGATAGGAAAAAATGACCGTAGAGAAAATAATTCCAAAGGTTACATTACAAAAACCATTTTTACACCAAATATTAAGAGGAAGAGCATTGGATATATGACTATTTTATTCTATATGGAATTAAAGGAAAATAGAAGAAAATAATGAATGAATTAAATAATATAGAATTATAATCTTCCACTTTAGGTTTATTTTTTTACTACATGTAAAATTTTTATTTTCAATTTTTTGTATCAAATAAAATTTTTGACATACACATTTGATTCAATATAAAAACCTCATAAGTTAAGAAAATATATTAGAGTTGATATTGATCTTCTAGTCATTGATAGATCAAGAGACTTGTGTCAATTATTGATGATAATTTTCTCACATTTCATTATTGAATGATTCTTTTGTTTGAAACCCATTATTATGTATTAATTTTTACAAAAATATAATCTCATAGTCATGTTTAGAAAATATTATATTTTATTTCATGTTTGGAAATAAATAATTTTAGTGTATACCACACAAGATAAATAATTTATATATTCCTAAATTAGTTATACCCAATATTGGTAATAAATTTTAAATATGACTCAAAAGTATTCAATTATACATTTTTGTGGGAAATATAATAATTGTTTAATTAAAACAAAATGTAAATTAAAAAATTAATCCTAGAATTATATATAAAAGTTTTCAATTAAAATAATATTTTTTATTTTACTAGCTTGCTTATATTGTATAGTGATCAATACACATTTAAATATTAAAGGGAAATGGAAATAAATGATCAATAATAAACTAAAAAGATGCATCAAATCCATTTAAATTATAATCTAGATGGAAATTATAATATTTTATAACTTTTTATGAAATTATTATTAAATAGAGTAAAATATAATTGATGATTCACAAATTAGATTCATTTAAGAGGCGAAGGATATAATAAGTGAAGTGGGAAATGAAATTCGTAATATGAAATAATATTATTTATGTTAAATGATTCAAGGAATATATTATCCATGTATTAATTGATCATTAAAATAAAAGTGAATATTTCAACCAAACTCACAACTCTTTATACTCAGTATATTGATAGTGTAAGTAAAATAAATTAATTAAACCTTTTTTATCATGGTAATGATGATGATGGGTATTAAGACTTTTACATTATTCCTTTGGATATGAATCACATATAAAAATATTGACACTTAACCATTTTCCAAATGAAATGAAAAAGTACACCTTTTAAGGGTTATAATATTGGAAGAAATCCATCACATCCCAAAATAGAGTAAAAATAATTAAAATATTATTTAGGAAATATTATTTCAATAAAAATTCATCAAGATACACTAAGTACATCTATGTTAATTATATTAACTTTAAAAATAATATAACATATACTCTCTCCAGGATATAAAATGTATAGTCTTATAGGGGGACATATTTCTATGAGACTGAGAAACGTTTTTAATTGAGATTGTTAGATTGGGATAGAATTTGATGAATTTCAAGGATCAATATACACAAGAAATTTTCCTACGAACATGTTCCATAAGAAACTATGTAAAAGCAATGTTTTAAAGATGCATAAATTTTGTAGGTTAATTAGAATAATAAGGACGTCATATTTTCTCATGTCCAAATTTAGTTATTTATTATTTATTGAGAATCTTATCTGATAAGGAATCCATAAATGAAAAATAATATCCCAAATAAAAAATATCTATGAATTCAAAAATAAATTCCATTTATCATAACAAAGTTAAAATTTTGGTAAAAAATACAATGGTTGTAAAACCCTGTGATTGAATGTTCATATTCAAGAAATAGTTAGACATAGATAGTAATGTGAATACCTATAAATAACAATTTATTACAATAGGTTTTAAGATTAGTCACTTTGGTGAATATACTTGTAACATCCCTAACCCAGAAACCACTAAATTGGTGCTCTAAGGTGGGTCTTCACATGACCTCAATCGCACTTTCCTATACAGCAGAGGTTTTCTACTAGCGGTGATGGTATAATAAGTAATGTGGGGAGACTATACCCTTTTTACCAGAGTAAGCCACATTAGAATTCAATAAAAATAATGAAAGCAATATGAAAAAACCAATAAACAAGAATAACCAAACTTTTCCTAATAAGGTTCAGACCACAAATCAAATACAACCATGCCATGCCATACTAGTGGTGCAATGTAAATTAATACGAAAATAAAAAAATTTCCAAACCTCCAAACGGGCCTCAACTCTATGTCTGGATCCTTCTCCATGTACATAACCAAACTTTTCCTAATAGGGTGCAGACCACAAATCAAATACAACCATGCCATGCCATACAAGTAGGGCCCTTTCCATCATCCTAACCTGCAACCAAGAGATCTTCTTAGGTACCCAATAGTGGCCAGAGTAGGGTGTGAGTAGAAAAATCCATAGGCAACCACAAATGGTGTCTGTAAAATATTCTGTCTAATATATATTGCATACAAGTAAAAAATAAATGGTAAGTAAACATGGGACATTTTGGGTTTCATAAATTAACAAAGTTCATTTAATTTTTTTTTATCATTTATCCCAATAATATTCCTTATACCATCTTCATTACTCAATTTATTAAATCACACACTCCCTGTTTTAGGCATAAATATCATCTACTCAAGGGTCTAAGGCAATCAATCACAATTAATAGTGAAAATAAATAAAGTTCCTATCTCACTAGGGATACACATATCGCATCAACCCATTTTCCTCACCTCGAAGCCTCAGTTCTGGTAGAATGAAACTGTTATGGGGATAAACACTATGTCCCATTCCCTAACCCATGCATTGTGTGGTGGCGTTTAGAGCCTATGTCTAACTCGAACCATGGGCATAGAACCTCAATTTAATACCCCTCTTTACCAAGCCATGAACACATGATTATTTATCATGTCACCACAACCATACCATAACAGAACCAAGAATATTTAATTCCACTATAATTCAAATTACATGGAAACAAAATGGGAATAAATATCATGCCATAACACATTAACACATTTACCAATAACAATTCATAACCATATATCCAAATTCTCATTCTCATTCCTTAACCGATTATGTGTATTCAAAAACCCCTTTACCTTATCCAAATTCATCATTGAACATTCATTAACCCATTTCCCCCATTTATCATTTCAAGTAAATTTCTCATATCACATAGCACAACCTATTTATTATGTTCAACCCATTAGGTGTACCACCTATTTCCCATGTATTAACCCATTCAACTTATTCATCTATTACCTTGTTGTATATCATTAACAAATCTCCCCTTTTTCATTCAATTTTCCAATTACATGTTTACCATTTCATATTCAAAAACCCTCTTAGTCATTTCTAACCATCTTTCGTCAAACAATTTAAATAATCCCATTTGACCCCATATTGGTTGTTTCTATATCATGCCAAACAACACATTATGCCTTATCACACTAGGAATATCTATTATCAGTCCATTTAAAACCTGACCAACCATTAAAACATGTTCTACATGGGCTTCATACTTTACTCTCCAATCCTTCACATAACCCTACCACTCTCAAGGTTCTGGATTTCTGACGCACCCCATGGGTGGCCCTAAAATGGTTATTCCCTCCTCCACACATGCAACATGGATCTGAGGGGGTTTCAATTGGTCACTTAGACACCCACTTTTTATCAAACACTTCAATGGATCCATGGAAAAAATTAGTGAAAAATAAGAACATGATATTCTATGAACAAATCGAAAATAAAACTATGGGATAATACTTATAGACCACTTACCTAAAATATGAAGATAAATGAGCCTTTAATAATGGCCTTTGATCTAGATTCAACAATTCCATGAAGCCCCAACATAGGTTCCCCCAGAAAAAGTGGGGTTTAGGGTTCTAGAAAAAGATGGGAGAAACCACAAGCCCTAATCCAAAAGAGTGAAACAAGATGACCGTTAGACTTACCTGAAGCTCTGATCCACATCAAAAAGTGCTCCAAATAGCGTAGAATCAAAGGTGAACCACCTCTTGGGTGATTAGGTCTCCCAAATTCATAACTAATATTGTAGGGGGTGAAATTTAGGGGAAATATGAGTTGGGGTTAAAAATCCCTGAGTTGAAATTTTGTAAATTTTCAAATCTTACTGGGCCCCATGATTTACCTGCACAGTTCCCCAAACTGTGTGAAAACCATATGGAACCTACAGCCCAAAAATCACCCCCATTTCACAGTTTATAGGAACTATGCATGGTTTTCTTAATCGTGTACCAACCATGTGTAAGGCCTTATACATGGCTTCATAGTTACTCATGAAGTTTCACATGGTTTTCACTAACTGTGCGCAAACCGTGCAACATGCATAGAATTTTTTTTCATCTTTCATGAACCAAACCCTCAGAACACCCGTGGGTATTCACCTGAACATGGGGAAACACTTATCTATACAAAAAGAAGAGGAAAAACTAGAACATAAACATAAACATACCTTAAGAAGATCCAAGATCTTACAATCTCACCACCTTATAATGACTCATCCTCGAGCCTCTATTTCGAGCATCACCAACTTTCGTAACAAGGCATCATGCCACAATTCCCGCCTATCCATTCCTACATTACATGTTTCTAGTTTCACATTACAATTATAATGAACACGGACTGAGGTCACAAACATTCCCCTCAGGGCTTCCTCGCCACAACCCACAACAGGAACTAGAAAAACTCATCAAGGATAAATCCACATCAACCATTCTCACCATGATAACTTTATGGGGATAGTTAGGTGAAAAAACCTTACTCACAACACATGTAAACATAACACACAACATCACATTGTCATGTAAGAACCAATAGACACCTCATCAGCTCAATCCTACGCACAAATCATGACCAAAATCACTTGGAATCATATTCATATTCCTCCAACTCTAACGATGACCAAACCTGGTATCACCCAAAGGAAAAAAGACAATCCTTGCATCCACATTTCCATATTATTTTACTCCATAAATGTAAAAAAAAATTAATACCCAAAACTCTCTAGTACTCGAACAACTAATCTCTTTCCAAGGATCTCTATCAGGGATAACTTATCCGAATGGTGACAACTTGAGTCTTTCCAACCCGAAACTCTAATCACATCATCAAACAACCATTTATCCGGTATGGTTCTCTCCATAATTTTTGTTTACTTGGAACCTTCCCCATAAACAAAGGACCACCAGAAATCAAGTCAACTTTCACTTCATCTAGCATGTTCCAACTCACCACACCCCAACATCTATAAGTGAATCACTCTGCTTTAGCATCCATCCTCAATGTCGAAACCATTCGGGAGGACATTCCTACACTTTCCATTCAAGGAAGATGATCATCATGACCTCACATAAGTAAAAAATCTTTTCCAAAAGAACTATATGCTACAACATGTAACATGGAGGTGGGTAACTCTCCTCACACCAATTCATGTTTACCATCTTCGGTCAGACCACACCCAACAGGCTTTTCCCAGAACACCAACCTTCTACTAATGGTACGCTACCCTTTCCTCACCTTCTCAAGGTGATTACTAACTTAAAGCCCATCATTATGATCCAACACACCCACTGAGTTCGTTCCCGGAGTCTCAGTATAATTCCATCTTCAAGACATTACCTCCCTCCAGACCATCATTGGGCTTCACCCTTGGAATGACACCACATAATATGGCCAAGGATTCCAAAACATAAAGATGTTATAAAACCACCCAAGGATATTTTACCCGAGTATAACCTCGATCCTCTTTGGAGTTTTAGAATCCAACCTCTCTTACCACAACCTATTGTCATATCTAAACACACCCTTCTGTGAATTCAACACAGACATCACAAGCTTCTCATGAAACCTCCCTAAGCTAGAATCCAACACTTGGAACATCATTATTCACATCCAATCCCCACATTTACCCACTGAGAAACCTAACATGCACCTCACAGGTTCCTCACTGGCATTTTGGTGCCATTACATCAAATCGATGTTCTCCTCTCCACATTTCAGAATGAATTATCACACCTCACAATAAGTGTATCATTGACATTTCTCACCATGAGGGATTAAAACCACCTCATCTGTTACCTGATCACAAACTAAACCCCAATCATAGACATGGCTATCTATCTTTTTCACAAAACAAGAAAATGAACATCACCCAGTTTCTGTTCTTGCCTTCTGTGAACGACACCTGTGACGTTTGTTGACGTTCGGTCCACCCTTGGGACCTCAACCCAACTCATAGAGGGTGTAAATAACATCATCAAGATCCAAAAATTCCATTTCCATGCACATAAACCCCATGAATTCCCCCATACAACCAAACACCTTCAAGTATCGTGGCATGAGCTAGATCTATTCAACATACTTGAGACGATTTCGAGATGTTGGACATGATCGTTACTAGATGAGATACTCTAAGAAGATGTAAAGGAACCCCACCACCAACCTATGAATTTCTGATGTCGAAGTATGGGATTACATGAACTTCCAAGGATTTCATTCCTCCTTGCCAAATGCATCTCACCAACACTTTACAACGACCACTCAGGGTGATTTCCAATCAAGTTTAACCATCGCTCCATGACCAAATCACCAAGCAGTTGTGAATCAATGTTTAATGTGGCACTAATTACACCATTCCGCTCAAGTTCTTAGGATGTGTCCCTCACAACTAACAACTGATGCACAACAATCAACCACAAAAATCAATCCAACTGTCTCACACAAATCAACCTTAACTTGGTTATATCCCATCATCTGCTTACGTACCTAACCATGTATATTGGTTATTCAGTCTCATCACCCATGAGGTGGCCTATGAATCACACCCAACAACCAAACCATTCATACAAACATGTTAATCTACATGACCACCCATACCATGGGTGTCACCATCGTGTGAAAGAATATAACCATACTCCATCCACCTTCATCTCTTCCACTTGAAAACAACTTCAAGAATCCATTAATAATCATCGAAAGAGGTGAGTAAAAAATCCATATGCATAAACCCATAGAAACAAAAATTATATCCTATCACGAGCACTCGGGTACCCTTATGAAAGAACCAGGTATAACTATGCCATTTAATAAAACATGGTGGTACTTAGTACACATTAACACCACCTTCAAAGCAGCTCCCTTGCTTCATATTCTAAGTTACCTACACCGCTGGGCTAACCTCCCACAAGGTCACCCTTTCTTTTCCATAAATATCAATGCCTAAACCAAACTAGAGTAGCACCACCAACCATCAATCTTTAAACATATCCCTCTAGGACAAATCCACACCATAAACACCCTGAGTTCCACTATCAATGTCTAAAACATCTACATGTTCGAGACACACCCAAAAGCTCTATAGACCCTGTCTAACCTCTATCTTATGTCACCTCAATGGCTGAATGTTACCAACTCCCTAGACTTAAGTCAAAAATAAGAAAATCAATTTTCCATATCTCCAAAACATACATATCATGTCACAAACAAAGAAATGATCGTGTATGGAACTCTCAGCCTAGTTTTGATGCAAACTATGCCTTTCACACCAAACAAACATTTATACTAGGTTACACACCATAGGTGTACACATTTTTTAGCACTACGAGCCAAACATCCTCTCTGGAATTCAAAACACAACTCGTAAGGTATCTAATGACAAGTTCAACAAGACCTAGGTACCATCTTTATGGTATAGCATGCACTCCATATGGTCGCAAACCACGATAGTTATATCACTCACATTACTAAATAATACCTTGCAACCCAAGGGCCACAACACAACCAAGGGTTCCCAAAAGAAACCACCTGGCTATATCATAAATGGCAAGGTCTCACTATCCAAATACAAAGTCTCAATCTTGGGCACCCTGGCTGCCCAACCCACACAAAAAATGGTTAATCCAACAACAAAAAGGATAGCCACCTCTAAACTCAAAAATTCTCATTTTAAACATATCATTAACATTACACTTCAAAGAATGAAAAATAGGATTTAACCACAGATGGGGAAAATATACTAGTCTATCAACCTTAAGAAAACCATTCAACATACTCTATCCCAATGGTCAATGTCATAGTTTGAACACCATCCTCTACTATACCTACCGCGGGTCATGGGAAACATGGGGTAACCAATTTCACTTAATATCAAGTCTTTCATCAACACCTATTCAAACAAATTCTTATTTTACAACAAAATCCTTTCTTCCTAGGCATATTTCATATTTTAGAACTTGTTAAAATCACCATTTTAACTCATTTACAGCATTCATTAGGAGAAATTCATTAACACTTTTACCATAATTATGAAATATTTGTCTTTTAGACACCAAATCAACCCTTAAAATTTATCACAACCAAAATTTATACATGGTCACAACATTTCATTATACATGATATTACGTAACTATTCATTTGCATTCATTTCATTCACCCACATTCATTACCTTTCTTTGGCATCATTTTCATCATATTTATCTAGTATGTAAAATTAATTTTACTCTTTATACCCCACACACTTATCCCATGTGTGTTCCTAAAATAATTCATGCCACTGACATCCTTAAGTTCCAAGAATGATTTGTGAATTCACAACGTCGTGTCACTCTAGAAATGAGAAAAATATCATATATCAGTGAAATCACACAACATGTGCATCACCCAATGATGAAATATCATTCATTTGTAACAACACACATCAAAACAATAATTACCACCCATGATGACTTGGGTTTTCCATTATACAAGGGTTAGATACTCCCAAAAAATATCTCATTCCTAAGTCCTGACACATACTAATCTTTTATATACCAACCCCAAATAGTAAGAAAGAGAAAATAACTCCTCTGATAACACTTTGTAATTTCCCCAACCCAAAAACCACTAAACTGGTTCCCCATGTTGGGTCATCACATGACATCAAGAGAGCCTCCCCGTATGCTCGAGGTAACTGACTTGCAGCAAGGGTCTAAAAAGTCACATGGGGAGACTATACCCTCTGAACTAAATTAATCCACAGTAGAACACAATAAAAATAATGGAATCAATATGAAACAACCAATAAACATGAAATTACCACAAATTTCCTAACAAGGTACATAACACAAATCAAATACAATAATTCCATTCCATACTAGTGGTTCCAAGTGAATAAATCCCAAAATAAAACAAACGACCAAATCTCCAAATGGTTCCCGGCTCTAAGTTCGGATCCTTCTCTATGTACATCCTGAACCCAACTCAACATCCTAGAGTAGGGACCTTTCCCTCGTCCTGAACTGCAACCAATAGATTTTCTCGGGTACCCAATGACAGCCCGAGTAGGGTGTGAGTACAAATCTCATTAGACCACCACCAACGGTGTCTAAAAAATACAGAGTCTAATAAATAATGCATGAATGTAAAAAATAAATGGTAACTAAATAAGGGGCAGTTTGGGTGCCATAAGTTAAAAAAGTTTATTCAATTTATTCCTATAATTTATACAAATTATATTTATTATACCATATTCATTACTCAATCCATCTAATCTCATGGACCCTAGGTTCGACTTAAATATCATTTACACAAGGGTCTAAAAAAATCAATCATAATGAATATGGAAAATAAATCGACTCCCTATCTCACTATGGATACACATATCACATCAAAACATTATCCTCACCTTTATGCCTTAGTATAGATTGAATGCAACTTTTAGGGGAATAGAGCCTTCATCCCCTTCCGTAACCCGTTCATTTTGGTGTGGAGTTTAGAGACTCATTTTAACTCGGCCCATGGGCGTAGAACCCCAAGTCAATACCAAAATCTACCATACCATGTTCACATTCTTATTTATCAAGTCACCAAAACTAATCCATAACACATCCTAATATATTCAATGCCATTAGAATTCACATTACATGACAGCAACGTGGGAATTAATATCTTGTCATAACCCATTAACACATTTAAGAATTTCAATTAATAGCCATCTATAAAAATCCCCATTCACATGCCTTAACCCATTAGGTGTATTAAAAAACCCCTATGCCTTATCCAAATTCAACATTGACCATTCATTAACCCATTTATCCAATTTATCAGTTCATGTACATTTCTCATATCACGTAACACAACCACATTATTACGTTCAACCCAATATGTGTACTAACTAATTATGATGTATCAAAGAATTAAAATTATTCATACATTACCTTATTGCATCTCATTAACATATATAACATTTTTCATTCCATTATAAAATTAGAAATTTACCATTTAATATGCACTAACCCACTTAGTCATTTCCAAACAAAATTCGTTAAATAAATGCCATAATCCCATTCAACCACAAATTTTCCACTTCCATGTCATGAAAAACAACCCCTTATGGCTTATTACCCTAGGAATACCTATTATCATTCCATTTACAACCAACTAAACCATTAAAACATGTAAAACTTGGGCTTTACACTTTACTCAGCAATCGTTCACTTAACCCTATGTCTCTATATGTTTGGGATTTCTAGCGCATCCCATGGGTGGGCCTAAGATGGTTAATCCATTCTCCATGCATCTCAAAGTGATTGTGAGGGTTTCAATTGGTCACTTTGACACTCAAATTTTATCAAACACTCCAATGGAACCAATAAATAAATTTGGGGAAAATAAGAACACGAGGATTCCATGCACAAGTCAAAAATAAAACTATGTGATAATACTTATAGACCACCTACTTCGAATTCAAAGATGAATGAACACTTAATTATGGACTTAAAATCGAATTCAGTAATACCATGAAGCCCCAGCCTTGGTTCCACTGGGAAAATCAGGTATTAGGGTTTTAGAATAAGATGGGAGAAACCAAAATCCCTAATTCGAAAGAGAGAAGAAAGAAGAGAGTTAAAATTACCCAAGGGTTTGATCTGCAACCAACGATGATCCAAAAATCCATGAATTGAGGGATAAACACCTCTTGGAATCTTGGGGTTCCCATGTTATCTACTAGGGTTACTGGTGGTGAAATGAAGCAGAAACTTGAGTTGGGTTTAAAAATCACAGAGTGGCAATTTTTTAAATTTTCCAACTGTTTTAGGACACATGGTTTTCCAAACCATGCGCAAACCGCGTAGAAGATACTACCCAAAAATCAACCCCTTTACATTGTTTCCTAGAAATTCCACACGTTTTTTGTAAATGTGTTCCAACTATTCAGAAGGCTCTTTCTAATGTTGCACCATTACCTTGGATGCTCTACACTATTTCCCCTAATAGTGCGCAAACCGTGCAACATTCATGGAATTTTGTTCTTCCTCTTTCATCTTTTTAACCCCAAAAACACTCTTAGGTCATCACGATAACATGGGGAAACACTTATCTATCCAAAAATAAGAGGCCAAACCAAAACTAAAAAACATACTTTAAGATGATCTGGGATCTTGTAATGCTGAATTTGTTTTTCCAATAGAGATCCTAAAATAAATTTAATGTTTTATTTCAATTACCACTTAAAAGTATTGTTATATATTAAATTTTAATGTAATAAACACATTATTAAAATGGAATATTTTATGAATGTTTATAACATATAACCATGAGAGAATGTGATATCAAAATATCTAAAATAATATGAAAGATATAAGGATCTACTCATGAATAAAATAAGAAATCATATTATGATTTAATTTTTTACTTAAATCACATACCAATAAGAGCTTAGGGAGAGTAACATAGTTTTATTAGTGATATATTTGGATAAAATACTGAAAAAATATTAGCCTTTTAGTTCATTAATAATTACTTGGATGAATATATTCTGACATGAATTTCATAATGTGGACATCCAAGTTATTGGGAATGAGATCTATTAATATTTATTTTTATTAGACCTTGTAAAACTATATATATGAAAAGATATTAAAAATTAACATATTGAATAATCAATGAAAGGATTATTAAAGATTTTACAAGTTATTAATCACTCTAAGATAATGTTTCTTGAGATACATGAAAATAATAATGAGTATAATTCCATGTAATTTTATGATTGATCTAACAGGAATGAAATGATATAGAAAAGGTTTGATATTTCTTATTCCTTAATCACAGAGGTAGGTTGTAAAAAAAATAAATTATATTGTTTCAAAATCATAATCCCTGCAATCGAGAAGTATTTTAAAGTATAATGAATATTTTTTTGGTATTTTTTTAAGAATAATATATAGTTAATATAAGGACACTAAACTATAATTTAAATAGATAAATTTATCATTATATCACATTTAGGATAAGAAAATATGAATGAAAAACACATAATATCTGGTGGTATGAATGTTTAGAATATAGGTGTTGATATAGCAAAAGAATCAATATGAATACTCAACATTAACCTAGATCATGGAATTTTAGGAAAAAACTATACTATTATCACAATATATATTGTAATAATATTAAACTAGTGGTCATTTCCAATAATATTGGGTTATGAAAAATTATACAAGGAAAATGAATTACAAATATCATATCCTAAGATATTTTACTCAAGGTTTGGAAGTCATGGTTAATATAGTATCCATAAAGGAAAATATATCTGAAATAATGATTAAAACCATACATAAGTAAAATAATGATTTTATTGTGAGATCTAGAAATTTATATCAAAGACTAAAATGTTAAGTGATGCAAATGGGAGTGTTATCTGAGTTAGTTCACATGTCCTAGCCCAGGTTTGTACTTTTTTAATATCTTATCATGTATATATTAGGATCTATGCATGATTTAGACTTACCATAATATTTAATTTAAAACCTCAAGTACTATATAGAAAAAGTTTCTAGCATTATTGGTTTTGTAAAATTTTTATAGTAGTTTTTATTCATACTAACATTCTCCTGATACTACAATAATAATCATAAACATATTTCATATAGTTTAGATACATAAATTTAAGGTAACATAGATGATGTATAACTATTAGGTATAAGGGGTTCATAATAAGTAAAAATGTAACATTCTATTACTGTTTTTAGGTACACCAAAAAACTTATTTATATAGGCCATTGGATGGGTTTTGTTTGGGGTTGTTTTGGGTTGAAAATTTATGAAACTGGAGATTTTGTCCAATAACATGGTTTTCAAATGGATAGCATACAGTTTGCCAAACAGTGGACCCTGCTATAGGAAAAAGGAAAATTTTGGGCAAAGAGATCACTAAGGCTTGTTCATGGATAATCATGTAACGTGTCCCCTTAGTAGAAACCATGTGACCCATTTATTATGGGTGTATGTCTTGCAAATTGTTTTTCAAATCTATTTCTCATTTACTGTGAAACTAGGCATATATATTTTAATTATTCCAATTTTTTTAAAAATCCCAAACCCTACTTTTTGACCGCTTCTTAGGATTATTCGACCCCTAATCATTTTCTCAAGGTTTTGGGGTTCCCATGAACCACTTTTGACTCTTCCAAACCCCTTAAAAGAAGGATTGAAGCATGGAGATCCTTGTTCGGTCACATCCCGGGAAGGTTTCTCTACTTGACCTATTTCTCCCAAGGTCCCTCTCTTGGTCCTTATGGTTTTAAAGATATATTTATGTTTTTGGAGTAACTAATACCTACTATTTTGGATCTAATCCTAGGATTGATTCTTTTTCCTCCCAGATGTAGTTGTTTACATTCTTCAAATATGAATACTATCAAGGGTTTAGTGACTATAGATTCATTGGTTCTGAGTTAGGTGGTTCAATTACGATTCCCAAATTATATTAACAGTAATTTATTTGATTAAATTTCAATTATTTTAATTTAAATTCAGTTATTTGGATTTGGATTATTCGGATTTCAATTGGATGTGGGAAAACCCCAATTTTGATGAATTGGGGTGTTTGGGAAAACTGTGTTTTCGAAATGGAATTGGAAATTCATGAGATTTAAATTATTGAATTTAAATTTTGTTTTTGATGGAAACTAAAAAAAATTAATTTTTTAATTTAATTGTAAAAAATTAGTTGATCAAAAATTGACGAAAACCCCCAATTATAGTGAAATATGTGTTTGTAATGAAATTGATGTAATTAATTTAGAATTAAATTATTTAATTTAATTACGTAATGGATTCTGAAATTTTATTGAATTGGATTCAAATCATTGTCTATGAGAAATTTCTTGAAAATGATATGATGGGAACCTTAGGGTCTCATCTTAGTGAACATTTATGTTTTTAATTAAAAACATGCAATGGTTCTTAAAGAAACAAATTGGTGTATTTAAAATGAAGTATTACATTTAGTTGTATTGTAAGCTGTCCTAAAATAAAATTTTCATCGTTTTTTTTACACTGGAGACCATGCAACCCTTAGTTTATTGGAATGATATGTTGGAAAATACTTCATGACTTACAATGTTCTAAAACATCATATGGGAACAACCCACTCCATGGGAGATAGGGAAGTGTCCTCTTGGATTTCTCAAGGGGATTATGTACATACTTTTCTATATTCATGGTTTGGGGTCCCTATATCATTGAATTATCATACATATTTGGAACATGATCATTTTCCCCCTTGTTGAATTTCAATTGTATATATATTTCATTCTTATAAAAAAATTACATGCCTTGAAAATTTATGTAAACTGTTTTATATAAAAGTAATTATTTAATAGATTTTTTGAAAAGGTCTATTCATATAATATATCCTTTGACTAAATATAAACTCAATCTTACGAATTTTTTTTCCCGTCATTTGAAATTTGAATCATGAATTACTACATTTACTTATATCTTTTAAATTTTAAAGAATTTTTTTGTAAATATTCCTTTTGTTAATGCGAAACCATTTTATATATTGATTTGAAAGAACATTATTGGATAATTTTTTATTGGAATCCTATTATGGAGTCATTGGTAAAATCGTATTGGGATTTGTCTCACACCATACTTGTTCCTTTGGGTGGTTGTAGATTATCTTCATCATGTTTGATCAAGGGGAATGGGTCTCCTAGAAGTGAATCCATCTATTGAAAATTGTACTTGGTGAGTTTTTCCTTAGGGTCATGGAGTTCTTTTCTTTTTTGGTACTTGTGTTGTAGTAATTTGGGCTTTAAATTAATTTTTTACTTATAGTACATTACTCTCAGTGGAGTTTTCTTTTGATATTCTTATTGTCTTGTTTCTTTCGTACTTCCACAATGATTAGGTAATAAAATCTCTCACATTCAATTTGTATAATGCAAGGTGCTAGTAACTGACCCGTGGTTA
This sequence comes from Viscum album, assembly GCA_963277665.1. NCBI lineage: Eukaryota > Viridiplantae > Streptophyta > Magnoliopsida > Santalales > Viscaceae > Viscum > Viscum album. Next base: position 906,611,394 of record OY728151.1, read on the forward strand.
TTGGTAATGCCTTTTGGGGTATGACATCACTATATTTGTTATTGGGTTACCAGGGTACCCAGGTTGGTTCATGTAAAAGTTGTATCATATTCTTAGTTGTGATTTTTCTTCATGTAAGTATGCAACTATGAAATTTTTTGTGACATAAAATGTATTTGTGATTGAGAATCATTTCATCTCTAACCATAATGAACACTATCTCTTGGAAATTATCTTCGGTGACTAAAACTGGTAGGTTTCACCTTTATTTTAATGGCTTGGTAACTTCCTTTTTTTCTTTAACTTACAGTTTCTTGATTTTTCATTAAATGTGTTTGATAAAAAAAAGTAAAGTTGGATGGAATGAACCTTAAGTCACCATGTGTGGCTAGGTAAATACATTTTGTGGATTATTTCTAGTATTTTCCTTATTTTGATTTGGATTATTTGATATAAAAATCTTGTTTGTGTACCTATTCGGATTGCTTTAATTATTGTTCTATTTTTAGAGTTAATATGATGTCTTTCTTATTATCTACTAATGTTGTGTAGAATACTGATTTTGAAGAGACGTACAGATTAGATCCTAGAGGTAGCTACTGGTGATCCTCAGTGATTGAATCCTCTTATTGACTCAAATATAGTAGAGGCGATCGTGCACACATTCTAAGATCTAGGAAATTCTCTATATCCATATCTTTCTCATTCTCCATCTTTGTAACCTTAGAGGGATATTGTTAATGTTTTCTATCAAGAGTTACTTCAGCATATGCAATAACCATTCAATGTCTCAAATGATCTTCAAGAGTCTGAGGGGTGGTTGATTATAATAGAGAATTATTATAGGTTCATGTATACGTCTGATTAAATCAAGGTAATGTGTTCCGCCATCATGATAAATGTACTGAGATAGAGATGGTGTGACATGATGGTGACAATAACGAAGCATGAGGTCTTAGAGTGGAATTAATTCAATGTTATCTTCACCAACCATTTCTATCCATATTCAATGTTGTTAACAAAGTTGAATGAGTTTTTAAAACTCGAAAAGTATAAAAACACTGTGATAGAGTATAAAAACTATTTTTTATCTCATGAAATTCTCACCTGAGATAGTATCAAGTAATATGATGAAGGATCGATGGTTCTAGTTGGGAATTCATCAGGATATTCATTATTTGGTATTATTTCTAGAGTTTCCTTCTTATTCTGATGTATTGGATAGAGAACTCATGGTTGAAATGGACATGACTTGAAATTCAAGGTTATCGGGAGCTTCATTCTCTCCTTGTGGCAGTGTGAGTTTCTTCAAAAGAAATCATATGTTTTTTTATTTTTGCATCATTTCTCAATATAATGGTCTCTCTAGAACACTAAAAGTACCTAATAAAGGACCCTTAGTTTTATACCAGTGTGGAAAGGCAGAAAATTCGAAGATTTTTTTCACTAAGGAACCCATGAACAATGGATATTATGGATGTTCAAGGAAAATGCATCGATTCTTCCATATTTATTCCACTCTTTGTAGTAGAACGGGGTCATCAAATTCTCCTAAAACTGTGAGGAAATCAGATTCCTCATATGCAAAAGGGTTCCACTCACAGTCATCCAAAATAAAGCTACTTCACATAGTTGAATTTCCAGTAGAGGAAGTGGATACATGTCTAGTGACTATTAGAGTTACCATTACTATAGCTTCATCATTAGTGGTTTCTCTATTTGATTCTAGTGCAACCCATTAATTTATTTCAACCATTATTTTTAATATTATAAGTCATTATATATATCATTTATCACGTGGAATGGATATTATTACACCCATTGGTACAAATAGATATTAGGGTCTCTATAGTCTGACTAATTTCATTATCTTTATCAGATGTTAAACTTTCATGGAGTTTCCTGGTTCTCAACAAGAAGTATCTTGATGTCCTTTTTGGATGGATTTCCTAATTTCAAATAAATAATGGATTGATTATTGTCTTTGATGGGTATTATTTACTATTCCTTGTAGTTTGTGCCTTGATTTCCAAGGAAAATGGGACCCAATATTAATTAGAGTCAGATCTTCTTATACAGAGTTGGGGAAAGCGATATCTGTGTTTTCTTCTGATCTGGAGCGAGAATCATTGAGTTGTGATCCACCTCCAATTTTCATTTATTTTCCCAATGTTTTTCCTTATTATTTCTCAAGATTTACACCAATAAGGGTGGTTTAGTTTTCCATTGACTAAATTCCTAGGGATCAAAAAGTTTATATTCCATCTTAGCACCTAGAACCAGATAAACTAGAAGTGTTGTAGTCCTAGTTGGATGATCTTTTAGAAAATTCTACCTATGCCCATGTGTTTCTCCGTGGACGATGATTACTCTCTTTTTGAATAAAGTAGATGGTTCACTTCACCTATTTATTTATTATCAAGATCTCAGTAGAGTTACACTAGAGAAAAAAATTAGTTTCTACAGATTGATGACATGGTTGATCAGTTAAATGGGAGAGGTGGTTCTCAAAGATTTTTCTTTGATCTGGTTACCATAAGTTAGCATAAAATAGTATAACATTAAGAAAACTTCCTTTTATAAAAGGTATGAGAATTTTGAGTATCTTTTCATTTCCTTTGGTATAACCAATGCTCCTGATGTTTTTGTAGATTTTATGACAAGGATTTTCAGATGTATCTGGACACCTTTGTGGTAGTATTTCTGGATAATATCCATGTTTACTCTAAATTTGAGTAGGATCCTGCACAGTATCTCATAATTATTTTGAGATTTTTGAGAAATCATCAACATTATAAAAAGATTTGAAAATGTAATTTATATATCTAAAAAGTGATGTTATTGTGACATGTGGTGTATGAACATGGTATATAATTTGATCCTGAGAAGGTAAAGGCTATAATGACTCGGTATCAACCAAGAAATGTTTTCACGATTCAGAGCTTCTTGGTTTTAGCTAGATATTACGGTTAGTTCGTGAAGGACTTCTCAAAGCTATATTATCAGATGAATATACTAAATTTCATGAGAGTAAATTTCTCTTGGTATTATAAATGTCATAATTATTTTGTTGAGATGAAATGTCTTTTGACTACTACACTAGTGTTGACTCTTCCAAAGGCTGGATAGGGCTATGTGGTCTTTTGTGATGCATCGTGTAATGACCCGAACATTTGAAAAATATTTTGTTTCATGAAGATTTATTTTTTACTATGTCATAATCAACAAAAATATATAATTATAAATGAAATTTAACTATACTATTTTGACCCTTGGTTAGTATGATAGTTCGAAAAAATTACCTTATAATTGTTGTTTATAAATATAAATGATAATAGGTAATTAATATAGATGGGAGGTTGCCTCCCTGGGACTTTCTCTAGACTAAACCCAAGATTATCTTCAACAATTGAAGCTTGAACGGTATCACCTTCAGGAGAATTTCATGTTGGTAGAAATTACCACTCAGAAAATGTTATCTGAACCACACTAAGAGTTTTTCACCATCGCACACCATACCTTAAGAGTGTGTGTAAGTTATATAAGTGGTTATGTTTCAATTCCTTATATACTTAATGTATAACCCCTTTGTGTTAAAAAATATTTTTTTCCATCATTTCTATTTTAAGAATAATTTTGATTAATAAAACAGAATTTGAAATATATTTTTTTGAACAGAATTTGTAAAATTTAGTAAAGACATAAGTTTTTATAATAAAAAATTATATTATGATTAATAATTACTAAAATTAAATAGTATTATAAAAAGACTCATGCTTAATTAAAAATGATCAAATGATTTCATTATTTCTGAAATTTTACTATATATTCAATATGCATTTCATGTCCGCTATTACATTTAAAAAATGACTATTTTTTAGTTAAAAGAGAATTTTTTCATATTTAAAGACTTATTATTATAAAATAAATTTATCTTTTTAATTCATAACATCCATATTAAGAAACGGTGAATTAATGATATGTTTATAAAATGTCTTTTTCAATGAATACTAAAAATACAGTTTTGAGTTTTGGGTGTGTTTAATGACATCATTTTTAAGTATTATGTGCTTAAATATTTATGTAGAATCATGTGCATTAAAATATGATATGAGTTTCCTAAGTGGAAAATACCATGGGAAATCCCATGGTTTTGAAAATACCACTACTAAGTTGTCCTCAGAAATTGATAAAAAACTCCGTCTCTTTTACTATAAATATCCACTCATTCCTTAATTTATATTCATTCTAAAATCATCCATATCAAATATATTGTAGTTTTACCCTCAATGAGTCATCCCAAGGTGTCTTTTATCCCCCATGGTCCTGATCATAGGGTTTTATAGGTTACACTCCAATGTAAGGGAATTCTCAACTTCTCTTTTCCTTTGAAAATCTCTTTTATGTACTATGTCTTTCAAATTTCCATACCATGTTATTATATCCATTTTATTATTTAGCTATAATTTATAATGTTTCTTTTATTAATGTTCTATCCTTTCCCTCTATTTTTTGATATTTTATAAAACCATATTTCATACCCGTAATGTTGTAGAATTTTAATCTCAAATTCTCTCACTTTTTATCACGAAATTATTTTATTATCATTATGTGAATACCCAAAACTCTTTAATTTATAGGTTTATTCATAATGATATAAACATTATTTGTTTTATTCCACAGTTGACATACATAAAACCCCAATTCCCTTTACATGGGTTATAAATGACATAATGATCATGTTTTTAAGAACCTTTTAAAACGCTATGATTTAGATATGAAACACATTTATTTTATTATCTATGGGGTATGTATCAAATTGTTTATTATGCTATGTGTGTATCAAAATGAAAATAAATAATTATTAAATGTATTCCCTAATAGTGATCCAACTGATTGTTTGAATAAATTTATCTCTACATATGGAATGTTTTATGATAACTTGGTGAATAACCTTAGTAATTTTTATGAAACCTTGTGGATAGACCTTCGTGATATTCTTATGAATATATAAATTAAATATTGTAGCCATATTTTTAAGTTATCATTCATGTTATTAATGTAATTATATAACCCATTCTCATGCCTTTATGAAATTCCTCATTTTTTATTGATAGCTTTCAAGATCACATATAATGGGTTCCCTTATTTTTCCTTACTAGGCCTTATGCTCACCATTTCCGTTGAATTATATCCCCTGGTTATGAGTTAGAGTAATTGTAATTAGGATGAAAAAATAAATAATCCTGTCAATTTTATTAGAATAATGTTATCATGTATTATGTACATTATTTCCAAGACACTAAACATTAACGATCCTATGTTTGTAAAAGAAAATGAAAAGTTATATAAAAAAGTGGGATTCCATAGTTGGTATCAAAGAATGGTTTAGTTATTTTTGGAAATTTTGGATTTGAAAACATTAAGAATAAACCTAAGAAAAATTTTAAATATGGAATAACGACCTGTTATTTTGGTGAAATATAACATAATTGATTTCCGAAAAAGAAATACCTTTCCGCATACAAACATGTGGATTTAGCTCTAGAACAAATGTATCTAGGGGTAAAACCTGAAAACACTGCTTTGAGCTAGACTCGAATTGGAACTAGTGGATGAAAATGGGCCTTACTGGACTCTTAGTTTGACACTCTCTAGAGATATGTTTAGTTAATCAAAATCTTTTTATGAACCATTATGAAGGATTTATAGAAAATGTAATTGTTAATAATGAATAAAATGTTTAAGAATGATGTTTTAAGACATAAAAATCATTTAGAGTTATATGATTCATAAATGAATAATGTTTCTCACAAAGGTTTTCTTATTTTAAAAAATGGAAGGATATAGGTTGAACTGTGCAAATGGTGACCATAATGGACCATACGCTAAAGGTCCTCTGATGGAAGCTGGAATGGAAAATTTCATGAGAATGATGAATCAATTGACTGATGTTATGGAAGATAACTTGAATCAAGCCGGGAGACCAATTTTCATAAGAAGGGAACAACATTATATTGAGTTATTTATGCATCAAGGACCACCATTGTTCAGTGGATCTACCTATTCATTGATTTCATAATAATGGATAAACTCTTTAGAAAAGTAATTTTTTTTTCTTTTTTGTTATGAATAAGAGATAGTCACCCAAACTATTTACCTCTTAGAGAAGGAATATGATTGGTGGTGAGAACTGATTAAAAAATGAGGCCAATAGGGGATATAGAATCTCTAAAGTGGGAAGAGTCCAGATGGATCTTCTTAAATATTTATTTCCCTTGTTCGATTTAAATGAAGAGAGAGAAGGAATTTATCAAGAGGAAGTAGAAAGAGAATAAATATGTGGGAAGACATGAGATGAAATTCAAAATTCTTTATTGCTACACCCCTTTCTTTGTCATGGAATGTAATGGGACGGTTGATTTATTATTCAGTAGACTAAGACTTCATCTATGGAAGAATATGGCCAACCAAGACTATGAAAGATATGATAAGATCATATGAAATGCTATGAAAGCTGAAATGGAGTTTGGTGAGATGTAGTGGTCGGATAAATCCAACGAAAATAAGAGATAAATGGAGAAAATCATGGGGAGGATCTGTTACCAGGGAAGAGGACCAATGAAACTGAAACTTCACACGTGTACGAAATGCGTGAAAAAGAATTTGGGGAACTAATTTCTTGGTAGAAGTAAGTGTTACAAGTGTGGAAGATCTTTCCATACCACTAGGAATTTTCGTACTTACATGAATCCTCAACATCCTAAAACTAACGAAAAAGGGAAGATGGGTTAAGCCTTGCATAAAGTCCAATGCTTCAAGTGTGGATATCTTGGGTACTTTTCCAATCACTATCCAAATATAAGGGCATTAGAGGGGTATCATTATCATCCTTGGAATATTCCAATATTGAATGGTCATTATCGTTATATAACAACAGATGAAGTTGAAGCTCCAAATAATTTGGTGGTAGGACCTCTTGTTGTTCTCCCAAAAATATCAAGTAAATTATTTTATTCTATTTCTAAACATTCCATTATATCTACAAAGTTTGCGAAGAATATAGAATCAATACCTGAACTACTTGTATTTTCTCTAGATGGAACAATCTTATTGAAAATCTATTAGTCATTCTAATGTTTCAATTTGACATTACAATAATAATGGACTGCCTCTCAAAGTATAATGCTATGATCACATACAGAAGTAATGAAATATTAGTAGTCTTGAATGGAAGACCTACATTAATCTTCCATGGGGAGATATCTAGACCTGATCTTGATTGATATGAAACTCTTATTACCTTATTTATGGTGTTGATTAGTGAGGAAGAGGAAGAAAAAAATTAGAGTATAATGACAAATAATGTCATCATCGTTCAGGAATACATTGACGTATTTCCTATGGAGTTACCTGGGCATCCCCCAAAAAGAGAGGTAGAGTTATGAATCTAACTCGTACATGGATATCATATTTTATCAAATACCCCATATAGAATAGAAAATGTGTAGCTGGAAGAATAAAATAAAAAACTGTAAGATATTTTATTGAAGGGTTTTATTTGACCGAGCATGTATCCTTGGGAGTTTTTATTCTCTTTTTTAATAAGATGGATGGATCAATGTAGATATACATCGATTATAGAGAATTGAATGGGATTATAGTGAAGAAAAAATACCCTCTCCCAATAATTTATGGATTATTTGACCAGATTTGTGGGAATCTATTCATCTATAAGATTGATCTTCAGTCTAGTTATCATCAGTTAAGGGTGAAGAAAAAAGATATTCCAAAAACCACATTCCAAGAAAGATATGGGAATTATGATTTTGTTTTTATGCCATTGGTCTTGATTAATTCACCTTATATATTTATGAATTTGATTAATATAGTCTTTGAGGACAACCTTGATAACATTGTGGTAGTATTTATTGACGGTGTTCTGATATATTCTAAAAAACATGAGGATCATATAAAGGTTATTTTTCAAACTCTATAGAAGGATAGGATTTTTGTAATGTTTAGAAAATATGAATTTTGGTTACAAAAAATATCATTATTCTGGGAAATTATAACCAATTAAGGAATCTCAGTTGACCCAACAATGAAAAAGGTTGTAGAGGAGTGGCCTCAGCCTACAATAATAGCTGAGATTTGTAGTTTCTTTATTTTAGTTGGATATCATATGACTTTTGTGAAATTATTTTCATGAATTGATAATACATTAACCAAAATAACTCAAAAGGGGGTCATGTTAATCTAAAAAAAGGTAAATGAAGAAAGTTTCCAAGAGCCGAAGAAGAGATTAGTTATTGTGCATGTGTTAAATTTACACTTAATCAAATAAGGTTTCATTATTTTTAGTGATGCATATCTAAAAGTGCTTGGGTGAAACCCCATGAAAAATGAAATGGAGATCACTTGATCATATTTATATCTAAGGGATGATGATCAGAGTTACCATACAAATGATCTAGAAATGGTTTCAGTTGTTTTTTGTCTAAAGATATAGAGGCACTATCTTAATGAGGAGAAGTGTGATAGAAACACAAACCATCAAAGATTAAATTATATTTTCACACAAAAGGAATCGAACATGAGATAGGGGAGAAGGATGGACCTTCTGAATGATTATTTTTGTTCAATTCAATATAACACTATAAGTGAAAAGATATTCATTAATTATTTATGTAGGAAAGACCCTGTTGTTCTGGAAAAGATGATGAATCAAACCGATCCCTTGATAAATGATCTAGTGAAACTATAGCTTGAAATATTAAGAGAAGGGACATTATAAACCCTATCCAAAATGATTTATCATCCATCACAAATAGAGAAGATAAAAAAATATAAAAAAATAAGATCCTTTGTTATAGAAGAATATTGAGGCTGTGAAGAATTAGAAGTTTCCTGAGTTCAATATTGACCAAGAATGTTTACTAAATTATTGTACAAGACTATGTGTTCCATCTATTCTGGAAATAAATAAGGAACTGATGGATGAAGCCCATAGCTCTACATTCTCCATACATCTGGGAAACACTAAAATGTATAGGGACCTACATGATCCTTGTTGGTGTGATAACATGAAAATGGAGATTGACGACTACACTACACGGTGCTTGGTGTGTTAGAATGTGAAGGAAGAGTGAATCCATCCTAAAGGGGCATTGCAACCACTACCCATACCATCATGGAACTAGGACAATATCACCATGGACTTTGTCACCAGTCTCTCTAGAATAATAAAACGAAACAATGAAATATGGGTTACCGTTAACCTTCACACAAATACTTCCCATTTCATCTCTATTTCATAATATTTCTCTCTTGACCAACTTGTCAGGATTTACATTAGGGGAGTGGTAAGGCTATATAGGGTACGACTATAAAGACGCCATACTTGGTGTACGTGTACATTACATTAATTTTTTTAATACTTAACACATTAAACAAACAAAATTCCTAATACCGTATTAGTTTAGTTCTTTTGGAAACATGGAACCATAAACCCTGAAACATATGTGAGCCACATTAGCTCTCACTAGGTTATTATCAACTAGATCCCTTCTTAGACAAATAAAAAATAATTAGTATCTTTGTAACATTAGGTTTGATACTCTCTCTATGTTCTTGAAACTCTTCTTGAGTATTCCCACCTTGAAAGGCCCTTGAGGGACATGGATTTAGTATATTAGTGAGAACAGTGGCACTTGGATGTGAGGAGAGTGAGGAGGAGTGGTTTGGGATTATATTTTAACAGCTATAAGGCTTTTTGGATTAAATAGGGTGGAGGGTTAGTATTCATACTTGGGGATAGGTAGGTTCAAGTGATTAATTTATTGATTATACTTTATTAAATGCTAAAAACATTGATGTGTGTAAGAACACGGACCTTATTTTCAGGTATGTTTACCTTTTCTTGCCATTTTTGAGAAAAAGAGGAGAATCTAGAAATTTTGTAAGTACACACCGTGTGTTTTACATGTACACTCCATGTAATTTTCTTTCGCTCGAGGCCACGTGATGGCCGTGTCCAGGCCACTCACACGAGGTGTAGTGTTGAGGTGGAGTCCGATTAATAAGGTGTACAGAAAAGGGGACTACATGCTGTTTACTCAAGAATTACATGCTGTGTACTTTTCTTTTTATTTCATTAATCGGACCGGGGTCGCTCCTAATGCTTGTTTTCAGCTTTTTTCTCCACCTAATTACGTCTAGAGGGACCTAGAGGGCCGATTCTTCTCCGAGCCACCGATTCTTCCCCAATTGTCTGAATCGATCATTGTCGGGTGCAATAGAATCGCAACGGTGAGTTATCGGTTCTTCTTTGGCCATGTTTCTTGATTCCTTCTCTTGTGAGAGTTATCTGAGGTTGAATGTTTTAGACATTTTTCCAGATTTACTCAGTTCTAGGCCGATTCACAGGCTGAGGGTCAAGAATATAAATCTCCTCAGATTTATGTAGGTGGTTTGTTTCCCTACGTTGAATGTCTTTGAGTTTTCGGTGAAAAAGTATTGGATACCCATGTATCGGGTATCTCGGGTTAGGGTTTTGATCTTGTTTTGTTATCTGCCATAGATTTCTTGTATTCTTGAGGTTATTAGATGATTAATAATGACTTGTTAGCATGTTTTAGGATCACCCCATGGGTGTTTCCCCTTGTTTTGGCTGTTGATTGTCGTTTGGCACAGTTTGCCTACGAGGCAACCCTTTTCCACATTGCTAGTATGCCTGTTGACTTGATTGCATGTATTGACTACTGTTTATATGCTTGTGAATGCATTGTATATATTATCCAAGTAGTTGCTGAACTTACTTAGGCTGCTAACAGTCGATTATGCACAACTAAACTACTCAGGGATTAGTGAACCTGTGTGGTAGACTAAATGGGTAATTGATGATTAGGTCTTCCTTATAGAGTCTGTTATAATTAGTATCGATCGTAGAACCTGAGGGAATGGGACTATGTGCTTCCTCAGAGTGTCCATAGTTACGTAGCGAGACTATAGGGGGAATTAGACATAAGTGATTCCTTAGAGAGTCTATATCTTTCTTTTCAAGACCACATGTGAATTGACGGTGAAAGCTTCCCAGAGTGTCGGTGCCTTTGTACATCTACATGACTAGAGGGGTTTTCTAGTAGGATCCACCCAGATAGGTAGTGTTTTATTATTTGGTTGGTTGTGACGAGTCCACCAAGACAAAGAACAAGCTTGGGTTTGTATTGCTTGCTGTTTAGGTAGACTACTGAGTTACCTATTGTGATTACTTTCTTTCCATTGGAGTATAGATCTGTTGCTAGGTTCCTTGGTTGATAGCTAAATTATTGTGCTGAACTAATAAATAACCGTGAATGGAGTTTGGTAGGATTTCTTACTTTAGTGAACATCTTCTTCTCTACTGCATTTATTTCCATTACATTTGCTATATTAATCCCTAACAGTAGGGCACATATCTGGTGGTGATTGCCTAATGGGATTAGTCTCACACCCTATTTGGGTCCTGCTTTTCGGCCCAAACAGGTTATATGGTTGCAGGTGTGGATAGGGATTGTGGCCCTTCTACATCGGGTACATGATTGTTGGTTGGAGCTGGAGAGCATATGACCGAGCTTAGGCTTGAGATGCTACTGGAGTTTCTGTTTACTTTCATACTTTTTTTCAGTTGTATTTCAACACATTGTTGTGTTTGCTAATTTCCATAAATACTTGTACCTGCTGCATCATTATCACTATAATTATGTGTTCATTGCTTCTGCTGTTTATTTTCAGTGTTTGTATGTTGTTTACTACTTCCACCATTGACTGTTGTTTTCTTTCCTTCTATACCTTACCAAATGAGGGCATAGTTTCCCCAATAACATACCAAGTCCCTCGCTGCTAGTCAGTAGCCTCTGGTATTTGGGGAAATGCGCTTGAGGTCATGTGGAAAACCGGGTATGGGGCACCAGTGGAAGGGCTCCGGATTCGGGTCGTTACAAAGTGGTATCAAAGGGGATATGTCCTTTTTCTATTGACTTACTGTTTAGCGACATTAGACAGGGATAGGACGAAATAGGTAAATGGTAAATAGCTATGCCCAGGCGTTCTAGAACTCGTGTACAGGGAAAAAGCCAGATTACCTCGAATATTGCAAATTTTGAGTTTTGAAAATGTTACAGTTTAATTGATTTCACCGATGAGTGATGCACTTGTTTTGTACTGTTACTGTTTATATGATTGCGGTTCTATTTTTTTGAAACCCGATGAGATAAGGGTATGCCATCTCATGCATCATTTAGGCATACGTTAGAAGATCACATGCCATGCATTTTTCCATGCCATCTAGGTTTCATTATAGATTGCATGCTGTCGTGATAGGATTTGTGATAGACAATGCATGTTGTTGTGATAGTTGCTGTGATATAATGCTTGTTATGTGGATAAGGTCTCGTTGTTTAGAGCTTTCTTATCATGGATGCCAAACTTTGATCCTATAGGTGTTATGGTCCCTCAAGGATCGGAATTTGGTGGGTCGTGAGTTCTTATACTGTGTCTTGTTCTATGCATCGTTATGATGCCAATCTTCGATTCGCAGGGAGTATGGGCCCCCAAGTATCATAATTTGGAACCTTCACCCTTGTTTTTCTGTGTTTTCTGGGCTCCGGAGTAGTTCTAAGGCTACTGTCTGGAAAAACAAAAAATACACGGCATGTACTTTATAGATACACGTTGTTTAGTATTTGGCTGCGTCACTGACTGTGTGGACAGGGACACGGAGTTGTAAATGGTTATCAGGAACACGTCGTGTACGGTAGGTTCACGCCGTGTGGATTTTAACTACAAGCCCGACCGTGTAACTAACAACATGGGCCAGTTAATGCATGTTTATTACACGCTGTGTTCGGTATGCACACACCGTGTATCCTTTCCCAGGAATCTGGCCGTGTCTAGAAAATCAAGGGTCGGTGTTATCTTCTCATATACACGCCGTGTTTGTTCAAAACACGCCGTGTAAGGATCATCCGATTACCCGGTCGTGTCGCGAACAACACGGGCCGAGGATTCCCTTCAAGTGCACACCGTGTCTCTTAGGAACACTCTGTGTAGTGTCGACTGTGTGCCCGGCCGTGTCACTAACAAAACGGGCCAGGTAAGGCGTGTCCAGTACATGTCGTGTCTGCCTCAAAGCACGCCGTGTAGTCTTCAGCTGGGACAGTCCGTGTGAATTAGTCGTGTAGGAGTAATCGGGAAGGGAGAAAAGGGCCAGTACACACCGTGTAGTTTAAGAACACGCCATGTAGCCGGGTTGTTTACACAGTCAGGTATGGCCAATGTACACGCCCTGGGTAAACTTTTAAGAAACACGCCGTGTAGTAGTATTACACACCGTATAGTCATGTTTTTCCCAGATTTAAAGGTTTTCCCTCCTATTCTGTTTTACTCTATTATGTTGAAACTGTGTTCGTCTTTAATGAAGGTGTGTTTTGGTCTCTCAGAGATATGGCACCGAGACGTCCTCCTGTTGCACGCCAGGAACCAGGCAGCGATCGTACGCCTGAAACGACCGATCGAGGACTACTAGTAGTTCCGCCCATCATTCCAGACATGGAAGCTGCAGTGATTCTAGACACTGGTGTCGATGCTCAGTTCAGAGAGGGTTTCATGAGATTCATGCAGACCTTCTAGGGAGTTCATTATCCTTCCCCGACTATGGTAGAGCTAACGCGGGTCTTCTAGCAGCAGCATCCTCCCACTTTCACAGGGGATGGAGGACCTTAGGATGCAGAGTCATGGTTGCTAGCCTTGATGTCCATCTTCGAGCATCTAGAGATTCTTCTAGAGAGGAGGGTGAATCTCGCGATGTATATGCTGCGAGATTCCACCAAGAGATGGTGGGATGTAGTCTCTCAGACGGGGCGCCAACAGGCTATAGATTGGGATGAGTTTCAGCATACGTTTTATGACTACTTCTACCCAGCGATGCTGAGGGCTGACAGAGCCAGGGAGTTCATGAGCCTACAGCAGGGTACTCTCTCAGTTATGGAGTATTCCTCCTACTTCACTGAGTTACAACAATTCACTCCCGTCCTGGGGAATGACGAGCTGTTTCTAGAAAGGATGTTTGAGGAAGGCCTCGGACCGGAGATTTGATTGCAAGTGAATGCCTTTTAGTTGACTTATATTACTCTAATAATCAACCAGACAGTCATCACGGAGAGGAACCTGAGGGAGACTATATCTGTGGACCAGGGCGGTACAGCATCCAAGGCTGATTCGCTCCAGATAGACAGCAGGAAGCGCCACTAAGAGTCTACCTGAGGCGACCTGTGGAAGCGAGGTATTCCCTCTGGTAGATGATATTCCCCGTCTGGAACCCAAGTGGTGTGTTATCAGTGTGGTAGGAATGGACATAAGAAGCCCCAGTGCTCGAGGGACCCAGTGGAGTGCCGATCCTACGACAAGATGGGTCACCTGCAACGTTTCTGCAATGTTCCCCTTCCAGCGGCTAGTGAAGGAGGATCAGTTTCAACCATACATACAGGGGAAGGATCACCAGCTCTGCAACAGACTGGGGGATAGAGTTCTTCAAGACGTTTAGGTTAGGGTATAGGTCGTGGATGCAGTGGTCAGGCTCAGGGAGGAGCAACTCAGGGTTTTCAGGCTACTACACAGGGTCACAGTACAGGCCAGAGTTTTACTGTAGAACAGATTCATCAAGAGTCGGATCCTGGACCCTCTACAGTTTGAGGCATGATCTTAGTATCCTCAGTTTCATCTTCATCCCTTTTCGATAGTGGTGATTCACATATATTTATCTCTATTACTATTGTGGAAAGCCTTGAACTCTATGTCTTTTCTTCGGTTGGCATGTTGACTCTCGACATGACCTTGGGAACGAGGACATCTAGCGTACGTCAGTTCAAGGGGTGCCCTCTCGAGGTTGTAGGGTATCATTTCTTATAGGACCTCTATGTCCTAGAGATGACGGGTTATGACGTCATTCTCAGTATGGACTGGTTGGTTCCCTTCCAGGAAGTCGTCGATTACTATCTCTGCATGGTGAGTTTCGTATCACCAGAGGGTGAATATTTCCTTCATAAAAGCGATTGGGATGTTCAAGAGAGTCGAGATGGAATCGAGCATCATGGGTGAGGAGGAGTTATGGTCCATATTTCTAGTATTTATCTGGATGACCAGGGGAATTCTCAGTTATATTTTCCTCCAGTGGTTGATCACTTTCCAAATGTCTTTCCAGAAGACTTTTTAGGTTTGCCTCCGGAGAGTGAGGTAGAATTCTCAATTGAGATCGTACCAGGAGCAGCACCGGTGTCTATTCCTCCTTATAGGATGGCTACACCTGAGTTTTAGGAGCTCAAGAAGCAGTTGGAGGAGTTGCAGGCAATGGGTTTCATCCGACCCAGTACTTCTCCTTGGGGTTCGCATGTCCTGTTCACATAGAATGCAGACGGTACCCTTAGGCTTTGCGTGGATTAGAGGAAGTTGAACCAGTTGATTGTCAAGAACCGATATCCCTTTCTGAGGATTGATGATCTCTTCGATCAGCTTCGAGGAGCACGGGTGTTCTCGAAGATTGATTTGAGGTCCAGTTATCATCAGTTGCACGTTAGACCTTCATATATACCTCTAACACCCTTCAAGAGCAGGTATGGTCTCTATGATTATACAGTTATGATGTTCGGTCTTACGAACGTTCCAGAAGTTTTAATGGCACTGATGAACCAAGTGTTCCATCCTTACTTGGATTCCTTCATCGTGGACTTCATGGACGATATCTTGTTGTACTCTCACACTCGACACGACCATGCAACCCATCTTGAGATCGTTTTGAGTACACTGAGGGAGCATCAGCTTTATGAAAAAATCTCAAAGTGCCACTTTTGGATAGAAGAGATTCACTTCCTGGGTTATGTCATCTCTGAGACAAAAGTATCAGTAGACCCAGAAAAGGTGAGAGCAGTAGTTACCTGGGAGCAGCCTAAGAATGTCTTTGAGGTATGATGATTCTTGGGGCTGGCTGGTTACTATAGGCGGTTTATACAGGACTTCTCACGCCTAGAAGCACCGCTAACAGGCTTGACTAAGAAGGGGGTGAAGTTTTTTTGGTTAGAAGCCTGTGACTCATCCTTCCAGGAGCTGAAGGAAAGATTGACTTCAGCACCGATCCTAGTTTTGCTGGAGCCGGGAAAGAGCTATATAGTTTTCTATGATGCATCTCGCATCGGACTTGGAGCAGTGCTTATGCAGGAGGATCGAGTGGTTGCATATGGATCTCGGCAGTTGATGGCACATGAGAGGAATTATCCTACACACGACTTGGAGTTGGCTGCGGTTGTTCATTCTTTATGTTGCTAGAGACATTACCATCTGGGAGAATATTTTGTGGTATACACTGACCAAAAGAGTCTCAAGTACATCTTCATGCAGCGTAACCTGAATCTGAGATAGTGGAGGGGGTTGTGTATCTCCAATCCTTCGATTTAGAGCTTGCCTATACGCCTGGGATAAGAACACAGTGGCTGACACACTGAGTAGAAGAACTCAGATACAGGCAGTTCAGGAGGCCAGAAGTGAGTGGAAACTGATGGCTCTGTTCTCAGAGATTCATTTGGAGGTGGACGACAGGCAGGAGCAGACGTTCCTATCTTCTATGGCTATTAGCTCTGTACTTTTGGACCGAGTTCGAATGAGGCAGCTAGCATATTTAGAAGGGATAGTCCTATGGGAAAGCGTGTTAGGAGAGGACCCTCTTCCAGGGTGGACCGTTGGCGATGATGAGATCTTGCATTTCCAGGGACGTGTATGGGTGACAGTAGATATACGTGAGGAGCTGATGCGAGACTTCCATTCCTCAATTTGGGCATTTCATCCTGGTGTCACCATGATGTACAATGATTTACACCGCTAGTACTGGTGGCCAGGTATGCAGAGAGATGTAGCTGGTTTTGTCATGAGATGTTCCACCTGTCAGCAGGTGAAGGCGGAGCACCAGCGACCAGAAGGGCTTTTACAACTGCTACCCATTCCAGAGTGAAAGTGGAATGATGTCACGATGGATTTCATGACAGGGTTACCGAGATTGTCGAGAGGAAACGATGCGGTGTGGGTTGTCGTTGGCAAGCTTATGAACGTTTCTCACTTCTTTCCGATAAAGGAGACCTTCGGTGTCGATGATCTTGGACGGTTGTACGTCCGTGATATTGTTCTCTTGCATGGGGTTCCGAGTACTATCGTTTCAGATAGGGATGCCCGCTTTACATCACATTTCTGGAAGGGGCTACAGAATGATTTGGGTATATAGGTGCTTCTGAGTACACCTTATCATCCTTACATAGATGGTCAGTCGAAGAGAATGATCCAGGTGCTTGAGGATATGCTCTGAGCTTGCATTCTAGACTTTTATAGTTTTTGGGAAAAGCAAATACCTCTCGTGGAGTTTGCCTATAACAACAGTTTCCAGGAAACTATTCAGATGGAACCTTACGAGGCTTTGTACGGTTGGCCATTCTGATCACCTTTGTGTTGGCTAGAGGCAGGAGAGGCAGCTTTTCTAGGACCTCATCTTGTTCAGGAGACCTCAGAGCAGATAGAGTTGATTCGGAAGTGGATGGATATTGCACAGTCTCGTCAAAAATCTTATGCTGACAAGCGGAGGCAACCTCTGCAGTTCGGGGTCGGAGACAAGGTTTTCCTACGTGTTACCCCGAGGATGGGACACAAGAGGATCAAGAAACAGGGTAAGCTTTCACCGAGATACGTCGGGCCGTTCGAGGTTCTGGAAAGAGTCGGGCTGGTTGCTTATAGGTTGCAGTTACATCAGAGATATCAGGCTATGCACGACGTCTTCCATGTTTCTCAACTTTAATGCTATTTCTCAGAACCGTATCATGTTTTTTGACCTGAGGAGGTTGAGTTGGATAAGGACACATCATTCGAGGAGAATCATATCGGGATTATTGATCGTAGCTCCAAAGTACTTCGTTGCCGGTCTGTGCCTCTGGTACGGGTGCTATAGCAGCACGACCGTGTGCAGGACGAGACTTGGGAGAGGGAGGCTGATATGCGATCACAGTGGCCAGAGTTTTTCGAGGTTTCTTCTTCGCCACCTTGCTAGGGAAATTTGGGGATGAATTTATTTAATAAGGGAAGTTTGTAAGAACCCGTACCTTCTTTTCAGTTATGTTTTCCTTTTCTGGCAGTTTTTGAGAAAAAGAGGAGAATCTGGAAATTTTGTAAGTTCATGCCGTGTACTTTACAAGTACACACCATGTACTTTTCTTCTGCTCGAGGCCGTGTGATGGCCGTGTCTGGGCCAGTCACATGGGGTGTAGTGATGAGGTGGAGTCCGATTAATACGGCGTATGGAAAACGGGACTACACACCATGTTCTCAAGAAGTACACGCCGTGTACTTTTCTTTTTTATTTCATTAATCGGGCCGGGGTCGTGCCTAATCCACGTTTTCATCTTCTTCTTCGCCTAATTACATCTAGAGTGACCTAGAGAGCAGATTCTTCTCTGAGCCACCGATTCTTCACCAGTTGTCCGAATCGAACGTCGTTGGGTGAAATAGAATCGCAGCGGTGAGTTCTCGGTTCTTCTTTGTCTATGATTCCTGATTCCTTCTCTTATGAGAGTTATCTGAGGTTGATCGTTTTAGAAATTTTTGCAGATTTACTCCATTCTCGGCCGATTCACAGGCCGAGGGTCATGAATATCAATCTCCAAGGATTGAGGTAGGTGGTTTTTTTCCCTATGAATATTTTCTTTGAGTTTTTGGTGCAAAAGTGCCGGATACCCATGTATCGGGTATCTCAGGTTAGGGTTTTGATCCTGATTTCTTATCTGCCTTAGATTCCTTGTATGATTGAGATTGATAGATGATTAATAATTGCTTGTTATCATGTTTAAGGATCACTCCATGGGGTTTTCCCCTTGTTTTTGCTGTTGATTTCCGTTTGGAACGGTTTTCCTACGAGGCAACCCTTTTTCACATTGCATGTATGCATGTTGACTTGATTGTATGTATTGCCTGCTATTTATATTCTTGTGAATGCATTGTAGCTATTATCCAAGTAGTTTTTGAACATACATAGGCTGCTAATAGTCGATTATGCACGACTAAACTGCTCATGGATGAGTGAACCTGTTGTGGTAGACTAAAGGGGGAATTGACGACTATGGCTTCCCTAGAGAGTCTGTTATAATTAGTATCAATCGCAGGACCTAAGGGAATGGGACTTTATTCTTCCTCAGAGTGTCCTCAGTTATGTAGCGAGACTATAGGGGGATTTAGATGTAAGTGCTTCCTCAGAGAGTCTGTATCTTTCATTGCAATACCACAAGGTAATTGACGGTGAGAGATCCCCAGAGTGTCTGTGTCTTTGTACGTCTACTTGACTAGAGGGGTTTGCAAGTAGGATCCACCCAGAGATTCAATGTTTTATTTTTTGTTTGGTTGTGACGAGTCCACCAAGCCAAAGAAAAATCTTGGGTTTGTACTGCTTGCTGTTTAGGTAGACTACTGAGTTACCTGTTGTGATTACTTTCTTGCCATCGGAGTATAGAGTTGTTGCTAGGTTCCTTGGTTTATAGCTAAATGATTGTGCTGAACTAATAAATAACTGTGAATGGAGTTTGGTATGATTTCTTAATTTAGTGTACATCTGCTTCTCTGCTACATTTATTTCCTTTACATTTGCTATATTACTCACTTACAGTAGGGCATGGATCTCGTGGTGATTGCCTACTGGGATTAGTCTCACACCCTGTTTGGGTCCTACTTTTCGTCCCAAACAGGTTATATGGTTTCAGGTGTGGATAGGAATTGTGGAACTTCTACTTTGGGTACATGATTTCTGGTTGGAGATGGAGAGCATAGGACAGAGCTTACGATTGCGATGCTGCTGGAGTTGCTGTTTACTTTCATACTTTGATTTCAGTTGTATTTAATAACGTTGTTGTGTTTGCTGCTTTCCTTAAATACTTGTACCTGCTGCATCATTATCATTATCATTAAGTGTTCTTTTCCTCTGCTGTTTAGTTTCAGTGTTTTTATGTTTTTTACTGCTTCTGCCATTGACTGTTGTTTTCTTACCCTGTATACCATAACAAATGAGGGCATAGTTTCCCCAATAACTTACCAAGGCCCTCCCTGCTAGTCGACAGCCTCTGGCATTTGGGGATATGCGCTTGAGGTCATGTGGAGAACCGGGTACGGGGCACCAGTGAAAGGACTTCGGATTCGGGTCATTACAATGTGGCATTAATTTTAACAAATTAGAAATTTACTTAATTTTTGGTGTGGGTTGGTTAGGGTTGATAAACACCTCAAAAAACCATTAAATATTTCAATTTGTAGGTATGTTAAGGTTTAACCTTTTAACTTTAACCCTTGTCATAATTTTACCCATACAACAGTAAATAATTTTTTACCATGGTCTCTTTTTATAACTAAAAATTAAATTGACCTTATAACATGATTTTTACATACTGGTTACAAATGTGGAATCTAATTTACCTAATAAAATTTACATAATTGGAAAATTATTTTTAAAATTAATAACATAGACAAAACGAAAACTTGGGGTTTAATAAAAATATAAATTAACTCTATAAATAAATTATATGAAAATGTAGTCTTTAATTATAAACCTGTATTTTTAATTGTTGATTAAAAATGAAACCTTACAAAAAAATATCATAAATTTATCCAAACCAAATTATTTTGTGTATATTTCAAATATTATTTTTATTTTAACATATTAAATATATAAAGGTGTAAAAGTTTGGATTTAAAAATGGTTCATAATTAAAAGGTGGTAAAACTCATTTAATAAAAATGTTGGGTTTTATGTGTTAAATCTATTTTTTGTTATCTTATTCCCATGAAAACTATTGGATGAATGAAAAAATATTAACTTTGATATATAACATATATATTATATTAAAATTATTTACTAATTATTATTATTTTAATTTATTAGGATTAAAACAACTTGGGATATTAATAGTATTTTTTTAATAAAAATAACTCCTTTATATTTTTTGTTTTTATATTCATTTTAAAATAATTTGTAACTAATTAATTCATTTTATATTTTGTGAAAATCATATATTTATATATTTTAGATAAAATTCTCATAAATATAATTTAATGGCTAGGTTCCATCATATTTTGAAAATATATCATTATTCGCTAAGCATCGATCATGCGTGTTATACAAGCTATCGAGAAAAGACTTTTTTGTGTGAAACATAATATAACCATAGTGTTCCATGTAGAGAAAGATAAAATTATGGTTTTTTATTGTGAATTCAGGAAAAATAGTTCATTAATATAAAATATATTATTATCAATGTTACATGAAATAACAAATATCAAAATTATTAAATTAATTCGAAAATCAATCATAAAATCTCGGGGCATTACATTCTACCCCCCCTGATTTTCTCCCTGGAAATACATCTATGTTATCAAAGGTTTAATACTTGAATTTTTCATTTATAGAAACCCAAATCATTAAAATGAACTCTAAAAATTAATTTTAAAAGGGAATAGTTGAAAAATAAAAATTTCTCAAAGTAATAAATGACTATGTCTCTACTTAAGAGAACATGAGTGGAGATTTGGGAATTGAAGAAAATAGTAAATAGTAATATATATGGAAAAAGATCATTGATCACATGAAATTGGGTGATCTAGTGAATGTTAGCAATCACAAACCCATAAAATAATGAATTATGAAGGAGTTCATTGATACCATCAAATATAACGATAATATGACACCCTTTTTAATCGCAATACCTTTTCCTAATGATGAAGAATTTTCATGATAAGATATACATTATTTTTTTGTACAATGTCCCCATTGGTAATTCCTTGAAAAATTTCCCCTTCATCTATTTTTCAAAGAAATTATGTTGCATTTTTCATTATTAGAGAGTTAGCAGATCATGTGATCCATAAATTGAACGATTGGACATTCCATATATCATTATCACAACCAAAAGGATAGAAAAAGTTATCGAATATGAATAATTCAACCTATAGGGAGATAATAATTTAATCTAAAAAACTTCTTCCAGAGTTAAAAATATACTATTCATAAACCGAAGACCTAAAATAAATTTTTTTACAAAGAAGTGCACTGAATCTGCTTTGGATTTATCTTTCATAAATTAGAAGGTACTCCTTATTGGTCACATTCAAATCATGTGAACACCAAGATCATTTATTATCTTTATTCATGGTAATAACCTGGAAATCTATATATCTTTACTAAAAACATTCATGTTTCCTTAGTCTTAAGACCAAAAAGTTGTAAACTCTATCCATGATAGTACAACCCAAATACCAATAAATTATTAATTAGTTCAGTGTAACTAGTATCAACAAATTTAATTATTAATATCCAACATATCATTATCCTAATATTATTATATCAACATCATTCTCATATCATGGGTTATCTTTCCCTTAATCACATGTTAAAATAAAAAATCACCTTATTAACACAATCACGTTTCATGGTTATCAGTAACATTGATAATATTCTCTTAAATACTTTAGTAAATACTATAGTGGACCAATACATAGAAGTTTCATTATTCTATAATACCATAAAAGTACTCCTAAAACATTATTATTGAATTCCAATACAAAAAACACTCAATTATTCCATAACTTTGTTGTTGTAATCCACATCGCTAAAAGTGATCACATGAGATTTTCCTTTTCCATTAGGATTAAGAGTTTTTAGATGTCAATCATCATAAATAACCCTTGTATTAAGGAACTGTATATAATAATTCCCAATCTCTTTACACTAGTTGCACAGAAGTGGTGTAGGTGCATTTTTTGTAGCTGTATCTCCATTTACATTGTTATCTAACTTCATACCATCACATCAGAACTAAATTGATCAATGAAAATCCATTATACACTTAAAATATTTACCAAACCACTCATGAAAATTTCTTTTATCCTTTTTCCCAAACATAGAGCATAAAAGAAGGCTCCCCTTTTTCTCTTCATTTTTTTCATATGTCCCTAAAACTCAATCTTCTTCTTCTGGTCAAAACCAAGTGATTGGTACATGAATCCAACCTCAATTTCAACCTTGATATCAAAATTAATAATCTCTAAATAGATACAAAATTATTATATGTATAATTATTATCTAAGAATTGTTTTTAAGACACTAAAGAAACTATCAACTTTAATTTTGGGATGGAAGATAATTTAGATGTGTGCCTTTAAAGTCTTGTAAATTTCTTTTCATAGGTAATAACAGATTCATTATCAATTTAATTTAACTTAAGAAACAAATTCTCCATTTTCAGACATATAATTTGAGGAAATTACCTATTAAAGAATAAAGTCATGAAATCTTCCCAATAAATGGATTTAATTTCATATTGTCTCTTTACATTCTTGATTAGAGTATACTAATGGTTTTCTCCATCTTTTAACTGATAAGAAACCAGAATTAATTTCTCATGTTTTGAACACTTGAGAATAAGGAATTTCTTTTCTGTGGTACTGATTCATTATTCTACAAAAATTAGATTAGAATACCTACAGAAAGATGGTGGACATTACCCCATGAAGGGCTCAAAAAAATTTTGTTCCCTATGTTTCTCATTTGGAAGTCCATCATGACTCACAAATTTAAAAATATGTGTGGGAATAGAGACAAGATTTTTCATTCCAACTCCAAAATAATTTGGTTTCTATAAAATAAAATCATTTCATTTTCCATCATAATTATGATTAACATGATTCATTTGGGTTCCAACCACTAAGTAAAACTAAAATCACAGAGTAAGAATCATTAATCATAATAAGGGACCACATAATCATGAGAAATTACTAATAGGACACCTAAATAATGACACTAAATTTTAAATATATGGTAACTTATGATTTTTATTTGATAAATCTCTTGAAATATCCTTAAAATATTACTAGGGATCCCACTTAGTTTTTTCATCCTTGTTTACAATGGTTAACTAAATCCTCTTTCTGAAACAAACATTAGAGACCCAAAACTTGGTGTACATGTACATTTCATTAATTTTTCGGAATAAATAACACATCAAAAAAATAGACACCTAAAGACCTTATTAGTTTAGGGCCTTTGGAAGCACTAAAAAAACAGGTACATAAGTGAGATAAATTATCTCCAAATAGGTTCTTCTACATTATCACCCTTCATATACACATAAAACATAATAATAATCTTCAAAACCTTAGGTCTGATACTCTATGTAAGTGTTGAAAACCCCTCTTGAATATCCAATCCTTGAAAGACGCTTAAGGGATTCAGATTTAGTCTTTTTCTGAGACCAGTAGAACTTTAACATGGGAGGCTGAGGAGGAGAGGTATAGAGAGATATTTGAGGGGATACATGTCTTTTTGGGAAGAAATGGGGATGCTAGGGGTGGTATTTATACTCGAGGAGTGGTGGAATGAAGTGATTAATTTATTGATTATTTTATATTAAAATGCTAAAAAAAATTAGTTGGAATTAATTTCAAAAATTAAAACTTCATTTAATGTTGTTTAGGCTGGTTAGGGTTTCTCCAAACCTCAAATAACCCTTAAATTTTTCAATTTTAAGGTATATTATGCTTTTACCTTTTATCTTTAACCCTTGTAACAATTTCACCAATACAATGGTAAATAATTTTTTTACCATGGTAAAATTTTTATACCTATAAAATAAATTGAATTTATAACCTAATTTAAACATTTTTATTCAAAAAAAGGAATATATTTTACCTAATTCAGTTCAAAAAAGTAGGAAAATTAGATTTTATATTAATTCCATAGTCAAAACAAAAAATGTTGGTTTTTAAAGGGAAATGTTCAAAAGTTTGAAATGTTGTTATATATTTTTCCAATGTTAAAATTATTATAATTTCCTTAATTGGATTTGATGAAAAAAATATTATCTAATAGAAATATGAAACTAATTAAAATATAATTTAATAATATAAATAAATTAGATAAAAAAAGTAGTTTTGAATTAAAATCCTCGATTTTTAACCATTTATTAAAAATGAGACCTTATAGAAAAAAACCAAGAATTTATACAAACCTAATTCTTAGGTTTGAAATTCAAAGATGAATTTTATTTTGAAATATTAAATCTATAAATGTGTCAAAAATTTTATTTAAGATTTTTTCTCCATTAAAAGGCTATAAAACATCCATAATAAAAATATGGGGTTTGATGTGTTTTATTTGGTTTATTCTTATCTTATGCCTATAAAAACTATTGGATGAATGTCCAAAATATTTAAATGGATATATAACATATATATTACATTAATATTTCTTAATAATTTTAATTTATTCATTTTATTTGGATGAAAACAAATTGATAGTATACAAATATTTTTATATAGAAATACTCCATATATATTGATTAGGATTTTATATTAACTTTTAAATAATTTATAAATAATTCAGTAATTTTATTTTTATTAACAATATATTTATATATTTTAGTCAATAATAATCATAAAACCTAATTTAACATCTATTTTACATCTTATTTTAACAATATTTTTTTTTCTAAGAATCGATCATGCATGTTACATAAGCCATCGAGGAAATATTTTTTTGCATGTATCGCAAGCTGACCTCAATGTTCTTTGTTTTTAAAATTAAAATTTATTTATTTTATAAGGAATGTAGGAAAAAAATAGTGCTCGAATATAAAATAAAATATTTTCACTGTCACATGAAATGGAAAATATCAAAAATATAAAATTAATTTGAAAAAAAATTACCAAAATCTCTAGGTGTTACAACCACACTCTAACAAATCTGATCATGATAGAAGTTTCACATCACAATTATAGAGAATTATTCAACATGAATTGGTTAAAAAAATGATTATTTGTAAGGCCTATCACCCCCAAACTGATGGCCAATCTAAAAGGACTATTCAAACACATGAGGACATGCACAGAACATACTCAATATAATATAATGGTGGATGGGATCAACATCTTCCATTAGTTGATTTATCTTAAAATTAGCTTCTATTCGAGAATAAAAATGAAATAGTATGAAGATATATGTGTTAAGAGATGTATAAATCATACATGCTAGGATTAAGCTAGTGATAGATGGCTTATTGGGCCTAATCTTGTGCAAGAGATTATAGAAAAGGTTCATGTCATCCAAAAAAACATTAAGGCTTCTCAGAGTCGGAAGAAGGGATATGTCGAACACTGTCGAAGGGACTTTATGTTTTATATTTGTGACAAAATTCTCTTTCAAATTTCCCCATGGAATAGATTCATGTGGTTTGGAAGGAAAGGGAAGCTTAGCCCTAGGTACATTTTCCCCTATAAAATCCTTGATCTTATAAAACATGTGGCCTATAGGCTTGCACTTACTCTAAATATAAATCATGATCATGATGTCTTCCATGTATCCAACTAGAGTAAGTATAAAACTTACCATTCATATGTGATGAATATATATTGGGAACAACTAGAACATGACCTCTCTTTTGAGGAGCATCCTGTGGAGATCTTGGATCTTGGAGACAAGTTTCTACGCTATAAGACTGCCCAAATTATTAAAGTTTTGTGGAGGAACCAAAAATAAGAAGAAACAATGTGGGTACCAGAGGAGACTATGAGGTAGAAGTACCCACACCTTTTCACTTCTCACGGTATGAGTTGAAAATTTAGGGAAAATTTTTTTCAAGGGGGGAAGAATATAACGACTCAAACTTCTGAATAATATTAAGTTTCCAAAAAATTTAAGTTTTAGAATCTAATAATGAATAAAAATATATAAGTATAAATGAAATCTGACAATATAATTTTTATGTTTATATGAACATTGTTTAATATGACTATTGGAAATAATAATAATTTTTAACGTTATAATTTTTGTTTATAAATAGAAATCATAATGGAAAATTAATGTAGAAAGAAGAGTAGATTGCCTCATCCTGTAGACTCTTTCCAAAGGAATCCCATTATTCAGAACATGGATAGGTTGTACCATCCCTGGTTTTCTCTCTAGACCAATCCCCAAATGAGCTTAAACAATTGAACAACAACAAAAATTGACTTCGGGAGATGTTCTAGTTGGTGGAAATTACCACCCGTGCAATGTTATCTAAACACCACAAGAGTCTATTACAATCACACACCTTATCTATAGGTCGTATGAGGTTATTATAAGATTTTATGTGTCAAGTAATTATATACTTAATTCATAATCCATTTTTTAAATAAAATTTTTTTCCATCATTTCTAATTTAAGAATAGTGTTTCTTAATAAAATGGAATTTTATAAATTCATAATTTTTTACCAGAATTTGTACAATAAAGAAAATATATAAATTTTTATAATAAACTATTATATTATGAATAATACTTATTATAATGAAATAATACTATAAAACACTCATGTTTATTTGCATCTTGTAAAATATTTTCATTTTTTCAAAAAACTTACTATGTATTCACTAAGCTTTTTCTCTCCACTATTATTTTTAATAAATGAGTTTCTTTATAGTTAAAAGACTAATTTATCATATTTATATATTTATTATTATAAAATAAATTTGATTTTTTGAAATTAATATGTCGGTTTTTAGTTATGCAAAATTTATTAGATTTTAATAAAATGTTTTTTTTCCTGAAAAAAGTAAAAATATTGTTTTGAGTGTTCAGTGTCTTTTATGACATCATAATAATGTATTTTGTAATTAAAAATGATAAAAGAATATTTTGAATTGGAATATGATATGAGGCATCAGAATTATCCAATACCATGGGAAAATACCATGGGAAATCCCAGGGTTTTTCAAATACCACTAATGAGGTGTCCATGGAAATTAATAAAAAAACTCACTCTCTTTTACTATAAATATCCACCCATTCATTCATTTTAATACTTTAAAAAATATCCCCCCTCTACGATATGATGGTATTACTTACCAAGTAGTCCTCTCAAAGTGTTATCAAGCCCTCAAGGTCCCGATCACAGTGTTTTAGAAGTAACTCTTAAAGGTAAGGGAATTCTCAACTTGTTTTTTCCTTTTAAGTTCTACTTTTATTGGTATGTCATTAAACATTCCAAACCATGTTATTATTTCTATTTTATTCTATCCCTATATTATATAGTGAGTAATTTTTGAATGGGGGATACTTTTCCCATCTTTTTTATTGTTTTATAAAATCGTGCGTCACACCAGTTATGTTGTAGAATCTTCTTCTCAAAATCTATCTCTTTTCTCAAGAAATTATTTTATTTCCTTTATGTAAATACACAAACCGCTTTCATTTCAAAGGGTATTCATCAAGAATTAAATTATTTATTTTATTTTGTAATTGAAATATATAAAACCCTCATTCCCTGGTAGGTTATATATCACATAATGATAATGTATTTAATCACTTGTTAAAACACCATGATTTTGAATTGAAGCCCATTTATTTTATTCTCTATGGGTTATTTATGAAATTTCTTATTTTGATCTATATGAATCACATGAAACAAAATACATATTAATAGTTTTCCTAGATAATCCTCCATTTCATTGGTTAAAGAAATTAATCTCTAGACACTACGGCAAAAAAGGCATTTAGCAGCGGTTTGGTTTTACGTTTCGCGGCGGTTTGAACCGCCGCTAAATAGATTTGCGGCGCTTTTAAAAAACTACCGTGAAATCGTGTGTCGGAATACTATTCACGGCGGATTTTTAATTTTTTATAATTTTTTTATAATTTTTTTATTGATTTTTTTTATTTATTTCGTATTTATTTTATTTATATCGTATTTATTTATTTATTTTATTTATTTATTTATATCATATTTATTTATTTTATTTATTTATTTGATATATTTATTTTATTTATTTTATTTAAATTATTTAATTTATTTAATTTATTTATTTATTTGTTTTATTTCACATTTATTTTATTTATTTCATATTTATTATATTTATTTCGTATTTATTATATTTATTTCGTATTTTTTTTATTTATTTCGTATTTATTTTATTTATTTAATTTATTTCATATTTATTATATTTACTTTATTTATTTCATATTTATTTCATATTTATTATATTTACTTTATTTATTTCATATTTATTTTATTTATTTTATTTATTTCATATTTATTTTATTTATTTATTTATTTCGTATTTTATTTATTTATTTCATATTACTTTATTTACTCTATTTATCCATGCATGCCCATTCCATGACCATGCCCATGAACATGCCCATGCACATGCCCATGCTCATGCCCATGCCCATGCACATGCCCATGCGCATGCCCATGCACATGCCCATGCACATGCCCATGCTCATGCTCATGCAATGTAAAGAAATACTACGTTCGGTGAGATTTAAACCCCTAACCTCTTGCATATTTTCCAAAGACTTTACCACTCCAACAAGCTCGTCATTTGGTTAATAAACAGAATTTAATATACTTATATATATTAATTGAAAAAACAAATAATACATAAATAATAGATATAAACTCAATAATAATAAATAATAAATAATAAATAATAAATAATAAATAATAAATAATAAATGATAAATAATAAATAATAAATAATAAATAATAAATAATAAATAATAAATAACAAGTAATAAATAATAAATAATAAATAATAAATAATAAGTAATAAATAAGAAACAATAAATAGTAAATAATAAACAATAAATAATAATAAATCAATAATAATAAATCAATAATAATAAATCAATAATAATAAATAAATAATAATAAATAATAAATAAAAAATAATAAAAAATAAATAATAATAAGTAATAATAAACAAATAATAAAGAATAAAGAATAAATAATAAATAATAAAAAATAAAAAATAAAAAATAAAAAATAATAAATAATAAATAAGAATAAATAATAAATAATAAACAATAATAAATAATAATAAAGAATAAATAATATTATTAATAATAAATAATAAATATTAAATAATAATAAATAATAAATAATAATAAAAAATAAATAATAATAAAAAATAAATAATAATAAAAAAATATTAAATAATAAATAATAAATAATAAATACTAAATACTAAATAATAAACAATAAATAATAAAAAATAAATAATAAGTTATAAATAATAAATAATAAATAATAAATAATATTTAATATTTAATATAAAATAAATAATAATAAACAATAATAAATAATAATAAATAATAAATACGAAATAAAAAAATATTTAATAATAAATAATAAATAATAAATAACACCTAATAAATAAAATATTATTATTAATAAATATTAATATTAAATATTAAATATTAAATATTAAATAATAAATAATAAATAATAAGTAATAAATAATAAATAATAAATAATAAATAATAAATAATAAATAAATATATATATAAATAATAAATAATAAATAATAAATAAATATAAATAATGAATAATGAATAATAAATAATAAATAATATATAATAAATAAATATAAAAAATAAAAAATAAATAAATAAAAAAAATAAAAAATAAAAAATAAAAAATAAAAAATAAAAAATAAATAATAAATAAATATAACAAATAAAAAATAAAAAATAAAAAATAAAAAATAAATATAAATAAATATAAATAATAAATAATAAATAACTAGTAACAAATATTATTATTAATAATAACATTTTATTATTAGTAATAATAAATAATAAATAGTAAATAATAAATAGAAAATAGAAAATAGATATAAACAATAAATAAATATAAATAATTAATAAATATAAATAATTAATAAATATGAATAATTAATAACAAATAAATATAAATAATAAATAATAAATAATAAATAATAAATAACCAGTAACAAATATTATTATTATTATTAACATATTATTATTATTATTAATAGATAATAAATAATAAATAATAAATAAATATAAATAATAAATAAATATAAATTATAAATTATAAATAAATATAAATAATAAATAATAAATAATACAAATAATAAATAATAAATAATAAATAACCAGTAACAAATAATATATAATAAATAAATTAAAGTATATTATAAATAATAAATTATAAATAATAAAGGAAACACATGAAAAAGTATGAAAAGACATGATAAGGGATGAAAAATCATGAAAACGCATGAAAACGGATGGAGAAGCATATGAAGAATGAGGCATTATAAAGAATGAGAACGCATGAAAACTCATGACAACTCTGGAAAACCCCTTAGTAATTCAACATAATCATCATAATAACCCACAAAAAACCATTGATAAAGATAACAAGTCATGGAAACCCAAATAAACAGTAATAAATGGAGCAACCATTAAAACCCGTCAAAATAGTCATAAAATGACAAAAACATTGGACTCACATTAACAGAGATAACTTATGATCCGAGAGTCCGTTTCAGATCCGCGACCTATCAAATCAAATATCCTAAAACAATCTTCGACCTGATAGGTGAAAAAGTAGGAATGAATAGGCGGATCGGATGTTAAGACCATTTAAAAATAAGCTGACGGGGAACGGGTGCAAGAAACGAGGCATCGAAAAACATAACAAACCAAATACACACTAAAATGGCCATATCTTATGATCCAGGAGTGCATGAGGGATCCGTGACCTGTCAAACTGAAGCTCATGGAATGAGCTATGATATAGAAGGTGGAGGAGTCTGAAATGACACACGGATCGAAAGTTAGGTCCGTTTGAAGACAAGTTCGACGGGAAACTGGGGATGAAAATAGGGTTTCAGAGGCCTTCAAAGGGGTTTTTGGGGTCGAAAAACACAACAGAAGTTTTCTTGTGTCAAATTAGTGCATAGCTCTCTTCGCTGGCTTCAATTTTATATGTGGTAGAGCCCAAACGGACACCCGGAGTGAAAGTTATGGCAGTCTGAAGTTGGAGAAATTTTTTCAAATATCTTATAACTCTCATATCATCTGCACCTTAGACCGTATCACGTTTTTTATTACATTTGCCTCTATATCTCTTCATGAGCTTCAATTTGATTGGTTGTGGCTCTCCAACGGATGCCCGAATCAAAAGTTATAGCCGTTTTAGTGATTTCAGGGGTTCTCGTGTTTTTTTAGTTTTTCATTTCATTTCGCGGCGGTTTTACCCAAACTGCCGCTATTTCCCAGCAGTTTTTTAAAAAACCGCCGCTAATCCTTGAAAAAAATTTTAGAAAAATTAAAATAAATAAAAAATATATATATATATAAATTTAAGCATTTCACGGCGGTTTAAAAACTGCCGCGAAATTGCGGCCAGAAACACGTTTAGCGGCGGTTTTAAAATCCGCCACAAAAAAACTAACACTAAATGGCCGTTTTCCTATAGTGAGAGACGAATAGTTTTATAATTCTTGGGTAAAAACCTTTGTAATTTTTATAACACCATCGTACGAACCAAGGATATATGCTTAATAATGTCAAAATTAAATGTTGTGTCCACATTTTCAAGTTATTATTCATCTTATTATTATTATTATATGCCTATTTCTCATGCCTCTATGAAGTTATTCATGTTTTTATTGATATCTATCAATTTCACAAGTAATTGTTTCCCTTGTTTTTCATTTACTGGGAATTATTCTCACCCTTTCCTTGGATGAATTTCTCTAAGTTTTCAGTTGGAGTAATTTTAAGTTGTATTAAAAAATTAATAATCATTTAAATTGTATTAGAATAAAATTTTAATGTATTTTGTACATTATTTACAAGACACGAAAACTTTAATGATCCTCTATTTGTAAATCATTTTGAAATGTCATTTAAAAAAATGAATGATCCCATACACCATGCCTAGGATTTGGTTGTGTTCTTATGAAAGGTAATCATGTCATTTCTTTTGGATCTCATTAGCTTAGGATACAAGATAACAATTAACTAACCCACATCCTTTAACTTACACCTATGATGCATGAACATAATAGTTGATGATAATACCATTACAGGGAAAGGTTCACTACATATTATGGCCATAATATCATGAGTTATATCTTCCCTCAAAAATATTTTAATATTTTCTAGTGTAATTTGGTTGAATACCTATGATATTTTCACTTTGAAATCACTTATACCCCATGTAAAGGGAATGTTGTTGCAGATTTATTGAGCAGGAAGCTTCTGACCTATGCAGTGAATTAATCATTGGAAAAGTGTATGTAGATGGATCTCTTTGCACATTTCCATATTGGAGTTTAGGAGAAAAGGGATGATTTTTCTTTGGCCAGTGTTCAATTGAAATCCCTTATTTTCAAATTTATTCTTCTGAAGCAATAGCCAGATGATGAGTTCCATAGCATTAAAGAATCTTTATAGTGGGGAGGCCGTTTCCTAGTGGTCATTCTCCAAAGAGTGATTTCTATGAAAATATAATCATTTTTTGTAATGTCTTTAGTATAGAATGTTGTGATGGGGTATTTCTATAGTTCTCATTGGTCAGTACCCCATAGACCACATATATGTTCTACGACAGGTGGGGGTAATTCTGGTGACTATGTATGAGTTGTGGCATTGTTGATTTTTTTATCATTGTTATATATGCTTCCAGGTTATGGTTGTGCACTAGAAACCATTGGGGTTTTTCAGCAACAATTGGTCCCTACATGGTAGTGGGATGATATATCTATTTGTTTCTTGGGTATTTTTTATCACACACATAGAAAAAATAATTTTATATGGGTTATAATTGATAGGCTGACAAAATTTGTTCACTTCGTACCCATTAATGTCACAACCATTGTTGAGGTGTTTGGAAATCTATAAATGGAATAGATTGTTCATTTCAAAATAGTTCCATATACTATTTTCACTGATAGTTATAATCATTTCACTTCTCATTTGTTGAGAGGCCATTTTGAGTCACTAGGATCTCATGTCCTTTTCAGTGTCGTATACCATCTGCAATCAGATGGCCAGATAGAAAGAGCTGTATAGATTCCCTAGGATATGCTCTATGCTCATGTTATCAACTTTAGTTGGCCTTGGTATAGTCATTTATGTATATTTGAGTTTTATTATAATAATATCTACTTTTCCACGATTATAATGGATCATTTTGAGGCCTTTTATAGTTGGCCTTGTAAATAATCATTGTGCTCGTTTGTGACTTATGAATGTTCCTTGGTTGGACCAAGGTGAGTCTAAGAGATGACATAAAAGATTTAGTTGATTAATCATAGAATTTTGATGACATAGATCCTATATAAATCTTTTGCTGATAATCTTTATAGACCATTGTATTTCTCATTTGGTGACCAGTTTTTCTTAATGTTTTCACATTGGTTGGGTCATCAGTGGATTGAGAGGTAATGGATGCTCACTCCTCATTTTTTTGGTCCTTTTGAGGTTATTGATTGGTAGGGGAACATTTTGATTCATTTGGAACTTCCACCTCAACTAATTCTAATACATAACATGTTTCATGTATCTCATCTTCTAAAGTTTCTATCTGACCCGTCTCATGTACTGAGTTGAATTGATCTTGAAGTTGAACCTAACCTATGTGTGACTCAATGGTTGGTCTGGATTCTTCATTATGAGATGAATGAATTCAGGGGAGGATCATGCCTTTGGTACATGTTCTATGGAATCATAGTTATGATTCTCATGATACATGGGAGAGGGAGGCATTGATGAGGGAGAAATGGACTCATATTTTTGACATGGAGGCATCATTTTATAATTTTTGGGGACAAATAGATATTATGGTAGATAGGTTGTTACATTCTATTACTATTTTTAAGTACAGATATACCCTTATTTTTTATATTTGGTTGGATTTTTGGAGTTATTTTGGGTTGAAATTGTATGAATCTTGAGAATTTTGGTCATGTACAACGTTTGCACACGCCTCACACATGGTTCACCAAAATGTGCACCCTACTACACGAAAAGGAAACATTTTGGATATAGTGCTCTACACAGCTTGCAAATGGGTAGTCAAATCATGTGTCTCTTTAAGAGAAACTAGTTGACCCATTTATATCAGGCTCATAGTCTATGCATGATTTCTCATAATTGTGCATCATTTTCCAGGAAATTGTGCATAAAATGTTTAATTATTCCAAAAAACTAATAAAATCATAAAAACCTAATTCTTGACCCTTTTTAGGGCACATTCAACACCTAATCGTTTTATCTAAGTATTAGGGCTCCCAATAACCATTTTTACCACTCAAAACCCATTCCAAGGTGGATAGAATCTTGGTGATCCTTCTTTGGTCTCTTCCTAGTAAGTTATTTCTTCCATTCCTTTTTCTCCCGTAGTCTCTATATTTATCCTTAGGTTTTCATATAAATTAACTTGTTGTTAGAGGACATATTACCCAATGTTATAGATATAAACCTATGTTTTATTATTGTGTCTCTTGGATTCTATTTGTGGATTTCTTTGTTGATGAATCCTTTTTAGGGTTTGGTGACTCAAGATCTGTTGGTTCCGAGGTTGGTGGTTTTTTAATGATGCTAAAATTTATGTAACCCTAATTTATTTGATTAAATTTCAATTAAATGAATTTAAATTCAATTATTTTTATATGCATTATATGTATTTAATTTTCTAGTAAGAAAAAACCAATTCTGATGAATTTGGGTTTTTGAGATAAATAGTTTTTTGGAATGGAATTGGAAATTGGTGAGATTGAAATTTTTTAATATGAATTTTAGTTTTGATGGAAATTGAATTAATTAAATAGTTTAATTTAATTTTAGAAATTTATTTGATGGAAAATTTGTGAAAAACCCCAATTCAAGGGAATTGGGAGTTTTGAATAAAATATATTGAATTGTTTGAAAATTAAATTATAGAATATCATTGTGTAATTTCATTATTTTTTTCAAATCCTTAATTATGAAAAAATTAATTAAAAATGTTTTTATAGAAACCTTAGGGTCATATATTTGTGAAAGTGCATGTTTCTTTATTAAAAACCTATAATGGGTTTAAAAGAAAAAATTGGAAAGTTTTATATTGACTATGGAATTTAATTGTATTGTAAGAAGTTTTAAAATAAATTTCTCATCATTAACTTTTTACTAGATCACATGGAACACATATGTATTTAGTGTGTTTTATTGGACAAGAATTAATTAAATACAATGTTCTAAAACAATATTTCATCACATACCATTTATTAGGATATTGTTATGAGTCCTCATGTACTATATTCAAGGTATTTATGCACATAAATTATCGTATTCATAGTGTTGGGTCCCTATAGCCAAGAACTGTCATATATATTTGGAACATGACTATGATTCTAAATTGTATTATTTCAATTATATATATATATATATATTTGACTTTATAAACTAATTTACATTCCTTGAAAATTTATATAATCTATTTACTATAAATGTTTTTATTTAATCCATTTTGAGAGAAGTTAAATATATGTAAATTATTTTTTTATTAATGGTAAATTCCATATTTCGAAATGTTTTTCCATTATTTTAAATATAAATAATTAATTGATAATTTTTTTAAATCTTTCAAATCGTAAATAATCATTTATTAAAATATTCTTCTTGTGAATGACAACCCTATTTATATTTTAAATTGAAAGAACGTTATTGGTTAATTTGATATTGGAATCATGTTATGGAATATTTGTTGAAATCCTACTAGGATTTCGATCACACCCTAATGGTGCCTTCAAGTGTTTGTAGATTATATTCTCCTCTGTTAGAGAAAGGGTAACAGATCTCTTGGAGGTGGATCTATCTTTTTTACCTTGGACATGGTGATTTGTTTCCTTATGTACTTAGGATATTTTTCATATATGGTGCTTGGGTTGTAGTGATTTTGCCATTAAAGGACTGTTTGATTTCTAGTAGTTTACTCCGAGTGGAGTTTCTTTTCGTGTGCATAATATCTGGATTTTTTACTTCCGCAATGTTTGTGGAAAAATATTTCACACATTCAATTTGTATGATGCCATATTTTAGTCATCAACCCATGGAAATCGAGGTTTCACTTCATGCTATTACATAACCACCTTGGTTATTAGGTTACCAGGGTATCTGAGTTGGATCATGAAAAGTAATTTATCTCATAAAATTTGTAATTGGTGTTCTCAAGTATAATAAATCATGAGGAGTGGCCCAAAACAAGAATCAACCTTCTGTTTCTAGTGTCATTGGATGTTTATATTTATGAACATTATTACTAGTCTCCTGAATTGATATCATTATTAATGTATTCATCGAGTCATGTAAATTGATGTATGATGAAAAATGATAGTATATATATATATCCATATTTAATTAGTTTCACCATTAGTGGTATAAAAGTTATTAAATAATCAAGAAGTGATTTATCACTTCCATGTATTATAAGAAGATATCTCAAGACCTTTTACTGGGATAATTTAATACTATTAAATTTAAAGATATAGTTGATAATTTTTTTTCAATATACTCATAAAAAGATAATCAAACCATGTATGTATTATGACACAAAGTATACTAACTATTTTATGTGTTTTTATTAAATGAAGAGATTTTATTACATATATGTTGTTCATAATGGAGTTTTAGAGTATATGACTTGTGTTTTTCTCTTTATACACCATAATAAGATGATAAATACTACTCTGGGTCTATTTTTTGGAATCCCTACCGTCAATATAATGGCCAAAAATGTATATCTTGATGTTAAATAAATTAAGATGAATTGTAATTTTGGACAAATTAGTCCTAATATCAATGGGTGGGTGATTATTTATGTCTAAATGGTGAACATTAAAAAAATATTTCAAAAATATTTTTTTTATAGTTTATTATATTTTTTATTGAATTTATTTTTCATGGTATTCAAAATTAATTAATGTTTAAATATTTAAAAACGTGGAAAAAATTAAGATCAATATTAAACATTATGTTTCTAAACATATTCAATAAAATGAGCTAATTTAATAGTTCATATATCCTCAAGTGACTAATATGAGTGTTACATGTGTTTTGTGAAACAAGGGTGATACTTAATACAACATAAATAGGTCATAAATTGAAAAAAAAAATCAGTTATAATGATAATGTATATTTATTGACTTAATTAAAATTTAACAAACATAAAACATAACTAGGGAAACAAATTTTTAACCTAAAAATAATCTGGCTATCCATTATAATGATTTCTCATACCTCCCTCTCATTCAACCATGATTTAGAGAGAATGTTAATAATGAATAACATGAATAAATTGATTCTATCATCTAGGATCATGATCATTATTTTGTAGAAATAACATAGGTAAACTAAAGTAATTTATTTTATCAGTTTAAACGATGATGGTGGTATAATTATGAGGTGGGGAATTTGGTACATGTTTCATAAATCTAGATGGGTTCTACATTATACCCTTTGATCATCGAGTAGAGTATGTTAGGTTCTCTCCATGCATAATTTGTATTATTTATTTTTTATTCATTATGTGTATGCTTTTTTTGTACAATCCATAGGTAACCATAGTTTTATTATTCTATTTTATTATTTTTAAAATAGATATATACAATAAGTTATAAAAATACAAACCACTAGATGATTTTCATGTTCCTTGGTCTAAAAAGTTTTATATGGAAAAAATAACAGTTTTCAATATAAAGTTCAAGCCAAGGTGAAAAATTCCATATAAAAATATATTTATTTTAGGGTTTATAATGAATTTAAAAAATGAAATAAATAATGTGATATGAATGTATAATGTTTTACATAGCATACATCAAACTGTACTCATATAAATTTTCAAGTATTTTAGAATTTAGCTAATCCTAGAACAAGATATTTGTTAATATAATATTTATATAAATGAATTATTCACTTAAATACTATGTATAACATGAAGGATATTTCAATAAATATGTTGTTTGAATAATTAAATTTTCTTTTGAAAATTTTTAGTTAAAAGTTTTATCCATATAAAAGACTAAATAAAATGATATTTATTTTGGAAATAAATTTTAATTAAAATATAATTTTTATAAAATTTTCATTTATATTTTATTTTATACATAAATAAGAAATCCTATATTAAATTTGTTAAGATATTTATATATTTAAAATATTATTTCGGTTGATATTATTGAGTTATAATTATAGAAAAAATTCCATATTAGAGTTAATGAATTATAAAGAAGATCCAATTTTAATTGTAATTTTTTATAAACTAAATGTTTATAATTCATGAGAAAAAAATGAAGGGATGGTTATAAGTTCATGGTTAGTGGAATACTAGATTATCTTTAAAAACTAATTCTTAATTAAATTCGAGTGAGATGTTGCAAAAAATGTTTTAGAATATTGAATATCATAATACCTAGAAATAAAGATGTTGGATTTGTGGTTGAAAAATAATATTCTAAGGCTTAAGGGAGAATCTAATTTAGAATATATTTTTAATGAAAAAACATTATTAAATTATAATAAGATGAATATAATATTAAGAGGATTTAAATCTATGATTCTAGGTTTTAATATTTGTCATTCAACATATTTTGTTCATGTATGGATATGAGAGAAGATAATTTTTATTAATTATCATACTGATCATTCCTGGAATCTGTCTTTGTAGACTAGAATAACTTCACTTGACGCTAGTAGATTATCCATACAATATTATAGAGGGATTTCATCACCAATAATACAATCATTCATAATAAATACAATCCTAGGGGCCCTGTATAATTAGTGGTAT
This sequence comes from Viscum album, assembly GCA_963277665.1. Lineage (NCBI taxonomy): Eukaryota > Viridiplantae > Streptophyta > Magnoliopsida > Santalales > Viscaceae > Viscum > Viscum album. Next base: position 906,651,103 of record OY728151.1, read on the forward strand.
TCTTATAACATTGGATATATTCAAATCAATGAATCACTGATGATATTTTACTCTAATGAATCGGTGTAATTTTTAATTATAATTTAGAAAAAAAATTCTTTCATGGATTATAACATGTATAAAAATCATGTAGACTTAAAAACTCAAAATAAAACGTGTAAATATACTATTTCATGTTGTGTTTGATTAATAATCATGCATAAGGGTGATTTTGGGTGAAAATATAAGCATACCATAATTAAATTTATCAAGTAAATGACATTTATTTAATTTTATAACTCCTAAAAAAGTTGAATGGTGATTTTAAATAAAAAGAAAATTGGTTGAAATTAATTCAAACCCTCCAATAATTCATCATCCATGATATTGGAACCAAAATATCCTACTAAAATAATAGAATTTAAAACTAATTTGTATCTCAATATTTGAAAAATAAACTAAAATCAGTATTGAATATATATATATATATATATATATTATCAAATAATATTAGTTTAGGTTTCACCAACTGACTACACAAATGAAATTGTATCATGTTCCTAATTCATTAATAATATTTATGAAATATTATCCCATTTAAAATAAAAATTCAAAAAAACTAAAATAATGGGTCATAACACTATACCACTAACTAATTTGAGAATTTATTACATGAACATTCAGTTTCACTCATTCATCAAAATACATAAATAAAATAACATCATAATTCTAATGTAAATTATGGAAAATTATATTCATGTTATGTTATTCTTACAATTCACAAAGTGAATCATGAGATAAAATTCTCATACATTCCCTTTGAGGATCAAGACAAAAAATTAATTAAGTTAACTATAAAATTTCAAAAAAATGTCATTAAAAACACATATCATTCTCAAAACCACCCTATAAATATTATCCTTAAATAAAATTATGTTTGACATTTATATTTATCAGTTTTCATTACATGTCCTCAAAACCTAATATCAAAAATTATTTTTAACTCACATTCATAAACTACTCTCTTAATTCCTTTTTAATATACCCAATCCAAAAATACCCCTAGTCACCAAATTTTATTCCCATAAGGTCATAAGAAAATTCCTCTAACCACAAGATTCTTATATTATGTTTAAAGGTATTATATATAATATGAATAAATGATTTTCCACTAAACTAACTATCCATAATTTCATTAAAATTATACAAGAATTTTGAAATATTGTTTTAATAACTCTAACAATCCTGACACTAATCATCCATGAGATTATTCCCCATAATATAATTAATAACACAAAACCAAATATATAAACACATAATAAACCTATTATAACATGATACTATATATAATGTATTTAGAATCAGACAGTAAAAATTAAATAATGGATTTATAAATTTAAAAATGTTTTAGAAAATTTCAAAAGGACCCATATCGAAATAACAAAACAATTATTAAAACCTAAAAATTTCAATGTACAAATTTTAGATATTCTAGACTAACATGTCACCCAATTATTCAATTAAAATTTCCTATTGAACCCATAACTCAATATAGAACACACACATGTGCCTGTGAATTTTACGTGTATGGGGTTAGTATATGCACCCAATAAGATTTCCCCAATTATATAAATTATACCTCATGATATGATCATAGAGTATTAATGGGTTATTACTTATGACATAGAATTCTATAATATCTCATGAAAACCCCCAAATAAAATATTCTTGTGATATAAAAAATAATATCATAAAACTAAAGAAATATTATTAAAATGAAATATGCGATAAATAAATTCTAAACAAAAAAAAACTCATGATTAACCATAATACATACTAATAATCATATATCAAGTCATGGTTCACTAAATTTCCTTAAATAAGGTAAAACATTAACCTTTGTTGTGGGTTATAATTGATAAAAAATTATGTTCCTTCAAACAGAAAATATAGATTATAATAATATGTAGGTATAAAATCACTTTTATATAATAATAATAAATTTATTCCCCAAGTTCCTTTAATTGATGTAAAATTTACTTGTGTAATGGTTTCTCAAATATAGTTTTATAATATTCCAATGGTCCCCTTATACCTGTATAAAATCATGATTTACCACTCAAACTTCCCATTATGGAAAATCCTCAATAGAACCCTTTTGATCTATAAGTGTGTAAAAGTGTAACCCTTGAAGTTCACATACAATAGTACAATGGTTGGACTCTAGCCAAAGGTTATAAAACACACATAAAGGCAGAAATTACCCATAAAATAATATAAATGATGAAATAAACCAACCAAACACTCTAAAAAATAAAACCAAATATCATAAATAATATAAATTTCATGTAATATCATAAATAAATGGTATCCTAAATGAATATTAAAAAGGGTAGCTCTTATAGAAGTATATAGACCAACAACAAACAATATGGCACACCCAATCTATGAATTTCAATCTTGATCACTAAATATTTCCTATAAATCTATAAAAATAGTATATAGTGGTGTGGTTAAGCAAAGAAGTTTGAGAAATAAAATCCTCCCTAGATTATCTTATGAAAATTTGGAATAATCATACTAAATCCTCACTGAATAAATATTTAAATCAACTTATTACCATTTCCCAAGGTAAATTAGAACCCAACGTCACTTAGGAATACTCACCAAATAAGAAACAAATCATAATAATAATACATATTCAATGTAATGATCCATATTTTTCAAAAAAGAGGATTAATTTATTTTCATACTCCACATCTTGAGTCCGTTAATGATGTATAAATGGTAAATTTGCCCAAGTTTTTTACCACTTTATAAAGGTTCTATTGAACTGTAAATTTCTTATTTATCCTTGTGATGAATTTTGATGAAATTATTTTCTAGTTGAGTTTTTTGGTATATTAAATATTTATTAAATATGTAAATATTTATCTCGGGAGTGTGAACATTTTACAACTACACAGAGAACCTTATCAGAATGTCTACACTACATTTGTGTCTAGAATTGGGTTTTGTTACTAATAAGAGTTATATTTTTTAGGGTATGTATTTAAAACTTGGGATTGAGTATTTGTGTTATTCATATTAAATAAAAATAAATGAATTTTTTTTATGAAATTAAGATTGATGTGTTGATGACATTTTAAAATGATAAGGAAATGTTTTTCCACGTAACAATGATTTGGAATGCTAGTTATTTTAATAAAAACATATTTATTTTTGAGATCTTATAAGTAGATAATGGTGGATTTAATTATTGGTTTGTTAAAGGGGTATTAATTTGTGAATTATAATATGAAATAAGGGAAGTAATAATTATTCCTTCCATCCACTCTAATTATTTCCATCATTTGAATGATAGATGAAAAAAATTTCTTCCTCTCATCTCTATTAGAGAGATCCCAATCGAAAAAATCCTCAACCTTTACTCATTTAAGAAAACGTTCTTTGATGTTCTGATTATTATAAGTAATGGTAGGGAAAATGATGACTGGGTAACATGATGTAACCATCAAGAATTCACAATATAAAATTAAGGTAGGTCTTATTTATATTTCATTCCCCACATTCTAATTGTGTAATTTGATCACCTTCTTCTCATGATCGAATCACCTATAACATTAATGAATCTAAAATAAATAAAATAAAAAAGGGATTAAAATATGATTAACTATAAAAAAATAATTTCTAATTTAACCATGTTTTATTCTAATGGAAGAAACCCATGAGGATTTTCAATGGGTGAAAATTTTGTTTTGTTGGATTTCATTGAGTAAAAGTTTTTTGTGGCAATAAAATGGAAAAACATAATATCTAAAAATAATTTATTTTGAAAAAAATATTTCCCATGGAATTAAATTTTATATTTTAAAAAAAATAAAGAAAATAAAAAAAATTATTTTTCTTTCTTATAAGGTACATGCAATGAAAAAGATATTATCTTTTCCCAAAAAACATCATTGTGTGACTCAGATTAATTATGTATTTTTATATCATAAAGAAAAAACGTATGGAATGATATCATATTTGGTAATTGAGATAGAATATTTCTTAAGAAATGAGGAAAATTATATTCTACATTGAATATCTGTATCCTTTGATCAGGAGAGTTTAATTTTTAAAGATATCTTTTCTTAGAATGGGACAAACGTGGGGATGAAACCTTCACATTTTTAGTGGGTTTTTGTTCCAAAACCATCCATCGTTTTTTCCAATAATACAGTTTGTTCTTAAAGATTAGTATTTATTAAAATAATTATATTTTATTTAAATTATAATTAGTTAAATTATTTCTTTATGAAATAAAATTTTAATCATATACTCATAACACATTGATAATCTTTAATCATTAAACATCAAATTATATCCTTTCCCCATATTTTCATTCATCTATAAATCTAAATTTGGTCCCATCCATTATTGGTCGGGAATTCCTCTATACATTACCTAAATGATTATTCTCTCATTCTTCATGTTTGAGTTCAATGATGATTCTGCAATGCTAAAATGGAGGATAACTGGAGATTTCAAAGGTTTGGGTACATGACGAAGATGACATGATGAGTTTTGATAGTGGTTCAAAGAAAATTGGGTAGAGATGGGTTGAACAACAATGAACTATAGTAAAAATTAAAATTCATAGTTCTTCTCAATACTACTTATAAATATTTTGTTACATTTTTAGATGTTGTTTTATAAAACATCCTCTGAATGTGTTATTTAGGTTTTAATTTTTTCAAATATAATTTCAGCCACTGTTTTTCAAAAAAACTAATAAATCTGTTTTTTTGTTTTTATTTCTTTGATTTTTTATTAATTTTTAGAAGCCGTATTAAAAAAAACAAATCAAATTTTTAGTTATTTTTATGAAACCGCAGTTAAAAATGATGTAAAAATATAAAATAATATATTATTTAATAGTATATATTAATAATAAATATTCATTATTAATTATAATGATTTAATATTAATTTTTTATAATTTTAATTAATAATTATTTTTTAATTAATAATTATTTATAATGATTATTTTGAAAATATTTTAGACTCAAATTAATTCTAAGATAAGTTGAAAATTAAACCATAACATCAAATGACCATAAGATTTGAGAAGAGTACTTATTTTATCTCCACATCCAGTTAAAATATTTCTTATGAAATGATCTATAATAATATCAGACAATATTTTCGAAATAATTAATAGAAAAAAATATTTATTATCTTAAGAAAAGTTAAAAACAAAATTAAACTATAAACGATCATAAGTTTTGATTCAGGTGTCCGTTTGGGATCTAACACATTTCAAATATATTTTTTTGTGAAGATATCTATAAAATGATAACAAACTAATGTTGCTATTTTTTAAAAAAGGGCCCTAACAAAAACCAAAACATAGTTTTTGGTTCAAATACCGTGATTTTATTATTATTTTATGTTATTTCATCTTTGTTTCAGAGTGTTTTCATATGCTTATAGGTCATCTTTAATTTTATTCCATGAAATTACATTTCGATTGATTTTATAGTGTTTCAATTGTTGTAGTTTTCCCACTTTTGGTGATTTATTATATATTATATGTATATATATATATATATATATTTCTATGCATTTATGTACATTGATTTATAATTTATATATATTTATCAACATTTATTTAAAATTTGAATATAATTGTATATATGCAAATATATTTATATGTATTTAGGAATATTAATATATATTTATATATATTTATAAATATTTATATCCATTTCCGTACATTTTTATACATTAATGTATATTTATATATATGTTGTTGGTATATATATATATTTATATGTATTATGTTTTTTGGTGTGTGTATATATCTCCAGGGTTGTATTTATATACATTTATATACATTATTTTATATAATTATATTTTTATTAGATGTTTATAACCCTATTTTGAAAAAAATTAAATTTATGTATAAGCTTTTATTTACTATTTATTATTTATTATCTTCTACTTATTATTTAATATTTATTTTTAGTTTAATTATAATTTTTATTACTTAATATGTATTATATATTCATTTAGTAATTATTATTAAATAATTGTAAATTTATTACATATTTATCATATATTGATTTATTATTTATTATTTATTTATTGGTTTAATATTTATTTACAAATTTTTATTATATATTTATTTATTTTTTACTGATTTATTATTTATTATTGATTTATTATTTATTATTTAGATTTTATTTATGTATTTATTATTTATAATAATTATTTATTTTTATTATTTATTATTTATTATTTATTATTTATTATTTATTATATATTATATATTATATATTATTCACTATTTTTTATTTATAAATTATTAGTTATTCATTATTATTCAATTTTTTATTTAATAATTATTTAATATTAACTGACTGAAATTTATTTTTTTCATTATCATTAACCCTCGTTCAAGGGATAAGGGGGAACCCAAAGTGAAATTAACGAATTTAGACATCAAATTGTGCCCCAACGGTCCAGAAGCTATAAATCTAGATCAAATTAACAATGGAAAACCCCTCCTTAACATCAAAAACATTATGTCCAACTTCCACCTTCTCAACGCAGTTTAACAAGCTGTCTTATAACAAGATGGATGGGCGTGGTACCGATGGAGGAATCCATATACACTCAAACAACCCATTCCACATAGCAAAGATCTGATGTAAACTTGCAGCTCTAAACCTCATCTAGAGCAGCCCGTGAAGAAGAAATGGATTCATAGACCCTTGAACCGCAGAACTCCGACCACATAACAAATCACAACATCAAAACTGATCACACCCCATAACATTATCATTTCACCCAATAGATTCATAGGAACCCCCACTACAAACTGAATCGCAAAAACCACAACATATCGCCACCATCAAGCCCGCTCATGGAGACCACACCACTCCCCCCAAGCAAACATTGCTGATAGAGAATAAGGTGGTAACCCGAAAACTACAAAAGATTGGATCTGAGATGGAACTCAAACCCTTGACATCGTAGTGGATCCTGAACCCGATGCCTGGAACACCACATTCTGCTGCCAAGGATACAACCACCAAGAACCCTCAATGCTATAGAGATCCCAACCATCGATGTGGGATCACCTGACCATGCCGCCAATAAACCTTGACACGACAGTAAATCCCAACACTTAATGCCAGCGCACCTCACCATACCACCAAGGAGAAAGACTCCATGAACCCTCGACACCATAGTGGATCCTGACCCTCGATGTTTGGAACACAAACCACAAACCCACAACACCTCCACAGACATGAGAGTTGGACGCCATGAGCTTTTGATTTCCAAGCAGAAGATCTGTAGCCACTATACTAGGGTGAGGATGGTGGCGGCAAGGGAAACCCTAACACAATGGAGGCCCTTAAGGATTTAAATCTTCTCAGTTTGGGCACTTGAACCTGACCTTCAGGTTGGGTTTTGGATGAAAAATCCCCCATCATGCATTTTTGGGGTTTTTTATGCTGCCCTCCACTGGAAATTCCCATCAAATTTCCACCGGAAATTTCAAGTGTAAATTTCCATTGGAAATTTCTTTCGACGTTGCGGTAATCCATGGGCGAACCTAACCCTACAATTCAAATGTTAACTTGAGATGATTAAAATTCACCCCTTACAGTCTCATCCCGACTTGTAATGGGTTTTCCTATTAAATATTAATTATTATTTATTTATCTCAAATTTATTTTATATATATTATTGGTTTTTTATTAGTTATTATTTTTTAATTATTATTATTCTTAAATATTTTCATTTATATATATATATTTCTATGTATTTATCTCTTTATATATATATATATATATATCTCTGTGTGTGTGTATGTATATTAAATTCTTCTTTCTTATGACATGAAATGTTTGATGGAGTGGTAAAGTATTTTTTCAATAACCAAGATGTTGGACGTTCAAATCTCACCCAACGTATATATATGTTGTACTTATGAATTGAATTCATCATATATTCTTGTATGGTAGAATAAATAAATAATTAAATAACAATAATAAGTAATAATGAAAAAATAAATAAATAATTAATAATAAAATGTTTAAATAATACGATAATAATTAAAATTAATGATATTAAACAAAAATCACTACTAAAAATTTCATGATGGTTTTGAAAACCGAAACTATATCATTCCCTAATGCCTTTTTTGAACCGCAGTGAAATGCTTCCCGGAACATCTTTTTCACGGTTGGTTTTTAAAGCCTCTGAAAAACAATTTATTAGTGGTTTAAACCATAGCAAAAAACTAATATTTATGCATTATTACATTCTTATAGGGATGATCCTATTAAGGGGTTTTATATAAAATTACAATTTTAATGACATCCTGAATATTCTAGTATGAAAAATTATAGAACATATTAATGACATGGTCAATATATAATTATTGTTAATTCAATTTTTTAAAACAAGTTAACTAAGAATAAAATGATCTCTTATTTATCAATAATTACATTATATAAATTATTTTCACATGATAATTCTTTATAATTCTGATATATCACACTATCGAATAATATCATTATCCGTCTCGTATAATGATATTATAAAAAAGACACATCATAATCATCCAATGATCATTGTAAGTTATTGTTTGGGTCAGTTTAATAGAATAATTGAAAAAAATATTATTATCATAGAAAAATACAAGAACTAATTATTAGAAAAATATGATATAATTACATAAATAAGGTTTATTTTTTTGGGAAGTTTTTATCAATATTTAACTCATCTATTGTGAAAAAACCTTCAATTCATTAAGAATCATCAAAACATGATCATCACTAATTTCATTTGTATTATTTGTTACAAAAAATTACATTTAATGAATTTATAACCTTTATAATTATTATAATACAACTATTTCATTACCTTTAATTATCTTTTGATGATGAAATTTTTAATAAGAATGAGTACCACCACTATCTTTTATGAAACTTATTCAAAGCGATAATGATTACTTACACCGTGTTTTTAATATTGGTAAAAATGACTAATTTTTATAAGTATATAATGTTTGTAAATGAGATGTATAAATGTATATAGTAATGAATATGGTTCTTGGGGATGAATTTAATTATATTAATTTATATATTCATGATAATTGGGGTATGTGATGAATGAATCATGACTGGGGAAAGGGGTTTCGTCTGAAATTTCCCTCTTTGAGACATGTTTAGTATTATAAAACTAATTTCATTTATGTATTATATATGTTACATGATGGAGACATCATATCTTGAAAAATAATTTATTATTGATATTTGAATTTCAATTGCACGAACTTTTTTTAAGGGTTTTTTTAAGTTTCACTCAAGTTGCAAGGTTTTTCTTGGTCTCAATTATTGTTCTTTGAGATAGGTTACATATTATGAACCATGTTTCCAATGTGTGGAGCTCTATTTATTTACTATCTAATTAATTTTTTATATATTTTCATTTTTTTAATTAATGGGATATAGTCATCCATATCATATTATATTCATTAAATATCCGTTGAATCAATTGTTACCCCAGTTCTATGATTTTTTGCTAACACAACATTCATTCATTGAGTTGTGATCATTCTCTTGAACTAATTTCATATTTTTAGGGTACATTATACCCTTTGATTGTATTATGTTGTCATCACTTATTTTTTTATATGGGTATAAATTTTTTCCATATAAACCCTTTGACAAATATTTCTCACCTATTAAGACATATTTTCCATAATGGATATTCAAAACTCAAATATCCTTCTTTGAGTTATAATGTTTTATCTTAAACATATTGGATCCATTAAAGAGTCCTTCCACCATAATATTTTATGGTATTTTGTAATCCACTTTGAGAAAATGAATTTTCAATACAAATAATGTTTTAATAATGTTTTTACAATGTTGACTTTCGACAAAGGCAATTTTAAGTATTATTCAGGGTGGTATCTCACTCCATTACCTCCCTCTCCCCATCGTTTTTTTACTTAGGGCTTCTTTCCCCCTTATCTCTCGAAGCCTTTTCACCGGTGCTCGATTCATATCCTTTGATATTGGTATTTATTGAAACAAATGAGTGTTCATAATGAACTGTGTGGTGCCGATGCCCATGTCTACTCAAACTATAGCTCTGACCCCTCAATCTTATGTGTCACTCCAGGTCAAATCCGTTGTGGAGGTTTAATTAATGTTATGGGTGTGGAAGTTCGGTATTCGACGACCATGGCACATCCTAATTTTTACTTCCCTATTTTTAGTGATAATGGTTTGTTGGTTTTTTTTCTCTTTTTCCACTGAAGATTAATTGATTGTTTGGATATGTTTTTTATTTTTGTTTCTTGTTGTGGTTTTGAACAATTATCAGTGATTATTTCTATGTTCTGGGGTTTTTCCTCATTTTAGTGATTCGAGTAATGATGGAATGACGTTTGATGATGTTCTCCAGTTAGGGATGAAGAAAATGTGTATTGTTGATGTCGGTGATGGCAACGCGAGTGTCGAGACGCGATTTTTCTATAGTATCATCTTGTTTTTGTTGGTTTGATTCTTTTCTCTAGTTCCAAGACACCCCCAATATCTCTGAGGTGAAACAGTGAGGAGGTTTCCATGGTTCATTGGAATGTGAGATCTATTTCCTTGTTTATGGAGTCGACAAAGTGCATCAAGGTCCAGACATCATTAGTTGAGCAGGATGTTGTTGTAGATTCATATAACTGAGTTTTTGAGGCATGGTGGATAAAGAATTTTCCAATGTGTTGATGTGATTTCAATGATGGTGTTTGTTTTTTTGTATGGAAACATAAAATTTTCCGTGGAAGTTTCTGGTGTTTTGGGTAGGATATGAGGCAAAATTTTGAAATGTGTTTTTATTTTGATGTATTTATCTATAAGAAATCAGAACACTATAAGGATATACTTTAGATGAGGTTCAGTGCAGGATGCATTCACCTAAGCATTTCCATTCAGATTTGGATGTTCGAGATGGTATTGATCTACCATCGGTACCAGGATCGTGGAACCCTGCACTTGATAGTTAGTCGGGCGGTCATGTATAGGTGGAGGCCTAATATCAAGATGTAATGGTTGGGTAGGGAATGTTCCTATAGTTTTTATCAGAGTTAAATATTTTATGAATCTATTTGTATGTATTTTTTGAATCTTATGGTTTCTCAGTTTTTCCTCAAAATTGTTTAGATAATATACATATAATGTTTTAATAAGTAATTTCACCTATTAAAAATATATATTTAATAATAAAATATTTTATAATTTAGATCTAAATCTCTAACAAGACACTGTATTTCGTTTTCATGGATCTTTTGTTGGATATTATTTTGAATATGAAAACTTTTCAATGGTAATTGACATCAATTTTTTAGAAAGTTATTTTTTAAAGGACTCATAACATCCTATTTTACGTCAATATTAAAAATGTTTTATAAAATATTTTTTATGTGTGAAATTAAAATTCCATTTTAATTTTCAAATAAAGTATCTCTAATATAATTTATGGTTCACTATTTATACTCTAATATAAATTCTTCTTTTGGAGGAATGAACTTGCAAAACTAAAAAATCCAATTCTAGGTCCCTTCTTGGGTGGTATCATTCAAGAATTATTTTGCAAAAACGGTTTTCATATAAAATAATATCCTTCTATGTTTCCTTAGTTACATGGGGATAGGATATTTTCAATCCATCAAAATTATTTCAATTGATCGATTATGATTATTTTAGTATTAACTTATCTGTATAATCATTTCTCAATATGGTGTGAACATCATATTTAACAAATTTTGGATTTGAATTTATTCACCATGATATAATATTATTATATTAACATGGGGAAAAGTATACACATTTAATTTTTTTATTCTAATATCAATAATTATTGGAATCCTGACTATGTATTGTTTTTCCATACAGCTACTTTATCTAGATGGGTTTTGACCATGTTATTTTTTTAAATACACAAGAAAAAACATTAAAATTCTTGAATATTATTCACTAATAACCTAGGTTTATTATGTATTAAAATTTCTTCTCATTCATCATATAGATAGACATGTTTTTATCCAATAATAGGTACCATGGAGAATGGTGTGGAAATTATTTTCTAATCATATGGTGGATTCATTTTAAATAATCAGGTGATGAGTGGGGATGTGATTATATAGCTTCTCAAAGCATCCGTAGGTATAATGATACAAAAAGATGTTTTGTTTTTCGATTATACCTCTCCCTGTAATATGATGAGGTTATTAGAACAGGGCCTTAATAGAATTTTTGATATCCAATATTATACAATTTATTAGTATGATATTAATATTATTGATATCCATCTTTTAAATTATTTTTATGGATATGTCATGTTGTCAAGGTCATGTTGGTTATGTATTCATGTTGTTTACTTATCCATTCCATAATATTTATGTCATTTTTATTCCATTATTTCCTCATTTTTTGTCTTTCCTTATCGAGTGATTAATCTCACCGGTTCGTATGTTTCCATTTCCCCACGTTATTATGAAAATTGGTACACATGAAACATATAGAAGGATAAAACCTCTGAAAAAATATATGAGAGATGTGGAAAAAATATTGAGTATTAATTAGTTACATATTTAATAAAAATGCATATTTTATACAAATGACAATGTATTTTCTAATTATGTTATATCAAATCTCCAAACCTCTACACCTGAAACAAATATTCTAGATAGAAGATGTACAATATTAATTATTGATTTTGTAGTGAAGGATGGTTATATCTAGGAATTAAATCTTACATAAATATTAATAAGTAATGTGTATTTTTATGGAACTATATTTGTGAGTTCAGGTACGTTGAATTACACTAATGGAAGATATTAACCGGGTATGAAATTTAGGGTTTCGTGGAAATTTTCTTCAACCTATTGATAATTAAATGGCTCATATTGGAATAAGAGTAAGTGTAATGAGTCACATAAAGGTGTTTATAGGGGATATCAGCAGTGCGCTAACTCCACAACTTCTCTAGTAGCTGACAATGTTCTTTGTCATGCTAATAGTTTGGAATGTAAATAACCGTTACAGTATTCTACCATGCACCATTGAATATTTTAAATTTATTTGGATGTCGAGGTCACTTATAAAAATTCTATCAAACTCTATCTACTCTTTATTATTCATTTTTTCACTATCCCCAAACAGACCTGTGATGTTTTTAGATGCTTCGATGTCAACAGGGTTCCATCTATATACATCTAGAATGAAGTTGGTTCTCACAAGGGAAGACTCTTTATTGGAGGATGATTTAGGTCATTTGACAATGATAGGTACCATTATTATTATTTTTTTTAGTGAAAACTTTATTTGATACTGGTGCCTCTAAATATTTTAAATCGACCATATTTTTGAATATTTTCAAACATCCAACGGATCTCATGCCCAACATAATAGATATGATGATACATATTTGGAAGAATAGGAATCATAGTTTCTAATATTCCTTATATTCATTTTCAATGTATGAATTTGAGATGGTTTTGGATTTTATTTCTATATACATGTACCTCATTGATGTTATTATTTTGATGGATTTTTTGATAACTTATAAATATCACATTCCCTGTAATCATCAATGGTTATACTTTTTCTCTCTAATGGGATCTCTCTTATATTTCAGGGAGAGTGGGATCTGAGGACTAGTTGAGTGGGACCTCCTATTCTAGAACAATGGATATTGACATATTCTTTATGTATTGAACGTATAAATGAGCCCACAATTTGTGACATTATTTTTTTGGTTAGGTTATTTATTGATTTGTTCCGTGATGAATTTTGGAATCTATCTCTAGAATGATATTTGGATTTATTTATCAATTTGGTTCCTAAAACTCATTCGTAGTCTATACCTTATTATCACATTGTACTTCATGAATTGAGAGATTTGAATATTCAGTTTGATTATTTGAAGGTGAATGGTTTCATTCATCCTAGTTTATCACCTTGGGAAGCCCCTGGGATTCTTTTCCTAGAAGGAAAAAAACTCTTCATCTTTGATTTGATTGTTAGAAGCCAAAATAGGTGAAAATTAATAATAAGTACCTTTTACCCTATTTCTATGAATGTTTTGACCAGTTTAAAGGAGGTAAGTGGGTTTTAAAAAAAGAACCTCAGTCATGATATCTCCAACTCATAGTTTAGGAGTCATATATTTTGAAGACCACTTTTAAGAGCACGTATGGTCACTTTGAATATCTTCTGCTTCCATTTGAAAATAATAACATTCCAATAGCATCCATGGATCAGATATACTGAATATTACAACAAAATAATGATTCATTCAATGTGGTATTTTTGGTTGATATTATGGTTTATTCATTTTCTATGTAAGAGTATGAACATCATTCTAAATTCTATTTTGAGATTCTAGATAGATCACCACCTATTTTCATAATTTTCTAAATTCAATTTCTAGATTCAAAAGGTTATGTTATTAGCACAAGTGGTATTGAAATAATGCATGTCATTTGATACAGAGATGGTGAAAGTTTTCTTTTCTTGGGAATATCAATGGAACATCATTGAGATTAAAATATTATTTGCTTTGGCAGGATATTATCAGTAGTTTTTGATGGATTTATAGAAATTTTTATCAATGTTGACTACTCTTACATAGAATGGGGTGAAATTGTAATGTATTATATGTGACAAATTTATTTTGATGAAATGAAATGTAATAGGACATAATGTTAGTTTTTTTATCTTTTAGAAAATTGTACATTGGTATTTAGTTTATTGTAATGATTTAGGTGAAGGTTTTGGATTTGTTTTTATATATATAGATCATGTGGGGGTATATTTCCTCTATTAGTATTTAAATATTAAAAAGATTTACCCCACTCACAATAGTGAACTCATTGGAGTTATGAACATGCTTATGTTTCAATATAATGTTCTTTTATTAAATTCCACTATCTATTTTGATAGCAAAAATGGTTAAGTTATATATTTTCTAAAAGAAATACTTGAACTTTATGAAAGGGGATGACTATAGTATATTCATACCGTGGATTTTGAAATAACTTACACCTCAGAAAGGGGATTGTTTTTTTATTATGTTAGTGTGAATGATACTTCTCATGTATTGATGGAGAAAAATATTGAATGG
Organism: Viscum album; assembly: GCA_963277665.1. Classification (NCBI taxonomy): domain Eukaryota; kingdom Viridiplantae; phylum Streptophyta; class Magnoliopsida; order Santalales; family Viscaceae; genus Viscum; species Viscum album. The sequence continues at coordinate 906,666,270 of OY728151.1, forward strand.
GAACTCATGGGACTCTTTGCATTTATTCTCCTGAATGTAATAGAAAATAAAAATAGTAGTTATCTAGATAATGTGAATTAGAAAACATATTTTATTGATTTTAATATTAGAGATTAGATATGTGAAGGGGGATTTAGTAGTATTATGAAAGAATTATATTATGGGGATAACATCAGTGAATGGTTTCTCTCATGTGAAGGGATTTTTTCCTCAAAATGTAGTATGTTATCCCAATATCAGTAAGAATATGTGTGATGTCATATATTCATTATTTTAATTATTTCATGGACCCAGGAACTACTATAATGTATTATTACCTGATATATTGGTTTTGGATTCCCAATATGAATCATGATAATGCTAATTTTCTATCTCATTTCTATACTTTTTATAAAATCAAATATGGGTACCAAAATCCTTCTTGTTTTATTCAATCACTTATTGTTCTAGTGTATAAGTGGGATTTAATGTCCATGGATTTCATTTTGGGACTACCATTGACTCCCTAAGGAGAATTATATTTGTGCGGTGATCGATTAATTGACTAGGTTATCTCATTCACTATATATACTAAATCTGGGTGTTTCCTAGCTGATGTGTCGCCTCCACAAAGCCCCACGTCACCTTATACCACATCTCCAATTACCATTTCTCCCTCCAGTTTTGACTCCCACTATCTCAATATCACGACCCATCTTTGACGTTAGGGTTAAGATTCATCCATCTTCTTCCTCCCTCATCAATTTCCTCCTTGGCCGCATCCGCCTCTGCCTCCTCCCTATTTCATCTCTAGGTATCGACTACACTATCCCCGATTTTCCCTTACACTTTCGCATTCAGGATTAAGTTATTCATGACATTGGGTTCCCACACACTCCTTACACTGGATTCATCCTCCTACCACCGATCTTGTAGACCATCGTCATCAGATTGTCTTTCTCCTGCTCCAAGTTTCAGCATACCACACCATCCTGTTCAATCACGTAATCCGATTTTCATTTACATTTCTTCCACCTTGAAAATCCCTTCATACCGTACCACGCTACATCAGGGTATTGCTCCAGATTCCTCCTTCCCTTCCTTCCACTCACATTCAATCTCATTTAGCTGATTCTAACCGCTAACATTCCATACCTTCAACCCCCAAAGTGATTGAAATTTCAGACATGTATTGCAGGGATTTATTGGTATGCAATTTCAACCAAAGCCACATACCCTTCTCCGCATGGTGGCTACATCTCGTATTCCCTCCTCATCATCTTCAAACTTCAGGTATGAACATAACTGCATACTAGAAAACCTAAATAATTGCAACCCAATTTCAGGTATATTTTTAGTTCTGTAATAGTTCGGATTTATTTACTACCGTATGAATATTCTTTTACACTTTTAATAATATTAACTTCTACTATGGTTTCCTATACCATTTTCCTTGAAACTTACATCAATTCTATTTTGGTTTATCTTGTCTATGTCCAAATTCATATTTACTTGTCTAAAATTACATTACCTGCTTCAAAAAATAAATTCCTATTGTGGTCTGCTATTTGAATTTCATTGAAACTTATTTCAACTTCATTTTGGTTATGCATGTGGATATTCAAATGCATATTTGGTTGTATGATATTACATTTACTGAATGAAAAAAATAATGGTCTGTTCGGTTGTATCCTATTAGGTCTGATGTTGTATGTTTTCAATATCAACCGAAGTCATGTTCCCTTCTCCTCACGCTTGGTGCATATCAAATTCTCTACGAGATCATCTTCTCACTTTCAGTATGAACATAACTACATAATGAAATACCAAAATCCTCGCAACTACATTTCCAATATATTTTTTGTTCTATAACAGTTCCGGTACATTTACTGTTGCATGAATATTATTTTACCCTTTTAATAAAATAAACTACTACTATAGTTTCTTGTACGATTAGACTTGCAACTTCTTCCAAATTCATTTCGGTTTATCATGTTGATATCCAATAGAATATTTAGTTTTATATAATTACATGTCTGTGTATTTTGTATTTGCAAATTTTATATGTTGGAATTTTTGGTATGTGCATATTATTGTATTTGAGATTTCTCATGGTGGACTTTTTAGTATGGGTTTTCTGGAGGTTTATTATAATTTTTTAATACTGGATGTTTTTTATGCAGGATTCTTTTCATGCTGGATGGTTGGACGATTTTCATGGCGGATGTTTTTTTATCAGTTTTTCTTGCTGTTTGTTTTCCATTAAGCTATTTGTTACTCATGATTGAATATGATAATGCTGGAGGTTTTAGATGCTGGACATTTTAATGCATTTTTTAGCATGGTTTTTTTTATGCTAGACATCTTCATTGCTAGACGTTTTGTTATATTTTACGTTTTTAATATTGCTGGATGACTTTCTGGCTGGACGTTACTCATTTAATGAAACTTTTTCCCTTCTATTCCTGATTTAATATTTACTATTTAGTTAGACTATTCTCTAATTGTTTTCTCAGTAGGTGAGAATACAGAAATAGTAATTTCAAATGAATACAAGTATTTTGTTGTAAAATTTTGGAGTTAACCTCCATTTTGTCCAACATTTTAATGCAGGTAATTTGTTTTCCCTATTGATTAAACAATGTTTTTTATGCACTAAAATCATATGAAACAAATGTGTTCAAAATTTCCTAAATTGTTTTTATGCAGGTATAGGTGACTAGGAAGCTGACATAGATATTTTTGTATTTTACGTTTTTAATGTTGCTGGATGACTTTCAGGCTGGACGTTACTCATTTAATGAAACTTTTTCCCTTCTATTCTTGATTTACTGTTTAATGTTTAGTTAGACTGTTCTCTAATTGTTTTCTCAGTAGTTGAGAATACAACAATAGGAATTTCAAATGAATGCAGGTATTTTGTCGTAAAATTTTGGAGTTAACCTGACTTTCATCCAGCATTTTAACGTAGGTAATTTGTTTTTCCTATTGAATAAATAGTTTTTTTTATGCACTAAAAGAATATGAAACAAATGTGTTCTAAATTTCCTACATTTCTTTTCATGCAGGTATATGTGACTAAGATTCTGACATATATATGTTCTTGGATAATAATGAGCTCAACGAAGAACAACACTGGACAATGTTGCCTTAAGTATTATTTGGAGCTCAGAAAGGATAAAATTCCTCTTCAACTGATTGTTATGTGATCTGAATGTTATATGAATATCGGCAGATGACTTACTATGTTATATGTTGCAGATGCAGTTTTTGGATTACAGATTTCTTTTATCAAATTCTTTAATTCTGTAATTCTATAATGCTCTATCATCATGAGTCTTTGTTTCTTTTTCCTTACTATTCATGAAAAGGATCCTTAGATGGAAAATTGTCAATAATAATGTTTTACGATCTCCTATAGAACCACTAAAATATTACTTGGATGGGAGACTTAGAACATAAATGCCTTCCTTTATAAAATAGTAATTGAAACAATGAAACCAACTTCATATGTTTTTTTGTTTTCTTTATTTTAGATTTCAATATGGGGAAAATCATAGGATATTCTTACAGATTTTAGGTGGGCAGTGTTTGGGAATTTTATATGTCTTCCATAATATTATTCATTCTATAATTGGTACTTATTATGAATTTTATTCATTCTCTAACTTTATTTTCATTAAGATGAATACTCTATTGTAGTAGATTAAGTCTTAGTCACCTGGATATCTGTAAACTATTCCTTTCTTGACACGCCCATAGGCTGTTACCAAAATATTTAACACAACCAGATAGGTCATTCCACACATTGTTAATTTTATTTTTATTAGGTGTGAGTTTTGATAGTTTAAGTTAACTTAATTATAAAAGAAAATTATTTCTATTCATGGTTTGTCTTTTCAATTGAATATATCTTTCTATTTTTTTATAAACAGTTGAAATGTTACATATTATTCTATTAATGATGTTCTTATATATAGATAACAGAACATGTGTTTCGTTTCAGTATGTTTAGTTCATATACGAAACATGTATTCTGTTTTGTTTAATTTGTTTCCAAATAAAATTTCAATTGTAACTATTGAATAGTAGTTCATGTATGGAAATATGTTAATTATAGGTTAAATGACAAAAAAACCAGTAAACATGAAGTACACAAGTAAATACACATCTTTACACCCATGTTATCATCTCAATCCATCAATAATTTCTCCCCATCCTCTTTGACATAGAATTAGATGAAAAACCAGAATGGTGGGTCCCCTATTTTCTACCATGTGCAGCATATCAAATAGTTCTTATTTTTATTTTGTTTATGTTAATTTTTATAGTTTCTATGGAGTCAGTCATATGTATTCATAGTTTTTCCAAGATCATGGATCTAGTATTTAAAATAGATTCATGACGTTGCATGTGGAACATGAATCAGGTATTTATGTCCTTCAAATTTGTGTACTTGATTATCATTAATGTGTTTTTGAAGTAGCCCGCTCATGATAAAATTGGAATTGTGGATTCTCAGTGGATTAATCACTATTGGGTTACTTCACTTGTGAACCAGGTTTGAAGAACCATACTTTACAATTTGATATTTCATTTTCCCTGACTGAAAATTATAAACCTTTTTTTTCTCTTTTTTAATATATTTAACTAGGGGAGCTTCATGACAGGAAGCCATCCAGGACGACAGTATTTCATTGATGTTTCCATTTTTTTCATATTTAAATACATAACTGGTATATAAATTGCATATATTCATGGGATCAATTAATCTAGAAGAATGGGAATGTAGCATTGAATCATTAGGTATCACCTCTCCTCCAATCATCAACATTAATTCCTATTGAAATGTAATAAAAATTTACCTCTTGCATTTTGGCTTCATTTCTTATTATGTGTGGAAGTGGTGAGTAAATGGTTGATTTGATGTAATGATGAATATATATTTCTTCATGTAAGGGTGTCAACTATGGCTTTTCTAAAATACATGGATGGATGTAAGTAAGAAATCGATATGGGGAAGGTGAATGGGTAAACCCATATCCACTTGGTTGAGGCCAGTATCTAGGTTGTCACTTGATCAATCCCAAGAAGTATCACCTTTCCTCTTTCCCTTTGATTAGTTTATTTGATAGTTCATTGGTCTGTTCTTGAAAGGGCATGAAATTGGGCCCACTAAATGTGTTCAACTGTATTATTATCTTTGTGCCACTTTTCATTTAGGTATTGGTGGCCAATTCCAAAATCATGGTTCCATCATCTAGGAACATGTAATGATTCATGCTAGTAAATTAAATAATCAAGAATATGGTAGATAATTTGACGTATTGTATGTGTATTCTTTATATTATCAATTGTACATATGAATATTGTTCTGACCCATCATTTTCCTATTGTATCATTTATTTGAGAGGAAGATGTAACAGTAGATTCTCTTTCTTCTCTACATTTATTAAAGAATCATATAGGTGTTGACCATCCAACTCCATTTTTTGCAGAATGTGATTTTACTATATGGATATACTGGTTCAATGTGAGTTCAACAAGCATTATTGTTTTCCTTTCTCTTTTCATGCAGGGATCTGAACATTTTGAAGCAGATTTCAGTTGTAGGTTTCATAAATGCCTCTAAATGTGTTCAAATTCATTATGTTTTCTTTCCTCTATATGTATTCACTAACATTTTCTTCATATTAGATGATTTTATTAGCATTCACCCTTTCTTACCTTAAATCATATATCTGCTAAATTTTTTTCTATGTTTTCAAATTTGAATTTTTTATAACTAATGCTAATTACTAATTAAATTACCATTTTAATTGAAACGGTATGATCGAGGAAAACAGGTAATGAAAATATTCGGTATATATAATATCTGAGCATGGTTTCTATCCTCTAAATATGGTTACATAGAAAACTAGAAGTAAAAATTGGAGAAAGAAATTGTCCTGGAAGACATGTCCAATGTTGAAATTTTATGAAGTGGGTAAAAACTAGAAAACTAGAAGTCAAATTTGGAAAAACACATTGTCCTGGAAGACTTTTCCAATGATGAAATTTCAAGCAGTTGGTAAAAATATTTTTTTTTCACTACATATTAACTCTTACTTGTATTTACTATCAATTGAAATTCAATTTTTTGGACTACTTTTTAGGTATCCTAATTCCTTTTACGGACTTCTCTATCAGGTTGATGTACCATAACAGGATCGGGTCTGCAACAGGATGTGAAACACATTCCTCTCTATAAGGATTCAAACATTGGAAATAAGAAGGATTATAGAAATGGTAGTTAGGATGATAAAACATTTTAAAGAGCTGCATATTTAGAAACAATGTACACATACTCTAAAACCATTACCCATTTTTAATGTTGTCAAACATGTTATTGCAAAGAAACCCTTATCTATAGACAAGTTATTATTTGTCATTGGCTTCAAAAGAATCTGTAATATGTTACAATCACAATTTCATTTTTAAGGATTCAATGTTGATTTTCATTATTTTTTATTTAAAATTTCGGATACATCATTTCTCCATGGTGAAAATAATGTCTTATTCCCTTTGATATATACTTAATGATACATCATGTTTTTCTATACCTTTTTACATCAAGTTATTTTATTTCCATTTCTTTTCATATATATTTTCTGATACATGTTCTTATTTTCCATTAATTTTTATTATTATATATCAATAAAGATGTAATTTTAACATATTTTATCTAAGTTTCATTATGAACTACTCAAACTATTAATACACTTTAAAATTATATTTGAATTATAGCGTCGTGTGTATGAATGGGCGATGTACTAGTTTAATTACAATATGGGAAACAACAAGGTTCAGGGTTTGGGAAATGATTATTTTCAAGAGATAGTGAGGTTATATATTGTGTTTTCTACTACTGTATCAAATATGGACCCCTAGTGTAACCATCAGTTTTGGGGGGACTCTTCGAGGCAATGGGTTCTAATGTCTACTTGAGCATGACTTACAATCTATAAATGAATGGATAGACGAATCATGGTATTAAAATTTTAGAGAATATGCACTATGATTGCATCATGGGTCATAAAGGCTTTTGGGATTGTCATTTGATTCTGATTTAGAATTATTATAATAACATTTATTATTCATGCACTAGACTATATCTATTTTAATATCTCTATGGTCACCCTTTTAAATCATTTATTTGTTGGTAAGAGGGGTGTAAAGCTTATCTTGTTATACCAAGCCTTTTTCTGGTGATATAAGTGAAAATTCAAGTTATAAATTGGAATTTGGTGATGAAACAGATCCAGTGAAAATATTTTATGGATTATCACTGCTGTCCGTTGTGATTATTTATTGGTGAGTAGCTTATCTTAAAAATATAACCTCAGTGGGGTCACCATCAGATTACGATGTAAGGAATGTTGGCTCTGAGATCTTTCCATCCTTTTGAGAGCACTAGGAACGATGGAAATGTGTATTACCTATTATATATACCATCTCATTTGACTTTAAACGATGATGTCTTCCATGTGTCCCTACTTAAGAAGTGTCATGCTAACCCCTCCCATGTCTTGAGTAGGTAAGAGACTTTTTGGGAACCATATATGATTGTGATTGAGAAAATAGTTTAGATTATTGATTCTCATGATATGATATTATATGGGATGTGTATTCCATTGGTCCATAAGTTATGGAAGTACGGAAAATATTCTCCTGAGATGTGTGATTGAGAATCAATGATAAGTGATAAATGGACTCATCTTTTTATAGATAAACCTTCTTCAACATGAATTTATAGCGATATAAAGTTATATCGTGGGGAGATTATAAAATTCCAATTTTAGGTATATTATTTTTTGGATTTTGAATGTTTTTTGGGTTCGAGGTGTGTTGGTTAGTTCTTGTGTCTTAAAAATGGTTTTTCGTTTCACGGTGCAAAAGGTAGAAAACCACACCATGGTCTAATCCATTTTGAACCTAGGGATCTTCTCCATACCAAAAGCCATACAAACCTACCTATTATAGAATGTGGTCTAGTGAGTGGGGTATGGTATGTCCCCCAATATTACATGTCTATTTTACCCTCCACCACATCATGGAGTAGGTCACAGTGGGTAAAAAATATCCAAGCTTCGTACATTATGATGCATTAATTTAGTGTGTCTGGCTCCTGGGTGTGGCATGATTGATAATACTATGGTCTTGTTGTACACCCACCACATCATGGTGTGGTAGGTCTTAGAGTTTTTAAATAGCCAAACTAGACATTTGGTCTTTTGTAGGGGGTTTCTAAAATTTATGGGGGAGCATAAAAACTAAGGCATGTTTTTCTAATTTATTTTCATCTTGATCCCATTATTATGCCCCACTTATTTGTTAATTTTATTGGTTTTTCTATTCTTCTAAATTCCATGGTGTATTTTGGATGTCTTCAACTTATTGACCTTTTACCTCAAGATATCACATTCATTCAATATTTTATTCTATTGGAGTTATTTTTTCATGATCATTCTGGAAGTATATGGTTATTCAATCCCTCCATTAATATATAGAAATTTTTATTTTAGATTCATGACATGGAATATTTTGGTAGGGATATTTATTGTCTCTAAATATATCTCTTTCATATAGCTTGCGAGTCCCCTGAAATGATGAGATATACTATTTTTTGATATGGATGGTTTCATATAATGTCTCTTTTTTATAAACTATGAATGCATGGTAATTTTAAAATCAATTTTCCAAATGATTTAATGGAATTATTTCTAATACTCTGAATATAATTAATTTAAATACCTTTGATAAAATGGATTTTCACCTTTTTTTGTAAAATAATGTTTGGTTTCAAAGTATTCTACATTTTTTACATGAACGATTTCAAGTATTGAAAAGGGTTTGAATTGTGATATTTTAAGGAATAATATTTTAGTCAATGAAAATAATGTAATTATTGGAAATTATAAAGTGAAAACCCAATGTATGGGTTGTGGAACATGGAAATGTAGGGTATTTAATCGAGGGTAGAATTGGGATAATTACACTAGACATGGTTTGTTTCTTCTAGAATGGATACATGATTTAAATAATAAGTGAACAATTTTTGTCATATAGAGACACTTTTAGTTGGGGACTCTTACCCCCTATGTCATTTCCCTAGGGTAATGTGCACAATAGTTGGCCTTTTATTATAAATAGTGTGTGAGGATCCTATCTGAACCAGACGTATTATATCCTAGAATTCAATTTCCATGTTGTTTCTCTTTGTGTAATGGTTGTTTATTCATTATTTAAATATCTGAAAAATATTAAATTCCTTTTCATTATTTGAATTAATTAAAATAAATCTGGTTTAATTAAATATGTTTTGAAATTTTGTTTATCTGAAAAAAATATAGGAACTATTTTAAAACTATTATTTTCTAAGTATTTATATAAATGGTGGAGATTTATTTCATGTTACTATTTATATTAAAATTTCATATTTATTTTATCATATAAAGGTTTCCTATGGATCACATTGTGGGATCCTACTAGTCTTGTGTGTTCACGACAAAAAAAAGCTTTGGGAGTGTGTAGATTATGTTTTATCTAGTGTAGGTAAGGGAAAGGAGGTGTAAGGTGGTCATCAGAATTTGTATTAGTGGGGTGTGGAATTTAGTTGGTTACATGGTGGGATGTTCCAACACAAATCACAAGGATATGGTATTTTTTACCATTTTCTGTACATTGGTTTACATATTTTGGTTTGGAATTTTTTTCCTAATATGCCTATTTTTTCCACTTTCTAACGCTATTATGGAATTGTGTTTCTCTATTATATATATAGAAGATGGATCTTGAAATTTATAACACCCATTAACCTTTCGACAAGCTTTCTGAGGTGTCTAGTTCAAGGATGAAACAAAATAGTTTCTAAAATGTTCACCTACTTCCGCTTTTCATATATTTATCCCGATCCTCTAATAATTATTTGTATTTAATTTATTAATTTCAAATAATATCCTTCAATGGTGATCTAAATCAAATGTTTATATGTTTTTATGGGGCTAGTTATCTATAATTTAATTTATTGAGAAATATTTTAGATTGTGAATCATGATATCCTTGGACTTCTTTTATTACATCATAATGGATATATATTTCATTATTCATGTAATTTATGTGCTTTAAAGATCAATATCCTATTTAATATCAAAATATCTTTTCATTTTAAGGATACCTTGGTTGTAAGTTCTATTTGTTACTTCACTCCCTTTGGTGAGTTCTAATATTTTATTGAAAACAATTCTTCCATAAATGGTTGTTTCCACACTATGATTTTATTTCACGATGTATTCTCATTCTTTATGGGGAAAATAAATCTTTTTATCCAAATCATCCACATCAAGGAATTTATTCCTCATAATATTATGTAATTATTAATGATAATTCCAATTCAATTTAATGATTATTTTTCTTACTTGTTCAAAATTTATCTTTCCATAAATGTTTAGGTTCTGAGAACAATGGAAGTGTCGGATGGGGAATTATTAACTCAATTTTTTTATTATACTCTATGATTAATCAAATATTTACATGGTGATAAACTCTATATTCAAAAATATCAGTCAATGGATATTGGAAATAGAAAAAAATTTAACCAAAGCGCAAGAGAAGAACATATTATTTAATAGTAATTTAAGAAATTAAATAATTAGCCTTCAAGAAATGATTTCTTTATTGATATAACTTCTATAATATCTGAATCATAATTTTATTGTTTTATAGAAATAATTTTTAAATTCCCCCATCGGTGATGCAAAAATGTTCCATGAACCTCTTAATATCATCATAGGAATAACCGGGTGCTTTCCTTGTAGTTCCTATTTCTTGAATCATTCGTCTTTCATCACCCTAATAAATGCTTCCTCGGAGGTTTCTCTTCAATATCTATAGATTTTAGAGTGGCGGAGGAGGTGGGTTTGTCTTCGTTTTCGAGAGATTTTGTAGAGATGGATCTCTCTTGGGATTTGATAGGATTTTCTCAAGATCTCATTTTGAAATAAATGAAGTTGGATCTCCTAAGAAAATAATATAATTGGGCTTATATATTTTTGGGATTAGAAAATAAAAGTTTTACATTCAACCTTTATTACTTTCATAATCCCTGTAGAACCCTGAATCTAGAATAATAATTATATTATTACTATTTTTTAATATGCACTAAACTCAAAAATTAAATTAAATATTATTTACTCAAATAACATTAAAAATATATTATTTCTCATCATAACATTATAATGAGTCTATCATTACTCCATAATATTTTTTGGGCCCAGAATGATAACTATTTATTTAATAATTAAATATGACTTAACTATTTTCCAATAAATAAATAAATATTATATTCAATAAATAGAAATTAAATATTTATCAAATATAATGGTGGTATAATATTCCATGAAATAACAGATGATAGAATATATATGTTCAAGAAAACATTAATAATTATTAAACTATGTTTTGTATTAATATTTATTCAAGTTATTAAATAATATTATTATTTATCTAAGATTCTAGATACACTACCTTTCTAACCTTCTAGTCTTCTTTCTCGGTGAAATTAGGTAAGCACCTCAAAGTCCAAGGTTAGCATCTAGGAACACACCATGGAAACCTTAGATAAATAATTCAACATTGCAATGACATAATACCTCATATGGATTCTTACTATGAAATATAATACTTTTACCGTGATATCTTTAATCAATTAGGTTTCATGCTTATTTCCTCAACGTATGTTCTCTATGTATATTTCTTTGACATTCCAAAAATGGGACTTTTTTATAGAACATCATGAACAAGGATTTATTTATTATTTATCAATTACATCAATGTTCCTAATATATCATCTTACATTAAGGAATAAAATGGGAAATTATTTTCTCGCATTACTTAGTAATGAAATATTAGTCATGGAATTCCTAAGGTATTCCACCTCACCATGAACATATGATGAAATAGTTTTCATCAAACCATAAAATTACAAGACTTATAATACTTATTAAAAATAATCTTAAAGTCTAAGAATCAATAAAAAATTCCTTATATAGGAATATCAAATGTAGCATGTAAATGTGGATTTCTTATTGGCAGGTCTAATTCTCATAATTTAATACACTTGAAATTACTAAGGGAATACACCATGATAAGGCACCTCAAATTTCAATGAGTCTCCACCACTAATCGAATATATCATTTTTGTTCCAAAAATAATTTCATCTTGTTATAGAAAATATATTTAGGAATACATTCATGGAACATCTGGGTTCTCATCATAGTGGATCACTATTATGACCATTCAATGAGACCTCTAATCCTAGGACATTATCACATACAATGGTACACATAAAACAATCCTTATTCAGTAAGATGTTTATTAATATTCAAAAAAAAATGAATGTATGTTATCATAAAGTACACATAAGTTGGTTATAGTGAACCATCTCCAAATGAATCTCGCTTTCCCTAGAGCCAACTGCTAACATCCTCATGTCTTCTAACTATTAGATGATAATCTTACATCTATTGAGGTAGGTATTTATTCAATTGTTCTAAAATGTTTTATTCTATGATAAATATTATTACATCAACTTCACCCCTCTGAGAAAAATCCCTCAAGATATGATTTTTCTAGAGTATTTTCTTTGTGTGTTGTTGTGAGATTTCCTCTTTTGCAAGATTCACTGCTACATCATTATCACAATACAATGTAATGGAGTATTTACTGTTAGGTAACACAACAAGATCATTTAGATGTTTACATATCCAACTAGATTCCTTGGATATATATAAATATATTATATAATCAGACTTTTCCATATAATTACTGACAAGTAGATTCTTTAAACTCTTCCAGCATACAGCTCCTCTATTGATACCAAAAACATATAATGACTGCAAATTCTGATCATTATGAACTATATGAATACTAAAATCAGTATAACCCTTGTTTAAAATCTCCTCATTTTCTATATAAATAAAAAATACATACTTAGTTTTTATTAGATACTTAAGGATATCCTTAAGATTAAACCAATGTTATTCTCCTGGATCATCATGATAATTTCCTTCCAAGATCAATTCATAGGAAACATAATTTCTCATATAAAACATGGAATATGTGATTGATCCTATAGGTAAAGGATATGGGATCTTACTCATTCTCTATTTCTTATTTTTTATTTAAGGATACAATTTCATAAAAATATGTATACCATGTGACACTAGAACGAATCCTATCTTGGATAGTTCCTTACTATATCTCTTTACTCTCTGGTCAATGAACATACTTTGACTTAGTCCAATCATCCTCTTGAATCTACCATGAATGATATTGATCCCAAGAATATTGCTTGTTTCACTTATCCCTCCCCCCCATGAATAAACCCTTATCTATCTAGTACTTAATTAACTGTAATAAAATTATATCATTTCCAATACGTAATATTTCATCAACATATACTTCTAGGATAACAACTACATTCTCCCAAAAACACTTGTAAAATCATGGATCACATTACTTATTAATGAATCCAAATTATTTTATAGTTTCATTTAATTTATATACATAATTAAATCCATATATTTATCTCTATAAGGTTCATATACTTTTAGAATCACTTGGAGTCAAAAACCCTTCATAATGGGTTATTTTGACATCCTTCTAAATGTTCCCATTAGGTAATGTTGTTTTTATGTCCATCTAATAAATTACATAGTCATGGTAAGTTTCTATATTATGTATAATTGTGATGGATTTAATCATGGAAAATTGTTAAAAGGTTTTATCATTTTAAATTCATTAATGTATTTAAACCCTTTATACACTATTCATTCTTTATAGCTATTTACTTTACCTTCCATGTCCATACTTTTATTGAATAACCATTTTCACATACAGGCTTTCCATTAACTAGAGAATAGACTAGAACCTAAACATGGGTCTAATATATGGAATCTATTTCAGAACTCATGGATTGTTTCTAAATTGCATCTTTAATGCTCAATACTACATATTTATAGGAGAGTGGTTCCGTATTTTCAACCAATAACGAGTCACCATCTTTAGTGACTAGAAAACCATATCTCTCTAGTTTCTTTACCTATATACTTCTCCTACATAGTACTTATGTTTCAAGAACAACTTTTTTCATACGGACCTATGGAATCTATTCTTATATCAACTCTTGTGTGTCTTGAGCATAAACTTCAACCTATTCATTAGTGATCCCACAATCATTTTTTATTATTATCTCACTTATAAGAAGGACATCTTGTCTAAAGACAGTCACATTATTTTATGAGGGGTTTTTGAGGTAGTGAAAATTTGTTTCCCTAGGATTCCCTATAAAGAATCAGTTTCTGCCTTACAGTGAATTTTTTTTCATAAAAAGTCCTTTACAAATTCCTTGAAATCTTACACATATGCATTCAATAATATGGATTTATTTCCACTCCATAACATGAAGGGAGTACCATTTTCCTCTTTATTTGGTATTCAGTTTACTATGTATGAATTATTTTTTAATTCATAACAATAAAAGGCAATTAGATGATTTACATGAATTGTCATCAACCTAACCATATAAAAGAATGTATTATTCCTCATTTCACTAACACCATTACAAAATTGTTTTTATAGAGTATTCATTTGAGATATAATCCCAGACACAAGTATAATGATTATAAAATCTTGGTTATGACACTCACTATCTCAATAAAACCAAATCCTTTTTACCATCTTTCCAAATTTATTCTCTATTTCAGTATTTAATTATTTAAAATTTTAAAATATCTCATACTTATACAGAATTTTGTATACATAACCAAATCTACTCAACTCATCAGTAAAAGTTATGAAGTAAGAATAACAACCTATAGATTCTACTAGAAATAATCCATAATTATTTGTGTGAACCAATCCTAAAATTTCTATGTCCACATCACCATGTCCAATGAATTTTAGTTTGGTCATTTTTCATTGTAAACAATCATGACATATTTCAAGTGGTTTTATATAAAAGGAGTCTAAATAAAAATATTTATATAAAATTTTCAAAATATTATCATCTATATGTCCATGATGGTGATGTCCTAAAGAGGTGTTAAATGAGTCAAGTGAACATGATTTTTAATGTAGTTCTAATACATGGATTTTTTATATTAATACATAAATATCTTTATTTAAATGTGACATTTCGTAACATATGTTATCTTTATAAAAAATATTATATTCCAAAATTTGTAAATTAAATCCCCTTTATCTATGAAGGATACATATATTATGTTGTTGGTAATCATTGGTATATAATAACTATATCTGAAACCCAACATTGTTACTATTGGCAATGAAATTTGGTAGTATCTATTGGCTAGAGAACCCAATCTCACACCATTGAGTGATCATAAATCCACCTTTCCTATGGAAATATTTTCAAATCAATTTGGTTCATGCATTTTAATACATATGTGAGTATTATAAGATATTTCTCATAAAAAATATGTATACATTGAAATATTACACATAATAATGAATTCCCCATTATCTTCATCTTTCTTCTAGCTGTTGTTCATCCTTTAGTGGACTTGCTTCCTATATGTAAAACATATTGATTCATTTTCCATTCTCAATTTCTAGATCTTCCTCTTCACAGAATGATGATGCGCACAATCTTCAGAATTTTTATGAGTCTTGGGACCCTTCTCCTTTTTATACCTTTTCTAATTAATCATATGGATCACATGTTTTTTCATGACCCATTTCCTTTTCCACTTGGAGAATCAAAATTTGATTTTTCTAAAGACTCTTCTCGTTATTTGTCATATAATAATTAAAAATGAAACTGTATTAGTACATTGTTAGTGAAGAATTTATGATATTTTTTGATGAATCATCTAGAAATTTAGTCTTTTAGATATCTAGTAATTCAATATAGCCAATAAGATTTACTACATGAGGGCCAAATGGTGCAAACTTTTCATTATTAGTGGTAAAGAGAGCATTGGATATAATGTATCTCTCATATCCTACATTATCATAATAATGATCCTGAAGGTGATACATCATTCTATATACATTGGTGTCCTTATATTTCTTCGGAAGATTATTGGTCATGATGATAGCATGAAATACTAGACATTTGTAGAATCATTCAAATGTTTCTCATAGAGAGATAACTCTTCCTAACTAGCCTCTTCTCAAAGTACATCATGAATAAGTTATTTCAGAACATATATTTTCCCTTCATGTAATTGGATAAGACATAAGAGCCTTTTCCACTGATCGAATTTTTTTGGTGATAAGATAATCCTTACCATGTATGGATCACATTGATATATTTGAAGCCATTTTTTCAACAAATAAGACGAGTTAGTTTTTAGTAATTTATTTGAAAAAATTTAAACAAAAAAAGTATATATATTATTTATTAAAATCTCACTATTTTATTGAAACCTAATATACATCACCATTGTATTTATAATATCTTCTTTCATATACATTCTAGTGTAAAGAATACATATTATCCTTCTCATCACCATGATTTTGGACGGTTAAGAAATTTGAAGGGTTTTACGTAGGTATTTCAAATGCCACCTGTATTACCTCATCATTCATTGATCTCTTGAGTGGACTCCCCCATCATAAAATACTTTTATTAGATTTTCATAACCTTTTCCTATTACTAACAACATTTCCTTCTTTGGTTGTCAACACATGATGTGAACTAAGATAATTCAACAAAGAAATTCAAGATAGAATTCCCAAATAATTGGAAGCTCCCCACATTGGTTGGCTAAGCACTATAAACTATATTTCTATTTTAAATAATGTATAGGAATGGTATTCAGTCTTAATATATATTATAGATGGATATTATAATTTATCAAAAAATTTATAATTTTTAACTTTATTACATTCATTTTAATTTAATGCCTATTTATTTATACGATTAAACATGTCTAAGATAATTTTTACGCATAAATCAATTTATTTTAGGTTTATCTTGCATGATTTTTAATTAATTAATTCATGTGATAAAAAAATATCCATAATGAAATAACCATGAAAAGTGATAGAAATAAACTAATAAAGTGGTATGAGTAGGATTTTTTACTAATTGGTAGTTTATCTAGAGTATGATAAACTAACCTTCGACCTAGGGAAAATCCCCTTGACCAATTTCTGGTGCGTGTTGTAGATTTCCACTAGAACACCTATGTATCTCTCTTGGATTGGTTTCACCTCAGATAATTGTACCACCAATACTAGAATGGGATATCCATCCATTAAATAATCTTTTAGTCACACACAAGTGAGGTGAACCAATGAATTAGTTAGGGGGTTTACATAAAACAACTGATGGGAATGTAGGTCCTTACAAAATGAGATGAGGGATGACATGCCGACAAACATTTTAATTTAATAATATATTAAAATAAACTAATCACATATAATGGTATGGTCTCAAGATCATCCACATGCATTGAATGAGTTGTTTATTTAATAAAAATATCATTCAACAATAAGAATTCTTATTTAATGAAAATAAAATTAAAATCAGATAATTATCTTATTTAATTAATCAATTCATTTATCGTAATACTCATCTAAAATTTATTCATATTTTTATTCATCATAATTTTATCAATTTAAATAAATTTATTAAATATTTATTATACACAAAAAAATAGACCTTGGATGCAATATGGTGAGTACGCATCAGAACTACCCAATGTGTATTATACTCATACACTTTTTACTCTTGCGACATGTGAAATACATGACATATCACATAAGTTTATAGTATGAAAACCCTACTCTTTATTACAAACAAAACATAATTTATTAAATAAAACCTTCACATGATACAACATAGAATATCAAGTGGTCTAGTGTCTTTGGGGATTATGAACATTTCATAACAACTTAAAACATAAAATATAACATCTTGTTGAAATCTTCCTTTACATGACAACTACATTCCCTCATACTTAGGAATGTATACGATAACCCTTGGACAAGCATAAGAAAAGGGTGATATATAAATCCCAACAATGTAGTAAATAAATAATAACATGAAGATTAAAATACAAGTTAGTTATTAGTAATAACAATGGAGTGTAAGAGAAACATATATATAAATTCATGATATAACATGATTATTATTACATGGGAATGTGGAAAAAAACATAAAATGGTATTAGCATGTTCCAAGGATCGTTGAACATAGAGCATGATTAAACCCTCATTGAACTTGAATTATCATGAGTAAACCCTCATTGAATTTTATGTATCATGATACTAATCTTTACACAATTCATTGGAGTGCTATCAGGGTGAACCCTTCTTAATCATTTCATTTCATGAATAAGTGTGCCACATGGATCATATAAAACAGAATCAATGAAATCATAAGTTATTCCATGATTAAGGAATTTTAAATAAATACATTAATGTACCATTAAATATGTATATGTGAACAATGGTGAATACCCTTGATAGAGACATGAGTATAGTATTCACTACACAATGATCTTGGCTTGGAAAAACGCATTGCACTTTTGACAACATAACGACGTGACATAAGAATTCATAAAAAATCTAATGAGATGGAAATGAGTTTCTAATCATATGTAATTGAAATTGATAGTCATGGGGGTCATATAGAAACATTTTCCTAAAAATTTAATGGAATTTAGATACGTAATACAAAAGAATCGCTTGAATGTAAATGAGGAGAGAGAAATTCCATATGGAATTTCAATAAGGTAACAGGTGTACATGGGAGGAATTAATTAGAGAGAAAGTGGATATATCATTATTAAAAAATGATGAGTGAAATATTTGGGAGGTCATAAATCATACCCCAACACTAATAATTGAAAATAAAATGGAATAACAATATAAGGATACTTGGACATAAATAATTGAAATTAGAATCCCTTACTCGGAAGTGTGATCCGAAAGGCTTGGGAGGGGATTGGGAGAGACTTCTTGGGATCTTGGGGTGCCTTGGTAGGATTATAGAGAGATTAGGAAAGAGTTTGGATTAACTTTAATGGCTTTGAGTGAAGAGGAAGTGGGATATTGGGTGGTTTTATATAGGAAAAGAGAGAGAATTCTTTATTATTTAGGTTTGGGACACCACACATTAAAATAATCAAAACCACAAACCAGCCCTTGGTTTTTTCCTTGGTTTTTTCCAAAGGGGAGTGGAAAACAATATTTTAAATGGCCAATTTCCTAAAATCCTAAAATAATTGGGTCTCGTATGTGGATGTTAGTAACACTCTCAAGGAAATCAATTTAAAAAGCTAAAATGTTTTATAAGTCTTGAATAATCCACTAAGGAATTATAAAATAAATAAAACAAACCTAAAATAACATTATATTAATGTAAAAATATATATTGGATGAAAATAATGTTTATAGTATTTTATTACATAACTATTGGGTCATTATGATGTCATAAAACACATTATATATTTACATGGTGTTTAATTTTTTCTCAAAAATTCGACTGTCTCGAAGAATTATGAAAAATTCCTAGTTAGAAAATTTCGACGTCCTGATTACAATAATAATATTAATTTTATCCATATAATTTTCTAAATATATGAATAATTAATTTTAATATAAAAACTGATATTTATTAAAAATTCATAGTTTTTGACACAAATAGCTTTCAAACCATAATAAAAATAACAATTGTATTCATAAAAAATATACGATCATTTATACTTAATGAAATTTAATTTAATAATAATAATAATAATATTTTATTAAAATATTATTTAATTAAAAAATCAATTAATTTATCAAAATATATTCTTTAGTTGAACATTTACAAAAAAATACTATTTGTGCTTTACAAACTATTTACAGTGACAATAATAAAATGAAAGTATATTATTTATTTTATACAAAAATAATGTACATAATAAAAATTCTAGGTTCTTATTTCATAACCCCTTAAAACACATGCATAAGACCTTAGGGTAAGGTGTGTGATGGTGACCGACTCTTGGGTGGATCTGATAACATCGCTCTATTGGTAATCTCTATCAACTTCCACTTCTCCAATAGGCGATTCTGCTCCAGATTAACATATTCAAGATCAGCTTAGGATTGGGCAAGAGCAAATGCCAATAAAGTAACCTCTTTTCTGAGTTCCTATAAAAACGATTCGTATGGGGTTAGTCTACTGGATGGGTCATCACTTTTTTTTCTGGGTAAATTTGATTGGTTTTAGCCCTATATTTATACTAATCATGTGATCACTCTTTAATGGAAATATTAGAAACGGTCACAATTCATAATAGTATTTTAAAATCCAAAACATGAATCCAATCAATTTCATAGATTTTACATAACCATGAGAATACATTTAAATAGACCAAGAAGAATATCCATTAATGAATTTTTGGGTCGTTACATATAGTATGTACAATCAACATAATTACCCAGAGGAATTGTTTGTATTTATATAGCATCTTATGCTTCAATGTGCATACATTAGTAAATGTAGTACAACGTATACACAATATTCAGATATGAACATTATAAAAAAATTAATTATACATTTATATGTATAAAACATATCACATGGAATGAACTATCAACTTAATGATCAAACAAAACATATATTGATAACATCGTAATTGTATAATATATTAATTTTTAATTAAGTATAATTTGGTAAAAGTATATGATGAGTCCATTACAAACATAAGTTATGTATTATTCTCATCATCTATCAGTTGAACATTCCTAGGGACTCGACGTTTAACCATGCCATAGAAAATACTGGAGTACATAGCATGTACATGGGATACATGTAGTTTTGTATCCAAGTTACATAGTCAGTCGTTTTGTAGGCTATATAAAAGGATACAAAGCTCATCTATGACTAAAAGTCTACCCTAATATCTTGAAAGAATTCTTTTTTTATTAATTTTTGATTACCCTCGTTCATTGTATGAGGGGGAACCCTTACAAGGTTCGTAGGATTATATATTTCATGACCGGTGGGCCTTAGAAATTATACAGACTATTTTTGGAACTCCTCCTATCAGCTTCTTCATCATGATATTATCTCTCCACCCTTCTCATGGTTTTTAATATAGGATTGTCATGCAAGCATAGGCTGGTCCCGATGGCAATGACATACTCTCTCATTCAGAAAATCATCTTAGCTTCTGCTCTGGTGAATACGCTTGATTCGATCTTCATCTGGAGTTAGTTTCTTGTAGAGTCATTCTGATCATTAAACTAAAATTTCATGTGGCCCGTAGGCCTTGAGGTGGCTCAAATTCCTTGAGGTGGCCCGAAGGCCTTGAGGTTTCCTGAAAGTCTTACTAGCCCAAAGCCCTTGGGTGGCCCGAAGGCCTTAAGAACCCGAGGCCCAAACAGGTGGCCCGAAATCCCAAACAGATGAATAGTTCTGGCTGCTATAATACTAAATAGTGTCTCCTACAGTACCTACTAATGCTCTGCTACACTACCCCGAAAATATGCCTCCACCGAGTTTTGAACTCAGGTCTCTTGGATGCACTTTCCAAGTCCTCACCAACTGGGTTGAGGCTCCTGTGCACTAAAGGTATACACATCATTTATGGATGTTAAATAGATTGTACTTTGGGGGACTATGTTCTAGGATATCCTAGTCAACAAACATTGTGTAATCAAATTCCTTTTTTGTAATACAATCACATGGATTAAATAATTTAGAATTAATTTAGTGGGAATTAAACATTTGTACATGACATTTTACTCTGTGTTACATGTTTTGTACTCTCTTTTTCTTCTATAATCCTCAACTCCTCTATGTGAGATCTTTGAATTTATGTAATTCATAAAATTGATCTATGTGACTATATTTTTTATAAATGAAGAGGAATAAATCATATCTCTCAATTAATATTAATAAAAATTAAACTTCATTTGAAAATTAATAATGAAGGAATAAATCAATCCATTATCCATAAATAATTATAAAAAAATTATATGACCCCTTTGATACCACTTATAGGTCTGGGAATAGTGGATGTAGCAGATAGGGTATGCCCAACTCATCTTTTTGTTAGGATCAATGATTAATATGATATTTACATTATGATAGACATGGTGATCAATAGAATTGAGTAAACGAATATGGAAAATAGAAAAAAGCTGAAACCATGGAATACTATCATCACATATTATTTATAATTAATTTAATTGATTAAATAATTAACTTTCATGAAATTATTTCTTCATTGATAGATATTTCAATGTATTTATGTTATATTATCACTGAGTTGTAATAAGAAAAAGTAGATTCCATCTAGTGGTGTTCCACATGTATTCCAATGAACTTTGAACATCATCGTAGGAATATTTAGGTTCTATATTGGTATATCCTAACAAATATGTCATTCGTCTTTGATCGACCTGAGAAATTATTCAAGGAACATTTCTCTTCAATCTCTCTAGACTTGGAAGAGGTTGTATCTCCATTCTTGGGTTTATTTTTGGAGAGGGACCTCTCTAGGGATTCAAGTATATTTTCTCTCGATTTCATTATTCAAAACATAAATGAAATTGGTTATCTTAATAAAATAAAATAATTGGGTTTATATACTGGTTGGGTTATAAAATTATAATTTCACTTACACCCTTTATTATTTCCATCATCCCTGTTAAACCTCATATATATAATAATAATAAAATAATTATTATTTCTTGACATGTGAAAAACTCAATAGATTTATTAAATATTATTTATTAAAATTATATTAAATAAATATTATTTCTCACCAAACCATTAAACTAGGTCTTCCATGCCTCCACGATATTTATCAGGCCTTGAATAATGACTATTTCCAAAATAAATGAATATCATTACATTATTATTTAATATATAAACAAATATAATATTCTCTAAATAAAAAATAAATATTTATTAAATATTATGCTCATATAATATTCTCTCGAATAAATATTGATGGAATATATGAGATCAAGTGAACATGAATAATTACTGAACCACATGGAGTAATATTATTTATTTAACTTTTTAAACAATATAAAATTTTAACTGATATTCTGGATACACTTAGTGTGTGCCCCTATAGGCCTTTTTTCTTAATGAAATTTGGTGAACTAGCCCGAAGTCCCGGGTTATAATCTTGAAACATGTCACTGAACCCCTAGAGAAATATTTTAATATCAAAATGATATAATTCCTCATAAATATTCTTACTATGTAATATAATACTTTTATTTTAATATATCTAACAAAGTATGTTTCATGGTGGTTTCATCAACCTATGTTCTTTATGTATCTTTTTTTAACATTACAAAAAACTGAAATATCCTATAGAATGTCATTTTCAGGGATTTATTTAGGCTATATTATTCAAGAAAATGGCTTAAGATGTCATACTTCATTAAAGATAGAAGGGAAAAATATTTTCTCACATTATCCATTAATGAAATGATATTTATGACACACCCAATGTATCGTAACTCACTGCAACCATATATCATCACATTTTTTATCAGTAAAGCAAAAAAGTAACTTATAATAATCATTTATGATATTATTAAAGTAAAAGGATCATAAAACATGATTATATATAAGAAAATATAATAACACATATAAATCTGGATTTCCTTATAGTGGCACTCATTATCATAATTTTATACACTAGAAATTGACATGTATGTACACCATGAGAAAGTGTCTCAATGTCCTATGAGTCTCCACCCATGATAGCCTATATCATATGGGTCCCTCAAATGATTTCATTTGGATATTCAAAATATATTTATGAATACTATTTTTGAAAACATGGGCTCTAATCATTGCAGGGAACTAACATAACCTTTTAGTGAGAGAACTACTCTTATGACATTATCACAGACAATGTTACACAGAAGAACAATCATAAGCTGATAAAAAGTTTAGTAATAATAAAAAAATGAATATATGTTATCATATATTAAGAAAATTTTGGTTATAGGGAACCAAATCTAACACAATGTTTTAATTTATATTTGGAAGCACAATTATTTATTATCTCTTGACACCTTCGTATTTTTATTACTAATTTTAAAAAGGAAATACTATTACTTTTTTTATGATATGTGTTTTTTATAATGTATTTAAAAATATTTTAAAAAGGGTTTTCATCCTTTCCATATTTTTTTTATATTCTACTCCACATTTATTTTGATAAAATTTACTTCATTTTATGGATCTATTTCTAATGTTTCTTTTTTAAATGTTCTTATTTTAAAATTAATTCAACTGACTTTATAAAACCATTATATATTTTTCAAGGGTTATTTATAGAAGTTTTTTTTTTCAAAATTTTGTGTTTTAAATATTTTTTTTCTTTATATTTGGGAATGAATATTTAATTTTTAGGGTTCCACCGTAGGATGTTCCTTTTAATAATAAATCTTTTTTCAAAAAAATTCACACCACCTTTTCAAAAATGAGTTTTCAAAGTTATAATAACATCATCTATTATGTTAAAGATAAAATAATTTTCTAAAAACTTTTTAATGATGTTGATATCATTTTCCTTTTTATAATTGATATATTTCCATCCTTTAATGTTATTTTTTATTTACACCCCTTTAAATGTTATTATGAAAATCTATTTTGGGTTGTTTATGTTGTGGGTAACAAACATTTACATTCTTGTGGTCAATTTTGGTGATTCCATCTATAAATGTTGTGAAACCCATTTTACATTCCATTAGTTCCTTATGATGTAATGAATGAAACTCATTTTATTCCCATGGGTTTTCATGGTATGTGGATTGATTGATATCGTATTGTACAAAAATGTATAGTTTTTATTATGTGATGGTTTTTCCCTATATAACCCTAAAATACATTAGTTAATGATTTTTATCTCATGAGATAATCTGAAATGAGTATTAATGGATTGGTCCACTAAGGGAAACATGGGTGTGAAGCCTAATCCATTAGGGAAAATATTTGTGTGAAGATGGATCCACCAAGGGATATAGGCGATTGAATCCTAATCCACCATGGAAATTAGGTTAGGGAAGCCTAATAAACTAAGAGAAATATGTAGTAATGCCTAATCAACAATGTTACGATTCATGTGCTTATGTTTTTGTCATTTGATTTCTTTATGAAATGTATTAAGTTATAATTTCTTAAGTATTATTCTTCAGGGTTTATTATATTATTTTTTCCAAATGATTTGTTCATGGGTCTTGATTATGCTCTCATACCCATATACTACCCTTTTTCTAACTTCTTATCATCATTCAATATCTCTTATATTACCATTACTAATATTTTGATCCCACCCCTTTCTTTTTTTTTCACATCGCAGGATATAGATATGAATATTAAATGTGATATTTTTAAAAGTGGATGTAGATTTGGGGAGTTATAAATAAATTTTGATGTGTGTTGAAATTAGATTTTTTATGTTGCTAATATTCCATGAAACAAACCCATTAATTCAATGGTTTTCCCACCAATTCATTATATTAAATAATTTTTCATGAAAAATAATTAAACAAATATATTAATTTATCTTGGATTTCTTCAATATGTTTCCATAGAGAGATTTGTTTATTTATTTTGGGGATTTTAAAGAGAAAATTATTGAAAAAATAGAGATAAGTCTAACACTACAAAAAATGTAAATTGGTGACTTTTTTTCACATTACTGAAATTTTTAAATGTTTATAATTCATATAAAAACATTTAAAAAAATTAACGTAATTTATAAGAGTTTTTTTTAGAAACGTGCATAAATGTGGTGTCATTTACCTATGTGTCTAAAAAACATTGGAAATTTTATTCTAAATAATAACTTTTTTACCATAAATTTGATTACAAATCATCTTTATTTTGTTTATTTTGTTTGAATGAAAAACAATATGCCCACTTTACTTCCCCTCCATGTTCGGTTATTCCCTCTACCCTTATCTGACACATCTTTGTTTTATTTTGAGGTAACTCTTTTTTTATATTCAACTTGAATATTTATAATGGTTTCTACTTGATATTTTGTTGAAAATATAGAATTTGGGTCTGGAAAATGGTTGAACATGGTTAGGGAAAACAGACAAACTTTCCCCAGAAACTGTGCATCCAATTATTTTTTTGGGAATTGGTGACCACACATTTTTTGAATGGTTTTCAAACTGTGTGGGATAACCGTGAAGCTTTTCCCTAATGGAAAATGAGGGGTGCATGGTTGCCGCATAGTTTAGAGAACTGTATGGCCTATCCAAGTCATGAAAAATTGAGAAATTACCTTCTTTCTATCTTTTAATTGAACACTAATTCACCTCCCATCCACCACATTTGGGATTTTCATCCTTGGGGGACTCCTCCAAGATTTCTTGAAGCCTTGTAACCTAAATCCTTGGGTGGTTTGGACCAATATTATTAAAGGAAGCATCAGGTAAGTATGTTTCATCATGATTCATCCCTATTTTTAGGGTTGTTATATCTTATTTCTTGAGTATATATTTTCCAGTGGGGTGTATGACCTAAGGAGGGTTTTATATTGTTTTTTGGGTAAATATCGATGATTGATGTTCAATATTCCCTTTATAGGTTTTTGTGGTGGTACAGTTATGGTTTCACATCATTTTTTTCAGAAGTTCTCAAGTGAAAGGTAGGTGGTTCTACTACATAACACTATTATATGACTTTAATGTAATTTATTTGTTTCATAAATGTGTTATATGATTTATTTTTGTTTTTTCAAATCGTGTTTTGGAAATATTTTGACTAGTATATGTGATAGATGTAGGTTTTTTAAAATAATTTGGTATTATTACCTAATTTCTTCATTATAGTGTTTCATGAAAGTGTTATATGAGTTTTATGGAAGGTGTGAAAGGAGTTTTCAAAGATATTTAAAGGTAAAAATATGATATAGGTGTATTTTTCAATTGAAATGAATTTTATCGCATATTGTCTTCCTTGTTATTCTCCTTGAATGTGGTTTTTAGTTGTGAATCATTTTATAGAAATGGTTTAATGTGAATATAATTTTAAAATAGTATTTTACCCTGGAAAATGGTTGGATCCCACATATGATCCTATTGTGGTATTTTTAAATGGATTTTATAAAATGCGAATGTGGTGATGTCCTTGTGTGCTTATGATTCTTGGCATGTAAATGTGAAAGTATTGATTTGTGTGGAATGTGAAATGGAAAATGATAAAAAAAGGGAATCTGAGGTATATATCTGGGTAAAATAGAACTAGTTTATTAGATGATTCAGATTTGGATAAGGCCTTGATTAATCAAGGAGGATTGATGATTTCAACTGTAACTAAATATGTGATATGATGAGAGACCACTAGACCATTAGACGATATCCACTCTAGTGTCTTGTGCATTTGAATGTTTTTCGACCACTAGAACATTGAATGAGATCCTCTCTAGTGTCTTGTGCCTGAGAAAACTGATGGTAGTTGACATTAAGGATTTTCATCACCATCATACGATTTTCATATATTCCCACTTGTTCTAGTTACCCTTACATATTTTCCCAAGGTTCTATCTTGTGACATGATTCTTATGATATTTAGTGTTTTCCATCAGTTTGTGGCAGATCTTGTGTGCATTTTTTCATCAAAACATATTTGATAAAATTATTTCCATTAAAATTATATATCTCAGAAATGGGTTTTCCTTAAAAATGTGTTCTTTAAATTGATTAAAATTTTCTTATTAAAATGTGCTTGTTAATTTTTCTTCTAATATTATAGTATGGAATCTTTTTTTTACGGAATCCTGCTGGGATTTGGATCACACCATATATACACCTTTGGGTGTGTGTAGAATATTTCATGTATAACTCAGGTAAAGGAAATATGTATCATTTTGGAGATGGTGGATCTAGTTTCTAGTGCTACACTTCTTGTATGTTTTGGTGGTGACAGCTTTAGGGTGAAAACTCTCTTATTAAATGGATTTCCTTTTTGATAATGTTATTTGTTCCAATTACATTTTATTAATTTGGGTTTGTTTATCATTGTGAAACTCGATTCAAATAATTATTATGCTATATTTTGAATTTTTTTATTTATTTATTCGTATGTTTATTTATTTTGGTTGTTTATATATATTTAAATGGGTGAAATCACTCCCAAAGAATATTGTTGATACCCAGGAACTAGTTTCCAGCCTGTGGTGATTAATAACGCCCTTCGGGTCATTCCATAAGTAGACTTGGGTGTCAGGTTAGATGGGATCCCATTTTGGATCATGATAAATGGAATTAGAGAAGGTTAAACTCTTATTGGGACAAGTTATTTGGAGAAGAGTATAGATATAATGAATCTATGATTTGCATGGCTTAAGGTTCTAGTTTCAAGTTTTTTATCTAGCCAGCAGAACTCATGAAAAGAATCGAGTCACCATTGGATGTTGGGATTTTATTTGATTCTCCTCCATCTGATACATATAGGATACAGACTGTATATAGACACTGAGTGGGGGATTAGTGGTTTGGTAGACATTTTGTTGATTTAAGTTGTTATGCTTTTATTTATAGAAGTGTTTGGTGTTTTTTTATTGTTAAATTTTTTAATAATGGTGTATTTATGGTTTTCCATTGTTATGCTTTCATAATAAAATAATTCCTCCATGGAGACCTCTTATGCTTCCACGGGAAAAGTTCAGAGAGGTTTCTCCTTCACCATTTGATTAGAGGTTAGTTAAAGATGTGGTTCGAGCAGTCCACAAATTGGGACAAGGAGCGGTCTTAGGTCCTTCTTTGGTCAGAGATGTCGAACCCGATTTCAAATAGGAAAATCCTCATGAGATCATCAAGAACATACCACTTTATATCCAAGGTAACATGAAACCTTAATAAGAAAAGTAGTGTCTTGAAATAATATATATGATGTTCAAATTTCTTAATACTCTTGGGGTGGTTAGACTGAAATTTGCTTCAATTTTGTCAGAAGGTCCATGTCAAAAGTTGTGGGACATGATAAAGAAAGATGAAAAGCATAAGAAGATTAGATGGAAAGATTTCATGTCTATCTTGAATGAAAAGTATTTTCCTAATTTTTTCGCTTTCACTAGATCCCAAGAGTTTATAAAGATTATATAGGGAGATTAGTCAATGATAGAGTACGCCAACCGCTTTGTAGAGATAGTTTGGAATGCACCCAATATTGTTTCTAATGAGTAGATGAAGGCTCTGAAGTTGTAGATGGGGTGGTGGCCATAAAATAGATTTCATGTTTTCTTGATCAAGTTTAAAAATTATGATGAGGTGGTTCATTGTTCCATGATGGTTATAATTGAACATGGAAGAGAGAATAGTTTCTTTGGATCAGCATAAGCAGTGCTCAATGGCAGTTCATCTATAGAGGAGGGGAAGTGGGATGTGAAGGGGAAGAAGGGAGGTGGTAGTTTACGCCATCCATCTCAGTTATCTTCATATTTGGCTTCTGATGATTGGTTAGTCATGTTCCATTAGTGTGGGAAGGTAAAACACAAGAGACCATTCTACTCAGACCTACCCAGACATTGTCACTAGTGTGGAGTTGTGGGGAAATTACATCGATTTTGCAGAATTGTCCACCCTTATTAGACTGGGGTAGGGTTGGTGGATTCAAAAGGGATAACATCCCAATCAGATCTTTCTAGTAAATGGGGTTATCAGTTTGGAGGTTGTGGTGGTAGTGATGGATCATCATCTTGGAAGATATTGTCCAGGGATGACCTATAGGCTAGTGTACATTTACATGGTCAGGATGAGATGAGTCAACTTTATGTGGTGGATTGAGTTCCAGTTGAATCAGATGTTGGGAATATGATAGTTCTAGGGTACCATTATTATTTCATCATATTTAGCTATTTTTATGTTTGACACTAGTGCTTCAGTATATTTTATTTCTTCTTGTCTTGTGGATGTGATAATTTTTTCAACTGATCGTATGCCATATGTGACGAAGTTCATAATGGCCCTTGGGAAGAAGCAAGAGTTGGGTTTTATGTGATCGTATTGAATCCTCACCACATCCGAGGTTGAGATGGATTCGGATTTTCCAATTTTCAATATGGAACTCTTTGACATGATCCTTGGTATAGATTTTATGGTTTTTTTTCACAAACACACAACATAATATAGGTAGTGAGTGAGTTTTGTTTAATATTATGGTTGTACCCATGTTTTTATAGGGTGAATGGGATCCCCTACTGGGACATGTTGTACCTCCAATTTATGAATTGGGAAATATTATTTATTAGATAATGTCACTCGATGTGAAGGTTGATGATGGTTCCCCTGAGAGTGGATTTCCTCCTGTGGTGCATGAGTTCCTAGATGTTTTTCCAAAGGATCTTCCAAGATTGCTTTCAGAGCGAGATGTGGAGTTTCCCATTTACATGTTGTCAGGAACACATACTATATATCTTCCCTCATTCCACATGGACCCCCCGAGTTTAGGTAATTAAAGGTCTAGTTGCGTGATTTGGAATCCAAAGGATTCTTTTTTCCCAAGCATCTCACCACGAACTTCCCCATTTACTTTTGTGAAGAAAGCTGATGAATCTCTCCAGTTGTGTATTGATTTACAAAATCTGAAAAAAGTTATAATCATGAACCCTTATTGACCACCTTAAGGGGGAAAGGTTGTTCTCTGATATTGATTTTCATTTTGGGTAGCACCAAGTAATATTTCTATAGGCGGATTTTTTGAAAACAACTTCTCAATGTATGTATGACCATTTCAAGTATTTGGTCATGCCTTTTAGGTTGGAAAATGCTCCTATGGTTATCATGGAACTTATGTATAGGGTGTTTTACAAATATCTATATTATTTTTCATGGTATTTTTGGACGAAATACTGGTATACTCTGGAACTGAGGATGATCAAGAGCAACATTTACAGATTATACAAGTATTTATTCAGGATCATTGTCTCTAAAATATGTTTTCTAAATGAACTATATGGATTAGTGAGGTGAATTTTTTAGGGCATGTAGTCTCAGAACTATGGGTTTTAGTGGTCCCTGAGAAGATCAGTGCAATGATTTAATAAGATAAGCTGAAAAATGTCTTTGAAATCAAAAGGTTTTTGGGAAAGGTACGTTTTTGCATGATGTTTTTTTGAGATTTCTCTTATATTGCTTCATCAATGACAGTGATCACATAAAAGGAGGTGATGATTGAATAGATCCTAGAGTGTCAATAATCCATTTAAAATATTATGTGGTGGTTGAAAAACACTCTTATTTTTATCTTACCCGAGCCTAGAAAGGGGTATATGGTCTATTGTGATACTTCAGGTATGTGAATTGGGTGTGTGCTGATGTAGGATGACCATGTGGTGGTTTATGGTTCTCTCTAGTTCTGTCCAAAAGAAAATAATTACACAACCCATGACCTAGAGTTATAAAAAGTGATGTATGTATTAAATATGTGGCATGATTTTTATTTTGTGTAGAAGTTTATATTTTATTCAGATCATAAGAGCTTAGCCTACATTTTCTCACAAAAAGATTTGAATTTGAGGAAATTTTTATGGGATGGGTATCATTAAGGGTTTGAATATTATCTATTCTATACCCCTATTGTAATGACTCGGACCCAAACATCCACCCGAACAGTGCTAAACAGGTCGGGTGCTACTACATTAGGTGCAACTCCCCAAATGCCAAAGGCTTCCGACTAGAAGCGATGGTCTTATAGGTATAGTGGGGAAGCTATACCCTCTCTAAGGATAATTAAAATGGTACTGGTCCAAGTACAAAAATAAAGATGGAGCGGAATAAATGACTCAGTAGATTCAAACCAGACCCGTGGAGTGGAAACAAATTCAATATTGATAAACAGCAGAAGTAATAAATATAATCAACAGAAGAAGAAAGTAAACAAAATAGCATTCTGATCACATTTAACTTCCACTGAACAACAAACATATGTCCAAAATAGGTCATACATGTATTTATATATAAAATGGCACCAATGGATAACCAACTGTAGATACATAACAAATGATCATGATAATAAAATAAACAAAACAAGATTAACGTCAGCTATCCAAGACGTCAAGGTCCATACCATCTCCTTTCAATAGCTAATGCAGCACAACTATTGAAGTTGGCCTCTTTCCTGCACATAAATCCATAAAGTCTGCACGCGTCCTGAAGGGCCCATGCAGGGTGTGAGACGAATCTCAGTAGGATACCACCCAATGGTTCATTCCTAAAATATGTGTTTAGGAAGGAAGGAATTTATAAGGAATGCAGTAAACATAATGATACACAAATATATAGAAACTCCACTTGTGCTCAGCAGCCACCATGGAGTGTCACCTACTTCGACCAACGCCAGAATCTCTGTCATGTAACCCGAAACTATTTTCCCCCCCTAACACCACATGTCCCGAGTACCAACGTCCTGAAGGCATGCCCAAAAGTAGTAACCTAGAGGATCAACGATGTTTGTCCCCAAATAAGTAATCGGAGGGACAACGATGTCTTCCCTCAAATAAAGTTCCCGGAGGGTCAGCTATGTTTGCCCTCAAATAACAACAAGCCTCTTCCCCCAACCCGATAGCCTCAATGCTATCCCATTAAGGCTCCCCACCTTCCACGTGGCTTCCTATGACAAGCACCCCCAAACCAAAAGTACCTAAACTGCAACTAACAGGGGCCTCTACCAACATGAGTGGTAAAAACCACCTCTTCACGGAGTCTCTCTGTGTGCACACTACTCAATGTTTCTGGGTGAGCGGTAATCCCAAAAATAGTACCCAATCCACAACACCTCATACACCTCGTGTCCCTGTGACCATGTTGTGCAAGTCTAATCGCCTTTCCATCCTAGTAACCTGAGCCATGCCAAACCTGACAGTCATCCTACCTCAAACTAACACCCATGACGCCCAATCCCGTGGTCAGAACTACCCAACATAACTCATATCAATCCCACCCTGTGATCGGTATAACTCAAGAATATCTTGGCCATTCCCAACACAACCAGAAAATGGTCCCAACATATGCAACTCAAAAATTACATATATAACACATTTAACAGAACACATTAACTAGAAAAACCATCCAAGCAGTTGAATTTCACTAACCCAACAGTTATCAAACAACAACACTGAGGTCTTGAATTACTCTAGAAATTAATATCAAGGATTAATAAATTAAACTCAACAATTAAAAACTATACATTTCAATTAATACCATTTTGGCATCTTTGGTCAAAATGCCCCGATGAGAAACGACCACTCGCCTAACCCCGCTCAAGAAAAACTGGTAAAAGGGCATACCCAAAGGAATCCCCTAGGTCAGATAATAATTTTACAAGAAATAATAGGAAATATAGGGTCACGTTCAAAATACCTGAAAACATGAAATAGGCTGCCCCACTCAAAAGTCTACGAAAACACAAAAAGAGGTATGCACCACCTACCTGAGACTCATACGATGCTACTCCTATAACAACAACATCCAATTAGGTCTAAAATGCGGTAGATCTAAAAAAAATTAAATCTTCTAAAAACCCAATAACTCTTTCTAGAATAGAAATTAAGAAAAACGGCTCAATGGGAAACAATGAATTACCGAGGGGGTTCCAACGGATCAAATTATGTTCAAAACGGGGTTCAGACGAAGATTCAGGAAGGATTTGAAGGTCCGGCCGGCTCTTCCTGTGCGACCCACAAGAGGGAGGGATAAATATGGAGAATGAGAAATCCCGAGTGTCTCGAAACATAAAAAGCCTAAATTTAAGTGGTTGAATGGTTACCCTGCACGGTTTGGGAAACTGTGCACTAACTGTGCGGTTGCCACTGTCTCTCCCAGGGACGTCGCATGACATGCCTACATGGTTTGACAAACCATACGATGGCCATGCAGGGCCCACTATAAAAGGTGCACGGCTTCCTTGGATGGAATAACGGTTTGTTCAGATCATGTTCCAACCGTGTGCCCTTGTAAGACCTCCAAACATTAAAAGATTATCCCAAAAATGTCCAATTTCTCTAGTTTTCTCAGAAACGAGTCAAAAATTCAAACCGGGTCTGGATTTTGACCGGTTCCAAAAACTCGGGTTCTTACAATCTCCCACTTTATCATAGATCATCCCCGAGTTATCAAACAAAACCCGGATATAGTACCCAACAAACTAGCCGGATCAAAGAAACCCAGAAATCCCCAGTCACAAGGTTCTGGATAAATTCTTCAAGGGGTTCCCCACCATAAGAATCACATAACTCAGTCTCAACCTGAAAAAACTCAAAACAAGCAAAGGTTTGGAAACCTATTTCCAGACTCAAAGTCTTCTCATGATGCATCGTTACCCATATACCTCATTGGTGTCCCTGTGCCGCTTCCGACATCCAATGTATCTCACACCGCATCGGTGTCTTCCTCCATGAGGTCCTGCATCCCATAGATGCTCAAAATGAACCTGGTGCCTTACACCTCAACTAACCCACATCCTCGATGCCCCGATTCCCATGGAAACTCAAGTAACCTGCATCCTTGATGCACTGATGCCCATGGAACCTCATGTAACCCATATCCTTGATGCCCCGATGCCCAAGGCACCTCAAGTAACCTGCATCCACAATGCCACTGATGTTATTCCTCTCATACATATATATATTTAAATATATCACACACCTGATATAGTGGCAATCCCACTGACTAGAATCTAGTTATTCCACATAGATTATATGCATCACATGCACTCAAAATGGACATTGCTCTACAGGTCATGCCAGAGGAGAACAAGGAAATCACAGCCACACTCGTGGTGTACCTCTAACTGTCGTCGGATCACCAGCCTGCTCAGCCTCTCGCAGCTCCATGGCCTGCACCAGTCCTGAAGCACGGCTGCCTGATGCCCAACCTCCTTGATGTGCTTCTCCCGTCACTGGCCACTAACCCCTCAGCTATATCCCGCTCTCTTTTTCACTTCCTCCACATGTAGCTGAACCTCGACTACCCTCTACAGGTACCGAACCTAAACCAACTCAAGATGTTACCATCTGTCCCGGTCCCTCCCTTCTGGATATGTGAGAAGGCTACCTGCAGAACCTCTCCAGATACCCGACATATCTACATGCCAAACACTCTTTTGGATTTCTATCGTACAGGGTCCGAACATGTCCTGGCTGCCCACCCT
The DNA here is from genome assembly GCA_963277665.1 of Viscum album. Lineage (NCBI taxonomy): Eukaryota > Viridiplantae > Streptophyta > Magnoliopsida > Santalales > Viscaceae > Viscum > Viscum album. The sequence goes on from OY728151.1 coordinate 906,701,453, forward strand.
GAAAAAAACCACTAAAGAACTGCTATGATGTGGTCTAACTGAGTCCTTGGCCTGTCTATTCTACTGAAACTCATCCTGTCCTCGCTTCCTGCTGTCCAAACCCTCACCTGAAGTCGTCATCCGACCAACATGAGTCATATCCCTCTTGTTTCCCTCCACTATGAGCGCCTGATTCACCTCCTCTAAAAATACCTAGCCTGAAAATATTCACCTAGATCCGAATGGTGTGTCGTAATCCATCCTCGATGCGCCTCAACCTAGTCGTGTCATTGATTTCCATACCAGGTGCAAAGCGAGAAAACTCAGTGAATGTAGCTGTGTAGTCCATGACGGAAATGTCTCCATTCTAAAGACTCAAGAACTCATGTGCTCCCTCTGCACTCAGTGTCCCTAGGTAAAAGTGATCAAAGAACCAGTCCAAAATTCTTTCCATGCAAGTACTTCATGCCTGCGAGCTTGAACCTGCACATCCCACCAACGCTTTGCGGGTCCTCGCAGCATGTATGTCGCCAGCTTGACCCTCTACCCTCGAGGCATCTCGAACTGCTCGAATATCATCTCCATGCTCTCTATCCAGTTCTTAGCTTCCTGTGGACCACCCTCAACCTAAAAAAGTGGCGGGTGTTGCGACTCAAGCTCACACATCAGATATTCCATTGAAGCTCTATACCCTACGCGCCTCTGTCGATCCCCTACAAGAAACGTACTAGGCTAGAATAGAGCTTCTTGTTGAGAGATGGTCTGAGCAATGCTCATCCTAGCTTCTGCCCTGCCAAATTTGATCATGAATCTGAACATGTCCCTGAGCCTTTACTTGTGGCTCTTGCTCTGCCTGTACGGGATTTTTCACCTGATCCTACACTTGTGTCACGATATCATCTTTCGCCTACCGCTCCATTGAGATGTTTAAGATGAACCCACTAAATACTATACATGGTCAGACATCCCACATACATAACAATTTATGCATATATAATGCAGATAAGGAAAGCAGAAAAAGGAAGTGCTTAACAACTACCCTCTCTCTCCCCCACCGCAACCATGACCATGGTATCCGGACATCATGGCCTCCTTACCCACCCCAGATCCAAGTATCAAAAGTACCCCGGGCTTTGCCCGTCTTGACAACCTATGTTGCCTCAAACTGACGACCAAACCTCCCAATCCTGGTGATCAAAATCACCTCAACTAATAGTACATGCCTGCTTATACAAGAGACAGACCCACATACCATGTCACATGAAATTCTAAAAAGGTATTAAACATGGCATAACACATTTAAATAAACTATAAATTATATCAATAATTTCACCTATTCGCATTTCAATGCATACAAGAATGGCAATTGATATCATTCACATGGCATTATCACATCACAAAGCATACGTTCATTTATGAAATTGAAATACCCAAAAAATGTGCCTATCAAAAGCTAAACAATCACCCCTCACCATACCGTGTCGAGGTCCAATTATCCCTTACCACACCGAGTCGAAGGTCACATATAAAAATCAATAACATCACACACCAAGTGAGCCACCAAGGTGGAAATCATATAAAGTGTAATCTGAGAAAAAAGAAAACAGAAATTCACACCAATGGAATCTTGGTCCATCCCTCGTACCTGGGGTACAAGCACCCTAGCACAAGCTAAAAACCCAGTTCTAGTACCAACCTATCCCTAGTCTACCATGTACCAAATAGTAAAACCATCATAAATAAAAAGAGAATTCTCAATCTCATTTGTAGCCAGCAAAACACATTCAATATCGATAAATAGTGGATGCAATAAATATAAACAATAGAAATGGAATGTAAACACAATAGAACGCAGATCACATGTAACTAACACTGAACAACAATCATACATCCAAAACAGGTCATACATTTATTTATATACAAAAAGGTTCCAATGGATAACCAACTAAAGATACATAACAAATAATCCTGATAATACAGGAAAGGAAACAAAACAAGATAAAATCCATCTAGGTAAGTCTTAAAGGTCCATACCATCTCCATGCAACAACAAATTCAGCCCAACTCTTGAAGCTAGGCTCTTTCTTGCACGTAAATCCATAAAGTCTGCACGCGTCCCGAAAGGCCTGTGCAGGGTGTGAGATGAATCTCAGAAGGATACCACCCAATGCTGCATACCTAATATAAGTGTTTAGGTAGTAATTCATTTATATGGAATGTAGTCAATAGAATGATGCACAAATGAATACAAACTCCACTTTTTCTTAGTGGCCACCATGGAATGTCAACTGCTTTGGCCAACGCCAGAATCTATGTCATGTAACTCGGAACCATGTGCCCCCCCTAACAATACGTGTCTCAATTACCAACGTCCGGAATGAATTCACAATAGTAGTTACCCGGAGGAACAACGATGGCTATCCAAAAATAAGTAACTGGAGGGACATCGATGTCTGCCCTCAAATAAAGTACTAAGAGGGTCAGCGATGTCAGCCCTCAAAAAACGGTGAGCCTCTTTCCACAACCCGATAACCTTAATGCTATCCCCTGAAGGCTCCTCACCTTCCACATGGCTTACAATGACAATAAATCCCAAACCAAAATTACCTAAACCACAACTAATGAGGGCCTCTACCCACAAGAGTGGTCAACACCACCTCATCATGGTGTCTCTATGTGTGCACACCACTCAATGTTTTTAGGTGAGCGGTAATAACCAAAATAGTACCCAAGCCACAACAACTCTGACACCTCGTGTCCCTGAGACCATGCCTCTCAAGTCTGATGGACTCTCCATCCTAGTAACCTAGTCCATGCCCAACCTGATAGTCATCCTACCTCAAACCGACACCCATGATTCCCAATCTCGTGGTCATAACCACCCAACACAACCTGGGTCAAGCCCAACCTGTGATCAGAATCACTCATGAATATCTGGGTCATGCCCAACACAACCAAAAAGGGTCCTATCATATGCTATTAAACAATTACATATATAACACATTTAATAGAACACATAAACAAGAAAAATAGTCCAAATAGTTGAATTACACTAACCCAACCATTATCAAAAACATCACTGAGGTCCTGAATGCATCTAACAATTCATATCAAGGTTTAATAAACTAAACTCAAAAGTTTAAAAAAATATGTTTAAATTAATATCATTTTGGCATCCTCGGCCAAAATGAACCGATGAGCAACGACCACTCTCCCGGCCCCGCTCAAGAAAAACAGGTAACATGGCATACCCAAAGGCATCCCATAGGTTAGATAATAATTACAGAAGCAATACTAGGCAATACAGGGTCATGCTCAAAATACCAAAAAATGCGCCAAAGGCCACACCACACAAAAGTCTGCGAAAACACAAAAGGAGGTATGCACCACCTACCTGATACTCATACGATGCTACTCCTTCGATAACAGTCTCCAATTAGGTCTAATACACTGTAGATATACAAAAGAATCAAAACCAGTCAAACCCAAATAACTCTTTCTAGAATATAAATCAAGAAAAATGGATCAAGTGGAATTAAGGCCACACCAAGTGGGTTCCAACAGATCAAAGAATATTCGAAATAGGGTTCAGACGAAGATCCGGGAAGGATTTGAAGTTACGGCCAGCTCTCCCAACGTGAGCCAGAAGAGGGAGGAAGAAAGATGGAGAATGGGAATTTCCGAGTGGCCCGAAACATAAAAACCCAAACTTTAAGTGTTCGCACGGTTACCCCACGCATTTTGGATAACCGTACGCCAACTGTGAGGTTTCCAATGTCTCTCCCAGGGACTTCACATGACAATCCTGCATGGTTTTACAAACCGTGCACAGCCCGTGTAGAGACCACTGTCAAGGATGCATGGCATCCTGGGCTGGTCGCACAGTTTGTTCAGATAGTGCTCCAACTGTGCACCCCTGTACGACCTCCACAACATTAAATTTTTATCCCATAATTGTCCAATTTCTCTAGTTTTTTCATAAACGAATCAAAAATTCAAACAGGGTCAGTATTATGACCCGTTCCAAAAACACGGGTTCTTACACCTATAGAAGGGAATTTTTTGGGAGACACCTTGAGAAATAATGTTCCATTACAATCATTAAAAATTCTAGTGATGTGTGGACTTTTATGGGGCTCTTTACTCAGAAGCATCTCAAGACCATGGAGCATAGTGGAGGTGTGTTCTTGTCTAGTGTTCAACTAACACCTTCTCTTCTGGAGCTGATTCGAAAAAAATCATTTGAGTGATGAGATATTACATCTTTCAATGCATATTTTAATGGTGTGGAGATTCCTTGGTATTGATCATTGTCACATTAGGGAGTTTGTTTCTTTAAAGTTTGCTTCATGATGTCATTCTAAATAGGGAAGGTGGTGATGCAGGATAACCACTAGTCATAATGGGTCCTTCAACATTGTTCTACCATGATGTACTATGAAATGTGTTGGTAATTATGATATAAAGGAATGTGGTGGGATGTAGTTGACTTCATATCATGGTGTTATACATGTTAGTATGTAAAATATGGGAACCTGAGTCCCTCTGATTTTCTTTACCATCTACCTATTCCTACTTGGATGTGGGATGAGATTTGAATAGACATTATTTTCAAGATGTCTCGTACACCCTAGGGGAAGAATTACATTTGGGTATAGATTTATCATCTAACCAAATCACATTGTTTCATTTCAAACCTATAATCAGCCAAGGTGGGTGTTCAAGGTTAGATGTATTTCACGAAGCTTATGAGGCTTCATGGTGTGATGTTCAAAATTATTTCTGACAGGCACCCACATTTTACATGATGATTTTTGGATGTATTTTAGAAGTATGTGGAATCATGGGTCAAGTTGAACATAATATACCATCCACAAATGGATGGTAATATGGAGAAAGAGAATTAAATTTTGGAGAACATGATCTATGTATGTTTCCTATATTTTGATGGTCTATTGGATATCCATTTGTTATTCGTCGAGTTTACCTATATAAAAATTGTTACCATTCCTTGATTAGAATGGATTATTTTGAGGTGGTTTATGTTTAGTCATGTAGGTATCCTTTTTCTTAGGTTGAGGTTGGTAATACCTCTTAGTTGGGACCAAACCATGTATAGGGGACATATGAGAAAGTCATGTTAATCACAAAGTGGTTATCGATAGCTAAGAGTCTCTATAAGCCATATTTCAACCATATGTGCCAAGTATTAGTGTTTTATATAGGTGTAAGAGTGTTTTAAAAAGTTTCACCTTGATTGGGTCACCATTGTTTGGGGAAGCAAGGAAAGCCAATGTTGAGGAATGTGAAATTATTTGAGAGTACCAGGAGAATTGGTAAGGTGGAACACATGTTAGATAATCTTTATCATCTAACATCAATCCATGAAGTGGATCATGTCTCACAGTGGGAAAAATTATATCCCATATTCATCTCACGTGTTGGATTGGGATAAATTGGAGTTGGAACCTGATTTGACTTTATTTCAATGGCTAGTACAAATTGTAGATTACTATGATAAAGTTCTTCATGATTTTTATATTCCATTAGTCTGAGTTATTTTGAATCTTGGAAATTATGTGCATGAGAAATAGTAAAAAAATTCATTAGTTGATTAGGAGTATTGATCATTTTTCTCTAATCAAGATTTGGGTTGAATTTATGGGGATGAATAGTTTTTCTGGTGGGGATAATTATTACATACATTTTTTTATTTTTACATAACACTTTTGTTTATTTTGGTATTTCATTTTTCAATAGTTTCCCCTTGATATTTGGTGAAAATGTAGAAGTTGGGTTTTCTAGAGGGTGTGTCAAGGTTGGTGCACAGTTTAGGGAAACCATGTGCCTTTCCCCAGGAAGCTACACAACCAAATTTCATTTTGGATAGTGGTGATCACATTTTTTTCACACGATTTTCAAACCTTCGGGGCTTATCATGTGACATGTCACCCTTGGAAAGTGAGGGGCTCATAGTTTTAAAACAGTTTGGAAAACTATGCAGACTAACTGTACAACTTGTCTACGTCATTAAAAAATGAGAAATTACCTTCTTTACCACTTCTAATTTTACTATAATTCACCTACCATATTTCTAATTCTGTGTTTACATCCTTGGGAGACTCCTCTATTATTTCTTGAAGCCTTTTAACCTTAATAATTGGGTGGATTTGACCCCAATTATTCAATAAAACCTCATATAAGGGTATTTACACTTGATTTCTCCCTCTTTTTGGGTTCTTCTCCAATCTCTCAGGAGTTTCAATTTTCCAATATGGTGTATGACCAAAGGAGGGGGTTATCTTGTGTTTTTGGGGGAAATATTGCTGATTCATGTTCAAAATATATTGTATAGGGTCTCTTGGAGGTGTAGTTGTAGTTTCACATCATTTTTTCAGATGTTCCTAAGTGAGAGGTAGTCAATTCTATGCCTTTTCATTATTATATGATTCTGAAATGATTTCTTGATTTCATTAATGTATTATATGATTTTTTTGTGTGAATTGGAAATGGTTTTAAATTCATCTATGTTTGAATTTGGTTTTTGAAAAGAAATAGGTTTTATTCCTTAACAGATTTCTTGAGGTGTTCCATGAAAATGTTCTATATCGTGTATGGAATGTGCGAAATTTGCTTTTAAAGTGATTTAATGGTGAAAGTTTGTTGAAACGTAATTTTATAAGTGAAAAGTGTTTTATAACATGTTGTATTCCTTATTTTTCACCTTGAACAAGATTTTGATTTGGGAAGCATGTTATAAAAATAGTTTTGATGTGAATAAAATTTTGAAAGAGTAAGTTCTTATGGAAAATGGTTTGATCCCATATATAATCCTATTGTGATGTTTTTAAATGGATTTCATAAAATGTGCACGTGATGATTTATTTTTGTTATTATGATGTGTGGCATGTAAATTGTATTTTTTAGATTTCTATGGTATGTGAAATGGAATTTGAGAATTAAGGGAATCCCATGTAGTAAGGTGTGTGAACTAGAACAAGTGTTCTAGGTGATTTAGTCGTAGCTAAGGCCCGGATTCAGGTAATAGGATTGAAAATAGAAACACTAACTAAACATATGTTATGATCTAAGACAAATAGAACATTGGATGTGATATTCTATAGTGGATAGTGCAATGGAACACTATTGGACAAATAAAAAATTGGATGTGATCCTCTCTTGTGGCTTATGCTTGAGAACGTTGTTTCTAGTTGAGTTTGAGGATTTCGATCATCGAGGTATGATTTTCATAGATTCTCTCTTACGCTAGTAACCCATATGAATTTTCCCATGGTGAACTAATGTGACCTGATTATTATGAGATTTTTTGACAGTAATTGGTATATGGTAGGACTTGTGATCATTTTTATTTCAAGAAATATTATTTAAGAAAATGGTTTCTAAAAAAAGTGTTTATCTGAGAAATGCTTTCTCTTTAAAAAAATTGATTAAAATGATTAAACTTTTCTTATGAAAACATGTATGTTAAGTTTTCTTTTAATTTTATAGCATAGAATATCTTTTTGGGTGGCATCATATTTGGATTTGGATAACACCTTCTCTATACCATTGGGTTTTTGTAGAAATTTTCATGTATGACATAGGTAAAGGAAAGACATATCGTAGTGGATATGGTGAATGTGGTTGCTAGTGTTCCACTTCTCACAGGTCTTCGTGGTGGCGGCTTGAGTGTTAGGACTCTCTTATTGCATGGTCGTCCTTTTTTGGATACTTAATTGTTCCAATTCTGCTGTAGTTGTTTTTTGTTTTGTTTAATGTTGTGAAAATTTATTATAAAAATTGTTATTACTTGTTTCAGTTGGGTTATTTATTAATGGGATGATTATTTATGTTTTTTTCATGCTTATCTAAATGGTTGAAATCATTTCCAAAGCATAGTTTTGATACCTAAGAACTAGTTTGCAGCTCGTGGGGATCGGGAATGCCGTTCAGGACAACCCATGAGTCGGGTTAGATGTTGGGTTGGATAGCATCCCAACTTGGTTAATGACATCGTACCCCTCTAGTAAACACCCTCACCTCCCTCAAGTAGCCCTCCACATGCCTTTGTCCCATCAGTTTACACCTTATTCCATTACCACCATTCAGTTGCCCGCCCCAGGCCTCGCTTATGTCCTCTACTCTCACCCACCTCCAGTCGCGCACTAACCACTATCTCCATCTCTAATATCCCCACCATGCCCCAATAAAACAAAATAAAGTCCAGCATGATTCGAAATTCCGACATGCTGCTTATCAATTAAACATGCTTCCAACTCACCCATTTAAATTATGAATAATTTTTTTATATAAATAGATTTCAGTATTTAAATAATTAATCTATATATATCTTAATATATATATAAATATATAAATAAATACATGTTTTATATTTTATTTTTTATTTTTTATTTTTTATTTTTGTATATACATATGTGTGTGTGTGTGTGTTTATATTATGTTATATATATATTATAGTATATATGTTTATATATATGTTTATATATATACATATATATAATTTTGTGGTGTAAATTATATATATGTTTACATTTTATATTTATTTATATGTTTATACTAAATATATACATGTATATATATATGTATATATTATATTATATATATAGATATATTATGTTTATATTCAAATTTTTGTTTATATATGTGTGTGTGTGTATAAATATATGGATGTTTGTTTGTGTGTGTGTAATTAGCCACATTTTAAAACATAAAAATGTCACTAAAATAGTCATGTTTTCTTAAAAGTGTGACTAAATTTAAAATGTATAATTTTATTATGTTATATATATAAATAAAACTTTTTAATTAAAGTTTAATATTATATATAAATTTATATATTAATATACCTATTTCAGTATATATATGTTTACATTTTATATTTGATATTTTTTTGTCTATATATATGTGTTTTTATATTATATTATTACTACAATTTAGGGAGATGTTTATATTATAGTATATTCATATATATGATTATATTTTAGGTATATATGACATATATGTGTGTGTGTTTGTGTGTGTCTATGTGTTTATATTATATATATGTCTCTGTTTTATATTATATATATTTATATATGTTTATATTTAATGTATATTTATATATTTATATTATATATATATATATGTTTATATTATATATACATGTGTGTGTATTTATTATATATATATATATCATATGATTATATTAACATATGTATATATGTTTATAAATGTTTTTTGTGTAAATATATATGAGCATGTATATATATATATGATTATATATATATATAATTAGTGTAGTTAGAAAACACTTTAAAAATTTCACTAAAATAGCCACATTTTTTTAAACATATCTAAATTTAAAATTAAAATTTGTTTATATATTCAAATATGGAGGGGTGTGTGTGTGTATTTATATATGATTGTGTCTGTGTATATATATATATATATATAAATATATATTTACATCAATGCAGGTAAATGAGCTATATAAATACATATAAATATATTTATATTTGCGATGTTTTTTACGAAATTTCATGAATTTAGAGGCTTTTTTTAAAAAACATCACCAAATTAGTGACATTTTTTCTGAAATAATTATAAATTAGTGATTTTTTCTAGAAACGTCATTAAATTAGCGACATTTTTCAAAAACGGTGCAAAATTACACTTTTTAGGGAATTGTGACTAATTTAGCGATGTTTGTTTTAGGCAAAGTCACGAAATTAACAACATTTTTCTGGAAACATCGCCAAATCAAGGATGTTTTCAGCAAACATCATTAAATTTGTGACATTTTTCTAATTAGTCTCTAATTTAATTAAGTTTCCTAAAAAGGATGCTAAAATTTAAAAAATTCAATGCTTTTAAAAATGTTGGTAAAAGACGTTTCTATAAATCACTGATAAATTACAGTTTTATGTAGGAAAATTATAGGACAAAATCCAATAGCTTTTTTAATTCGAAAGAATGTGTGGTTCTCTTAGTAATTTCATCTCTATCTTGATGTTGGAAAGTGGATGTGTTTGCGGCACAAAATCACCTTGGGGTAATCACCTAGATAAATTTTGGTTGTGTATAAACTCAATCATCACTTTGGTACATGATGAGTGGGAATAAGACTGTACACCAAGATAGAAACTATCGATGGATATTCTTTTTTTTCATTAACATTTTCATTATGAACAATTATAACTGATTTAAAAATAGTAAGGATAGAAAAAACATGGAAAATTATGGATAACTTAGATCAAAACATATTGATTCGCATGTCAAGGTACATATATATTTGAAATGATATTTTATGGATAAAGTGTAATTAAATCATATAGTACATAGGTTTTAATGATTTTTGGGTTTATAATATAGTGCATAAGTTTTAACAATTTTTTATTTTAATATTTGGTTGAATCAATATCACATAAATTATGTTGAGAATGATATGTATCTAGAATCAACTATGTCTTGTAACTGAATAATGGTGCATACTAAAATGGTTGATAATATTTGTATATTCATGTTATGATGGAAAAGGTGTGTTTCCTAGTCTTATCATAGATAGTGAGGATGATATAGAAGAAAAAATAGATTTTGATACTCTTATCTAGTTTTATTTCTGAGTGATATCTATCAATGGTATTTTTCTGCATTCTTAATATTATGAGGATAATTTGAATCATCTGCATATTATTATTCAGTAATTATTATTTAAATATTCAAAAATATATATTAAATGATATCAATAACCCTGAGAAGTGATTTTATGAAAAAGTTATATTTTTTGGGATAACTATTGAAGAATAAATGATATAGGGTTGAAAAAATATTATGATTAATATACACATGATGTTAATATAATAATGGGTTGATTTATTTTAAAAAACATTATATTAAACATCACTAGTATCTGTTGGATTGATAATTAATTCAGGATATCATTCCTGATGTTTATTTTATTTTTTAAAATGTAGTATAGATTGTTTGATTTTTTATTTTATGACATAGAAATTAATACCGTTTAAGTGTTAAACATATTGATTATTTCTTGAAGAATATACTGTTTCTCTGTGGTTAAATGTTTTAGAGATTCAAATGTTTTTAGGAAATATATGCTATAGAGAATATAGGATTAAGTTATATACATACTTGGATATATTATTGTATGAAATATTACTATTTGAGTATATATAAGTAACTTAATAAAATCTAAGAGAGTAATATTGATGATATATTTTAAGTTATATCCCAAATTATAACTACGATAAAAATAATATTTCTTATACTCATTAGTTACTAATAATTAATATTTCATGGATAAATTTTATTTAAGGGGGTAGAATGTAATGACTTTGTATTTTGTATCCTTTATATTAAAAATTTCTTCAATTGGTTGTGTCGTAAACAAAAATAAACTAACTTAGAACCAATCTAAAATAAACCAAGACATATTAAAATTACATGACAAGCTTAATCATCACTAAATAAAATATAATTATCAATTAAAATAAATACATATTATTATTTTTCATAGGTGTATATTATTTAAAAATTATTTATTTAAACGAGCCATTTAAAAGAGGTGTATTTTATTTTACAATAATAAATTAAATTGATCATAGTTAAAATTTTGTTATAATAGGTAATATATAGATTTATAAACAGTTTTTTTTAAATTAAATTATTTAATAAATTATATTAAATATTATTTAGGACAAAACATAACAAAAAAATACTTTTTCAATAAAAATAGTATGCCTCTATATTTAGTATTTTCATTTAAACGACTAAATATATATATTTTATAGTTTTAACTTGATAGAAATAACATAATTTATGTAATTAAAATATTAAAGTTACCTTTGGGATAACTTTTGAGATTAAAAATAAGTTTTTTACTAAAATTATAGAATTTATATTAATAAGTTAAAAATTAGAATCATATAAAAACTAATGAACTAATATGTATTTAATGGGTAAAATTATACATATTATTGTACAGTTTTGAATTAATAAAACCTATGTTAAATAAATTATGTAATGTTTCCTAGTAAAATCTATTTTTGATATTTTCATTAAATTAAATATAATATTCATAAAATTTTTATTTGTATTTCATTGAAATCCACATAAAATTTATTTATTTTATTATAAACCAATTTATATCAGAAAAATAAAATACATTTATAACTTTATTATAATAAACAAATTTAATTTTAAAAATATTAATTTTCTAAAAAAAATATTGTACGCGTTACATGAGCTAATATTGAAAATAAATTTCATTACATAATTCAATTTTATTAGATAAAAGTAATATAATATATTTAATGTGTATGTCCAAATTATGTTTTTATGGATATATATTTAGGCATTAAAAGAAAATTACTTAGTTAACAAATATTTACTATGGTAAAACAAAAATTCATAAAAAATAAAATTCTAAAATTAATGGATGTAAAAACATAATTAAAATACGTGTAAAAATGGTTATTGAGGGATTTTTGAAACTATCTCATCCCCATTCAATTATTTTATATTTTTATTCTTCATTATATGTTTAACATGTGGTTTATTAATATGAAGTTCAAATATTTTTCAAAATGCCATTCTCACCACTCATAAAAGGGGCATATCTGCACCCCTTCAGAACCACCCTAAAAATTATGTTTCTACTTCAAAATATTCAGTTTTACCATCCCATATAATTTTATACTTTATTTTTGGTCTTATGGTCACATGTTATTTTCCTAGGACCTCTATTACTAAGGATTCATTCAAGGGAAAGTCTATGTACTCAACATGATTACTTTTTCTCCATACATCTCTCTTTTTCTATTTTATTTCACAAATTATAATTTTATCATTATAATATAAAGAAATAAGTATTTTTTTATATAATAAATGTTTTTATGTTATGGTGAAAAATATTAATCAAAATTCCCATTTTCCATTAAAGAATATGAAATCCTCACTCAAGCATTGTGCAGACCACTGCATTTATGAAGAGATAACATAAATTTTTCAACATTATCTTTATTTTATGATTATAAGGGAGAATTTTGGGAATAAATATGGAACATATAATATAATTTTTATGATTAATATAAAAATTATAATCCCCCTTCATTCCCTCTCATTTGACAATAAATGAAAACTTTTATTTTGTGTTGTGCATACTGCCACCCCCTTAAAATAGCATATCTTGTTTTTTATTTTGTGTATTAATGATTAAATAAAATTTATTAATATTTGATTAAATAACTTAATAGTATCTAAATAAAATTGTTATTCATTACTAATAATGTTATTATTTTAAAATAAACCACTTTCAAATTAATAATCATCCATTAGTTATGGTTTGATTATGTTTGCATTAGACTAACCCCCACTAGAACATTTCTATAAAATAAAACCATCGATGACAATAACAAATTAATTACTAAAAATATAATATTTTAATAAATAATTAAATAAATTATTTTGAATGTATAATGGTAACCTTAATATTTAACTCTTCAATTAATATATCAATGTACAATCATTAAATATCACTGAAACATGATTATTGTCGATTTCATAGTTAATGATTGTAACAAAATATATAATAAAATGAAATTATAAAATTATAAAAAATTATAAAAAATAAATTCCAGTACCTTGAATGATTTTGGAAAGATGAAACATGGTATAAGAATTAATAACTACACCACTAATATGAAACTAGTTCAAAAGGATCAATTTTACTCACAATCAATATTGAAAATAGATAATAATAAACTAATATACATATAGAGAATAATTTCAAAATAATTATATAAAACAATTTCTATATTAAAAATTCTACGAAATATGTGATTAAGATATTTATTTTTGTAATACATGATCTTAGAGTTCATATGACTAAATGGGGAAAAAGGTATGGGTTTCCTATTTCAAAATTTACAATACCTAATAAATATTTCTCATTATACACCTTGTTTTATTTGGAATGGTGGACCAGCATTCCCTTTAAATTGTATGTCATGATACATTCATTATTAATTTTATTAAATTAGAAATTTGAAATATTTTTCATCATGGTTTTTGAATTGAAATTTTATTAATTTGTGTGTTTTTTCTCATGTTTAATTTCTAGAGACAAATTTCATAGTCCACACCATGATATATTTTACATGGTGTGATTACTAAATATCTGACATATTTTACCATAATAAGGTGATTAATGGGGTTTGAATATCCATATCACTTTCTCTATCTAGATTGATTTAGATTCAAAATAAACTAGGGTTTTAGGGTCTTTGTTAACTCAACTCCCTTTATTCAGTTATAATTATTCTTCTTGAACTCGTTTCTTTCAATATTGGTTACTAACACATTAATATTTTATTTCAATGTATTTTCTATTCCTCTATTTGGAAAATGAATGTTTTCATTCAAATATTTCACCTTTATAAATTTATCCCTCATAAAATTATGACATTATAAATGATTATTATAGTTTCTTTAATGAATACTTTTTCCAATGTCCATCTTTTACCTTCCTTCCAAAGTTATTATTTGTATTTGGAAACCTAATTATGTTATATCATAATTTATATTTATATTTCCAATTATACTTTTCAAAATTATTTTATTTACTCTTTTTATAATGTTTATTTTCTGTAAGGCATTTCAAAAATATGAATAATGGGATTTTTATCCTTTAAAATAAAATGTTTTATCTTCAAATAAATTTTTTTATAAATCTTTTGTCATTTAAATTATATATTATTGATATTTCATTGGAATTTTTTTTTACAAATTATTCACTACACATTTTAATACCATTTTTTATTTTTAATGGATTATTTATCAAATATTCTTTTTCCAAAGTAAATGTTTTCAAAAGTTTTCACTTGGTATTTTTGAAATTATATTTTTTATTTTGGGATCCACCATTGAAATTTTACTTTAAATGTGAATATTTTTCAAAATTTTCCACTTCACCATTTCATAAATTAGTTCTCAAAGTGACCATAACATCATCTTTGGTACCAAGGATATTTTATTTTTCAAAAAACACTTTTATCACATTGCGAACAATTTAATAATTATCTGTATTGATTTTCTATCCATTGATTTTTTCTTCATGAAACATTATCTAAGTGTTCTTATTAAATACCCGATTAGGTTGAATGAGTTTTTATTATCCATAATTGAAATTGTTGGTGTCAATTTAGGTTATTCCATCTAGAAATGTTGTGAAACCTATATTTTTTCTATGGGTTTATTAAAATGTGATGAATGAATCCCATTTTCATCCCATGGATTTTCATGGAATATAGAATGACTGATATATTATGGAATATATATTTATGGTTTTTTTAAGTGAATTTTATTCCCTATATATCACTCAAACTCACTATGTAAATATTTATATCTAATGAGATAAGGGGAAATGAGTTATGATGACTTGATCCTCTAAGGGAAATTAATGAGTGAAGCATGGTCCACCAATGTAAGTAGCTAATTGAATCCTAATCCACAAAGTGAAACATGTGAGTGATCCCTGATCCACCAAGTTAAACTTTTGAGTGAAATATGATATGTAAATTTAAATAGGTGAGTGAAGCATTATCCACCAAGGTATATATATGAGTAAATCACAATCCACTGCGGGAAAAAATTTATGTTATATCTATAATTCTATGATTCCTATGACTATGTTTGTTCCATATTCATATATTTTGAAATAACCCAATAGAATTATTTCTATTTAATTATACTCCATGTTTTATTTATGTATGTTTCCCAATTTTCATGTTTATGGATCTTGATTTTGAACTCATACTCATAAACTTATATTTTCTGACTTATTTTCATCCTTATTTATATATTATGCTTCCCTTAAAAATCATATGAGTTCACCCCTATATTATTTTTTCTTCCCCCATGATATTAAGATAGGTATGACATGTGATTTTTATATAATGGGGTTTGTAGTTCATTGGTTATGAAGAAATTTCTATTCTTATTGATAATTAATTTTTTATGTAGCTAGTCTTATAAGACACTAACCTTCGATTCTCCAGTTTTTGTGACTAATAATGTGGGGGAATGATTATTAAAATGGAATAATGAAATAAATTTATTTATTTTATTTTAATTGATTCAATCAAATGATTAAATATACAATACTATAATTTAATTATGTTCATGGTACAATATTTTTCCATATCCTTTTCATCATATTGAAAATGAAAACATAACTTGTGTGTACATATTGATTATGGTCTCTAAAAATTAGTGTATTTTTATTACACGATATCACATGACTGGTCATATAGATGGATTTAATAAATAAATATAATATTATTAATATTATATAAATTTACACCCATATATATATTATTTTTTGTTTATCCATTTAAAAAAGGAAAATATTGTTCTTGTGTACATGCTGAAAGTCTCCTCTAAAAAGAGATGTATTATATTTTTCCTAGGCACATTACATTGATGTTTATAAAATTATTTATAATGTATAGAAATAATAATTAAAAATTATTTACAATTATACAAATGATGAAATCATTACCAAGATGCATGAATTGAAACCACTGAATTAACCCATGAATGGAATTGAGATACTTAAAACCTTAATATTGATAATAAAAATGAATTATGAGTAAATGGGTGAAATTTGGTTATGATTGAATGGTATTCCACAACCCAATGTAGGTCATCCTTGAACTGGAAACCAAAGTTGGCTCATTTCAATGCCTGAAATGTGTTCTTAAAACCCCCCAGTTTTTTGAGAAGTTCATAGGAATCATGAACTATCATTGAGATAGTTCTTTCCAATAAAATTTATACCAATGGAAAAAACAATGGAATATATAAAATTGATTCATTAATGCCAAAATAGAGTGAGAAAATGGTGAAAAAATGTGATTAAATTGAAAAAAAAGTGTCAAACCAAAACATGAAAACTAATGTACTGAAAAAAACTTATCTCTATGTGATTTGTGGGTTAACATCTCACCATGTAACCACCAAACTCTCAATAATCACTAACAGAAATACCCACTTCCACCATGTGACACCTTAAATTTATAGGTTTACATAATATAAAATCTACAAAAACGCTAATGTATGTTTATGGTGTGAGAAAAAAATCTCAAGTGGATCCCACCAAATGTCCGAAAGTATTTTTTATAATATTAACCAATTATGTTCATTTAACAAAAATATAATCATGAAATATGTTTTCATAATCTATTTCGAAACATGGAAAGCCATCCCATTAAAAGGTTCAAAAAACCTTTCAAAATAAAAAAATTATAAAGAGAAATTAATGAAACCATTTTTTCTAACGATTCAAATAAATAAAAATAATTCAAAACATTTCGAATATCCAAAGAATGAATAAACTAAAATTTCCCAAAAAGTAGGAATAAGGAAACTGAATCCTAGGATGTAATAATAATGGGTTATCTAGGATCATCACACCATCTCAGTTATCATAGGCCACATAGTGTGTAGATCTCTAGGGAAACATAACTATGGGTTAGATTTCTCTCATATAAGTGCATCTCTACCTCAAACGTCATTTATTCAATGTTTTAATCTTTTATTAATTCTACTTAGAATCAAAAAAAATTATATTTTTCTTGTTTCAATTCGATCCTCCTCATAAGTACCAAAGGTTATCGTTTTCCACAACCCACACTTGGGGCCTTCACATTTTTATTTCTAATAAGATCATTCTTTACACTAACTGCAATGAGAGGCCCTCCAATATCACTATCAAACCAATAAATTCTTTGAAATCATTTATAAATAATGAAAGGGATCTTTGAAACTATACCTTCATTTAAAAAAAGGGATAAAATACTTTTAATAATTATTTAAAAAATAACCATTTTTCAATAATTAAAAATACTTTCATTCAAAAAATTAATAATCCTATTTACAATGAGTAATCAAGCTCTGTTCATAAGAAAATTAATTTTCATGAAACCACATACCAAAACACTTATAATTTATATATTATGAATGGGATGCACAAGGCAGAGAGAGAAGATATTACTAAATGTCAAAAGAAGTTTCATATTCTAATTAAGATGAATTTAATTCCATTTAAATCACATCATTATGATCATTACTGACAAATATATTGAAGTATATAAATGAGAAAGGAGTGAGTGAGAGATGTAAGAGAGAGAGCACTCTTTAGTTTATCCCATTATATTATTATTTTTTCCATTCCTCTAATTGAATTTTGTTTTTATATTTTCTTTTAACTCTCCTATTTAAAAATATATATATACACACCCACAAGCACACACATATACATATATATATCTATCCCATCTATATATATACATATATATATATATATATTCATGTGTTAAAATTAACCTAAGTATTCTA
The DNA here is from genome assembly GCA_963277665.1 of Viscum album. NCBI lineage: Eukaryota > Viridiplantae > Streptophyta > Magnoliopsida > Santalales > Viscaceae > Viscum > Viscum album. The sequence goes on from OY728151.1 coordinate 906,719,846, forward strand.
AAACATATATATCAGCCCATATTAGTATATACATATATATATATAATATAAATTTTTAATTTACAACACACAAATATAATTTTTTCAAACTAAGAATAATAATATCAAAAAAAATATCATTAAATCCCAGTAAATACTTAAACTATAAAAATTAATACTATAACTTTAATTAGATTATAAAAAAGTATTAAAACAATTATTAATTATACACTATCATTTATTAACAAAAAATATTAGTTAAGTTATTATTTTTATCTACCCAATAAATATTCAAGCACTGAAAACACTATTTATCTATTTAATAAAATTTTGAATAATGTATTAAAATCATTCATGGTAAAATTTTATGATTTTTTGATGACTCTATTATCATAAAATTAAAGAAAACACATGTCGTTATAGTCTCTCAATAATAATTTTTCTCACCCTTGAGAACATTATGTGGTCATGGAGATATTATTACTTATGTATAACAAATAAATATCAACACCACCCAATGTACTCTCACTATCAAAGTATCCATATTAAAAAAAATCAATTCATGTAAACCAATTAATATAATGTCAAAACATATTTTTCTAACAACTAGTACCCCACCCATGATTTTGGATGATATAATCATTTAATTATAAATTCATATACACAAACTCATTATTTGAAGTTAATAAAACCATTAAATAGATGCAATATATAAATATAAATAAACCTAAAAGTAAATTATAGTTGATACCTAAAACCATGTTAATCTATATAAATATTTTAACATAGTAATTGAATTTTAATCTATCTATTCCATTTTCTCTTTTATCCTAAAAATAAATAGTTGATCATAGTAATCTATATAATAGAATATAAAAAAATTAATTTTTTGGATAGGGATGATGACATGAATTTTATATAGATAAATTTTTTGAGAAATTTATGATTAACATATACCTAATAATTGTAAAAAACTTAGTTTATTTACAAATATAAAACTATATATTGAAGGATGTTTAAATAAATGAAAGAAACTAATAAATAAATAGAAATTTTAATAAATGTTTCTAAAAAGATGGTAATATTTTCTTTTCTTTACAGAATTAAATACATTGAGAAATTAAAATAATGGAGGGGACTATTTTATTAGTAAATGGTTAACTAAAAATTGGAAGGGATATAAATCAAAATATTGAATTTTATATAAATTTCAATTATGAAATTTCCATGAATACAATATTGTGGAAAATAAATTTCACTGAACAAACTATATTTCTATATATTTCAATGGGATTCAATATTCTATGGGTTACAATGTATATAGTGCGATACAATGTATGAAAATCACCCGAATTAGTTTCAAAATATGTGATGAAAAACTATAAAAATATATGAGGAAAAGGATAAATTTTAATTAAATTATTATACCTCCTCTTATCTCTTAATTAATCCAACTCATTATAATATGATTAATTTAATACGCTGGACAATTTTTTTAGTAATTTGGAAAAAATTATATTTTAGTCTTTGAACATTTGATGAAAAATATATTTCAATGAATTCTGTATAATGATATTACTAAATAATAATTCAATTTATGATGATGTTAATTAAACTACATTTTAAATTTCATTTGATGTTCATATATTCATGAGTTTTCCTACATATTATATCCACGAGTTTCCCTCAAATGGGTATACTTGTGGGACAACAACGAATATTTAAAAATACAATGGAAACAACCAAGATTTTTTCCAATATAATCATATTATTATATTACCATAGAAATAATAAGAAATACGAAAAAATTCCCTATTATGAACTGGTGTATGAAAATCAAAAAATCATATTATAGAGATTTCATTTAATATCATTTCAATGTAGTTCAGTCATATTTTAGAGTATTCCAAATATAAATTAATTGTATGACTAATATAAACTAATGTATGAAAAATTGAAAATAATTTTTCCTGTTATATTAGAATAAGGTCAACATATTAGAATAAGTTTCTGTATAATATTATCATATTAGACTGGAAACTGAATCTAATATATTTTTCAAAATATTATAAAAAATTATATTTGTCAGTGTAGGATACTCTTTCATTCCTTTTAATTGTTTCCATTCATTATGCATATTTAGGGAATGAAACATTATTTTTTTAGCAAACCAGACTTTTTTATATAATATGATTACACTGAACATTTGGAATCACTAAAATTTTTATTGAAGTATTAGAACATTTAATGAAATTCAACTGCTCTTTTAGTACATTGATAGTACTGAATAATGACATTTCAATTTTGAAAAATTGTTTAATGAAATAACTGAATAATGTTCTTCACATGTAAAAGTTAACAGAATCTAGTAACAACTTTGAAGAAGATTATAAATCGGCCTAATAAATAGTCATAATAAACTCTTATAATAATTATCTCATCATATATCATATAATGGATGTATTAAAAAAATATTCACTTATAATCTTCAATAATGACTCTATAAAACCCACATTTTTTATTGAAAATATCTTATGCATTCACTTACATAGATTGTAAAGAGATTAGATAGAGACAATGATCCCATTACTAAACAACATAATAGAATGATCTCCAACTTCATATTTTTAGTTTGATGAACATGGATGGGTGATAATAAAATCTTATTGATAAAGGTGGTTGTTAGACCCAATCAAAATACATATTTCAAGAAAAGTAAATGTTCATAAATATATATCATTAATGTATCATTGTTTCAAAAACAATAGGTAAATTAAAAAATAGTTGTACAACACTCAAATTTAAATATAAGTATAGAAATAATGTTTAAAGGACAATAAATTTCAAATTAGAAAATAAAAAATGAAAAAATAAAGAATAAAACAGAACATTAAAATAAAAAATTATGTATATATAAAATTGTTATTTTTATAAAACCTAAAATCGACATCAGGGGAATGGAATGATGTCAGACACATACAATGGGAATAAAATTAATAATTTATGTTCATTGTTGTAATAGTAATTATGAATTAATATTTTACTTATTATTTTATGTCACTATAAAGAATATGTTATCTATGAAAGATTAGAGTAAAGTAAGATAAAAAGTATATCAATAACTCCACATATGAACTCGCTAAAGTCTCACCTATCAATAAAGTTTTACATTATAATTTTAAGTGAATTAATGCATCCTACAATTTATTAATTTCATTTAATGAAAATATTTAAATTAGGAGTTATTCAAAATAAAATATACATGTATGTGTATGGATAATTCCATTCACTAATATACAAGGAATTTTCTACATGTACTCCAAGGATTAGAATTATTATAATTAATAAATAGTAATTGTAAAAACAAATAATTCATGAAAATTTATATACGTAAAATTAACATAAATAAGCCATGAACAATTGAGTTTCAAATTTAAATTGGATATTTCATTATTGAAATAACTCACTGTAAAATTTCAACTAGATACTTATTTTCACATAGAAACCAAACAAAGTTAACCTATTATCATCTAAATAAATGGGTTCTGATTGAATATATGATTGTATGTTAATTTTAGGGATTCCAAATGAACAATTCAAAATAGTGATGTTGTATCAATATTTTAAAATCCTGATTCTTTTTTGTAAGTTGAATTAATTTCATAAAAAATTATAAAAAAAGGAAAAATTATCGGTTTTAGATTTATTTTACATATTCTTCACACAGAAACAATAAAATCCATATAGTATAAAAGTTATTATATGAAATTAAAATTTGTAAAAAAATGGAAAGAAAGAGACCAGATAAATTTTAAATTTCTATAAGAAATGAAAACTAAATTATGCAATAAGTTGGCTCTATAAATATTCCAATCTCTAGTAAGGTTTTATTTATTTATGACATATAATAAAGGGTAGATTATAAATTCCTAAATGATTTTGATGTCATACTAATAAGTTAAAAATATGATAAAGGTGATCAAAATGATTATAGTGATTAATCATAATTATAAAAATTATTACATATATTGTGTATAAGTATTTTTATAATATACCATAATATGAATAACATGAAAAATCAAGTTGATTATTGGTTACACATAATGTATTGTTTTTACAAAAGATATCACCTAGATTTAAACTTTTGTAGAGATGGAATGTTATGATTGGACATGTGTTTTATCCCATTCAGGATGGTAGTAATAATAATTGAATATATAGGATGATATTTGAAAAATACCTAATTGTTTGTGAAATCATGTTATATATATATATATTAATAAATGAACTATTGATATTGGTGATATCTTAATTTTTGGTAGTTTCGCACGATCTAGATTCACTACTAAAATAGTTATTTTGTGAGTTTTCAGTCAATAATGAACTCAATTATATGGTGAAAGCATCCCAGAGTGTGTAGTTTATTTGTTAAACATATGAAATAAATGTGATGTACAAATAATCATAATTTTTATTGTTGAGTTTTACAATATATTAACAAATTATCAGTCATCAAAAGATTATGGATTCTATAAAATTATGGTTTGACTAACAGATTATAGGTAAACACTAGGATAATGATACACATATTAAATATATTACTATTTTTAGATAATCTAAAAAGTAACACCATTTTGATTATTTGTATAGTAACAAATAATTTTATAATGTTAACAGATTTTAGAGTAAAACGGTTACTATGCATCTATTACTAAAGTAATAAATATCCTCCCTTATAGATATGTATAGTATCAGATCTCGTCCCTTAAAATACATATCATTAACAGACTCATACTATCAGATTACATTTGATATCTAACAGTCTTTTGATGACCATCAATAGATTCTCATTACTATACAAATCTTCAAAAAAATTACTATCAATTATCATAATATTTAACATTGTAAAACAACTATCTATAATTACATTTCGTCAATATCGTACAATTTATCCTTAAGTGTATATATAGAAAAAATCAATTTGGGAGGAGATGATTATGACCATGTTTTAATGTATCATGTTGGAAGAATGTAGTAGTGTATAATGTACCTTATATAATTTGTTGCAGAAAATACACCTGAAATACATGTGTTGTCAATTATTTAACCTTGAAGCTAACAGATATTTGAAATATATCGTTGAACTATTAACAATTAATAAAAATCAATTAATATATAACAATTAAAAATTATTAATTTTCCAATTTATAATGGAAATTTATAGACAATAATATATTGAAAAGGGTGTAACTTTTTTATACCATAGGAAAAAATAAGGATTAAATCTAAAATAAATAAAATTTCTACGACATAGTCATCCAAGGATAGGTGCTTCACGATCCAATAATTAAGAAAAAAAGGTTTTTTTTCAAGATTATAACTTTTTAAATATTTGAATGTTCAATAATATAATAAAAAAATGTAACCATAAATCAAATAAAAATGACAAATTGGAGAAGGATTTACTGAGGTTTGGATGAATATCTTGACTGGAAAATGGATATTATCCCATTAAGTAGTAGAATTTGTGAAAGAAATTTGTAGGATTTTCATCATGATAAGAAACCTTTATAGACATCGATGATTAACACCACTATTTCTTTTCTCATTATATAAAATCAAATAGAGGCATGAAAATGTATAATATGGAAAAAAAACCATAATATGAGATTTAATTTGATATATATTTATATAAAATAAAGAACTAAAGTAGTTTAAATCGAAATATGGTAGACATGAAGTTTATTTAATTAATGGATGTAAGCAATTCCTAGTTTTATAGATATGTTGACATATATATTATATATATATACATGAATATAAATATTTATATAATAATATATATATTATGAAATAATAATTTTTCAATAAAAAATATTGTGAACAATTTATGTTTCAAATAGAGAGTGACATCAAATTTTTTTTTAAATACAATTACAAAAACAATTAAATAATACAATTACATATAACATTTCCTTACACAACTAAATTTAAACAATTAAAAAAAATATTTTACAAATGAATGGTTAAATATATAACCCTTAAAAAATATTAAAGGTATCATTAATAATATAGATTTTTAGACAATAATCTTTAAAAAGGGGTCCCACTGTTGAGAATACAATACATTTATATATTATTTAAATCTAAATGAAATAAAATTTCTATTGTATAGTCATCCTTGGAGAGGAACATCATGATCCATGAGTTGAGAACAAAAGGAATTCTTCATGACAAGAACTATCTACCAGAAAATGAAAAATAGAATGTTTTTTTATTCAAACAGAATAATTAATCAAATTAATATTAATTTCAACAATTTATTACTGTAAATAAAGTTTTGAAATCCAAAAAATTAGATATAAAAAAGAATTTTTCAAAATGGTGATCATGAAACCAAAAACAAAATGTATAAATAAACTTATAAAATATAAAAAAAATTATTAAATTAAAACACAAAAAAAAATTATAAAATTTATGAAGATACATACATTTTCCTTCCACCAACTCAAACACCCATTGGGAAATTCTCTTATGGTAGATGATCATCAATAGTGAAAACCCTTAATGTCTTTTATGTTCTCTCAGAGACATGAATGTTGTAGATCAACTCTTGAAATCATTCAATAACTTCAATAAAAATCATGTAGATATAGAAGAATTCAAAATTTAAATGGAAGAAATGATTTAAATTAATCAAACCCTAATAACATGTAAGAGAAAAACATATGAAATAAAAGTGTATATAGCATAGGGAAATTTAATTTCTTTCTAGAATGCATAATCTAAGAACTTAAATGGTCCACAACTTCAACTATTTTAAGAGAGGATGATATAAATATTTATATATAATTATCTAAGACTTCAAATGGGATCCATATTCAACTATTTAAGAGAAGAAAAAAAAATATTTAAATAATAATGATAATTAATATGATTGAAATTCATAAAGGTAACAATCCATGATTAAATTAAGTAAATGAAATAAAAATAAAAATAAAATAAGTATCTATTTATGATAAATCAAAAAAATGATATGTTTTCATTAGGTCATTCATAAAAAAACATTCAAGTCCCTTCCGTATTAAGATTTCATTTAGCAGAACTTAATAACATTCAAGAGAAAAAAAATCTTCCCAAAAGAAGAAATTATAATTAGTAAATCAAAAACATGGGGTACCTAATTCACTAAGTAAAAAAAATATAAATGAACATAATAAAATACCTAATATAGTGGTGAAAAATAAATGTAATTAGTGCCTAAAATGTAGGAAATTCTTAATATAGAGGATCCCAGCTAACATTCTCAAGATAATTCTTTTCTAAAATTGTAAATTAATTTATAAAACTAAAATAACTGAATTTGAAAAAATTATCATAGGTCATATTTATTTATTGAGTATAATAAATTATTTAAAAAATATAGGAATTCAAAATAGATAAACCAAAATCTATTAATTTTTATTGAAGTAGTGTGTGAATAAAATCACACGATTAGTGAGGATAGTGTTTTCTGCAATGGACAGAGAAGGTTTCATGGATGTGAGGGTGTGGGATTTATTATAGACCATAAATGTCTACCTACCTAGTTTTAATAGATATCTGTTGTAAAAAACATAGAAACAGAAATCAAAATGTATAAGAATAGATACTAGAGAAACAATAATCGATTATTTTGTATTGAATAAGAGTGTGAACAAATCACATGATTATAAAGGATGGGGTTTTCAATGGATCTAAGGGAAGAGGTCACGATGGTGGGATTGTAGAATAATTGATGAGGGGAGAAGATTCTAGGAGGTGGGGATGCTGATTGGTGATGTTTCGTGGAGGATATATAGTATAAAATATAGTGATATATTTTATAAGGTGAAGAAAAAGGAGAAGTTGGATTTGGAGGAGTGGGGTTTTGTGGAGAAGAGTTTAGTAGCTGCAAAGACCAAGTTAGAGGTAGAGGAAGAGGCGGAGATGGAGGAAATGGAAGAGAGTGAGGTAAATGTGGAGGATATGGAGGTGGAGGATATAAAGGATAAGTTGGAGGTAGAGGTGAAGTTGGAGGAATAGGCAATTTCAGAGGGATAGATGAAGTTAGAGGTGGAGAACAAGGAAGAGGTAGTGGAGAAGGTTTTGTAGATTCAGAGCAGCCATCATGGAGGATATATGAAAAATTATATTGGAGGAATCTGAAATCTTAGTGAGGTGGCCGCGTGTGGTAAAACATTATAGCGATGAGATGTGGATGGAAAAGGCACATATTTTAGTATATATATATTAGAATTTTACCACAATAAAAAATGGACAGATTCATTTAATTAATATTTCTAAAATATAAATCTAAAACATTCATAAATAATACTGACCCAAACCACAAGTCAATGAGATTTAATTATATACAATCAATCATCCTTTATTTCAAGGACCATTCTATAATAATTTTTTTATTAAAAATTATACAAAACATTTATATATAAGAAATATTTTTATATATAATGAAACATTTATATATAAAAATATGTATATATATATTACAATGTCGTGATCTTTTCTATCTATAAATTTCATTAGTAATGAAAACATAAACACACACACAAATATATATCTAACAACATTTTCCCAAAACATTAAATGTTTTTTCAATTTTTTCTAAAATAATTTTTTTATTACACTTTCCGAAAAGTTTATCTAAAAAACGTGTTCTATTTTTAATGTGCCTATGTGTGTGATCCTATATAAAAAATACCTAAGTTCAAAATCAGATATGGGGTATTTTCGAATTATTATATCAGTATTATAGCATTACTAGAAAATATATTGTATCTCTGAAACTATTCATTATAATTAGACTTTTGGCCCCAAAATTGGGCATATAAACCATAGTTCCTTCAAGCCACCAATGGACTTTGAGCAATAGGGACTTTTTTCCTTCACCAATAGGTGCATGGTGTAGTTAAAGGGAATAGTTGAAACGATTAGTGAAATAGGAGGGGAGTGTGGATAGGAACTGCTGGGTGTGAGTCCTCAACAAGTTGGATGTGTTTGATGATTCTTATCATCAAATATTTTTTCCCCATGAACCACCATTGTGGGATAGTAGGTTTCCCTAACAAGCATGTGACTATAAACACACGAGGCTGGTTTGGGGATGGAGAGAAACATACAAGTGATGAAAGTGAGGGTCATGAAGTAATCACCATATGTGTAGCTTAAAATAGAGAAATTTTTGTTCACATCGATCATCCATACGTTCCTCCATAGGGTTTTACAACCACGATGTTTTAGCATGATACAATGGATCATGGAAGGGGTGCGGTGGGGTGATGAAAAATTTAGAATTAGATCAATGTGTGATGATTACTAGTGGCAGGGGGTGTCATATGACTAGAAACAAGACAGGATGCAAACAGCTCACTCATGGCCTTAAGTTCCATGTATAGGATTTCTGTTCATCGGGCCTTCACCCCATGGTGTACTTGGTTGATGGGACATTGGGCCTGTAATATCATGTAAATATTAACTCTCAACCCAATTAAAAAGGGGGTTTTATTTCCGGATAAAAGGGGTTCTTAGATCCAACATATTTATACATCTATTTTATAAAAATATTATTTTTTATGTCACGTTCTATTTTTTTATTACATGTTTTTATGTAACTTTTTTTTAAAAAGGTTTTTAAAAATATCATATATATTTTAAATAAACAAATTCATAAAAAATATAAACATTCATAATGGTATTTTTCTAAACATTTTTTATAGATTTTTTAAAAAAATATATTCATCAATGATTTTTTTAATCTATACGAAGTTATTTTCATTAAATAATTAATATAATTTAAAATACATTTAATTATATATAAAATAAAAGTCATAAAATTCATGAACTAATTAATTTATTAAAGTAAATATTTAAATAATTTCATTTCCCACATCCAAATGAAAAATAATTTCTATAACACATTATTTTCATTACAATTTTATTTTCACATCTAAAAATAAAATAATAAATTCTAAAATAAATAATTTTTTTCTTGTTTTATTTTTCTATAAAATCACTTCACAAGATATCAATTTTCTCTTTCATGATATCACTTTTCTCTATTTTTTAAAACATTCAATTAGTGAGAATATATATATATATCAACAAACATTTTACACCACAATGAATATGATTTCATGCAATCATGGCGACAAAAAAATTTTTATGAACAGAAAAGATAGTTAATTAATATACCTAAGTTCAGGAATTACAAGGGACAACTCCCAATGTAGGAAATCATCCAAGTAGTCATTTTAAACATGAAAATTATTCATGCATTTTTATCTTAATTAATTCTCCACACAATCAATATATATATATATATATAATGCTTGTGCATGAAATCATTTTTTTACAAAATAAACAAAAAATAAAATTTTCAAATATTATTCAACAAAAAAATTCAAAATGGTTTTTCCATTTAAATGTTTTTTCATTTTTTTGAAACATTAACTTTTTTTAATTTAAAAATTGTTAATAAATAAAAAAATTCAAAATTATATAAAACAATTGGGTTAAAATATATATATTTTAGTCACCATTTTTCTATTCTATATGTTGTCCGAATTCGTAAAATAATATGCAGAAACATTAAATTTTAAATACATGACACACAACAATAAATAATTTTCATGATACTCACATAAGTAAGTTATATCATAAATTTTTTAATTATTTCAAATAATATAATTAAATCTAAAAATAAAACTCATCTTTAACATTGAATGTCTAATAAATTAATTAAAAATAAATTTTCCATCATTGAAATAATTAAACACATAAAAATAATATTATTTTTTAATAATAATAAATTATAAATTAAAGTATAATAATAAATTTAAAATTATATTTTACAAAAGAAATTTATTAAAAAAAAATTAAATAAAATAGACATGATTAAATAACAAAAATTTTAAAAAATGAATCAATACAATCTAATTATATCATTAACAATTTTTAATAAAAACAATTAAACTCACATTATTAGACAAAAAATTATTTTAACTAATTATTTCCATTTTCTGCACTTAACATATAATATGAAATCAATGAATAAACCTTACTCATAAAAAAAGAAAATAGAATTCCCAAAAACATGCTTAATATTTCATTTCAATATGCCAATGATAAAATATGATCAACATGCCTCACATTACAAATTAAATATCATTATAGGATAATAAAATACCTATTTCAAATTTCATATATCTACCCTTAAAATCCAAAAACGCACTCAATCAAATTGATTAATAATTGTTTCAAATTTTAATTACATTAAATACACCATGCACCAAACATTATTATTTTTAGTATGAAAACTATAAATTTTCAATGCTATAGATTCCCCTTTATTAGACACCACCATTTATCTACACTAAAAAGAAATCAATGATAAAGAGGATAATATTATTAGTTATAGTGATAAATGGGATCCCTTTATCAATTCTTTTTTAGTGTTGATAAATATTCCCCTTAATCATTGCTTTTACTAACAATAATAAACCCCCATTTTAAAAATTCTAGAAACCAACTAATAAAGGGAACTCTAAATAATTTAATATATGTATTCATATGTATATATATTAAAATATGATTCATATAAAAATAATATATATATATATTTAAATAAATATATATATATATATATATATATTATTTATATAACTATATTATAATAATAAAATTATAATCAATCTTATTTTAAAATTTTTATACACAAAAATTAAAATTTATATTAATAAAAAAATTGATAATATATTTTAGTGATTAATTAAAAAATTTATAAATAAAAATAATTTATTAATAATTTCTTTAAAAAGTTATATAAATATATAAATTAATATATATTCATTAAAATAAAGTTCATATTTGTATTTATATCTTTATTCATATTGAAAATTTTAAAATATATACTTATATTTCAATACATGTTTGTGTATGTATGTGTAGATATGCATTAGTTTTTATGTGTTGTGTGTGTATGTGTCGTTGTTAATTTTGAGGTATATTTGTGTATTGGTATGTTTATATGTACTTGTATGTATTTATGTGGGTGCATGTGCATGTATATGTACATGAATGTGTATGTGTATTCATGTGGATGCATGTGTAGTAAATATAGGTTTCAAGAATTTTTCCATTGAATATTTTTATGTATATATCTGGATTTATCCACTTAGTTGGCATGATGTTTGTGTGTCATAAGATCCAAGAAATTAAATAATTAAAATTATTAATATACTTTATTTTATGTGCATGAATTTTTTTATTGTTTTTGGTTTTAGGATTGTTTGGGACCTCAGATAGTAAATATGAGTTTATGGTTGATTCTGGGCCATGGGGTTTACCCTAGTCATGACCTATGATTGGTCGCTGTCAGCCGTTTCGAGGGAGGTAACTGTTTTTTGGTGTGATTAATATAATTAATAATTTGAAATATTTTTTTTCAAATAAATAAATGAAATCCTTTATAAACATCCCATTATAAAAAATCATCATGGTTAGCTGCATAACCCTAAATGCATTTGATAAGAGTATTAGGCATTCTTCGTTGATGGATGAGATTAGATGATGAATCAAGATCGTATCTTGGAAAATCGAGAGAGATAGAACAAAGAATACATTCATCATCATTAGCGCATGAATTATTCACCAATTATCTATCTTAAATTGAGGTAGGTAACACTATTTATTCCACCCACAATTTATTTGAAATGAATGAAGTCCATTTTTCTCTTCTTGATCTGTCATTTATTTGATCCTTATCATTAGCCATGTTGACATTTAATATTTGTAATATAATTGAATCACTTAGTTTCTCTTGAAATCAACATGTACACCAAGATTATGTGTTCATTGGTCGAGATATATTTACCAACAATTGATTCACCTTCTTATGTTCATTCTTTCTCACCGTTCTATGTGTTCTTCATCATTGTACCATGGGGTCATTGTTTGATATTTCAAAGGTGGGTTCAAGCATGATCAAACCCCCGTATTTAGGGATCTTGTGCGAACAATGAAAGAGATGGTGATTAGTGTATGAATCGTGATGGATTGTGTGTAATGATTCATGAATCTGATATCTGTAGTGGCGATGGACAATGAAAGGCACACGAGATGTGTGAGGTATCATCCTTGTATGATTGGATTCCTATTTCTGGCCAAGAGAGGCCGAGAATCGATGACCATAGGTGATACCCTTCTATTTTGGGTGGTAAAATTGGGGATTTTCAACAGTGAAGGTGGATCTATATCTAAATGAAGAAACTTAGTTTTCTACAAAATATTTCAATGCATAACTTGAATTGTGAAGATTTCATTCCATGTAGTCCCCTCTATATGATGACTAGGGTTTTAGATGAGATAAATATCACACACTATGTGGACCCACCCAAATTCAAGTGACTCTTTTCCAGATGACCGATGTGTACTTGGAGGGTAGACAAGCACAAACATGTCAAGACACATGGGCATGAACAGAGTACAAAATAATGGTTGTGTACTCAGATATGATTTGGATTCCAAGACACGAAAATGTACATTGTCATGTTTTGGGGATAAAATGTCCATGAAATAAGTCATGGTCACAAATTGTGTGGATCCCATACAAATCGTGTATTCCTTATAGGAATTTCTTAGCCTCATATCTCCATATTTGGGAATATTATCATTTTCAATGAATAGCCTATGATGATAGTGATCTGGGTAGGATCATCAGAGTGATTTTGTGGTTGGTACACCCCTGTCACACTAGGGTGTGGGCCTTACATACAAATTACATAGGTATATTCATTACTCCCCCACATTATGGCACATTTCCACTATCTATAATGTGGTAATCCCTAGTCTTCGAGCTCCATCAGGGAGTGGGTCCTCCATGAGAGTTGTGGATACCTCATCCATGGAGCACCACAATAAGGGGAAAACCCATCTATACTGATTCTTTCATTCCTTATGTGAAATTTAGTATTTGAGATATAATTTTCGGGCTTCAAGAAGATTCAAAAACTTTGGTGAGGTTGTGAGATGAGGACCCCATTTCTCTGTCAACTGGGTTTCCCAATGAGCATATATATTTATTTCTTTCATTTTCCTCTTGATATGAGTTTATATAACTACGATTAAATATTTATGTCACCCTCGTTGTGGTTTTTAAGGTGTCTTGCATAGTATTTATACACTCAGTTCTAATTGAGATTTTCCCAAAAATTTCATGTATTATGTAGATGAAGGACATATCGGTGTTGGATTTGGTGTAGCATAGTGATACCTGGGTGAATTAACCAGGTAAAGTGGTCGTATATTGAGATCTAGGGGTGAGATCTCTTAGTTTTCTTTAATTCGTATTATTGTTAGGTTGATACTCCATTTTCTGGTTGGGTGTGTATTCTTTATCTTTTATATTTGTTTTATACAATGGTACTCTCATGTATACCATAGAGGTTATTTCATGCATGGATTTAGTCTATAGTTTACAATATTTGTGTTATTCCTCTACAATATTTCATAAAGACAACTCATTGCATGAAAACATGTACATTACAAAAATTCCTTCTATTTTGGTCATGAAATCTCGATACTTATCTCTATCCCCTAGATTATTGAACATGGGGTTGGGTATGTTTCACCAATACATCTTTTGGACATGAGGGCCCCAGTTGTTCAAGTGATGACAAAGTTATATCATAGAAGTCCATTCATTGAGATGGAGTTTTGAGTTATCCCTTTTGAATGGATTGGTTGGGAATTAAGTAAAAAGTATCAGACTATCTCGGGTTCATTTTTTAGGGAAGAGAACATAGTGTTGTTGTGGTGACCAATATATCCATTCCCCAGGAATCTTACTATCAATTAATAAAATCAGCACATAGATACATTTTTTTGCAATGAACAATGGAACATGAATCATAGAGTATTGAGCATTTTGATCACCCTTCTTGAGTTATATCCCTATATATATATATATTACTATATTGCCTCGGTATATATTGATCACTTCCAGGATACCTCTATGAAGAAAATAATCTAGGATATGAGTATCTGATCTTGATGATGATTCAATGAGTGATCATACACTAGTTCAGGGGCCATCTCATGAGGTGTTTTCTCAATGTGATAAGATTGAAGTTCCCCCACCTATCATGTAGTAGTTATTTCTAGAATGGTAGGTGGATGATTCTCATAATATTAACACACTATATGTGTTCCGGCATCAAATACTGTTTAGGTTCCATAATGAGAAGAATCCCCAAGAGGAAAATATTTTACTTGAGTCAGTGATCTAAATCTTTAGGCTCATAAAAACCCCAACTAATCAGATGGATGTTCTGGAAACTATTATTTTCCAAGGAGAAATACGTTTTTGGTGGATTATATTAATTCAAACCCATAAGAAGATAACGTTCTCATATAATGAATTATAGAACGTGTTTCGTGATGATTATTACCCCACATGTTTACGATCTATACCGATTCAAGAGATTATCAATCTCTTGTAGGGATACATCATAGTAGAAAAGTATGGTGTGATGTTTAATGCACTCATATTTTACACACTAGATATGGGTAAGTATGGTTTCTTCTTAACATGAATTTTAGATTAGGCTCCTCATAGAAACATCCATACAATTGTAGACACCTAGTGCATTTTGACTTAAACTGGTGTGTTAGAATTCATTTTAAATCTCGTACACATATCAATGGATCTATGTTTCTTGAATCAAGTATAGGATCCATCCAACTGGTGAGCACCTATGGTATTCTTATGATAAGAGGGTTCACATAGAACATGATTTTTCAAACCTTCCTATCAATCATGTTAGGAAAAAAGTTGATAGAACGCCATTGAATATGAGGTTCCTTGATTAGTGATCTCCCAAGTGTGGTTAGGGTGTCCACTAGGGAGGTAGTGTAATGATAGAAGTATGAAGATCTCCAATGGGAGGATATATTGGTGGAGGGTTATTTCATGAGCTACATCCACCCACCACCCCTAGGTGTTCCATGCTAGGCATAGAGAGCTGGTGGATGAGGTCATAGGTAGCTACAGGATGTGGAAGGATACCACCATGTTTCATATGTGATGATTTGAGGTACGATTTGTGTATTTTATAAACATTCACCCATAGTGATAGAAATAGATATTATTCATACATTTATCTCATTATCCTGTGTGTAATATATCAATATTCTGATTGATACTTTATCCTAACATCTATGGGAATAGGTTCATAAAGGGAGACATTCTTCGATAGCACATATCTATCGACAATGAGAAATGGATCTAGGTGGAGTGTGTTTATCATGGGACATATTTAAAATCATAATGAAAGCCATTGAAATAATCTTGGATATATAATGGTTTTACATAGTTTGATAATAGAATTATTATCATCACAAATGAGTCATATTTCTTTGAATAGATGTGACAAGATTCTTCATAGCGATACCGAGAGATCTCATATAAGAGATAATGGGTCTTTCATGTTGGAGTTAGTTCCATAGAACCAAATTCTATGTACATTATGATAACCCTTATTCATAGTTTTTATTATTAATAAACCTCTTAACACATAATTTTTGTTCTTCTTTATAACATAGTGTGTGATAATGTCCCAATATTAGCTGTCACCCTAAAAGGTCATAGCAGTTCCCTAATATGATGAGAACTTATAAGTTCAATGAAATTATTCTTAAATATATGTTCTATGTCTATTTTATATCATTTATGGGAAAAATGATATTGGCTATCAGGTATAGAGATTCAAAGGACATTGAGGAACCTTCTCATGGTGTACACCCTTGGTAATGTTCAGTAAGATATATTTAGAATGAGACCCACCATCAATAAATCTACATTTATATGTGTCATTGAATGTTCCTATCTAGGAATGTTTTTATTGGTCCTTATACATTAATATTATTTTTAATTTTTATTATGAGTTGTTTACTTTGATGTATTAATGAAAACTGTTACAACAGATGTTCACGTCGAGGTAGGATATGTTGCGTGCATCATGAGTAATATTATATTAATGAATAATGAAGAAAGAAATTTTCCCTTATTTTCTTTAACATAAGTTTATATCTCTATCTCTTTGATAGAAAATGTTCTAGACTATATAAATACGTATACATAATGATCTATAGGTATGTTTAATTCCCAAGAATTTAAATAAAGAGACGTCAAAAACATAGGTTGATGGCATAGACTTGCAAGCTTCTTAATTAGATATATCATGATAAATGGATTTTATCACATAGTAAGTGTTTTAATGAGGAATTATGTCATTATGACATTGAATTCTTTCTCTATGGGTGCCTTGGAATGTTGTTAGTTTCTAAACTTGTATTTATTGCTACTTCGGCTAATGCCTCTGAAAAAGTGGCCTAGATGGTCACATGCTAAGTGTATCCATAATCTTAGTCAAATAATAATATTATTATTTATATTTAACAATATTAATAAATATTAATACCACACATGGTTTAATAATTATTCATTATTTCTTGATCTCATTTATTCTGTCACCAGTTATTCTAGAGAATATTATGTGAGAAAAATATTCCATAAATATTTATTTACTATTTAGTGAATATAATATTTATTTATTTATTGGATAATAATGAGGTTCTATTTATTTAATAAATAAATAGTAATTATCCGAGTCCTCGTAAATATTTTTGAGGAATGGAAGACTGAGTTTGATGATCGGGTGAGAAATAATAAATAATGAATATTATTTGTTAAATAATATTTAATTTAATTCACAAGTTAAGCGCATGTCGAGAAAAAGTAATAATAATAATATTATTATTTGAAATGGGGTTCCACAGGGAATAAATAAAAAAAAGGGGAACTTGTGAAATTATTTAATTCTAAGTCTTATGATATATAAATCCATTTCTATTATTTTCTTGCATATCCAATTCGTTTTTTGGGTTGTTCAAAATGAATTTTGATAATTATCGCATGCCCTAGAGATCTCTCTTACCTGAGAATTATCCCAATAATGGAGAGATATCTTCCAACATAACCCACTCTCAATGAAATAGATACCTAGGAGAACACTTTGGAAGAGGTTCTTGAGGCTATTACATGTAGATGATGAAAACGATAGGATATGATGTTCTAGCACCCGTATATTCCTATGAAGATGTTTATTTTTTTTTAAATTGTTTGGATCATTGCTAAAGGTAATCTACATTTATTTCTATAATTAAATGACCACACAACACATTTATGTTGTCATATTCATCAATAAATATATAGATTCATCAACGAAATTCTTTAATTAATTAAATTAATTATATATAATATGTGATGATCCTCTCCATGGTTATGTAATTCTATACTTTTTCAATTTCTCTAATTAAATTCTATTGATAATGATGTTCAAAATATTTGTTAAATCTCATATTAATCATCAATCATGGAAAAAAACAAAGTTGGGCACGACTCATTGCATGCTTCCATTGTGCTTGGAACCTACATTTTAGGTAGGATGGTACAACCCATCACCCAGAGGTTGGAATGTTTATCCATTACAACAAAGTGAAGTTATGGAATTTATATTCCATCAGTAGATGAGGAGTATGTAGATTATTTCCCATAGGATGATCTAGGACTACATCTATGGTGCGTGATGGACTTCGACATTGAATTTCACCATGGGACCACACCGATAACATTTGTAGCATATCAGATAGCCCCCACTAAGCCCTAAGAGCTAAGTTTGTGGTTTTAGGTCTACTAAGAGAATGATTTCATCATACCTAGTGTTTCCCATTACATATATATATTGTTGTTCATGAAAAATGCTGATGATACCTTGAGTATTTTTATTGAATATCGTCACCTGGACCATTTAACAATAAAGAAAAAGTACCACTTTCTGAGGATTAATGACCTATTCAACAAGTTAATTGGTGTCATTTGGTTCTCAATGATCGATTTCATATCCTTCAACCACCATTTGGTTGTTCTCAAGGGTGATACTCCAAAAATGAAATTCTAATGTTCTTATGGTCAATATGATTTCCTATTGATGAAATTTTGTGTGATAAATTCCATCATGGTGTTTAATGATCTGATGAATCAGATATTACATCCATACATGGATTGATTTTTGGTTTTCTTCATTCATGACACACTCATGTAATATGTGTTAAAGGGGGAGCATGTAAGACATTTGAGGATGATCCTATAATTACTATGGGATAACCAGCTTTATGGTAGTCTCTTAAATTTCCATTTTTTGATCCCCAATGTTCAATTTCTAGGGTATGTCATATCCCAGAATGATTTAGATGTGTAATTAGTGAAGATTGATGGAATTGTTTTGGGACCCATGTATTACGATTCCATGGGTGTATAGTTTTTATAGATTGGATGGTTCCAACAGGATTTTTGTGGTAGAATTCGCTAGAATTACAACCCCATTTAATAATGTGATGTCGAAAGGGTATCCATTTTTCTAGACTAAGTAGTGTAAAAAAGCCTATTAGGACCAGAGGTTGAGGCTGAACAATGATAATGTGTTAAGACTATCAAATGAGGGCATGTAGTATGTAGTGTTTTTCAATGAATCTATTGCTGGTCTCAGTTGTGTGTTAATGAATTGTTATGTAATGATTTCATATGGGTAGAGGTAGTTGATCACCCATTAGATGAACTATGTTACTCATGACCTAGAGTTATCAGTGATAGTCTTCTCTCTAAATATGTGGAGTAACTATCTTACGAGTGAGAATTTTGTTGTTTACTCTAAGAACCAGAGTCCCAATTATATATTTACTCAAAGATATCTAAACTGAGACTGAGGAATCAGTTTTACATCCTGAAGGAATATGAATTTTAGATAGTATATATATATTATAAGGTAAATGTGGTGGCATATACCATTAGTAGGAAGTCTCATTCTCTCCTTATGGATGATTCATATGACCATTTGGATTCTTTAAAGCTTACCTCGATGGATGAGAGGGCTGTAGTTTTCCTTCAATTGATAGTGGTTACTCCAATGCTTCTTCAGTTTGTGAAAAAGGTTCAATTATGAGACATATAATATAAGGTTCTACACACTAGTGCAGAAAACGTTTTTTACGTCGGTTATTTTTAATTTTTTACGTTGGTTTATAGCCGACGTTAATATGTGCGACGTTATAAATTAGGTTTTTGACGTCGGTTATTTAAAAACCGACGTCAGAAACATAAAATCGTGATGGTTATCACGTCGGTTATTTTAGAACCGACGTGATAAACGGCCTGGACAATGGTTAATCACGTCGGTTCTTAAACAACCGAGTTGATAAGTAGGGTCGAGGGGGTTTATCACGTCGGTTCTATAATAACCGACATGATAAACCGGGGTGAGCGTGGTTTATCACATCAGTTCATATAAAACCGACGTGAAAAACCGGGGGAGGGGGGTTTATCACAACGATTATTATATAACCGCCGTGATAAACCGAAGGGAGGCGGTTTATCACGTCGGTTATTCAATAACCGATGTGATAATCTATTGTCCAGGCCGTTTATCACGTCGGTTATTCAATAACCGACGTGATAAACCATTCTCCAGGACCTTTATCACGTCGGTTATTAAATAACCGACGTGATAAACCATTTTGCAGGCCTTTTATCATGTTGGTTATTAAATAACCGACGTGATAAACTATTTTCTAGGCATTTTAACACATCAGTTATTAAATAACCGACGTGATAATCTATTTTCCAGGAATTTTATCACGTCGGTTATTAAATAACTGATGTGATAAACCCAATTTTTTTTAACAAAATGCAGTCATCTTCTCTCCACCAGAATCAACAAGAAAACAAATCAAGAAATCGTACCACAAAAACAGAAGTACATCAAAATTAAGCATGTACATAGATTACATATAAAACATACCCCCTAGATAGCATCCACCCTCATTTATACCCCATGGACAGCCCTCCCCCACCCCGTTGGAGCCCTCACCCTCATGTATACCCCCTGGACAGCCCTCCCCCACCCCATTGGAGCTCCCACCCTCATGTATACCCCTTGGACAACCCTCCCCTACCCCATTGGAGCCCCCACCACACTCCTGGACTACCCCCGACCCCCGGACACCCCCAAACACCCCTCGACAACCCCCCACCCGCCTGAACAGCACCTCCTCACCCCCTCACCCCACTTCACAGCCCCCACCACACCCCTGGACAGCCCCAAACACCCCTGGACAACCCCCCACCCCTAGACAGCACTCCCACACCCCTGGACCGGCTTCCCACACCCCTGGACATCCCTGCCACCCCCCAGGACTGTCCCCCACCCCACTGGACAGCCCTCCCAGAATGTTGGACACCCCCCAACCCCACTGAACACACCCCCACACCCTTGGAACCCCTCCCCCACAGACCCAAATCCATACCAGAAAAACCGTCAAAAGTAGACCAAAACAAGAAGTAGAGCAAAATTAAACATTCACTTATATAACATTCAAAACATACACTATCAACTTCAAAAAAAAACTAAATCCAACCTAAACAACTACCAAATACACAATTAAAACGACAATATTCAAAATTACATTTTACATTACAAACAACTAAAATTCAATCAAACCTGTAAAATAATTTGACCATTCCACTTGTACGTGTTTGATTTCTTCAGTAGTATAGGGTTGAGGGTCATCAAAAAGATACAAATGAAAAATAAGATAGTTAACGTGTATAATTAATAAATTAAATTGAAATATTATGGCAAAGTTTAAGAGGAAATCGTACCAGGTCAAAATTCACAACTGTCCCAGTTTTTATTATTTCATACATAAATCTTAACATATAATATCCGCATTCGATGAGGCCTTGTTGTTCATGAAAATTCTGTTTTGAATGAGTGTAAATTCAATATATTATTTTTATGTAATAAATCAAAAAGTACAAATTATAAATGGAAATTTACCTTTGCATTTACATATTTGATCTTTGCATTTCTTTTCTTTGTGTTTTTTTGAAAGTAGACCCATGCACTATTAGAAAATAATATGAATGGGGTAAATTTAAAATTCATTATAATATATAAAACTATTGAGAAATTGAAACTTACTTTTCCAATATATTCTTAAAACGTTCCCGCACATCACCATGAACAGAGCATAACCAATAAAGAGCTTTCTCCCGTGGGAAAAAAATCCCTAACATCCAATGATCACTGATAAAAGGAAATTTAATGTTAGTGGTTTTTTATATTAAAAGATAATTAACTCTTTGAGAGAAATGTGTTTCATACCTCTCACAAAAAGGCATCATCCAACATTGTCTGATTATATTCTTTTCAAATCTTTCAGCAATATAAACCATTCTTTGTTCCTTAGTCAATGCACATGCTTCAGGGGAAATCAATTATAGGTCCATGAATCCATATACTTCTGTCAGTTCATTCCTCTCACAAATTTTATAAAGATACCTAATACAAAACATACATAAGTATACATTTTTAGTAAATATAACGCAGGGAAAAGGTGTTAAGACTTACATGGAAAAAATTTGCACCACGTTGATGCCCAACTTATCTCTAGTAACAAGCTCCATGATATGAGATTTTGTAATCCCCACACTTATTTCACGTCCACAAACATGAGATTCCATTGGAAACTCATAAAAACCAAACAACAAATGTGAATATCTTGACAATCTGTCAAGACCACTGGAATTTGTATCTGATTTCATTGCATGTTGTCTTTGTTGTTGTCTATACATTATTTCTTTACCTTTGAAGTATTCCTATGAAAAAAAATTGATAAATATAGTAGTTTTCAAATGATAAAACAACTTTAATAAAAAAAAAAGATATAACATTCATACCTCTATGGTAATGAGTCGAAGAAGTCTGGATGGCCAAACTAAAAAATGGCCGATACTCTGTCCAACTGTCGCCACCTCATCTGTAGCTATTGGTACCCTAGCTGATCTATCTATAATATCTTGTACAGTGACCCTCTGATTCTATACCTCTAATTTTTGATGATGAACTGTATCTCCTATACAATATACCAACCCGTATGCTACTATATGATGTTGAGAATCATCAACATACAACTCGAAATATGTAGGAAGCTGCGGCGGAGGCGTAGGATAAAAAATGGGGTCCGCAGGTTGAGGTGGGGGAGTGGGAGCTACTGGCCGAGGTGGAGGATAAATAATGGGGTCTGTAGGGGGAGGTGGAGGAGTGGGAGCTGCAGTCTGAAATTGTCTTTGCATTTCTGCAAACATAGACTGCACTGACTCTCTAATATTTTCTTCCATCGTCGCATTAATATTTTGAACTTCAGCCTCCAAGGATTCTATTTTTTTATAATCCCCCTCAATGTTAGAAGTTGAAGAACATGGAAACACTTTTCTTACCGATACACCTGTCGGATATCCTCTTACACGACCAGGATGTTCGGGCCTTCCCAATGCTGCACATAAAATATCTTCCCTCCCAGTAGCTGTAAATGTCCCCTCTGAACTCTGCTCCTCAATAGAGTCCTGTATTAATTAATTGAACATTTCTGTAATGATTGAAACTTATATGAAGAAAAAAGTTAACTTAAATAAATTAAATAGATATCTTACAATCCTCTCAGCTACGATTCTCGATTCTTCCGAAAGATATTGCCCTTTTTCCCTTCCGAGCTCTCTTACATTTTTCATGTCTAGATGGAGGGGATGGAGGGGCCACCTCTCCAGAGCTTGAAGACTCAGCTCTTAGTTGTGGAAATTTTTCCGCCATCATTTTTTCTTCCAATAATGTATACCCTCCTCGAGATAAACTATGAGGGTATAAATTTTTAGATTGGATCTCCTGATGAGATTTCCTTGTTTGCAGTAATTTAAGAATAAGAAATCATTAACAAAACATTAATAAAATCATTTATATAAGAAAGTTTATAAAAGTTTACATTTCCCTTACCAGAAATGACTATTTTTTTCTACTTTCAAAAAACTGTCTCCATGTGTCTTCATCTATAAAAGGATATATATGACATGGATTGTCATGAAACTTATGACCATAAATGAAATCAGATGAGAGGGTTGATTTGAAATCCCTCCATCTCCTGGCAGCCAACGATAAGCATTTCTTTCTGACTCCTCCAGTGTCAGGAATATCAAATGTCATCTGATAAAGAAGAGGTTAAACATATTATATATACTAGAAACACTAAAATAATGGTCAAACTATGACAAAAGATCTTACCAAAATCGTCTCCCATAACTAAGAGATAATCACTTTATCCACACCTCTCCAATCATCATAAAAAATGCTTACTTTGGTCTTAGACTGAGTTGCAACAAAACTCTTGAAATCTTTGGCATTTGGACATCTAGGAATATCATCATCATCAAACTCAACTACTATCCTCTGATCCTGCGTACGGGCAAGTGATAATTTTGGTAAACGTGTGCACCCACGTTTACCAACCTTTGAACTCTTTGTCGTAATAGGAGCATGTGAATGTTCATCCCTAGAGGTATGACCAGCAATATGCTCCTCTCCAGAATCATGTGGTTGATCATCTAAATGATCTGTCATTATCCTTCAAATCAAAAAAACAAACGTCAGTTCACAAATATACAAATTCAAATATTTTAATACTACTATAATCAGAAAATAGAAAAGTGTACTAAGTTACATAATAGTAAACATTGGTAATATGGTAAGCTTGTTAAACAATGGTAAAGATGGCAAATATGGTCAAGATGGTCAAGATGGTAAAAATGGAAAAAATGGTAAACCTGGTAAACATTGTAAACATGGTAAAGTAATTGTCAGTGAACAAATATACAAATTCAAATATTTTAATACTACTGTAATCAGAAAATAGAAAAGTGTACTAAGTTACATAATAGTAATCATTGGTAATATGGTAAGCATGTTAAACAATGGTAAAGATGGAAAAGATGGTCAAGATGGTCAAGATGGTAAAAATTGTAAAAATTGTAAACCTGGTAAACATTGTAAACATGGTAAAGTAATTGTCAGTGAACAAAAATATCCATTTTAAAATTCATGTAATGGTTATAAACATGATAAAGTAAACTAAAAAAACTTAAAACAAACAAAAACATATACTTATTTTATTTTAAAACATGTTTTAATAAATAAAAAACTTACAATATCTAA
The DNA here is from genome assembly GCA_963277665.1 of Viscum album. Classification (NCBI taxonomy): domain Eukaryota; kingdom Viridiplantae; phylum Streptophyta; class Magnoliopsida; order Santalales; family Viscaceae; genus Viscum; species Viscum album. The sequence continues at coordinate 906,745,018 of OY728151.1, forward strand.
CATTTATGGAAAAAATAAATGTAAACAAGAAATAAACATATATTACCTGTAATTTTAGGAATGTACAAATGGATTGTTTTCCCAAATTCCTTCGTCGTGATCATTCCTTATGGCACAAACTATGTCTTCAACATGATCGTCATTATGTTCTGTTAATATTTCCATGGAAGTAGGGATCTCACATAAATCAGCATATTCATAAAGTTCATCCTCACCAACATATTGTTTTTTCCCTTGTAAAAAAACTGCCCACTGCATATCTGATTGATCTACTACATAAAAAATTTGTTTTGCATGTGTTTCCATTATAAAAGAATCAGATGTGTCTTCCAATCTATTCATATTAACAAGTGTCATTCCAAATTCATTGTGTCTGACACTGTTGATACCATTAAACCATTTACAATTAAAAACGGGAACTTTAATTTTAAAGTAATAAACCTCCCATATGTCTTCAATCACTCCATAATATGCATTTGATGTAGAAATTGGGTTTTTTTCCTTAGCACTCGAAAAATGCATTGCTTCTGCAAACACCAATACACCACTATTCTGAACTGCACTTCTATTGTCCTGAGCTTTTGTATGAAATGCATAACCATTAATGTCATAACCGGACCATGTTATCACATTTAAACATAGACACCCACTATCTATTTTAATGTCTCTGATACATCTGATCTACCATGAAAAGTCTTTTTAATCCATGACAAAAAAGTTTTGTTGTGTTTATTCAAAATCCACATTTCTTTCTTCTTTGGATGACATTGTTTCAACTCATTAATATGCAATGTGATATACGGTTGAGCATCAGCTATGTTATTCAAGATGTATGATTCTAACTTCTTCATCTTTTCTGCTGACAATGATTTAACTTTCAAGCCGCGAATCCCCTTTCCCTCATTATTAACTCATTCATGGCGAGATGGAGGCAAACCTATGTGTTGCTCCGCAGCCAAGTAGCTCGTACAAAACTCTGCTACCTCCTCAGAAATATAATTTTCAATAATGGAGGCTTCAGGTCGATATAGATTTTTAACATACCCCATTAATATTTTCATATACCTTTCAAAAGGATACATCCAACGAAGATATACAGGTCCATAAAGCTTTATTTCTTGAACCAGATGAATCATTAAATGCACCATTATATCAAAAAAAGTTGGAGGAAAATACATTTCCAATTGACAAAGTATAAAAATTGCATCCTTTTCCAAAATGTTCAAATCATTCACATCAATCGCCTTGTTACAAATTGAATTGAAAAAATAACACAACTTCATTATAGTCTTTCTGACACGAATGGGAAATATTCCACGCAATGAAACTGGTAGAATTTGTTGCATCATGACGTGACAATCAAGTGATTTCATACCTATCAACTTCAAGTCCTTCAATGAGACAAAATTTTTTACATTAGAAGAATAACCTTGAGGCACTTTGGTATCATGAAGACACTGACATAAGCTAATTTTCTTCCTCTTCGATAATGTATGACAAGCCGGGGGAAGAAATGTTCGTCTTCCTTTAGGAGTGGGAGCTAACTCCAAACGTATTCCCATTGATAGTAAGTCTAATCTTGCATTCAACCCATCTTTAGTCTTTCCTTTAATATCTAACAATGTTCCAATCAAAGAATCACAGATATTCTTCTCCACGTGCATGACATCAATATTATATTTAACTTCATGATACCTCCAATATGGTAGCTCAAAAAAAATTGACCTTTTCTTCCAAATATGTCTATCATTACCAGATTTCTGTGTCTTTCCCTATGTCACGTCAAGGTTTTTCACCCTCTCAAAATACAGATCAGGGGATAAAGGTTTTTGAGCAGTATCAAGTTCTTGTGAGCCATTGAATTCCTTTTTTAGTCTTCTATAAGGGTATTCCATAGCCAAAAACTTTCGATGACCCATGTACACTGTTTTCCTCCCATGATGCAATAGACAATAGGACGTCTGTTGTTCGCAAATTGGACATGCTTTATGCCCTTTAACACTGTATCCAGACAAATTTCCATACACTGGGAAGTCATTTATAGTGAACAGAAGCACTTCATGTAGTTGAAAGTATTCCATTTTATAAGAATCATACACCCTAATACCATCAGCCCATAACTGTTTCAAATCATCAATCAACGGTGACAAGTAAACATCAATATCATTACCGGGTTGCTTTGGACCAAATATCATTGTACTCAACATGACATATTTGCGCTTCATACAAACTTCAGGAGAGAGGTTGTAAATTACCAATAAAACAGGCCATGAACTATGTGTGCTACTGAGTGTTCGGTATGGATTCATTCTATCTGTGCACAACCCTAGTCTGAGATTTCTAATTTCATTTCCAAATGTAGAATACTGCACATCAATTATCTTCCATTGTGGAAAATCAGCTGGATGACGTATTTTTCCATCACATACCTGCTCTTCAACATTCCATCTTAACCTTTTTGCATCATGTGAATTAGCAAATAAACATTTGAAATGATTAATTATAGGAAGATACCAAAATACCTTTGAAGGGAGCTTTGTAATCTCTACATCAGCCTGTGATTTTTCTTTCACCTTATACCATGATGTCCCACATTTAGGACACTCTGACAGAAATTCATATTCCTTCCTATATATAATGCAGTCATTCGGACAGGAATGTATTTTCTTGTATCCCAATCCCATCGGGAATAATATTTTCTTGGCTTTGTAATGTGAATCTGGAAGATCGTTATCTTTTGGAAGAATGTCTTTCAACAATTGTAGCAGCTCTGTAAAACTTCTGTCACTCCATCCATGCTTCGCCTTCAGGTTAATCAATCTTAACACCGCTGACGAAACCGTAAAATCTGTACAACCGGGATATAATTCTTTTTCAGCATCATCATATAGACGTGCAACTGTTAGTTCTATCTCAATTTGTTCTGCTACAATATCGCGAATCATTTCTTCAATTCCATCGGAGTTACCATCTTGCGAATCATCATCATCAGTGACATTCCGTCCAGTTTCACCATGCCAAATACAAGGGCTGTAACTCGTATTAAAACCATGACAAATCAGATGATCTTTTATCTCTCTACATTTCAACTTCTTCATATTCAAACATTTCAGGCATGGACAGAAAAAAATGTCACTACTTGGAACATTTCGTTTCGCAAATTCCAAAAAGGCATCAACACCTTCCTCAAATTCATTGCTCATTCGATGTGTCGTAATCCAACTTCGACTCATTATTACCTATATCAAATATCAACAAAAAATATATATTTTTAAGATAAGAAAAATACATGTTTATATGAAAAAAATCATAATATGAATGTAAAACAATTTAAAATATAAAACAAATCTATAGGTATTTAAAAAAATATGCTTGAATATTATTTTTAAAACAAAATATAGTTAGATATAACAGTTTTAAATTTCATTGAACCAAAGAAAACTATGACGCCTACATAGTTTAATATTGATTGCGGGTTTGATGTTTTAATATATTAGATAAACAACCTATTTTAAATGGCGTGCATACCTTGATATTGGTCTTCATCACCCTTTGGTGTGACTAGAAAAAAGAGGTCTACCAGCATGTTATTATTTTATCAGCAATTCAGTCATTCTTGTTTATAATGATCGTTAATTGCATTGGTAGGTTGAGAGGGCCACCCAGCGCGTCCAGCACTGGTCTGCTCAGAATAAAAATAGTCCCACTGATTCGGTTTAATCCTTTATTTCTTCTTTTTAATCCCATGTAACATAACTTGTGGGGATTTGATTTTGTACTTGGCCTTCAGCTTTAACGGTATTCAATCAAAATAAAACTCGACTAAAAACTCTGTTTATTTTTGGTTTTCAAAATCCAAAAACGAAAACAAAACAACCATGGACAAAAACAGAATTCCAATTACAGGAAACATGTTCAGAAATTCTAAACAGCAAGAATTAACAAATATCAACAACAATAGTGAACAGCCTGGCAATTACAAGACTAAACAGTTATTCAAACGCAAACTGCTTATATTAATTCTCATAAAAATAGAAAGCAAAAATCTTTAAAAAAACTAATTCAACCAAAACAGAACCAAAAAACATAAGAAATAATTTCCAGATTAAGCAACATTTATATCCAGAACCATAAGCATGTTCTAGCACATAAAGTAACCATAACAGTGAGCAATATTAAATAATGTCACAAACAATCATCATCGATTTACATAAATGCAACATAGTCTGTAATATCAACAAAATACAAATAACCATTTGCAATAACAAAAAAATCGACATGATTCTCAACATGATTAAATAGAAAATCATATCTGATGCAAACAAATTACATCAAGAATCGAAACAAAACGAACGAAATAAATTCATGGAAGGCTTACTTGAATGTTACGAGTTGAGATGATAGATCCGAGAGGAGTGAAGAAGATAAAAAATGAAGCCAAAATGATTTTAACACAGGTCGATCGACGAGCCGATTAGGGTTTATCGCGCGAGAGAGACGAGCCGGCGGACTTTCAATCAAAAAATCTTAAATGAAAGTCCACAGGCTTTAATTTCTTTAAAAGTTTTATAACATCGGTTATTATATAACCGACTTTATAAACTATTTTTTAAATTTATAACGTCAGTTATTTTAAAACCGACGTAAAAAATCTCCCGCGCTTTGGTTTTTTACGTCGGTTATTTTATAACCAACGTAAAAAAAGAGATATCTACGAGTTTTTTACGTCAGATATTTTATAAACGACGTAACCCCCCCCCCCCGTGCTTTGGTTTTTTACGTCGGTTATAAAATAACCGATGTAAAAAATGCGTAGATATCTCGTTTTTTACGTCAGTTATAAGATATCCAACGTAAAAAACAAATGCGCTGGGGGTTTTTGACGTCGGTTATTTGGAAACCGACGTAAAAAACCAATGTGCGGGGGGTTTTTTATGTTAGTTATTTGGAAAATGACGTAAAAAATCAGATATCTACGCGTTTTTTACGTCGGTTATCAAATAACCGACGTAAAAAACCCCGTGATTTGATTTTTTACATCGGTTATTTGATAACCGACATAAAAAATGCGTCGATCTCGGGTTTTTTACGTCGGTTTCCAAATAACCGATGTAAAAAAACCCCCCGCGCATTGGTTTTTTTTGTCAGTTATAAGATAACCGACGTAAAAACCCAACAGGCGGGATTTGTAACGTTGGTTATTAAAATAACCGAGGTTAAAAATCAACTCGCCGCATTTTTACGTCGGTTATATATAACCGACGTAAAAAACTGGTGACATAAAAATCGTTTTTTGCACTAGTGACATGACCACATATCCTTGGCAGATTCAACAAATGGATTTTTTGAAGGATGATAGCACTCCATAATTTTCTATATAGGGATACTTTCTCTAGTCAAATTGTATGAAGAGGAAATGAAAGAATTTTACACATCCTCCTTGGACATACATCTCTATGTGTCAAATATTTCCAAGTACCTTCAATGATATTTTTTTGTTCTGTAATTTGATAGAGAAAAGAATAGTTCATCTCTCAGAATCTCACATGTCATCACATGAAGGTTGATCACAAGGTTCTCATGGGACTAACAACACCTTTAGAGACCCTGAAGTGGATATGGGATGACATATCCTTAGACATTGCGATGGGGATTCCATGGATTGAGAGAGGATATATTTCTATCCGGTTTATTTCTGATTGACTTATAAGGTTGGTGCACTTCATTCCCAATATAGAGAAGATTTTTGTTGATATCCTGTGGTGGATGTACAATTATAAGATTCTGAAACTTCATTGGGTACCTGCGATGATCATCTTCGACCATAATGCTTTGTTCACATCATTGTTATAGAGATTCCCATAAGGGAATCTTGGGACCTAGTCACGGATGAGCATGATGTTTCATGGCTATACAGATTTCCAAACCATGCAATATATTCAGTTTTTGGAAGATATTATGAGGTCTTGTGTGTTGGACTTATCACTTATTGAGGCCCTATTTGAGGGACCATTCAGTTCATCATTGGGTTGGAATGTGATTGGAATGACATCTCTTGTTGGGAACTATATGGTTTATAAAACGAAAAAGAAGTTCTAGGTGATATATGATCATATGAGGATATTTTAGAGAAAACAAATCATAAATAAATTGATTTCATAAGCCCTTCAATTTCGAGCATGGAGGTACTTATTTCCGAAATGTCTCCATATGACGAGGATATGGAGGTTTGGTTGGGGAGGAAAGTTATCCCCAAGGTTTATTGGATAATTCCATATCATATATATATTTGGTAAATTTTTATACTGACTAAAATTACCTCGCAGTTAGATCGAGTTAATAAAGTATTCCATGTATCTTTGCTAAAGAGATACATGTATAACCCTAAACATGTTGTTGAATTGGGTGATATAGACATTGAGGATATGAGAACCTTCATAAATTACCCAGTGGTGATTGAGGATCTGTAGAAGAGGATTCCATGTGGATAGACTATTCCCTAGCTTTGTTTGTTATGGAAGCATGCGAGCATGGAGGAGAGCTCTTATGGTGTGATATAGTCAAATGAAAACTCATTACAAAAATAATTTAACTATTTTTTTTAGTGAAAAATTACTTAATACTGTGGTGAATGTAGTGACTCTGGTTTTAAAATATTTTTCCTTTATATATTTCTATGCATATATTTTGATTTATCCTCATTGTCAGTGTAGTGTTTTGGTGTCTTAGGGCCCTATAATTAATAAATAAAAAATATTATTATTTTTTATTTTACTCAAACACATTGTTTTAGTATTTTCGGATTTCACATTATTCTGAAACTCATATGAAAAATATGAGACCATCGATGATTCTTAATTTCGAGGTTTACCCTAATTCCAGCCTAAGATCTTTCAGTATTTAATGATTCAAGGGAGTTGACCTTTAGCAGGTGTGTTTAATAACATAAATAATTATATCTATTTGTTTTCATGATATTACCTAAGTATAATCCTAGATAAATATTACATTATAAAAAATATTTAGGTTTATCTGCATCACCCTAATAGGATTTGGGAGGAGGATAAGAATTTGTTGATGGCAGATCAGATTAGATGATGAATGATGATTAAATTGAGGTGGATCAACAGGTAGTGAACAAAACATATCTTTTTCATCACTGGTATACACATTCATCACCAATAATCAATCCAAAATAAATTTACAACACATTATTCATGTATTTAAACCATTTATTTCATTTAAAATCCTGGATTTAGTTATCTTTTTTTGGATATGTTATTTATTTGACCATAATGTGTTACCTATTAACTTTTTATATTGAAAAAAATAATGAATCCATTTTTTCATGAAATCATCTTATACATCCATATTATATGATCTTTAGCTGATATCTATTGGATAATGACCGGTTCAAAATTCTTATGTTCATTTCATTCCACAATTCATCACGTTCTTCATCGTTGTCTCATGAGGTCAATGTTCGATATTTTCTAGTTGAGATCGAATGAGATTGAACCCCCAGATGCATGTAGGTTGTATGAAAATGAATGAGATGGTAAATTTTGGGAGTATAATGATGGATTTTGGGTTATTATTTTTTTATCTATGATTTGGAGGAAAAACTGATGATGAGAGTAGCACGGGACACGCTCTGTCTCATCGATGGATGACCAGAATTGATTTCCGCCCATCAAGAGGTGAGAATCGATGGTCAAAGGCACTACCCTTCAATTTGGGGTGGTAAAATAATAGATTTAACTATGGTGAATTTAGATATATATACTCATTATGAAATATGGTTTTATGTGATAAATCGACTACACAACATGTAATGTGAATAGAACATGTCATGTATTTTTATGGTTGTGGAGGATTGGGTTTTGGGTTAGATAAATATCACACAATGTGTGGACCCACTACACGTCGTGTGACCCTATGCGAGTAGCATGAAATGTAATATAATATTACATGGTCATATATACATCTGAATATTTAGGAATTACGATATAACACTAGCACATCCATGTACTAGAAAATGACCACAGTCATGTATTCAGATACGACCAAAATACTCCGACACAACCTTGTTCCCACGACTAGGACAATGTTAATGGGAAAACCATAATAGAATAGGAAGTCCCTAAGTGAATGATATATTCCTTGTAAAACCTGTATATTTTACGTAGTGGGATATTGAAAGATAAGAGATATACAAGGAGCACACAACTGGGTAGAGGGGTAGATCACTCATTGTGTAGACCCTTTACATTCCATGTATTCCCAATATAAAATTATTCCTCTCGTATCTCCTTCATCGAGACTCAGATTATATCCCACGTGTATTCTATCCTATGTGTTTTTATTTTGAACATGATGGTGTAATTTGTTATGGAATATGATATCAGATGTGAGGTGTTTTGAGCAAGATTCTTCTTCAGGTGATGCTTGAAGATTGAAGTGATCAGGGAGTTATAATCAAAGTGATGTCAGGGTCAGTACTCCCTTCTCTCACTAGTGTTTAGATCCACCATACTCTTCACATATGTATATTAAGTACTCTCCCTTAATAGGGAATGATTCCTCTATCTATGACTTGCTACCCCCTTGTCATGCTTCGGTGGGGAGCAGGTCCTCATATGTGTCATGTACCCTTCAGATTTAGAGCACAACAGCAAGGGGAGGTTACCTATAAATATATTCTCACGAGGTTATGGGCGATATTAGTCATCCAAGATATACTTTGGGGTATGCAGTAAGACTTTTCAACTTTGGCTGGACTGTGAGATAGAGATCCTCTTTCTCTCTCTACTAGGTTTTTATAAGAGCATATATCTGTATTGAGTTTTTTCCTCTTTCCATGGGCTGAGCTAACTGCTATTGTATCAATTTATTTCACCCTTTGTGGTTTTTGGTTTTTCTTACTGGATATGTATATAATTAAACATGCATGGTCTTTCCCAGAACATGTCATGTCTTATAAAGATGACATAGATATCAGATGTGACTTTTGTGGAGCATAGTAATACTGTAATACCCCAAGATTTTATGAGATATATTATTTAATGTCTTGTGTTTTACACTACACATAGATTAGCTTGCGCTATATGAAACACCGTATTATCTTGTAGTATATGTAACACTATTCTTAGATTGTGTTGCACACAATTTCATTTTCTTTTGATAGAATTAATTTCAAAAAACATTGAGTATAGATGTATTTCAATGTATAAATAAACTATGTTTGTATTATGTTATATGAAATACTATATGAAGCTTGCACTACATGCCACACTGATAGGGCTTGAGTTACACGCAAGAGAGACATTCCTCGAAATCTTGTGTGGTACGCAATAACGAGTTTCTCTAAACAATGATATATTATTAAAATATTATATAAACTAGCAATTATGAATAGTATTACCCACATTATAAATTTTATATAACATTAGAATTCATCTTACACATTATATGAGAACCAAATCTATTTTTCACATAAAAGATGTATTTTTTAAAAAAAATACACTTTTACTTTCTTTTGATGGCGCACCCATTTTAAATCTAGATTTGACACTTTTATAAGTTATATTTGGAAAGATAACAGTCTTATTTGTAATTGGGACCTAAAAATTTATAATAGATAAATTTTTGTTTTTTTTCTGATAACATTCATATTTTGATGAATATTGAAAATACGCTAATTTTTAATTGAAAACAACTTTCTTCATCCGAATAATTTCTATCATTAAAATATATTATTGAAATGTTTTAAAGTATAAATATTATATTTTTTTATTTTTTAAGACAATTTATGTCATTTTCATTAATTTTACATTGAATTCATTTATAAAAACATTTCAATCATTTGAAATGTATTAAACAAAAACATGTTTTTGTTGCAACAACGAGATTAATTTTAAATTAATTCTTGAAACTTATTTGTTTTGAATTTGGATAAATGAATTCCATATTTGGAATAATAATGTAAAAATTTTATAAATATATACTTTTTATTTTTGGACATTATGAACAGTAACTTCAGTAATTATTTTATTTACCACTGTTAAAGGGTAAATCTGGTAAATAAGGGTAAAAAATGTTATTATAATAACATTAAACTATCGTAACACATTTCATATTCCTATTTAATGAGATATGTTAGATAATGGGCATAATTAGGTCTATTTTGGGACCTCATGGATTAACTTCAATGCAAAAATGATATTTTATAATAATTAATTAAAAGTAATGATAATTATATCCTAAACATATATATTCTATTAAAACAATTTTAATATGGGGTTATATAAAAGATGTCTATGTCTATAAATAGTCATTGTAAATATAAAAAAAATTCCTACATCATGGTATTTTATTTATAATTTTTGGACATTAGATAAATATATTTATTTATGACACAATTATGATACAGTGATTACCTCATTAATGAATGATTCAAATAAATGAATTTATAAATATTAAAACAAATATAATTTGTTTATTTTAAGGTCATCCACTAATTTTATGGAAGATATTGACATATTTTATTTGAGTTAATTAGTTATTTTCAATTCAATAATGATTTGATGATTTTTTTAATGTCAAGCACAAATGGTGTCCAAAATTGACATAATTCATAACTAAAAATTGAAAATAGTTTATTAAATGATATTAAATTCCTAAAAATGAAAGATTCGTCCAAATAGTTAATATAAGTCCAAATATGTCAAAAATAACATTGTTTGGGTATTTTTACATGATATGATAATTACATTAACCCATAATGAGTAAATAACATGATATCACAGTAAGATTAAAAAGGGTAAAATAAGGGTAAAACCAAAAAGATAAGAATAAAAAAATATTTAAAACCTGTCAAAAAATTATTTTAGTATGGTTATTCAAACCAAAATCATATTATATTATAATTAAATATTTTTTCGAATATTTTATATCAAAATTGAATTTATCATAAATTAATATTTTGGTACGTTCCTAAAGTGCCCCTCTCCTCTCATATTAAAGAGAACCTCCACCTCTCCTCTTCACTATATTTTGAGACATCAATATCAAAAAAACCCTACACATTTCTCTTCTAAACATCCCTAGTAACATTCTATATGTTTTTTTATTCTAAAAAGATCAACTCTATTTCCCTAAGTGGAAATTTAATGGAGGCATGTCGATGAAGAGGTAATCTCTTCTACACATTCATTCAAATTTATATACTCTTCTACTTCTTATTATTTAGTTAATTAATTATAAAGTAACCAAATTTGTATCAATGATATAATGATATGTTATTATAAATATGAAACAACATCATTTTACATTTTATCCTTCCTACCAAAAATGAAATCACCACGCGTGCGTACGTATGGATTAATGTCTCCACACTGTGGTGTAATCTGTTTTTCACCACCACCTTACATGGATGAGTATAATGATGGAAATAAAAACTATATATGATTATTACAACATTATAATAATTATGATATATTATACTCCATCCACTTCAATACCTTTCAACAACTATGGGAATGATATCATCGCTTGGGCGTTTGTATGACTTACCGTCTTCACGATGCGATTAAATTCATTCTCCATGTTAAACATTCAAGAATGATTATAAAGTATATATAATAAATAATAATGAAATATATTAAATAATAATTCTACTAGATTTATTTATATATATATGTGTGTCATTTACTTACATCTATTCAATTTAATAAGGAAATGAAAACAATGTTATGCATACATACGACCTATCATCTCCATGAATGGTGTCTTCCATCCCATTTATCGATCAATTCTATATATTTATATACTGAATATATATGATATATAAATATTTTTTAAATTATGTGTGTATGTAAATCATGATCTTTGTAATCATATGATGAATAAAAAGTCTAAACACGTATGATAAATGAAACAATTATTACCCAAAACGTTGCTTTAACATGGAATTATCAAATGAAAGGGTAATATAAACTCATAACGAAATCATATATGATATCATAAATTTTATTATGGTTCTGTTACAAGTTCATAATATTTTAAAACCCAATATACATGATTTTCATACACATACAGAAGAAATCAGACCTAAGGTAATGGATAATTTTTCAATCACATTTTATTCAAGATTGTTTATTTGTACGTATATGATGGGGATATATTTATCATCCCCGACCATGTTTTCTAAAAATGTTTTCATAAAATTTTTACTATTTATACATGTATGTTTAAATTCATTTTTACCCATTTTTTATTTTTACTAAATGGCATGGAATGAATCTTTCTATTGTTTACCATATAAGGTACTTTTTTGACTTTTCCAGCAAAAGTACAAGAAGAATGTTGTCGTTAATCTTATACGGAATGAATGAATTTTTAAAATTTCACAAAGCCTAACTTCCATAAAGAATCATCTAGAATATTTCAATTTTATTTTCAACTAAATTATTCTATTTTAAAAAGTCATGACATTTTGAGAGAAGAAATTGTTTTTAAAAAAGAAAGGATATTTTCCTCACGAATTATGTTCAAGAGTTTTATCAATATTATTTTCCATCTAAGATGACATATGTTTATGTTTATATACCTATTATTACATTTATTAAATTATTTTTAAGATGTAATTATTTTTATGAAGTCCATTTATATTATATAGATTATTTTATGATCACATGATGTTTAAGAATTCCATTTTATTTCATTGGTTATGCTATGAGGAATGATTTATGCTTTTGTGGAACAGGTAATAATGATTTCATTTTGATATGTTTGGGACTTATATATCCCTCCAATTAATTGGGTACTGATTCATATCTCATGATATAGACATGAATGGAACATCAGGTAAATCTGGTTCAGTATTACATGGCTACAACAACAAGAAAACCCGGTTCAGTAATGGAATTTTTCTACTATGATGGTCTTGGCAGAAATGCCATGGATAATATAGAAATCATGTTATGTGCTTATTAGTTTTACAAAATTACATGTTTTATTCCAATTCTATTCTATCACTGTTAATGTTCCTTTATGATTCATGCCTTACGTATGACCAAGATTTATTTCATGACTCATGATTTTGATGTTTAAACATTAAGTTCTTATTTATATGTTCAAATTTTTATGGTTTGTTTTATTTTCTCCATGTTTACCCTTACTAAGAATTTGAGATCACCCATTTTATGTTTTCTTTTACCCATGATATAAGGAATGTTTTTAGGTTGGAAAAAATGGGGAAGATCATTAGGGGAGATGTTGAAGATATTTCACCAAGTAAGAAGTTTGTGTTATGAGTTCCCAAAGACACTAAACTAATACTGTCATTGGGCATCTATTCGTGTCATCTATTAAGTATTATAAAAAATAAATGTAATGTCCATATACATCATTATTGGGTCTCAACATTTGGTATCATAGTAAAGGTTTAGTCAACCTTTGGAAACTAGGATGAAAAATCATTAGTGAGATCCCTATAGGTATTTCTAAGGTATGTCGATGTATGTACCTAAGGATAAGTATAAGTATAGGTTACAATCCTAGAATTATGATAATGATCATGAATAACCTAGGATTAATCCAAATATGATATATATTGAAAGTACCCCCCCCTTGATTATGCTGTTTTCCTAGTATGGTATTTTCTTATCACAATATTTTTTTGTGTTTTAGTCAATGGAGAGAACCAGAAGGAATTGGGTAAACATTGAATGTGATGAAAAAAATGGTGATAATGAGCTACGAAATTGTGTTATGACTAGAGTGATTGATATTATGATTATGTCGAATCAATTATCGTGGTATATAGTTAACATGGTGAACTATTTTGGTATTATTATGTCATTGAATAAGAGGAAGATGGATTTTTATGCACGTTCCCATGGTGAGGAACATAGAGGAACGAATATTAATATTCCTACATATCAAGAAGAAGAAAAATAAAAACCTTGAGGAATATGTCAAATGGACGGGAAGATGTTATATCTGTGGGAAAAAGGTTCATAGAGTGTTGAATTGTTATAGATTTCAATCTCTCATCTATAGAAAACATGGGAATTACCCAAATCAATCCCCAGTCCTAAGGATCTACTTCTAAGACAGGGAAGGACATATTCTATTCCTACCATTAAACATGGGAACTTAGATTTCTCTAAACATTGTTCTCTATCACTATCCATCAAAACATGATCATAAGCTTTGTCTTCCATTTCTATGTTTTCACTTCCTACCTATGTTCTCATATGTGGAAACCTTGTTAACAGTAACTTTGGGTAACTGTTATGGTAATACCTTTCATTTTTTAAAATATGTTTTAGTATTCCTTTTTACGATGTGGGTTTCAATGATAGAAACTTTCATGTAGTAAACCATTTATAAACCTGTATAATTTCGAGGGAGAAATTAATTTTAAGGGGGTATAATGTGACACCGTGATATTTTATGAGATATACTATTTCATTTCTTATGTTGTACACTACACCAAGAATATCTTGCACTATATTCCACACAGTATTAGCTTGTAGTATATGCAACACTATTCTTGTCTTGTGTAGCTCACAATTTCAAGTTATTTTGGTAGAATTCATTTCACACAACACTGACTATAAATTTTGATCAACATATAAATGAAATATGTTTGGATTATGTTATATAAAATACCATAGGAGGCTTTCACTACACGCAACACTGACATGGCTTGCGTTACAGACAAGAGCGACCTTCCTCAATAGCTTGTGTGGTATGAAATACCGAGTTTCACTAAACAATGGAATACTATTAAAATATTATATATAATAGATATTATGAATAGTATTATCCATATTTTTAATTTTTATATTAAATTATGATTCATCTTAAACATGATATGATATCTAAATCAATTTTCTCAAATAGAAGAAGTATTTTTTAAAAAATGTAGTTTTACCGCCTTTTGATGGTGCACCCATTTTAATTCTAGTTTTAACACTTTTATAATTTATATTCTACATTACAAACTTATTCATTGGAATTAAAACATAAAAATTTACTTCGGATAAATTTTTTGATATTTTTCAGAGAACTTTCATATTTTGATGAACTGTGAAAATACACAAAATTTTAATTCAAATCAACTTTTATCATCGAAATAATTTATATGGTTAAAATATATTATTTAATTGTATTAAAGTATAAATTAAATATATTTTTATATTTTAAGACAATGGAAGTCATATTAATTCTTTTTTCTTTGAATTCATATGTAAAAACATTTCAATCTTTTTATGTGTTTTAAACAAAAACCCGTTTTGTTTCGACAACGTGATTAATTTTAAATTAATTACTGCAACATCTATGTTTTGAATTAAGAAAAATGGATTTCATATTTTTAATAATAAGGTTAAAATTGTGTAAATAGGGACTTTTATGTAGACATTATGTATAATAACTTCCGTAATTATTTTATTTACCATGGTTAAAGGGTGAATCGGGTAAATAAGTGTCAAAATAATAATATTATAATAATATTAAACTACACTAATACATGATCTAATACAATTTAAAGAGATATTTATGTACATGGAAATAATTGGGTAGATTTTGGGATGCCATGGATTAACATGGATGTGAAAATGACATTTTATAATAATTAATTTAAATTAATTATAATTATATCATAAACAAAAATCTTTTATTAAATAAATTTTAATATGGGGTTGTTTTATTGATATCTATGTATATGAATATTCATTGGAGAGATAAAAAGATTTCTTACAAAATGGTATTTTATTTATAATTTTTAGACATTAGATAAATATATTTATTTATGACACAATTATGATACAATGATTAACTCATTAATGAAATATTCAAATAAATGAATTTATAATTATTAAAAAAAGTAATTTGGATATTTGTATGGAATAAAATTATTTTATGGATGATATTGACATATTATATTAGAGTTTATTCCAAAATTTTAAAGTAATTAGGTTTTATTAATTTTTTAAATAGTCAGGTATAAATAGTGTCCAAATTTGAAAGAATTTATATCTTAAAACATAATGTAGTTTATTAAAAGATATTAGATTTATAAAAATACAATATTAATAAAAATGGTTAATATAATTTTATATATGTAATAAATAACATTTAGTGGGTCTTTTTGCATGATATGGTAATGACATTAACCCACAATGTGTAAATAATATGATATCATAGTAAGATTAAATTGGGTAAAATAAGGGTAAAACCAAAAAGATAAGGATAAAAAAATATTCAAAACATGTCAAAAAATTATTGGATTTTATTTACTCGAACCAAAATAATTTATCTTAAAATTATGTAAGTTTTTGATCATTTTAAATCTAAATTGAATTTACAATAAATTAATATTTCGGAACTTTCTTAAAGTTCCCCTCTCATCTCTTATAAAAGGGAACCTCCTCCCTCCCCTCTTCAGTGCATTTTGAGACTTAAATATCAAAAAAACCATGATCATTTCTATTATAAACTTTCCTAGTAACATTATAGAGGGTCTGGTATTCTCAAAATACAAACCCCAGTGCCCTAAGAGAAAATTTAAAGGAGGCATGTTGAAGAAGAGGTAATATTATCTACCGATTCATTCAAATTTATTTCTTCATATAATTCCTCTTATTTAGTTGTTTCGTTATAAAGTAATAACATATGTATCACTCAATCACTGATATGTTATTATAAATATTAAACAACCATTTTCACCATCTATAAATCCTAGTAAAAATGAAATCGTCGCGCGTACGTATATATGGATTACCGTCTCCACACCGTGGCGTAATCTGTTTTTCACCACCACCATACATGGATTGGTATAATGGTGTAAATAATAACTATATATTATTATTATAACATGATACTGATTATGAGATATTATACACCATCAAATTCAATACCATTCAACAACTATGGGAATGATATCGTCGCTCGTGCCTACGTACGACTTAATGTCTCCGCGATGCGATGACATTCATTCTCCATGTTAACCATTAAAGAATGATTATAATTTATATATAACAAATAATAATTAAATATAAGAAATAATAATTTTAATGTATTTATGTATATATATATATATGTCATCTAAATATATCCATTCAATTAAATAAGGAAACGAAAACAGTGTTCATGCGTACGTGCGGCCTAGCGTCTCAATGGACGGTGTATTCCATCCCATTTATGGATCAATTATATATATTTATATACTGAATATATATGATATATAAATCATGTTTTACATTCTATAATTAAGTAAATACTGATCTATTTAATCATATGAATAATTATAAGTCCAAACACGTACGATAAATGAAATGATTATTACCCAAAATGTTGCTTTAACATGGAATTGACAAATGAACAGGTAATATATTGTCATAAGTGAATAATATATTATATAAATAATATTTTTATGGTTCCATTACAAGTTAATAATATGTTTTATCCCACTATTCAGGTGCTTCAGACACATATAGAATAAATCATACCTATGGTAAGGGATACATTTTCTATCTTGTTTTATACGAGATTGTTTATTTGTAAGTATATGCTAGGGATATATTTATCATCCATGTCCATGTTTTCAAAATATGTTTTCATGAAAGGTTTAATATTATTACATGTATGTTTAAATTCATATTTACACATTTTTTACTATTACAACATGGTATGGAACGAATGTTTCAACTGTTTATCATATGAGGTATGTTAATGACTTTTCCAGAAAAAGTACAACAAGAATGTTTTTGTTTATCTTATTTAGAATGAATGAATTTTTATGGTTTCCTGAAGCCTTATTTCCAAGAATCTTCCTCTATACTATTTAAAGAATATATTTAATTAAATTATATTTTTTTTAAATTTCGCTGCATTTTGAGAAAAGAAATCGTTTTTAAAGAAGAAAGGATATTTTCCTCAGGAATTAACTTCATGTGTTTTATCAAAATTATATTCCATATAAGATGACATAAGATTATTTTTATATCCATTTTATTACTTTTATTTGATTATTTTTATGATATAATTATTTTTATGAAGTCTGTTTATCTTATATGGATTAGGTTATGATGGCATGATGTTTAAGAATAGAATTTTATTTCATAAGGTTATGTTATGCTGAATGATTTATGTTTTTGTGGCACATGTAAGAATTATTTCACTATTAGATGGGTGGAACCACCATCTCCCTCCAATGAATTGGGTAAAGAAATATATTTCATGAAATATAAATTACTAGAATAATAGGTAAATCTGGTTCAATAATATATGGCTGGAACGACAAGAAAAATCGGTTCAGTATTGGACTTTGTCCACAATGATGGATAAGACAGCAATGCCTAGGCTACTATGGAAATAATGTCATGTGATTAAAAGTTTTACACAATTACATTTTTTATTCCAATGATATTATATCATATTTAATGTATCTTTACGATCCATGCCTTACGTACTGCTAATATTTATTTCATTACTCAAGCTTTTGATGTTTAAACGTTATGTTCATGTTTTTACATTCAAATGTTTATTGTTTGTTTTATGTTTTCAAGGTATACTCCTACTGAGCATTTGATCTCACCCTTTTATGATTTATTTTCCCCAGGATATAAAGAATGTTTTTATGTTTGAAAAAAAGGGGATTGTCTTTATGGGGGATGTTGAAGTTCTTTCACCACGTTAGAAGTTTGTGTTCTGATTTTCCAAAGACACTAAACTAATACTGTCATTGGGTGTCTGTTTCTGTTATGTGATATGTATTATGCAGAATAAATGTAATTTCCATGAACGTAAATCTTGGGTCTCTACATATACTTGGGTGTATTGACCATTTATAGTGTCCAGACATGAAGATTAGGTGACGTGATCTCTCAATTTTCCTTTATTATAGTTTTTGATTGGTTGGGACTCCAATTTTTTGGTGCATGTATTTTCCACCTTTTTATATTTGTTTTATACAATGGTACATTGATATATTACCTAGAGGTTATTACATTTCATGGTTTTACTGTAGATTTTACAATATTTATTTTACACCTCTATATTGTTTCATATAAATAGTTGGATGCATGATTATATGTACATTAAGAAATTTTACACCATTTTAGTCAATCCTTCATAGAACTTATCAGCATCTCTTAGCTTATTGGAGGTGAGCATGAGGATATTGTACATAGCTTCCACAAACTAGCCAAGGCTCGATGAGTCGAATCATGATAATACATGTATGTGTTTGTATATGTGTACGTGTATGTACATCTATGTATGTATATGTGTATATGCATATTTATGTGAATGATTATGTAGTATGTGCATGTTTATATATTATGTATACGTATGTTTATGTATGTGTATGTCTATGTTTGTTAATAATGTCCCTTGAAAACACCTCATAATCATAAAAAATTAAATTTTGGAATGAACATAATAATAGAAAATCATTTTCTTAGTCAACGATATCTACCAATAGTATCATAATGGATTGTCTTCACTCTCTATTCAATCATTTTCCATAGTCCAGATTTACACCCAAGACTATCTTATAGGAAAATTTCCATTACAAAACTAGGTTTACTCCCCATTGTAGTCCTTATTATTACATGATATATCCATATTTACCTAATGCATTGGAGGGATATAACTGACATAGTCATCCTTAGTTTATAACGTAACCAACTACCCTTGGTTTATAACGGAACCACCTATAACATAATAAAAATATATATATATTATTCTAGATCATAAAACATTCATCATATCATCATATCATAACCCATGTAAAGGGGATGAGTATCATAAATAAAATTATAATAAAAAACATATACTGTAAGGTCCCAACCTTTTTTGGAGATGTCTCAAGCTCGTGTTCTTCTACACTTTGGCTTGTTTGGAGTACTTTTTTTTCTTGGGTTTTACCTTGGGGTAAATTTGGGTAAATATTTGATGTTTTGGAGGAAAAAGGGGTTGTGCACAGTTGGTTCATGGTTTGTCGAAGTGTTCTCCCTTTTAGTAGAAACTATGCACCCCCCTGCAAGAAGAGGAACATGGTTAATGTCAATGGTTTTTCGAACCATGATCCCCCTACCCTAGAAACCATGATTTCAATTTTAATTAACCTAAAAATTAGTTTTAAAATCCCAAACCCCCGAACATCACCCTATTTTGAACCAACTCGGCTCTAAACATGTTTTCCCATTTTTTGTGGCTCCCGAATGAATTCATAGGGTTTAAACCATTGTTATTGGATAATTGAAATCCATATTATCAGATATTCACCTATTCGGGTTTGTGGTTTATTCCCAATTAGATCTATCTATATATCTCTCTACAGCTCCTATTTATGGATAAAATTGGATTTTTTTTATAACATGTTGGTGTTGTTTTTTGTTCTAGAATTTTTGAATCCTGAATTATTTGACCTCAGATATAGGTTTGGGAAATATATCTTATCATTCATTATGTAATTCATTGATCCTATTAAAGTTGGGTATATATGTTCCTCGTTATCTATCAATAAAATGAGGTTGTTTTTCAAATTTTTATTTCCTATATTCTTCATTTTAAATATATATGAATTTTTAGAATTATATTGGAACATATGAAAAGTGAATCATGAATTAAATAAATTATTTGATTAAGTATTTTATGGAATCATAAATTTATAATAATTATTTTTAATTAATTAATGGATTGTATTAATGGGGAATTGATAGATAATTGATGTCAAATTGGGAATTGATGAATTGAAATAATTTATTTTTGAATTAATTATTGGGATATTGAAATTGATGAATTGGAATAATTAATTGAGGAATAAATTTTTTGGAAATTAAGATTTTTCGAATATGGGAATAATTAATTATTCAGTTAATTATTGGGATATTGAAATTGTTTAATTGGAATAATTAGTAGTTTAATTAATTATTAAGAATTTGGTTTTTTTTGAATATTGGAATAATTATTTGTTGAGTTAATTATGGGATATTAAGATTGTTAAATTGAATATATTGATTGTAAAATTAATTAATGAGAATTTTTGTGATTATGAATTTATTGGAACAATTTAACTAACCATGAATTAATTGTTTAATAATTTAATTGAGGAATGTGATAAGAAGGTTACTATTGATAAACCTTGAATGGTGTGATATCTGTAATATATGAGTTTAATTTATAAATGGGTTGTGATACATAGAATGACCCTCCAAATATGAATGGATATCCTAACCATGGAGGTCTTGGCCCAAATGAAAGCATGGGGATATTTTAATGGGACATGAACTAATTCTCCAAAACCCCATGTGGCGTGTGACAGGGACTGGTTCTCAAAATATCCACAGGGTTCTAAACATGAAATATTTTTAATTATATTATAAATAGAATATGGTTTCAATTTTACGTATTATGGATTGAAATTAAATGGATAATAAAAGGTCATGTGTTAAAATGAATTGTGAATTGAATAAATGATATGTTTCAGACTCCGACACAGGTCGATGTAGATATTGATTGGTTCAGGTGTCCTTGGGAACCTCTGGGAGTTATGTTGTTAAATAATGAGTAATTAAATAAATATAAAGGATTTACTTTATTTCATTCATTTATTCATTATACAAATCCTTATATAGTTATTAACTGGATATTGTTTTAAACACCATTGGTGGTGTCCTAGTATGTTTTTATCACACCAAACATGGGATTCTTGATAGGAACTAAAATAGATTGTATGGATATAGGATGGGTTAAGGGAAAGGGGAATATATTAGATGGTTGAGTCAGGATGGAG
The DNA here is from genome assembly GCA_963277665.1 of Viscum album. Lineage (NCBI taxonomy): Eukaryota > Viridiplantae > Streptophyta > Magnoliopsida > Santalales > Viscaceae > Viscum > Viscum album. Next base: position 906,766,832 of record OY728151.1, read on the forward strand.
CATGGATGAGGGAACCAGACATAGTGTAAGGACCCGCTTAGGAGTTTTTAGTTTCATTACTTTTGGGTTTTCATTTTGACACTTGGAACTAATTTTTGCATGGTATATCTACAGTTTAATTATGGATATTGTAATTCATATTATGGTTTCCATGTGATTCTAGTTTGGTTTTAGTTTTTGGTTGTACTATTTGATTATTGTTTATTAAATTAGTTACTGTACTGCTTTGATAAAGTGTTTATATTCTCCCTATGATTGATATTTGACCCTCACTGCTAGTCAGAACCCTCTGGCATACGCAGAGGTGCGCATGAGGTCTTGTAACTGACTAGATCAGGGAACCAGTCTATGGAACCCGAGTCAAGATATTACAAAGTATAATTAGAGCCATGTTTTGATCCTGGGACCCATGGATTATGGGTCCAGAGACACGTGTCATGGATTTTAGTGATATGCCTCCATGACGATGCTTTTTGATTGGATGACAGGGGGTCATGGATGGAGTTTATCCTCTAGTATTGGAACCTGAGGCACCGATCGTTATGGGTGAAGATGTTCAAAATTTGGTTAATGAAAACTTTACTTTCTTTATGTAGTTTATAGAGAGAGGACCAGATATGGTTATGAGGAGCATGTATGACTTGACTTGGAAGTTTCAGTTGTACAACCCTCAGACTTTCACTCGAGAGGGTGGAACTGAGGAAGTTGAGTACTAGATTGAGTCCATCCAAACTATAATTAAATATCTATAGACTCATGTTGAGAATAGGTTCATGTTGGATTCCTAACTGTTATGAGTATTATAGAAGAGATCATGAGATATTTAGACTCAAACTCAACAAGTTCATCATATGGTACATAAGAAATTCTTGGAGAAGTTTGTGTGGAAATTTTATCTAGGGGAATTGAGTTAGGAGTGAGATGCTATGTTCATGCAAGTAGCTCAAGGGAGTCTTTTCATAATGGACCATTCTAGTCACTTTATAGAACTATAATGCTTTTCTTCAATTTTTGTAGGGTAATAGATTGTTAAGGAAATACATTATAGAAAATACATAAATAGGAAATAGTGTCTCATGGTTACATCTTTCGATTAAAGAAGTTTTATGAGGTGGTTGATTAGACTCTAATGGATGAGGGGAACTTGAAAGAGGATTCTAGTTGATGATAGGTGGTCAGTGATGGATAATAAAGGGGTATATATTTTGAGGTTAAGAAGCATCACAATGAGGATTTTGACCAGGACAGTGAGAGGAAGTGTTATAGGGGAGGATCAGTTACTCAGGATCTCACCTGAGTTCTTTTCCACCAGTTATCTAGGTGGGGCCACTATCATAGAATCTTTTTTGACCACTAGTAGAGTGGTGATCATTATTCTAGATGGTAAATCTATAGAGGATCAGTAGGAACCCATGATAGATGGGTAATGATTGAGCATATTGATAGAATCAGAGTGTTGGAAGGGGGTCTTGTAGGTCATACCAGTCGGGTAGTTGTAGTCTTACTATTTGTGGAGGTCATGGTAGTGGATGCAGTGATTCTTGGAAAGAAATCACATTTAGGCAGAGTAGTGCAACTTAGAGGACTATTTCAATATCACAGGGAAGAGGGGAAGGACAGTTGCATGCCAATCAGCCTACACTTATGGATATAAATCCTAGAACATCGATATTTATAGGTACTATTATTGTAGATTTTTTGTTTTCTAGTGAAGTATTTATTATTGGAGCCTCTAATTATTATTTATCATCACACATTGGGAATGGGTTCATGGTGTTGGAGTTCATGAGTGGGGTGGTGACGATATGTACACCATTATGAGTATGGTTGAGGGACATCTGCATATTTAACGGGTGTTCTTTTGATGTTGGGGAGAATTAGTATCTATAGGATATGAATATACACAAAATTTCAAGCTTTGACCAAATTGTTTTTATGGACTAGTTATTAAAATATTGATACATTATTGAATGTTACTACAGAAGGGTGAATTTTACATCGCTTAAGGGTGAAAAATATATTCATTATAGAGAGTGGGATATTTACGACTACATCTAGGTAAGATTCATCAACAACTAAGAGTTATCACCACTATGGTATCTAGTAATTTTGTAGACTTTGGTGGTGTAAAATATGATTTATTTCCACCTATAGTGGATTGGTTTTCAGATATGAATCTGGAATATTTCTTAGGGTTTCCACTTGAGAGATATGTAGAATTTACTATTGATCTCATGCTGAGGGCTGAGCCAAATTCTTTTCCACTCTCATGAATAGAACCGACAGAGCTACAAGATCTTAAGTATAAGCAAGGGGATTTAATGGAAAATGGGTTTATCTGTCTGAGTACATAAACTTGTGGTTCCCCAATTTTTTCTGCAAGGATGGATGATGAGACTCTATTCTTATGTGTTCACTACCTAAGGTAGAACTAGATGACTATAGATAATTGGTATCATCTTCCTCGCATCAAAGATCATTTTGTGTATTTTATAGGAGATTTTGTCTTCTTCAAGATTGAATTGAGATCAAGGTGTCATCAGTTCAAAGTTAGAACTTCTGATATACCGAGGGCTACTTTTACTAGTAGGTAGGTCCTATATGAGTTCTTAATAATGCCTTTTGGGTTCATGAATGAACCAGTAGTGTTTATAGCCTTTGTTAACAGAATATTCCATTCGTACTTAGATCACATTGTGTCTGTGTTTTTGGATGAAATCTTGATATACTCCAAGACTCATGACAATCATGACCAACATCTTGAAATCTTCCTTATTTCAATGATAGATCATTTTCTATAAACAAAAAAATATATGGCTAAATTTTGGATCAATCAAGTACACTTAATAGGTCACATCACTCAGAGTATGGTGTGTTAGTAGATCCAAAAAATGTATAGGCAGTGGTTTCTTGGGATCATCCATAGATTTCTTTCCATATTTTAATTTTTCTTTAAGTTGGTAGGATATTATCTGGGATTCATCCAGGAATTTTCCCAATTCATCAAACCACATTCAAGATTGACCAAAAAGGGTACAATGTTTTATTGGCCGGAGGCATGTGAGAATGTCGTGTATGACATGAGGAAGTTCTTGACATTAGCACCAATCATAATCCTAGATGATCTAGGTGAGGAGTATATGGTGTTTTGCGAAACATATATGATTGTAATTGGACCAATGTTTATGAAGGGAGATCGACTTGTGGCATGTGGGTTTTGAAATTTCAGGCCACAAGAATGGAACAACCCTAACCATGACCTCAAGTTTATAATAGTGTTTTATTATTTAATGTGTTATGGTGATAATCTGTTAGTCAAAAAAATTACTATGTATATGGATCATAAGGTATTTAATTATATCATTTTTCTACGATACATTAATCCCTATAAGTGGAGGTTGGTGGATTATATGCATTATTTTGCCATTAAGCTAGCAGATGGACCCAGGAAGGGAAACAATGTTTCTGGTTCATTACGTAGGAAAACATAGACTCAGGTGGTCCAATAGTTTATTGATGTATATAATAACATTCCTTTTATAGCTGAGATGTATTTTTTGGTTTAGTTGAGTTATGAGAAGGTGAGTCTCTTATTAGTTTTAGTGGATTCTATACATTTGAGCAGAATTAGATACAGGAATTATAGAGATCTAGAATGTTTTTACTTGACATAAATACTTGAAGGTGGGGATAAACCATCAGATTGGACCATTGATGAGGATAAGATAATTTATGACAGGAATAGGTTTTTTGTGCATATGATTATGTGGGAAGAAAAGATGTGTTAATTTCACACCTTGAAGTGGGAGGTGAATCTAGGTGTGACTAAATAGTATTCAGACCTACATTGTCAATTTTATTGGTTGGGAATGAAAATGGAAATATAAGGGTTATTGACATGATTCTACCCATTATAATAGGTTAAGATCGAGCATCTACAACCTAGTGGTTTACTACATTCATTACCCATTCTTTAAAGAAAGTGGGATGATGCTACTATGGAATTTGTTGTGGTTATCTTATAGAAGCCTAATAAGAATGATGCCATTTGGGTGATTGTAGACCTTTTGACAAATTTATCTAATTTTTTTTATATATGAGACCTTATTAGAGGAGTAGTTAGAAGATATGTTTGTATGACAAATAGTCCATCTATACAGAGTTCACGAAATATAGTTTCAGACTGTGACCCATTTTTCACTTCACACTTCCGAAAGGGATTATAGAAGGCTCTTGGTACACAATTATTATTGTTTATATATTTACACCATATATATATTTGAATTCACGGCATATTATATAAGTGATATAGGATATTCTTTGGGTATTATTCCTAAAATTTGGTGGATCTTGGGAGTAGAACCTAACTTTGGTGGAGTTCGCCTATAACTACTGTTATTAGGAAACAATTTAGATGGAACCATACAAGGATCTTTATGGTAGGACATGTATATCAACACTATACTATATAGAGGCATGTTAGTCATATTTTGTGGGACTATGTCTCATGTAGGAGACGTCAGAGTAGGATAAGTTGATTTAGAAGATAATTTCTACGGCTCAGAAGAGGTAGAAGTAATATGCTGATATACATCAATGAACAATATATTTTTAGTGGTTAATCTTTTATTCCATCACGTGTTGCCTATATTAGGTCACCATAGGATATAGATATAGGTAAAGTTGATGAAAAAGTTTTTCGGATGGTTTGAGGTTGTAGAGAAAATCAATTTGGTGCCATACCGATTGGCTCTTCCACGAAGATACAGTTCTATCTATGATGTTTTCACATATCAAAAATTCAAAGATATCAAACCAACCATCTTAGTGTGATCTATGTGACTAATTTTGAGTATTAGATAGAGGATTTAATTTAGGATCATCTGATATGTGTGTTGGATCGCAATGAGAATGTGTTGTGGGGAAAGACTATGCTAATAGTTCTTGTATTTTGGTAACATGTGTTTGTTCATGTGAAATATTCAGAGAGATAAATAAATAGTTGGGCTCAATGGAAAAATATTCTTGACTCAAAATAATAAAGATGCTTGGGAGTAAATATTTAGGGAGGGCTCTTATACTATGGGTAGATTGTAATATCTAGACATTTTCTAGAGATATCTCGAGCTTTTTTTTTTCAGGTACACTTTTTCTTATTTAGAGATATTTTTGTTCTTGTTTTACAATGGAATGATTTTTTGTAAAAAATGATTGTTTTTGAAGAAAAAGGGCATATGCACGGAGGGTGCCTAGATTTCCAAATCAACCCTAAAGAATTTCTCATATTTTTTGATTATCCCAGTTGAATTACTAGGGATTTAGATCTCCGTTCATTGTAAATAAATATCAGGATTATCATATATTCACCTTTCAAGGTATGTGGTTTCTTCTTGATTATATATATATATATATCTCCATATAATATTTTTGGATAAAAGTTGAATTTTTTATCAGACAGTGGTGGTTTTTTTAGATCTAGGATTATTGGATCTGGATTCTTTTGATGTTGGATATAGGTTTTGGATCTATATATAAACCATTATTTAATAATTGAATGATCTAGTTCAAATTGGGTATATATGTTGGTGAAAGTTCATCATCAAACTTGAGCTAGGTGGTCTAATTTCAATTTCCCATAGTATTGATTCTAATTAAATATGCATTTTTAGAATTCAATTTTCATATTTGATAATTGAATCTTGAAATGAATAAATTAATTTATTAAATATTTTTTGGAATCATTAATTTAAGTTAATTAATTGTTGAATTAATTATTGAATTATTTTTATGGGGAATTTATATGAAAAAGAGAAATTTTTGAATTTATTTAATTATTGGGATATTTTTTTTTGAATTGTAATAAATAGTTGATTAATTAATTATTGGTAAATTGAGATTTCATGAATATTAGAAGAATTAATTGATGAATTAATTATTAAAATATTGAAATGATTGAATTGGAATAATTGATAGTTCAAATAATTACAAATAAATTAAGATTTTATGAATATTAGAATCATTTATTTTCGAATTAATTATTAGGATATTGGGATTGTTAAATTTGATTTATTGAATTTTGAATTAATTATCAAAAATTTATGTGATCATGCAATTGATTTAATTAGGTTAATTAAATTTGAATAAATTAATACATGTTGTGATTGTGGAATTTGATAATAATGTTAATGATTATTAACCTTGAATGATGTTATATATGTGATATATGTTTTTGAATGAGAAATGAGGATGTGGGAAATGGACTAACAATTAAAATACTGATAAGGGTACTAGACATGGTGTTATAGGACCGAATTCATGCATGTGAATATTTTAATGGTATAAGGATGAATGGTCTAAATACTAATGAGGTGTGGGACATGTACTAATGCTCCAAATACCCACATGGTGCCAAACATGAAGTTCTTCACCCATGAGATTTCTATTAAACAGTGGTTTCAATTGGCATGTTATGAATTGAAATGAAATGTATAATGAAAGATCATGTGTTATAATGAACTTTGAATTGAATATATGATATGCTTCATACTTCATCATTGACTGATTTAGGTATTTATTGGTTCTGGTGTCCTCAAGAACTTGAGGGAGTTATGTGATTAAATAAATATTTATTGAGTACATGTAAAATGTTAAATTTATGAATCTTATTTATTTTTTATATAAATCCCAACAGTGTTATTGACTGGATATTGTTTTAGACATCATTTGTTGTGGAATATTGAGATATATTCACACCCTTATAGGCACTCCTCATTGGTACTTTAATAGATTTCATGGTTATAAGAAATGTTAAGGGTAATGTCCCTATGTTAGATGGATGATTCAGGATATATCATAGATGATGGTAATAGAATTGGTGTTGGGACCCCCTTGTGATTTTTTAGTTTATTTACTTTTTGGATTTAATTTTAACTCTAGGAATGTATTTTCGTGTGACGTGTCTTAGTATAGTTATAGATATTATATTTACAATTTTTATGGTCATGTGATACTAGTTTGGTTCTAGTTATTAGTTATACCAATTAGTTAGTGTCCATTTACTCCAATATTGTGTTACATTTATAAAGAGGGTATAGTCTCTCCATGATAGATATTAGACCCTCACCACTTGTTGGAATCCTCTACTGTATAGGGAAAATCACTTGAGGTCATGTAAAATAACTGCTCGGGGAACTAGTGTGTGCCTCTTGGGTCCGGGAGTTACATAAACCATGAAAAGAAATAATAAATATGGAAGAATTGTAATATATCCCTTCAAAATAATTATATACATAAAATAAATTTTTAATAGAATAAATTTCGAATAATATATCACTAGAAAATATCTTAATGAAAAAACGCTTTTTATTTGAAAATTCTTATTTAGAATCTAAATCAATCAAAAATATTAATGAAAAAAATACCGTTCATAAAAAAGGAAAAATTCTAAGAATTCATTAAGGAAAATAATATTCTTGTTGGTGTTTATTTTTTTCATGAGGTTTATATAAAAACAAAAGGTCATTTTCACATTTTCTGTAAAAAGTTAAAAGTTACTCTTTGGGAAAAAGAAAAAAAGGATCCATTTAAAAACATGAAAGGATAATAAAATATAGAAAAAAAATTAATTTATATAATCCTTTTATAATATTAAAAAAATTCATGAAATTTTTTTAAATAATATATGGATATGAAAGAAAATATTCCCAGCCAAAGGGAAAAATAAGCATAGTTTCCCTTTAAAAATATATTTTCGTGTCTTTAGTACATAAATTGATGAAAATGAAAGGAAAAAAAATATCAGAAAATAACTATATTATAATAAAATACATACTATTTGGGATAGATATATCCTAAAATTTCATTATCATAAAATTTATTGAAAATAATTCACAGTAAATATGTTATTCTATCATAAATCCCTTATGACATTAGAATTCATTGGATCAAAATTTATTAGATGATATAAAAATATAGATAAAAAATTAATTAATTAAATCATGGATTATTAAAAAATATAGTATTGTTAAGTATTTACACCATAGAGATAATAAATTGGTGCATAACATTAAAACATGTCTCAATGAAGGGAAATCGAGATGAAAAACTATTAACTTATATAAAATTTGATTAGTAATCAATCTAAAAACATATGTAATAAGTTTATAATTATTATAATTTTAGAAAATAATTTTATTCATACATATATTTTCATATATTTTCCTATTATATAATTTCAACACTCATTTAATAATAATTCATTATTAAATCCATCATTTCAGGTGTTAATTTCGTCATTATTCATGTATGTTTTAGTTTTAATGTTATGGTTATTGCACATTGAACATGGTTTACCGATATCTTGAATGTTAATAAGGATATAATTGTAAAATATAATCATTCTATCAATATTTATAACCATTCATATAAAGGGGTGATGAAAAATGACTTACATCACAATGTGGAGATGGTAGTCTACACTTAAACACATGAGATGTTTCCATTTATCATTGGATAGAAATAAATAAATGAAAATGATAATTAAAATTTTTAGAATAATAATTATATCATATATATCATATATATTCATTAAATATATCCTTTTTACCATCCAATTAAAGAGAAAATCATAAATAAATTACATCGCTTCGTGGAGATAGAAATATATATGTACTCGTGAGAGGCGTTATTTTTACCCAAGGATCAGAAGGTAACATCATATATTTGATATTATAATTATAGAAACATATTTATTTCATAAATATAATATATAAATATTAAAATCATCATTATAACTAATCCTGAATGATAGTGGTGTACAATGATTTGTATCATTATGTGGAGGCGATAGTCCACACATACACATGAGTGATAATTTTAACACCAATTTGACTAAAAAGATGTGGTAAATGGTTGAATCATCATAATAATAACATATCAATGAATTTATGATACTTTATTATTCATTTTTTATAGAAAAAAATTCTTATTAAGTATAAGAAGACATACAACTGAAAGAGATTGGATAAGATTTTTACCTATTCGTTGCGAGAAATGATTTGAATTACTCTATTAGACTTAAAGGATTGTTATTAAAAGAATAAGAAGATCAAGAATGATGGGACCAATTATAGGAATGTTTGGATAAGGTAGTTTATGTGATAAAATTCTAAAATGGTGTGAATATGGTACGATAATATATACCCATTTATAAGTGAGGGAAGGGACACACATAGAATTCTTAAAAATATATGCATGATTTAAGTAATATTTCAAGTTTAATTGAATCAAAATGGAAATTTATTTTAATATAAGATAACATATGGTTTAAATATATTCAACCAATATCAATTTTATAGGTTTTGGTTTCAAAATTACACTTATATCATGGTTTAACCCCCCTCACTTAACCAATTTTAAACTTAACTATGCTAATTTTTTTTACTATTTTTACTATTCACTATGAAAAAAAATTAAGTTGAACATGTTATAATATATTAATTATTTTGATTCCAAATATGTAATTAATTTTTCGCAATTTAGTTACTATATGTGGAGGAATTTAATTTTAATTAAGCATGCAATCATTATTGAAAACCCATTTTTTCAAAATGATTTTATTATCACAAAACATAATTTACATCCATTCAATGCATTGTAAAAACCATAACATAAAAATTAAAATATTTTATTAAATATATAATCTATAAATTTTATTAAAACGATTAATAAATATAGATTCACTTAATTTATTAAAGTAAAAATTTATTATGTGCATAAAAATAATATTTTTTAAAAGTGTTTTTAAACCAAAAAAATAACTTATACCAAAATGTAGTATAATGATTATTAATATAATATTAATTATATTATATATAATTAAAGTATTAATATTTTAATTTAAGATAAAATTCAAAGTATAATGTGATATTTACTTTAAAATATAGATTTTTTAAAAAAAAAACTCGTACTTTTTACATTTCAATGAAAAGTATATCCTTTTAAAAAAAATCCGAAAATTCACCCTATTATAATATTTTCATGATGATTTTAAAAACGATATTAATTTCCTCCTAATTTTTTTATAAATATTAGTTATTAATTAAACATGTTGGGAGTAGAAATGTGATAAAATCCATTTTTTAAGAAAACATATTATAGAAGTGTAAAATGACTTCACTAAAAATTGAGTGCTTATTTATTATGAATCAATAAATACATTTGAATTATTAAAAAAATGAGAAATATCTTTCATAAATATGTTATTACTATTCATCATAATAAGTTAAATGGAAATGTTATAATAAGTTTTTATGTTGCAGTTCATATAGAAATGGGGTTCCCTGGAAGGAAAGATATGAGATACATCAAATTTTATTTCAGAGGAAATACATATAAAATCATGATGTTTTACATTATATCCCTACTGAAAATGAATTTTTCCCTTGAAATTCAATCGATAATGTATAAAAATTTGAGGATACATTTTTTTGAAAACATCAATGGGATCCCATGTATCTTCTTCAAATTTATGATTTCTTCAACATGGTTTAACAAGGTTAGTAGTATTGTTACGTATAATATTATATCTAGGATGAATGACATCCATAGGTTGTTCTTAATATGAAATATTATTATATAGGGTTATAAATATTGAGTTTATTATATGTAAATAAAAAGGTATGTACTTATTTATTAGAGACATATTGACCAAATATTTTACTTGAGGGAAGTTTTGTGGGAGTGAAAAGTAATATACTATAATCCCCACTCGATCAAGAATCTAAAAGGGACAAATATACCTAGAGAACAACTATAACTTTATTATTTATCTTATAACCTTCATCAAAGGATAACATTATAAGAAAACCTTCTCACCAAAATCAAATTTTAGATCTCATCAATGATTGTTAATGTAACTCATCTATCACCCCTAAGTTTCCTTTATGTGATGATTAATTGATTTAACCTTCTCTTATATTTATTTATCTAGTTATGGTTCCAATTTCATTATTTATATAGCTTTATTATATTATATTAGATATTTATATTTCATTTACTATAGTTATCCATAAATATCCATCCAAATTCTTGTCTAAATTCTATTATTGTGATAAATATAAACTAAAGGAATGTGTTAGTCCCATATAACTTTGAAAACTTGAGAAAATTTTCTCAAAATATCCTCTAAAGATTGAATGGTCCTCTTAGACTATGAATTTGTCTGAAAATGATATGTAGTAATTAAACACAAATACATATCTAGATATTTTTGAATACTTTTCCAAAACATCATTGTATACCTGTGAACCCATTCAAATATAATATAATTTTTTTCCCCATGTAACCTTACAACATTCATAATGTATATCCTAGAAATATAATCAAGTGATAAATCATATTTTATATTACAGAAGCATATTGTATTCGTAAGGTGGTTGAATATAAATCAAAAATTATTATGAAATTTAGATGTTTTGGGGAGTTCGATGATGAAATTAATGGTGATTATTTCCTATTACCATTACGGTAGGGGTAACTGTTATAAAATACAACATAATTCTATATCTCATCTATAAATTTCTAACATAACATCCACATAGATATATAATTCCCAATACCTCCCATGATGTTTCCCAATTTTTTTTTAAATCTCTATACATATTTTTACTTATAAGATTAACATAGAATGATGAGGTATTAAATTCTTACAATTGATCCTTGTTCAGGAATAGTATTAATAGGATAGAAAAACATTTTCTAGTAGTTACAATTATACGACAATCAAGGTTAAACTCAAGATTATTTATCACCATTTTTTTTCATCCCCACATCATCCTTTTGTGCTTCATTAATTGTTACATGAATATATGGTTTAACAATAATTTTAGAAAGTTAATATTTCTCCACTTATTTTAATATTTCATGGTCCATACTTTTCAAATCAATAATTATTAGATATTTTATTATCCTCATCATAGGTAATCTAGCATTATAATTTCAACTCAAAGCATAAGACATCTTGTTTTCAATTCCAGGGTGGTACTGTATTGATTTGTCATAATATTTAATTAACTCTAACCATCTTCTTTTGATAATATTCAACTCTTTCTGAGTAGATATATAATTTAAAAAAATTATGATCAGTATACAAGACACACATTTCTTTGAAAAGATAATCCACCCATATCTTTAACGAAAATATTACAATTGTTATCTATAATCCATGAGTCAGGTAATATTTCCAATTAACCATAAATTTATGTGAGGAATAATCTATCACCATATCATTCGTCAAAAGAAAAAAATCATATTCACTTTATTTATTCATTATTGTAAATCCCAAACCCATATCCACTACTGGGTAGTGTCTGTAAAGCTTCACCTTCCAACCATTACTTCAGTTACTTGAAATTATATTTACATTCATCAGTCTATGATAACACAACTCCCTATCGAGATAAAATGATTATTGGTTTAGATAACCATCATAAAACCATTACAAATCATTTATTGTATTCAGAGAATCCAAGAAATCAATTATTTTCAATCATAGTAGTTATTCTGGGATAACGTTCAATAAAATTAATCATTGATTGATCCATAGATATACCCTCTCTTGAGATAATATTACCAAAACATCGAACATTATTTATCCCAAATTCAAAAAACAATTTAAACATTACCTTCCTTATATTCTTCAGAATAATTCTAATGAGACCATCACACTCTTCCTTTCTATCATAAAATATTCAATAATCATCTATAAAGACTACCACAAATTGATCAATGTAATCTTTAGAGACTCTATTTACTAAATCTATTAAGGTAGATGGGAAATTGGGTTAACCAACTAACATCACTATAAATTCATAGTGTCTATTCCTCAAATATAAATATTTATTGGGTATTTCATCACTTTTGACCCATAAATGATAGTATTTAAATCAATTCATAATCACCAAAAAACATTGAGCTCCACATATTTGAAAACAAAAATCACCAATACAGGGCGGAAAATTATTTTTATTGATCTTGATCATGTCAAGTTATCGATAATCAATTCAGAGTCACATTGATCTATATTTCTTTTTAACAAAAATCATATGTGTGCCCTATAGTACCACACTTGGAAGAATGTATCCATTATCATCATTCTGATAGAGTTGATTCTTCAATTCCTATAACAAAATTTTGAATATTATATATGTAGTATTTGAAATAGGTATATCATTGGAATGTTAGTACTATTGAAATTCAACATCACAATTTGAAGGTAGACTATTCAACTCTTCTGTAAATAAATTAAAAAAGTCTTGTATAATATAAATATCATAAATGTTGAGTTTCTCCCTGACTATATGAGATAAATAACCATTTGAAATAGGAATAAATAACCATTCAATGGATGTAATATCCTTCTGTTGTCTACATTTATCCTTGATCCAATATAAAATCATAGGTTAGTTCATAATATCAAATGTCACTTCCCTTTATCATCAATTGATATGGGATTTATATAAATAATGAAAATCCATTCCAAAAAACAAATCAAATTTATCTATCAGTAGAATAACAAGATATTTAAGGAGAACATTACTACAAACATCAATTATAAATGGGTCATAGACGTGAAATGTTATCATCATACCATTAATTTATTTACTATTTATTCAATATATAATAATTAAGGATATGAATTAACATTCCTTGAGACATTTCCTAGTATATATGAATTCATAAAACAATGATAAAATATGGTACTTAAATATTTTTTTCATACCCACTACCACTTTAACTTTATCATTAAATTATTAATCACTAATTAAAAACAAATTTGTTAGCATTACAATCAAGTTTCACTTAATAGAGTGATGAATCATTAAATCACATTCATTGGTTGTAAAAAATTTAACATCTACATTTAAATCCATAACACATTAGGTATAACCATGTCCATCCTTGGTTATAATCTATTGAAATCCTTCATAATGGATCATAAATAAAATTTCAATTAACGAAATAATATCCCATATGAGTGTCAATCCTGGTCCCCATTAATGGTCTATTTACCATACACCTTAATGATGGCTGAGATATATCGGAAAAACGCTTTTTGAGAGAATTAAACCTAGATGAATCTATTTCAAAACCACGTCTACGTGTAATTTCCAGAGAGGAATGCATTTTATTTGGGAACACATACTCTTTTATTTACCATAAATTATAACATTCTCTTATACTTTGTCTTATCCTATTTTTTCTCAATAAGGCTTCTTAATCCTAGTTTTCAAAAGTTACTAGACCTTGCCTCTATAGTGAACCATATTTTTATATATAAACATTACATTGTTTTAAAGGAATATAAATAAATTTTATAATAATTCAATGTTTAGGACTATAGAGGTTTAGTGTTATTGGAAAAATGTATATTTAATCAACTGGTAAATAAAAGATGTACATCATTTAATAATGAGTTCTTCAAAACTAGAACCCTTCATTGACATAACATACTTAAAAAAATTCCCCATAACTTGAGGAAGGGAAATATAATTAAGGGTGATTTTATATTTTTAGTATGGGTAATTATAAGATATATCATCATATTATCATAAGTTATCAAAATATAAGTATAAGGGTATGATAACATGAGCTAAACATTAAAAACTCATACCCATAAATTCATATATCATCATAATGAAACATCAAATAATGATTTATCAGTTTTTTGAAAAAATACATAAGAGTATAGAATCGCCATTAATCGACCTTGTTCCATGAAAATCTATCATAAGCACAAGAAATAAGTTCTTATCAGGAAAATAAGCTTAGAAAATAAATTCTTTATTCAAGGATAACTATCAAGACTATCATACTAGATTATGTTCACTCCCTATTTAATTATTTCTTTAGTCATGGTGCACACCTAATACTATCATATTAGACAATGTCACTTTATGAATAGGTTTCACTCCCTATTCCTCTAATTTTTATTTCATGAGGTATCCATACATATCCAATGCATTGGAGGGATATAAAAACTCTCCTAAACATTATTTATAATGTAACCACATGTTCATAGTTTACAACTGAACCACAAATCACACAATGAAAATCATTGTAATCCACATAACTAGACCACCTTGTTTGAGTTGTAGGGTCACATGGCCTTATTCTTGCCTATATATATGCAATATTTTAGTAACTAAAAGATGTCATCTATGTACGTTAGAAAAAATCCCTCAAGGTAACAATGCAGTATTTTTGGGTTGATTCTATTTGTTGAAAAAACCAGTTTCCATGGTCATTTTTGGAGGTAAAAATATATTTTTAACAAACCATGTTGTCAATATATATACATCATAATGTGGAAAATGAAATAAGGGCAAAAAATTTAGGGATTTTTCTTGTGCAAGGTGTGTATCACTTGAAATAGACATTCATGGATGGAATTGCGCGCTCATGGAAAAGTTACAACAGCTTAATGAAGGGTCAGTAAAATTACTATAAATAGGTGGAAACCACCCTCCCACTCATATGAGTATGATCTACACTTAGGGGAAATATGAGGTCTTGATCACGCAAGTAGTGAGTGTCTCACATGAAATGACTTTCCAAAATAGGAGAGAGTTGTGCACCAGATGGAAGTTGAGTGCAAGCAGTGAGTTGCGCGTAGGAAGATAGTTTTTTCAAGTAGTGAGTTTTGCATAAGAGTTTTTTCACAAGAATAGTGTGGTGTGTAAGATATTTTCCCATGAAAAAGAGCATGTTGCGTGCAAGCAATTAAAGCACTGTGCAAGAAACCCATGAGCTGTGTGGATGTTTGAAGTTTCCAAGTACACCACCGGTAAAGTGATATTCATCAATTAGATGAATATGGAAATTCAACAGAGCATATATATAAATTTGGGGATGTGTTAATTCATGATAATAAAGGGAACTTAAAGTATATAAACTATGATTGGATACCTTCCAAGAAATGTAAGCAAAGTAAGAGGAAGATAATGACCCTTTCCAAATAAAGTTAACTATAGAAAGCTACATAAGGAGTGATCCTTGAAAATGAAGTGTGTAGTCCCTAAACCATTTAATGGTAGTGATATTTTACATATAAGTAATAAATCCTAAATTTTTAATTGCATGTGAGCTTTAGTGGATTTGATACCACGACACATCGTCATCGTTTTCACCTTGGATATAGCCCATTAAGGGTGTGCCAAGTAAAGTCATTCTATCATGTTCATGATTTAATTTCAATTCTTATATTTCTCTAGGATAATGACAGAAGTGTGTTTTTTAATGACAGATTAAGACTTAAAAGGGAAATAGACTTACTCTTCCATACCCTGATTCACCACCCCCGGGGTATTCATCCTAGTGAACCTAACAACTTTATTTGGTTGGGAGACTATACCATCAGTATTGTGTCATCAATAATATAATAATAATTAACCCAATAAAAGTAACAAATGTAAACATGTGGAATCACAAATATGGTGTACAAGTCATATAATAGATAAACAGATCCCAAAGTGGTAATCCGAACACATTAAAATAAATAGTATATAAAAAATTAATATATAGTGGGTCTTATAGATCCTCTTCCAGTTTATTACCAATTCTATAATTCTCTTCTCAATAATACACTATATTTCCCTTTCCATTAATTGGGTCCCAATTCATGAAATATATAATCAAATCAAAATTTATGGGTAGTATTTCAGTATAAGAATCAGTAGGACACTACCAAAGTTTCCTCGAAATGTTGTAAACAAAATATATAATAGTTTATTTCATGACATAACTAAATATTCAAGTAAATATATAATCATACATGTTCTTAGTCATCCACTACTAGAATTTTACACTATACCAACAGTTCACAGCTGTTGGTAAAGGCCTGGAAACCATTGGTATATAGTATACCAACAGTTCCCTCAACTGTGGCCATATAAGCCATGACAATAGGCCTATACCAATGGTTCTGTGAAAACAATTGGTATAGGTGTCAAAATAGAAGGTATACCAACGGTTTTCTACAAACCATTTTGATATGTGTGTTAATGTATCACATATACCAACGGTTTGTGAAATCGTTGGTATATGTGTGTTTCACTTATACCAACGCTTTACAACCATTGGTATAGACGGGATATGGCAAGACACAAGGCTATACCAAAGGTTTTGTTATAATCGTCAGTATAAACATATACCAACAGATATTACAATACCGTTGGTATAGTTATATTATAGAATCTATACCAACAGTTTTGAAAAACATTGTTTTACATTTTCTAACTCCATGGTAGCAAACCCCTCTCCCATCTCCAAACCAACAACAACAAAGCTCCACTACTACACACCTCCCCGTCTCCAGACTTCCAACAACACCAATACAAAATCCCCATCAAAAGTATTCAAAATTTAGAATTCATTCCAGAATTTAGAATTTTAGAAAATTAGAAATTAAAATGCAATAATATCCAAAAGGGAAAAACCCTACATGTTATAGAAAATTAAATTTACACCCATAACTGTATTCCAAATTTAGAATTCATTCCTTACTCAAATTACAACACCAACACACATAAGAGTATTGAAAATTTAAAATTCATTCCTCACTCAAACCACAACACTAATACACAAAAGAGAAACAACTTACATATTATAGGAAGCACATGGGATGTTTAGTCAGGGTATTTGGTTGAGTATCTTAAAACCAGCCGAAAAACATGGGTAGAGTGGACAAAGATCATGATACCCATAAGATATAATGTGGTAGTGGTCATGTCCTAAGATCTAAGATGAGTTATAGGAAGCACATGGGGTGTTTATATTCCTCTAATGATTATGTATCCATGTATAAATGGTTTCTGATGTGTTAGTGGGAAAAATTTTCCAATCTCGACTTATGAGATGGGTTACCAGAATAGCCTACATAGTTTCCATAGACTTTTCAATTAGAATAAGGGGGTATGTAGAAAATTGTAATTTAATCTCCTAGGAACGGTGTGAGATGAATCCCCATCATGGGTAGCGGGTACGAATATTCAGTTAATTCATTGGAATTGGGTTCCCAAAGAGACTTTGGGTTGGTCCTAGAACCCACTATTTGAGGATGGGATTGAGGTGATCCATGTGGTTATAGTGTCACCATATGTATTCTTAACCATTGTGGTATTTTTATGAGATATTGAAACTTATTTTTCAAGAATCTATGTGTAGCCTTGTTGACCAATTTGTTATACGGTATTCATGAATGTTCATAGGTTTCATATGAAATCACTATATGATATTTATTTTTTGTATGTTATTGTATAGAATGGATGACCCGTGATTGAGAATTAGAACATGAGTGTTGGTGCATGGTCATGATGGGATGTAGATACTCATTTATAATATAATTCATGTTTTTCTGTATATACTATGACCCATTGTATTTCAATCTGTGCCTTGTGAATATTTTCTTCTAATAACTTATGACAAATTTAACATATTTTATTTTTTATCCCTTAATTTCAAAAATATATGTGTAGCCTTGTGAAGATTTTTCGTATGCCATTTGATGTTTTAACATAAAATGTTGTCCATTTCAAAAAAAAGTGACACACTTTGAGTAATACTAGTCTCACAATTCCTCATATTGAGGTGGGGTTCACTCGTACCCGTCACAAATTATCCATGGATCATTGTGCTAAAGTATCAACACAATCTGATTGTTTTTGGTCGGTTTTCTGTATGCCAATTGTTGTTTTCACTTAAAATCATGTCCATTTCAAAAAAAAAGTGATAAAAATTGAGGGGTACCTGTCATGCCATGCTTTGGATTTAGGCATGGTTGACTCGTAAACATTACAAAGGACCCATGAATCGTTGTCCTAATGTATCAACACAATCGGAATGCGTTTGATCAGTTTTCCGTATGTCAGTTATTGATTCCACTTAAAATGATTTCCATTTCAAATAAAAGAGATAAAAATTGAGTGATACCAATCACACCATGCCTCAGATTGAGGTGGGGGGGGACTCTTACACATCACAAAACACCCATGGATCGTTGTGATAAAGTATCAAAACAATTTTAATATGTTTGGACTGTTTTCCCTATGTCAGTTGTTTTGACATAAAATGTTGTCCATTTTATACAAAAGTGAGACATTTTGAGTGGTACTAGCCACACCTTACCTCGAATTGAGGCAGAGTTGACTCGTACACATCACAGATGACCCATGGATCATTTTCCTAAAGTATCAACACAATACAAATGCGTTTGGTCGGTTTTCTGTAAGCCATTTGTGGTTTTCACTTAAAATGTTGTCCCTTTCAAAACAAAGTGACACACTTTGAGTGATACTGGTCCCACCATGCCCCCAATTGGGGCAGGGTTGACTCGTACCCTTCACAAATGATCCATGGATTTTTGGGCTAAAGTATCAACACAATACAAATGTTTTTGGTCCGTTTTCCATTTTCCAATAGTTGTTTTCACTTAAAATCCCATACATTTCAAATAGATGTGAGACACCTTGAGTGGTACAGGACACACCATGCCTCATATTGAGGCAAGTTTAACTAATACAGGTCAAAAATTACCCAAGGATTGTTTTCCTAATGTACTAACACAATCCGAATGAATTTGATCAGTTTTCTGTATGCCAGTTGTTGATTTCACTTAAAATGTTGTCCATTTCAAATAAAAGAGAGACACTTTGAGTGATACCCATCACACCATGCCTTGGATTGAGGCGGGGTTGACTCATACACATCAAAAATAAATCTTGTATCATTTTTCTAAAGTATCAACACAATGAGAATACGTTTGGTCGATTTTCCATATGTCCGTTGTTTTGACATAAAATGTTGTCCATTTAAACAAAATAGAGACACTTAGAGTGATATCAGCCACACCGTGCCTCATATGGAGGTGAGGTTGACTATAACACATCACAAATGACCCATGGATCGTTGTCCTAAGGTATCAAGACAATCTGAAATCATTTGGTGGGTTTTCTGTATGTAAGTTGTTGTTTTCACATAAAATCCTATCTATTTCAAATAAAAGTGAGACATTTTGATTGGTACCGGCCATACGATGCCTCATATTGAAGAGGGGATGACTCGTACATGTCACAAATGACCCATGTATCATTTTCCTAAAGTATCAACACAATCTGAATGCTTTTGGTCTATTTTCCGTATGACAGTTGTTGTTTTCACTTAAAATGTTGTCCATTTCAAACAAAAGTGAGACACTTTGAGTGATACCAGTCACGTCGTGACTCAGATTGATTTAGGGTGACTCATACCCATCACAAATGATCCTTGGATCGTTTTTCTAATGTATCAACACAATCCTAATGAATTTGGTCTTTTTTCGATATGCCAGTTGTTGTTTTCACAAAAAATGTTGTCCATTTCAAATAAAAGTGAGACACTTTGAGTGGTACCGGGCACACCGTGCCTTGGATTAAGGAAGGGTTGACTCATACAAATCAAAAATGACCAATGGATTGTTTCCCTAAATTATTAATACAATATGAATGTGTTTGCTCAGTTTTCCGTATGCAAGTTATTGTTTTCACTTAAAATCTTGTCCATTTCATATAAAAGTGAGCCATTTTGAGTGGACCGGCCACACCGTGCCTCGATATGATTCACTAACTAAATTAAAGGAGTTTCTATGATGAATTCAATTCAAGTTGATTCATATAATCATGACACTTGAATTGTAGAATGAAAATAGATAACAAATCAAACTGCAATTATTGGGCATGTCATGCCACACACGACACCACCTAGTTTAAGTCAAATTAAAAGATAAACAAACAATAATATATGAAAAATATTTAAAATAAGTTAAGCCTTACCAATTTTTATTGTAGAACTAAAAAATTTATTGACATCAGATGGATCTATAGGGAAAAAGGAGTTCCCATCCTTGGTAAAGGGAGAGGGATCTAGTTTAGACCAAATCAAAACAGAAAAAAAGAAAAATAGATGAATAACATTATGACTTACAGATTAGAACTAAAAAATTGAGTGGGGGATGTTTGGAGGGTGGGTGGCTGTCCGGGTCATGCGTGGGGTGGCTTGGGGGGTTAGAGGGATTTCCAGGTGGTGGGGGGGAGCTATCCGGGGGGTGGGGGCAGTCCGGGGTGAGTGGGGGGCTGTCCGGGGGTGGGGGGATGTCCAGGGGGTGGGGGACTATCCGGGGTAAGAGGGGGTTGTACGGGGGGTTGAGTGGGCTGTTAGGGGGGGTGGAGGCATTCTGGGGTGAGGGGTGGGGTGTTTTCTAGTGGGAGGGGGGCTGTCCGGTGGGTGGGCGGGCTATCCGGGGTGGGGGCTGTCCGAGGGGTGCGGGGGGCTATCCGTGGGTGAGGGGGCTGTCCGAGATGGGGGGGGGGCTGTCCGGGATGGGGGGGGGGGGCTGTCCAGAGTGCGTTTTCGGCCCCCACGGTCACACGACACCTCTAATTGATCTTTCGTTTGGCTGACCCTTTAAAGGTTAACCCACCCTTTGTTGTCGTCGGGTTTCATGGTATTCCGAGGTTGTTCGGCCGATTTTGACCACCCCACACACACTTTTCAAGCAAGCCATACACCTAATAAACATATATTCTACCATCCAGCGGAAACCACACAACCGAATGACATGTCATCTTTTTTTACACCTCACGAATAATAATTAGGGTGTTTTCGTGTGATTTCAAGTCATTCGGATATCATTCAGTATGTATTTGACCATAAAATGCATGTTTTGGCCATTTACGACACATGGAGTGTGTTTTCCGCCACTGCGGTCACAAGACACCTCTGATTGATGTGTTATCTACTCGACCACTTCACAATTCACCCACCCTTTGTTGTTGTCCGATTTCATGGCATTCTGAGGTCTTTTGGGCGGGTTTGACCACCCCACGCATGCTTTTCAAATGCATCAAACACCTAAAATACACATATTCAGTCGTGTTGTGCAAACCACAAATCAGAATGATGTTTTGTCTCCTCATACACCTCAATAATAATAATCAGGGTGTTTTCGTGTGATTTCAAGTCATTATGATGTTGTTTGGTTTGCATTTGACCTTTAAACACATGTTTTGGCCATTTATGACACGTGGAGTAAATTTTCAGCCACTGCGGTCACACGACACCTCCTATTGAAATTTTTTATGGCCTACCATTTCACAATTCACCCACCCATTATTTTCGTCTGATTTTATGGTATTCTGAGGTCGTTTGTCCATTTTTGACCACCCCACGCACACTTTTCAAGCACGCCGAACACCTAAAAACCCATATTCAGTCGTTCCGTGAAAACCGCATGTCCAAACAATGTTCCATCTCCTCATAAACCTCAAAAATTCAAATTAAGGTGTTTTTGTGTGATTTCATGTCATTCTAATGTCGTTTAGTTTTCATTTGACCCTTAAACGCATGTTTTGTCCATTTACGACACGCGGAGTGCGTTTTCGGCCTTCGTGGTCACACGACACCTCTTACTGACATTTCTTCTAGCCGATAATTTCACATTTCACCCACCCTTAGTTTTCGTCTGATTTCATGGCATTCTGAGGACCTTCAGATTGTTTTGACCACCCCATGCACGCTTTTCAAGCACGCCAAACACCTAAAAGACGCATATTCTGTCGTGCCGCACAAAACGCACATCCAAATGGAGTTTTGTCTTTTCTTACAACTGAAGAATAATAATTAGGGTGTTTTAATGTGATTTCAAGTCATTCTGATTTTGTTTGGTATACATTTGACCGTAAAACACATTTTGTGGACATTTACGACACACAGAGTGCGTTCTCGGCCACCGCGGTCACACAACACCTCCAATTGATGTGTCGTCTATCCGACCATTTTAAAATTCACCCACCCTTTTTCTTGGTCCGATTTCATGAAATTCTGAGGTCATTCGGCCAGTTTTGACCACCCCCACGTACACTTTTCAAGAGCACCAAACACCAAAAAACACATATTCAACCTTGTCGCACAAACCGCGCATCTGAATGACGTTTTATCTCCTAATACACCTCAAAAATAATAATTATGGTGTTTTCGTGAGATTTCAAGTCATTATGATGTCGTTTGGCATGTATTTGACCGTTAAACTCATGTTTTGGCCATTTATGACATGTGGAGTGCGTTTTCAGCCACCGCAGTCACATGACACCTCCGATTGACATGAAGTCTTGCCGACCATTTCAAAATTCACCAACCCTTTTTTGTTGTCTGATTTCATGGAATTATGAGGTTGTTCGTCCTGTTTTGACCACCCCACACATGCTTTTCAAGCGTGCCAAACACCTAAAAACATATTCAGTTGTTCCGCACAAATTGCGCAACCAAAACAAATGCTGTTTCGTTTCCTCGGACACCTAATGAATAAAAATTAGTCTATTTTGGGTGATTTCAAGTCATTCTGATGTCGTTCGGTATGCATTTGACTGTTAAACACATGTTTTCCCATTTATGAAACACAGAGTGCTTTTTCGGCCATCATGGCCACATGACACCTCTGATGGACGTGCCATCAAGCTAACCATTTCACAGTTCACCCCGCATTTGTTTTCATCTGATTTCATGGAATTCCGATGTTATTTGATTGGTTTTGACCACCCCACGCACGCTTTTCAAGCGCACCAAACACCTAAAAAACATATTCTGCCATACCGCTCAAACCGTGCATCTGAATGATGTGTAGTCTTTTCTTACACCTCAAAAATAATAATTTGGGTGTTTTCATGTAATTTCAAGTCAATCCAAAGTCGTTGGGTATGTATTTTCCCATAAAACAAATGTTTTGGCCATTTACGACACGTAGAGTGAGTTTTTGACCACCGCGGTCACATGACACCTCCTATTGACGTTCCTTCTTGCTGACCATTTTACAATTCACTCACCCTTTGTTTTCGTCTGATTTCATGGCATTCTGTGGTCATTCGGCCGGTTTTGACAACCCCACGAATGCTTTTCAAGCACGCCAAACACCTAAAAACACATATTCAGCTGTGTCCGAAAAACCGCGCGTTCGAATGACGTGTTGTCTCCTCTTACACCTCACGAATAATAATTAGGATTTTTTCGTGTGATTTGAGGTCATTTTTGTGTGATTTCAAGTCATTTCGATGTTGTTCGGTATGCATTTGACTATTAGACACATGTTTTGGCCATTTACGACATTGAAAGTGCTTTTTCGACCACTACGGTCACACGACACCTCTGATTGACGTGTCATTTGGCCGAACATTTCACAATCCACCCACCCATTTTGTCGTCTTATTTCATGGCATTCTGAGGTCGTTCTACTGGTTTTGACCTCCCCACGCACGCTTTTCAAGCACGCCAAACACCTAAAAACACATATTCAGTCGTGTCGCACAAACCGAATGTCTTAATGATGTGTCGTCTCCTCGTACTACTCAAAAATAAAAATTAGGGTGTTTTTTTGTGATTTCAAGTCATTCTGATGTAATTCGGTTAGCATTTGACCATTAAACGCATGTTTTGGCCATTTACGACACATGGGGTGCATTTTTAGCCGTCATAGTCACACGACACCTCTGATTGACGTGTCATCTAGCCGACCATTTCAAGTTCACCCATCCATTTTTTTCGTCCGATTTCATGGCAGTCTGAGGTCATTCGGCTGGGTTTGACCACCCCACACATTCTTTTCAAGCACTCCAAACACCTAACAAACACATATTTAGTCATTCCGCGGAAACCATGCATCTGAATGACGTGTCGTCTTTTCGGACCACTCACAACTAATAATTAGGGTGTTTTCGTGTGATTTCAAGTCATTCCTAGGGAGTTGGGTATGTATTTGATCATAAAACACATGTTTTGTCCATTTACGACACACATAGTGCATTTTAAGCCATTGCGGTCACACGAAAACTCTGATTGATGTGTTTTATAGCCTACCAATTCAAAATTCACCCACCCTTTTTTCGTCCGATTTCATGGAATTCCGAGGTCGTTAGGCTGGTTTTGACCACCCCATGCACACTTTTCTAGCGCACCAAACACCTAGAAAAAACATATTCTGTCGTGCCACGCAAACCACGCATCCGAATGATGTGTTGTCTTTTTACACCACATGGATAATAATTAGGGTGTTTTTGTGTGATTTCAAGTCATTTCGATGTCGTTGGGTATGTATTTGACCATAAAACACATGTTTCGGTCATTTACGACATGCAGAGTACGTTTTTGGCCACCGTAGTCACACGACACCTCTAATTGACATGCAGTCTGGCCGACCATTTCAAAATTTCACCACCCTTTGTTTTCATCTGATTTCATGGAATTATGAGGACGTTCGGCAAGATTTAAACACCCCACGCATGCTTTTCAAGCGCACCAAACACCTAAAAAACACATATTCATCCATCTCATGCAAACTGCACGTCTGAATGACCTGACGTCTCCTCTTACACCTCACGAATAATAATTTGTGAGTTTTCTAGTGATTTCAAGTCATTCTGATGTCGTTCGGCATGCATTTGACCATTAAACACTTGTTTTGGCCATTTACGACAGGCGGAGTGCATTTTCGGCCACTGTAGTCACACGATACCGCCAGTTGACGTGACGTCTAGCTGACCATTTCACAATTCATCCACCCTTTGTTGTCGTCCGATTTCATGGCATTCTGAGTTCTTTCGGATGGTTTTGACCACCCCACACATGCTTTTCAAGCACTTCAAACACCTAAAAACACATATTCATCTTTTCTGCACAAACCGCGTGTCTGAATGATGTTTCATCTCCGCATACACCTCACAAATGACCCATGAATCCTTGTGTTAATGTATCAAGAAAATCCGAATATGTTTGGTCGGTTTTCCATATGCTAGTTGTTTTTACATAAAATGGTGAGTATTTTAAACAAAAGAGAGACATTTAGATAGATACTAGCCACACCATTCCATGGATTGAGGCGGGGTTGTCTTTTACACGTCTCAAATTACCATTTAATCATTTTCCTAAAGTATCAACACAATCCAAATACGTTTGGTCTATTTTTCGTATGTCAGTTGTTGTTTTTACATAAAATGTTGTCCATTTCAAACTAAAGTGAGACACTTTGAGTGATACCAGCCACACCATACCTTAGATTGAGGCGGAGTTGACTCGTACTCATCACAAATGACCAATGTATCATTTTCCTAAAGTATCAACACAATCCGAAGGCGTTTGATCAGTTTTTTGTATATCAGTTGTTTTTTTCACTTAAAATCTGGTCCATTTCAAATAAAAGTGAGACACTTTGAGTGGTACCAGCCACATCGTGCCTCAGATAGAACCCCCACCCCTCGCCCCTGATAGACCCCCCTCACCCCTGACAACCCCCCACTCACCCCCCGAAATCCCCCCCACCGCCCAGACAGCCCCCCTCACCCAGGGCAGCCCCCACCCCCCCCCCCCCCCCCCCCCGAAACCCCAGAAATCCCCCCCCCCCACCCCGAACATTCCCCTAACACCCCAGACAACCCCCCATACCCCCCCCCCACCCAAGGCCAGATAGCTTCCCCACCCCCAATATAGCCCCCACCCTGGACATCCCCCCAACAGCCCAGACAACCCCCCAGCCCCGATCGGACAGCTCCCCCACCCCCATAGAGCCCCCCACCCCACCGGACAGCCCCCCCAGACTACCCCCCACCCCCTGCATACCCTCGCACCACCTAGACAGCCCCCACCCCTTGGAAAGCCCCCCCCCCACCCCGGACATCCCCCCAACCCCATAGACACCCCCTCACCCCTGACATCCCCCCCTCCCCCCCCCCGGACAACCCCCCACCCCCTAGACATCCCCCACGCCCCAAGAAAACCCCCTCACCACCCTCTCATTCCAAGAGGGTTCATTGTAATTTCACAAATTCAATCATTTGAAACTACATAGAAAACACTAAATAGTTAAACTCATTTTTTTCAACTCATTTTACTTCATTCTTTGAAAAAAATAATCAGACAAAGTCTCAATTTCACCAATTCTTTCTTTAAATATTCTTTGAAAATAAATCTAAACAGTCATGGAATTAAATAATTCATAAAAATTTGAAAGATATCAAAATTATAGTCATCAAATTCATGACATTTTCAATTTAATGATAATTGTATTAAATAATATTTCACAAGGAATTTCAAGGAAAACATTCCTAGAAACTTTGTTAAAAATTAATAAACACATATAACTGAATTCGCAAGAAATAATTAATTAAAAGATTATGAAAAAGAATAAAAACACATACTTTTAAAATATGGAATCCAACCACAATGAATCTAAGATGTTTCACATCTGATGGAGGGTTAAATATTTAATTAATTAAATGGATCCAATGGGATGTAGAAAATCTAGGATAAATCAAAATAGAAAAAAAAGAGATGCACATCAAAATCAAAAATAAAATTTTAGATGAATAACAATAATAATAAGGTAACAATTAAGGATTATAAGTTTAGAAAGAAGAAAATACCTGATTTGAGATGGATCTGATGGAGATTTAGAAGTTCAGATGGGGGAAGTCGAATGAGGATGAACTGCTACAGCACATTCAGTTTTGTTCGCGAATGAGGAGGGGCTGGTAATTGGGGAAAACCTTTCCCAACCATTTTTAAAAACTGTTGGGAAAGAGTTCCTATCCCAACGATTTATATAGAACTATTGGTAAAATCTCCTAAAAACATGTTTTTCCAAACGGTTTTACAGAACCATTGGTAACACCTCTTACAAGAAAGATTTTGCCAATGGTTCTAGAGAACCATTGGTAAAGGCTCCTACAAACAGGCCTATACCAATTATTTTGTTAAACCATTGGTATCGGCTCCCTTTTCCAATGGTTTTTGTAAATTGTTGGGATAAAAGAATTGGTAAAACATCAATTTCTAGTAGTGATCATGTGCTATACAATCCACCATGAACCCTGACCCCACATACATTGGATAATAGAAATTTACGGAGTTAAATTATTCAAACAACTAATGCCATCATGGAAACATATCTCATTCCACCAGATGGTGTTTTTCATCAAGTTCAGTACATGATCCACTATGTTTATGGATAATCCCACCCATATGGTGGCTAAAATCCGGAATGCCGCACATTCAACCATGTTGATCCCTGGATAATTTTCCTTTTAATCGCATATGTACCAAGTCCATTAGAATACCATAATAGTATCATCCACTTACCCACTTATGAAAAACCCTCTATAGAGATATCCACGTCCTCTTGTGTGGATGTTTGGACTATGTTAGGTTGGTTAACTTACTGGTTTTGAACATCCCTACACATGGATTACCACACCATCCATTAAAGTCATTTGGAGAAAATCACACCAACCTCAAAGATCCACATCATCATCTCAATACATGAAACAAAGTTCCATAGGCTATGCATCCTAAGAATAAATACATGTCATAGTAAGGAAAAATAAGGCACACCATGATCAAATGTCAATAGCCACACATAATCACACAGTCATAATATATCAGTCGTAATAGCCACAGATGCACCAACATTCAACTCATATCAATCATGGGCCAATCAATAAAAAACACATATTAGGTAAACATCATATATATATGGCCAAAAATTGTATGGAACATTCTACCTCATTGTTTTTAATGTTAGTGTCATGGGTATCTGAATATTTCACAACTTGAACTATGGTCTCACACCAACCAAAACAAAAGTCACCCACCAAGGACTCCAATAAATAATTACGATCCAAAATGACAAGGTTTCAAGAGTAAGTCAATTAGAAACAAGAAAAAGGGTTAATAAACTTTTACCTCGGGTTTATCAACATCAACTAGTCCTTATGATTTGATCAAGAAGAGGGAATGATTATTTATGGAAAATTGGGGGTCTCCACTACACAACGCAGTGGATAATGCATGGAGGTGTACAACCAATTTAGTATAGGAGGAACAACAGTGGCATGTAATTCACTATAATACATCCTGTAAGGAGGGAAACTGTGCTATGGATCTTCACTAAGGATCATAACACTATATAATAAGGGTTAGCATTATGAAATATTATTGCATTGTAACTCAAACCATTGTTGCATATGGTTGAGGTCTACGGTGTGGAGGCATTTTTATAGTCCTTCATAGATTTTTAGAAACTATGAATGAATTTTGAGTAAGAGTTTAATTTAATGGTTCATTGGGAGTTTAATTCCTCAGGAAACCCGTTTATAAAGGGTCATAAAAACACCCTTATAAATTTATGAATCTCACCCCCTGAATTCAAGATCATAAGATCCCATTAAATCCTTACCTCTTGAAGGATGGTATCTAGACCATCAATATATAACTAACAAGAAAGATTCCTCTTTGGAGTTCTTTGAGATACCATAACAAAACCCTCTCAGGAGAGAATAGCCCAATGAAGGATACAAGGTAATATCAAAGAGGAAGCACCACTATGACACAATCCCTTTCTGATATGGTGTAGACTCAATTCCAAAACATTATTATGGTGCATCTACTTAAACTATGTCATAACTTCCTCTTGTATAATGTGGTCAAGTAGGATATATTATATTCAACACTTATTTTGGTTGAAATATAAAAAAACTCACCTTTTAAAAATTCTTAAGCTTCCCAAATCCCTCAAGTTTTACTGAAACATGGTACACCCCCCAAAAAGGTATGAATGAGGAAAACAATACTTTTATTAAAGAATAAAAAATATAGGTCTTTAAAATTATGCCCCTTTTAATGAATTCTTATCTTAGAGAAGAACCTCTAGGATTATTATTCAAACTGCTTAGACCACTGAGCATGAACATCGTCCTCTTACTTCCAATCTCCTCCTTGATCATTCCACGCTACCACCAAATGCCTATGAGTGGTAACATATTCCCTATTAATAGTTTTCACTCTTCCTTATATCATACATTTAACTCTCCTTATATGAATCACTAGTTCCAAATCAACATCCTTATAGACTATAACATGGATAGGATTGAGTCTACACCTATTAAGTTATCAAATATGAAACAGATTATGAATGTCTTGATAATGTTAAAGAATGTCCAGATTGCATACCACTATCCAAACATACTTGGTGAACTCAAGGGGTCCTATAAAACATGGTGTTAGCTTATCTTTTTCCCTCAAATACTGATGAACTAACCAAAAATTCACTTTCAAGAAAACATGATTTCCCACAGAAAACATCAAAGGTACCCTACATTTGTTTAGAAATGATATATAAATTATATAATTGATAATAATTATCTTTTGAATCTTATACACTCTCTCAGAGGACTCCTAAAACATAGTTAGCCTCAAAAATGAAACCTCACATGATGTTTTCCAACAAAGTGGTGAATGACACAAAATACTATACAGAGCCTCATAAAGATCTATATGAATGAAAATATTGTAACTATTTTTTAAGTGAACTAAACCATGTATATATTATCTTCTCATTCTTAATTGAATTATTTAAAATAGTTTCAAATCATATAATTAAATATTTTTATAGTATTCTCAGACTATCTATCTGTCTGAGGATGGTATTCCATGCTCAATATCCACCAATTTCATAGGTCATTTTAATATCCCTTCCAAACCCATAATTTAAAACGTACATATATGTATGAAACAATTCTCAAGGGTACTCTATATAATATTATGATCTCACAGACATAAATCATTCCCATTTCATCCACCGAGTGTGTCTCTCAAATTGGTATGTATTGTGGAACATTCATTATTTGAGTGATAATCACCCAGAAAATGGCATGACTCTTTAGGGTCCAAGGTAATCCATTAAAAAAATTATTATGGTGTCCTACCACATCCACATGGATATTGGAAGATGATAGAGATAAACACCATGATGCTAGTTCTTATCCATCACCCTCTAATAGGTATGTCATTGAAAGATGAACCCAACAATATCACAGTTCATCTTTGGCCACCATAATTGTCTTATGAAGTCATGGTACATCTTTATTTCCCCAGGATGTACTAACCATATATATATGTATAGTAATATATCATAATATATTATATTATGGGTATAACAACAAACATTATCCCATGTACCAACATCACATCGTAGTCTCCCAATGACCACCAAGGTATTGGATCACCTCCAGTAAGATGTTCCCTCATCAAAAGAAAATCTAGGTCTAACTAGTGACATGTCTTCACCTCATTGACATGTGAATATTTGATCACAATTGGGGAAAAATCAACCACCCTAGATCCTCTAAAACATTAATCGTCCATCCATCAAATAGTCTCATCAAGATATATTTATCCTAAGAAGGCCTCTAACTAAACTCTTTCTCATATTGTATCTTATTGACAAGATAATCCACATATAACCATTTTATAGGTGTATAATCCATATTTATGTCGAAAATATATTGATACTCTATCCAACACCTCGGCATCCGATTCATATCCCTCTATCAGATTTTATAGTGAAGGCTATTATAATATGTGTACAAAAGAAATATCTTGTAGAGGAGGTAGTGTCACTAACACTTTAGAGTGTGGACTATAGATTCCAAATCCAAATCTGGTTTACGGTAGTTCCACTCATGGGTTCTTCGCTAAAGAGTCCCATATACTAATAAATTCTATCCCAACATTATCACCTCTACCAGAAAAATTACTGATGCATCAGAGTACAGTATATAACTAATCCCAGGCTCATGTAGTTTTAGTAATGATTTTTTCATAAACCTTCTATTAATCTCATCAAAAACCACTTAACATGAGTCTAAAAATTGGAATGTCACTCCATTATTTTTTTTATTATAGTCATGGGAGTTGAAAATTAGGAAAAGTCTAGATAAATCATCAGTTATATCCATTTAATAATAGAAAACTTATTATCTCAAAAAAATTAGGGATGTTTACAAGGTATAAATACCTAAAATTTTTCTGTTTCTATGGATATTCCTATCTCGAAAATCACACGCCACAATAATATCACCTCTAGTATCCATAATTAACTCATTTATAACTTTGCATCAAGCTAGTGTTCCTGAAGTTTACATCAGACTATCTTGAGGTATCATACATGCTTCTCTAGGTCAGTGAGTATATGGTTATATTGCCAATATACACCATGAGGAATGAGTCTAGATATAAGTGAAAGATATTGTTCTAGAGGTCTATGAAAACTATAGGAATTTTTATTATTCCAAACAACATTACTATGTAATCAAAAAACCCATACCTACTATAAAACACCATCTTTATAATTCCCAAAGCTTTAACTCACAAGTAGTAATATCCGGATCAAAGGCCAATTTTAGAGAAGATTTTGGAATACCATAAGTGATAAAAAAATTATCATTGATCATGGGTAAATTATATCTTTTATTCATAATTTCCTAGTTTAGATTTTGGTAATTAGTGTTGATTTGAATAATACCATTGACCAGATTAGTTAACAACATAGGTCCCCTACAGGGTGAGGTACTCAACCTTATGGATCGAGTATGCTTCAATTTCACAAATTTAACCTTAATCTCTTCCAGCTTAGTTGTGCTATAACATATGGGGGTACAGAAATGGGTTGTGCATCCACAATTAGCTAAAAATAAATTTCTACTCATCTATTAGTGGGAATCCTATGAAGTCGTTCAGAAAGAAGTCCTGGCAGATATTTAATTACTAGAAGAAGACTTAAGGGGGCTATTATTGATCTTGTTGAGAGATCCAAGTCTGTAATCTATGATTTAATTATCCTAAGCAGAAAAAAGTCTTGTATAACTATCATTGGTCAATTTTTACACTCTCAAATCATCAAAAACTTCAATTCCTTTTATCATAGTTAATTAAACATGCATTTGATAACAATCATTGTGAGCTCAAAGGCTAGTCATCAAATTCTTACTGATAATCATAATGAAGGTTGTCATATATAAAATCATAAACTCCTATAAATATTAATAGTCCGAGACGACCATATGAGCCTATATAAATCACAGGATATAATACAATTTTGTATATAATGGTGTAATAAGAGGGGATAGTTCAGAGGATAACATGACTGGTTGGTCATGTACAATAACTAATAGTGCAGAAATGATTTCATGGGAAGAACTCATATTGAATAAAGAAGTAGATAATATGTACATGATCCAAGATGTACCTCAAACATTATATGGTCCATATTATTCATCTCCTATAACATGATCCACATAATAGATACACTCTGACTCATCTTTATGACCCTATCCCAGATTCTTCATCTTCTGAGAAACTACATCCTCTTCTAAGGTCCTCTAATGAAAGCATTCTATGATCCCCTAGTACCCGTTTGAGAGACCTTTGAGAAAAATCATCCAAGATGACCATCCTTTCCCCAATGGTGTCACTCTAAATATATATTCCTAAAACCACTTCTATAGTCCCCATTATTGCACCATTATAGAGCCTGTTCGAATAGTCTCCCACTATGATACTGAAGCACATTGTCTCTAAACCAACTGTTTACTACCCTACTTCTCCTGGTCCACCTTCCTATTTCTACTATTAGAAAAAACTCTTAATATAGAGTGATATATCTCATTCACTAGCCTTTCATGGTATAGAATCCTTTTTTTACTCTATCATCATGTAGCCCCTTTCCAAAGGTATAGTTTTTGAGAATAACCACTGAGTATGTTGTCAGGTCAAAGCCACTAACTTGATGTTTGAGATCTAGTCGAATGCCTATATAAGACTTCCCAAACATTTGTGCCTCATTCCCCATATAAAAGGTGAAATGATAATTATATCTATAAATAGAGTAGAGTGAGAAGAGACAGTCAAAGAACCCATCCATAACTCTATGAAATCTTGGGAATGATCCCACTTTATCATCTCACGAAATTAATTCTCAACAAAACCACTCCTTAAAGGTCATCCACATAAGAACATCTCATCTACAACCCTGACTCGTGAATTTCATCATCTACTGGTGGGTCCTTCAAACATAAGGGTTACTAGAATTACTCATCCTTCCTCAAAAGTCTAAACCAGATCAAAAATTCCCTTCATAAAATCTTCCCATTCCTCAACATCTTACAAGCCACCAGCACCATAGAAGACAAGAAGATGTTGGAGATAGAAATCCCAATCATGGAAAATCAATATTCTTTTGAGCATCTCCACCTTGGGTGAGTATAATCTGAATGATTCCAAACATAATAGTATATTCCTCCTAGATAACTTTTGTTGATACATGAGCACACTAGGGTACATCCTATAGCACAATGGATAATGGAATGAGAGCATCAGGGGATTACAAAACTAAAATTTCCATCAATGTTCTTTAAGGGGGAACCTCTACATCATGAAAGACATTAAATAAATAATAATTAATAACCGGTCTATAATATCACATGAATGATTTCATAGTATTCAACCATCCACCAAATGTAAAACCCTTATAGAAAAAACCCCGGTCTCAATCCCTACATGTTATTCATAATCACCAAATATGTATTAACACCACAGAAATTTCAGTTTAACTTATTGACTTTAAAAAAAATATGTCATAATAGTATGGAAACCCAGATATATCAAAAAATCATGGAAACTTTCCTAAATAGATAACACAGTCAATGAATTTATTTGAAGAACTAATATCTATCACAATAATAAGTATATACATAGAGTGTAAACCTATGCTCCCATTCGTGTTTCACAAACATATAAAAATATCATAAATTGCATATCAATATCATGTGGATCCACCCAAGATGAATTTAATCTATGGTAATAAAAATACTGAATTTACGACACTTTAGGAAAACCCTGAGGTCCAACATAAAGTATTGGCCAGCCACTATCATAGTACCCCTACCCAATTTCCAACCATCCTAACTCAAATATACCTGATCCAAAATTATTGAAAAGAGAATAAACAGGTTAGTAAAACCACATATAATACAATTTTTTAATACCCAACCTATAAAAACAATGTCTGGTATGAAGGGTTACATTACCTCATGCACAAATCTTCATATGCAAGAGGATACTAACAAGCAACAAGGGTCTAAGTCCATGGGTTTGGAGACTATACCATAAATATGGTTTCATCGAGAATATAATAATAATAAATAAGATAATAAATAATGGGTGTAGAGATGAAGAATCAGAAATATGGTGTAATGATCATACCAATGATAATAAGATCCTAAAATGGTAATAAAAAACACATAAAATAAAAAGAAGGTAATAAATTAATAAAAAGTAGGTTCTCTAGAGTCCTCCCTTTTATAATAATATCTCCATACTCCTCTTCTCAGCCATTCGATATAGGGCCTTTTCCCTTCATTGGCTCTCTAGTCATGAAATCTATAAGTGAACTGAAATTCTTGAGTAGGGTGTGAGTATAAGACTAAGTAAGACAAAAAATGCATCTTCAACATAAGTGAACATAATATATAACTGTGTTGTCAAGAAATAAGTAAATTATCGAATAAACATACAACCATACATGTGTTAAGTTATCATCAGATGACCAAGATGCCTCAAACCCTATCCCCACCTACTTTAGCTTGTTACCGACGATGATGTTAGATAAGTTATACAATTACCACCATCATGGTAATATATCTCACCCCACCACAGATATTTGTTTTCATTGGTAAAACATCAACTTCTTTCATTCCTATCAGCTCACCCCACCGATACAATGGATGTAAGTAAAAATACCACATGTTCAATAATATCAATCCCCAGCTTGTTGTCCTATTAATAACCTATAACCGAAGTTTGTATAAATATCATTATTATATTAAGTTGTGAGATACTTATGTAAATTACATTATAGGGATATAAATTACAACCATTAAGGATGTTTGGACTGCATTAGGTTGGTTCACTGAGCACTTATGAACATTTATCTAGAGAGATTTCCATACCCACATTTAAGGATATTTGGACCATATTACACCACCCTAAAGAATCCACAATATTAAATCAATTCCTAAAATTCAGTTCCATATTCTATAAAACACAATAATTGAAATATTTTTTATAATGGAATAAAAATTAACACCATGTTTAAATGTAAGGATCCACACACAATCAAATATTCGTAATCTAATAGGACTTATATCCACACCCACACCCACATGAGACTTATATAAAAGATGTAAAATCCATAATAAATATCATATCATGGAAAAATCATATATATTTATATATGTCTCAAAATGGTAAAGAACATCCTACATCATAACTTTCAAAGTTAGCTTAATGGTATGCTTAAGATTTCATCACCCAAACCACTCTTGCACACTAAACATATCATGATTCAATTTCCAATTAACTCAATTAAAATTCAACTTGAGAACTGCTATAAATAAAGGAATTTTCAAACAAGACAAAGGGTAAAACTAATTCTTACATAAGGGTTATTTTCATCAATGGGTCATCAATATTGGTTTAATATGTGAGAAAGAAAGATTTCAAGAAAATTTGAGGTCTCAACAGTGCAAGGCAATGGATACAACATGTAGGTTCACTGTGAAAATAAAAAAATAGTTCATGAGGAAAAAATATGGAATGGAAAAATAAAGAATACATCCTCAGTGGTTCATAGATAGAGACTGCAGCAAGGAACTACACTAAGGATTGAATTAATGTAGCATAAGAAAAACACTATGGAATACCTCTACAACTAAAACACAAACCATTATATTTTAGGGTCAAGTTATGTGGTTTTGAAGAATTTTTTTATTCAATTAATGTGATAGATAAATTTTTAATAGAGATAGACAAAATGTTTTAAGAAAGGGTCCCTCAGGGGATTAATTCCTGTCAAAAACCTTCATAAAGACTTATCAAAACCCCCATCTTAAAATCTGAAACACACTCCCTGGATTAAAATTCAAAAAATAAAATCAAATACATAACTCCTAAATATATATGGGTAGAATATTTATCAGTAACTAATGTGGAAAATAACTCTATGGTGTGGTTTAAGATACCATGGTGTAGCCCTCTCAATCGACATCACCACATGGAATTCTACAGTGCAATCTCACTCAGGTAGCCTGACTATGGTGTTATCCTTTTATTATATAGGGGTCCTTAATCCCCCAACTTCATTTTGGTGTATCTACTTTAAATATGGATCATACACCTCTTCTACATCATGTTATAATGACCTATGATATAACCACACCTATTTTGGAAGAAAGATCCCCAAAATCCCCTTTTAACTTTTTTTACGAATCCCAAATACCTCAAGTCATTACACAAATATGGTTTAACACAAAATAATCTGTAGGAGTAAAATAAAAATTCTATTAAATAATAAAAATTTTAGGGCTTTAAAACCTTATATATGTGTGCTACGAGATCCTAATACATCTATAATATCCTCATATCATAACAAGTGGATAAGATATGGGTCTTATACAGATTTGAAAATAAAAATAATAAACAATAAATAGTAGTAATAAATATGATAACATAAGATAATATCACTAATAAATCATAAAAAATATCAAAAAATTTATTATATATGAAAATTACATTAAAATATCAATAGAAATTTCTTCAAGAAAATACTCTATTTACATGACAAAAATTATTTAGAATAAAAGAGTTGCTCAAATATTATGGAATTTTTTTTGAAATAGAAAAATGAAAACTTGTAAAAGAATAATAAAATAAAATATTATTCATGACAGTGGGTAAATTCCATTATGCGGTGTTTTTTAAAACAAAAATTGCATTTACATTTTCATTAAAATTTCAAAAGTCTAATAGTAGGAAACTGATAAGAAATATAATTTCAAACCATTATTAATAAAGTAAAATTTATTAAAGAATAAAATTAAATAATGGTTTTATAATATGAAAAAAATTATTAAAAACATAATCAATAAAATATGTAAAAAGAAGAATAAATTCTCGGTTGAATGTAAAAAATGGGCATTTTTCCAAAAAAACATTCTTCTGATCACTTGAGTAACTATGAAGTGGAAAATGAAAGGTAAAAAATAAAATTTAAAATATATATAGAGAATAATAAAATAGATAATATTTGTTATTGATAGATCATATAGTTCCCTCATCAGAAAATTGAGCACATATAATCCTGGTCAAAATGAGATCGTAACAAAAGGCCGTTATAGATTTAGTAATATTTAAATCCAAATTAAATGGATGATTAAAAATAATATTTTTATATAAATCCCATAATATAAATAATATATTATTCCATAAACATTTTATAGTATATACACCATACAGATAAGAAATTGGTGAATAACATTGAAACATGTCTCAATGAAGAGCAGTTGAGATGAAAACCCCTTACCTTATATCCAACGTGATTTGTATGAACTATACCCTCATGTATATGAAATTTATATTTATTATAATTAAATAAACTAATAGCATTCATACATATAATATCATAGAATATATATTTATCTCATTTAAACACCCTTTTATTAACAATTCTCTATAAAATTCGTCATTCTCGGTGTTAATCGCTTTGTTTATCATGTATTTTTTAGTTTGTGAGTTATGGTACTTGAACACTGATAATGTTTAATTTATCTATATATTTTCAATAATGATATAATTATAATATATAATGATTATTTACATATTTATAATCCTTCAAATTAAGAAATGATGAAAAATGAATTACATCACAACGAGGAGGTGGTAATCTATATGTACGCACGAGTGGAGTTTCCATTTTCTAGTGGATGGAATGAAGGAAATTTAAATGAAAAATAACCCTTATAGAAACATTAATATATAATAAATATCATATATTTTCATTAAATATATCTTTTTTACATCCATTTAAATCATAAATGATAAACAAATTGCATCACGTTGTTGAGGTGGTAGTCTACACGTATGCATGAGTGACGTTATTGTTTACCAATGGATTATTATGTAAGAAATTTTATATGATATTATATATATAGAAGAATAATTATTTTTAAAATATCATATATAAAAAATAAAACCATCATAATATCTAACCATGAATGATGGTTGTGGAAAATTATTTGTATTGCAATGTGGAGGTGGTAGTCCAGATGTACGTACGAGGGATGGTTTTATCTCTGAATTAAGATTGAAGAGCTTGTAAATTGTTGGTACATCATAAAAATAATATCTAAGTATATTTATGATAAAATTTTAAAAAAATATCGATAAAACAATTCTTATATGAATTATAATAAGAAATAAGTTTGAAATATCTTAGTTAATAACTATACATCTTCTTGGTGATACCTCATTTGGCATACACTTTATGCCTTTAACGATTGGTCTTATGAGAATTTTAATAGGTCTCGTATGATTGAAATTAATAAATTATTTTGTTTTAGTTATTTTTTAGATATAAACCTCAAATTTTATGAATAAAGGAGGAGATTAGGTTGCCTTTTATAAATGAGGGGAGGGACACACATGGAATTCAAAACAATATTCCTTGATTTGATGCCACCTTCATGGGAATGTGGCTCAAAATGGAATGGGATTAAAATATTAGATAATAAAAGGTTAAAATATATTCAACTGATAATAATTTTACATGTGTGGGTTGTAATCCTACCCCTATCTCATGGTTTTAACC
Source organism: Viscum album (assembly GCA_963277665.1). Lineage (NCBI taxonomy): Eukaryota > Viridiplantae > Streptophyta > Magnoliopsida > Santalales > Viscaceae > Viscum > Viscum album. The sequence continues at coordinate 906,806,442 of OY728151.1, forward strand.
CCCCCCCTTCGATAAACTCGTTTTAACCAAGACCATGATAACAAGATTTTACTGTAATTACTATTCACTGTGAAAAAATTAAGTTAAAACCATTATATTTTCTCAATTTTTGTGATTACAATTATTTAATACATTTTATTATATTAAATTTATATAAGGGAAAATTTTAATTTTAATTATGCGTACAAACAACAATAAAGTCGTGATTTTGAAAAACAAAATTTTAACGTAAAACAAATTTTACTTCAATTACATTACTTGAAAAACCCATAAAATCAATGTTAAAATAATATATTAAATTTATATTCTGTAAATTTAATTAAATAAATTAATCTATATATATTAAATTATTATGTTAAGATAAAAACACATTGTATTCAAAAAAACAAGTTTTTGATAAATGTGTCTTTAAGATGAAAAATTAATTTATAATATAGTCAAGTGTAGTGATGATTCCAATGAAATCAGTTAGATTTTTTCTAATTAAAAAATTCATAGGTTTATTTTAGATCTAATTCAAACCATAATGTTATATTTACATGAATAAAAATGACAAGGTTTTTTAAAATCTGTATTTTTCAGTATTTACTAGAAAATAAATATTTTTTGAAAATTCCTACTAATTAACCCTAAAATAATATTGATATTCTTATTTAAAAATTTATATTTTTTTATTCATATATAATATATAATTTTATAATAAATTAATTATAGTTTTTATATATAATAAATGACAAACACCATTTTCTAAGAAAATTTTTTAAGCATAAAATTGATTTATTGAAAATTTTGTACTTATTTGTTATGTATAATTCAGTACAATACATTATTAAAAAAATTATACATATTTTTCATAAAGTGGTTATTAGAATTCATATTTACCAATTTAACAACATGTTTTTAAGGGATTACTATATTGTGGTTCATATAGATTCACGATTGATTTTTAGACAAACAATCATATACATCATGTTTCATTTCAATGGAAATAAATATAAAAATATAAAGGTGTTGTGATTTCTATGAATATGTATGAGTGTTTATGTACATAATAAATATTTATGAATAATTGTTCATTTAATATTATTTATTATATTTTATTGTTTCTCTATTTTTAATATTTTCTATAATTTATTCATCTTTAATATATATTGATTTAAAATATTTGTAATATACTCAATTATGATAGTTATGTATACATTTTTATATATTTATTCATTTAATTAAAAATATATTTAATTTTTATTAAAAATTATAAATGTTTATAATAAATTATGTTTTTTATATTTAATCAATATAATACATACAAAAAAATTAACAAAAATCTTATTATGTATTTAACCATTTTTATTCATTTTTCAGTTTTTGTAATTAATATATTCATGTAATTAAGGATATCAATTCACATTTTTAAGAATATATTTTTTATTTATTCAATTTAAATAATCTTTCATTTAATATTATTTTTTCATTTTCAATATTTATTAATTTTTAATAATTATGTAATTTATTCAATTTTTAATATATTTTTTATGTATTTATGTACTATGTTTTTATATTTTTAGTATGTTTTTAATATATATTTTTAATACATATTCATTTTTATTTAATAAGATTTAATTTTTTTAATTTTTTTTTAATTTTTTATAATTAATTTATTTATGTGAATTTTTTAATATTTTCAAAATTTTAATTGTTAATATAATTCATTTTTAATATTTTAAATGATAAAATTTATCACATATGTTTATTAATTTTGCTTATTTTTTATTTTTCAATTCATCTTGTAATTAATATTATGATTACAATTTTTGAATATTTATTTAATTTATTGACTTTTATTTATTCATTTTCAGTATTCTTTAATTTAATATAATTCATTCATTTTTAACCGTGAATTAATTAATTAATGAGAATTGTTTTGATTATGAATTTATTGAAACAAATTAGTTAACTGTGAATTAATTAATTAATGTTTCAATTGAGGAATGTGATAAGAAGGTTACTATTTATTAACCTTGAATGATGCGATATATGTGATATATGAGTTTAATTTAGAAATGGGTTGTGATACATAGAATAACCCTCAAAATATGCATGGGGATCCTAACCAAGGAGGTCTTGGAAAAAATTAAAGCATGGGGATATTTTTAAGGGACATGGACAAATGCTCCAAAAACACATGTGTTGTTTGACAGGGACTGTTGCTCTAAATATCTGCAGGGTTCTAAACACAACATTTTTTCAATTATATTGGAAATAGACTATGGATTCAATTTTATATATTATGGATTGAAATTAAAATGATAATAAAAGATCATGTGTTAAAATGAATTGTGAATTGAATATATGATATGGTTAAGACTCCGATATAGGTCGATGTGGATATTGATTAGTTCAGGTGTCCTTGTGAACCTCAGGGAGTTATGTGGTTATGTAATGAGTAATTAAATAAATATAAACTATTTAAACTATTTCATTCATTTATTTATTATAAAACTCCTTATATATTTATTGACTGGATATTGTTTTAGACACCATTGGTGGTGTCTAAGTATGTTTTTATCACACCTGACATGGGATTCCTAGTAGCAAATCAAATAGATTTTATGGTTATATGATGGGTTAAGAGAAAGGGGCATATATTAGATGGCTGAATCAAGATAGAGCATGGATGAGGGAACCAGACATAGTGTCAGGACCCGCTTTGGAGTTTTCAATTTCATTACTTTTGGGTTTTCATTTTTGACACTTGGAACTAATTTTTGCATGGCATATCTACTGTTTAATTATGGATATTGTACTTCATATTCTGGTTTCCATCTGATTCTAGTTTGGTTTTATTTATTGGTTGTACCATTTGATTATTGTTTATTAATTTAGTTATTGTGGTGCTTTGATAAAGTGGTTATATTCTCCCCATGATCGATATTAGACCCTCACTGCAAGTCAAAACCCTCGGGCATATGCAGAGGCGCAATTGAGGTATTGTAATTGACTAGATTAAGAAACCGGTCTATGGCACTCGAGTCAGGATATTTCAAAGTAAAATTAGAGCCATGTTTTGATCTTGGGACCTATGGATTATGTGTCCCGAGACACGTGTCATGGATTTTAGTGATAGTCCTCCATGATGATGCTTGTTGAAAGGATGACAGGGGGACATGGATGGAGTTGATCCTCTAGTATTAGAACTTGAGGCACCTATTGTGATGGGTGAAGAAGTTGTAAAGTTGGTTCATGAAAACTTTACTTGCTTTATGAAGTTCATAGAGAGCATACCAGAGAGGGTTATGAGGATCATGTATGACTTGACTTGGGAGTTTCAGTTGTACAATCCTCCAACTTTCACTCGAGAGGGTGGACCTGAGGAAGCTGAGTACTGGATTGAGTACATCCAAACTATACATGACTATCTAGAGACACATGTTGAGAACATGTTTATGTTATATTTCTAAATGTTACGAGTATTACAGAAGATATAAAGAGATATTTACACTCAAACTCAACAAGTTGATGGTATGGTACATATGAAATTATTGGAGAAGTTCGTGTAGCAATTTTATCTAGAGGCATTTAGTTAGGAGTGAGATGTTATGTTCATGCAACTAACTCAAGGGATCTTGTTCATAATGGACCATTCTAGTCACTTTATAAAACTATAATGCATTTCTTCAATGCTTGTAGGGTAGGAGATAGTTAATGAAAGGCCTTCATATGAGAGACATAATTAGGAAATTATGTCTCGTGGTTACATATTTTGATTAATGAAGTTTGATGAGGTGGTTGATTAGACTCTAATGGATGAGGGGAACTTGAAAGAGGCTTCTAGTTGATTATATTTGTCAATGATGGATAATCAAGAGGTAAATATTTCGGGGTTAGGAAGCATCACTATGATATTTTTGACCAGGATAGTGAAAGGAAGAGTTTATAGGGGAGGATCAGTTACTTAGGATCTCACATGAGCTCTTTTCCACCAGTTCCCTAGGTGGGCCACTATCATAGACACTGTCTCTGACCAATAGTAGAGTTATGATCATTATTCTATATGGGACATCTTTAGAGGCTTAGTAGGAACCCATGATATATGGGTAGTGATTGAGCATATTTACAAAATCAAAGTGTTGGAAGGGGATCTTGTATGCCATACTGGTCGGGTAGTTGTAGTATTACTATTCGTGGAAGTCATGGTAGTGGATGCGGTGATTCTTGGAAAGAATGAACATTTAGGCATAGTAGTGAAACTCAGAGGACTCTTTCAATATCACAAGGAAGAGGGGAAGGATAGTTTCATGCCAATCAGCCTACAATTATGGATAGAAATTCTAGACCATCGATATTTATAAGTACTATTATTGTATATTTTTTATTTTCTAGTGCATTATTTATTATTCGAGCCTCTAATTATTATTTATCATCACACATTGGGAATGGTTTCATGGTGGTGGAGTTCATGAGTGGGGTTTTGATGATATATACACCATTAAGAGTATGGTTGAGGGACATTTTCCTATGCAAGGGGTGTTCTCCTGATATTGGGGAGAATTAGTGTCTATAGGATATGAATATCCACAAAATGTAAAGCTTAGACCAAATTGTTTTTATGGTCTAGTTAGTAAAATACTGATACCATATTGAATGTTACTACATAAGGGTGACTTTTACATATCCTTAGGGTGAAAAATATATTCATTATAGAGAGTGGGATATCTACGACTATATCTAGGGCTGATTCATCAACAACTGGGGGTTCTCACCACTATGGTATCTAGTATTTTTTTAGATGTTGGTGGTATAAAATATGAGTTATTTCCACCCATAGTGGATTGGTTTTTAGATATGAATCTAGAATATTTCTCAGGGTTTCCACCGGAGAGATATGTGGAATTTACAATTGACCTCATGCTGAGGGCTGAGCCAATTTCTATTCCACTCTCATGAATATAACCAACAGAGCTACAGTATCTTAAGGATAATGAAGGGGAGTTAATGGAAATGGGGTTTATCTGTCTCAGTACGTCAACTTGTGGTTCCCCAATTTTTTCTGAAAGGATGGATGATGAGACTCTATGCTTATGTGTTCACTTCCTGAGGTTCAACTAGATGACTATATAGAATTGTATCATCTTCCTCACATCAAGGATATTTTTGTTTATTTTAGAGGAGTTTGTGTCTTCTACAATATTGAATTGAGATCAAGGTGTGATCAGTTCAATGTTACACCATCTGATATACCGAGGACTACTTTTAGTAGTAGGTAGGGCCTTTATGAATTCTTCTTAATGCCTTTTGGGTTCATGAATGCACCAGTAGTGTTTATAGCCTTGGTTAACATAATATTCCATTCGTACTTAGATCACTTTGTGGCTGTGTTTCTTGATGAAATCATGGTGTAATCCAAGACTCTTGACAATCATGAAAAACATCTTGAAATCTTCCAGATTACACTGATAGAGCATTGTCTATAAACAAAAAACAATTATGGGTAAATTTTGGATTGATCAAGTACACTTAATAGGACACATCAATCAGAGTTTGGTGTGTTAGTAGATCCCAAAAATGTATAGGCAGTGGTTTCTTGGGATCATCCCTAGAATTGTTTCCATATTTTAATTTTTCATTGGGTTGGTAGGATATTATCAGGGTTTCGTCCATGAATTTTCCCAATTCACAGAACCACATTCAATATTGACCAAAAAGGGTACAATGTTTGATTGGCCGAGGGCATGTGAGAATGTCATTTATGAATTAAGGAGGTTCTTGACATTAGCACCAATCATAATCCTATCTGATCTAGTTGAGGATTATATGGTGTTTTTTGAAACTTCTATGATTTTAATTGGACCAATGTTGATGTAGGGAGATCGAGTTGTGGGATGTGGGTTTTGATATTTTAGGCCACAAGAATAGAACAACCCTAACCATGACCTCATGTTTATAAAAGTATTTTATTATTTAATATGTTATGGTCATTATCTGTTAGTCAAAAATATTACTATTTTTATGGATCATAAGGTCTTAATGTATATCATTTTTCTTTGATACATTAATCCCTATAAGTGGAGGTTGGTGGATTATATTCATTATTTTGACATTAAGATAGAACATGGACCCAGGAAGGGAAACAATGTTGCTGGTTTTTTATGTTGGAAAATATAGACTCATGTGGTCCAAGAGTCTTGTGATGTATAGAATATGATTCCTTTTATAGATGAGATTCATGTTGTGGTTTAGTTGAGTTATAAAAGATGAGTCTCATATTAGTTTTAGTGGATTATATACATTTGAGCAGATTTAGATACATGAATTATAAGGATCAAGAATTTTTTTCCTTGAGGTAAAATACATGAAGGTGGGGATAAACCTTCATGTTGGACCATAGGTGAGGATAAGATAATTTACGACAGGAATAGTGTTTTTGTTCCTATGAGTATGTGGGAAGAGAAAATTCATTAATTTCACACCTCAAAGTTGGAGGTGCATCTTGGTGTGACCAAAAAGTATTTGAACCTATGTTGTCAATTTTATTAGTTGGGAATGAAAATGGAAATATCAGGGTTATTGAAATGATGTTATACCTTCTAATAGGTTAAGTTCGAGCATCTACAACCTATTGGTTTACTACATTCATTACCCATTCATTAAAGAAAATGGGATGATGCTTCTATGGAATTTATTGTGGTTATCATATAGAAGCCTAATAAGAATGATCCCATTTGGGTGATTGTAGAACTTTTGAAAAATTTAACACATTTTTTATGATACATGAGACCTTATTAGTGGAGTAGTTATAAGATATGTTTGTATGAGAAATAGTCCATCTACACAGAGTTCACGAAATATAGTTTCAGACTGCGACCCATTTTTCACTTCACACTTTCAGAAGGGATTATAGAAGGCTCTTGGTACACAATTATTATTGTTTATAGATTTCCACCATATATATATTGGAAGTCATGGAATATTATATAATTTATATAAGATATTCTTTGGGTATGATTCCTAAAATTCGGTGGATCTTGGGAGTAGCACCTAACTTTTGTGGAGTTCGCCTATAACTACTGTTATTAGGAAACAATTTAGATGGAACCATACAAGGATCTTTATGGTAGGCCATGTATATCAACACTATACTATATGGTGGAAAATTAGTCATAGTTTTTGGGTCTATGTCTCATGTAGGAGACATCAGAGTAGCATTAGTTGATTCAGAAGATAATTTCTACGGTTTAGAGGAGGCAGAAGTCATATGCTGATATACATCAATGAGAAATATATTTTTAGTGGGTAATCTGTTATTCCATCAAATATTTCCTAGATTAGTTCACCATAGGATATAGAGATATCTAAAGTTGGTGGAAAAGTTTTTTGGATCCTTTGAGGTTGTGAAGAATATCAAGTCGGGGGCATACCGATCGGATCTTCAACATAGATACAGTTCTGTCTACGATGTTTTCACATGTCACAAATTCAAAGGTATCACACCAACCATCCTTGTGTGATCTATGTGAATTATTTTGAGGATTAGATAGAGGCTTTAATTTATGATCATCGTATATGTGTGTTGGATCGCAATGAGAATGTGTTGTGGGTAAAGACTATGCTGGTAGTTATTGTATTGTGGTTACATGTGTATGTTCATAAGGAATATTCAGAAAGATAAATTAATATTTGTGCTCAATGGACAAATATTATCGACTCAAAATATTATAGATTATTGGGAGTAAATATTTAGAGAGATCAATTATACTGTGGGTAGATTGTAAGGTGTAGACATTTTATGGAGATATCTCAATCTTTTTTTCAAGTACTCTTTTTATTATTTATAGTTATTTTTGTTCTGGTTTTACTGTGGGGAGATTTTTTGTAAAAATTGGTTGTTTTTGGAAGTAAAAGGGGATATGCACGGTGGGTGAATAGTTTTCCCAAACATAGCACCCAGCCCAACAAAATGTGCGAACCAAAACAGAAGGGATTCACACAGCTGATTCATTGTTTGTCAAACTATGCTCCATTTTAGGATAGTCCTTGAACCCCCCACCCTAGAAGAGGCATGTGGTTAAGGTGATGTTTTTTGAAAACCATTCACCGCTAACTATGAAATCAAGTCGGTGGTTTTAATTAATTTAATAATATGGTATTAAAATACTAAACCCCACAGACTTCTCCCTATTTAAACCCAAGTCAACCCTAAACAAGTTCTCCCATTTTTTGATGCTCCTAGGTGAATTACTAGGGATTTATATCTCCGTTCATGGGAAATATATAGCAGGATTATTAGATATTCACCTCTCAGGGTATATGGTTTCTTCTTGATTATATATATCTCTCTCTTCCTATCATATTTCTGGAAAAAGGATTAATTTTTTATCAGAAAATGGTAGTTTTTTTAGATCTGGGATTATTGGATCCTGATTATTTTGATGTCGGATATATGTTTTGGATCTATATATCAACCTATATTTTATAATTGAATGATTTGGATCAAATTGGGTATGTATGTTGGTGAGAATTCATCATCAAACTTGAGCTATTTGGTCTAATTTCAATTTCCCATAGTTTTTAATCCAATTGAATATGCATTTTTAGAATTCAATTTTCATATTTGATAATTGAATCTTGAAATGAATAAATTAATTTATTAATTAATTTGTGGAATCATGAATATAAATTAATTAATTGTTTAATTAATTATTTAATTCTTTGGATAGGTAATTGATGTGAAATAGAGAATTTTTTGAATTTAATTAATTATTGGGATATTGATTTTTTCAGTTGTAATAAACAGTTGATTAATTGATTATTGGTAAATTGGGATTTCTTGAATATTAGAAGAATTAATAGTTGAATTGATTATAAAAATATTGAAATTATTGAATTGGAATAATTAAGTGTTCAAATAATTAATAATAAATTGGGATTTTTTGAATATTAGAATAATTTACTTCCGAATTAATTATTAGGATATTGGGATTGTTAAATTTGATTAATTGAATTTTGAATTAATTAACACGAATTTATGTGATTCTATAATTGATTTAAATTGGTTAATTAAATTTGAATAAATTAATAAATATTGTGAATGTGAAATTTGATAAGAATGGTAATGATTATTAACCTTGAATGATGTGATATAGGTGATATATGTGTTTGATTGAGAAATGAGAATGTGGGACATGGAATGACAATCAAAATACTAATGAGGGTACTAGACATTGTTTTCTAGGACCAAATGCATGCATGTGAATATTTTAATGGGACAAGGACAAATGGTATAAATACTCATGAGGTGTGGGACATGTACTGATGCTTCAAATACCCACAGGGTGCTAGACATGAAGTTCTTCACCCATGATATTTCCATTATAAAATGGTTTCAATTGGCATGTTATGAATTGAAATGTAGTGTATAATGAAATATCATGTGTTATAAAGAATTATGAATAGAATATATGATATGGTTCATACTTCATCATGGGCCGATATAGGTATTTATTGGTTCTGGTGTCCTCAAGAACCTGAGAGAGTTATGCAGTTAAATAAAGGGTTATTGATTACATGTAAACTGTTAAATTTATGAATATTATTTATTTTATATATAACTTCTAATAGTGTTATTGACTGGATATTGTTTTATACATCATTAGTAGTGGCATATTGAGTTATATTCACACCCTTCTAGGAATTCCTCATCATTACTTGAATAGATTTCATGGTTATAGGAAAGGTTAAGGGTAATGGCCCTATGTTTGATGGATGATTTAGGATATATCCTAGATAAGGGTACCAGAATTGGTGTCGGTACCCCCTTGGGATTTTTTAGTTTATTTACTTTTGGGATTTAATTTTAAAACTAGGCACGTATTTTGGTGTGACGTGTCTATAATATAGTTCTGGATATTGTATTTACTATTTTTATGGTCATGTGATACTAGTTTGGTTCTATTTATTAGTTATACTAATTATTTAGTGTCTATTTACTCAACTATTTTGTTACATTTATAAAGAGGCAATATTCTCTCCATGATAGATATTATACCCCCACTACATGTTAGAATCCTTTTGTGTATAGGGAAAATCACTTGAGGTCATGTAAAAGAACTACTCGGGGAACTGGTGTGTGCCACCTGGGTCAAGGAGTTACATAAACCATGCAAAGAAATAATAAACATGGAAGCATTGTATTATATCCCTAAAAATAATTATAAACATAAAATGATTTTTTAATAGAATAAAATTCCAATAAGATATCACTAGAACATATCTTAATGAAAAAACTTTTTTTATTTGACAATTATTATTTAGAATTTAAATCATTCAAAAATATCAATGAAAAATGTTTCATTCATAAAAAATGGAATAATAATAATAAATCATTAAGGAAAATATTATTCAGGATGGTGAGTATTTTTTTCATGACGTTTATATAAAAACAAAAATCCCTTTTCACATTTTTAGTAAAAAGTAAAAAAGTTACTCATTTGGAAAATTATAAATAAGAACCTTTTAAATCATTGAAAGGATAGTAAAATATAGAAAAAAATATATTTATATAATATTTTTATAATATTAAAAACATTCTTGAAATCATTTTAAATAATATATGGATATGGAAGAAAATATTCCAAACCCAAGGAAAAAATAAGCACAGTTTTCCTTTAAAATTATATTTCGGTCTCTTTAGTACATAAATTGAGGAAAATGAAAGGGAAAAAATAAAATATCATAAAATAATTATATTATTATAAAATAAATACTATTTTGGAGAGATATATAATAAAATTTCATTATCATAAAATTTAATCATGACCATTCACAGTAAATATTCTATTCTAACATAAATCCCTTATGACATTAGTATTCATTGGTTCGAAAATTATTAGATTATATAAAAATATATCGATAAAAATTTGAATTAATATAATCATGGATTATGAAAAAATATATTATTGTTAATTATTTACACCATAGAGATAATAAATTGGTGCATAACATTAAAACATGTCTCAATGAAGAGAAATCGAGATGAAAAACTATTAACTTATATAAAATTTGATTCATAAGAAATATAAAAATATATATAATAAGTTTATAATTATTATAATTATAAAAAATAACTTTATTCATACATATATTTTCATATATTTTCCTCTTATATAATTTCAACACACGTTTAATAATAATTCATTATTAAATCCATCATTTCGTGTGTTAATTTCTTCATTATTCATGTATGTTCTAGTTTAAAAGTTATGGTTATTACACATTGATCATGGTTAACCTATATCTAGAATTTTAATGAGGATATAATTATAAAATATAATTATTATATACATATTTATAACCATTCATATAATGGGGTGATGAAAAATGACTTACATGACAATGTGGAGATGGTAGTATAAACGTAAACACATTGTCTGTTTCCATTTTTCATTGGATGGAAATAAATAAAAGAAAATGATAATTCACATTTTTAGAATAATTATTGTATAATATATATCATATATATTAATTAAATATATTCTTTTTATCATCCAAGTAAAGTGAAAATCATAAATAAATTATGTCGCTTCGTGGAGATGGAAATATATATGTACTCATGAGAGACGTTATTTTTACCAAAGGATCCGAAGGTAACATCATAGATTTGATATTATAATTATATAAACATAATTAGGTCATAAATATATTATATAAATATTAAAATCATCATTATAACTAATCCTGAATGATAGTGGTGTACAATGATTTGTATCATTATGTGGAGGTGATAGTCTACACACAGGCATGAGTGATAATTTTAACACCCATTTGACTAAAAATATGTGGTAAATTTTGATTCATCATCATAATAACATATCAATGAATTTATGATATTTTATTATTCATTTTTTATAGAAAAAAATTCTTAGTAAATATAATAAGACATACAATTGAAAGATATTGGATAAGATTTATACCTCTTCTTTGAGAGAAATGATTTGACTTACTCCATAAGACTTCAAGGATTTTACATAAAAGAAAAAGAAGATCATGAATGATGGGACCAATAAAAGGAAGGTTTGGAGAAGGTATTTTATGTGATAGAATTCTAAAATGGTATGAATATGGATGGATAAGATATACCTATTTATAAGTGAGGGAAGGGACACACATGGAATTCCTTAAAATATTTGAATGATTTAAAGAAAATATCAAGTTTAATTGTATCAAAATGGAAATTTTTTTTAATATAAGATAACATAAGGTTTAAATATGTTCAACCAATAATAATTTTATAGATTTTGGTTTCCAAATTACCCTTATATCATGGTTTAACCCCCTCGCTTAACCAATTTTAAGCTTAACTATGCTAATTTTTTTTACTTTTTTTACTATTGACTATAAAAAAAATTAAGTTGAACATGTTATAATATATTAATTATTATGATTCCAAATATGGAATTAATGTTTCCTGATTTAGTTACTATATTTGAAATAATTTAATTTTAATTAAGCATGCAAACTATATTGAAAACCCATTTTTGAAAAATGATTTTATAATCATAAAACATAATATACATCCATTCAATGCATTGTAAAAAACATTAAATAAAAGTTAAAATATTATATTAAATATATAATCTATAAATTTTGTTAAAACCATTAATAAATAGATATTCACATAATTTATTAAAGTAAAAATTTATTATGTGCATAAAAATAGTTTTTTTAGATGTGATTTTTAACCCAAAAAATAACTTATACCAAAATGTAGTATACTAATTAATAATATAATATTAATTATATTATATCTAATTAAAGGTTTAATATTTTATTTTGAGATAAAATTCAAAGTATAATGTGATATTTGCTTTAAAATTAATATATTTTAAAAAAAAACTAGTACTTTTTACATTTCAAGGAAAAGTAAATCCTATTAAAAAATCCTAAAACTTCACCCTATGATAATATTGACATGATGATTCTAAAAATGATATTAATTTCCTTAAATAAAATTTCTATAAATATTAGTTATTAATTATAAATTTTGGGTGTATAAATGTGATAAAATCCATTTTTGAAGAAAACATATTATAGAAGTGTAAAATGACATCAGTAAAAGTTGATTACTTATTTATTATGAATCAATCAATACATTTGAATTATTAAAAAATGATAAATATTTTTCATAAATATGTTATTACTATTCATCCCTATAAGTTAAATGTAAATGTTGTAATAAGTTTCTACATTGCAGTTCATATAGACATGGGGTTCCCTGGAAGGAAAGATATGAGATACATCAAATTGTATTTCAATGAAAATACATATAAAATCATGAGTTTTTACATTATAACCCTACTGAAAATGAATTTTTCCCTTGAAATTAAACCTGTAATGTATAAAAATTTGGGGATACATTTTTTTTGAAAACATCATTGGGTTCAAATGTATCTTCCTCAAATTTATGATTCCATTAATAAGTTTTAACCAGGTTAGTAGTATTGTTGCGTATAATATTATATCTATGATGAATGAATTCCATTGGTTGTTCTTAATATGAAATATTATTCTCTAGGTTTATAAAAATTGAGTTAATTATATGTCATGGAAAAGGTATGTACTTCCTTATAATAGATATATTGAACACATATTTTACTTGAGGGAAGTTTGGTGGGAGTGACTACTGATATAATATAATCCCTACTTGATCAGGAATCTCAAAGGGACAAATATATCTAGGGAAAAACTATAACTTTATTATTAATCTTATAACCTTCATCAATGGATAACTTTATAAGAAAACCTTATCACCAAAATCAAATTTTAGATCTCATCAATGATTGTCAATGTAACTCATCTATCACCTCTAAGTTTATTTTATATGATGATAAATTGATTTAACCTTCTCTTATATTTATTTAGCTAGTTATGGTTCCAATTTAATTATTTATATAGCTTTATTATATTATATTAGATATTTATAATTCATTTACTATAGTTATCCATAAAGATCCATCCAAATTATTGACTGAACTCTATTATTGTAAGAAATATAAACTAAGGGAATGTGTTGATCCCATATAACTTTGACAACTTGAGAACATTTTCTCAAAATATCCTCTAGATATTGAATGGTCTTCTTAGACTATGAATTTTTCTGAGATTGATATGTAGTAATGAAACAAAAATCCATATCTAGATATTTTTGAATACTTCTCCAAAACATTATTGTATAGGTGTGAATCCAATAAAATATAATATAATTTTGTACCCCATGTAACCTTACAACATTCATAATGTATATACTAGAAATACAATCAATTAATAAATCATATTTTATATTACAAAATCCCAATGTCTTCGTAAGGTGGTTGATTATAAATCCAAAATTATTATGAAATTTAGATGTTTTGGGGAGTTAGATGATGAAATAAATGGTGATTATTTCCTATTACCATTATGGTAGGGGTAACTATTATAAAATAACGCATAATTCTATCTCTAATATATAAATTTCTAACATAACATCCATATAGATATGTACTTCCCAATACAACCCATGATGTTTCCCCAAAAAACTGTTTTTAGATCTCTATTTATCTTTTTTACTTATAGGATTAATATAGAATGATGAGGTATTAGATTTTTAAAATAGTTCCTTGTTCATGTATATTATTAATAGGATAGAAAAATATTTCCTATTCCTTACAATTATACGACAATCAAGGTTAAACTCAGGAACATTTATCACCTTATTTTTCATCCCCACATCCTCATTTTGTTCTTCTTTAATTGTTACGTGAATATATGGTTGAACAATAATTTAAGAAAGTTAATATTTCTCCACTTATTTTAAGATTTCATGGTCCATCCTTTTCAAATCAATAATTATTAGATATTTTATTATACTCATCATAGGTAATCTAGCATGATCATTTCAACTCAAAGCATAAGACATTTTGTTTTCAATTCCATGGTGGTACTGTATTGAGTTCTCATAATATTTAATTAACTCTAACCATCTTCGTTTGATAATATTCAACTCTTTCAGAGTAGATATATAATTTAAAAATTTTATGATCAGTATATAAGACACACATTTCTTTGAAAAGTTAATCCATCCATATCTGTAACGAAAATGTTAACATTGTTTACTATAATCCATGAGTCGGGTGATATTTCTCATTAACCACAGATTTATGTGAGGAATAATTTATCACCATATCATTTGTAAAAATATAAAAAACCTATCCACTTTATAGCTTTATCACTATAATTCTCAAACCCATATCCACTATTGGGTAGTTTCTGTAAAGGTTCACTTACAAACATTTAATTTAGTTACTTGAAATTTTATTTACATTCATCAGTCTTTGATAACACAACTCCCTTTTGAGATAACATGATGAGTGGATTAGATAACCATGATAAAACCTTTACTAATCATTTATTGTATTCATACAATCAAATAAAACAATGAGTTTCAATCATAGTGGTTATTCTGGGATAATGTTAAGTAAAATTAATCTTTGATAGATCCATCGATATACCCACTCTTGAGATTATATTACCAAAAAATCGAACATTATTTACCCAAATTTTTTTAAAAAAATAAACTTTACCTTCCTTATAGTCTTATGTATAATCCAAATGTGACCATCAAACTCTTCCTTTATATCATAAAATATGTGATAATCATCTATAAAGACTACCACTAATTGATCAATGTAATCTAGAGAGACTCTATTTACTAAATATATGAAGGTAGAATGGAAATTGGGTTAACCAACTGACATCACTATAAATTCATAGTGTCTATTCCTCAAATAGAAATATTTATTGGGTATTTTATCACTTTTTACCCATAAAAGATATTATTTAAATCAATTCTTAATCACCATAACACATTGAGCTCCATATATTTGAAAAAAAATCACCAATATAGGGCAGAGAATTATTTTTCATGATCTTGATCATGTCAAGTTATCAATAATCAATTCAGAGTCACAATGATCTATATTTCTTTTTAAAAAAAATCATATGTGTGCCCTAGAGTACTACACTTGGATGAATGTATCCTTTATCATCATTCTCATCGTGTTGATTCTTCAATTCATATAATATAATTGTGAATATTATATATGTAGTGTTTCAAATAGGTATATCCTTAGGATATTAGTACTATTGAAATTCAACATCACAATTTTAAGGTAGACTATGAAACTATTTGATAAATAAATCAACAAAATCGTGTATAATATAAATAACATAAATTTTGTGTTTCTCCCTGACTATATGAGATAAATAACTATATGAAAAAAATAACCATTCAATGGATGTAACATCCTTGTGTTTTCTACATTTATCCTTGAACCAATATAACATCATAGGTTAGTTCAAAATATCAAATGTTACTTAACTTTCTCAGCAATTGATATGAGATTTATATAAATAATGATAATCCATGCCAAAAAACACATCAAATTTATCTAGCTGTAGAATAACAATATTTTTAAGGAGAAAATTACCACAAACATCAATTATAAATGGGTCATAGACTTGAAATGTTATCATCATACCATTAATGTTTTTACTATTTATTCAATATATAGTTACTGAGGATATGAATTAACATTCCTTGAGACATTTCCTAGAATATATGAATTCATAAAACAATCATAAAATAGGGTACTTAAATATTTTTTTCATACCCACTACCAATTTAACTTTATCATTCAGTTATTAATCCCTATTTAAAAAAAAAATTGTTAGCATTACAATCAAGTATTACTAAATAGAGTGATCAATCATGAAATCCCATTCACTGGTTGTAAAAATCATAACATCTTCATTTAAATCCATAACACATTAGGTTTAAACATGTCCATCCTTGGTTATAATATATTGAAATCCTTCATAATGGATCAAAAATAAAATTTCAATTAACCAAATAATATCCCTCTATGAGTGTCAATCCTGGTGCCCATTAATGGACCATTTACCATACACCTGAATTATGGCTGAGATATATCGGAAAAATTATTTTTGAGGGAATTAAACCTAGATGAATATATTTCAAAACCACGTCCATGTGTAATTTTCAGAGAGGCGTGTATTTTCTTAGGGAATACATACTCTATTATTTTCCATAAATTAGGACATTCTTCTATACTTTTTCTTATCCTATGCATTCTCAATAAGGATTCCTAATCCTAGTTTTTAAAATTAACTAAACCTTTCCTTTATAGTGAACCATATTTTTTATATATAAACATTACATCGTTTTAAATGAATATAAATAATTTTTACAATAATACAATGTTAAGGACTATTGAGGTTTAGTGTTATTGGGAAAATGGATATTTAAAAAACTGGTATATAAAAGATCTGCATCATTTAATAATTATTTCTTGACAACTAGAACCATTTATTGACATAACATACATAAAAATTTCCCCACAACTCGGGGAAGGGAAATATAATTAAGGGTGATTTTATATTGTTAGTATGGGTAATTATAAGATATATTATCAAATTATCATAAGTTATCATATATAAGTATAAGGGTATGATAACATGAGCTAAAAATTAAAAAATCATACCCATCAATTCATATATCATCATAGTGAAACATCAAATGATGTTTTATTAGTTTTTTGAAAAAATACATAAGAGTATGGAATCTCCAATAATCAACAATTTTCCATGAAAATCTATCATAAGCACAAGAAATAAGTTCTTATCAGGAAAATAAGCATAGAAAATAAATTCTTTATTCAAGGATAACTATCAAGAATATCATACTGGATTATGTTCACTCCCTATTTAATTATTTCCTTGGTCATGGTACACTCCCAATACTATTATATTAGACAATGTCGCTTTCTGAACAAGTTTCACTCCCTATTCCATTCATTATTATTTCATGAGTTATCCATACACACCCAATGCATTGGAGGGATAAAAAAACTCACCTAAACATTATTTATAATGTAATCATATATTCATATTTTAAAACTAAACCACAAATCACATAATGAAAATCATTGTAATATACAAAACTAGACCACCTTGTTTGAGTAATAGGGTCACATGGCCTTATGCATGCCTCCCTATATGCTATATTTTACTAACTAAAAGAGAGGATCTATGTACGTTGGGAAAAAACCCTCAAGGTAACAATGTAGTATTTTTGGGTAGATTCTATTTGTTGGAAAAAAAATTTCCATGGTGATTTTTGGAGTTAAAAATATAATTTAAACAAACCATGTTGTCATGATCTATACATCATAATGTGGAAAAGGAAATAAGGGCTTGAACGATATGGATTTTTCCATGAAAGGTGTGTTTCACATGAAATAGACATTCATGGATGGAATTGTGTTCTCATGGAAAAGTTGCAACACCTTTATGAAGGGTTAGTAAAATGACTAAAAATAGATGGAAACCCCCCTCCCCCTCATATGAGTATGATCCACACTTAGGTGAAATATTTGGATTCGATTGATACTTTAGAAAAATGATCCATGCGATATTTCTGACATTTAGAAGTCAACCCTGTATCAATATGAGGTATGGTGGGGCCGGTACCACTCAAAGTGTCTCATATTTATTTGAAAGGATCAACATTTTAAGTAAAAACAACAACTGACTTACGGAAAACCAACCAAACACATTCAAGTTGTGTTTATACGTTAGGAAAACAATCCATGGGACATTTTTAATGTGTACGAGTCACCCCCACATTAATCTGAGGCACAGTGTGGTCGGTACCACTCTAAGTGTCTCTTTTTTGTTCAAAATAGACAATTTATTAAGTAAAAACAACTGGCATACGGAAAACTGACCTAACATTTTCAGATTGTGTTGATACTTTAGGAAAATGATCCATGGGACATTTGTGACGTGTATAAGTCAACCCCGCATCAATATGAGGGGTGGTGCGACTGCTACCACTCTAAATGTCTCTATTTTTTTTAAAATGAACATCATTTTAAGTGAAAACAACAAATGGCATATGGAAAACAAACCAAACGCATTCAGATTGTGTTGATACTTTAGAACAATGATCCATGGGACATTTGTGACATGTACGAGTCAACCCCACATCAATCTAAGGCACGGTGTGGCTGGTACCACTCTAAATGTCTATCTTTTGTTTAAAACGGACATCATTTTAAGTAAAAACAAAAACTGGCATACGAAAAAAACGACCAAACGCATTCAGATTGTTTTGATACTTTAGGAAAATGATCCATGAGTCATTTGTGACGTGTTTGAGTAAACCCCGCCTCAATCAGAGGCCCGGTGTGGCCGGTATCACTCAAAGTTTATCTCTTTTGTTTAAAATGGACATTGTTTTAAGTAAAAACAATTGGAATATGAAAACCAAACGTATTCTGATTGTGTTGATACAATAGGAAAACAATCCATTGGTCATATGTGATGTGTATGACTCAACCCCGCATCAATCTGAGGCGCGATGTGGCTGGTACCACTCAAAGTGTCTCACTTTTATTTCAAATGGACAACATTTTATGTGAAAACAACAACTGGCATACGGAAAAATAACCAAACACATTTGGATTGTGTTGATACTTTATTAAAACAAACCATGTGACATTTGTGAAATGTACGATTCAAACCTTCATTAATCTGATTCACGGTGCGGCCGTCACCACTCTAAATGTCACTCTTTTGTTTAAAATGGACATCATTTTAAGTGAAAACAATAACTGGCATACGGGAAATAGACCAATCGTATTCGGATTCTGTTGAAACTTTAGGAAAATGATCCATGAGTCATTTGTGATGTTTAAAATTCAACCCCACCTCAATCGGAGGCACGGTGTGGCATGTACCACTCAAAGTGTCTCACCTTTATTTGAAATGATCAACATTTTAAATGAAAACAACAACTGGCATACAAAAAACTGACCAAATTAATTTGGATTGTGTTCATCCATTAGAAAAACGATAATTTGGTCATTTGTGATGAGTACGCATCAACCTCGCCTCAATCTAAAGCACGGTGCGGCCAGTATCACTCTAAGTGTCTCTCTTTTGATTAAAATGGGCACTCTTTTAAGTAAAAACAACTGACATATGAAAAACTGAACAAACGTATTCGGATTGTGTTGATCCTTTAGCACAACAATCCATGGGTCATTTATGAGGTGTACGAGTCAACCGAGCCTCAATTCGAGGCCTGGTGTGGCAGATACCACTCAAAGTGTCTCAATTTTATTTGAAATGGACAACATTTTAAGTTAAACCCACAACTGACATACGAAAAACCAACCAAACGCATTCAGATTGTGTTTATACTTTAATACAATGATCCATGAGTCATATGTGACGTGTACGAGTCAACCACGCCTCAATCCAAGGCACGGTGTGGCCGGTATCACTCTAACTGTCTCTCTGTTGTTTAAAAAGAACACCATTTTAAGTAAAAACAACAGGCATACGGAAAACCGACCAAACGTATTCGGATTGTGTTGATACATAAGCACAACGATCCATGGTCCAGCCTCACAAAATCCAATTCTCATGTGAGTAACTCCTACCCCTATTCTAAAACACATGACATTTAATACGCCAAGTACAAGTATATTCCATAAGTAACACATGCTCCTTGATACACACACATTATCATCATCACTATTTTCAAAGACACCCACCCCAAACCATGACATTATATTTGTGTTTGGTTGAATTAATTTATTCATTTCCTTATTTTGGGTTATTAGATTATAATTTCTGAATTCAATCGTGTATGTGTTATAAAAAATGCAATTTTGTATGTATTCTTAATTCTGTATCACATATAATTACGCATTCCATTTTTTATGTGTTGTATTTATAATTGATTATTAATTTATTTATCCTTATAATTATTAGTTTTTAATTATTTATCCTTCATATATATTTCATTGTATGTATTTTTTACAAATCCAACAGTAGCAGACAGATCGGGCTACTGTGTGAATTGTACAGTAAAGCCTGTACCAACGGTTTTAAACCGTTGGTATAGGTTCTGTATGTTTTTGTTATACTAACGGTTTTGTACCGTTGGTACAATAACTTTACCAACGGTTTAAACCATTGGTATAGGGGTGAATGGAAGACTAAAAATGATATGAAAATGGTTTTGAAACCGTTGGAATATGTGTTGTATAAGAACTCTATTCCAATAGTTTTATAAAAACATTGGTATAGAGTATATTTCTACACATATTCCAATGGTTTATCTCAAACCGTTATTATATGTCTATTTTCACAGCTTATTGGGCTACGGTTTCTAAAACCATTGGTATAATTTATACCAAAGGTTCTCCACCTTATACCAATGGTTTTCAACCATATGTTCACTCCCTATTTAATTATTTCCTTAGTCATCGTACACTCCCAATACTATTATATTAGACAATGTCACTTTCTGAACAAGTTTCACTCCCTATTCCATTCATTATTATTTCATGAGTTATCCATACACACCCAATGCATTGGAGGGATAAAAAAACTCACCTAAACATTATTTATAATGTAATCATATATTCATATTTTAAAACTAAACCACAAATCACATAATGAAAATCATTGTAATATACAAAACTAGACCACCTTGTTTGAGTAATAGGGTCACATGGCCTTATGCATGCCTCCCTATATGCTATATTTTACTAACTAAAAGAGAGGATCTATGTACGTTGGGAAAAAACCCTCAAGGTAACAATGTAGAATTTTTGGGTAGATTCTATTTGTTGGAAAAAAAATTTCCATGGTGATTTTTGGAGTTAAAAATATAATTTAAACAAACCATGTTGTCATGATCTATACATCATAATGTGGAAAAGGAAATAAGGGCTTGAATGATATGGATTTTTCCATGCAAGGTGTGTTTCACATGAAATAGACATTCATGGATGGAATTGTGTTCTCATGGAAAAGTTGCAACACCTTTATGAAGGGTTAGTAAAATGACTAAAAATAGGTGGAAACCCCCCTCCCCCTCATATGAGTATGATCCACACTTAGGTGAAATATGAGCTCTTGATCACGCAAGTAGTGAGCCTCTCACAAGAAATGAGTTTCCAAAAAGGTAGAGATTTGTGCACAAGATGGAAGTTGAGTGCAAGCAGTGAGTTGCACGTAGGAAGTTAGTTTTTTCAAGCAGTGTGTTTTGCGTAATATTTTTGAACAAGAAGAGTGTTGTGTGATAGATATTTTCCCATGAAAAAGAACATTTTTCTTGAATGAAATTAAAGTAGTGTGCAAGACACCCAAGAGATGTGTGGATGTTTGAAGTTGCCATGTACGCCACCGGTAAAGTGATATTCATCAATTGGATGAATGTGGAAATTCAATAGAACATATATATAAATTTGAGGACGTGTTAATTCATGAAAATGAAGGTAAATTCACGTCTATAAACTATGAGTGGATCCCTTTTAAGAAAAGTAAGTAAAGGAAGAGGAATACAATGACCCTTTCCAAAAAAGGTGAACTACGGAAAGCTACATAAGGAGTGATCATTGAAAATGAAGTGTGTAGACCGTAAACCTTTTAATGGTAGTGATATTGTACATATATGTTAGATATCCTAAAATTTTTAATTGGTTGTGATATTTAGCAGATTTGATACCACGACACATCATCTTCATTTTCACCTTGGATGTATCCCTTTGATGGTGAGCCAAGTAAAATCATTATGTCATGTGCCTGATTTCATTTAAATTAATATATTTCTATGGGATAATGATATAAGTGTGTTTTTTAATAAAAGATTATGATCTAAAGGGGAAATAGACTTAAGATTCCATACACTGATTCACCACCCCCATGGTATTCAACCTTGTGAACCAAACAATTTTTTTGGCGGGAGACTATACCATCAGTATTGTGTCATCAATAATATAATAATAATAAACCCAATAAAAATAAACAATGTAAACATGAGGAATAAGAAATATGGTGTACAAGTAATATAATAGATAAATGGATCCCAATGTGGTAATCCAAACCTAGTAAAATAAATAGTATGTAATAAATTAAAATATAGTGGGTCTTACAGAGACTCTCCCGGTCTATTACCATCTCTATAATCTTGTTCTAAATAATCAACCATAGGTCCCTTTCTCTTAATTGCGTCTCAATTCATGAAATATATAATCAAATAATAATTTATGTGTAGGATTTTTATACAAGAATTAGTAGGACAAGTGTCCTCAAAATATTGGAAACATAATATATAATAGTGTATTTCATGACATAACTAAATGTTCAAGTAAATATATAATCATAAATGTTCTTAGTCATCCACTACTAGAATTTTACACATTACCAATGGTTCACAACTGTTGGTAAAGACCTGAAAACCATTGGTATATAGTATACCAATGGTTCCCTCAACTGTGGCCAAGTTAGCTGTGACAATAGTCCTATACCAACAGTTCTGTGAAAACCATTGGTACATGTGTCAAAATAAAAGGTATACCAACAGTTGTCTACAAACTTTTGTTATATGTGTGTTAATTTATAACATATTCCAACGGTTTGTGAAACCATTGGTATATGTGTGGTTAACTTATACCAACGGTTTATAACCATTGGTATAGAAGGGATATGGATAGCCATAAGGCTATACCAATGATTCTGTTATAACCATTGTTATAAACCTATACCAATGGTTATAAAAAAACCGTTGGTATAGTTATATTATAGAATCAATACCAATGGTTTTGAAAACCGTTGGTATACATTTTATCAACTCCACAGCAGGAGGCCCCTCTACCCTCTCTAGACCTGCAACAAAACAACACCACTACAACACACCTTCCCCTCTCTAGACCTACAACAACACCAATACAAAATCCCCATCCAAAGTATTCAAATTTTATAATTCTTTTCAGAATTTAGAAATTTAGAAATTTATAAATTCAAATAAAATAACACCCATAATAGAAAAAGCCTATATGTTATAGGGAATGAAATTACACCCATAAGTGTATTCCAAATTTAGAATTCATTCCTCACTCAAACCACAACACCAATACAGACAAGAGAAAAAACCTACTTGTTATAGGAAGCACAAAGGATGTTTAGTCATGGTCTTTGGTTGGGTATCTTAAAACCAAAAGAAAACCTTGGGTAGAGTGGACAAGGATCATGATACCCATAAGATAGACAATGGTAGTGGTCATGTACTTAGAACTAGGATGAGTTATAGGAAGCACATGGGATGTTTATATTCTTTTAATGATTATGTATCCATGTACAAATGTTTCCTGATGTGTTAGTGGGAAACATTGGCCAATCTCGACATATGAGATGGGTTACCTGAATAACCTACATCTTTTTCATAGAATTTTCAATTAGAATAAGGAGGTATGTGGATAATTGTAATTTTCTCTCCTGATTGTGATTTGAGATGAATTCCCATCATGGGTAGTGGGTATGAATATTCAGTTAAGTCTTTGGTATTGGGATTCCAAAGGGACATTGGTCTGTATTGGTCGTAGTGGATACTCAAGAGGGGGGTGAATTGAGTTCCAATTAAAATTTATGTTAATATTATTTCTATTAAAACCCCCAATTTATAAAACAAGTTAAACTGTAGTGAATTTGTATTATAGTAAAGGGTCAGTTAGGTTCTCAAGAGATTGATTAGTTCTCAGTTAATTTAATCTGAAGATCAATTAACTTTTGAAGCTAACCTAGTGCTCTACAGTAAATACAAACACTTTCTAGTCTAACTATAAAAGTAACATTAAAATAGATTTTTATTTCAAAGTAATTAGCAGTATAATATAAAATATGTAGTATATTTTAAACTTAATCTAAGAATGCACAGCAGATGTAAAACAAGTGGTACAGTCTCAAGCTGAGACCAAATCCACTCCACTTGGTGATCACCTATCACCATGTAGTTTATATAAATAAACTCTAATCCACACCCTGTATCGGGGATAACAACAGTTCATAGACTATCCAGGACACATAGGGACCTCTAACACAATTGTCGTGGGAAAAATAATAATTATCAGGCCACGTAGTGACCTCTTCTACAGTTTCTGTGGGTAAACATGAGTAAAAGGTTTGGTGTGGGGACTTTGAAATCCTCCAGTTCACCGCAGGAGTCAGGGTGTGTGTAAAATATACAAAGTACACACACTTCTTGAAAGTAAACCAAATAATCACATAGAGTAAGTTGAAAAGAGTTTAAAATATTCTAGTGATTAGCAGTGCAGCTCTGGACTCCTTTGATTTAGAAGAAATTCTTCTGAGCCCTTCTATGGTTTTTCTGTAGAAAAAGAGAGTGTCGTGGGTCAGATTTTGTTCTTCCCGAGTGAGATATTATCTTGATTCTAATATACTTCATTTATTCTTCAGTAGTGTTGGATTTCATGCATGATAGTTCTTTTAATATCGTGTAATGTGTTCTTCACATTTGTGCTCAGGATTGTCATTTTGTTCAGTACAGAGCACTCGTGTTTCATGGTTTGTTGTATTTTCTCTCTTCTATCTTGATCTTGGGAACACTTCTCTTTATCTTCGAATTCATGAGGTTGAGCTAACAGTTTACCTGTATTTTGGGCCTCATACCTCTTACTATATGTACAAATAATCATTAATTATTTTAGTGCATTAAAGTCGTCAAATATGACCGTTAAAAAGTTAAATAGTAAAATGACAAAATAGTTTAAGAAACGGTGTCACAGTAGTTATGATAACAATGTCTTCTTCACGGTATATACTTCACGGTGTCTCCGTGTCACGGTGTCTTGCTCATGGTGTCTAGCTTATGGTTTTAGGATTATCGTTTTGGCTTCCAGTGCCTTGATGACTATGTCTGGTTAACTGTTCCTGGCACTCAAACAAACAGAATGTCTGGCTAACTGTGTCTATTCTTAGTGTCTTACTTCACGGTTTTAGGCTTACTGTGTCACAGTGTCTCATGGTCACAGTGTCTCATTGTCACTGTGTCTGAGACTTAGGCTTCACGGTGTCTGTGTCCTACTCACATTGTCTTGTACTTAGACAAACAACTGCATTCAGACTTAAACAATAATATGCATAAAATGAATTGAACATAACCATTATAAAGTATAAGATAACTTGAAGCATAAATACACATAATTGATAAGATATGTGAGTTTTATGATCATGAATAAGATTTTTAATTATTATTGATATTTTTAAATAGTAATGAGGTTTGTGATCATGAATAAAATTTGTAATTATTAATGAGATTTGTAAACAGTAATGAGATTTGTGATCATGAATAATAATTGTGATCATTATAACATAATTAATATATGAGGAGTCCAACAATCTCTCCCTTTTTTATGATCAAAAATCATGTACAGGTAATGTATAAATGAAATGCAACTATAGAGAAGATAACATAACTAATAACATATTATAGAATAACACATTACTTTTTCTCTCCCTTTTGGGATTATAAAAAAGTAGAAAGAATAGAGAGAAAACAGTGCATATGTTATTTAAAAATGGTCATAATACAACATATAGGAAAAATATAATAATCAAAGACATCCCCATAAAAAAGAGTATGCACTGGTCAACTTCATGGATGGGCCTTCGCTTTTCCTTTATCAGTAGTAGAGGAGGAAGCCATAGGGGAAGTTGCCGATGTGGAAGAAGGCATATAAGTGGTAGAAAAATAAGGTAAAGGTAAACCTTCAAATATTGAGGGAGCCAAGGTGGGAGCTGTATAAGATCTAGGCTGGGGCTGATCAAGAATCACTGGCCTGATCTGAGTAAGAGCTTGGCTAACTGACATGACAGTTGAGGCTAAAGCAGGCAGTCTAGTTCTGAGAGGGGAAGCAGCTGGTGAAACTATTGCGGTACTCTGGACATGAAGGTAAGGCTTCAGAAGATTGATGAAGTCTGTAAAAATTTCTCCACCGTACTACATTTCCTTTTCAAAATCAACATTATTTTCCATGAACTTGTCCAAATAAGGAATGTATGTTTCACCAAAGGACGGATAAGCTCTGACAGTTGTGGTCAGAGATTGAGATGTTTCAGGACCTTTTGAAGACATCCAGTATATTCATCTGTATGTTTGTTCAGGTTTTCCACAAGCTCTCTCATGCGTTGCAACATCTTTGTGTGCCTTTCTACGATATTTTAATCAAAATATTACGGGTAGGGATGAATTTGGGACACAATATCATCAGAAATGTTGGAAACAGTAGGTTTAGAAGAAGCAGAAACAGGTGCAGGCTCTGATCTAGAATGCAGTTTTTTCTGGAGGTTTTCAACCATACCTTTCAGGTATGCAACATTAGCACTAAGAAACTTGTTTTCAAATCTGATTTCTTGAATTTCATGGATCATACTGGGTTGAATGTGCATAATAATGGTTTCAAAAAGTAGTGAGGCATCTTCTTGACTTAGTTGTGTCACAAGACGAGGTTGAGAGGACATAATTTTCTCAAATCCAACTAATATAGAATCTCCAAACACATTCAGATCATCCTTGCTGAAAGAAGATTGCTGATTTGGTAAAAATTAAAGAGCAGGAAGTGGTACATGGGCAGGTTCGGGGTCTGGTTGAGGTTTAGATTTAGTTTTATGTTGAGGTTCATGGTGTGTGACTGACTTCAATTGAAACAAAGAAGAGAGATCAATTCCAGTTGTAGTCACCAGATGAGATTAAATCACATCACAGAAGCTAGGGAATTCATACCGAGTGTATACAGAGTATGACTCATTTGGTTGAGATGCTTCAACAGACCCAGCTTCACCAGTATCAGCTTCATTAGACTCAAGATTTTGAGGTTCCTCCCCCTCAAAATGTGCTTTAATTTTAGGAACTTGATGCTCATGTACTTGGTCTAGATCCACAGGATCAGCTCTAATTTCCATATACATTTCTTTCCTAGCTAATTGAAAGGCTATTTCCATCCTCTCTTCCATAGAGGGAATTTTTTTCCGGAGCATATTGTTCCTCTGGATGGTCTTCCAAAAAAGATTCTTGGATAATTGGGAGTCCTTTTTGAGTTTCTTCTTGCACATTAGGAAGTTCTCTTAGATTTTCTTCTTCCATTGTAGGGAGTTTTTCTACTCCAGGCTTTGTCATGGCTTGTTGGTTAGATTCTGGGACAGTTAAGTCTCTTGCAGCCTCAGGTTGGGTTTCCAAATCAGAAACATTGCTAGGGGTAGGAGGTTGTTTTCTAGGAAAAATGGGAGGAAGAACCGTCCTTTCCATTTCATAACCATCTTCTTCTCTATGCGGTACTTCAGTAGGAATAACTGTAGGGAAAACAGTCCTTTCTTTCTCAAAAAGAGATACATTTTTATGAGGTACTTATGCTACCTCTTCCTCTTCTTCTTCATCTTATGAATATTCAACAACTCCATCTGGTTCCAAACCAGGATTAGTAATATCCTTTGGCCTGGTTGGATAATCAATAGGATTGAACTTCTCATAAATCTTTTCATTATCTTCAACCCACTCCTTCTTCCAAGGGTTCCAGTTGATCTTCATCCTTTTGATGGTAGGTTTAGGTAGGAAGAATTTGAAATCCATAAGAACTTCTTCATTTGGTCCAACTACTCCTTTGAAAACTAGCATAGTTGAGATCATCCTAGAATAAAACAAAAGAAGTATACTTGGATGTGACCTTTATCAATTCACACATATGGTGAATGATATATTTTCACAGATTTATCTTCTGGAAATTCTTCATCAGATGAATCAAAAAAACATCTGGATACTTCTATACAGTAAAGTAACCATTCCTTGGGCTAATAAAATTTTGAACAAATTTAAACAACAGTCTTGTATCCTCATCCACTTCAGTATCTATGGCCCTTCTCTTGGTTCCATTTCCAGTTAGAGTTTCCAATGCATTTTCCAGGTCAAAGATATCGGTTGTTGGAGGGTGATCTCTTTGATAATAATCACAAATTCCATCATGAGGAATCCCAGAGGCATACAACCCATAACATTGAAGAGAAAGACCATTTTTGTCCATTGACCAAACTTGTCACAACATAGATTTCACCAGAATCAAAAGAAAACTCTACATATTGATAAAAATGAGCTACCAACCTCAGATAAATTGGTTTTTTCTTTTCTAGAGAACCATTCAAGTAATCCTTGTTCTCTCAAAACTTTTAAAACTAACGATTTTCTAGACAATAGACACTCCGGGAAAACTTATTTCTTAGGAACTACAATATGGTTTACAAGGTTTGGATTCAGTGGTCCTTCAAGTGAAATCTTTGGTGCTATTTTCTTCATTGTCAAGATACGCTTCTCAGGAGTAGATGAAGACGGACGCATCATTCATGGAATCCACTAATGGTTCAGGCGAGAGAGAAGGATTGCATGGTTGAGAGGGTTTAGAAAGTGTGAGTAAAGAGAGTTCAAGTGAAGAATCGAGTGAAACCCTTATGTTTTATCATTTGGGAATGTCAAATGTCATAAAAAACGCGGGAAAGGAAATAGTGGTGAAATAAAAATTACTGCGATACAGGTTAAACTAAAACAATAAATAAGGTTCATGGTGAGACCGTGAATATTCGTTACAGTGCGATGGTGGATGGTCATCACGGTGAGACCATCCGTTGTCATCAGGGTGAGACAGTGAACAGTCTGTTCAGTCATAGTGAGATAGTGAGTAAACTGTTCAGTCACTGTGACACAGTAAGTGTCAGACCACAAACTCTAAGTGCTAACTGTGAGACCGTAAACATGAGATAGTAACCGAGAAAACGTGAATATGCAACAGTAAAGTAAAATATAGCAAAATATTAAATAGTAAGACCAGTAACATATCTATTTGTGATTGATCATGCCAAGATCATGTATGATGTAATCTAATCTCTCAGAGTTTAAAGGATTAGTGAATATATCAGTAAGTTGATATTTATTACCAATGAATTCCAAAGTGATATCACCTTTTTGATAGTGATCCCTCAAAAAGTGATGTCTTACATCAATAGGTTTTGTCCTAGAATGTGAAACAAGATTTTTTGAAATGTTAATAGCACTTGTTTTTTTCACAATTTATTGTTATGTTTCTGAATTGATATCCATAGTCTAGTAATGTTTGTTTCATCCACAAATTTTGTGCACAAAAACTTCCAACAGCTATGTATTCAGCTTCTGCAGTAGATAATGCAACAAAATTTTGTTTCTTACTACACCATGACACTAGTGAATTGACTAAAAAGTGACATGTATCCATAGTTTCTATTTCTATCTATGTTACAGCCAGCAAAGTCATCATCAGAATAACTAACTAGTTCAAATTATTGTCCTGTTAGATAGAACAGTCTTAGATTGGGTGTATTCTTGGGGTATTTTAAAATTCTCTTTATAGAATTTAAATGTGATTCTTTAGGGTTTTCTTGAAAACGGGCACACATACACACACTAAACATAATATCATTTTGGATAGCAGTTAAGTAGAGTAGACTTCCAATCATTCCTCTATAAGTGGTTTTATCAAGAGATTTTCCATCTTCATCAAAATCCAACTTACAGGTGGTACTCTTGAGAGTGTCACTGCTTTTAGTGCTATCCAATCCAAAACGTTTTAAAAGATCTCTAGTATATTTACATTGAGTTAAAAAATTCCCATCATTATTTTGAAAGATTTGAAATCCAAGAATGAATTTTAGTTCACCCATTAAACTCATTTCAAATTCGTTTTGCATCATTTTAGAAAAATCAATACATAATGAATTTTTTGAAGATCCAAAAATAATATCATATACATAAATTTGAACAACTAAAACGTCATTAGAATTTTTTTTATAAAGAGGGTAGGATCAGCTATTCATTTTGTAAAACATTTGGAAATAAGAAAAGTACTTAATCTGCCATACCAAGCTCTTGGAACTTTCTTTAAACCATATAAATATTTTGATAGTTTTAAGATATGATTTTGAAAATGAGGGTTTGTAAATCCTGGGGATTGTTCAACAAAAACATCCTTAGCATTATACCCATTTAATAATTCACACTTGAGATCAATTTGATATAGTTTGAAATTCATATGTGCAGCATAAGCAAGTAGAATTCTAATGGATTCTAATTTAGCTACAAGAGAAAAATTATCCTCATAGTCAATTCCTTATTCTTGACTGTAGCCTTGTGCAACTAATCTAGCCTTATTTCTAACTACTTTTCCAGCTTCATCTACCTTATTTCTAAACACACATTTAGTGCCTATGGGGAAAGTGTCCTTAGGTCTTTCCACTAATTCCCAGACATTGTTTCTTTAAAATTGATTAAGTTCTTCTTGCATAGACATTACCCAAAATTCATCATTGATTGCATCATCAATGTTTGTAGGTTCAAGTTTTAAAAAAAAGGCTTGATGTTCAACCAGGTTTCTAAGAGAAGCTCTAGTATGTGTCCCTCTATCAAGATTACCAACAACAACATCTAAAGGATGATTCTTTAGGATCCTAGTTGATCTAGTAAAGGTAGGACTAGAAATTTCAGGTTCTTCTATGGGTTCAGGTTCCACAGATTTAGATTCTGGTAAATTTACAAAACTGGTTGTCTTCACAACGGGTTCATTGATTATATCATTATGGTACAAAATAGATAAATCTTCATCAGGATTTTCAAGAAAAGGTTTAGGTTCATGTGGATCAGTTTCATCAAATTTGATGTGAACAGATTCTTCCACACACTTGGTTCTTTTATTGAACACTCTATAGGCTTTGCTGGTTGTAGAATATCCTAAAAGGTTTCCTTCATCACTTTTAGAGGCAAACATTTCAATATTGTCCTTGGTATTAAGAATAAAGACTTTGCAACCAAATACACTAAAGTAATTAACCTTAGGTTTCCTATTTTTACACAACTCATAAGGGGTTTTCTTAAGAACCGGTCTAATCAAGACTCTATTTATGATATAACAAGTTGTATTCATAGCTTCATCCCAAATGTAAATTGGTAGGTCATACTCATTAAGAATTGTTCTTGCAATTTCTTGAAGGGTTCTATTTCTTCTTTCTACTACACCATTCTGTTGAGGTGTTCTAGGGGCAGAAAAGTTGTGACTGTAGCCATTGTGTGAGAAATAAGACTCAATCTCATGATATTCAAACTCACGGCCATGATCACTTCTCAGGGTCTTAATCTAAATTCCACTATGGTTCTCTACAGACTTGGAGTATTTAATAATGTAAGAACAAGCTTCACTTTTGTGATCTAAGAAATATACCCAAGTATATCTAGACAAGTCATCTACTAATACATAGACATAATGCTTCCAATTTAAACTTGAAACTCTATAAGGTCCAAACAAGTCCATGTGAACCAACTCGAGAGGTTGAGATGTTGAAACATCATTCATTGATTTAAAAGAAACTTTATGTTGCCTTCCCTTTTGAAATGGATTACAAACTTTTTCATTTGAAAACTCAAGTTTGGGTAGGTCTCTAACTAAGATTTTCTTAGTCAGTTTTCTAAGTGAATATATATTTTCGTGTCCTAACCTTCTGTGCCACAACCAAGATTCTTTATGAAAAGCATTTAAACAAGTCATTTTTTGCTTAGCTAAAGAATTTAAATCATCAGAATAAACACTTTCATTTCTCAATGCAGAAAATACTAAAACATTTTTGGAATTAAAAACATTACAAGAATTATTTTAAAACTTAACATTAAATCCATCATCACATAACTAAGAAATACTCAACATATTATATTTATGTCCATCAAAAAATAAAACATTAGAAATTAATACTGTGTTAGTGTTACCAATCTGGCCTAGGCTGATGATCTTTTATTTAGAATTAGCACCAAAGGTGACATACCCTCCATCAAACTTTATTAAGCTTTTAAAGCATGAGTAATCTCCAGACATGTTCCTTGAACATCCACTGTCCATGTATGATGTTTTCCATAGTAACTCTTTAAGTAGGTTTCCTACAAAACAGTTTTAGATGGAAAATGATTTTGGTACCCAAATATTCATGGGTCCAGACAGGTTAGAAAGTAAATATTTAGGTACCAAAATTGTCTTATAAGTCTCATATAATTTACAGAATCAATTGATTTCAAAATATAAACATTGTTTGATCTATAACAATGTGAATAACTAGTTGAGGCATACGAATTTCAAGAACTAGAACTAGCATAATTTTGTCCAGATTTAGGAATAAATCTATTTTTGTTAAACTTTCTCTGTCCAGGTTGGTATCCCAAACCAGTAGTATACATTGGTGCAACTTGTTTACCTAGAATTTGAGTTAGAGTGTTCTTTCCATTTTGAACTTCTATAAGTCCTTTCTCAGGTGCTCAGTACACATTTTCAGTTCAGTATTTTCTTTTAATAGTTGAGCATTCTTTTTCTTTTCAATCTCAAGGGAATATCTAATAGTGCTAGATAAATCATGTTGTTTCATTAAGGATTTTTAATTGTTCTTATGTTCATTACAGGTCTATTCTAGCATATTAAAATATTCAAATAATTCTTCACTAGACATGTTTTCAGATTCAGAATCAGAATCAAAATCAACTCCAGAATAGTATGAATTTAAAGTAGGAGGGTCCAGTGTTACCTCAGATGTGTTGTCATTAAACACATGTTAGATTTATGAGAATATTCATCCTTAGAAGAATCATAATCACTTGAAGTGTCTTCTGAAGCACTCCATGTTTCTTTCATATCTTTCTTATACTTGTTTCCTTATAGTCATGTTTCTTCTTAAACTTCAATTTTGGACAGTTAGCTTTAATGTGACCTTTTCTCTTGCATTCATAGCAGATAACTTCGTCACTCGTATCAGCTTTCTTCCAATTATTTTTCCAATGACCTTTGTTGTCATATTTACATTTTTAGTTTGATTTTTTGAAGAATTTCTTTTTCCTATATAATTTTTTAAATCTTCTGGCTATTTGATCCATCTCAGCATCACTATCAGAATCTGAACATTCACTTGTTGAACTATCAGTAGGTATGTGAACTTTCTCCTTGTCCTTGCTCCATGAGACAACAGACTTAAATGCCCTTGACATCCTTTAAGGTTCATTATGTTCTTCCTTATTCACCTTGAGTTCTTCCTCATACATCATAATCTTACTAATTAGCTCTTTGATAGGCAGAGCACCAATGTCACATGACTCTCTTATTGAAACAGATGTGCCTCTCCA
The DNA here is from genome assembly GCA_963277665.1 of Viscum album. Taxonomy (NCBI): domain Eukaryota; kingdom Viridiplantae; phylum Streptophyta; class Magnoliopsida; order Santalales; family Viscaceae; genus Viscum; species Viscum album. The sequence goes on from OY728151.1 coordinate 906,840,592, forward strand.
TCAGTCTGGTAGACATCTCAATATTCTCGTAATTTGTTCTTTTTATGTAACAACCTTTTCAAGGGAGAACATAGTGTTGACAATCTCATTGAGCCTGAGGTACATATCAGAAATAGGTTCATCAGTATTCATTTTAAAATTATCATATTTAATAGTATAAGTGTTCAATCGCATTTCATTAACATTGGTTGTTCCATCATGAGAAAAACCCAAATTATCCCATACTTCATAAGTAGTTTTGCAAGCATATATTCTATTAAACTCTTCATCTCCTAGAGCACAATAGAGGGCATTCATAGCTTTTAAATTATTATAGTAATCTTTTTTAGTAGGTTCATCCCAAGTAGTTCTTTCAATTTATGGAATCTTATATTGAGTCTCTATAGCAGTCCAGATATCAAATCCCATACTTTCTATGTGAATTTTTATCTTAAGTTTCCATAGGTCATAGTTTGTACCATTGAAGAAAGGTGGGTTATTGGTAGCATCACCTTCTAGCCAATTATCCATAGTTAGATTTTAGCAAATATATTTAAAGAGATAAATTTAGAACCAACAGAAATTTAAGTTCTTTAAGATACAACTAAAATCACATTTGAAAAATAGAATTTTTTGAAATCCTCTAATAAAAACAAAACCTCCCTCTGATACCAAATGTTGGTCAGAGTGGATACTCAAGAGGGGGGTGAATTGAGTTCCAATTAAAATTTATGTTAAAATTATTTCTATTAAAATCCCCAATTTATAAAACAAGTTAAACTGTAGTGAATTTTTATTACAGTAATGGGTTAGTTAGGTTCTCAAGAAAATGATTAGTTCTTAGTTAATTTAATCTGACGATCAATTAACTTTTTAAGCTAACCTAGTGCTTTACAGTACATAAAAACACTTGCTAGTATAACTATCAATGTAAATATAAAATATATTTTTATTTCAAAGTAATTAGCAGCAGAGTATAAAATATGTAGTATATTTTAAACTTAATCTAAGAATTCACAACAGATGTAAAACAAGTGGTTCAGTCTCAAACCGAGACCAAATCCACTCCACTTGGTGATCACCTGCCACAAAGTAGTTTATATAAATATAGTATGATCCACACCCTAGATCGGGGTTAAAAACAATTCATAGATTGTCCAGGCCACGCAGGGACCACTACCACAGTTGTCGTGGGAAAATAAATAATGATCAGGCCATGCAGGGACCTCTTCCTCAGTTTCTGTGTGTAAACATGAGTAAAAGGTTTGGTGTGACGACTTTGAAATCCTCCAGTTCAGTGCAAGAGTCAGTGTGTGTGTAAAATATATAGAGTACACACACTTTTCTAAAGTAAAAAAATAATCACTTAGAGTAAGTAGAAAAGAGATTAGAATTCTCTAGTGATTAGTAGTGCAGCTCTGGACTCATTTGATTCATCATAAATGCTTCTGAGTTCTTCTCTTGTCATTCTGTTGAAAAACAGAGTGTCGTGGGTCAGCTTGTGTTCTTCCCGAGTAAATATATTCCCTTGATTAAAATGTACTTCGTGTGTTCTTCAGTAGTGTTGGATTGCATGCATGAGAGTTCTTTTAAGATCGTGCAATGTGTTTTTCACAGTTCTGCTCAGGATTGTCTTTTTGTTAAGTATAGAGCACTCATGTTTCTTGCTTTGTTGTATTGTCTCTCTTCTATCTTGCTCTTGGGAACACTTCAATTTATCTTCGAATTCATGAGGCTGAGCCAACAGGTTCCATGTATTTTGATCCTCGTACCTCATACTATTTCTACAAATAAACATTAATTACATCAGTGCTTTAAAGTCGTCAAATATGACCATTAAAAAGTTAAATAGTAAAACGACAAAACAGTTTAAGAAACTGTGTCACAATAGTTATGAAAATGATGTCTCCTTCATGGTGTCTTATTCACGGTATGTCCTTCACGATGTCTCCATGTCACGGTGTCTCGCTCACGATGTCTGAGTCATGGTGTCTGGCTTATGGTTTCCAGATTACGGTTTCTGGCTTTCGGTGCCTTGATGACTCTGCCTGGCTAACTGTGTATAACACTCAGACAAACAGAATGTCTGGCTAACTGTGTATGTTCTTAGTGTCTTGCTTCACGGTGTTAGGATTACTATGTCACGATTTCTTGTGGTAATGGTGTCTCACTGTCACTGTGTCTGAGACTTAGGATTCACAGTGTCTGTGTCTTGCTCACAGTGTCTTGAACTTAGACAAACAACTGTATTAATACATAAACAGTAATATTAATAAAATAAATTGAACTCAACCATTATAAAGTATAAGATAACGTGAAGCATAAATACAAATAATTGATAAGATATGTGAGTTTTATGATCATGAATAAGAATTGTAATTATTATTGAGATTTGTAAATAGTAATGAGATTTGTGATCATGAATAAGATTTGTAATTATTATTGAGATTTTTAAATAGTAATGAGATTTATGATCATGAATAAGATTTGTGATCATTAAAACATGATTAATACATGATGAGTACAAAAACTTGGTCCTAGAACCCACTATTTGAGGATGGGATTGAGGTGATCCATGGAGATATGGTGTCACTACATGTATTCCTCACCATTGGGGTATTTTTCTGAGACTTTGAAACTTTTTTTTAAAGAAACTATGTGAATCCTTGTTGACTAATTTGTTATATGGTATGCTTGAGTGTTCATACGTTTCATATAAAATCACTATATGATATTTATTTGTTTTATGTTATTGTATAGAATGAACGACCCGTGATTGAGAATCAAAACATGAGTTTTGTTGCATGTTCATGATGGGATGTCGAGACTCATTCCTAATATAATTCATATTTTTTTATATGTACGATGACCTGTTCTGTTTCAATCTATGCCTTGTGAGTATTTTATTCTAATAACGTATGACCAATAGACCATATTTTATTTTTTATACCTTAATTTAAAAAATATATGTGTAGCCTTATGAAGATTTTCCATATGCCATTTGTTGTTTTCACTTAAAATGTTGTTCATTTCAAACAATAGTCAGACACTTTGAGTGATACCAGTCACATCGTGCCTCAGATTGAGGTGGGGTTGACTCGTACCCATACCAAATGATCCATGGATCATTGTTCTAAAGTATCAACACAATTCGAATGTGTTTGGTTTGTTTTCTGTATGCCAATTGTTGTTTTCACTTAGAATCATGTCCATTTCAAACAAAACTGAGACACTTTGAGTGGTACCTGTCGCACTGTGCCTTGGATTGAGGCAGTGTTGACTCGTACATGTCAAAAATGACCCATGGATCATTTTCCTAATGTATCAACACAATCTGAATAGGTTTGATCAGTTTTTTGTATGCCAATTGTTGATTTCACTTAAAATGATGTCCATTACAAATAAAAGAGATACACTTTGTGTGATACTAGTCACACCATGCCTCATATTGAGGCGGGATTGACTCATACACATCACAAAAGACCCATGGATAGTTGTGATAAACTATCAACACAATTCTAATACGTTTGGTTGTTTTTCTGTATGTCAGTTGTTTTCACTTAAAATGTTGTCCATTTTAAACAAAAGTGAGACATTTTGAGTGTTACTAGCCACACCTTGCCCCAGATTGAGGAGAATTTGACTTTTATACATCAAAAAAGACCCATTGATAGTTTTTATAAAGTGTAGACACATTTCAAATGTGTTTGGTCGGTTTTCTGTAAGCCATTTGTGGTTTTCACTTAAAATGTTGTCCATTTCAAACAAAAGTAAGACACTATGAGTGATAACTGTCACACCATACCTCAGATTGAGTCGGGGTTGACTTTTACCCTTCATAAATGATCCATTTATTGTTTTGATAATGTATCAACACAATCCAAATGCTTTTGGTTTGTTTTCTATATGCCAATTGTTGTTTTCACTTAAAATACCATCCATTTCAAATATATGTGAGACACTTTGAGTGGTACCAGCCACATCGTTCCTCGTATTACGGAGAGGTTGACTCATACAGGTCACAAATGACCCATGGATTTTTTCCTAATGTATCAACACAATCCTAATGCGTTTGACTAGTTTTCTGTATGCCAGTTATTGATTTCACATAAAATGATGTCCATTTCAAATAAAAGAGAGAAACTTTGAGTGATACCAGTCACACTGTGACTCAGATTGAGGCGGGGTTGACTGGTACAAATAAAAAATTACTCATGTATTGTTGTGCTACTATATCAAAACAATTCGAATACGTTTGGTTTGTTTTTTGTATGTTAGTTGTTTTGACTTAAAATGTTGTCCATTTTAAACAAAAGAGAGACACTTAGAGTGATACCGGCCACCCTGTGACTCAAATTGACGCGATGATGACTCTAATACGTCAAAAATGACCCATATATAATTTTCCTAAAGTATAAAGACAATCTTAAAGCATTTGGTCGGTTTTCTATATGCAAGTTGTTGTTTTCACATAAAATCATGTCTATTTTAAATAAAAGTGAGGCATTTTGAGTGGTACTGGGCATACCATGCCTCGGATTGAGGCGGGGTTGACTCATACACATCACAAATGACCCATGGATCATTTTTATAAATTATCAACATAATAATAATGTGTTTGGTCTGTTTTCCATATGCCAGTTGTTGTTTTCACTTAAAATGTTGGCTATTTCAAACAAAAGTGAGACACTTTGTAAGATACCGGTCACACCGTGCCTCAGATTGAGGTGGGGGTGACTTGTACCCATAAAAAATGATTCATGGATCGTTTTTCTAAAGTATCAACACAATCCGAATGTGTTTGGTCTATTTTCCATATGCCCGTTGTTCTTTCCACTTAAAATGTTGTCCCTTTCAAATAAAAGTGAGACACTTTGAGTGGTACCGGACACACTGTGCCTTGGATTGAGGTGGGGTTGACTCGTACACATCACAAATGACTCATGGATTGTTTTCCTAAATTATTAATACAACTTGAAAGCATTTGGTCAGTTTTCTGTATGAAAGTTATTGTTTTCACTTAAATTACTATCCATTTCAAATAAAAGTGAGACATTTTGAGTGGTACCGGCCACACTGTTCCTCGATAGGATTCACTAACTATATAAATGGAGTGGATATTATGAATTCAAATCATGTTGATTCATATAGTCATGACAGTTGAATTGTAGAATGAAAATAGAAAACAAATCAAACTACAATTATTGGGTATATCATGCCACACACGACACCACCTGGTTTAAGTCAAATCAAAAGAAAAAAAAACAATAATAGATAAAAAATATTAAAATAAGTTAAGCCTTACCAATTTGAAGTGTAGAACTAAAAAATTGATGGACTTCATTTGGGTCTGTAGAGAGGAAGGAGTTACCAGCCCGGGTAAAGAGAGAGGGATCTAGTTTAGACAATATCAAAACAGAAAATAAAAAAATAGATGAATAAGATTAGGAATTACATATTAGAACTAAATAAATGAGTGGGGGAATGTATGAGGGTGAGGGGTTGTCTGGGTCATGCGTGGGGCTGTCTGGGGGTAGTTGGGATGTCCGGGTGGTGTGGGGGGCTCTTTGGGGGGTGGGGGCTGTCTGGGGGTGGGGGGCTATCTGTGGGGTGGGGGCCATCCTGGGTAAGGGGGCTGTCTGGGGGTTGGGGGGCTGTCAGGGGGGGTGGGGGGGGGGGGGGGGTGGTGTCTAGTGGGAAGGGGGGCTGTCCGGTGGGTGGGGGATGTCCGGGGGTGAGGGGGGTTGTTCGGTGTTTGTGTGTGTGTGTGGGGGGGGGGGGGGGCTGTCTGGAGTGCGTTTTCAGCCACCGCGGTCACATGACACCTCTAATTGACCTGTCGTATGGCCAACCATTTCACAATTAACCCACCCTTTGTTGTCGTTCGATTTCATGGTATTCCAAGGTCGTTCGGACAGTTTTGACCACCCCACACACACTTTTCAAGCGCGCCAAACACCTAAAAACACATATTCTACCATGCCATGCAAACCGCACATCCAAATGATGTGTCTTCTTTTTTTACACCTCATGAAAAATAATTAGGGTGTTTTCATGCGATTTAAATTCGTTATGATATCGTTCGGTATGTATTTGACTATAAAACACATGTTTTGGTCATTTATGACACATGGAGTGTGTTTTCGGCCACCGCGGTCACACGACACCTCTGATTGATGTGTTGTATGGTCAACCATTTCACAATTCACCCAACCTTTGTTGTCGTCCGATTTCATGGAGTTATGAGGCCGTTCAGCCGGTGTTGACCACACCACGCACGCTTTTCAAACGCACCAAACACCTAGAAAACACATATTCAGCTGTGTTGAGCAAATCACACATCTAAATGACATGTTTCCTCCACATAAACCTCAAGAATAATAATTATGGTGTTTTCATGTGATTTAAAGTCATTCTGGTGTCGTTCAGTATGCATTTGACCGTTAAACGCATGTTTTGGCCATTTACGACACCTGGAGTTCATTTTCGGCCATCGCGGTCACACAACACCTCTGATTGACATGTCGTATGGCTGACCATTTCACAATTCACTCACTCTTTATTATCATCTGATTTCATTTCATTCTGAGGTCCTTCGGCTAGTTTTGACCACCCCACACACGCTTTTCAAGCGCACCAAACACCTAAAAACATATATTCAGTCGTGTCGCGCAAACCGCATGTCCGAATGACGTTCTGTCTCATAGTACACCTCATGAAAAAAATTTGGGTATTTTTATGTGATTTTAAGTCATTATGATGTCGTTCGGAATGCATTTGACCATTAAATGCATGGTTTGGCCATTTACGACACGTGGAGTGCGTTTTCGGTCATCACAGTCACACGACACCTCTGGTTGACGTGTCGTCTATCCGACCATTTGACAGTTCACCCACCCTTTGTTTTCATCCTATTTCATGGAATTTTGAGGTCGTTCGGCAGGTTTTGACCACCCCACACACACTTTTCAGGCGCGCCAATCACCTAAAAACACATATTCTGTCGTTCCACGAAAGCCGCACATCTGAATGACGTTTCTTCTTTTCTTACGCCTCCCGAATAATAATAAGGGTGTTTTCATGTGATTTTAAGTCATTCCGATGTCTTTGGGTATGTATTTGACCATAAAAAACATGTTTTGGCAATTTATGGCATGCAGAGTGCGTTTTCGGCCACCGCGGTCACACGACACCTCTAATTGATGTTCTGTCTCGCCGACCATTTCACAATTCACCCAACCTTTGTTGTCGTTTGATTCTAAGGCATTATGAGGTCATTCGAATAGTTTTGGCCACCCCACACATGCTTTTCAAGTGCACCAAATGCCTAAAAAACACATATTCAGTCATTTCATGCAAACCGTGCATCCGAATGACATGTTGTCTCCTCATACACCTCACGAATAATAATTAGGTTGTTTTAGTGTGATTTCAAGTCATTCTGATGTTGTTCGGCATCCATTTGACCGTTAAACACATGTTTTGACCATTTACAACATGTGGAGTCCGTTTTCGGCCACTACGGTGACACGACACCTCCGATTGACGTGAAGTATTTCCATACATTTTAAAATTCACCCACCCTTTGTTTTCTTCTGATTTCATGGCATTCTGAGGTCATTAGTCCGGTTTTGACCACCTCACGCACGCTTTTCAAGCGCGCCAAACACCTAAAAAACATATTCAGTTGTGCCATGAAAACCATGCTCCCAAATGATGTTTCATTTCCTCATACACCTCATGAATAAAAATTAGGGTGTTTTGTGTGATTTCAAGTCATTCCGATGTCGTTTGGTATGAATTTGACTGTTAAACACATGTTTTGGCCATTTATGACATGGGGATTGTGTTTTCGGCCATCATGGTCACACAACACCTCTAATTGGTGTGCCATCTAGCCGGACATTTTACTGTTCACCCACCCTTTGTTTTCGTCCGATTTAATGGCATTCTGAGGTCGTTCGACTGGTTTTGACCACCCCACGCATGCTTTTCAAGCGCACTAAACACCTAAAAAACACATATTATGTCGTTCTGTGCAAAACGCACATCCAAATGATGTGTCCACTTTTATTACACCTCTAAAATAATAATTATGGTGTTTTCATGTGATTTTAAGTCAATGAAATGTTGTTGTGTATGTATTTGACCGTAAAACACATGTTTCGGCTATTTACAACATGGAGAGTGCATTTTCGGCCACCACGGTCACACAACATCTCCGATTGACGTGTCGTCTGGCTGATCATTTTAAAATTCACCCACCCTTTTTTGTCGTCTTATTTCATGGCATTTTGAGGTTGTTCTACCAGTTTTGACCACCCCACGCATGCTTTTCAAGCACGCCAAACACCTAAAAACTACATATTCAGCTGTGTAATGAAAACCACATGTCTGAATGATATGTTGTCTTTTAGTACACCTCACGAATAAAAATTAGGGTGTTCTGTGTGACTTCAAGTCATTACGATGTCGTTCGGTATGCAGTTGACCGTTAAATGCATGTTTTGGCCATTTACGACATGCAAAGTTCTTTTTCAGCCACCACGACCACACAACACCTCTGATTGAAATGTAGTATGGCCCAAAATTTCAATATTCACCCACCCTTTATCGTCATCTGATTTTAATGGCATTCTGAGGTCGTTGGGCCGGTTTTGACCACCCCACGCATGCTTTTCAAGCACGCCAAACACCTAAAATACACATATTCAGTCGTTCCGCGCAAACTGAATGTATAAATGATGTTCGTCTCCTCGTACACCTAACGAATAAAAATTAGGGTGTTTTGTGTGATTTCGGGTCAGTCTGATGTTTTTCGGTATGTATTTGATCATTAAACGCATGTTTTGGCTATTTATGACACACAGAGTTCATTTTTGGCCATCGCAGTCACACGACACCTCTGATTGACATGCCGTCTGGCTGACCATTTCACAGTTCACCCACCCTTTGTATTCGTTTGATTTCATGGCATTCTGAGGTCGTTCAGCTTTTTTGACCACCCCACGCATGCTTTTCATGTGCGCCAAACACCTAAAAAACACATGTTCAGTCGAGTCATGCAAACCACGCATCTTAATGACGTTTCGTCATTTTTTACCCCTCACGAATATTATTTAGTGTGTTTTCATGTTATTTCAAGTCATTCTGATGTTGTTGGGTATGTATTTGACCGTAAAACACATGTCTTGGCCATTTACGACATGCAGAGTGAGTTTTCAGCCACCATGGTCACCCAACACCTCTGATTGACATGTCGTCTGGCCGACCATTTTCCAATTCACCCACCCTTTAGTTTTGCCCGATTTCATGGAATTCAGAGGCCATTCGGCTGGTTTTGACTACCCCACGCACACTTTTCAAGCGTGCCAAACACCTAGAAAACACATATTCTGTCGTGCCGCAAAAACCATGAATCCAGATGATGTGTCGTCTTTTCGTACACCACAAGAATAATAATTAGGGTGTTTTCATCTGATTTGTAGTCATTATGATGTCGTTGGGTATGTATTTGACCCTAAAACACATGTTTTGGAAATTTATGACAAACAGAGTGTGTTTTCGGCCACCGTGGTCACACGACACCTCCGATTGACATGTCGTCTGGCCGAACATTTCACAATTCAATCACCCTTTGTTGTCTTCCGATTTCATGGCATTCTGATGTCGTTTGGATGGATTTGACCACCCCACGTACTCCTCACGAATAATAATAAGGGTGTTTTCGTGTGATTTCATGTCATTCTGATGTCGTTCGACATGCATTTGACCGTTAAATGCATGTTTTGGCCATTTACGACAGGAGGAGTGCATTTTCGGACACCATGGTCACACGATACCTCCAGATGATGTGACGTCTAGCCAACCATTTCACAAGTCACCCACCCTTTATTGTCATCCGATTTCTTGGCATTCCGAGTATGTTCGGCTGATTTTGACCACCCCACGCATGCTTTTCAAGTGCACCAAACACCTAAAAATACTTATTCAGCTGTTCTGCACAAACCGCACATCCTAATTATGTGTCGTCTCCTCGTAAACCTCACAAATGTCCCATGGATCGTTTTGTTAATGTATCAAGAAAATATGAATAGGTTTGGTCAGTTTTCTATATGCTAGTTGTTTTTACTAAAAATGGTGTCCATTTTAAACAAAAGAGATATATTTAATGTGATACCGGCCACTCCGTGCCTCGGATTGAGGTAGGGTTTTCTTTTACACATCTCAAATGACCATTTAATCATTTTCATAACGTATCAACACAATCCAAATAATTTTGGTCTATTTTACTATATCAGTTGTTGTTTTAACTTAAAATGTTGACCATTTCAGGCCAAAGTGAGATACTATGAGTGATACCGGCCACACCATGTCTCGGATTGATGCAGAGTTGACTCGTACCCATAAACAATGACCAATTTATTGTTTTCATTATGTATCAACACAATAATAATTCATTTGATCTGTTTTTCATATGTTAGTTGTTGTTTTCACTTAAAATCTGGTCCATTTCAAATAAAGGTGAGGCACTTTTAGTGGTACCAGCCACATCATGCATCAGATAGTACCCCCACTCCCTCACCCTTGATACCCCCTCACCCATGACCGCCCCCAACTCACCTCGGACATCACCCCCACCTCCCGGATAGCTCCCCCTCACCACGGACAGCCCCCACCCCTCGAACAGCCCCCCACCCCCGAAAGTCTCCACCCCCTGTATAGCCCCCTCACCCTGGAAAGCCCCCCCAAACCCCAGACATCCCCCACCCCTAGACAGCCACCTCCACACTGGATAGCGCCCACCCCCGAAAATCCCCCACACCACCAGGGAAGCCCCCCGCATCACCCAGAAAGGCCCCCCGCACCACCCGAACAGCCCAACCACCCCAGGACAGGCCCCCCCAACCCAGATACCCCCCCCCCCCGAACCCCCGGACCCCCAAACCCCCGGACACCCCCCCCCCCACCACGGAAAGCCCCCCCTAGCCGGATAGCTCCCCTACCCGCCCTGACAGTCCCCCCCATCCGGACAGCTCCCCCACCCCCCGGACATCCCCCCACCCTCCGGACAGCCCCCCCACCCCAGATAGCCCCCCACCCACCCCTCCCCGGACAGCCCCCACCCCCCGTACATCCCCTCACGCAACCCAGACAGCCCCCCACCCCCTGGAGCGCCCCCCCCCCCACCTAGGAGAGCCCCCCAACCCCCCTCACCCCAGACAGCCCCCCCCCCCGGACACCCCCACCCCCCAGACAACCCCTCTCACCCCTCGGACAACCCCCTCACCCCCCTCATTCCAAGAGGGTTCATTTTAATTTCACAAATTCAATCATTTGAAACTACTTAGAAAACACTAAATAGTTCAACTCATTTTGTTCAAATCAATTTATTTCATTCATTGAATAAAAAACTAATAGAGACTCTTAATTTCACCAATTCATTCATTAAATATTATTTGATAATAAATCTAAACAGTCATGGAAGTGAATAATTCATAAAAAGTTGCAATATATCAAAATTATAGTCATCAAATTCATGACTTATTCAATTCAATGAGAATAGGATTAAATAATATTTCACAAGGAATTTAAAGAAAAACATTCATAGAAACATTGTTAAAAATTTATAAACACATATAAATGAATTCTCAAGTAACAATTAATTACAAGATGAAGAAAAAGAAAAAACACATACTTTGAAAATATGGAATCCAACCGCAATGAATCTAGGATGTTTCACCTCCAATGGAGGGTTAAAGATTTAATTAATTAAATGGATCTTATGGGATGGAGATAATCTAGGATAAATCAAAACAGAAAAAAAAAGAGATACACATGAAAATAAAAACTAAAATATTAGACGAATAACAATAATAATAAGGTAACACTTAGATATTTATAGTGTTGAATGAACAAAGTACCTGATTTGAGATGTATCAGATAATTATTTAGTAGTTAGGATGGGGGAAGTCGAGCGAGGATGGCCTGCTGCTGCACATTCAGTTCTGTTCGTGAATGAGGAGGGGATAGTAATTGGGGAAAACCTTTCCCAACAGTTTTTAAAAACCATTGGGAAAGAGTTCCTATCCCAATGATTTATATAGAACCATTGGTAAAATCCTATAAAAAAATATTTTTCCAACAATTCTACAGAACTGTTGTTAAAGCCTCCTACAAGGAAGCTTTTCTTAATGGTTCTATAGAACTGTCGGTAAAGGATCCTACAAATAGGCCTATACCAAAGGTTTTGTTAAACCATTGGTATAGGCTCCCTTTCCAAATAGTTTTTGTAAACCATTGGGATAAAAGCATTGGGAGAACATCAATTTCTAGTAGTGATCATGTGATAACCAATCCACAAAGAACCCCAACCCCACCTAATTTGGATCATAGAAATTTATGATGTCAGATAACTCAAACAACTAATGTTGTCATGGAAACATGTCTCATCCCACCAGATGGTTTTTTAATCAATTTCACTACATGATCCACCATGTTTGTGGATCACCCAACCCAGATGGTGGCTAGAATCAGGAATGCAGTACACTCAACCATGTTTATCCATAGATAATTTTCCTTTTAATCACCTATGTACCAAGTCCATTGGAATCCCATAATAGTTTCATCCACTTAACCACTTATGAAATACCCTATATAGAGATATCCACGTCCTCATATGTGGATATTTGGATTGTGTTAGGTCGGTTAACCAACTGTTTTTGAACATCCCTATAAAGGGATCACCACACCAACCATTAAAGTCATTTTGAGAAAATCACACCAACCTCAAGGATCCACATCATCATCTTGAAACATGGAACATAGTTCCATAGTCTATGCAGCCTAATAAGAAATACATGTCATAGTAAGAAATAATAGGTCACACCATGATCAAATTTTAGGAGCCACACATAATCACATAGTCATAATCTAGGAGTCGTAATAACCACAGATGCACCCACATTAAACTCATATAAATCATGGGTCAATCAATAAAAAACACATATCAGGTAAACATCATATATATATGTCCAAAAATTGTAATGAACTTTCTACCTCATTGTTTTTAATGTTAGTTTCATGGGTAGCCGAATATTTCACAACATGAACTATGTTCTCACACCAACCAAAACAAAAGTCACCCACCATGGACTCCAAGAACTAATTACGATCCAAAATGATAATGTTTCAAGAGTAATCCAATTAGAAACAAGAGAAAGGGTTAATTAACCTTTACCTAAGGTTGATCGACATCAACTGGTCCTTAAGATTTGTTCAAGAAGGTAGAATGATATATTTCTAGAAAATTGTGGGCCTCCATTGCGCAATGCAGTGGATAATACATGGAGGTGTACAACCAATTTAGTATAGGAGTAACAAAAGTGGCATGTAATGCACTATAATACATCCTGTAAGGAGGGAGACTGTGCTATGGATATTCACTAAGGATCATAACACTATATAATAGGGCTGATCACTATGAAATATTATTGCATTTTAACTAAAATTATTGTGGCATAAGGTTGAGGTCTACGTTGTGGAGGCATTTCTATATACCTTCATAGATTTTGAGAAATTACCAATGAAATTTGAGTAAGAGTTGAATGTAATGGTTCATTGGGAGTTTAATAACTCATGAAACCCCTTCATAAAAAGTCATAAGAACCCCCTTATAAATTTATGAATCAGACCCCTAAATTCAAGATCATAATATCCCATTAAATCCTTACCTCTTTAAGGTTTGTATCTAAACCATCCATATATAACTAACAAGGAATATTCCTCTTTGGTGTGCTTTGAGATACCGAAACAAAACCCTCTAAGGAGAGAAGTCCCCAATGAAGGAAACAAGGAAATATCAAAGGGGAAGACCCACTATGACACAATCCCTTTCTGATATGGTGTGGAATCAATTCCAAAGCATTATTATGGTTCATATACTTCGACTCTGGCATAAAATATTCTTCTACACTGTGGTCAATTAGTATATAGTGTATCCAACACTTATTTTGGTTGAAATATAAAAAAATCACCTTTTAACACTTTTTAAGCTTCCCAAATCCCTCAAGATTTTATTAAAACATGGTTCAAACCAAAAAAGGAAATAATGATAAAAATAATACATTATTAAAGAATAAAAAATACAGGTCCTTAAATTATCTCCCTTTTAGAGACTTTCTCTCCTAGATAAGCACCTCTAGGATTCCTATTCAAACAACTTAGACCACTGTGCATGAACATCATCCTCTTACTTCCAATCTTGTCCTAGATCATTCCACGCTACCACCAAATCCATATGAGTGGTAACATCTTCCCTATGAATAGTTTTCACTCTTGTTTATAACATGAATTGAACTCTCCTTATATGAATCACTAGTTCCAAATCAACATCCTCATAGACTATAACATGCGTAGGATTGAGTGTGTACCTATGAAGTTATGAAACATGAAACACATCATGATTGACTTAATAATATTAAGGAAGGTCCATATTGTACACCACTATCCAAACATACTCGGTGAACTCAAAGGGTCATATAAGACATGGTGTAAGCTTACCATTTTTCATCAAATACTGATGAACTAACCAAAAATTCACTCTCAAGAAATCTAGATTTCCTACAGAAAACTTCAAAGGTCCCCTACATTGGTTTAGATATGATATATAACTTATATAATTGATAATCATTATCTTTTTAATCTTTTACACTCTCTCAAAGGACATATAAAACATAGTTATCCCCAAAAATGAAACCTCACTTGCTATATTCCAAAAAAGTGGTGAATGACACAAACTACGTTACAGAGCCTCATAAAGATCTATATGAATGAAATTATTGTAAATATTTTTTAATTGAACTAAACCATGTATATATTATCTTCTCATTCATTATTTAATTCTAGAAAATATTTTCAAATCATATCTTCCAATATTTTTATAGTCTTCTCTGACTATCTGTCTGTTTGAGGATGGTATTCTTTGCTCAATATCCAACAATTGCATAAGTCCTTTTAATATCCCTTCCAAAGACATAATGTAAAACGTACATATATGTATGAAACAATTATCAAGGGTACTCTATATAAGAGTATGATCTCACAGACATAAATATTTTCCATTTCATCCACCGAGTGTGTCTCTCAAATTGGTAAGTCTCGTAGAACATTAATTATTTGAGCGATAATCACCCAGACAATGTCATGACTCTTTAGGGTCCAAGTTAACCCCTCAAAAAAATTCTATTATGGTGTCCTACCACATCCACATAGGTATTGGAAGCTAATGGAGGGAACCACCATGATTCTGGTGCTTATCCTTCACCATCTAATAGGTAAGTCATTGAATGATGAATCCAACAATATCACACTTCTTCTTTGGACACCATAATTTTCTTATGAAGTCGTGGTAAATATTTATTTCCCTAGGATATACTAACCATATATATATATATGTGTATGGTAATATATCATCATATATTATACGATGGGTATAATAACAATCATTATCTCATGTACCAAGATCACATCATCGTCTCGCAGTGACCACCAAGGTATTGGATCACCTCCAGTAAGATGTTCCCTCATCAAATAAAAATCTATGTATAACTACTAACTTGTCTTCACCTCGTCGACATGTGAAGATTTTATCACAAAAGGGGAAAAATCAACCACCCTAGATCCTCCAAAACATCTATCTACCATCCATATAATAGTCTAATCAATATCTATTTATCCTAAGAAGGCTGCAAAATAAAATATTTCTCAGCTTGTATCTTATTGACAAGATAATCCATAGATATCCTTTTATAGGTGTATAATCCATATTGATGTCAAAAATATAATGATAGTCTACCCAACACCTCGGTAACGGATTGAGATCCCTCTCGGTGATGTTATAGGGAAGGCTGTTATAATATGTTTACACAACAAATATCTTGCAGAGGAGATAGTGTCACTAATACTATAGAGTGTGGAATATAGCTTCCAAATCCAAATCATGTTTATGGTAGTTCCACTCATTGGTTATTCGCTATAGATTCCCATATAATAATAAATTCTCTCCCTACATTATCGCCTCTACCAGAAAAATTACAGATGCATCAGAGTACACTAAATAACTAATCTTAGGCTCATGTAGTTTCAGTAATGGAGTTATCATAAACCTTCTCTTAATCTCATCAAAAACGAATTGAAATGATTCTAAGCATTAAAATGTCACTCCATTATTTTTTTATTACAATCATGGGATTTGAAAATTGGGAGAAGTGTAGATAAATCATCATTTATATCCATTTAATAATAGAAAACGTATTATCTCAAAATAAATTGGGGATGTTTACAAGGAATAAATACCTAAAATTTTTCTAGGTCTATGGATATTACTATCTCAAGCATCACACGCCACAATAATATCACCTCTAGTATCTATAATAACTCTTTTACTACTTTTCATCAAGATAGTGTTTCTGATGTTTACTTCAGACTATCTTTAGGTATCATACATGCTTATCTATGTCAGTGAGTATATGGTTATATAACTAATATATACCATGAAGAATGAGTCCAGATATAAGTGAAAGATCTTGTTCTGGAGTCCTATTAAAACTATAGGAATTTTTATTATTCCAAACAAAATTACTAAGTAATTATACAACCCATACCTACTATAAAACACCATCTTCATAATTCCCACATCTCTAACTCACAACTAGTAATATCCTGATCAAAGGCCAATCTTGGAGAAGCATTTGGAATACCATAAGTGATAAAATAATATCATCGATAATGGGTAAATTATATCTTTTATTCATCATCGCCAAGTTAAGATTTTGGTAGTCAAAGTAGATTTGAAGAATACCATCGACCATATTTGTGAACAACATAGGTCCCCTCCATGGCGAGGTACTCAACCTTATAGATCGAGTATGCTTTAATTTCACAAATTTTACCTTGATCTCCTCTAGCATAGCTGTGATATAACATATGGGGGTACATAAATGGGTTATGCATCCACAAGGAGCTAAAAATAAATTTATACTCATCTATTAGCGGGAATCCAACGAAGTCGTTCAGAAAGAAGTCCTGGTAGAGATTTTTTACTAGAAGAAGATTTCAGGGGGCTATTATTGATCTTGTTGAGAGATCCAAGTATATAATCTATGATTGAATTATCCTAAGCAGAAAAAAGTCTGGTATAACTATCATTGATAAATTTTTACACCCTCCATTCATCAAAAACATGTATTCCTTTTATCAAAGTTAATGATACATGCATTTGATAACAACCACTGTGAGCTCAAAATCTCATCATCAAATTCTTACTAAGAATCACAATGAAGGTAGTCATATATAGAATCATGAACTCCCAAAAACATTAATCGTCAGAGACAACCATATGAGACTATATAAATCACAGGAGATAATCTAATTTTGTATCTAATGGTGTACTAAGAGAGGATAGTTCAGGGGATAACATGACTGGTTGGTCATGTACAATAACTAATAGTGCAGAAATGATTGCATGGGAAGAACTAATATTGAATAAAGAAGAAGATAATATATACATGATCAAAGACGTACCTCAAATAGTATATTGTCCATCTTCATCATCTCCTATAACATAATCCAATTAATAGATACACTATGACTCATCTCTATGACCCTATCCCAGATTCTTCATCATCTGATAAGTCTACATCCTCTACTAAGGTCCTCTAATGAAAGCGTTCTCGGATCCCCTAGTACCCCATTGAGAGACCATTGAGAAAAATCATCTAAGATGACCATCCTTTCCCCAATGGTGTCACTCCAAATATGGATTCCTACAACCACTGCTATAGTCCCCCATTATTCCGCCATTATAGAGCATGTTTGAATAGTCTCCCATTTAGGATACTGAAGCAGATTGTCTCTGACCCGACTGTTTACTACCCTACTTCTCTGGGTCCACCTTCCTCTTTCTGATACTAGGAGAAACTCATCCAATAGAGTGATAAATCTCATTCACTAGCCTTCAATTGTATAGAATCATTCTTGTTACTCTATCATTATCTAGCCCCTTTTCAAGGGTATAGTTTTTGAGAAGAACCATTGAGTATGTTGTCTGGTCAAAGCCACTAACTTTATGTTTGATATCTAGTTGATTTCCTATATATGAATTCCCTGAAATTTTTTACCTCATTACGAGTATAAAATTTGAAATGGTAACTATATCTATAAATAGAGTAGTGTGAGAAGAGACAATCAAAGAACCCATCCATAACTCTATGAAATATTGGTAATGATCCCACTTTATCATCTCAAGAAATTAATTCTCAAGAAACAACTCTTTAAAGGTCATCTACATAAGAACATCTCATCTACCAGCCTAACTCATGAATTCCATCATCTGCTGGTGGGTCCTTCGAACATACGGGTTACTAGAATTACTTATCCTTCTCCAGAAGTCTGACCCAGATCAAAAATCCCCTCGATAAATTATTCATGTTCCTCAACATCTTATGAGCCACTGGTACCTTTGAAGACTAGAAGATATTGGAGATAGAAATCCAAATCATGTCCAGTCATTATCCTTTTAGTGACTCCACCTTGGGTGAGCATAAGCTGAATGATTCTGAACATAATAGGATCTGCCTCCTAGATCACTTTTTTTGACACATTAGCACTCTAGGGTACATCCTATAGCACAATGGATAGTGGAATGAGAGCATCATGGGATTAAAAAACTCAAATTCCCATCAATGTTCTTCAAGGGGGAATCTCTGCATCATGAAAGACATTATGAAAATAATAATTAATAACCGGTCTATAATATCACACAAATTATTTCCTATTATTCAACCATCCACCAAATGTAAAACCCTTATAGAAAAAACCATGTTCTCAATCCTTACATGTTAGTCACAATCCCCAAATTTGTATTAACACCACAGAAAGCTCAGTTTAACATATTTACATTAAAAAACATATGTCATAATAGTATGGAAACACAGATATATCAGAAAATCATGGAAACTATCCCGAATAGATAACATAGTCAAGGATTTTATTTGAAGAACTAATATCTATCACAATAAGAAATGTATACATGGGGTGTGAACATATGTTCCCATTCACATTTCATAATCATATCAAAAATATCATAAAGGGCATATCAATATCATGTGTATCACCCAAGATGAATTTAATCTATGGTAATAAAAATACATAATTTCCCACACTTTAGGAAAACCCTGAGGTCCACTATACATTATTGTCCAGCCACCATCATAGTCCCCATTCCCAATTTCCATCCATCCTAACTCATATTTACCTCATCCAAAATTATAGAAAAGAAAATAAATAAGTTAGTAAACCCACATCTAATATAATTTTTTAATACCCAACCTCTAAAAACAATGTCTGTTATGAAGGGTTACATGACCTCATGCACAACTCTTCATATGTAAGAGGATACCAATAAGAAACAAAGGTCTATGTACACGGGTTTGGATACAATACCATCAATATGGTTTCATCGAGCGGATCATAATAATAAATAAATAATAAATAATGGGAGTAGAAATGGAGAATCAGAAATATGGTGTAAAGATCATACAAGAGATAATAAGATCCTATAATGGTAATCCAAAACACATAAAATAAAAATAAGGTAATAAATTAATAAAAATTAGGTTCTTTAGCATCTTCCCTTCTATAATAGTAGCTATATACTCCTCTTTTCATCCATCCGATATAGGTCCTTTTCATTTCATTGACTCTCTAGTCATGAAATCTATAAGTGAACTGAAATTCTTAAGTAGGGTAGAGTATAAGACTATTTAAGACACAAAAAATGAATCTTCAACATAAGTGAACATAATATATAACTGTGTATTCAAGAAAAATGTAAATTCTCTAATAAACATACAACCATACATGTGTCAAGTTATCATATAATGACCAAGATGCTACAAACCCTAGCCTTACCTACTTTAGCTTGTTACTTATGATGATGTTAGATAATTTATACAACTACCACCATCATGGTAATATATCCCACCCCACCAAAGATATTGGATTTCATTGGTAAAACATAAACATCTTTCGTTCTGACCAACTCACCCCACCGACACAATGGTTGTAAGTAAAAATACCACATGTTCAATCATATCAATCCCCATCTTGTTGTCCTATTAATCACCTATAACCGTTGTTTTTATAAATATCATAATTATATTAATTTTTTAGATACTTATGTATATTAATTTATAAGGATATAAATTACAACCATTAAAGATGTTTGGACCGCATTAGGTTGGTTCACTGACCACTTATGAACATCTATCTGGAGAGATTTCCATACCCACATTTAAGGAAATTTGGACCATATTACACCACCCTAATGGATACACAAGATTAAATAAATTCCTAAAATTGAGTTCCATATTCTATAAAACACAATAATTAAAATATTTTTTTAATGGAATGAAAATTTAAACCATGTTTAAATGTAAGGATCCACACACAATCAAATAATTGTAATCTAATAGGCATTATATCCACACCCACACCCACATGAGACTCATATAAAAGATGGAAAAATCCACAATAAATATCATATCATGGAAAAATCATTTATATTTATATATGTCTCAAAATGGTAAGGAACTTCCTACATCATAGTTTTCAATGTTAGCATCAAGTAATGCTGAAGATGTCGTCACCCAAACAACTCTTGAACACTAACTAGAACATGATTCAATTTCTAATGAACTCAATTAAAATTCAGCATGAGAAGTGTTATAAAGTAATGAATTTTCAAACAAGAAAAGGGGTAAAAGTAATTCTTTCTTAAGGTTTATTATCATCAATGGGTCATCAATATTGGTTTAATAAGGGAGAGTGAAGGATTTCAAGAAAATTTGAAGTCTCCACGGTGCAAGGCGGGGGATACAACATGTAGGTTCACTATAAAATAAAAAAAATAGTGTATGAGGAAATAATATGGAATTTAAATAACAAGAATACATCCTTTTTAGTTCATGGATGGAGACTGCAGCAATGAACAACACTAAGGATTGAATTAATGTAGCATAGGAAAAACACTACGGTATACCTCTACAAATCTAACAGAAACCATCATAGTTTAGGGTCATGTTATGTGGTTTTGAGGAATTTTTTTATTCTATTAATTTTATAGACAAATTTTAAATTTAGATGGATGAAATGTTTTAAGAAAGGGACCATCATGGGATTAACTCCTCTCGAAAACCATCATAAAGACTTATCAAAACCCCCATCATAATATTTGAAACACACTCCTTGAATTAAAATTCATAAAATCCGCTCAAATAAATTACTCTTAAATACATATAGACAGATTATTTTTTAGTAACTAATGTGGAAAATATCTCCATGGTGTGGTTTAAGATACCATGGTGTAGCCCTCTCAGTCGGCATCACCACAGAGAATCGTAGAGTGCAATCTAACTCAGGTAGCCTGACTATGGTGTAATCCTTTTTTATGTAGGGGATTGTAAATCCCCCAACTTCATTTTGGAATATCTACTTTAAATATGGATCATCCACCTCTTCTACATCATGTTCTAGTGACCTATGACATTACCACCCCAATTTTGGAAGAAAGATCCCAAAACTAATCTTTTAACCTTATTTAATAATCCCAAATCCCTGAAGTCATTACCCAAACATGGTTTACCAAAAAATAATCTAGAGGAGTAAAATAATAAGTCTATTAAATAATAAAAATTTCAGGGCTTTACAAACTTAAATATGTCTGATAAATGATCCTAATACATCCATCATATCTTCATATCAAAACTATTAGATAATATATGGGTCTTATAAAAATTTGAAAATAAATGTAATAAACAATAAATAGTTTTAATAAATATGATAACACAAGATAATATCACTAATAAATCATAATAAATATCAAAAATATTATTATAGATGAAAATTACATTAAAATATCAATACACATTTCTTCAAGAAAATACTCTATTTACATGAGAAAAATTATTTAGAATAAAAGAGTTTCCAAAATATTATGGAAATATTTTTATTTAAAATAGAAAAATTAAAACATGTAAAAGAATAATAAAATAAAATATTATTCATGATAGTGGGTAATTTCTTTCATGCGTTGTTTTTTAAAACAAAAATTCCATTCACATTTTCATTAAAATATCAAAAGTCCCATAGTTGGAAACTGATAAAAAATATCATTTCAAACCTTTTTTAGGAAAGTAAAATTTATTAAATAATGATATTAAATAATATTTTTATAATATTAAAAAACATTATTAAAAGAATTATCAATAAAATATGTACATAGAAGAATAAATTCTCGGTCGAATGTAAAAAATGGTCTGTTTCCCAAAAAAACATTCTTCTGATCACTTGAGTACCTATAAAGTGGAAAATGAAAGGTAAATAAATAAATTTAAAAATATATCTATAGGATAATAATATAGATAATATTTGGTATTGATAGATCAAATAGATCCGTCATTGGAAAACTAAGCACCTATAATCCTGGTCAAAATGAGATCGTAACATAAAGCCCTTATAGATTTAGTAATATTTGAATCCAAATTAAATGGATGATTAAAAATAACATGTTTATATAAATCCCAAAATATAAATAATATATTATTCCAAAAATAAATTGAATAGTATATACACCATAGAGATAAGAAATTGGTGAATAACATTAAAACATGTCTTAATGAAGAAAAATTGAGATGAACACCCCTTACCTTATATCCAATGTGATTTGTACGAACTATATACTCATGTATATGAAATTTATATTTATTATAGTTATATAACATAATAATATTCATACATATAATATCATTAATCATCCATTTATCTTATTTAAACACCCTTTTATTAACAATTCTCTATAAAAGTCGTCATTTTGGGTGTTAATCGCTTTGTTTATCATGTATGTTTTAGTTCTTCAGTGATGGTAGTTGAACCCTGATAAAGTTTAATTTATCTATATATTTTTAATCATGATATAATTATCATATATAATGATTATTTACATATTTATAATCATTAAAATTAATCCATGAATAAAAATGAATTACATCACAACGAGGAGACGGTAGTCTATACCTACGCACGAGTAGAGTTTCCATTTTCCAATGGATGGAATGAAGGAAATTTAAATGAAAATAACCCTTATAGAATCATTAATATATAATAAATATCATATATTTTCGTTAAATATATCTTTTTTACATCCATTTAAATCATAATGGATAAAATAAATTGCATCACGTTGTGGAGGTGGTAGTCAACACGTATGCATGAGCGACGTTATTGTTTACCAATGGATTATTATGTAAGAAGTTATATATGATAATATGTATATATATAAGAATAATTATTTTTTAATTATTATATATAAAAATTAATACCATCATAATATCTAACCATGAATGATGGTTGTGGAAAATGATTTGTATTGAAATGTGGAGGTGGTAGTCTAGATGTACGTACGAGGGATGGTTTTATCTCTGAATTGAGTGTGAAGATATAAGAAATTGTTGTTACATCATAAAAATAATATCTTAGTATATTTATGATACAATTTAAAAAAAATCTTCAATAAAAAAATTCTTATAAGAATTGTAAGAACAAATAAGTTTGAAAGATCTTAGTTAATAACTATATGTCTTCATAGGGAGACCTCATTTGTCTTACACTTTATGCCTTTAACGAATGGTCTTTTGAGAATTATAATAGATCTCGTATGAATAAAATTAATAAATAATTTTGTATTAGTTATTTTTTAAGATATAAACCTCAAAATTTATGAATAAATGAGAAGATTAGGTTGCCTTTTATAAATGAGGGGAGGGACACACATGGAATTAAAAAAAATATTCCTTGATTTAATGCCACCTTCATGGGAATGTGGCTCCAAATAGAATGGGATTAAAATTATGGATAATATAAGGTTAAAATATATTCAACTAATAATAATTTTACATGTGTGGGTGGTAATCCTACCCCTATCTCATGGTTTGGACCCCCGGTAAACTTGTTCTAACCATAATCCTGATAACAAGATTTTACTGTAATTACTATTCACTTTAATGAAATTAAGTTAAAACAATTATATATTATTAATTTTTGTGATTAAAATTATGTAATCCATTTTATTATATTAAATATATATAAGGGAAATTTTTTAATTTTAATTAAGTGTACAAACAACAATAAAGTCCTGCTTTTGAAAAACAAATTTTTAATGTAAAACATAATTTATTTACATTACATTACTTGAAAAAACCATAAAATTAATGTAAAAATAATATATTAAATTTATATTCTATAGATTTAATTAAATAAATTAATATATATATATATATATTAAATTATTATGTTAAGATAAAAAGACATTGCATTCATAAAAATAGCTTTCTGATTACTATGTATTTAAGATAAAAAATTAATTTATACTATAGTCAAGTGTAATGATGATTCCAATGAAATAAATTAGATTGATTCTAATTAAAAAATTCTTATGTTTATTTTAGATCTATTTCAAAACATAATGTTATATTTACATGAATATAAATGACAATTTTTTTTCTAAATATGTATTTTTCAGTATTTACTGAAAAATAAATATTTTTAGAAAAATTGTACTAATTAACCCTAAATAATATTGATATGCTTATTTAAAAATTTATATTTGTTTATTAAATAAAATATAAATTTTTAAGAAATTAATTATAGTTTTTATATGTAAAAAAATGATAAACACCATTTTCTAATAAAAGAATTTTTTAAAGTATAAAATTGATTTATTGAAAATTGAGTACTTATTTATTATGTATAATACATTACAATTAAATTATTAAAAAAATTATACATATTTTTCATAAAGTGGTTATTAGAATTCATATTTACCAATTTAACAACATATTTTTACGGTATTACAGTATTGTGGTTCATATATATTAACAGTAGATTGTTAGACAAACAATCATATACATCATGTTTCATTTCAATGGAAATAAATAAAAAATATAATGGTGTTACGATTTTTATGAATATGTATGCGTTTTTATGTACATAATAAATATTTATGACTGATTTTTCATTTTATGTTATTTATTAACATTTATTGTTTCTCTATTTTTAATATTTTCTACAATTTATTCATCTTTAATATATATTCATTTAAAATATTTGTAATATACTCAATTATGATAGTTCTCTATACATTTTTATATATTTATTCATTTTATTAAAAAATATATTTAATTATTATTAAAAATTATAAATGATTATAACAAATTATATTTGTTATATTTAATCAGTATAATACATACATAAAAATTTAACAAAAATATTATTATGTATCAACATATTTTTATTCATTTTTCGATTTTTGTAATTCAAATATTCATGTAATTAATGATATCAATTCACATTTTTATGAATATATTTTTTATTTATTCAATTTAAATAATCTTTAATTTAATATTATTTTTTCATTTTCGATATTTATTAATTTATAATAATTTTGGGATTTATTCAATTATTAATATATTTTTTATATATTTATGTACCATGTTTCTATATTTTTAGTATGTCCTTAATATATATTATTAATATATGTTCATTTTTATTTAATAAGATTTATTTTTTAAATTTTTTAAATTTTTTATAATTAATTTTTAAGTGATTTTTTTAATATTTTAATAATTTTAATTGTTAATATAAATCATTTTTAATATTTTTAATTGATAAAATTTATCACATATATTTATTAATTTTCTCTATTTTTTATTTGTAAATTCATCTTGTAATTAATCTTACGATTACATTTTTTTAATATTTATATAATTTATTAACTTTTATTTATTCATTTTAAGTATTATTTCATTTAATATAATTCATACATTTTTAAAAATTTCTATTTTTTAATTTTTTTAATTTTTTTTATTTTTAGTAATTTATTTATAAATATTTATTTACCATGTCTTAATTTTTTCAATATGTTTGTAATTTCTATGATTTATATTTTTTTATTATGATTTTTTATTTATAAAATCATTGAATGTTTTATAATTATTTGATATAAATAATTTTTTAATACTTTCATTTTTTAAATTGTTATTACAATTCACTTTTAATAAATTTGTTTATTTACATAATTGATATTATTATTTCTTCATTTTCATTCATTTTTATGTGTTTCTAATGTGTGGAATTATTGTTAAGAATTATATTTTTAAAATATTTTTTCATCTATTAAATATTATTAATTACTTTTTAATATTCATTCATTCAATTTTATTTATTAATTTTAAATATTTATTAATTTCAATAATTTCAGAATTTATTAATTTCTTAATATTTATATTTTTTGTATTTATATTTTTAATATGTTTGGAATTTTTTTTTATATAAATGATTTTTTAATATTCTTGTAATATAAATACTTTCTATAAATCAAAGTAAATTTTTTATTTAAATAAATCATTGTATTAATTTATTCTTTTTATTAATTTTTTTAAAAAAAATAAGTTCTAGATTAAACTCTGATAGAAATGTATTTTAACATCTCTAAATATTATGCGTCGAAAAATACCAATTTTTCTATGATTTTTAGTGTTGATAATTGTACTGATTTTTCATCCATAAAAAATATTGCCAAAAGTTTTACTTGTTAGTATTTTCATTTTTAATGCTGATAAAATGAGCTTTTACCAGTTATTTTCACTAATTGTTAATAAAACTCATTACTCCTTTTAAATTGAACCCTAGAATACCAGTTCTCCTCCCGCCTCTTTCAGAATCTCACAACACTGAATATCTATAACAAATGAAGTCTTTTTTTGGATTGAATCAAACTCAAAACCATAGGTATGAAATGTTGAACATTTTTTATAGATTCGATCATTCATGTGTTTTTCATGATTTTTTGGAGTTTCTATTCCAATGTTCATTTGCAACCTATAAACATTTTAATTTTGGAAAAATAAAACATCTTAATCGAAATTATGATATTTCAAATAGGATTTTATGGATTCATAGTTTAACATTAATGGGTTTAATAAATTTGTAGGAGATTACCTTCTTCTGTTCATCTATAATGGTTCTTCCTCAACAATTTCATCTATAATAAGTTCTCTACATTTCCCTTTCCAATTTTTTGGAGGAATTGATCATTTCACGGTGCTTTCCATTTTGGTTCAGTGATCTTTAAGTATATTCTAGATATTTTTCATGTTATTCTTTTTTTGTATATATAAATATAGGCTATAGTTAGGGATTTCAACAATAACATCTAAAAAAATTATTAATTGATACTAATTGAAAAATTAAATTAGGTTCAGTGGAAGGGAAGTGATTTTATCAATCAGGCACAAAAATTAAAACATTAGTAATTTTTAGTTCAAAAATCAATGTTCATAATGTTATAAATATGTGTTTTCCTTATAAATATTAATTAAATCAATATTATTCATTGGGTTATTTGTTGGGTCAAACTTGTAACTATATTTGAAATGAGAATGATGGAAGTAAATGATTAATGGTTTTCTATTGAAAAATGTCATAAGATATGATCTGTTCTTATATATATATTTATAAATGTCGGTTACATTATTTTTTATATGTATATATATATAATTTTATAAATTTTTTATATTATTTTTTTCTTTTATATATCTATGTGTGTATATGTGCGTATATATATAAATAAATTAATATTATTTTATATTATATTTAAATCCTAAAACTTATACGAAACAACATTCCAATTTATCATCACATTGCGCATGAGGTGACTTACTCAACAATAGGAAAACAATCCTCAATAAGGAGAGGACATGGTTCTTTCTAAAAAATTTGATTTTTGATATCAACACTATGTGTGTGGATCAACAATTACCCATGAAAGTGGTAATTTATGGTACTCTGTTACCTTTAAAGATGATTTTAGTATGTATATAGATTTAGTAACAATGAAACAAAAATATTGAATCATTGAAATGTTCACAGACATCCAATGACTATGTAACAAAATAATGTTGGGAATGTTATTAAATTTGGTTAACCAAATTTAGATGGTGAATATTGAATATTTTACAAACTATTTAAGGGGGTTTGAATTTTATCATAACCCATTCATTTGGAAATACCATAATATAATGGTGCATTAAAAGAAAAATACATTATTAAAAATGTTTCTTCTAATGATAATTTATGATCGATATTCTTATATTAATTTGGGATTAATATCTTTTTATATCAGTATTCATAGTTAAATAAGTTCTATATATGAACAAAAAAATACATCAATTGATTTGTATATTTCAAATCATCCAAATTTAATATAAGTATTTATTTTTCAGGGTGACCCCCAATGACTTCTGATGACCTTGATGACCTTTAAAGAAGTGAACTGATTAAAGATGGTGATCTCAATTATAAAGGATTAGATAATTTTCTCCCTTGATGAATCAATTTCGTTAGAAATTAATTATTTATGATATATAGATTCCTATAATAAAAAGGTGTTTCAATTCTTTAAATTCATATAATTCTTGGTGTTTATATGTACTAATAATTTGTTGACGCAATGAAAATTTATATTAAATATGATGATTATATTTGTTTATATATAATTAAATTACTTTTAGGATTCTAAGATTATACCTTATATAGAATTTTTTAGATATGAATATTTCCAGATTAAATATGAATGATATGAATTGAAAATGGATAGAGTCCATTTGTGTGACAAAAGACTATGAAAATGGGGTTTAAAAGTTCATCATTTTTGTAAAAGAGCATTCATATAAACCATACAAAATCTTTTTCCATGTTTAAACTCTTTTTATTGATGTCTAATTATTCTATATGGGTTGTAAGGACACTTGATTGATCATGGAATATACTGATGTTATACGTTTTTGACTAAATACATGGAAGAACATAATGTAGTTATTGATTGGTATATTATTATGATGTATGAATCATCTGATATTATTACAAGTTTGAAACATTATGAAAATAATATTGAGGATAGGATTAAATGTGTAAACTATAAAGTCCATATCCTTTTATACAAATAATTACATGATTTTATGCATAATTAACCATTGAATAAAAACCAATGATAGTTAATCTTTATGTCCTTAGAGGATTAGGTACATAAAACTGAAAACATGAAACCAAAATTAAAAAACTTTTTTTAACAATATAATGAACTCCTAACTCCCATTGAGATTTAACATCTAAATGGGGTAATAAAGAGAATACATGAACAAAGGGATGAGATAAGAAACCCAATAGAGGGAATAAACATAATAATAAAGCTTATCACATGGGTTAGAAGACATAACATGATGACATAATAAGGAATGGCACATGAATAATAAAAGGACTCAAAATATATAGAGAAAGGGATCAAGTAATCGTGGAATCATAGTAATGTGGTAGAAATATAAAGCATGACATAAGAAAGAGTCAAGGATTATTTCACACGGATTAGCATGAGTCAAGGCAAACAGCCAAGACCACTACGCATTGAACACAATTCTAACCTAACAACCAAGACCATTGAACAAGACCTATCCAATTAATAAACATTACCCAATGAATTGGAGTGATATCTAGGTTCACCCATCATAACATGTACATGAATATATGTGTGCCACATGAAGAATCAAACATAACCATAAGGGTTTCCCATGGAAAGAAATGGGTACCATAATCATTTTTTAAAGTATACCCAAGAATGTAGCATGATTATTTCTAATAAAGTATATATTTTAAACATATATATACTTTTATAAGGGAAAATTATGTTCAATTGAAGTGGAGACATGTAAAAATAGAGTTTGAAATTCTTTAGAAATGAAACATTGTATTGTGGTTTAAGGAAAATATTTAAGATTCATTAAAAGGAGAACAAATAATTGTTTGTATAAAAATATAATATACCAAGTAAGTTTTTCAAAAAAAATTTAAAAATTTAAAAAATAATGGTGTATTGAAATATATTATGGAGTGCATGTTAAAATGAAGAGAAATATGGATTTTTCCTTTAATCAGGTTTGTTATTGGGAAGAATTGAGAAGAGAATCATATAAAATAAGTATTTCCCCATAAAAAGTATAATTAGGATATGAACCTATTTTTTGAACAATTATACAAAACATAGTTATATTATATAGGTAGAAAAAAGTATTAAATTGGGTTATTGAGAGAGAAAGTGTAACCCAAATGGAAAAATGGATGTTTGAGAAGAATCGTGTACCTTTTGTATGAAAAAAATTTGTACAATATCTTAATACCCTATAAAATAAAATTAAATCCATTTATTAATTAATTCATAACATTTTATACATGTATTTCATTTAGTATAATTTTATTAAGTTTATTTATTGTATTTTTATGATTTATAAGTTATAATTTTTTTTATTCAGGAGTGATCGTTTCCTTGGTTTTTATGTTTTGTTTAATAGTATACATGTATGGAAAATCATGTAAAATGATACTATTTTTCCATAATTGAAATTATATTTAATTAATGAACATAAATAGTTTTAAATAGTCTTATATACCATTTTTTCAAATTTTAAGATGATTCATAAGATAAAACAATAATGATAACCGTTTAGATTTTTTTGCCATTTTTTTATCATCATGAACTAGTTTTGTTTCATTAATTAATATCATGTACATATAATGGTTACAAAAAATTAAATATAATATTATAAATATATTGTAATCTGTTTTAACCATAATTTTTTTTATGTCCATCCTTAAAGGCGATAATATAAATTGAAAACTCGTCGTCCTTGAAGGTGATAAATTAACACATTACGGATGTAGTTTTCATTTATATTATAAAAGAAGAGGGGAAGTGAAATTATGATGTGTTATTAAATAAAAAAAATGTAATTAAAATATATAAAATATATTGGATTTATCATGTCACTTGGTTAATGGAATGTGAAGAGGGAATAATAAAATAAATTAAATTAAAAATAAATTAAAAGAAAAAGAAAGGGGTTTTTACTTCTTTTGGTATTCTCCTTGAAAACCTCCTTAGGGGTATTGGTTTTGTTATTTTATTGAGACCATACACTCGTGGAAACATGGAAGAGACTTTTAAATGGTATTATGTAGAAATTATACAAGCTACAAGGCTTAAGAGGTGTGTGAAGAATAGGTGATGAGGGGTGGTGTTTGTAGTGGAGGAGATAATTTTTTTCTCATTATTTTATTCATTAGTTTATTATTTTTCCTCAAGACTATGTAAAGTTTGAGAAATTTCACTAAATATATTAAAATAATGAATTATAATTCCATATTATGGTGTTACATCATCCATAAATCATTTATCACTCAATAATTCACGTATTAAGATTGTATCATAAATTACCGTATTTTACTAATCACAAAAAAATTCAAGTTTTTTAGAAAATTCCCTAAAATTCACCCATACCATTTATGACGTGATGAAATAAAAAATGAACTCCATTTTATGAAAATACCTTTTTAAGTATGATACATTTAATTTTTTATTTAAAACAAATTACATGGAAAATACCATTTTTTTAATTATAAATGATTTCATAACAATTTGAAAAATTAATTATGGTCTAATAAATTTATATTTTAATAATAAAAAAAATATTAATTTATGAATAAATTTTATAAGAATTTTTTTATATAAGTATTTTAATTATATAATTGAAAACAAACATTAATTTTTTATAAAATTATAAACACTAAATTAACAATTTCTAAATTATTTTGGTTACTTATACTATGATATAATTATATCATATTACCATTTATAAGATGAGTAAATTTTATTTATACTTTCTTGGGTGAGGTTACTATTATATCATCCAGTTTACTATTCCTAAAGGTCATATTACTATTCCAAATCTCAAGTTACTATTTCATGTGTTTAGATTCCTTGAATTATAGTAATCAATATTCTTCCATTAATTCATAATTTACATATTTTTATTGTGTTCTATAAGTTATTTTATGTTATTTATAGTATATGAAAAAATTATAATTGAATTTACACTGATTTAATTCTGTGTTGTTACATTCATCCCCCATTATGAAATTTTTCCCACAAAGTTTTGTTTTACATACTATAGAGAAAAAATGTTACATTACATATACTATGTAATTTACTATATTTACCATGTTTCCTCCTTGTACTTATGATTTTTACATATTACTTTGACTGAGTGAGTAGTCTTATTGCGTAGATAATTATCTCTACATTCCATGATATTCTACTACTGCTCGACATAAGAGTAATGATTTCCCAACAATAACACCTTTGGATTAATTACATGGGAGGGATATAGTATATACTTTATCAAGAGCAATACGTGTAATACATCATGTACTTGAGACATAGTATGTGGAAATGCTAGTCGATTGGCCAAACCTCCAACATTACAAATAATCTTGGAAGAGCCTATATACTTGGTACTCTGTTTCCCTTCCCAAATATTATGAACCACTTAAATAGAGATATAAGGTGGACTTCCATGTCTCCATCCATAATATCTAGGTCATTTTGATGATTTTATGCCTATCTCTTTTGTTGAATTTAGTCTTCCTTGATGTGCTACTAAATGTTTTCACCTTCTCCACTATTTCGCTGACCATTTCAACTCATATCAGCTTATATTCACCAGATTTCTCCAAGTATGATAGTGTTTTGAATATTTTCACATAAAGGTCTATAAATATAGACATTTTTATGCTTGAGAATAATTTTGTGTCGTAAGAGAATTTGGAAATTAACCGATTCTGGTCTCATCCTCCTATGAATTCTATAAAACATGTTCTCAACTTGCCTTCCAGTGTCTGAATAGTCAATTCAGGCCGGCCATCAGTTTGAAGATGATCAACTGTAATGATTTTCTACTCAGTGTTTGGAGCATTTTGGATACTTTTCCAAAACATGGTCGCAAATCTTGGATCATGATAAGATATAATTAGTATTATTACTCCATTTAGCCTTAACATGTCTCGAATGTATAGTTGTGAAAGTTTTTCTAGTGAGAAGTGCCCTTGAATTGCATTATAGTGATATGTCTTTGTGAGATAATCCATAATGTCCCATATAGCATTGTTTCCCCTAGAAGTCTTCACATTTCTAGTGACAAAGTCCATTGGTATGATTACCCACTACCATTTTGGTATGGGTAGTGGTTGCATCATCCCCATTGAATTTTTCGCTTTATACGTCACTTGTTGGCATACTAAGCACATTGATTTATATTTATTTATATCCTTTTTTATATTCCCTCATCTATAGTTTTCTCATAGATCTCGATACAACTTTTTTCTCCCCTATTGAATACAAAAGGTTGATCTATGTGTGTCATTCAGATGCTCTTTCTTTATCTCGGGGTTTTATGGTACACATAATCATGACCCAAATATCATGAATCCCCCCTCATCCATTTCGAACTAAAATGATTCCCCATTTTTAATTGCTTCCACATTCTTCTAAATTTTATCATTATTCCTCAAAGGATCCTTTATTTTATCCATTCTGTATTGTTCAATAATAATTTGGGTAAGGATTGATGATGTTTGTTTCCTAATGATACCCATGTATATCCTTTTAAGGTATAAGAATATTGGATCCTTCTCAATTCTCATGATTGATAAAGATACATGATCCTTTCTACTCAGAGCATCTTCCACCTTATTTGACTTACCAAGATGGTACTGGATTGAGAAGTCAAAATCATTGACAATATCTAACCATATTTGATGGATCATTTTAATCTTCTTCTGTGTGAATATATATTTCTGGATCTTTTGATCAGTATATATTTCACACTTCTCCCCATATCAGTAATTCTTCCATATTTTCAATGCAAGGATAACAACTTCCAACTAAAGATCATGCATGTTATTGTTTTTCAAAATAATTTCCAACATCCATAAGGTGTATACTACCCCCTTATCATTTTTTTCATTAGAAAAAACCTATACCAATATTTGAAGCATCATTTTACACCAAAAAAGGATCCCTACATTTCAATGGTGTGAGTACTGGTATAATGATAAGCCTCTTTTTCAACACTTTGAATAATTCTTCACGTAGAAAAATATAGAAAAAAATCACTCCCTTACAAGTAAGATTAATTATGTGGTCACAAAATCATGATAAGTTCATCAAAAATCATCATTAATACCCATATAGTCTAAGGAAACTATGAATACCTACTACAGATGTTATCTTAGGCCACCACTTAAGTCCCTTTTTCATGGAATGGTCCAAAAATATTATTTTCTTGGAGATAACATTTCCTAAGAATGATACTTCCTCCATCTTGAACTCACATTTACTATATTATGCATAAAGCTTCTCCCTTCGTAATGTCTTTATCATTGAATTCAAAATCTCCTCATTTTCTTCCATTGTCTTACAGTATATTATAATATCGTCAATAAAGTCTACCAAAAAAATTCAAGGTAATATCTAAAGACTCTATTCTATTATTCTATAAAAATATCTAGACCATTTGTGATTCCAAAGGGAATCACTTTGAACTCATAGTGTTCATACCTCATTAGAAAGGTATTTTTGTGAATATCTACCTTAATCACCTTTAATTAGTGATATCTCAACTGATGTTCCACCATAGGGAAATAATTGGTGACACATCATTGATTGAGAAATTCAACAATTCGTGGAAGGGGATACTTTTTATTTATCAGGATTTTGTTAATTTCATGATAATAATTATAGAGGAACATTTATTTATCCATATTTTTTACAAAGAGGACTGGTGAACCCCAAAGATAAGCACTAAAGAATATAAAACCCTTTTCAAGATTATCTTGTACCTACTTTTTCATTTATTCAAACTCAATGATGGTCATACTATAAGGTGTATTTGATATAGGTAGAGATCCAAGAATATGTTCAATTGAGAACCCAAATTCTCATTCAAGAGGAAGACTATGATACTCTTCAACAATTACATTAGTGTAGTTTCTTGCAATTGGAATTTCTTAGACCATGATTCTCTCCTTTGTATCAGTATTTGAGATAGAAATTTTTGCACAGTATGAAATAGTGTCCAAAATTGATATGATGATTGTGTAAAAGATCCATCATCCTCATTAGACTTATAAATAATTTGAGGATGCCTCTGGATGTGAAGAGTGATCTCTTTTTCCCGATAGATGATGTTGGATTTGTAGAATGATATCAAATCCATGCCTAATATAGCATCAAAATCCACAAAAACTATGTACGAAAATATTTTTGGGGTGGTTCAGTCCAAAAACATTAACTGTGGAGGAGTTATATGTAAGAACCAGGTTCTTATTTTTGAGGTACGAGCTTCTTCATTTTCCTTTTCCTTAAGTGTTTTTGAGAAAATATGGAAAATGGGAAAAAATGGTAAATTTCGAAACTACACGCCATTTACTTTGTCCACACGCCATGTACTTTTGGCCGTGTTGGGATGAGTACACGGGGCGTGTAGCCTTGTCGGCGGTGAGGGGTGTAGGAACTGACTACATTCCGTGTAGTGGTACCTTACACACCGTGTAGTCAGTCGGCAGACTTGAATTGTAAGGCGGTGGAGTCGCCGCCAGCTTGGCGTCAGTACACGCCATGTACTTTGGAGTACATGTCGTGTACTCATGTCGATGTATGAATAGTGTGGTGGTGCCGCCAAATGAACAGTTAAATGAAATAAGAACATGTCGTGTACTCTGTTTTTTCGGCTTAAAAAAGGCATTAGCCTCCTCATTTGGAAGAGGAGGCGTTTGATCCATTTTGGAGCCAAAGGAGGAGGTCGGGTCTTTGAAGATCCGCCGGGGGTTCGTCTGGGATCGGTTTCCGCCTCGGACGATCCCGTTGGAACCACACGGGTAAGACCTCTATTCTCCTAGCATGTTTCTTACCAATTATTCTCCTAACGTATGTTATTTATGATTGAATGGGTTTTGTTCTTCATCAAATCTACGCCATTCTTGGGATTTTTTGGATTCGGCGTTCGAGTATAATGTTTGTTGGTATATAAGGTAAGTGGCTTGGTGTTAATTTTCCAACTGTCGTGCGTTTTTGTGCATTTTTGTGCCACGAACCCATGCTGGGGGTCGTCCGGCTGAGGTCGTTTCTATATTTAAATTCCTAGAATTTCATAGGAGATTAAATTGTGATAATAAAATTCTGGTTGGGATCATTTCTTGGATCTGGAACCACCCCGGGGGTGTGTTCCACTGTTTAGTTGTTTGGCCGGGATACCCAAGGGTATGCCTTTAAAGTAGTAATTGTAGAATTGCCTTGAGATAAATTGCTCGTTACTTCTTATTTACCTTTTGGGAATGGTCTGGTTACCTGTTTAGCCTGAGGGAATTGTTTTGATTAGCCTGTGGACCCTGTAATGTATTAGCCTAACGGCATGACTGTATTAGTCTGAGGGCAACGTTCTATTTCGCCTAAGGGAACCTTTCGTGCATGAGGGATTGACTTCTGTGCCTGGGGGCAACACTTTCTATGCCTGAGGAGAATTTTTGTTATGCTTGAGGGCAATACCTGTGGGTTGGATTCTGGATAGCCTGAGGGCAAGCCTGAGGGCGTGGTTTTACTATATTAGCATGAGGGTAAGCTTCTGGTTAGCCTGAGGGATTCATGCTATTGAGCACAAAATGTTACTATGTTAAATGATTAAATGGATAATAAAATGGAAATATAACTGGTAGTTAGTTACTTTTGAGTACTGCTTACTTTATTGCATTTTACTACTGCACACTGTTGTTGCATGCTTACACGCAGTTGGGCACGAGCCTTTGGTTGGTGCCTACTGAGATATATTTCTCACACCCTGTTTGGGTCACGCTTTTCGGCCCAAACAGATTACGTTGCTGCAGGTGTAGATAGGGGAAAGAGTCCCTATATAGGTACTTGACTGTTGCTGAGGAGTAGGAGGGCATGTGACTGAGCCTAGGCTCGCGATGTCGATGCCAGCTATTTTGCTTGTTTTTTTGTGCTCTATATTTTGTTGTACTGTATTGGTGTATAACATGTTCTAGCTGTTTTCTTAGAACTTGAAACATGTAGCATCATCACTTGTATACTGTTGGTTATATTCACTGCTGTAGTTATTTCAGTTGTGTATGTTTACTGTTTCTGTTGTCTTTGTATGTTTTTTTTGATATTCCGCTGTGCTACACTTTTACAAATGTGGGCATAGTTTCTCCACTATAAGACCTGGGCCCTCACTACTAGTCGGCAGCCTCTGGTGTTTGGGGAAATGCGCTTGAGGTCACGTGGAAAACCGGGCTTGGGGCACCCGTTGCGTGACACCCGAGTCCGAGACGTTACAAAGTGGTATCAGTGGAGTTATTTTCTTTGACTTTCTATTTGGAGCCGTAGTCTGGGATAGGACGGAATGGTAGTTGGTAATAATCTGTGCCCAGGTGTAGCTAACCCGCATACAGGGAAAATCCAATTTACCTCGTGATTGCAATTTTGGTTGATTTTGCAATTTACAGTTGATTTGTTTTCACCATTGGGTGACGCACTTGAGATTGCGCTATTTATATTTTATCTTTGTTTTCTATTTAGCTGTATCCCGATGAGATGAGGGTATGCCATCTCATGCATCATATAGGCACATGATAGATATCATGTGCCATGAATAGTTTCCATGCCATGTAAGTGCATTAGAAATTTGCATGTTGTTGTGATAGTTGTTGTGCTAGAAAAGCATGCTGTTGTGATAGCTGCTTGATAAATATATGCCTCGTGATATGGTATTTTTTGTTTGATATTGTTTATAGAATGGATGCCAAACTTTGGTTTTTGGGGAGTATGGGCCCCTATTGACCGAAATTTGGTGGATCATTGACTGTTTGTTGGTTATAGCACATATAAGATGTCAAACATTGATTCGTGGGGAGTATGGGCCCCCACGGGTCGGAATTTGACACTTAGGTGTTGGTTTCAGTATTTTCTGGGTTTTGGGAAAGTTTCTGAGGCATACTGTCCGGAAACCCAGTATACACGTTTTTTAGTATTATATACACACCATGTATGCTCTTCTGTTCGGGATGAAAAATGAACTTTTTGAGCACACGCCGTGTACCATGACTACACACCGTGTAGTCTCTTCCCGTGTCACAAACCGTGTGAGAGGCGACACGGGGTAGGGAAGGGCTTCGGTAAAACACGTCGTGTAGTTTTTTTACACGTCGTGTAGTGTTGACCCAGAGTCCGACCGTGTAACTAACAACACTGGTCGATGTCACCTCTCCCTGAACACGCCGTGTACCTGTGGGACACGCCGTGTAGTCTGGTCCGAGGACAGACCATGTGGAGTTCGCCGTGTGGCTGGGAAACGGGGTGTTGTACACGCCGTGTGCGGGTTTAACACGCCGTGTAGTGTCAAGCCGAGAAGTCGTCCGTGTCACAGATGACACGGGAAGTTGGAAAATAACATCGTACATGCCGTGTAGATATTATACACGTTGTGTAGATTTTTTCAATGGAAGCCGTGTGGAATAGCTGTATAGAAGGACTCGGGAAGGGGAAGGGAAGTCAAGTACATGCCATGTAATCATTGTACATGCCATGTAGTCATGTTTTTCCAATTTTGAATGCCTTCTTCCTCTTGTTTCCTTTGTGGTTCCTTCGCTTTTCGGCCATAATAATCTTGAATCTGAGGCGTGCTTTTGACCTTGTAGTGTCATGCCACCTAGATTACCGCGAGTTGTTATCCAGGAGAGGGGCGACGATTATTCTCCGGAGATGGTGGGACATGGGCTACAAGTTGATCTTCCAGCAGAGCCATATGTGGCGCCAGATGATATACCGGACACAAGCGCAGAGGCGCAGTTCCGTGAATGCTTATTCCGGATCATGAAAACCGTTCAGGGAGCACCGCAGGCTGCCACATCTATGGCTGAGCTGACACGTATCTTTCAGTAGCAGCATCCGCCTACGTTTTTAGGGGATGGCGGGCCACAGGCTGCAGAGTCTTGGCTAGGATCGATGCAGACCATTTTCGAGCATCTGGAGACACCTCTAGGGCAGACGATCAAGCTCATGACTTACATGCTACGTGATTCCTCCATGAGGTGGAGGGATGTTACCACCCAGTCAGAGCATCACAGAGACATGGTGTGGGATGATTTTCAGATAGTCTTCTATGACTTCTTCTTTCCCGAGACGCTGAGGGCAGATAGAGTTCGAGAGTTCATGAATCTGCATCAGGGTTCTATGTCGGTGATGGACTATACTGCTCGTTTTATGGAGGTTCATCATTTTGCACTCGTGCTGGTGGGTGATGAGACGTTGAGAGCCGGATGTTTTGAGGATGGTCTTCGGTATGACATCCGAGCACTTGTGAATGTTTTCAGGTTACCTAATGTACATGAAATTGTGAACCAGGCGTTGATTACAGAGAGGAACCTGCGCGAATCAAGTGGTGTTGGCCAGGGCGGTTCAGCACCAGTTACTAGTTTGATTTCAGCTGGCAAGAGGAAGAGACAGATGTACTTCTCTCAAGGTGGCAGTACCAGTCAGGCAGCTTCTTCAGGTGGCCCGATCAGGTGCTACCAGTGTGGTAGAGAGGGGCACAAGAGACAACAGTGTCCACGAGACCCAGTGGAGTGCCGAGCTTGCGGCAAGATGGGTCATCTTCAGCCCTTTTGTAGGGCGTTTCTATCAGTGGCTAGTGAGAGGGGTTCTGTGAAGACTCCGCGTGCGGGAGCAGGACCAGTGGCTTATTACCAGTCAGGGAACTGGAATATGTTAGGGCATGAAAGCAGAGATGGTGGTCGTGACCATGGTATCCAGACACCAGGATCGCAGAGGCAGTAGGGCAGGACAACTCAGGGTGTCCAGGCTGTGTCACAGGGTCGCGGCACTGGGCAGACATATGTAGTGCAACAGACCCTGCAGGAGCAGGATCCCGGACCTTCGACAGTCATAGGTACTATTCTAGTAGCTTTTGTCTTATTTTTAGTACTTTTCGATATGGGTGCTACACATAGTTTCATATCTGTACCCGTTGTGGAGATCCTTGGGCTCTGTGTTTCTACTTCTTCCGATATCTTGACGCTAGACACTCCGTTGGGGACTAGAACGTCTGGTGTAAATCAGTGAAAGTAGTTCCCCCTTGAGGTTGGTGGGTGTCACTTCCTTTGGGACCTCTTTGTCTTGGAGATGACGAGCTGTGACGTCATTCTCAGGATGGATTGGTTGGTTCCCTTTCAAGCCTTTGTAGACTGCTATCGTCGCAGGGTGTGTTTCACGTCACTAGAGGGCGGAGAGTTTCTATACAAGGGTGAATGGGATGTTCAGGCGAGTCGAGATGGACCAGAGCATAATGGGCGAGGTGGAGTCACGGATCAGATTGTGAGCTTATATCTGGATGATCAGGGGACTTATCAGACATATTTCCCTCCAGTTGTCGATCGTTTCAGGGTTGTCTTCCCGGAAAACTTTTCAGGTCTACCTCCGGTGTGTGAGGTGGATTTCTCTATCGAGCTTGTTCTAGGAGCAACACCGGTGTCCATTCCTCTTTATAGGATGGCCACGCCCGAGTTGCAGGAGATCAAGAAGTAGTTAGAGGAGCTATAGGAGAAGGGTTTTATCCGACCCAGTACTTCTCCTTGGGGTTCTCCGGTCTTTTTTGCGAAGAAGGTGGATGGTACCCTCAAACATTGCGTGGATTATTGGAAGCTGAACTAGTTGATGGTTAAGAACTGATATCCCTTACCGAGGATATATGATATGTTTGATCAGATTCATGGAGCAAGAGTGTTCTCGACGATTGACTTGAGATCTGGATATCATCAGCTGGGTTTTAGACCATCGAATGTACTACTTACAGCTTTTCGGAGCAGATATGGTCTGTACGAGTACTTGGTTATGCCGTTCGGACTCAAGATCGCGCAAGTAGTTTTCATGGCTCAGATGAATCATGTGTTCCATCTGTATCTTGATTCATTTTTGGTGGTATTCATGGACAACATATTGGTGTACTCTCACACTCTACACGACCATGCCACCCATCATGAGATCATATTGCGTACACTGAGAGAGGATCGTCTATATGCTAAGCTCTCAAAGAGCCACTTTTGGATGGACCAGATTCACTTTCTGGGTCGCATCATCTCAGAGGCAGGAGTTGTAGTAGACCAAGAGAAGGT
Source organism: Viscum album (assembly GCA_963277665.1). Lineage (NCBI taxonomy): Eukaryota > Viridiplantae > Streptophyta > Magnoliopsida > Santalales > Viscaceae > Viscum > Viscum album. Next base: position 906,881,797 of record OY728151.1, read on the forward strand.
GAGAGCAGTAGTTTCTTGGGAGCATCTTAAGAACATGTTTGATATACGGAGTTTCTTAGGGCTGGATGGTTACTACAGATGCTTCATACAGGACTTGTCCCAATTAGCAGTACCGTTGAAAGGTTTGACTAAGAAGGGTGTAATGATCGTTTGGTCAGAAGTTTGCGAGATAGCTTTTCAGGACCTGAAGGGAAGGTTGACATCATCACCGATCCTGATACTCCCAGAGCAGGGGAATAGCTATACAGTTTACTGTGATGCATCAGGGATTGGGCTGGGAGCCGTTTTGATGCAGGGCGTCTGAGTTGTTGCGCACGGGTCTCGGCAGTTGAGGCCACATGAAAGGAATTACCCGACGCATGATCTCGAGTTGGATGCAGTTGTGCATGCATTGTGATCTTGGAGATATTATCTGTTTGGAGAGCATTTTGTGGTTTTCACCGACCAAAAAAGTCTCCAGTATATCTTTACTCGGCGTGACTTGAATATGAGGAAGAGAAGGTGGGTTGAGTACCTACAGTCCTTCGATTTTGAGATTTCCTATACACCTGGAAAAGGTAATGCATTAGCTGATGCACTGAACAACAAGACTCATATACAGGCAGTGCAGGTAGCCAATGGTGAGTGGCAGCTGATGGCTTTGTTCTATGAGATGCATCTGGAGGTGCACGACAGTCAGGGGTAAGCTTATATTTCTTCATTGACTGTGACATCTATCCTCCTGGATAGAGTGAGGATGAGACAACTATCTGATTCATAAGGCCTCGTTCTACGGGAGTCGGTGGCAAGTGATGACCCTCCTCCCTATTGTATGATAGGTGATGTTGAGGTTTTGCATTTCCATGGACGCGTATGGGTTCTACGAGATATACAAGAGAAGCTGATGTGGGAGTTTTATGCTTCATCTTGGGTAGTTCATCTCGGGCATACCATGATGTACCGTTACTTGAGGCGTCAGTACTAGTGGCCGAGTATGAATAGAGAGATAGCTGGTTTTGTTACGAGGCATTCCACCTGTCATCAGGTGAAGGTAGAGCACCAGAGGCCAGCGGGGATTTTACAGCAGTTACCCATTCCAGAGTGGAAATGGGATGATGTCGCGATGGATTTTGTGATGGGATTTCTGAGGTCGCCTCGAGGAAATGATGCCATTTGCGTTGTTGTGGATAGACTCACGAAGGTAGCTCACTTTTTTCCAATCAAAAATACTTTCGGTGTTAACGAGCTTGGAAGGCAGTACATCCGAGAGATCGTATGTCTTCATGGGGTCCCTAGTTCTATCATTTCAGATAGGGACACCTGCATTACGTCTCGTTTCTAGCAGAGCTTTCAGAGGGAACTGTGTATACAGGTGCTTCTAAGCAAAACATACCACCCTCAGATAGATGGCAAGTCAGAGCGGACGATACAAGTGCTAGAGGAAATTCTTCGCGCATGCGTCCTAGACACTGGGGGCTCTTGGGAGAAGCATATACCCTTAGTCATGTTTTCCTATAACAATAGTTTTCAGGAAAATATTGAGATGGAACCATACGAGGCTTTATATGGTAGTCCATGCTGATCACCTTTGTGCTGGTTAGAGGTAGGTGAGGTAACTTTACTGGGGCCACAGCTCGTACAAGAGACATCAGAGCAGGTCCAGTTGATTCGGAAGCGGATGGCTACCGTGGAGTCTCATCATAAATATTATGTTGATCGCCGGAGACGACCATTGGAGATCATGGTTAGGGATTAGGTTTTCTTGTGTGTTTCACTAAGGCTGGGACACAAGCGGCTCATGAGACAGGGTAAGATTTCACCGACGTATGTGGGGCCATTCGAGATTCTGGAGAGAGTTGGACTGGTTGCCTATCGGTTGCGGTTACCGCAGCGGTACCAAGCCATGTACGACGTCTTCCACGTGTACCAGTTGCGTCGCTACCATTCAGACCCGTCTCACACCTTTCAGCCAGAGGAGGTTGAGCTACAGCATGATGCGTCCTTTGAGGAGCATCCAATCCGTATCGTTGATAGGATCACAAAGGTTCTCCGAGGCCGGTCAGTTCCTCTCGTATGGGTGTTATGGCAGCATGGTCGGGTGTAGGATGAGACCTGGGAGCGGGAGGCCAACGTACGTGCTCAGTGGCCAGAGCTGTTCTGAGCTTTATCTTTGCCACCCTTATAAGAGAAATTCGGGGACGAATTGCTATAAAGGGGGAAGTTTGTAAGAACCCTGTTCTTATTTTTGAGGTACGGGCTTCTCCTTTTTCTTTTTTCCTTAGTGGTTTTTGATAAAATATGGAAAATGGGAAAAAATGCTAAATTTAGAAACTACACGCCGTGTACTTTGTCCACACGCCATGTACTTTTGGCCATGTTGGGATGAGTACACGGGGCGTGTAGCCTTGTCAGCGACGAGGGGTGTAGGAACCGACTACACACCGTGTAGTGGTACCTTACACACCGTGTAGTCAGTTGTCATGCTTTAATAGTAAGGCAGTGGAGTTTCCGATAGCTGGGCGACAGTACACGCCGTGTACTTTAGAGTACATGCCATGTACTCACGTCGATGGATGAACAGTGTGGTGGTGCCGCCAAATGAATAGTTAAATGAAATAAGTACACACCATGTACTCATAAGTACATGACATGTACATTGTTTTTTTTGGATTAAAACAGGCAGTAGCCTCCTCATTTTGCAGAGGTTGAATTTGAGCCATTTTGGAGCCAAAGGAGGAGGCCGGACCTTTGAAGATCCGTCGGGGGTTCGTCTGGAATCGTTTTTCGCCTCGGACGATCCTGTTGGAACCAAACGGGTAAGCCCTCTCTTCTCCTAGAGTGTTGCTTACCAATTCTTCTCCTAACGTAAGTTATTTACGTTTGAATGGGTTTTTTACTTCGTCAGATATACGCCGTTCTTGGGTGTTTCTGGAGTCGGTGTTTGAGTATAACGTCCGTTGGCATATAAGGTAGCTGGCTTGGTGTTAATTTTCCAACTGTCGTGCGTTTTTGTGTGTTTTTGTGCCACGAACCCATGTTCGGGTGTCGTGTGGCTGAGGCCGTTACTATATTTAAATGCCTAGAATTGCATAGGTGATTAAATTGTGATAATACTATGTTGGTTGGGATCGTTGTTTGGATCCGGAACCACCCCGAGGCTGTGTTCCACTATTTATCCGTTTGGCCAGTATACCCGAGGGTATGCCATTAAAGTAGTAATTATAGAATTTCCTTGAGAGTAATTGCTTGTTACTGCTTATTTACCTGTTGGGCATGGCCCAGTTAACTATTTAGCCTGAGGGAGTTGTTCATATTAGCATGTGGGAACTGTACTGTATTAGCCTGAGTGCGTGACTGTATTAGCTTGAGGGAAACGTTCTATTTCTCTTGAGGGAAACCTTTCGTGCCTGAGTGCTTGACTTCTGTGCCTGAGGGCGACACTTCCTACACCTGAGCAGAATCTCTGTTACGCCTGAGGGAAATACCCGTGGGTTGGATTCTGGATAGCCTGAGGGAAAGCCTGAGGGTGTAGTTTTACTATATTTGCCTGAGGGAAAGCATTTGGTTGGCTTGAGGGCTTTGTGCTGTTGAGCATAAAATGTTACTAAGTTAAATGATTAAATTGATAATAAAATGGAATTGTAACTTTTGGTTAGTTACTTTTAAGTACTGCTTACCTTATTTCATTTTACTACTGCACACTGTTGTTGTATGCTTACACGCAGTTGGGGCGGGTCTTTGTTGGGTGCCTACTGAGATATATTTCTCACACCCTTTTTGGGTCACGCTTTTCGGCCCAAACAGATTACATTGCTGCAGGTGTAGATAGAGGAAAGAGTCCATATACAGGTACTTGACTGTTGCTGATGAGTTGGAGGGCATGGGACCGAGCCTAGGCTCGCGATGCTGCTACAATCTGTTTTGCTTGTTTTGTTGTACTCTGTATTTTGTTGTACTGTACTGGTGTATAACATGTTTTGGCTGTTTTCTTAGAAGTTGAAACATGTAGCATCATCACTTGTATACTATTGGTTATATCCACTGCTGTAGTTATTTCAATTGTGTATGTTTACTATTTTCTTTGTCGTTTTATGCTTATTTTGGTATTCCGTTGCGCTACACTTTAACAAATGAGGGCATAGTTTCCCCACTATCAGACATGGGCCCTCGCTGCTATTCGGCAACCTCTGGAGTTTGGGGAAATGCGGTTGAGGTCACGTGGCGAATCGGGCTTGGGGCACCCATTGCGTGGCACCCGGGTCTGAGACTTTACATTATATACTTTGGACGTAATAATTTACCCATCTTATATTCTCACAAATAACTCAGCCTCCATATTTTGAGATGGAATTTCAGTAGTTCTACTAAAACTACATGATATTAAAGAATGTGTAGAACCATAATTATATAGGATGTTCTGAATTCTTGAATGAATAACTAGTATACCTATCACCACATCATTTTAGGGATCTACCTAAGTAGTGGTGATCTCTTATGCCCTTTATTTTTTCTTTAGTGGTTGTTGTTTGTTTATTTCCCTCAACAACCAATGGATTAGGGAAATGGTTAGCATAATGACCATGTTAGTTACATTTAAAAACTACACTACAGTATGAGTCTTTAATTAAAATTTAATTTCGTATTCCACATTAGTTGGATTATTCATATCCCTTTGAATGTTATTAGTCAAATTCCACATTCTTCCATATTTTAAGCATTTCTTGTTTTCCTTTAGACAATTCTTAGGATGCCTCTTCCCATAATTTTGAAACATGGGAGTATGGGTTTCTATTACACCATTGGATTCATATAGTGATCCTCCCATTTTATCAAGATTTTACACATTTTATCTCTGGGACCATGAGGCCACTAAAAGTGTCTGATATCTATTTTAACGTAATGGGAACAATGGGAAATATCGTCATAGATATCAAATTCATGAATCAACAACACATTTTGTAGACACAGCTTTAGTCTAATAAAGTGAATATCCACTTTAATTTTGGTTTCCCTGAATAATTTGGAGGCATATCACGCATGTCTTGTGAATTTTTTGTCATACACCCAGTTAGAATTTATCTCCTCTTGATCTAGTTCAAGGAACACTCTTTCCATCATGATTCAGTGAGTTTCGGGAAAGTATTAATTAATTTTTTTTGAAATATTCAAATTTAATGGAATCAATTTCTTCAATGGATATTGAGTTCTTGATCAATTTCCACCATTGATCAGATTCCCCATAAAAACGATAGGCTGATAATAAAAATTTCCCTTCTTTTGAGCACTGGAGGACATTGAATATCTTCTCAATAGAGTTAATCCATTGTTATTTGAGGAGGGGATCAGAAGATCCACTAATAATGATATTCCTTTTCACTTGAAGGATTCATCCTTAACTTAATATTTCATAGGAGTAGGAGTGAATTCCACATGATTCATGTTATTATTCATAACATGATATAGTTGAGCAAGTACTATCTTGAATTTTTTAGCACCTGTTCTCATCATATTTGGAATATCATTTGAGAAATTGCCACATTTCCTATCACATTAATTATTGGAATGGGTTATCCTATTTTCAACCATTCACTAATAAAAATAAATAATAATTAGTGGGATTTAATACTTAACTAATATGAATATAAAAATAAAACATTGAACACTGAAAGATAAACATGTAAACAAAGAGTATATCCAAACATGTGATACCATATTTTTCAATCTAGGTTATAAATAGTGATATAATTATCCCTAGGGTTCTTAATAACATTATCAAGACCTTATTTTTTTTAAAAAAATCGACCTTTCATTTATAAAAACAATAACATACCCAGCATTTTACACATATTATTACATTATTTAAGAATAATTAACCATTAAATTGAAACCAAGCATCATAAAGTTTAGTGTATTTGGAGTATTAGGTATATAAAACTATAAACATGAAACCAAAATAATTTTTTTTTATTATTTAAACTACATAATGAGATCATAACTCCAATTTAGATCTAATATCTATATAGGATAACCTAGTGAATACATAGACAAAAGGATGAGTTGAAAATCCTAGAAATGGAATAAAACTAAAAATAAAGCATATCACAGCGGTTTGAAGACCTATAATGATAACATAAAAAGGAATGGAGCCTGAATAAACATATGGAAGAATAAAATATAGAATATGAGATCATGTAATCATTTTAATATGGTAACAACATAAAACATGGCATAAGCATGAGTCAAGGATCATTACACATAGAAGACCACAAGTCAAGGGTAACCTCAAAAACCATTGCACATTGAACATGAGTCATGCATAACCACCAAGACCATTGAAAATAAAATATTTGAAGAATAAACAATACCAAATTCATTGGAGAGCTATCTGGGTGCACCCATAATAATATTTTCATGGATATTTTTTCTACATTAATATTAAAACATAAACATAAGGGTTATCCATAGAATGAATTAGGTATCATGAAAATATAATAAAGAATAAAAAAGAATGTATCATAATTATGTTCATGAATGAATGGATTTAAAACATATATAAACATTCATAAGGGAAAATTATTTTCAATTGAGGTGGAGACGTGTAAAAAGATTGTCTTTGAATCATTTCAACTGAAACATTTTTGGGTGGTTTAAGGAACATTTTACAGATTCATTAAAATGGAAATTAATAATAATTTGTTAAAAAAGTTATTAAAAAAATAAAATTTCATGATAAAATGGGTGATTTTATAAAAAAATAGTTTTGGATTTAAATAGATTATGGAGTTTTTGTGAAAATTAGTATGAAATCAAGACATTAACTTTAATTGGGCTTGCTTATCAATAATAATTTAGAAGGAAAATATATAAACCACGTATTTACTCTTCAAATAAAGAATAATTGGGATAAGAACATCTGTTGGGAACATATATAAAAAATAGGAATATTATATAATAATAATTAAGAATTACATTTGGGTAAAGAGAGATAAAGTGTAACCAGAAGGAAAAATGGTGGTTAGGAAAGAATCACTTACCTTATGTCCGAAATTTATCTATACTTGATATTAATATCCCATATCATCAAATTAAATCCATTAATTAATTATTTCGGAACCATTTATAAATTAAATTTATTTATTATAACATTATTAAGTTCATTTATGGTCTTTTGATAAGTTAAAATATAGAGTTTTATTGTTTGGTAGCATTCATTTTCTTGGTATTTAGGATCAGTTTACTTATATACATGTCTGGAAAATCCTCTAAAATGTGAATAGTAATCCAGAATTGATCTTATATGTTCTTAATTCAATTAAATAGTATTAAATGATCTTAAATATAATTTTTTACAAATACGGGGATTTTTCATTAGATAAAATGGAAATGATAACTGTTTAGACTATTTTGGTATTTTTTAATAATCACAAAGTAGATTTGTTATATTAATTAATATCATGTATATATAATGGTTACCAAACATTACATAATATTAATAAATATATGATAATATTTTTTAATAATAATAATATTTTTATGACAAACCATTATGGTGGTGATAGAAATTGAAAACTCGTCGTCCGTGAATGCGATAAATTTGTAAATCACGAGCGATGATTTCATTTTTAGAATAAAAGGGGTGAGGAAGAGAAATGATTATGCATTATTAAATAAAAAACATTATAGTATATAAAATATACTATACATATAATGTCACTTGTATAAGGTGAGGTGAGTATATATTAACAAAATAAAAGAAATTGAAAATAAATTAAAAGACTGAGATAGCGGTTTTTGCCTCCTGAGTTCTTCTCCTTGAGAACTTCTATAGGGGGAATGTGTTTGTTATTTTGTTGAGAACAGAACTACCTAGATATGAGAAAGATACTTGGGAAGATTATTGTGAAGAAAATGGTCATGATTCAGGGCTTAAGAGGTGTGAGGAGAAGAGGTGTTGTGGGTTGGTATTTATAGTGGAAGAAAGGGATGCTTTCTAATTATTTTATTCATTAGTTTATTATTTTTCCTCAAGTATATGAATATTTTGTAAATTTTTACAAAATATATTAAAATAATAAATTATAGTTTTATATTATGGTCTTACATTTTCCATATATCGTATATGACTCTATAATTCATATATTTAGTTTTTTTTGTAAATTATTTTATTTTACTATTCACCAAGAAAATTCAAGTATTTCAGAAAAATCCAAAATATAACCCTAACCATTTTTTGATGTGTAGAATTAAATAATAAACTCCATTTTTGGAAAATAATATTCTATGTAGTATAAATGAAATTTTTATTAAAAAACTTTATTTACTTAAAAAATGTCAATTTTAAAATTTTAACTCATTTTATAACACTTTGAAAAATTAATTAATATCCCATAATATTATATTATAATCATACGACTACAAAATAATAATTTATGAATAAATTTTATGCAAATAAATATTCCTAAAATCATTATATTAATTGTAAAATTTATAATAAACATTTATGTTTTATAAAAAAATAAACACTTAATTAATAATTTTACGAATATTTATTTACTTATACTATAATATAATTACATCATGTAACCATTTAAAATATGGCTTATTTTTATTTATACCTTAATTATTGAGGGAACTATTTCATTTACTATTTTACTAATCATAATGGTCATATTACTATTTGAAAGGCCAAGTTACTATTTCAATAGTATATGTTCCATAACTTATAATTGTTTTCTTATTCCAATAATTATTCATTGATAACATTTTTATTAGGTTATCAAAGGGATTTTATTTGATTTATACTATATGAAATAATAATATGAATGGAATTTACATTGATAGAATTCTCGTTTGTTACATAAATGGTGAGGAATTTCATATTAAATAAACAAACCTAATAGTTTATGTACAACATTGTGATTTTAAAAATCCATCTTAGATGTTAAAGAACCTTTAAAATATTAAATACATGGTGGATATACTAAATTTAAAGCATCGTTTTCCATACTAAATCTTTAACATTTAAAATCTAGAAACATATGGAGTGAAAAAGTCTTTACAGAATTGTTTTTTCTTTTTAATGATATGATACAATAAGATAATTTTCTTCATTTTAAAATATAAGAGTCTAAATGAATTATTTGTTTAATGGGTATGATAATTTAAAGATAAATTAATTTAAAAAGGATTATATAATATTTATCAATGACTATGAAGCATTTAAAAATTTATCAAACTATGGTGTGTCACAATATAAGAAAGATGAATCATGTCATTTTTAAGGTGTATGGAACATTCCAATTATTTGAAGGTTTAGATACACATTTTGAAGTGGGGATACTAAATGAAAATTGACGTGGAAAAAATATATAATAAATTTAAATGGAAAGATTCATAATCTATAAAACTTTCCGTAGTGGAGGAAAATTGATCACGAGTATCCTAAATATTGAAATGAGAAGAGAAACCTTACTCTTGAGCTATCTACTAACTAATTTCAATATTTTTATGTAAAAAGTATGACTCATATTAAATGTCTAGTTATGAAAGTGAATAATATATCTCTAGCATTGTAACACCCATAGATCTTAAAATTTGATTACTTTTAAATAATCCAATGTGATTGATAGCTTTCTCAACATGCAACACCAAACATAAAAGAAATCATGATATATTTTAATAAAATATAAATATTTCCATATGATAGTTAAGAAAAGATAATGAATAATAGATAAATAATAGGATTAAACTATTTCTAATATATTTATATATATAATAAATTATACTTTTAATAGGAATGAAATATAATTGGTTTACCTAAAATGACTAATACGATCATTTATAGTTTAGAAAATTTTTTTTTTTACAAATTTACTTTTATGGAATATAATGTTCTATTTCAAAAACATATTATTAATGAAAAATTATGTTTTATATTAATATTTTGTTGACACTGATTTATTTGGTAAATGACATGAAATAAGAAAAGTAATAGATACTATTTGATAATTTCATTTTCTAATAAAAGTATTTTTTCATTATATTTAATGATTTTCTTTTCAAAAATATAATTGATAAGTTTTAGAATTTAAAATTAATACAATTATCTTAATATTTTAATTCCTCATATCAAAATTTACTTATAATAATTTTTAATTTTTTTAAAGGTTGGATTTTAATAAACACAATATGGTTTTCACGAGACCTATAATTCACTTGACACATTCCATATATAAGAATGATATATAATATTTAAAAATTGAAAAAACATTTCAATAATTGTTTTACAGAATAATTTTCATTTGTTTAAAACTATCATTTTTATAATAATGATTTTGTTATATGGGAATTAGAACCAATCCGTCCTAATGAGGTCTGTAAGAATGTTGTTATCTGGAAAAATGTTTCTAGAGATTGGTTTTCTAATTGAGTTGCACTAGACACAGAAGAAGTCTGAAAGATGAAGTTGTTGATGAGAAAGTTTATTTTATTTATATCCATCGGCATGATGTTTAATATCAATGGATCCAAAATAATTGAAGGATGAATATGTTTCTAGAAGTCTTACTTTACCTTAATTAAAGAAAGAAATAATTTGTTGAGTGAAATAGTCGTAAGGATGCTAAAGCGGTTTGTTAAAGAAAGTAATGTTAGGAGTTAGAAAGTTATTATAATTTATATACTGAATTAGATGATGATTTTTAGATAACAATGTTCTCAAAAATCATGAAAACTCTCATGATATTATTTTTTGATGATATTTGTGGAGAGTTTTGATGAATTTCAGAGTTACATAATGAATATTTCATCATAAAGGGAATTCCAACATAATGTGATTTCCATTGTATTTGGAATTCCATAGTAAGGATAATTACATCGTTATGAGTACACCATTAGAAAGAACTAAGAAATAAATAGAAAATTTAATGAGCTGATAAAGAAAAAAAAATCAAGTGGGCTTTGAAAAAAAAAACAAAATTAGTAATGGGTTGAGAAAGAAGTAGATTCATAATGAGATGAGAAGGAAACAAATTTTTAATTATTTAATTACAAAGAAGACTCAAAATATAATATTAAATATGTCTTAAAAAGAGTTTAAGAGGTATCTATTGAAATTCAATTTTCATAAATCTCAGATAAATCTATGTATTTTTTGAAGAAGTCAAATATGAAGTTTATCTGCAGAATTGTTTTGGTGTTTTTTGAATTCTAAAGAAGTGAAAAATGTTTTCAATTTTATCACCCTTCATTTTTTAGTCACTTATAAATACGTGCTCAAATATTTCATTCATTGTAAATTTAATGTAAGTGGAAAAGGTAATGCGCTGTAGAAATAAAGTGAAATTTTATTCCAAAAACATCTCATGAGGATGATTAGATAGATTTAGGGTTGTTTATAAGGTTGTGTAAGATCATACTAATAAAATTTCATTGATTCAAGCACACTGATAAAGATTTTATTATGAATTTGGATATAGTTTGAGTAATGCATATTGTGAATGGGTTCATCATGTCGATTTCATCAGATATAGCCACATCGTATTAAGGTAATCAGATCCAATCTCACCATATTGAGATAATCCGATCCAGACTCATTGTATTTAGATAATCAGATCTAGACATATTGTATTGATAGAATTATATCCATAATCATTGATTTGAGAAAAGATGATCTAGCCAAATCTGAAAAAGGATTCATACTGAGAAATTGTGGAACTTTTTCAACAAAGTCATTATTCTTTTGTGTAGATCAAATTCTTTATAATAAAACACTGTAAATTTACGGTATTTAGGATAATATTTATTTTGAGGACATATAAGGTACACAGTGAGATTTTTAAGATGTTGTATTCACTTATTGATAATAGTAAATTTTCATAGACCCATATTAGTGTCTGTGGAAAGGATGTAGGTTCTCACACTAAGGTTGAACCTTGTTAAACATCTATGCAATACTTTATTTCATACGTTTGCATGCAAGAGTATTAAAAAATAGACGATAAGAAAATAAATCTTAACAGGTTGTAGGTGTTCATTTTTAAAAAGTATTGAAACTTATATAAATAAATTGATTCAACCACCTTATTATTTTTTATTCTATACTTTAGAACTTCAAAAACCATTTAGTTGATAAAATATGATTCTATAGAATAAAATCACTCATTTTAAAATATTATTTTATCTTATAAAACCTATTTTAAACCTTTTTGGAACAGAATTAAAATTTTAGTTTAATAAAAAATGGTTTTGGTACTTTTATTTAAATAACTTTTGTTTAAGGGATATTGAATTTTGGATTGACTTAAAAGAATAATAACATATATCATTACTATAATAAAACAATTTATGTTATTAAAATTATTATAAAATATTATTTTATCAAATATATAAATTTAAAAATTAAATTTTTTTCTCTAAAAGATGTTTTTACATGATAAATTGTTTTTATTATAAAATTAATAGTTCACACATTTAAAAATTTTATGTGATAAAATTATCTCAAAATTAAAAATAAGACATATTAAATTTTATATATTGGTTAATTTTATATTTTTGTATTAAAATTTATTACTAATGATATATATTAATTACCAAGTTAATGTAAATTTGGGAAAAATATATAAAGAATTAAATAAAAGACATAAAATGCTGATTTTTTTTTGAAATATAAGATTTTTAGGTGTGTTTGAATCAAATGTCACTTTAACCTCTACCTATTTCAATTTTGTATCCACTAAATATTAAATATTAACAATATATTCTTAAAAAATTTACAGGTTCCCCCAAAACTACCCTTCCCATAACTTATAAAATGGTAACACTTACTCCCCTTAAAAAATCACCTTACCTTAAAATTTATCCATTAAAATATGAAATTGCTTCAATTTTATAACCCTCTCCCACTTTCTAATTCATATATTCACCAGTAATTTTCATTAGGCCTTCGATTCCAAGGAGAATTCAGAGGAGAATTCAGGTACCCTGTGTGAGTATTACCAACTACACAAATTTTATTATTAATTATATTCTTTAAAATTATTATATCTATAATATTATAATGATACCATTATTATATAAATACAATAATGTTTCAATATTAATCTTATTATAATTATCTACTCATCTCTACCATCCAATAAGAAAAATAAATAAATTTTGGTTTATGCATACGTACAGTCCACCGCCACCACTACCAACAAAATTCATTTTTAATCACCACACATAATTTATGGTCAATAGAATTATTTAATGTGTAAATATGATATTTCTAAAATAATTAATTTTCTATTATTGATATGATAAAAAATTATTACTGTCAATTTACACATTTAAAAAGTGCAAACTTATAGGAAAATGATATCTTTTATCTAAGTAATGAATTTATATAAATTATATTTCTTTTATAAATAATTATAATTATGATGTATCTAAATAAATAATATAAAATATGATCATTATTATAATTTTATATTGATATTAAAACTAAAAAATCTGATAATAACCCATTAATCATTGCGAGTTTATGTTTTTTGGATGACTTACCCACCTACTTGAACAATATTATGAATTTATACAGTGGATTAAAATGAAAACTAATTTATGGGTATAATATGATATGAATATTTAAATATTGTTATTTTTAGTTCTAGTATGTTTATACCAATATTTAACTAATTAACTAAGAAAAATCTTTTTGTTAATTAAGAATCACAGAAATATGTTCATCACTGACTTCATCTTCATGGTTCCTAACCATAAGTGAAATGAAATCAAATTATAGTATTATAAACTATAGTATAACATATACTATAATTCATTATATGATCTAATAGTGATTTAATTTGTGAAAAAACTAGATACCAAAAATACTTCTATGAAAGTAGTTAAAGGAGATAAATGTTTACTTACACTAGGTGTTGAAAATAAGTAAAAGCCTTCTAATTTACATGTTTAGGATTATTATAAATTGGGATTATAAATGGTTATAGTTAAGAATAAGTTAATATTTTTGGTATTTAATGAACTTATTTTATATATTTGTAAATTTTTGTGAAATTGAATAGTGGATTAGGACAAGGGAAGGGTTATCATCTCAAATTCCTTTGTTTGAGACATTTTTGGTATTATGAACCTAATTTCATTTATATAGTGTATATACAGACTAACTAAGATGTAATATAAATAATTATTTGTTAATAATGGTATTTTATGTTATATTTTAATCCTAAACATTCATGGGATTTTTATTCCAATGTATCTAAAGTCGTAAGTGTTTTCATCTCAAATTCCACTCTTGGAGACATGTTTTGTATTTTGAAACCAATATAAATTGTGGGGCGCATATAATGATTATGTGAGATATAATATCCAAAATTATATCAAAATTATGTTGTTTTATGATCAATTACAATCCCTCTCTTTCAATGGGTTTTGATTCATATTTTTTTAATGTTGAAAGGGTTTTCCAGGAATCAATTCTAATTTTTTGAGACATAATAAATTTTATGAACCATATATTCTTTGAATGGTATATTCACATCCCAGGGATATATTTTTAACATCATCCTAATATTTGAAGGCATTTTATAGAAAATTCATTTTCCATTAATCTTTTTTCTATGGATTCAATTGTTTTCAATATAACAAGTATTTTAGGAAAGTTGCCATTCATTCATTGAGTAGTAATAATTATTTTAAACATATAATTTTTTATCATTCTAAAATTTAAATGAATTAGATGGTATTGAATCAATGTTTTCTAGGTATATAAATTCATACCACACAATCTCTTTTGTAATTATTTCCCATTTCTTGAGATCTGTTTCCATCAAGGAATTTTGGTAACCCAAATATCCTTTATTGAGTAATAATTTTTTTAACATGAATCACGTTCTTCCATGATTGAGTTCATACACCCATATATTTTTCAGAATTTTATAATAACATTTGGGAAAATAAATTTTAACATCCAAATGTTTTATTACTCTTTTTACAATGTGGTTTTTAAAAAATAATGTTTCATGTTTTAAAATATCCATTTTGTATTCAAATCATTTATATTTTCAATATAACCGATAGAAAACATTATTCAATTTTCAAGGATCCATTAATTTATATTATTATTAAAATAAATATTTTTCAATTAGATTATTCTTGACCTTTTGAAAACTTCTTTCAGAAGAAACCTGTAACATTGTGTTTTACATCAATGTTAAAAATATTTTCTAAAATATCATTTTTGTTTTGACTTCAATTTCACTTTTCATTTTCAAAAGGGTTTACAATAATGTGTATTGTAATTCACAATTTATATCTAACATATAAATTCATCTTCTGGGGGAATGAAATCATAGTATTAAACAATCCAATTCCAAATCAATTCCTTGGTGGTATCTGAAGTTCCCAGATCAGTGTGAATCACTGAGAGGGGGAGGGGGTGAATCAGTGATCCTTTAAAACTTTTTACTAATTGATTCTTAATCAATTAAACCTCTATGGCCGGTTAAAGCCTCGATCCACTCTTCTTGTATCTCTCACCTTTCCACGAATGATGCAGTAAATGTAAAGGCATTGGACACAAGGATTTACAAGGTTTGGCACCAAAGGCCTACGTCCTTTCCATGTTGGTTATACGCCCCAACATGGTTTCTCCCATTATAATCTGTTAGTATTACAATGGTCGATACAGAGTCCCACTGTATCTCTCCCGAGTCCCACAGGAGGGTCTTTATACTGCATCCCATAGTGTTACCAGAGTCCCACTGGCCTGCTCCAGAATCCCACTGAAGACTTCTTCTCCCTGAGTCCCACAGGGTCTTCTCCTGGCTCCTCGAGTCACACGAGTAGCTCTTCTTCTCTTTAAGCTTCTTCAAGTATCTTCAGCAGTCTGGGATAAAGACTGCTGGCCTTGCTCTGTACCTCTGCTCACTTGTGATGGACATGTCTTCTCGTCTTGCTCGGGTTTTATCACCTTCTTCTAAGGATGACCCGACTTCTCTCTTCAAGAAACTTCAACAACCTCTGAAAAGGTCTGTTGGTCATGCTCAGCAAATTCTGATCACTTCTGTTGATCAGGGTCTTCTCGATTACTGAAAACTCAGCCAAATAATATCTTTCACTTCAGCTTGGCTTCAGTCTCACTCAATTCAACTTCATGCACTAAATGCATGGAAACTCTGATTCTTCAAGATCTTCTGGTCTTGGACTTCTTAATTGCACACAACCAGATT
Organism: Viscum album; assembly: GCA_963277665.1. Taxonomy (NCBI): domain Eukaryota; kingdom Viridiplantae; phylum Streptophyta; class Magnoliopsida; order Santalales; family Viscaceae; genus Viscum; species Viscum album. Next base: position 906,898,005 of record OY728151.1, read on the forward strand.
TGTCTTTGTTCACGTGTGCATGTGCATGCATGTATGCAACCACTCCCCTTCTTCCTTCTTTTGGTGCAATAAACCCACTAAGGGTGTAGTCAATTTTAAGCACACACCTTCTCCACAATCATCACACACTATATTCAAATTGTTCACACACTTAGAAGTGTTTTTTACTTTAGTGTGGAACTTCTTCTTCTTCTTCTAATGTGTATACACTTCACTTAGATCACACACATAGGTTCGGCCTTCACTTGTTTTGCACACACAATTTATTCTTCATTTTCTACACACATGAGTTGGCCTCCTCCTCTTCTTGTTTCAAACACTCACTTTAGTGTTCTTTAATTTGCATACACAACGTTATCCACTTTTCACACAACTAGGTGTGGTCTTTGGCCTTATTCACTTACACACACTTGGCTACGGCCTATTCCACTTGCACACACTTCCTCTCGGCCTTTTTCACTTCACACACAATGCGTGGTCTTCTTAGCACTTGGCACACACTTAAATGGCCATAGGGTGTTCTTGTTCTTCAAAATGTGCACCCACATAAGGTTTAAGTATGCTCTCTCACTTCCACACACAACCAAGCCTCGGGTTCTTCCTCTTCAATTTGCACACACACACTAAGTGTATTTGTCTCAATATACCCGAACTTAAACAAGGCGCGCAAGGGTATTCTTGATCCGCGGCCAACTCCTTCTCCAACAGCCGCACAAGGTACCAAGCTGCAAGGGCCGCGCAAGGCCTCGGGTGCAAGGCACCTTAACCACGAGGCGCGCAAGTGCTACTGCCCCGGGTACTTCCTACCGCGCAAGGAGTAGGCGCGCAGGGGATCTCCTCCTCCTCCTCCTTCTTGTCGCGCAAAGAAGTTGCGCGCAAGGGACTCCTTCGCGCCAAGGATGGCACCGAGATCTTCATCCGCGCAAGTAATTTGCGCGGGGCTTCTTTCTTCGTGAGGCAGAGAGCACTCACGGGACTTCAAAAATTCAGCGCATCAGCAAAACATAACAAGCGCCTTGGGTGCTCCTTTTATAGGCGAAGCTGCCTCGTATAATCCGCGTGTGATAATTCCAAATCCCCGAAAGTTTCGGTTCTTTAAAATATTTCCAAATCATGAATTTACTCTCTGTTTCACGCGGGATCATTTATTTTTCGCTCTCTCATTCCTCCTCGTGCATGCGATTTAGAACGCATGCACGACCTCTGTTTTGGACATCCCCTGCAAAACACGAACACCACATGGCCTCGGCAACTTCGTTTTGCCTCGACCTTTTTCGAAATCCTCATTACCTTGCATGCATGCTTATTTTATTGCATGTTTAGGTTCAGTTGGGCCAGACGAACTCAATGGTGTCTTCATCTTCGTCGGAGGTGGCCAGAATCTCGAAATCATCCCTCGGATGGCGCCTGGTTCGTCGGAGGCTCGCGGGTGGCTTCGAGCGAGATCAAGGAAGAGGACGAACTCTCCGGCCGTTGGATCGGGTGATCAGAAGACTTTGGACGGCCTGGATCTGAAGATCTCGCGCGGGATCGATCGTGCGGTCGAGATCTGGCACGCGATCGATCGAGCGTCCAGGATTCGCTCCCGGTGAAAAAATGCGCGTCCCACATCGAAACGGCGCGCTGTTTTTCCGCGGTTTATCACCCAAGTGCTCCCATCCTCACCTCAGTTGCATCTTCTCCCTCCACGGTGCCGCCCCGCACCGTGTTCTCTTTGCGGGCGCGCTCTGCGCCCACTCTGCTCCCTGAGGGCGCGCCACTGGCGCCCACTATGCACGCTGACACTCTTGGGGGCGCGCTCCTACGCCCCTGCGGCGCTCCTTCGGGCGTGCCCCAGGCGCCCATGCGGTGTCTTGGGTGCACCCTTCCGCCCTGGCTCGCCCCACGGGTTCCCCCATGTGTGTGGTGCCTAGCGCCCATGCCTTGGGGTTGAACCCTCAAGGTGCCTTGGCTGGCCATATTTTTTGGCAAAGGATAGAGAGTACTTTGTATAAAAACAAAGTAACCACATACATAATGTGAAATGCCAAGAGCCACTCCTTCCTCTTCATTTCTCATTCTTCCTCTCTTCTTCTTCATTAGAATTCCTCCAATTCCTCTTCAACATATATTCATCACTTAGGAATGGAAATTCTTGAAGGTTCTTCATCTTCAACCGAACTCCTGAATCAACATGAATTCTCCAATGTGCTTCATTGATGTAATCAGAGATCAAGTTGGATCACTTCCAATTCACATGCACTAAGAGTTAGTACATGGACTTTTTTTATCCACTTCATCCACTTAGAAGTTGTGGATGGATCTCATTGCTTCTCCTCATGCATTTTCAATACAATGCATGGTCTTAAAACATTGTTGTGACTTTGTATCATCAGGATACTAGTTCTTTGAACTTAAAGAGCAGCTCAACAATCGTCAGATATAATGATGATACTCCATCATCATCAATTCTTCGAGTGGTGTAACTTAGTATCATCTTGATACAAGTATTGAAACATTAAGATCAGTTCTACAATCGTCTGATTTTCATAGAGAATGTTTCAACCACAACATCCTATGTCACATAGTCAATCTCCTAAGTGACATGCATCTTAGTACCATGGACATTCTCCATTCATCACCAACACCATCACATCCTTTGTCATTCACATATTGAACTTCCTTGACATCCATCCATTCATTCCTTGACAACTACATACCTCATTGACAACAAATGCAACACAGTGCACTTCAATCTCCCCCTTTGTATTTGTTGGAAATACACTAGAGCACATATGAATGGGTCAATATGTGTGCCAATATTTCTCCCCCTTATTGGCAATCAAATGCAAAGGTGTGGTGTGGTTCTCTTTCAAAAATCTCTTCCTCCTTTATAAAAGCATTTTCTTGAAAAACACTAAGAGAGGGATGATGTCACATGTTCTCTTTAGCAAAGAACCTTTAGTAAATCAACTCTAAGTCTACTTGGGCTAAACCGGTGTAGAAAACAAGAGTGATGTAACCAAGGAACTCAATGCTGTCCAAAATTCACTGTACATGTGAAATCATGCTCCAGGGGTTTGAAATTTTTTAGATATAACAATGAATAGCTAAATCCTGGACATACTTCACCAAACACATTAGAAAGTTCAAGTGCAAAGATAAATCTCCCCCTTTCATTCATTTGACTTCAATCAATACTCCCCCTTAATTGTCATGATGAATACAATTAAGAAACAAGGGATGAAAGTATGATTGGAATACCTTCAGATTTTCTCAAGATGGTATTAAATCTTAGAATACCATCTTCTCCAGATTGGCTCCCCCTCAAGGGGTGCACTCCATTCTGTCCAAACCACTCTCCAGATGAGAATGATCATCATCTTCAATTCCCTGCAATGTTAGCACATGTAAATACAAGTGATTAGGGAATAAGATGGAACCTCCTTGGTTCATCAATGTAAACAACAAGGTTGAGAAGATTCTCTCAACCGAGATGCCCCATTTTCACCATTCTTCACACTTGCACATTTGATCTTCATTGATAATTGGGCTGGTGTGGTTCTCAAAACCTCTTTAACTTCTTTGTGTGTGACTCTTGTATTTCTAGGTGCCTCCTGAGCACTAGAGTCTCCTGGTGCAATCTTTTTGAAGAATCCCTTCTGAGCTGGAATGAATATCATGCATTTATCACTAGTATGTCCAGCTTGATTGAACCTCACACACAGAACTTGATCTTCATGTGAAATCTTTTTCTTTCCTTTTGCCTTAGCAATTTCCAGAACTTCATCTTCAGCTCTCTGCAGATCTTTGGCAAGTTGCAACTGATTTGGCCATATGACTAGTAAGTCACTTGGAAGTGTGGCCTCAGTTCTGGATATTCCACAAGGTTCCTTTGATGCTTTCAAGCTACCTTTCTTAGGCAACTTGTTTTCAACCAATCCCTTCTGCTTCATCTGGATTGATTGTCTGTTTGAGTCCAGTCTGCTTCTATTCAGTTCCATGGCTTGTTCACAAAGATCCATGGTGTGTCCTTTCTTTCCACAGTAGAAGCATGTTTTCTTGGTGGTCCTTCTGGATGCATCACCCTTCTTGGATTTAGACTCCAAGGACTTCTCTTCCTTTTTCATAATCTTCTTGGGACCATCTTCCACTTTCTTATGCTTTCTTCCCAAGGTTTCTTTCTGAGCCAGGTTCTATGATCTTTTCTTCTTTCCAGCTTTGGATACAGTTGGAGATTGACATGTATCATTCTTTTGACCACTTTTGCAACCATCCCAGATGTTGTCAAGAAATCCAAATCTGTTAGCAGTAAACAGATTTCTCTGGACCTGTGGATGTTGCTGATTTCCTTCTGGCTTGCTCCCCCTTGACATGGGATTCCTTTGTGCTTTGAAATTTAGTGGATTGTACCAACAATCCTTTGCACAGTGCCCATACTTATTACAACACCAACATTGACCCAAAAATCTTGACTTCTTCAGTCCTTCTGATTTTAGGGTACTTTTCTGGAGCTGCTGTGTTGTTTCAGGAGAGCACTGCTTCTTCATTTTCTTCATCAATACTTGTTTGGAATTATTTTTCCATCCTGCACTTTTTGTGGAAACACAATTAGAAACATGAGTACAAGATGGGATGGATGGTACCTTCTTTTTAGAAGTTGTTGCCCTTTTATTAGAGGATGTCTTTCTCTTAGAATCATCCTTCTCAAAGATTACTTGAGTAGCAACATTTCTTCTTTCAGCTGACTGGGAGGATTCAGCTTTGGGTGATTGCAGATTTTTCAATATCACCTCTAGTTCGCAGCATTTCATATTGAGGGAGTTCTTCTCATCCTCAATATTTCTTATCCTTCCTTCCCAATTTTCTTTCATCTGTTCTAACTGGTCTTCATGCACCTTCTTCAATTCTAGCAATGAGTTGTCAAGCTCCTTCACCCTTTTGACTTTCTCTTCATGTTGAGCATCTCTGACATTCATTGAAACTTTGTGCCTCTTTTCCAGTGCATGGAAATCATCTTTGACCACTGTCTTAAATAATTATTTCTCAGAAAGGCTTCTTTGCAATTCTTCAGTAATGTCTTCATATCTTTCATTGCAAAGGGAAACAGTTTCATCTTTAGCCTTCACCAGCTTTCTGAGAGTGTTGGTTATGCCAACCCTTTTTGCCAATTGATCTTCCATTGCATTGGATTCTTCTTCTAATTGTGATTTTTCTTCTTGAAGATCAAGGATGCCTGTAGCTATACACATTGCTACTTCCTTGGGGACTGTCTTCTGAAGATATTCGATTGCATTTTGAAGATCATTCATTATTCCAACTTCATCACAGCTAGGACAGGCTTTCTTCATCTTCTTGGCCTGTTTCTTATTTCTATTTTTCTGAGTCTTGGCAGATATCTCCATTTGAGGCTGGTTACTCATTTCCTCAAATCTGCACTTCATAAAGACTCCCTTGGATCTTTTAGAGGTAACCTTCGCTCTGATACCAATTGAAGTGCCCAGATCAGTGTGAATCACTGAGAGGGGGAGGGGGTGAATCAGTGATCCTTTAAAACTTTTTACTAATTGATTCTTAATCAATTAAACCTCTATGGCTGGTTAAAGCCTCGATCCACTCTTCTTGTATCTCTCATCTTTCCACGAATGATGCAGTAAATGTAAAGGCACTGGACACAAGGATTTACAAGGTTCGGCACCAAAGGCCTACATCCTTGCCATGTTGGTTATATGCCCCGACATGGTTTCTCCCATTATAATCTGTTAGTATTACAATGGTCGATACAGAGTCCCACTGTATCTCTCCTGAGTCCCACATGAGGGTCTTTATACTGCATCCCACAGTGTTACCAGAGTCCCACTGGCCTGCTCCAGAATCCCACTGAAGACTTCTTCTCCCTGAGTCCCATAGGGTCTTCTCCTGGCTCCTTGAGTCACACGAGTAGCTCTTCTTCTCTTTAAGATTCTTCAAGTATCTTCAGCAGTCTGGGATAAAGACTGATGGCCTTGCTCTGTACCTCTGCTCACTTGTGATGAACAGGTCTTCTCGTCTTGCTCGGGCTTTATCACCTTCTTCTAAGGATGACCCGGCTTCTCTCTTCAAGAAACTTCAACAACCTCTGAAAAGGTCTGTTGGTCTTGCTCAGCAACTTCTGATCACTTCTGTTGATCAGGGTCTTCTCGATTACTGAAAACTCAGCCAAATAATATCTTTCACTTCAGCTTGGCTTCAGTCTCACTCAATTCAACTTCATGCACTAAATGCATGGAAACTCTGATTCTTCAAGATCTTCTGGTCTTGGACTTCTTAATTGCACACAACCAGATTTTTCTTTGTTCACGTGTGCATGTGCATGCATTCATGCATGAACTCCCCTTCTTCCTTCTCTTGGTGCAATAAACCCACTAAGGGTGTAGTCAATTTTAAGCACACACCTTCTCCACAATCTTCACACACTATATTCAAATTGTTCACACACTTAGAAGTGTGTTTTACTTTAGTGTGGAACTTCTTCTTCTTCTTCTAATGTGTATACACTTCACTTAGATCACACACATAGGTTCGGCCTTCACTTTTTTTGCACACGCAATTTATTCTTCATTTTCCACACACATGAGTTGGCCTCCTCCTCTTCTTGTTGCACACACTCACTTTAGTGTTCTTTAATTTGCATACACAAGGTTATCCACTTTTCACACAACTAGGTGTGGTCTTTGGCCTTATTCACTTACACACACTTGGCTACGGCCTATTCCACTTGCACACACTTCCTCTTGGCCTTTTTCACTTCACACATAATGTGTGGTCTTCTTAGCACTTGGCACACACTTAAATGGCCATAGGGTGTTCTTGTTCTTCAAAATGTGCACCCACATAAGGTTTATGTATGCTCTCTCACTTCCACACACAACCAAGCCTCGGGTTCTTCCTCTTCAATTTTCACACACACACTAAGTGTATTTGTCTCAATATACCCGAACTCAAACAAGGCGCGCAAGGGTATGCTTGATCCGCGGCCAACTCCTTCTCCAACAGCCGCACAAGGTACCAAGCCGCAAGGGCCGCACAAGGCCTCGGGTTCAAGGCACCTTAACCATGGGGCGCGCAAGTGCTACTGCCCCGGGTACTTCCTGCCGCGCAAGGAGTAGGCGCGCATGGGATCTCCTCCTCCTCCTTCTTCTTGTCGCGCAAAGAAGTTGCGCGCAAGGGACTCCTTCGGGCCAAGGATGGCACCGAGATCTTCAGCCGCGCAAGTAATTTGCGTGGGGCTTCTTTCTTCGTGAGGCAGAGAGCACTCACGGGACTTCAAAAATTCAGCGCATCAGCAAAACATAACAAGCGCCTTGGGTGCTCCTTTTATAGGCGAAGCTGCCTCGTATCATCCGCGTGTGATAATTCCAAATCCCCGAAAGTTTCGGTTCTTTAAAATCCTTCAAAATATTGAATTTACTCTCTGTTTCACGCGGGATCATTTATTTTTCGCTCTCTCATTCCTCCTCGTGCATGCGATTTAGAACGCATGCACAGCCTCTGTTTTGGACATCCCATGCAAAACACGAACACCACATGGCCTCAGCAACTTCGTTTTGCCTCGGCCTTTTTCGAAATCCTCATTACCTTGCATGCATGCTTATTTTATTGCATGGTTAGGTTCAGTTGGTCCAGATGAACTCAATGGTGTCTTCATCTTCGTCGGAGGTGGCCGGAATCTCGAAATCATCCCTCGGATGGCGCCTGGTTCGTCGGAGGCTCGCGGGTGGCTTCGAGCGAGCTCAAGGAAGAGGACGAACTCTCCGGCCATTGGATCGGGCGATCAGAATACTTTGGATGGCCTGGATCTGAAGATCTCGCGCGGGATCGATCGTGCGGTCGAGATCTGGCGCGCGATCGATCGAGCGGCCATGATTCGCTCCCAGTGAAAAAATGAGCGTCCCACATCGAAACGGCGCGCTGTTTTTCCACGGTTTATCACCCAAGCGCTCCCATCCTCACCTCAGTTGCATCTTCTCCCTCCACGGTGCCGCCCCGCACCGTGTTCTCTTTGCGGGCGCGCTCTGCGCCCACTCTGCTCCCTGCGGGCGCGCCACTGGCGCCCACTATGCACGCTGACACTCTTGGGGGCACGCTCCTACGCCCCTGCGGCGCTCCTTCGGGCGTGCCCCAGGCGCCCATGCGGTGTCTTGGGTGCGCCCTGCCGCCCTGGCTCGCCCCACGGGTTCCCCCATGTGTGTGGTGCCTAGCGCCCATGCCTTGGGATTGAACCCTCAAGGTGCCTTGGCTGGCCATATTTTTTGGCAAAGGATAGAGAGTACTTTGTATAAAAACAAAGTAACCACATACATAATGTGAAATGCCAAGAGCCACTCATTCCTCTTCATTTCTCCTTCTTCCTCTCTTCTTCTTCATTAGAATTCCTCCAATTCCTCTTCAACATATATTCATCACTTAGGAATGGAAATTCTTGAAGGTTCTTCATCTTCAACCGAACTCCTGAATCAACATGAATTCTCCAATGTGCTTCATTGATCTAATCAGAGATCAAGTTGGATCACTTACAATTCACATGCACTAAGAGTTAGTACATGGAATTTTTTTATCCACTTCATCCACTTAGAAGTTGTGGATGGATCTCGTTGCTTCTCCTCATGCATTTTCAATACAATGCATGGTCTTAAAACATTGTTGTGACTTTGTATCATCAGGATACAAGTTCATTGAACTTAAAGAGCAGCTCAAAAATCGTCAGATATAATGATGATACTCCATCATCATCCATTCTTCGAGTGGTGTAACTTAGTATCATCTTGATACAAGTATTGAAACATTAAGATCAGTTCTACAATTGTCTGATTTTCATAGAGAATGTTTCAACCACAACATCCTATGTCACTTAGTGAATCTCCTAAGTGACATGCATCTTAGTACCATGGCCATTCTCCATTCATCACCAACACCATCACATGCTTTATCATTCACATATTGAACTTCCTTGACATCCATCCATTCATTCCTTGACAACTACATACCTCATTGACAACAAATGCAACACAGTGCACTTCAGTATCGTTAAAGATTATTTTTCAAGGATATTTTTTCATCTATGGAAACATCATTCTATATTTCCTTTGATACACTAGGGGATGTGTTATTTTGAAACATTCAACATATATTTTAGGATTCCATGGGATCTTATTATTCCAATATCAATATAGTCTTATACTAGGTGTACTGGAAACTATATGGCATGAACATCAATTTTTTCATAATTTATATTGAATAATGTTTGCATAAAAAGAGTGTTATTATATTGACATGGGGAAAGTATTGGTATTAAATATTTTTTATTCGAATGTAGATTATTGTTGGCTATATTGACTATCCACCTTCTTTCTGATAGTGGGTTATGATCAAGTTATCCCTTTTATTGACCCAAGAACAATATTATTTTACCAAATATTTTTATTTTAATATGAGATATTTTATGAATGTTAGACCATCCACAATAATTAGGATGATAAGTTCTAATCAAATTATTCCATTAATTGAAAAAGGGAAAAGTAATTTAATTATTGATACTTATTGATTGTTAATATAGTTTGATCATGTATTGATATTCTAAACCATTAATTATATGGATAACATTATTTTTTATTCAGTAAGAGGTTTCAGAGGGAATGGTATAAAATGTATTTTTGAATATCATGTTGAATGAGTTGGATTTAAAAATTTAAGGGTTTGGGACTGAAATTATACATCCCCTCGATAAATCGAAAGGTCTCACGAGACAAAAATATAGTAAACAATACCAAGTTGACCCGACACATCACCTTAAAAATTTCTCTACAATCCCTGATGCATATTCTTGATTTTCCTAGGATTGGAACATACACCAAGGTAACACAAATGAAATATTTGGAACAATTTCTCTCTGGATAAAATAAGGGTCAACAGGGATCCTAATCAGAATCCTGACATCAGGTCTCATTATAATAGAAGATCATGTCAAAATAAATAGAGTTAAAATAAAATCCTACCAATCAAGGGATACACATATAGTGAACCAAATTATTTAGTAACTAATTATTCCATATATTAAACAAATTTTATATAATGATTTTACATTTTGAAAATGGTAAAATAAACAAAAATAAAATTAGGCTTAGTATGATGTTTATATAACACATGAACCATTTGGTCAAACTAAAAGTACTAACAACCACAAGTTCTTTATGAAAATATAAATTCACCCCACAACCCGAATAAAAACTTCTTCTTAGTGCAATGAAATAACAAACCACAATATAATTCCTTACCTATGAGACAATAGAAAACATGGAAAGTACATACCCATTAATGTGATCATGAAGGATATGATCCATAGGCATGTAGTATAACATAATGATTCTATTCATATTTCATAAACAAATAATCCATGACCGCTTGTTTGAAAATGAGGAATAATTAATTAGGTTTTCATTTCTTTTATACAAAATAGAAATAAAATTGTGTTTATGATATATACTTTTTCAAATAAACCACTTGTAAAACATGCATCAATGATGGATTATGAAGGTGATGTTGTTTCAACTATTAACCAGTTCCTTTTTAAAAAAACATGTATTCAAAAGGAAATGGTTAAAAATTATATTTAAAAAAAACCCCTCACATGGTATAAAAATGTTTTCAAAACAACTATTTTATAACCCTTTTATTTAAAACAACAACTCTTTTCCCTTTTAAAACTCAATGCACACCAAATTAACAAGACTATAGATAATCTAAACATAACAAAATTCAAAGACAAAAATATTCATATGTAAATGAAAAAAACCATATGAATCATTCGCATCCAATAATTCTCACTCAAAAATAATAAAATAATTAAAGTAGTCACATCATAATAAATGAAAAAATAATACTCCAAAAATATTAAATAAATATTAATAAGGTAGAAAACATGAGCCAATTATCTCCAAACTAATTGTTAATTTTTATTGATGTGAAAAGTTAGAACTAATAGTCAACCAAATAAAAACCACACAACTCATATCATGAATATCTCTTGAACTAGCCTCATTAGAGACATATCCCTTAGCTAGCTATAAAACTAAACTAGGGGTTATTATCTAGGTTATAACACTCAAATAATTAGTAAAATTCACTAAAATCATCATTGGAAAACATGGGTTCCTCATATCATTGCTAAAATAGGTGGATATTATCATGATATTGTCATCATGTTACAAGAACACCCCCCTAAGTCAGGATTTTTTGAAATAAAATTATCATCACATCTCTAGAACACCCCATTAGTTAATGATCCCAAACCCAAACATATAGAAAATAAAAATTCATATAAATAGAAAAATGTTTTTAACAATACACAATGAGTGATAACAGAATCAAGTATGGTGTAAACAATAAACAAATTAGGGCAATCACAAAAAGTGGAAACCCAACCATCTATTTATAAATAAATATTTCATGTGATGAAATTACCTTATTAAAACCATTATAAATCCAAATTCAGTGAAATAGAAATCACACAAAAACCAAAGAATAAACATTCTTTGTTAAACAATTTCTTAATCCAAAACAAACTAACCAAAAAAAAATCAAACCACCCTTTTGAAAACATGTAATTACATTAATAAAACAACAAACACTTTTTTTTATAATTAGGGGTAAACCCTTTAGAAATAGGGAAGTCAATTTTTAAACATACTAACCACTTAAAATAAGTGAATCCCTTATTATGAAAAATAAAAATTCAATTTTCAACTCCAAATTCGTTTAAAATGCCAGGAACTGATCATTTATCATATGTAAAATCATTAATGAACTTTTATCAATCACATTTCATGAATAAAACGCCATTTAAAATCAAAGGTAAACAAAACCATGATTTTATGAAATTTTATCAAAGTACAAAACAACCTAACATGGAAAACCACTGATAACACGAAACAAAGTATCATATATCACATTAATTTGGTTCAATAACACTTGTAAAACATCATAAATAAATGAATTACTTAAAAAATAAAAATTGAATGGAACAACCAACCTCAAACATTGGATACATGTTACCTTTGATGTAAACTACCAAAAGAGACATTAAGAGACATCTTAGAAACATAAGAAACAAAAAACCAACTTTTAACACAACTATAACAACCAAAATGTTCCCAGGTGGAGATTATTATTAGAGGAAAATAAATAAAAAGAGAATAAACATTGATCGGAGAATAGGAAAATCCCTTACCTATTGGTCAGGATAAAGAACAACTCTAGAATCCCATCAAAGATACTGGGTGGATTCTGAAAGGATGAGATAACCCCACTCTATATGCTTTGGGTAAGGAAGAATGAGTTTGGAGTCTTATTACGGAAGCACAAAGTTAATATAAATTTAAATGAAAAATACCTCAACTTGAGAAAGACGCACAACTGTTTCAAAATGTTTACCAAACTAGACATAGGCCAGTTTATATAAACTATATAAAATCCCCATAAGTCAAATACCATTCTTGTTTGGTCTTCCAAAAGATCTATATATAATTAAATTTCCTATAAAAAAATTATATATTGAGAACAGTTGGTATTACATGTTTTTCGAACTCTGTTTCTACCGATGAAGGCATAAAACTTCTCCCAAAAATCTAAATTTCAACCATGGGACATCCTAAGTCAATGGGAGAGAACAATTAAAACATGAAAATAATGAATTTTAAATTTATGGGTGTCACAATTCTCTCTATTATTCTATATTATATTTCTAGTATGTCCACTCCAATTAAGTATTTGATACCAAAAGTCAAGGGAAATTTAAATATTAAATCACTAAGCAGAAGTATCTAACCATTAATTCTAACTCAAAAACTTGAAACATGAAAAATGGGTCACAAAAAAACCACTTTTTTGGAAAATGTAACACCCAATGCTTCTACGGTACGCTTCTCTTTGAATAATACAGTAGCATGTGTTGTACGCAACTTCGAGTTCGAACACACACCACAACCAATCAACCCAGCCGTTATGAATAGTAATACCAACATTTTGAAATTTTCTAAATTTTATCTTTCAAAATGGACTTTATTTTTTCATTCAGAATATCGAATTTAGCCCAGGCTGAAATTTTGGTATTTTTCTGAAAACTTTCAATTTTTGATGAATAGTGAAAAAACAGTGAGTTATAGTTTAAAAACGAATTTTAATTTAAATAATTATTTATTTTATTTAAATTTAATTATGGTCAAAATAGATACATAATACCTATATAAGGTCAATGTAATTCATTGGAGTTAGTTTAGAATAATTTTAGATATATAGAAATTTTATTGAACTTCTCACCGCCTTTTACCCACCTCCTAGGAGAATTTGGAAATTCACATAAAACATAATTTTACCGCCTCTGTGAGTGGAATTTTGAAAACTTGAGAGACACGGTTAATATCAAGGAGTAAAATTTGGTTCAATAAGATAAAAATAATTTTTGGTGAATAGTAACTTTTTACTTTTATTTACCACGGTTAAAAGTAAATAGTGTAATTAAGGTTAAATATGATTTTAATATTACCCTAACACTTGTCCTAATTCTACTGGACAACTGTATCTCTACCAAAAACAACCTTAGGAATTAAATATTATCATTTAGGTCCACTTGGATTAGATTAGGACATTTATTATTATTTAATTCAAAGAAGAGTTAAAAGAGTTAAAATAAAAGTTTAATTACTAAAACATTTTTAATATATGGATATACATTAAAATAAATTGGATTATAAATATTCATTCGAAAGATAAACATATTTCCTATATAATGGTATTTTATTTATCATTTTTAGACATTAAATAATTTATGTTATTTATGACACAATGGTGATGCAGTAATTACATAATTAATGAAATATAAAGATAATGGATATTAAAAATATCAAAATAAATGTAATTTGAGACTTTTAATGAATTAAACTAATTTTATAGGTTAATATGACATATTAGTAATGGTTATATAAATTTTTTTTGAAATAATAATGCTGTTATGAAATTATCAAAAACAAAATACGCAATATTGTCAAAATTGACATAAAAGAGTTTTTGAAACAAATATTATATTATTAATTTATATACTATTCTTAGAAATCTAAGGTTTGGAATAGAGACATATATTATGATATTTTTATCATTAATGGACCACTTGGGGGTCTCTTGGAAGTTTATGGTATGTTTATTAACCATATAATATAAAAATACAAAGAAACATGGTAAATGTAAAACTATTTAAATAAGAGTTAAATATAAATGATAAGGTTAATTTAGTGACCCAAACCTATCGAAAAACTATTGGTTGAAAGGAATTCGACCCATACCCACCTTATACTTTGAATAATCCTCTTTTTATCCATTAGAAACTGAATATTAATTTATTATAAAATAATATTCCTAACTTTTCCTAAGGTGCCCCTCCTACCCCTTATAAAAGGACACCACTTATAACCTTTTCTTGACACCTTCAAAGCCTTTTGACTCGTCCAACCTCTGAAAAAATATTCTCTCAACTTCCCTCACTTAAACCTAGAGTCCTTAGTTTGATCAGAAAGACAACCTATGGAGCCCTTTTGATCAAATCAAAAGGAAGAACCCAAAGAAGAGGTAATGATTTCACCACCCTCTTTAAAGTTCATTTCTTCTTCAACTTCTTATTTCCTTGTTATTTCCATTATAAAATAATAAATCTATTATATTCTATATACTATGATGTTATTATAAAGATGTAACAACCAAATTAATTATTCTATCCATCCCTTGAATGACATGTCACCATATGTGCGTACGTATGACCTACCGTCTCCACGTAGGGGTGTAATTGTTATTAAATATATTATTATTTAGATGGGTATAATAATGATTTATAGTTCATTTAAATAATAAATATAACATGATAATTATTATTTATATATGATATACCATCCAATTATATATTATTCATACATCAAAATAATGATATTGTCGCTCGTGTGTACGTACGGACTACCCTTTCCACGAACGTGATGAGATTCATTCCCCATCATATCCATTCAAGTATAATTCTAATTTTATGATTAAAAATAATTTTTATGGACTTGATATCATTCTGTATCTGAATAATATACAACTTATCCATAACGAACATGTCTTATGTAACAAAACATATAAAAGAAACGAGTAAGTTAACACACGAAACAAAGATAATACAAAGATATTATTAACAATGCAGTGTTAAAAGATCATATATGATATCATATTAATGTATATGATTCTTGTATAACTTAATTAAAATTATTTCACCATTATACTGGAGTTTAATCTACCCTTAACCAAGTAAAAGTATAAGGTAAAGTTTTATTTCACAATCTCTTCATTATCCGAGGTTGTTTACACGTAATTATCTACTGGGACCTCTTTATCATCCACATCCATGTTTCTTAAAAATGTATTCAAAACATTATTACAATTTTGAATGATATGGGTTAAAGTCATTTATACCCTTCTTTGACTTTTTATAATAAGTTTAGAAAGTAATCTTTCAGTCGTTTTCCAAACAAGGTCCTTTTTAACCTTTTCGACAGAATTAAGATAAGAATGTCTTTTTAACTTATATGGCGGGTGTGGATATTTTCCACTATTATAAAGTTTTCGAAGCATCCCTTACAAGATTATATGAATATTTTCAATTTAAATGTTTTATTTAATAATTATGGGAATTTTAAATGATTTAAAAAAAGATATATTTCTCTCAAATAGTTTTGATTTCATCTATGTCAACATCCTTTGATAGATTTTAAGATTATTTGAAGTTTATTTTTTATGATACAAAACTTCCATATTGTATTGAAGGTTTTTTGATATGTTCGACTGTGGATGTGTTATTTTTATACCATTCATGGTTTATGGAGAAAATATTGACATTTCGTATGCTTGTTTTAATATGAATGTTTATGTTATGTTTAAAACCTGTTAATATGAGGAATGCATTGGAAGTAATATGTGACGGGTGGAGAAAGCTATAGATCATCAATGCATTGGTAGGTATCATGAGGTAAAATAGTTTTTTGGCATGAGGGCTTGAAAAAATCTAATTTTTAGTCTTGGCACGAGGCCATGCCTACGTGGTTATGATAGTCTGGCATTATGCATTCCATCATTATGAAAGTGGTTATTGATATTGCATGAGATTATTTGATTAGTAGACTATCCATGTGAATAAGTAAATGGAATTATTTCATTTTATTTCTTCCATATTATTCTGATGAACAATGTTTAAAAGGATTTTGTTTTAGTTATACATTGCATTAAATGTTTATGCTTATTTATGAATGTTTCCACTATATTGTTATCCTTACTTGGCATCTGACCTCACCCCTTTCTATGTTTTATTTTTCCCAGGATGTGAAGAAGTATTTTATGAATGAACTGCAAGGATAGTATGAGGGGATACAAGTGTGGACTATGGAGACTGTGTTATTGTAGTTTTCATTTTATGATGTAATGTAAACTTTATTAATGCATCTAGTGATTCCAAGGCTACTAAACTAATCGTTCTTTTGAGACATGATCTTTTGTGATCATTCCAATGTTATGTAATAATGCACTGACTCTAGGTAACTTGGGTCGGGGCGTTACATTTTGTATCAGAGAAACTTTAGTAAAAACCTTGGGAGCTAGATTTAGATAAACTCTGATTAGAGAACATAGACCTAAGATGAACATTGATGATTAGTATAGAATAACTCCCTAGAATTTTGGTATTGTAGAGATTTTTTGAGGTTTACAAGCAATAAATCCATGTCTGGATACAAGCAGGTAGAGGTGTCTCAGGCACAGATGTACCTATGGGTAAAACCTGAAAACCCTGCTTTGATATAGACTCGAACGGGAACTGGTGCAAGACAACGGGCCTTGCTTCACTCTTTGTTACGACACTCCCGGGGGATATGTTTTGGATAATACTCATTTTTTACAAACAATTATGAAGGTTTTATGAGTATATACTTCCTCAATGAACTTTTTTTATGATTATGGATTATATCCATAAATAGTTCAATTTAAGTTAAGTGTTTTACAAGGTTGGATTTATGTATTTTGATTCATAAACTGATCTAGTTTATGACATTGTTTAGAAATGGAGCCTAGTGGAAGAAATGGAAGCTGTATCATTGCACACACTCCATGTAGGGATTTCCCTCCTGCCCCAGATAATTATAGTGGAGATGGTGATGTAACAAGTGTTGATCAGCTAATCACCATACTGGGACAACTCAATCAGGTTATGAATAATAACCTTACCCATATGGACTACCCTGATACGCAACGTGGAGGATCAATGTTAGATCGCTTCATGAGGCAACAACCACCAACATTCAATGGGAGTATAAATCCATTGGTAGCTGAGAAATGGATAAGTTACCTAGAGAAAATATTTCAGGCTTTGGGGAGTAGTGAAAAGGAAGAAGTTATCATGTCAGTTTATCGCCACACTGGAGATGCTGATCAATGGTGGTCATTGATACAAAACACAAATGAAGATTATGAAGTATCAAATATGGAATGGATAGAGTTAAAATATATTTTCCTATAAAAATAATTTCCTCGTGACCATTGAGAAGATATGGATAGGCAATTTCTGAGTTTGAGACAAAAGGAGGATGAAAATGTCACAAAGTATGAGGCTAACATTACAAGGTTAGCAAGGTATGCTGGAGATTATATACATAACCCAAGAAGTAAGATTGATCATTTATTTTATGGGTTAAAACCATTTCTTCGTCGAGAATTAGTGTCACAATCCTTCTAGTCGTAGGAAGATATTGTCTCATGTGTTATCAACCCATAAAAAAATTCTCTATGTATTATGACTTTAAAGCAAAGAAAGATAAGAATAGATCTTCTGATCAATCTGGAAATGGAAATAAGGGGAAGAAGGGAAAGGTTGAATATCCATCCTACAGTAAATGTGGGAAGAATCACCCCGGTACTTGCATAAAAGTAATGAGAGTCACTTACAAGTGTGGTGAAAAAGGCCACCAAGCTCTTGATTGCAAAGGTAAGATGGAAGCTACCGATGTCCAATGCTACAATTGCAGGGAGATGGGACATTATGAAAATGAATGGCCTAAGCATCAGGGAAACTTACCTCAGAAAAGTCCAAGGGATGGAGGCCAGTCTTATGTTATGATTACTACTGAGGTAGAATCTCTGAAAGACGTGGTGGCAGGTAATTTAATGGTTTCCTCATGTTTAGGAAATGCCTTATTTTATTCTGGATAATTGCATTGATTTATATCTTCCCAGTTTGGTAGGAAAATTAGATATTTCCAATTTGATTTAACAAGGGAGTTGTCAGTTAAAACTCCCAAGGGAAGTATCATTGTAATAATGTTTTGTGAATCAGTCCCCATTAGAGCACATAAGTGTTCTTTATCTGCTGATCTCATCGTCATAGCTATGATTGAGTTTGATATAATTCTCGGTATGTATTAGATTTCAGACCATGATGCAAATATTTATTGTAAGAAGAAGGATGTTATGATTTTTGATGATGATGATAAGGAACACCTTATCTTTAGAGCAGAATCATCACCACCTAATTCTTATCTAGATCCACCCCAGTAGCTCAACTAAATTCAATTTTTGGGGAGGAAGAGAATCAAATGAATATAGGTGAGGAAAGTAATGTTAAAATAGAGTATTTACCAATTGTGAAAGAATATGTAGATGTGTTTCTAGAAGATTTACTTGGACATACTCCAGAACGAGAAGTTGAGTTTTCCATTGATTTAATTCCTAGATCAAGGCCTATATCGAAGACCCCTTACAGAATAACCATTGTGGAATTAGTTAAACTAAATATACAACTAGATGGAATGAGTAATAAGGGATTTATTCTCCCTAGTGTTTCTCCATGGGGAGCCCCTTTTATTTTTGTTAAAAAGAAAGATGGATCCATGAGGTTATGTATCAACTAAAAGGAAATCAATGCTATAACAATAAAGAACAAGTATCCCCTACCTCGCATAGATGATTTATTCTCCAAACTTCATGGAGCTCAATACATTTCAAAGATTGACCTTTAATCTGGATACCATCAGTTGTGTGTGATGAAGGAAAACATTCCGAAGACAACATTTCGAACAAGGTACGGGCATTACGAGTTTACAGTAATGCCTTTTGGATTGAATAATGCACCCTCTGTATTAATGGATCTAATGAATAGAGTTTTCAAGGAATATCTTGATAATTTTGTGGTGGTATTTATTGATGATATATTGGTATACCCTAAAATCTACGAAGATCATTAAAATCACTTGTTCATTATCCTGAAGACTCTGAGAAGACATGAATTATACGGGAAGTTTAGCAAGTGTTAATTCTGGCTTCAGGAGATTTGTTTTCATGGCCATATTGTCTCCAAAGATGGAATATTTGTTGATCCTTCTAAGACAAGAGTAATCATAGAATGGCCAGCACCAACGAGTATAACTGAGGTATGTAGTTTTATTGGTTTAGTAGGTTATTATCGACACTTCGTCCAGAATTTTGCCTGATTGGCTAACCTATTAACAAAGATCACACGTAAAGCGGTTAAATTTGTTTGGGCAAAAGAGTGTGAATAATGTTTTGAAGAACTGAAGAGAAGATTAGTCAATGCTCTTATATTGACTCTACCATTGGGGAATGATGGGTTTTTTATTTATAGTGATGCATCGAAGAAAGGATTTGGTTGTGTCCTTATACAGAATGATAGAGTTATTGCCTATGAATCACGACAGCTGAAAATTCATGAAAAAAACTATCTTACTCATTATCTTGAGTTAGCTATTGTAATCATTGATTTGAAGATATGGAGACACTATCTCTATGGTGAAAATTGTGAGATTTATACTGATCACAAGATTTTGAAGTATATTTTCTCACAGAAAGAACTCAACATGAGGCAAAGGAGATGGATTGAACTACTCAAGGATTATTATTGCACAATACACTACCACCTGGGGAAGGAAAATAAGGTGGAATATTCCTTTAGTAGAAAATATAATGGAGTTTTGAACAAGATGAGAATTCAAAGGGATCCTATTTTCATGAATCTAGTCAAGATGGATATGGGAATCACCATGGAAGGTGAAACATCAATGATTTTTCAAATGGTTTTTCAATCCATCTTTAATAGAAAGGATTAAGAGTTCTCAGACCAATGATGAAGAATTTCAAAAGAAGATTAAAGCAGTGAATGATGGGAGATTGACTGACTTTTTGTATGAAGATGGAATTTTGAAATTCCGGAAGAGACTTTGTGTTCTCGATATACCTGATCTAAAAAGGGAATTGTTGGACGATGCTCATAGTTTGAATTTTTCTATACACCCTAGGAGCACCAAAATTTTTAGGGATTTGAAGGAACATTTTTGGTGGGACAACATGAAGATGGAGATTGCTGATTTTGTGTCAAGATGTATGGTTTTCCAACAAGTGAAAGTTTCATGGCAACAACCTGGAGGAGTCATGAAACCTCTTCCCATACCTGAGTGGAAATGGGATAATATCATGATGGACTTTGTCATGGGGCTATCAAAGACTCCTAGAAAGAATGATTCTATATGGGTTATTATTGATCGTCTTACCAAGACAACAAATTTTCTTGCTATAAGAGAAGATCTACCACTGGAACGTCTAGAAAGACTATATATTAATGAAGTTGTGAGACTTCATCGAGTACCCCTATCGATTGTTTCTGATCATGATCCCTTTTTTACTTCAAGATTCTGGAAGAGTCTTCAGAATTCCTTGGATACTGAACTTCATTTGAGCACTACCTACCACCCTCAAATAGATGGACAATCAGAACGGACTATTCAAACATTAGAAGACATGTTCAGATCTAACTCACTTGACTTTCAGGGTATGTGGGATTAATATTTACCTCTGGTTGAATTTTCCTTTAACAATATCTTCCATTCAAGTATTCAGATGGCACCATATGAAGAGTTATACGGAAAGAGATGTTGCAAACCAACCTGTTGGGATGACGTTGGTGAAATCAAATTAGTAGGTCCAGAACTGGTGGAGGAAACGATGGAAAAGGTGAAGGTAATCCAAAACAACATCAAAGCAGCTCAAAGTCGGCAGAAGATCTATGCCAATAACCGAAGGAAGGATTTGGAATTTTAGGTAGGAGATCATGTTTTTATAAAGGTATCTCCATGGAAGGGAGTTATACGTTTCGGTAAGAAATGTAAATTGAGTCCTAGGTACATCAGACCTTTCGAAATTCTAGAACGAATTGGTGGTGTAGCATACAGTTTGGAAATGCTGCCAAATCTCTCCAAAGATCACGATGTGTTCCACGTATCACTGTTGAGAAAATACATGCCTAACCCAACGCATGTACTAACTTATGAGGAATTAGAACTGGAACCTGATCTGTCTTATTATAAAAAGCCCATCAGGATACTTGATACATGAGAACAAGTGTTGAGAAATCAGATGACTCGTCTGGTAAAAGTTCTATGAAGAAACCAAAAGTTGGAAGAAGCAACGTGGGAACCTGAGGAACTTATGATGAAGAACCACCCAATTCGTTTCATGTGGTAGTATTTTAGAAATTTCAAGGAAGAAATTATTTGAAGGAGGGTAGAATGTACCAACCCATGATTCTACGGTATGCTTCTCTTTGAATAATACAGTAGCGTGTGTTGTACGCAACTTCGAGTTCCAACACACACCACAACCAATAAAACTACCAGTTATGAATAGTAATACCCACTTTTTGAAATTTTATAAATTTTATCTTTCAAAATGGACTTTATTTTTGGATTCATAATATCGAAATTATCCTAGGTTGAAATTTTGGTATTTTTCTGAAAACTTTTAATTATTGATAAATAGTAAAAAAACACTGAGTTATAGTTTAAAAATGACTTTTTTATTTAAATAATTATTTATTTTATTTAAATTTAATTAATGTAAAAATAGATACATATTACCAATATAAGTTCAATTTAATTCATTGGAGTTAGTTTAGAATAATTTTAGATATATAAAAATTTTATTGAACTTTTCACCGTCTTTTACCCACCTCCTAGGAGAATTTGAAAATTCAATAAAACATAATTTTACCACCATTGTGAGTATAATTTTGAAAATTCGAGAGACATAGTTAATATCAAGGAGTAAAATGTGGTTCAATAAAATAAAAATAATTTTTGGTGAATAGTAACTTTTTACTTTTATTTATCACGGTTAAATGTAAATAGAGTAATTAAGGGTAAAAATGATATTAATATTACCGTAACACATTTCCTAATTATATTAAACAAGTTTATCTCGACCAAAAACAACCTTAGGAATAAAATATTATCATTTAGGTCCACTTGGATCATATTAGGACATTTATTATTATTTAATTCAAAGAAGAGTTAAAAGAGTTAAAATCAAAGTTTAATTACTAAAACATTTTTAATATAGGGTAATACATAAAATAAATTGGATTATAAATATTAATTATAAAGATAAAAAGATTCCATACATAATGGTATTTTATTTATAATTTTTAGACATTTAATATTTTACGTTAGGTATGACACAATGGTGATACAGTAATTACCTAATTAATGAAATATTAAAATAATTGATATTATAAATATCAAAATAAATGTAATTTTAGACTTTTTATGAATTAAACTAATTTTTAGCTTAATATGACATATTAGGACTGGTTATATAAATTTTTTTCGAAGTAATAATCTTGTTATGAAATTATCAAAAACAAAATGCCCAGTATTGTCAAAATTGACATAAAAGAGTTTTTAAAACAAATATTATATAATTATTTTATATTCTATTCCTAAAAATCTATAGATCGGACAAGATACTTATATTACTATAGTTGTGTCGTTAATGGACCACTTTAGGGTCGCATTGAAGTTTATGGTATGTTTATTAAGCATAAAATATAAAATCAAAAATAAACATGGTAAATGTCAACCTATTTAACTAAGAGTTAAATATAAATGATAAGGTTAATTTAGTGACCCAGACCTGTATAAAATCAATTTGATGAAATGATTTCGACCCATCCCCACCTTAGACTTTTAATAATCCACTTTTGAGCCAATAGAAACCGAATATGAATTTATTATAAAATAATATTTCTAGCTTTTCCTAAGGTGTCCCTCCTCCCCCTTATAAACGGACACCACTTCTAAACAGTTCTTCACACCTTCAAAGCCTTTTGGCTCAGCCAACCTCTAACCAAATATTCTCTCAACTTCCTTCACTCCAACATAGAGGAATTAGTTTGATTAGAAAGCCAACATAAGGAGCCCTTTTGATCCAATCAAAAGGAAGAACCCGAAGAAGAGGTAATGATTTCACCACCCTCTTTCAAGTTCCTTTCTTCTTCAACATCTTCTTTCCTTGTTATTTCCATTCTAAAAAATAACTACAGTATATTCTATATACTATTATGTTATTATAAATATGGAATAACCAAATTTATTATTATATCCATCCCTTGAATGACATGTCACCATACGTGCGTACGTACGACCTACCGTCTCCACGTCGTGGTGTAATTGTTATTCAATATATTATTATTTAGATGGGTATAATAATGATGTATAATTAATTTAAATAATACATATAACATGATAATGATTTTTTATATATGATATACCATCCAATTATATATTATTTTATATCAAAAGAATGATATTGTCGCGTGTGCGTACATACGGAGTACCGTCTCCATGAACACGATGAGATTCATTCCCCATCGTATACAGTCAAGTCTAATTCTCATTTAATGATTAAAAATAATTTTTAATGACTTGATATGATTATGGATATAAATAATATACAACCTATACATAACAAACATGGCTTATGTAACAAAACATAAAACAAAAAATGAGTAAGTTAACACCCGAAATGACGATAAGACAAAGATATTATTAACAAAGCAGTGTTAAAAGATCATATATGATATCATATTAATTTATATGATTCCTGAATAACATAATAACAATAATTTCACCATTATATAGGAGGTTAACCTACCTTCAACCAATGAAAAGTACAAGGTAATGGTTTATTTTACAATCTTATTATTATCCGAGGTTCTTTATACGTAATTATCTACTGGGACCTCTTTATCATCCACATCCATGTTTCTTAAAAATGTATTTCAAAACATTCTTACTATTTTACATAATATGGGTTAAAGTCATTTATACCCTTGTATGAAATTTTATAAGATGTTTATAAAGTAATCTTCCCGTCTATTTCCAAACAAGGTCCTTTTTAACCTTTTCGACAGAATTATGTTAAGAATGTCTTTTTAACTTATACGGCGGATACAGCTATTTTCTGCCATTATAAAGTTGTCAAAGATTCCCTTACTAGCTTATAAAAATATTTTCAAATTAAATGTTTTATTTAATAATTATGGGACTTTTAAATGATTTAAAAAAAGAGATATTTCTCTCAAATAGTTTTGATTTCATCTAGGTCAACATCCTTTGATGGATTTTAAGATTATTTGAAGTTTATTAATTATGATACAAAACATACATATTGTATTGAAGGTTTTGTGATATTTTCGACTATGGATGTGTTATTTTAATACCATTCATGGTTTATAGAGAAAATATTGACATTTCATATTCTAGTTTGAATACGAATATTTATGTTATGTTTAAAACCTGTTCATATGAGGAATACATTGGACTTAATAAGTGATGGGTGGAGCCCGCTATAGCTCCTCGATGCATCGGTAGGTCTCATGAGACAAACTAGTGTCTTGGAATGAGGCCATGAAAAAATATTCTTTGTAGTATTGGCATGATGCCTTGGCTACGTGGTTATGATAGTCTGGAATTATGCATTCCATCATTATGAAAGTGGTTATTGATATTGCATATGATTATTAGATTAGTAGAATATCCATGTGAATAAGTAAATGGAATTATTTCATTTTATTTCTTCCATATTATGCTGAAGTTCAAGTTTAAAAGGCTTTTTTTTAGTTATAAATTGCCTTAAATGTTTATGCTTATTTATTAAAGTTTACGCTATATTGTTATCTTTACTGGGAATCTGAGCTCACCCCTTTCTCTGTTTTATTTTTCCCTTGATGTGAAGTTGTATTTTATGAATGACCTATAGGGATAGTATGAGGGGATATGAGTGCAGACTATGGAGACTATGTTGTTGTTGTTTTCATTTTATGATGTAATGTAAACTTTATGAATGTGTCTAGTGATTCCAAGGCTACTAAACTAATCAGTATTTCGAGGCTTGATCATTTGTGACCATGCCAATGTTATGTAATAATGCACGGACTCTAGGTAACTGGGGTTGGGGCATTACAGAAAATCACAAACAAATTGATATCTCATTACAAATAAAGCTCATTGAATCCTAAGAATATATTCCTCACAAAAAAACTTTTGAAAAAACACATCTCAATTCTAATTCAAATTTGGGAACTTCTAAAAAAACATAAAATGCTTTAAGAGAACAAAACCATACCAAAGACTAAAACAAAACCACACATCCAGAATAACCGAAACTGAAAATATAGAATAGTGAAACATCGGCTAGCCAAAACCAAGATAGTGAACATATTAAAACAACTTCAAAGCCACTAACCAATAACAACCATCTCTAAGGTGGATATAAAACATTCTAAACATCACTATGAGAAACACACCTAGCATAAACATGCATCATGAAAAAGTTTCATTGGTAGAACTTTATTTTATGATACCACACAAAATATAAATCAATACCAACATAAGAAATACCTACCAGCAGTAATTTCAGAGAAAAAACTAATCTATATAGATAGCATGATTTTCCTAGAAAAATAATGATTGTCCTCAACACCCTAGCCAATACCTAAGGAATTCCCATATCATTCATCAGAAACTCCTCAAACCATAGTCAAATCCACGAACAAAGACATCAAGATGAAAAGAAACAAGGCATAAATATACAAATATTATAACATGATCCAATTCTCTGTCATATATTACAAAAAATGATATAGTTAATACAATGGATACATAAAAATTTCCAAAAGAAGAGGATTATAAAATAGAACATCCTCAAAACCAAAAAATAGATTTTGAATATCCATGTCGATGAAACCCCAAAGATCACTTCTTCAATGAAACATGAAATTCTTCTACTAACATCCACTATTATTATAGAACCTATTTAGGTGACCAATATTTACACACTAATTACAATTCATCAGATCTATCAGATATAAAGATATAAATTTCTCAAACATCCCACAAAAGTAGCACATTACTAGATTCTATGTCTTGATAGCTAAGACACTATTTCTATCATAAGATGATGTTGTAGAAAAACATGCTGTTTTATTCCATAATAAAAATGATTCCTCTTAGATATAATTACACTCCTTTTTAATAAAATTTGTTAGAACATAATAAAACACCAAATGACATATATCTAGATGATGTTTTCTAGAAAGGAACCAAGCCTTCTTTGAATTACTGACAACCAACTTGGGAAAAAATGAACCACTCTAGAAAACTATTATCCATATTACTTCCTTAAATGATATACCAAGAGGAAACTCATGAACTCCAATTAAATATAAATTATCCCATTCTTAGGATAAAATGATCAATAAATGTATACATGAAACATTATCTAAAAAAACATCAAATGTTTGGGAATAGATGACGACCCTTCACCAATAGGATCCCAATCTTACCAAAAAAAAAGTGGTGGGGAACCTCGCCCATGAAGATTTTTTTTGTTTTTGGAGACTCAAATATCTCATTAATATTATATATACAATATTTCATATCATGATATCATAGGTAAATAATAAAAAATAAGTGAAGATAAGTTTAAAACTCTATCCCATGATCCACAATCCATGGAAAACAAATCCCTTCCACTCCCTCATGGGTATAGGTAGAGGATGAAGTTTGAAAGTATAGTTTTTGATCACTAGAAAAAATACCTAATATATTTACCTATAGAATTAATTATAAATTTTTAGGGTCTGAATTCTAAAATATCACAAAAATTGAACTTAATATCTGTTCACCCCGAATCGAAACACAAGGGTTAAAAGAAATAATCAAACAATACAAGATCACAAATTCTCATTTAAAACTCATTTAAATTATACCTAACATGGCCTCATTTCCATTATTGAAGCACTAAACAAGTTCAAAGCATAAAATACTCTAAAATATAACTATAAACAAACTAATTTATTAAAAAATAATTTCCCTTTAAACCACACCAATTAAAAACATTTCAAAAAATATAACTATTAAAACTCGTGAAATAATTTCCTTAAAAACCATCAAAACACAAAATCATTTTATATAGTTAAGAACATTACATTAAGGAAATTTTAAACATCGATAAAAATGTTTATAAAAACATAAACACTAAAGGAAAAAAATTTCTTTTGAACAGAACAATAGAACATTCAAAATCTATAGACCATCGCTTACACCTACATAAAAAAGAATTAAAACATTTGAGAGGATAAAATAAAAAAATGAGTTGAAAAAATTACTCACTTCCTATGATGAGTAAGATTTTCAGGTTGTGTGACAACTATTAGAGTAATATTAGAGTTTTCCAATATGGTTTTAAAAGGCTACGCATGGTTTTACAGACTCTACTCCCTAACTTTACACCGCTAATATTTCCTCTAATTTCACGATGAAATAAATAATTTCATGATATGTCTCCCAAGTTCATCATATAACTAAGATTAGAAACACACCACATCAAAAATATCCCAAGATACAATATCAATAAATCCAAAAAACTTTGAACCAACCATGAAGAATCAAGCTCTATAATGAGTTAGAGTTGGCCAAGAACTCATCCACACAAACCACCTGAGCCCTAAATCTCATATATCATTTCCATATTTACCCCAAAATAATGGGAGGGTGCTCTCATACCATTTTTTGGTAAACCAGGTCAAGCTTCATTAAAGAATCACCCAAACCATTTAGCTACATGGCCGAGAGTGCATTCGCAATCACCCCAGGATGGAGACAAGAATCTGGGTATCAAAAATTACCATATAGTAATTATTTCACCCTAGATAAAACCATTTTCAAAAATGGTTTTATTCAAGATCCCATCATGGGGTCTCCACATAATGGATGACCATGTCAAAAATAAAATTAGATAAAACAAAATCTTTCCAAACAAGGAATAATCACAAAAATGACCAAAATATTTTACAAATAAATTTTCCATACCTAAAACCATTTTTATACAAATATTTTACATTTCAAAAAACGTGAATAAAATATAATTAAAAATATGTGTCCTAAGAATCCAATACACAACATAAACTAATTGGTCAATATAAAATAATCGATAACCCTACTATCTGTATGTGACTCTCAAGTCATCACCATAACCCTAATTACACCAACTTACTAATTGAAAGTGGTAGCAATACAAATAGAAAGTCCTAGCTTGTAAACCTAAAAATATAATGAAGAATGTATACACATAGATTTGATCATGTAAGGTTTTATCAATATACTAGAAGGATACCACTAAGATTCCATTTAGATTCCATTTATAAATAAACGATGTATAATAGATTTAAAATATGGTATAATTAAATTGGTTTTCATTTCCTTTATAAAAAATTAAAATAAAACAATTTATGTTATATATTCATTCTCAAAGTAAACTTCATGTAAAATATGCTTCAAGGAAGGATTAACAAGGTAATTTTGTTTTAAAAAAACCATTTCCATTTAAAAAATACATTAATTTGAAATTGAAATAATTTAATCATTCTCTCTTGAAAAAAATCATCACACAATTTAAAAATGATTTAAAAAAACTATTTTATAGGGCCTTTATTTAAAAAAACACATATTTTTCCCTTTAAAATTTAACACACACCCCCTAAATACGATTCTATTTAAGATAAACAAAACAAAATTCATATCCATAATGGGTCATAAATAAATGATAATTACAATACAAATCATGCCTAACCCCACTGTTTCTCACTCAGAAATATTCAAAGTATCATAGTAGGAAAATAGAAATAAACAAGAAACTCATATTAAAACAATAATAAATAAACACACATAAGGTAAAGCCCATCAGAAAACACTATAATGACTAATGGGACAATATTCTAATCATGAAAAGGTGAAACTAATTATCTATAGGTTAGGAGTCGAACAAATTGTCTCTGGAATTTCTCTCACACAAGCATCACCAAAGACACATCCCCTATCCTGGTATAGAATTTTATTAGGGGTTACCAGCTAGATAATAACACTCAAATAGTTATGAAACATCTGTAAATATTTCAATTTTTGAACTAGGTTCCCCATCATATGGATAAAAAATGTGGATATAATCATGATAATGTCAAAATTTTACAAGAACACCACCCTAAGTCAAGATTCAATGAAATAAAATTAACATTCCATATCCAAAAAAAACCAATCAATTAATGAGACACCATAAATTCATAAAAACATGAATCAAAATTCATATAAACCATCACATGACAGTAAGAATAAGAAATAGGTGATAGTGGGAACAGTTAGGGTGTAAACAACATAAATACAAAAAGAATCACATAATGTTTCAACCATGAATTCTATATATAAATAAATATTAAATGCTTTATGAATACCTTTTTAAAACCATCAGGCTTCCAAATTCAACCCAAAGGGAGCCACAAACAAAATAAAGAATTAAAATGATATAAAAACTGAATTCTTAATCCAAAAAAACAGAAAAATAGAAATCACATCACCCTTTTTAAAATATGGAAATAATTTTCTAAAATAACACACTCTTTTTGTATAGTCAAGATTAAACCCTTTAGAATAAAGGAAGTTTCTTTTTAAACTGGTATCTATCAAAATAATGAAACCCCAATTTAAATAAATAAAACATCAATTTACAAATAAAAATTGGATAAAAAAACCCTGAACTAATCATTTATATTTTTCAAAACCATCAATGGAATTTTATCAAATACATTGCATGTATAAAAATATATTAAATAATAAAAGGTCCACTTAAATATTCTTTCATTCGATTTTTAAAAAGGAAAACCTATCCTAACATAGTAAACCACTAAACACACAAAACTAGGTAACATATCTGAAATGAAATTTGTTTAAGAACACTTTTAAAATAATAAATAATAAAGGAATTATATAACGAATGGAAAGGGAATTGAAACAAATACCTACACCATTGGAGAAATGATAATTTTGATAAAATCAACCAAAATAGTAATTAAGAGATGTCTCAAAACACTAATAAATAAAAACCCCAATTTTATCATAATCCAAACCCCCAAGATCATCCCACATGGCCAGTATTTTTAGTGTAAAATAGGGTAAAAGAGAATAAACTTCGATAAGATAATAGGATAAGCCCTAACCTCTTGATCATGATGAAGAACCAATCATGAATTACTCCAAAACATCTTATAGGATATTCTAAGAAGAACATAAGATCATTAAAGGCACCTAGATCACTCAAAATTGTGTAGGGATGATTGGGGTGTAATTCCTAATTAAAAGAAATTGAAATGACAAGAATACCCAAAATCAAGAATTCCACATGAATTTCTATCAATATTTACCAAAATATGAGAATACCATGTCATAACCTCTAACTCAAACAGAAATACTTTCATGGTTATCTTGGATTGTTTACCAAACAATGAACAGAATATGTGTTTTCCTCTATCAAAATAGTTCAAATGGTACATGGTTTCTACTGGATGGTTTCTAAATAATATGCCTCATCATGAAACGTTAATTTTTTTTTGAAAAATAAAATTTAAACCTAAATAAATCCATATCTAAAGGTATAAAATAGATACAAGATCAAAATAAAGAATATGAAATTTTGTGGTGTAACAAAAATAGGTTGGGTTTTTGTGTATGTAACTTTCAATAATAGGATAGTGTTGTATACTAAGGCCCTTCCATGTGTTTTTTTTATCTCAGGCATTATGCAATACATCGTTGTGAAATCAAAATTATTAATATCCACATTTTCATTAATTATCATTAATATATCATTCTATGAGTTTAAAGTTGGTTAGGTATTCATGTTGTTTACCTATTCCTACCATAATATTTACGGAATGATTGATTTATTTGTATGTTTTCTCATATAGAGCATTTTAGCTCACCCCAAATTACATATACTTTTTCCTAATATATGATTAAAATCAATACACATGAAATGTTAAGATGGATATCATGTGTAAAAAAAATTTGGGATAGGTTAAAGACTCATTATAGATTTACTAGTTTCACATATTGTGGAAAAAATTTCTTCTTGATACAAAGTATATTGGATTTATTAGTTTATAATTTCCACTGTTATTTTAATATATTACCTAGAAAAGATCATTTCGATTTAATAGATTTATTAATCATTAAATATTTGGTAATTAAGGATGGGTATATATCATAATTCTAGATAGTATCAAAGTGAGTATGTAAAGTATGTGGTTAAGCACCAAATATGAGTGTGTGGGTTTGGGGGAATCATATTTGGTATCAAAGGAAAGGTTTAAATATCTTTAAAAACTAGTATATTAGTTTTAAATAATTTAATTGTCGATAAGTTATAGTTGAATATAATATATAATACTTTTTAATAGTATATTATTTTATTATATGATAGTAGTTCACATTTTATCCGTGGATTAAGATAATATAACCTTACTAAAAACCCTAGGAATAAGTCTATTTATTAGTTAAATTCATGATTGTTTTGTGAAATATTGATTATGATGTTCTTTTAGTAATACATACCTATATAAATGCTAGACAATATATACAAATTTAGAATAGATATACCTATGGGTAACCTCCCTGAAAAAGGTTGGATTATAATTTACGCAATCATCACTTTTATGAAAAATTAATTAGAATAATATTACACACTTGGATAGGAAATTATAAGGGATATGACTTAGGTAGCAATATTTTCTTTTATAACCATTATGAAGGGTTTTAGAATTATATTTACTAAATATTTTAGAGAGTATAATATAAAAATGTTCATGGATGACCAATGATTAAAAAAAGAGTCTCAATGTTTTATATTAATGTATCATATGTTAAAAATAAAGGTTCCATATGGGTAGATATATTCAAAATTAATTTTTGAGTATTTAGATTTTGTGTAATATCATTACAATTTTGTTTTTTGTTTTTTGATGAAATTGGATCAAAAATTTAAATCTGGGAAAAGTATATATCAAAAAACAATTATCTTTTAAACGAATAAGGAAGAATTTGTAAATGGATAAGAATATTAGTATATGCCAGTTATTATGGAAGAAAGTGGTATTAAGTCATTTCTCATGGTAGTGAAGATTGTATCATAAGGTAAATTTATAATTGATACACTTATATATTTTTATTAGATACTTTATATTTATCAATGAAATTTTAGTATATTCTAAATGTTATTGAGGATTATTTGAAACATATATAGATTTTACATCAGTAGTTATTATTTAAAGGTTTATAAAAATATATTAAATGGAATCAATAACTATAAAAGGGTAATTTATTTAATGGTTATATTTTTAGGAAAACCTATTGAAGAACATATGTTGAGAATACCCTCACCTGCTTTCTTCAATGACTAATATGTAAAATTGATAAGATAAAATTTTTTTAGAGGGACTAAACAAATTGAGGTATTAATATGTGATCACCTTTAAATAATTTGTTATGATATATAAAATTCCTTGCTTGTAACACCAGTCTTAAATGAAATCATGATATATTTAGACAAAAATGTAAATATTTATGTATGAGCATTAAAATATATACAATTAATTATTAAGAATGAATATTATTACAATATATATGAAATATATGCACATGGAAAATAATGGATCCTTTTTATATAAATAAAACTCAATTCGATTACCAAAAATGTAAGGCCCCGACCACAGTTACCCAGAGTCGGTGCATTATTGCGTAACATTGGCATGATCGCAAAAGATCAATTTTCAAAAGACAGATTAGTTTAGTAGCCATGGAAACAATAGATACATTCATAAGTCTTACATTACATCATAAAGTAAAAAAAACCACAACAACATCTTGTCTTCATATCCCCTCATACTATCCCTGCAGGTCATTCATAATATACTTCATCACATCCTGGAAAAATTAAAAACATTGAAAGGGGTGAGCTCAGATGCTCAGTAAAGATAACAATATAGCGGGAGCTTTCATAAATAAACATAAACATTTAAGTAAATGTATAACTAAAACAAAATCCTTTTAAATTTAAACTTCAACATAATATGTAAAAAGTTAAATGAGAAAATTCCATTTACTTATTCACATGGATATTCTACTGGTCGAATAATCACATGTAATATCAATAACCACTTTCACAATGATGGAATACATAATTCCAGACTATCATAACCTCGTAGCCAAGGCCTCGTGCTAAGACTACAAAAAAATATTTTGTCAAGGCCTCGTGCCAAGACACTAGTTTGTCTCATGAGACCTGCCGATGCATCGAGGAGCTATAGCGGGCTCCACCCGTCACTTATTAAGTCCAATGCATTCCTCATATGAACATGTTTAAACATATCATAAACCATAACATAATCGTATCACATAACACATGCATATAGGAAACATAACATTTCCACATTTCAATCACAATATATTAACACAACACATTGATATAATTAAAAAAACTCTTTCAAAACCATTTTCAATGCCTAAATAAAATAAAATTAAAACTTTGTATTTATTTTCATTTAAAAAAGTTGTGGCTTGTAGAGGAAGCCCAAAATCAAATAATGGTCATGGCGGTGGAGAAGTCGTTGTCGCCGAATACGTATGACAAAACAACATTCCCTTTTGTCATTTAGTAAAATGCTATGTATAAAAAAGATTCATTTTGAATAAACTTGAAATTCAAAGGGGTTTATACACCGTATAAAAGAAAGTTGTGTATAAAATAAAATATGCCACAATGAAAGGAGATTGAGACAAAGTCACTTACAAAGATCATTTTTTCAAATAAAATAGATCTATTATGTATATTCACTATAAGTACACATAATGAAAAAAATACAAGATAGAACATAATAATATCATGACATAATTTGAAAGTAGGATATTAACCCAAAGAACGGAAATCGTGTTAAGAAGTTCCCTTAAAAAGATCAATTTTTTAAATAAAATAAATCTATTAGGTGTATTCACTATAAGTACACCTAAATAAAGTACCAATACAAGATATGACATAATAATATCCTGACATAATTTGAATGTAGGAGATTAACCCAAAGAAAAGAAATTGGGTTAAGAAATTCCCTTACCTCGTGTCCGACTTGACTCGATCATTCTTTAATCTCCTGAATAATAAACTAGAGTTAATTTATAATTTCTTAAGAACCTTTTTCAAGTTCATTATCCCTTTTATATCACTTATTACAATGTTACGAAAATTATGTAGTCATTTAAGTTAATAACGGTCGTTTTGTCGATCTTTGGTACTTGAGTCAAAAATAAACTTCTTATAATTACAAGTTGTTTCATGTGGTGAAATATCCATTATATCCAGAACTATATTCATGATGTAGATATCATATATATCATATATATCCAGTATATATATGCATTTATAATATTACAAAACATTTAGAGGTAATAAAGGAAATGCACCGTTCATGGAGACGGTAAGTTGTACGTACGCATGAACGCTACTTTCATTTATATTTCGTAATTAATGGAATGAAATTATAATTATATAAAGGTGTATCATAATTACATTATCATATTATATATAATATCATTTACTCCATCCTTTATTCGTCCCACATATGTCATTAACGATTCAAATCACTTTGAGGGGGCGGTAGTCCGCACTTCCTAAAATGAAATTATCGCGTTTACCCACAATGGAAATCATAAAGGTATGACATAAATGAAAAATACAGGATCATAAGTAATATTAAAAAATAATATATATCATATATAAAAATAGTGTCATCATAATGGGCACCATGAGAGGTGTTAAAAGAAGATTGAACAATCATCGTTTCGTGAGGCAGAAATTCACCAACCATAGAAACAGTATGTTCTTTAACCATTAGACGAAGGTTTGTGTAAGTGTAAATCAAATAATTCTCATAAAAATATCGTAGTATATTGAAGATAATTTTTTTGTTACAAAAGAAAGGAATTAAAAGAGATTAAGGGGTTGGATAAGAAAAATAAAACAAAATAACATAAGAGAAGACATTACCTTAAAATCGGGTAACTCTTTTTGATTTGAGCTAAAGGCTTCCTTGGGAAGAATTATGCCCAAATTTAGGCTTCTAGGAGTAATAGAGGGATGTTGAGAGAGTATTTGGGTAGAGTTTGGCCGAGCCAAATTGCTTGGATGGTGTGAATAAGGTGGTAGTGGTGGGGGCCTTTTATAAGAGGAGAGGAGGGGCACTCTTGGAATGTCATGAAATGTTACTTTTTTATATAATGAGTTTCATATTTTAAATGTCCCAAACATATATATTTAAATTATAAGGTGATAAGGTTTCGAAATATACTCATCCAATAGGATTTTGACAAGTGTAAGGCTTAGATTTTACATTATCTTTTCATTTTATTAAAATCGTTAATTAATGAGGTAATCGCTGCATCATCATGGTGTCCTAAAAAATTTAATTTATTTAATGTCTAAAAATTATAAAAAAATATCATGTTGTAAGAAATTATTTTATATTTCCAATTAATACTTATATTCGAAAAGTTAACTTATATAACACCATGTAATAATTGTTTTGTTAAAACAAGACATGTTTGTGACAATTTTATTTTTACTTTAAATAAAAAGTTATTAATGTCATTTTCTTACCAAAGTGTCTCCATGGGGTCCCCAAGATGACCCATGGATTGTCTTGGTTGGCCATGACTCATAAAATAAGGGTAGGACAAGTGTAAGAGTATTTTTATATTTTTATAATATCATTTTTACCTTAAATTTCACTAATTAACTTTAATCGCGATTAATTAATCTTAAAAGTTACTATTCGCCAAAAATTATTTTAATCCCATTGAACCAAATTTTACTTCCTAATGAAAACCATGTATGTCGAATTTTTTAAAATCAAAGCACAGAAGTGGTAATGTTTCATTTAAACGAAAAATCAGTTTTTTAACTACCACTTAGTGGTTTCACTATTCATAAAAATTGAAGTTTTTCAGAACAATGCCAAAATTTCACCCTAATCTATAATTGATATTTAGAATTGAAAAATGATGTCTATTTTAAAAAATTACAAGAATATAAGTTGCATTAATTAATTTTATAATTAATTCCCGCTGTCACAACAAATAGCATGTTTTTAAGAAACAACATATATCAAAAGACTGACAATTGTTTATGTCCAATTTCACTATGAAATTAATTGTAATGACCACCATTGGGTAAAATGGTAAAAATATATTCTAATTATACTTTAAAACCACTCAATAGTATAATTTATCACTATAAAGTATTATTATTAAAAAAGTTGTTTTTAAGTATTTTTCACTATTCAAAAAAAATTGGAAGTTCTCAGAAAAATACCACAAATTCAAAATAGGCTAATTTTGATATTCCGAATCCAAAAATGAAGTCCATTTTGAAATATAAAATATATATAATTTCAAAAAGTGGGTATTTCTATTCATAATGGCTATTTTTATTGGTCGCGGTGTGTTAGATTGTCGAACTTGCGTACAATACAAGCTATTGAATTATTGAAAGAGAAGCGTATTGTGGATGCTCTGGGTGTTACATTCTCCTCTCGTTCAATAATTTGAGTCCTCAAAATTTGGAATTTTTGTTTGAAAATAAATGGTTGAAAATATAAAATACCTTTGTGGAAAACCCACATCGGAAATAAGGTTAATAAAATTTAGCCTTAATAAGAGGGAAAGGGAAATGAAAAAGTCACCAACAAATTATGATCTCGATAAGGAGAACATTGGTGGAAATTAGAGACATATAATTAGAGAAAAAAGTAAATATTTTTAGGGATTTATTGAGGTCATCAATCACAAACAAGTGTAAAATTGAGGGCCTCAAAGCCTCCATCTATATTGATTTAAAATATTATCAGTTCAACAAGACATATGGTATTAGGATAACAAATTTTTTGTTTTAATATCCCTTTACTAAAGATTAAGAATTAATTTATTCATAGAATAAGAGATAGGTATATATATATTTATTCTTGACAAGTAGAGTTTCAACCTTCAACTAATTTCTACCACAAACTCATCTTTCACTCAAAAAGTTAATAGAACTCAAAAATATTATATTTATCCTAATCGTACAAGGTTAAAAATATTAACACATGCCATTTAGATTAGGAAAACTATTTTTTAATAACCAGGGACTTCTTGTAGGCTAGTGGTAGGTAATAAAGGCATGCCACACAATGGTTGTGGGTTCGATTCCTACAGCTTTGTCTGACGCGACGAGTTATCCCCCAACATGCAGGTTGTCTTTTTTCCTAAAACTATATTATTATAATATTCCAAAAATAATCCTCAAAAATGTTTTAACATTAAACAATATTATCCAATGTTCAACATAATCCATTCCAACCTTTATAGTTATCCAAAATACCTCTGTCCAGACTTTCTCTAAAAGGTCTCTAAATTCTGAAATCAATTATAACATCCGATTCCCCAAACAAAGTAAAGTTTATCTTATTGTCACATAATAAAAATATAATTACCTTCATAATATTAAAACCTTAATGAAAACAACAAGTACTGAAGTACAATCCTAATATATATTTTACATTATTCTTATAACCATAATATAGTTCTTGAGTCCAACAACAAAAATAAAATAATTATTCATCTTCATCTGTAGTAACAGCATAAGCTTGGCCTTGATCCCTTGGCCTTTTCTAAGGTATGTTTCCCTGACGCTTAGGACATTCATTTTCATAATGCCCCATTTCTCTACAATTGTAGAATTCAACATTGATACCCTCTTTCTTTCCCTAGAAATCACGAGCCTGGTGACCTTTTAATCCACATTTATAACAAACTCCAATTTCTTTTAGGCAAGTACCGGGGTGATTCTTCCCACAATTATCACATAATGGAAAATCCTTCTTTCCCCTTTTCCCTTTATCTGTCTCTTATTCCACCGTTCTCTTCATCTCTTGCTTTAATTTGTTGTCATAAGACTTAAAGAATTGCTTTTCTTTGTTGATAGCACACGAGACAATATCTTCGTACGATGAGAAGGATTTTGATACTAAAGCTCGACGAAGAAATGGTTTTAACCCATAAAAGAAATGATCAATCTTACTTCTTGGGTTATTTATATAATCTGCAGCATACCTCGCTAACGTTGTAAAGTTAGCCTCATACATTGCGACATTCTCATCCACCTTTTGTCTCAGACTCAGAAATTTCCTTTCCATATCTTCTCGATGGTCACGAAGAAAATTTATTTCTAAGAAAATCTCTTTGAACTCTCTCCATTCCATACTTGATACTTCTTCATATTCCTTTGTATTTCGAATCAATGACCACCATTGATCAGCATCTTCAGTAAGGCAGTAAACTACCATGATAACCTTTTCCCTTTAACTACTCCCCAAGGCATGGAATATTTTCTCTAAGGAATTTATCCATTGTTCAGCTACTAAGGGATTTTTACCCCCATTAAATGTTGGTGGTTGTTTCCTCATGAAGATGTCTAACATTGATCCTCCACGTTGCGGATTAGGGTGCTCCATACGAATAAGGTTATTATTCATAGCCTGAGTGAGTTGTCCCAGTATGGTGATAAGCTGATCAGCACCAGTTGTATCACCATCTCTATTATAATTATCTTGAGTAGGAGGGCAATCCTTACATGAAGTGCATGCATTGAAACAGTTTACATTCCTTCCACTAGGCGCCATTTCTAAAAAATGGCATAAACTAGATCAGTTTATGAATAAAAATACATAATTCCGTAATTGTAAAACACTTAACATAAATTGAACAGTATATGGATATAATCCATATTCATAAAAAGAGATGTTTTCTTTGAGGAAGTATATACTCATAAACCATTCATAATGATTTGTAATGAAAATGAGAATTAACCTAAGAATATCCCCTGAGAGTGTCGTAACCAAGAGTGTAGTAAGGCCCGTTGTCGTGCACCAGTTCCCATTAGAGTCTAGCTCAAAGCGGGGTTTTGGGTTTTACCCCTAGGTACATCTGTGCCAGAGCCGCCTCTACCTGCTCGTATCCAGACAGGGATGTATTTCTCGGAAAACTCACAAAATCTCTATAATACCAAAATTCTAGGATGTTCTTCTTTACTAATCTTCAAAGTCTATCTTAGGTCTATGTGCTCTAATCAGAGTTTATCTAAATCTAGCTTCCAAGGTTAGTACTAAACTGCCTCTGATATCAACTCTAACGCCCCGACCCCAGTTACCTAGAATCGGTGAATTATTGCGTAACATTGGCATGATCACAAAAGATCTAGTCTCGAATGACCGATTAGTTTAGTAGTCTTGTAAACACTAGATATATTAATAAGTATTACATTACATCATAAAGTAAAAAAAAACTACAAAAACATCTTGTCTTCATATCCCCTCATACTATCCCTCCAGGTCATTCATAATATACTTCATCACATCCTGGAAAAATTAAAAACACTGAAAGGGGTGAGCTCAGATGCTCAGTAAGGATAAAAATATAGTGGAAGCTTTCATAAATAAACATAAAAATTTAATGAAATGTATAACTAAAACAAAAGCCTTTTAAACTTGAACACCAAAAAAATATGGAAAATGTAAAATGATAAAATTCCATTTACTTATTCACATGGATATTCTACTGGTCGAATAATCATATGAAATATCAATAACCACTTTCACAATGATGGAATGCATAATGTCATACTATCATAACCACTTAGCCAAGGCCTCGTTCCAAGACTAAAAATAATATTTTGTCAAGGCCTCATGCCAAGACACTAGTTTGTCTCATGAGACCTACCGATGCATCGAGGAGCTATAGCAGGCTCCACCCGTCACTTATTAAGTCCAATACATTCCTCATATGAACAGGATTAAACATATCATAAACCATAACATAATCATATCACATAAAACATGCATAAAAGAAAACATAACATTTCCACATTTCAATCACAAGATATCAATAAAGCACGTTGATATAATAAAAAAACACTTTCAAAACCATTTTCAATACCTAAAAAAAAGAAAATTAAAACTTTGTATATATTTTCCTTTAAAAAAAGTTATGGCTTGTAGAGGAAGCCGAAACTCAAATAATGGTCACGGCGGAGGAGAAGTCGTTGTTGCCGCATAGGTACGACAAAAAAACATTCCCTTTTTTCGTTTAGTAAAATTCTACGTATAAAAAAGATTCATTTTGAATAAACGAGAAAGTCAAAGGGGTTTATACACCGTATAAAAGAAAGTTGTGTATAAAATAAAATATGCCTCAATGAAAGGATATTGAGACGAAGTCCCTTACAAAGATCATTTTTTTAAATAAAATAGATCTATTATGTATATTCACTATATGTACACATAATGAAAAAAATACAAGATAGAACATAATAATATCATGACATAATTTGAATGTAAGAGATTAGCTCAAAGAACAGAAATCGGGTTAAGAAGTTCCCTTAAAAGGGCGATTTTTTTAAATAAAATAAATCAATTATGGGTATTCACTATAATTACACATAAATAAATTACAAATACAAGATACTACATAATAATATCATGACATAATTTGGAAGTAGGAGATTAACCCAAAGAACAGAAATTGGGTAAAGAAATTCCCTTACCTCGTGTCCGACTTGACTCGATCATTCTTTAATCTCCTGAATAATAAATTAGAGTTAATTTATAATTTCTTAAAAACATTTTTCATGTTCATTATCCCTTTTATATCACTTATTAAAATGTTACGAAAATTATGTAGTCATTTAAGTTAATAACGGTCGTTTTGTCGATCTTTGTTACTAGAGTCAAAAATAAACTTCTTATAATTACAAGTTGTTTCATGTGTTGAAATATCCATTATATCCAGATTTATATTCATGATGTAGATATCATATATATCATATATATCCATTATATACATGCATTTATAATATTACAAAACATTTAGAGGTAAGAAATGAAATGCACCGTTCATGGAGACGGTAATCCATACGTACGCGTGAACGCTACTTTCATTTATATTTCGTAATTAATGGAATGAAGATATAATTATATAAAGTTGTATCATAATTCCAGTATAATATCATATATAATATCATTTACTACATCCTTTATACATCCCACATATGGCATTAACGATTCAAATCACTTTGAGGGGGCGGTAGTCCGCACTTCCTAAAATGTAATTATCGCGTTTACCCACAATGGAAATCATAAAGGTATGACATAAATAAAAAATACAGAATCATAAGTAAAATAAAGACATAATATATATCATATATAAATATAGTGTCATCATAATGGCCACCATGAGAGGTGTTAAAAGAAGATTGAACAATCATCGTTTCGTGAGGCATAAATTCACCAACCACAGAAACAGTATGTTTTTTAACCATTAGACGAAGGTTTGTGTAATTGTAAATCAAATAATTATCATAAAAACATCCTAGTATATTGAAGATAATATTATTGTTACAAAAGAAAGTAATAAAAAGAGTTTAAGAGGTTGGAGAAGCAAAATAAAACAAAATAACATAAGAGAAGACATTACCTTAAAATCGGGTAACTCTTTTTTATTTGAGCCAAAGGCTTCCTTGGGAAGAAATATTCCCAAAGTGAGGCTTCTAGATGTAAGAGAGGGAAGTTGAGAGAGTATTTGGGCAGAGGTTGGCGGAGCCAAATGGCTTGGAAGGTGTGAATAAGGTGGTAGTGGTGGGGGCCTTTTATAAGAGCAGAGGAGGGGCACTCTTGGAATGTCATGAAATGTTACTTTATTATATAATGAGTTTCGGATTTTAAAAGTCCCACACTAATATATTTCGAGTATAATATGATACGGGTTCGAAATATTCTCATCCAATAGGTTTTTGACAATTTTATATCTTAGAATTTACCTTATCT
Source organism: Viscum album (assembly GCA_963277665.1). Lineage (NCBI taxonomy): Eukaryota > Viridiplantae > Streptophyta > Magnoliopsida > Santalales > Viscaceae > Viscum > Viscum album. Next base: position 906,940,219 of record OY728151.1, read on the forward strand.
TTTCATTTTATTTTAAATTGTTAATTAATGAGGTAATCGTTTCATCATCATGGAGTCCTAAAAATTTAATTTATTTAATGTCTAAAAATTATAAAAAAAAATCATGATGTAGGAAATATTTTTATCTTTACAATTAATATTTATATTAAAAAAGTTAACTTATATAACCCCATGTAATAATTGTTTTGTTAAAACAACACATGTTTGTGACAATTTTATTTTTACTTTTAATAAAAAGTTATTAATGTCTTTTTCCTACCCAAGTGGCTCCATGGGGTCCCCAAGTTGACCCATGGATTGTATTGGCCGGCCATGACTCATCCAATAAGGGTAGTACAAGTGTAATGTTATTTTCATATTTTTATAATATCATTTTTACCTTAAATTTCACTAATTACCTTTAATCGTGATTAATTAAACTTAAAAGTTACTATTCACCAAAAAATTATTTTAATCCCATTGAACCACATTTTACTTCCTAATGAGAACCATGTATTTCGTATTTTCAAAAATCAAATCACAAAAGTGGTAATGTTTTATTTAAACGAAAAATCAGTTTTTTAACTACCACTTAGTGGTTTCCCTATTCATCAAAAATTGATGTTTTTCAGAACAATGCCAAAATATCACCCTAAGCTATAATTGATATTCCAAATTCTAAAATGATATCTATTTTAAAAAATTCGAAGAATATAAGTTTCATTAATTACTTTTATAATTAATTCCTATTGTCACAACAAATAACATGTTTTTAAGAAACAATATATATCAAAAGATTGACAATTGTTTATGTCCAATTTCAATGTAAAATTAATTCTCATGACCACCATTGGATAAAATGGTAAAAATATATTCTAATTATACTTTAAAACCACTAAATAGTATAATTTATCACTATAAATTATTTTTATTAAAAAAGTTGTATTTATGTATTTTTCCCTATTCATAAAAAATTGGAAGTTCTCAGAAAAATACCAAAAATTCAACATAGGCTAATTTCAATATCCGAATCCAAAAATGAAGTCCATTTTGAAATATAAAATATATATAATTTCAAAAGGTGGTTATTAGTATTCATAATTTCTATTTTGATTGGTCGCAGTGTGTTAGATTCTCGAACTTGTATACAATACAAGCTATTGCATTATTGAAAGAGAAGTGTATCGTGGAAGCTTGGGGTGTTACAAAAAATGACTAATACAATCTTTTATTATTTAAATAAGTGTTTTATCTAATTATTTTCTTTTATATTGTATGAATTACAATTTCAAGATAAATAATATTAATAATATATTGTTATTTTTATTAATAATTTTTCAAAATCATATTATTAGGTAAAATATATGAAATAATGATAATAGTAGTTTATATTTTAGAATTTCATTTCCCAATAAAAATGGGTTTTCATTATATTTTATGATTTTAATAAAAAATTGAATTAATAAATTATTATAATTTTAAATTAATAAATTTAAATTCATTTATTAATTTCATATATTAAAATCTAAATAATATGATTTTTTTCTTTTTAAAAAAATGTTTGTTTTTAATAAGAAAATATGATTTTCTTCTAAATTTAAATTTTTATGACTTTATCCATATCTAAGAATGATCTATAATATTGACAAACCTTTTAGGTGATAAAATATGATTATATATATTAAAAAAACAAATTTTAAAACATTTATTGAGCTTATAAATCCAATATCCATCATTTTTAGAACTACATAAAAAATCTATTTTAAAATAAAACAATTTTTCGATATTTTTATTAAATCAATTATTTTTAAGGGATATTTAGTTTTTTTATTCACTTTAAAGCCTCATATTTTCAATTTAATTATAATAATAAAAATTATGTAATTAAAATAATTATATGGGACAATTTTATCTTATATATATATAATGTTTAAAAACATTATTTTTCTAAAATCTGTTTTTGTGAAATTATGTTTGTTTATTATAAAAATATATTTTCACACATTTAGAGATTTTATTTGATAAATTTATATTAAATTAAAAATCACAAGTTTAATATTTGGTAAATTTCAACATCTTAATTTTTTTCATTAAAATTTATTACTATTGAAAATAAATAAGTGCTAAGGTAAATGTAAATTTGGAAAAAAGATAAAAAGGTTAAAAGACATTTTTAAAAATAATCAATCTATCTCCCAAATGAATGGTTTACATAAAAAAAGACATAAATTGGTTTCACTTTTAATTTTTACCATTTTATTGTTAGCTAACTTGGAATAGTAATGTCACATTATTCAAAATGTTATGGGTTCTCCCAAAACTACCCTTACCTTTACTTATGAAAGCATTAACATTACACAACTTGATGAATCACCATAACATCAAATTTCTCCTTGAAAATTCATAAAATTCCCCTCCTACAACTTTATCCCATTCTAAAATTCTTATATTCACCATTTTTTATTATAATATCTTCATTTTCAAAGATAATTCCATGGAAAATTCAAGTACCAACATTATAATTATCCACTACATATTTATTATTATACATTATCTTCATTAAATTTTATTCAATCCACAATAATATATAGATATTAGTATAATTAAGATACTTTAATGGTACCATATTAAGGGTATTATTATTATCTAATCATATTCTCCATCTATTAAGAAAAATGAAATTTTCATTCAAGCATACATGTGGAATCCTTCCTCCATGAGTAAAGATAAATACATTTTTCATCACCACCCATAATAAATGGTTCCTAGAATAGTTTAATGAGTAAATATGATCTTTATAATATCATTATTATTTTTTACGAAAAAATTGACAACCTATTAATGATATGATCTGCAAATTCAAATCATTTATTCAATCATTTTGAACTATCTTACAACGAGGAAAATGATACCTTATTTCTAAGTAATAAATTTATATAAATTATCTCTTATTTATACTTATTTAAAATTATGATATATCAAATTTATAGACACTAAATAGTATCATTATTCTTCTATAATAATTATATTACAACTAAACCATCTCTTAATCACCCCTTAATCAGGATAGGTTCACGTTTGGGTCCGTTTAACCACATACATGAACAATACTATGTATTTATATCATGGATTGCTATGAAAAAATATTTACTTATAAAATATTATATAATAATATAAATAATTATTTTGGTTATGGTATGGTTATACCAATATATTTATCATTTTTTAATAAAACACCTTTTATTCGTTAAAAATCACTGAAATTTGGTCGTTGTCCATTTCAAATTCATGGTTCATTACAAAAAGAGACATGAAATGAAATTATAGGTATATAAACTATCTTGGAACATCTATTAAATTATGTTTTCTAATAAAATATTATTGAAACCCAATATAATCATTTTTAAATAATTCATTGATTTCATGGTCTAATTAATACATTCTAAAAATAGTTTCACAAACAGAGGACAAAAAGGTTTAGTGTCTTAGTTCCTAGATATCAATAAACATATTATACAAAACTTAAAAAGTCACACTATAACTATTCCTCTCTAGAACCAATTCTTTAAATATTATATGACATAATAATCTCTATAACTCGGGCAGAGGAAACATCAGAAGAGGAGATCATGAATTTTTAGAAGGGTAAATATATGAACTAGTCATAATGGTTATAACATAAATATGAGGGAGAAAATGTATAAGTGGGTAATATCCTATAAGAATATCATAATTTCATAAGTGAAAAGAAAATTTTATTTATCAATAAGTATCATGACAGATAAAAATAATACCAAAGAAAAAACATATAAACATGGCTTAAAAATATAACAAACATAAAATCAATAAATAAGAAAGAGAAATATATTTAAAAGATTGAATATCATTAAAATTTTGTATATTTGAAAAATATGGAACATTATTTAGATCTATGGGAACATAAAAAAGAATAAAAAAACATTGGGAATAAATCCAAGTATGTACACCATTTAATTTTGTGAAAAACTTTAAGTATTTGCACACATTAGTTTAGGGAAAAATCCAATGTCTCTCTACACATCATTATATAATGATATATAAAACCAAAGACAATTCATTGTATAAACATATAGGAACCCATCCATAATCATCCATACATATGAATTACACATAAAATAAAATCACTCAACATATCATAAACAAACCATTGAAGAAAAATGGGTTTCATAACGTTTGAAATTTGTATCACATAGGAAAACATGATTTTTTTATTCCAAAAACATGATCACCCAAAAAGAGAATATATCAAATTATTTATAAACCATTAATTTATTAATTAATGTTCCTTTCAAAATGAAATATGAATTAATAAAGGTATTTTTACTAAAAATGTATTCATTTTATCATCTAAAAAATGATTTTCAAGTCACAATAAAAAAACACTCTTTTTTGGAAGATGGGGATGAGAAATATTAATTTTTTTAAAAAATATATCAAATATATGAAACTCAAATATAAATAAATCATATGTAAAAATATTATGTAAAAGTGAATAATATATGATATTTGAAAGTAATGGATTTTGAAATATTTAAATATAACTTTATTAAAAACCCACACTCTTAAAAGGAAATTGAAAGTTTGGTTTTAAAATAAAGAGAAATATAAAGATCCTTATAGATTGAAATTTTTTTACTTTATACTAGTTAAATGTGATCATTTTTATAAATTAAATATATATATATATAGTTTTAATGATCCATCAAAAGATATAAGAATTATTCTCAACAAAAATTAATTTCCCAAAAACAATAGATTCATTAAGGAATAAATCTTCTTTGGGAAACATGGTTTCATTATAAAAGAATGTATAAATAAAAAATTACCGTATCATAGGTTAGATATTATTTTTCTTGAAATTTTTTAGGAAAATAGAAGTGATTAGGACCCAAGGGAAGTATTTGATTCATCAAAACCCCTTGTATTTACTCCTTATTACTTGATTTCTCTCTTACCTATTGTACAACAAAAAATAACTATCTCAATTACCTATTTAAAAAAAATATTTATTTATATAAAATTTTATAAAATTTCCCTGTAATTATTGAATATATTTTTATTACTTAGTTATCAACTAAATTCAGAATTGAGTCTCTTAAAACATGATCATTTTAAACTAGTTCTATAATGGATGTGTTGTTGTTAATTATTCTCACAAAACAAATCATTCCTAGATCAAACTAGGTACTAAAATAGTTATTTTAAATCAATTTATAAATTTATAATTTCATTTATTAAGTGTTTTGGAAAAGTTTTACAATGATAAAATTGAAAAGGATATCATTTTAGGGAGTTTAATGAATAAAAGGTGATATATTAATAAAAAAAATATTGATATTATGATTCCATAATCATTTTTAAATATTGAATATATTATTAATACATGTTTTCACTTGAATATATTATTGATTAATCGTTCACATCATAAAAATTATAACATCACTCATGTAGGTGGTAAAATCCACCCAAAAAAGAGTGTGTTATAATGATTGAACGAATAAGGGAACATTATTATATAATTATAATAGTACATTGAAATAATATTGAATATTTATAAAGTATCATAAATATTAATTAAACTAATTATTAGAATCATGAAATATGTTTGATTAATAAAAATACAATTCATTATTCATTGAGGCAGTAGTCCACATGTACACATGATTAACGATCCAATTTTCCAATAAATGGATGAAAATATAGTATTAGGAAAATAATGATTTTAGAATTTTATTTGTGAAAAATAAAACATATTTATTAATTATGTTTATACTTTATACCACCCTTGAGAGGTGGTGATTTGAATCTAACTACATTATATCAGAAGTCCTTATGTACACACAATCAATGTTTATTTTGTTTTCTTAGTTTATTGAAGGGATTGAATATTTGTTTTCTAACTAATATAATGACATTTTAGTATACCAATGATACTTATTTAATTATATTATCTAATTTGAAAATTACTTTTGGAATGTGTAGAAAAAATAACAATATTAGAAAAGGTAATATTCAAACTCTAAACACGAGTTTTGTATTGGTAAAATCTCTAAAAGTGAAGGCCTTAAGAAAGGATATATGGCATAATGACTTTTAATTATATAAAATATTCATTACATAGTATAAAATAGAGGATCCTTTAATGTTTAGTTTCTTGTAAACTGGGAACATAATCCATGAAAATATTAAAAATATCAAATCCTCTTGAAAAAATTATTCATAAGTTCATCAAATGTACATTTACAACATCGCATTACTTAGAGACATATATAAAAGGAAAGGGGGGCATAAGTCCCATTAAGGGAAACATTTTACATATATTTTTTAGGAATATCAATGAGAACATGAAAAATATCATAGTGGTTGGAGAAATGGAAAATGAGGCATATCATAATAAAAGGAAAATTAATCATAACATTGAAATTTGGATACAAAATTTAATTTATAATTTTATAAGCACAACATCGACGTTAATCACCATGGCATCGTAAATGAAAATTACTAAAGTTATTTAACAAGGTAACCCAAAACATGTCATCTCAAGATAAAAAATTATTTACCCAATGCACTAGATGACTATCAGTTCACACCATTCATATGTATTATTTAATTTAATATACATATTTCATAAAAAAACATTTCACAAATAATCTATAAGGAATAAAAACAGGTTTCATTTAAAAATCATAGTGTTTTAAAAGTGCTTAAAAACATGATTATTAAGTAATTTTCGTCCTATGAAAAGGGAACATAGGTTTTCGGTATGTTATTACCAAAATAAAATAAATAATATTTATATATATTTTAATACCTTTGTAAAATAGAGAGGATTATGTATTCACAAAATGAAAATAAAATATAATTTTTTTTGGAGAAGAAGGAAATTTAGAGAAGTAAAATCGGCAGCATGAAGGTTATAGAATAAGGTTTTATAAAATGGAAAAATAAGAGGGGGAAAGGGTATCACCTTGTTAAAACATAACATGGATATAATTATATGATAAAAAAGGAAATATAATAGATTAATTATTATATTTATAAGACATATATGAAAATAAGTTCTTAAATCGAAGAGAAAAGAAGAACAATTCCCTTACCCAAAAGAGTTGTTCCAAAAACCATGTGGTTAGGGACATGGGAGATTGATTACACCTTATGGAAACTCTTTGGGAGGTAAAAATACCTTATATTCAAGTATTATGGATTTTTATGGAATGTAAATGTAGAAAGGTTGTGGTATTTATAGAAAAATTAGAATATTTGTTTAATAATATCCAAATGTAGACCTCAAAAATATACCTGGTGAAAAACGAATAACCATAGGCTTTCCCATGATTTTTCCAACGGCTTTGGACTTTTGAGATATATTTATTTTATTTTAATCTCAAAGTGTCAATCATAATTTTATATTACTTTTTTTGTAATGTAAAATTAACGTTTCCACATAAATAATTTTTTAAATGTTAATGTTTCAATATTATAATTTAGAAAGTAAATTATAGGTTTCATAAATGGATTAAAATATATTAAAATGCATTATATTAATAAAATAAAATATTTTAGGCATTGAATTGTGTTAAATTAATTATTACATCATTATTACATAATTATCAAGTCATTAAACATATTGATAACCCAAAATTGTATTATTACTTTTCACAGAAAAATAAAATAATATTGAAAATTTTAATAAATTCAACCTGACCTAATTTCAACATGATGATTTAAAAACCCATTTTTATTTTATAATAATATTTCTATAAATATGAGAATTTTAACTTTTAAATACATAAATCCTCATTTTTTAAAAAATATTGGCTATTTGAAAATGCATAGTAAAATTCACAACAGTTAAATATTTTGAAATTATTTTTTAATTTATTTTTAAATAAAAGATTTTTTACAGTATTTCATTAATATAATTATTATTCATAATAAAATCATTTATTATAAAAAATTATATATTTTCATAATAGTAAAATTTTGTTCCAAACAGTTAATTTATAAAATGTCATCTCAATTAAAATTATTTTTATTAAGAAAAATTTTTCTAAAAAATGGAATTGATGGAATAAAAATTTTCTTTATAAAAATTAATTATACCCTAATGTTTTGAAATGTGACCTCTTATATCACCTGTATACGATCTAAGGGTAAGGTTTGTGATGGTGATAGATTCATGGGGTGGCACAGCTAACATTTCATGAGTGGTAGTTTCCACAAAGTTGAACTTCTACCCTGGGTTATTTAATTCAATATTTACTTATTGAAGTCGGGCTTGGGCTTGGTCATGGGAGAACCAAATGACACTACCTCCCTCCCATGTTCTGAAAAATGGACTTCATACAGCATGACTCTACTGGTTGAGGCAATCTTTCCTCTTTTCCGTATTAATTATAATTTTTATTTTATACTTATAAACATTAATTATAATATTAATATTATTATAAAGAGTATAGTTTCAAATAGTCATATTAACCAACAATCATATTTTACCATTGGTCATATAATGGTCGAACACTAATGATCAAATTTCAATTTATAATATGTTCATTAATAAATAAGTGTTGTGTTTTTGGGTATAATATAACATAAAACATATTTTTAGGAAACAAATATCATTCAAAAATTCAGGGACATTACATTCTTTCCCTATTTTGATATTTAATACCCAAAATTAAAAAATTGTTCTATCACTAGATAAAATAAATGGGTACTTTTTTTCTCATCGATTATTCAAACTTATGATTTCTCTACAACAATTCAATGAGGTGGGTTGTCTTATTGTGAAGATACTTGTCTCTATGGTCCATGATCTCCACTGAATCCCCTCATAAGAGAGGTCATGTTCCAGTTGTACCAACTCCATATTAAGTACATGTGATGGGTCATGTATATACTTCACAAAGAGAGATATGTGGAATATATCATAAAAATGATCAATATTTGGTGGATGTTCTATCTGATAGGCCACTGATCCTATTAGATCGAGAATTTTACAGGGGTCGATGTACTTGGGGATAAGATTCCCTTTCCTCCCAAACTGCATGAATCTCTTCCATGGTGATATTCAAAGGAATAATTTTTCAGTAACACCAAACTCCAAGCCCCATCAAAGGTTGTCATCATAGATCTTCTTCCAACTATGAATAACGATTTTGTTTTATTTGATGGAATGAACATTTTCTATCATCACTTTCACAAGACCAGTTCCAATAATATTTCTCTCACCATCTTCATCCCAACATGATGGAGTTCTATATCTAATTCCATATAGAGTTTCACATGGTTCCCTTTAAATACATTAGTGGCTGTTATTTTTGTATGAGAACCAAACTAATTTTCAGTGTTGATCTCATCCACCATTAAATTCTATTATGCATGTTCTCAACATTTACTAGAGTTTCTGAATAGTCCTTTCAGATTTCCAATAGTTTTGATGTGATATGACATACTAAAATTCAATTTTTAACTTAGATCTTGTTGAAGAATTCTACATAATTTTTAGGCGGACCTTATATAATGATCAGAGATGATTGGAAGTGCTACCCTATCTATCTTCACCACTTTCTTTATGTAAATCATGTTATATTTTTATATAGATAAATCTTCTGGAATATAAACGAAATCATAATTCTTGGTGAGTCATTCCACTATTACCCGTACCGCATTGTTTCCTTTGGAAATTCTTTACAGACCATTGAAAAAGTCCATAGTGGAATTTTACCACATCCATGTTGGAATGTGAATTTGTTTCAATACCCCTTTTAAAAAATTTCCCTCCACCTTTACTTGTTGACACACCAAGCACCTTTTAGAGTAGTCTAAAATATTACTTCTCATTTATCCCACAAATAATGATCAAGGAGGCCCCTATACATTTTAGTGACTCTAAGATATATAAATAATATAGAGATATAATCATCATTCATTAGATCCATTATTTCATAAATACATGGGACACATATTCTTTTACTAAATTTAAATATACCTTCTTCATCAATATTGAACTCTATAAAATTACCATTCTTAAAATCCCCTATCTTATTTTTTAACAAAGGATCTTCTCTTTGAGATTTCATGGTCTTTTCTAGTAATGACTATTGAGAAATCATTTGATATTGGATTGATGATGTCCCTTCCCTCATAACTCCCATGTATAACCATACTATGTCCCTAATCAATGGATCTCCTTGAATCCTCAACATTGCTAGAACAATAGGGAATCTCTTACATAATGCATTACAGAATTTTTTTACTCTTATAGTGTGATAATGAATTAAAAAATAATATTTTTAATGAAGTTCCAACCTTACACTTTATCTCATTTTGAATTACTTTTTCATGAAAATATACTTCAAACATTGAGGGTTTTTTTTCATTTCACATTTCTCCCCATTAATATAGTGCCATCATAACTTCAAAGAAAAAACAACTACAGTGAACTCTACGTTAGGCATTGGATAATTCTGTTCATTATGATTTAACTATCATGATGTATAAGTAATCACCTTTTCATTTTGTTTGAGGACACACAAAATACCTTTCATATATGAATCTTAAAAAAAATGCTTCCCAGATAAGTAGTAGAGTTAACACATGTGCAATAACCAATATCTTATTCACCTATTAGAAAAAATCTTCCCACATTGTTGTATTGATGAACTTTTACCCTTCTCAATACAACTTGGTTAGTGGATTAGAATCTCATGAATTATTTTTCACAAAAATCCTATAATATCCTACTAAACCAAGGATACTATGAATATCACTTATTGTTGTAGGATGAGGCCACTTCCCCCCAACCTATGTCCTGGTAGGGTCAAAAAAAATTCAATCATTGGATAAAATGTTCCATGTGAAAGAAACTTATTGTAACCAAAATTCCCATTTTATAAACATTACAAATTGAATCAATATCTTTATTGTCTTCAAAATAACCCTTATATGGTATTTATTCTTTTCACTTCTTCAAAAATAAATTATAATATCATCAATAAATACTACCACAAAGTTATCAATGTAGTCCTTAAAGACTATTTTCATAAAATCCATAAATATAGAGGGATCAGTAGTCAAGTCAGAGGGCATAATGACAAACTCATAATTCCCATATCTTTATCGGAAAGTAGGATTGGGAATTTATTCTTTCATCACCCTCAATTGAGGATAACCATATCAAAGATAAATCTTATAAAAGAAATTATCCCACAAAGCTGGTTAAATAAATCAGCAATACTTGGGAGAGGGTATTCGTTCTTCACTATGATCTAGTAATGTTCTATATAATCATTTCATATCCACATTGATCCATCTTTCTTCTTCAAAAATAGAACTGGTGCTCCCCAAGGATACACACGTGTTCAGAAAAACACCTTCTCTAAAATATCTTGATGTTGTTTCTTTAATTCTACCTTCTTGAAATTTTTTATTCAATATGGAGTCCTTTATATTGGCTTGGATCTGGGTTTGAGTTCAATGGAGAACTCTATCTCAAATTCATGGGGAGTACTAGGTAACTCTCAATGGAATATATCTATTTATTCTTGAATGATGGGGACATTTTCTATTCTTATACATTCATTTCATTCTTCCTCTTCATCGATCATCTCCATAAAGAAATTTATGGGAGGTGATTCTAGAAAAACCTCATTTCGGGATATCTCTCTTTTTATAATAAATTTAGGTTTTCTATTCAGGACTACTAAAATTATCTTTTCTTTTACAATTTATCATATCATTACACTTTGTGATCCAGTCTGGACGTAGTATAATTTCAAATTCCATCATGGTCATGGATTCTAGATTTGTGATGATATCACTATTTCTAATGTTAATGCTATAGTTTCTATACATTTTTGATGTCCGGATAATCCCTCCAAGAGTATTGATCAATAACTCTATTTTTAGTAGTTTGAGGATTGATTATATATTATTTTCAAACATTAAGGAGATAATGGAATTTTTAGTTTCGCAGTTAAATAATATACTTTCTACCATTGAGGGAACAATGATAGTACCTACCACCACATCATTTGGAGCATCTATATCAGCTATTGTGATAGAAAACTCCCAACCATTCTATCTTAGAATAAGATGAGGTTGATGGTGATTCCCATCCATTAAATTTCAATTTGAACAGTGATTGGAACTTTTTCTAAGATTTACACACTTATATACATTGATTTTAGGTTGGGGTGTCACTATTATTACATTGTAATTAGATTTAAGAAGTTGATGATCCACCTCACTATGATAGTTCCACGATATATGGAAATTTCTCCCACATCAATAGAATTTTACACTTCTATGAAAAATATTCCCCAAATGATTCTTCCAACATTTGTTTATGTGTAAAGATTCACATGATTTCCTCCAATTCTATGATAAAAGTTTCTCCCTAATCATCTCATCAATGATCTCTTCCTTTCATTTGATTTATGTGACCACTTAATATCTATGAACTCTAGTATAACTGTTATATAACTATATACTATCGCCTCATATAATTCATTGTCTTTATTGTATAGGTTACTCTGTAGATGGGGTCTTTATTTATTAATAATCTACCAACCTTTCTATTCAGACCCATAGATAATCTAGAGGTGTAATGTGAATGAATTTTAATGTCATTCTCAGACTCCAACATATTCATTTTCCTTATCCTTCCACTCTAGTAATTACTTATCTATTTGTTAAACATCAAATGGGGAAAATATTTATTGAAAAGGATCATATGAAATAATCCAACTCCATAGCATCAATCTCCCTTCATGGCTACATGTTTTTAGTCAATGTCCACCACTTATTTTATTATCCCTCTAAGAGGTAAATAGTAAGGGAGAATTTATCTTGTTCTGAAAAATATAGTTTATAAAAGTTATTTTCTATATAGCTTATCTATTATTTAGTAATCAATGGGTCGGTATATCCCCTGAAATAAGGTGTTCGTTGATGCCTGGAGGACACAAGGGAATGTTTTTTCATTCAAGGGGAATCTAGTCTCCTGGATTGACTTAAGTTATTGTTCATAACTAGAGTTAGTAAACTCATCATTCGCATGAATTCCTCTATTCCAGCTTCTTTTGGGGGGTCATCATGTACAGGGTCCACTGCACCAATCATTTACACAATTCCTCATACTTTCTACCATTTTATAAAAGAAAAAAACTTTTGTGAGAAATATATTTATTCTAATAATATTATAATTTTAATAGAGTTTTAATTTGGTTAAACGTAATCCCTAAATATGTTATTCAATAATAGTAAATACATTTTCTATAAATCCTCTTAATGGTTCAAAAAAACATGTGATTAACCAAAAATATTACATAAACCTCTAAAACTAGGTGTGCAGCAAGCCCCATTATCATGCATAATTTAAAATGTGCTTCTATCTAAAATTGATGTTTTTGTTTTTTACACATAGATATCTCATTTCAAGAGCCACATCCATTTTTTAAAATACTGACAGATATTTCTTTATTCAGAATCCACTTATTTATAACATTACCAAAATACTAAGATGTTATTAAATATTTAAAATTGTCTCTATGGTTCTTACTAAAGCATTAAAATCCAAATTTATAGAAATAACTAAACCATCCTTTGATATCAACTTTGAAATATCTATTTTTTATTACAATAACATTTCATTACATGGTACAAAATAAAGGATCATTTAATGTTTAGTTTCATGGAAATTCGGAAGGAAATACAAAAAAATATAAAAAAATTATTCTAATATACTTGAAAGGATTCTTTATAGGTTCATATTAAGTAATTTTATTATATCTCATAACCAGGAGACACACATCAATGGAAAGGGGTGAGCATAAGGCCTAGTAATGGAAATATTTTACATATATTCATGAGTAATTTTAATGAGAACATGTAGAAAATAATACTGGTATGAGAAATGAAAATAGTGGAATATCATACTAAAAATAACATGAGTAAAAAAATGGAAATTTTTATATAAAATTTAATTTATATATTCATTACCATATCTCCTAGTTTAATCACCATGGGGTCTTAAATTAAAATTACCAAGGTTATTCACTAAGGTATCATAAAACAAGTTATCTCTATTGATTAAATTATTTACCCAATGTATTGGTGGTATATAATGTTTCACCCATAATATATAATATTTAATTTTATTCACATATGTTATAATCAAACATTTCATAAATAACCTATGGAGAATAAAAAATGACTTTCATATCAAAATCATAGTGTTACAAAAGTTCTTAAAAACATGATCATTATGTCATTTTCAAACCATGGAAAGGAAATGTGAGTTTCATGTGTGTTAATATAAAAAATAAAATAAATAATTTTTATACATAATTTAATACCCATAGAAAATATATTGTATTTATTATTCACAAAAATAAAATAAAAGATAATTTTTAGAGGATAAAATATAAATTCTGAGACGTAAATTCAGCAGCATAACAAGTATGAAACATGGTTTAAGAAAATGGTAAAATGAGAGGCGAAAGGTTATACACTTTATAATAAATAATATTTAAGTAGGCATATGAAAAAAATGGTAATATAAGAGATTAACCGTAACATTGGGAAGAAATATATGAAAATTGGTTCTTGAATCAAAGAGAAAAGAAGAACAGTTCCATTACCTTGAAGATTTTTCCAGAAACAAGATGGTTGGAACCTTGGGGATGGATGAATCCTTTGTGGGACTCCTTGGTAGGTAAAACTACTATAGACTCAAGGAGGATGGATTTTTAGTAAAATAAAATGGATAAATGGATGGCTATTTGTTGAATATGTGGAGGATTTTTTTTACTAATTTCCAAATATAGGCCTTAGAAATCCATGTTGTGGAAAATCAAAAACCATGGTCTTTCCTAGGGGTTTTCCCATTTCTTTAAGAATTTTGAGCATATTCTAGGTTATATTAATCCAAAACACTCGATTATCTTTTTATATTACTTATTTTGGCATTGATAATTAATTTTTCCATAAAAAATAATGTTTTTAATATTAATATTTCCATTTTAGAATGTGGAACATAATGTATAGGTTCGGAAAAGTATTAACATCTATTAAAATACATGATATTGATAAAATATAATGTTCTTAGGCCATATAATATTTTTAATTAATTATTAAATCTTTATTACATAATTATAATGTCATGAAACATAATTAAAAACCAAAATAATGTTATAACTATTCATGGAAATACAAAATATTTTTAAAAATAATTATAAATTCACCATAACACAATTTTGATGTGGTTATATCAAAAAATATTTTTATTTTTTCATAATAATTATCTTAATTTGAGATTTTTAACTTTTAAAAAAATAATTATTTATTAATAAATAATATCAGGTATAAATATATAGTAAAATTTATAACACATAATTTTTTTTAATTTTTTTATCATATATATTTCAATAAAAACATTTAATACTATTTCATTAAATCATGTTTTATTCATAATAAATAATTTTATTAATAAAAGAAAATCTTTTAACAAAATTACTATTTGGATCTGAAATTTGAATTTATCAAATTCTATCTAAATTAAACATCTTTTTATTAAAAAAATATTCTTAAAAATAATTTATGGAATAAAAATTTTATTTTTATAAAGGAATTACATACTAAGGATTAGGCATATAACCCCTTATAACACACAAGTGCATCCTAAGGGTGAGGTGTGTGTTGGAGTAGATTCTTATGGCGGCTTGGAAAACATTTTCTGAGTGATAATTTCAAATAGTGTGAACTCCTATAGTATGAAATTTCATTAAATATTTACTTATTGAAGAATGGATTGAAATTGGTCATGTGAGAACTCCAATGATGATACCTCTATCCCAAGTTCTATCAAATGGTTTTCAGGTAGTAGAACTGTACTGGTGGAGTCAATCACTTCTCCTTTCTACATAAATTAACTTTTTTCATTTCTACCAATAGAGACTAATTATAATGTTATATTTTTTAACAAGGGTATAGTTTCCAACATTAATATTTAATAATGGCCAATTTCAAAAATTCTCATATGATTTTCAAATCATGATCATCACATTTCCCTTTATAATAACTTCATTAAAAAATTCTCGTGGTTTTCATGTACATTATAATAAAACAAACATTTTCATAAAGAAAATATCATTAAAAAATTCTTGGTCATTACAAATAAGAATAACAGAAGATTATTTATATTTAAGGGGGTTATAGGAGGAAAAAATTATACTATTTAAATGGGTAATTCATAGGATACATTTAACTTTGGAATTCTGGAAGTCATATCATGATATTAGAGAAAAAATGAACCTTTGGAAACACACATCATTGTTTAATAATTCTGTGACACTATTCAAGGGTAAATACATAAAATGATAAAATATAGGGGGTGTTGGAAAATATAACGTTCAACCTATTCTCTTCCATTCATTTTGAGATAATTTTAGTGTGATTTAAGCCTTTTGATTTTTAATTTTATCATTTTCACTTAATTAACTTTTACTTTGGTAATTAATTTTTAACCATCGTAATTAATATCAATAAAATATAATTATTAGATCCTTCTAAATAATTTAAAACTAATAATTCAAATTTTAAAATCATTTAAACAAATAACATTTCTAATGGTGTGAAATGTAAATTAAAAAATAACCACACTTAATCACATTTAAATGTAATTTGGGAAGTAAAATTTGAGCATAGAATTTTTAACTAAGATAAAATAATTTTGAATTTTTATTTTAATAAAATAATTTGATTTATTATAAACCAAATAGAATTTATGAGGCATTCAACATAACATAATACTAAATTTCATCATCTAAACACTTAGTTCTAGGAAAAGAATGAAAATAGTTTTTTAATTATTGTATCATTTTAGTTTAACATAAAAAATATTTGACATAGGAATATAAGTTAAAATAATAATTAAAAATGTAATGTTATTCTTAGATATATATTTTATTATAATATGGATATTTAAAATTATTGTATAATCATGGATAATGTCAAAATTGTAAAAGAAATATAATTTTCAAAAAAAATGTATTTTTATATAAAAAATAAACCCTAAAAAATCTCATAATTCATTAAGAACTAAATTTTTATGTTAAAAATTTAGAAGTGAGTTTTATTTTAAAAAAAAAATCTATAATTTTTTAATTTATGTTTTAGAAGAAAATACATAATAAAATCAAAATGGTTTATTAATTAAAATAACGTTTTTAATATTAACTCATATTAATAAGTTACCATTTAAGTATTTAATGGTTTACCTTATTATTCATTATAATATATTTATGAATAATTTTATATTAATAATATTTGGTTTTTTTGTTAGCTGTAGTTTGTAACTAATGTTATAAAACATAATATTACTTTCAGAAAGACTAGAATTTCAGGTCTTTACATTTTACACATTAATAGAATTTCATCATCGAAATATAATTGCATTGAAAAAAATAAGAGAGGGTACTTTTATCTCATTACATCCTTAGGTCCCACATAGCTTCCTTGACCTTATGATTATCCACATAACTTTAACTAGATGTGTGATATTTTTCCACATCACCTTATCTCTTCAATCTAGAATTTACACTGGTTGTTTCTCATTTCAGAGATGATGTTCCAATAACATGGATTTTTAATTTAGTAAATGTGATGGGTTTGGTATTCACTTACTCAAAAGAGATACATATAATACATCATGTACTTTGGAGAGGTCAGGATTTAGTGTTAAGTAATAAACGTTTTACCCAACATGACCAAGTATCTCAAAGGGACCAATTTATATAGGGATCAACTTCCCCTTCTCTGAAAATATCATAACCCTCTTCCATAGAGATATCTGGAGGAATACCTTATCCCCTACATTAAACACTATATCTGATCGAAAAATAACTATATAGATGTTATGTATACTTTGTTCTGGCGTCATATGACTTTTTATGGTTTCAACCTTATTTATCAATTCATAGACAAAGTTAGGATCCATCAACTTCATCTCTCCAACTTTATCCAATCATGTTGGGGTCGAAAATATATTTCTATGTAGAGTCTCATATGGTTCCATGTGAATTATAGAATTGAAATTCATTTTATATATGTACTCTACCAAGGGAAGTGGTTGATCCCACCATTATTGTAATTCCATCAATTAAATTTTTATCATCTCCTCAAATGTTTGGAAGGTTCTATCAAACTAAACATATTTATGAGGGTGATATGTAGTACTAAAAATCAAACATGTTTCCAAATATTTCAGAATACATCTCTTTAATGTTGAGTTTAACAATTTATCTCAAATAGATAAAATGGAATGTGGAATCCCATACAGTCTTAACACTTATCATATGTATATATGGAAGATCTAGTCAAGAGATAAATGTTCTTTAATGGATATATAATTCACTGAAATTGTATGTTGGTCAACTATAACAAAAATAGCATTATGGACTATGGATTTTTTTTTGGAATCC
Organism: Viscum album; assembly: GCA_963277665.1. NCBI lineage: Eukaryota > Viridiplantae > Streptophyta > Magnoliopsida > Santalales > Viscaceae > Viscum > Viscum album. The sequence goes on from OY728151.1 coordinate 906,958,722, forward strand.
CCATAGTTGAATCCATGAAAATGTCTTCCCATTTTAATACCAGTATCGATAATGGTTACCCCATGGACATATATTTTTTTACATTCATCCATAACTTTCTAGAACACCATGGATCGATTTGTGTATTCCATGATTTCCCTCTTCAGGTTTGTTTCCTGAAAAAATGTGGATGGTTTTTCATGATGCTCATCTGTGAGTTATTGAGGGCTATTACACAATCATTTTATTATATTTTAAATTTTTTTCTCCAACAGAAACTCCATATGGTTCCCAAATCTATAAAAAGGCACAAACCTACATTCCAATGGTAGACAGTCAATTAGGTTTTCAAACAAATGGAACTTAGGAACTCACATGGGTTAATAGGATGAGAGTGTGGGGTCATTAAAAAATTTGGGGGGGATTATTTCTATTCCAAGACTCTCTTATATATTTATGTTATGCTCATGGAATCTTTCTCAATCCCTGATATAAGACTGGTTATCCCTGGGATAATGACATTATCAAGAACATTTTTCGATGTGAATAATTGTGTGTGTAATATGAAGTCCATTATTATCTTCTTTATTTATGATTATGTATTTTATATCCATGTTTAGGTTATATGAAGTCTATTTCCATCTATAGAATTAATTTATGTCACATATTTGGGATGAAAACTCTATGATGCATCTTATATATATTGTGAGAACTTGGCTCAAAAGCCATATAGTTTCTTTGAACTAGTTTGAGGTTGTATAATAGGAATGTAACTTTCAGTTTAATGTCATGAGGAAAAGATGTTGATACAAGGATAGAGCCTTGACGAGGAATCCTAAATATCCTATTAATATAGGAATCAGAGTCAGCATAGTTCATGTTATGGGAATATACATCATAAAATATGTGGTAATATAGTCCTTGAGAGGACTTATGCATGTAAGGTTTCCCTTAATTTTATCATCATGTGTGTGAAATATTGTGTAGATATGAGATGTAATTATACTTACATACCAATTAAGAAAACACAATAAGTAATCCTAATAATGTTATTGATATAATCATCATAGATATATAAGACCACATGAGTCATAAAAGGTGTGAGAAACATGAGATATAGGAAAAATGGAAAAATAACAGGAGGGGAAATTTATATAATACTTTCACATTAAATTCCCCCCTATAGAGGTATGATTCACGATATTGTGGGGAATATGGTATGGAGGTAAATCCTTAAGAATGGATCCTAAATATCTTTTTTACAACAATAATAATATTTCTTATATTCTATTTCATCCCGAACCCACTGATGGGTTTGACGTATATGATAAAATAATACGAGATTACGCTTAAGAGGAATCCCATGTATAATCCCACTTCCCATCCATTTATAAAAATATATGGTATAATTATGGGAGAATTCAGTACCATGAGATATGAATATTTTGGATATGGAGGGATTTACATCAGGGTGGATTCTTATTAGAGCATGGGCCTTATGAAGGTATCATACATATTATATTTAGAAAGGATTAAGTGATCTATTAATTCATTTTTCCCTAACCCAGTAATGGATTTTATAACAACCCTGCTCTTTATTACAAACTTAAGAATGATTTATAACATAGAGATTCACTTAATATAACTATGAGGATCAATAGGTCTAGTGTATAAGTAAATTATGAGAATTACATAACAACTTAAAACATAAAATACAACATCTTTATTGAAGAAATCATTTACATGACCACAACATTTATTCATACATGGCATTGCATGGGATAACCTGAGGGAAAACATAAGAAACCGGTGAGCTATAAAGCCTAGTAAGGGAGTAAACAAGGAAGAACATGAATACTACTCTACATGTTAAAAAATATGAATATAAATGGATCACATGTGAAACATGAACATAAATTCATGATATATAATGATTATCATAACATGGAAATGTGGAAATGACATACAAAATGATATTAGTATGAGCCAAGGCTCATAGAACATGGATTGGCATGACTAAACACTCATTTCACATGAATTATAATGATTAAACCCTAATTGTACATGGATTAGCATGACTAATACCTCATTTCACTAGGATTATCATGATAATAAACACTAATCAATTCATTCGAACACTATCAGGGTGCACCCTTTATAAACATTTGATTTCATGCATAAGTGTTTCACATGGATCAAATAACATGGAATCATTAAAAATCATAAATAATTACATTAGTAGGGAATGTGAAATAAATACATGTATGTACCATTCAATATATATATGTTTATAAAGGTAAATACCCTTGATAGAGAAATGGGTATGGTACTCACTACATGATGATTTTGGGTTGGAAAATTACAGTGCTATTTTGGCAGCCTAACAGTGTGACATAGAAATTACAAAAAATAATTGATGAGAGAGAAAGGGTTATCACATCATAAGTACATGAAATGAACAGAAATGGGGTCATATAGATACATTTTCCAAATTAGGGAATTTGGAAATATAAGGAGTAACATAAAAAAAACATGAAGAGAGAGGAGAAATAGAATAACTCTTAGAAAATGTTGGCATGGTAATGGGTGTTCATGGGAGGAATAAATGAGCGAGAATGAGGAATATCATCATTAAACAACAAATAGGGAATTATGGGGGAGGTTCAAAATCATACCCCAACATTTGTAATTGAATTTAAAAGGGTATAAAAACATAAATAAACTTGGAAAAAAATTGAAAGGAAGGAATACCTTGTTTGAGTGTTTGACTTCAAGAGCATGAGGAGGGGCTTCATGAGATCTTGGGGAAAGTTGGGAGGTGTCTAGAGATAACAGGGTAGGTTTGGGACGTTCTACAAGGATTTTGGGGGAAGATAAGTGGGATCTTTGGTGGGTTTATATATGAAATGGGAGGGGAATTATTTAATATTTAACACACATAGGTTTTGGCATCAATATAATTAAATATTCAAAACCAAACACCTTCCTATTAGTTTTTGACCATGTTTTGTTTTGAAAAGTGGAGTGTAAAATATTATTTTAAAAGGATAATGGCCAAACATATTAAAATAATAGGCTTTCTTATATGTAGGTGAGTCACACTCTCACGGAAATCATTTTAAAAAGTTAAAAGATATTATAAGTCTTAGAGAGTCCACTAAGGCATTTTAAAATTTATCAAAAAATATAAAATCACATTATTTTAAAGGTAAAATATATATTGGACGAATATAACTTTTATTTTATTTTATTTAATCACTACTGGGTCATTATTATGTCATTAAACACATTATATATTTATAAGGTATTTGATTTTTACAAAAAAATTCGACTGTCTATGAAAATAAAAAAAAAATTAACTATTTGATAATTTCAACATCATGATTCGAAAAATATTATTAATTTTACATAAATTAACTTCTAATTATGTGAATTTTTACTTTTATATTAAAAACTGACATTTTTTAAAAAATTATGGATTTGGAAAAAAATAGTTTTCAAACATTAATAAAAAAATTTATAGTATTCATAAAATTTATATGATCATTTATGTTTTTAAAAAATAAATTTATTAATAATATATTATTAAAAAATTATCTAATTAAAAATTTCATGAATTCATCAAAAAATATTTATTAATTTAATTTAAATATTAACTAAAAATACAATTTGTGATTTAAAAACCATTTACAAAGTAACAATAATAAAATGGACGTAAATTATTTATTCTATACAAACATATTTCACATAATCACAATGCTAAGGTATTTTTACATATCTCAATATTACTCTAGCATATTCCCCAAGAGTATGGTGGGTGATAGTGGGGATTTCTCTAGGCGGTTAGGTGAACAGGGTTTGGGTCATGATCTCGATGAGCTTGAACTTCACCTGAAAAAAGTTTTGATCATGCTTACTTTTTTAGACATCATCTTGGTATTAGTCTAGGTAAAAGAAAAAAAAATCTTTCTCTATAAAAAAATCTAATAAATGGGATTCAAAGGGGGCGTTTCTACTGATCAAGGCCATCACTTCCTCTGTCTATGTCAAAATGATTTGTGAAAATCCTATATACTAGTCAGGTGATCACTATTCAACTGATATATTATCAATATTAATGATAATTAACATTAATTTAATCCCACTAAAAAAGTGCATGTGTTTTTTATGTCTATAAGACATTTAATTAAATAAAATAACGGGGATTTTATTCATTAATGTTCAGGTCGTTACAAAATTTCACCCTTTAGAAATTTATCCGTCAAAATTTTATTTTCTCACACTAAAATAGATGTGGGTAGCCTTGCCTCTTCACTTCCTTTGGTTCCCATGTTACCTCTTTAAACTTTTGGTTTCTCCAAAAAACATTGATAAGGGGAATTGTCTTATTTTTTAGAACTTTTTTTATACAATCTATTATCTTCACTAGCTTCTCTTCATAGGATAGGTCATTCTCCAAAGGAACCACCTCTAGATTGAGTACATGTGATGGGTCAGTAATCGACATCCTTAAGAGTGATAAATGGAATACATCATTTACTTGATATAGGTTTGGTGGGAGTGATAGTTGATAGGCCACTGCTCTAATGCGATCAAGGATCTCAAAGGGCCTATATACCCTAGACTATACTCTCCCTTATTCCTAAATCTCGTAACTCTTTTACATGATTATATGAGGAGAAATAACATATCTACAACATCAAACTCTAGATCTCATCGGCGGTCGTCAGCATTGCTCTTTTGTCATCTCTGAGAAGCTTTAATGTGCTATTGGATGGTCTAATTTATATCCACCATTTCTTTTCCATTTCTGGACCTAGAAGTTTTTTTCCCCCAACATCATCCTAACATGCCACTGTTCAGCACCACTTCCCATAAAGGGATTCATAAGTTCCTATTTGGGTGCTAGAGTGGAAATTGTTATTGTAAGAGAACACACTAGAGGAAGATGTTGATCTCATGATCCTTTGAATTCCATTGAGAATTATCTCAAAATGGACCCAAGTGTTTGTATAGTCTGCTCAGTCTGTGCATCAATTTGAGGATGATAAGACGTACTGAAGTTCATCTCATTATCTAGAGAGTGTTGTAGAATCTACCTGAACATAGAATTGAATCTTAGATCACAATAAGATACAATAAATAGTGGTACTCCATGAAGCCTTACCATTTATATGATGTGTATCTTTTCCAATTGATCCAATTAGAATCCCTCATTAATTGAAATGATGTGTGCAGTCGCTGTAAGATGATCCACAAAAACCCAAGTATAATTGGTTCCTTTGGATGTCTTCATATGTCTAGTGACAAATTATATGGTGAGTTTCTCCCATTTTACATGTTGGTATGGGTAATGGTTTCATAATACCCTTATACTTCTACCTCTTAGCCTTCACTTTATGACATATCAAAAACATTGATGTATACTCTTCAATCTCCTTCTTCATTTTATCCCACCAATAATTCTCTCGAAGATCTCAATACATATTTGTGTTTCTTGGGTGAATAGAAAAATTTGAACTATGTGCATCATCAAAAAGGTCGCAGTTTAACACTAGAGTTGATTGACCACATAGTCATGAACCAAATCTCACAATTCCTTTTTCACAAACACTGATCTTCGAGTATTTCCCTTTTCGGATAGTTTCCTCTTTCTTATGAATTCCCACATCATCCCATTGAGCATCCTTTAACCTTTTCAAAATAGAAAATTGAGATATAATTTTTGAAAGGATTGATGATGCTCCCTTATTTAGGATTCCCATGACCATCTTCATCATATCTAATAAAATTGGATCCTTTTAAATTCAAATCAATGATAGAATCACTGGGTCCTTTCAACATACATAATCCACTACCTTGTTCTCTTTCCCCGGGTGGTAATGGATTGAGTAGTTATAGACTTTGATCATCTCTAACTATCTTCCTTGGCACATGTTCACCTCTTTCTGTGTGAATATATACTTAATGCTTTTGTGGTGCATATATATTTCCTCCTTCTCCCCAAATATGTAATCTCACCAAATTTTTAAAGCAATGATTTCTACAGCCAACTCTAGATCTTGTGTTGGATTGTATTTCTCATGAACATTCAATTACCATCAATCTTAGGCAATTACTTTTTCATTTTGCATCAACACACTACTGAGTACATTATTTTAAGTATCACTTAATTCCACGAAAATTTCTCCACTTGTGGTTAGTGTGAGCATAGTCACAATGATAAGCCTCATTTCGAACTCCTTGAATCTATCTTCACATTCATCACTCCAAGAAAACACGACTCTCTTCTGAGTTATCTTGGTCAAAGGGTTTGACAATAGTGATAAATGTCTCACAAATTGGGGATAATATCTAGCTAACTCAAGAATTCTATGGATATCCATCATATATTTTTTCCATAACCATCCCTCAATTACATTTGTCTTGGAGGGATACACAGATATCTCATTGTTTGTGATGATATGATCCATGAATGAGACCTCCTTAAATCAGAACTCACACATTCTGCACTTTTAAAATATCTTCTCATTTCACAAGGTCTCTAGTACAATGCTTAGATGTTCCTAATTATCCTCCTTGGTTTTGGAGTATACTAGAATATCGTCTATAAATACTACAACAAATTTATCTAGTTAATCTCTAAAGACTCTATTCATCATGTCTATGAATATTTCTAGATAATTAGTGAGTATGAAAGTAATGACTATGAATTCATAGTGTTTGTACCTTGTACGAAAAGCATTCTTGGGGATATCCTCCTTCTACACCCATAGTTAGTAATATCACGACCGTAGATCCACCTTGGAGAAATAGAGTGCTCCATGTAGTTGATCATACAAGTCATCAATTCATGGAAGATGATACTTCTTCTTTATCATTATTTTGTTGTGCTCCTAATAATCAATTCAAAGGCACATTGACCCATCTTTATTCTTGAATAAGAGGATTGGTGTACCCCATGGTGAATCACTTGGGCGTATAAACCCTTTATGTAGATTATCTTGTAGTTTTATTCTTTAGCTCCTCATTCTCCACAACCAAAATTTTATATTGAGTCTTGTAAATTTTCAATTCCCCAGGTATAAGATCAATTGAGAATTCAAAATCTATTCTAAGAGAAAGAAAAGACAATTCCATGGAAAATCATTTAGAAAATTCCCTCAAAATAGGTACATCTTCAAGGATGGTTCCTTCCTTAGACTCGATCATCTGAGAAAGATATCTGTTATCATAGGGCAGTAATATCCATGCTTGAGATTATGGTTCTAAAAAAGATTCATCCTCCTTTTTGAACTTGTACAGAATCGGGGGTCGATTGTCCATATGGAGAGTGATTTCCTTCTCACGACAATTTATGTTGGCTATATAGAGGGAAAGTCAATCCATGCAAAAAAATGAATCAGATTCCACCATAGGGAGTATGAAAACTTTCATCGAAAATTTCAATCCAAAAATTGTGAAATGGGAGGAGTTATATTCCTTATATGAAAAAATTTCTCCATTTTTCTTTATCATTGACATCTCTACTTCCATGATTTGTGGTGGTGTTGAGATTGTTTTACTAAAAATTTAGGATTTAAAATAATGCATAGAACCAGAATCCAAAAGTATGATTGTTTTTATTTAATGAATAGTTAGTGAACCTATCACCACTTTATTGTCAGAATTTAATTCAACAACAGTGATGACCAATGCTCAACCCTTATTCCATGGAGGTTGTTGGTTTCATTCAAAAACCCTTGTGTTATGGAACTATTTTGAAAAGTGCCCTGGCTATTTATAGATTAATAAATGAACAATTCATTGAGGGTCGAAAAGAGCATTCCTCTCCTCTATCGCATTACTACGTTTTTCTTGTAGGAAATTTATGGCCAAGTGCCCTTCTCTTCCACACCTAAATAATTTTTTGTCCTCTTCAGGCAATTTTTAGGGTGCTTTTCCACACCATTGGTAAGCGGGGTGCCGAAATTTCTTAGCACCATTTGATTTATCCATCAGAACTCATAAATTAAAGTCCACTTTCAGATTCTTGTCCTCATGGTAACATTGAGATTCTTTGATATTCAATTCAACTTTGATGACACATCAAACAATTTCTTAATAGCTATCCAAGTCACAGATCACTAGGGATTTCTATAGGATAGGTTTTACCCCACTAAAGATGCGGTCAACCTTTAATTCAAGGGTATCAAAAAATCGATAGGCGCATCGTGGAAGCATTTATATGTTTTCCTCTTAGGATCTGATGGATTCATCATCATTTTTATTGAGGGAAAATAAGTCCTAGTCCATTTAAGTCAGTGGGTGCGAGGAATATATTTAATGGTATACAATTTCATGAAATCCTTCCATTCTGTCACCTTGACCTCTTTATCAGGCTTCATGTTTTTTATCAATATCCATCATTGATCGGCTTCATCCTCCATTTGATATGTATCCATTAGTATATTCGCTGGTTCATAACATTGATGTATTGAGAATATCTTCTCAATGGAGTTGATCCATAGTTCGGAGATTGGGGGATCAAGTGATCCATTGAAAGTAAGAGGACTTTTTCTCATGAAGCTCTCGATTGGGGATTTTTCTCTCTTAGAGGGGGGGGGGTTAGAGATTCCTATTAACCTATTTTTCTATTCCTAACATGATTTAACTGAAAGAGTATCATGAAAAATTTTATGATTCCAACTCCCATTGGATTAGGCATCTCATTCGAATAGTCATCACTGTGATCTTTGCATCTTTTGTTAGCCTGAGTCCTCCTATTACCTGCCATTGGCTAGAGTAAATGGGAAGTTAGGGGTAACACATAAAGGGGAATCCAATGAAAAAAAAAGATAACTTATAAATTACATTTATTTTCTTCACTTATGAATTTATAGGATTCAATCTATGTTATCCATGATCTACATAAAAACATATATTTTTTGAGGATTTTTTTATTCCATTAATAATGGTTGATACTAAGATTATGAATTTACCAAATCATATCCCCTCGGTGTGTCAAAACAAGAGTGTATTAAGGACCGTTGTTATGCACTGGTTTTTATTCAAATCTAGATCAATGTGATGTTTTCGGGTTTTACCCCACGGTACATTTTTGCCAGAGCCACCTCTACTTGTTCATATCCAGATAGGGAAGTATTTACCTGATAAACAACTTACCCTATACTCACCAAAATATATGGATGTTTCTATTATACAAAATATTATCCTTAAATCTTTCACTAGGGTTTTTAATCCTATTCCCAAAAAAACTAATCCTATCCTCTGATACCAACTATAATAATCCTGCTCTTTATTACAATCTTAATCTTGATTTATTACATAAACATTCTCTTAAGAAGACTCTAATGATTGTGAGGTCTAGTGTCATGTGGAATTAAAAGCATTACATAATAAATTAAAACATAAAATACAACATCTTTATTGAAAACTTCTTTTACATTACCATATCTTTCCTTCGTACATAGCATTGCATGAGAGTTCTGAGGATATACAAAAGAAATAGGTGATTTATAAATCCCAGTAAGGGATTAAACAATAAATAACCTGAATAATACATTACATGTTATGAAATAGTCATATAAATTGGTCACAAGAGAAAAATGAATATAGAGACATGATATAGCGTGATTATCATAATATGGAAACGTGGGAACGACATACAACTTGATATTAGCAAAAGCCAAGGCTCATTGCACATGGATTAGCATGAGTAAACCCTCATTCCACTTCAATTAGCATGATTAAACCCTATTTTCACAATTATTAGCAAAATTTAACCCTCATTTCACATGGAGTATTATGATACTAAGCATTACCCAATGCGTTGGAATGCTATCCAGGTGCACCCTTTATAAACATTTCATTTCATGCATAAGTATGCCACATGGATCATATAACATGGAATCATTAAAAATAATAATTTATTCTAAGATTAGGGAATGTTAAATACATATATAAAATTACCATAAAATATGAATATGTGTATAAAGGTGAATACCCTTGATAGAGAAATGGGTATGGTATTTACTACCCCATGATTTTGGATTGGAAAATTGTTGTTCCATTTTAGCACCTAACGGCGTGACATAGAAATTCATAAAAATTGTTGATGAGAGAGAAATGGTTGTCACATAATAAGTACATGAACTTTACAGTAATGGTTTCATATATAAACTTTTCCCAACACATGGAATTTGGAAATAAAAGGCATAACATAATAAAGAAACTTGGAGAATGAGGAGAAATGGAATAACACTTACGAAATTTCGGCATGGTAACAGATGTATATGAGAAGAATTAATTAGAGATAAAGAGGTCTATAATAATTAAAAAATTAGGATGGTAGTATTGGGGAGGTTTTAAAGCATACCCCAAAATCTTCAATTTAATTTAAAAGGGTATTACAACATAAATAAACTTGGACAAAATGAGAAAGGAAGGAATCCCTTACTTGAGTGTGTGACTTCAAGAGCTTTAGGAGGGGATTCTTGAGAGATTGGGACACATTTGGAGGTTTCTACATTGATTAGGAAATATTAGGGACATTTTCATAGGATTTTTAGTGAAGAGAAGTTGGTTCTTGGGTGGGTATATATATTAAATGAGGGGAGATTTCTTTAATATTTCACAAACTTGGGTTTTGGAATCTATATAAATAAATATTCAAAATAGAAAAACATCCCATGGGTTTTCCCAAAAATTTTACCAATATAGAGTGTAAAAGATTATTTTATATTTCCAATAGCCGAAAATATTAAAATATTAGGCTTTCTTATGTGGAGGTGAGTCACACTCTCAAGGAAATCATTTTAAAAGGATAAAATATTTTATAAGTCTTGGAGGGTCCACTAAGGCATTGTAAAATTAATCCAAAAACTTAAAATAAAATTATTTTAAAGGTAAAACATATATTGGCCGAATTTAATTTTTATAATATTTTATTACATCACTATTCGGTCATTATGATTTCATAAAGCACAATGTATATTTGTAACGTATTTAATTTTGACCAAAAAAATTGATTGTATCAAAAAGTTTTGAAAAATTTACTGTTGGATAATTTTGACAGCATGATTCCCAAAATAATATTCATTTTACTTAAGTAATATTATAAATAATTAAATTTTCAGTTTTAAAATAAAAACCGACCTTTATTGAAAATTCATGGTTTTTGACAAAAACAGTTTTCAAACCATAATAAAAATTATAATTGTATTCATAAAAATTATACAATAATTTATATTTAATAAAAATTAATTTAGTATAATTATTTATTAAATTCATATTTAATTCAAAAATCTATTAATTCATAATAATAGACTTCTTAATTGAATTTAAATATTAACTAAAAAAATATTTTAGTTTTAAAACCCATTTAAAAAGTAACAATAATAAAATAAATGTATATTATTTGTTCTATAATGAAATAATGAACATAATCATAATGATAGGGTCTTGTTACACATTCCATTATTACTCTAGTATATTCCCCTAGAGTATGGTGTGCGATGGTGGGGATTTCTAGGGGTCATTCGGTGAACAAGGTTTGTGTCGTGATCTCAATGAGCTTAAAATTCTACCATAAATAGTTTAGTCCATGAATATGTTGTTGGATCTAGGCTCGGTATTGGTCTAGGGAAAATCCCATAAATTCTACATCCCTCCAAAGATATGATAAATGGACTTCAAAGGGAACAATTCTACTGGTCGAGGCCATCACTTCCTTTGTCTGTGTCAAAAGGATTTGTTAAAACCCTATATACTAGTCCTGTGATCAATGTTAAATAGATATATTATTTATAGCAATGAGACATAATGGTTATTTGAACCCAATAAAAAAATTGCATTTTTTTTCTATGTATATAATCTTTTTAATTAAATAATAGGAAGGGAATTTTATTCATGAATGTTTAGGTTGGTATAACATTCCACCATTTAGAAATTTCTCCCTAGAAATTTACTTTTCCCACAATAAAATAGATGTGGGTAACTCTACCTCATCACTTTCTCTGGTTTCCACATTTCCTCTTTAACCTTATGGTTTCTCCACAACCCTTTGACAAGGGGCATTGTCTTATTTCGTATAACTTTTTCCTTATGATCTAATATCTTCATTAGATCCTATTAATAAGTGAGTACATTACCCAATGGTTCCACATCTGGATTTAGTACATGAGATGGGTTAGGTATGTACTTCTTCTAGAGTGATAAATAGAATACATCATGTACTTGAGATGTTTTCATTGGGAGTGCTAGTCGATAGGCCCCTACTCCAATGAAATCAAGGAAATGAAAAGGGCCGATGTACCCATGAATAAGAGATCCCTTCATAAAAAATATTATAATTCTCTACCATGATGATATGCAGAGAAATACCATGTCTCCAACATCAAACTCTAGGTCTCGTCGACGATTGTCCAGATAGGTCTTTTGTCGACTTTGAGCAGCTTTAATGTTATGATGGATGGTATTATCAATCTCCAAAAATTTGTCGACCATTTCTTTGACTTATATGTTTTCACTCCCCAACTTATTCCCAACATGTTGGTGTCATGAACCTCGTCCTATAAAGAGATTTATAAGAATCCATTTGGATTCTTGACTTGAAACTGTTATTGTAATAGAACTCAACCAGAGGAAGATGTTAATCTCATCCTCCTTTTTAGTCCATTGAGAATTCTCTCATCCTGTCCTCAAATGATTGTATAGTATACTTAGTTTGGCCATTAGTTTGTGAATGATAATTCATAATAAAGTTCAACTCAGTATTCAGATCGTATTGGAGACTCTTCTAGAAAATTGAGGTAAATCATGGATCTCGATTAGATACAATCCATAGTGGTACTCTATGCATACTTACCACTTATCTAATGTATATATGTGCTAGTTGATCCAATGAGAAATCCTCCCGAATTTCAATGAAGTGTGTAGTCTTTGTATAATGATCCACAACAACCCAGATAGAAATATTTCTTTTGGATGTATTCATAAGTGAGGTGACAATGTCCATAGTGATGTTCTCAAATTTCTACATTGGTATGGGTAATGGTTGAATCGTCCCCTTATACATCTACCTTTTATCATTCATTTTATAACATACTAGGATCTTTTATGTATACTCTGCAATATCCTTCATCATTTTATCCCACCAATAATGATCCTAGAGATATCAATACATCCTTTTGTTTCCTTGTTGAATGGAAAAATTCTTAATATGTGCATCATACAAAAGATCATTTTTTAAATATAGATTTGATGGAACACATAGTATTAACCTAAATCTCAGAATTCTTCCTTCACTAGCATTGAACTCTAAGGATTTTCTTTTTTATATAGTTTCAAATTTCTTCTTGAATTCACAAATCATTCTTTTGAGCATCTGTTAACCTTTCCGAAATATATGGTTGGGATATACTTTGTGAAAGGATTGATGACATTCCATTCATTGTGATTCTCATGTCCATCTCCATAAAATCTAATAAAATTGTATCGTTTTCAATTCTCATCAATGATAGAATCACTAAGTACTTTCTACTTAGAGAATCTTCCACCTTGTTAACATAACTAGGGTGGAAATTGATTGAGCAGTGATAGTCTTTGATTAGCTCTAACCATCATCATTGGGGAATGTTCATCTCTTTCTGTGTGAATATATACTTGAGACTTTTGTGATCTGTATATATTTCACACTTCTCCCTAAAGAGATAATGTCACCCACTTTTTAAAGAGAAGATTACTCCAACCAACTCCGGCTCATGTGTTGGATTGTTTTTCTCACAAACTTTAAATTTCCTTGAAGCATAGGAAATTAATTTTTCAGTTTTCATCTACTCGCAACCCATGACCATATTCAAATTATCACTGAATACCACAAAACATTCTCCACTTTTCGGTAGTTTGAGCATGGGCACAATGATAAGCCCCCATTTTTAACTCCTTAAAGCTACCTTCTCATTCATCACTCCATGAAAAGTTGACTCCCTTCCTTGTAACCTTTCTAAGAGGGTTTAAAAATTGTTATAAATATCTCATTGATCATTGATGATATGCAGTTAACCCAAGGATGCTATAGATATTCGTCACTAATGTTGGCCTTGGCCATCCCTCAATTGAATTTTTCTTGGAGTTATCCAAATATATCCCATTTCTTGTGATGATATGACACAAGAATGAGACATCCTTGAACCATAACTCTCACTAGTTTTACATTTCATAGAGCTTCAACTTTCATAAGGTCTCTAGTAAACTTCTTAGATTCTACTCACGCTTCTCCTTGGTTTTGGATTATATTAGAATATTGTCTATAAAGAATACCTCAAATTTGTCAAGGTAATCAATAAACACATTAGTCACCAAGTCTATGAATATTTCGAGAGAATTATTGAGTCTGAAGAAATTACTATGAATTCATAGTGTTGGTACCTTGTACGGGAAGTATTCTTGGTTATATCCTCCTTCTTCACCCATACTTGTTAATATCCCGACCACAAATCCACCTTAGAGATGTATAGTGATCCACCCAGCTGATCGAACTAGTCATCAATTCATGGCAGAGGATAGTTTTTCTTTATCATGATTTTGTTGAGCTCACAATAATAATTGAAAAGGATCATTGACCCATCCTTCTTCTTGACGAAGAGTACTGGTGCACCCCATGGTGAAGGACTTGGGCGTATAAACCCTTTATGCAGATTCTTCTATAGTAGTTTCTTTAGCACCTCAATATCCAAAATATCCATTCTACAGGAGTATTAATTATTTTCAACTCCCCATGTATAAGATCAATCATTAATTCAACATATCTTCTAGGAGGAAGACCTACCAATTCCTCAAGAAACACTTCAGCGAATTCCCTGACAATAAGAATGTATTCAAATATGGTCTCTTCATTAGACTCAATTTTCTAAGCAAGATATGTGTTCTCATAGGGTAGTAATATCTATGCTTGAGATGTCATTGCTAAAGAAGATGCATCCTACTCCTTGCACTTGTACTGAATCAGGGGTTGATTCTCCATATGGAGAGTGATTTACTTCTCATGGATATTTATGTTGTGTCTATATAGGGAAATCCAATATAGGAAAATAATTGAATCAAATTACACTAGATTCAGTATTTCAAGGTTCAACAAGAAGTTCAATCTTCATATTGTAAAAGTGGAGGATTTATATTCCCAAGATGCAATAATTTCCCCATTTTTCATTCTCACCGACATCTCTACTTCCATGATTTGTAGTGGTGTTGGGATTTTTTTAATAAACATTCAGGATATAAAAGAATTCATTTAACCAAAATCAAAAGGTAATTTTCTATTTTTGAATGAATAACTTGAATACATGTACCATATCGTTGTCAATAATTACTTCAGTGGTAGTGATGGAAAAAATCTCTCCCCTACTACCTTAGAGGTTTTTGGTTTTCATTAAGAACTATAAGATTAGTGAACTGGTTTGCAAAGTGCCCTGATTATTTTCTGTTGAAGTAATGAATATTGTATTGACGGTCTAACAGAGAATTCCTCTCTTCTATCATAGCAACAATTTTTTCTTGTTAGTTTTTAATGGATCAGTTCCCTTATCATCTACGCATAAAGCATTTCCTTTACCCCTTCAGGCAATTCTTGGGGTACTTCATTCCATACCATGGGAATATGGAGTGATATAATTTCATAGAACCCTTGGATTCAACAATTGGACCTCTTGAATTAAATTCTGATTTCCGCTTCTTATCACCATGATACTCCTGAGGTTTTCCGATCTCCATTTCTACTCTAAGGGAACATAAAGAAAATTTTCTTCAAAGCTATTGAAGTTACGGATTGTTAGATATTTACATATGCTGTGTTTTAGCCCAAAAAATATGTGGTCAACTTTGCATTAAAGTGTAATGAAAAAAATAGAGGCGTATCGTGCAAGCCTTGTGATGTTTACCTCATATGCTCTGATGGATTTTTTTAATTTTTTCTTGAGGGAACATAAGTCACATTCCATCTTAAGTTAGAGGGTGTGGGGAAAATATCTATCAAAAAACATTTTCCAGAAACCCTTCTATTCCATCACCTCAATCTCTTCCTCAGGCTTGGAATTTTTTGTCAATGTCCACCCTTCATTTTCTTCACCCTCTATATGATAAGAAGTTAGAAGAACCTTTTTTTTGTTCGAAACATTGATGGATGGAGAAGATCCTCTCAATGTGGTTGATCCTTTGTTCGGCGATTGAGGGATCAGATGATCTATTGAATGTAGAAGGGCTTTGTCTTATGAAGCTATCAATTACAAAATTTTCTTTCTTAGGGGATGGGGTTAGACATTCCTCTTGACCCATGTTTCTATTAAAAACATCAGTGAACTGAAATATTATTGTGAAAAAGTTTGTGATTTCTGATCTCATTGTAAAGAGAATATCATTAGAATAGTCATCACGACCCGACCCAATGGGGCTCGAGCCGCGACTCCCCAAGCCCGCCTTCAATAGGCCAGGGGATGGCGACTAGCACTGAGTAGGCTATCACACACATGGGAGGCGTTAGCCTAAGGTACCTGTACAAACCCATCAACAAATACATCCATGCAACAGTGCAAAGATATAGAATATGGAAAAGTAAAAAATGCATGCATACACTATCCCAAAACCAGAGTACAGAAGAAGTACAAAAAGGGAAAAATAGGGCCCACTAAATGAAAACTACAAATCACGTCCAACCTACTCTGAAGAAGGGGAACGCTGCCACAAACACCCGCCAGAAATATCCTCGACACAGCTCCGGTAAACACCCCGGCCAAACATGCTCACTAAGCTCCACCTGCTCCGGGTCCTCCTGGGACTCCGTCGAAAGGCTTGTGGTCTGCACAAGACACAAACATGTGCGGGAAAAGCCCGTGAAGGGGTGAGTATAAACATACTCAGTAGGCACCCCAAAAACCCAAAACCAAAGAGAGCAGCTGAAAGGCAATAGTCCGCTCATCCCAGCTAGAGAGAACCCAGACAAGAGAGAAAATCCATCTCGTGACCATCCTCGGCTAAACAAAACAGGCAGCTCAGCTCAGGTGTATGCCCATACATTCACCGTGGACAATTCAGATCTATCCAGCTCACGCAACAAGCCACCTAAGGTACCGACCACATCACTAGCAACTATCCACAACTAGGAGAGTACACTCCACGATCACTATCATCCCAGATGACACTCATCCGAGAGATACACTCCATCAGGTTTCTCACAAACCGCTCAGACGCTCACCCGGGAGATCATGCTCGACGGATAGCATCACTGAGGAAACATCGCTGAAACAACATAACCACCAAAATCCTCGGATAGGGGATCGCCCCTAAGGCCCGCTTGGGGATACCAAAACCCTCTCCAGTATACAAACTCAAAGATAGGGGATCACTCCTAGGGTCCACTGGGGGATACCACGACCCGATCTGGCATACGTAGTTCTCACAGATAGGTGAGCACACCCAGGATCTACTGGGGGATACCACAACCCGATCTGGCGCTCGACAGAAGCACATCACTCAGATAGAGGATCATTGCCCATATAAATGTGGTCACGACGATACCGGAACCCTATCTGGTATAACTCGTGGTGTAGGGGATCGAATCGACGATGCCACAATCCTACAGAAACCACGCGCTGAGTAGGGGATCACATAACCAACGATACTGCAACCCTACTATACACCTCATGCTGAGTAGGGGATCGTATACCCGATGATGCAAAAACCCTACTAAGTATGGCCCACTACATAGGGGATCATAATCCCGATGATGACACAAACCCTACGGGGTTAACCAGCTAGATAGGGGATCACCGCCTGTGAATAAGCGGTCACAGCGATACCAAGAACCCGATCTAGGGAAAAAAAGCTAGAGGATCCCGCTCCGACCCACCGGAGGGATGCCACAACTATAACAGTTTAAACATCCCATCGAGAGGATCAAAAACCTATAAGAAGGTTGTGATGCCACACGAACCATCATGGAAACAAATCAAGGGAGTACCCTCAACCACTACTGGTCCAAAACGTCGCTAACCCGGGCGACCCACAACAACACCACACTGCGCACCTCTAAGGCCAAAACTGAGGCCACCATCACATTCCACGTGGAAAAACACGCAGGATAGGCTGTGTACTCGCCCAAAACTGAGCACTTGTGAAAAAGGCACTATTCACCATAGCTAGCTCGTGCGGGGCCCACACAACGATCCTGAAACCCATCGAGCAGATCATACCATGGCAATACCCTCGGAAAAGCAAGAAGAATCGACTACTCACTCATCTGAAATGGACACACGGTGAAAAAGTTACTATTCACTGAAGCCAACTCGGGTGGGGCCAATGCCGCGATCCCGAAACACATCGAAAGGATCACACAATTGGGATCTTCTAGGAAAAACACACACTGAAACACATCGAACGGATCGCACTATTGCGATCCTCCCTAAAAAACACACAGGATCGACTAATCATCCGCCAAAATCGGACTCCTGGTGCAAAAGCTATGTTTCTCCGCAAATGCCAAAACCCAGCCTCATGGGGCCCACACCCCGTTCTCAGTCCCAACACCCTGGAAACCAATGAAAAAAGTTTGGCGTACCATCAGGGTTGCAATGCCTGTGACGACATGTCATTCGGACGCTCCGGGTGGAAGTTACAACGGCCCGAAGTCGTATAGCTCCCGGTCCATGATCCAGAACCCACATCGGAGGGTTAGCCTGAGTCCTCTTATTACCTTCTATTGTCTAGAATAAAAGGAATTCTAGCAGTAACAACTAAAGGGGAATACAATGATAAAAATGGGTAACATATAAATTACATTTGTTTCCTTAACTTATGAATGTATAGGATTCAATCTATGTTATCCATTATCTACTTCCCAACATATATTATTAGGGGAATTTTTTATTCCAATAATAATGGTTCACACTATGCTTATGAAATTACCAAATAATATCCCTCAGGAGTGTGAAACCAAGAGTACAACAAGCCCCGTTTCTATGCACCAGTTTCTATTCATGTCTAGATCAATGTGGTGTTTTTGGGTTTTACTCCTCGATACATCTGTGCAAATTCAACCTCTACTTGTTCGTATCCATATAGGGATGTATTTTTTTATAAAACACTTACTCTATAATTCCCAAAATTTAGGGATGTTTTTATTATACTTATTTTTATCCTTAAGTCTTTCACTAGAGTTTTGTAATCTTAATCCCAAAAATAACTAAACTTATCTTATGATACCAACTTTAACAACCCTACTCATTATTGCAAACATAATAATGATTTATTACACAAATTTTCCCTTAAGACAACTCTTAGGATCGATAGGTATAGTTTCTTGGGAAATTAGGATCATTACATATCAACATAAAGCATAAAATACAACATTTGTATTGAAATATTCTCTCACGTGACCACAACATTCTTTCTTACTTAGCATTGAATGGGATCGCCTGAGGACATACATAAAAAAGGGTGATCTATAAAGCCCGGTAAGGGAGTAAACATGGAACAACATGAAGAATATAGTATAGGTTAGTGACTATGAATATCAATTGATAATAAGGGAGACATGAACAAAAAGTCATGATATTTCATGATTATCATAACATGGAAAGGTGGTAACGACATACAATATGATATTAGCATGAGCCAAGGTTCATTGCTCATGGATTACCATGATTAAACCCTCATTGCACTTGATTTAGCATGAGTAAAACCTCATTTAACATAGATTATCAATAGTAAAACCTCATTCCACATGGCTTATCATCATACTAAACATTAAAGAATACATTGGAGTGCTATCAGGGTGCACCCTTTATAAACATTTCATTTCACGCATAAGTGTGCCAAATGGATCATATAACATGGAATCATTAAAAATCATAAGTTATTCCAAGATTAAGAAATGTTTAATACATACATTTTATGTACCATTAAATTTTTATATGTGCATAAATGTTAATACCCTTGATAGAGAATGTTGTATGGTATTCACTACATGATTATTTGGATTGGAAAATGGCGGTCCAATTTCGCCAGCCTAACGGCGTGACATAGAAATTAATAAAAATGGATGATGAGAGAGGTATGGGTATCTCAACATAATTATATGAAATGAAATGTAAGGGTCCCTTTAGATACATGTCTTAAAACATTGAATTTGGAAATATAAGGCCTAACATAATAATGAAACTTGAAGAAAGAGGAGAAATGGAATAAAGAAATTTTAGAATGGTAACGAATGTACATGGGAGGAATTAATGAAAGATAAAGAGGTATATCATCATTCAAACATAATGCTTTCCATATGGGGGAGGTGTAAAATCATAACCCAACATTTTTAATTTAATGTAAACGGGTATTACAACATAATATAACTTGGACAAAAATTGAGAAAGGAAGGAATCCTATACTTGAGTGTGTGACTTCCAGAGCATGAAGAGGGGCTTCTTGAGAGAATGGGGAACCTTAGAATGTTTCTAGAGAGATTAGGGAAGATTAAGGACTCACTACAAGTATTTTTAGTGAAGATAAGTGGGAGATTGTGTGGGGTTATATAGGAATTGTGAGGAGAATTCATTAAAATTTTAAAAACATAGGTTTTGGAATCTATATAATTAAGTATTTAAAATAGAAAATCTTACCAAGTTGTTTCCAAAGGTTTTTTATAATTTGGTGTGTATAAAATTATTTTATAAGGCCAATTTCCAAAATTTTAAAATATTAGTCTTGTTTATGTGGAGGTGAGTCACACTCTCAAGGAAATCATTTTAAAAATAAAAAATATTTTATAAGCATTGGAGGGTCTACTAAGGAATTCTAAAATTAATAAAACAAATATAAAATAAAATTATAATAAATTTAAAAAATATTTTGTCCGAATAAACCTTTTATAGTATTTTTTTTACATCACTATTGAGTAATTATGATGTCATAAAACACATTATAAATTTATAAAGTATTTAATTTTTACCCAAAAATTAAATTGTCTTAGAAAATTCTGATGATTTCACTGTTGGAGAATTTCGATGTCTTGATTCAAAAAATAATATTTATTTTATCTAAATTGTTTTTATGATAGGTGATTTTTTACTTTATAAATAACAACAACATTTATTTAAAACTCATGGGTTTTAACAAAAACAATTTTCAGACATTAATAATAATTATAATAGAATTCATAATTATTATATGATCATTGATATTTAATAAAAAATAATTAGGTAATAATATTTTATAAAAATATTATTTAATTCAAAAATCCATTAATTCATCAAAATAAATTTCTTTATTGAATTTAAATATTAATTAAAATTACTATCTGTGATTTAAAAACCATTTACATATTAAAAATAATAAATTGAATTTATATTATATATTATATATAAAAATGATGAACATAATAATATTTATAGGGTATTTTTACATATCCATTTGTTATTCCAGTATATTCCCTAAGAGTTTGGTGTGCGATGGTGGGGCTATCTTGGGGTCATTCAGTGAACATGGTTTGTTCTGTGATCTCGATGATCTTGAACTTCTTCCAAAAATAATTTTTCTCATGATTAAGTTGTTGGATATCGAATTGTTCATGGTCTAGTAAAAATCCCATAAATTTTATTTCCCTCTAATGGTTTGATAAATGGGCTTCAATGAGAACGATCATACTGGTCGATGCCATCACTTACTTTGTATGTGTTAAAAATATTTGTTAAAACCAAGTATTCTAGTCATGTGATCATTTTACAATGGCTATATTATCAATGGTGATGATACTTGGCAGTTATTTGAACCCAATAAAAAAAGTGCATGTATTTTTGAATTCCCCAAGACATTTAATTAAATAAAATAAATCGAATTTTATTCATAAATTTTTGGGTAGTTATTGACTAGCATTAGTGATTACACATGAAGGGATTATTCTTATCCATATGTTCTAGGAATGGTAGCAGATTATACCAGGATAGATACCCATGTGGCATATTAATTATATATCCTCTAATGAATAATGTGATATTATGACCATGAAAGGACTATTGAATATGTTAGGTCTGATACCGTGAATGTTTTAGAGTATAACATGAATAAAGTAACATGAGTTCATAACACTATCTCATTAAGAAAAATTACTTTATAAACAAGTTACTCAGGTAAAAGTTCTTGGTCGTGGGTTTACATTGTGTATGTCCATGTGTTCCTACATGAAAAGGTTGACTTTTCTAAGGGTGTTCACCTGACATGTCCAGGGCATCTTACTAACATGTCCTGGGTGACTTTTTATCATCTAAAAAGTGTTAGAATGACAAGTCTAGTGGTGTCACATGACATGGACAAATTTTCCTAGGTTCTTTGTATGATCTAAGATGTCATGTCCATGGTGCTTAATGTGATCAATGATGAAGATTCTAGGGACTTATTCATGATATAATAAAGCATGTCCAAGTTTATTTACATGATCAAAAAACATGTAGAGGGCCTTGATCATAATTAAAATAGCTTGTGTAGGGTGTCTTCATGTGATCAAACTGACTTTTCTAGGATTATTTTACGTGAATGATGGAAATTTTCCAAGACTTCTTCATGTGACCACGCTGACCTGTCCATGATGTCTTCACGTGATCAAGTTGAATATTTTTGGTTGCTACACATTATAAATCATACTTGTATGTGATGTATCCACATGATAAAGCTGACTCGTCCAGGATTTCTTTTCATTATCAAGATAACTTTTTCAGGATGTATTCACATTATCAAAATGACTTTTTGGGGATATCATTTCATAATAAAGGTGAAATGTAAATTATTTTCATGGAATTATTGGTGAACGGCCAAGAGATCATGTTAAGGCCACACCTCCTTGGGTTTTCATTGAAAATGGGAGTGTATGTCCAAGGGTTTATCTGCATAACAAGGGTTGTCTTCATGACAATGTGCATGACCTCATATTTTTATATGAGTGTTTCATGTTAAAGAGAACACGAGATGTAGTCTAATGATGCAATCTCACGGTGGGTCTCACAATTACCTGAATAATTACATTGAAGGTAAAAACATTTAATTTATATCTTATTTGTTTCTCTTCTTCTACCACTCTCCCTCTACCCTTTTATTTTTGTTTATTTTATAATAGAATTAGGAGTTTATATAGGAGAAGGTCAGTCAATGTTATAGCATCTTAACATGGTGATGATGCCATGTGCACTAACTTAATGTGTAGGGTGGATCCAAAAGATCAATGTCACCTGATGTACACACAATCACATAACAGGTTCACATGATCATGTGTTTGAAAAATTATGAGGCTTTAATTAAAACTTCAATAGAATCTCATGATAATAGTTTTCTCATGTGAGGTTTTCCATAAAACTATTGAGCATTTCAAAATATTCCATCAGAGGAATTTCATGACCATATGTAATTTCAATGAAAAACTCCATGGACAATTTATGGGTGAATATAATGAATAAAAAATAAAAATGGAGTATCCTCTCATAATTTGGATTCACATTATTTTTCATGAGAAGCCACATAATGTTAGAATATCTTTGAAAATGTTTCATTATTTGACAGAATAATCCTAAAAAACACTCACAATGGATTCTTATGATCACATGATTATCTCCCTTATGATGACTCTATACATAGAAAAATTTCATGCAAGATTTAAAGCATGTCGTGATATTATCTATATTTCATGTGATTATGTATATGATAACTTAAGATTAAACACTCGACAAACACCAGTGGATTCTTTTGACGATTTCATAGAGTCCAATGACTAATTTGTTCCCTCTGTTTGATCATTGTTCATTCATGTGACTACTTAACATTATATTCATGACCAACTTGATTATTAATCAAAAAAATTATATGATTTATTTCATATCTCTCAGTGAATTCATGTGGTGGATTCAGTGGTATTGGGAGACTTTATATTTACATGGTTTTCTTAATCTATAATGAATCTTGTGAGGGATTCATGGGACAACTGTATTTTCATTAGATTATGTTATTAATACAAAACTAGTTCATGAAAGACATATATTTAATGTATGGTGTCTTGGTGAATATGTGATCATATTATATTTAATTTTTCACACAATTGAGGTAATTTATGTTACCAATCATATACAAGTATGATGGATAATGTCATTCACTGGGGTGTCTATGTAGGTTGTATCGGGGTTATGGAGACATAAAAAAGGTACTGGAGGTTAAGGGAGATGCCATTGGTGTCAAGAGGGAGATGATTTTGGATCACAATATAAAAACATCAATATTTCTGAGTGTGTTAAGTGAGTAGAGGATGAATATTATTTGGGGGAATATTCATACAGCTCTGATTAAATTGATAAAGTGGTTGTGGTCATGTCCGTATAATTGTAATAATGGAATTGTGTTGCACTAGACTTGTGTCCCACATTAAATTCAAGAACTATCCAGTTCCACTAAATATGTCAACAGGTCATATCTAACTTTCAAGTTGGCAGTGGGGTCAGCACCCACAACACATGCACCCAAGCCATCCCCATCCACTCTATGGGATTACCTGCCCCACCTAGTCACACCCAAACGAGACCTATTAGTGATATACTCCTTTATACACTATATTATTCGATGTATGGATACAATGGCTCCCTAGGTGTGGTTGAGGAGACTCCCACATGTTCCCCTAGTTGTGTTATCCAACTGGAAAACTTGGATGGCCAATTTTTTGGCTAAGGCATATTCAACTACATAAAATAATTATCTAGTTAAGTGAATAAGATAAGATCTAAATACAATTAAATCATAAAAAAATAAACAATCCTTCTTCTTCAAGGATGTTATTTCCATATTCCCTATGAAAAATATGAATTGTGTTTGTAGGGGAATCATACCCCCTCAACTCCTTAATGGAAAGGTTCCCTATGTATAATTATGGGTTCCAAAAAATCCCCCATACCTAGAATTAGATTCATTCAGAATGAAAAGTTTATTATTCTAAGATAAATTTAGATCACCTAGCTATGAAATTGAACAAATTATTGGCATTGATATTGATCCCTATGAAGTTATTTTTTCAGAGTATGTTGACTAAGGTATTTTGGGTGATATCAAGAGAAGAATTTTGACCATGAGTACTTTGTTGAATCCATCATAAGGAGTACCCTTATCTTGGGGCATACATAGCCTCAAATTGGAATATGAGTAAATTATAGGATTAAAATGGGATTGGTTGGAAATGAACTTCCATATGGATCCAAAACAAGGAACTTGGAAATATCTACCTTTATTATGGGTATGGGGATCAAGTTGTACATAGTTATAAAGAATAAATAATATGTATATAAAGATATTTCATAGGGGAAATAGTACCATGTAAGAATAAATATATCAAAAATTCTCCTACATAGATGTGGTTTGTATGTATAGAAGTGTATTTCACCACTTTGTGAAGAAATCATGGGTAGAGAACTATGTTATGGGGTAGATGTTTAATAGATCTAGGAATCATTCCATATTTTGTGAGACACAAATTTGGCCATTCTATGATGTTTAAAGTCCTGTAATATAGACTAAGTCTCATGTATTTTGAAAGAAAGATAGGACTAGGTACCCTAATGCATGTCCTGATAATTAGAGATGTACTCTAATTTTTTAAATGGTTAGTGGACCTAGTGATCATAGTATGATTTTTTCTAGGGAAATATAATGGTCTATAAGATCATTGAATCATTTTCTTTTTATATTGCACAATTTTTTTCCTAAGTTTTATATGGGAAAATCTTAGTGGGAATAGAAATTGATTTTTTTCCAGGCTTCCCTTTTAAGGATTTTCAACCTAACAAGTTTTATACCATCTTTCGTAACATCACAATGTTTCCCATGTCACATAAAGTTTATGTCCAGTGAGGAGAGAATTAAGTTTTTCTCTGGGTTCCCTTTTCATATTCTCATAAAATAGAGCATTGTGTCTCTTTTAATATGTTTTTTAAGGTTCTACAAACCAGACCATTCATGTTATGTATATTAGGGTCTTCCAGCACATACCATATAAAAATATAGATTAGGTTCTTCTAGATCAGACTATCTATTACTTTAATTTTGGGTCTTTAACTCATTTCATATATTGATATAGTTTATGTTATTGAATCTTGGACAATATATTATTGTATTTTAGGGTAATTTAACTTGGAACTTCATTTTATTTAGTTTAGAGTCATTTATCTTGAAAATTTTAACTCTGTTGTTTAAGGTATTTTAACTTGGATAATCTATTACTATATTTAAGTGTCTTCTTTGAAGGACCATCTGTTTCTATAGTTTAGGGTATTATGGATCAGTCCTTCCATTTATATATTTTTCTGTCTTTTATCTAAGCGATATAATGTTGGTTGTGGAGGATGGGTATTCATAAAGGGTTTGTGCACCATTCATACATGATGGAATTCTAAATATTTGAGCTTCTATTAAAGGTTTTTATACCCTACGTTCTTTATTGATATTCTAGTGAATTGATGTTTATTAAGGGTTTTGACATGTTGTTTAATTGAAGAAAACCTGAAATATGAAAGTCCATGATGGGTTGGGACACCCTTAATCCTTAATTTAAAGGGTATTTGTGTATGGTAAAATGTTAGGGATGTAGATTCTGTCGAGATAGTTAGAACATGGTGTGTGTAAATCATGTTTCAATGAGTGTGAACTGTTTAATATGGAATATGGAAGATATGTCAGGGATAACTGAAAATCACTTTAAGGTGAAGAATTCCACTATACTGTTGATGTGTCTCGTGAGGATTGTATTTCCTTTCCTACAAGAAGTATACAACTCTATTTATTAGGTCAAGGCCATTAGGAATGAGCCCATAGGTCTTACATAAATGGTAAAGTAGAAGGGTCCCCACTCTTTTTCATGGGCCGAGAATGGTTTGTGCAGACTCAAACATTTATATGATAAAGTTGGATATGGATAATAGAGCTATCCAAGAAGGTCTCTAGAACCCTATTTTAGTTTAATTTCTAGTTGGGTAGCTCAAGCTCTAAACCATGTGGTTTTAGTCACGTTGTTTAGGACACCAAAATACTCAGGAATTGAATATCTCATTCTTGTCTGGAGAATGGGTACAACAAGCATTGATGTAATACTGAGGATATTTAATCCATGTGAATAGTCTGCTTATGGGTATTCTAAATTATAATAATGTAATATATGAGTAGAAGGAAGGTGGGAACCGATGGGTAAAAGTAAACCATTGATAATAGTGGAAGACCATGATCCTTGTAGTTAGGATAATAAAAAATGGGTTTAAGTTTTCACCACTACATTATTAACAAAAATATTTTCTGCATAAGATCTTTGGATTTGGGTCATTCACCAATGAATACTAGTGGGGTACCTTTTGAAAAACTAGTCCATTATACTAGATTTTAATAGGGAAAAATGAGAGGAAATAATTTAAGGCTATGATGATCTAGGAGGAAGGTTTAAACTCAAGTAATTTGAAGTCCCATCCCAAACATTGAAGACATGATGGTGGTTTGTGGAAAATATAAAATTCAATAAGGGTACAAGCATCCTAAAATTTGTGTCCTCACATTCTGAACACATTATAATGGTGAGGAGTTGCGACGAATCATTAATCAAACTTTTTCATAGAACATAGATTCTAATTATCATGGATCAGTTTTTACTATGGATAAAGGTATCCCTCTTAAGCTTTATTACTTGTTTCTTTATACTCTAATTTTTTCTGAACTCTCTAAAAGAAGAGTTCAGTAAGCTGACACTATAATTATACTAAGGACTCCCTTTTCGGGTTTCTATCTTGATAATTTTTATGTCTCTTTCCCGAGAGGTTTATGGTCTTTCAATTTGGACCATCAAAGTATAATGATTAAGGTTGTACAACATTGACCAAAGTGCATGTAGTTTATGGTCATGATAAACATGAACCTCGTATGGTGGGGGTGTTACATATTATCTTAATAAATATTCATATGGTCAAGAATACTCTAAAATAATTTTTATTAGGAAATGATAGTGTTGTAAATAATGGCTCAATGTTCCCAGGTCACGTGTAATGGTACTATACAATAATGCCAATGATGATCATGAATCACTCTATGGTGATGAGCTTCACTATGATGATTCCAGAGCTCACAAGGCTCAAAAAAAACTTCCTAAAAATCCAATATTCCACTATTTAATGGTTATAAGTCCCTTATGTGTATCCATTACATAAATGGTCAAAAAAGAGATATATTATTCTTTACAATGTCCATGTAAGGTTTTCGTCAACCTTATTTTCTCAAGAAATGATGTGTGATATATATATTGAGTTTCTTATAAAGATGATGCAAGAAACCCGATAATTGGTTGACTAGGGTTAGGATCTTATTTTACTTTTTATAAAGAGTGATAATGGATGATAATATTCATAATTTAAGATCATTAATTTTGGACTCATTTTTCATGCAATTTAACTTTATGCAATAATGAATTCTACGTTGAAGTTTATTGTCATACCGAATGGTCATAAGAACCAATGTGAAATTGTGATTGATATAATATGGAAATTATTTCCTTGGTCAAGGGTATTTATAAGTGGGAAAACCTTTAATACATGATCAGTCTTTTTTATGGGTAGAAATATGTTGGATCCCTTTTAGAACAGATTTATCTAATGTGAAATCAATGCATACAAAGATATGACTCGTACATAGGTAGGGTGAATTTTTTTGAATTGAACCTATTTAAATATATTTATATATAATTGTTTTATATGATTCCCTATATTTTATTATTCATATTGTATGTGTAGGAATTAATCCATAATCATCTCTTTTAAAGAGATCCCTCTATGTAGATCAGACTCATCAATAGGGGAGAGTGGAATTCTATCTTCTTAACTTAGAGAGTCTCGACACCAATGTTGGATATGGTGTCCCCTATATTTATTGGGATCATATGAAGGGATAGATAATTTCCATATTTTATTTAGTTATGGTGGAGAAACAATTCATCCCTATGATAGATTCATGGATAAGATGGTTGACTCTAAGAAAGTTTGGGTCTTACAAGATAAACTATATGTCGTTTAGTTTAATGTCATATTACTAAGATATGTCACTGAGAAGTTTGAAAATCTAATAGCAATTGTGTCTTCATATAAAATCATTTCCATAAAATGGAACGGTGTATGGATATGATGTCATAATCTTTCTTTTATAATGGCTATGATGAAAAGATGAGTAATATTGAGAGTATCCAAAACCACTTGAATAGTTGGGTTATGGAAGTTGTAAATCATTACTGAATAATATTTGTGTTAACCATGTGTTGATATAATTGGGTACCAGTAACCTATTAATAAGGGAAGAATCCAATATTCCATAAAGTTATGAAAACAACTCTTGGGTTTATGGGGTTCCTCTCTTATGGGACCAAACAATCTCTAGGAACATGCTCTTAGGAATTGTGTCATTCACTAGTGAATCATACTGAGGTACCTTTGGATAAACTATTCAGAGTTTCTATTTTTCTACATGGGATAAATGGGAGAAAGGGAGCACAATATCTATGGGATTCCAAGAGAAGGATATCAAATTATGTAATCGATTGGTATCAACTCACATATCGATGATATGATGTTGGTTCATGGAGAACGTAAGATTCAGGAATGGATTGTGAACCCTAATGTCTATTCCAATGTGTATTGAACACATTTCATGGTGAAGGGATAAAACATTTTTTTCATGAGTATGCAATCATTAGATGAGATTATCAGTTCAACATGCATTCCTGTTGTCATGCTATTTAACATCATGTGACTAGGAAACTGTAATGAAGACCAAATTCATGCAACTATGATGTTCTTTTCTAGTTCCAAAATAAAGGATCCATACATCACTACATATCCCATTGTATGGGAATCAATAATTACATGGTTCTGATATAATAGAATATTCTAAACATGGATGACCCATATAGAAGGGAAGGGGAATCTTTATCCTTTTCATTGTGGCTAAACCTAGGATTTTTTTACAATGTGTCACTAAACATCATGTGGTAAATAGAATCAATACACACATAGTTTTGGTATAAATTCCAAGTATTTTAGATTCCTTCTTCTAGGATTGGAATATGAAGGCATAAACCATTGAGTCATTCTTGACCCCTCTTGGATGTGTGTAAAATGAATGATATATGTCTTTAGAATTAAATTTGAAAAGGGGGAACTGAAATTAAGTTTGAATCATAATGAATATATGTCTTTATGGGGGATACAAACCCTAAAATGAAAGGATATAAGAATGAATTCTCACAATATTACATTAAAAATGGGTTTGATGAACAGTTTACTATCACCCAAGGTATCTTAATACACTTGACTATTAGGGTTTTGGAATCTGTAAATCATAACCCAAGAATATATGTGTTAACTACCGATGAAAAATAGTGGGTAAAAGTTAACCATCGATAATTGAAGAATCCCATTTTAGATTAACATCCTGATAAAAGGATGGTGTTCTATATCCAATACATGTTTTGGACACACCATCTAGAGGGGATTTTTAGGTTCTCAAATATCACATGATCCATTCTCGGCATGTGAAAAAATGGATAACTAGGCATTCAATTATGTTGCACAAGTGTATGTGATGAGAAATACATGGAGTTGATCACCATTTATTGTGAATTGTATCATCTAAATAGATCCAAATATCCTAGAGGGTCACAATTGATAGTGGTGATAACTCTAGGATGGTCTTCTAATAGAGGATCCATGCATCATTATGTATCCTATAATGTTTAATATCAAGATACACATAGTTATCATATAGTTACATGAAATAGTACTACCAATATATTGGGAGGGGTTCCTTTTTTATTATTATATAAGTTGGGTATGGACCTAGTATTGGAGATATAAAAATCACTACATTTCTTATAGTAATAAGAATCAATCCACACATATTTCTTGAATGGAAAACTCTCCATGCATGTCTGACCCATATGTAGAAGGGGAGTTTTTTTGTTGATATTGTGGTTGTGGCTAGGAATATGGATCTCAATGTCACTACATATCTTGTGATAGTAGGAATCAAGTCACATGTATTTATTGAATAAAAATTTCTCCATGAAATTTGGAAACATATATAGGGTATTGAATTTTTTTCCATTGACATTGCATATGGGACCGGGATTTGGGATATGGGTGTCATTATGTATCATTTCATTGAATGAAGAAATCCACTTGTGGTTCTTAAATTTAAAACTCTCCATGAAGATATGGCCCACACAATAAGGGGTATTTATTCACTAGATATTATGACTAGAACAATGATTTTGGATCTCGGATGCATTTCATATCATGTGATAGAAGGAATAGATGCATATGTAGTTCATGAATGGAAAGCTCTCCATGCAGGTATGATCCACACATAGATTGAGGCATTATTCTCTATTGATATTATTGTTGGAACTGTTATTTAAGATCTAGGTGTCACTACATATCATGTGATATTAGGAATCAATCCCCTCATATTTCTTGAATGAAAAAATACCCATAAAAGACTGACCCAAATGTAGGGGGTATTTCACTTGATATTGTAGATAAACCAAGGATTTTGGATCTAGGTGTCACTACTTATCATATTATAGAAAGAATAAATATTCATATATTTTTGTAATGAAAAACTCCATGTAGTTTAGACCCATATGAAAGGGGGAATTTTTTTGTTGATATTTCAGTTATACCTAGGATTTGAGTTATGGGTGTCACTATATATCATGTGATAGTTGGAATCAATACACACGTTATTTTTTAAGGGCAAACTCCCCACATAGGTCTGAACTATAGATATATGGGGAATTTATTCATGATATTGTGCGTGGACATAGGATTTTTCATCTGGGTCATGGCATAACCTCTGATATCATGAATCAACATAACCATAATTCTTGAATGAAAAACTCTTCACTCGGGTCTGATCCATTTTCATAGGGGAAAAGTTTTAAATTTATATTTCTTATAGACCCAATATTTTTAATCAGGGCATCACTATGTATCATGTGATAATAAGAGTAAAACCAAAGATAGTTCATGAATATAGATATTCCCTATGTGGATATGACTCACACATTGGGCCAAGAGTACTTCATTTTTTCATTGATCTATCTCATGTGTAGTGAACCATCCATGAATTAATGTTCTTTGTGCTGTTTAACATCATATTCTACAGATATGTTCTATTTAGTTTATTTTTATATAGTTATTATGTCTTCCTTGAAGTTTAATGATATGAGTTAAGGATGTCTTCCATGTAGTTTAAAATCAAGAGACTTGGATGTATCGTGTAGTATAAAATCATATGACTGGGATGTATCATTAATTTTAACATCATGTGACTATGAAGTATCATGCAATTTAATTTTATGCGATTAGAAAGAATTTTTTATTTTAACATCAACTAACTAGAATGTATCATTTAGTTTAACATCACCCTACTATGACATATCGTTATGTAAATAGTAAGAAGGGATACATTTATAATGGATCTTGGATTACTCTAATGAATATTTCCTGATAATTAAGATCTTATAACTTTTTCAAGAATTTGTTTTCCCAATACTCTATCCAATCATTGAAGATAAATAAACTATCTTTTGTGTGCCCAAGAAATCGATGGTACGGGTAGTAATTTTCATTGCCTAACATGTTTTCTTTATTCTGAATCCTCATTGTTTGGGTTTTTATCAAATCATTATCCCTATAATAGTCAATGTACTTGGGGATATGTTTTGGATGGCAGGAATATACTTTGTCCCATTCCACACTGAGATATGATTGCATAGAACTAAGAGATATATGTTTGATGTTCTTCTTCACAACTTGTGTGTCTTGTTTATAGTGGTCACATGAATGGAGTGGGAAATTAGGTGTTGGTGGTTCCAAAATACCCTATCCATTCTTCTTATGAAGTTAGTCCTTAAAATTTAATGAAACTCTATATCATATTCCTAGGACATAGGTGGTACGGGTAGTTATTTTTATGACCTATCAACCCCACCTCAGTCATCTTATTCATTTTTTGAAGATATGTCAAATCATTCTCTAAGAAATAATCAAAGTACATGGGGACATGGTTTGGTTGGAAGGAGTAGACTTTATTTTATTTTTTACTAAGAGATGGTCACCTATCACTGAGAGATATGTGGACAATGTTCCTCATCACAACTTCTGTTTCATGTTCATATTTCTCACATGACTAGAGTGGTGATTTAGGTGTTACTAGTTCCAATATTCTTTCATATATTTACCTCTAAATCTATTCTTTAATGTTAAAGGACCTCTCTATTTTACGCCCAATACATTGGTGATCGGGGTAGTGATTTCTATGTCCTATCAACCCCACCTCACTTGGATTCCTCATTATTCAAGTTTCTATCAAATATTTATACATGGAATAGTAAAAGTACATAGGGGAATATTTTGGTATGTTGGAATATACCCTTTACTATCTTTCGTCAAGAGATCGGTGACCACACTACTTCACCTGCAATTTAACTATACCTATATTTGTGAGGTAACATGGATGCTTTTTTAGTCTGGTATATATATCCCCAGTTGTATTCTTTGGGGGTGGTTCTGAAGAATTGGTGACCTTGGATGATGCTGATGATTCCCACTAATTAGGGAAACATAACTCTTCTGTAGGCCTTGTGGAAACTGCTAATGTCATATAGTTGTATTATTACCCTCGATGAGGGGGTGGAAAATATGGAAATACCTCTAGCCCTATGGGTTTTGTGTATTAAGAATATGAAAATTCCCCCCAAACCTATGGGATGGGGTGTAGAAGAATTATTCTTAAATTTAAAATGATGAGGGGATGAATAATATATAAATTCCACAAGCACTATAGGATGAGGCACCTCACTGAAACACAAAACTCTAAAGAATGTTGTTGATGTATTATTCTAGTGAAGGGATAACATGATCATTCCCACAATTATTTCTCAAAGATCCTCATTATATCAACACTGAACCTAGTATTCCAAATCCATTGTCTACTTTATTACATTGACATAAAATACTATGAATAAGATCCATAAGGATCAAATAGTTTATTGGTATTGGTAAACTAGATACATACTTGAGTCTTATATTACATTTAAAATAACACATTATATTATAATTTTATTCGGAAAAATCATTATTCTCTCTATAGTATATTTACATATCATTTATAGTACACTTCCAAGATTCCGTGGAAAGGATATGAAATAAGGGTGAACTAAAATGATCAATAAGGTTTATGTAAAAAAAATCATGAATCAATAAACATAATCAATATGGAAAGGAAAATAACTGAAAAAACATACCAATTAATTAATAAAAAAATAATTAAGTGCATTCAGAAATAATAACATTGAAAAATTATAGCAAATAATAATAAATATTGAAAGGTTAATAACTAAATTCACATGCTATTTAATCAATAACCTGACTATCAAAACTGGATATGGAATAATCAATATGACATGTTAAATAACCGAAATAACATTCTATTTAATCAATAACTGAGAATGAAATGTATCCATAGATAATATCATTGCGAAAATGCCATAGATAATAATAACATAAATATTACTAAAGAAAATTATTAATTATTGGATGTCAGGTTTCCCAGGAACATGATACCTCTTCAATCAAAATATATCCTCAATGTAGTTTAAAATTGATGGGTAGAAATGAATTTAACTAAGGCTAGCCAACTGATTCGTCTAATAGGACTACACATGCATCGAGTGGATATTTGTAACCACGAACCACCTATTTCTTTCCTCTCTAAATCATTATTCATATATCAAGTAATCGATTTAATTCATAAACTATGTACCTTTCATCAAACATCTTTATTGAGTAAATGATATTTATTTATCAATTTTTTCCCAGTAAATCAAATAACTATCAAAGTAAATATCATATTTAAAAATGGTATAATATTTATGAAGAAAATATCCATCGCGAAATAATATGTATATTTAAGATAAATTTAATTTCTAATGAAAAATGATCCTAATAAATTGATTTTTTCAAGATAAAATTAACAATCACAAAAGAAAGATAGATTTCACAATAAATTTTACCACATGTTAATTTTCAAGTAAAATCCCTTTAGATGCGATAATTTAAATTGATGCTTTAAATACAATGAATTATGAGTAAAATATGATATTATATGTTAAATGGTATTATATACAACATATAAAATAAATTAGGTGTTAAAAATTACAATATCTCTTAATGAAGGGAAATTGAGATGAAATCACTCACCTCATGATTCCTTTTTGTTGAGCAATGTTTAATATCTTTTATAGTTTTTTTAATGTTATTAACTTATAATTTAAAGTTATTGATATTTATAATATCATATATGAAAATTTTAGGACAACTCATCAGCCATTTGTTAAAAATATTTCATTAGTTTTATTTTCTTAGGTGTTAATTGCCTTGTTTTATTAATCATGATTTGTCATGAATGTTCCATTTCTCATGGATATTATATAGTTTAATGATCTCCATAATAATAATTGTGACATAATTTTTATATCTGTACATTAATTTTACATTTAAAATCAATCATTAAATATGGTTATGTAAAATGAAGCACAATATGATCATGGATACGGTATGCCATATGTAGGAATGAGTAATATAGAAACCCTCGCTTAACATACATTAAAATTACATCATCCATTTAGGATAATTAAAACATTACACAAACAGATGACCAAAGACCATATTAATCTAGTTCTTTTGAAAACATTGAAACATAAAAACTTATTTACAAGTGAGATCCATTATCTCAAACTGGGTTCTTCATGACTGGAACACTTCTTAGACACTTCAAACATAATATGTATCTTCATAACATGGACTAAGATAACATCAATAAGGGTAATGTTAGAAGATCAGTAAGGGCGAACATGGGATATATGTAAAAAATCATGAACATAAGGTTACAAGAACATGATAATAACATTATATGATCATAAGATACATAAAAAACAATGTATACATGAGTCATGGAATAAATATTTTTATTTCCTAAGACATGAATCATAAGGAAATCAAAGAAAATGATTTATGAAATCAAAAAATTGTCATAATACAACGAATTTTTTCATTCACATAGGCATAAAAAACATTACCTATATGTCATAGAATATTACCATCATTTTTTAGGGCTCTTCCTGGGGAATACACCTATTAGGCCGGACATACCACCATCCCAATTCAAATTGATTTCCTTTCAATGGATCGGGTTTCCTGATATTCCCGCAGTGGATCGAGTTTCCTCGTCTTCCAATGGTGGATCAGGTTCCCCTTCTTTTATAGTAGATTTGGTTTTTCTATATTTCACAGAGAAAAGAGTATCCCCATCTTATATAGTGGATCAATCCAGTCCACATAATTCCCATCATTATCTCATGAGATATAAATATTTACCCAATTAATTTGAGGGAGATATTAGTCCCATCCACCGCATAATAAAATAATACATACATGTTCTACAACATATTAAATCTTTCATCTTATCATGGACCATAAAAATGGATGGGTTTCAAAAAAATAATATCATAACACGTGAAATGAGATGGGTATCATAAAATTGTCAAACTATCCTAACATAAGTAAAATTTATAAGTCTATACATCATTTCATCAAATCATAACCCATGAAAAATTTCAGGTTTCAAAATTATATAACCATCCAAGAGAAATGGGTGTCATAAAAATCATTCCCCCAAAACATAAATCATTGAAGAAATAATATGAATTGTATTCTTGGATAATATACATAGTGATGGATATAAAATAACAAATCGTGTCATATTAGATGGAAAACATCTTTTAAAAACATTTCTTGAGTGAAATATCATTTCTTCATTAAAAAACTCTTTTTAAAACAAAAAACAAATTTGAAAAAAAAAATTTATTTGAAAATAGATTTGAAAACTTATAATGGAAACTTTTAAAACCATTAAAAAAATTTAAATACTTTTACATGAAACTTATTTTAATATATCATTTTATATTTTTTTTTGAAAATAAGGTTTCTGAATAAAACATATATCTGAACAAAGATAGAAATAAGGTAAGATTGTCTAAAATAATTATTAATTATCTTAAGTACCAAAGAGTGTGAAAATAAAAATAATAAATGAACACACCATAAAGAAAAATATTATAAGAAAATTAGTTAGTGTTCATGTAATATGGATCATAATATTTCATTAATGAATACATAATCTGTAACGACCCAATAATTTATTAATGAAAATTATTCTTGGTCTATTTAAATATCTCTTTATTGTTATGTATACTCTATGCACTTATTTTTTTCTTTTTTTTTTTGATTTTAAAATACCATTAATAATTTTTACCATTACTAAAATAGTTGTTGAACAATGATCACATGATTAGTATAAATATAGGGATTTAGAAATCCAATTTACTCAAAAAATTGAAGTGATGCCCTCATCCAGTAGACTTTCCCCATACAAAGCCCATTTTTCAGAGATTGGAATAGAGGTGGGGTCATTGGGTTTCTCTCTTGACCAAGACCAAGACAATATTGAATATGTTAAGCTCGAGTGGAACCGCCTACTAGAGAAGTGGAAGTTGATAAAGATTACCACTTGAGCAATGTTATCCAAGCAACCCCAATAATGTTTTACCATAGTGAACCTTACCCTAAGGCCTTATTTGGGTGTTTTAAAGGTTTATGTAACAATACCCTAGTACTAAGATTTTTTGCAATATTCTTGTGTAGAGATTATACATTCTTTTTATTATTGTTACTTTGTAAATAGTTTTTAAAGAGGTAGTAGTATTTTTTGTTAATATTCATCTATGAAATATATTTTTATGAATTAATGGATTTTTTAATTAAATAATATTTTAATAAAATATAATAATTATTATTAAATTTCTTTTTATTAAATATAATTTATCGTATAATTTTTATGAATACAATTGTAATTTTTATGACGGTTTAAAAGCTGTTTTTTTCAAAACCCATGTATTTTTTATAAATGTCAGTTTTTATTTTAAATGTGAATATTCACATATTTAGAACATTATTTAGATAAAATAAATATTATTTTTGGAATCATGATTTCAAAATTATCCAATTGTAAATTTTTCATAATTTTCTGAGATAGTCAAATTTTTGGGTAAAAATTTAATACCGTTTAAATATATAATGTGTTTTATGACATCATAATGAACCAATAGTGAAGTAATAAAATAATATAAACATTATTTTCTGCCAATAATTGTTTTTAAATTGAAATAATGATATTTTATACTTGTTTTATTTATTTTAAAATGCTTTAGTGGACCCTCTAAGACTTATAAAACATTTTATCTTTTTAAATTGTTTTCTTAGAGAGTGTCACTCATCTCCACATAAGCAACCCAATAATTTTAAGAATTGAGGCCATTGGATTTATACAATATTTTTTTCTACTCCCCTTCGGAAATGAAATTGGTAAAAATAATGGGATGGTTTTTGGTTTTGATTAGTTTAATGTGTGGTGTCCCTAACCAAAATAATAAAGAATTCCCCCTCATTTCCTATATAAACCCACCCAATCTCCCAATTTCTATTTACTCAAAGCCTTCGGAGTCCATAAAAATTCTTCCCCATTTTATCTATAATCCTTAAATGGTTTCCCAATCTCCTAATAATACTCTCTCAAGCCTCTCTCCAAGCTTTTGGTATCACACTTCCAAGTAAGGGATTCTCACTTTTCTTATTTATGTCCATGTTTCCTCATATTGTTATGGCATTTTATTTTCAATTTTAAATGTTGGGGTAATATTTTTCACCTCCACAATACAACCCTCTTCATGTTTGGATAATGGGAGACCTCTGTATCTCTCATTAATACCTCCCATGTACACCTGTTACCAGTCCAAAATTTCGTAAGAGATTTCTTCCTTTCTCATTTTTATCGAATTTTCCTTATATTGTTATTCCCTTTTTTAAATTATAAATGTTGGGGTATGATTTTTCACCTCCCCCGTACTACCCTCTTAATGTTTTAAAAATGATATTACCCCCCTATCTCTCATCAATTCATCCCATGAACACCTCTTACCATACCAAAATTCCATTAGAAATTTCTCTCTCCTTATTTACATTCAAGAAATTATTTTGTATTACGTATTAAAATTCCAATAAATTTGTTGGAAAATGTATTTATATGAACCCCTTACATTCAATTTAATGTAAATATGATGAAACACCCATTTATCTCTCATCAACAATTTTTATTAATTCTTATGTCACGTTGTTATGCTGCCGAAATTGCACAGGGTTTTTCTAAGCCAAGATCATAGAGTACTTAATCTCATACCCATGAATCTATCAGGGGTATTAGATTTTATACACATATACATATTTAATGGTAATTTCATATATTTAATCAAAATTCTTTAATCATGTAATAACTTATGATGTTGACTGATTCCATGTTATATGATCCATGTGGCACACTTATGCATGAAATGAACTGTTTAAGAATGGTGTGCCCCAATAGCGCTTCAATGCGTTGGGTATAGTATAGTACCATGATACATAATGTGAAATGAGTGTTGAATCATGATAATTCATTTGCAATAAGGGTTTACTCATGCTTCAAGTGAAATGAGGGTTTACTCATGCTCCATGTGAAATTAGCCTTGTCTCATACTAATATCATGTTAAATGTTGATTCCACATTACATGTTATTATTATCATGCTTTATCATGCCTTTATGTTCATGGTTCTCTTGTTCTCCATTGATATGCCTATTTTTTAACATTTATTGTATTACTCATGTTATTCAATGTTTATTACTTTACTGGTCTTTATAGCACACCCTTTTCTTATCCATGTTCTTACGTTATCTCATGAAATGCAAAGTACGAGAGAATAAAGTGGTCATGTAAAGTAAGATTTCAATAAAGATGTTGAGTATTATGTTTTAAGTCGTTATTTATTGTTCCTAATCCCTAAAGACACTAGATCTACTGATTATACATGTTTTATTAGGTTAATATTTTATGTAATAAATCATGTTTAAGTATGTAATAAAAAGTAGGGTTGTCATAGTTGGTATTACAGTATAGGTTTATTTATTTTTTGGGATTAGGATTAAAAAACCCTAGTGATTCCCTAGATACTAGAAAAAATATAATAAAAAACAACCCTATATTTTGGTGAGTATTTAGTAAGTTGTTTATCAAGAAAATACATCCCTGTCTGGATACGAGTAGGTAGAGGCGGCTCTCGCACAGATGTACCTAGGGGTGAAAACCCGGACAAGGAGTTTTATGCTTGACCTAGGGTATCCAGGTACAAGACAGTGGGCCTTTCTTCACTGTGGGTTATTACACTCTCGGGGTATATGCACTGGTAAATTCATAAGCTTAATATGAACCATTATTAAGGGAATTAAAAAAAATCCCCTAAGAATATATGTTAGAAAGTAGATCATGGATAACATAGATTAATGCTTATAGATTCATATGTCAAGGAAATAAGAGTAATTTATAAGTCATAAATTTTGTATTTGGATTACCCTTTATGTGTTACACCTAACTTTCATTTTATTCTACCCAATGGTTGGTGATAGGAGGACTCATGCTAACAACTATTGTGAAGATCAATGTGATGACTGTGCTAATGAGATGACCAATCCGATGGGAGCGATAATGAAAAACTTTGTCACAATTCTCTCTCAGGTAACTGAAGATTTTAATATAAACATGGATCAAGAGGATCATTCAACCCCCCCCCCCCTCCCCATGAAATAACAAGTCGATGTCGAGAGCTTCATGAGACAAAGGCCTTATACTTTTAATGGATCATCGGATCCCTCAATCATCGAACAACAGACCAACTCCACTGAAAAGATATTCTCCATCTTTCAATGTTCGAAACAAGAGAAGGTTCTTCTAGATACTTATCATATGGATGGTAAAGCTAATCAATGGTGGACATTGATAAAAAATACAAAGCCTGTGGAGGAGATCGTGGCGTTGGAATGGAAGGATTTCCAGAAGATGTTTTTTGATAAATATTTTATGTGCACCCTCTAGTTTAGGATGGAAACGGACTTAATTGACCTCAAGTAAAAAAGACAAAGAATCTATCAGATCGTATGAGGAAAACCTCACAAGTCTTGCACGATAAGCTTCCATATTTTTCATTACCCCAGAATTCTAGGTTTACCTCTTATTTGGTGGGATGAAACCTAGCCAGCGGAAAGCCCTGGCGATCTGCAACTTCGACAAATATGAGGAAATTTTATGATGGGCCCTAAAGGTTGAAATGGAGAACGAAGAACCTCAGGGGTATCATGGGGATAAGAATCATAAGGTGGAATTCAATTCTAGAAGTCCAATGGATAAATCCAATGGTGCTAAGAAAATAAAGCACCCCACTTGCCAAAGGTGCAGAAAGAATCACTCAAGAAATTCCCTGAAGGGTATGAGGAAATTCATTAGGTATGAAAGGGAAAGGAAACTAGCCATTAACTGTTGACAAGAAAAATCAACGGTTGTGACAGAAGAGAGGAATTCTTTTTTCGACTCTCAACACGTTGTTCATTGCTTCAACTGCAAAGAACCATGGAATCTTGCTAATCAGTGCCTTAAGACAAGGGATTTTGGGGGGCAACAAGCAACCTCCAAGGCAGGAAGGGCGTTCTTTTTCCATCACTACTATCAAAGTGAGCCCCAAAAATGATGTGGTGACAATTACACTAGTTATTCATTCACATATAGTGATTTTACTATTTGATTCTAGTTTTACGCATTCTTGCATATCCTAAATTTTTAGTAGAAAAATATCAACACCACCACAAATCATGGAATTAAAGATATCAGTGAGTATGAAAAATGGGAAATCATTGCATCCCATGAATATAACTCCTCCCCTATCATAATAGGTGGATTAAAAATTCTAGAGAACATTATCATACTCCATTTGGTGGAATTTGATGCAATTTCTGGAATGGATTGGCTTTCCCTATATAGAGATAACATAAATTGTTGTGAGAGGGAAATCACTCCCCCTATGGAGAATCGACCCCGGATTCTGTACAAGTGAAAGGAAGAATATGAATCTTCTTTAGATCCATCATCTCAAGTGTAGATATTACTACCCTATGAGCATGCGTATCCTGCTTAGATGATTGAGTCTGAGGATTCAAACATCCTCAAAGACATTCCTATTGTGAGGGAATTCCCAAAAGTGTTTCCTGAGGTTTTTCCTAGTTTTACTCCAAGAAGAGATGTGGAATTATCAATTGATCTTATACTTGGATCATTTCCAATATCCAAGACACCATATAGAATGGCTGTTATGAAGCTTTAAGAGCTGAAGAAACAACTACATGAGAATCTAGCTAATGGGTTTATACGCCCAAGATCTTCACCATGGGGTGCACAAGTCTTCTTCATCAAGAAGAAGGATTGGTTAATTTTCCTTTTCATCAATTATCATGAGATTAACAAAATAAAAATAAAGAAAAAGTACCCTCTCCCGTGAATTTATGACTTGTTCGATCAGCTTCGTGGAGTACAATACTTTTCCAAGGTAGATTTTTGGTTGACATATTATCAAGTAAGAGTGAGGAATGATGATATTCCCAAGACTGCTTTGTGTACAATGTATACGCACTATGAATTCACAGTAATTCCTTTCAGACTCACTAATGCTCCATAAATCTTAATGTACTTGATGAATATGTTCTTTAGATATTACCTAGAAAATTTTATGGTAGTATTTATATATGATATTTTGATAGACTCTAAAAACAAGGAGGATCATGAGGAGAATTTAAGAACTATACTAGAGACCTTGTGAAAGGAGATGCTCTATGAAAAGTACAGAATGTGTGAGTTATGGTTGATTGAGGCCTTATTCGTGGGCCATATCATTACAAGAAATGGGATATCGGTGGATCCCTCCATGGAAAATGCAATATAGGGATGGATGAGTCCAACATCGGTAACAGATATCTGTAGATTCTTAGGGTTAGCTAGATATTATTGATGATTTCTGAGAAATTTCTCACGATTTTCCAACCCTCTTACCAAGATAACTCAGAAGTGAGTAAAGTTTTCTTGAAGTAATGAATTTGAATAAATCATCATGGAGTTGAGAAGGAGTCTTATCACTATGCCCATGCTCACATTAACCATAAGTGGATAACCTTTTGTGGTATTTAGTGATGCTTCGAAGAAGGGCTTGGGTTGGGTGTTGATGTGCTATGACAAATTCATTGCCTATGATTCAAGGAAATTGAATGTTTATGAGACAAATTAACCAACACATTATCTATAGATGGATGCGGTGATATTATCTTTAAAAATTTGGCCGCATTATCTATTTGGGGAGAAGTGTGAAATATATACAGACCACAAAATCCTCAAGTATATATTCACACAGAAAAAGTTTAACATGCGCCAACGAAAATTGTTACATCTGATCAAATATTATAACTTCTCAATCCATTATAACCTTGGGAAATATAACAAGGTGGTAGATTCTCTAAGTAGAAAAGACCCAACGATTCTATCATTGATGAGAACTTAAAAGGATCCAATATACTTAGATTTGATGATGATGGACATGGGAATCATATAGAAGGGAAAATCATCAATCCTTTCACAAATTATTGCTCAACCATCTCTTTTGGAAAAGTTAAAGGATGCTCAAAAGGATGATGTGGGAATTCAGAAGAAAGTAGAAGTTATTAGAAAAGGTAAATACGTAGAGTTCAATGTTAATGAAGAATTAATTCTGAGATTTGGGAAAAGACTACGTGTTCCATAAAGTTCGGAGATGAAGAAAGAACTTTTAGATGATGCACATAGATAGAATTTTCTATATTCACTTAGGAAACACAGAGATGTATCGAGATATATGAGAGAATTATTTGTGGGAAAATATGAAGAAGGAGATCACTAAGTATACATCAAATTGCCTAGTGTGTCAGCAAGTGAAGCCAAAGAGGCAATAGTCTAAGGGTATGATGCAACCATTTCCAATACCGGTATGGATATGGGAGAACATCACCATTGAATTTTTTAGAAGACTTAAGAACACATCCAAAGGAAATAATGAAACTTAGATTGTTGTGGATCATCTTACAAAATCTACACACATCATTTCAATTCTGAAGGATTTCTCATTGGATCATCTGTCATGGATAGATATCAGGGAAGTGGTAAGGCTAGATAGAGTACCCCTATCTGTTATATCCAATCAAGATCCAATATTCACCTCTATGTTTTGGAAGAGTCTTCAACATGCTTTAGATACTGGACTAAACTTTAGTACAACCTATCATCCTCTTACTAATGGACAATCTGAGAAAACTATCCAAACACTAATGGATATGTTAAGATCATGTTCTATGGACTTCAAAGGTTGGTGGGACTAACATCTTACACTGGTTGAATTTTCCTACAATAAAAGTTTCCACTCAAGCATCCGAATGGCACCTTATGAAGCATTGTATGGGAGGAAGTGTAGAACACTAGCATGTTGGGATGAATTCTGTGAGCTTAAGATGTTAAGACCAAAAATGGTCAAAGAAATGGTGGAGAAGGTGAAAACCATTCAACAGCATATCAAGGAATTCTAGAGTCGATAGAAGAGTTATGTAGATAACTATTGACGAGACCAAGAGTTTAAAGTTGGAGACAAGGTATTTCTACGCATATCTCCGTGGAAGAAGTTCATGTGGTTTTGAAAGAAAGAGAAGTTAAATCCTAGGTACATCAACCCCTTTGAGATTATTGATCATGTCAGGGTAGTGGCTGATCGACTAGAACTTTCACCTACCATGGCCAAAGTACATGATGAGTTTAATGTATCCCTCTTAAGGAAGTACATACCAGAACCTTCACATGTA
Organism: Viscum album; assembly: GCA_963277665.1. Classification (NCBI taxonomy): domain Eukaryota; kingdom Viridiplantae; phylum Streptophyta; class Magnoliopsida; order Santalales; family Viscaceae; genus Viscum; species Viscum album. The sequence goes on from OY728151.1 coordinate 907,003,696, forward strand.
CTCTCTTCAGAGGTAGTATAGTTAGAGGGTGATCATTCTTATGAGGAGACACCTGTTAAGATCTTAGATCATAGTGAAAAATTGATATGAAATAATACAATTCCCCTTCGTCGAGGTGTTATGGAAAAACCAAAAGTTTAAAGAAGCGAAGTGGGAATCAGAGGAAGTGATTAAGTAGAGTTACCTGCATTTGTTTTAGTGTAGGAAAAGGAGAATTTTTAGGGTGAAATTTCTTAATGGGGGAAGATTATAATGGCCCAAAATTTTATTAATGAAAATTCCTCTTGGTCTATTTAATGTTCGTCTTATGGTTATTTAAAATGTATGCACTTAGTTCGTTCTATGGTTTGGATTTTAAAATACTGTTAAGAATTATGGAAATTGCTATTATAGTATTTGTATAGGAATCACTTGATTAGTATATATATTGGGCTTTAACAAATCCAATTTACTCAGACTAAGGAAGTGATGGCCTCATCCTGTGGACTTTCCCCATACAAATTCTATTTGTTGGAACTCAGAAAGGAAGTATCATAATTGGTCTTTGCTCTTGACAGATCACAAGCTAAGATTGAATACATTAAGCTCTATCAGAACCATCTATGAGAGAAGTGGAAGTTGATAGAGATTACCACACGAGTGGAGTTCCCAGCCAGGATCCAAGTATCACTGAGAGGGGGAGGGGGCGAATTAGTGATATATTTTTGTTTTTAATTTTCCCCTTTTTGAAACAACCTTCGCCTCCTATTAAAGATTTTCTTTCCTGGTGAACACACAAAACCACAGGAACACAAGATTTAATGGTTCACTACTCAACAAGATTATCTACGTCCTTGGTATGGTATAGAAACAATCCAGTACCACACAATCTACTAGAAAACAATACTTTGATATGGAATACAATGAGTAGGATATACCCTTACACTCGTGAAGCACATTGAAAACAATAAAATAGTGATTTTTCTCTCTCTTAGAACAAATAGGGAAATCAAATGGATCAATGATTCTTAATGTGCTTACACATATCAAATCATTTAAAGAAATTCTTTACTTTCCTACACAGAAGCTGGCAATAACCCCTGGAGAAAAACAGCTTGCGTGACCACTTCCACTTGCGCGACCTATACTTGTGAGCCTACAACTTGCACGCCTATTCTTGAGTGCCTCCCTGCTTGTGCGCCTCTGGCAACTTGTGTGGCAAAACATGCACGGTAAAACTTGCTCAGAAAAACTTGCGCAGCAACACTTGCGTGGAAACACTTGCGCGAAAACACTTTCATGATTATAGAACCATCTACAAATTGCATGATCAGAGCTCAAATTTTATCTTAAGTGTTGAGAATAGAAAAATAAGGAGGCAAGTCATCTATTTATAGGCATTTTTTTAACTTGCGCACCACATAGACTTTCGCGCCCATTCTTTCGTGCATCTCCATCACTTGCGCATCCTTCCATCACTAGCGTGGAACTTTCTTTCCATTTTCATATTTTGATATGATGGTGTTGGAATATGATTTGTGCATAAAATAAACTTGCGTGCCACATATACTTGCGCAACACACTTGCGCACCACTTATACTTACGCGCCACTTTTTGACTTGCACGCCAATCTTTAACTTGCATGCCTCTTTATTTCCTTTGTCAAATTTTGATGTAATGATCTTGAAATAGGACTTGGGTGCCACATATAATTTCGCTCTACACTTGCGCGCCAATACCTGCGTGCCCCGTTTGACTTGTGTGCCAATATTTAACTTGTAGGCCACTTTATTTCCTTTGTCATATTTTGATGGGATGATCTTGAAATATGACTTGCGCACCACTTACACATGAATGCCAATAATTGCATACCAATACTTGTGCGCCACTCTTGACTTACACACCACTTTCTTTCCTTTTCCAAAATCACTTCTTCATCTCCCGATTTTCATGACCTAAAATTTGGAAAACACTGGAAAACGACGCCACCTTAAAGTGTGCTTTTGTTCCACCTCCAGATTGTTCATTCCTTTGTCATTTCTATATTAACTGCTTTCCATAACCATTTTTAGATTTTATCAAGAACTCCACTATCATGATATATATGCTTTGATAGACCAGATTTAACATTTTCAGAATTACAATGGGCAGTACTAAAACATCCCTATCTTCTAGTAGCATCGGTCCTTCCAATCAAAATTGTATATGAATGGTATGATCATTTATCCCCCTATCATTTATAAGGCTTACACCATAAGTTCTCTTAACATATGATATTTCTGAATTACATATTAGCAAAGAATCGTCTAGTTTCTGGTCCTTTTACAAAGTGAATTGATTTATCTTCTTGGACAACAAAATAAAACACTCTGCAAAGGCAAACTCTTCGAACTACTTTATCCATCCAATATGGTCCCAACATCGAGCAATGTTATCTGAGCCACACCAAGAGTTTTTCACCATCGCGCACCTTACGCATAGGTCTTATACAGGTGTTTTAAGGGGTTATGTAACAAGAACCTTGTACTAAGATTATGTACATTATTCTTTTATAGAGAATAAATATTCTTTTTATTATTGTAACTTTGTAAATAGTTTTTAAATCATAAATAGTGTTTTTAGTTAATATTAAACTAAGAAATCTATTTTTATGAATTAATGGATTTTTTAATTAAATGATATTTTAATAAAATATTTTTATTATTATTAAATTACTTTTCATTAAATATAGATGATCGTATAATTTTTATGAATACAATTGAAATTTTTATTAAGGATTGAACGATGTTTTTGTCAAAACCCACGAATTTTCGATAAATTTAGATTTTTATTTTAAAAGTAAAAAATTAACAAATTTAGAAAATTATTTAGAAAAAATAAATACTATATTTGGAACCAGGACATTGAAATCATCTAATGATGAATTTTTCATAATTTTCTAAGACAGTCAATTTTTTGGTTAAAAATATAATACTGTTTAAATATATATTGTGTTTTATGACATCATAATGTCCCAATAGTGATGTAATAAAATACATTAAATATTATGTTCCTCCAATATATGATTTAACATTAAAATAATGTGATTTTAGGTTTCTTTAATTATTTTACAAAGCTTTAGTGGACCCTCCAAGACTTATAAAACATTTTATCTTTTCAAATTGTTTTTTTAGAGTGTGACTCACATCCACATAAAAAAACCTATTATTTTAATAATTTCGGCCATTGTCCATATAAAATATTTTTTTCCATCCTCCTTTCGAAAAAATCACGGTAAAAAACAATATTCTGGTTTTTGGTTTTGATTAGTTCAATGAGTGGTGTCCCAAACCAAAATAATAAAAAATTCCCTCTCCTTTCATATATAAATGGACCCAAGATCCCACTTCCTCTTCACTCAAAGCCTTTGGATTTGATCAAAAACACTACAAACTCTCTCTAAAATACTCCCAAGGTTCTCCAATCTCGCAAGAAGCCTCTCTCCAGCCTCTCCCCAATCATTTGGGATCACACTTCTAAGTTAGGGATTCTCACTTTCTATATTTATGTCCTTATTTCCTCATATGGTTATGACCTTTTATTTTCAATTTAAAATGTTGGGATATGATTATTAACCTCCCCCATACTGAACTATTTATGTTTGGATGATGAAATACGAATTTCTATCTCATTAACGCCTCCCATTTACACCCGTTATTAATCTGAATTTCTGTAAGGGATTTGTTCTTTTCTCATTTTTGTCCAATTTTCCTTATATTGTTATGCCCTTTTAATTTCAATTATAAATGTTGGGGTATGATTTCTATCCTCCCCCATAATTCTCTTTTCATTTTTTTATAATTAGATATCCCCTTTCTCTCTCATTAATTCCTCTCATGTACACCTGTTACCATGCCGAAATTCCGTACGAAATTTCTCTCTCCTCATTTACATTCAGGCAATTATTTTTTATTACGTATCTAAATTCCATTACATTTTTTGGGACATGTACCTATATGACCACATACTATCCACATCATGTGCATATTATAATACACCCATTTATCTCTCCTAAATCAATTTTATTAATTCTTATGTCTCATCTTTATGCTACCGAAATTGCATCGTGTTTTTCCATGCCAAGATCATACTGTCGTGAATACCATACCCATGTCTCTATCAAGGGTATTCAACTTTATACATGTATACATATTTAATGGTACTTTAATGTATTTTTTCCACATCAATTAATTTTGTAATTAATTATTATTTTTGATTTATTTCATGTTATATGATCCATGTGGCACACTTATGCATGAAAAGAAATGTTTAAGAAGGGTGTGCCCTGATAGTGCTCTAATGCACTGGGTAAAGTACAGTATCATGATAAGTTATGTGCAATGAGTGTAGACTCATGATAATTCAATTAAAATGAGGGTTTATTTGTGCTTAATTTTTAATGAGGTTTTAGTCATTCGCCATGTGCAATGAGCCTTTGAACATGCTAATATCATGTTAAATGTTGCTGCCACATTTCCATGTTATTATTATCATGCTTTATCATGCCTTTATCTTCATATTTCTCTTGTGATCCATTGATATTACTTTTTTCTAACAATTATTATATTACTCATGTTATTCCATTGTTATGACCTTACTTGGTTTTATAGCTCCCCCTTTTCTTATGCATATCCTCTGGTTATCCCATGAAATGCTAAGTATGAGGGAATGTAGTGGTCATGTAAAGGAAGATTTTAATAAAGATGTTGTGTTTCATGTTTTAAGTAGTAATGTAATGTTATTAATCCCCAAATAAAATAGACATCTCAATCTTACATGTTGTATCAAGTGAATATTTTATGTAATAAATCATGATTAAATGTGTAATAAAGAGAAGTGTTGTTATATAATCATAATCCATCTGGATAAATGGTGAGATTGTTGCAATAAACACTTACCACTTGGTAACTTTGAAAATGACTCCCCATGAAAGATAATAAAATGACATGAAACCTAAAATATAATGAATATATTTATATTCATGAAATAAAATTTTCATGGTCATGTTATACACCTCTTAGAAGAATATAGTTTCATATCATGGAATGTGTCTCAAAGAAGGAAAACACAAAACCACTTTACCGATTTTGTATCTTTTGAAATATAAACCCCATGAAAGAGAGATCATAAAATATATTTTTAAATACTCATAAATTTATGGATAATAATCATAGAATATATTCATGATCTTTATATACCCCACATAAAATAAAGAGTTGTGAATAAGCCATAAATCTCATAAAAATAAAAGTGAGAATGTCTTGAATCTCTTCACACATGTTCAAGAATCATGTATAATAAATACATGTTTATTATAAATATATTAAAACCCTTATTAAATCACATAATACCATATATAATTTAATTATGAACTTAGATTACCGATCTATTACCAATTTCATATTAACATTACGTTTCGGGTAATATCCACTTTGATTTTCGTATATGTTTTGACTTTTTATTCTTAATCGTCTTACTTAAATCATAATATAACTATTTAAAGAATGTAAATAGTGGTATAAATATAATATATATTTATTATATAAAAATTTATAACTATATTTAAATTATTTAAATATATAATAGAATACACCGTTCATAAAGACGGTAGTCCGTACGTACAAATTAACATTGTTTCTATTTAATTATCGTTTCGAATGAAAGAAATTAAATGAAATATATGTATATAAATACTAATTATAGTAGAATTATTATTTCATACATATCATACAATTTTAAAAAACCAATCCTTAATACATTCCATGTAGATTGTAAATGAATCGCATCTCTTTGAGGAAGTTGTAGTCCACACATTCACAAACGAATTATCATATGTAAAAAATAAAAAAGCATAAGGATATGTTTTATATCATAATTAAATAATCATAAATAAATCATAAATATCATATAAATCATATAAATATATATTTTACTTCATAATTCCCAACCATAATAGGTGGTAAAGTAAAAAAATAGAAAAATTTCGTGAGGTGGTAGTTCGTCGTACACAAGAACAGTAAGTTCAATACCAATTTGATTGGATTGTGTGTTGGTTTAGGTCTGAACCATATAATAATAACATATAATTATATTTAGTTTCATTATTTTATTATATAATCATGTAATAATAAAATTTGAGGGGTGTATATTTTTAACAAAGCAAAAGAACTTGAGGAAGGATGTTACCTCTTATTTTGGTAACTCATTTTTGTTTGCACTAAAGGGATTACATGGATGTATTTATGTGAAAATGGAGTATTATTCGAAGAATTGAGGTAATTTGTATGGATATTTGAGTAGGTTTTGGATGAGTCAAAAGGGCTTGAAAGGTGTAAAGAAGTGAGGGGGTGAGTTCCCTTTTATAGTGGATGAGGAGTGGCATTCCTATAAATATGAAAAGGAAAACACTATTGAGAGGTCTCCCTTATGACATGTACGTCAAATAATTTTCACAATTATATAAAATAGGGATATGGGACGAAAGTTTTCCATAAAATGGATTTTGTAAAAGTTTATAGGTCATTTGGCCCCTTAAGATTAGTTTTAAAAGATTAAGTGAACAAATTTTGTCCTTAATTAATGTAATTAATTTTAATTACATTCACAATTATTTTGGTAAAAAACAATGTTAAAATTATTAGAAATTATAACTTTTTATCATTTCAAATAGTCATTCAATTTTTCAAAATTCTAACAAAAGAAGTGCACAAATTAATTTAAACATTAATATCATGTACGTGTCATGAGAATAGGTCTTTAAGAAAATATGTTTAAAATATTGAAATGTTTTTTTATACAATTTCAAGTTCAAAATGGTAAAAATGAAATTAATTGAAATTATTAATTTAAAATTTATCTAATTAATCTTTAAAACTAGATTATAAAATAATTTTACTATATAAATAAATTAGACAAACAATCAGTTTTGAATTAAAAATCTGTATACTTTAATATTCCTCCAAACATAATGCTTTATAGAAAAATCCAAAAATATCACCCTAAGATAATTTTGACATTATGATTTCAAAAATGATATATATTTTATCAAAATAAATTTCTAGAAATTTGAAATACTATGTTTGTCGATTTTCACAAAAGGACACAGAAAGAAGTTCATTTGAGAAAATAGTATTTCCAAACATATAGGTACTTTACAATAAATCACATGATTTATTATAAATATGTTTTAATTGTGTAACACCATTATAAATTATATGAAAATATTGTATATTACTATTCATATTAATAAGTTTAAGGGATATGATATAACTATCTCATTTAAATAATGAAAACAATAACATAAAGATTCATATAGACTCGGTGTTGTGTGTATCACAATCCAAGTAGGTTGTTGAGTATAGCACTAGATTAACTCATTATAGCATATAAATGAAAGCATAACATGGTGTAGTGTTAAATTCAAGAAATAAAAGAAAATTTTAATTTATATAGAACCAAATGGTCATGAAAACATGGTTTGTTACATTATTCCCCCCATTAAAATGAATTTTGACCTCAAAATTCAACATTCTGATAAAAAATGAGGATAATTATACCTCATCATAACCTTAAGTTCTCATGTATCATTATTTAAATGGATGTTTCTCCACAAAACATTGACCTATTGACCAATCATACTTCAATGAACATTCTCTATATAGTCAAGAATTTCAATAGGTTTCTCCTTATAAGAAAGATCCAACTCCATCAGTATGACCATTGAGTTCAGTATATTTGATGGGATAAGTATGTACTTTTTTAAGAGATACATAAAGAACACATCATGGGCTTTATAGAGATTTGGAGGATGTTCAATGTGATAGGCTAACTTCGCAATATGTTCAAGAATCTCAAAGGGGATGATATACCTAGGGCTTAGATTGTCTTTATTCTTAAATATCAAAACATTCTTCCATGGAAAATATGTTAGAGACACCTTCCTACAAAATTAAATTATATATCACACTGATATTTATCAGCCTAAATTTTCTACTAACGTTGACCTACCTTGATATTCTGCCGAATGGTTATAACCCTAGGGTCAATTTCATCGGTGTTCTCATGTCCCAATAGCTTCCTTTCTCCAAATTCATCCTAGCATGTTGGAACTCTAATTTTCTTCCCATGATGTAATTTTTAAGGATCCATTTTAATTCATGATCGAAAATAATTATTTCATGAAAACTCATATAGAGGAAGGTGTTGATCCAAACCACCTTAAAATCTATAGAACAATATCTCAACATCTTTCAATAGTTTGAATTGTTCTTTTAGACAGACCACTATTCGGAGGAATATAAGCAGTACTAAAACAATTTTTTATATCATGTGACTTATGAATAATTAACAAAAAAATCGATGTAAACCTCAGGTCCTGATCAGATAAAATAAAATGTAATACTCCATGAAACAATGCAACTTCATAAATTTTTATCCTAGAAATATAATCAAAAGAAAATTATTCTATGATAGTGATGAAGTGTTCTAACTTAGTGAGGTGATCAACTACCACCCATATATAATTAAAAACATTTGAGTTTTTGTGGAGTCCAGTGATAATGTCTATAGTGATTTTCTCCCATTTCAATTATAGTATGGGTTATAGATTCAACCTCTTCTTATAGTTTTGTCTTTTAGCGTTAACTTTCTAGAATACCAAGAATCTATAAAAAAATCTACAATATCTCTCTTCATTCCATCCCACAAGTATTATTCTCCCAAATCATTATCCATCTTTTTACATCCTTGATGAATAGATAACGAAAAACTTTGATCTCACTCTATCAGGTCCTTCTTTAAATCCATCATGGAAGGAACACATACACGGTTCCTGAACCTTATTGTTCCATCCTGATCAAGGATGAAATTTGGAACATTTTTAACCTTATTTTTACACTCCACATATTCCTTATACACTTCTTTAATAATTAAATGGATAGAGGGTTCAACATTAAATTAATAAAGATAATAATTTCACTCTTCATTTAAGATTTCCAGATCCCTACATTAAAAATCCATAAATATTTGTTCTTCTTATGATCATCATCATGTATAAGATATCATGATCCTTTCATCTCAAAACATCGCCCACCTTGTTAAATTTCCTCTAGTGAAAATGTATTGATTATTCATAATCCTTAATTAACTCTAACAATCTACTCTTATGCATGTTCAACTCCTTCTATGAGAATATATATTTCAGACATTTAGGATTTATATATATATATATATCACACTATTCTCTATAAATATAATTCCTCCAATCAGTAATGTAAAAATATCTATTGCTTACTCCAAATCATGAGTTGGGTAATTTATACCAGGAATCTTCAACTATTGGGTGGAATAAAAAGCAACCATGTTATTTTGAATTAGAAAATCTCAATCCCTTCATGGAAACCTCAATATAGATTACAAACCCTTGTCCACTACAAGGTAATTTAAGAACATGTGTGATGGACATCCTTCTTTTTAGTTCATTAAAATTTTCCTCACATTCATCTGTTAGATGAACTTGGCACCTTTCTATTTTAACCTGGTCGAAGAATTATATAGTAATGAGATATTATCCACAAAGTGTTTATAATATTTATATGAACTAGAAAAATGGATCCCAGTCATCGTGGTTAGTCTTGTCCAACATTCAATAGGTTCTTTATTTGATGGATCTAATTTTATTCCATCTCTTGAGATTATATGACCCAAAAATGAAACATTTTGTGTAAAAAATTCACACTTTTAAATTTTTTCATACAATTTCTTCTCCCATAGGGTAGTTAGTAAAATTATCATGTTTTATTTATTCTGTTACTAGATCATTGAATATGTATGAATGTCATTTATAAAGACTAAAAAAATTATTGAGGTAATCTTTGAAGACTCTATTTATCAAATCCATGAAGATTGTAGTGGAATTTGTAAGACCGAAAGGCATCATAATATATTCATAGTGTCTATACCTTGTATGTAATTCCATCATGGGTATATCCTCCTTCTTGACCATCAATTGATGATATCTGGAATGAAGTTCAATATTGTAAAAGTATTAAGCATTATTTAGATGATAAAACAAGTCATCAATATGGGTTAGAGGATACTTGTTTTTTGATTGTGATCTTGTTCAACTCTCAATAAACTATGTGGAGCCTCATTTATCCATATTTTTCTTATGAAAAAGAACAGGTGAACTCCATAATGACACACTTGGATGAATGAATCCATTATAAAGTTATTCATGGAGTCACTTTTTCAATTATTTCAACTCAATTTGGTTCATTCTATATAGAGTACGTAAAATTGGTGTGTAAAAAGGAATTAGTTCTATTGAGAAGTCAACATCATGTTTTGGTGGAGGCTAGGAAACTCGTATGGGAACACATCCAAAAAATCCCAAAATATTCTCATATCATCTATGTTGATTTTCTCCCCAAAAATTTAAGATAAAAATTCCTTTTAAATGGGAATGAAGACCCATAAAATATCTATAATATTCATATGAAGTTTGTACTTATTATCACGTTGATATAAAATCATAGTTTGGTTTAAAATACCAAATTTAGCATCCCTTCCTCAATAATTGATGTGGGATTTTTGAAAATAATGTTTATCTGTTCATAAGATGACATAAAATTCAACCAACATAATAATAAAAATATTTGCTGGAAGAACATTCCCACAAGCACAACTATAGAGTAAACATAGACTTGAGATGAAATAATCATATCATTATGTGTTTTCACTTTTCATTTCTATATCTAATAGTATGGGTGGAATATTAACAGGAGTATAAAATTATTATGATATGAAAGAGTGGGTAGATACAGAATCAAATTGGACATTATTATTTCTAAAGTGGATGGTAAGTGTACCTTTCACCATGTTGTTCTCACACCCCTCATCAGAAATAGATATCACATGTCATTTCCAATTGTCCACTAATTTAAGAGGTTACTGATTCCAATCATTATCACAACCCCTTGAGTTTGGGTAATAGTTAGTTGAATTCCCATCCTATTTACACATGAATAGATGAAGGGTGGGAGAGATATTTTGTGAATCATTCTCTCTATTTGAATCATTGGATAACTTCATTCCATTAGTTTGGTAATCAATTGGCAAATGGCCTTCCTTTATGCACTTAAAACTTTTATTAGACCCTGTAAGATAATTAAATCCAGGCCAATATCCACACTTAGTGCGTAAAGGGAGGATCATATTCTTCCCTATATGGTTTCTAGATTTTCCTTTAAACTCCATCTTCATTTTCTTGTCAAAACCATGATATTGATATGTATCTCCAGCCTTTATTTCAAAATTGATTGCAAAATCCACATCATTTTCATAGTTAGAAATTCTATTATGGAAAAAACCATTCTGAGACTTAAAATTAAGCCACTTAAGAACCCATAAACTAAATTTTGGGATGGTTGATAATTACATAAGAACACCTCAAAAGTCTTGTAAATTTATCATCGTAGGTACCAATAGATTCATCAGCCTTTTTCTTCATCTTGAGGAAATCATTTCTTATCTTTGTTTGAAAAACATAAGGAATGTACTTATTTAAGAATATGTTTTTTAACTCATCTCAATCGATGGATTCAATTTCATCTTACTTACTCGTATTGATGATTATATTCCACCACTATTCCACCTCACCCTTAAAAGATAAACAAGAAAAATTACTTTTTCATGTAACACACATTTTTGGATGGATAATATCATTTTACTGGTATTGATCCATTATTCAGCCACAAGTGGATCAGATGAATCACTGGAATAAGGTAGAAATTACCTCATGATGCAATGAACAGAGTGTTTTCCCATCCTTTTCTCATTTGGAAGTCAATCATGATTCATAGGTTGATAAATTTTGGTGAGAACAGCCATAAGATTTTGTATTCAAGTTTCCATTGCATTCAGTTCCTCGTGAGGAAAATAATTTAATTTTTCTTCATAATCACCATTAACACAGTTCCATCAGGTTATATCCATTTAATGAAACCAAAATGAATTGAGGAAGAAACAATTATCCTTGTAAGGAACCAAATAATCATGAAAACCCATTTATAGGATGTATAAATTATGAAACCATATTTAATCTATGACTCCTTAGCTTTATCCTAGGTTATTTATATTTAACTTAAATTTTGATAATTCATAATGGTTCTTGAAAAGTTTTTTAATTCCCAAAGCATATCCCCTATGAATGTCAAACCAGATGTCCAACTAGATTCACTTTTTTGCACCAGTTTCCAATATAGTCTAGATCAATATAGACTTTTCAGAGTTTATACCCCAATGAAAATCTTTTCCAGAGTCATATCCACATATAGTATCTAGATAGTGGTTTATTTCTTGGAAACCACTCACTCTATTCATTACCAAAATTGAAGGACATTTACCCTTACTTTTTTTATTCATATAATTATCCTTATACATGTCCTTAGGGTTCTCACTAAGGTCTTATCATCATAGTTTAAAAAGTTTAACTAATACATTTCTCTACTAACAACTATTTTTACCCTCAATTAACATACATTAACATTACTTCATTTCTGCAGAATACTTAAAACATCGCAAAAATAGATTCCAAAAGAGCATATAAGTTAATTTCCTTTGGAAACACTGAAACATAAACACTAGTACATAATTGAGAAAAATTATCTCTTACTAGGTTATTCATGTCGAGAACCATTCTGATAAACATCCTAAATAATACATATCTTCATAAACTGAGGGATGGAAACATAAATAAGGGTGATCTCATACGCTTAGTAAGGGTAAACAAGGGAGATACATAAGTAAAATTATGAACATTAGTTTATAATAACATGATAATTACTTTATAATATCAGACACTACATTTAAATAAGTGAATACATTCATTTTGGTAGTTCATAAGACATAAATCATAAGGTAATGAAAGAACATGATTCATGAATTAAAAAAATAGGCAAAAAACATATACTTGTGGCATCCACATAGGAATATAAAAACATTCCCTATAATTCAAGGCTCATTTCCAAAACTTTTTAGGTCAGTTCAAGGGGACTACAACTACTGGGATGGACAAACCACCATCTCCATTTTTAGTCCTTTCCTTATGTTGAATAGGGTTTCCCCATCTTCCCATAGTGTATAGGGTTTCCCCAACATCCATAATGAATCACGTTTCCCCATTTTCCATAGTGGATCAGGTTTCCCCATGTACCATAGTGGATCATGAATATTGAATTGATTTCAGTCATTATATCATTAGTTATAAATATTTACCAAATTCAATGGATAGAGATATAGGTCACTCTTATCACATAATTAAATCATATATACATGTTTCATAAGATAATAAAATATTCATCATATCACGACCCATAAAAATAGATGGGTTTTATAAACATTATTTAATAACTAATTAAATAAAATGGGTATCAAAAAAATATAATAGTATTAGAACCTATAGAGAGTATATAGGTTTCAAAAATACTTATTTATAGCATAACCCAATTAATGAATCCTCTTTCAAAATCATATAACATATGGAAGAGAAACGAGTGTCATAAATATCATTCCATCGAAACCTAAACCATTAATGATATAATATGAATGGTATTGTTGGATAATATCTCTAATGAAGGATAAAAAATAAAAAATAATTTCATTCTGTATGGAAAATATCTTTTGAAAGCATTACTTGAAGAACATATCCTTTCTTATTTTAAAATCGCTTTTAAAAAAACATTTTTTAAAATCTTTTACTTCAAAAATATCCTTGAAAACTTATAAAAGATGATTTTATAACCATAAAAAATTTTCAAAAAAATTTCCATTGAAAATATAAATAAAATATCATTTTAAAAATATTTTTAAAAAAAATTATGAAAATACTATTGTTAAATAAAATAGGTATCTAACCAAAGAGATAAATATGGTCAGATTTTATTATCAAAAATTCACTATTTATCTTAATTAAAAAAGAGTTTCAAAATCATAATAATATATGAATAAATCATAAATAATCATAGGATAATATTATTCATTAGTTTTCTTGAAATTTGAATCATAATATTTCATCAATGAAGACGTAATCATGAATAATCCTGATAAACGATGTGATTGTTTCAATAAACTGTTACCAAATGGTAACTTTGATTCAGAATCGAAATGTAATAAAATTAAATTACATGAAGCATAAAATTTCATTAAAATTAATATATTCATGATATAACATGTATAAGGGATGTATATAAACATCTTATAATATTATTGGTGCATATCGTGGCATGTGTCTCAAAGAAGGCAAACTGAGAAAAAAGTACTTTGCTGATTTGATAACTTTTGAAACATAAACCCCATGTAAAAGGTAACATGAAATGTACATATAAAATATTATAAATTTAACAATAAAAATAATAATATTTTATACTCATTGGAAATATATAAACCAGTAAAATTAAATGAGTGGATAATACGACATAAATTTCATAGAAATAAAAGTGAGACTAGATATCCCCTTACCATTTATCAAGAATCTCTTTGTACTCATTAAAAAATCATGTATAATAAATATATGTTTAATATATATATATATTATAAAAATATTAAATTACATAATACCATATATGATATCTTTATTACCTTCTATTTCCAATTTATTAACAATTCAATGTTAACATTGTGTTTTGGGTAATATCCTATCATTTTTCATATATGTTTTGAAATTTTATTCTTGATAATCATAATTAGATCATGATTTAATTATTTATATAATTTAAAATTTATATAAATATCCTATATAATATTTATATAAATATATATAATAATCTATAAATGATAGAAATATGAAATGGAGTTCACCATTCTTGGAGACTGTAGGTCGTACGTACACATGAATGTTGTTTTTGTTTAATTAACATTTTGAAAGAAAGAAAGAAAATGAAATATATTTAAATATATATACTAAATATAATAGTATTTTTATTTAATAAATATCACATACATTTACTAAACATATATTTAATACATTCCATGTAGAGTGTGAATGAATCACATCACTTTGAGGAAGTGGTAGTCCACACATCCATAAAAACTATTATCGTATTACAAATAAAATGGAAATAATGGAGGTATATGTAATTATATAACAATAAAATAATAATAAATAAATCATATATATCCTATAAAAACATAGTTTCTATCATAAATACCAATCATGATAGGTGGTAATGGAAAAATGAACTATATCGTTTCATGAGGTCATTGTTTACCGCACACAAGAATGGTAATTTAATTTACCAATTGATGGAAGTGTGTATATTTATTCTGATCACACTTATAGCATTAAAATATAAGTTTAATTCGGAAATTAACTATATTATATAGTCATTGAATAAAAATATTTTATGGGGTAGAGGATGAAAACAAAACCAAAGATCTTGAGGAATGATGTTACCTCTTCTTTGGGTAACTCTTTTTGGTTTTCACCAAAGGGCTCCCTTGGGGGGATTTCTTACAACATATAGGTTATAAGATGAATTAAGATAATTTATTATGGTATTTTATTTTGGTTTTTCCATGCCATAAGTTATTTATAGGTTTAATGATGTTAAGGGGTGATAATTCCCATTTATAGTGGATAAGGAGTGACATTATTTAAAATATAAAAAGTTAAACATTGTTGAGTGGTCTCCCATAAATAATGAACATCCAATAATTTTAAAACATATAGAGAATATGGTACATGGTATAACTATTTCTAGAAAATTTCTTTTTTACATGTTTCTTAGTCATTTGTTCCATTATTATTAAAGATTAACTATTAGGTAAACTAAATTTTACCTTAATTGTTGTTATTAATTTTAACTAATTTCACAAATCATTTTTGTAAAAGATAAATCTAACCTTATTAAAAATTATTAATACAGATTATTAAAAATAATTAATCTATTTTTAAAAATTCCAATCATATAATTGGAAGAATTTAATTTTAAAACAAATCTCACAGACGTGTCGCAATAATGGGTTCTTAAGTGAAATTAATTAAAATTTTGAAATTTCTTTTTATCCAATTTTTATTTTAAATTAGTTACAATGACCTAAATTGTATTAATTTAGGTAAAATTTGTATAATTACACTTTAAAAACAAAACAAAATATAATGTAACTATATAAATAAGTTATAAGAAAAAATAAGTTTTGAATTAAAATTTAGTATTCTTTACTATAAATCCAAAAATGATCTTTTTCAAAAAAAAGATCAAAAAATTCACCATAATCTAATTTTTAAAATATTAGTTCCAAAAGGTTATTTATTTTATGAAATTAAATTTCTAAAAGTTTCTAAATTTAATAATATTATTGTTCATATAAGGATATATAAATATGTTTATTTGAGAGAATATTATTTTTAAACATATGAAGACATATTTCCAAGTTACTGTATAAGTATTGTAGCAACCTGAACTATTCATTCATAGGGTCCTCTAGGCCACTGGTTTGGTCGTCGGGTCCTTCAAGTCTTTCATTCCGCCTAATTCCTTCAAGAATGTCGTCTCTCATGGCCTTCAGGCCACCTTAAGGCCTTAGGACCACCCCAAGGCCTTTGGGCCACATGATGATGCAAATGTACTACAAGGAACAAGGCTTTAGATGAAGATTCAGGGCAAGTACATTCACGAGGGAAGAGCTAACCAGGATTAAAATAATGAGATGGTTTGACATTTCTATCGGTACCAGGCTTGTGGATCTTTGCATAAGATAGCTAGCCGACCATCCCTACAAAGGTGGAGTGCTAATATCAAGGCATATGATGGGGAGGACCAGTTCCAATTTTTCTAGTCTAAGTTATTCCCTTTAAGAACTATAGGTCAGGTAATTTTCTCTAAGCCTTCGGGCCTTGTAAGGGTTCTACCTTTCCCCTTGAAAGGTGGATTATCAAATTAATTAAAAAAATGAAGGCCTTTAGGAAATTATGACCGACCAAAGTCATTACCAAAAATTTCATGTTTTATTAACAATGTATTTAATTTATATAAAACCATTATAAATATAATTTAAATAAATTATTGTTATTCATATTTCTATGTTTAATGACTTGGTTATAACTATCTCATTTAAAAAATTAAAATAATAAAATGATCTTTCATAGAAACTTAGTGTTGTGTGTAACACAAGAAAATTTGGTGTTTCATGTAGCTAAAAAATAACTATTCCCAGAATATAACGAAATATTAACTTTTTTGTACCATGAAATTCATTAAATCAAATAAAAAAATTATTTGAAAAAAATGGTCATAAAAACTCATGGTGTTACAAGTAACGTTTTCAATTTCTAATGAGCATCATAGAAAGATGATAAGTAATATTTTATCATTACATAATTATAAAAATATCATTTATTTCATTTATTATATAAATATACTTATATATATCATCCATGTGGTGTGGTGATAAAATTAGAGTCACATTGATTCATATTGGCAGTAGTCCTCACCTACCAAAATGATGTTATAATTTTTCATTATAAGAAATAAAATGATATATTTTATTCTAAGAATGATAATTTTTTAATTTATATCACATATAATCAATAAATTTATTCTTATCACCTTAGATAAAAAACTTTAGTGAATGATTAATCACATAACTTCGTGAGGAAGCAGTCCATCATACACATGAGCAACGTTATCAAATAACCTATAAAATGGAAGGTAAAGAAGTATATATGATATAATAACTCTATATTTACAATTATTTTATTAATATCATTTATATACTTTATATAAATCACCATAACTTACTGAGATAGGTGATGATGGAAAAATGAATGACATTGTTTTGTGAGGCATTAGTCTTCCGTAAAGATGAATAATGATTTCATAACCCATTTTATAGAAGTGGAGGTGGTTGTAGGTCATTAAATTAACATAAAAACATATCAGTATGTGGAATATAATTATGTTAATATATCCTAATTCTTTAATAAAATTTTAAGTAGGGTTTGGAATAAATAAAATAAAAATGATCATTAAAGTACATTGTCTATTCTTCAGTAATCCTCTTTAGGTTTGCAACAAACTCTATCCAAGGTTGGATTTATCATAAAAATAATGCTTCTAGGATGATAATATGGATGTTGGTATGTTATTTTGGAAGTTATTTTCTTATCCAGAATGTTGGGATTTTGTGAAGAATATAGGATAGGGGAGACCTTTTATATGTGAGGTGAGTGGCACACTTGTACTCTTTTTTGAAAAACCTCAATCATACCCATGTTATTATCATGAAATAGGCCTAAAATTGTCTTTTAAAGAAAATATATGAGATAAAGTCTAAATATTAGCAAAAAATATATTTTAAAAAAAAATTTATGTTAATTTAACCCTTATCGTTTTATTTTAACCCCTAATAAATACAATTTTACCTTAACTATGATAATTAATTTTTATAATTTTCACTATTCATATTGGCCAAAAAATAATATGAACATATAATATCATATATATTATTATGATTCAAAAAATGGAATCCATTTTTCCAAATTTAATTAACATAATACGGAGATTTTAATTTAAAATTATTCCCACATATATGATGATAAAGCTAGTTTTTAGGGGGAAATGTTTAAAAGATTTCAACGTTTTATATAAAAAATCAATATGAAAGTGATTAAAATTCCCAAAATTCTTTTAATATATATATAATTCAATTAATTTTTATTCATAACCAATTTAAACTATAATTTTACATTATAAATTATTTAATAGAAAATGAATATTTAAATTAAAATTCAGTATTTTTCTGTATATATTAAAAAATGAAACATTCCAAGAAATTCACCCTATGAAAATTATTATATTTTTATTTAAAAAATAAATTTTATTTTATAAAATAAATATTATAAAACTAGAAAAAATTAATTTTAAGATATGTACACAAATATCGATGAATCCGTCAATTAGAAGAATAAAAGTTTTCTGAAAACATTTTTTTTTATTGAAAATGATTTTTATTTTATTTATAATCAATACATACAAATAAGTTTTATATTTTAGATAGTAATATTAATTCCAACCAATATAATGTAATGTTTATAATGGAATTCTATATTATGGTTCATTTAGACTCAGGGTTGCACCTTCCGTGATATATTGAAGAGATTTGATTTAAAGAAATATAGTTTGTGGGTTATTTAGGATAAGTATTGTGAGTCATATATAATATCGAAGACAATGATATTATTTTATAATTTCAATGTGTTACATTGTAATATCCTTAAATAAATTATATACTTACAATTTAAAATTGATCTCAAAAATCAAGGGTTTGACATTTGGGAATTACTTTATTGAAAACCTCACCTTGTTAAAAGGGTTAATAAAATTCCCTCTTGATAAGATATAAATTATAGTAAAAGGTTAAACATAAATAACACATTACAAGGTTTATATTAAGGATATCATTGAGGGAAATTAAATATATAGTCATAGAAGAAAAGTGTAATTAATTATAGATAGTGATTGAGGACATTGACCACAAGAAAGTGAATGATCAATAGAAAGTTAAGGCCATCAAAACCATAAATCTATTACTATTTAAAGGACCAATATATTTATTATATATGAATGTAATATGATAAATGTTTTTGTTAAAAGATCTTTTTCTTACTATTGAGTAATTATTTTACTATCTACATATATAAAGAAATATATTTACATGATTAAGTTTTTTCATAAGAACACATTTATCCTTTGGTCCATCTTTTATTAATATTCAATTCTACACTTACTTTATAAAATAAATATCCATAAGTTAAGTATCTTATTCTGAAAGCATAAAAATTAACTTTTAACATATCATAAGATCCATAAAAGAGTAACAAGTCTTTATGTATGTCTATAACTATTTTCCAATGTCGATGTGGTTATCACAAATTATATAATATAATAAATCAATCTCTAAAAGTAAAAGTAAAACCACTAGTTCAACATTAATATTTATATTTCTAATATTTTAACTATTGAAATGTTAACCAGGATATCACATGGTCTTTTTTTAATTGTTAAACCCTTATTTTCATTCATTCAAGGGTTCAAGCCCTATGGCATTATTGGACATGATGGATTGTCAACAAAAATGTGGTTTATCCTTTTTATAAAACTATATTAATTAAATTATTATAATTTTCCCAAAAATATATTATGGACATCCTTGAAATAAAATTATTCATCAAATAATATATTTACTAAGGATTTCAATACAACCATTTTTCAAAAAATTTATTAATATTATTTGACTATTATTACTATTTAATTAATGATTATATTAACCCTAAAGGTTGTCAAATCATTTAAAATTATGTATATAGAATTATAAAGGCATTATTAATCAAATAATATTTCCACTTAATATTTTTATTATAAATAATTTCTCCCAAAATATCCTTAATCTTGGAAGACTCTGATCACATAAATCCTAAAAAATTGGTGTTTAATACTTTGAATGTATGATAAATATTAAACTACTTAACCAATTATTATATCAATAACTAATTAGTTAATAAAGACATATATTATTCTAAAATTTAATAGAATTGTTAAATGTTTCAGGATTCTTATCACCAAAATACCATTGGTAAAAATACATCTATAATATAATTCTACAATCCCAGTAAATACATTAACAATTTTATTAAAATGAAGGTACTTCCTTGATCTATTAGTTATTCTTTAGATGAGGGAATTGACTTGGATAATTACATGAATCACACATTTAAGACAACAAACTAAAAATAGACCACTAAATTGATATTTATTTCCTTCCATGGTACTCTTTGTTTTTCTTCATTAATTCATTACATTATAACCATTTTACCCACATAAAACATTCTTTCATTCATTTGAGGTGACATGTTTTCAATGTAAGACATCTTAGGTTTAACCTAGGGTATTCATTTTTATCATCTATTCAAATATATGACAATGTTATGTAAAGATAATATTCATTATCTCAATAATATCCTATAATAATGTCAAATCAGGTTCACTGTACGGCCCATTGTCATGTACTAGTTGATTATCGGGTCAATCCCAATGTTCTCTCGTTGAATTAATTATCTCTATGTACTTCTATTCAAGAACCAAGTCCACCTGTAGTATCCATACAAGGATGAATTTTGATGAAAACCCACATAATATCTTCTTTAATAGAACTTTAATATTCTCTTTTATACTTATACTCAATGTCTATCATGGGGTTTGGTTCCCTAATGTATGTTTTCCAAAATATAGTTCCCATTGTTTCTACAAAAATTCCTATGATACCAACTATAGAGACCCCGACCGCAATATCCTGGAGATGGTATTTGGTTTATTGCATGGGATTATGCTATATAGAATCACATCCCAATGTACTGAATAATTTTTTTGACATTATAAACGAGATACATACTAGAGTATTCAATTACATTTAGAAAATAAAATTACAACATAAATTGTTTTCATGAATATTATTATTCTCTATAGAATATCCTTGTATATAATTAATAGTACACTTATTGGATTCTTATGAAATGAAAAAAGAATAAGGGTTACTGTAAATTCTCAGTAATGGTTACGTATAATAGAATCAATCAATTATGAATAATTATACTTAATATAGTACCACAAATATCTAAATACACATTTTATGTAATGAATAAACATAGAAGTAAGTTCAAATAGAGATAATTTAAATTTGAAATTATAATGGATAGTAATCACTATGGGATGGAAAATAACTGAAAAAACATTAAATAAAATCAATAACATTACTATCATAATATGACAAGGAATAATCAATATTTCAAGGAAAATAACTTAAAAAACATTTCATTAAATCGATAAATCAAGGGGAAATGAATCCAGAGATAACATAATTGTAATTATATATTTGATAATAATAAATTAATCCCAAAAATAATTAAATTATTATTTATTGGACTTCAAGTTTCATAGGCACATGATACCTCTAATATAATGATCTATCCCCAAGATAGTTTAAAATTGATTGGTATAAACCCATTTAACTATGTCTAGCCAACTGATTCATCATATGAGACTATCAATGAATTGATGTGATATCTATAACATGGTACCACCCATGTATGTCCTGCCCAAATAATTACTCATATATATTTTAATAATTTTTTTTCATAAAAATATTCTTTATCATCAAATAACTGTATATATTGAGTAACAGATATATATTTATCAATTGTTCTCATGACAATCAAATAACTGTAAAAGTAAAAACCATATGTTAAAATGATACACGGTTTAGGAAATAATAATATCCATCACCAAAGAATAAGTATATTTAATATAAATTTAATTTGTAATTAAAAATGTTGACAAAAAGTTATTGTTTCATAATAAAGTTAACAATCACAAAATAAATTGAGATTGCACAATAAAATTTTCCATTTGGTAATTTTCAAGTCAAAACCCAGTAAATAAAATAACTAAAATTTTAAATTAAAATTCCATAAATAACGAATGAATTAGTATATTACATGTTAAATGAAATTATATACATGATATAAAATTAATTAGGGGAATAACATTATAGTATGCCTCAATGGAGGGAAATTGAGATTAAGTATCTTACCTTGTGATTCTTATTGGTTTCACATTATTTAAGATCATGTATATTTTTTTAGAAATTAATATTATCTTATACTATAATCATATTAATATTTATAATCTCATATATGATCCTTTTATAACATTTTATCACCCATTCATTAATAATCATTCATTTTTTTTATTTTCTCAAGTGTAAATTTCCATGTTTTATAATTATTTCTTTGCATTAAAAGTTTTGGATCTTATTCCTATTATATAGTTTCATAATATATATAATAACAATAATTTAATAATTATTGAAAGACAAATCACATTGCTTCGTCAGTGGGTAGTCTTTCATACACACGAGCGACATTGTCTTATCCATTATAGGATGGAATGTAAATAGATATATAAAATTTAATGACACTATATGAATAATTATTTTATAAATATCATATATATAATTTATATATATCATAATACTCATCCTTTATATGTGTTAATGGAAAAATTAATTACATCAATCCATGAGGTGGTAGTCCGTTGAAAGCATGAACGATGATTTTGTAACCCATTTGAGAGATGTGGAGGTTTTTAGGTCATAAAATTAACATAATAAAATATAATTAAATGTTATATTCTGATTTTATTATATATTAATGGTTGAATAATAATTTACAAATTAGGAAGAAGAAATAAAATAAAAATTCCCTTTCATGAATGTTACCTATTCTTTGAGTATCCTCCTTATGTTTTCATCAATACCCTTCCTATGATTGAATAATTCCAAAAATAAGGATCATATGATTAGCGGAGGAAATTTTATATATTATTTTTCTTTATAATGGGTGAAAAAAGGTTTTAATTTTTAAATGAGAGAGGATATGGGGTGTCCTTCTATAAGTGAGGCGAGTGGCACACTTGTAATTTTTTGAAATGATTTAACCATAAACATATTTTTATCATGAAAAAAGACTCATAAATGGGAAATTTTAAAACCTATAATATCTATATTCTGAATATATACATAAAATATATTTTAGAAAATTTTTTAAGTCTATTTAACACTTATCCTTTTTTTAACCCATGCTAAATCCATTTTAACCATGACTGTGGTAATTAATTTTTACTGTTTTCACTGTTGATATGGGTAAAAATATATGTTCACTTATTTAGATAATATAAATGATGATGATTAAAATTATGAATTTTTATAAAAAAATTCAATTCACATAATTGGAAAATTTTAATCTAAAATTAATCTCATAGATGTGATTGGAAAGCATGTTTTTATAGAGAAAATGTTCAAAATTTTACAATATTATTATATCAATATTAAATATAAATACTATTACAATGATCTAAATAGAATTAATTGTAAAAAAAAAGTTACTAATTTTTCTTAAAAAAATTAATACAATAATTTGACATTATAAATTATTTAAAATAAAAGGATTTTTTCAATTAAAATTCTTTATTTATCATTACTCATCAAAAAATGAAGCTTTCTTGAAAAAACAAAAATATCACTTTAAGATAATTTTGATATTATTATTATAAAAAATTAGTTCATTTTATAAATTAAATTTTCTGAAATTGGTAAAAGAAATTAATTTTACATTATGTAAGAAAAGCGTGATTGATCTTTCATTTAGAAAAAAAAATAGTTTTTCAGAAATAATTTCATTTTTATTTTAAGATATTATTATTTTATTTATAATCAAAACATAACCATATTTTTCATAATTTAGATCTTACGATTCATGTACTTCTTTTTAACAGATATTTTATAATGGTATACTATATTACAATTTATTTCGACTCGGGATTTCATATTCCTCCAACTATAAAAGATATTAAATTTAAATAAATATAGTTTATGTGTTATTTTAGATTGAAATTTTGTGTCACATACATTATAAAATAAATTGTTATTATTTTATAATTTTGTGGTTTTAAAATAATTCTCTCATTATATTTGGGTTATCTATTCTTCTATAGAAATTTCCCTATCATACTTAAGGGGATTTCTAAGAGAAGTATTAAATACAATATCTCATTTGTCTGTGTTTGGGTGAGTGGAAGATGATGGGAGTCCCAACATGCACCCTGTGGAATGAATAATGTATTTCCAAATTACATATACTCCATTGAAATTTAACTCTAAAAGAACATCAGATTTGATAATACCTTCTCTTGATGCATGAAAAATATGAGTGAGTTCATCTGGATCTGATGTGAGGTCCTAATATTCTATTGAAATCATATTGATAGAGACATAAGCTGACTAGATCACAATGTTAATGGAGTATCTTATTTTATGGGTTAGTTCCTTGTATTCTATTTTATGGGATGTTTCCCACTATACCATTTTATGGGTTGGAAACTGTTGTACCATTTTTTCAGTCAGTCCATATTGCACCATATGGTGGGTGGTTTCCTTTTGTACAATTTGTTGGGTTTCGGCCCATTGTAACATTTGTAGCGTCAACACCCATTGTACAATTTGGTGGCACATAACCCATATTGAAAATAATCCCAGGTTTTAAAATGATAGATATGATCCTATTCTAAAAGGATGGGGTTCTCCCTGGGATTACACTATCACCAAGGAAAAATGATTATGTGAAGGGATCCTAGATGGTGATGATTTGGGGTTTATTCTGGGTCACTGTTAGGATAAAATGGTGGGCCTCAGACACATTGGTAGAAATAAATATATAAGCCTACTTTGGATTTCCACTATTCGGATACCCTTAATAGATCCTCATGTTGGATTTCACAATTTGGATGGTTGGGGTTATCACAACATCTTATGCATCTCTTTATAGAGTTATAGTCATATATAAATGGTGATGAACATAATTTATTTGAACCCTCCAAGGCAGCTCTTTAGTTATTGAGTTGACATGGTGATTTTTTTTATCCACCTCTATTTGGTAGGGAAGGTATTTGTTGATTTTATCTATGACTAAGCTACCAAATCGATTGAATGTGTCACTAAGGTTAAATTTAAATTCTATAGCCTCTCATGGGAATGTTTACCTATAGTGCATCATCCTCGAAAAGATTTCATATGTTTCCCCTAAATTACGGATACATCTACTGAGATGTTATTCCTTGAAAAATATGTTCACCAACTGGCATTGAAGGTTTTGAGTAAGTGATAAAAATTTCCTGGTCTTAGAACCAAGGCTTCCATGGTTGATGATTCACATGGTTGGTGTGTCAGATGGTTGTTCATAGAATCCTGGATTGTTCAGCTGGCCTTACCATATTTTCTGAAAACCTCAAAATCAATTGGCACATTCAATGATGTTGTTTTGATTTTAGGGAATCTATGAATTATGATAGAGGAAACAAGACACCTCATCTGTGAAGCATTATATATAAGATTACAAGTTCGATCAAATACTTTTTTAGTTAAAGGATAAATAGGTAGTCCATTATTTTATGAAAGGTTCAACATAATTAAAAATTTTCCCATCTAGTTTACCATTATGTTTCCTATAAAAATGTATCATGATGGGGACTGGGAAATTTATCCTTTTATATTCATGAAAGGATTGAAATAGATAAAGGATTTCATGAATCGTTCTCTATATTGGTTCTTGAAAAAATGTGGCCATATATTAACTTGAACATATATCATTTCAAACTTCTGAAAGGATTGAAATAGTTTAATAAATTCACATTGTGTTCACCATTTTTTTTCATGAAAAAATATCATGATGGGAATAATGAAATCAATTCTTTTATTCTTGTGAATGTACTTAAATAATTAAATGATTTCATGTTATGTTCACAATTTTTTTCTGAAAAAATGTGGACGGTTTCACCCTATGCTCTATTGTGGGTGATTGAGGGCAGTAGCACAATTTTTTTCATGTGGTTTAACATTTACATCTTTAATGGAAGATCCCAAAGGTTCCCACTTCAATTAGAAGTCATGAATATTATTTTTAATGGTGGGTGGTTATTAGGGGGTTCAAATCAATTGGTTCTTAATAACTCACTTTCTTTGAGTGGATAGTATATCTGGATCATCATACCCTTTTGGGGGGAATTATTTTTGATATTGGAAGTCTCTTATAGGCTTAAAATATTTTAATAAAATCCTTCCCAATACCTGATATGGGATTGGTTACCCTGTTCTATTGATCAAGACCATGTGTTTATAGGAATAACATTATGTGTCACATTTTCTCAATCGTTATCTTCTAAAAGTATGATGATATAGATTATATCAATGTTTAGAATTTATAGATTTTATTTCCTTCTAGGGAGGATATTTTTTTTACTGTACATTGGATTGAACATCTATTAGGGTTTCTTTATATCCTATGAGAACATTAATCAAAACCCACATAGTTTGTTTGACATAGTTCAATTTTTCATTATATGACTATACCTTGTAGTTTAACATTATAATAACCATTCCCTTTATTACACACTTAAACATGATTCATTTCATAAAAAACATCACTTGATATAACAATGAAGATTGAGAGGTATAGTGTATTAGGTAATATGGAACATTACATAAAAACTTAGAGAATAAAAACCAACATCCTTATTGAAAACATCCTTTACATGACCACTACATTCCCTCGAAGTTAGAATTAAATGGGATAACCTAAAGACATGCATAAGAATAGGGTGATCTATAAATCCTAGTAAGGGAGTAAACAAGTAATAACATGAAGAATAAAATACATGATATGCAATAAGCATATCAATGAAGCATAATAGAAGAATGAACATAAAGGTATGATATAGTATGATTATCATAACATTGAAATGTTGCAACAACACATAACATGGTATTCGCATGATCCAAGACTCATTGCACAAGGATCGTGGGTAAAACCTCATTTCACTTGAATTATAATGAGTAAATCCTCAATGCACTTGAGGTATCATGATACTATTCTTTACCCAATTCATTGAAGCGCTATCAAGGCACACCATTCTTAATCATTTCATTTCATATATAAGTGTGCCACATGGATCATATAACATGGATTCATTAAACATAATCATTTATTACACGATTTAGGAATATGAAAGTAATACATGAAACTCCATAATAAATAAGTAAATGTGCATAATGGTGAAAACCCTTGATAAAGAAAAGGGCATGGTATTCATTACACAATGACATTGGGTTGGACAATCGTGGTGCAATTTTGACAGCATAACGGCGTGACATAAGAATTCATAAAAATGGTTGATTAGTGATAAAAAGGCATCTCATCATATGTACAAGAAATTTATAGTGAGGGGGTAATTTGTACACATATCCCAACATATTTAATGGAATTTATATTCTTAAAACAAAATAATGTCTTGAATCTAAATGAGGTGAGAGAAATCCCTTATATAATTTTGGCATGGAAATGGGTGTACTTGGGAGGAATTAATGAGAGAGAAAGGTGTATCTAAACATTCAAACATTAGGAGGGAAATATTTTGTCTCTTAAAAATCATACCCAAATATTTTTAATTGAAATGAAAAAGGTATAGCAACATAATTAAACTTGGACACAAAATGAGAAAAGAAAGGGGTATCTAAACATTCAAACATCAGGAGGATTTTCCCCCATTTTTTTCCAAAGGGGATTGGAAAATATTTTTTTATATGTCCAATGGAAAAAATTCTTAAAATATAATGTTTTCTTATGCGGAGGTGAGTCACACTCTCAAGGAAATCAATTTAAAAAATTAAAATGTTTTATAAGTCTTGGAGGGTCCAATAATGCTTTGAAAAATATATCAAAAAACCCTAAAATCACATTATTTTAATTTTAAAACATATATCGGTCGAACATACCATTTATTGTATTTTATTACATAACTATTGGGTCATTATGACTTCATAAAACAAATTATATATTTAAATGGTATTTAATTTTAACCTAAAAATTTGACTCTCTAAAAAGATTATGAAAAATTCATAGTTGTATAATTTCGATATCTTGATTCCAAAAATAATATTCATTTTATCTAAATAATTTAATTTATATATTAAATTTTACTTTTAAAATAAAAACTAATATTTATCGAAAATTCATGGGTTTTATCAAAAACAAAATTCCAACCTTAATAAAAAGCACAATTGTATTCATAAAAATTTTATGATCATTTATATTTAATTAAAATTAATTTAGTAATAATATTTTATTAAAATAATATTTAATTCAAAAATCCATTAATTCATCAAAATAGATTTATTAATTTCATATTTACTAAAAATACTATTTGTGCTTTAAAATATATTTAAAAAGTCACAATAATATAATTAATGTATAATCTTTATTTTTTTAAAGGTTAGGTTTGAAGCCTGCTTTGTTATTAAATAAAAGCAAAGACCTCTTTAACTGAGTATAGGGAGACCCATTACATAGGGGTGGCTCGGATAACATCGGTCGGGTGGTAATCTCTATCAACTTCCACTTCTCCCATAAGTAGTTCTGTTTGAGCCTAATGTATTGAATCTCGGCTTGGGCTTGGTCAAGAGTGATACCCAATGACACAACCTCATTTCCGGACATTGAAAAATGGGCTTTGTATGGAGAAATTATTCTAGATAAGGCCATGTCTTCCTTTTTTTGAGTAAATTGGATTTGTTAAAGCCCTATATTTATACCAATAATGTGATCACTGTTCAATGAATATATTAGCAATGGTCATAATTCATAATGGTATTTTAAAATATAAAAACATAAAACCACTGAAGTGCATATGTTTTACATGATCATTTTACCAAATAATACATTAAATTATATCAAGAAGAATTTTAATTGATAAATGTTTGGGTCGTTACAATATCCCCACTTAAGAAATTTCTTTCTCAAAATTTTCTTTTCCCACACTAAAATAGATGTGGGTAACTCTGTTTCATCACTTCCTCTGGTTCCCACATTTCCTCTTAAAACATGTGGTTTCTCCAAAACACCTTAATTTGGGGCATTGTCTTATTTCATAGAACTCTTTCCCTACGATATAAGATCGTCACCAGATTCACTTCATAGGAGTGTTCATTCTCCAATTGTACCACCTCAAGATTGAGTACATGTGATGGGTTAGGTATGTACTTCCTCGAGAGTGATACAAGAAATATATCATGTACTTGAGATAGGATCGGTGGGAGTTCTAGTAGATAGGCCACTACTCCAATGCGATAAAGGATCTCAAAGGGACAATTTACCTTGAAATATGATTTCCTTTCTTCCAAAATATCATAACTCTCTTCCATGGTGATATGCAGAGAAATACCATGTCTCTGAAATCAAACTATAGGTCTCGTTGAAAATTATCATCACAGATATTTTGTCAACTCTGAGTAGCTTTAATGTGCTACTAGATGGTCTTCACCTTCTCTACCATTTCATCGGCCATTTTTGTACCTATGAGTTTTCACTCCCCAAATTTATCCCAACATGTAAGTATTCTGCACCTCTTCCCTTACAAGGCTTCATAAGGAACCATTTGGAAGCTTGAGTGGAAATTGTTATTGTAATAGAACACAACCATATGAATATGTTGATCCCATCCTTCTTTAAATTCCAATGAGCATGATATCTCTATTTCTTTGAGTGTTTGGGATGTTCTCTTAGATTGTACCTCAATTTAAGGATGATAAGCCATTCTGAGGTTCAGCATAGTATCTACAGAATGTTGAAGACTCTTCCAAAACAGATAGGTGAATTTTGGGTCTCAATCAGATACAATATCTAGTGGTACTCTATATAGCCTTACCACTTATCTGATATATATAGGTTCTAGTTGATCAAAATAGAAATATTCTCGAATTATAGTTAAGTGTGTAGTATTTGTAATATTATCCATAACAACCTATGTTGCATTGTTTCCATTGGATTTCTTTGGATGTATGGTGATGAAGTCCATGTTGATGTTCTCTCATTTCTATGCTGTTATGGGTAACAGTTTCATTATTCTCTTATACATTTTCCATTCATCCTTCACTTTCTGACATTCCAGGAACATTGATGTATACTCAGAGATCTTTTTCTTCATGTTATCCCAACAATAATTCTCTTGAAGATCTTGATACATCATTGTGTTTCTTGGGTTAATGAAAAATTCAAACTATGTACATCAAACAAATTTTTTTTCTTTAGATTCGATTTGATAGAACACATAGTCTTGTACCAAATGTCACAATTCCTTCTTTATTAACGTTTAACTCTTAGGATTGACCTTTTCAAAAAGTTTCCTCTTTCTTCTGAATTTCCACACCATCCTTTTGAGCATCATTTAACCTTTACAAAAGAGATGGCTGTGAAAGGATTGATGATGTTCCATTATTTATTATTCCCATGTTCATATTCATCAAATATAATAATATTGGATCATTTTAAATTATCATCAATAATAAAATTTCTAGGTCCTTTGTACTTAGAGAATCTGCCACCTTGTTCTCTTTCCCTGGGTGGTAATAGATTGAGCAGTCATATTCTTTGATCAGCTCTAGCCATATTCATTGGGGCATATTTTACTCTTTATGTGTGAATATATAATTGGGGATTTTGTGATCCTTGTATATTTCAAAGTTATCTCCCAAGAGGTAATGCTGCCAAATTTTAAAAGAGAAGATCACTACAGCCAATTCCAGGTCATGTGTCGGATAGTTGTTATCCTAAAATTTCAATTGCTTTGAAGCATAATAAATCACATTGTATTATTTCATTTACACACAACACATACCCTTCTTTGAAGAATCACTAAATACCACAAAAATATCTCTAATTGTGGGCAATGTGGAACATGCACGGTGATAAGCTTCATTTTCAACTCTTTGAAACTCTCTTCGCATTCATCAGTTCATGAAAACGTGACTCCCTTCGGAGTTATCTTGGTAATATAGTTTAACAATTGTGAGAAGTTTATCACAAATCAAAGATAATATCCAGCTAACCCTAGGGATCAACAAATATTCATTACTGATGTTCGCCTCAGACATCTCTCAATTTCAGGTGTCTTGCAAGGATGCATAGATACCCCATTTCTTGTGATGACGTGACCTAAGAATGAGACCTCCTTCAACCAGAGCTCTCACGTTCTTTACATTTCATAGAGCTTCTCCTTTCTCAAGGTATCTAGTACAGTTCTTATATGCTCCTCATTATCCTCCTAGGTTCTATAGTATATTGGAATATCATCTATAAATAATACCACAAATTTTATGAGGTAATCTATAAAGACTCTATTTGTCAATTCCATGATGATTATTGGAGAATTAGTGATTTAGAAAGTCATTACTATGAATTCATAGTGCCCATATCTTGTATGAAAAGCAGTCATGGGGATATCCTCCTTCTTCACCATTACTTGGTAATCTCCCAACCACAAATCCTTCCCGTAAATGTATTTTGCTCCCCGTAGCTGATCAAACAAGTCATTAATTCAAGCTAAAGGATAATTTTTCTTTATTGTGTTTTTTTAAGCTCATGATAATCAATGAAAAGGATAATTGACCCATCATTCTTCTTGATTAAGAGGATTGGTGCACCCCATGGTGAAGCACTTTGGTGTATAAACCCTTTATCCATATTCTCTCATAGGTGTTTCGTTAGATCCTCAATATCCACAAGAGACATTCTCTATAGATTATTGGATATTGGAAACACCCTAGGTATAAAAACGATTGAGAACTCAACATATCTTCTAGGATGAAGGCCATAAAATTCCTTGGGGAACTCTTCAGCAAATTCCCTCACAATAGGAATTTTTTCAAGGGTGGTTTCTTCTTTAGACTCAATTATCTAAGAGAGATACACATTCTCATAAAGCAGTAATATCCAAGCATGAGATGATGGTGCTACAAACATTCATCCTCCTCCTTGCACTTGTACAGAATCGGGTGTTTATTCGCTATATGGAGAGTGATTTCCCCCGAATGGAAATTAATGTTAGATCTATATAGAGAAAGGAAATGCATTCCAGGAATTGCATAAAATCCAACTAGAGGGAGTATGAAGAGATTCACCGAGATGTTCAATCCACAAATCGAGACAGGGGAGGAGTCATATTCATGGGTTGCCCCATTTTTCATTCTCATCGAAATCTTTACTTCAATGATTTTTTGTTTTGTTGGGATTGTTATAATAAACATTTGGGATATAAAAGAATTTTTAGAACCAGAATAAAAAAGTAATTTCCCCATTCTTTAATGAATAACTAGTGTAGCTGTCACCACTTCGTTGTCTGGGTTCACTTAACTTGTAGTGACGGAAAAAGATCACCCTTTATTCCTTGGAGGTTGTTGGTTGCCTCCAAAATCCCTTTTCATAGGGCACTAGTTTGAAATGTGCCTTGTTTCATTGCAGTTGAAGAAATGAACAATGATTTGAGGGTTGAACGGAGCGTTAATTTCCTCTGTTTCAGCCACATGTTTTTCTTCCCGGTAGTTAATTTCTAATTTACCTTCTCTTCCACATCGAAAGCATTTCCTTGTCCCCTTCAGGAAATTTTCAGGGTGATTTTTTCTGCACCTTTGACAAGTGGGGTTTTGGATTTTCATAGTACTGTTGGATTTATCCATCAGACCACTAGATTTGATGTCCACATTACACTTCTTATCCCCATGATACCCTTGAGATTCGCCAATATTCATATCAACTTTGACGGAACATCAGACAATTTTCTCATAGCTCTCGAAGTCACATATGGCTAGGTCTTTCTATGGGCTCAGTTTTATCCCACAAAAGAAGCATTAAACCTTGCATTCAGAGGTAATGACAAAGATGGAGGCATATCATGAAATATGTGTAATGATTTCCACATACGCTCTGATGGATTGTGCATTTTTTTTCTTGACAGAAAGGAATTACCATACCATATTAAGTTAGTGGGTGTGAGGGAAAACATTTTTGAAGACCATTTTCTAGAAATACTTCCATTCAAATACCTTGATCTCCTCCTTAGGATTTATATTTTTGATCAAGGTCCACCATTGATCAGATTCACCCTCCATCTAATAAGCAGCCGGAAGTACCTTCTATTGTTCATAACATTTAAGGATGGAGAATATCTTATCAATGGAGTTGTTCCATTGTTTTACAATTGAGGGATCAACTGATCAATTAAAACTATGTGGCCTTTGTCTCATGAAGGTATCAATTATGACTATTTCTTTTTTAGGATTGGTTAAATTGTCTCTTGATCCATGTTTCTGTTCAAAACATGAGTTAAATGAGAGATTATCATGACAAAGTTCACGATTCCCACTCCCATTGGATTGAGAATGTCATTAGAACAATCATCACCTTGATCATCACATCGGTTGTTATCTTTAGTCCTCCTATTACCACCCATTGGTTTGAATAAAAGGAAGTTAGGGGTAACAAATAGGGGGTAATCCAAAGATAAAAATGATGACTTATAAATTACTTTTCTTTCCACAACATATGAATTTATAAGCTTTAATATATGTTATCGATGATATACATCCCAACATATATTCTTAGGGGGGGGGGGTTTAATCCATTAATAACAGTTCATAATAATAGTGTGAATTTAACAATGCTTATTCCCATGGAGAGTCAAAACCAAGAGTGCAGCAAGGCTTGTTGTCTTGCACCAATTCTCATTCGAGTCTAGGTCAATGTGGTGTTTTTGGGTTTTACAACTAGGATACATCTGTGCCAGAGCCGCCTCTACCTGATCGTATCCAAATAGGGATTTTTTTCTGATAAACGACTTACTCAATACTCACCATAATTTAGGGATGTTTGTATTATTCCAAGTCTTATTCCTAAGTCGTTCAATATGGTTTTCTAATCCTAATCCCAAAATTTACTGAACCTATCATCTGATACTATCTATAACAACCCTTCTCTTTATTACACACATAAACATGATTTATTACGAAAAACACTTCACTTGATACAAAATAGAATATTGAGATGTCTAGTGTCATTATGGCTTAGGAACATTACATAACAACTTGGAGAATAAAACACAACATCTTTATTGAAAAATTATTTTACATGACCAATACATTCCTTTGTACTCAACATTGTATGGGATAACCTGAGAACATGCATAAGAAAAGGGTGAGATATAAAACCTAGTAAGGTAGTAAATAGGTCATAACATGAATAAGACAATACATGTTAGGAAATAGGCATCTCAATGGAGCATAATAGAAACATGAACATAAAGGCATGATATATCATGATTATCATAACATGGAAATGTGGCCACACTTAATATGGTATTAAAATGATCCAAGGATCATTGCACATGGATAATGATTAAAACCTTATTGAACATGAATTATCTTGAGTTAACCCTCATTTCACTTGATGTTTCCTGGTACTATTTTTTACACAAAGCATTGGAGCGCTATTAGGGTGCACCCTTCTTAATCATTTCATTTCATGCATAAGTGTGCCACATGGATCATATGACATGGATTTATTAAACATAATAATTTATTAAATGATAAATTAATGTGGAATTAAAACATGAAACAACATAATAAATGTGTAAATGTGCATAAAGCTGAATACCCTTGTCTGAGAAAAGGGTATGGTATTCACTAAACAATGACATTGGCTTGGAAAATCACAGTGCAATTTTGGCAGCATAACAGCGTGACATAAAAATTAATAAAAACAATAGATAAGTGATAAAGGGGTCTATTATCATATGTACATGAAATGGACAGTAATTGGGTCATTTAATAACATGTACCAACAAATTTAATGGAATTTATATTCATAAAACAAAAGAATTGCTTGAATTTAAATGAGGAGAGAGAAATACCTTATATAATTTTGTCATGGTAACAGGTGTACTCGGGAGGCATTAATGAAAGATAAAGGGGTATATCAGCACTAAAATATAAAGAGGGATGTATGGTGGAGGTTCAAAATCATAACCCAATATTTTTAATTGAAAATACAATGGTATATCAACATAAAGAAACTTGGACAAAAATGATAAAGGAAGGAATCCCTTACATTGAAGTGTGATCCCATAGGCTTGGGAGGGGCTAGAGAGAGGCTTCCTGGGAGATTGGGTTGCCTTCAAAGGATTATATAGAGATTAGTTTATAGGTTTTTTGATATCTGAAGGCTTTTAATGAAGATAAAGTGGGATCTTGGGTGGGTTTATATAGGAAAAGAGAGGGAATTCTTCATTATTTAGGTTTTGGATACCACATATTAAACTAATCAATACCACAAAACAACACATGGTTTTTTCCAATGGTTTTTGAAAAGGGGATAGGAAAGAATTATATTACAAGGAAAATTTCTGAACTTCTTAATATATAAGGCTTTCTTATTTGGAGGTGAGTCACACACTCAAGAAAATCAATTTAAAAAGTTAAAATGTTTCATAAGTCTTGGAGGGTCAACTAAAGAATTGTAAAATAAATAAAACAAACCTAAAATAACATTATGTTAATGTTAAAACATATATTGTCTTAACACCCATTTATATTATTTTATTACATAAATATTGGGGCATTATGATGTCATAAAACACATTATATATTTAAAAGGATTTTAATTTTTACTTAAAGATCGATTATCTCAGAAAATTATGAAAAATTTCCATTGGATAATTTTGACATATTGATTCCAAAAATAATATTAATTTTTTCTATATAATTTTCTAAATATGTGAATTTTTACTATTAGAATAAAAATCAAATATTAATCGAAAATTCATGGGTTTTGACAAAAATAGTTTTCAAACCTTAAAAAATCACAATTGTATTCATAAAAATTATATTATCATTTATATTTAATAAAATTTAATTTAGTAATAATATTTCATTGACATGTTATTTAATTCAAAAATCCATTAATTCATCAAAATAGATTTTTTAATTTAAAATTGACTAAAAATACAATTTCTTCTTTAAAAACTATTTACAATGTAACAATAAAAAAAAGAATGTATATTATTTAAGATATAAAAAAATAATGCACATAATTATAGTGATGTGCTCTTGTTACATAAACCCTTATAACCCCCGCATAAGACCTAAGGATAAGGTGTACTATTTTGACAGACTCTTAAGGTGGCTCGGATAACATCGCTCAGGTGGTAATCTCTATCAACATCCACTTCTCTCATAGGCGGTTCAGTTCGAGCTTAAAATTTTGAAGCTCATCTTGGGCTTGGTTAAGAGCTAAGCCCAATGATGCCACCTCCTTTCAAAGCTCTGAGAAATGGGCTTCTTATGGAGCAATTCCATATGATGATGTTATCACTTACATTGTATGAGTAAATTGGGTTTGTTAAAGCCCGATATTTATACTATTCATGTGATCCCAATTCAATAACTATATTAAAAATGATCACAATTCAAAATTTTATTTTAAAATCCAAAAACATACAACCAAGGAGTTTCATATGTTTTACATAACAGTTTTACATAATAATATATTAAATTTGATCAAGAGGAATTTTCATTGATAAATGTTTTGGTTATTAAAAACATCATATCGAAAAGACATTGATATAGGCCTCAAACCATGAAGATGAATCTGACGTATCCTATTATGATAAGAATCAGAGTCTAGATATTTCATGTTATGGCCATCTGTGTCATAATTTATTTGACAATAGAGGTCTTCGCTATGACTTATACATGTAAGGTTGTCCAAAATTCCCTCATCAGGAGAATGAAAATTTGATTGAAGATGATATGTAATCAGTATTAAATCTTAATTAAAGGACCCAAAATAGGTTATCCTCATAATTACATTGTTACAATCATCCCCAATATCTAATACCATTTGATTCATGCATTGTGTGAGAAACGAGAGATATTTGAATATTGGAAACATCGCATGAGGGAAAAGTTTTACTGGGCTTCAAAATTAATTTTTACCATAGAGATGTATGATTGAATGTCTTATGGAGAATATAGTAAATATCCAAATAATTTGGAAGGAATACTATGTATCCTATTAATAATAGTCATTTGAGTTCTCATATTTCAATTCATCCCTAACCTACTGAAGGGTTTTACGTACTTTAAAAAATGGTTATGGATTAAACTCAAGAGTTTTCCCATGTATCAGCCCACTTCTCATACATTGATAGAAGAGGAAGGATGGTTTAATTATTAGAGGATTCAGTACCATGATTTTTGAATATTTTGTATATGAATATATTTACACTGGTTGGGATTCATGTTTGATCTCAGGATTTGGGAAGGCATCCTATGTTTCATATTTGGAAAAGAATTAGAGTTATCATAGTTCAAGTATTTCTGACCTACTACTTTGTTGGGATATTTGATTACAATCAAAGGGGTTATTATCATAATTGACGTCTAGGAAATTTTGGGTCCCATACCAAGAGGTATTCCCATGTTACATATTCATTCTCTATCCTCTGATGGATAATGATAGATGATGAGCATGAACTGTTTATTGAATGTGTTGGGTATGACATGAGGGGTTCGACTGAGAATGACATGAATAGGGTCGCATGAGTGCAAAACCCAAACCCATGATAGATAATGACATTAAAAAATGTGTACTCATACAATGGATCTTGGAAAATGTTTTACATTTCGTATGTTAAAATGTTTATGTTGGACAATGTTGGAATGTCCCAAGGTGTCTTCCTAACATGTCCATGGTGTCTGCCAAATAGGTCCTAGGTGTCTCTCTGAAACGGATAAGGTGTCAGCCTGACATGCCCTATGCTGTCTTCCTAACCTGAAAGAAAT
This sequence comes from Viscum album, assembly GCA_963277665.1. Lineage (NCBI taxonomy): Eukaryota > Viridiplantae > Streptophyta > Magnoliopsida > Santalales > Viscaceae > Viscum > Viscum album. The sequence continues at coordinate 907,042,045 of OY728151.1, forward strand.
ATCCAAGGGTTTTTCCCTATCATTCCCTAGGTTATTTTCATGATAAAATATTTCCTTTCCAAGGCAGTTTCCATGATCAATGATGAATTTTCAATGTCCTTTCAAATGGTCCAAACTTACATGAACAAATTACTTCACATGATCAATGTACATTATTTTCACATTATAAAAATGACTTGTCTCAGATGTATTCACTTGATCAAACTTACTTTTATGGGATGTTTTCACATGACAAAGATGACTTGTCTGGGATGGCTTCACATGTCCAATTTGACCTATATGGCATTTCATCTCGTGATCAAGGTGACTTGTTTGGGGTTTCTGTTCATGATCAAACTAACTTGTCTAGGATGTCTTTACGTGATGTAGATGAATTTTCATAGATGTATTCAAATGAATAAGATGAATTTTCAAAGATTTTTTTGTGTGATATAGATGAGTTTTTTGGGATTTATTAACATGATCAATGTTTACATGAAATGATTTTCATGGAAAACAGAGGTGCATGGTCGAGGGAACGTGTTAAGATTGTACCTCCATGGGTTTTCATGGAAAAGGGGAGTGTATGTCTGTGGGTTTATATTCATGTAAATGGGTATATACATGAAAATTTACATTCTCATGGACAATATCTTGGGTGATTCACTAGTGCAGAAAACATTTTTTACGTCGGTTATTTTTTATTATTTACGTCGGTTTTTAGGCGACGTTAATACGGACGACGTTATAAATAACGTTTTTTACGTCGGTTATTTAAAACCCGACGTAATATCCCTAACATCACGGTGGTTATCACGTCGGTTCATATAATAACCGACGTGATAAATATGCGCGGGGGGGGCTTTATCACGTCGGTTATTCCCTAAACCGACGTGATAAAACGCCTGGGATATCGTTTATCACGTCGGTTATGACATAACCGACGTGATAAACCCTTCCCCTGGCCTATTTTCACGTCGGTTATTTAAGAAACCGACATGATAAAAAGGCCTGGGAAACGTTTTAGCACGTCGGTTATCCAATAACCGACGTGGTAAATCGATTCCCAGGCCTTTTAGCACGTCGGTTATATTAAGAACCGACGTGATAAAAGCCCCGGGAACGGTGTATCACGTCGGTTCTAGAAAAACCCGACGTGATAAACCCCTGGCGATTTATTTACCACGTCGGTTATAAAATAACCGACGTGAAAGAAATTTTTTTTTTAAAATAATTGCACTACTCTCACCAAAAAGCAACCAGAAACCAAACAAAAATAACAATGCCAGCCCTCCCTCAAGCCCCAACTGAACCCCACCCTCATCTATACCCACCTAACAACCTGACCAGCCCTCCCCCACCACATTGGAGCCCCACCACAACCCTTGGACACCCCCCCACCCCTTGGACAACCCCCCCCCCCACCCTCATTTACACCCCCACGACCCCTAGTACAGCCTCAAATAACCATTGGAAACCCCTCCCATATCCCTTGGACACCCTCCACCCCTTGGACACCCCCACCCCTTGGACAGCCCCCCCACCCTCATTTACACCCCCAAGACCCCTAGTACAGCCTCAAACACCCATTGGACACCCCCCCACACCTTGACAGCCCTCCCAGACCCCTTGGACACCCCTCCCATATCCCTTGGACACCCCCCCACCCCTTGGACAGCCCCCCACCCTCATTTACACCCAACCGGCCCCTTGGACAGAACTCCCAGACACCTTGGACACCACTCCCATATCCCTTGGACACCCCCCCACCCCTTGGACACCACCCCACCCCTTGGACAGCCCCCCCACCCTCATTTACACCCAACCGGCCCCTTGGACAGAACTCCCAGACACCTTGGACACCACTCCCATATCCCTTGGACACCCCCCACCCCTTGGACACCCCCCCACCCCTTCGACAGCCCCCCCACCCTCATTTACACCCCCCGAACACCCCTTGGACACCCCTCCCATATCCCTTGGACACCCCCCCCCCACCCCTTGGACACCCCCCACCCCTTGGACAGCCCCCCACCCCCTGGACACCCCCCCCCCCCCCCGACCCCTTAGAAACCCCCCCCCTACCCCTTGGAAACCCCCCCATCCCCTTGGACAGCCCCAAACACCCCTCCTATATCCCTTGGACACCCCCCCACCACTTGGACACCCCCACCCTCATTTACACCCAACCGACTCCTTGGACAGCCCCAAACACACCTTGGACACCCCTCTAATATCCCTTGGACACCCCCCACCCCTTGGACACCCCCCACCCTCATTTACACCCCCCCCCCGACCCCTAAGACAGCCCCAAACACACCTTGGACACCCCTCCCATATCCCTTGGACACCCCCCAAACACCCACCCACCCCCTTGGAACCTCTCCCCCCATACCAAAATCCAAACCAGAAAAACCATCAACAGTAGACCAAAACAAGAAGTAGAGAAAAATTAAACATTCACTTATATAACATTCAAAACTTACACTGTCAACTTCAAAAAAAACTAAATCCAACCTAAACGACTACGAAATACACAATTACATTGACAATATTCAAAATTACATTTTACATTACAAACAACTAAAAGTCAATCAAACCTGTAAAATAATTTGACCACTCCACTTGTAAGTGTTTGATATCTTCAGCAGTAAAGGGTTGAGGGTCATCAAAAAGCTTCAAAAGAAAAGGATAGTAGTCAACGTGTATAATGAATAAATCAAATTGAAATATTATGAGAAAGAGGAAATATTACCAGGTCAAAACTCAGAACTGTCCCAGTTGTTATTATTTCATACATAAATCTTAACATGTAATATCCGCATTCGATGATGCCTTGTTGCTCATGACATTTCCGTTTGAATGAGTGTAAATTCAATATATTATTTTTATGTAATAAATCAAAATGTACAAATTATAAATGGATATTTACCTTCGCATGTACATATTTGATCTTGAAATTCCTTTTCTTTGCGCTTTTTCGAAAGTGGACCCATGCCCTGTTAGAAAATAATACGAATGGGGTAAATTTAAAATTCATTATAATATATAAAACTATTGTGAAATTGAAACTTACGTTTCCAATATATTCTTAAAACTTTCTCACACATCATCATGGAGAGAGCATATCCAATAAAGTGTTTTCTCCCTAGGGCAAAAAACCCCTAACATCCAATGATCCCTGATAAAATGAAATTTAATGTTAGTGGTTTTTTATGTTAAAAGATAATTAACTCTTTGAGAGGGATGTGTTTCATACCTCTCACAAAAAGGCATCATCCAACACTGTGTGATTACATTCTTTTCAAATCTATCAGCAATATAAAGCATTCTTTGTTCCTCATCCAATGCACATGCTTCAGGGGAAATCAATTGTGGGTCCACGAATCCATATACATCTGTCAGCTCATTCCTCTCATAAATTTTATACAGATACCTAATACAAAGCAGACATAAGTATACATTTATAATAAATATAACGCAAGGATAAGGTGTTAAGACTTACATGATAAAAATTTGCACCACGTTGATGCCCAACTTATCTCCAGTGACAAACTCCATGATATCAGTTTTCATAATCCCCACACATAGTTCACCTCCACAGACATGAGCTTCCATTGTAAAGTCATAATGATCCGCCAACAAATTTGAATATCTTGACAATTTGTCAATACTGCTAGTATCTGCATCTGATGTCATAGTTATCTGTCTTTGTTGTTGTCTATACAGTATTTCTTTACCTTTGAAGTATTCCTGTAAAAATAAATTGAAAAATATATTAGTTTTCAAATGATAAAACATTAATAAAAATATAAAATAAAAGATATAACATCCATACCTCTATGGTAATGAGTCGAAGAAGTCTGGATGGCCAAAGTAAAAAATGGCCGATACTATGTCCAACTGTCGTCACCTCATCTGTAGGTAATGGTATCCGAGCTGATCTATCTATAATATCCTGTACAGTGACCCTATGATTCTCTACCTCTAACTGTTGATGATGAACTGTATCTCCTATACAGTATACCATCCCATATGCAACTATATGATGTTGAGGATCATCAACATACAACTCACCATAAGTAGGTAGCTGCGGCGGAGGAGGAGGATCAAAAATGGGGTCCGCAGGCTGAGGTGGGGGAGTGGGAGCTACTGGGAGAGGTGGAGTGGGAGCTGCACCCTGAAATTGTCTTTGCAAGTCTGCAAACATTAACTGCACCGATGCTCTAATCTTGTCCTCCATTGTCGCATTAATATTATGGACTTCAGCCTCCAAGGATTCTATTTTTTTTTATAAACTCCCTCAACGTTAGAAGTTGAGGAACGTGGCAACACTTTTCTTACCGATACACCTGCCGGATATCCTCTTACATGGCCAGGATGTTCGGGCTTTCCCAATGCCATAGATAAAATATCCTCCCTCCCAGATGGTGTAAATGTCCCCTGTGAACTCTGCTCCTCAAGAGAGTCCTGTAATACTTAATTGAACATTTCTATAATGATTGGAAATATATGACGAAAATAGTAAACTTAAATAAATAAAATAGATATCTTACAATCCTCTCAACTACGAGTCTCGATTCTTCCGAAAGATATTGTCCTTTTTTGCCCTTCCGAGCTCTTTTCCATTTCTCATGTCTAGATGGAGGGGATGGAGGGGCCACCTCTCCAGAGCTTGAAGACTCATCTCTTAGTTGTTGAAATTTTTCTGCCATCATTTGTTCTTCCAATAATACATACCCTCCCCGAGATAAACTATGAGGGTATACATTTTTAGATTGGATCTCTTGATGAGCTTTCCTTGTTTGCTGTAAATTAAGAATAAGTAATCATTAACAAAACAATAATAAGATCATTTATATAAGAAAGCTTATAAAAGTTTACATTGCCCTTACCAAAAATGATTCTTTTCTTCTACTTTCAAAAAATTGTCTCCATGTGTCTTCATCTATAAAAGGATATATACGACATGGATTCTCACGACTCCTATGACCATAAATGAAATCAGATGAGAGGGTTGATTTGAAATCCCTCCATCTCCTAGCAGCCAATGATAAGCATTTCTTCCTGACTCCTCCAGTGTCAGGAATATCAAATGTCATCTGATAAAAAAGAGGTTAAAAATATTATATATACTAGAAACATTTAAAGAACAGTCAAACAATAGCAAAAGATCTTACCAAAATGGTCTCCCACAGCTGAGAAATTATCGCCTTATCCACACTTCTCCAATCATCATAGAGAATGCTTACTTTTCTCTTAGCCTGAGTTGCTACAAAACCCTTAAAATCTTTAGCATTTGGACCTCTAGGAAGATCATCATCATCAAACTCCACGACTATCCTCTCCTCCTTCATACGGGCAAGTGATAATTTTGGTAAACGTGTGCACCCACGCTTACCAAACTTTGAACTCTTTTTCGTAATAGGAGCATGCGAATGTTCCTCCCCAGATGTATGACCAATATGCTCATCTCCAGAATCATGTGGCTGATCAACTGATTGATCTGTCATTTTCCTTCAAATCAAAAAAACAAACATTAGTTCACAAATAGAAAAGTGTAATAAATTACATAATAGTAAACATTGGTAATATGGTAAGCATGTTAAACAATGATAAACATGGTAAACACAGGCAAAAGGTTGCCAAAGTGTTGGCCCAAGAAAGCTGAAACGTGGACACACTGAGTCCACCGGTCAGCCGGTGTGAGCACACCAGCCAGCCGGAGGACCCAGGCAGTAGACTTGCCCACTGCCTGGTGCCACCGGCCGGCCGCTGGCTCACCACCGGCCGGCCGGTGGACCAGACAGAGAGCCTTCCTCTCTGTCTGGACCACTGGCCGGCCGCTGGCTCAGCACCGGCCGGCCGGTGGTGATCCAGACAGAGAGGAAGGCTCTCTGTCTGGTCCACCGGCCGGCCGGTGGTGATCCAGCGGCCGGCCGGTGGTCCAGACAGAGAGCCTTCCTCTGTCTGGACCAGCGGCCGGCCGGTGGTCCAGACAGAGAGCCTTCGTCTGTCGTGATCATTCCTTATGGCACAAACCATGTCTTTAACATACTCATCATTATGTTCTGTTAATCTTTCCATGGAAGTAGGGATCTCACATAAATCAGCATCTTCATCAAATTCATCCTCACCAACATATTGTTTTTTCCCTTGTAAAACAACAGCCCACTGCATATCTGACTGATCTACTACATAGAAAATTTGTTTGGCATGTGTTGCCATTATAAAAGAATCAGCTGTGTCTTCCAATCTATTCAGATTAACAAGTGTCATTCCAAATTCATCGTGTCTGACACTGTTGTTACCGATAAACCATTTACAGTTAAAAACGGGAACTTTAATTTTAAAGTAATCAGCCTCCCATATGTCTTCAATCACTCCATAATATGCAGTTGATGCCGAAATTGGGTTTCTGTCCTTAGCACTCGAAAAATGCATGCTTCTGCAAACACCAATACACCACTATTCTGAACTGCACTTCTGTTGTCCTGAGCTTTCGTATGAAATGTATAGCCATTAATGTCATAAGCGGACCATGTTATCACATTTAAAGATGGACCACCCACTATCCATTTTAATGTCTCTAATACATCTGATCTACCAAGCAAGGTCTTTTTAAACCATGGCAAAAAAGTTTTGTTGTGCTCATTCAAAATCCACATTTCTTTCTTCTTTGGATGACATTGTTTCAACTCATTAATATGCAATGTGATATACGGTTGAACATCAGCTATGTTATTCAAGATGTATGATTCTAACTTCTTCATATGTTCAGCTGACAGTGATTTGACTTTCAAGCCATGAATCCCCTTTCCCTCATTATTAACCCGTTCATGGCGAGATGGAGGCAAACCTATGTGTTGCGCCGTAGCCAAGTAGCTCGTACAAAACTCTGCTACCTCCTCAGAAATATACTTTTCAATAATGGAGGCTTCAGGTCGATATGGATTTTTAACATATCCCTTTAATATTTTCATATACCTTTCAAAAGGATACATCCAACGAAGATATACAGGTCCACATAGTCTTATTTCTCGAACCAGATGAATCATTAAATGCACCATCATATCAAAAAAAGTTGGAGGAAAATACATTTCCAAATGACAAAGTATAAAAATTGCATCCTTTTCCAAAATGTTCAAAGCATTCACATCAATCGCCTTGTTGCAAATTGAATTGAAAAAATAACACAACCTCATTATAGTCTTTCTGACACGGATGGGCAATATTCCACGCAGTGCAACTGGTAGAATTTGTTGCATCATGACATGACAATCATGTGATTTCATACCTATCAACTTCAAGTCTTTCAATGAGACAAAATTTTTTACATTTGAAGAATAACCTTGAGGCACTTTGATATCATGAAGACACTGACAGAAGCTACTTTTCTCCCTCTTCGATAATGTATGACAAGCCGGGGGAAGAAATGTTCGTCTTCCTTTAGGAGTGGGAGCTAACTCCAAACGTATTCCCATTGACAGTAGGTCTAACCTTGCATTCAACCCATCTTTTGTCTTTCCTTTAATATCTAGCAATGTTCCGATCAAAGAATCACAGATATTATTCTCCACGTGCATGACATCAATATTATGTTTGACTTCATGATACCTCCAATATTGTAGCTCAAAAAATATTGTCCTTTTCTTCCAAATATGTCTATCATTACCAGATTTCTGTGTCTTTCCCAATGTCACATCAAGGTTTTTCACCCTCTCAAAATACAATTCTAGGGATAAAGGTTGAGGAGCAGTATCAAATTCTTGTGAGCCATTGAATGCCTTTTTTAGTCTTCTATAAGGGAGATCCATAGGCAAAAACTTTCGATGACCCATGTACACTGTTTTCCTCCCATGATGCAATTGACAATATGACGTCTGTTGTTCGCAAATTGGACATGCTTTATGCCCTTTAACACTGTATCCAGACAAATTTCCATATGCTGGGAAGTCATTTATAGTGAATAGAAGCATTGCATGCTGTTGAAAATATTCCATTCTATAAGAATCATACACCCTAATACCATCAGCCCATAACAGTTTCAAATCATCAATCAGCGGTGACAAGTATACATCAATATCATTGCCGGGTTGCTTTGGACCAGAGATCATGATACTCAACATGACATATTTGCGCTTCATACAAACTTCAGGAGAGAGGTTGTAAATTACCAATAAAACAGGCCATGAACTATGTGTGCTACTGAGGGTTCGGTATGGATTCATTCCATCTGTGCACAAGCCTAGTCTCAGATTTCTAATTTCATTTCCAAATGTAGGGTACTGGGCATCAATTTTCTTCCATTGTGGACAATCAGCTGGATGACGTATTTTTCCATCACATACCCGCTCATCAGCATGCCATCTTAACCTTTTTGCATCATGTGAATTAGCAAATAAACGTTTGAAACGAGGAATTATAGGAAGATACCAAAATACCTTTGAAGGGAGCTTTGTAATCTCTACATCAGCTTGTGATTTTTCTTTCAACTTATACCGTGATGTCCCACATTTAGGACACTCTTTCAGAAATTCATATTCCTTCCTATATATAATGCAGTCATTCGGACAGGCATGTATTTTCCTGTATCCCAATCCCATCGGGCATAATATTTTTTTGGCCTTATAATGTGAATCTGGAAGATCGTTATCTTTTGGAAGAATGTCTTTCATCAATTGTAGCAGCTCTGTAAAACTTCTGTCACTCCATCCATGTTTCGCCTTCAGGTTAATCAATCTTAACACCGCCGACAAAACCGTAAAATCTGTACAACCAGGATATAATGGTTTTTCGGCATCACCATATAGACGTGCAACTGTCGGTTCTATCTCAATTTGTTCTGCTACAATATCGCGAATCATTTCTTCAATTCCATCAGAGTTACCATCTTGCAATTCATTATCATCAGTGACATTCTATCCAGTTTCGCCATGCCAAATCCAAGGGTTGTAACTCGGATTGAAACCATGAAAAATCAGACGATCTTTTATCTCTCTACTTTTCATCTTCTTCATATTCAGACATTTCAGGCATGGACAGAAAAAAATGTCACTACTTGGAACATTTCGTTTAGCAAATTCCAAAAAGGCATCAACACCTTCCTCATATTCATTGCTCATTCGATGTGCCGTAATCCAACTTCGACTCATTATTACCTATAACAAATAGCAAAAATATATATATTTTTTAGATAAGACAAATATATTTTTATATGAAAAAAAATCATAATTTGAATGTAAACAATTTTGAAATATAAAACAAATCGATGTGTAAACCCCCCTGGACACCCCCCGACCCCTCTGGACAGCCCCCCACCCCTCCTGGACATCCCCCAACCCTCTGGGCAGCCCCCCCACCCACCCGGACAACCCCAAATACCCTCTGGAGAGGCCGCCACCCACTTGGACAGCCCCCCACACCCATCCACCCCCTTGGACAGCCCCCCACACCCATCCACCCCCTTGGACACCCCCCTGGACACCCCACCGACCCCTCTGGACAGGCCGCCACCCCCTTGGACAGCCCCCCACACCCACCCATCCCCTTGGACACCACCCTGGACACCCCCTGACCCCTCTGGATAGCCCCTGACCCCTCTAGAAAGCACCCCCACCCCTCCTGGACACAACCCCCACCCCCGACCTGCTTGGACACCCCCCTGGACACCCCCCAACCCTCTGGACAACCCCCCACCCCTCCTAAACACCACCACCCACCCCCTACCCCCTTGGACACCCCCCTGGACACCCCCCAACACCCACCCACACCCTTGGACAGCCCCCCACACCCACCCACCCCCTTGTAAACCCCCCTGGACAGCCCCCCGCCCCTCCTGGACACCACCCCCACCCCCTACCCCCTTGGACACCCCCTGGACATCCCCCAACCCTCTGGACAGCCCCCCACCCACCCGGACAACCCCAAATACCCTCTGGAGAGGCCGCCACCCACTTGGACAGCCCCCCACACCCATCCACCCCCTTGGACACCCCCCTGGACACCCCACCGACCCCTCTGGACAGGCCTCCACCCCCTTGGACAGCCCCCCACACCCACCCATCCCCTTGGACACCACCCTGGACACCCCCCGACCCCTCTGGACAGCCCCCGACCCCTCTAGAAAGCACCCCCACCCCTCCTGGACACAACCCCCCACCCCCGACCTGCTTGGACACCCCCCTGGACACCCCCCAACCCTCTGGACAGCCCCCCACCCCTCCTAAACACCACCCCCACCCCTACCCCCTTGGACACCCCCCTGGACACCCCCCAACACCCACCCACACCCTTGGACATCCCCCCACACCCACCCACCCCATTGTAAACCCCCCTGGACACCCCCCGACCCCAAATCCATGCACCTATGCCATGGTTGTGTGTGAATAAAGTAGTAACAACTGTAAAAGGGCAACCCATCCAAATGGACATGCCCCAACCCTCTCGGGGATTTATAGAAAACGATGAAAAATTAGTGAAGTCATAAAATTACTCAATATTGCAAGTCGAACAAATAGATCTAGGGATGATAAATAAGATTATGGTGCCAAAACGAGTTAAAAGGGTTCGCAATCGAAGAATCTTAGCTAGTTTCAACAAAAAAATCACAACACATATATATATATACTATCCGCGAAAAAAAACGAACGAGTGGGAGGATTACCTGAGTGCTGCGAGTTTAGATGATTGATCCGAGGATATTAAATACGAGAAACGATGATCGCAAAACGAATCTAAACCAACGAAATGGACGAGCTGATTCGGGTTTACGCGCGAGAGAGACGAGTCGCGACTGTCGAAGGTAAACTCGCGAATGACAATCCACGGGTCTGGGTAAATTTTTAAATGAGTTATCACGTCGGTTATTCAATAACCGACGTGATAATTGTTTTAAAAACATTTATAACGTCGGTTATTTCAATAACCGACGTAAAAACCTTCCTCCGATTCATTTGTTACGTCGGTTAGTTTATAACCGACGTTATAAAGGGCTCAAAATCCGCGTTTTTTTATGTCGGTTATAAAATAACCGACGTCAAAAACATCTGCGGATTCTTTTTTTACGTCGGTTATTTTATAACCGACGTAAAAAAGCCTTCAAAAACCGCGTTTGTTACGTCGGTTAGTCAATAACCGACGTAAAAAGGCCTTCGGAAACCGCGTTTTTTAGGTCGGTTATTGTTATAACCGACGTAAAAAACGAAGCCGCGCGATTAATAACGTCGGTTATTATTATAACCGACGTTAAAGGTGTACCGAATACAAATATTTACGTCGGTTAATAAATAACCGACGTAAAAAACCTCGTTTTACATATTATGACGTCGGTTTTATATAACCGACGTAAAAAATGGTGACGTAAAAAACGTTTTCTGCACTAGTGATTTATGAAATAGAGATATCATATGATGTTCAAATCACCATGTGGTAACATCATCCTTGGGGAATCATGGAATGAAATCTCATGGTGGATCTCACGATTACTTTGAGAATTAATCAGAAATTAGCTAACCACTATTCCCATATGATCCATTTAATAAATGATTTTTTTCTCCTTCTCCCCCTCATATTGTGTGTACATTTTAAGGGAAGAAGTTCTTTATATTTTTAGAGTTCAGTTGAGGTTCTATCCACTTTAAATAGTGATGACACTGCATGAACCAACTTAAAAAAGTGGTAAGATTCACATTATCAACTTCACATGTTGTGAAATAAACTCACAGACGGTTTTCATGGTCATTTTATTTAAATATTCCAAATATTCACTTGAAATATTCAAGGTAATCACATGATCACTTTTTCTCATCTGAAGGATTTCCAAAAAACCACGGAAGGCTTCACAAGATTTCTTTAGAGGCATTGTATGATCATATAATGTAACACCCCGAGATTTTATAAGATTTATTCTTTTTACTTTATTTCATATCTTCTGTTTTAAGCAACACCAAGATTATCTTGCACTATACACAAGACCGTATTAGCTTGCAGTATACGCAACACTATTCTTGGATCGTATTACACACAATTTCACGTTCGTTTGATAGTAGTTATTCTACGCAACATTGAGTGTGTATATATATATATATATTCAATGTATAAATGAAATATGGTTGGATTCTGTTAAACGTAAAAACAAAGGGGTCTTTCACTATACACAACCCTGACTTGGCTTGCATTACACGCAATCATGACCTTCCTGTATAGCGTGTGTTGTATGTAATACCGGGTTTCACTAAACAAAAATATATGGTTATAATATTATTATGAACTAGCCGTTATGAATATTATTAACTACATTTTGAATGTTATAATATTATTATTAATCTTAAATATTTTCTAGAACATCGTGTGAGAACAAAATAAATTTTTCGAGTAAAATAAGCATTTTTCAAAAAATGCAGTTTTGCCTCCTTTTGATGGTGCACCCACATTAAATCTAGTTTTTGAAATTTTTATAAGTTAAATTTGAAAAAATAAAATTCTTCTTTCGAATCAGGATATAAAAATTTACTTTGGATAAATTTTTCATATTATTCTGATAACTTTCATATTTTAATGAATAGTAAAAACACACTATATTTTAATTAAAAACAACTTTTTCCATCACAATAATTTATTTTGTTAGATTATCTTTTTAATTGGTTTTAAAGTGTAATTAGAATATATTTTTACCATTTAATCCAATGTTGGTCATTGGAATTAATTTTACATTGAATTTGGACATAAACAAGTGTCGATCTTTTGATAGTTATTGTTTCTTAAGAACACGTTATTTGTCTTCGATAACGGGAATTAATTTTACAATTAGTTAATTCCACTTTTATGTTTTGAATTTGAAAAATTATACATCATTTTTGAATTCGGAATATCAAATATATCTTAGGCTGAATTTTTGTTATTTTTCTGAAAAACATCAATTTTTGATGAATATTGAAACCACATAGTGGTAGTTAAAAAACTAAATCTTTCATTTAAATGAAATTTTACCACGTCTGTAAATTGAATTCCTATAATCCAACATACATTATTGTTATCAAGAAGTAAAACATGGTTCAATAAGATTAAAATAATTTTTTGTGAATAGTAACTTTTGACATTTATTTTCTGCGGTTAAAGGTGAATATGGTAATTCAAGGTTAAAAGAATAGTATAATAATTCAAAATTACCTTAACAGGTGTCCTAACCTTATTGGATGAGTATTGGCTGACCATGGGCATCATTGGGTCGATTTTGAGACCCCATTGAGCCACTTGGTAGTGATAATGACAATTTGGATTAATTAATTTAATGTAAAGACAAAATTGACATTAACAAAAATCTTTTAGTAATTAATTTTTATAAAGGGTTATCTAAATTATCCTTCCGACTATAAATACTAATTTCAAATCTAAATATATTTCCTACATGGTGGTGTTTTTTTATAATTTTTAGACATAAAATAAATTAAATTATTTACGACACAATAATGATGCAGTATTTACCTCATTAATAAATGATTAAAATAAATAAGATTATAATGATTACATTATTCTTCAAAACATGTCCAATTCTAAATGGATGATTTTATTTCGACCATGGGTCATCTTATCTTCATCTTTAATTATTTTTTGGACCATTTTAAACTGAAAATAAGTTTATAATAAAATAATATTTCCACACTTTCCGAAGGTGCCCCTCTCCTCCCATATAAAAGGGCACCTACTTCCTCTTCTATTTACACAATTTTGAGACTTCAAGGTCGGCCAAAACCATACCATTTCGCTTCTCAACTTACCTAGAAAAATTATATAGGTTCTGGTCTCCTCAAAAGACCAACTCTAGTGCCTTAATAGGAGGTTAAGAAGTGGCGCGTCAAAGAAGAGGTAATATCCTTTACCGACTCTTTCCAATTTATTTCTTCTTCTACTTATTCTTATTTATTTGTTTCATCATAAATTAATAACATAAGTATCAATAATATACTGATATGTTATTATAAATATGAAACAACCCTATTTCATCTTCGATCCATCCTACGGAAAATGAAATCACCACACATGCGTACCTACGGAATACCGTCTCCACATCGTGATGTAATCTGTTTCCCACCACCACCTTACTTGGATGGGTATAATGGTGTAAATAAATAACTATATATGATTATTGTAAATTTATATCGATTCTGAAATATTATACATACACTTAAATACAATTCCACGATCATGGGAATGATATCATCGCTCGTGCATACGTACGGACTACTGTCTCCACGAACGTGATGAGATTCATTTTCCAAGATTAACCATTCAAGTATGATTATAAAGTATATATGTAATAAATAATCATGAAAGATACTACATAATAATGATACTATATTTATGTACATATATGTTTCATTTACCTAATTCCATTCCATTCAATAAGGAAACGAAAACAATGTTCATGCATACGTACGGTCTACCGTCTCCATGAACGGTCTATTTCATTCCATTTATCAATCTATCGTATATATTTATATACTGAATATATATTATATATAAATCATTGTTTACATTCATTAATTTAGTGAATCAGGATATGAGTAATAATATCAAGAACAACAAATCAAAACACATACGATAAATGAAACGATTTTACCCAAAACGCTGCTTTAACATGGAATTTAAAAAATAATGGGTAATATAATGTAATAAGTGAACCATATATGATATAATAATAATAAATATTATTCTGTAATAATTCAATGACATTATTTAAATCATTATATAGTATGTAGGGATACATACGAAGCATATCGGACATAAGGTAAGGGATAACTTTTCCAATCTCATTTTTAACTGAGATTGTTTATCCGTAAGTATTTACTGGGGTTATATTTATCATCCATGTCCATATTTTATAAAATGGATTCATGTAAGTTTAATGTCATTTTAACCCATTTTGAAATTTTACTACGTGGTATGTAAGTAATATTTCTTTTGTTCACCACATGTGGTAATTTTTGACTTTTTTGTTAAAAGTACGAGGAGAATATTTTTTTTACTTATATGGTATTAACAGATTTTTATGGCATTATAATGACTTATTTTCATGAAGCTTACTCTACAAGATTTCATTTTTATTTTAAATAAATTATTTTTCTTTTAAAATTGGGTGGCATTTTGTGAAAAGAAAATTATTTTTAAGAAGAAAGGTTATTTTCCTCAAGAATTATTTTCAAGTGTTTTGTCAAAACCATTTTCAATCTAAGATGAAATTATTTCATATGTGTATGATTCAAGTATAATATCTCTATTATTTAAATGGATTCACTTTTATTATTATGAAATAAAATCCATATGTTTTATATGGATTATTTTATGATGGGATGATGTTAATGAAACCCATTTTTATTCTTTGGGTTATGATAAATGATTTATGTTTATGTTGTGGCACAAGTATGAATGATTTCATTATGAGATGGGTAGCACCTATATCTAACTCCAATGCATTGGGTAAACATTTATATCTCATGAGATAGACATGGATTGAACGGTAAGTTAATATGGTTCAGTGTTACAGGACAAAAATAAGGAGTGAACTCGATTCAAAAAGGGTCTTTGTCCACTAAAATGGTCTTAGTAGAAATGCCTTGGCTACTATGGAAATCATATCATGTGATTAATGGTTTTCCAAAATTACATTATTTATTCCCATGCTATTTTATCATGATTGATGTTCCTTTATGATATATGCCTTACGTATTTCCAAGATTTATGTCTTTGCACAAGATTTTGATGTTCACATTTTATGATCATGTTTTTTCATTCAAATGTTTATGGATTGTTTTATGTTCTCTATGTTTACCCTTATTGAGAATTTTAGCTCACCCTTTTGTATTTTTTCTTTTCCCCAAGATATAAAGAAAGGTTTTAGGTAAGAAAACAATGGGGAATATCATTATTGGAGATGTTGAAGATATTTCACCATGATTAGAAGATTATTTTTTCCAAGTTTCCATAGACCCTAAACTATTACGGTCCTTGTGTGTTTGTTTTTGTTATGTATTAAGTATTCCAAAAAAGTAATGTAATGTCCATGTACATCAAGATTTGGGTCTCTACAGTTGGTATTAGAGTAAAGGTTTAGTTAAACTTTGGAAACTATGATGCGAAAACTTTAGTGAAATCCCTAGATATATTTCAAAGGTATGTCTAGGGATGTCCCTAAGGATAAGTATATGTATAGGTTAGAGTCCTAGAACTATGTTGATGATCATGAATAACCTAACGTGAACCTAATGTTTCATGGATTAAATAATTTTTGATAAGTTAGAAATCCCATAAGTGACTTTTTATGATTATGTGGTTCCTTATTATTTGAACTTTTTCTTACACATTGGTTTCTGGTCTTAGTCAATGGAGGGAACGAGAAGGAATTTAGTTAAAATTGATTATAATGGAAAAATTAGTGACTATGATCAAAGAAATTTTGTAATTCCTGGAGAGAAAGATATTATGATTATGTCGAATAAGTCATCTCAATATATGATTATGAAGGTGAACTTTAGTTGTATTCCTAAGTCATCAAATAAAAGAAAGATTGAATTGTATACATGTTAACATGGTGAGGAGCATAGATAAAGGAAGATTGAGATTTCTAATTAAAGGAAGAATAACCTTGAGGAATACCTCAAATGGAGGGTAAGATGTTATATATGTGGAGAAAAGGGTCATAGAGTGACGGACTATTATGGAGTCCAATGTCTTATCTGTGCAGAACATGGGCATTTCCCAACTCAATTCCCTGGCCTAAGAAGTTACTTCTAAATCGAGGAAGGACCTAGTTCATGCCAATCATTGAAGGGGATTGATTGAAGTGCTTATGTATTCGATTTCAATAATAATGTTGTTGAGGTAATTTTATAGTATATTGAAAAATCTATGTATTGGTCCATTGTGGTTTTCTATAAGAATATGGTACCGGTAACCATGAAAAGTGATTGAAATATTTTTGGAAAGAAGATGATAAGAAAATAATGCAGGTATAAGGAGAAAATAATATGTTTAATAGTATTCATTAGCTCAAGACTGATATAAGGACAAAGTGATATCATGGTTTGAGTATATAGAAATTATTGGTTTTTGGTGTGTGGAAAGAGTTAACTTTTGACAGCATTTATTTTTTAACTAAGGTTCTATGTTAATCCATGGTTCAAAAGAATACATGATTAAGGTATTCACATGATTGTAATGTGACCAAAAAGATATATCTTATGATATATGGGGGGTAAATTTTGGTATTCACGTTCCTGTTATGTGACCTTTCAAGTAATCGTTTTCTTTATACTATGAGCTTGGACTAAAGTATTTTGGATAAGCCTAAAGATTGGAATGGATTAAGTTGGACATAAGATAGTATTGATTAAGGCTAGAAACTTTTTTTCGATATTATTTCTCTAATGTTATAATAGTTTATTTTTATAAAAAGGAGAACTTGCAGGACAGGCGACAACCCGTCATGTCAGACAAGGTTGCGGGAATCAAACCCACAACCGAAGTGCGACGGGCCTTTATCGCCTACCACTGGCCTACAGGAAGTCCTTGGTTAGTAGTAACTAGTTTTAATTTATTAAGTGGTATGATTGATGAAGTATAAGTCTATTTTTGGAATCTTATATGATTAACCTCACCATAGATGGACTTCTGTATATTTGATAACTTTTGTTAACATTTTGTTTGAATCATATGGAATGACCCATCATTCTATCGCATGATCTGCTAACACTTCAAAAATGAAAAATTTGACTTCATTTCTTTAAGATATGAAGTGGAAATTGTTCAAGGCACGAAAAATGGTGAGATTATACCAAAATAAAGTAAGTATTTCTTCTAATTCGAATTCTTAAACTTTAGGTAAAAGATCATGAAAACCCAAAATGTTGTCCTACTGCCCTTATATCTGCTGAATCAGACGGTACCTTATATCATCACAAATTTATGGCTTTGTGACTGTTGGATTTTTCATAGCCATGTCTTCTACCACTCTCCATCAGAAATTGATGGTTATATTTCTCTTATATATCCATATTTTCACCTATGTTATCCTATGTGGAAACCCAATGATTAGTTAATTTGGGTAACTATTACATTTCATACATTAGTTTTTAAAGATAAGTTTTGGTATTCCATTTTACAATGTGGGTTTCTAGGAAAGAAACTATCATGTAATAAACCATGTTTAACCCCGACGAATTTCGAGGGCGAAATTCATTTTAAGGGGGGTAGAATGTAACACCTTGAGATTTTATGATATTTATTCCTTTTAATTTAGTTAATATCTTCTATTGTACACTACACCAAGATTATCTTTCACTATATGCAAGACCGTATTAGCTTTCAGTATACACAACACTATTTTTGGATCGTGTTACAGACAATTTCATGTTCGTTTGATAGTAGTTATTCTATGCAACATTGAGTGTGTATATATATATATTCAACTTATAAATGAAATATGGAAGGATTTTGTTATACCTAACAACAAAGGAGTATTTCACTACACGCAACCCTGAATTGGCTAGCATTACATGCAATCATGACCTTCCTGTATAGCGTGTGTTGTACGCAATACTGGGTTTTACGAAACAACAATATATGGTTATAATATTATGATGAACTAGACATTATGAATATTATTAACTAAATTTTGAATTTTATAACATTATTATTAATATTAAAAATTTTCTAGAACATCGTGTGAGAACAAAATAAAATTTTCGAGTAAAATAATTATTTTTCAAAAAATGCAGTTTTGCCGCCTTTTGATCGTACACCCACATTAAATCTAATTTTTGACATTTTTATATGTTCTATTTGACAAAATAAAATTCTTATTTGGAATTAGGATATAAAAATTTACTTTGGAATTTTTTTCATATTATTCTGATAACTTTCATATTTTAATGAATAGTAAAAACACGCTATATTTTAATTAAAAACAACTTTTTTCATCGCAATAATTTATATGGTTAGTTAATATTTTTAAATGGTTTTAAAATGTAATTAAAATATAGTTTCACTATTTAATTCAATTTTGGTCATTGTAATTAATATCACTTTGAATTTGGACATAAACAAGTGTCGATCTTTTGATAGTTATTGTTTCTTAAAACACGCTATTTGTTTTGATAACGGGAATTAATTTTAAAATTAATTAATGCCACTTCTATGTTTTGAATTTGGAAAAATAGATATCATTTTTGAATTCGGAATATCAAATATAGATTAGGCTGAATTTTTGGAATTTGTTTGAAAAACTTCAATTTTTGATGAATTGTGAAACCACTTAGTAGTAGTTAAAAAACTGAATCTTTAATTTAAATGAAATTTTACCACTTCTGCGAATTGAATTTAAAAAATCCAACATACATGGTTGTTTTCAAGAAGTAAAATGTGATTCAATAAGATGAAAATAATTTTCGGTGAATAGTAACTTTTGACTTTTATTTACTGTTGTAAAAGGTAAATATGTAATTCTAGGTTAAAAGAATAGTATAATAATTCAAAATTACATTTACACCTTTCCTAACCTTATTGGATGAGTATTATCCGACCATGGGCATACATGGGTCTATTTTGGGACCCTATTGAGCCACATGGTAGAGATAATGACAATTTCGATTTATTAATTTAATGTAAAGACAAAATTGACATTAACAAAAATCTTTTAATAATTAATTTTTATGAGGGGTTATATAAATTATATTTTCGACTATAAATATTCATTGGAAATATAAAAAGATTTCCTACATGGTGGTGTTTTTTTTATAATTTTTAGACATCAAATAAATTAAATTATTTATGAAACAATAATGATGCAGTATTTACCTCATTAATAAATGATTTAAACAAATAAAATTATAATGATTAAAATATTATCCAAAACAAGTCCAATTTTGATTGGATGATTTTATTTATACCATGAGTCATATTATCTCCATCATTAATGATTTTTTGACCTTTTGAAACCGAAGATAAGTTTATAATAAAATAATATTTTCAAACTTTCCAAAGGTGCCCCTCTCCCCCCTTATAAAAGGGAACCTCCTCCCACTTCTCTTTACACAATTTTGAGCCTTTATTCTCAGCCAACCCCTGCCCATGTCCCTTATCAACGTCCCTATAAACATTATAGAGGTTCGGGTCTCCTGAAAAGACCAACATTAGTGCCTTAAGAGGAGGTTAAAAAGATGCACATCAAAGAAGAGGTAATATCCTTTACCGATTCTTTCCAATTTATTTCTTCTTATACTTCTCCTTATTTATTTGTTTCATCATAAATTAATAACATCAGTATCACTAATATAATTATATGTTATTATAAATATGAAAAAACCCTATTTCATCTTATATCCATTCTATAGAAAACGAAATCACTACGTGTGCGTACGTACGGAATACCGTCTCCACGCCGTAGTGTAATCTGTTTTCCACCACCACCTTACTTGGATGGGTATAATGGTGTAAATAAATATCTATATATGATTATTTTAAATTTATATTGATTCTGAAATATTACACATACACTTCAATACAATTCCACGATCATGGGAATGATATCATCGCTCGTGCGTACGTACGGACTATCGTATCCACAAATGCGATGAGATTCATTTTACATGATTAACCATTCAATTATGATTATAAAGTTAATATTTAATAAATAATAATGAAAGATATTACATAAAAATGATACTGGATTTATGAAAATATATGTTTCATTTACTTAATTCCATTCAATTCAATAAGGAAACGAAAACAGCGTTCATGTGTACGTATGGTCTACCGTCTCCATGAACAGTGTATTTCATTCCATTTATCGATATATCATATATATTTATATACTGAATATATATTATATGTAAATCATGTTTTACATTCTGGAATTATGTAAATCAGGATATGAGTAATAATATCAAGAACATCAAATTGAAACACATACGATAAAAGAAACGATTTTACCCAAAACGCTACTTGAACATGGAAGTTACAAAAGAATGGGTATTTTAATGTCATAAGTGAAACATATATGATATCATAACAATGAATATGATTTTTTAATAATTCAATGAAATTATTTAAATCATTATACAGGACTTTGGGATACATACGCAACATATCAGACATAAGGTAAGGGATAACTTTTCCAATATCGTGTTAAACTGAGATTGTTTATCTGTAAGTATTTACTGGGGTTATATTTATCATCCATGTCCCTATTTTATAAAAATGGTTTCATGTATTTTTAAATTCCTTTTTACCAATTTTTGACTTTTACTACATGGTATGAATGTAATCTTTCTTTTGTTTACCATATGTGGTACTTTTTGACTTTTCCGTTAAAAGTACGAGGAGAATGTTTTTTTACTTATACGGCATTAACTGATTTTTACAGTTTTATAATGCCTTATTTTCATGAAGATTACTCTACAATATTTCATGGATATTTTCAATAAAATCCTTTTCTTTTAAAATTATGTGTCATTTTGTGAAAAGAAAATTATTTTTAAGAAGAATGGTTATTTTCCTCAAGAATTCTTACAAGTGTTTTATCAAAACCATTTTCCATCTAAGATGAAATTATTTCATATGTGTATGTTTCAAGTATAATATCTCTATGATTTAAATGGTTTCACTTTATTTATGATGGAATGATATCTATTTGTTTTATATGTATTATTTTATGATGGGATGATGTTTATGAAACCCATTTTTATTCTTTGGGTTATGATGAATGATTTATGTTTATATTGTGTCACAAGTAAGAATGATGTCATTATGAGATGGGTGGGACCTATATATCCCTCCAATGCATTAGGTAAAGATTATATCTCATGAGAAAGACATGGCTGGAACGGTAAGTTAATATGGTTCAGTGTTACAGGACTGAAATGATGAGTAAACTCGATTCAGAAAGGGACTTTGTACACTAAGATGGTCTTGGAAGCAATGCCTTGGCTACTATGGAAATCATATCATGTTCTTAATGGTTTTCCACAATTACATGTTTTATTCCCATGCTATTTTATCATGATTTATGTTCCTTTATGATATATGACATACATACTTCCATGATTTATGTCTCTGCCAAATATTTTGTTGTTTATATTTTATGTTCATGTTTTTGCATTCAAATGTTTATGGATTGTTTTATGTTCTCTATGTTTACCCTTACTGTGCATTTGAGCTCACCATTTTGTATGTTTTATTTTCCCCGGGATATAATGAGAGGTTTTAGGTAAGAAAACAAAAGGGGAAGATATTTATTGGAGATGTTGAAGATATTTCAACATGATTAGAAGATTATTTTTCCCATGTTTCCAAAGACACTAAACTATTACGGTCCTTGTGTGTTTGTTTTTGTTTTGTATTAAGTATTCCGAAAATGTAATGTAATTTCCATGTACGTCAATATTTGGGTATCTACATATAACATATCAATGGATAGCTGATTGATAGATTCATGCATGAATATAATGAATTAAAATGGAAATGGATAAATCCTTTCATGATTAAAATTTTCAATCTTTTTTATGTGTAGCCATGCGATATCCAAATAGAATTGAACAAGAATAATTATTGGTTCGAATAATCCTCAGAAACTCTCGTGGTTGATTCATATGATCTCATGATTAGATTTCATGAAATGGATATATCCTTTTAGATACTACATGTATGATGTCAAGAATGAATTTTTTTCAGTCTATATTTCATGTGATGGGGTAGTAGATAGCCGAATATTAAATACTAAACAACCACCAATGGTTTCGTATGATGATTTCTTGGAACACAAAAACTATACTCACTATCTATTTGATTTTTTTCCATTCATTCAATTTCTTCACAAGACATGCATGTACGGATCAAAACCAATAAAAGAAAAACTTGGTATGACAATTCTCCCCACCATTAAATCATTCTTCCCCTGGAAATCCATAACACTTTCCAGCTAAAAGAACAACACTTAAGGATTATTTATTAACATAGTCTATCCTCTCAAGCTAAATAAATAGAATCCACCATCAATGAAACTTGATCCTCATTCCCAAAAAAACATCTCCTAACAACTTCGTGAGAATCAATGGAAGAATCAATCCACCACCTTTATAACCAAGACAATAACTATATTGTTATTTCTTATCCCAAGGAAACCAATGATCACCCAAAAAAATGTTCACTCATGAAAACCAATGAGTTGGGGAGGATACCAGAATGGTATCCCTACCATGAAATCACAAAACCATACAAAAAAATACATAAAGGAAAGATCTTTGAGACCTGCAATGGGTCTCCCCACTATTAGAGACCAACTAGATATGAACAAATAAGAATTCAGCATGAACTAGAATAGGGACTCACCAGAACATGCCCACAAAAACACTCCCACAACAACATTAAAACCCAAGTTAAGAGGGTTTCAACAAGAACATTTAAACCACACTCTCCCGAACGGAGGGGAAACGAACCAGGCCAACACTTTTGGCACGGATCAAAACCCCCACCACTCACAGCAGAGATAGAAGGGGGCCCAATCGTTGGGGCTCTAAAACCAAAAAAGAAATAGAGGAACCACCCAAAACTCTCCACCATTGAACATGTAAAACCAATACCAAACTTGATTCACATTGGTGGTCCACACAAGGACATTGATCAAAAACCCACATCCAAGAAGGCATAAACATAGACACAGAGTGATGGGTAATTTCACCACAATATATGTACAAAAGGAAGATAACAGTGATTATAAACCACAATAAAAATATAGAAACTATATTACCATAACAGTGAAGGAAGGAGCTTAGTAAAGCTCCCCACACCTATAGAGATTTCCGGACTTCGTGGAAAGCTTCACTCTGTGGCCTATGGCTAAAGACCTGATGTTTGAATCTTATTTGTTTACACAGACAAGAGCTAAGTATCATAAAACACATGAAACTAAAATTATCAAAAACACACCTTAATCTAGATAGGAACTCATAGATGCGTGGGAATATTCTATCTCACTCTGAACGAGGGCCAGAATAGAAAAATAATGCAGAGAAACAAATCCACATCACCAAACACAACTTCTATATTTGAAATAATATTCACAATAGGAAAACACGTTAAATCAGTCCCAAATATCTCTATATTTCATCAAATGAGTTTATGAATCTTTTGAAGAGGTGGATTTAAAGTTTTAAATGAGTCCTCATGCTGATCAACTAGAATTATTTCCAATGGAGAACTATTCTTGGCAAACTAACATCATCCAATATATCCTTAGAAACCCACAACGCATTCCTCTAAAACTGATACACCAATAAGATCCCATATCAGAAAACAAAAAGAGTATCACTTGTAGATCATGAGGAAGCATACCAAAAAAACTGCACTTTTAAACCATGAAAACTCAACCCACATAAATACCAGTATACAAAAACACAAAAAAAATCAGCTTAAACACATTTTAAAAATAAAATAACTTAGTAGATTTTCACATTCACCAATAGTGTTTCTTCGTGTCTCATTCAGAAGGGAATTATCGTTCCACCCCGAGCACCCAACCACAATTCCACACTAGACATCCATCAATATATCTGTACAAAACCATGCATTTGAGTACCCATGAAAACACCAATAGCTAAAACAAAAATCTTCATTTTACAAGAAAAATTATTCAACCACATTCAAAAATCAAGTACCCTCCATATGCACACTAACCACTAAGTCAAAAACCTTTTTAATATTTCCAAACAACTAACCATATTACCATTCTTGAAAAATAAACCCCATAGTTATCCATAAAAATCCTCTCCCTTTATTTAAATAATTTTCCGCATCTGAAAAAACCACACTTTTTCATGAACCATTCGATTTAAATCCCATCATATTTCATTTAGTAAAAATTCCAAACAATAATGATATTCCAAACAACCCTTTACCTTATAAAAAAATCATTATGGTCTCTATTCTTAATTCAATGACCACTAAGGCCAAAACCCTTTTTTAGAAAAACACCAACCATTCAGAACCGATTCTCAAACCCAATTCATCAGATTCAAAGACTTTTCAAAAGACCAACACATCCCATTTAAGCCAATATTTTCATAATAAAATTAAAATAATCTATGACTTCTAAAAACTTAATTTTATTAAACCATAATATAATATTAATTATATTTAACCCTTCTAAATCATTTCCACATATACCTAAAATTTGTTTCACAAAAACAAAACATTCCCAAATCCTTTCTTATATTAGGATTTGAAAACCCACTTTCCACTTTTTAAAATCCCACCATTCAATGAAAACCCATTT
Source organism: Viscum album (assembly GCA_963277665.1). NCBI lineage: Eukaryota > Viridiplantae > Streptophyta > Magnoliopsida > Santalales > Viscaceae > Viscum > Viscum album. The sequence goes on from OY728151.1 coordinate 907,067,348, forward strand.
CCATAATTCCCATGTGAGGATTTTCAAAACAATATTCATAATTAATGAATGGTCCCAGATACCCACAGAATGCAACTAGTGTTGGATGGTGAGTTGACCATATGGATGGCGAACATATGTCAAACACCCCACCAAAACAAAGAGCCTTCATAGGAACATTACATATCTCCACATGGATTTCCAGGCACGAAAAGATCACATAGAGAATTATTCCAACTAACCTTAATGTATACCAATCACCAAAAAATCCCTAGGAGCTAAAGAAACCAATAAAATTGGACTTCCCATGGACACCTGAGGGTTGGAACGAGAAAGATTTCGCAATGATCTTACTGAACCTACACCTCATGTTCAAAAAATACTTCTCTATCAACCATGAAATCCATCAAATAACAAGGGAAATCTAAAAATCAAGGTCCACTAAGAGATGACCTCCTCTGATATTATTGTGTCACGAACCAGCCCGAGTCGACCATGAACTGATCACTCGGGCAGCTCCGTGACATCTCCCAAAAGGCATTCCCAATCCACATGGTATGGATACAAGAACCAAGGGAATTAATATAGTATACAAGAGAATTATCTCACCCAAATATAAAAAATAAGTCAAACAATGGATGTAATGGAAAACCCAATACACATTTATTTAAAAAATGAACAAACATCATTTATACGACAATACTAAAATTGCAACTGAATGATACAACTAAACTGGCCAAACCTGATGACCAACTAACTCCATGTTACATCTATAGTAACTATCAAATAAAATGATACCATGTCATCTAAGGTTATCAAACTCATGTTGAAACATGCACAGGGGCTAAAATAGAATACATTTATAGACGTGAGAATTAAAACTATGCAGGTTAGCATGATATTCTATTCTAAATTAACATCCTCTAAAATAAATGAAATATCAATTTCATGTTTTAAATAAAACATATAAAAGTATTTTTTCCAAAAACAAATTCCATGCTATAAAAATCTCCAAATAAAATGCATCTATGTTTCCATAAACATGAAACGCTAGTAACAAATTTCACGGAGATATGACAATAAAATAAAAATAGTTTTCAAGAAGGATGCTTTAAAGAATGTAAAATTTTAAATAGAACAAAAATTCTATTTAATTTACCAATAAAACACTTCATATCTCGAAAATGATTACAAAATTTCTAATGATCACAAGTCAGGGGAACATCCCTAGTCACTAGTTAACTATGGGCCCCAGGTACCTCGTATCTCGGTGAAAAGTAACCAGAAAAAATATATGTTCCCATGAACGGGCCACTAGTATGGAACAATAACCCTAACCTAGTGGTCTCCAACATCATCTTCATTTTTTAGTTAGTTTTTTCATCATCGAACATGCTATGTGAGATAGGGAAGAAACCACTCTGAATCACTAGAATACTAGTACATGTCCACTCACCTAGATACATGAGTTTCCCTCTTTGTGCTCAATCATGTTCCAAAATATATCTCATATACTTTTCAACTTAAAATTTAGTCCTCAAATCATACATACACCAAACATACCTCAACCATGTTTCACATAACCTTCACTGGACAATAAACCACTTAAAATTTGCATAAAACAATTTCAAGAAGTATGAAGTGGCTTTGTGAAAAAAAATCCATTTAAAAATGATCTTTTAAGGACAAAAACCCACCAATACCATATAAAACTAGATTTTTCAGCACCAACTCCATTTAATAAATAAATTTCATGAATCATAAAATCACCCCAATGATATAACATGGAATATACGTGAAAACCAGTTTTATAAGAAAAAAGAAAAATATGCCTTTAAGCATTCATAAAAAAAATTTATTAGTATAACCAATTACACTATTAATAAAGATGTTTAAACAAACCATTGGAATTAAAAAACCTTTTACATAAACCCCTTAAAAATTCAGGTTATAATTTCAAAACCCATCCATTTCTATAGATATTCCAAATGGTCCATTTATTGGGAAGACATGGAAAAAAAACCTATAAAACTCATACTCATTTCATTATAAAACACATAACAAGATTGAAACCCACAAAAGAAACCCAAAAAAATTGATTAAAATGCTTCCAATATTTTTCATAAGTTAAACCATTCATCATATGTCACCTTGAGCGTACAAAATCCGACATGGCACAATATTGAAAATGTGGCATGCAACATTTATTGAAACCAATGCATTTAACATTGAAAAGGTTATAAAATAAATTTTTTATACCGAAAATGTATTTAAGGTTGATAAAATAGATCATAAACATCACAAATAGTACGCAAAAAGTAGTATAATGTTTATTTAAACAAGCGGTGGTCACATTTATATGAGATAACTCTGTTTTACACAAGACAATGCATAAATAACCATTTTTTACACCGGATTGATCATCAAGGGGTTGTAAAACAATACTAAACATGTGTAAAATCTTAGAGAAATATGAACTAGATGAGACAAAAATAAAAAAGGCATGTTCTTTTGATAACATACCTCAAAACCAAGGAAGAATAGAAACACACACCCGATAACACCTTCTGAGGGTTTATAAACCCTAAACCTATGAATACCAGCCACAAATGTAGAAAACCCAATAATAATCACGGTTTAAAATAACCATAGGTCATTCATGGCTCGGAAGAAAGAGATATCCAAGATATAATGGGAGGAGGAGGAGGAAGTGGAGAAAGGAGAATGAAACTCTCCTTGAAGAAGTTATCTATAATCTATGATGAAGATGAACACCAATGAAGAAAAATTGAATATGGGGGGGTGAATCTAAGGTTTCTAGCATTAGGTGATATGTAGAATGAGTAAAAATCATTAAAAATTACTTTCATGTAAAATAAAAAAAAATATTTTCTAAAAAATGGAAATGTGCTCACAGGCTTTCCCAATACATGAATAAATAACCCAAATCCACTATGATTATGACTTCCTAAGGGTTCAAAATATATTTGGTGGTTTGAGTAGGTTTGGGAAGTCCAATTGGTATGTGTAATTAGTGAGAATGTTTTAAAAATGAAGGAGTTATAAAAGAAATATATTTTGTTTCCAAATATGGAAATGGGCTCACCGTTAGGCCCAAATCTTGAAGTAACATCCATTTTCTCCCAAAACACAAAAATAAGCTATGGGGAACCCATGGTTAGATTATTAGACATAGAATAAACTTCAAATATCAACATTAATCTCTCCCAAAACAGATAAAAAGGATATACATTTCAAATGAACCAGATCAAAACCAAGACATGATATACCGAGTGTGAGATTTCTCCAATCAGTAAAAATAATCAGAAACTATTCTGAGAAATTTGGTAAATGGTATCAAAAAAATCCATAGTCAAACTAATCATAACCCATTTATTATAATATGGTAAATGATTTTATAATTGATCAAATTTAATGATGTATAATGTTAAACATAGGATATTGACATTGATGAAAATACTCTAATAAAGTTGTTTTAAATATCTTGAAAAAATACCCTTTCACTTTGAAATCATTTATTTAAAAGATGGGCATTTATATAAGAAAATATTTTATTTAAAAATTTGTTTTAAAATTTTTAAATTTAAATTCAAAAATTAAATTCATTATGATGGTGGTAAAAGCCACTCTTTATGTATAAACTTACAAACATTTATTCCATATATTTGTCGAAAAAGTCATAAGATAACTCATTTGGAGAATAAAAAAAGTATTCCTTTATAATTTTTATATAAAAAGTAAAATGTGGATAAAAGAAATAAAATATTTGTAGGATAATGGTAAAAATATTTTTGAAAATATTTGAAAAAACATTTACATGGATGATAAATTTTCCACATTATATACATACGTATAAACAATCCCATATAATAATAAGATTATGAAATTAACCCTTACCTTGGGATTCCTTTAGGGCGAACATCTGTTAACATCTTATATAATGGTTCTAATAATGTTAATAACTTATTTTTCATGACCCGTCCCCTGGGGCCTTTGCCGTGACTACCCCAAGCCCACCTTCCATAGGCCTGGGGTTGGTGAAAAGCACCAAAAGCATAATTCCTTATACTTGGAAGGAATTGCCTTTATAACCTATAAACACTCACAACCAAGTACCCCAAAAGATACCAGCACAGGTAAATTTTATAACAAAAAGAGCGATGAATAGTAAAAGGGGCTAGAATACATGCTCAACAGTAAAGGTACAAGAAACTGTAAGTAAAAGTACAACAGAGGAAAAAAGGAAAAACAACTACTGGGTCATCCAGTGAGGTTCTTACCTGAAGGGTAGCTACATATCGCCTCCCCATAACTCCATGTCCATCTGTCTCCCCCGTGTACTGACACACCGTATGGTCCCCCTTCGGGTACCGTCCAGTTCTGGTACTCTCAACCTCAGTCAGCACTGTTCGTCATCTGCACCCAACACAACAAGGTTCGGGAATAGCCCTTGCAGGTGTGAGTATAACGATACTCAGTAGGGACCATGATACCCTCAAGGTGTCATAAAATCCACCACGGATAAACCAGAAAATAATAATTCAATAGATGACCCTACATAGGTATATTCCCATACATATACCAATGTTATAAAGTAATCCATCTCAATCATGAGGAAAACACAGAAAAACTGACTTTGCTCAAACCAGGTTTTAATTCTAGGGGTAGTATCAAGTAATATTCTGAACCCTCAGCTGCTAGAGAACTCCTCCTCAATCAAGTACAGTGGGACTACTGCATCACACATAGGTGTTTCCCACTAACCTTGGACTGCTAAGGTACTCCTCCTGTCGAGTACCATGGATCTGCCGCGTCACCAAGCTTGATCCCCACTGTGGGTATGTCATGTCACCAAACGTGCTCCCCCTCGTATCCTACTGAGGTACTCCTCCTATCGAGTACTGTGGGTATGTCGTGACAGAAAGGTACTCCCCACTATGAGTCTTCCGCGACACCAAGGCGCTCCCAACTAGGAAATTCGAGTCACTCCGAGTCGAATCGGTCAGCAGTCCTCAAGTCTCAGCCAACTACTAGGTCTCCGCACTATGATTTCTCAACTCTGGAAGGATCCACTCCATGAGCTACTGGTCAATACTCCAACAGTCAAGAATTTCCGTTAATATGTATCTCAAAGGTCCGCTACGTCATAGGGGTCTCAACGTAACATACGATGCATCAATCTGACACCTGGTCTGTGAGTTATTATCCTTTTAGTCCCTGGGGCCCGGTTAAATTCATGTTCAATCAAACCTAACTGTTCCCCAACTTAATCCAAAACACAATGGGGTATCACTCAAAGGGACCATCTCACTCCAAGATTTCTAGAAAACCAGATGGTTTTTCAAACGGTCGACCAGTGCCAATGTTATGGTCGTAATAGTGTAAATGGGTCGTAGTGGGCCCGATTCTGGTTCGACCCGACCCGACCTAGCATGGGTCAACTCGGTTTGGGTCGACCTGGTGCGACCCACTTGGTTGGGCCTGTCTCGTGATGCGGCCCGGTCCGCTGGGAGGTCTACCAGGCTGTGAGGGCCGTGAGGGGCCGCGGAGCCCATGGGTGTCATGGGGCGGCTTGGCCACGGGGGTGCCGCGAGGGTGCGGGGCCAGTTCGGCCAAGGCGCTGCAGGGGCACCAGGCCAGTTCAGCCAGGGCACCATGGGGGAGCTCGAGACGGTTTGGCCGAGCCGCCGCAGGGGGCGTGAGCCGGTTCAGCCGGGGCACCGCGAGGGCGTGGGCATGTTCGTTCGGGGCACTACGAGGGCGTGGTCTAGTTCATCCAGGGCGTCGCGAGGGGAGGGGGATGGTTCGACCGTGGCACCGCGAGGGTTACGGGCTGGTTGGGTCGGGGAACCCAGACGGGCACTGGCCTTTTTAGACGTGGCGATGCAAGGGGAGCGGGCTAGTTCGGCCGAGGTTCCATGAGGGGTGCGGGCCGGTTCAGCCGGGGCTCCGTGAGGGGGGAAGGCAGCTCGGCCCGGATCGGCGGCTTTGCTCGGAATGGCGACATAGCTCGGCGTCACAGCACAGCGGCGGTTCAGCGGTGGCGTGGAGCGGCGGAGGCCGCGGGTGGTGTGGGGCGACGTGGGGAGGCTGCGGGCGGTGGAGCACGACGGCACGTGGAGGCTGCTGATGGTAGAGTTTTTTTCCCCTTTTCCGCCATACTTCGTTTCAAATAACAAACCCTAGAAGAATGGCGGAGGGGTCGGGCCATGTTAGTTCTACCCGCACCCTCTTTGTTTAGAGTGGTATCAAGCGGTTCATAAAGAACAAAGTAATGAACGTCAACCATTATCTTCAGCAATTTAATTATTTCCAATCTCACACAAGAGAATAATGGATTACATGGAAAGTGAAAAAAAAACGAATTAAACCCCTACCTCATTCTCTTGAGGACGTTGGCGCAAGATGTTCGTACGATCGTCGATTCACTGCATATAAGGACGTCCCACGTTGAAAGAAGTCCCAGAGAAGAAGCTCGAAGTCGAGGTTGGCATTCTTCATTGGCATTGTTCGTTGGAAGAACGCGTTCTTCGTTCAGAGAAGTAGTTATTCGTTGGAGATCTTTTCTCCCAAGGCTCCACAAAAAATAAATAAATGGCCAACTGATGTGTGTCCCCTAACTTTAATCATTGGAACCAATTAAAATTAGCCTAATTAAACACCTAGGTTAGCATATTTAATTAAGGTGGATTGGCATAATTACTATCGAGGAAGTCAAGTGTCTCCTCCACATTAATAAGGGAGTTGAGAGGCTTTCCTCTCCCCCCATTAATAGGGGTCAGGTGGTCCCCACCCCCAAATTCAAATTGAGAGGTTTCGAGATCTTGGGTGGTCCCCACCACAGCAAATCTAGAAGAGGGGGTTTAGTTCTTGTGGGCCCCGCTCCTGAACGTCCACATGGTGGGTCGTTACTACAAAATAAAATAAATCTTATGTTTAATTTATTTTATTATTTCCACGAAAAACCCCAATAACTAACTTTCACCCTTGACCATCTTCCATTGATGTGAAGGTCTCCTTAAGTGAATATCGGCACTGCGAGTTCAACGGTGCCCTTGGATTTCAATTCCGAGCACCGGTTCAAAAGTTAGAAAATGTGCTCGTATGTGTACTGAATGTACCCAAACAAAATTTCAGAAATTGATTCCTGTCACATCGGGCCTCGTAATTACATGTCGTCAATTTTTGTAGACTCATGAAATTCCTATTTAATTAAAAAAATACATGTAAATTTGGGTTCTTTACATTCTCCCCACCTCAGGGTTCTACGTCCCCGTAAGCCACAACTCAAACTAGGTAAACTAGTGGGGGTACTAAGCATGCATCTAAGTATCCCGCTCCCATGTGATCTCCTGGAGGTTCCTGTGCTTTCAATGAACATACAATAGAGTTATCAAACGTCCATGAATGACCCGCTCTTATCGATCCTCAATCTATACTAGAACCTCCATTAAAGTCTCCCCATCATCGACGTCTAGCTTTCCATGGTCGATGATGTGAGAAGGGTTGTGCATGTATCTCCTCAGCAGGGATACATGAAAGACGTCAGGAACCCTGTGCATATGAGGTGGAAGAGCTAAGTGGTATGCCACTTTTCCAAATATGTCGAGGACCTAAAAAGGTCCGATGAATCTCAGAGATAACTTTCTGCCTCGAGAAAATCTCTGTTAACCTCATCGAGGTGAGACCCGTAGAAAGACGTTGTTTCCATCCTCGAACATGAGAGGTCTCCATATTCTATCGAAATATGACTTCTTTCTACACTATGCAGTCTTCATCAGCTCCTGGATGATCTTCACCTTTTCTATGGTAGGTCGTACCATCTCTGTTTCAACTAGTGCTGACTCCCCAAGGTCAGTCCAGAAAAAAGGTGATCTGAAAGGTTTCCCATACAACGCCTTGAAATGTTCCATCCCAATGGTGTAGTGATATCTATTGTTTTATGAAAACTCAATTAAAGTTAATTGATCCTATCAGTGGTGAATGAAGTCAAGAACACAGGATCGGAGCATGTCCTCGAGGGTCTGAATGGTCCGCTCAGTCTGGTCATCCATATGAGGATGGAAGGTGGTGCTCAAACGAAGCTGCATCCCAAAAGCCTCTTGCAACCTCTTCCATAGCCATGAAGTAAAATGTACATCATGATCGGAAACTATCATCAAGGTTACTCTATGTAACCTCAAAATATCATGCACATTGAGGCGTCATAAGCTCTCTACTGAACCTTTCACTTTGATCGGTAGGAAGTGGGCCGACTTGGTGAGTCGATCGACGATCACCCAAATTGATTCATGTCCCCTGGATATATGTGAATGTACTATCATGAAGTCCATGGATATCCCATCCCACTTCCACTCTAGTAACTCTAATGGTTTATCCAAGACTGCTGGTACATGATTCTACGCCTTCACTTGCAGACAATTGAGGCATTGTGAGACAAACTCTGCTACTGCTTTCTTCATTCCCAGCCACCAGTGCTGTCGTCGGAGATTCTGGTACATCTTCACCAATCCTGGTTTTACAGCTAGAGGGGGTGTGTGGAACTCCCTCAAAACATCATCCTAAAGTGATGCTGGTACCATGGTACATCCCTTAAAGAGGATGCTGTTAGAATAATATGTGTCTGATTATGATATACTCTATAATACCAAACATAGGATCGAAATAAGAATAAGATTCTTAGATACAAGAGGGGGGGTGATTTGTACCTTTTAAAAAAAATTCCCCAAGGATATTTTGCATAACCGAAATTCATAACACCTCTAAGTTCTAAAGACTTGATTGATTCCTGAAAAGTGATTCTAGAAATGAAACATAACAATAGTTTACAACTACTAAGATTCTACCTTAAAGCGTATAGAATCTTACTAAATCAGAGTACAAGTAAGGAAGTTTAAGAGAGTTATACATTACTTAACAATGAAAACTGAACAGTGGAAAACAAAGTACTAACACTACAAGTTACAAACAATAACTCTTTTAACCCAAATAGAAGGGTATCCAATAAACCTGGATAATAGGTCCCTTGATATATACTTTAAAGAAAATTCTATCTTACCCACACCAGGGTAATCAGTTGATACGAAGATCAGAGTCTTTCTTGCTATCCCAGCAAGCCCTAAACTATAAGGTAGTCATCACCTCTGTCTTCCTCAATAAGGAATCCCTCAACTTCAAGGTGTTGGAACCTCTATCTTCCTATCCCCGGAAGCCCTCGCTTGTAAACAGTAACAATCAGAGTCGCACAAAGAAAATCTGCACAAGGAAAATTTTTAAGAAGCCGTTCAAACTTTCTGCATGAATCTTGAGAGTTTATAAGAGCCTCTCTCTCTAGAAATCACTTCAGGATATTCTGATCACCAAAATTCCAATATTTTTAGCTTATTTTGAAATAATATCCTATTTATAGGTGAATCTCCTATGGTTGTCTCCCTCCTCCAATGGTCATTTTTTTCCTTGAATTTCGAAGCGACATGTACATGTGTCACTCAACTAACGGTTAGTCAATAACTGAAAGCACAACGTCATTTTATAATAATCAAGTGTATGCATAACAAAACTGATATTCGGAATGGAGTAGAAAATGAAATTTCGAAATGGAAAAGGTTAAAGTTTGGAATGAAAGTAAAAATAAATTCAGAGTCTATAATAAAGAGATATTCAGATTCTGTTTTGTGGGAATTAGGAACCTGAATTCTATAGAAAACTGGAGTCTGAATTTCAAGGAAATTTGGAGTTTGATTTCACTAGAATTTGGAACCAGAACTTAAGAAGTTAGGAGTCTAAGTTCAGGAGAATTTGGAGTTAGACCTCATTAGAGTTCGTAGTCTGAATTCAGAGAACTCAGAGTCAGAACTTTAGAGAAGTTCGTAATCATAATTCGGAGTGGAACTTTATGAGAGTTCATATCCAGAATTCAGAGTGGAACTTAATGAGAGTTTGTATCAAGATTTCGGAGTGGAACTTCATGAGAGTTTGTATCCAGAATTCGGAGTGAAACTTCATGAGAGTTCGTATCCAGAATTTGGAGTTGAACATAATTAGAGTTTGTATCCGAAATTTGGAGTTGAACATCATTAGAGTTTGTTTCCAGAATTCCGAGTTGAACTTCATTAGAGTTCATATCCAGAATTCGGAGTTGAACTTCATTAGAGTTATTATCTAGAATTTGGAGTTGAATTTCATTAGAGTTCGTATCCAAAATTCGGAGATGAACTTCATTAGAGTACGTATCCAGAATTCGTATCCTAAAACAAAATGATTCATGTCTAAGTATTATACGATTCTGAGGTTTTCGATATGAATCCGATTTTTACACTTATGAAAAATATTGATATGAAAAATGAGAACAAGGTAGGGGTAAAGTTCCTTTGGGAAGGAATTTCCTTATGGAAGAAAAATAGGGGTAAAATGAGATTTTCTTTAAGAAAAGGTGTTTGTGAGATTCAAAACAAGAGCAATGGTAAAGTCATAAAGAATCCTTTATAACATAACAATCTCCCCATGAATGAAGGAATGGAAAAAAGTAATAAGGAAAACCTTATTGACTCCATAATATCCCCCTTTTTGTAAAGCACAAACATTCTTATGAAAAAGAATGTAATGAATTAGAAAACAAAATCTAGACTTGAAATTAAAGCTTATCTCCCTATGTTTATGATCAATGGTGAATATGAATAACTCCACCTTAGGCTTTCAAACTCTAAGGATTGTATTCTAGATTTCCGGAATGAGATATTTCATTTGAATGAAGAATTCGTAATGAGAACTCCCCCTTACTTAAGGATAGTTCTTCTTAACGTAGAAATTTTTATTCTTTCTTTTAAATTTTTCCTTCTCCCTTTTGAGTTAATTTTCTTTATCCCCCTTTGTGATTTTCAAAAAGAATTTGAGGGAATGGAAAAACAATAATGTACCTGAAACATTAGTAAAACATACAAACAATACAAGCAACCAAAGTTTTCATTAAGATAGAAATGATTTTTAAAAGGAAAAATACAAAAAAAGATCGGATTGGTCTATTTGTCTTCTTTTTCCTTGGGTATTAGCTTCTTCAGAAGGATTTTCAGCTTCTTTATGTCTTTGTGTTCCTCCTCATATTGCTTATCCAAGGATGTGATCCTTTCTTCATTAGATTTCAGGACCTCTTCCTGAGCCTTCATTGCCTCTTTCTGAATATTCAGTAATTCATCCTTCTTTAAAGCTTCTCTGTGATCTCAATCTAGAAATCTCTTTCCCCCTTCTATTTTTGAGCAACTGAGTTAATCTTCCCATTCATATCTTTCACTTGTTGATTCTGAGTATTTTTCTCAAGGGTTGGATTTTCATGAAGATTTTTCATCTTGGCATCCTCGATATCAAAAGCTTCTTTTAAATCATTCTAAAAGGTATCAAGCTCTGTCAAATCCTCACAAATTTTCTTTGACAATAAAGTAATTTTTCTGCATGCTTTTTTGTGGACCTCATAATTGATAAGAAAACTTTTATGATCAGCCACAATCTTCACACATTTATCCATCACCATGGATACAGATTCTGACTTCTGGTTTAATCTGTGCTGAAGCATCTAGCACCCAGATTCTATTTTAGGAAACATCAGAATTCTATCCACCAATTTCTTCAGAGACTCAACAACAAAATCATGTCCCAGTGTAGATGACTTCGAATCCGACATCTTTCTAGGTGAATGTTCTTATTTAATTTCCACCATCTTTCTTCTTGAAGAGCCACCAACATACTTCTTCTTTATGATATCTTTTGTTGGGGTGTCTATCAGCACTTTCTAACCGTTATCAACATTCGGAATGTCTTCCTCATTAAGAGATTCTTCATCAATTTCAAATAGTTTAACTATCTTGTCTTCATCAGGTTTTTCCTTCTCTGGTCCTTCCTCAAGAAAGTGCTTTTCATATCTTTATTCCTCATATAATTCATTCTCTTTCTCTATTTATTTGTCTTCGTATTTCGTACCATCTTTCTCATCATCCTTTCCCAACGTGACAAGATTTGAGGACTCCTCCTCAGATGTTCGAATTGGTAATTTTTCTGATGGATTTTCCTTTTCTTGATAATCTTCAACTTGTTTAATCAGATCATCTATGTTACCGCTATGTTCTTCTTCTTCTTCTACTTCCTCTTCTTCTTGTAATTCTTCAACAACTTCTTCTTCTACATCTTCAGAAACTTCTTTCTCTTTAGATTTTTACAGAGTAAAAAAATTATTCCCTGGAGTCTCAGGTAAAGACTTGATTAGGAATGTTTCTGGTACTGGAATATTCTCGGAAGCTACTTCCGTGGCTTTCAAGAGAGATTGTACAACTTCAGGCTCAGACAATTTCTTCTTCATCTTCTTCTCTTTTTCAACCTTCTCAAGGGATTCAGTAGTCTTCTCTCTTAAAGACTTGGCTTCATTAGGGTGCAATCCGAACTGAGGATCCCCTTCTTTCCTCTTTTCCTTATCTTCCCTCCACTTTGCAACCACTTCATCTGGATATGATTTCTGTTTCTTTGGTTTGGGAGGTGTGGATTGAGATTCCTTAGCTTTATGGGTTTTATCTGTCTCCTCCACTTACTTCAGCTTTCTCTTCTTGTCGGATTTCTTAGATGGCTCATCTTTTTCAATATTTTGCGGATTGGATTCTGCCTCTTCCTCTGGTAGATCATAAAACTTTTTTGTCTCCTTAGAATAAGCCATATTCAATCTTTTCAAAGTGTCATCACCAACAAGCATATGTTTGAAATTCTGAGACTTAGATTTGCATGTAATATTTAATGACTCAAGACACCGAACTATCATCTTTCAAAGTAAGGAAGGAAACATGATAATTCGGGCTCTAATATTCCCATCCTTGATGTTCCTGGTTGTAAAAATTACATGACTAATCAAATTTATTTTCCAGAGATTTACAAGGAAGTCTAAGAAATATATATCACTTTTCTTGAGGGTATATTTGTCACCCTTTCTCGGTACTAAGAAACCTTGTACCCATAGTTGAAGGACGCGGTTGTTAAAAGATAGGTGAAAAATTTCGGCTGTCTTGACATCATCAAGTCCAAGACATTGTAAGGCCTTTACCTTAACAAAACTACCTAGAACATTTGAGATTTTGTGTGAGAAAAACTCGTCTTCCCCTTCATACACCAGCCCCACCAAGCTTGCAGCCTTTGTGTAAGTAAGTTTGTAGGTCTTTCCATAACTCTTAAAAGAAAATTTTTCTCTTCCCTCTTCCTCAAAGAAACAAACTGATTCATTGAAATCTATGAGTAAATATGGATACACCATTTCTTGATCACCTTTCTTAGATATGCATACATCTTCCCAACTATTTAACATGATATTCATAGAGATGATAGAATCGTACTTGAAAAGGTTTGGATGGACCAACATTTCCCTGTATAATTGGCATTTCGAGATTGGATTTGAGGTAGACATTTCTTGAGAAGTGGCTTCTATAAACATTCGGATTCGAGGAATGCTGAGAGATTCAGAATGGGCTTTAAGAACCGAGTCAGAGCTTCGAGACACAAGAGCTTGGAAATAGATGAGGGACAATATTAGGGGTCCCATTTATATCGGTGATGTTGATGACCTTTCAACTTCCAAAAGCAATCTGATGGTTGAAAAACTCTTTGATCTGATCTGAAGGTTCAAAACATGCCCGCAAGTAAATCTTGAATTCGATCTTTTGAGGTTTTAAAAACATTCATATTTAAGAAGAAATCAATCCAAAAAATATTAAAAACAAAGGAATCTACCAGAAATTAAAAGTGACTATGAAAACATAAGTAAGTAAATCATACCTTTCATATTGGCTAGGAAGATTATTCATAATAGGTGATATTCATCTTGAAGAAAATTTGAATAAGAAAATATCACTAAAAAAAGTTTTATTAAAAAATCTTCGAGTACCAAAACTCAATTACAAAAAATATGATTATGAAAATTCCCATTACAAAAATTCTCATTACGAGAATTTCCATTACGAAAATTTCCAGTATGAAAATTTCTATTACAAAAATTTCCATTATGAAGATTTCCATTCTGAAAATTTTCATTATGAAAATTTCCATTCAGAATATTTTCATTACGAAAATTTCCAAAAACAACTTTATTATAAGAAACATGAAAAACTCCATTATGAAAGACTAAAAAAAATCATAATAGATGTACTCCCCTTATGAAAAGAATTTTTTTACTGTAAGAATATTGGTTCAACAAGAAGTTAATTTTGGAAGTTTACCTTAAGGTTATCATTCCTAAATTCTGTTTAATGTATTCAAATCTATCGGAGGGTAAAGACTTTGTAAAATGTCAGAAAGTTGATCTTGTGTTCTGATAAACTGAAGAATGATATCTCCTTTTAGCGTGTGATCCCTAAGAAAGTGATGCCTAATATCTATGTGTTTTGCACGAGAGTGATGTGCAGGGTTTTTACTAAGGGCACTGACACTTGTGTTATCACACAAAATTTGAGTCTCAGTAAAACTCAAAGCATAGTCTGTGAGTGGGTGTTGCATCCACAACACTTGATCACAGCAACTTCCAGCTGCTACATATTCATCTTCAGCAGTGGAGAGTTCTACATAGTGTTGATTATTGCAAGACCAAGAAACTAATTAATCTCCTAATAAATGACAAGTTCCAAATTTACTCTTTCTATCCATTCTACATCCATCAAAGTCAGTATCTGAAAAAAAAAATTTAAGATAAAATCATTTCCAGAAGTATAAAATAGTCCATGATCTATGGTTCCCTTTAGGTAGCGAAAAATTCTCTTCACTACCTTTAAATGATATTCCGTAGGATTAGATTGATATCTATCACATAAGCATATTGAAAACATCATTTCTGGACGACTAGCTATCAAGTATAGTAAGCTTCCTATCATACCTCTAAAAGATGTTTGATCTACTGGTTTCCCATATTCATCAAGATCAAGTGTGTTTGAGGTACCAGTGGGAGTACCAATACATTTAGTGTTGTCATATCCATAATTTTTTGAGAAGATATTTAATATAATTATGTTGAGATATAATGTTCCTTCTGGTTTTTGAGAAATTTGAAAACCAAGAAAAAATGTCAACTCCCCCATTATACTCATTTCAAACTCAAATTTCATTAGATCCGTAAAGGAACCAGTTAATGATTTCTGATTTGAACCAAATATAATGTCAACAACATAAATTTGAACAATCAAAACATTTTTCTTATCTTTCTTTATGAAAAGAGTTGGATCTTTATTTCCCTTAACATAGTTATTTTGAAGAAAAAATCATGTAAGTCTATCATACCAAGCTCGAGGGACTTGTTTAAGGCCCTATAAAGCTTTGGTAAGTCTAAAAACATGATCAGAATGTTTTGTGTCTTCAAATCGAGGAGGTTGTTCAACAAAAACTTCCTATTTAACATAACCATTAAGGAAAGCATATTTTACATCCATTTGAAAAATCTTGAAGTTGAAGAATGATGCAAAGGCAAGTAAAATATGAATATATTCAAGTCTTTCTACTGGTGCATAGGTTTCTTTATAGTCTATTCCTTCATTTTGATTATAACCTTTAGCAACTAATCTATCATTATATCTAACGATGACTCCATTTTCATCACACTTATTTCTGAAGACCCATTATACTCTCATTACAGAATTTTCCTTAGGTCTTTCAACCAAGGTCCAGACTTTATTCCTTTCGAATACATTTAGTTTATCTTGCATGGCTTTAATCCAATCATCATCATATAAAGCTTCATCAGTGCTTTTTGGTAATAATTGGGAAAGGAATGCTAGATGTTCTATTTCATTTCTTAAGGAACTTCTATTCCTTACAGGTTGATTCACATCACCAATGATACTATCACTGGGATGATTCTTAAGAAATGACTGGTTTGGGTTTTGTAAAACTTTTTCGTCAACATAGGCTAAGAAATCATCTGGGGTAAATGTTTCAGAAGCATCTTCTTGAACATTTTCCTTATCAAAATTATTTTCTATCAAAGGTTGATAATCAGTTTTTGAAAACTCATCTGAAGATGTAGGTTGGGGTTGTTTAAAAACAAAAGGACTGGTTTCATCAAATTTGACATGTATTGTCTCTTCAACAGTACAAGTGTTTTTGTTATAAACTATATAAGCCTTAGATGTTGTGGAGTAGCCTAAGAAAATTCAATCATAAATTATTTTTGAGAATTTGTGTAAGTTATATTTAGTATTCAGAATGAATACCTTGCAACCAAAAACCATAATGTAAGAAAGTCTAGGTTTTCTATCATTCCATAACTCATAAAGAGATTTATTAAGAAAATGTCTAATCAAAACTCAATTTATAGTACAAAAATCAGTACTTACAGCTTCATCCCAAAAATGATTGGCTACAGAATACTCAGTAAACATGGTTCTAGTTATTTCTTGATGAATTCTATTTCTTCTTTCAACAACACCATTCTTTTTTGGTGTTCTGGGTGCTGAGAAGTTGTGAGTAATACCTTTTTTACTACAAAAACTTTCAAAATCTGAATTTTGAAATTCTCCTCCATGATCACTATGAATAGTTTTCAATGGAAGGTTTTTCTCATTTTTGACTTGGGCTCTAAAACTTTTTACATAAGAAAAATCTTCAGACTTCTTTTCTAGAAAATAGAACCACGTAAATCTAGTGTAATCATCAACCAAAACAAAGACATAGTACTTTCCCCCAATGCTTCCAGTTTGTGTTGGACCAAAAATATCCATGTGCACCAACTGTAGTGCATAAGTTTTTGAGACTTCACCGATTGATTTAAAACTTGATTTATGTTGCTTGCTATATTTACAAGGGTCACAAACTTTTGAAGAATCAAATCTAAGCTCCGGTAGATCCTTAACTAATCCTTTCTTAGATAGTTTTCATAAGTTCCCAAGGTTACAGTGTCTTAACCTTCTATGCCACAACCAAGAATGAACTTCCATTGCACTAAGGAAAGGTAAACCTTGGCTCCTAAGGTGTTCCATGTTTAGTGTGTAAACATTCTCTTGCCTATGGGCAGAAAGAATAAACTCTTCCTTGGAATTGTGTAATAGGAACTTATCATTCCTAAAATTCACAAGGTAGCCTTCATCACATAATTGATTTATGCTTATGAGGTTGTTCTTAAGATATTTAACAAATAAAACCTTTGAAATTAATGTTTTTACAAGAAGAACAATGTTACCTATACCAATAATTTCTCCCTGAGCATTATCTCTGAAAGTTACTTTTCCTCCCTTCATTTTGATAATCTTTTCGAAATAGTATTTCTTACCAGTCACATGCCAAGAACATACACTATCCATTTACCATGTATTGTTGTTGGTACTTTCCCTATTTTTCTGAAAATAGGAAAAAAGTTAGGTTTTCAGAATCCAGACTTGCTTGGATCCGGAAATCTCAGAAAGTAAAATTTTGGGTACCCACATCTTCTTAGAAAAATAAGCTTTAAGAAATCCTAAATATTGGGTTTTGTTTAGGGAACAATTATTTTCCCAGTGATCACCACACTGACATTTAGTACAGAATCGGGCACTTTGAGGAACAATGTAGTTGTTACTAAAAATTGGTTTAGAACTTGTGTAACCAAAACCAGAAGTATTCCTTTGAGGACAGATTTGTGAATACATTTTATCAAAATTTTCTTTACTTATTGTAAATTTTGACAAACACTTCCTCAATGAGTGTATTTAGGATTTGAGTTTAATATCTAAGTTCTTGTCTTCCGAAACATTTGAACTAGAGCTAGGATCGAAAACATCTTTCTTAGAAATTATGTTTTCTAGATATTTAGAAAGTTTATTCTTCTCATAACCTACTTCCTCAATATTTTATGAAATACATTCAAAATCACTATTTCTCATATCAATATATTTATAGAGATATGATATTTCCTTAGTAAGAATAATATTCCTAGAATTTTCCTAATCATGTTTTTTTATGAGTTTTGAATTCTCATTTTCAAGAATTTTGGCAAACCTAGAAACTTCTTCATTGGTAGGTAAAGTATTATTTTCATCAAAAGATGATTCTTCATCCGAAGAGTTATAATATTAAATATCATTAGAATTTAAAGAAACATTGGTCATTGATTCAGCATTGTGTACCTTAGCCATAAAGCAATGATTATCAAAAGGTAGCCTGGCTAAAAGACCAAGACTCTTCTGCCCAGAAGATTCATAATCTAATGATTTATATGAGGAGTTTCCACCACTAGCACTCCATGTGTCATTGGATTTCAACACTTTCCTAGCTTTGGACATGTAATACTTATTTCTATTCCGTTCAGAATGCCTCTCTTTTCTTTTTTTCTTCTTGAGCATAGGGCAGTCAGGTCTTATGTGTCCAGCTCTCTTACATTCGTAGCATGTAACTTCAGAATATTTCTTGTCATTACTTTCCTTCTTCTTGTATTTAGATTGAAAGTTCCTCTATCTAGGTATCGTGTTCATCCTTCGGGCAAGATTTTCTAATTCATTTTCTGAGGACACACTTCCACTAGATTCGAAATGGATAACAACTTTCTTAGATCTGGATCTAGTAACTCTCTCAAGAGTTTTAGATTTCATGTGATCTGAAGTGGTAGTAAAAGATACACTGCCATTTCCATTCTTCTTCCTCATAGTATCAACATCTCTCTTCATTATAGTCTCATGCTGAAGAAGAGTTCCAAAAAGCTCATCAAGGTTAATCTGAGTAACCTTTCTATTCTCATCAATTACAGTCCTTTTATATTCCCAATCATTTGGCATGATATCGATGATCTTGTCAATAAGGTCTTCATCATATAATCATTTTTCACCCATTTATTGTAAACTATTCACTATAGTCATGAATCTCTGTTGTACCTTGCTTATGGGTTCACCATAAGGAAAGATAAAACCATGATATTCAGCTCTGAGCATGGCTCTCCATGTCTCAATTACTTTGGAAGCTCCAGAGTGAGTAACTTCTAGTTTCTTCCATATATAATTTGCTGCTTTAAAAGAAGAAATTTGGCTATATATATTTATAGTCATTGAACAAAGTAAATTATTGCATACCTTATAGTTGAGTTGATATTCATGGTTTTCTTGATTTTTAAAGGCACATACTTCTTTATCAGGAATTTTGTATCCACCAGTAAGCATAACAAAATTTCCAACCCCAGTGTTAATAATGAAAGTCTTCATGCGATCTCTCCAATACTCATAATCATTACCATTAAAGATAGGTGGTCTAGTAGGATTTAGGTTGTCGATAGAACCAACATTCAAGCCTGCCATCTTTAAGAAAAACATTGGCACACAGACTTGTTGGATGTATAAGTATGTAAATAAGAGAAAATATCCTAATAAAGAAAGATATTGTATCTCTAAGAAAAAACTAAACCCGAACTATGATTCCGAAAAGTAGATTCTGAAAAGTATGAATCCAAAAATTATGAAAAAAATCTTATAAATCTAATCGTGAGATTAATTTAGATGAAACCAATCCTCTGATACCAATTGTTAGAATGGTATGTGACTGATTATGATATACTATATAATACCAAACGTAGGATCTAAATAAGAATGAGATTCTCAGATACAATAGGGGGTAAATTTCACCTTTTAAAAAAAATCCCTAAAGAAGTTTTGCATAACTAAAATTCACAACACCTCTAAGTTCTGAAGACATTATTGATTCTAGAAAAGTGATTCTAGAAATGAAACTTAAAAAAAGTTTACAACTACTGCGATTCTACCTTAAAGTGTATAGAATTTAACTAAATCAAAGTACAAGTAGGGATGTATAAGAACGTTATACTTTCCTTAACAATGAAAAATGCACAGCGGAAAACAAAGTAGTATTACTTCAAGTAACAAACAACAACTCTTTTAACCTAAATAGAAGGGTATCCAACAACCCTGAATATGAGGTCTCTTGAATTATACTTTCAAGAAATTCTATCTTACCCACACCAGGGTAAGCCCTTGATACGAAGATCGGAGTCTGTCTTGTTATCCCCGCAATCCCTCAACTATCATGTAGTCGGGACCTCTGTATTCCTCAGCAAGGAATCCCACAACTTCAAGGTGTTGGAACCTCTGTTTTCCTATCCCCAGAATCCCTCGATTGTACACAGTGAAAATCATATTCGCACAAAGAAAATCTGCACAAGTAAAAGTTTGAACAAGCCTTTTAAACTTTCTACATGAAGCTTGAGAGTTGACAAGAGCCTCTCTCTCTAGAAATCACTTCAGGAAGTTCTAATCACCAAAATTCCAAAAGTTTTAGCTTATTTTCAAATGAGCTCTTATTTATAGGTGAAGCTCCAACGGTCAGCTCCCTCCTCCAACGTTCATATTTCTCCTTGAATTTTAGAGGGACCTGAACACGTGTCACTCAACTAACGGTTAGTCAATAACAGAAATCACGACATCGTTTTATAATAAACAAGTGTAAGCATAACTAAACTGAAATTCGTAATAGTGTAGAAAATGAAAGTTTGCAATGGAAAAGGTTAATGTTCAGAATGAAAGTAAAAGTAAATTCGGAGTCTATATTAAAGAGATATTAGGATTCTATTTTGTGGGAATTCAGTACCTGAATTCTGTAGAGATCCGGAGTCTGAATTTCAAGGAAATTCAGAGTCTGATTTCACTAGAATTCGGAACCAGAACATACGAAGATCGAAGTCTAAGTTTATGAGAATTATGGGTCAGACCTCATCAGAGTTCAGAGTCTGAATTCAGAGAAATCAGAGTTAGAACTTTTGAGATGTTCATAATCACAATTCGGAGTAGAACTTTATGAGAGTTCATATCCAGAATTTAGAGTGGAACATGATGAGAGTTTGTATCCGGAATTCATAGTGTAACTTCATGAGAGTTCGTTTCTAGAATTTGGAGTGAAACATCATGAGAGTTCGTATCCAGAATTCGGATTTGATCTTTATTAGAGTTCGTATCCATAATTTGGAGTTGAAATTCATTAGAGTGTTATCCAGAATTCGGAGTTGAACGTCATTAGATTTCGTATCCAGAATTCGGAGTTGAACCTCATTAGAGTTTGTATCCAGAATTAGGATTTGAACTTCATTAGAGTTCATATCCAGAATTTGGAGTTGAACTTCATTAGAGTTCGTTTCCAGAATTCAGTGTTGAACTTCATAAGATTTTGTGTCCATAATTGGGATCCTAAAACAGAATTATTCATGTCTATGTATTATACGATTCCGAGGTTTTAGATATGAATCCAATTTTTACACTTAAGAAAAATTTTGATATAAACAATGAGAACAAGGTAGGGGTAAATTTCCTTTGGGAAGGAAATTTTCCTTATGGAAGAAAAACAGGGGAAAAGGGATTTTCCATAAGAAAAGGTGTTTGTGATTTTCAAAACAAGAGGAATTGTAAAGTCATAAGGAAACCTTGATGACTTATCAATCTACCCCATGAATGAAGGAATGGAAAAATTCATATGGAAAACCATATTGAATTAACAGATGATGTGCTCCCTACCTTTAGAAAATCCATCAGGTACATGTCCTGTGGATATCTGAGCACTTCGTTCCTTGCAGTCAGTGACCCCATGTTGTGCCTCCCTGACTCGCTAAAGAAGTGGGGGACTGACTCTAAGAGACTGAAGAAAAGATACTTCATCTCTATCTGTGAAAGATATCTGCAAAGCGGCCATGTGCTCTGTCACCTCGCCTAGAAACAGTATACCAGATCTTTTGTTAAGTGCATCTACAACAACATTCCCCTTTCAAGGAGTATAGAACATCTCTAAGTCATAGTTCTGGAGGAACTCAAGATAACATTGGTGTCTCAGGTTAAGGTCCTTCTGGGAGAAGATATACCTGAGACTCTTGTGATCAGAGTATACAGTAAAACACTCGACCATCAGATAGTGCTTCCACATCTTCAAGGTGAAGACCACTACTGCTAAATCTAGGTCATGGGTTGTGTAGTTCTTCTCATGGTGTCTCAACTGTCAAGAACCATATGTGATCACTACTCGCTCCTACATTAGGACACATCCGAGTCTAGTCCCTGATGCATCGTAGTAAACTATGTACCCCACACCCTCCTCTGGAAGCCTCATGATGGGGGAACTAGTTAGCCTCTACCTCAGCTCCTCAAAACTCTGATGGAATCTCTCCAACCACATGAAGGGTTTCCCCTAAATCTTCAAAGATGATAGTGGTCCTGCAACTTTGGAGAAGTCTGGAATAAACCGCCAGTAATATCCAACCAAACCCAGGGAACTTCATACCTCTATCACACTCCTGGGTGGATCCCAAGAAAGTATCGCCTCAATCTTTGCTGGATCGACTGCAACTCCAGCCTCCTAGATTACATGTCCATGAAAGAGAACCTCTCATATCTAGAACTGGTACTTCACGAGCATACTATAGAGGTGGTTCTCTCAGAGTGTGTGAAGTACTACCCGCAGATGGTAGGCATGCTCTTCCTCCGTAGTCGAGTAGATCAGAATGTCGTCGATGAAGACTACTATGAAGCGATCATGGTATGGATGAAAGATCCTTTTTATGAGTCCCATGAACACTACTGGATCATTGGTTACACCGAATGGAATAACCAAGAACTCGTAATGGCCATAAAGACATATGAAGGTCGTCTCATGTACATCTTCATCTCACACTCTGATGTAGTGATATGATGATCTGAGGTCTATCTTCGAGATCCACCATGCTCCCTTCAGCTGATCAAAGATATCGTCAATCCTTGGGAGTGGTTATTTGTTCTTCACGGTCACCTGGATTAGGCACTGATAAAAAACACAAAGCTTCAAACTCCCATCTGACTTTTTGGTGAACAGAATCGGGGCTGCCCAGGGAGAAACATTGGGTCGGATGAATCCCTTCCCGTGCAAGTCCTCTATCTATACCCACAGGTCACAGAGCTCAGCGAGAGACATCTAATTTGTAGGTGTATATATCTATGCCATAATGGGGTACAAATCAATGTAAAAGTTCACCTATCTACTTGAAGGTAGACCCATAACATCATTAGGGAAGACATCCACATACTGGTCCACCACTACAGGATAACTCAGACTCTCCATATCAACAGCTCCGAGGGTAAGGCTAGCCAACTGATGAGTGATCAACTGCACTCTCCTCTGGGTAACTCCATCCTATGCTGCAAAAGATCCCTTCTCACCAGTGAAGGTAAACCAGGTCCCATCCAGGCGGACACACCACACTTTTCTCCTAATACAGCCTATCTAATCATGGACTCTAGATAACCAGTACATACCCAAGATAATGTTGTAAAGCCTTGATGCCACTACTAGAAGATCCCACCCGAAGATCTCGCCTCCTAGAGTAAGCTCGCACTGCCGGCACCAGTGCATAATCGTCGAATCCACTCACATAAGAGTCTTTATCCGTAAAGATCTTCCCAACGAATCCATCGGAATCTCCGAGCTCTGAACAAGGGCAGTGCCAATGAAAGAATGATTGTCACCTGTGTCTATAAGTATTGTAGCAATGGTGTAATAGAAACAGACCGTACCTTGTATCATCTCTGGAGAACCGTGATCATAAGCATCAGCTGCCTGGAGCTGAGCTCTCTACTGTCCACCAGCTCCTTGCAGTCGGGGTAGACCTCCTGGTGGTGGTGGTGGTAATAACTCGAATCGTCACTCACCGCCAGCTGCATGACCAGCTCCTCTTCCACGTCCGCCTGCTCCCTATAGAACTACTTGGTCAAACCTCTATCTCTGCCTGGGCGGTCCTTCAACCGTCTGTTGATTATCCACACAGCGGGTCAGATAGTCACGAGCCATCTAACCATGCCCGCCACATGTGAAACACTACTCACTTCTGGCATGTCTATCGCCACCTCGGGTGCCCTACACAACAAACTCTTAATCATGTGGTTGTCCACCTGTAGGTTTAGTCCTCTTGGACCTCTGTGACATCTGTCTGTTTCCAGCAGTAGAGGACTTCTCTACATGTTGACTGGTGATGGATATCACTGCTGGAGACTAGTCAAAAAGAAAACTCTCTACTAGGAGGGCTCTCTCTAACACCCCTACCTATGTAGGGATGCAGAGAGAGACCACTAAAACCCTGATCTCCCACCTAAGTTCATTCTCGAAGGTCTTGGCCCTGAAGAATTGTCTCATAACATATCAGTGGAGTAGCCTAAGTGGAATTTGAATCTCACTAAGTACTGAGCTACATTCATGCTACCCTGCTGTAGATGAAGTAGCTCCTGAATGTGCACTGCACCATGAGATTATGGAACAAACTCTAACTAAAACACGCTCTCGACGTCTTCTCAGAGAAGAATCACCCCGTAGTGAACTTGGAGCATCCAGCTCCACCACTTGATCATTGCTGCCTATAGAAGGCTGGTAGAAAGAATCATCATGAGATCGGCTGGTGTCCATACCAGTCAGAAAACTCTCACCATGACATCCATCCAATCCTCATCCACCTACGGGTTCGTCTCTCCCTTGAACCTAGGTGTACACTGGCATTGTAACCCTTGAAACGATCTCAAGAGGAATGCATCGTCTGCTACTGGGGCTGGTGGCATGGGTGGCCTAATGGGTAACGGTACTGTTGGTGCCTCCGCTGGAGCCTCTACTAGAAGAGGGCCCTGCACCAAGGCCTCATCGCTCGGTGGGCTATCAGTGCGTACAACTCTCGGAACTCTAGCCGGTAGTCTGTGTGGAGGAATCCTGAAAATAAACAAGTGTACTATGGTTAAAAAGTTATACCTGGTGAGCTGGCCTTATGAAAACTTTTAAAAACACACAAAGAATCTGTTTTTCCATGCATTTTGTAAGAAATCAGATGTCATGGTTATGGTGTATGGTTACGTCGGTTGCTGCACCAACACTAGACTCCCTGAACTGAAACCGTACTCACTACACTTAACTTTATTGCTTCATAGAAAAGATTATAGTCCTAAGTTATATGGTAGAACCCACTCCTCTGATACCAATTTGTCACGACCTGTCTCCCGGGGACCGTGTCGTGACTACCTGAAACATGCCTTCCACAGGTCAGGGGTTGGCGACTAGCACCAAAGGCGCAATTCTCTATACTAGGAAGGCATTGCCTTTATAACTTGTAAACAGTCACAACCAAGTACACATCAAGATACCAACACAAGTAAACAGTATAACAAAAAGAGTGCTTAAAAGTAAAAGGGGCTAGAATACAAGCCAAATAGTAAAGGTATATGAAACTGGAAGTATAAGTAAAACTGTAGAAAAAAGGAAGTCATCCACTGAGGTTCCTACCAGAAGGGTAGGTACAAATAGCCTCCTCAGCACTCCACGTTCATCCACATCCTCCGTGTACTGACACGCTGTATGGTCCACCTCCAGGTACTGTACAGTCCTGGTACACTCAACCTCAGTTTTCACTGTCTGTGATCTGCATCCAACACAACATGGTGCGGGCATAGCCCATTTAGGGGTGAGTATAACGATACTCAGTAGGACCCCGAGACCCTCAAGGTCTCACAAAATCTACTGTGGATAAAACAAAATGTAATAATTCAACATATAACCCTACATAGGTATATTCCAATACATATACTTATATTATCAAGTAATCCATCTCAACCATGAGGAAAACATAGAAAAACAGACGCATCTCAAACTAGGATTTAATTATAGGGGTAGTATCAAGTAAAATTTCGAACCCTAGGCTGCTGGAGAAATCCTCCTTTATCAAGTATAGTGGGCCTTCCGCGTCACACAAAGGTGCTTCCCACTAACCTTGGACTACTGAGGTACTCTTCCTGTCGAGTACTGGGGATCTTCCATGTCACCAAGCGTACTCCCCACCGTGGGTCTCTCGCCACACCAAGCACGCTCTCCCATGTAGCCTACTAAGGTAATCTTCATGTCGAGTACCATGGGTCTGTCACAACACCAAGGTGCTCCCCCCTATGGGTCTGCTGCGAAACCAATGCACTCTTTACTAGGCTAGTTGAGTCAATCCGAGTCTAATCGATCAGCAGTCATTAGGTCTTAGCCAGCTACTAGGTCTCCACACTATGCTTGATCGTCTCTTGAAATATCATCTATAAGAGATACTGTTCGATACTCCAATTTTCAAGAATTCCCAAGAAGAAGTATCCCAAAGGTCTGGAATGTCATAGGGGTCTCAACGTAATAGACATCGCTTCAATCGGATGTCCGGTCTGTGAGTAATTAGCTATTTAGTCTAGGGGGATTAGTAGGATTCTTTCTCGATCCAACCTGATCGTTCCCCATCTTAATACAAAACACAGTGGGGTGTCACTCAAAGGGACTGTCTCGCTCCAATATTTCTAGCACCGTTGAAGCTTCTTCAATCGGTCGACCGGTGCCAACGTTATAGCCAATATAGCATAAATGGGTCATAGTGGGCACGGGTTTGGTCTGACCCTGTTTGACCGACCCGACCCAACTTGGCATGGGTCGACCCGATTCAGGTCGACTCGGCCCGACCCGCTTGGTCAGGTCCAGCCCGTGATGTTTCTCGGTCTACTGGGAGGTCAAACAGGCTGCGAGGGCCGCAATGTAGTTCTTCGTTGGAGATATTTTCCCCCACGTCTCCACAAAAAAAGGCCAACTGATGTGTTTCTCCCAAATTTAATCGTTGGAACCAATTCAAATTAGCCTAATTAAACACCTAGTTTAGCATATTTAGTTAAGTTGAATTGGAATAATTAATGTGGAGGAAGTCAAGAGGCTCCTTCACATTAATGAGGAATTTAATAGGTTTTTTTATCCCCCCATTAATAGGGTTCAGGTGGTCCCCACCCCCAAATTCAAATTGGGAGGTTTTGAGATCTCAGGTGGTCCCCACCCCAATAAATCAAGAAGAGAAGGTTTAGTTCTGGTGTACCCCACCCCTACACGTCCACATGGTGGATGGTTACAACAAAATGAAATAAATCTTATGTTTATTTTATTTTATTATTTTCACAAAAAACCCAAAAACTAACTTTCACCCTCAACCATCTGCTATCGAGGTGAAAGTATTCTTAAGTGAATACCGGCGCTGCGAGTTCAATGGTGCCCTCATATTTCAATTCCAGGCACTGGTTAAAAATTTAGAAAAATTTTCTCTTACGTTTACAGAATGTACCCAAACAAAACATTAGAAATTGATTTCGGGCACACTGGGCCTCAGAATCACGCATCGTCAATTTTCGTAGACTCGTAAAATTTACATTTAATTAAATAAAATTACATGGATATAGTGGGTCATTACATTATTCCATAACCAAATTAATATTTAAGATATTATATATTATCCTCTTATAATATCATGTTACTCATTTGTTATTAATATTTCACTATTTTCACTATTTTAGGTGTTAATTTATGAGTTTCTTGCGTATGTTTTGACTTGTTATTTGTTGTTCCCATTAATTAGATAATGGATTCATCAAATACATAATTTAAATCATGATTTAAAAATTATATATATTCAATATATATCTATTTTTAATTATCCATAAAATTTTTAGACAAGAAATGAAATGCACCATTCATGGAGACAGTAAGTCGTACAAATACATGAACAATACATTCATTTCTTTGTCATATTAGAAGAATGAAAATAAAATGATATATATATATATTATAATATATTATCATTTTTATGTTATTTATTTTACATATGATTATTAAAACCTTATTTTATAAATCCCTTGTATAGCCTGAATGAATCATGTCGCTTTGATGAGGCGGCAGTCCAAGCTTCCTCAAATGTTATTATCGTATTTATAAAAAAAGGAATGCCTAAGTTTACGTGTTATAAAATAATAAAACATTTATAAATAGATAATATATATAATATATAACATATATAAAATATATTTTCTATCATAATTCCCAACCATGAGAGTTGGTAAAGGAAAAAATGAACAATCACCGTTTCGTGAGGCAGAAGTTCATCGTGCACATAAATAGTATGTTTATCACCCATTTCATGGACGTGTGTGTATGTGTTGGTATAAAACTTATTGTAAAAATATATTATTATATTTATGATACTTTTTTTAAACAAAATATTAACAAATAGAGTTTAGGGGGCGATTAATGGATATACAACTGAAGATCTTGACGAAAGATGTTACCTCTTATTTGGGTAACTCCTTTCAGTTTGCACCAAAGGGAATCCATTGATTCCTTTCATCCCAAAGGGATGATTCTTGGATTAATATAGGTATGATTGGAGTTTTTTTGGGTAGATATTGGTAAATATAACGTGGCATGAGAGGTGTAAGGAAGTGAGGGGGGAGGATCCCTTTTATAGTTGATGTGAGGGTCACTTTTGGAAACCTCACAATTTGAAATATATATAAATTAATTTTCTTTTTTAAATGTCTCAATAGTGATTTATTTAGAGTCTAATATTTGGATGTGTTTAAATCCTTTAAAAAATATTTTTGACACAAGTTTAAGTCACATGATTTCTTTTATCTTCTGGATTTAACCCTTAGTTAAACCCTTTAACTCTTACTATTAAAACTTCTCTTTTTACTATTTTAGGGATAATATAGTTTCTATAAAAAGTAAAAATAAAAATAAATGGACTATTGATGAAATTGTCATACTTATCTCAATTAGTTGGTATAATTTTAGATTTCACGACTTTTATATCATTTAATAAAATATTATTTATTTAAAAATATTATTAATTTCAATTTGTACACTTTTCATTACTTGACAATTTAAAAATATCATAACTATAATTTATATTATCGAAATAAAATTATTTTAACATATCCCAATATTTATAAGTCATATATATAATTTTTAGTTCACTAATTATCTCAAATAATTTTTATTTAATATTATAAATATTATTCATTTGAAATTTCTATTCATTAATCAGTTACCGCCTCATTATTGTGAAGGCCTTTAATTTAATTATTACATATCTAAAAAATGAAAATAATTTATCATGTTTGAGAAAAACATTTTATCTTTCCAATGGATATTTATAGGTTAACATATAACCTATATAACCCCATATTAAAAATATTTTACCTGTCAAAAACAAAAGTATGAAAAAATTGAATTTTCTTAGAATGAAATTATAGAAAAGACATAAAGTCATCCAAGTTGCTAAAAGTGGCAATTAAATTTTCCCAATGATGAATTTGGTCAGAAGACACTCATGAAATAAAATTAGGAAAAGGGTTATGGTAATTTTATAATATTTATAATATTATTTTATCCTTCAATTACCCAATTTTCCCTTAACCATGGTAGTAAAAATATTACTAATGTTACTATTTATATTGTAAAAAAATAAAAGGGAAATATTTACATAATTTGGACACCCCATTCCAATTATAAAATCCATTTTTCATAATTCATTACACATAAGTTGTAATAATTAATTTAAAATTAATACAGTTGATAGAATGAGAAATGTGTTTTTGATGTAAAAAATTTCAAAAGTTCATTATATTTTTATATCCAATTTCAATGTAAAAATAATTACAGTAAAATGAATTATATTTAATGATAAAAAATTATATAATTATACTTTAAAACCGTTCATAAATATATTTTAACTCTAAAATTAATATTTATAAAAAAGCTGTTTTCAATTAAAATGCATTATTTTATTACTATTCATCAAAACATGGAACTTATCTAAAAAATACCAAAAATTAAACCAATGTAATTTTGTATACTCCTATTTATAAAAAATGGTTTATTTTACAAATATTATATATATAATTATCTATAATTGTATTCAGAATAGGCTATACATCAAAAGATGGTAAAACAGATTTTATAAAATTATAGGTTTTTACGTGTAGTGTTGGGTTTGTTCTTATCTTATGCTTATCAATATATTTAGATGAATGTAAATAGTATTTTATTTAATATATAAAATATATATTTTCTTAATATCATTCGAAAATATTAATTAATTTAATTTAGTAGGATAAAATTCATTTGTAAGTAAAAAATGGTTTTTATAAAAACATTCTAATTATATTCAATTGGTTTTTATATTCATTTATATTTCATTTATAAAAAATTAATTCATCATATATTTTCATAAGTTCTTTAATTATATCCATAACCGCCAATTTAATGGCTAAGTTATATCATATTATGTTAAATAATAATATTTTTATAATATATTCTTGTTCTGTAAAACTCGGTCTTGCGTGTAATGCAAACCAGGTCATTGTTCTTTGTAGTGTGGACTTAAAATTTTATTCCACATAAATTAATACATTAACAAAATTAGATTTGTTTAAAAATTAAATTATTTTAAATTATTAGGGTGTTACATTCTCCCCTACATTAATGAATTATGTCCTCACAATTTGATGTTGCACTTTAGAAATCAGAGGTTAATACTTGAAAATTTCTTTGTTGAAAATAGACATCAGAAATGGGGTCAATAAAACTTCCTCTTAGTAATAGGGAAGTGGAAATGTGAAGGTTACCACAAAATTAGTCTTTTGAATAGGATAACATTAACATAAAGTAAAAATAAATACATAGAATAAAAATACAATGATCATGTTCTAATGGGGAGTGATAGAGAATATTTTCATTATAAAGTCTACCATAACAAAACCATAAATTTGTGATGGGTTAAAGGGGACATTTATTTCTAGTTAAGAAAATTAAAAAAATAGCATTTTGGTTCAAATTTACTTCCTTATAGTTGAGTTTTTGTTTCACTATCTTTATAATAACATGATAAAATAATCATACTTCACTTCATTCCATGTTATAAGAATTATCTTATCCTTCATTTATGCTTCGATATATTTCCAATTCATTTCAAACACCTACAGACAGATATTCCAGATGGATTTTTATTTCTATAGAACTTTAATGATTCATAACATTCACCAGTGATTCCTTCAGCCATTAAATATTTACTAAAACAAAAATTGTTAGCAAAAGGTATCCAATATATCATACTTTACCCTCAAGAAATAATATCCAATGTTCAACCTAATTTATTACAACCTTAAGATTCATCCAAAATAAAACTGTCCAAAGTCCTAGTCCCAAAGGTTTCTCAATTTCCAAAATCAATCTTAACATTAGATTCTATGAACAATGTAATATAGCTCTTATTTTCACATACTAAAT
This sequence comes from Viscum album, assembly GCA_963277665.1. Classification (NCBI taxonomy): domain Eukaryota; kingdom Viridiplantae; phylum Streptophyta; class Magnoliopsida; order Santalales; family Viscaceae; genus Viscum; species Viscum album. Next base: position 907,098,443 of record OY728151.1, read on the forward strand.
ATTTTAATACCTTGATCACCAAACAACCTTAATTAAACATGAATTATTTCAAATCCATAACGAAGAATTATTGTAGTATAATCCTTATATATCTCATGATTTTTATATCCATAATATCATAACATAATTATTGAATCCAAAAACACAAATACATTAATTATTCTACTTCAACCTTATTAATAAGATAATATTTTCCTTGATCCCTTGGATTTTAATAATCTATATTTTCTGGACACTTAGGAAAATCATTTTCATAATGTCCAATCTCTTTACAAATGTAACACTAAACATTGGTAGCTTCTTTTTCTCCATTTATATAATGAGCGTGATAGCCTATCTCAACAACCTTGGAAAAATGTACTTTTACTTTTAAGTAGGCTCTATGGTGTTTCCATCCACATTTATCACATGTAAAAAAATCCTTCTTTCCTCTTTTAAATTTATTTTTATTTGGCTCCACCATTCTCTTCTATTATTTTTTTACCTTAAAATCATAAGACATAGATAATTCTTTCTCTTAATTGATAGAACTTGAGACTATATCTTCATATGATGAGAAATATTTGGAGACCAATCCCTTTTATAGGAATGGATTTAAACCATCCAAGAGATAGTAAATCTTACTCCTTGGGTTACGTATGTAGTATGTAGCATGTCTTGTTAACCTTAAAAAAAATTTCCTCATACATAGAAACATTTCCATCATCTTTTTTCCTCAAACTGAAGAATTGTCTCTCCATAACTTCACTTTGTTCATGAGAGAAATATTTATCCAAGAAAAGTTCCTCAAACCCCATAAATTCTATGTGTTCTATTTCCTCATCCTCCTAAGTCTTTTGAATAAATGGCCTTCATTGATCTGTATCTTCCAAAATATGATAAAAATATATGAAAATATTCTCCATTTAATTATATACCAATGAAAGAAATATATTCTCTATAGAAATTATCAATTATTCATATAAAAATGGATTTGTAGTCTCATTAAATGATGGAGGTTTTTGCCTCACGAAGTGGTCTAACATTGCTCCTCCTCATTTCATATAAGTATGCTATGTACGGGTAATGTTATTATTCATAACCTATGTAAATTGTATCAGTATAGTTATAAGGTGGTCACCACCAGTTGTGACTCCACCTCCAACATCATTATATTGAATTTGAGGGAAAATCCTACATGGATTACGTGCATTGATACAGTTTTCATTCCTTCCACTGTGAATGATTTATAAACAATGTAATGCATTATATTATGAATCATAACACATAATTTTGAACTAGTAACACTTAAGATAAATTTAATGTTTTATGCATAGATAATCTTATAATCACAATAATGGTTTCTTTTGGAAAATATATACTTTTAAATCCTTCAAAATTTAATGTAAATAAAATGTGTATTATACATAGAATTTCTTCTGGGATTGTAAAAACAATTTGGTATTAAGGATCGTTTTCATCTACCTAGTTATGCTGAGCTAGGCACAATTCACCTTGTCATATTTTTTACCCCTACGTACATTTCTTCCAAAACCACTTCCACTTGTAGTATCTATATAGGGATGTATTTATAGAGAGATCCAAATAATCTTTACCTTACCGAAATTCTAGTATGTTCTTGTATACTTATCCTTAAATTATATCTTAGGGTTATATTCCATAATATATGCTTTCCAAATCTAGTTTTCAAGGTTTCTACAAAAATTTCCCTGATACCAACTATAATGACCTCGAACTCAGTACCCCAGAGACGATGCATTAATGTATTGCATTAGCAAAGATACAAGATTGAAATACCCAAAGACTGATTAGTTTTGAATTTTTTAAAACAATAATACATGCTTGAAATTTTTATTACAATCTAAAACATAAAATACATAATGAATTTTCATCAATCATGCCGTTAATCCCCTTATACTAACATTGTATACCAAAATCAAAACACTCCATTGTATCATAGGGAAAAATAAAATGTAATAGGTGAGCTAAAATGATCATTAAGGATAAGTTTACATTGTAATATATGAGTAAATATTGAATAAAAAATATAGAAAGGTAAATAATTGAAACAGAAGCTATTTAAATAATCACATGAGCTAGGAAACTTAGCCATTTAAATTATATTAGTCGAATAATCATAAGGAATATCAATAAATAATATCATAATGATCAAATGAAAAATTTTGGACATATGAAACATACCATCAAGGCCTTGGCCAAGACATTTGAAAATAAATTGTTATGTTTATAGCCAAATCCATATATGAAAATAAGTGGACAGACCTCGACCAAGTCCATATCTAGTTTGTTTCATGGGTCCTACCGATGCATCGATGGGTTATAACAGGCATCAACCATCGATTAATAAGTCCAATTAATTCCTCATATGAATTTGGTGAATCATAAATAACAAATATATATGAAATAGAAATAACATTCCTCAATTAGTAAACATAATCTCATACCTTTCTGAGTAATATAATGAATGGTATCAAAATATAACATCCACAGTCAAACTGATCAAATCCTTTTAAATTAATATGGTAAATTATATCATAATAGATCAAACATAATTAAGAATAACGGTCAATGAAGTATATTTACATATATTAAAATTCTCTAATAAAAACATTTGAAATATCTTGGAAAAAATATCATTTCACTTTTAAATTATTTATTTAAAATACATAAATTATAAAAGAAAAAAATATATTTATAAATAAATTTCTAAAAATGTAATGTAAGCATAAATATTTTAAGTCTTCATGATTTTGGTAAAATCCTATCATTTTTTATAAGTTAAAAATAAACACTCTATCTATATTTTTTTTCAAAAAATTCATAAAATACCTCATTTGGAAAATGAAAAAAAAATTCCTTTCAAACCATATTATAAAAATATGAACATGGGTAAAATAATTATAACATTGGTAGTATAATAGTACATATATTTTGGAAAATATTTTTATGAAATATGGGCATGGATGATAAATATTTCTTAGAAGATACATACATATAAACAATCCCAAATAATAATGATATTGTAAAATTAACCGTTACCGAGCATTTCTTTTGGGGTAAACATCCTTTAACCTCCTATATTATGGTTTTATGAATGTTACTTACTTATTCCAGAACCATATTAATATTTATTATGTTATATATTATCTTCTTATAATACCATGTCACCCATTTGTTATTTATCTTTCATTATTTTCACTCTTTCGGTTGTTAGTCGCCTATTTTCTTAAGTATGTTTTGACTAGTTATTTTTTGTACCTATTAATTAGATCATGGTTTCCTCATTTTAAAATTTTAAACAATGATTTCAATGTTATATAAATTCAATATATATTTAATTAGGAAAATCTATAAAATTTGGATATTAGAAATTAAATGCACCATTCATGGAGATGCTTGGACATACTTAAGCAAGAAAGCTACATTCATTTCTTTATAAAATTATAAGAATGAAAAGAAAATGACATGTTTATATATTATAATTATATTATCCTATTTTTTCCATATATTTCACATATTATTATTAGAACTATCCTTTATATGTTACAAGTATATCATGAATGAATTAAGTCTTTTTGAGGAGGCGGTAGTCCACACATCCACAAATGATATTATTGTATTTATAAGAAATGGATATCATAACTTTATGTGTTATAAAATAATTAAATACCAATAAATACATAATAAATATCATATATAAAATATATAAATATTTTTTCCATCATAATTCCAAACTATGGGAAGTGGAAAAGAAAAAATGAACAATCTTCATTTTTCATGGTGGTACTTCACCATTCACATAAACAGTATGTTTGTTACCCATTAGAAAGAAATTTTTGAATTTTTAGGTCAAAAACGTAGAATAATAAATCTATGAATAATTTTGATACTTATTTTTTTATACAATTTTGGAATAAATAGAGTTTTGGGGGAGAATAATGGAAATAAAACTAAAGATCTCAAGGAAAGATGTTACCTCTAATATGGGAAACTCCTTTTGGTTTGCTCCAAACAGATTCCATGGATGAATTTATGACTAATAAGAGTATTATAAAATGAATATAGTAAAGTTGGGATATTTTTTGGGCACATATTGGACAAGAGAAAGAGGATTGGGAGGTGTTAGGAAGTGATGGAGGAGGTTTTTTTATAATTGAGGTGAGGGTCACTTTTGAAAACCTCTAAATATTAAATTAATAAAAATTTAGTTTCAAATAAAATTTGATAAAATGTTATTTATCTATAATATATGACTAGTATGGGTATAAATACTCTCATTAAGTAACTTTTAGATAAGATTAAGTCACACTATTATCCATATCTTTTGGTTTTACCTCTTAGTTAAACCCTTTTACTCTAACCATGACAACATGGATTTTTACTCTTTAAGGGTTAATATTGTTACTATAAAATGATAAATAACCATAAATGGACCATTATGAAATTAACATAGTTATACTAACTATTTTTATGAATTTTTGATTTTTATGATTTTTATATAATTTAATAAAATACTATTAATTTTAAAATATCATTAATGTCGATTTTGATGATATTCATTACCTGACTTTTTAAAAATATCATAACTACAAGGTATATTAAAAAAAACTCTTTTAAAATATTCATAATATGTATAATTCATCAATAAACATCGTGTTTGACACCAACTATATCAAATTATATTTATTTAATATTTTTAATATCATTTATTTGATATTACTATTCATTAAACAATTACAACATCATCATTATGCAAGCTTTTAATTTAATTATTTCTTCCCTAAAAATTAAAAAAATTATCATGTTAGATATAAAACTTTTACATTTCCAATTACTATTTATAGGATAAAATATCACCTATATAATCCCATTTTAAAAATATTTTACACGTTAAAAACAAAAGTTAGACAAAATGGACATTTCTTAGAAGAAAATACTATAAATATCAAAGTGTAATATAAGTGGCTTAAGGTGGCCATAAAATGGACCTAAGGATGATTTTGGACGAACATATATCACAAAATAACGTTATTAAATGTGTTACAATAACATTGTAATATTTATAACAAAAATTTTATCTTTAATTACCTAATTTACTATTAACCATTGTAATAAAAATATTAATAATGTTACTATTCATAATGTTCAAAAATAAAAGGGACCTATTTACATAATTTTAATCTTATGATTCAAGATATTTAATCCATTTTTCATAACTTAAAACACACAAGTGGCAGTAAGTAATTTAAAATTAATCTAGTTGAATAAATGTTAAAATGAAATTTTAAAGTAAATAACATTAAAAAGATCACAACGTTTTTATATCCAATTTCAATGTGAAATTGATTAAAATAACCAAAAATGGATTGAATTATAAAAACATGATATAATTATATTTTAAAACCATTCAATAATATAATTTAACACTATAAATAAATTTGATGAAAAATTACTTTTCAATTAAAATAAATTATTTTTTTGATGTTCATAAAAATATTAAACTTATCTAAAAATACCAAAAATTCAATCAAATTAAATTTTGATACTCCTAATTTTCAGAATAAGTTTATTTTTTCAAATAGAATGTATAAAAGTGTCAAAAATTGGACTTCATATAGGTTCTCCATTAAAAGTTTGTAACATCGCCTTTTAAAAAATACAGGTTTTTAAATGTAATATTTGATTTATCCTTATCTTATTTCTATAAAATATATTATTTAAATGTTAAAAAAATTATTTAATTTATAGAATAAATATATAATTATTATAATTCACCAAAATTAATTAATTTAATTTATTAGGATAAAATTCCTTATAAAGGAAGAAATGCTTTTTATAAAAACATTCTCATTATATTCAATTGGTTCTTATCTATATTTAAAATTTATTTTTAACCAATGCATTTAACATATATTTTAATAAGTTAGTTAATATTATTCATTACCACCAATTTCAGGGATAGTTTATATCTTATTATAGTAAATAACAATATTTTAATTATATATTTTTGTTCGATAAAACACGGACTTTCATATAACACAAGTCAACTCATTGTTGTGTTTATTGTAATATTAACATCGCATTGCATATAAATAAATATATTAAAAGAATTAATTTATTAAAAAATGAAAATATTGTAAATTCTTGGGGTGTTACATGTTCCATGCGAGTGATATGATTTTCCACACCCTAACCAATTTGTAGGATGGTTGTGTTGGCTCTGTAGGTGTGGTTCTAGTGGTTCCCACATGTGAACCCGGCTGAGTTGGCTAGCTGATTATCTAGGCTAGCAATTTTTTTTGCCTAGAGAATATCAAAATACTTAAAATAATTATCTATTTCAAATGATTCATATAAGTTAAAATTTTATGTTCTCTCATAATAAAAGTAACATGTCTTCTTCTTCTGGGATTCCATTCCCTAGTTCCTCATGAAAAATATGAATTTTATTTTCTTAGGATTCAAACAACTCAAATACCTAACAGAAAACTGCCCGATGTGCAATTATGGGTTATAAAAATTTTATCCCATGAAATTTTGTATTTTAGATCTCTATATAACATTACACATTCTAGATGAATATTGAAGTATGATCTGTGTCCCTCCTCAAAAAGTTATATCTTTAGTATTAATCTTTAATGAACATGTATCCAAGTTCCAAAAATTATAACTCCTTATTTATCAAGGATGAAATTCAGAATAATCATTACCTTTATTTGTAGCTTTTCATCGTCATTATAGGATTATTTAGACTTCTCATGAATTGATAATTGAGTTATAATTTGGGAAAGATAGGATTTCCCCCCATCCATTACGATTTCAATATTATTACATTTTAAATGAATGGGTACTAAATCTATTTAAACCCTTATTATGGATATGATAGAATTATCCGTTGAACTCAGGGCATCATACACCTTATTTTCCTTCCCAGGGTGGTAATATATTAGGTATTAATAACCATTGATTAGTTTTAACCATCTATTTTAGAACATTATCATCTCATTTTTGTGAATATATTCTTAGGGATAATATGGTTATTAGAAATATCACAATTCTCAAAATATAGATACAACTACGAAATTTTCAATGTAAATACTACAACCACAATTACAGATCATGAGTTGGGTAGTTTTGTTCACGATTCATTATTTTTAAAGTTGCATAAGAATTAGATTCTCATTCTTTATAAGAACACATCCCAAACCCTTCAATGATATCTCTTTATCCATACCTTGATAATTGATCGAATATTCCCTCATTGTTGGGTATGATAACCAGTATTATAAAAAAATTTTCATAAGGTATGTTATAATCATCCTTGCATTGATAATTGATCATAAGACAGTTGGGGATCTTAAATGAGGTCTCTTCATCTGAGAATTGATATGTGATCTATATAGGTATAGCCAATCCATACTCAAATCACATCAAATTCAAATAAGGGAAGGAGAATTATATCTAAAGGAGGTATATTCCCACAAAATTATATCAAAAAAGATTTATAAATCATAGATGATATCATAATGCCTCTTTGGGATTTCAACATAGTTAACTACCCATGGTTCGAGGTTGTAAATAAAAATTCACAAAAAATCTATGTTATATAAAATAATGTGATGAACCAGAATCAAATAAATAATTTTCATATCTTTAGTAAATAATGTTTTGAACTTTCACCACTTTATTATTATTATACACCTTCTTATTAGTGATATCGTAAACTCTCCCCTTCTCTCCATGTTTCGGGACTTACTGAGGCCTATTATCTTCAATAGATATTAGGTACGGAATTTATTTATATAATTCAAAAAATCTTTATACTTGAATCATTGAGGTGAAGGTGGCACATTTTTCAGATCCTTCTTCTCATTTGTTGTTGTAATCGGCCTCTTGGAACCTCATCAATAGTTTTATATAATGTAAACATCCCTAACAATGTTAAAATAATTCCCAGATAGCATGAGGTAGTATCTTAGTTGCTTCCTCCCACATTTTTAAGACATAGGTAGTTGGGATTTATATCCCCTATATGGCTTATCATTAAATCTAATATGATAATTACCTTTATATTATTGTTTAAAAAAGAAATAAAATCCCTAATTTCCATCACAAAAATTAACACACAGTGAAAAATATAATCAATTTCCACTTCATGTTTGTCTGAATATATTTGAGGAATTTCATGATGAAAATTATTTCGTGAACTCCTCCCATTCCATAGAGTATGATTCATTCTTTTCCACTATATTATTAATGATACTCTACCAATTTCCAGCCTCTCTTTATTAATTTTAACATCCAAAATGAATTTTTCATTCACTGAGTACAATGGTATAGAAAATATATTTTCTATCACATTGATCCATTTCTCAAAAATAAGTGTATTTTAATATCCATATAAAGGAGGGTTAATGTTGACAGATCAAGGATTCAATATAAACTTGTTTTTTAGTTAATTTTGGATCTTAATTTGATTTCAATTATTATTCATAGATTTTAAAATATTTCTGAGAATTTAAATAAGGTTTAATATAATAACTCCCATTCCATTTGGCATCTCATTAGAACAATTTATGCATTCTCCCTCACACTCATTATTATCTCAGTTCTAATAATAACCCATACATTTCATACGTATATATTACATATAAATAGAATTATATTAACTACATAACATAAAAAACCACTCCATAAAGTTATAGGTTTGGTTTCATTAGAAACTTCAAAACATAAACAACTGATTCATAAAAAATATACATAATCTCTCACTTTTTCATTCATGACTAGAACCATTTGACATATTATAATTAATACCTTTATTCATATCTTGGGGAAAAGAATCATAATAAATATTGAGCTCATATGATCAGGAAGGATAACCAAGTGATATAATGTAATAATAAGTCCATAAGAACATGAAAATAATTTTAGATAATTATATCCTTCATATCAAGGATATTTATAGATTCTTATGTATTAAATCATGGAAGTTCATAAGACATAAATTATAAAGAACAAAATTCATGGGAGTATAACAAAAGACCAGAAATTTTGGAATACACATAATCATGAAAAATCATTTACATATCAATCAAGGCTCACTTCCGAGACCATCATAGTGAACAGAGTCCCTTACTAAACTGAGTTCACCCTTCTTTCTAGAACTATATTACTAAACAAGGTTTACTTTTGGTTATCGTCATGTCTATCTCATGAGATATAAAAATTTACCCAACACATTAGAGAGAGATATTTTAAAAACCCATCATATAATGAAAACTATACATATTTTTTCTACAAGAACATAAATCATTTATCATATAAGAACCCATGAATGGAAATGTGTTTCATAGAATTTCAATATAGAATAAACCATTTAAAATAAATGGGTTTAATAAATGTCATGACATAATATAAATAAACCAAACACAAAAATAATATGGATAATATTATTGAAAAATATCCCTTGTAAAGCATAGGTGATATAAAATAATGTTATCATAGATTAAAAACAGTTTTTAGATATCAATTGAAATAATTCTGGAGGAAAATAACCTTCCAATTTTGAAAACATATTTTTTATAGTCGCATAATTAAAAAGGAAAAAATATTCTCTAAAAATATAATTTGAATATTTTAAATTAAGATTAAATACATTAAGGGGACATGAAATTGGAAAAATCCTTTCATGTTGTATAAGTTAATAAAACATTCCTTATGTACATTTTTGTAAAAGTCACAAACAACCTCATTTGGAAAATGGTAAAAACATTTCATTCAAACCATTTAGTAAAAATACATATATGTGTAAATATTATTTTATAAAGTTTTAGAATAATACTAAAAATATTATGTAAAATATTTTTAGGTAACATTGTAATTGATGATAAATATTCCACAGTAGATACTTACGTTTAAACAATTATGAATAATAATAAGATTGTAAAATTAACCCTTAACATAGGACTAATTTATTTTTTTAGTTAACTAAAACCCATATATAACTGTTTAATTAATGCTATTAATTTATACCATAACCATATTAATTTTTTTGATATCATATACGATTCTCTTATATCATTTAATCACCAATTCTTAATAATATTTTATTATTACCCTTCTTTCAGGTGTTAACTGCTTCATTTTCTTATTCATGTTTTGTTGTATAAGTCCAAGTTATTTTTAATAAGATATATTTATATAATATTTATAATTATATTAAGGTGATATATTCCATATTTGTACATTTTTTACATTTATATAATCATTCATGAATAGTGACCCTGGAAAATGAATCGTATCGTGTCGTGGAGACTATAGGTCGTACGTATGCACGGGTGATGGTGTCATTAATTTAATGGTGAAAGGGTAATAAAGGTGATGATATATTAATATAATTTTTTAATTACCATATATATATTTTATTTCATTCATTATACCCATCTATTAAAGTAGTTAGGAAAAATATATTTACACCATGACGTAGAGACGATAAGTCATACATACGCACACGTGGTGCTTTCATTTTTAATATGATGGATAAAAGTAGAATATGGTTGTACAATACTCATAATAAACAACCATAATATAAATTAGTTTTTGTAATTATTACTCTAAAATGAAAACAACACACAAAGTGTAAGCAGAATAAGAAATAGACTTGAACGAGTCGGTAAATATGATTACTTATTATTCGGTGATATTCCATTTGATATCCTCTTAGGGACACTAGGGTTTATCCTTTTGAGAATATAACAGCCTATATAATTTTTTTAGGGTAGTTTAGAAGATAAATTTTCAAGGTATAGTGGAACTTGAATTCTCAATGTGATGTCAAGATGTGAGGGAGAAGGTGCCCATTTATTGTTTTCTATGATGGGTATTGTAACTCCTCGACCCTAGTTACCTAGAGTCGGTGCATTATTACATAACATTGGCATGATCACAAGGGATCATGTCTCGAAAGATATATTAGTTTAATAGACTTGGAAGTACTAGATACAAACATAATTTTTACATTACATCATAAAATAAAAAAATATTATGTCCCATTTGAACACACTAATATCCTTTGAACTATCCCTGTAGGTTAATCATAATATAATTCTTCACATCCAGGAAAAAACATAAGAAAGGGGTGAGATTGATGCTCAGTAAGAATAAAAATTTACCAAAAACAATAATAAATATGAATAAACATTTAAGGCAATGTATAAGACTAAAAAATCCTTTTATACTTAATCTTTATCATAATATGGAAAAGATAAATCAAATAATTCTATTTACTTATCCAAAAGGATATTCTACTAGTAGAATAATCACATGTTATATCAAATTCTAATTTCATAATCATGGAATGCATAATGTTAGACATCATAACCACATACTCAAGGCCTAATTCCAAGACTAAAAATAAGATTTAGTCAAGGCCTTGTGCCAAGAAATTAGTTTGTCTCATGAAACCTACAGATGCATCGAGTTGAAATAGTGAGCTCCACCCGTCACTTATTATGTCCAATGCATTCTTTATATGAAATGTATGAAACATAACATAGGCATTCATATTAAAACTAGAATATAAAATGTTATTTCTTTAACGATAAAAAATTAATGGTATTAAAATAGCACATCCATAGTCAAACATTTCACACAACCTTCAATACAATATGAAAGATTATATCATAATAAGTCAACTTCAGAAAAATGTAAAATCCAATGAAGGATGTTGACATAGATGAAATCAATCCAAAAACTATTTGAATGAAATATCTCTTTATATTTTGAAATCATTTAAAAGTAACGTAATTATAAATGAAAACATTTATTTTCATAATATTCTTATAAGCTATAAAGGGATTCTTAGAAGGTGTAACAACAGCAGAAAATATTTTCACCCTCCGTATAAGTTAATAAAACATGCTTTCTTTAATTTTTTGAAAAGGTCATGAATTACGTTGTTTGGAAAGAGATGGAAAGATTCTTTTCAAACCATTTTAAAAAAAGTAAAATGAGGGTATAAATGAATTTAACCTCTAGTATAGTAAATATTATTTTTTGTAAATATATTTCTAAGAAACACGAATGTGGATGATAAAGAGGTCCTAGTATATACTCACATATAAACAACCTCGGAAAATAAAGTGATTGTAAAATTAACACTTACCTTATACTTTTCCTTGGTCTAGGGTACAGTATCCACCTATATAATAGTTAAATCATTGTTATTAAATTATACATTAACCACATACATAAATATGATATCATATATGATATTCTAATATTCCTTTGTTAATAATATCTTAGAAGTATCATTGTTTCGGGTGTTAACTGATTAATTTTCCTTTAAATGTTTTTTACGTAATTCATGTTTATTAGGGATAGGATATATTTGATTCATATCCAGAATAATATTAATTTCTTTAAACATTATTTTTAATCATCAAATAAAAATTATTCTTTAATGATTATGATGGGAAACAAAATCTCATCGCATCGTGGAGACAGTAAGTCGTACGTACCCAGGGGTGACAATATCATTCTATTAATGGTTAAATCGTATGTAATTGGATAATATATCATATATATATATATATAATAATTAACATGTTATATTTCTTATTTACATCAATTATACTCATTATTAATCCCATCCAAATAATGAAGTGTTGAATAAAAAACTACACCACGACGTGGAGATGATAAGCCGTACGAATGCACGTATAGTGACTTTTTCATTCATAGGATGGAGAGAATAATGAATATGGTTGTACCATATTAATATTAGCATCTACTTATGTTTAAGGTACTAGATTTATTATTTTAGTATGGAAATAAAAAAGAAAGAGGAAGTGGAAGAAGAAAACAACTTTGAAAGAGGTGATGAAGTAATTACCTCTTCTTCGGGTTCTACCTTTGAATTTGATAAAAAGGGATCCTTAAGTAGGTTTATGATCAATTTAATGCATCTTGGTTGAATATAGGATAGTTTGGAGGATATTTTAGTATGGTTGGGCCAAGATAAATTGATTTGGAGGTGTGAAAATAGGTGAAGTGTAAGTACCCTTTATTAAGAGAGTTGAGGGTCACTTTAGAAAAACCTTGAAATATTATTTTATTATAAAATAATTTTTGTTATATAATGGATTCAAATAGATTTATTTCAAGGATAAGGTGGTTATGGGTCAAAATAATCTCAACCAATAGGTTTTAGAAAATTTTAGGTCGTCATATTAACCATATCATTTAGATTTAACTCTTGGCTAAATAGTTTAACTTTTATAATGTCTTGTTGTATTTTAATATTATATGGTTAATATAATTATTATAAAATACCAAGAAAACCTCAAGTGGTTAATTAATGACGTATATATCATTATATAATTCTTTTTACCAAACCATAGATTTTTATGAACATTATATCATTTAATAATAAAATATTTGTTTTAAAAAATCATTTATGTCAATTTTGACACTATTTAGTATTTGGTATTTTTGAGAGTCATAAAAACATGATTACTTCAAAAAAAAGACATTAATTTAAACCTGAAATGTCATATTAACCTCGAAAATTCATGGAATGTGTCATAAGTGTCAATTTACATTTGTTGTTATATTTTTAATATCAATTATTTTAATCTTTCATTAATAATGTAATCAATTCATCATTATTGGGTTATAAATAAATTTAATTTTTTAATGTCTAAAAATTATAAATAAAATACCATTATGTAGGAAATATTTTCATATTTTTAATTAATTTTTATTGTCGAATTTATATTATCTGTAACGAGATATTAAAAATTGTTTAGTTATTAAAATTTGAATTTAACACTTTAAACTCTTCCTTAAATAAAATAATAATAAATGTCCTAATATAATACATTTAAACCAAAAGGATAATATTTTATTACTAAGGTTTATTTTGGTTGATATATACTTATCAAATAGAATTAGGATATGTGTTAGTGTAATTATAATATCACTGTTACCTTTAATTACCACATTTACATTTAACCGTGGTAAAAAAGATTCTAAAGTTGCTATTCACCAAAAATTATTTTCATCCTATTGAACCACATTTTACTTAATGATGTCTACCAAGTCTCTCAGATTTTTGAAATTCAATTCACATATGTAGTAAAATTATGTTTTATGCAAGTTTTCAAATGTGCCTAGAAGTTGGGTAAAAGACGTTAAAAAATTCAATAAAATTTAATATATCTAATATTATTATAAAATGACACCAATTAATTAAATTGAACTTATATATGTATTATGTATCTATTTTTACATAAAATATATATAAATAAAATAGATAATTTTTTAAAAAAAGTTGGTTTTAAACAATAACGTTAATTTTTTTTACTATTCATAAAAAATTGAAAGATTTCATAAAAAAAAAATCATCCTATGCTAATTTTGATATTCTTAATCCAAAAAATGAAGTCCATTTTAAATAATATAATTTTAAAAATTTTATAAAGTTAGTATTATTATTCATAATGGCTAGTTTGATTGGTTATGGTGTACTGGAATTAGAGGATGTGTACAACACAAGTTATTGTATTATTCAAAGAGAAGAATACATGGGATTCTTGGGGTGTTACATTTTTCCCTCCTTAAAATAATTTCATCCTCGAAATTTCTAGAATATTACTACATAAAAAGATTCATGTGGTTCTTCTTCATAAGTTCCTCAGGTCCCACGTTTCATCTTCCATCTTATGGTTTCTATATAAAACATTTACTAGAAAAGTCGTCCAGTTTCTCAGCACTTGTTCTCTGGTATCAAGAATCTTGATAGGATCTTCGTAATAAGACAGATCGAGCTCCAGTTCAATTTCTTCATAGGTCAGTACATGCATTGGGTCAAAAATTTATTTTCTCAATAGTGATATATGGAACACATCATGAACGTTGGAGGGGCTTAGAAGGCATTGGCAAACAATAAGCTACAACTCCATTTCATTCTAGAAATTCGAAAGGTCCAATTTACCTAGGACATAATTTACCCTTCTTACTAATTCATACAACACCCTTCCATTGAGATACCATAAAGAAAACATGATCTCCTACTTGAGATTTTAAATCCTTCTTTTAGTTATCGTCATAGAACTTTTTTATACTTTGAGATGCTTTGATGTGCGATTGGAAAATCTTAAACTTTTACATTGCTTCCCCAACAAGTTCTGGGCCTACAAATTTTCATTCACCAACATCATCACAACAAGTTGGTTGGCAACATCTCTTTCCATATAACGCTTCATATGGTCCCATCTAAATACTTTAATAGAAGCTATTATTATTGGAAAATTATACTAGAGGAAAATATTGATCCCATATACCTTGAAAGTCAAGTGACCAAAATCTCAACATGTATTATAAGGTTTGAATTGTCCATTCTGGTTGTCCATCAGTTTGAGGGTGGTAGGAAGTGCTCAAATGAAGTTCAGTATCTAGGGCCTTTTGAATACTTTTCAAGAATCATTATGTAAATCGATGATTATGATCAGAATCAATCAACAGGGGTACTCCATGAATTCTTACAACTTCATTAATATATAGTATTTTTAAAAATTCAAGTCTTAAATCTTCTATTATAACAAGAAAATGTGCTAACTTGGTAAGACGATCAACAATGACCCATATTGCATCATTACATCTATGATTATTTGGTAGGTCCATGAAAAATTACATCATAATATCATCCCATTTCCACTCAGGTATGGGAAGAGGTTGCAAGACTCATCCAGGATGTTGTCTTCCAGCCTCAACCTATTGAAAAGCCATACATCTTGACACGTAATCAGCAATCTCTCTTGTCATGTTGTTTGAAAAAAAATGTACCTTCAAATCACTATACATCTTAGTACTACGAGGGTGTATAGAAAAAATAGAGCTATGAGCATCATCCAACAATTATATTTTTAGATCTGGTATATCGGGAACACAAAGCCTCCTCCAAAATTTCAATGTTCCATCTTTATATACAAATTCAATCAATCACCCATCATTCACAGCTTTAATTTGCTTCTGAAACTCCTCATTATCAGTCAAAGACCTTTTTATCCTTTCTAGTAAAGATAATTTGGAAACCATTTGAAATAATATTGATCTTTCACCTTCAATGATTATTCCCACATCCATATTTACTAGATCCATGAGTATAAGATCCCTTTCAACTCTCTTCTTGTTTAAAACTATGTGATCTTATCTGCTCAAAGAACCCACCACCTTATTTTCCTTCCCAGGGGTCTACTATATAGCAAAATCATAATCCTTGAGTAGTTTAAGCCATCTTCTGTACCTCATGTTGAGTTCTTTCTGTAAGAAAATATACTTCAAACTCTTGTGATCAGTATATATCTCACATTTTTCACCATAGAGATAGTGTCTCCATATCTTCAAAGAATAGATTACAGATGCTAACTCAAGATCATGAGTAGGATAGTTTTGTTCATGAATTTTTAGCTACCATGATACATATGTAAAAACTATATCATTCTGTATAAGGACACAACCCAATCCTTTTTTTGAACCATCTCTATAAATAGCAAACCCTTCTTTCCACAATGATAGAGTCAATATAGGATCACTCAATAATTTTTTTTTCAATTCTTTGAAAAATTCTTCACAATATTTAGTTCAAATGAATTTATCCCCTTTATGTGTGAGCTTGGTTAATGGGTTAGCCAATCAGGAAAAATTCTGGATAAAGAACTGATAATTACCTGCTAAACAAATAAAATTGCATACCTCAGTTATACTCATCGGTGATGGTCATTCATGGATTGCCTTTTTCTTTGAAGGACCAATATAGATTAAATCCTTAGAGAAAATATGGCAAAGAAAAGAAATCTTCTCAAGACAGATTTCACACTAGCTAAACTTCCCATATAATTCATTTCTTCTAAGAGTTTTTAGAATATTGTGTAATTGACTTTCATGATCTTCATATCTTTTAGAGTATACGAAGATATAATCAATAAATACAACTAAAAATTCATAAAGATATTCCTTGAAAACTCTATTCATTAGATCCATGAAGACATAGGAAGTATTATTCAGTCCCAAAGGAATTACTGTAAATTCATAATGCCCATACCTTCTATGAAATGTTGTCTTCGGAATGTCTTCCTTCTTCACACACAACTGATGATATCTAGATCGAAGGTCAATCATTGAAAAATATTGAGCTCCATGAAGTTGATCGAATAAATTTTCAATGCGAGGTAGGTGATACTTTTTCTTTATTTTTATATCATTGATCTCCCTGTAGTCAATGCACAACCTCATAGATCCATATTTCTTATTAACAAAAATATCATAGACTCACCTACAAGAAACAATAGTGTGAATAAATACCTTATTACTCAATTCCTGTAGTTATTTCTTTATTTCACTAATTCCATAGTGGTCATCCTATAAGGGGTCTTCGATATGGGACTTGAACCAAGAATTAAGTCAATAGAAAACTCAATTTCTCATTCTAGAATATGTTTAAGTAAATCATCTAGAAACAAATCAACATATTTTTCCACAATAGGTGCATCCTCTATTTGAAAATTATTTTCCTCAACCTTAGTTATATCACTCCTCTACTCCCCAATAATTTAATTTATTAGAACTACTGGGGGTGGATCTAGATAGGAATCAAATGGTGATTTTTCTCCTCTAAAGATAAGGTACTCCTTATCATCATCCAAAATTGTAACCTCCTTCTTCTTTTAATAAATTTTCACATCATGGTCTGAAAATCCAATCAATACCAAGGATTATTTCAAATTCAATCATGGGTATGAAGATGATATTAGCATATAATGAAAATTTATATGACCTAATTGGAACTGATTCTCAAAACATTGTTGCAATGATACTTCCCTTAGGTGTTTTGACTGAATAATCCCTTGTTAAATAAAATAGTAAATATCAAATTTTCCTAGAAAACTGGGAACATTTGAAACAATGCGATGATCCAGAATCAAATAAACTATTGGCTAAATTTGAAGAAACCATTAAATTACCTTCCAACACGTCATTTGGAGATTCAACCTCAGCAGTAGTGATCACATAAGATTGGCTTTTCTCCCTTAGAATTTTCTGAGATAAGTTTCCTTAGCGCTTAGGACATTGATTTTAATAATGCCCCATTTCCCTACAATTTAAGCATTAAACATTGACATCCTCTTCTTTTCCCTTGCAATCACAATCTTGGGGGCATTTTTCACCAAACATGTAAGAGACTCTCTTTCCCTTCAGAAAGTACTGGTCTATTTCTTCCCAAATTTACTGTAGTCTGGAAATTCAACTTTTCCCTTATTCCCGCTTATTTTCATTTCCAGAGTGTTCAACAGATCTCTTCTTCTCTTACTTTGCTTTAAAGTCGAATGACATAGATAATTCATTTTTTGTCTTGATTGCACATGAGAAAATATCTTCATACGATGAGAAGGATTGTGATACTAATGCTCAACAGAAAATGGTTTTAACCCATAAAATAATTGAGCAATAGTACTCTTTGGGGTTTTTATATAATTTTATACATGCCTTGCTAACCTTGTAAAGTTAGCCTCATACATTGCAACATTCTCAGGCTCTTTTTTCCTCATACATAGAAATTGTCTTTCCATATCCGCTCGATGGTCACGGGGAAATTATTTTTCTAATAAAATATATTTAAACTCCCTTCATTACATTATTTATACTTCTTCATCCTCCTTTGTGTTTTGAATTAATTCCCACTACTGATCTGTATCTTCCATGAGGCAATAAAATACCATGACAACATTTTCCCTTTTGATACTCCCCAAAGAATGAAATATTTTCAATATGGAACTTATCCATTGCTCAAATACAAATGGATTTGTAGTCCCATTTAATGTTGGTGGTTGTTGCCTCATGAAGCGGTATAACATTGATCCTCTGCATTGTAGATCATGGTGCTCCATATGGGTAAGGTTATTATACATAACCTTAGTGAGTTGTCCAAGTATGGTTATAAGTTGTTCAGCACCGGTGGCATCACTAGATTAACTATAATTATCTGGAGTTGGAGGAAAATACCTACATGGATTATGTGCATCGATACAGCTTCCATTCCTTCAACTAGGATCCATTTCTAAACAAAGGGATACACAAGATTAGTTTATGAATCGCAATAAACAATTCTAAACTAATAAAATACACTACATAAATTGTTATGTTTATGAATATAATCCATAATCATAAAAAATGTTTTCATTGAGGAGGTATTTACTCATAAATCCTTTATAATTGTATGTAAAAAATGTGAATTATCCTAAGAATATCCCTAAAGAGTTTCATAACCAAGAGTTCATCAAGGCACGTTGTTGGGTACTAGGATACGCTAGGTCAAGCCAGAAACTCCATGTTACGGTTTTCACTCCTAGGTACATCTATGCCAGAGCATCCTCTAACTACTCATATCTACACATGGATGTATTTCTTGGAAAATTCACAAAATCTCTACATTACCAAAATTCTAAGAAGATATTCAATAAAAATTCTTATAGTTTATCATAGGGTAATGTTCTTTAATCAAGGTTTTTCTAAATATAGTTTCCAAGGATCGTACTAAAAATCCTCTAATACCAACTTTAATGCCCCGAAGCTAGTTACCCAGAGTCGGTGCATTATTACATAAATTCAAATGATCTAAAAGGATCAAGTCTCCAAAGACTGATTAGTTTAGTATCCTTGGAAGTACTAGATACATACATAAATTTTACATTACATCATGAAATAAAAAAAATTATGTCCCCTTTGAACACACTCATATTCATTGACCTATTTCTGCAGGTTAATCATATTATACTTCTTTACATATTGGGAAAAAGAAAACATAAGAAAGGGGTGATCTCAGATTCTCAGTAAGAAGAAAAATATAAAGAAACTATCCTAAATAAGAATAAAAATTTAAGGTAATCTGTAAGACTAAAACAAACACCATTTAAAAATAAACATCAGCATAATATGGAAAAGATAAATCTAATAATTCCATTTACTCATTCCCATGGATATTCAACTAGTTGAATAATCACATGTGATATCCATAGTTAATTTCCTAACGATGGAATGCATAATGTCGGACATCATAACCACATAATCAAGGCCTCCTGCCAAGACTGAAAATAAGATTTTGTCAAGGCCTTGTTCAAGACACTAGTTTGTCTCATGAGAACTATTGATGCATCGAGGAGCTATATAGGGCACCACCCATCACTTACAATGTTCAATGAATTCCTCATATGAAAAGGTTGAAACATATCATAAACATTCATATTAAAACTAGCATACAAAATGATAATACATTGACCATAAAACATGAATAGTATAAAAATTGCACATCCACATTCAAAAATATCACAAAAAAATCAATAAAATATGGAATATTTTATCATAAAAATCAACTTAAAACAAACACAAAATCTATCTAAGGAAGTTGAAATTGATGAAATCATTCCAAAAAATATTTCAGTGAAATATATATTTCAATTTTGAAATCATTTAAATGTATCATAATTATAAAAGAAAACAGTTTTTATCAAAATATTCTTATAAGATTTTAAATGAATCTTAGAAGGTGTTATAATGGCGTAAAATAGCCTCACACGCCATATAAGTTAAAGAACATTCCTTCATTAATTTGTCGAAAATGTCATAAAGTACCTTGTTTGGAAAGCAATGGAATGATTCCTTTCAAACCATTTTATAAAAATTGAAAATAGGGTATAAATGAATTTATCTAATAGTCTAGTAAATAGTAAAAAAGTAATGAAATACTTTTTTAAGAAACATGGATGTGGATGATAAAGAAGTCCCAGTAGATACTCACATATAAACCACCTCGAATAATAAAGAGATTGTAAAACTAATCCTTACCTTGTACATTTCCTTGGTCGAGGGTATGTTGACCTCCTATATAATAGTTAAATAATAGTTATTAAATTATAGAATAACCACATACATAAATATGATATCATATGTGATCTTTTAATTTTTCTTGTTAATTATATTTCAGAAGTATCATTGTTTCGGGTGTTACCTGAGTAATTTTATTTTATATGTTTTGTTAATTAAGTCATGTTTATTATGGATATTATGTATTTTATTCATATCCAGAATGATATTATGTTTTTAAAAAATTATTTTTAATCATCAAATGAAAATGTTTCTTGAATGGTTACGATGGGAAACAAAATTTCATCGCGTCGTGGAGACGATGAGTCTTACGTACGCACGAGTGGCGATATCATTCTGTTATTGGTGAAATTGTATGTAATTGGATGGTATATAATATATAAAAACTAATTAACATGTAATATTTATAATTTATATAAATTATACTCATTATTATACCCATTCAAATAATGAATTATTGAATAACAAACTACACCACGACATGGAGACGGTAAGTCGTACGTACGCATGAATGGTGACTTTGTCATTTATATGATGGATAAAATAATGAATATGGTTGTACCATATTTATAATAACATATAATTATATATATGGTACTATAGTTTTTAAATAATAATGGAAACAAAAAAGAAATAGGAAGTGGAAGAAGAAAAGAACATTGAAAGAGGTGATGAAATAATTACCTCTTCTTCATGTTCTTCCTTTTGATTTGATCAAAAGGGATCTTTAAGGTGGATTCTGATCAAAGAAAGGCCTCTATGTCAAATTGATGGTAGTCGGGAGGATATTTGAGTATATTTTGTCCGGGACGAATGGATTTGGAGGTGTGAAAGTAAGAGAAGGGTAAGTACCCTTTTATAAGAGAGGTGAGGGTCACTTTAGGAAAATTTTGAAATATTATTTTAGTATATATTCATTTTTAGTTCATAATGCCTCAAAATGGATTTATTTCTATGATAAGGTGGTTATGGGTCGAAGTACTCTCAAAAAATTTATTTTAGACAAGTTTAATTCACCATATTAACCTTATCTTTTTTATTTATCACTTAGTTAAATAGTTTAACTTTTACAATGTCCTCTTTTATTTTTATATTATATGGTTAATTAATTTACTATAAAACTCCAAGAGAAACTAAAGTGGGTAATTAAGGACATATGTATCATTATATAAGTCACTTGGATAAACCTTATATTTTAAGGATTATTATATCATTTAATAATATAATATTTGTTTTAAAAACTCATTTATGACAATTTTGACACTATTTAGTATTTGTTTTTTGTGAATGTCAAAAAAACTTGATTACATAAAGAAAAATACATTAAATAAAACCTAACATGTCATAATAACCTAGAATTTTTTTGAATGCATCAGAAGTCTCAATTTACATTTATTGTTATATTTATAATATCAATTATTGTAATCTGTCATTAATAAGGTAATTACTGCATCATCATAGTTTCATACATAAATTTATTTATTTAATGTATAAAAATTATAAATAAAATACCATTATTTAGGAAATCTATTTATATTTCTAATTAATATTTATATTCTAATTTATTTTATGTATAATTTTATAATAAAAACTATTTAGTTATTAGAGATTGAATTTAAAACTTTTAACTCTTCTTTAAATAAAATACTAATAAATGTCCTAATATAATAAAAGTGGACCAAAAGGATCATATTTTATTCTTATGTTTTATTTTGGTCGAAATACACTTATCCAATATAATTAGAACATGTTTTATGGCAATTATAATATCATTTTTACCTTTAATTTTCTTATTTACTTTTAAACATGGTAAATAAAATTCAAAAGTTATTATTCACCAAAAATTATTTTCATCTTATTTAACCACATTTTACTTACTTATTTCAACCATATCTCTCAGATTTTTGGAATTAAATTCACAGAAGTAGTAAAATTATGTTTTATGCAAATTTTTAATTGTTTCTAGAAGGTTGGTAAAAGACGTTAACAAAAATCTATAAAATTTATATATATAATATTATTATGAAATGACTGTGTTAAATTAAATTGAACTTATATAGGTATTATGTTTATATTTTGACTTAATATAAATTTAAATAAAAAGTCAGTTTTAAACGATAATGTGGTGTTTTTCACTATTCATAAAATCATGAAAGCTTTCAAAAAAATACCAAAAATTCACCCTAAGATAATTTTGATATTCCAAATCCAAAAATGAAGTCCATTTTGAAAAATAAAATTTATAAAATTTTAAAAAGTGGGTATTACTATTCATAACAGCTAGTTTTATTGGGTGTGGAGTGCTAGAACTCGAGGTTGACTCAAAGAGAAGTGTATCGTGGAAGCTTGGGGTGTTACAGGTACTTTTAGAATTTATCAAAATATTAATTTATTATTTATTTAATATCCATAAAAATATAATAAAAATCCATGTATTAGAATATAATTTAAGAACATTGTGTACTATCATCAACAAATATATTTTAGACATGTTTCGATAGTATTTTATACCTTATCATTTTGATTAACCCATAGTAAACCAATTTTAATTTTAACCATGGTAATAAATATGTCAAAATTAAATGGTTGTAATTTTTGTGTATGTGATTTAAATTGGACCATAAAAGTACAATTTATAAAATTTTAGACCATATTATAATTATTTTCTTATTTTAAAATATGTTTATTATTTTTAAATAATTTAATGAAAAACTATTTTCATAAAATATTATTAGTGTTACTTTTAACACTAATCATTTCTCGAACATTCAAAAATATCAATATAACAATTTAACATCGAATTTTTTTATCCCTAATAGGTCAGGGTCATCTATAAAATTATTTTAACACATTAATTGTCTCAAAATTATATTTATTTTAATTTTATTAACATCATTTATTTTATATTTTTATTAATAAAATATTTACTACATAACCATGGTGTAATTATTTAATATACAAATTTATTTACTAAAAATTAAACATAAAATCCAATGATTAATATAAGTATTCTATATTTAATTATAATATTAATAGTTTAAAATATATTTTGGGTGACCTATATTGAAAATGATATATTATTTAAAACATGAATGTCACATCTTTGAATTTTTTTAAAATAAATTATTATAAATTCTATAATCTCATATATGTAACATAAGAGTAAAAACTAAATTTTTATCAATAAAAAATTATTATTAATTTAAAGATTTAAACTTATATTCATTCATAACCTAACTGTTTCTTCACACAGACATATATTGTTGGAACCGGGCGTGCAACGGAAGCCCCAAATTGGTGGGTTTTTAAAAATTTTCCACCGACGTTCGCCGTAAACTTGCCGACGTCGGTGAAGGGCAGCCCGGTCAAAGCCGAGGACCACGCGTGGAGGATTTTAAGCACAAAATTAAACCGTAAAATACCTGGTTTAAATCCAAAGCCGTGCACGACGTCTGCTCGTTGTTGGTGATCGCTGCTCGAAGAATCCGAAGCCGAATTCCTCTAGATCGTCCACACGTGCTTCAAGGAATCCGCGGGAGCACCATTCGTCGTAATCCAGGTGCTAGCGCAGATTTGTGACGATGCCTTCGACGCTCCAACGACCACCACATCGCTTCGCTAGCGATGCCCGAGAGAGAGCTCCATCCGAGCTCCTTGGATCCAGAGCATCTCTCTCTAGAATGTGGGAGAGAGGAGAGGAGAGATAAACTCCATGAATAGTATTTGGCAAAGTCCCCTCCTCTTATATTTATAGTGCTCAATTAAAATACCTGGTATCGCCTTGCCAGCCCCGAGTACTTAACGCACTATTAACGACATTTTATGACTACTAAACTGAGCCATAAATATTATTATCATTTACTTATAATATATTAAAATATATTACATGGTAATAATTAAGTCATTAACCCGACTCGTCGCTCCCATAAATATTAATTGAACCTTGAATAATTTAATATTCGTCAATTAAAATTTTTTCATGTATTTACTTAAAACTCGTAAATACATTTAATAAATAAATTCAATACTCATTATTCAAAACTCGAATAATATGAATTTATTTATCGCATTGGTGATCGTTTAACTTTGGACAATTCTCGAACCCCTGTGGTGGGGCCCACTATGTCCAATACTCCTATTCAACTGAATATGGCAGATTCTTGAATACGCTATTGTGTGTGACCCTCTAGGCCCTTATTTCGACAGCCGTGAATAGTATTCACAGACCAAGAGCGGGATCTAGCAACCCATCATGGTCCCTAAAGAAATAAGGATTGTCATAGCAGCGATAACCAACCTACGAACACGCACTGTGTAATATAATCTCTTTGTCTATAATATCACAAAAAGCAGGACGCACTCTCATGTCATCGCTCATTTCTTGCTTTATTGTTTGTTGATGTAACTGGACGGATTTACCCTTGAATTCCATGGCCATGGACTTATAAAGGTACTTCCATCCATATCAACATGGCCAGAGATATATTACTTCCATAACCTGGAAGCGACAAATCCTTTCTTGACCATTCAACCAATGACATGCCACTAATGACGCACCTGACACAAACTACCTCGCCACGACTTCATTTCCATGGTTTCCATCTTGAATCAAAGTACGCAATCAAATGATATACATTGGTAATGATCTCAAGTCAGGAGACCATTACACATGATCGTAGATAGGAACATCCAATGACACCTGAAACATGTGGTGTTCCTATTGGCGGGTCAGTCCTCATGATCTCACTACTAGAGATCACCAAGTGAGAACTTCATGAGAAGAAGTCTCAATGCTTATGAGCCCCCAGCACCTGATGGTCATACATCTACTATGTCCAATTAGTAAGATGTATCTACACCATAGAACATATATATTTAAGATTAATGTCATAGTATCTAGAGGTTCTCATTATAGCCTGGGAACTACTATAACCTTTTGATACAACAATTAATCTTTGGACATTACCATTTCAATAGTGGATGTAGAAAAGTCTACACTATAATGGTAATATGACATCATGCATACCATACTGTATACACGATATGGTAATCAAAAGCACATAATAGTTGGGTCTAGGGCACCCACTATTTGAACACTCCCACTTGCACTAGAGCCAACTTGCTAACCAAACTTGTTAGCTACTCACATGATAAGCATCATGTTTATGCTGAGTAAAGGCCTTAGATACTGGGTCTGCCGTGGTTCCACCGCATGGGTATTCTGCTATAGCGACCTCATCTCTTTGATTAAAACTTCTCAAGAGATGGTATCCCGAGTATATACCCTTTTTGTCCACTGTCATTACTTGACATCTTTGCTAGTAAGAATATAATAATTTACATTATGATAATACTTTTCCCACCAGGTGTGATTCCAAGAACTGGAACAAATCATTGCATTTAACTGCTTCTTAGATATCTTAGAAGCTGCAATGTACTCGGTCTTATAGATATGGCCACCACAGGCTGATATGAGCTTGACTCGCTCATCACCTTTAGCCTAACTGCAATACTAGATCACATTGATCTATGGAAGACTAGTTTTTATCCCCCAAAACTAGTATCATTTCTTCTCTACTTACCAGGTACATATCTTTTGTACTTTCCGAAGTACAATTAGATTATTCTGACTGCATCCCTTGTAGTGCTCCTGGATATAACTGATATTTGCCTATTTTAAAATATACCTTGGCAATATCGGTTCTTGTACATATCATGGCATACGTGATTGATCCATCGCTCCGACGTATGGATTTTAACTTACCACATTTATCTCATCCCATGTCACGGACATGTCAACATAGAGAGATTATACCCTGTGACATAGGCAACAATTCATCTCTTGAATTGTTCTAACATGTATTTTTCAATATAATGTCACTATATGTACGATTGAATAGAACCAAGCAACCTATATATCTACCTTAGTATATCATGTTCCCTAGAACTTAGGTAGCTACTTTAAGTCAATCATTGGAGAGTAAATTTCATTTTGGTCTTAACTAACTATCAGACCAATGTTTGTTTTCCATTTGTTACCGAACACTTTTCTCATTGGAAAACCTTAGCGCTCCCACTAACCTCTAGTAGACAAATGGAAAACATTTGTTTTAAATGTATATACTATGATCATGTTCCTTACTTTAATCCAAAACCAGATTTTAGTAACTTGAAACCTTTATCAGCATTCTGTGATGTGACCATCCCTTTCTGGTTGTGTCATATAGACACTATCCAAGATTGGTGGTCATGACATCTAATGCCAAATAAATTGATCATAGATATTAGCTATGATAAGTAAAATTCTAACGGATTTAGGCATAACAACTTGGTGAAACCAATTGAGCCTTATTGGTACTAAGCTCATACCATCCATGTATCAACTTAATTGAATACCCACCGCAGTATTCAAAATAATAAGCCCCTTTTTTTACTTTGATACATGGAATCCATTAATTGAATTTTAGTTGATCTTATAAATTTTAGCTAATTTCCATATACTGCTTACTTGTATGAAATTTTATTCACTTTGAGTAATATATCACCGACCGTGGTGAATATAAAAATCATCACCATGGTTTTATCCTTCCTACACAGTATGTGTCTCTGGAAAATACTTTGTTCCAGATGAACTTTTGGAACTAGTTCTTATGCCAGCTATTTTGTGCATCTTGAGCATTGACTAAACACAAGTCAATATAGCTCCCACTATCTCTAATAGAGATGTTCACCCTTATATAGAAGTGTAGTTTATTTCTTGACTACCTATTCTTCTATCTTGTAACATCCTAAACAACTGTTAGGATTATTACACTAAATGCACAATGTGTTTGTCTTGACGCTAGTTTGTTTATGTCCTAACAAACTCTTTGCATCCAAACACATGTTCTTATGATATAATGGGTTTACATCATACTATGACTCGTATGATATCCATTTTTCATTATAGTTGGCATATGGTTGTGGGATATCGCTGTTATTTTCAAAGTATTTCATGAAATATAGTGGAAGTTTCTACCAGTTCCAACATTGATATTACTTACACCAATACTTTGATGTATAAAATGTGCGTTTTGGAATTACTCCACGCTACATTTTGTTGATCAATGTTTATATGTAAGACTTCATCATCAATCATCCCCATTAACATCAATGTCGTGATGTCGATAAGGTAATGTGCGTTTAGGAATTGCTCCACGCTACATTATCATGATTGATGAAAGCTTGGTCGAGATATTCTTCGGTATCCCAACCCGAAGTAACTCATATCTCCTGACCATGAAAATACTTCACTTTGATATTCATTAATTACTTAAAAGAATCTTATGAAGTATATATACCTCTAGCTTATACTTGGAATAGTTCATACTATCATGTTGAACTATTTCCAAAAGCTTTGTGACGTACCTTTATTTCTAAAGGATCCTTTGTCCAAACTAAAGACATCGATAATACCAAAAGTATTTAGCTGTGCCGAGCCTAAATACCATAATTGGTATATTCATGATGTCCATTTTAGTATTACTTGACAACGAATTATCCTGTCACAACTGGGTATAAGTCTTACATTTATATTCATCACTAATTGCCTATGATTCATGTATCACTAAACTAGTGATTGAGTTTACCAAAAACAACATTCATTTCATAAACTGAAAGAATGTCTCCTTGCGTCCAAGGACACATGAGATTAATGTTTGTGGTTATACTCGACAATAGTTCAACACGAATCTTTCACTTCGCAATTAAAGAATTCGTGTACTTCTCACCACTGGCCTAGGTATCACCCTTTCACAACCACTTGGAGAATACACCTGACTTCTAGTAAGTTTTCTATACTAACTTGTTTATCATATTAAAATACACATATGTTGCCAACATATTGTATTTAATACCCAAGTAGTAAAAGAGAAACATTATAATGATGAATATACCTGATGTAGAAGCGGAAACATGCTTCTTTAAATCAGTTTATTGCTCTTAAACTTCCGTATCATTATTTAATAATATGAAATGAATATAACCATTGTTAATACCTCATTAATTGAAGGACGTCGCAAATGTGTCATTGGCATTAAATGCCTTTGACCTTTTCACATTGTCTTTCAATTTATCCGCCATAAGAATTAAAACTTGACTGTCTTTTATTCTTATTCACTTGGCAAACCTTACCAAAATTGGTAATGAAGCGTTTACTCAATACTTGTTCATTTTGTAACTTAAAACGAGACTTAAGTATTGTGGTGAAAATGATATTTAATGATCGTGATCAATCTTTAAAATTTACACATGCCGGTGTAAACGTCGCCCTATTCATATCATTGCTTCACTTTCTCCTTGCAAACATCTCGGAGATGAGACTTTATGTTATATCATCTATATCCAGGTGTAGCGACCGAAACTGACACTGGAGGTTGATGAAAGCATAATGATATAACTATCATATGCTTTGTAAATTAGTCTCCTGTAACCAATTTTCACCATCGCTTCTTGAGGTAGTTTAACAATGTTGGGGACACTGACACCTTGAGTTTCCTATATCATAGTACTATGCGCATGCACCTGTACTATTCATGGATACTCGTGTCACTGTGGACATTTACATTGTCCATTATAATATCGCAGTTTTAATCTTGTGGTATAACTTTCCATTTTTCTACAAAAATAAATTTTAGCAGATAAGTGCCTTTTTATCTGGATTACCAGTTTAGACATTTTGATTAATTACTTAAATCATTTTATGTCTCCCTGTATTTTATCGGATTCTAGGAACCCTCTGTGCTAGAATTGGAATACTCTGTCACTTGAGTATTCTAGTGGAAAGGATCCCAGAACCACCCCTCATAGTCTACAAGCTAAGGCTACGCCACTACTTGGAGGGTTCTAGGTAGGCTTTTGGCTGGCCAACCGCTTTAACTTGCGGTTCCTTAATCTGTTGAGTGAAGTCCCAGCTTCTTAAAATCAAAATTTTATTTAATCAACACTTGCCTCTAAAATGATAGCAAGTTAGCTAGGGCTAATCCTTACTAGCACTTTAGTTAAGTCAACCCATCATTCTTATAAGGAATCCCCAGTAGTAAGAGGCACCCTCAGCTAAGGCATGAACCGGCACCTCAAACAGCTGGTTTTGTCCAAATTTTAATGACGGAAGGCTGTTTAGACTTAATATATTTTTTAGGGTTTTATTATTTTTAGTGTGACGAAAGAAATCATTTTTCAAATTTTTTAAGCATGTACTATGTGATCGCACTCACAACTGACCGTGCAAGAAATAGAAATTTCATCACGTCACATGTTCATTTTATCTTGCATGCTTGTTTATTATTATACTATGTGATCGTGAAATAAATTACACATGCACAAAAATAATAAACCATGCAGAAATAAAACGAACACCTGATCATGAGCTGGTACTATTGGTTGATCCATTGAGTGAATAACGGACCAACCGGAACCCTATGGGTAAATACCTTTAGTCGCGTGGCTTGTAACTTGAATAGAAATATCTGCTCATCAATGCATCCAACTCTTGTTTGGTGCGTCGCCGTCACTTGGCGCGAAATGCATCACCAGTCGTCTCATCATTATACAATTTTACTCACACGCAGGCGAGGGGTCTCGGGGTATGAATATACAACTCTGAGAATGGGCGTGCAAGCCCTTATACATATAATGACTCTGAGACGACACACATATCGCCCTTTGTTAGATTTAAAATAATTATTACAAAACCAGATGCAATAATTAAATAATTAAAATAAATAAACAAACACCAGACATGCATTGGTCGGTCTCAGCTCATGATCATTTATATACGCATTAAACTTGCGTATATTAAATAAGTGCAGAATAAAAATTAAACTTGCATTAAAAATTAAACATGAGGGCGTTTTAATTGAATTAAAAAATTTCACTCTAATTTTTAATCCAATATTTACGTCATTCTGTCCCAGTTTAATTAATTTAATTTTAAAAATAAAATTAAATTAATTAACTAATTCAATTTATTAGAAAATAAATTAATTACGCCGCTTTAATTATAAACCAAAGTTAATAGTTAATTAATTTAATTCTGAACCAAAATTAAATTAATTAATTTAATTAACATTTGATTTATATAAAATTATCTGAGCCCCATAAACCCCGAGCAGGGCCCGTGCGGGTCGGGGCGAACCCACGCAGGCCCAGTCCAGGCACTAACGACCCCATGCAGGGGCGTTCCGAGATGGGCAGGCTTGCCTAAGTCCATTTCGGGCTAGGCAGACTCATCCGAGCCTGTTTCAGAGAAAACCCAATCTGTGCAAAAGGTTACCTCCCAGTGGTGCGCATCAGAACAAGACACGCCTGGTGCGCCGCATCCGGGAGTGGCCCGACACGCCTGGTGCACCGGAGGTAGAATCGGGAGTGGGCGTCCCGCGCTAGATAGGGAGGTGCAGCCGCTGTCCGAGACGCCGGCGGGTCACTACTGGCCGCGGCAAGAGTGAGCTCTATGGAGGAGGGACTACCCAGCGCGGCGTCGCTCGGCTAGTGCGGGGTGGAGACCGGTCGGCCTACTGACTGTCCGCAGGGATGATACGGACAGCCAGGGGGTTGCACCTTGGCTGGTGCGGCAGAGCGGCTCACTGCAGCAGGGTGTGGCCCAGGTCGTCGGGGCGGAGGCCACATACGGGCGGTGGGTGGTGGCGTGGTGCTGTGCGCCGCTGATCCTTTGAGCAGGGAGGAGGACCAGGAGCCGCCAGGGCGCTGAAGCGCGACAGGGAGAACGTAGGGGAGGAGGCCCCTGCGCGGCGACGTGGCCCAGACAATCGAAGCGGCCGACTGTGCCCCTGCTGATGGTGCAGAGCCAGTTCTGCGGGCTGCGGTGCTACTGCATGGAGCAGTATGGGAGGCTGGGGTTTTCATGAGGGAAGTATGTGGCGCATGGGAGAGGGGAGCCATGTCCTAGGCGAGGGAGGAATGTGGCGTAGCATGGGAGAGCCAGGACGCACCGACTCGGCGGGAGAAGAACAGCACTGGTCGGCGTGTAGGGCTGAAGTGTTGCTGCGCGCTGCTACAGTGTTCCCCTTTTTTTAAGTTTTTTTTATAATAAGACCTAAAATAAGGTCTTCTTTCCATTTTTTATTTTTTATTTTTACAAGACCTAAAAGAAGGTCTTCTTCCCCCATTTTTAAAACTTAAAGACTTACATTGAAGTCTTCCCTCCTTTAAATATTTTTCCAAAGCCTATATTAAGCTTTGGAAAAATAATAATAATATTATAATAATATTATTATTATAACAATATCAATATTATTATTATAATAAAACCAAATAATTTTATTATTATTATAATAATTTAATTTAATTTTAATAAATTAATATCAAAACAAAATTGATTTTCCGGTAGGTATTTCGTACCAAAAATTAATCTCGAATCCGAATTCGAAACTTCGGATGGCTGCAAACTGACCATCCGATATCCAATTCGGGTTCCCTCTATGGCGTTGGGACCGTTTCGACACCCTCTTAAAATTTTAAGGCAAATTTAAATTTTTCTTGGCTTAAAATCGACACACGTTCGCTCTGATACCACTTGTTGGAACCAGGCGTGCAGCGGAAGCCCCAAATAGGTGGGTTTTTAAAATATTTCCACCGACGTTCACCGTAAACTTGCCGACGTTGATGAAGGGCAGCCCGGTCAAAGCCGAGGACCACGCGTGGAGGATTTTAAGCACAAAATTAAACCGTAAATACCTGGTTTAAATCCAAAGTCGCGCACAACGTCTGCTCGTCGTTGGCGATCGCTGCTCGAAGAATCCGAAGCCGAATTCCTATAGATCATTCACACGCGCTTCAAGGAATCCGCGGGAGCACCATTCGTCATAATCCGGGTGCTAGCGCGGATTTGCGACGATGCCTTCGACGCTCCAACGACCACCGCATCACTTCGCTAGCGATGCCCGAGAGAGAGCTCCATCCGAGCTCCTTGGATCCAGAGAATCTCTCTATAGAATGCGGGAGAGAGGAGAGGAGAGATAAACTCCATGAATAGTATTTGGAAAAGTCCCCTCCTCTTATATTTATAGTGCTCAATTAAAATACCTGGTATCGCCTTGCCAGCCCCGAATACTTAATGCACTATTAACGACATTTTATGACTACTAAACTGAGCCATAAATATTATTATCATTTACTTGTAATATATTAAAATATATTACATGATAATAATTAAGTCATTAACCCGACTCGTCGCTCCCATAAATATTAATTGAACCTTGAATAATTTAATATTCGTCAATTAACATTTTTTCATGTATTTACTTAAAACTCGTAAATACATTTAATAAATAAATTCAATACTCATTATTCAAAATGCGAATAATATGAATTTATTTATCGCATTGGTGATCGTTTAACTTTGGACAATTCCCTGACCCCTGTGGTGGGGCCCACTATGTCCAATACTCCTATTCAACTGAATAGGAAAGATTCTTGAATACGCTATTGTGTGTGACCCTCTAGGCCCTTATTTTGATAGCCGTGAATAGTATTCACAGACCAAGAGCGGGTTCTAGCAACCCATCATGGTCCCTGAAGAAATAAGGATTTTCACAGCAGCGACAACCTACCTACAAACACGCACTGTGTAATATAATCTCTTTTTCTATAATATCTCATAAAGCAAGACGCACTCTCATGTCATCGCCCTTTTCTTGCTTTATTGTTTGTTGATGTAACTGGACGGATTTACCCTTGACTGCCATGGCCATGGTTTTATAAAGGTACTGCCATCCTTATCAACATGACCAGAGATATATTACTTCCATAACCTGGAAGCGAAAAATCCTTTTTGACCATTCAACCAATGACATGCCACTAATGACACACCCGACACAAACTACCTCGCCACAACTTCATTGCCATGGTTTTCATCTTGCATCAAAGTACGCAATCAAATGACATACATTGGTAATGATCTCAAGTCAGGAGACCATTACACATGATCGTAGATAGGAACATCCAATGACACCTCAAACATGTGGTGTTCCTATTGGCGGGTCAGTCCTCATGATCTCACTACTAGAGATCACCAAGTGCGAACTTCATGAGAAAACGTCTCAATGCTTATGAGCCCCCAACACCTGATGGTCAGACATCTACTATGTCCAATTAGTAAGATGTATCTAGACCATAGAACATATATATTTAAGATTATTGTCATAGTATCTAGAGGTTCTCATTATAGCCTGGGAACTACTATAACCTTTCGATACAATAATAAATCTTTGGACATTACCATTTCAATAGTGGATGCAGAAAAGTATACACTATAATGGTAAGATGGCATCATGCATACCATACTGTATACACGATATGGTAATCAAAATCACATAATAGTTGGGTCTAGGGCACCCACTATTTCAACATATATGAGGTATTTAGGATAAATCAAGTTACATTATTTGATTTAAATATTCTAGAAGTCATTTTCATAGAAAATTGTTCATTAAACAACATAATTTATGTAATTAGGTTCTAATGGTAAAAATATATTCATAGAATAAAATTTCTTCAAGTGTTGTGGGAATTTTATAGTCTTTATCATTTTATATTTAACCTATATTACCAAATTTTCCCTTTACTGTAGTAACAGAATTTACCAAGGTTTCTATACATATTAACCAAAAAAATAAAAGGGAAACATTAAAAAAATTAGAAAATTGTGAAACCAAATTTTTTATCCATTTTTAAAAAATTAAAATACCCAATTGACATAATTTAATATAAAATAAAATCATGAAAACCTAATGAAAAGCAGTTTTCTGAAAAAATGCTTTTTTAAAACATAACACGCCTTACAAAAAAATGTGTATAAAATCATTTTAGAAAATAATAATTGGATATCTTAAATCAATATTAATGGATTAAAATTTAAAAATAATCCAAAAAATAATTAGAACATGTAAATAATTTAAATCCAAATATAATTTTCAACAAAAATCAATATTTTAAAAAAAAAATTAAGAAAATAAATGTTTTCAATAAATTATAAAAAAATAATTTCAGATAATTTTGAAATGATGAATTAAAAAATTAAATTAATTTATTTTAATACAATTACTATAACTTCTAAAAATTAAAATTCATTCATAAAAAAATAAACTCATTTTTTATAAAAATGTTTTTTTTAAATAAATAATGGGACGATACCAAAAATAGTTTAATAATTTTCGAAAAACATACAAATGCATTCATATTTAGTTGTAACGTTATATTTACTTCATAAATTAGTTATTAATATTTATTCTATCCGATTTAACCCCTAGGTTATAGTGGACGCATAATATTATGTTGTTCGTTTAGACTCATGGTTCAATACAACACAAGTTATTGAATAATTAAAATTATTTAAATGGAAATATTTATTAAAATATCAGGGCATTATATTTCTTATGTATACTATCAATACGTTAAAAAATGTTTTTTAGGAACATATTTTTGTAAATGTTATCATGAAAAAATTCATGTTTAGAATATATAACTCATAAATGATGTATATATCCTAACTTCAAAGCCTCTAGGATTTAATATAAGGTATCCATGGTAATTTTATATTTAGATTCTCCAACCCAAATATATTTTGATCCATCGTCATGGTTCCTAAAGAGAATGTGAACTCACCTAATCATATCCCATATAAATTTCGATCAAGGTGTGTAATTTTAGGCCCACTCATCATGCATGTGAGTGATAATCAAGTAAATTCTCAATAAACCATTTTCATAGTGATTATGACTAAGTGCATCTATTCCATAGTTGTATCCACTTTCCAATAACCAGTTATGGATTTATCTTTAGTAAAACCATATAATCTATAAATTATGAAAACATCATGATGTTATAAAATACATTGAATCATTTTTGAGTTCTAACTAAAAGTATCTTAATAAATCCATCAAATAACCAAACTATCCATTTAATTCCAACTGTAGTGGACCAAGACAATCATACCTAAATTATATAGTTATTTCATCGATTAATTAATACATTCAAAAAATAGTTTCAAAAAAAATGACTAAATGTTTTAATTTTATTCTGAATAACTGTATAAGAATCTTTTTTATGACACTTATGAACATATCTCCATAACCAATCTCCTCTTAACCATGTTCTAGATATTTCATATGAAATAATCATCATCATAACATGGGGAATTAAAACGTTAGAAAGGGATACATTGAATTATTAGTAAGGGAAACATATCAACTAGTCACAATGTTCCGATCTTAAATATGAGGGAAAATATGAGTAATGGAGTAATATTAGTTATAAAGATCATCATATGATATGTGAAAAAAAACATGATTGATAATTAAGGATCATGTCATCATAACTTAAGATGAAATAAAGTTTATAAAAATATTTCATAGAAACATATAATAAACATGTGATCAATACATAAAAAAATGAATATCTTTAAAACATTAAATTTCTTAAAAATATAGAATTCTTTTAAAATAAGGCACAATTTATAGAAGAAATGGACTAAACATAAATATATGAAACCATTTTGAAAAAAATCTATGTATGTCCACAATTTAATTTTATTAAAAAATACAAGTATGAACAAACTTTAGTTTTTTTAAATTCAATTATATACACACATCATTATCTCATGTGATATAAAACCAAAACTAGTGAATTTGATAGTTATATAGAAACCCACCCATGATCATCAATATATATGTATGTCAATTAAAATCAAATCATCCCTCTTATCATAAATAAAATGTGTAATGAATATTTTGTTTCATGAAGTTTCTAAAGGGTGTCACAAAAAAACATGATTATTTGATAAAAAAATTGATCACTGCAAAAATAACATATATGATGTGATTTATGTACCATTTTTTTATTATATATGAATCCTTTAAAAATTGAAGATAAATAAAAAATGACTTTTTTTTAAAAAACGCTTCTTAATATGACCATAAAAGATGTGATTTTTGAATCACATTCCCAAAACCATTTTTTTAAAAATAAAGATGAAATATCATAAAACATTTCCTTAAAACCATATTACAGTAAATTGAACCTTAAAATAAATTAATGATATGTCAAAATGTGATGCATAAGTGAAGAATATATTATCATTGAAAGGAAAACCCTTTGAAATATTTGAAAATTTCTTTATTGAAAATCGACATCATTAAATAAACCTAAAATCCATGTTTTTAAAATAAATGGACTTATTAGGAATATTAGAGATAAAAAAATTTGAGTTCTCACTTGGGAATACTGAACATTATAAGGAATTAAAAAATGTGCATATGGAGGGAAAATCAATCGAAGGAGATAAGAATTATTTTAAGAAATCATTTCCATGAAACAATATATTCATCAAGGAATATTACATTTGTGTGAAATAATATTTACCTAGAAAATTAGAGTGGAATATAACATAATGTTATAATAGGATATATGTGATCATTCATGAAAAGGTTTTAGACAAATAGAAGTGATTATAACTCGGAGGCAATATTTGAGTCATATAATCCCATTACCATTATACTCACTTAGTAGAATAATATATAATTAATATTATCAATAAACAATTAAATTAATATAATAAATCAAAACCATTATAAGATTTTATAAAATTACATTCAAAATATTCAATTCATTTTTATTAGTTAATTTTCATTACTTTTATAATTGGTTGTTAGAAAAAATGATCGTTTTAAACTAGTTCAGTTATGTTGAAGGTGTTATTCATTCATATTCTAAATTTAATCATTCATATATAATAATAAGTACTATAATATATGTTTTAAATTAATTTATAAAATTCTATTTTATTTATTAAGTGTTTTTCTAGCCTTTTCTGATGAAGAAAATGAATACGATCTCATTTTGAAGAGTTTAACAAATAAAAGGTGATATTAGAATAAAGTCATTAGATGTTGATATTATGAATCAATAATAATTTTCACATATTTAATAAAGTATTATTAAATTTTTCACTAGAATATAATATTCTTTAATCATCCACGACATAAACATTACAACATCTTCCATGTAGGTGGTAGAAAATCACAAATAAGAGTGTATTATAACGATTGAACGAGTAATAGAAAGTTATTTTATAATATTAATATAAGTTTTCAAAAACCATATAAATTTCATAATTATAGTAAATATTCCTTAAAATCATTCTTTTAACAATCCTTGTTTGATTTTTATGACAAACTAAATTCACTATTATTGGCGGCAATAGTCCGTATGTATGCATAATTTTTTATCTCATTTCCTAATGAATGAGTGAAAGTATGATATATGAAAAATGAGCATATTAGAAACTTATTTGTGACATATATAACCTAGTTACTCATAAAACGCATCCTTTATACCATCTTTTATATGTGGTGATGGAAAAAACTTCATCGCATCATGAAGGTGGTAGTTTGCACGTATGTTTGATTGATGCTATTTTGTTTTTTATTAGATGGAAAGGATTTAATATTTTGTTAAAATTAAAATAATTAAATTTAATTATAATAATTAAACATATTTAATTATATTACGTAGTTTATAAATTATTCTTGTATGTTTTTGAATAAAAGAAAAGACTAAGAGAAGGAAATAATCACACTTGAATCTTGACTTTTCTCTTGGAAAACTCCTTCGAAGTATAATATCACAGAAAATATAATGTTTCCAAAAGATTATTTAGGTTGGATGTAGATATTTTGAAAGAAATATGGACAATTTTAGAAGAATAATTCAATGGTATGTTTAACTTTGAAAGGGTGTATGTGGTATCTATTTATAATAGAAGAAGTGGGAACTTTTGTAAACTCAAAACATTTTTTAACAATATTATGACACTATACGTTGGTCAATGACTGAACAAGTGAACAAAGATTGGGTTTGTGATAATATATGGTCTAAAATCATCTCATAAATTAATTTTGATACCTATTAATTGTGATTTAAGGATTTTTATTTTTACATTTGACATTGATCTTTACCTTCGTAAATAATTTTTAACTATAGTAATTAAAATCAATGATAAAGATTAATATTTTATCATTTTTCCAAATATAAACCTTAATTTTTAAAATTTTAAAATAATTTTGACACATATAACTCTTAAATGTGTGAAAATTTAATTTTCATATAAACACATTAATTACATAAAAGAAGTTTTTAGAAAAAAACATTTTTTAATTAAAAATTTATGCATAAGATAAATGTTTTTGAGATTATTATTTTAATGAATCAAAATTATTTATTATAAAAAAATAAACTTTTGGAGTTTTTTAAGGCATAAATGACCTAATTCTATTATACAAGCACTTAATTGGAGGAAAAAACATAAAATAATTTTTTAATGCAATATTTTAATTTATTAATAAAAATATTGGACAAAGGATTATAAGTTCAATAAATATTTAAAATGATAATTTTGTTCCATAAATAATCATTTTATTTTTTAAAATATTATTTTAATTATATAGGATAATATTTCATAATTTTAAAATCATAAAAATTATAATTTTTGTAAAAAATGTATTTTTTGAATAAATGTTAACCTATTCAGAAAAAATTGAAAAATTCATACTATGTATATTATGATGTGAGGAATTCAAAAATGAATAATATTTTATAAAAAAATTTAAATGAATAATTTAAAAGAAAATAAATAATATTAATAAAATTGATTTTTTTAGAATAAAATTTTAAATATAAACTCATATTAATTATTTATCCTCAAAATATTTAATAGTTTACAATGTTAGTCTTAATTATACCTTTACTAATAATTTTATTTTTATTTGTTATGGATTTTTTCATTATGTGAATCATGGAACTCATTTAATTGAATATAATATTAATTCTAAAAAGTCTATAATTTCATATTATTTCAAATAGTGATGGACATTAGAAAAAAAATATATACCAACTTGAATTTTCTGAAAGTAGTTCAATGTAATCAAATATGATTTACACCTAGTATTGAAAATAGGTAAAAAAAATTGCTAATAAACATATATAGGCTGATTATAAATGTTTCCTATAAATGGTTATAGTTATGAAAATATTTCTTGGGTTTGTATTTAAAGAAATTAGTTTAATTCATTAGGACATTTTCTAAAAGTGTGGAACAGATCATGGAAAGGTAAAAAATTTCATCTTAAATTCCCCTCTTTGAATAATTTTTTGGTATTATGTACCTAATTTAATTTATGTGGTGTATATAATACCTAATTGATATATTATTTCAGGATTTTCTAATCATTTTATTTAATGTTCAATTGGAATAACTCTCTTTCATGGGGGTTTGATTATAATGTTTCTAAATCTATAAAGGGTTTTGTATCAAATTTATCTCTTTAATAATTTCATGGTATTATGAACTTAATTTAATTTATGTTTCATAAATACTACGTATTTTTTATATCATATCATTAATTATATTTTAATAATGTTATTTTATGTTCAATTAAAATCCCTCTCTTTAAAAGGGTTTTTTTGAATGTTTCTAAAGTTATATGTGTTTTATTAGTCTCATTTATAATTATTTGAGACATAAAACATTTTTTCCACCATTTATTCTTTTAATGATTTATTCACTACCCCTTGGATATATTTTTATCAATTTTTTTTATATTTCATGGGACTTGATATCCAATTATTTTTCCCTAATATTAAGGCTATTGATTCAATTATTTCACTAGTAATAAGGATTTCTTATAACTCAACTTTAATTCATTGTGTTATGATCATTATTTTAGACTTATATATTTGAAACATTATTCCCATTGATTGAAATATTTTTTATTATCTAACTATTTTCCAGGGATACACATTTTAACCATGTTTATCCTTTGATAGATATTTCTCACTTCTTAAGATACGATGACCACAAGTAATATTTGTAAATCAAATATCTTTCTTTTATTTATAATTTATTACCTTAAACATTTTTTGCATGATTAAGTTATACCAGACTAATATTTTATGTTATTCTATAATCCTTTTAAAGAAATGAAGATATAACATAAGATGGTTTTATCACTCAATTTTACAAGGTTGGTTTTCAAAAAAGGTAATTTCAAGTATTATAATTTACCTTTCATAGTCAAATGTTATACATTTTGGATATTTATCATAGAAAAATTTATTTCATTTTAAATGATATATTATTAAATATAATTATCAAAAATAATAAATTTCAATGATTTTTCACTTCACCTTTTTAAAAATACTTTTTAAAGGGACGAGTAACATCGTATTTTACATTAATTTTAGAAATGTTTTCTAAAATATCTTTTATGTTTTCTGTACCATTTAACATATTATTTTAAAAATAATTTACCCAAATAGTAATTATTATTCACTAATTTTACTAAAATATATATATTTTCTTGGGGAATGAACTCATTTTACCAAAAAAATCCAAATACTGATCCCATCGTGGGGGGGCATCTTTGAATCATTATTTTGAATGTATGGTTTTCATTTATGTCGAACCCATTATAATATTCCTTTCTTAAACTGAGAATATTTTCTTCTAAAACCATCTACATTTTTTATACAGATATCTTGTAATCATGATATTTTAGTATTGACTTATCTTTATACTCATTGATCTATAAATTGCGAACATCATTTTATACATAATTCAAATTGGATGATGTTAAACAAGAAATAATGTATTTATATTGAAATAGGGAATATTAAAAACCTTGTAAATGATATAATAAATAATTTTTATTTATATTTATATGAATTAAATAGTTATATTAGTTATAAAAATATTAAGTAATAATTAATCAAACAGGAAATATTATTAACTAAACACTTTTCATGTAAGTTTTTATTTAAAAGTTTAATTTATAAATTCTATAATTATAATTTTAAACTAATAATATCATATTTTAAATAATAATATCAAAATTTCCCTATTATTAAATTTTAGGATTTTTTAGAAAATATTGATTTTTTAGTGAATAGATAAAAATATTCACTTATATAAAAACTCATTTCATTTTAATAAATTAATTAATTTAATATTTTTATATCTTTTAAATATTTTTTATTTAAAACTAATTATTATTTCTTTATATTTAATCCACTTAATTAATTTTTAATAAAATTTATATTGGTTTCTAGTATAAGTTTATTTCATGGTTTAAAAAATGGATTTTTTTTCAAAAAACTGTTTTAAAATGCATAATGTGTATCATTTTTAATTAATTAAGAAATCCATAATAGGAAATATTTAAATGAAACTTATATATTTTATATAATTAAATATTAAAAAATCATAAAATGATTATTATTAGTCATGGAGATAATATTGAATCATCTTTTTCAAAAAAATATTTTTCTTGCAAACCTGTGGTCTTAACGCACTAGTGTGATTAATATTAAATTAATATTTTTATAATTATATGAATTGAATGTGGAAAAATGTATTTAATATTTTTAATCCGAATAGTGTATAATTTAAAATAATTTCAAGTTTATTATTGACCAAAATGAATGGTTATTGCATTAAAATTTAATTACAACGGATTAGGTAAAAATGGGTTTACTGAGGGGTTAAGCTTAAAATAAAAAGGTAAAAATCACTGATGAAATTGTATGGAGAGTTTTTATTGACATATATATACCATTAAACCTATAAGGTTTGATAATGGTCCATTTTTTACTCTTTTTACTTAATTAAAATGTGGGATCACTCATTTCATTTAAAAAATACCACTGTTCCATCTCCCTCAC
The DNA here is from genome assembly GCA_963277665.1 of Viscum album. Lineage (NCBI taxonomy): Eukaryota > Viridiplantae > Streptophyta > Magnoliopsida > Santalales > Viscaceae > Viscum > Viscum album. Next base: position 907,141,178 of record OY728151.1, read on the forward strand.
TTATACAAGTTCAACCGCTCTCCTCTTATCTTCACACCATCATAAACACTTGGATCAGAAAATCCAAGACCAAATAACATATATTATTAATTTATATGATTTATTATTCATTAAATTGGTCATTCATCCAACCAAGGAAGGCTATTGGTACAAATCAAAAGAGCGGCCCGAAGAAGACATAAAGTTATCCAATGAGCGTTTCTATTTATATTTCTTCGCACACCCAATTAAATTATTCTTAACCCATGATTATATAACAAAATTATAATATTAAAAATAATTTCATGTTGTTATGTCAATATTATGACCAAAAAACCCACACATCCATCAAATATGTTAGGAAATCATCCTTCGTGAGTATGGAGGACTACCGTCCCGCGAACCGATGTGATTTTTTTCTATTACCACCTTTTGAGGATGGATATGATGATGGATATAAAGTTTACCTATGATATTTATAACATAATTATACCTTTGGATTCATTATATCATTTATATCCTTTTTACATTTCCTACCATATGTGATATGATAACGTCGCTCGTGTGTACGACAGACTACCGCCTTGAGAAGAGTTGTGATTATTTTCTCACAAATTAATTACATGTAAGGTAATTAGGATAATGATATTGAATATATGTGATATATATGAAATAATAATGATTATAATGACATATTTTTTCATTATATATATAATATATCATTTTCTTTCATACCATTCCACTCACTAGAAAAGTGATAAAGTCATTCATGGATGTGTGGACTACCGACTCCTCAAAGAAATGTGATTCCTTTTTTTATTTTCCACATCACAAGAATTATATATATAAGTATATATAATTAAATATTATGTTATTCAGGATATAATGATAATTATATAATGAATAAAAATTACTTACATTTTTCTATAATGATCATTGAAAAATGAAAATGTTACCCATGCGTACGTACGACCTATCATCTCCATGATAATAATGTTCGTTCATTTAACATAACAATATTTCATGATTGGTTTTAAAATTATAATTGATGTATAAATATGATAATTATTTCTAGATTATTATTCTGGGTATGTTTAAATAATTACCCCTTTGACCATAGTGAACCTTCAAATTTGATTTTAACACATGTGCCGAATATGGTCAAAAATACAACATAAATTTAATTTATTATATAATTTTATATAAAATGATAATAATTGAAATAAAATTAACAATAAAATTGAAAAATATTCTCAAAAAAATACAATTAACATAATTTTATTATTCAGGATGATAAATACATACATGAGGAACCAAACTCAAGGTAAGGGACTTCATCTCAATTTCCTTTCATTGAGGAGTACAGTGATGTTATGAAAAATTAATATTTTATAAGGTGTTAAAATATCCCTTTTGGAATGTTATATCATGAATTTCTCTATTATCATGGCCTTTAATATTTTATTTAATTTTATCCTTTCCTGGGTCTTATGATTCAAAAATTCCCAATGTGATAAGTGGATTTTCCTTAAAAATCATTAGTTTTTAATGTTTTACATCCAAATATTACTTTTCCATGTTAATTTATTTAAAATTATTTTTTAAAAGTTCTTATATGGATGTAAAATATTGATAAATTAAATTTTATATCTATTTTACTATATTTTTGTGGTTTTTAAAAATAAATATTTTTATGTTTTCTAAATAAAATATTTTCACAAAAAACAAATGTATTGTCCTAATGTATAAGTAGACAATGTGTTTTCCTTCTACCTTGAATTTTATTTGATTTCTATATTCCTTTGAAATATTAAATTATTTCATAAATTAAAAATAGACTTTTTCATTTTTTGGTGTTTCAGTATTGAATTTAGACTTTCCAAAGAAATGGTATTTATATATTGAAAATGGGTTTTTAAAAGAAATGGGTATTTTGATATCGATAAGTCAATTTGTTTACGAGTTTAAAAGAGATTTTAAAAAGATAAAGTATAAAAATGTTTTATTCATGATATGATACTTAAATATTTTACATGATAAATAGGTGTTACTAAAAGCATTAGGTGAGCCCCTTCCAACTTTTACAATGGGGTGGCCCAGATTGTATCGGGTGAGATCCTTACAACTTATAAAATAAGGAAGCCCATATTTAATTGGGTGATCCCATTATTGTTAAAATAATGGGTGCACCCATAGAGTACTCAAATGCATTGGGTAATGATTATATTGCATGTCATCCAAATGTCTATTCCAATTAAATGGGTTTTTAAAGAGATTAATGAGTATGATGATCTATGTCACTAAAAATAGGTTTAATTACTTTCTAAGGGATTTAATAATTTTATTTGATTAAAAACCTTTTTTTGTTTTCATGTGAATTTTTATTTAATATGATCAATGAAAAATTATGATAAAGGTAAATGTTATATAATTTTTCTTTTTTTACTGAATTGATTGGTTAATTCAATTTTACATACCTTAGTATGATTTTTTGATCATCATAAGTTTTTTAAAAAAATAAAAGGGTTTAAGAATGCATAAGGGTATGGAATAAGGCAATATATAGGTTTTTTATATTTTCCATGAAAAAAAATTCATGATTTATTTTAAAAGATTTATATTATAAAAAAAATAGGAGACTTTGTAGAAGTTTCTACAATCTATATTATGGTTTTGTGATGTATGAGTTATGACCAAATTCTCTAAAAATATAAACTAGAAAACATCATTAATGTGAAAGATTTTAATTTCTTAACTAAATATCAAGTATATAGGATGTTTAAGGTTGACTTCTTATAGTTATTATCAGAGGTCAGTTTAGATAACTATTGAGGTTAGGATGTTATAATAGCAAACTCATGAATTATTATCATTTTTGGTTTTGTTGAAATGATATAGAGTTTAAATATTTCCATATTTCGTTGTCTCAACTACTTCTATTTAAAATGGTTTTTTACAGGGTCAATAGGGAAGTATTAGTTAGAAGACACCGATTGGAAAATCTTCTTCTATATTAACATCCCTACATGGTTGGAATCTAAATAGAATAGGATGTTGTGTTGATGGATCAGTTGACACAAGCTCTAAATGGTTGTGTTATCCATGCCATAGGGGAACCCAATCTACCATTAAGTAACATGTTTATTATAAATCATTTCATGAGGATAAATCCCATATATTTTAGTTTATCATCTGAACCTACCATATAATAATGATGGATTAATTCATTGGATATGATATTTGATGTCATGGGATGCTCTTAAGACCAAATGGAAACTCTTATTTTTAATCATTTTGATGGTGAATATGATCTATGATGGTAGTTGGTTAAGGATAAAAATTAAAAATATGATATTGATTGTATGGAATGGGAAACATTTAATGATATTTTATTCAAGAAGTACTTCCCAAAGAGTAATGTCTACAACCTGTGTTCCAATGAACTGGTTCCTCAATCTGAGACACCAAATGATCTTAGGCATGCTTCCCCGTACTCTAGAGGCTGCTAACTAGGAGTAAGGTTCAAAAAATTATATGGGGAGAATATACCCTCTTTATCATAGTAATACACAAAAGATAAATGTGAAATAAGGGAAACAGACATAAACAATAGACAATAACATGAAATACATACCATTTCCCAAAACTATGAACAATCCCACAACCAAATATTAATTTTCTATGTCCTGTCATACAGTACCAAGTGTAAGTGAAACCAAAAATAATGAAAACAGCTGAAATACCCAAAATGGATCAAAAATTAAAGATCATATCCCTCCACCTTGCATGATTAATGTCTAAATATACCATTTAACATTAGACCCTTTCCATTATCCTCACCTGGAAGCATGAAATCTTCTCACGTGCTCATTGGTGGCCTGAGCAGGGGGTGATTATAACGCAGTAGGCCACCAACACTGGTGTCTATAAAACAAAAAAATTAACCATATATTGTATTAATGTACTTAATTAATAAGTTCAAAAATAAATAAATAGTTTTCCATTAGGTAATAATATTCATTAAAACCATTTCATCATTAGATCCATGGGTTAGTAATTTCCATTATTTAATCTATGGAATATTTCTATCAACTATTATGCATAAGGGCATATGTAAAGTTCCATATCTGACTAAGAAACCCATTTCTTAATAAATTTCGAAAAACTTACCTTGGAGCCTGAGTCCAAGTAGTCTCATCCAATGTAACTGTGAGGGGTATATAGCCTCAACCAAACTAGATAACCCATGCATTCTAGGAGTGGGGTTTAGATCCACAGTCCAAACCGACTTGTGGGTGTAGAACCTCAAGTCAATACCACATAACCCACCAATTCATCTACACATTATAAATTATTCATATAACATGTATATCTTATCACAAATCATTCTCAAATTAATACACTAAACATTCACAATTAATCTTTACTTCATTTCAAATTCAATTTTTGGCCATAACCCATTAACAAATTTGTATTCACCTATCTTAACTCATTTACATATACCCATTTAAACAAATAATTAATTCAAAAAATTCAATATAATTATTCATCATGTTCACTTCAATTCATTTAACCCATTCACAATATCCTAAACAACCCCTTATGTCATGTTATCAATTAAACCCAATTAACATAAATTTCATTTTCATTCCATGTTAACCAACTAGGAACAATTCTCATAAATTTCTTTTTTTTTCAACTCATTTAGACATTCCAAACATAAGAATTATAGGATTAACCCCTTAACCTTCCAATTTCATATTTAATAACTGTAACCCATGTTTTTTATTATGGAACACCATGTGGGTAGCCTCTATCCCTGCCTAGTCTTCCTCAATGCATTCCACATGGATCATGAGGGGTTCAATTAATCATTAAACCAATAAATGTATCATTTAGAAATATGGGAATTGAATGGAAAAAATAAGAAGAAAAAGTATCACAATCACATTTTCAGAATCCAACATCATACTACCATATGAAACTTGTAGACCACCTACGTCTATTCTAAAGACAAACGCTCACATAACCCCAACCCTTTTGTTATATTTGATCACCCTTCAAAGACTAAACCTAATATCCACTGAAAAAATATTTTTTTGTTCTTTGGAATAAGAATAAAAAAACCATGAAAGACCTAATTTGAAAAAGCAAAGTAACACGAATATTAGAGTCACTCGGATATTTGATTCTCACCCAACGGCACTCCAAACATCCTAGAAAGGAGGTAGATTGTTCCTTGGGAAGTCAGGAGGTATAATAGAGAAACATTTTGAGTTATGACACTTAAAAATCAAGAGAGAAAATTATAAAATCCTATTTTTATGTGGGCTCGTGTTTTATCATCATGATTTTCCAAACCATGCACCAACCATGATCGTACCCTATTTCTAGGAGAGGACCAATATGCATGGTTACCTGGGGATCCTGAATAGTTTGAAATCCTATGTGATTCTTGTGTGGGATATCTCTATACAAGACCACCTGGTTTGTACTTCCCCATTTTATGATTTCTTCAAATTGTGATCCCATCCTTCAAAAATGTATACTTTGGGATCATGATTACTACTAATCATGATCCAACCATGAAATGTACACTACATGACCCAAATATCCATTATTTATTCCCCAAACCCTCAAAACACACCCAAGCCTCCATAGGGAATCAGTAAACACTTCATTAACATAAAAAAGGAATTTGGACAATAAATTTTAACAAGAACATATCTCAGACATCCGAGATTTTACAACCTCCCAACCTTATAATAGCTCATCCTTAAGCCTCCTTCCGAAGCATCTCTGAGTTTCTATGGAAATTAGATCTGTCCACTAGGCCCACATATATGCTTCCATCTCCCTACCACAACATTTGAACCAAAATTACAGTCTTTCCTCACAACACTTTATCTCTATGATCCACAATATGCATTGGATTCTCCTTGAAGTATACATCACCCTCAATCTCCACGTCATCAACATCAAACACACGATATGGATCAAGGTGTTATAGATAAAGTTGTGACACATGAAGAACATTATGCAAACCACTATATATCTTTGGAAGAGTCAATTGGTACACCACCAGTCTGATCCTATCCATAATCTCAAATAGCCCCATGTACATGGGTACCAACTTTACCTCTTGTCTAATCCAATGGGGACCCATCCTTGGACACACCCAAAGGAACACATGATCACCCATTATAAACTCATGATCCATATGATGCCAATCTGCATATAAATCTTGCATACTTTTAGTTGTATCCATATGTTTCTGTATCAAATGGACCAATTCTAACGTCTCCTATATAGTACTCGTTCTTTGAAACTCTGATGCCCTGGCCTTTAACCAACACAAAAGATAATTAAAATTACTCCCACAGAGCACCTCATATGGTTCCATATAAATCATCACCTGGTAACTATTTTAATAGGTGAAATCCAAAAGCACCAAGTCATTTTCCCATGATACACCAAAATCTAAGAAAAAAAGGCATCAACATGTCCTTTAGAACCTAAATATTATGCTCTGGTTTCTCATCCATTTGTGGATGGAAAACCATGCTAAAAAACACATGGGTACCAGTCTCTTTCTACAACCCTTCCCAGAATCATAAATTAAACCATGGATCATGATATGAAACTATATTCTATGGTACCCCATGAAACTGCACTATCACTCAAACATACAATTCACCCAACTAGTAAATGGTGAAGGTATTTAGAATTGGTAATAAATGTTACACTATTGTCAAATATTCCACAACTACATAGATCACATCAATATTTCATGGATTTCTTGAAATACCAACCAAAAAATCCATCGTCATGTCATCCCATATCCATTCTGGAATGGGAAATTCTGTAACAAACCACCTAGTCATTAATGCTAGTCTGTTACCTATTGACATGTGTAGAATCGCACCATGAAACTTGCAACCCCTTTCTTCATCCCTGGCCACCAATACTACCTAAGAATATCATGATAAATTTTAGTTAAACTCGTATGAAATAACAACTTCCTGGCATGGAAATTAGAAATGAAAATCCCCTCCTAAAAATAGGTACAACAAAAAATCCACAAACATAAATGATCTCATAATCACCAACAGTCCAACCGAAAGGTGACTCACCACCTTCAAGACTTTATCTCAAGTCCAGATACTCTGAATACTCATACTAACTCTCTTTAATCCTACTTAAAATCATGGGATCAAATGATAAGGATGAAAGTGTTTCACTTCCTTCTCCATCCTGAACCTCTAGGTGCATCTCACCAAACAACATGATCATACTTCACTCACAGTTGGACTCATGAACTACCTTTCTCCGAGTCTTCCAACTCAAATAATTTGCAACACTATACCCTTTTCCATATATATAATCCAACTCAAAATAAAAATATTTCATCTACTAATTTTGTATTTGTTTCCTAATATTTAAATCACTCTGATATAATATGTTCTTAATTGTATTATGATCTATAAAGTCATAAAATATTTCTCCCAACATGTAGGGTCATCAAAACTTTAAATCATAAACCATCGCATCCAATTTTAGATCATGTGTAGGGTAGTTCTGTTCATGATGCCTCAACTATCATAACCTATACGCCACAACCTGATCATTCTACATCAATACTTTTCTAATACTAACACTAGATTTATAACAAAATAAGCTATACTCCTTACCTAGATTTGGAAATATCAAAATTGGTGTATTAGTTAACCATTTCTCTAATAGCAGGAATGAATTCTCACATGTCCCAAGTCATTCAAACTTAATGCACTTCTTTATTAAACCTGAAAGTGGTGCTTCCAAATGGGATAATCATTTGATGAACTTTCAGTAATAGCTCACTAAATATATAAAACATCAGACATAAAAAATATTAGGATTCTCTCAATATAAAATAGCTAGTACATTCTTTGAACACAATAATACTCATTACTTAAAGATGATGTGACCTAAGAAATGTACCTTATCAATAAATAAATGACATTTGGATAGCCTGACATATAGCCTATGCTCTCTTAGTGTACTCAAAAAGAGTTCAAGATGATTTCTATGATCATCATGAGTTTTGGGGTCCTCAAAGATGTCATTCATAAAGACAACTACAAACTAGTATATGTATTGGTGGGAGATTTGGTTCGTTAGGGCCACAAACAATGCAAGTGCATTCGTCATGAGAAACAAAATCAAAAAAGAATTCATAAACCATACATTCTTATGAAGGAATTTCATAATACATTAGAATGTATCACCATAATATAATGATACCCTGCTCTCAAATCAATATTAGATAACATAAATGCACCCCTCACCTGGTCAAAATGATCATCGATTCAAGGAAGATGTTATGATTCCTTAATTTTCATCTGATTTAGCTTCCTATAATCAACACATAGCCATAAGGATCCATTGTCCCTTTTAGAAAACAACACTAAATAACCCCAGGGTGATGTACTATGAAAAATGAACCCATTTATTTCTTGTTCCTCCCAATGAGTTTTATGTTCTTGGATTTATACCGATTCTATTCTATACGGTGGAATAGAAACTGTATTTTCTCATGAAAGTAACTCTATCATGAACTCAACATCTATCTTCACTAGTATCCCTAAGAAGTTTTCAGAAATCACATCATGAAACTAATCCACCATAGGAGGAAATACAATCTCTTCTATTCCCCCATTATAAAGGATAATACAAGCCACATAGTCTGTGATTTCACCGAACTGTTAATTGACTCGCCCTGCATGGCCTACTCAGATATTTGATTCTCCCTGGTGAATCTAAGTAATCCCTTCCTAGGATGTGAACGTCACCCTATGGTAGTAACATTTATTGTGGTCCATGTACAAAACCAGAAAATATGTGCCCAAATTAGATAAAAATTGACAAATAGAGAACACACAAGTCCCATGGGAATTGATATCCACCAATCTCAAAAGCACACCATTTACATTTCCATATTTGTTTTCCTCAAACCCCTAATAGTGTAGCAATTGACACAACCCCACAAAAATTTTCCACCTCTGGGTCCAACACCCAAAAAATTTGGGTTGATATAAATAATATGAGGTACCTGTATCAAATAAAAAACTAGAGAGAGTGGTAGCTACAAGAACTGTACCTTGAACTGTATAAGGGTTAGACTCACTGCATTTATATATAGGTTAGACAACATGTAGCTGACCAGTCCCTATTCATTAGGCTCTATTTTTAGTTCTTAGAGATGCACTAACCCATGGGTGAGGATTCCCCTTGACTGGATCACCACATCCACCACCTTGAATGGTACGGCCAGTAGAGCTCCAATTTCTGACCTGATACGGGGTAACTAACCACCATTCTTCACTCTGCATCGGTCTCAAGATTATATCATCACCCAAATATCAAGGTTTCCAATAGAACTACTACACATTCCACATCCTATCTCATTCTTGACACTCAACTAGTGGTTAGGTACACTAGCCATTCATGGGTCCTGGACACCGTATAGATAGTAGAAAACTCAATCACTACCTTGAGAGGTTGGTTCTCTTTCCTAACAACTCTTTCCACCACCACCATAGTGGGAACTCTCAAAGTGGCGCTTACTACCATTTGAATATGCTCCATCGGATTTCCTAACTAGAACTACATTTCCACAACACAAATCCTCCATCATGTTCCCCTCTAAAAATAAGAACATGGTCCACCACCTCATCAGATTTTTTTAAAGTGAAGATATTCAAATGGGACATAGTATAATGTCTATGTCCATCCGAGATATGTCTCACAAAGGCTTCCTTATCTTCCACCAATGATGGAATGAGGTGTTGAAAATTGGTGAAATGACCAGCATTATCCATAACTATCCTAGTCCCCTAGGTCAAAATCATAGACTATATACCCTTACACTGCCTCTACGTCCCTTGATAGAAATTTTCTAGAAAATTTTCCTAGAAAATCCTTCCACAAAATCCCATATACCTATTTAGTTTAAAAAAATATTACCTATAAGGTCTTTTCCTTTCCTCACAACATAGTAGACACAAACTTAACTCTCCTACCCAGATAAGTCTTTGATTGATCAAGAATCATCTGGATGAACTCTATCCAGAACTTCGAAACCTCAGGTCCACCTTCTCCAGTAAAGGTTTGAGGGTGTTGTGGTTAAAAATCCCAATTTAGCTCAAACACACTTGGAAAAAACCCACGCATAATCCATTCCATCATCTATATAAAATGAGAAAATTTTTCAAGAAGATTCTTCTCTCCTCTCTTACCTTGGAACATTAGGGTTTCTCACCTCACCAATGGGGAAGAATTCATAGCAATATCTTTTTGTCTCCCAATCGATACTCTTCATCGTAGTGGAATTTATCAATAATGCCAAACACACACCTCAGAACACATAATATAAAACATCCACAATTTTTACAAAACAAGGATCTCTACTATCCACACAACCCATTTTGTATACACTATCGCAACATACATGGTTGTATCTCTATCTCTACCATTATCCATCTTGACCAAGGTATATGGTCAACATAGTGTAAAATGACTAACACAACTAATAGCCATTTTCATTAACCACCCTTTATAACTGTTTGCACTTTCGAAACATAAAATTTCCTATCTTAGGAACCATTCCATCATTACAATTTGTTACTAGAAAAATTTTAACCAATTTATAACATTTCATTAATCACAACTCTTTAACCATTTTATTTCATTCTTCCCATTATCCTATTTTTATAATTTTAATTAGTCACCTCTTATTTTGAATTGTAGAGACATAAAAATCATTTTACCATTTATTTCCTAAACATATCCCCTATGTGTTCTTACTATGATGCATTCCACCTATATCCATTGGTGAATAAAATGATGCATGTATGTAAAAACACATACCACTACAACCATGAACCAAATATCATAAAATAGTCACATCACACAACAAGTGCATCACCTAATGGTGATATATCATTCAACCATAACACACATCATGAAAAAAAATCACAGCCAAAGTACTTGGGTTTTCCCCGATACATGGGTATGATACTCCCATGAATGATCTCATTTCCAAGTCCTGAACCATCCTAGTATCTCATCTACCATTAAATAAATATTAAGACAAAAAATGGAACCTTCTATGATACCACATTGTATGGTCCCCAACCTGGGGGTAACTAAACTGGTGCCCTAAGATGGGTCAGCACATAAACTCAGGCACACCTCCCTATATTCGAGAGTCATCCGACTTGCAATGAGGGTCTTACAAATAATGTGGAAGGACTATTCCTTACTTATCAGAGTAATACATAATAGAAAAAATGTTAAATAAGTGAAATATAAATAAACAATAAACAATAACACACAATACCATTCATTTTCCATAATAGGGCCCCATCCCAAAACCAAATAAAAATATGTTATATCATGTCATATAGTACCTCGTATAACCGAAACCCAAAACAAAGAAAACAACGGAAATCCCCAAAATAGGTCCTAAGTCCATGTCTGGATCCCTCAACCATGCACATCCCATTTATAAATCATCCTTATAACATATGGTCCTTTATCTTGTCCTAGAAAACAAGAATAAATTCTACTTAGGTACCCATTCATGGCCCAAGAAGGGTGTGAGTATAAATTAGTAGACCACAACCAATTTTTTATAAAAACACCTAATCCAAATAGATAGCGTATGCATGTATTATAAGAGATAAGGTAAATAAGAGATATATTTGGTTTCATTAGGTTACAATATTCATTTCAACCATTTCATTATTTGTTCCATGGGTTAAGAATTTTCATCATTTACTATATGTCCTATGCTGATCAACTATTATGAATAAGGTAATATTTTATGTTCCATATTTCACTATGAAAACCACTTCACAGTCAATTTCATCACACATACCTTGAAGCCATAGTCCAGGAGGTCTCATCCAGTGATACTGTTAAGGGCATAGATCCTCAATCTGACTCCATAACCCATCTATTATAGGGGTGGGGTTTACAGCCTCAATCCATCTTGACCTATGGGTGTAGATTATCAAGTCAAACCCCCACACAAACCATAAATCCATGTGCACATGATTCTTTATCAATATACTACATATATCATTTCACAAACCATTATCGAATTAATACATTTTACATTTACAATTCATCATTTGTTCATTTCAAATTCATCTTCATTCCATAACCCATTAACATATTTTTTAATCACGTATCTAAACTCATTTATATATACCAATTTCAACCAATAAATGATTCAATACGTTCACCTTTATTCTCCAACATGTTCACATTAATTCATTTAACCCATTCACAATAAACTAAGAAACCCTTTATTTCATGTTATCAATTAAACACAAATAACCTCATTGTCTTATACATTCCATGTTAACCAACTAAGAAAAATTCTCATAAATTTCCTTTCATCAGCCCATGTTGACATTATTAACATAAAAATCATATTCTTAACCCCATTGACCTTCCAATTTTATTTTTAATTACCCAAATCCATGTTTATGAATAAGAAACACCCCATGGGTGGCCTATATCTAGGTATAGTCATCCTCAATGCATATCAAGAGGAATATGAGGGGTTAAATTAAATAGTTAAACAATAAATTTATCATTTTTCACTATGGGAATTAAAATCACAATAATAATAACCAATATCACACAACCATTTTCATAAACCAACAACATGCCTATGGGATAAAACTTTTAAACTACCTACCTCAATTCTGAAGACAAATGTTATCTTAACCCATTCACTGGAGTGGAATTTGAACATCCATCAAAACCCCAACCCAAAATAAACATTAAAAGTGTGTTTTTGGAATCTAAAGAAGATGAAAAACCGCATAATTCCTCATATGAAAAATAGAAGTAAGAGGAGTGTTATACTCATACGGAGCTTTAATTCATACACAACGACACTTTAAATATCCTAGAAATGAGAGATATTGATCCTTGGGTTGTCTTGGAAAATTTGGTTCTTACCTAGGGTTGTAGGAGGATGAATTTAGAAAAATACTTATTTATAACACTTAATTATAGAGAGGGAAAAAGTGTAAAATTCCATTTTTAACGGGGTGCACACTTTGGACGCAGAGTTAGCCAAACTGTGCATCAAACAAGCACCTCCCTCTATCCAAGAGGGTTTAATGCCACACGGTTACCCTAGGATTCTACATGATTTAAAAAACCATGATATGACTATGTGGGATGCCTCTATCCCAGATGTAATAGTTTTTCCTTCCCACATACATATTTTATTTAAACCATGCACTCCTCCTCCAAGCATGAATGGTTTGGGCGTATTATAACTAAGAACTATGCATCATCCCTGCAATATGCACTAGATAGCTATATTCTATCTTTTTCATTACATAAACCCCTAGAACAACCTCATGCATCCACATAAACTAGGTATAAATTTCATTAACCAAATTAAACGTATTTGAACCAAATATTTTAATAATAACATACCCCAAATAGGTCGAGGATATTACCCAAAGTTCATTCAACTCCAGATATAGAAATAATTCCTAGAAATAAGGAAAAAATTTGAAGATTCTATATCTATTTATAATGAAAAATTCCCAATTTTGTCTAGGTATTTCCTAGATTTTATTCAGGACAGAAATAGAAAAATTAATAGGGCTTACTCATGGTTGAAACCAATCATATGAAGATATTTGGCTGCAAGAGAATTTAAAAGTATTGAGAAAGTGGTTCATTATACTATGAAAGTTGAGATGGATTTTTTTGACATGAATATTCCATAAGATAAAAATAGTATGAAAATTTTATGTTTCTAGGAAATGGAGAATCAAAAGTTATGAAGATCAAAGATAATACCCCAAAATGATTAAGTGTGAAAAAACAACATTTCAAGGTTTGTTTGACAGTTTCAAGAAAATGTTTCTAGGGTGGTCAGTTTTTTTATAAAGTTTGTAACTATAACAAAACAGAGTCATAAACTACCAAAAAATTGGAAATTGGTATCCATACAATGATGAGGAGTTTTGGTTGTAATAACTTGCGTTATTATGCTACTATGTTTCCAAACATAGTTACACCAGATATAAATCATCATGATTAGAATCAAAAAGGTGTATCAAAGTAATTTAATTCTATTATAGTTGATGTTTGTCCATAGAATAAAGTGATTTCAGATATTTTACTTATGTATTTGAAGTATTAAAATACCCTATTTGACTCGGTATCATCACATTATTTCATTTCAGATAAATTTTAATGTAAATTAGAAATATCACCTCATGAATATAATAAAGGTTTTTTGGGGAAAACTCTAACTGGAAGTATTAGAGAAACTAAAATATATAGTAATATTATTATTTCTATCAGTGTGATTATTTTTACAAAACAATATGGTTAAAATATCAGTATTATTGTTTGCTATCATTCTTTATATGGATTTTCTTTCAGTTTATCATGCTAAGATAAATTTAGATGACAAGAATGTTTTATTTAATTATTTAATGAATTTTATAACTTATCAATATGATAGAAAATTAATTAGATATAGAGATAAATTTTATATAGATTATATTATTTAAAATAAATAAAATATTTAAATTAATGATGTTTCATTAGTAAATAAATACATGTATGTATTTCCTAAATAATTTCCTGGTGTTATTTCTGATTGGGAGTCTGAGTTTATTGTTGACTTAGTAAATTATACTAAGATTATTTATAAAGTCCATTATCAAATAAATAAATTATAACATTTATAATTAAAAATTTAATTTTAAGAGTTATTATATAATGGTTTCATCAAAACATGCATTTCACCATGGGGTGCTCCTATTTTTCTTGTTAAAAAGAATACGGTTCCATTAAACATATCATTTATTATAGATCCTTTAATAACATCACTATTAAGAATAATTATCTTCTTCCACTTTTCAATGATTAATTTGATTAAACCTAGGGAACACATTATTTTTCAATGGTAGATATATGTTTGAGATACCATCAGTTGAAAGTGAATAAATTATAAATTATGAAGACCGGATTTAGGACTAGATATTGAAATTATGAATTTATAGTTATATCGTTTGGGTAATATATTAAACCTTATTTATTTATAGTCTTTATAAATAAAATATTTCATGAGTTCTTGGAAAAAAATTTCATTTTTTATTGATGAAATTTAAGTATATTCTAAAATTCTATAGGAACATAAAAAGGTCACCAAATGTATTTTTGAAAACATTGAGAGAAAATAAACTATATGGGAAATTTAGTATGTGTGAATTATGGTTGCAAAAAAATTCCATGGAAATAATGTTTCTAAAGATGGAATAACTATTTAACCTACTAAAATATGGTTGTTAAAGAATAGAAAACACAAACATATATATAATAGATTCTAAGTTTTCTTGGATTAGTGGGTTATTACTGGTGATTTGTTTAAAACATTACTTGGTTGTATAGCCCACTAACTATGTTAACTCTAAAAGGTGTTAAATTTAACTTGAAAAATGAATGTGTTGATTGTTTTAAAGAACTAAAAAAATGTTCATGAATAATATAATTTTTCTTCTACCTTCTAGAAAAAATTAAATTTTTCATCTATATTGTTCCTTATTGAAATAGATTGGTTCTTTAGTAATACATAATGATCAGGTAATTACATATAATTCATTTCAGTTGAAACCTACTAAGTTAAATTACCCTACACATGATTTGGAATTAGATTTTTCAGTTTTTTAATTAAAAATTTTGAGGAATATTTTGTACGGTGTGAAGTGTGAAATATATACTGATCAAAAAAGTTTTATGTATATATTCTCTTAGAAATAATTTAACAATAGATAAAAAAGATGGCTGGAACTAATCAAGGATTATGATTTAACAATTCATTATCATCCTAGAAATGAAAAAAAGTGGTTGAAGCTTTGAATTGAAACAATAATGATGCATTAACCTTGTTGTGTATATAATATAACCCTTTGGATAATGATTTGAGAATTTTTATGCTATAATTTTTTGCTGTCGGGAGATCCTCAATTTTGGATTAGGCTTCATTACAGCCGAATGTATAAACAATAATTACTAAAGAATATATGTATAATAGATATTTAATAAAAAAGGTAGAATTAGTTTATATGATTGTGAAAAATATTATGTGTTCCTTGTGATTCTCATTTGAAAAAAGAGTTGTTGAGTGAAGTTCAAATTTCTGTATCTTCCATTCATCTAGGAATCACAAATATATAGAAAGACCATCATGAGTATTACTCGTGCGATGTAATGAAAATAGACATTTATAAATTTACCATGAAGAGTTTTATTTATTATAAGGTTAAGAATAATTAAAAATACCAAAGGGGATGATTTAAATTTTTACAGTGTTGGAGTGGAAATGTAAAAATAAATCCATAGATTCATGGTGGGATTTCAAAGGACATCGAGCGGTATCAATTAGATTTTGGATATTATTGATCGATTAACTAAATCTACATCTTTCCTTCCCATTTGAGATAAAATATCATTAGATAATAATTATCAACTTTTTCTACTAAAGGTAGTCATGTTATATGGATTTCTTCACTCTATTGTATCACATAATGATATTAGGTTCACATAAAGTTTTAGAATGGGATTTAGAAGTCATTGGATAGTGAATTGAACATTAGTACAACTTTTCATCCTCTAGATCATATGAAGTCTAAGAGAAAAATTTTGACCTTGGATGATATCCTTCATTCATTATAAGTATATTATCAGGGAAGTTGGGATCAACATATTTTTTTAGTGGAGTTTTCTTATAACTACAGCTTTCATTCCAATGTGCAGATGGCACTAATTGAGGCATTATAAGGAAAGCAGTGTGGAATAAAAAAAATTGGGATGAATTAAAAGAATTGAAGTTGATGAGAATAAAGTTATTAGAGTAAATTATTGATAGTTCTATTTTATTTAGCAATATATGATGATATCTTATAGGAATAATAAAATCTATATAGATAACCAGAGGAATGATATTTATTTTGAGCTAGGTGATCATATACATCTGAAGTTTTCTAAATGGAGAGGTTTCATATATTTTTTTAAAAAGGAAAATCGATATCTTTAATTCATTGGACTATATGAAATCCTTGATAAAGTTTTATTAGTTTCCTACCAAGTTTCATTACCACTGAGTTTATCCTATGTTCACAATATTTTTCATATTTCAATGTTAACAAAATAAGTTCTAGATTCCTCTCATGTTTTGAGCCTCTAAAAAGTTTAGTTATAAGAGAATAGTTATTATGAGGAATATTTAGTTCATAATATTAACTATAGAGATAAAGCTTTATAGAATTAGGATATTCACCAGGTTAATGATTAATGGAAAACTTATATGGTTGAAGTGGAAACATGAGAATATGAAAGTTCTACGAGGGAAAGATAACCCGACTTCTTTAATAAGTGAATATAATTGTTAGAAAAAAATTTATAAAAGGGGGAAGGATTTAAAAACAAAGGTAATGATAAAATAAATCATTTTCATATCTATTAATATGAATTAGATGGTTATATTAGTTTTAAAAATATTAGGAAAACATTACTCAAAAAGGAAGTACTTTTAACAAAACAGTTTTCTTATACGACTTTATTTTAGAATTTAATTTAAAAAATTATGAATTTGAACTTGTAAATATTAATCTCATGTATTAATTCATAATATCAAAATTTACTCATTGTGAAATTTTGGGGTTTTCAAGGAAATATTTATTTTTCTAGTGAATAGTGAAAAATAATTATTTTTTTAAAATGTCATTTATTTTTAATAAATTAAGTTATTTAAATGTATTAAAATTGTGTAAATACATTTTAATTTCAATTAAGTATTCTTTTTTATATTTAACCCAATTATTTACTATTTAATCAAGTTTATATGGTTTTTTAGAATAAGTTTTTTTTGGGATTTTCTAGAAACTGTTTTAGAATGCACAATGTTTCTTCTTATTAATTAATAAAAATTATCCTGAATGAGGAATGATATAAATTATTTTTTTATGTTATATATAATTATATATTAATTTCATTTAATATAATTATTGTTAATATTATTAGATTTAATATTGAATATTATTTTTTATAAAACTGCTCTTTTTATAATCATGATGTCTCACCTTGTCTGAGAGATTCATATTAAATTAAAATTTGAAATTATTAGAATTTTATGTAGAAAAATGGATTAAATATTTATAATCACAATAATTTTTAATTTATAATAAGGTCAACTTAGTATTTGACCACAATTAATACTGAATGTAGAAAAAATTAATTACAACAATTAAGGTAAAAATGGGTTTACTGTGGGGTTAAACTAAAAAGATAAGTTTAAAAATCACCTATATACATTTTTAAAAACCATTTTCTATAAATATTTTAACCATTAGACCTATATGTTTCTATATTGCCCCATTTTATACCTTGGTATCATATGAAAAACATGGGATCAATCATTTCTTTTGAAAAATACCATGTGTGTCCTCTACCCCACTTATAAAAGGCCACCACATATCCTCTTTTCATCACACATTAAAAACAAATTGTTTCTAAAAATACATTAAAAATTAATTCTACACTTCCATACTCTCATACTATAAGACATACATTTGAAATTAATGAGTCCATGGAAGGCCTTTGGTGCAAACCGAGAGAAGTTACCCAGAGAAGAGGTAACATTCCCCAATGAGCGTTCTTATTTGTATTTCTTCCTACACCCAATTAAATTCTTACTAAATCATGGTTATATAAAATATTAAGTATCTTAAATATAATTAAATTTTTTTCTTAATTTTATAACCCAAAAATCCCACACATCAATCAACGTTTGACAATATTATCATTTGTGTGTACGCTGGACTATCGCCTCACGAACTGATGTTGTTTTTTCCATAACCACCATTCATGGATGGATATGATAATGAATATAATGTTTAATTAATATATTTATAACCTAATTATTCATTTTTAATCAGTATATCATATGTAAACTTTTATAATTCCATACCATAGAGGATACCATAACGTCGCTCGTGTGTACGGTGGACTAGCAACTTGCGAAGCAATGTCAATCATTTTTCACTAACACATTACATAGAACTTAATAAGGTTAGAAATAATTATTTTATGTGATATAAATGAAATAATTAATATAATCATAAAATATTTATCATTTTTTAGATATAATATATAAATTTATTTCTTACCTTTTCACTCACTGAAAAGGTGATAACATCGTTTGTGGACATGTGGATTACAGCCTCCTCGAAAAGATGTGATTCCTTTTTTTCCATCACCACAACACAATAATGAAATATATAAGTGTATATAATTAAATATATTTTTATATATGATATATTTATCCCTATTTAAAAAGAAAATAATACTTTCCTTCTTTTCATAGTGATCATTGAATAATGAAAATAATTCTCATGCATATATACAGCCTACCATCTCTATGATCATAATGTTAGTTCATTTTTCAAAACAATATTTTTTTATTTTTTTAAAGTATAAAATATGTATAAATATTATAATTATTTCATGATTATTATTATAAATATTTTTAAATAATGACCCCTTTCACCATATTCAACCCACCAAATTTATTTTAAAACATGAACTGAATATGCTCAAATCATCTGACTTAAAAATAAGTAATTTAGTACTTGTTTATAAATTATTGATAAGTCAAATAAAAATAGTAATAAAATTGAAATAGGTTCTCAGTAAATTAAATAATAAACATAAGTTTATTATTATGGAATATAAGGACACACGCTATGAATCAAAATAAAGGAAAGGGACTTCGTCTCAATTTACTTTCATTAAGTCATATATTGATGTTATGAACATTTAATATTTTATAAGGTGTATATAAAACACATTTGAAATTTTATATTATTAATTTCACTATTCTAATGATATTTAATGTTTCATTTAATGTTATCCTTTGATGTGTCTTATGACTCAAATATTTTCAATGTTAGAAGAGACATTTATTTTATAAAAACATATCTTTTAATTATTTCCTTACAACTAATCCTTTTCCATGTCCATGATTTTAAAATAATTTTACTAAATTGTGTATATGAAAATAAAATATTTATAATTTAATTTTTGTATCAATTTTAATTTATTTAAATGGTTTTCAAAAAAATATTATTTTTACATGGTTTAATCAAAATGTGTTGAAAAAATAAAAAATAGAATGTTCAAATGTATATAGTGGAAACAAATCTCCCCACCATGACTTTTATTTGATTTCTAGCTGTGCAAGATTACATGTTTATTAAATGAAAACCATAAATTTCCCCATTTTGTTATTTTAGTATTGAATTATTTTCAATAATAATGGGTATTTATATATTGAGAATGGTTTTTTAAAAGAAATAGTTATTTAGATTTCCATAAGTGATTTGTTAAATAATTTAAAAGATTTTTAAAAAAATGAAACCATAATAATGTTTAATTCATGATATGTTACTTCAGAATTACATATGATAAATGGGGTTTCCATATAGAGTTGAGTGAGCCTGTTGTAGCTTCTATGATGGGGTTGTCCAGATAGCATCGGGTGAGCCCGTTATAGTTTATTAGATTGGAAAGACCACATAAGGCTGAGGGATCCCATTATATCTTAAATTATGGGTTCTCCCAAATAGTTCTCCAATGCATTGGGTGATTTTTATATTTGTATGTAATCTATATAGTTATTCCAATTAAAATGGTTTCGAAAGGGTTTTATGAATATGATGCTCTAAGACATTGAAAATGGTTTAACATTCATACTATGGGTTTAAATGATTCAATTTTCGAAAAAATGGTGTTTTATTTTCATATAAAAAATGTTTTATTTCATATGATCCAAGAACATTAATAATAAAGTTAAATTCCATGTGGTCTGTCATGTTTTTATTGAACTAATGGTTTCTTTTTTTATGTACCTCATGATGATTTTGTGCACATACATATTTTTTAAAATGGTTTTCACAATATTGAAGGATTGACAAGGGAAAATAATAAGTGAATTTTAAATTCACAAATATTTCACATGAAAATTAATCATTCTTGACTTTAAATGTTCTATATTATTGGAAATGTGGATACTATTTAGAATTATCCAATATTTATTTTTTGATTTATGAACTTTGAGTTTTGATCTAATTCCCTTCATGTTTAAATTTGAACAGATCCTAAACTTAAAAAGAATTTATTCTTGACATAAAAATCATTATTATGTAATTTTTAATTTTGGGTATTTATAAGAATTTTATTAGAATTTTTATTTTTTTCTAATATGGGTGATAATTGAATTTTTTGACCATCCACCTTCTTTGATATGTTTATTTATAATCATGTTACCTATTTTAATACATGGTTAAAATTATTGGCGTACCATATATTTTTATTCAAATGAAGTTAATTATTTTATAGTTTGACCATCCAAATTCCTTTTGATAATTGTTTATGATCATGTTACGAATTTTATTCAAGTAGGAAAATGTATTGACAATATTTACATTTATTAACTACAAATGATTTTTTTATGAATTGGTATTTTATAGCTCTCATTATATGGATACTCATGTTTTTTTTTGAAATAAGTTCATTAGGGAATGATATAAAATGTAATGTTAACTATTATGGTTAATGAACTTTTTATAAACATGGGATAAATGGAGCTAATAATTATATATCCCTTTGATATCAATAGGTTTCATGGGACAAAACAGGTTGGGTTTCGGTATATGCCTCTTCCCATAATAGGACAGTGTATCAGAGCAAAGCCTTAATAGTAGTTTTTTATGAATCTTATTGTAAATTGCATTAGTATATGATTAGTATTACTGATATCCATTTTTTTTATAATCATGAATATATAATGCTCCAAATTTCAAGTGGATTATGGTTTCATGTTGTTTATGGAATCCTATAAAAATGTTTATTCAACGATTGTTCCAATTGTTTGTTTTTCCACACAAAAATTTAGATCTCATCAATTATTATGTTTCCAATTCTCTGGGTTATGAAGAAAAATAGTAAAATTAATATATTTAGAAGGGAAAAACGTGTTGAAGATTTTATGGGAGATATTAAAGACTCATTATGGATTTATTAGATTCATATAAAATAGAAAAAAAATCGACCTGATATAATGAAAATGAGATTTATTTGTTTATGATGTGTCATGTTTCTTTAATTCTCTAAACCTAAAAAAAATCCTTCACGTGTAAGAGATGAAATAATCGTTAATGATTTTTTAATTAAGGATGGTTATATCATGTATTTTATAGATGGTATCGATAAAATTATATAATGTGTTTGTTTATGGAACTATCTCTAGGATCTCCAATCTAGGGCATCACAACCATGGTTATACATAGAGAAAATACATTATGTTTTCTCTTTATATATTAGTACCAAAACAATGAGGTAATATGAATGATGCTTATTTAGACCTATTGGTCAAATATATTAACTTTATGTGGTATTTGTTTATTACATTCTATGAAAATTATTTAAATGAATATTTTTCATTGAGATCCATGTTGTATGGGATAATAAATTACATAAATAATTATGGATTTTTTTTATATAACCTTAAATATACTCAAGTTTTCCCATTTGTGAATATGACATACACTTAGTTTGATTTAATCATTCCTCTATGGTTGTGTTTCCAATACATCTCAAATTTATACCTCAAAGATATAAATACGGATCTTGGATGACATCATTCGATGGGAATTAAATAGAAGGTACAATAGTATTGCCAAAAATAGGCGATCAATTATTTCATAAATTGAGAGATTTTGTAGACAATTTTGGAAAACCTTCTTCATAAAACAATAAAAAACTGTTAGAAAAATATATAAGTTTTCTAAATTACATTAATAGAATTGTTTGTGTGGAAAAAAAATTCTTAATGTCATTAATGTTTAACAAATGTATGTGATGGTTCCATTTAAAGGTCACAAAATACACCCAATAAAACAAATGATGGAATTAAGGCTTGGTTTTACCTGACTGATATGGGGATACAGGAAGAATTGGTTCCATTGAATGGTGAAAGGCATGTGTTTTTTCCTCCATTATCTTAAAATCATTCCTAGAAAGAGATATATATGTATTAAAATATCCTAAATTATGTAAAGGTTCTAGAGGGGTATTCATAAAAAATCAAGAATACCATTTTGATTATTGATTTAATGATTAAGGGAAAGAAATAAGATGATTTTCATGTATAAATGCAAGATTTAATACAAGTGTCATTATGTAACGTTCTTTCTAAAAATGTCTGTCAAGAATTAATCAGGATTTTTTTCTTTCTAAAATAAATATTGAGTAATGTTATATTCATTATAAAATTCCCAAATATATAAAAGTAAATTTCTGACATATTATAAGAATTGGAGATATTCTTTCCATTATCATTCTTTGAAATAATGCTTCACTTGGTTAGGGATATCTAGTTATGTGTTCATTATATTATATAAGGATTTAACCCATTAAATTATATAAGATAAATTTGAAATTGAATTTCAAAAATAATTGTCATTTAGAAGGTTTTATTGTAGAGTAATATATTGTTGAGGAAACAGTTAATTTTTTTACTAAATACATATCCGATTTGGGGAGCATTGGTCTACTAAAATCTCATCATAGTGGGAATCTTTTGGGTGGGGGAATTTCCAGAAGATATATTTTTACAATTACTATTATATAGTGGGTGTAGGCTCACCTTAACATTTTACAAAATAGTTTATAGTTTATTCCACATGTTGAAACCCACAAATAAATTCCTCTGAATTTGAATCTATAAAGGGATGAAATTTGGATATAAATTAAATATAATCTATAGTTCATTGGATGGTTTGAAGACTATATTTTTAAAGAGTGGACTAAAAATATGAATTTAATTTAAAAAAAACTTCGATGGATATATATTGGACCAATTTCTCATGTGTTATCTTATAATGTTCATATAATTAATTATTATACATACAATATAGTAGAATATAATTAACATAATACCAGGAAAATAGATGAGTCGGCCTTATAAAACTAAAGATGCATTTATTTGGTACCAATGAAAGAAATTCAATCTATTATAATATGTTATAATTTTTCACCATTTCAAAAATTTAGAAGTTAGATTATAAAAAATTACAAGAGATGATTTTTTAATGATAGTGGGTTGATAATAGGACTTCACTTTAAATTTATGAATTTTGAATCATGAAAGTGGATTTTGTTAAGGTTGGGAACAAGGATGGACCGTTCGGAATGGAATGACATGTAGTATAAATATTTTATATCCTAGATCATAGAAATAAAAATTGGTCAATTTTTCTTTTATCGTCCAAAAAAACTACACAGTGATATTTCAATTCAAATTAAGTGGACCCTTTCATTAGGGAATAACATTCATTTTATGGTGGTCTCAATGTTAATGGGGTATTATATATCAGTGGAGACCACAAGAAGTTAGGTTGGATACTCTATATTGGGGTCAAATCCCTTTAACCTTTAAAGAAAAAAGTGAATCTAATAACTAGGTTATAGTTTTTTAATATAAATTGTGTTACCTTATATTTTTATCTATCACTTAGTAATTTAATTAATCTATATTACATATTAAACCACTTATGTAGAAAAATTTTCTCCATATTCATATGCTTATATTCCTAAGGAATGAGATATTTCTCAATTTTATGATGATCTCAATCCATAGGAACACCATTTGTTCCCACATAGTAAAGCTACCAATCCTGAGGAACTACATAATGATATTATTGAAATTTATGAAATTTATGAAGGTTAAAAGCCTATGTCAAATAAAAAATATAAGTTCTATAGCATGAAAATATTCTCAAATTTTGTTAAGGTTATAAGTATAAGAAAAAGTTAAGGGTTTTATGGAATTCACACAAACATCCTATTAAACAAAAAAAATCTATTTTGATTAGTTATATTGGGTTCACCACTCACATGCATGTTCTAAATGATATAGATATGTGTCCTAGTGTTGTTCTTACGATAAAGGAAAAAAAATTCAAATATATTAGGGTAAAATTATGATATAACTTCTGTATTTTACTAAAATATAAATAATGAAATGTTTGTTTAACCATTATTATTTCTTATAGAGTTAATTTATACTGGGTGAATATCAATAGAAATATTTTTTAATTTTGAAAAACCATCTCATATATCATTTCAAAAAATTAATAGAAATCATTATCTCAAGGATGTTGAAGTGAATTTAAACCCAAACCAACCCTTGATATATGAAGACATGATAAACCAAGTAAAATGGAATGAATATATTGGTTGTTGTGTACAGATATCAATTTAGGTTAATTATGATTGGTAACAATTTACATGTAAATACTTTTATTAATCACTTTGATTATTAATTTTTAATTTATGAAATAACAACTGAGTGCTAAAAATAAGAATAATGCATCAAAAAAAGTACCCTTACCATGAAGAATATATGGGGTATGTAACACCCTTAGTTTGAGGAAATTAACTATTTTAATATGTATTTTGATGTTATATATTTTTTGGTTGAGTCATAGGTATTTTTGGATTTTCTTGTATAGTTTTTTAAGTGTTTGAGAGGTTTCAAAATTGGAACATGGTTAATGTAAACCATTTGGATTTTCCAAGGCAATCATTCACCTTCAAGAGAGAGTCCATATAAGGAATATGGGTGTCATACAATTAGATTAAACCATTAAAATTTACTTGGAAACTATACAACATGAGACATAAGAATTTAACATGGTTTTTGAATGGGTTATCAAACCATGGGTCCAAAATATGTTACTTAAGGATTTTTTTGTAATAGCGACGTTATCAAGGTATGTGCAACATTTGGTAAAAAAAATTTATTAAATATAAAAAGTGACTTTAAACCCAATACCTACCTAAAATGTATAATTACAAATCCTTTTAAATTTTAAATCAATTTAGAAGCTTCCACTATGTGATTTTTGGTGATACCTATCATTCGGAGACTGATATCAATTATTATATGAGAATAGGACCTAGGAAATCGAAGGTAAGATCCTAGTTATTCCTTTTTTAAATATACTAATTTACCTTTGAATTGAACCTTAGATAATAGTTTTTTGACCAGTTCTATCGAACTAGTCATATTTTGTAAAATATTCTTTCACATTTATTAATGTAATGGAGAATAAGGCTAGAATTTTCAATATTGTAAAGAGATGATTTATGTTCTTTAGGATCTATTATGAAAAATGTGCTTTACCTCTTATCTCAAAATGTTATATAACTTGAAGAAATAGTTTTCTTTAATTATTTTCATGTATTTTTAATGATAACACTTTATTATTTATTATTAGAAAACCCTTTTGTTTTATGGGTTGGAAATGTTGTATTT
The DNA here is from genome assembly GCA_963277665.1 of Viscum album. Classification (NCBI taxonomy): domain Eukaryota; kingdom Viridiplantae; phylum Streptophyta; class Magnoliopsida; order Santalales; family Viscaceae; genus Viscum; species Viscum album. The sequence goes on from OY728151.1 coordinate 907,167,627, forward strand.
CAAATGGTCTCTGATAAAAACCCTTTTAATTAATGGTTTTAAAGCGATATTTTTTTAATTCATGTATTATGACTGATTAAATATTTTTGATTATTTATTTATAGTTAATAAATGAATGGATGTGATACGTAGGAATAAACTAGAATTTAATGAGTTTATATTGCATTAAAATATTCCTTTTTGAGTTTAAACTAGCGGTCAAGTGTAGATAAGGTCACATTGGATTCATGGATAAGTGGATTCATGACTAGTATGATAGGATTATACTCTTGATTGAGGACTTCTCCTAGATGTATGTAGAAATGTGTTTGCATCTGGTGTGTATTGGGGTATGATAAATAGATTTAATTAATTGTTCAATGATTTAATTCAATTGAATTTTAATTTGTTAACTGATTTTTATTTTCTATTTATTGAATTAATTATATTTTGAGTTGTGAGATAACTTGTTCTTAGCCTAGTGACATAAGTTGATAAGTCTATGAGGGATTTCATGTTGTATGTTATTAATCAACCCTTTCATACTAATTTTTGTGAGTATAGAACTTTTATTCATCATAGTATAGTTAAATTAATAAATTCTTGCATCATTATTATGGAATCATAACTCTATGATTTAGGGGATGGTGTTTGGTGCTTGGATATGATCAGGTTGATAAATTTGGATGATTCCACATTGATGTTTCTTCATCAGTATACCTTAATGATTTTGGTTTTATTTCGGTTTTTATATTATATTGGTAATGTGATATTGTTTATTTTTTGTTTTTTGAGTTTAAATTTTTACATTTCACGTAGAACAGCTTTCGTTTGATTGTTTTTATTATTGTATTATTTGATCTAGTATGTTTCAAATAAAATCATCCCCTAATGATTTAGTAATACCTTGAAATATATTTACAAACTATGATATCTAGGGGATTTAACCTAAGGTCAGTGGTATATCATACTAATGCGTTTTGATGATGAGTGTATCATATAATTCAATTGTAATGAATATTCCCAACAAAACATCATGACTCATATTATATTTGATGAATTTTTTAAAATTGGTTACATTGATTATTTCTTTTGATGATTTGTGAAACCCTAATACTTAAATTTAATAGGAAATTGATGACTTGGTGGTGTATTGTTCTGACTATAGTGACTGAGAACCGGTTAGGGGAACTAGAAACCTGTAATAAAAGGTTGTAGAGAATGTGGGTTCACCTAAACCACAAAATAACAAAATGTTATTATTTGGGAGTTTCAACATTCATTTGGTAATTTTTAGTTAAATTAAAATTCATCCAAATTAATGGGTTTTTATTTTAGTTTTGGAAAATTATAATTTGTAAAATTTATAGCATTTACATTCTAAAAATATTTTTTTTTCATGATATAATTATTTTATATTTTCATCATGCATTCATTTTTCTTCATAAGGTCACTTATTTTTTTATCCAAATAGTCATTTATTTGTTTTTTATATAGTAATTTTATCTCATGTTCATTTCAAAACTATTTTTTTGGTAACACCAAAATACTATGAGTTATATATTTTTTAGTCTTGAACCTACTGTGAAATAACCCACTACAGGGAATCCTTTAAACTTATGTGTGAAGTAATTCCACTTACAACATGAAGCCTTCAACATAATATGATAATGTAATCAACGTATTGTGTCATGATACCATGCCCATTTTCCATCCTACCAGGAGATGAAAATCTATATTCTATATCATTACATGATCTTCCAACCACATGAATACACTGATAACATCATGGGTCGGTACATAGAACTACAAGATGAAGCCCTTTTCCCCCTAAAGCTGTCTGGAGAATAGGAAGCTCTAGCTTCCTTATACAGGGTGAAATTCATTATACAGAATTCAACATGAGTATCTTGGGACGATTTGGGATAGTTATTAAAGTTATCATATGTTGTAAGTGTCGCACACATAAATCCATTTGAATATTCTTTTTTTCATTAAAGATTTAGGAACACAATACACATCTGTACCCCATTTTAGTGATATATACATGAAGTAATTTTTTATGCATACACTCCTACTATGAAAAAAAATCAAAAAAATACGTATTCTTCACAGGAAGTGGATCTATCATGCACAATAACATTATCTTCAAGATGTAATAGATACCACACCTAGCTCTTATGATATGTTCATGAAGTAAAATGAATCTAACACATGTTGATTACTCAAGCTATGAATGTGCTTAACTAATTACACAACACCTTCATATGGTAACCAAAGCTATCACACACACTCCTCATGCAGTATATTTATAAATAGTGAAAATGGTTAGTAGACCTATCAGTTAGATTATACACTAATTTCCTTTTATATTTTATGATTTTATTTATTTAAAATTTATACTATGTGTTTTTGATAATTTCTTTTATCCATAATTATTTTTAAATCAAATACAATCATGGATTATTGAGTTTTATTATGAAACAATTTATAATATATTAAATCTTATATATATTTAATAATACTTTATATTAACATTATTTTAAAATATTAAATTTTAAAAAAATATTTTATATATTCCTAAATATTGTATTAATTTTAAAATGAATATACAATTTAATGATCATATTATAAGTGTTTTAGAGTTATTTCATTCATGAATAAAAGTAAATGATAGTTATTTATAATTTAACGTGATATTTCAATTAATAAATAATGAATATTTTTTCATTTTTATTATTTAAAAAATAATAATTATTTTCAAAAACAGAAAAATAATGGATTAAAAAACCATATAATATTTTTTTCCATTAAATGAATAATTTTTTTAGATAATGGATATGAACAGACATGATAAAAAAATAGGCTTTCATTAAAATAGTAATATTCCTAAGCTATAAAAAACAAAATTTATTGAAAGTAGTAACGGGTATGTATCAAATGATTCAAGAATAAAATGAAATTTAAATGGGAATTATTCGAATGAATTTTCATTAAGACTTACTCAATAATTATTCCATACTAAGACTTTTATTCATTTGAATATAAATTCCAAACTACAATACATTAATTATCTTAAATTAGTATAGATGTATAGAAGATATATCACTAAACAAGTTGGAACTATACTATCCTATATACCAAAAAATTATATACATAAATTGTGCATTTTAGAAAAACATGGATTGGTTCTGGAAGATCAAAAATTAAAATCACATTCATTTTTTTTGTTATTATTGTTTAAAGGGTAAGTATCACAAAGAGACATTTAGTTATAATAATAATGTTAATATAAAAATTCATTTAGAACTGTTTCTTCTTGATTTATTTAGACCCTTAAAAACTAATTGTCTATGAGGTAAATAATGGGTGATTTTTAATTGGGGATGTTTTTAATTGGTTTACTTGGACTCATTTCCAATCTCATAGAATAGAAACTATAAAAAAATTAACTAATTTTTTTAAATAGGTTCAAAATAAAAAAATATATATTATTTAATAATATGAATTAGAAATAATAAAGACGGATAATTTTTTAACAAGTATTTTGAGATATTTTTTAGAGATAATAGATAATTTCAAAAAAAATCTTCCCATAGAATACCACACAAAAAAATTTGTAGGAAGGAAATATAAAACTATTGAAATAAATAGATATAAAATAGCATATTTAATTAAATTTAAAAATATATTTTTTAATTAGTTTATATTTCTTTATATATATTTAATATAGATTTATTATACAAAAATTAATGAAAACTATAAATGAATTTTTTAAAGAAGAAAAATCTAATATTTTTAATTAAAATGTATTTCATTGAAAAGATTATTTGTTCAATACCAAAGATAAATTTGGAAAGTTTTATGCCAAATGTGGTGAAGTTATTTTTCAAAGATATTAAAAAAAATATTAAATATTATAGAGAATATAAAAGAGGAACCATGTTAATAGATAAATGTGTCCATGTTAATATCATTGAAAATAATTAAAAACGTAATGCATATTTTTGTAGTATTTATGAATAATTTAAAGAGCTTTATTATAGTGGAGATAAACCTATAAATGATAATTCCTAAGTTGTGTAAGATCATATATCTTCTCAATCTAATCCAATGAATTGTAAAATTCATAGAGATCCACTATTATAAAATGTAATTGTAAATTTTGAATCTGGAATATGAACTAGAAAATTTGTTTTAAATTTTTATGGTAATACATCCTTTTTTTATATTATTTTTATATTGATGTTAAAAAATAATTTAATAATTAAAATTATATAAATTATTATCATGATAAACATAAAAATCATATGGAATTAAATAATATCATTTTTGAGTTTCCTAAATATAAATTGTCTATTAGAACCAAGTGTATTTTATTAAATAAAATAAAGAGTCGCGTAATATAGTTAGAAATTGGGATAGGCTAGTTAACCATGGATATTTAAAATAATAAGATTTTTATTTTTAATAATAATTTTCAATGATTTTTAAAATATAATAAAATTATATTCTATTAACATTTACTAATTTTGAACATTTTAAATTTTTTTCAAATGGATGTAAAATGTGAATTTGTAAATGGTGTAATTTCTGAAGAAGTTTATGTCAAACAACCATGTTATTTTGAAAATGAATAATTTCAAACTATATTTTTCAAATTTTATAAATATTTTTTATGTTCTATAGAAATATTCATGATCTTAGTGTGATTGAATAACAATATTTTCATTTAAAAATGAATTTACCATAATAAATGTAGATCTAAATTTATTTATAATGCATATTTCTAATGATATTTTAATTTTAAAAATATATGTTGACGATATCATATTTGGTTCTATTAATTATATCCTTATTAATGAATTTTTCCAATTAATGAAAATTAAATTTGAAAATACTTTAATGGGTGAAATAAATACTTTCATTGGTCATCAAATTTTACAAAGAACATACAGAATATTTCTAAATCAAGGAAAATATTCTAAGTATTTGGTTACAAAATTTAATCTTGATTAACATAAAAATATTATAAAACCAATGATAACCTATTCAAAATTGAATTTGTGTGAATCAATAAAATCTAGGAATGATAAAATGTAAGGAGGAATGACATGAATCATATTTTATTTTAATACATCAGGGCTTGATATTATGTTTTATGTTTATATGTATTTAATATTCTACTCTAATAAAAAAACCATTCTTTTGAAGGTAATCGAGTGGTTTTTAATATGTCCTAAAGTAACTATTAATAATAGGTTCTTATACTCCAATCAAAATTGCTTCAATTTTGTATCTTAATTTGTCTCTAATTTTAGTGGCTAAAAACATGATAGGAAATGAACTCTATGTATTTGTCACTTACATACTAAATGTTTTATATTATGGAGTTCAAAAAAATAATTCTCAATTACATTATATATAGCTGAGGCTGGGTACATTGCTATGGAAAATTGTTATGGTCAAAGTATCTTGATAAAACAAACACTATGTGATTTCATTGTTTATTTTGAAAAATGACTATATATTGTGACAGTACATATACAATTTCAATACCTAAAAATACATTACAATGATCTAATACAAAACATATTGAGGTTAGATTTTATTTTATAAGAGTTCTTGTTAATAAAGTGAATCTCATTCTCAATTTTTTTTCAAAATAAAATCATCTTGAAGATATATTTATAAATCCTTTAGATTTTTTAGGTCTAAGAAATTAAAATTTTCATTGGGGTTGATAGAGATTATGATTAAACTGTTTATTTCTTAAATTCATAATATTCTGTTAAATTACTAAAAAATATAAAAACCATGAAAATACCTCAATTATGTAAAATCTAAAATTCAATATCATATAAGAATTCCAATTATGTGTTCTAGTGTTCTTATATATGTGTCATAAAAACATAAATATCATATGAGTTATCTATTTTGTTTCAAAAAATTTAAAACATAATAAATTTATCAAACATTAAATATAATTTTAAATGTATAAGAATACACAGTTCCAGATTTGAAAATCTATCATCAAAATTTTTTATCCAACAAATTTATTTTTTTCCACATTATTTTTGAGGAAATAATTGTTTTGTCAGTTCAATTTTATTATGTCTCAGAATACTATTATAAGATTATTATTTTTTTAGTATTCCATGTAGAAGGGAATAAATCGTAGAATAATTTAATATTTTTTTCATTCATTTATACTCATATTTTTCAAAATGATTCTAGTTTTAAAAATTTCAATTTTTAGTTTTTGATAAATTAATAAAAATGGGAGAAATTGTGGAATTAATATTTTGGTTTTATTATTTTAAAATGGGAATATAATATTAGTGTTATAGATTTTTTATTTTATAATTATAATATTTTATTCAATTAAAATTACTCAAAATTCATTTTTTTATTTAAGTTTTTTATATTATAATTTCTCACATTAGAAATGTTTATATTTTTTGAAAAATATAAATTTCATATTAATGATTTCATCAGATAATATTTTTTCATGCATTCACATATTTTTTATACATGCAATCACTTATTTATTATTCATGTTGTAACTTATTCATCATTCATGTGGTCACTAATTTTTTATCATGTGGTTACATATTTTTTTGTAAATATATTCTTTTAGTTTTTTCATATAGTTAGTTATTTTTTATCTCATGGTAAATTAAAAAAATTTCTTATGGTTACTCAACCTACTAAAAGATATATATTTTTTATTCATGAACATACAATGACCTAACCGACCATATGGTGTCCTTAAACCTACTGTAAGAAGTAAATCCACAAACCACATAAAGCCTTAAACATACTATGAGGCAATCTTTAACAAACCATGTAAAGCTGTCATATCCATTTTCCAACCTACCATAAACTCACAAGACACTATGTCAATCCATCCATACTCATCCTAACCCATGAGGAAACTTAACTGACCATATGTCTGTACATAGACCTGTATGATAAATCCTATAATTTTTCCTCAAGTCACATGGAGAATTGGAAGCTCGAAACACTTTATGTTGTGTGAAACATGTTGTACCAAACTCAACACTATTAGTTATGGGAAATTATTAATAATTATTCAAGTTATCTTATATTTTACTCATCGTACACTTTAATCCATATGAATTTTTAGTTTTTTTCATTGAATAAGAAGACACACAGTACACATGCATACTATATTTCCACATTGTATACATGAAGGTCATTTTCAAGAGTACTCTCCTATTGTTCATAAATTTGTCCTAAAATCATGTCTTCCTTATGGAAATAGTATATCTCTTTTCCAAGGACATCATTTTAAAGTGGTAATGGAAGCCACACTTATCTCTTGTTATATATTCACTCATTAAAATAAATCTACCACATATTGAGTACTCAGACTATGAAATATATCTAAAACCCTGAAAAATACTTTTTTATGGTAACTTAGCATACCATACAATCTAATAATGTTATAAGTTTCTATATAATTCACATAGTCTGTAGGCCTACCATACACGGTATACTCTATTTTTCTTCATTTTTAACTTTTCAATTTAACACAAAATTATTCCAATTGTTTTAAATAATATCAAAATTATGATTATTATATAATATTGAAAACAATTATTAGATCCTAAAACTACTACGTATTTTATAATACTTTGTTTTAGTACTGTTTATATATTTTAAATTACTACAACATTATTTGATATATTCAAATTTTTTTAATAATTTTAAAATGAATATACGTGTTAAATATCATATCCCAATCATTTTGGATTGATTTATTATATGAATAAAAGATCTTGAGAATTATTTTTAAATGTGTATTATATTTAAATTAGTGGTTAATATATATAATTTTCATTACTAATATTTTCTAACATGAAATTAGATGATTTTTCTTTAATAAAATACAATTCTCTAGAGAATAATGTAGAACATAATTAGACTTTTGAAAGAGATCAATGGGGAACAAGATTACATATACTTAATATAAAATATTCAAGTGAGATATGAAAAAATATAATATTAATATGGGAATTATGAAGTGTTGAATCCCTATTAAAACTAAAATTTCATCAATATGATCATAAAAGGAACATCAACATTTGATTATGTTCTACTTATGATTTAAATTTTCTTGAGATTCATGTACATTCATCTACAAAATATTTTCTACTATTCTAAAATTAATATAGATTTTCATTTTTCTATATTTTCATTCATCTATTTATGATTTCCATGTTGGTTTTAGATTTTCCCATCCAACAGCTATAAATATAGTTTATTTTCCCTATTCAAAAGGATGGTTTGGTTGTGACTCATTAAAAAGTGTTAGTTTGGTAAAGTTTTGTGACTCATATTAAAGGTAGTTGCGTTATACCATCATGTCAACAAAAGGAATGTCTATAACTAGGTTACCACTCCATATAAAAATTGAACTAAATGTTAAACACTTGTATACTCACTAAGTAGAGAAGATTGATTATTATATATAGGTTCTAATAGATCAAAACAATTATAAAATATTTTGTGATATTTGATTTATTTTCTAATGCATTATTTGTTACCATTATTTCATTTTTTATTTCTCTTCTATGATTAATTTTATTATTATTTTTAAAAAAGGACAATTCACACACTCTATTATATCTTTCTATATCACAAAGACCCAACCCCAACAGCTTTTTCAAATAATTATACATTAATTTCAAGTTTTTGATAAAGAAAATCAAAACGATGAGCCATAACATTCAAATCATTCTATGTATTTTTATAAACAGAATATTTCTATTTTCAATGGGATTCAGATTTTTAAAATGATAGATTATTGAATTAATTTAATTAATCAGATCATCTATTTCCATGGAACCCTAGCTTATATAAAAGTGATTTAAAACATTTTCATGTTGGATGATCTTATAAGCCAATGGTGGGATTTACCCATCTGATCTAATATCAACCATGGCCTTACACGTGTGTGATTCCAATAATTGTTCAATAAACAATTATTCCCTCACACATTCATGAAATCTAGAATGAAAGATTTATTTATTTATAAAAATTAAAAACTATTAGTGATTTAATATACCTCAATGTTTATGAATGTAGTTCACTTGTCTCTAGGATTGAATGTAAGGGAATCATTGAATGAATATATATTTGAGTTTGTAATATGAATAGAAATTTTTTCTAAGATAGCTACACACAGTATTAGTGATTATATATACATGAATAATAGAGTGAATGTTTTGTATAGGGATATTACTGGGATTCATACTATAGGAGTCACATTTGTCTACGTGGTTACATGTGGGATGTCTAATGTTAGAAATAAGTGAAAAAAGAAAAAACTACTTCTATTAACGAAGAGAATCACATAATAAACCAAATTGATTATTTATCATTACTCCACGCCCTATTAGAAATCTTGGATGTTTCTAATTTAGTTAATTATAGAATAATGAGTAGTATTTAATGACACCAAACAAGATTTGGTCCAACTCTAATCAGATGGGACAACTTTAATTCTATTTCCATAATTATATAATATCAATTACTAAGAATACCACTCATATACCATCTACATCATATAAATTTACTAGGAAATCTGTAACACCCCAAGATTTTATGAAAAATATTATTTTAATTTCATTGATGTATTGTGTTTTAAGCTACAACAAGATTATCTTGTGTTATACGCAACACCGTATTAGCTTGCAGTATACGCAACACTATTCTTAGATTGTATTATACACAATTTCATGTTCGTTTGATAGAAGTAATTCTACACAACATTGAGTGTATATATATATATATATTCAATGTATAAATGAAAAATGGTTGGATTCTGTTATATGAAACAACAAAGGAGTCTTTCACAACACGCAACCCAAACTTGGCTTGCATTACACGCAATCACGACCTTCCTCGATAGCGTGTGTTGTACGCAATATCAGGTTTTACTAAACAATGATATATTATTATAATATTATTATGAACTAGCCGTTATGAATAGTATTAACTAAATTTTGAATTTTATAAACATTATTATTCATCTTACACATTTTCTAGAACATGGTATAAGAACAAAATAAATTTTTCATGTAAAATATGTATTTTTCAAAAATGCAGTTTTGTCGCCTTTTGATAGCGCACCCACTTTAAATCTAGTTGTTGACATGTTTATAAGTTCAATTTCACAAAATAAAATTATTCTTTTGAATCATGATATAAAAATTTACGTTGGATAATGTTTTGATATTTTTTTGATAACTTTCATATTTTAATGAATAGTAAAAACACGCTATATTTTAATTAAAAACAACTTTTTTCATCGTAATAATTTATATAGATAAATTATAATATTTAATGGTTTTAAAGTATAAATATAATATATTTTTACCATTTAATATAATGTATGTCATTAGCATTTATTTTACATTTAATTTGTAGGTTAAATCAATTCAATCTTTTGCAATGTTTTAAACAAAAATTCATTTTCATTCGACAACGGGATTAATTTTAATTTAATTTCTGAAACTTCAGTGTATTGAATTTGAAAAAATGGATTACATATTTGGAATCAGGGGGTCCAAATTATGTTAATAGGCTACTTTTTATTTTTTGAAATTATGAATAGTAACTATGGTAAATTTTATTTACAATAGTTAAATGTAAATCAGGTAATTAAAGGTAAATGTAATATTTTAAAATTACCCTAACCCATGCCAAAAATATATTGGATGGAAAAAAGTATACCCATATCATCTAAGGGTTGGATTAGATTCATTTTATGGACTTTTTACAATAAAAATAATTTAATTATTATTAAAACCAAAGAAAGTGACAACATGTCACTCTCTTAAATATTATAAGTATAATAATTTAAATTTAGTGATAAACATCATAAAACATCAAACATGAATAGTATCCAGAAATAAAATAAAATTATCTAAATCATGATAATTTATTTAGTATTTCTAGGGATTAAATAATTGTCATTAATGGTGAAACATTAATGATGCAGAAATTATTTATTAAGTGAAAAATCAGTAATATAGTTTTTATTGAAATAATAATACCCATTAAAAGACCCAAAAACCTGACAAAAACTTATTGGTAGTGTATATCTACACCATAATCATCCAATTACCTAATATATAACCGTTTGGAGTCTTATAAAAGTGATTATGACACTTATATTAGTTTATTTTAAATGATGTCAAAGTTGTCACCTTCATAATTTAATAAATATAACAATTTAAATATTCTTATTTTAAGATGATAAATTCTAGTAAAAGTATTATTGTGAAGGGTAATAGATTTATATTCATCATAGGATTTTATTTTTAATTTTTATGCAAAAAATAGGTATATTAAATAATTATACAAAAATGATGTAGTAATTATTTTATTAAGAGATAAACCAAATAAATGGTTATACAAATAATAAAATAAATATTATATGAACTATTTAATGTACTCAACTACTTTTATAGATACATACGACCTTTTATGAATCTATTAAAGCTTTTATTTCGAACATATCTTCTATATATTGTTTATTTAAATTCAAATAAATGAATAGAGTCAAAATTGACACAATTGTTATTTTATAAAAAAACATATTATAAAATTGTATTAAAAATCACCAAAATATATAAAAATTATAACTTTAAATTTATATGGTCTAAACTGTTATGAATTATCCAATTATGTACAATTCACAACAAATAAGTAATTATTTGTTATAATTTAAAATTTAGAATGTCATTACCACAAATAAAATTAAATTGATAAATCAAGTTGATAATGTTTAAAATAATTACCAAACATGTCTAAATTTTATTGGTTGATGAGGTTACAACCCTATATCATATAATATTTGATTATGAGTCATTTTTGGAGGTTTTTATGTGGGGTTAGATTTATTATAAATTAATAGTTTTAGGATTTCCAAAGGTGCCCCTCTCCTCCCTTATAAAAGGGCACCACCTCCCTCTCCTCCTCACACCAATTTGAGCCTTCAAGCTCGGCCAAACCCTGCCCATTTAACTTCCCCACTTCCCTAGAAACATCCTAGAGGTACTGGTCTTCTTCAAAGACCACTTTTAGTGCCCTAAGAGGAGGTCTCAAAGAGGCGCTTCAAAGAGGAGGTAATGTCTGTTACCGATTCTTTCAACTTTATTTATTCTTCCACTTATTCTTCATTAGTGGTTTCATTATGAAGTAATAACATAAGTATCACTCATATACTTATATGTTATTATAAGTATGAAACAACCATATTTCACCATCTATCCATCCAACGGAAAACGAAATCATCGTGCGTGCGTACGTACGGAATACCGTCTCCACGTCGTGGTGTAATCTATTTTCCACCACCACATTACTTGGACAAGTATAATGGTGTAAATAATGACTATATATGATTATTGTAAAGTGATATTTATTATTAAATATTATATATACAATCCAATACAATTCCATGGGAATGATATCATCGCTCGTGCGTACGTATGGATTACTGTCTCCACGACGTGATGGGATTCATTTTCCATGTTAAAAATTAAAGAATGATTATAAAGTATATATAATAAGTAATAATGAAATATATGACATAATAATGCTACTGGATTTATTTACATATATATGTATGTCATATACTTAATTCCATTCAATTCAATAAGGAAATGGAATGAGCGTCCATGTGTACGTACGGCCTGCCGTCTCCATGAACGGTGTATTTCATTCCACTTATCGATCTATTATATATATGCATATTCTGAATATATATTATATATAAATAATTTTTTACATTCTGGATGTAATTAATCATGATATAAGTAATCATATGAATAATTACAAGTTAAAACATGAACAAAAAATGAAACGATTTTACCCAGAACGCTACTTTAAAATGAATTTAAAAAAGAACGGGTAATATAAAGTCATAAGTGAACCATATATGATATAATAATAATGAATAAGATTCTTTAATAAGTCAATTACATTATTTAAATCATTATACAGGAGGGTTGGATACATATGAATCATATCAAACCTAAGGTAAGGGATAATTATTCCAATCTCATTCTTATCGGAGATTGTTTATACGTAAGTATTTACTGGGGTTATATTTTTCATCCATGATCATAAAATGTTTTTCATAAAGTGTTTAATATAATTCCATGTATGTTTAATGGTATTTTTACCCCTCTTTGACTTTTACATTGTGTTATGGAAGGAATATTTCTTTTGTTTACCATACGTGGTACTTTTTGACTTTTCTAACAAAAGTATGAGGAGAATGTTTTTTTAACATATACGGCATGTAAGGATTTTTACAGTTTTATAAAGCCTTATTTTCATGAAGCTTACTCCAAAAGAATTGATGAATATTTTTAACAAAATCCATTTCTTTTAAAATATCTTGACATTTTGTGAAAAGAGAATGATTTTTAAGAAAAAAGGATATTTTCCTCAAAAATTCTTTTCAAGTGTTTTATCAAAACCATTTTTCATCTAAGATGACATTATTTCATATGTGTATGTTTCAAGTGTCATGTCTCTATGATTTACATGGTTTTACTTTTCTTATTATGAAATGATATCCATTTCTTTTATATGGATTATGTGCTGATGGGATGATGTTTATGAAACCCATTTTATTTATTGGGTTATACTATGATGTATGATTTATGATTTTGTGGCACACGAAACAATGATTTCATTATGAGATGGGTGGGAACTATATCTCCCTCCAATTAATTGGGTAAAGATTTATATCTCATGAGATAGACATGGCTAGAACGGTGAGTTAATCTGGTTTAGTGTTACAGGACTGAAACGAGGAGTGAACTCGATTCAGAAAGGGACTTTGTCCACTAAGATGGTCTTGGCAGCAATGCCTTGGCTACTATGGAAATCATGACATGTACTGAATGGTTTCCACAATTACATGTTTTACTCCCATTCTATTTTATCATGTTTAATGTTTCTTTATGATATATTCCTTATGTATTTCCAATATGTATGTCTTTGCTCTAGGTTTTAATGTTTATATTTCATGTTCAAGTTTTTTCTTTCAAATGTTTATGGATTGTTTTATGTTCTATATGTTTTCCCTTACTGAGCATTTGAGCTCACCCTTTATATGTTTTTATTTTACCCAGGACATAAAGAACGGTTTTAGGTAAGGAATCAAAAAGGGGAAGAACTTTATGGGAGTTGTTGAAGATCTTTCAACATGATTAGGAGTTTATATTCCAAGTTCCCAAAGACACTAAACTATTACGGCCCTTGAGTTTTGGTTTTTTTTATGTATTAAGTATTCCGCAAAAGTAATGTATTGTCCATGTACGTCAAGCTTCGGGTCTCTACAGTTGGTATCAGAGAAAAGGTTTAGTTAACCTTTGGAAACTATGATGCGAAAATGTTAGTGAGATCCCTAGAGATATTTCTAAGGTATGTCTAGGGATGTCCCTAAGGTTAAGTATAAGTATAGGTTATAGTACTAGAATTATGTTAACGATATTAGATTAAACCTAAGATGTTATATTTTGAAGTTACTCCCCCTTTATTATGATTTTTTCCTCTCACATTATTCTTTTTGGGTTTTAGAAAATGGCTGGAAACAAGATGATTCACGATAATGGAGGATATTATGGACAATGGAATGATATTATTCATGAGCAACCAAATGAAATGGGATTTGGAATTCCAAACATCATTATTATGTCGAATCAGCGATCTCATAATTTGATCAATAAACTCAAATTTGGTAAGTTTCTTGACTCGGCTAATAAGAGAAAGATGGAGTTTCATGATGATCATAGAGGAAAGAAAGTTCAATTTCCCCTATGTAAATCATGTGGGAAAAGGCATCAAGGAGAATGTTTCAAAGGAACTGGAAGATGATTTGGGTGTGGAAAAGGACATAAAGCCAGTAAGTGCAAAGGAAAAGGCTCAGTTAACACCATGGATGAGGATAATGGTATTGTTTCGACATCAACAATGGTTAAATGTTTTAAATGTAGAATGTATGGGCATTATGCAAACCAATGCCCTAAGGGAAAGTCTCATGAAGAGAATCTGTATGGTCGTATAGGTAATATTTATGTTGATGATGATGAAGAGACTACAAATGATATGTGAGATGAAAGAATTGTTGAAGCTCAGTCAATGGTTTAAGAAGGTAGTGGAATGATTACATGTTTATCAAGTGTAATGTTGTATAAGTAATCTCATGGTACTATGGAATAAAGAGACATCTAAGGATTGTTACACTATTGTATTTCCTTAAGTTTTGAAAGTGTGTGATGAATGGTACCAGTATTTTTGGAAAGTAGATGATATGCACATAATGAAGGGATAAAGAGAAAAATAAATGTTGGATAGTATTCATGAGCTCATGACTGATATAAGGAGAAGGTTATATCATGGTTTGAGTATATATAATTGTTGGATTTTGGTATGTGGAAAGAGTTATCTTTTGAAAGAATTCATGTTTTCACTAAGGTTTAATGGATATTTATTTTTCAAGAGAATACATGATTAAGGTATTCAAATGATTGGAATGTGACCAACAAGATAACGGGGGATAAATGATGGTTGGTTGATGACATTTCAAGTAATCGTTTTCTTTATACTATGAGCATGGACTGAAGTATTTTAGATAAATATTGGAATGGATTATGTTGGACATAAGATAGTATTGTTTAAGGATAGAAGTTTTTTTCGATATTATTGATGGGATGTTATATTAATGTAGTTTTAGAAAAAGGACAACCTACAGGATAGGCGACAACCCATCGCGTCGGAAAAGGCTGTAGGAATCGAACACACAACCGAAGTGTGATTGGCCTTTATCGCCTACCACTGGCCTACAGGAAGTCCCTAGTTAGTAAAAACTAGTTTTATTTTATTACGCAGTATGATATATGAAGTATAAGTTCATTTTTGGAATCGTATATGATTAACCTCACCATAGATGGACTTATGTATTTTTGATAACTTTTCTAACATTTTGTTTGAGACAGATGGAATGACCCATCATCCTATCACATGATCTGCTAACACTTCACTAATGACAAATCCAACTTCATTTCATTAAGAGATGAAGTGAAAATTGTCCAAAGAACGACCAACGGTGAGACTGTACCAAAATCACGAAAGTATTTATTCTAATTCCAATTTCATCAACTTTAGGGAAATGATCTTGAAAACCAAAAATGTTGTCCTAGTTCCCTTATCTCCGATGAATCAGATGGTACCTTAGATCATCACAAATCTATGGCTTTGTGATTGATGGATTTTTCATAGACATGTTCTCTACCACTCACCATCATAACTTGATGGTTAGATTTTTCTTCCATATCCATATTTTCACCTATGTTCTCCTATATGGAAACCCAGTGATGAGTTACTTTGGGTAATCGTTACATTTCATACTTTAGTTTTTAAAATTAAGTTTTAGTATTCCTTTTTACGATGTGGGTTTCTATAAATAGTAAACGATTTATAACCCCGACGAATTTCGAAGGTGAAATTCATTTTAAGGGGGGTAGAATGTAACACCCCGAGATTTTATGAAAATTTTTTTTTTTAATTTCATTGATGTCTTGTGTTTTAAGCTACAACAAGATTACCTTGTTCTATACGCAACACCGTATTAGCTTGCAGTATACGCAACACTATTCTTAGATTATGTTACACTGAATTTCATGTTCGTTTGACAGCAGTCATTCTACGCAACATTGAGTGTATATATATATATATTCAATGTATAAATGAAAAATGGTTGGATTCTGTTTTATGAAATAACAAAGGAGTATTTCACAACACACAACCCTAACTTGGCATTCATTACACGCAATCGCGACCTTCCTCGATAGCGTGTGTTGTACGTAATACCGGGTTTTAATAAACAATGATATATTATTATAATATTATTATGAACTAGATGTTATGAATAGTATTAACTAAATTTTGAACTTTATAAGATTATTATTCATCTTACACATTTTCTAGAACATGGTATATGAACAAAATAAATTTTTAGGTAAAATATGTAATTTTCAAAAATGCAGTTTTGCCGCCTTTTGATGGCGCACCCACTTTAAATCTATTTGTTGACATGTTTATAAGTTCAATTTGACAAAATAAAATTCTTCTTTTGAATCAGGATATAAATATTTACATTGGATAAAGTTTTTATATTTTTCTGATAACTTTCATATTTTAATGAATAGTAAAAACACGCTATATTTTAATTAAAAACAACTTTTTTCATCGTAATAATTTATATGGTTAAATTATAATATTTAATGGTTTTAAAGTATAAATAGAATATATTTTTACCATTTAATATAATGTATTTCATTACCATTTATTTTACATTGAATTCGTAGGTTAAATCAATTCAATCTTTTGCAATGTTCTAAACAAAAACCCATTTTCATTCGACAACGGGATTTATTTTAATTTAATTTCTGAAACTTATATGTATTGAATTTTAAAAAAATGGATTCCATATTTGGAATCAGTGGGTCCAAATTATGTTAATAGGATACTTTTTATTTTTGAGAATTATGAATAGTAACTACGGTAAATTTTATTTACCATAGTTAAAGGTAAATCGTGTAATTAAAGGTAAATATAATATTATAAAATTACCTTCACACATGCCAAAGTTCTATTGGATGGAAAAAAGTATACCCATATCATCTAAGGGTAGGATTAGATTCTTTTATGGAATTTTGACCATGAAAATAATTTAATTATTATTAAAATCAAAGAAAGTGACAACATGTCACTCTCTTAAATCTTAAAAGTATAATAATTTTAATTTAGTGATAAACATAATAAAACTTAGAACATGAATAGGATAAAGAAATATAATAAAATTATCTACATCATGATAATTTATTTAGAATTTTTAGGGATTAAATAACTGTCATTAATGGTGATACATTAATGATGCAGAAATTATTTATTAAGTGAAAAATCAGTAATATAGTTTTTATTGAAATAATAATACCCATTAAAAGACCCAAAAACCTGAAATAAACTTATTTTTAGTGTATATCTACACCATAATAATCCAATGACCTAATATATAACCGTTTGGAGTCTTCTAAAAGTGATTATGACACTTATATTATTTTATTTTAAATGATGCCAAAGTTGTCACCTTCATAATTTAATAAATATAACAATTTAAATATTGTGATTTTAAGATGATAAATTCTAGTAAAAGTATTAGTGTGAAAGGTAATAGATTTATCTTCATCATAGGATTTTATTTCTAATTTTTATTGAACAAATAAGTATATTAAATAATTATACAAAAATTTTGTAGTAATTATTTTATTAAGAGATAAACCAAATAAATGGTTTTACAAATAATAAACTAAATATTATATGAACTATTTAATGTACTCCACTAATTTTATAGATACATATGACATTTTATGAATATATTAATTCTTTTATTTCGAACATATCTTCTGTACATGTTTTATTTAAATTCAAATAAATGAATAGTGTCAAAATTGACACTATTGTTATTTTATAAAAATAACATATTTTAAAATTGTTTAAAAATAAAAAAAAATATATAAAAATTATAAACATAAATTTATATGGTCTAAAATGTTATTAATTATCCAATTATGGACAATTCACAACAATTAAGTAATTATTTGTTATAATTTAAAATTTAGAATGTCATTACCACAAATAAAATTAAATTGATAAATCAAGTTGATAATGTTTAAAATAATTTCCTAACATGTCTAAATTTTATTGGTTGATGTTATTACAACCCTATCTCATCTAATATTCAAATATGAGTCATTTTTTGAGGTTTTTATGTGGGGTTAGATTTATTATAAATTAATATTTTTAAGATTTCGAAAGGTGCCCCTCTCCTCCCTTATAAAAGGGCACCTCCTCCCTCTCCTCCTCAGACCAATTTGAGCCTTCAATCTCGGCCAAACCCTGCCCATTTCACTTCCCCACTTCCCTAGAAACATCCTATAGGTCCTGGTTTTCTTCAAAGACCAATTTTAGTGCCCTAAGAGGAGGTCTCAAAGAGGCGCTTCAAAGAAGAGGTAATGTCCGTTACCGATTCTTTCAACTTTATTTCTTCTTCCACTTCTTCTTGATTAGTTGTTTCATTATGAAGTATTAACATCAGTATCACTCATATACTTATATGTTATTATAAGTATTAAACAAACATATTTCACCATATATTAATCCTACGGAAAACAAAAACACCGCGCGTGCGTACGTACAGAATACTGTCTCCACGCCGTGGTGTAATCTATTTTCCACCACCACATTACTTGGATGGGTATAATGGTGTAAATAATGACAATATATGATTATTTTAAAGTGATATTGATTCTGAAATATTATACATGCAATCCAATACAATTCCATGGGAACGATATCATCACTCGTGCGTACATACGGATTACCGTCTCCATGACGCGATGAGATTCATTTTCCATGTTAAAAATTAAAGAATGATTATAAAGTATATATAATAAGTAATAATGAAATATATGACATAATAATGCTACTGGATTTATGTACATATATATGTATGTCATATACTAAATTCCATTCAATTCAATAATGAAATGGAAACAGCGTCCATGCGTACGTACGACCTACCGTCTCCATGAACGGTGTATTTCTTTCCATTTATCGATCTATTATATATATGTATATTCTGAATATATATTATATATAAAGAATGTTTTACATTATTTATGTAATTAATCATGATCTAAGTAATAATATTAATAATTACAAGTTCAAACACGAACGACAAATGAAACGATTTTACCCAAAACGCTACTTTAAAATGAAATTACAAAAGAACGGGTAATATAAAGTCATAAGTGAACCATATATGATATAATAAAAATGAATAGGATTCTGTAATAAGTCAATGACATTATTTAATTAATTATACAGGAGGTTTGGATGCGTACGAAGCATATCAGACCTAAGGTAAGGGATAATTATTCCAATCTCATTATTATCCGAGATTGTTTATACGTAAGTATTTACTGGGGTTATATTTTTCATCCATGATCTTAAAATGTTTTTCATAAAGTTTTTAATATTCTTCCATGTATGTTTAATGTCATTTTTACCCCTCTTTGACCTTTACTTTTTGTTATGGAAGGAATCATTCTTTTGTTTACCATGCGTGGTACTTTTTGACTTTTCTGACAAAAGTATGAGGAGAATGTTTTTTTAACTTATAAGACATGAAAGGATTTTTACGGTTTTATAAAGCCTTATTTTCATGATGATTCCTCCAAATTATTTCATGAATATTTTTATCAAAATCCATTTCTTTTAAAATTTCATGACATTTTGTGAAAAGAGAATGATTTGGAAGAAGAAAGGATATTTTCCTCAAGAATTCATATCAAGTCTTTCATCAAAACCATTTTTCATCTAAGATGACATTATTTCATATGTGTATATTTCAACTATCATGTCTCTATGATTTACATGGTTTTAATTTTCTTATTATGAAATGATATCCATTTCTTTTATATGGATTATGTGATGATGGGATGATGTTTATGAAACCCATTTTATTTATTGGGTTATGCTATGATGTATGATTTATGATTTTGTGGCACACGAAAGAATGATTTCATTATGAGATGGGTGGGACCTATATCTCCCTCCAATGTATTGGGTAAATATTTATATCTCATGATATAGACATGGCTGGAAGGTTGAGTTAATCTGGTTCAGTGATACAGGACTGAAACGAGGAGTGAACTCGATTCAGAAAGGGACTTTGTCCACTAAGATGGTCTTGGCAGCAATGCCTTGGCTACTATTGAAATCATGACATGTGATGAATGGTTTCCAAAATTACATGTTTTACTCCCATGCTATTTTATCATTCTTAATGTTTCTTTATGATATATTCCTTATGTACTTCCAAGATTTATGTCTTTTCTATAGGTTTTAATGTTTATATTTCATGTTCAAGTTTTTCCTTTCAAATGTTTATGGATTGTTTTATGTTCCCTATGTTTTCCCTTACTGAGCATTTGAGCTCACCCATTATATGATTTCATTTTACCTAGGAAATAAAGAAAGGTTTTAGGTAAGGAAGAAAAAAGGGGAAGAACTTTATGGGAGTTGTTGAAGATCTTTCAACATGATTAGAAGTTTATATTCCAAGTTTCCAAAGACACTAAACTATTATGGTCCTTGAGTTTTGGTTTTTGTTTTTTATTAATTATTCCACAAAAGTAATGTATTTTCCATGTACGTCAAGCTTCGGGTCTCTACAAAATCATTTCAAAGTATTCTTCATCATTAGATTTAAGTGATCTGTGGTGATTTTATAAAGACCCTTACTTATTAGAACCTACAACCGCACCTAGGAAGAAAGAAATTTTGAGAAATAAGTAACCAATTATGGTGCTAGTTAGATGATCATGAATGATAAATAAAGTCATTAAACTATAAAAGGTATCTTTTAACTTAAAAAATGCTTATACATTTCCTTTTTGATACTAGGGAATCCCACTCTTATATTTATTCTCAAGTAATTATTCAAATTTGGTTACATATTGAAATGATGCCACAGGCAATGATTATCCAAACACCTCTCAGGTATTGAGAGTGTAGGGGACTTAAGTTTTCTTCTTACTCTATAATCATAAATAAAGTCTAGGTTTTTTGGGACTTTTATGTTCTAGGAAAGGATAACATTATCTTAATACTATGACTAGATATATTACTTTATTTCAATGATCATATCGATTATTATGCATCAAGGGTATTGTTTAAATCATTTTATAGGATTGTGAGTACATTTAATTAAATTTAAGATGTAAATGATGGAAGATTAGGACATTTAGAACTGATGGTTTGAAAAATGTATCATTAATTGAAATTAGTTACTTCAAAAACTAATTAAAAATTCAATCTTGTAAATTTTACCACCATTATGGATTTGTATCATGATATATTTATTAAAAAATATTTTTTTTCCCACCTGAAAGTGGGGTATAATTTTTCATTGATATCCTTCTAATAAAAAATCCTATTTTTATTCCTTTATATAAAATTGCATCAACAAAATTAAGGGAATTTAAGGTCTAGTTGGAGAAATTAGTAAGCAATGGTTTTATAAGATCGAGTATATCATATAGATTACTCTAGTATTTTTTTATGAAGTAAGATGATTCATTGTGACTATATATTTATTATCATTAAAAAATTAGGTTATAATATATATTAGATATTATCTTCCATAAATTGATGATATATTTCATAAATTGAAAGGATCCTAGTTGTTATATAATATTTATCTATGGTTTTGGTATTAAAAAATCTCAGTAAGGAATGTGGATATTCTATAGATAACTATCATAAGCCACTACGAACATTATGAATAAATGGTCAAGCCCATCAGTCTTACAAATATATAAATGGTTTTCCTAGCATAGATTAATTGGGTCTTTTAAAAGTGACTAGTATCAATCGTTTTGGAATTTTTAAATTCTATTATGGGGCATTCTTGAACATAAAAAAACAATGTGGAACTTATAGATACTATGTTGCGCAATTTATAATAGCATCAATTAGATGAAAAAATATATAAATGTGATTTATAGATCTAAGAAGATTTTTTTATTAGGATTTTTATTTTTGGGAATTGTGTATCAGTTGAACCAAATAAGATAGAATCAATCATCTTTTGGAAACAACTAAATAATGTCTATGATATAAGAAACATTTATGTCTTATCAAGATACTATCACTACTTCATTCCTTAGATTTGACACATCTCATCTCCTATAAAAGTTCAAATATGAATGGTTGATTCATTACAATGGATTTATAAATTTCATAAATAATTTTTGGAGCTTAAGAAAAATCTCACTTCAATGCTAATACATGTATTTCTAGAATAAGGGAATGGTTATGTGGTCTACTATGATTCATATAGACCTGGAATCAGTTGAGATCTCATGCAAGGAGATAATTTGAAGGATTATGGATTATGAAATTTAAAAATTCATGAAAGTAATTATCCAACACAGGGACAAGAATTGGTGTCAGTGGTTCATTATTTGAAACCATGGAATTATTATCACTTTGTTTAGATTTTTTCTATATTTACGATTCATAAAATCTTGAGACACTTATATTCACAATTAGATTTTAGCAGAAGAGAAAAATTATGGGTGGAATATCAATAGATGGTTGACTTTGACTTGGTTTATACACCTAGAAAATGAAATGAAATGGACAATACAATAAGTTTTTGTTCTTATAATAATATATCAAGAGAAGCACATGATCAGTTGAAAGTGATGATTATGATTGTAGATATGCATTTGAATTACACAAATAATAATGAAGTTATAATCTTTTTTAGTGTATTTAATAAGTTATTTGGTTGAAATAAAGAATGATTATCAAATAATGGTTCCAAATTACATTCTTGTTTGTTTAAAAATTAATTATTGGGAGAACTTTGATGAAAGGAATAGGAAGTAATTTTGGGGTTTTATTTTCAAGATCACATAGTTGTTCTATTTTATTATCCAGAAACACTTATTTATTCATATCACTGTTATAAGTGGGATATTTACCTAGGAATATAAAAGATATACAAGGCTCTAAGGACCCATTTTAAATGGTCTTGTATGAAAATAAATGTGGTTGATTATGTGAAAAAATGCCTCTCATGTAAATTGGCTATGGTTGAAAATCATCAACCATCTATAATGTTGAAATATTTACTTATTCCTATATGGAAATGGGATAATATCCCTATGTAATGTTCCATGGGATTATAAATAATTATTTAGAAGCATCACTCAATCTGGGTGATTACATAAAAACTCTTAAAGTCAACTCACTTTATTCCAATACATGAATCTAATACATTAGAAACATTATAAATTATCTACATTCCTAGAGTGGTAAAATTTAATGGAGTACCCGTTAAGATATTCTTTAATCGATATACTATAATTAATTATCAGTTTTGGATATCATTTTAGAAATATTTCGGTACTTTATTGACATTGTGTATAATATGTCATCCAAAAACTGAAGGTCACTCACAACAAATTATTCAATCAATATAAGACATGATCTAATATTTTATTATTTATTTTTTTTGGATTAAGGGATGTTTATTTTTCCTTAGTTTAGTTTTCATATAACAATAGTTATCATGAAATGATACAAAAGGCTCTATTCAAAGCATTATAAAATTTTCCATGTTGATCACCGCTTAGTTGGGATGACACCTTGGAAAAATTACTATTATGACCAACTTGTGTTCATGAAATTGGTTAGAATATTTATATGATCATTAAATGGATTGTTTCAAATGATTTCTATTATAATTATTATGATGGTCATCGTTTCCATCCATTATCCTTTGTGCTGGGGGATAATATGTTCATGAATGTCTCCCTAAGGCTAGGACATCATCGATTGTTAATGTAATGAAATTTTTCTCCTCAGTATGTTCGACCATTTGAGATACACGAATGAATTAGTGATGTTACCTATCATTTGGATTTACTACTATGTTCCATCTTGGTTTTTAATATCTTTCATGTATCTCATCTAGAAAAACACCATCATAATCTAATCCATCTGATTCGATGGGATCATATCGATCTTAGACCAAATTATATATTTGTTCCTTCGTTGATTTATATCTTTCAAAGGAAAGATAAAATGTCATGTGAAAAAAATATTCCATTAGTTTTACTATTAAGCAACACAATGACCTTCAAGAGGTGGAATGGGAACATGGAAAAGAGTTATTGAATCCATGTGTATAATTATCCAAAAGAACTTCCATTATCTAGATTTTGAGGGATGAAAATGCTGATTGAGGGGACAATTAAATAGACACTGGTTAAATTTACATCAACATTTTATTATGTATTGTTAAGTTATATAATATTTTGTTTGTTTTATGGGATTTTTTGGAAGTTTTTTTGAGTTTGGGATTTTTTTGAGAGGTTTCATGGTTGGTACATTGTTAAGTGAAACCATGTGTATTTCCCCAAGTAAATATGCACCATCATGAGAATGTTTACAATAAGTACATGATTTTGGAATGGTTGGCATAAAACATATAAATTTCCTAGTAAATGATGAAATATTAGACAAGGTAATTTAATATGGTTGGTTGTTTCTTTGTCAAACTGTGTAGTCAAATGGTTCAACATGGTGGTTTTTAATAAGTGTAACTATCATAGTTGCCACATAGTTTTGTAAAATGTTCATATAAACCATGATACATCATTTATTAAATCATAAAAATTCACTTTGACTATGATACTCACCCCAAAACTCTCATTCTTATTTAATTCACCTGGACTCTTGATTTCCAGGCTTACTCTTGCAGTTTTTTGTTGATCCTTATCATCTACAGACGTTTTCTAATCATTCTTTGAGAATTTCACCTAGGAAATAAAAGGTAAGATCTCTGATCTTCTTACTTTTGTATATTTGACCATTTACCATATAAATGAACCTTATTTAATGTTTTTTATTCATTTATCTATTGGATTGATCATATTTTAATAAATATTATTTGAAATTTATCGATAGAATAGTGAATAAATCATGGATATACAAAATCCTAAATAGATTATTTACATTATTCAAGTTCAATTGAGATGTAAGTAAATTCTCACTTTTATACATATATTCTATAACTTAAAGGCTTCAATTTCTTTAATTTTATCAAGTTTTTCAAAAGGAAACTTTTAAGGTTTTTTTATTGGAAATCCCTTTTCGTTTCTAAATTTGAAATATTGGATTTCAAAATATTTTTCATAAACACCCTTTTTATTAATTCTTTTAAAATTATATTTTGGTTTTTCACATAAAATATAATTGAATAAATGATTTATAATATTAATTGAGTTTTATGAAGGGCATATGTGGGAGACCTTTGCATACATTGGAATTACAAGAGATCATATTTCATTAGAAGATGAATTTTTGGATTTGGATAAGTTGTTAATACTAGATAAGGGATACTTAAATTTACAACAAAGTGATGAATTAATGGGGAAAAGTATTCTACATGCGAGTTAGATCTTCTCCTAGTTGGATGCATGCATTCTTCTGTGTGTGTGATGTGGATTTGTATATGCATAATAGATAGAACTTATGGTTTGGTTTTTTCTTTAAATTGTATTTAAATTATAAACCCATTTTTATTTTATTCTCACTATTTTAATTACAATTTTAAATTTTGAGTAATCTTCTTCCTCCCAAAATGGTGTGAGTGGGAAAATATCTTATCAATTTCCTACTTATTATTATTTCTAAACCCTTCATATGCGCTTCGGTGTATATAAAGACATTATTCTTTATGAAAAAGGTAACAAAACTTTTTCTTACATATGTAGCGGAGTATTGTAATTCTATGTTCTTGGTTACGGTACTTAAATCATGGATATGACTGTTTCAAATAGTTGAGGTAATGTTTCATCAGTACTAATATGTTTAGTTATCTTATAGTCATTGGTAAGATACCATGATTTATTTTCTTATGGGTACTCTGATATGTTTTAGTCTCCATGTTTTGAGTTGTTATTTTTACATTTCATGCATCATATAGATTTGGTTTGGTTAATTTTATCATTTTTCTTGTCATGTCATCTATGTTAAAAGGTAAAATTATCCCCTAAAATTTTATCATTTACTTAGAAATTGTTTCTAGGAATTGGGGTTTAGGGGATGTCACCAAAGGTTAGTGGAACCTTAACATTTTCCAAGAAAATTGTTAGGGTCGGGATGTTACAAGATACACTTAACTTGAAATAAATGGTGTGTATTTTAAATATAAAGTAATATTTTTATGTGTCATGAGCGAACAACATAATTATTTCCCTTTTTTATAATTCAACTAATGAATAAAAATGAAAATCCACTTTCATTTGATGTCATATGTCATAGAGGGTGGAACATGGAAATAAATATTGAATACATGAAGATGAAAATACTAAAAGAGTATGGGAATCATGTGTAAGTATGTTATAAAAAAAATCACACATTAAATTGGTATCACATAATAATAATTACTTATTTTCCTATATTTTTATCCAGTACTAAGAAAAAAATATTTATCGACTATACACGATGAGTGACTCTATTAAGTGACATTGAATAGGAAAAAAATTGGTTGTATTAGATGTGTGAGTTTTGTTTTATCACCTCAAACAAATTTATTGAAAATAAATGAACAAGGGGATAATGATAAAAAAATGGATGAGATATAGGAAAGAATAAATTTTATAAGATGAAAACATAATTGGTATTATAAGATATAATATAGTTTTATGGTAAATAATCAAACATTTGAAACAACACAAAAACCACCACTATATTCAAATCAATACACTTCTTTGGGGAAATCTATTCCCCATAAAGGTATGACTGACTAGAGGTAATCAATGTTTTCAAAAAAAAAATTCTAAAATGTTAATCATGATGACTTTGATACCATTATTATAATAATGGTCTAAAAGTTTAACTTGATTTTGATTTATATATATTACCACCCACCTAACACTTTATTGTGTGTCGTAAAATGTACAATTTCAAAGGGTAAATTTTGAACAAAAATAATAAATTAAAATAACATATGTGAGTAATTATTCAAAATTATGATGAGTTGAGTGTTGAGATACAGGCTCCCCTTAATGATTTGTATGTTCACACATTCAATCATTATTTTAGAACATTCATAGTATAACCTTTTGATCCTGTAAAAACACATGTCAACAACATGGTATGTCCTTTACAGTTGATTTTTTTAAGAAATTCTATTAACATTTAATTTAAATCTTGAGTTGAGGAATATTATTATAGACTATGAAAAAGAATGAGAAATGGAAGGATGGATCCAAAAAATATAAAGGATCAACCAATCAATCGAAAAAACCTTCAAATAGTATGTTTATCCCACTAGTTTAAATTCTTCATTTACTAATATAAAAATTTCATGGAGAGACAATGTTCAAAGATAGTAATAAAGAAACCATTTAATTTGAAGAAAAACATATAGAGAGAGGAAATTATAGACAGTCTTAGTCTTGAGGATTTTGGTCAAATACTCAAGCATTGTTGATTGTGAGTATCATTTTTAAATGTATACATAAGGTGTGTTTTCATAATATATTTTTTCAATAGCTAATATAATATATAAATTATATATAAATATTATTTATAATTTTTAAAGGATTATATATTAGTACTATATGAAGGTAAAAATATAAGAACAAATATTTAGGCACATTAGACCTTACATCACTTTTACATATCAAAGGTTATTAGAAGAAAATAAATATTCATAAACAGTTGACCAACAATCTAAAATGTCTAAAATGAAACTTATAGATGAAAAATCATCTTAATACTCGTGATACAGGTTTAAAACTCAACAATTTAATCATATCAAATATATTTTCATTTATTTCATTACATATTCCATTTTATTTTTTAATGATCATTGGTTCCACATTACAATCAAATCAAATAATCCAAAATTTAATTTTGGTATTCAATGGATGTATTAATAATAAATAAACCTTACATTATAACATTTATGAATTATAATAAACTATATTCAACATTTTAAAAATAAACATCAATTTATACATTTTTTATTTATTTAATAGAAATATTTTTATGTTAGGGAATTGTTTAAATAACTATAAAGTAATTCTTTGAGGGTACTCCATGATAATAATTGTAATGGCTCTGACTCTCCTAGTCTATTCCATTATCAATTTCTAGTGTTGGGGCGCCCTGGACCCATCATTGAGTCATGAAAGCGGTGGTGTTGGTGGTAGGGTGTCATCGGGGTGTCACCCATCAGTGTCACCAATCAGTCTCATTGATTGGTGTGTCCTTGATCGATGTCTCACCGATCGGCACAAAATCTGATCGGTGCCATGAGGTTGTCAAGAATATCTTTCCCCATTTTCTCATAATGCTTCCTTTAAGGATTAATGCATCCATAAAGTGGTTTAAGGATATTTTTATGGACCATAAATGATGTTATAGATCTCCAAGAGTGGGGTGACCCAAACTGTGTGTTGTTGTTACATGTTTTCCTTTGTTAAAGAAAATAATTTAACAGAAACTTTTTATGGCCACCTCTCCAATAAGAATTATTAAATAACAATTAATTTCATCGTGTGTAACTATCCAACCACATGGTGAAACCACGATTCGCCTTTAAAGCCATTCAATATTTCATATCCCGTAACTCCGTGATCTCACCTTTTATCGCATGGAGTTTCTTTGGGGTGGTCTCTTTTCTTTTCTATGGTGCATTTGGACACCCTCTACCTGAGACGAGTCATGCCCCCATGCTCAATCCCTTCCTAGTCAGCCTTTTTGGAGTTTTTCCTACTACTCGTGCAACCACAGTTCTTGGCGCATGGAGAAAAACAACAATCTTTGATCATCCAAGAAGGGTTTTTCCATAGTCTCTCTTTACTGTGTATCATGTGGGATGGGTATGATAATGTTCTTATGGGGATGGATGAAACCAAAACTTAATAAAGATAATAAATGGTATTTAATTAATGATGGGGCGTGTTTTATGATGATTTTGTACTCTTTTACCTTTTCTTGTATGTCGTAAACTGTACGGGCTTATTACCACTAAAAATCTTGGTCGTTGGTGGTCCTTTATTACACACTAATAGAAACTATGTTTCCTAGATAATTTTATTATTGAATGGACATAACTTGTAAATAGGTTAATCATGTAAACTTGGTTAATTTAATGGATTTCCAATGAATAAGAATCCTTGTGTGGTCACCCCGATTAACCAAACGGGAAGAAAGTACTAAAGGAATGGTGTGTTTAAATTTGAAAACTCCCTTGCTCTATTCTGGTGAGGTGTAAGGTTGTTCTGCTTGATTCTTGTGAGGTGACATGGATTGGGATGGGATCCCCTATTGTAAAGTTATTAGTTTATGGATTTGGGGTCGTGTGGGGACATATGTTGGGGCTTGGTTTGGTTCTTGTAATTCAAGGGATCTCACATATCCCTTTTATTGTTGTGAAATTACAATAGAATTGGGTGTGGATGCTTAAATTTTTGTTTGACTATTTATCCTTCCATGGCTTGTGGTTATGACTTTTAGTTTCCCGGTAGTGAATAATAATTTAATTGAAATCACTTGAATATGATAACAAAAATGGGTTCAATTGGTAATTAAATTTATGGAATGATTTGTGACTTTGTTGGGGATGTTGTGATTTTTATGGTTGAATAGTAATGAGGGTGTTTGTGTATGGGCTGGTTTTGGAATCCCTATGTTGGGATGAGTGCTTTTTTACCTATATGTATAATTTAGTTCTTATTTTTCTTATTCATGCCCCACCCAAGTTGATAAATTCGTGTCGAAAACCCCCATTTTATGTGGGAGGGGTTTTTCCCAACACTCCTATGAGTGGCCGGTTATTAGCTCCTTTTATTCTCCCTTTATCGAGTTGCCTAAGACACTTCAGGCAGGTTGTGACGACATGAGGTCTATTATAGCCCAAGATTCTTCGGGCAGGATATTTTGTGTTGGTTGGCCCAGGTGTGTGCAGGCATGTTTTTTTCCAAAGTGTCTTTGGGATGAGTCCTAGGTGTCTTCGAGGATGCAAATAGTTGTTCAGTCACAGATTTCTTCAATAATGGAAGTATTTGTTCTATCCTAGGTGTTTTCGGGCGTGGTTACGTGTGTTTTTGGGGGCCCAAGTGTTTTCGGGCATAGTTTTAGATGTGGTGGCACAAAAGGTAGTTGTTGGGGTAGTAGTGTAACTGTGGTGAGAATGGTGGGGGAGGTCGGATGTGTATGATGTCTTCAACAAGAAGTGGGAAAGTGGCGCTGGGTACCCAAACATTGATGTGTTATTACTATTACTTTATTTGACTTGAGTTATTTGGGGAGTGTTCCTTGGTTAGGTTTGGTTGGATAGTTCCTTTTCTAGGTGCTTTGGTTATCTCCTTTTATCATGGGGAATTATAATTCCTCCCCAAATGTGTGTGAGATATTTTGGGTTTCCCTACTGATTATACCTGTATACTCACCCTACGTATATAAAAAATACATTCATGTTTCTATGAGGACTTCAAGGACCATGTCAGACCCTATTATTTCAAAAGCCGAGATCGCTGACATTGATTCTTTTATTTTCTTTTGGTACATCCCTTTTGAGTTTTTATGTACCTTTTAGCACATTATTTGGAACATGCATATGGGAATGGATTTTTTGTTTTTAATTTACTTCTACCTTTAGTTTTGGAGTTGTCTGGGTTTTTACCATTGTATCTCCTAATCCTACTAATTAAAAAAGGTTAATATCTTCCATATTACAGGTGACTCTATACCCTTGGGGCTAGTCACCACTCCAAGGCCAATTAAAGGTGGGAGTCAAGGGGTCATTATCTCTCCTTCAACTTGAAGAAGGTAGGGTCTGGAAGTTTTATATCCCTTTCCTCTTCTCCATGTATGCTTATCATGACAGAATTGTATTAGAAATAGATGGTTGAGAGATTGGATGGAGATCGTGGTTAGGCATAGTGTGGATTGAATGGGATGATATGGAAACAATATTAGGCATTCTTGGTGTGTGAAATAGGCCAGGGAAGACCATCTTGGTCATGGGATTTTAGGGACCCCTCTGATCTAATTCAAGGACTCAGGACCTACCGAACGACTGAGTGAGGCTACACTGATTGTAGGGTAGAGACCCTAGGAAAGGTACATGCATCATAATGAATTTTGTTCTTGTGTGTTCTAGGTGCTCAGAAAAATTAAATAAATAACAAGTTTATGAAGTTTTTAAAAGAAATATTCTACACTACTCGGGCTTATGCATCCTTTGTTTATCATACTGCTATGACACCCAGATGACAACCATGACTAGTGCGGGTGATCGAGGCCCATAAAGATTATCTTACTGATCAGCGGAGGACTGGTCGAGATTAGAGGATGAACAGTGGTAGAGGATGCTTCATACATTTATACAGTAGACCCTCAGGATGTATGAGGGTAGTATCTCAGACATGGAGACTGAAAGCTGTCTGGAAGAGTTGATGATAGCTTTCACCTTGATCTGGGATCCGACTGAGTTCTGGGTTCCCTTGGCTGTTAGTCAGATGGGGCGGGGGGGCAGCACATCAATGTTGGACGCTCTACCTCAGAGAGAGGATGGAGAGTGATATTTTGTGGGATGACTTTGATATGAAATTCCGAGTAGAATTCCTTTATTTTACGATTAATGATGAGAATAGGCAAGATCTACTCTCCCTTCAGTACGGGAGTATGTCAATGAGAGATATGGGAATCAAGTTCAAGGATCTCATTCGTTTTTCTTCAGACCTTTTTCCAAATGAGGACTCTTGGAGGAGGCATTTAAAGGTGGCACTCTAACCTTTTATTTAGTATGTTGTTACTCCCTTCACCCTACCGATGTACTTAGAGGTCCAGAAGAAGGTAGAATTGGTGGAGAGGATGCACATTCTGGTAGGTGTGTCATAATAGGGTATCCAGTTGGGCTCTTCAAAAGGGAAGACCGTCAGTAGGAGGTCTCTAGCGTTAGGGCCTTCCTGGTTTCGGCCAGTGGGGAGCAGGCCCTAGTAGTTCCATTTTTGAACTCCCGACCCTCTCCTTTTTTTGTAGGCCCAAGAACAAGATGCTTCATCTGTGGAAGTCATGGGAGACTTTGGAATCAATTCCCAGACCGAGTTCAGTACAGTGGGGGTGAGCTGGTTCAACACCCACCTCAGCAGCAGTAGTTTCTGGCGAGGCCCTTTCAGTAATAGCAGTAGGGACAGAGAGCTCCCACTCCTTCCAGAACAGACATTGCTGGAGGAGTCCAACCTCAGGGTTCTCCTTAGGGACCATGACTAGGGTGTGGTCGGGGAGGCATTCAATAGCCGAGGGGCATATGTGTTGGTCATCGGTAGTTTCACGTCGTAGAGGCAGCATTTCCAATAGGGCCGGAAGATGTTCGAGGTACGATCGGTTTGTTTAGAATTCATTCTTTCACCTTGTTTTATTTAGGATCTTTTCACTCCTTTATTACAACTAGTCTATCCCATGCCTTGGGCCTAGACATAGAGAGACTCTCCATGCCCCTAGTTCTAATACGCTAGTTGGGTGTCATACTAACCTATTTGATGTTTATCGAGGATGCATGATGATGTTGGGGGGCATCAGTCTAGTGGAAATATCCTTCTACTGCAAATGAAGCCATACGACATCATCCTAGGCATCAACTGGCAGTTTTCTGTGCACGCTATTATCGACTGTCTTCCGAAGAATAGTCCTTTTCTCTGATGATGATGGCCAGTATGTGGCTTTTGTTGGCGAACAGAGTTGTTAGGTGGGGAGATGACCTGTGGAGCCTCTTCTTTCAATGCTGGTTGAGATTTCAGCAGAAACATTGGATGATGAGATGATGTCTGCTCCAAGAGTTGTCAGAGAGTTCATAGAAATTTTTTTCAAGGAGTTTGTTACTCTACCCCCTCGACATGACGTTGTGTTCGGGATATACTTACAACACGGTTCCCGTCGTATTTCTAGGGCTGCTTATCGTATGACACCTTATGAGTTTTTGGAGGTGTGGATTTATATTGACGATCTTATGAAGTAAGGTTTTGTCCGACACAGCATGTCACAATGGGGTGCTCTGTTCTTGTTCGCGAAGAAGAAAGATGGTGGTCACAGGCTGTGTATAGACTACCAGAGATTGAATCAGATAATGGTCGATAACCATTACCCTCTCCCTAGGATATAAGATATCTTGGACCAACTGAGGGGAGAAGGTTAGTTCTCTAAGATCGATATGTGGTTTGGGTATCACTAGTTAAAAGTGAAAGACAGTGATATCTTGAAGAATTTTTTCTTGTGCAGGTATATGCCATTTTAGTTCGTACTCATCAACTCTACATTCAGCAAGTTTCTGGACCAGTTTTTCAATGTGTTCATCGATGAGATATTGATCTACTAAAGATCAGAGGTGTAACATACTAAGCACCTCAGAATGGTTTTGGTGATCCTTCGACATCACCATCTCTATGGGAATTTGTCCAAGTGGATTTTATCGACACGAGAAGTGCATTTTCATAGACATGTGGTGTCTCATCAAGGGGTAGGGGTTGAAATATCAAAGGTTAAAGTGGTTGCTTCTTGGGAAGAAACCAAGAATGTGGTGGAGGTTCATAGTTTCCTGGGTCTGGTTGGATACTGTCAGAGGTTCATACATGACTTCTCTTGATTTTTAGCTCATTTGATAGCTTTGACCAGAAAGGACCATGACTTTATGTTGAGTGACAAATGTAGAGTAGCTTTCAGCTATCTGAACTAAAGTTTTGTCATTTCTCATGCTTCCATAGGAAGGGGTGTTGGTTGAGGTGTTTTGTGATGCTTCTAGACTTAGCCAGGGGTGTGTATAGATGTAGCAGTGAGGGTGATCTTTTATGGGTCTAGGAAGTTATGTCCCCATGAACATTAATTTTCCACACATGACATGGATCTCGTAGGGGTTGTGTTTGCACTAATGTTTTGGCAGCACTACCTTATCGGGGAGAGCTTTTTGGTCTTCATGGATCACAAGATTTTGAGATATATCTTCTTTTAGTGAGATCTGAAATTATGGAAATAGATGTGGATGGAGTTTCTTCAGAACATCACTTAGATATTTCTTACACCTCGAGAAAGGGGAACGTGGTGGCCGATTCCTTGAGTAGAATATCACAGAAGGATTTGGTCTATGAATTGGCAGATTCTTGGAAATCAATGAAGGATTTGGATACCCTAAACCTAGATGAAAGGGTAGAGGATGGTAAAGGTTGTCTGTTTCAGATAACAATACAGTCCAACCTATTACAGAAGGTGGAGGAGTCTCAGTGGGGGGAAGTAGAGAATGAAGTTATGTTCGATCATGTTAGACTAGGAAGTGCTTCGGAAGGATGGTCAGAAAATAGATAGAATCGGATTTTATTTCAGGGATTGTTGTTCTTTCTAGTGTAAATGCATGGTAGAGTTCTTGGTGCGTTCCACAACTCACCCCTGGCATTACACGCAAGAGTGTCCAAGATGTATTGAGGCTTGATGGGTCAGTTTTGGGGGCTCAGAGTGAAGCAGGTAGTGGTAGAGTTTTCAGAAAGGTGCCTGGTGTTTCAGTAGGTGAAGGATGGACACCGCATCCTAGGAGGTTTTTTGTAGCCTTAATGAGTCCCCAAGTAGAACGGGGATGACATCTTGATGGATTTTTTCACAGGACTACACAAGGTTCAAGGAGGATGCGATGTTATCTTTGTAGTGGTAGACCGGCTAATAAAATTAGCTCACATCCTGGTGATCAAGGATTCGAGTGTGGGGGATGCCTTAGCATGGAGATACGTGGATGAGTTGGTGTGGTTTAATGGAGTTCAGAGGTATATAGTCTCAGATAGGGATTCAATATTTACCTCACGAGTATGGAGGGGATTTCTTCATGCTTTTGGCACCCAGCTACGCCTTAACACTACTTTCCACCCTCAGAATGATGGGTAGATAGATCGAACCATCAAGATGTTGGAGGACATGATATGATCATGTGTTTTGGACTTCTAGGTATATTGGGTATGACACTTTCCCCTGTAAGATTTTTCCTACATCAATAGTTATCGCTCTACCATTGGCATGGTTCTGTTCGAAGCCTTGTATGGGAGATTGTGTCGCTCAACCATGTGCTTGAAAGAGGTCAAGGAAGAAGGTATTCTTGGAATGAAGGTGGTGTAGAGTGCCACAAAGAATGTTCAACTCAACAAAGAGAGGATAAAGGCGGCTTAGGACTAGCAAAAGTCGTATGCCGATCATATGAGGAGACTCTAGAAGTTCGAGGTCACAGACCATGTGTTCTTGAAGGTCTTCCCTCGACATGGGAAACAAAGGTTCCTCATGGGGATAAATCTCTCACCTAGGTTCATCGGGCCCTTGAAAATGTTGGGGTGAGTCGGTGAGGTGGAATATCAGCTGGCATTAGCACCTCAGTTTGAATGGATCCCCAATGTTTTCCACGTCTCCCAACATCGTCGATATCTAAATGATGATTCTCATGTCATTGACATGTAAGAGTTGGATATAGGGGATGATACTACATTCATGGAGAAACCCGTGAGGATCGAGAATCAAAAGTAGAAAGTGCTTTAGGGACAAACCATCCCTTTGGTTCGTGTGTTGTGGAGGCACATGTGCCTCGAGGAGAGTACTTGGGAGAAAGAAAATCAAATGTGCGCCTAGTACCCTAAGTTGTTTTGAGTTTTGTTCTATTTTGTTTCATACTTGTTTGCGATGTAGTTCTTGACCTTTTAAACTATGAAATGTCTTGTTTTACTTGTTCTCTAAATGCATATGAAGATTCCTAACTATGCATAGGGGAGGACCTGATCCCTAATTAAGATGTGTTAGGGTGTATGCGATTAAACCCATGTTGGCGAGTTAGTACCACCCAAAGCGGATAGTATCTTGACATAGAAGAAGGGAATCCCTAATCCATATGACTGGATGGTGTGACCTTTGTATGATTGTCTACATGAGGGAGAATTGTTCCTAGATTTCGTGGAGGTTTACTCTAGTGAGGTATCTTTGAGGTGGTTGTTTGGACCTCTCTCTTTTCATCGAGTCTAGTTTCGATTCTCAAGGATGAGAATAGTATGAGAGGTATCTGATGTAATGTCCCAAACCCTCCTGGTACATTACCTTGTCAATTTCTGGTGTTGGTTTTCCCTAGACCCATCATTGATTTGTGAGGGTGGCGGTGTTGGTGGATGGTTTTGGTGGTTGGGTGTCACCACGGTGTCACCCATCGGTGTCACCAATCAGTCTCATCGATCGGTGTGTCAACGATTGGTCTCAGTGATCGGTGTGTCCCTAATTGGTAGGTCCCTGATCATTAAGTCCCTGATTGGGGATTCACCGATCAGTGAGTCCCCGATCAAGGTGTCCCTGATCGGTGACTAACTGATCGGGGAGTCGCCGATCGATGTGCCCCCGATCGGCGTCTGTAATGACCCGCCAATTCTCATTGGCTTGAGAGCTCAATGAGTCATTACTAGGCCTTAAGAGACATCCCCAAGGTGCTAAAGGCTGGAAATAAATTCCAAAGGGTTTTAAAATACATGGGGGACGACTTACCCTTTAACTGAAAACAACCGACAAATAGAGAAAACTAGATAAACATCTCCAAGAAACCACTATATGATGCATGATTTAAAACCAAAACAACTCAACCATTAATTTTATCAAAAACCATCCAATGTTACCATAGTGAAAACTAACACTAAACATCAGACTAAACAGCGGAAAGACAACTCAATGATGAGAAGACAACAACCCAACTCCATGCTCCAAAAGCACCAAGCTCCAACATCATGAACCCACCCAAGTATCATGAAGAAGCACTCTAAACATGTGACACTTTACCTTTACCAATGTCAAGGAATATGACATCTGCAAAAGCACCAATGTGCCAAAGTAGGGGGTGAGTAATGAAACTCAATAGGTCTTCCCCAATGACTTCCCAACCCATGCCTCTAGGATAAAACATGTTAGCACATTTATATAAAACAATTTATATTAAATAATTCCAAAATAGTTCACAATATAGAAAATTCCATGCCAAAGACATTTTTCCAACAAAACCATTTTCCAACATAGCAATAAAGAAAAGTTTCAATAAAATCCACATTTCTATTTTGGTACAATCATTCCATTCCACAAATCCACACAACCAACCATGCATGCAACCTGGAACTCGCTATACTCGAGAGTAGTGAGTTATCCCTCCATTAAGTCGTCACTTAGTGAACTACCTTGATGGGGGTACTTTGCGACCTTATCCATACCAACCTATTGATGGGGGACTTCTCACCCTTATCCATCCCAAACTTTTGATGGGGGTACTTCTCACCCTTATCCATCCCAATGCATATGAACACAGACCACAACCCATACAATCCATTCCCAAAACCAAGTGTGTTCAGAACCTTTCAATAAAGCATCCCCCTTTTATTGAAAACCCCTTTTTCCTGCTAGCCATTTTCCAAATCCAGAAAATCCATATTTTTATAATCACTATTTTAAAATCAAGAAACCAAAACACTTTGTGAAACCATTCTTTCAATTTCCACAATTTCATCAAAACCCATAAATCATCACTAAAGAAGATTTATAACATGTCTTGCACCACAATTCCACAATCAAAACCAAGAAAATAAATCAATTCTAACTAAGCCTTAATGTTCTAAGAAAGAGGAATCGAGAGTGAAGCCACCTACCTCAACAAATTGGGAGAAACCAAGCCACGGACGAATAATGCTCAAGAACACCGAGTCAAAACTCCAAAAACTCTCCTTAGATCTCCTATCCTAACACAAACAAGACAAAAACATGTCATATTTGTCATCCACACCCTTATATCTACCCATAACAGGTGTAAATATAAGAAAACTAGAGAAGTGGAGAATTAGATCTAAGTAGATCTAAGAAAATGATCAAAAATGATCACATACCTAAAGAATCTGGCTTCGATTCGCCAAGGGAATCCTTCGGATCGCCTCCGGAACGCTTGGGAGAAGTCTTCCAACCATCAAGGGAGAGTAATCCCGAGTTAGGGCCACTTAGGAGGTTTAAACAATGTAATTAAAGCCAAAAAAATTTATATCCACAATTTTAGGATCTAACTTTAAGTGACTACATGGTTAGTCCGCACGGTTTGACAAATTGTGCGCTAACCGTGCGTTGGCTACTACCTCGACCACCCTTCTCGCATGTTTTGGCTGCACGGTTAGACAAACCGTGCACCGATTGTGTGGAAGCCACTGTCTCCAAGACTCACTACACACGGTTTGGCTGCACGGTTAAACAAAATGTGTGCAGATCGTGCGACTTCCCCTTTGCCTCCAAACATCATTCCATGTTCTCTCGAATATCCTCATTCAACACCCTTAACTCTAAAACCATGAAAATAATCGAGGAAGTGTTACATACCAAAAACCAGGGGTACTACATTCTCCCCACCATTGGCCTTTCCGTCCTCTGAAAGTAGAAAACCATCACTTGTTTGAAAGAGTTATGGCCACTATTCTTTCATTTCGTTCTCGTGTTACCAAGTCTCTTCCTGAATTTGACCATGTTGCCACAAAACCCACACTAGACCGATGATTTTCCCACGCAATACATTATCCCACCTATCAAAAATCTACACTAGGATATGTACCAACGAAGCATCCGGCTCTAGGTCAACGTGATCCCATCGGATCACATGGTCAGGATCAGGTTGATACTTCATTAAATGGGATACATGGAACACATTTTTCCCCGAACTGAACCGTGGTGGTAATGAAAACCGATACGCCACCTCACCAACCCATTCCAGTATCTCAAAAGGGCCTATATATTGAGGAGATATCTTTCCCTTCTTCACAAAATGACATTGTCCAAGTCTTGGAGAGATCCTCAAGAAGACATGATCACTCACTTCAAATGAAAAACGGTCTTCGGTGATGATCTGCATAAGATTTCTGAAGACTCTGAGTCGTCTCCATCCTCATTCTAATCAACTGGATCTTCTCTGTTGTTTCTTGGACAAGGCTTGGCCCAACTAGTGAAGTCTCACCTGTTTCCACCAAACAAAGTACAGAACGACAAGGACGCCCATACAATGCTTCAAACGGAGCCATACGTATCGAGGCTTGATAATTGTTATTTTATGAGTACAACACTAATGGTATATAGTACTCCCATGAGCCACCAAAATCCATTACCAAAGCCCGCAACATGTCTTCCAACGTCTGTATCACCCTCTCAGATTGCCTATTCGTCTGAGGATGATACGTCGTGCTCATAATCAACTGAGTCCCAAGGGCTTGTTTTAAGGATTTCCAAAAACGAGATGTGAACCTTGGATCTCTATCTGAGATGATAGACACGGGTACACCATGTCTCTTTA
Source organism: Viscum album (assembly GCA_963277665.1). NCBI lineage: Eukaryota > Viridiplantae > Streptophyta > Magnoliopsida > Santalales > Viscaceae > Viscum > Viscum album. Next base: position 907,207,675 of record OY728151.1, read on the forward strand.
CCACTTCTTGGATATAGATTTCTAAAAGATCATCCACCATAAGGGTTTCACGAATTGGGATGAAATGGGCTGACTTGGTTAGAAAATCCATTATCACCCAAATGGAATCGTGTTTTCGGACCATTCTCAGAAGACCTCTAACAAAATTCATTGCTATCTTCTCCAATTTCAATACTTGGATAGGTAAAGACTGTAACATACCATCTAGTCTCTGATGCTCTACTTTAACCTGCTGACAAGTTAAACACCTTGAAACAAATTCAGCTACCTTCCGTTTCATGCCGCTCCCCCAAAACGGCACCTTCAACGCCTTATACATCTTCGGTGTACCCGGATGTACATCCCATCTTGAATTGTGGTAAGCATTAAAGAGTTGTTTCTGAAAAACTATAGTTACAACCATCTGATCTCTAAAGCACAGAACTGAACTCCCATCCAGCTTCCATCCCTCAATGGTCTACCCACCTTTGAGTTTTGAACTCATTGCAACACAGTCTACATCGGATGTCTGTGCCTCCTTTACTATCTCAACCAAATCAAGAACATGTGTAGCTCAAAAGAAACAGCAACATCACCCCAGACTTTACATTCCACATGCATGTCATCTACGACCGACATCAACTGCCATTCATCTAAAGCTTCTTTTTCCAACTTAGCATACGACTTCCTGCTTAATGCATCAGCCACTGAATTTCCCTTGCTCACTGTATACATTAAGTCAAAGTTGACCATTTGAAGATACTCCATCCATCTCATCTGCCTCAGAATCAAATCTCGCTGTGAGAAAATGTGTTTCAATATTTTGTGATCTATAAACATAGTAAATTTCTCACCAAAGAGATAATGTCTCTATGTTTTCAAATCATGGATGACCGCAGCTAACTCTAAATCGTGTGTTGGGTAATTATTCTCATGAACCCTCAACTGCCTTGAACCATATGCAACAACATGGTCTCCTTGCATGAGAACAAAACCCAACCCTATTCTCAAAGCGTCACAATAAACCACATACCCTTGTCCTGATTCCAAAAAAATCAAGATGGGTGCTGATGTAAGACGAACTTTCAACTCTGCAAAAGATCTCTGACATTCTTCATTCCATTTAAATGCGTTGTTTTTCTTGTTCAATGCTGTCATAGGTAAGCTAGTCGTGAGAAGTCACGCACAAAGCATCGGTAATAACCAGCTAGACCGCGAAAACTTCGTATTTCAAAGACATTATTCGGTGGTTTCCAAGAAAGAAAAGATTCTATCTTTTCTAGATCCACTAAAACACATTTCTCAGAAAACACATGGCCCAGAAAATGTACCTCTTGTATCTAAAAATCACACTTTGATAATTTGGAATACAACTGATGGTCCCTCAAGATTTCCAACACTGTCACCAAGTGTTGCTCATGTTCATCCCTTGTTCTTGAATACACCAATATATCATCCAAGAACACCAAAACAAAAGAATCCAGATATTGTTGAAATATCTGATTCATCAAAGCTATGAATACCGATGGTGCATTCGTTACACAAAAAGGCATGACTACATATTCATAGTGGCCATATCTGCTTCTGAAGGTTGTCTTCATAACATCCTCCTTCCGAACTCAAAACGGGTGATATCCTGACTGCAAGTCAATCTTGGAGAACCACTGAGCTCCCCTTAATTGATCAAACAGGTCATCAATGCATGGAAGTGGATATTTATTCTTTATCGTAACTTGGTTAAGTTTACGATAATCCAAACATAGCCTCAATGTTCTATCCGCTTTCTTTACAAACAAAACTGGCACTGCCCATGGAGACACGCTTGTCCGAATGAAACCCTTGATTTCCATCTCCTCTAACTGCACTTTCAATTCCTTTAACTCCGTTGGTGCCATCCTATAAGAAGGAAGTGAGATATGACTGGTTCCCAGAAGGAGATCAATTGTAAACACCACTTCTCTTACAAGTACTAATCGTGAGAAGTTCTTAGGAAATCCATCAGGAAATTGATCCACCAAAGCTGGAAAACTATTTTTCACAATCTCTTCCAATGATGCCAAAGTAAAAGCTTCCAATTGGTATGAAATTGTTCCCACCATTGGTTCTACCAAGCTCTTTGCACCATTTTTTACTATCCTTTCTCCTCTAAATAGATGGTGGATTTCATCCTCAGTCATGAAACTAACTGTTCTCCTATAACAGTCGATGCGATCCTTAAACCCTGTCAACCAATCCATGCCCAGGATTATATCATAGAAATCCATCTCCAGCATATAGAAATCCCATTTCAGCTCAACTCCATCAACAGTTATAGCACATGCTCTAAACACAAAAGCTTGAAATTCTCTTTCACCAAGAATAGTTTGCAGTTTCAAGACAGAAGGTATAATTTCTAGTTTTAAACATAGTAGTCAACAGCACGAGAATCAATGAAGGAAAGTGATGCACCTATATTAAACAACACTTGCAAAAAGGTAGAATTCAAAATAATTGCACCTCATATTGTTGATGGTCCAACCTGATCATCAACAATCATTTTCTCAGCTCCTGTAGAGACCCGAAGCATGACGTACATTGACATTACATTACATTTGCGGAATACTTAGTACATAACAAAAACACACACACAAAGATCGTAATAGTTTAGTGTCTTTGGAAACTCAGAATATAATCTTCTAATCTTGGTGAAAGATCTTCAACATCTCCCATAAAGATCATCCTCTTTTTTTTATACCTAAAACATTTCTTTCTATCCTGGGGAAAAGTAAACATAAAAGGGTGAGCTAAAATGCTCAGTAAGGGTAAACAAAAGAAATATCAATCACATCGTATACACAAGCACATAACTTTTGGAAATCTTAACCTGCAAAAGAGATCATAATTTCATAACATGGGATAAATCATGGCAGTGAAATGTAATCACAATAATCATAACTTAAAACATGAAACTTTGTGGAATACACACATAATCATAGAGAATCATTTCTAGTTATTCAAGACTCGTTTCCAAGACTATCTTAGCGGACAAAGTCCCTTTCTGAACTGAGTCACCCTCGTTTTAGTCCTGTTTCACTGAACCGGTATAACCTACCATTTCAGCCATGTCTATCTCATGAGATATAAAATCTTTACCCAATGCATTTGAGGGAGATATAGGTCCCACCCATCTCATAATGATACCATTCTTATGTGTGCCACAAAATCTTAAAACATACATCATTGCATAACCCATGTAATAAAAATGGGAATATTGAACATTGTGACATCATAAAAAAATTCATATAAGATAAAGGAATTCATAAAAAATATTTCCATCAAAACATAATCAAATACATGTAATAATAGCGATAGAAATAGAACCCTATGTTATCTTAGATGGAAAATAATTTTGATAAATCACTTGAAATGAATTCTTGAGGAAAATATCCTTTCTTCTTCAAAATCAATTTCTTTTCACAAAACGTCATGAAATTTTAAAAGAAAGAGATTTTATTGAAAATAGTCATGAAATCATTTGGAGGAAGCTTCATGAAAATAAAGCTTTATAAAACCATAAAAATCCGTTCGTGCCGTATAAGTTGAAAAAAACATTCTTCGTACTTTTGTCGAAAAAGTCAAAAAGTACCTCGTATGAAAAACGACAAAAGATTCCTTTCATATCTTTTAGTAAAAACTCACCAAAGGGTAAAATTGGATTTAAAAAATTGTAGGTGGATGGAAATAAAATTACATATTGAAGAAACATGGATGTGGATGATAAAATACACCCCAGTAAATACCAAAGTATAAACAATCTCGGATAAAAATGAGATTGTGATATTTCCCTTACCTTAGGTCCGATTTTCATCATAGGTGTCCGAACCTCCTGTATAATGATTTAAATAATGTCGTTTACTTATTCCAGAATCATACTCATTGTTATGATATCAGGTATGGTTCACTTATGACTTTATATTACCCTTTCTTTTGTAAATTCTATGTTAAAGAGCATTTTGGGTAAAATTGTTTCATTTGTCGTCCGTGTTTTGACTTGTAATTATTCATATGATTTCTTAGATCATAATTACTTAATTCCAGAATATAAAAAATGATTTATATATAATATATATTTAGAATATACATATATATAATAAATTAGTAAATGGAAATAAATACACCGTTCATGGAGACGGTAGGCCGTACGTACGCATGAACGCTATTTTCGTTTCCTTATTGAGTTGAATGGAATTAAGTAGATGACATACATATATACATAAATCCAGTAGCTTTATAATGTCATATATTTCATTATTATTTCTTATATATACTTTATAATCACTCTTAAATGGTTAACATGGAGAATGAATCTCATCGCGTCGTGGAGACGGTAGTCCGTACGTACGCACGAGCGATTATATCGTTTCCGTAATTATTGAATTGAATTGGAGTGGATGATACAATATATCAGAATCAATATGATGTTATAATAACTATGTATAGTTATTCATTATACCATTATACCCATCCATGTAAGGTGGTGGTGGAAAATAGATTTCACCACGACGTGGAGACGGTATTCTGTACGTACGCACGTGCGGTGATTTCGTTTTCCGTAGGATGGATAGATGGTGAAATAGGATTGTTTCATACTTATAATAACATATCAGTATATTATTGATACTGATGTTATTACTTCATATTGAAACAACCTAAGAAGAAGAAGTGGAAGAAGAAATAAAGGTGAAAGAATCGGTAACGGAAATTATCTCTTCTTTGAAGCGCCTCTTTGAGACCTCCTCTTAGGGTACCAAAATTGGTCTTTGAGGAAGACCAGAACCTCTAGGATGTTTCTAGGGAAGTGGAGAGGAGAATTTTATAGGGGTTGGACGAGCATGAAGGCTCAAAGTTGTGTGAGGAAGAGAGGGAGGAGGTGCCCTTTTATAAGGGAGGAGAGGGGCACCTTTGGAAAAACTAAAAATATTATTTTATTATAAAGTCAAGTTCGGTTTTAAATAGCTCCAAATTGATTTATTTCGTTTCTAAGGTGGGGATGGGTCGCAATTTTCTCATCCAATCGAATTTATACAAGTTTAGGTTCCTATTTTAACCTTATCATTTAGATTTAACATTAAGTTAAATAATTTTACTTTTACCGTGTCTTCTTGTGTTCTTATACTATAAGGTTAATAAACTTACTATAAGAATCCAAAAGAACCCCAAATTTTTCATTATTAATATATATAACCTTAGCTAAGTCAGTGGGCCTAACCTTAGATTTTTAGGAATAAAATAACAATTAATAATATAATATTTGTTTTAAAAACTATTTTATGTCAATTTTGACACTATTTAGTAATTGATTTTTCTGAAACTCATAACAGAATGATAAGTTCGAAAATAGTTAATTAAATCAATACTAACATGTCATATTAACCTAGAAAATTATTTTAACTCATAAAAAGTCTTAAATTACATTTATTTTGGTATTTATAACATCAATTATGTCAATATTTCATTAATAAGATAATTACTGCATCATATTTGTATCATAAATAAATTAAATTATTTGATGTCTAAAAATTACAAATAAAATACCATCATGTAGGAAATCGTTTTAGATTTCTAATGAATATTTACAATCGAATTTATCTTATATATAACCCTATATTAAAAATGTTTTAGTAAATAAACTTTGATTTTAACTCTTTTAACCCTTCTTTAAATAAATTAATAATAAATGTCCTAATCTAATCCAAGTGGGCCTAAATGGTCATATTTTATTCCTATGTTTGTTTTTGGTAGAATTACACTTGTCCAATAGAATTAGGACATGTGTTAGGGTAATAATAATATCATTTCTACCCTTAATTACCCTTTTTACTTTTAACCGTGGTAAATAAAAGTAAAAAGTTACTATTCACCAAAAATTATTTTCATCTCATTGAACCACATTTTACTTACTGACATCAACCGTGTCTCTCGGATTTTTGAAATTCCACTCACAGAATTGGTAAAATTAAGTTTTATGAAAAATTCAGTTTTTTTAACTACCACTTAGTGGTTTCACTATTCATCAAAAATTGAAAGTTTTCAGAAAAATACCAAAAATTAGGCCTAAGCTATATTTGATATTATGAACTCAAAAATGATTTCTATTTTACCAAATTCAAAACATATCATTTGCATTAATTAATTTAAAAATTAATTCCTGTCGTCAAAACAAATAGCGTGTTCTTAAGAGATAATAACTATCAAATGATTGACATTTTTTTATATCTGGTTTAAATGTGAAATTACATCCAATGACCAACATTATATTAAATTGTAAAAATATATTCTAAATATACTTTAAAACCACTCAAATTAATAATTTGTCACTATTAATTATTTTGATTGAAAAAGTTGTTTTTAATTAAAATTTAGTAATTTTCACTATTCATCAAAATATGAAAGTTATCCGAAAATCACCAAAATTTCACCCTAAGATAATTTCGATATTACGAATCCAAAAATGAATTCCATTTTGAAAAATAAAATTACAAAATTTCAAAAGGTGGTTATTACTATTCATAACGGCTAGTTTTAATAATATTTTAATAGCATATTGTTGTTTAGTAAAACTCGTTATTGCGTACTACACACGCTATCGAGGAAGGTCATGATTGCGTGTAATGCAAGGCAAATCAAGGATGTGTGTTTTGCAAGCTCCTTTTGGTGTAGCGTACAACACAAGACATTAGTGAAATTAAAAAGAATATTTTTCATAAAATCTCGGGATATTACATTCTACCCCCCTTAAAATGAATTTCGCCCTCGAAATTCGTCGGGGTTATAAATGGTTTACTATTCGAAAGTTTCTTTAATAGAAACCCACATCGTAAAAAGGAATACCAAAACCAATCTTTAAAAACGAAAGTATGAAACGTATCGGTTACCTAAATAAACTAATCACTGGGTTTCCACATAGGTGAAAATATGGATATGGAAGAAAAATCTAACCCTCATGTTCTGATAGAGAGTGGTAGAGAACATGGCTATGGAAAAGACAACAATAAAAAATCCATAAATTTGTGACGATCTAAGGTACCATCTGATTAATCAGATATAAGAGTACTAAAACAACATTTTTGGTTTTCAAGATCATTTCACTAAAGTTGAAGAATTTGAATTAGAATAAATACTTACTTTATTTTGGTACAACCTCACTGTTGTTCGTGCCTTGAACAATTTCCACTTCATCTCTTAAATAAATGAAGTTGAATTTGTTATTCGTGAAGTGTTATCAGATCTTGTGATAGAATGACGGGTCATTCCATCTGTCTCAAACAAAAGGTTAGCAAAAGTTATTAAATATACATAAGTCATTCTATAGTGAGATTAATCATATATGGTTCCTAAAATGGACTTATACTTCATATATCATACTGCTTAATATAATAAAACTAGTTTCTACTAAACAGGGACTTCCTGTAGGCCAGTGGTAGGCGATAAAGGCCAGTCGCACTTCGGTTGTGGGTTCGATTCCCACAGCCTTGTCCGATGCGATGGGCTGTCGCCCGTCCTGCAGGTTGTCCTTTTTCTAAAGCTATATTACTATAACATCCCATAAATAATATCGAAAAAAGTTTTATCATAACTTATGTCCAACATAATCCATTCTAATCTTTAGGCTTATCTAAAATACTTCGGTCCAAGCTCATAGTATAAAGAAAATGATTACTTGAAATGTCATAGAACAATCACGTGAATGCCATCATTTATCCCCCATATATCATAAGATATATCTTGTTGGTCAAATTACAAACATATGAATACCTTAATCATGTATTCTCTTGAAGAATGAATACCCATTGAACCTTAGTGAAAACATGAATGTAGTTAAAAGTTAACACTTTCCACATACCAAAATCCTCAAAATTCTATATACTCAAACCATGATATCAGTTAGTCCTTATATCAATCATGAGCTCATGAATACAATCAAACATCTCATTATCTTCTTGTCCCTTCATTATGCACATATCATCTACTTTCCAAAAATATTTCAATCACTTTTTTATCCTATTCACCAGTATCATATAATTATTAAGAACCAATACATAGATATTCCAAAATTCCACTATACCATAAATGAGATTCCATGATACTATTTTGAAATACCATTACATAAACACTTAATCATTCCACCACATCGTTGTCATATTCGACATCGCCAATAGTGATCGCATGTGACTTCCCTTTGTCCTTTTCCTTAAGCGGTTGATCATGTAGATCATCACTAACCCTTGGATTAGGGAATTTATTAGCATAATTCCCCATTTCCTTGCACTTGAGGCATTGAAGTGTTGGCGGTGCGTTCTCTGCAGTGTTTTCTTTATTCACATCATTAGAAACCCTTTTTCCATTACTTCAACACTCAGCTACTCGAGGACCTTCTTTTCCACACTTAAAACATTTTCTAGTCCCTTTAAGACAATCTCCACCATGCTTCTTTCCACACTTTGTGCATAAGGAAACATTCATCTTCTTTTCACCATTATTCTGAGATTTATCCTTGAACTCCATCTTTCATTTCTTGTCAAAACCATGAGATGGATATGTAACACCAACTTCCATTTCTACCTTGATAGCACAACGAACAATTTCATCATAGCTACTGAAGTCTCTTATAGCTAATGCCCTTCGAAGACTTGGTTTTAAGCCACTGAAAAATCGATCAACTTTACTTTCAGGTTAGATGATAATTCCAGATGCATACCTTGAAAGTCTTATAAAATTCACTTCGTATATACCAACAGATTCATCATCCTTCTGCTTCAGTTCAAGAAACTCCTTTTCCATCTTTGTTCGAAGAATACGAGGGAAGTACTTACTGAAAAACAAGTTCTTGAACTCGTCCCATTCCATGGACTCAATTTCATCTCTTGGCCTCATATTCTTGATAAGATTCCACCATTGATTAGCTTCACCTTCCAAACGATATACTGCTAAGATGACTTTATCATGCTCAGAACATTGAAGAACTAAAAATATCTTTTCAGTGGTACTGATCCATTATTCAGCAACAAGTGGATCGGAAGTCCCACTTAAAGAAGGTGGACGTTGCCTCATGAAGGTCTCAATAGAATATTGTTCCCTTCTCTGCTCATTTGGAAGTCCAGAATGATTCATAGCTTGTGTAAGTATAGCAATAAGATTTTTCACTCCATCTTCCATAACATTTGATTGTTCAGGAGGGCAATCATTGTATTGTCCATTTCATTGATCAACACGGTTCCTTCGGGTTCCAGCGATCGTCTAAAACCCAAAAAGAATAGTGTGAGAGGCAAAAATCATAATAAATAGGGAGTAACTTCAATATCTAACTACTTAGGTTAAATTCTATGATCGTTACCGTAGTTGTAGGACTATATCCTATACGTATACTTATCCTTAGGGACACTCCTAGACATACCTTAGAAATATCTCTAGGGATCTCACTAAAGTTTTCGCATCCTAGTTTCCAAAGGTTGACTAAACCTTTCCTCGGATACCAACTGTAGAGACCCGAAGCTTGACGTACATTGACATTACATTACATTTTCGGAATACTTAGTACATAACAAAAACACACACACAAGGATCGTAATAGTTTAGTGTCTTTGGAAACTCGGAATATAATCTTCTAATCCTAGTGAAAGATCTTCAACATCTCCCATAAAGATCATCCTCTTTTTTTTATACCTAAAACCTTTCTTTATATCCTGGGGAAAAGTAAACATAAAAGGGTGAGCTCAAATGCTCAGTAAGGGTAAACAAAAGAAATATCAATCACATCGTATACACAAGAACATAACTTTTGGAAATCTTAACCTACAAAAGAGATCATAATTTCATAACATGGGATAAATCATGGCAGTGAAATGTAATCACAATAATCATAACTTAAAACATGAAACTTTCTGGCATACACACATAATCATAGAGAATCATTTCTTGTTAGTCAAGACTCGTTTCCAAGACTATCTTAGTGGAAAAAGTCCCTTTCTGAACCGAGTCACCCTCGTTTCAGTCCTGTTTCACTGAACCGGTATAACCTACCGTTCTAGCCATGTCTATCTCATGAGATATAAAATCTTTACCCAATGCATTGGATGGAGATATAGTTCCCACCCATCTCATAATGATACCATTCTTATGTGTGCCACAAAATCTTAAAACATACATCATTGCATAACCCATGAAATAAAAATGGGAATCTTAAACATCGTGACATCATAAAAAAATTCATATAAGATAAAGGAATTCATAAAAAATATTTCCATCACAACATAATCAAATCCATGTAATAATAGGGATAGAAACAGAACCCTATTTTATCTTAGATGGAAAATAATTTTGATAAAACACTTGAAATTAATTCTTGAGGAAAATATCCTTTCTTCTTCAAAATCAATTTCTTTTCACAAAACATCATGAAATTTTAAAAGAAAGAGATTTTATTGAAAATAGTCATGAAATCTTTTGGATGAAGCTTCATGAAAATAAGGTGTTATAAAACCGTAATAATCCGTTCGTGCCGTATAAGTTAAAAAAACATTCTTCGTACTTTTGTCGAAAAAGTCAAAAAGTACCTCGTATGAAAAACGACAAAAGATTCCTTTCATATCTTTTACTAAAAACTCAAAAAAGGGTAAAATTGGATTTCAACAATTGTAGGTGGATGGAAATAAAATTACATATTTAAGAAACATGGATGTGGATGATAAAATACACCCTAGTAAATACCAAAGTATAAACAATCTCGGATAAAAATGAGATTGTGATATTTCCCTTACCTTAGATCCAATTTTCATCGAAGGTGTCCGAACCTCCTGTATAATGATTTAAATAATGTCATTGACTTATTCCAGAATCATACTCATTGTTATGATATCATATATGGTTCACTTATGACTTTATATTACCCTTTCTTTTGTAAATTCTATGTTAAAGAGCATTTTGGGTAAAATTGGTTCATTTGTCGTCCGTGTTTTGACTTGTAATTATTCATATGATTGCTTAGATAATAATTACTTAATTCCAGAATATAAAACATGATTTATATATAATATATATTCATAATATACATATATATAATAAATTAATAAATGGAAAGAAATACACCGTTCATGGAGACGGTAGGTCGTACGTACGCATGAACGCTGTTTTCGTTTCCTTATTTAGTTGAATGGAACTAAGTAGATGACATACATATATAAATAAATCCATTAGATTTATAATGTCATATATTTAATTATTATTTCTTATATATAATTTATAATCACTCTAAAATGGTTAACATGGAGAATGAATCTCATCGCGTCATGGAGACGGTAGTCCGTACGTACGCACGAGCGATGATATCGTTTCCATAATTATTGAATTGAATTGGAGTGGATGATACAATATATCAGAATCAATATGATGTTATAATAACTATGTATAGTTATTCTTTACACCATTATACCCATCCATGTAAGGTGGTGGTGGAAAATAGATTTTACCACGGCGTGGAGACGGTATTCTATACGTACGCACGCGCGGTGATTTCGTTTTCCGTAGGATGGATAGATGGTGAAATAGGATTGTTTCATACTTATAATAGAATATCAGTATATTATTGATACTGATGTTATTACTTCATAACGAAACAACCTAAGAAGAAGAAGTGGAAGAAGAAATAAAGGTGAAAGAATCGGTAACGGAAATTACCTCTTCTTTGAAGCGCCTCTTTGAGACCTCCTCTTAGGGTACCAAAATTGGTCTTTGAGGAAGACCAGAACCTCTAGGATGTTTCTAGGGAAGTGGAGAGGATAATTTTACAGGGATTGGCCGAGCTTTAAGGGTCAAATTTGTGTGAGGAAGAGAGGGAGGAGGTGCCCTTTTATAAGGGAGGAGAGTGGCACCTTTGGAAAAACTAAAAATATTATTTTATTATAAAGTCATGTTCGGTTTTAAATAGCTCCAAATTGATTTATTTCGTTTCTAAGGTGGGGATGGGTCGAAATCCTCTCATCCAATAGAATTTATACAAGTTTAGGTTCCTATGTTAACCTTATCATTTAGATTTAACATTAAGTTAAATAATTTTACTTTTACCGTGTCTTCTTGTGTTCTTATACTATAAGGTTAATAAACTTACTATAAGAAGCCAAAAGAACCCCAATTTGTTTATTATTAATATATATAACCTTATCTAAGTCATTTGGCCGAACCTTAGATTTTTAGGAATAAAATAACAATTAATAATATAATATTTGTTTTAAAAACTATTATATGTCAATTTTGACACTATTTAGTAATTGATTTTTGTGAAAATCATAACAGAATGATAAGTTCGAAAAAAGTTAATTGAGTCAATACTAACATGTCATATTAAAATAGAAAATTAGTTTAATTCATAAAAAGTCTTAAATTACATTTATTTTGGTATTTATAACATCAATTATGTCAATATTTCTTTAATAAGATAATTACTTCATCATATTTGTGTCATAAATAAATTACATTATTTGATGTCTAAAAATTACAAATAAAATACCATTATGTAGGAAATCTTTTTATCTTTCTAATGAATATTTAAAATCAAATTTATCTTATGTATAACCCTATATTAAAAATGTTTTAGTAAATAAACATTGATTTTAACTCTTTTAACCCTTCTTTAAATAAATTAATAATAAATGTCCTAATCTAATCCAAGTGGGCCTAAATGGTCATATTTTATTCCTAAGTTTTTTTTGATCAAATTACACTTGTCCAATAGAATTAGGACATGTGTTAGGGTAATAATAATATCATTTCTACCCTTAATTACCCTTTTTACTTTTAACCATGGTAAATAAAATTAAAAAGTTACTATTCACCAAAAATTATTTTCATCTCATTGAACCACATTTTACTTACTGACATCAACTGTGTCTCTCGGATTTTTGAAATTCCACTTACAGAAGCGGTAAAATTAAGTTTTATAAAAAATTCAGTTTTTTTAACTACCACTTAGTGGTTTCACTATTCATCAAAAATTGAAAGTTTTCGGAAAAATACCAAAAATTAGGCCTAAGCTATATTTGATATTTTGAACTCAAAAATTATTTCTATTTTACCAAATTCAAAACATATCAGTTGCATTAATTAATTTAAAAATTAATTCTCGTCGTCAAAACAAATAGTGTGTTCTTAAGAGATAATAACTATCAAAAGATTGACATTTGTTTATGTCTGGTTTAAATGTGAAATTACATCCAATGACCAACATTGTATTAAATTGTAAAAATATATTCTAAATATAATTTAAAACCACTCAAATTAATAATTTATCACTATTAATTATTTTTATTGAAAAAGTTGTTTTTAATTAAAATTTAGTAATTTTCACTATTCATCAAAATATGAAAGTTATCCGAAAATCACCAAAATTTCACCCTAAGCTAATTTCGATATTACGAATCCAAAAATGAATTCCATTTTGAAAAATAAAATTAAAAAATTTCAAAAGGTGGTTATTACTATTCATAACGGCTCGTTTTAATAATATTTTAATAGCATATTGTTGTTTAGTGAAACTCGTTATTGCGTACTACACACGCTATCGAGGAAGGTCGCGATTGCATGTAATGCAAGGCAAATCAAGGATGTGTGTTGTGCAAGCTCCTTTTGGTGTAGCGTACAACACAAGACATTAGTGAAATTAAAAAGAATATTTTTCATAAAATCTCGGGATGTTACAGCTCCGTGCATTTGTTTCGTCGCTGCAATGTTCTCATTGTTTCCTTGCTATGATTGTCCAGGTTGAGGGGTCATGGTATTCTTGGAATCACCATAACTATCTCTTTTCTACTGGTGAGAGTGATTTTGTTGTCCTCGCCCTGTCAATGAATAAGATGCTTACGACACTTGAGAAGTGTCACGAACACCTGACCGTGGAGCACTGCGACAATATCACTGAAGATGCCCCATCTGCTTGCAATTGTGGAATTCTCTTGGTGGTGTTGTACTTTCTCGTTTGATGTGATCAGTCGAACCACATTGAAAGCAACCGTCTTTGCTCTGGGGTCATGGAATAAGGTTGAATAATCCCGTTATCTGGTTCTGATTCGCACTCCCACCATGGAAGTAGGTGTCCCTCTTCCGCTTGTTTCGAGCATTAAAGTTCACACCCGTTCTCATGGGTATCATCATGCTTCCTCTTATCGATCCTGAGATATCTCGTTCAGCAACCGTTGCTCTATTCAACATCTCTGTATAATCCGTAATACAGAGCATCGCAATCTTCGATCGAATATCCTTCCTTAGTCCCGATTCGAAGATGCGTGCCTTCAAAGAAGCACTTGGCGCAACCTCTAGTGAAAAATGGACTAAATTCATGAACTTGGCCACATACTCTATGACAGAGAGGCTCTCTTGTTTCAATCTGAAGAAGTCCGTCATTTTCTGGATCTTGAACGTGTGAGGATAGGATTGTTTGTTAAACAATTCTTCAAAATCCTCCCATGTAAGGCCTTCATCCAATTTATCATGCACCGCTAAATCTCATCACTGGCGTGAAAGATCCTCGAGCATATACGTCGCCATCTTGACTTTTATCTCTACTGGTGTGCTGATGAAATCGAATATACGATTCCTCCTGCTTAGCCACACCTCTACCTTATCGGGTTCAGCATCACCCCAAAAAATGGGTGGATTCTGCTTCTGGAACTAGATGGAATGGTCTACATGCCTTGACTCATCCCTCTGATTCTCTGTGTCCACATCCTAGATTGCTTGAACGATACATTGAACTAGATCTTGGTTCACACGTGGTTTAGGTGCAACCACATTCTCTGCATCCTCTTCTGTTTGGTTTCTATGATGCCTAATGGGTGCCATTTTCTATACAAACAACGCGCTCCGTTAGTCTCACTTCCTAGAAACTGAATGCTTAGCAATTCAATTTCTATCACATCACTATCACAACATTTTTTTCATCCATCAAGCTTTTCCGTATGTTCATCCATTTTTGAAAACATGCCACATCCTTTTTGAAAATCCACCAATTTTCAATATATACTAAATATCCATTTTTCAAAATCATTCATTTGAAAATCAATTTCTACATTTTTCAAAAATTTGAACCTTTCCCAAAATCATAAATCATTATTCACAATGAGATATTCCATCCTAGTGGTAAGTCATTCCTCTAATGAATGTCATACTCATCTCATTGGCTAAACCCATGAAAATGATATTTGCAAAATTCTAGAAGTGTATCCAAAACACTTATGTACCCAACACCCTAGTAACTTGAAGTTCTGCATAAACATGTTAGCTACGCCCTTTTATTCTATACATTTCAAGTTCCAACAATCCTACTCCTATATAAGATGATCACCCCAGGAATAGACAAGAAGTAATTTCAACTCCAGGACCAAGAACATCGATGACCACTTGTTATTCAATGACCAAACAAGTTGATACCATTTTAATGACCCGCTAATTCTCATTGGATTGAGAGATCAATGAGTCATTACTAGTCCTTAAGTGATATCCCCAAGGTGCCAAAGGCTGGCAATAAATGCCGAAGGGTTTCAAAATACATGGGGGACGATTTACCCTATAACTAAAAACAACCAACAAACAGAGCAAACTAGATAAACATCTCCAAGAAACCACAATATGATGCATGATTTAAAACCAAAACAACTCAACCATTAATTTTATCAAAAAAAAAACAAAAGGTACCAAAGTAAAAACCAACACTAAACATCAGAGTAAAAAACATAAAGACAACTCAAAGACGACAAGACAACAACCCAACTCCATGCTCCACAAGCTCCAAGCTCCAACATCATGAACCAGCCCAAGTATCACGAAGCAACGCTCTAAACATGTGACACTTTACCTTTGCCAACGTCTCGGTATATGAAATCTGCAAAAGCACCAACGTGTCAAAGTAGGGGGTGAGTAATGAAACTCATTATGTTTTCCCCGATGACTTCCCAACCCATGCCTCTAGGATAAACCATGTTAGCACATTTATATAAAAAAAATTATATAAAATAATTCCAAAACAGTTCACAATAATGAAAATTCAATGCCAAAGCCATTTTTCCAACAAAACCATTTTCAAACAAAGAAACCAAGAAAATATCGAATCAAATCCACATTTCTATTTTGGAACATTCATTCCATTCCACAAATCCACACAACCAACCATGCATGCAACCTGGACCTCCCTATACTTGCGAGTGGTGAGTTATCCTTCCACTAAGTCGTCACTTAGTGAACTACCTTGATGGGGGTACTTAACGACCTTATCCGTCCCAACCTATTGATGGGGGGGACTTCTCACCCTTATCCATCCCAAAATTTTTATGGGGGTACTTCTCGCCCTTATCCATCCCAATGCATATGAACACACACTCCAACTCATGCAATCCATGACCAAAACCAAGTGTGTTCAAAACCTTTCAATAAAGCATCACCCTTTTATTGAACACCCCTTTTTCCTGAAATCCATTTTCCAAATCCAGCAAATCCATACTTTTAAAATCAATGTTTTAAAATCAAGAAACCAAAACACTTTGTGCAACCATTCTTTCAATTTCCACAATTTCATCAAAATCCATAAATCATCACTAAATAAGATTTATAACATGTCTTCCACCACAATTCCACAATCACAACCAAGAAAATAATTCATTTCAAACTAATCCTTCAAGTTCTACGAAAGAGGAATCGAGAGTGAAGCCACCTACCTCAACAAATTAGGCGAAACCAAGCCATGGACAAAGAATGTTCAACAACACCAGGTCAAAACTCCAAAAACTCTCCATAGATCTCTTCTCCTAACACAACCAAGACCAAAACATGTCATATATGGAATTTACACCCTTAGATATACCAATAACGGGCTTAGATATAAGAAAACGAGAGAAGAGGAGAAGTACATCTATGTATATCTAAGAAACCGATCAAGAATGATCACATACCTTATGAATCTGGCTTTGATTCACCAAGGGAAGCCTTCAAATTGCCTCCGGAACGCTTGGGAGAAGTCTTCAAACCTTCAAGGTAGAGTAACCTGAGTTAGGGTCGCTTAAGACGTTTAAACAATGTAATTAAATGAAAAACGAGTTAGATCCACAATTTTAGGATCTAACTTTAAGTGACCACACGGTTTGACAAATCGTGCGCAAACCATGTGTTGGCTACTGCCTCCGCCACCCTTTTCTCATGGTTTGGCTACACGGTTAGACAAACTGTGCGCCGAACGTGAGGAAACCACTATCTCTAAGACCCACTGTGCACAGTTTGGCCACACGGTTAGACAAACCGTGCACAGACCGTGCGACTTCTCCTTTGCCTCCAAACATCATTCCAAGTTCTCCTGACTCTCCCCATTCAACACCCTTAACTATAAAACCATAAAAAGAATCAAGAAGGTGTTACATACCAGAAACTGGGTGTACTAAATCATCTCATCGATTGACACCACATCTGATCAGTGCCACAGGGTTTTCGGGGGGGGGGGGTTTCCCCATTTTCTTGTAAAGCTTCCTTTAATGTTTAATTCCTTTTAAAAGTGGTTTGAGGCTATTTTTAAAGACCCTAATTTATGTTCTATATCCTGAGGAGTGGGGAGACCCAAAAAAAATTTCATTGTTACGAATTTTCCTCTATTAAATGAAATCATTAAACTCACAACTATTATGTCCACCTCTCCGATGAGAATTATTATGTAACAATTAATTCTATTTTGTGTAACCATCGAACTACATGGTTTAACCACGATCCGCCTTTAAATCCATTCATGATTTCTTATCCCAGAACTTCTGGATATCGCATTTTCTCGCACAGAGTTTATTTGGGATAGTCTCTTTTCCTTTCCTTGGTGTGTTCGGAGTCCCTCTGCCCGAGATGAGTCATTCCCCCCTATGCTCGAGCCCTTACTACTCAACCTTTGTGGAGTTTTTACTAGTACTCGTGCAACAATAGCTCTTGTATCATGGGAAAAAACATTGATCATTGATCATCTAAGTAGGTTTTCTCATTAGTCTCTCTTTAATGTGTATCATGCGGGTGGGTATGATAATGTTCATACGGGGATGGATGAAACCAAACCACAATGAAGATGATAAATGGGTTTTAAAGAATAAAGGGGTGTGTTTAATGATGTTGTTGTACTCTTTTATCTTTTCTTATATGGTTTGAACTATATGGGATTATGTCCACAGAAAATAATGGTCATTGGTGGTCCTTTATTGTACACTAATGAACCTCTATTTTCTGGATAATTCTATCATTGAATGGATGTATCTTCGAAACTGGTTGATCGTGTAAACTCATTTGATTAAATAGAAGCCCAGTGAATAAGAATCCTTATATAGCCACCCTGGTTAACCAAATGGAAAACAGAACTAAAGGAATGGTGTGTTTAAATTTAAAACTCCCTTGCTCTATTCTGGTGATGTGTATAGTTGTTCTATTTGATGCTTGTAATGGGACATGGATGGGGATGGGATCCCCTGTTGTGCAGTTTTTATTTTATTGATTTGGGGTCTTGTGGGGCCATATATTGGGGCTTGTTTTTGGTTCTAGTACTTCAATGGGTTCAATAGGGAATTATTTTTTTGGAATGAGATGTGACTATTGTGCTTTTTATGGATGAATAGTAATGAGGGTGTTAGTGTATGGGCAGGTTTTGGAACCCCTAGGTTTGGACGATTTCTTGTTTACCTATATGTATAATTTAGTTCTTATGTTATTTATTCACACCCCATCCAAGTAGAGAACTTCATGCCAAACACCCCCATTTCATGGGGGAGGGTGTTTTTTCCAACACTCCTATGAGTGGATGGTTATTAACTCCTTTTATTATCCCTTTCCCAAGTAGTCCAAGACTCTTCAGGCAGGTTGTGATGGCCTGGGGTTCATTATATCCCATGATTATTTGATCAGGGTATTTTGTGGTCGTTGGCCCACGTGTGTGCGGGCAGGTTGTTTCCCAAGTATCTTAGGGATGACGCCCCGGTGTCTTCGGGTGTGGCAATAGTTGTTCGGGCCCAGGTGTCTTTGGGTGTGGCGGTAGTTATTCTGGACCAGGGGTTTACAAGTGTGGTTATATGTGGTTTTTGTGGCCCATGTGTTTTTAGGCGTAGCTATTGTTGTGGTGGACCAAAAGTTTGTTGTTGGGGTGGCAGTGGGACTGTAGTGAGAATGATGGGGTAGGACTGACGTGTAAGATGTCATCAATAACCATTGATAAAGTAGAGTGGGGTACCCAACCATCAATGTATTATTACTATTACTTTACTTGACAGGCGTTATTTGGGGAGTGTTCCTTAGTGAGGTTTGGGTGGATAGTTCCCTTACTAGGTGCTTTGGTTATCTCCTTTTCTCACGGGGCATTATAATGCCTCCCCACTTGTGCATGAGAGATATTGGTTTTCCCTACTAATTATACCTATATACTCACCCTACATATATAAAAAATGCTTTTAAGTTTCTAGGAGGACGTCGAGGACCATGACGAACCATATTAGCTCGAACGTCAGGACCATTGACGTTGTTGTGTTTCTTTTCTTTTAGTACTTCTCTTTTTAGTTTTCTTTTACCTTGTGACACTTTATTTGGAGCATGCATATGGGAATGGATTTTTGGTTTCACTTTACTTATACCTTCATTTTTGGATTTTTTGGGATTTTTACCATCATATCTCCCCATCCAACTAAAAAGATGGGAAATCCTTCCATATTACGTGCGATTCTATACCATTGGTTATAGTCACCGCTCTGGGGCCTATTGAAGGCAAGACTCGGGGGGTCATTATCTCTCCTTAAACATGGAAAATGAAGGGTCTAGAAGTTTTTTGTCCCTTCCCTCATCTCCATGAAGGTGGGTTGTGATAATAATAAGCCTATAAAATTTTCAACTATATAATTGTTAAGTTATAAATTATATAATTTCACTATCAATATATATACATATATATATTAATTATTTTAATCAATGTTCCTATAGTTTTTGAAAATTAATAATGAAAAAGATTGTGGTTATTATGTTTTAAAATTAATGAATGATGTCATATTCAATAAACAAACTAAAATCCTTACAGATGTATTTTTTAGAGTAATTAAAATTTCATATAAAATATTTACTAATTTTTTTATATTTTTTCAATACTGTCAGGATGTTTGAAAATATACAAATTAATAAGGGAAAATCAATTTTCTTAGAAATGATTGGGAAGAATACATGGTGTCAAAATGTATAGTTTCATCCTGAATAAGTGAACTCCTATTAATTATTTAGTCAATTTTATCATTATTTATCTACTTTTTTAGGTAATTTTCTTATCATTTTTATCTAGAACATGTTTATTTAATCATCATGGAGATCATAAAGAAATTAATTTTTCAATAATTGATATTTCTCCAACCATTTTGTATCCTATAACGAGAACAATAATCTGGGATAAAAATCAGTTCAGGACAATGTATTCAACAAAGATGATTCACTTAGGTATTATTGGTTCTCTTTATAGATCCATTTATCTTTTATTAGAGTTTTTATATTTAGTAGAGTGTGTTTTATTTTTATAAATGACTCAGAGTACTTATTTTCATTTTAAAAACGACATTTTAGTTAAAAACATTCATAAATCACTATAAATAAATAAAACACACACGTTTTTATCTTGATAATTTAGGAAAGTTACCCATAAGTTATTGGTGATGCGTACGAATCAACCACTGGTACATCGAGAACATGATGTACCCAAAATAACTCAAAGAGTAATTTTATAGTACAAAATAAAATATTAGATCCAAATTCATATAACTCGCTAAAAACAGGGAAAAACTCATATTATTCTGATACATTATAAAAATGATAAATAAGTAATATGTGGAGTATATGAATCATTAATAGGTCAATATAACACTCTATGTGGCTGTTATGATTGAGAGTGTATGTTTTTAATTTAAGTCAAATTTTAGTTCAAAACCAAAATCCCTCACTGAAAATCAATCAAACATTCCAATATGTTCTTGTTAATTTTTGAATATGATCTATAAGAAAAATTTTATGTGTTGGAATCAACCACACATAAATCCAACAGATTATGTAGACGGTATGATTAAAATTTCATGTTTCTATTTTAATGTGAAATTTTACTTAAAAACATTAACCACGCAATTAAAAATAAGAAAATAATGTCATATTATATTGATAATTTCTAAAAATTACCAATACTTTTTTTTTGACATATAGGAATCAACCACAATTAAATATAATTCATATTGTTCTTGACATGACTCAAATTCATGATTTCAATTTGAAATTGAATTTTTAGTTAAAAACTGGTGTCACTCACTAAAAAAACACTTGAAATATTTTAAATATTTTTGAAAATGATCTATAAATAATTTTTGAAATATAGGAATCAAATATACATCATTTTAAAACATAGTGTTCACAGTATGACTCGAAGTGTATTTTTTTCAGTTTAAAAATATTATTTTAGTTAAAAATTGGTTTCAATCTCTGAAAACCAATAAAATATACCAAATTATATTCATTTATTAATACAATGATCTATAATTCATTTATGATGAGTAGGAATCAGTCTCATATCAATCTGATACACGGTGCAGTCCTAATAATTGAAAGTGTTTGTTTGTAGTTTAAAATTTAAATTGTAGTTTAAAACATGTGTCCCAAACCAAAAAGCAACAGAAAAACTTGTATTGTTTTGATTAATTAAGAAAATTATCAATAATTCAATTTTAATGTGTAGTAATTAACCCCATATCCATTGGACACAATGTGTGGTCTGTATGATTGATAGTGTATATTTTTATTTATGAGTATCATTTTAGTTCAAAACACACATCACTCACTGAAAATCAATAAAAAATTATTTAATTATATTAATAATTTATTAAAATAGTTAATAACTTATTTATGACATAAAGAATTTTCCAAACACCAATCTGATATATGGTGTGACCAGTATGATTGAAAGTGTGTGATTTTATTTCAAAATGAAATTTTAATTCAAACCATACATCATTTGTAATAAACCAACTGGGGGCGCCATCCTAACTGATGCCCAAACTATGCTACCACATACCATAGGAGCATCCCAGATCTCCTAGGGTAAATGAAAAGAATCAAGGGAATATAAAATATCCATTGGTGATCACTACATGAAAAATAAATTTTAGCAATGGCCTAATTGTGAGGGGTAAAGGGATAGTCACAAATAGTTTATATGACAAGATTATTTGTGATGGGAAAAGAATCTCATTTCAAAAAAAATTATATTTATATTTATTTGCGATTAGATTTGTTTCCCTTTTCAAAAACATTGGGTATTCCTTCAAACCATAGAGTGGGAACCATTATTTGTGACAGGTATTTTCTCTCGTCGCAAATACAATTCTTCATAATAGTTTTTTGAAGATAGATTTTATATCATATTGCAGATAATGTATCGGCAGAAGGGTATTTACGATTGATCCCATCACAAACAACATTTTATCACTAACACATTTATTTATGGTGCGTACTATTTGCAATAGTATACCCAACGTAAATAGTCATGTTGCTAATAATATGACATATATATATGCCTCCCCTGCAAATTTTCCCTCACATCTCTTCAACTTAGTTCATTTTATATTTCATTTTCTTTAGTTTTTTCAAAAAAAAATCAATTTTTATAAGAAAGTAAAATATTCAGATTCACATCTGAAAAAACATCAAATTTTTTGTATTTATTTTATTTTAAATTTATTAATTATTTAATTTTATTTTTATTCAGAAATTATTAATATTAATTAATAGTAATTTATAGTAATTAGATTTAAGTATTAGTAATTAATTTTAATTAGAAGTAATTAGTTGTAATTTTCTCTAATTAGTTTTAATTTTTTGGCAGTAGTTGTAATTATTAATAACTAATTATAATTGATAGGTAAATATTATTAATTAATAGAATTCAGTAATAATTCATAGATACTACTAATAAATAATAATAATTTTTAGTAACTAGTAATAAGTGAGTATAATTACTTTATATTAGTAATTAAAACTAATTTTTATTAATTTATAGTAAATATTAATAATATTAAAAAATAAGTAAAAATTAGAAGTAATTCTTACAAAGTAGCGGTATTTAAAAGGAATTAGAGGTAATTATAAAAAATTAGAAATAATTATTATAAATGACATTTTTTTTTGAAATTACAGCTAAGTAGTAGAAATTAGCAGTAATGAGTGCCAATTAGTAAAAATTAGCACTGATGATTGACAATTACTAAAAATTTGCTGTAAGGATCATTAAATAGTAAAAATTAGTGGTAATAAAAATAAAGTTACTAAAAGTTAGTTGTAATGAGTGGTAATTACTAAAAATTAGCATTAATGATCAATAATTAGTAAAAATTTATAGTAATGATTTTTAATTAGTAAAATATATTCGTAAGGATTTGTAATTAGTAAAAAAATAAATGTAATGAGAATTATTTAGTACTAATTAGTTAAATCTAGTGGAAATGAGTAGTAATTTTTAGAATTATTTGTGTTAAACGGTAATTAGTAAAAATTAGTGGGAATGAGCAGTAATTAGAAAAAAAATGAGTGCTAATGAGTGGTAATTATTAAAAATTAGAAACAATAAAAAAAATTGATTGATAATTATTAAAAATTAAAAAAACAGTAATGATTAATAAGAGTTAGAATAATTGAATGATAATTAGTAAAAACTATCATAAATGAGATGTAGTTATTAAAAAAATAGAAAATATGAGCAATAATTAGTTGAAATTACTGGTAATGAGTATGAATTATTAGAAATTAATAGCAATGATCAGGAATTTGTATAAATGAGATGTAATGAGAGGGAAATAGTAAAATGAGTGGTAGTGAGTTGGAATTAGCAGAAATGAGTGGTAATTAGTGATAATTAGGTCAAATGAGTGGTAATGAACAGGAATTTGTGAAAATGAGTAGGAATTAGTAGCAATCAGAGAAAACGGGAGGTAATTAGTACAAAATATTATAAATGAGTGGTAACTAGTAAAAATGAACTGTAAGGAATGATAATTTAAAACATTAGTGGTAATTAGCTGTAATTAGTAAATAATAGTAGAAATCAGTCATAATTTGTAAAATTTAGTGGTATTGAGCGATAATTAAGAAAATTAGTGATAGTTAGTAAAAATGAGAAGTAATTATTAAAAACTAATGATAATTTGTTAAATAAGTTGTAATTAAAAAACAAATGAAAATTAGTGGTTATTAGTAAAAAATGGCACAAATGGGTAGAAATTAGTAAAAATTAGTAGAAATGGGTGTAAATTAGTTAAAATTTGTGGAAATAAGTGTTAATTGCCATAATTGACCAAAATTAAATAAAATTAACCATAATTATCCCTGATTAACATCAATTAACCACATTTAGTACTAGATGGTCGACTAGGGGGCATGATGGGAACATTGAACAGAGGGGATGAAAGTGACGATAGAGTGAAATAATTCTGGAGCCTCAACAATCAGACCTTTTGGAGGAGATTAATTCATTAACAAACATGAAATTGATGGATGATGTAACATATTCAAGAGATAATAATGAAATTCAAAGTGAGTTTTCCTATTTTTTGGTTCAATATCATTTCTTGACAAAATAATGTTTTAATAATAATTTTAATGTAAATGCATGATTATCGATAAAACATTATTTTCTCATGATGATAGATTTAAGCTAATACAGGTAATAAAACACTAATACTTTCATGGTTATCTCCTAAATATCTTTCCTCTTCTATCACTCGTAGGTTTATCAATGAATGTCTCTTCTACAATTTGTCTAAACCTAGAGGTGATAAAAAAATTTCCCACTGTTGACTCTTACATCTCCTCTTATGCTTACTTCCTTCAATGTAATCATGGGGAGGTGGGGATGAAGTCAATGATAGTGGAAAAAATTATAGTTTCCTTTTGGTCTGATGGTTTGTAGTAGAGGCATCCATGGGTAAAATCATAGGTTTATTGTTGACTATATCACCTCCAAATTGTCTAAACATAGGGGAATAAGAATTGTTTCACATCATCATCCATTTCACCCCCTCAACTACTTGCTTCTCCCATGACCCAATTTTAAGCTTATATTTCCCTTCATGGTAATTAATGGTAATTAGAAAAAAGTGGTAATTGGAAAAAAAATTGCATTAATTTACAGAATTATAAAACATTAGTGACAATTAGAAAGAATTGATAATATTTAAAACTACTTTTTATCTCATTGAATTTATAATTTTTTATATATTTTCTTAATTTTATTTGATTAATTATAAAAAATAATTTAATTTTCTATTTTTTAGAAAAATATGGACCAATTAGACAATAGTCTTCATTATAAGATCATGATTGGATAAATAATTTCATAAATCCAAACAGTTCTGGTACAAATTCTACAAGGTCTTGTAATTTCATGGGTTTCAATTTTAAAATCTAATTGGGAAAATTCTTAGGCAAGGTGCTTATATGGAGTGAGATTCCGAGGAATGTTGTTCCTATAATGAAATGGTAAGAAATGTAATGCTTTTATTAAATCAATTGAGAGGTTTTTATGTTTAAATGGAAATAAATTCTAAACAGGTTCTTGGATCAGAAATTTAATGGAACTGCTGCTTCCAGAGATGTGAATTTACCTTAGTCTGGGACTAACATCCACTGGTGTGTATCTACTTTGAAATTTATATTTTGGGTGTAAACATCATTAAAATATTTTAATGAAATTTTTTTGTTTCACATAGTGGATATTCTATTTAAACAATACATTGTCATAAATTAAGGGTTTTTTTCATAACCCTGATGTTTCTCTATGGCAAATAGTAGAAGGCTCTCCCAACATTTTGGAAAAAAAAGATCAAAAATCTAATTGTAGCATGGAAGATCTACGAAGGCCAGAAGATCGATGATCGAAGATTACATGGACTTTCGATCATCATCAACAACTGATCCAACCTCGAGGTATGGTGTCAATATAGTTGTGATTTATTTCCCCTTTTATATTCAAATGAAGAACTCATACCCACCCATTAATAGATTCTATTTTGGTCCAATCATTCTTGAGTGATGGATAATAATCCCTTATTTAAGGGGGATTAAATCCTGGTGATTTGTTTTCAATTTTTTTCTTTATGAACCTGCTAACTTGAACTGATCTTGCCGACATGAACAAGGCAAAGGGCCATTCATTGTTTATTCATGTGCCTTATCTCTCTCTCCTAAATCTCTTGTATTATTTATGTGTTCTTCACCTTATCCTTGATCCATTAACCCCAATATTAATCAAACCAATCTCGCAACGGAGCAAGGTGGATGTAGAACAAGGTTTCGACAACGCAATGCATTGGCAAGGGGAGGTGGCTCTGACCAGTTCATTCCAAGAACATCATGGAAATGCCACCAGCAGTGTGGTCGGTGGCAGAGGTAGAACCGTCCTAGAAATCTGCGTCTGGGCCAGGAAGGACACGGCAGGAATGGGCCGCTTTTAGGGTGGCTGGTGGCAGTGATGGGACATTGTCCAGGAAGGACCACATCAGATAGGGATCTGCAAGCGGCCACTAGGGTATGATATTGGATGTCATGGCGGCACCAGCTAGGTTGCATCTCTGAGTAGCATTGGACGAAGGACCCCACAGCGGTGGTGAGGCCATGGGACTAGGTGGAGGAAGTGGGTCAGTGATGTGAAACATTGTCCAATGCAGTGTTGATCGGGGGAGCCAGTTGGCCATGCAATCTAGAAACCACATAGACAAGAGGGTCATGGACAGGGTGGGCCGCATCCAATGAAGCAATGCAGGGCTATGTGATGCGGGATGGGCATGATAACTAGGTTTTATAGTGGCCCAGCAGCCTAATTGGCTGGACTATGACCTTTGGGATAATCCAGTTCATGCTGGCCAAGACCAACTGGGTTGGGTCGGGTCAGACCTTGACCAGGACCTTTTTACAAAATTGGCCATATATTCCAAATAAGAGGTATGCTTGATGATCCATCAAAGGAGTTAGTACCCTTGTGAAAATACGGTCTTTTTCAAATACTCTAAGTGAATTTTTGTGGATGGTTAGATTATGACATAATGGCTTGAGGAGTAGGTTCTCTTGAAACAAGCACACTACGACCATAATCAGGTGGTTGGTTATGACTACATGATCTTGGTGATTACAAGACTTGGGGGCTCCATGACCAATCAATGCTCTGTGAGACATCGATTCCCCTGCGCCATCAACACTCCATGAACCAATGATGCTCGTCTGCCAATGATTCTCGGTGCTCCATCGACACTAGATGCACCATCGAGACTTTGTGTGCCATCAACGTTATGTGTACCATCAAGGCTCGTTGCGCCATCGACACTCTGTGCACCATCGACGTTCTGTGCACCATCAATGCTCTATGCACCATCGATGCTCTGTGGGCCATCGATGCTCCATGCACCATCAATTCTCTGTGCCCTATCGATTCTCCATACGCCATCGACGCTTTGTGCACCATTGATGCTTCATATGCCATTGACGCTCCATCAAACATCATCCTATCATGCGTCATCGACGCTCTATATAGCATTGATGCCCTAGGACCCATCAATTCCCTTGTCACCATAGACGCTAGGTGTTCCATCGATGTTATGTGCACCATCAACTCCCTGGGGGCCATCACTGCTCCAGGCCACATCGATGCTCTGTGCGCCATTGATGCCCTCTCTTCCTTCGACACTATGTGTACCATCGAAAATCAAAGTTCCATTGAGGCTATGTGCGACATCGATGCTCTGTGTACCATCTATGGCTCATCTTCCATCACTACTCTGGATGGCATTGATGGTCCATGATCCATGGATTCTCCATGCACCATCGATGCTCTGTGGCCCATCAATATTACTGGTGTCATGAAGACTGATAGATCTGTTTTCTATGACTATAAATCATTATCCTCGTGATTTATACTTATACCTATGTAAGCTGACCATTTTGACTATACTTCATGTGTTTTCTTTATTGTGTACTTCATGTGTTTCAATTGTGGTATACTTTTTTATTTCTTAATGGTATTAAATTTGTGGTTTTAGTGTATCCTACTGAGTATTATTTTACTCACCCCTACGTTGGATTTTCCCACACATGTTGTGTCTTGTGTAGATGATCGATGCTTTGATGGTGTCCTAGGTGGACCAATACCAGGTGGTTATTAGAGTGATCAGACGGATGTGTGCTACTCTTAGGACTTCAAACAACTTTCTTACACCTACCTTTCATATGGGATTTTCTTTATATGAGTTTTAAGAACTTGTAAATTCACATGATATTCAATTTATTTTAGTGGGATTCTATTTTGGCCCTATTTAGTTACTAGTTTTCATTATTTCATAACTTTTTGTTGGTATCATATTGTATGCATACATTGTTTACTTAGTGTTTTTTCCATTTCAGTATTTTTTTCCCTGTATATTTGTGTGTTTTTACGGGTATATAGGAAAATGTCTCCCATTTGTGGGATATTCCTACTCAATCCTAGTTGGAATCCTCTTTCCAATTGGAGGAAGGCTTGGGGGTAGTCAAGGCATATGACCCTCTAGGACGGGTCCAAACAGAGTGGTATTACAGTTGGTCAGTTCTACCTAATGAACCAATTGTCTGTGAGATTGTTTTGGGGAAATAGTGTTAAATGATTGGAGTTTGGAATTCGAATCAAGGACTCCAGTGTTGGTGTGGTGGCCAACATATCTATACACCAAGGCTCTGAATTTTTATTTTCAATTAGGTACATGAAAACAATAGTTAGAGAGAAAATAAATGGTACATGGATCGTATAGAATGTTGAGTGTGTTCTCATGTATTTCTTGAGTAAGCTTACTAGGTATACTTTATTTACTGTGGTACATCAAGATTTATTTAAGGATGTCTCTACATAGATAACCATCTAGGATTCTGATGCGTGATCACAAGGATAATTCTCCAAGTGGTAATGCATCAGTATAGGGACATGTACCAACGATAGCACCCTAGGGTGATGTTCCAGTGGTACAACAACCCAAATTGTAGCAGTTACTACCATCACTACTAGTAGAAGATGTAAAGAGTATGAGTATGTTTCATGACTTCTAGAGGTATTGATTTCCCAACTTCAGAGATTAGCTAGATCCCCAAGCAGGTGAGGATTTACTGGAGGTGTTACACATGTCTTCCACCTAGTGAGGATGCCTCTCAACCAGATAGCAGTCCTAGCCATGAGTCTTTTTTATGGCTCAGTGAGGAGATGGTGGAGCTTAGTGAACCAGACACATGATGAGGTGACCCCTAACTTGGATATACTTAAATCATCTCTTCAGTGAGGAGTTCCTTCCAGCGATGTTACACTCAATGAATATACAAGTGTTGCTACATCTATAGTAGGACATCCATAGTAGCGGAGTACTTAGATAGATTTACATATCTTTCTCATTATTCCTCGTATATGGTGCAAGACCCATTATTTCAAGGGAGACCCTTTGAGAGGGGACTACACTATAATATTAGGCCATCCATGATATCTATTAGCAATCCTAAATATTATAGTTTACTAAAGCGAGCTCTTATAGTAGAGAGATATCTAGAGGAGTAGACATTGGCTATAGAAGCAACAAACTAGGGTTAGGTAGTTTAATCTTTAGAATAAGGTTGCCAACACCTGACAAAGGGATCCAAGAAGATCAGACAGTTCAAAGGATGAACCCACGATAGGGGTTTAGTCGTGCGAGGATCCTAGGGCAGAGCGAGTCAGCCGAAGGATAGGTTGTGATACTCATGTAGTGGTCAGGGACATCTGTATAGATATTTTTCGACCCATCATATGAATGATAAATATATGGTTGATGGACCACTAAGTAATAAGTGAATGAAGGAATATGATAGTTCTACCGGTGGAGGATGTAGAAGAGGAGCTATACGGGTAGCAAGAGGTGGGAAAGGGTTCTAGGTACAACCACCACCACCCCTAGGTGGTCCACCATGGGCTCCGGGAGTAGGTGGATAGGGATGAGGACAACTTTAGGTGATTGTGTTTTATGACCCTGAGGCTCTAGGGATGATTAGATAAAATATGTATGTCTATTACACCATCCATTCTTTTTTGAAATACACAAGTTCCAATCACTGTCTTCTCTACACGACACTTATTCGAGACACGGAGTTTCTAGTGGAATCGTTGAATCTATCTCTACACTTAGATACTCCTATGGGAGGATATTGGACAATCACACAACGGTGCAGACAGTTTTCCCTTACTCTTGGGTGCGAGGGTTTTGGTTGGGATCTCTTGGTGGTAGTGTCGAGTCCTTATGAATTCATCCTTGGTATGGATTGGTTATCCAAATTTCATGCTCAGATTGACTATTTTAGGCACACAATATGGTGTTCCCATGGAGATGGGACCATTTTTTCATTTTTTGAAAAAAAGGAAACCCAGAAATAATGGTATGGACTTGAATATCGAAGGGTACAGTCGATCACACACCAGTTGTCTAGAATGACCCTCAATGAAGTGGATGAGACGAGTCCTTAGTTTCCTACAGTGGTGGATGAGTACAAGGACGTCTTTCGAGAATACGATCTAGGATTACCTCCTCGCTGGGAGGTGGATTTATGCATTGATCTATACACTGAGACAGTACCAGTATATACACCTTTATATCAGATGGCTCTTGTAGAGAATTGTGAACTGAGGGTACAATTGGATGACTTACAAAGGAAGGGATTCGTGAGACCTGATGTTTCACTATGGATAGCACCATTCATTTTTTTAAAAATGAATATGGTAGCATGAGGTTATGTTTAGAATTTCTGCGCCTGAACCTGGATACTAAGAAGAATAAGTTTTCACTGCCATGGATTGATGACCTCTTTGATCAATTGAAGGGAGCGAGGTGGTTCTCAAAGAAAGACTTCATATCTGGCTATCACCACCTTCTTGTACGAGATGAGGACATCCCAAAGTCATCCTTGAAATGTTGGTATGACCACTATGAGTAAATAGTGATGTCGTTTGGTGTGATAAATTCCCCATATGTTTTCATGGTAATCTTTAATAGGATCTTTAAGCCTTATCTAGACTGGATTTTCCGGGTCTTAATTGAT
Source organism: Viscum album (assembly GCA_963277665.1). Lineage (NCBI taxonomy): Eukaryota > Viridiplantae > Streptophyta > Magnoliopsida > Santalales > Viscaceae > Viscum > Viscum album. The sequence goes on from OY728151.1 coordinate 907,238,821, forward strand.
GACATCCTGGTGTATTTGGCATTTTAGGAGGATCACAAGATATGCATGAGAATGGTCTTGGACACACTCTGTGAGCACCACCTTTATGGGATCTCTTAATGTATCATTTTTTTATCTAGGAGGTCCACTTTATGAGACGTCTCACTTTAGAGGCTGGAGTGGAAGTGGATCTAATGAATATTGAAGTGGTTATTTCCTGGGAGCCACCCAAGAGTGTTACTGAGGTGCAGAGTTTCTTGGTTTTGGATGGTCACTATTAGAGGTTTGTACAAAAATTTTCTAGGGTAGCAGCTCCCATGATGTCCTTGACCCAAGAAAGGGCAGCCTTTCATGTTGATAGAGAAGTGTCAGCAGTGCATTCAAGAGATGAGGCAGAGGCTGAAAAGTGCTCTTATATTGAGATTACTAGATGACGGTGTTGAGTACGTGGTGTTCTATGATGCATCAGCGACTGTACTTTGTTGTCTCATGATGTAGGGGAAAGCGGTGATTGCATATGGTTTTATCTAGTTGAGGCAACATAAGATTAACTACACTACCCATGATCTTGATCTTGATATGGTAGTATTCACATTGATAATGTGGAAACACTACCTTATGGGAGATCGTTTTACCATCAAATCTGACCACAATAGTGTCAAGTATATCTTCTCTTATAAGGATTTGAACTTGAGACAGAAACGATGGATAGAGTTCCTCTAGGACTATGACATTGAGATTTTCTATACTCGTGGGAAGGGGAACGTAGTGGTGTACACTCTATGTAAGAGATCCAGCATTCAATTGCATATCAAGGAGTCAGATCAGTTTTATGGGTTACAAATATCCTTTCTGGATGGAGATGGAGTAGCTTACCTCCAGTTGATGGTTATCACCCCTCCACTATTATAGGGAGTTAGTGAGACACAACTTTGGGATATAGACTAAGACACTTGACATGCTCAAATATCCACAGGGTATTCCCTTAATGGATATTAGAAAGGTGGGGACCACATCGTTCTCTTTAGAGGAAACAGAGAAGTACCAACGATGTTGTGAGAGGAGTTCTAGAGGAATTTCCATAATTCCCCTTCGGCGGAACATCTAGGAGTGGAAAAGATCTATCAAGATCTCTGACGTTAGTTCTGGTGTTCGGTGATGAAAAATGTGGTGGTAGAGTTAATTTCTAGATGCCTCACTTTTCACCAAGTGAAGGATGAGCACCAGGTTCCAGTGGGATTGACCCAACCACTTGAGGTACCAAAGATGAAGTGGTATGAGATACTGATGGAATTTGTGAATGGTTTACCACGCACGTCTAGGGGTCACAATACCATTAAGGAGATCATTAACTTACTCAATAAGTCATACCACTTCCTACCAATCCATGAGAAGAGATCTGTAGAGAGACTAAGATGCCTCTACATGGAAGAGATAGTTCATCTCCACTGATTCCCATCAATGATAGTCTTATATCACCATGATCACATTACATCCCAGATATGGATGGGATTACAAAAGTCATTTGGGACTAAGATTCACTTGCGTACAATGTTTCATCCTCTAACGGATGGACAAACAAAGAGAACCATCTAGGTTCTTAAGGACATGTTACAGACATTCATCATATACTTTGGCCGTAGTTGGGAGGATCACCTACCAATGGTGGAATTTTTATACAACAATAGCTATCACTACACCATTATTATTGCACCATTCGAGGCCTTGTATGGGTGACTATGAAGGTCACTAATATGATGGACATACCCATGGGAGTCATTATTCATGGGTCCAGAGTTTGTATGGGCTACCAATGAGAAGGTTCAGATCATCCAAGAGCTAATGAGGACTTTATTGAGCTAGTAGAAGATGTATGTTGATGGGAGGTGGAGGCCTTTGGAGTTTTAGGAGGGAGACCATGTGTTCTTTTGGGTATCACCTTTATGATTATTTTGGAGATTTTTCTAAGGTGGAAAGTTATCTTGGAGATATATTGGCCCTTTTCAGAATTTGTGTAGGGTTGGTGAGGTGGCGTACCACCTAGCTCTACCCTTGCAGTTTCGCTGAGTTATTGATGTATTCCATGTTTCACAACAGAGGAGGTACATGAATGATCCATCGCACATCATCGACTAGGGCGAGTAGGAAATCCACATTGGGGTGACCTTTACAGATCACTCGATGAAGATTGAGGATTGATAGTAGTAGATCCTTCATGGGAAGTTGATTCATATAGTGTGTGTTCGATGGAGGAACAATAATATCTACGAGAACACTGTGGATTGGGAGGATAATATTCATGCCCAGTACCCTCATCTCTTTCTTCAGTAGCCTTTGTTTTGGATTTCAGGGACCTAAAGACCCATGGTATGGATAATGTAATGACTCTGATTTTCTCCAGTTTTCTTTTTATAAATTCATTAGAAAAATTGAAATTCCAGATGCTGAGATGGAGTGATATTTCAATGCTCATTGTGCTCGGAATGATACGGTAAAAAATGATGGGTTTTTAATAAATTGTATGGGATGTTTATTCTTTAAATGGGAATAACATCTAAACGGCTACCCAGATCAAAAATCGTAGGGCACTGTTGTGTCTAGAACAACAAATTTACATTAGGCGGGGCATACCATTGACTGGAGCTTATCGACGAAGAAAGTTCTATTTTGGACATAAACTTTATTAAAATATTTTAAGAAAAATATTTTGATTTACGCAAAGGATAATCTCTTTAAACAATCGGTTTTCATAAATTCAAGGTTATCTCCATAACCCTAGAGTTTCCTTGAGTTAGTGAGAAGAAGGCTCTCCCATAGTTTTGGTAAAACAAGATCGAAAATCTGATAAAAGCATTTCATATCAATGAACGTAGGAAGATCAAGGATCAAAGATGACACAACATTCTGGTCTTCATCAATGACTCATCATACCTCGAGGTAGGTTGTCAATCTCTATGTGATTTCATTCCTATTATTAGATTAAAATTATGAATTTGTACCAACCCACGAATAGTTTGATCTGTGGTTTGATTGTTCTTGTAGGATAGATAATTAACATGGGTTTAAAGGGGATTAAATCTTGGTTATTTTTCTACTGTTGTTTTCTTTGTGATCCCTCTAACCTGAATGGATCAAGGACGACAGGAAAAATGCCAAGATCCATTATTTTGGTGTTTTATTCCTTATCTCTCCCATTATAAATCTCTTGAGTTATTCACTTGTTATTCTCTTTCTCATTACCCTATGAAACCCAATCTGAATAGAACCGATCTTGTGACGGTGCAAGGTGGCGGCAGTGTAAGGTGGTGGAAGCACAAGGTGTCAACCAAATGCAGCAGCTCTGATAGGTTCAGATAGAGCATGGAAGGGCAAGGCTACTGGCAGGGTGCATGGTACAGAAGGTAGCACTGGCATAGTAGGGGTGGCTGGGCCAAGTGGGGTGTAGTAGGAACGGGTCATCGGCATGGTGGTCGGCAGCAGTGAAGTGATGCGATCCCGGTGAGACCTTGACAGAGTGGGGGTCGTAGGGGTTTAGGCCATAGGCGTAGACCATGGGATATGGTAGGTGTTTTTGGTAGTGGTATCTGGGACACATCTCAAAGTCACATCATATGGGGGACCTTGTAGTGGCGGCGAGGTCATGGGATAAGTCAGAGGTGGCAGGTTGGTCATGTGAAATATGGTCCGACCCCGCGTTGACCGGGGGAGCTGACAGGCCACATGGTCGGGTGACCGTGTGGACCAGACAGACATGGCCAGAGTGATATTCATCAATCAAAGAAAATTTGGCTTGTGTGATGCAGGTCATGCCTGTTCGGACCGGCCCAGACTGATTGGGTCAGATCGGGTCACGCCCAAACTGGGCCATGCCATTTTTTTTCTAAATTTGTCATATCTTCTAAATGGGAGGCCCGTTTGATAAGACATATATATAGTTAAGACCCTTTTGATGAGATGGTCCTTTTGGGATACTCTAACAGGGTTTTTTTTGGAAATTTCTTATTTGTCTTAATGGATTGAGTAGTAGGTTTTCCTGGAACAAGTGCACTATGAGGAGAATCCTATAGGTGGATATGACTATGTGATCTTGGTGACTACAAAACTTGTGTGGTGCATGACCCATCAAATATATGTGCACCATCGATGTTGTGTTCTCCATAGATGGCCTTTGTTCCATAAATGCTCTATTCCCCATCGACGCTATATGCATTATTGATGCCCCATACACTATCGTTGCTCCAGGTGCCATCAACGCTTTGTGAACCACTAATGCTTTGTGTGCCATCGATGCCCTTAAAATCATTAATTCTCCATGCTCCATCAAAACCGCATAAACCAACTATTCTCTATGCTCCATTGACACCCCGGGCATCATCGCTGCTTCAGGCACCATCGACGTTCTATGTGCCAGGGACGCACCTTGCGCCATCGACGCTCTGTGCACCATTGACACCCCATGCTCCATTGATAATTTTTGTGCCATAAACATTTCTAGATTCATGGAGACTGAGATATTTTTATACTATAAATTAAAATCCTTCTCTTCATTATTTAGGCTTATACCTGTTTGAGATCACCGTATTGGCTATACTTTGTGTGTTTCCTTTGTGGCGTACTTAATGTGTTTCCTTTGTGGTATACTTTTTATATTTCTTAGTGGTATAACCTTTTTTGTATTGGGTTATCCTACTGAGTATTGTTTTTATCACCCATGAACAAGCTTTTCCCACATGTGTAATTTCTTGTGTAAATGATAAATGGTTTGATGGTGTCTTAGGTGGACTAGAAATAGGTTGTTCTTAGAGTGATCAGACGGACATGTGGTGCACTTACTACTTTAGACAGCTGTCGTACACCTACACTCTATGTAGGGTTTTCTTCATAAGTGTTTTAGGAACATGTACATTCACTTAATAGACTCTTTCTTTTGGTGGGATTGTATTCTTGCCCCGATTACTTTCTAGTTTTACTACTTTTATACTTTTTGTTGGTATCTTACTGTATGTATTCATTTATTACATAGTGTTTTTATATTTCATCATTTTGGGCTTGGAGATGTGTGCATGTGTACGGGTACTTCAGAAATTTCCTCCCATTTGTGAGATATGCCTACTCCGTTCTAGTCTCTATCTCCTGGCCTATCGAAGGTTGGATTGGGGTAGTCACAGTACGGGCCCCTTGGGGACGAGTCATGAAACCCCCTATATATATTGAGGGTATTCAGGATTCCTTATCATTTGAATCATCTAAAAAAATTTAGAAGGTATAAATATTTTTCCTTGTACGAAATGTGACCTAAGGTGATTTGAAACATTTGAAAATTTTAGGGGTCATCTATTTCATTTTGGTTTTCAGATCGATTTTTTTCATCAATATGGTAAACCCAGTTTTGGAGAAGATGCTAAAAATTTGGTTCTAGATCTATCAAGATTTCAAAAAAAATTACAATAATTTTTTGTACATCTTTTTAACAAGAAGAAATATAGAATTATATTGATTTTACTCTAGAGTTTAAACCATATCGATTTTACAAGTTGTTGATTTTTGTTAAAGATGCCTTATATCCTACTTCCAAGATAAGGAAATTTAATGTGCTTATAAAATGTATAGCTACTAAATAAGATAATGGAATTTTAAATAACTTTTTAGATTAGGTATTATCTTATTTAAATCAAAATTACATGAAATAAATGTCTTTCCTACCAAATTTTACATGATTAAGGAGCTCATTCGTAATTTGGATGTTGGTTATCATAAGTTTTAAAAATATTCAAATGATTTCTTCTTTTATTATGGTGAAAATGGGTTGTTATTTAGTTATCCTACTTGTGGACTATCGAAGTAAAATAAGGCTATATAATTGAATTCTATATTGGTTTCTATTAAATAATTACTTTTTATCCCACTTACAATTATATTGAAGAATTTATTTATGTCTTAGAACACAACATAGATGATTTCATGTAAAAACAATATTTTAACTGGTAAAATCATAAATAATAATTTTGATGGTGAGTTATGAAATTTTTTTGATCATGTACATCTTTATTTTACTTTATATGCCATTAACATGTGATTGAGTTTATCTAATGATGGTTTTTATCCATTTTGTTCTTATGATAGTCAATATTATTATTTTCCCATATTTATAACTCTTTACAACTTATATCCATGGATGTTCATGAATTAATAATGTATAATTATTATTGATATTATTTTAAGCCATTTATTTAATAGTAAAATTTATTGTGTGATAATGGTGTTATTTCAAATGTGGTTATTATGAAAAATAATTTCCTAATGAAATATGAATTAAAGTGGACAATTAGTGACTTCCTAGCATATGGAATATTATCTGGTTGGATTATACCTCATCCAAAACGATGTATGTACTATCTTAGTGAAATCAAATCATTTTTTCTTATTAATGGGAGAATTTTTTTTGGAATTCCACCAAATATTTCTTCCTATTTATTACTATTTTCAAAGGGAAAAACATTATTTTAGAAAAGGTAGAATTGAATGAGATATAACTCCAACAATGATCTCATGTATTGATTTAAAATCTATTGTTTCATTATTATCTCCCATTACCTTTTCACAAACTATAAACTGGGAAAAATAGATGGCTTTGGGAGAGATCATAACTAGATTAAACTAACTATTTTTTATCTCCCATACTATTCTTACATATTGGTTTGTCACATGTTATATTTCATGCATATTAATAAGAACTAGTTTGATATTACAATTTATATTTTTTTGAAAAACCTAGAAAGGAAAAAAGATAATGTAAATGCATGATTAGATCTTGTTTGTAGAGACCCGAAGCTTGACGTGTGTGGACAATACATTACTTTTGTGGAATAATTAATACATAACAAAAACCAAAACTCAAGGACCATAATAGTTTAGTGTCTTTGGAAACTTGGAATATAAACTTCTAATCATGTTGAAAGATCTTCAATAACTCCCATAAAGTTCTTCCCCTTTTTGCTTCCTTACCTAAAACCTTTCTTTATTTCCTGGGTAAAATAAAAACATATAAAGGATGAGCTCAAATGCTCAGTAAGGGAAAACATAGAGAACATAAAACAATCCATAAACATTTGAAAGAAAAAACTTGAAGATGAAATATAAACATTAAAACCTAGAGCAAAGACATAAATCTTGGAAGTACGTAAGGAATGTATCATAAAGAAACACTAAGCATGATAAAATAGCATGGGAGTAAAATATGTAATTGTGGAAACCATTCAGCACATGTCATGGTTTCCATAGTAGCCAAGGCATTGTTTTCAAGACCATCTTAGTGGATAAAGTCCCTTTCTGAATCAAGTCCACTCCTCGTTTCAGTCCTGTAACACTGAACCGGATTAATTCACTATTCCTTCCATGTCTATCTCATGAGATATAAATCTTTACCCAATGAATTGGATGGAGATATAGGTTCCACCCATCTCATAATTAAATCATTCTTTCGTATTCCACAAAATCAGAAATCATACATCATAGCATAACCCAATAAATAAAATGGGTTTCATAAACATCATCCCATCATCACATAATCCATATAAAAGAAATGGATATCATTTCATAATAAGAAAGTAAAACCATTTAAATCATAGATACATGATACTTGAAACATACAGATATGAAATAATGTCATCTTAGATGAAAAATGGTTTTGATAAAACACATTAAATTAATTTTTGAGGAAAATATCCTTTCTTCTTCAAAATCATTCTCTTTTCACAAAACGTCATGAAATTTTAAACGAAATGGATTTTATTAAAAATATTCATGAAATATTTTGGAGGAAGCTTCATTAAAATAAGGCTTTTTAAAAGTGTAAAAATCCTTTAATGTCCTATAAGTTAAAAAAACATTTTCCTCATACTTTTGTCAGAAAAGTCAAAATGTACCACGTATGGTAAATAAAAGAAAGATTCCTTCCATAACAAAAAGTAAAAGTCAAAGAGGGGTAAAAATTCCATTAAATATACATGGAAGAATATTAAAGACTTTATGAAAAACTTTTTATGATCATGGATGAAAAATATAACCCCAGTAAATACTTACGTATAAACAATCTTGGATAAGAATGAGATTGGAATAATTATCCCTTACCTTAGGTCGGATATGCTTCGTACGTATCCAAAACTCATGTATAATGATTTAAATAATGTCATTGACTTATTAAAGAATCATATTCATTGTTATTATATCATATATGGTTCACTTATTACTTTATATTACCCGTTCTTTTGTAAATTCATTTTAAAGTAGCGTTTTGGGTAAAATCGTTTCATTTTTCGTTCGTGTTTTAACTTGTAATTATTCATATGATTACTTAGATCATGATTAATTACATACAGAATGTAAAACATTATTTATATATAATATATATTCAGAATATACATATATATATAATAGATCGATAAATGGAAAGAAATACACCGTTCGTGGAGATGGTAGGTCGTACGTACGCATGGACGCTGTTTCCATTTCCTTATTGAATTGAATGGAATTAAGTATATGAAATACATATATATGTACATAAATCCAGTAGCATTATTATGTCATATATTTCATTATTACTTATTATATATACTTTATAATCATTCTTTAATTTTTAACATGGAAAATGAATCTCATCGCGTCGTGGAGACGGTAATCTGTACGTACACACGAGCGATGAGATCGTTCCCATGGAATTGTATTGGATTGTATGTATACTATTTCAGAATCAATATCACAATAAAATAATCATATATAGTCATTATTTACACCATTATACCCATCCAAGTAATGTGGTGGTGGAAAATAGATTACACCACGGCGTGGAGACGGTATTCCGTACGTACGCACGCGTGGTGATTTCATTTTCTGTAGGATGGATAGATGGTGAAATATGGTTTTTTAATAATAATAATAACATATCAGTATATGAGTGATAATAATGTTATTACTTAATAATGAAACAACTAATTAAGAATAAGTTGAAGAAGAAATAAAGTTGAAAGAATCGGTAACGGGCATTACCTTTTCTTTGAAGCGCCTCTTTGAGAAATCCTCTTAGGGCACTAAAATTGGTCTTTGAAGAAGACCAGGACCTCTAGGATGTTTCTAGGGAAGTGGGGAAGTGAAATGGGCAGGTTTTGGCCAAGCCTGAAGGCTCCAATTGGTGTGAGGAGGAGAGGGAGGAGGTGCCCTTTTATAAGGGAGGAGAGGGGCACCTTTGGAAATCTTAAAAATATTAATTTATAATAAATCTAACCCCACATAAAAACCACCAAATATGACTCAAATTCGAATATTAGATGAGATAGGGTCGTAATATCATTAACCAATAAAATTTAGACATGTTAGGAAATTATTTTAAACATTATCAACTTGATTTATCAATTTAATTTTATTTGTGGTAATGACATTCTAAATTTTAAATTATAACAAATAATTACTTGTTTGTACTGAATTGTCCATAAATGGATACTTCATAACATTTTAGACCATATAAATTTAAATTTATTATTTTTTTATATTTTTGTCATTTTTAAGCAATTTTATAATATGTTATTTTTATAAAATAACAATAGTGTCAATTTTGACACTATTCATTTATTTGAATTTAAATAAAACAATATACAGAAGATATGTTCAAAATAAAAGCTGTAATAGATTCATAAAAGGTCATATGTATCTAAAAAATTAGTTGAGTACATTAAATAGTTCATATAATATTTATTTTATTATTTGTAAAACCATTTATTTGGTTTATCTCTTAATAAAATAATTACTACAACATTTTTGTATAATTATTTAATATACTTATTTGTTGAATAAAAATTAAAAATAAAATACTATGATGAATATAAATCTATTACCTTTTACAATAATACTTTTACTAGAATTTATCATCTCAAAATCACAATATTTAAATTGTTATATTTATTAAATTATGAAGGTGACAACTTTGACATCATTTAAAATAAAATAATATAAGTGTCATAATCACTTTTATAAGACTCCAAACGGTTATTTATTAGGTAATTGGATTATTATGGTGTATATATACACTACCAATAAGTTTTTTTCAGGTTTTTGGGTCTTTGAATGGGTATTATTATTTCAATAAAAACCATATTACATATTTTTCACTTAATAAATAATTTCTGCATCATCAATGCATCACCATTAATGACAATTATTTAATCCCTAAAAATTCTAAATAAATTATAATGATGTAGATAATTTTATTATATTTATGTAGACTATTCATGTTCTAAGTTTTATGATTTTTATTACTAAATTAAAATTATTATACTTATGAGATTTAAGAGAGTGACATGTTGTCACATTCTTTGGTTTTAATAATAATTAAATTATTTTCATGGTCAAAAGTCCATAAAATGAATCTAATCCGACCCTTAGATGATATGGGTATACTTTTTTCCATCCAATAGAATTTTTTTCATGTGTTAGGGTAATTTTATAATATTATATTTACCTTTAATTCCCCGATTTACCTTTAACTATGGTAAATAAAATTTACCGTATTTACTATTCATAATTCCCAAAAATAAAAAGTAACCTATTAACATAATTTGGACCCACTGATTCCAAATATGGAATCCATTTTTTCTAATTCAATACACAGAAGTTTCAGAAATTAAATTAAAATTAATCTCATTGTCGAATGAAAATGGGTTTTTGTTTAAAACATTGCAAAAGATTGAATTGATTTAACCTACGAATTCAATGTAAAATCAATGATAATGACATACATTATATTAAATGGTAAAAATATATTCTATTTATACTTTAAAACCATTCAATATTATAATTTAACCATATAAATTATTACGATGAAAAAAGTTGTTTTTAATTAAAATATAGCGTGTTTTTACTATTCATTAAAATATGAAAGTTATCAGAAAAAATATCAAAACTTTATCCAATGTAAATTTTTATATCCTGATTCAAAAGAAGAATTTTATTTCGTCAAATTGAACTTATAAACATGTTAACAACTAGATTTGAAGTGGGTGTGCCATCAAAAAGCGGCAAAACTGCATTTTTGAAAAATACATATTTTACCTGAAAAATTTATTTTGTTCTTATACCATGTTCTAGAAAATGTGTAAGATGAATAATAATGTTATAAAATTCAAAATTTAGTTAATACTATTCATAACGGCTAGTTCATAATAATATTATAATAATATATCATTGTTTAGTAAAACCCGGTATTGCGTATAACACACGCTATCGAGAAAGGTCGTGATTGCGTGTAATGCAAACCAAGTTAGGGTTGCGTGTTGTGAAAGACTCCTTTGTTGTTTCATATAACAGAATCCAACCATTTTTCATTTATACACTGAATATATATATATATACACTCAATTTTGCGTAGAATGACTACTATCAAACGAACATGAAATTGTGTGTAACACAATCTAAGAATAGTGTTGCATATACTGCAAGCTAATACGGTGTTGCATATAGCACAATATAATCTTTTTGTAGCTTAAAACACAAGACATCAATGAAATTAAGAGAATATTTTTCATAAATTCTCGGGGTGTTACATTCTACCCCCCTTAAAATGAATTTCACCCTCGAAATTCGTCGGGGTTATAAATCGTTTACTATTTATAAAAACCCACATCGTAAAAAGGAATACTAAAACTTAATTTTAAAAACTAAAGTATGAAATGTAACGATTACCCAAAGTAACTCGTCATTGGGTGTCCATATTGGAGAACATAGGTGAAAATATGCATATGGAAGAAAAATCTAACCATCAAGTTATGATGGAGAGTGGTAGAGAACATGGCTATGAAAAAGCCATCAATCACAAAGCCATAGATTTGTGATGATCTAAGGTTCCATATGTATCATCGGATATAAGGGCACTAGGAAAACATTTTTGGTTTTCAAGATCATTTCCCTAAAGTTGATGAAATTGGAATTCGAAGAAATACTTTCGTGTTTTTGGTACAGTCTCACCGTTGGTCATTATTTGGACAATTTCCACTTAATCTCTTAGAGAAATGAAGTTGGATTTGTCATTCGTGAAGTGTTAGCAGATCATGTGATAGGATGATGGTTCATTCCATCTGTCTCAAAAAAAATGTTAGAAAAGTTATCAAAAATACATAAGTACATATATGGTGAGTTTAATCGTATACGATTCCAAAAATGAACTTATACTTCATATATCATACTGCGTAATAAAATAAAACTAGTTTCTACTAACCAGGGACTTCCTGTAGGCCAGTGGTAGGTGATAAAGGCCAGTCACACTTCGGTTGTGGGTTCGATTCCTACAGCCTTGTCCGACACGATGGGTTGTCGCCCATCTTGCAGGTTGTCCTTTTTCTAAAACTACATTACTATAACATCCCATCAACAATATTGAAAAAAAACTTCTATCCTTAAACAATACTATCTTATGTCCAACATAATCCATTCCAATATTTATCTAAAATACTTCGCTTCATGCTCATAGTATAAAGAAAACGATTACTTGAAATTTCATCAACCAACCATCATTTATTCCCATTATCTTGTTGGTCACATTCCAATCATGTGAATACCCTAATCATGTATTCTCTTGAAAAATGAATATCCATTAAACCTTAGTGAAAACATGAATGCTGTCAAAAGTTAACTCTTTCCACATACCAAAATCCAAAAATTATATATACTCAAACCATGATATAACATTCTCCTTATATCAGTCATGAGCTCATGAATAATATCCACCATTTAATTTTCTCCTTATCCCTTCATTATGCGCATATCATCTACTTTACAAAAATACTGGTACCATTCATCACACATTTTTAAAACTTAAGGAAATACAACAGTGTAACAATCCTTATATGTCTCTTTATTCCATAGTACCATGAGATTACATATACAACATTACACTTGATAAACATGTAATCATTCCACTACCTTCTTAAACCATTGACCGAGCTTCAACAATTCTTTCATCTCACATATCATTTGTAGTCTCTTCATCATAATCAACATAAATATTACCCATACTACCATACTGATTCTCTTCATGAGACTTTCCCTTAGGGCATTGGTTTGCATAATGCCCGTACATTCCACATTTAAAACATTTAACCATTGTTGATGTCATAGCAATACCATTATCCTCATCTATGGTGTTAACTGAACCTTTTCCTTTGCACTTACTGGCTTTATGTCCTTGTTTTCCACACCCAAAGAATCTTCCAGTTCCTTTGAAACATTATCCTTCATGCCTTTTCCCACATGATTTACATAGGGGAAATTGAACTTTCTTTCCTCTATGATCATCATGAAACTCCATCTTTCTTTTATTAGCCGAGTCCGGAAACTTACCGAATTTGAGTTTATTGATCATATTATGAGATTTCTGATTCGGCATAATAATGATGTTTGGACTTCCAAATCCCATTTAATTTGGTTTCTCATGAATAATATCATTCCATTGTCCATCCTATCCTCCATTATCGTGAATCATCTTGTTTCCAGCCATTTTCTAAAACCCAAAAAGAATAATGTGAGAGGAAAAAATCATAATAAAGGGGGAGTAACTTCAAAATCTAACATCGTAGGTTTAATCTAATATCGTTACCATAATTCTAGGACTATAACCTATACTTATACGTAACCTTAGGGACATCCCTAGACATACCTTAGAAATATATCTAGGTATCTCACTAACGTTTTCGCATCCTAGATTCCAAAGGTTAATTAAACCTTTCCTTTGATACCAACTCTAGAGACCTGAATCTTGACGTACATGGACAATAAATTACTTTTTCAGAATACTTAATACATAACAAAAACCAAAACTCAAGGACTGTAATATTTAGTGTCTTTGAAAACTTGGATTATAAACTTCTAATCATGTTGAAAGATCTTCAACGGCTCCCATAAAGTTTTTCCACTTTTTGCTTCCTTACCTAAAACCTTTCTTTATTTCCTGGGTAAAATAAAAACATATAAAGGGTGAGCTCAAATGCTCAGTAAGGGCAAACATAGAGAATATAAAACAATCCATAAACATTTGAAAGAAAAAACTTGAACAAGAAATATAAACATTAAAACCTAGAGCAAAGACATAAATCTTTGAAGTACATAAGGAATATATCATAATGAAACATTAAGCATGATAAAATAGCATGGTATTAAAACATTTAATTGTGGCAACCATTCAGCACATTTCATGATTTCCATAGTAGCCAAGGCATTGCTTCCAAGACCATCTTAGTGGACAAAGTCCGTTTCTGAATCCAGTTCACTCCTCGTTTCAGTCCTGTAATACTGAACCGGATTAACTCACCGTTCCAGCCATGTCTATCTCATGAGATATAAATCTTTACACAATGCATTGTAGGGAGATATAGGTCCCACCCATCTCATAATGAAATCATTCTTTTGTGTGCCACAAAATCATAAATCATACATCATAGCATAACCCAATAAATAAAATGGGTTTCATAAACATCATCCCATCATCATATAATCCATATAAAAGAAATGGATATCATTTAATAAAAAAAAATTAAAACCATTTAAATCATAGAGACATGATACTTGAAACATACACATATGAAATAATGTCATCTTAGATGAAAAATGGTTTTGATAAAACACTTGAAATGAATTCTTGACGAAAATATCCTTTCTTCTTCAAAATCATTCTCTTTTCACAAAATGTCAAGAAATTTTAAAATAAATGGATTTTGTTAAAAATATTCATGAAATATTTTGGAGGAAGCTTCATGAAAATAAGGATTTATAAAAGCGTAAAAATCCTTTCATGCGGTATAAGTTAAAAAAACATTCTCCTCATACTTTTGTCAAAAAAGTCAAAAAGTACCACGTATGGTAAACAAAAGAAAGATTCCTTCCATAACACAAAGTAAAAGTCAAAGAGGGGTAAAAATTACATTAAAAATACATGGAAGAATATTAAAAACTTTATGAAAAACATATTATGATCATGGATGAAAAATATAACCCCATTAAATACTTACGTATAAACAATCTCGGATAAGAATGAGATTGGAATAATTATCCCTTACCTTAGGTCCGATATGCTTCGTACGTATACAAACCTCCTGTATAATGATTTAAATAATGTCATTGACTTATTAAAGAATCATATTCATTTTTATTATATCATATATGGTTCACTTATGACTTTATATTACCCGTTCTTTTGTAAATTCATTTTAAAGTAGCGTTTTTGGTAAAATCGTTTCATTTGTCGTTCGTGTTTAAACTTGTAATTATTCATATGATTACCTAGATCATGATTAATTACATACAGGATGTAAACCATTATTTATATATAATATATATTCATAATATACATATATATATATATAAAAGATCGATAAATGGAAAGAAATACATTGTTCATGGAGACGATAGGTCGTACGTACGCATGGACGCTGTTTCCATTTCCTTATTGAATTGAATGGAATAAAGTATATGACAAACATATATATGTACATAAATCTAGTAGAATTATTATGTCATATATATCATTATTACTTATTATATATACTTTATAATCATTCTTTAATTTTTAACATAAAAAATGAATCTCATGGCGTCGTGGAGACGGTAATCCGTACGTACGCACGAGCAATGATATCGTTTCGATGGAATTGTATTGGATTGTATGTATACTATTTCAGAATAAATATAACTTTAAAATAATCATATATAGTCATTATTTACACCATTATACCCATCCAAGTAATTTGGTGGTGGAAAATAGATTACACCACGGCATGGAGACAGTATTCCGTACGTATGCACGCGCAGTGATTTCGTTTTCCGTAGGATGGATAGATGGTGATATATGGTTGTTTCATACTTATAATAAAATATCAGTATATGAGTGATACTGATGTTATTACTTCATAATGAAACAACTAATGAAGAAGAATTGGAAGAAGAAATAAAGTGCAAAGAATCGGTAATGGACATTACCTCTCCTTTGAAGCGCCTCTTTGAGACCTCCTCTTAGGGCACTAAAATTGGTCTTTTAAGAAGACCAGGACCTATATGATGTTTCTAGGGAAATGTGGAAGTTAAATGGGCAGGGTTTGTCCGAGCGTGAAGGCTTAGATTGGTGTGAGGAGGAGAGGGAGGAGGTTCCCTTTTATAAGGGAGGAGAGGGGCACCTTTGGAAATTTTAAAAATATTAATTTATAATAAATCTAAACCCACATAAAAACCTCCAAAAATGACTCATATTCGAATATTATATGATATAGAGTTGTAATATCATCAACCAATAAAATTTAGACATGTTATGAAGTTATTTTAAACATTATCAACTTGATTTATCAATTAAATTTTATTTGGGGTAATGACATTCTAAATTTTAAATTATAACAAATAATTACTTATTTGTTGTGAATTGTCCATAATTGGATACTTAATAACATTTTAGACCATATAAATTTAAATTTATAATTTTTATATATTTTTTTGATTTTTAAACAATTTTATAATATGTTATTTTTATAAAATAACAATAGTGTCAATTTTGACACTATTCATTTATTTGAATTTAAATAAAAAATATACAGAAGATATGTTCGAAATAAAATCTTTAATAGATTTATAAAAGGTCATATGTATCTATAAAATTAGTTTAGTACATTAAATAGTTTATATAATATTTATTTTATTATTTTTAATACATTTTATTTGGTTTATCTCTTAATAAAATAATTACTACAATATTTTTGTATAATTATTTAATATACTTATTTATTGCATAAAAATTAAAAATAAAATCCTATGATGAATATAAATCTATTAAGTTTCAAAATAATATTTGTACTAGAATTTATCATTTTAAAATCACCATATTCAAATTGTTATATTTATTAAATTATGAAGGTGACAACTTTGGCATCATTTAAAATAAAATAATATAAGTGTCATAATCACTTTTATAAGACTCCAAACGGTTATATATTAGGTAATTGGATGATTATGGTGTAGATATACACTACAAATAATTTTTTGTCAGGTTTTTGGGTCTTTTAATGGGTATTATTATTTCAATAAAAACTGTATTACTGATTTTTCACTTAATAAATAATTTCTGCATCATTAATGTATCACCATTAATGACAATTATTTAATCTCTAAAAATTCTAAATGAATTATAATGATGTATATAATTTTATTAGATTTCTGGAGACTATTAATTTTCTAGGTTGTATGATGTTTATTACTAAATTAAAATTATTATAATTATAAGATTTAAGAGAGTGACATGTTGTCACTTTCTTTGGTCTAAATAATAATTAAATTATTTTCATGGGACATAGTCCATAAAATGAATCTAATCCGACCCTTAGATGATATGGGTATACTTTTTTCCATCCAATAGAATTTTGGCATGTGTTAGGGTAATTTTATAATATTATATTTACCTTTAATTACCTGATTTACCTTTAACTATGGTAAATAAAATTTACCGTTGTTACTATTCATAATTACAAAAAATAAAAAGTATCCTATTAACATAATTTCGACCCACTGATTCTAAATATGGAATCCATTTTTTCAAATTCAATACAAAGAATTTGTAGAAACTAAATTAAAATTAATTCCATTGTCGAATGAAAATGGATTTTTTTTAAAACATTGCAAAAGATTGAATTGATTTAACCTACGAATTCAATGTAAAATCAATGATAATGACATAAATTATATTAAAAGGTAAAAATATATTCTATTTATACTTTAAAACCATTCAATATTATAATTTAGCCATATAAATTATTACGATGAAAAAAGTTGTTTTTAATTAAAATATAGCGTGTTTTTACTATTCATTAAAATATGAAAGTTATCGGAAAAATATCAAAACGTTATCCAATGTAAATTTTTATATCCTGATTCAAAAGAAGAATTTTATTTTGTAAAATTTAACTTATAAACATTTCAACTACTAGATTTAATGTTGGTGCGCCATCAAAAGGCGACAAAACTTTATTTTTGAAAAATACATATTTTACCTGAAAAATTTATTTTGTTCTTATACCATGTTCTAGAAAATGTTTAAGATGAATAATGATGTTATAAAATTCAAAATTTAGTTAATACTATTCATAACGGCTAGTTCATAATAATATTATAATAATATATCGTTGTTTAGAAAAACCTGGTATTGCATACAACACACGCTATCGAGGAAGGTCGCGATTGCGTGTAATGCAAGCCAAGTTAGGGTTGCGTGTTGTGCAAGACTCCTTTGTTGTTTCATATAATAGAATCCAAACATTTTTCATTTATACATTGAATATATATATATATATATATATACACTCAATGTTGCGTAGAATTACTACTATCAAACGAACATGAAATTGTGTGTAACACAATCTAAGAATAGTGTTGCGTATACTGCAAGCTAATACGGTGTTGCGTATAGCACAAGATAATCTTGTTGTAGCTTAAAACACAAGACATCAATGAAATTAAAAGAATATTTTTCATAAAATCATGGGGTGTTACATTGTCCAAATTTAAAGGTGACCAGAACTTGAGTTGTTTGAAAATGAAAGATCACATACTTTAATGAATCTGAAATAAGATTATACACTTTGTAAAGATAATAGTTTATTATTTTGTTAGTGGATTTTTGATTTGAGGCTACCAGATTTTTTGGTTTCTAATTTTGATGGATATTTCAAAGATATTCATATTAATAGATTAAAAATTCACGATTTTCATGTTATACAGGAAAGACACATATAGATTTGATTTCTAGGTTTGTTGAATTATTTTATTTGGTATGTTATAACATAATTATTTTATTTTTTATAAGAAAATTATTCTGTGAAAACATAATATAATTCACTTACTAGGCTACAAGAAGATTTTGTTTTAATTTTATTTAAACTAGAAAAAAAATCGGGACTCTTTGATTCAGTACATAATTTTATATTACATTTTCTACATGAATAAAAATTTGTTTTGATGGTAGATCTCAGATAATTGTCCCCATATTAGATATGCATGTGTGAATTAAAGAAAAATTTATGTAAAAATAATTAATTGAATGGTTAATTGAAGAAGTTTATATATAGGATAGAATTTATTTTTTATTATCCCATTATTTCAAACCATAATATCCTTAAATCAATAAATAAAGGGCCATAATGACCAAAATATTGAAAATTTAATGAAAATTAAATTATCAATTTTTAATCATCCCAAACATTGCTTTGGTGGAGTTTATAAACGATGACTTTCAGATGATGAACATCATATGGTCATGCGTATAACTGAGGATCCCCTTGGGACATATTGACTGGAATATTGTTGATTTTCCTTATATGGTTCTCATGTATCCATAAAATAGTTTTATTTAGAAATTAAAAAAATAGTTTGATGGATTAACATCACAGCACTCATACATATTTTTTTTCTCAACTCTTTAGAGATGACACAATTTGTACAGTGAGTGTTACTATCAACTATTCATTAATTATATTAAAAATAAAATTATTATTTTTGTATTTATAGATTGTATGATTATTATATCAAGAAATAGTTTCCAAAAATTACACCTGCATTCCTTGCAAAGCATCAACAACATAATTTTTTCTACTAGTTTTAAATACTAGTAAAGTAAATTGATTTTAGTTTAATATATGTAATCTATTTATAATTTTTTATATTGATAATTTTTTTTAAAATTTTAAGTTATCAGAACATATTGATAAAATTGATAATCAATTATGTGTATTGAGTAACCCTCCATCCAAAGTGGTTAAATCATATAATACATATATGGTAAATTATTTTCGATTTCATACACATGCATATGGGGAATCAATAAAATAATTAATAGGGGTATTTTCATGAGAGGTCATCATTCAATATAAGGTTAAGTTGACATTTATATGATTTTGGATTAAAAAACTGAACTGTTTTATATGATACATAATTATATAATGATTTATAAATGTTAATGGTTGGATACTGATAGAGGATTATGTGTTCATATGCTCCATGGAATCATAAACATTAAATATAAAAACCGTATTATTGTTAATGAATTATTTTTATTTGCACATAAGGTACATGAAATTTATTATGAAAATTATCACTAGTAGAAAAAAAAATTTAACATTGGTTTTTTAATATTTCGATTTCTGGTTTTAAACAACGTTATTGCTGCCATCATTAAAATTTGGACATTCAGTTGAACGAGTAAGAGAAATTTATTATATAATTTTAATATAAATTTCAAAAAAATCATGAAAATTAAATAAGTATAATGTATCTTCATTAAAATCATTCTTATAACCATCCATGTTGGTTTTTTATGACAAATTAAATTCACTATTTGTGGAGGTGATAGTCCGTACATAAAAATAACTTACAATCTTATTTCCCAATGAATGAGTGGAAAGATTATATATAAAAAATGATCATATTATAATTTTAATTGATACATATAAAACCTAATTATTCATTAAATACATCTTTCATACCATCCTTGATAGGTGTTTATGGAATAGAACTACATCACATCATGGAGGTGGTAGTCTGCACATATACAATATTGATGTTATTTTGTTTTCTTAGTGGATATAAAGGATTGAATGTTTTTTCTATTTAATATAATTAAATTTAATTATAATATTTATACTAATTTAATTATATTACTATGATTATAAATTAATTTAGTCAGGTTCAAAATAAAATAAAAGACTAAATCACGGAAATACTCACGCTGAAATCTTGATTTTTCTGTTGGATAACTCCTTTGATGTGAACATGTTAGGAAAACATATGGTTACCATAAGAATATTTAGTTAGATTCAAGTTCCTATAAGATTAAAATGGTATATTTTCGTGGAATAATTCAATGGTATGTTTAACATTGAAATTATTCATGTGGTGTCCTTTTATAAGATAAGAAATGGAAACTTTTATAAACTGAAATCATTTTTTAATAATAACATGACACTATTCACGTGTTAATGACTCAAATATTGAACAAAGATTGGTTTTTTAATAACATAAGGTCCAAAATCATCCCGTAAATTAATTCTGATACAAATTAATTATGATTTATAGCTTTTGATTTTTATTTTTAACATTGTAACCAAATTAACATTTACCTTGGTAATTAATTTTTAACATTAGTTTATAATATCAATGACAAATATTAATATTGGATCCTTTTATCTAATTTGAAACCTATGATTTAAAATTTTAAAACCATTTTAACACATATAATTTTTAAAAACATGAAAAGTAAATTTTAAAATAAACACACTAAATCATGTAAAAATATTTTTTAGAGAAAAAATATCAAATATACAATTTATACAAAAATAAAACAATGCTATGGATACGAAATTTAATGAAATAAAATGATTTATTTTAAAACAATAGAATCTATGAGTCTTTGATGAAGTTAAAAAAATGAATTTCATCATCCAAACACATAATTGGAGGAAAATACTGAAAATAGTTTTTATAAAAGAAACAATTTGATTTATAAATAAAAATATTGAACATAGGATTATAAGTTCAAAGAATATTTTATAATGATAATTTTATTCCTTAAGTAACTATTTTATGACTTAAATTTATTTTAATCTACTAGTATAATATTTCATAATGAAAAAATATTGAAAATTATAATTTTCGTAAAAACTGAATTTTTATAATGAATGTTAACCTTTTTAGAAAAGAACTAAAAAATTCCTACAAAGTAAATTATGATGTGAGGGATTAAAAAATGAATAATATTTTATAATATTTAAATTCAAAAAAATTCAAATGTATAATTTAATATAAAATACATAATATAAAGAAAATGGATTATATTGAGAATAAAATTTTCAATATAAACTCATACTAATTATTTACCCTCAAAATGTTTAATGGTTTATGATCATATTTATTATTTTAGGTTTATTAAAAAAGTTATTTTATTATGTTGTGGTTTTATTCAATAGGTGAACCATGTAATGCATATTGTTTAATATAATATTATTTTTACAAAGTCTATAATTACAGTTTATTTCAAATATTGATGGTATTTTGAAAAAGAAATAGACACCAAGGTGAAGTTTTTGAAAGTAGTTCAACGTGATAAAATCTGATTTAAACATAGTATTGAAAACATGTAAAAATAGCTAACAAAACTGTATAGGATTGTTATAAATGTGGATTATTAATTTTTATATTTATGAATAAGGTTATTGCATATGTATTTAGAGAAATTAATTTAATTATTTAGGATAGTTATTTCATGTGTGGAACGGATTAGGGAAAGGTAAGAATTTTCAACTTAAAATCATCTATTTGAGGAATTTTTGGAATTATTTATCAAATTTAATTTAAGTGTGTTATGTAATACCTATTTGATATTTCATATCATGGTTTATATTTTTATCATTTTATTTAATTTTTAATTGAAAAAACTCTTTTCCATGGTGTTTTTAAACAAAAGATTCTTAATCTCCATGGGGTTTTGTTTCAAATTCCCCTCTTTTAGACTTTCTTGTTACTATGAAAATAATTTATTCTATATGGAATATGTAATACTTATTTATGATATCATATCATTAATTTTATTTTAATCATGGTATTTTATTTTCAATTATAATCCCTCTCTTTCAAGGGGTTTTGTTTTTAATGTTTCTAAAGTGATAATTGCTTTTTTGGTCTCATTTATAATTCATTGAGACAAAATAAATTTTGGGCACAATTTATTCTCTAGATATTGTATACACTACCCATGTATATATTTGTATCATATTCTTTATATTTCTTGGGAAATCCTATCCAATTCATTTTCTCTTACTCTAGTAGTTGTTAATTCAATTATTTCCCTTGTAGTGAATGTTTTTGTAACTCAAATTTTATTCATTGAGTTATGATCATTATTTCAGACTTGTGTGTTTGGAACATTACGCCCATTTATTTTATAATTATTTATTATCTTATTGTTTTATATTGATATACATTTTTACCACATAAAAACTATGAAAGATATTTCCAAATTCATGAGATATGTTTCCCACAAAGTGTATTTTGATTTATAATTTTTTATCTTGAACACTGTTTTCCCCAATTAAGTTACTACAACCATATATTTTATGTTATTATATAATAATCTCTAAAGAAATTATGATTTACTACAATAAGTCTTTTTCACTTATTTTACAATGTGGGTTTTCAAAAAAGGTAATTTCAAGTATTATAATTTACCTTTCATAATAGAATGTTTTATATTTTTGTATATTTTATATAGAAAAACTTATTTATTTTTCAAGGATCTATTAAAATATTTTATTGTTAAAAATTTATTTTTTCAATGAGTTTTTTCTTCACCTTTTGTAAAATACTTTTTAAAGGACCAGTAACATCCTTTTTAACATAATGTTAGAAATATTTTCTAAAATATCTATTATGTTTTCAATTCCATTTACTATTTTATTTTAGGAATGATTTACCCTAATATTATTTATGATTCACTACTTATTCACTAATATATATATATATATTTATTCTTTTGGGAAATAAACTGATGGAACAAAAAATCCAATTATCGATCCCTTCAATGGGGGGAATCGTTCAATTGTTATTCTGAAAGATTCTTTTTTATTTATGTAAACACCCTTATTAGTAACCATTTTCATAATAGGAATAAGTTCTTATTAAACCATATAACTTTTTTATCTAGATATATTATAATCATGTCATTTTAGTTTTGACTTGGTTGTATACTCACTGATCCATACATTGTGAACATCATGTTTTGTATAATTCAAATTGGATGATGTTTAAATAAAAAGAATGATATTATATTAACATGGGGAATTGTAAAAACCTTGATAATAATATAACAAATAACTTTCAAACTTATTTAAATGAATAAAATAGTTATATTAGTTATAAAATTATCAAGTAATCTTTAATCAAAAGAGAAATACTTTTAACTAAACAATTTTTTATATGGTTTTATTTAAAAGTTTAATTTATAAATTTTAAAATTTTAATTATAAAATAAAAATATCATTTTTAACTCATAATACCAAATTTAGATATGGTAAAAATCAAATATTTTTCAGAAAATATTGATTTTGTAGTGAATATTGAAAAAGTATCAATTTTTTGAAATAGTAATTTATTTTTAATTAATTAAGTAATTTAAAATTGTAAATATGTTTAATATATTTTTTAAATTTATATTAGTAGTATTTATTTATATTTATTCCATTTAATTACTTTTTATTGAACATTGTATTGGTTTCTAGTAAAAGTCTATTTTTAGGTTTAAAAATGGGTTTTTCATAAAGTTGTTTTAACATTCATAATCATTATCCTTTTTAATAACTAAAACAATAAATAATTGAAAATATTTTAAATTAAATGTATATATTATATATCATTATATTTTAAAATAGTTTTACACAATGATTATTATTTTCCATAGATTTAGTATTGAATCATCTTTCTCAAAAAAAGTACTCTTCTTAAAAACTCGATGTCTTAACACGCCTATTGTATAAATATTAAATTAATTTTTTATAATTATATGAATTTAATTTTTTAAAATGTATTAAATATTTTTAATCATTATAATTTATAATTAAATATAATTTGAGCTAAATTTTTTACCAAAATGAATGATGAATGCAGTAAAAATTAAATATTGTGGTTATGGTAAAAATGGGTTTGCTGGGCTATTAAACTAAATATATATCAGTAAATATAACCTATAAACATATATAAAAAGTATTTTATGGACATATTTAGTCCATTAATCCTCTAATAATTTATAGTTGTTCATTTTGGACCCTTTGTGCGTATGAAAAATGTGGGAGCAATCAATTATTTTCAAAAATACTAGTGTGCCCTCTCCCTCACTTATAATATTTTACCCTCTTTACTCCTATCTTCACAGCTTCATCACCAATTGGTTCAGATAATTATAGAACAAATAAAATATCCTATTTATGCTTATCATCATATAATCCTTACGTTATCCAGGAATTCTTTTAGTGGAAACCGAAATGAGTTACCCGAAGAAGAGATAATGTTCTCCAATGAGAATTTCCATTTTTATTTCTTCCCACAACCCAATAAATTATTCATCAAACATTATTATATAATTACCCTAAAATATTAAATATAATTATATTTTTTTAATTTTAGTTTAATAAATACAAACTCACACACATCCATCAAATGGGTTACGAAATCATCTGTCGTGTGTATGGTAAACTACCACCTCGCGAACCGATGTCATTAATTTCTCTATTACCACTTTTATTAGTTGGGTATGACGATGGATATAATGTTTATATATGATATTTAGAACATAATTATACCATTTTACTAATTATAGCATATATAACTTTTTTACATTCTATATCGTAGTTGATATGATAACGTCGCTCGTGTGTACGACGTACTACCACCTCACGAAGCAATGTGATCCATTTTTCACTAATGCATTACATAGAAGGTAATAAGGTTAAAAATAATGAATATATGTGATATAAAAGACGTAATTATGATACTCATAAAATATTTATTCATTATTTAAATATAATATATCATTTTATTTTTTACCTTTCCACTCACTGAAAAGGTGATAATGTCATTTTTGGACATGTGGACTACCACCTCCTCAATGAATTCTGATTCCTTTTTTTATCTCCACATCACAAGAATGATACATATATGTATATATATAATTAAATATTTTTATATTTATTATATAATGATAAAATATTACTTACCATCATATAATGATTGTTGAAAAATGGAGATGTTACTCATGTGTGTGTACAACCTATCATCTCCATGATCGTAATGTTAATTAAATTTTCAAAACCATAGTCCATGATTGGTTTAAAAATTATAATTTATGCATAAATTTTTTAAGTATTTTCTAATAATTATTCATTATACGTTTAAATAATGGCCACTTTCACCATATTCATCCTACCAAAGTCCTTTTGACACATGAGATGAATGTGGTCAAAACAACTAACTTAAAAATAATTGATTAAGTAATTGTATATAACATGATAATAAGTGAAATAAAATTAATAATAAAATATAATGTTTTTTCAATAAATAAAATAATTAACATAAAAAATTATATAGGATGATAAAGTCACACATGATGAACCAAACTCAAGGTAGGGGACTTTGTAAAAATTTCATTTCGTTAAGGCATATCATGTTGTTATTAACCTTCAATTTTTTATAAGGTGTAAAACTAGCCACTTTGAAAATTTACATCATGAATTTATCTATTATCGTGGTTTTTAAATTATTGTTTAATTATATTCTTTCTTAGGTCTAATGATTCAAATATTTTCAATGTGATAAGTGAATTTTCATTAAAAACATTCTCCTTTAATGTTTTACTTCCAAGTATTTCCTTACCACATCCATTTCATTAAAATAGTTGTTTGAAAGTTTTTATTTGGATTTTAAATATTTATATTGTATATTTAATATTTATATTACATTATTATAGTGGTTTTCAAAAATAAGTATTTTATTGTGCTTTAAACAAAACATTTTGACAAATAACGTAGAAAGTGTTCTAAAATATAAGGATACAACGAATTTTCCTACCACAATTAATTTTATATTATTTATAGATTCCTTTGTAATATTACATTATTTCATAAATTAAAAAACAAACATTTCCTTTTTTTGGTATTTTAGTATTGAAGGTGTATTTTCCAAACAAAGGGTATTTATATATTGAGAATGGGTTTTAAAAGAAATGATTATTTTGATATCCAAAAATGGATTTTTTATGAGTATACAATATTTTTTCAAATGGGAATTCATAAAAATGATTTATTATTGATATGGTACTTAAAAATTGTAAATGAGAAATAGTTGTTCCTAGATAGCATCGGGTGATCCCCGTACAACATTTATAATGGGGTCGTCCAGATTGTGTTGGGTGAGCTCATTATAGCTTATAAGATAGGGAATCCTAGATTTCATCAGTTGATCCCATTATATTTAAAACAATGGGTTCACCCATTCGGTGATCCAATTCATTGGGTATTGATTATACTGGATTTAGGACAAATGGTAATTCCAATTAAAAGTGTTTTGAAAGGGATTTATGAAGATAATGCTCTAAGTCATCAAAAGGGGGTTTAATTACTTTATATGAGGTTAAATGGTTTTATTTGGAAAAAATGGTGTGTATTATTTATGTGAAAATTTATTATCTCAAATGGTCGAATAAAACTTATGATAAAGGTAAATGTGGTAGGAGTTTTTAGGTTTTTACTGAATTTTTAGTTTCCATCCTTTTTAAATACCTTACTGATCTTTTCTGATCATCCCATGTTTTTAATATAGTTTAAGTATGGGTAAGGGTATGGAATTATTCAATTTGAATTTTTTGGATATTTTCCATGAAAAAAGTCATGATTTATTTTATAAGATTTGTATTATGGAAAAAAATCGATATTACTCAGAAGTGTCCACATTGAATTTCATAGTGTTTTCATGTATTATTTATGAAATATTTCTCAAGAAATGTTAACCATAAAAGATCCTTAAAGTTAAGGATAGTATTTTCTTAGGTACAACTAAATATTATGTAATGTTTAAGGTTTGGGACTTATATTTGGAATTAGTGGTCAGTTCAGAAAACTATTGAGGTTGGGATAATGATAATAGCACACTCTTGAAAGATTTTTCTTTTTAGTTAAGTTGAAATGTTATGGAATTTAAATATTACCATGTTTCTTTGTCAAAACTAATTCGGTTAAAAATGGTTTTCTTCAAAGGAAATAGGGAAGTTGTAGTAGGAAGACACTGAGAGGAAAATATGCTTCGATATTGGCATCCCATGATTGTTATAATTGAAATAGAATAGCTTTTTGTGGTGATGGATTAGTTGAACCAAGCTATAAATGGTGGTGGTATCCATGTTAGAGAGGAACTCGATATACTATGAAGGAACATTTCTATTATGAAGTATTACATGTTTAAACATTCCCCATATTTTAGTGTATCATATTACCCTATGATTGCTGAAGGATGCATTAATTCCTTGAATATGATATTTGATGTCATGGGATGCTCAGAACGCCAAATGGAAACTCTTATTGTTTATCATTTTGGAGGTGAATATGATCAATGGTTGTATTCTGTTAATAATATCATAATGAAATATGATCATGATCCATGTAATGGGAAAAATATAAGGTTATTTCCCTTGATAAATATTTCCTAAAGTGTAATGTCTATAACCTAAGTTCCACTAAACTGGTTCCTCGAGTTGGGTCTCCAAATGATTATAGGCTCACTTCCCCATACTCTAGATGATGCAGACTAAGAGTGGGGGTCTAACGAATCACATGGTGAGAATATATCATGTTTATTAGAGTAATACACAGTATATGAAATGTAAAATAAGGGAAACAAAAATAGATAATAATCTATAAAATTAAATAGCAGTCATTTTCTAAAATAGGGAACTTTCCCACAACCAAAAATTAATATGCTATGTCATGTCATACAGTTCCAGGAGTAAGAGAAACCAAAAAAAATGACAACAAATGAAATCACCAAAATAGGTCTTAACTACAAGTTAAGATCCCTCTACCATTCAAGTCCCATTTCTAAATCAATCATCTAACATAGCGTCATTTTCTTTGTCCGTAAATGTATGCATGAAATATTCTAGGGTACCCATTAGAGACCTAATCAGGGTGTGAGTATAACTCATTAGGCCAGAACCAATGATTTCCATAAAAAAAGAGTTTAAATAAATAGTGCATCAATGTACCATAATTAATTTGGAAAATAATGGATAAATCAGGTTCCATTTGGTAAAAATATTCATTTAAATCATTTCATAATTTTTTCTATGTGTTAGGAATTTTCAAAATTTAATCTACAGCCCATTCTGATAATCTATTATACAAAATTTAATATTAAAATATCACTATCTCACTAGGAAAACCATTTTAAAATCAATTTCAACACACTTAACTTGGAGCCACAGTATAGGTAGTCTCATCCAATGCAACCGTTAGGGGCATAAATCCTCAATCTGACTCCCTCACCCCTTTCATTCTAGGGGTAGGGTTTAAGGCTTCATCCTAACATGAACCATGTGTGTAGAACATCAAGCCAAAACCACAAAAACTACCAATCCATCAAGACATGCTTCTTTATTCATATACCACATATATCATATCATAAACCATTCTCGAATTAATACACATAACATTCATAATTCATCATTTGTTCATTTCAAATTAAACATCATTCCATAACCCATTAATATAATATCTTTCACATATCTTAACTCATTTACATATACCCATTTCAACCAAAAAGTCATTCAACAAGTTCACATTAATTCTTCAACATGTTCAATTTAATTCATGAAACCCATTTATCATATACCAAACAACCCTTTATGTCATGTTATCAATTATATATAATTAACATCAATTTCATTAAAATTCCATGTAAAAAACTATGAAAAATTGTCATAATTTTCTTTTTATCAACCCGCATTGACATGAAAAACATAAAAATCATCAGATTAACCCCTTAACATTACAATTTTATATTTAATAACCCAATACAAAATTCATGAAAATGAAAACCACATGGGTAGCCTCTATCCTAGTATATTCATCCTTAATGAAACCCACTAGGATCATCAGGTGTTCAATTCATCATTTAACCAATCAATTTTTCATTTAGAAGTAAGGTAATCAAATTGAAAATAAGTAGAACTAATTTCAAAAGAACATTTTCAGGAACCAAAATCATGGCTACGAGATCTAACTTATGGAACACTTACCTTGATTCTAAAGAAAAATGATCACTTAACCCCAGTACTCGAAGTTGTATTTTAACACCCTTCAAATTCGCAACCTAAAATATAATAAAAAAATAATTTTTTTGGTTTTTTTATGATTAATAACAACCAAAAAAATCCCTTATCTAAAAAAGAGAATGTAGAGGAGTCGTAGACTCACATGGAGATTTGATTCACACCCAACGGTGCTCCAAACATCCTAGAAATAAGGGAAATTGATCCTTGGTAAGTATTGGGAAATTTTATTCATCTCTAAAGTTTAAAAATGAATAGTGGAGAAACATATCAAGTTATAACACTTATGGACCTAGAGGGGAAAATCGTAAAATATGATTTTGAAAGGGTTTCATGTGTTGGCCTCAAAGTTGGCCAAACTATGCACCAACCATGCACCGCCCTCTATCTAATAGGGGGCCAAGCTGAAAAGTTACCTGAGGATCATACACATTTTTAAAATCAATGTGATGACCATATTAGATTTCTCTATTCAATACCACAAGGTTTATCCTTCCCTCTTTCAAAGTTTCTTCAAATCGTGCACCCCTCCTCTAAAAATGAATGGTTGGGGCACATGGTCACTACTTACATTACACCAACCATGAAAAATACACTAAGTAACTTGGTCTCCCTTTTTCAATTCCCAAACCTTGAAAACACCCCCGAGCCTCCCCAGCGACTCAGAAAACATTTCATTAACTGTATTAAAGGTATATGAACTATAAGTTTTAACAAGAACATACCTCAATGAATATTGGGATCTTAAAACATCCCCACATTATAACAATGCTTCCTTCATCCACGTTCCCAAGAATCACTGAGTTTTTTGAGGAAAATAGATCAGGCCACTCGTCCCATTTATATGTCTTCCTCTCCTAATTTTCTTCATGAAAACCACCATACTTCCACAAAACCTAAACCAACGGCATAGTCTTGCCTCGCAATACATTATCACTGTGATACCAAATACGCATTGGATGCTCCTCGAAGTATGCATCATTATCAAGCTCTATATCATTAGCATCAACCACAAGATATGGGTTAGGGTGATACTGTTGAAGTTGTGACACATTAAAAACATTTTACATCCCACTATATCATTATGGAAGAGTCAATTGGTATGACACTTGTCTGATCCTCTACATAATATCAAATGAACCCACATTTATTGGTGACAAAAAACACTCATTATAAATTATATGGTGACCCAACCTTGGCGAAACCAAAAGGGACACAAGTTCTCCCACCAAAAACTCAAGGGGACTACAACACTTATCAACATATTACTTCATCCAACTCTAAGATATAGGCATATGTTTCTGAATCAACTAAACTTATTTTGATGTCTCCTATATGAGACTCAATCCTAGAAACTATGATTTCCTATCCTCTAACAAACAAAACAGATATCTACACATCCTCCAATAGAGAACCTCATATGGTGTCATTTTAATTATTTCTTAGTAACAATTTTTATATGCAAACTCAAAAAGTGCCAAGTAATTTTCCAAATATCAAAAAAAATATAGTAAAAAAGTCATCAACGTGTCTTCTAGAACATGAATACTATAATCAAATTTCTTTTACATCTATGGGTGGAAAACTATATTCAAATTCACCTAATTACCAAGTGCTTTTTGTAATCCTTTACATAAGCACAATGTAAACCATAGATAATCATATGAAACAATTTATTGTCGTACCCCGTGAAATAGAACTATCTCTTGAACATACAATTCACCCAACTAGTCAATGATGGAGGTATCTTGAATCTATAAGTAATGAGACACCTTGGTTAAATAATCCCCAACTACCTAGATCATGTCATTCTTCCTTGGAGTCCTCAAACGAACCACCAAAAAATACATCTTCATTTCATCCTATTTCCATTTCGGAATGGGAAAAGGCTTTAACAAACCACCTAGTCAATGATGCTCAACCATCGCCCATTGACAACTGTAGCATTGGTCCATTAAACTCAAAACCACTTGCTTCATCCCTAGTAAACAATAATTCTTATGAAGATAGCAATACAATTTAGATAAACCAAGATGTAGTGACCAATTCAAGGCTTGGAACTCACACATCAAATCTCTTCATATACATGTATGCACAACAACACAGCCATGAGCATAAAAAATATCATCATCAATCATAGTCCAACCAGAATTCTACTCCCCACCTTCAAGAATTTCCCTCATGACTAGACACCTTGAATACTCATACTGACTCTCCTTGAACTGTCTTAATATCATGACTCAACTTATAAGGATGAATGAGTTAACTTAAATTCACTATCCTGAACCTATAAGGGAATATCATCAAACAATTCCATCATCCTCCACTCAAAAATGTACTCTTAATCTTCCATGATTTTAGTAATCAAACTCAAAGCATCTGCAACACTGTTCCCTTCTCCTAGTGTGTAATCCATCTCAAAATTGAAAGACTTCATGTAATCAATGCATCTTTATTGCATAATATTTAATCACACTAATAAGATATGTACTTGACGATATTATGATCTATAAACACATTAAATCATTATCCTAACATGTATTTCATTAAAAAAATTAAATCATAAACCCATGTGTCCAACTCAAGATCATGTGTTGGGTAGTTCCATTCATGTTTCCTCGACTGTCTTGACCCATAGGCTACAATCTGATCATTCTACGTCAACACTGCCCCAAGAACAACATTGTATACATAAATAAATATGGTGTAATCCATTACTATATCAAGAAATATAAATATTGTCCTGTTATTTATCCATTTATTTAACTCTTGGAATGCATTCTCGCATTCCCCAAACCATTCAACTTGATTCACTTCTTTGTTAAAACCAAAATCTGTGTTTCCAAATGGGAGAATTATTTGATGAAACTTCATTAATATCCCACTGAACCCATAAAACTTCAAACATGAAAATCATTATCGGGTTTCTCACAAGATATAACATCCATTGGTTTCTCCAAGTCCATAGATAGACTTTCCTCAAAGATAATGTGACCTAGGAAATGTACATTGTCAATCAAGAAGTTACATTTGGATAGATTATTGTATAGCCTATGCTCTCTTAGTTTACCTAGAAAAATTTCAAGATGTCTTTTATGATCGTCAAGATTTTTAGAGTATACTATGATTTCATCAACAAAGTTAACTTCTAACCAGTCTAATTATGTGTTTTAGATTTGGTTTATTAGGGCCATAAACAATGTCGGTGCGTTTGTCAATCCAAATTTCGTCACAATAGACTCATAAAACACACTTTATTCTAAATTCATTACATTTTATATCAATGGTTTCACCCTTATTTGATGACAACCTGATCTCAATTCAATCATAGTGAACATAGAATCACCCCTCAATGCTCAAAAAGATCATTGGTTCGAGGAAGATGGTATCAATTCTTAACTTTCATCAGATTCATCTTCCTATAATCAACACATATCCATAAGGATCCATCATCCTTTTTGGAAACCAACACTAGAGATCCCCATGTGGAGGTACTAGGATTAATAATCCACTTAATCTCAAGTTCATCTAACTGAATTTTATATTCCAGGAGTTCTGGCAGTCCCATTTTATAGAGAAGAATAGAAACGGGTTCTTCTCTCGGTAGCAACTCTATCTTGAACTCACATTACATATTTGTTGTAATCCCTAATAATTCATCAGAAAACACCTCATGAAACTGATACACCACAAGAAAAAATTCAAGCCTCTATACTCCCCTATCATTAAGCATAATACAAGCAATTTAGGTTTTTAGTTTACCCAACTGCTAACTAACTGGGCCTGCAGGGCGTGCTCTAATATCCCATTCTCCATTATGAATATAAGTATTCCCCTCTAGGGATGAGAAAGTCACCCTATGATGGTAGCATTCAATGTGGTCCTAGTACAACACTAAATAATCTATGCTTAAAATCAGATCAAAACCTAACATCTCGAGCACACACAAGTCACACAAGAAATAGTATTCACCAATCTTTTTTAAAAACCATTTACATTTCTAGATATTGTATTCTCTCACCCCAAACAATGTATCAATTGATATAACCCCACAAAAATGTCCCACCGATAGGCCCAATACACTCACAATTTGGGAAGATATAGAAGGATGGGAGGCACCTGTATCAAATAAAACACAAGAGTGGTGGATAAAATAATTGTACCTAAAACATTATAAGGGTTAGACTCACTACCTCTAGATACAGGCTAGACCAAATGTAGCAGACATTTCCCTCTATTATGTGCTCCAGTCTAATTTTCTGGAGTTTCACCACCCTGTGGGTGAGAACACCCCTACCCTAGAGTACCACATCCACTATCTTGCTAGTATTGCTGATAGATCTCCAACTTACTACCAGATATAGGGTTACTAACCCCCATCCTTCACTCTTCATCGGTATTGATCCTCTATCATCACCCAACCATAATGTGTTCATAGAGAACCGCTACACATGCCCCATGCTATCACATACTCGACACACAACATGTAGTTAAGGACACTGGCCACTCATGTATCCTAGCCTACTGCACTGATTGCTAAAAACTCAATCACTATATTGAGATGCGGGTCCTCTTTTCTGAAGAATATTTACACCACCACCCTAGTGAAATATCTCTAATCCACTCTAACAATCATCAGGAATATTGTCACCAGATTGACCAACTGGAACTGTATATCCCCTACAAAAATCCTCCTTCAAGTTATCTTCTGAACTATGTTCCTGGTCTACCACCTCAAAAAAATCTTTAAAGATAAGATATTCACATAGGTATTAGTCTCATGTTTAATTACATCCTAGAAAATTATCATTATAGCTTTCTAATATCCCACCAACTCTGGAATGAAGTGTTGTAAATCAGTGAAATGACTAGAATAATCTATCACTATCATAGTCCCCTCGGTTAAAATCATAAACTCTGCAGTTGTTCACTGTCTCTATGTCTCTTAATGTGAATGTTTTAGAAACGTTTCCCAAAAAAACTTCCACAACATCACCTTTTTTTGTTCATTATGCACCAAGATGTCCAACTAATTCTTTTCTATCCCTCAAAACATAGAAGACACCAACTTGAATCTCATACCTGGAAGAGTCTCTAAGTGATAACGATTAATATGGATGGACTCTAGCAAGAACATAACTACCTTAGATCCACCTTATACAGCAAAAGAGATAGGGTGGTGCAGTTGAAACTTCCATGTTAGCTCAAATTTACTTGGCATTACCTGCTCCGGGACCAGTTCCATCATCTTCATAAAATGATGAAATTTCTCACAAAACTACTTCTCTATTAATTTGGATCTCTCATTTTTTTTCTATACTTTTGGTGGATCATTATCGATGATATACTCTTGTCTCCCAACTAGTACTCGTCATTGTGGTGGCATTTTATTACAATTTCAATCACACATCTCAAAACACATAGCATAAAAATTCATAGGATTTACAAAAGAAAGCTCTCCACTAGCCACACGACCCAATTTTCATACACTATCCCAAAAGACATAGTTGTATCTCTATCTCTATGCTTATCCATCCCTACCATGGGCCAGGGTCAACATAGGGTAAACTCACTTCCACAATCTCAATCCTTTTTAGTAATCACCCTATTTAATTGTTTTCACTTTCACAACATAAATTTTTCTCTATTAGGAACCTTTACTTATTTACAATTTTTTACTAACACAATTTTAACCTATTTATAAATTTTCATCAATCACTATTCGTTAACTATTCCATTTCTTTCTTCACATTCACCTATTTTCAAAATTCAAATTAGACAACTCTAATTATACATTTCCAAGAAAGGAAATCATTTCACCCTTGATGTCCAACACATCTCCTCTATGTGTTCCTACTATGATGAATTACACTTATATATATAGGCTCCAAAAATGAATTATGTATTCACAACCACATGCCACTATGACCACTAGAAAAATATCATTAAATAGTCACATTACACAATAAGTGCATCACCTAATGGTGAGATTTTATCCAACTATGACACACACGTCAAGAATAAAAATCCCACCCTAAGTACAAGGGGTTCCCCCCTTGCATGGGTTTGCTACTCCCATAATGAGAAAATTTCAAAGTCCTGAAACATAAAATTCTCTCATATACCATTCCCTAAATAGTAAGATAATAAAAAAGGAACCTTCTCTGATACCACTTTCTCAGGTCCCAAACCCGGGTTCCACTGAACTGGTTCCTTGAGCTAGGTCAGCACATATCCTCAGGCGCGCCTCCCCGCATTCCAAAGGTTGTTGACTACTAGTGAGGGTCTTCCAAATCATGTGGAAAGATTATACCATATTTATCTCAGTAATCCATAAATGATAAAATTTTAAATAAGTGAAACATAAGTAAATAATAAACAATAAAATGCAATAACAACCATTTTCCAAAATAGGGTACAATCCCACAACCAAACAATAATATCTTATGACATGTCATATAGTAACACATGTAATATAAACCCAAAATAAATACAAAAAATAAAATACCAAAAAGGTGTCCTTTTTTCAAGTCTAGATCCCACCACCATGCACATCCCATGTCTAAATCAACCATATAACATATGGATCTCTCCTTTATCTGGACCTACAAGCATGAATTCTACTAATGTACCCATTAGCTACCCCAGAAGTGTGTGAGTATAACTCATTATGACACCACCAATGGTGTATAAAAAACATCTAGTCTAAACAGATAGTTTATGCATTTACTATAATAAATAAGGTAAACAAGAGACAAATTGCGAGCTATTAGGTATCAATATTGTTCTAAACCATTTCATCATTTGTACAATGGGTTATGAATTTTCATCATTTACTCTAAAACCTATTCCATGTCATCTATTATGCATAAGGGAATATATCAAGTTATCTATCCCACTAGGAAAACCATTTCAAAATCAATTTCATCACACTTACCTTGAAGAATTTTTCTTGGAAGTCCCATACAGGGATACCGATAGGGGTATAGAGCCTCATTCCAACTCCATGACACAATCATTTTAGGGGTGGGAATTACAGTTTCAATACAACCAAACCAATGGGTGTATAACCTCAATTATATACCCCACAAACGATCCAATCATGTCCACAAGATTCTTTTTTCATTGGATGACCCAATTCTCTCATTTCCATGCCCCGAACCCCAGGAACCCCCCCCCCCCGAGCCTCCACATAGACTCAGTAAATAATTAATTAACCAAATTAAATGTATTTCAACATGAAATTTTAAAAATACCCTACCTTACAAAATTATGGGATCTTATATAAAGTTTTTTTTGACTCCAGATAGAGAAACAATTATTGGAACTAAGAAAAAATGATGAATATTTTGTAGTTGTATATGATGAAAACTCCACATGATTCTATAGGTATGTCCTAAATTTTATTCTGGTCACAAATATTAATATTAATAGGTTATACTCATGGTTGAAATACAATTTACATAGATCTTTGGATGCATGGGAATTTAAAAGTTACAAGAAGGTGGTTCATTATACTGTGAAAGTTTAGATAGATTATACTGACATGTATATTCCATGATATGAAAAAATTATGAGAAGGAAATAGTGTTGGGTAATGGAGATATAAGAAGTTAATAATTTTATGTTAATTCCCCAAAATGTTTCACGTTTGGGGAACCACATTTCTAGGAATGTTTGACAGTATCTAGAAAGAGTTTCTTGTGTTTTTAGGTTGGTTACAATGTTTGTTACTATAGAGAAAAGAGTCTTGAACAACTATGAAATGGGGAATTCAATAGCCCTAAAATGGTGAGGTTTTTTAGCTTTAATACATTGGGTTATTATTTTACTATGTTTCTAATGATAGTTTCATGGGATGGAAATCATCATGATCGGAAATAGAAAGTTGTATCAAGGAATGTTTCTACTATTGTAGTTTATGTTGGTCCATTGAATGAAGTGGTGACCGGTATGTTACTTATGTATTAAATGTATTGCAACACCCTCTTTGAATATGTATCTTTACATTCTTTATTTTATGATTAATTTGAAATTATATTGGTAATATCCCCTCATTAAAGTAAGATTTACATTTTGGAGAACAATCCAGGTGAAATAATTAAGAAACTAAGATTTACAGGAATATTTCTATTATTATCAATGGGGTGGACCTTCCTATAAATCTGGTTGAACTATCCATAGTATTGTTTGATATCATTCTCGGTATGGATTAGATTTCATTTTTTCATGCTATGATAAATTTCAATTCCAATAATGTTTTATTCAATAATTTCATGCCATTGGTAACTTTTAAAGAAGTTTTGAAATTTATTAGATATAGTAATGAATGTCATCTATATTATTTTATTAAAAATAAATAAACTATTCAACATAGTGTTGTACTGGTAGTAAATGAATACATGAATGTATTTCCTGATGAATATTCGGGTGTTATCCTTGATTGGTAGGTTTAGTTTACTATTGAGTCATTACTTTATCATAAGAATGATTCTAAACTACCTTATTGAATGGATCTAGTGGGAATTTTAGAATGGAAAATAAAATTTCAGGAGTTATTAGATAAATGTTTCATCAAAACATGAACTTTTCCATGGGGTGATCCTATTTTGTTTTTTAAAAATAAATATGGTTCAATTTGAATTTTCATTGACTATAGATCCTTGAATAACATCATTGTTAAGAAAAGGTATATTTTTCCTCATATTAATGATTTATTTGATCCACTCTAGGGAACTCAGGATTTTTCAAAGGTAGACATGAGTTTGGGATTCAATTTTTTGAATGTGAAAAAGTATAAATTCTAAAGGCTAGGATTCAAACTACATATTGAAATTATGAATTTATAGTTATTTAATTTGGGTTATTTAATTCACATGTTGTATTTATAGACCTTTTGAATATAATTTTTCATGTGTTCTTTGAATCTTGTTTGGTTTTTTTATTAATTAAATTTTAGTAGATTCTAAATGTCAATAAGAACATGAAAAGTCAAATGATTTTTTTTGAAAATATTAAATGAAAAAAAACTAAATTGGAAATTTCCTGGTGTGAATTTTGGTTGCAAAAAATTTATTTCTTTGGAAATATTGTCTCTAAATATGGAATAACTATATCACCTATTAAAAAAAATGTTACTAATGAATAGAAAATTCCAATAGATATATAATAGGTTCTTATTATTCTTGTATTAATGGGATACTATTGGTGGTTTGTTGAAAACATATCTCAGTTTTATAGCCCACTAACAATCTTAACTCTAAAAGGTTTTAAAATCATCGAGAAAAAATAATGTGACAATTGTTTTCAGGAACTAAAAAGTATATTGGGTAATGATCCAATTTTTTCAATGACTTCCATAAATGGTGAATTTTTCATCTACAATGATTCTTACTTGAAAGGCAATGGTTTTCTCCTAATGCCAAATGATCAGATAATTACTTACGATTCATGTTAGTTGAAACCTCATGAGTAAACTTAACCTACACATTATTTGGAATTATCCTATGGGGTTTTCCATTAAAATTTTAGTGGAAAACTTTTTATGGATTAATGTGTTAAATATATACTAATAATAGAGGTTTTAAGTATATATTATCTCAGAAATAATTGAACATTAGATATAGAAGTTGGCTGGAACTGATCAAGGATTATTTTTGTAGAATTAATTTTTATCTTGGAAAATAAAACAAAGTGGTTGATGATTTGAATTAAAAAAATAATAATAAATTAACCATGTTATTTTTATATTGTGACCCTCTGTTTAATGATTTGATAAATTTCATCGTAGAAGTTTTTTATGTTAGGATGTCCTCTATTTTATTCTTGTTACTGTGCACCTGAATTTTTCAGAAATAATTAAACAATAACATAAAGAGGATAAAAATTTATCGGAAGAGGTAGAATTAGTTAATTAGGGTAAGTTACCTAATTTTAATATTCAGAAAGAAATTATTTTATGATTTTGTAAAATATTAAGTGGGCCTTTTGATTCTCAGTGGAGGAAATAGTTGTTGAGTGAAGCTCATAGTTCTCTATTTTCCATTTATCCAAGCATCACTAAGATGAATAGATACCTTCATGAGTAATATGAGTGGGATTTAATGAAAAGATACATTGTTAACTTTACCATGAAGTGTTTGAATTAACAGAAGGTATCTTTCATTATTTATCAGTGGATTATCAGGGATTTTGGGATCAACATCTTTCCTTGGTTGAGTTTTCTAATAATAGCAGCTTTCATTCCAGTGTACAAATGGAACCATTTGAGGCATTATATTGGTAAAGGTTTCAAAAAACAGATTTTTGGTATGATTTAGGATATAGGAATTTTATGGGAAAAAATTTGGTATAAATTATTGAGAAGGATTATTTGATCTAAAAACATATAAGGATATATCAGAATATGAAGAAAATCTATATAGATAACAAATAGAAAATCTTTCTTTTGAGTTATGTGATCTTGTATTTATAAAACTTTATAAATGGAAAAGTTTTATAAGTTTTTGCAACAATGGAAAGATAAGCCCACATTTCATAGGATTGTATGAAATTCTAGTGAAATTTGTATCAGTTTATTACCGAGTGGCCTTTCCACTGAGTTTATCCCAAGTACATAATGTTTTAATGTTTTAATGTTAAAGAAATATGTTCCAGATTTATCTCATGTTTTAAGACTAGAAAAAGTTTACATGGAAGATAATCATTATTATGAGGAATATCTTGTTCATATTCTTGACTATAGAGATAATTTTTTGCAGAATAAGGGGATTCGCAAGTTTATGGTTTTATGCTAAAACCATATGACTGAAGTGGAAACATAAGAATCTGAAAATGATATGGGGAAAAGATATTCCAACTTGTCTAATAAGTGAATAAAATGGAGAGGGAAAATTTTATAAAAGGGGGAAAGGATGTAAAACCCCATGTAATTATAAAGTAAATCATTTTCAAATTTATTAATATGAATTATATTGTTATATTAGTTATAAATATACTAAGTAATCTTTCTTCAAAAAGGAAATAGTTTTAAAAAAACACTTTTCATATAAGATTTTACAAAAAATATTAAATTTTATATTTTAGAATTTAAAATTTAAAATATTAATATCATTTTTGAAATCAAAATATGAAAATTTAATCATTGTGAAATTTTGGGATTTTTTGGAAAATATTTAGTTTTTAGTGAATAGTGAAAATACCAATTTTTTTTTAAAATGTCATTTATTTTTAATAAATTAAGTTATTTAAATGTATATATTTTTTTTAAATATATTTTAAATTAAAATAAATATTATTGATTTATATTTAATACAATTATTTACTTTTTAATTAACTTTATATATGGTTTAAATATAAGTTTGTTTTTGGGTTTAAAAATCGGTTTTTCAAAAAATTGTTTTGTAATGCATAATGTTTATCCTTTTTAATTAATTAAAATATTACCTAACGGGGAATGTTATAAATGAAATTTATATTTAATATATCATTAAATATTAATTTATTTTCAGATAATTATTTTTATAATTCATATATTTAATATTTAATCATCTTTTTCAAAAAAAAACAACACCCTTCTTAGAAACCTGTAGTCTCTTTGTGTCAGAGAAATCAATATTAAATTATATTTTTTAAATTATGTGAATTGAATGTGAAAAAATGGATTGAATATTTAGAGTCATAATAATTTATAATTTATAATATTGTCAAAATAGTTTTGGTCCATAATGAATGGTGAATGCAGTAAAAATTAATTAACACGGTTAAGGTAAAAATTGATTTACTGTGGGGTGAAACTAAAAAGATAAGTGTAAAAATAACCCGTATACATTTATAAAAAAATTATTTCCATAATTAATACATTAAATATCTATGTTTTTATAATGGTCCATTTTTGACCCTTGGAAAATATGAAAAACATGGGAGCACTCATTTATTTTTAAAAATACAAGGTGTGTGCTCTCCCGCAGTTAAAAAAGGCCATGCCATCTCCTCCTCTCTTAAATACATCAAAACTAATTGTTTATGACAATAACTTACCGAATCACGTATACGCTTTTCTTATATCGTAGTAGAAGACTTAAATTTTTATGAAATCAAACCATGGAAGTCATTTGGTGAAAACCAAAAGGAGTTACCCAAAGAATAGGTAATGTTCTTCAATGAGCGTTCGAATTTTTATTTATTCCTCCAGCCCATTAAATTATTATTAAACCATGATTATATAATAAAATAAGTGTCTTCCATATACTGATATTTTTTTATATTAATGGTATCACCTGAAACTTCACATACATCGATCAAATGGGTTACAAAATCATCATTTAAGTGTACGGCAGACTACCACCTCATAACCGATGTCGTTCATTTTTTCATTACCACCTTCCCGGGTTGGGTATGAGGATGAATATATAGTATATATATAATTTATAATATTATTATTCCTTTTTATTAATTATATCATATATACACTTTTAAAATTCAACACCGTTGGGGATACAATAATGTCACTCGTGCATATGGCAGACTATTGCCCTGTGAAGCGATGTAAATCATTTTTCACCCACACATTACATGAAATGTAATAAGGATAGATATAATAAATTCATGTGATATAAATTAAATAATTAAAATAATAATTTAATATTTATTCATTGAGTAAATATAATATATCATTTTCTTTCTTTCCTTTTCACTCAATAAAAAAGTGATAACGTCATTCGTGAAAATGTGGACCACCGCCTCCTCAAAGCAATGTGATTAATTTTAATCTATAACCAAATAACAATAATGATATATATAAGTATATATAATTAAATATTATTGTATTTATGATATAATTTTTCTTATTTTAATATTAAATATTACTTACCTTCTTTCCATATTGATCACTAAAAAATAATAATGTTATTCATTTATACATACAGTCTACGATATCTATGATCGAATTTTATATCATATTTCATAACCATATTTAATTATTTTTTTAAATTATAAAATATGTGTAAATATGATAATTATATCATGATTATTGTTCTATAAACATTTAAATAATTACCCATTTGACCATAGTCAACCTAACAAATTCATTTTTACAGATGAGCTGAATATGGTCAAAACATCTAACATAAACTTAATTGATTAAGTAAATGTATATAACATATTAATAAGTGAAATAAAAATATTAATTAACATTAAATATTTTCTAAGTAATGTAAATAATTAAGATAAGATTATTAATAAGTAATATAAAGATACACAATACGAATCAGATTCAAGTTAAGGGACTTCATCTCAATTTATTTTCATTGAGCCATATCTTGATGATATGCACATTTAATATTTTATAATGTGTATATACAATGAAATTGAAATTTTATATCATGAAATTCTCCAATATCATGGTATTTAAAGTTTTTTAATGTTCTTATTTCATGATTCTTATGATTCTAATATTTCTAATGTGATAAGAGACTTTAATTTAAAACAATTCCTTTTAATGTTTTCCTTCCAACTCATAATTTTCCATGTCCATGTATTTAAAATGATTTTATGAATGTTCTAATATAGAATATTTATAATTTATGATTTTAATTTATTTTAATTTATTTAAATGGTTTTCAAAATTTAATCTTTTTATGTGTTTAAAAAAATATTTTGACAATATGAAAAATAGAATGTTTAAAAGTATATAGATACAATGAATTTTCCTACTTCCCTGAATTTTATTTGATTTTTATATGTTCATGATTACATGTTTTATATATTTAAATACCAATTTATCCTTTTTTGGTTGTTTTAGTATTGAAAAAATTGAAAATAAAGGGGTGTTTGTATATTTAAATTGATTTTCTAAAGAAATGGGTATTTAGATATCCAGAAGTGATTTGTTTATGAGTTTAAAATACTTTTTCAAAATTGTAGGCACAAAAAAAATTTATTCACAATATGGAACTTGAGAATTATTAATGAGAAAATGAGCATTCCTAGATATCATTTAGTGATCCTGTTAGATTCTGATGGGGTGGTCTAAATAGCATCGGGTGAGCTCGTTACAACTTATATGATTTGGTGGAAAATATTAAGTTGAGTGAGCCCATTATAGCTCAAATTATGTGTGATCCTATATAGTTATCCAATTAATTATGTAATTATGATCTTTTTAACTAATATATATGTTTACTCCAACAAAAATTGTTTTAAAATCAACTTATGAACATGATGCTCTAAGACACTGAAAATGGTTTTAATTTTGTAGAGATGGGTTTAAATGATTTTATTTGAGTAAAATGGGAGTGGGGTTTTCATATGAAAAAGTTTTATTTCGTATTCTCAAAGAAAATTGATGATAAAGGTTATTTTTTTATGATTTTCCATTTTTTCACTAAACTAGTAATTTCCTTACTTTTTATATACC
Source organism: Viscum album (assembly GCA_963277665.1). NCBI lineage: Eukaryota > Viridiplantae > Streptophyta > Magnoliopsida > Santalales > Viscaceae > Viscum > Viscum album. Next base: position 907,283,148 of record OY728151.1, read on the forward strand.
CTATACAGATGTTCTGCTCACCCAAATATTTTAAAATGTTTTTTATAGGTCTTGATGATTGATAAGGGAAAAGAAAAAGTAAATTTGAAATTCAAGAAAGTTTTAAATGAATTTAAATCAATATTTATTTTATAAGTTTTGTATATGGGAAAAAATTATACTACATAGAATTTTCAACATTTTATTTTATGGTTTTTGATGTATGAGTTATGACCAAATTAGTTAAAAGTATAAACCTGAAAGTACCCTCAGATAAAAGACAATAAATTCGTTACTTAAAACTCTAAATTATGTAATTTTTAATTTTAGTTATTTAAAATAATTATATGGTTGTTTTTTATGTTTTTGTTCTATTACGAGTGATTATTGAATTTTTTTAAAATACACCTTATTTTATAGAATGAGTTTTGATAATGTTTTCTATTTTATTGACATGAAGAAAATTATTGGTGTACCATATATTTTATTTGAAATAAAAATGTTTATTGGATACTTTTACAATCCAAATTTTTTCCAAGGATGTTTTATGATCATATATTCTGTTTTATTGAAGAAAGAAAATGTAGTAAAAATCATGACTCTTATTCACTACAAAAGAATCTTTATTATGTATGGATGTTCTATAACTCTCATTATAAGCACACTCGTGTTTTTATTTATAAATAATATCCTTTGGGAATGATATGAAATGTCTTCTAAAATTTTATAGTGAATTTATTATTTTTAAAAAAGTTAATTATGGGCACCATAATTATATATCCCCTTTATGAATTGATAGGTTTGATGAGACAAAACATGTTGGGTTTATGTATATGCATCTTTCTATAACAGGAGAGTGACTCGGAACAAAGCCTAAATAGAAGGTTTTTGATGTCTGGTAATATACATTCCATTAGTATAAGATCTTTATTATTTATGTCCATGTTTTTATTTATATTCGTGGATATATAATGCTCTCAATTATAAATGGATTACGGGTTCATGTTGTTTACTGAATCCTACAACAATGTTTGTGCCATGATTGTTTCAATTTTATGTTTTTACAAATTAAGCATTTGATCTCACACCTTATTTGGTTTCTACTTCTCTTTGTTACAATTAAAAGTTGTAAAATTAACATGTTTTGAAAGAAAACATGTGTGGATTAATTTATAAGAGATATTGAAGACTCGTTATTGAATAATAAAATTCATATACAGTGGAAAAAATGTCTTCTTAATACAAATAACATTGTATTTATTAGTTTATGAGGTGTCATATTTATCTAATTATCTAAACAAAAAATATCATTTGGATGTGAGAGATGCAACAATTGTTAATGATTTTCTAATTAATGATAGTTATATCAAGGGTTTTATATCTAGTATCGATGAGGATATATAAATTATTTGTTTGTGGAACCAGATCTAGGAGTGTGGGTTTAGGGCATCAAAATCATGGTTATACATAAATTGAAAATGCATTATATTGTATCTTATTATATTAGTACCAAAATAAGTGGGTAATGATATTGATTTTATTTTGATTTATTAATCAATGATATGAAATTATTATGGTATTCTGGTTTTACATTATATGATGGTTATATAAATTAATATTTCACATTAAGAGCCATGTTGTATGGGATGATAAATGAATTTCCTAATTATGAAAATTTTCAGGAGATAACATTCCATAAACTCAATTTTTTTCCACTTTTAATCATTATATACAATTAGTTTTTATGAAACATTCCTCTAAGGTTTTGTTTCTAGTACATCTCGAATTTGTACCTCGAAGATATAAATATCAATCATAAATGACATCATTATGTGGGAATTCAATAGAAGTTACAACACTATCTCCACTAATAGGTTGTCAACTGTTTGATAAAGTAAAGTATATGGTCACCACTTTTAGAAAAACGTGTTCTAAATACTAATAAAAACTAGTTGGAAAAAGAAATGAGTTTTTTTAATTACATTAATATAATTGTTCGTGTAGTAAACAATATTTGATGTCAAGAATGTATAAAAAATGAATGTGATAGTTCCATTGATAGGTCACTAAATAAACCCAATAAAACAAATTATGGAATTAATGCTATGTTGGACATGATTTATAAGGGGATATGGGAAGAATTTTTTCTAGTGAATGGTGAAAGGAATACTTTTCTTCCGTCACCAGCTAACACTCTTTCTGAGAAAGAAAGACATCATTTTTTAAATATCATAAATGATGAAATGGTTATAGAGGGTTATTCATAAAAAATCAATAATATCTTGTCAATGACTAATTTAAAGATGAAGGGAATGAAATAACATGACTTTCATGTTTTAATGCAGGATTTAATGCATGTATCTTTATGATACATTTTTCTTAAAAATGGATATAAAAAATTAGTCATTATTTGTTTCTTTTTCAAAGAAATTTTATGTAAAAGTATATACCTGATGAAATTTACAACTATAGAAAAGGAAATTGTTGACATATTATGTGAATGGGAGATATTCTTCCCACTATCATTATTTTAAATAATGGTTCACTTTTTAGAGAGATCCAGCTATGTGGTCATGTACATTATATATGGAAATATCATGTTAAATGGTATATGCATATTTTGAAATTGAATTTCGAAAATAAAATTCATCTAGAAGGTTGTATTATAGAGTGATAGATTTTTTATGAAGTATTTTAATTATATAATAAATACCTATCTGATGTGGAGATCAATGGACTACCAAAATCTCATCATAGTGGGAAACTTTTGGTTGAATGAATTTATGGAATATATATTTTTACAGTTACTATTACAAAGTGGGTGACAGGTCACCTTTTCATTTTACATATTAACTTATAGGTTCTTCCATATACTATACCCATAAGAAATTTATTTAGCATTTGAATCTATAAAGGGATGAAATTTGGATATCAATTAAAGATAATCAATAGTTTATAGGATGGTTTGAAAACTATATTTTTAAGGAGTCAACTAAAAATATAAATTCAATTTTAGAAAAATAATTATTGATATCTAGAGGACCAGGTGTTCATGTATTATCTTATAATGGTACAATAATTAATTTTTATACATACTATTATAACATCCCGGTTCCGGGTGCCACTCAACGGGTGCCCCGAACCTGGTTCGCCACATGACCTCAAGCGCATTTCCCCAAACGCCAGAGGCTTCTGACTAGCAGCGAGGGCCCAGGTCTGATAGTGGGGAAACTATGCCCTCATTTGTCAAAGTGTAGTGCAGCGGAATATAAAAATAACCATACAAAGATAGCGGAAGTAATAAACCATTCACAACTGAAATAAACAACTAAAGTAGATATAACCAACTATATATATGTATTGATGAAACATGTTTCAAGTTCTATGAAAATATCCCGAACATGTTATACATCAATACAGTACAGCAAAATGCAGAGTACAACTAAACAAATCAAAATAACTGGCAGTGGCATCGCGAGCCTAGGCTCGGTCCCATGCTCTCCTAATCCTCAGCAACAGTCAAGTACCTATATAGGGACTGTTTCCCCTATCCACACCTGTAGAAACGTAATCTTTTTGGGCCAGAAAGCAAGACCTAAATAGGGTGTGAGAAATATATCTCAGTAGGCACCCACCCAAGGCACGTTCTCAACTATGTGTAAAACATGAAACAAGTGTGCAATAGTAAAATTAAATAAACTAAGAATTACTAAAAAGTAACTAACTTACCAGTTATATTTCCATTTAATTATTTATTTAATCCATTTAATATTTAGAAACCACCACGGTGAATTCCTAAATAATCAGTCAGCATCCTCAGACAAGTAAGATCTTACCCTCAGGTAATCAGAATCCAACCCACAGGTATATCCCTCAAGCGTAACAGAAATTTTCCCTCAAGTGTACGAAGTGTCGCCCTTAGGCACAGAAGTCAAGCCCTCAGGCACGAAAGGTTTCCCTTAGGAGAAATAACTACTGCCCTCAGGCTAAATAGTGCAGTGCCTATAGGCCAATCACAACAACACCCTAAGGATAAATAAGTAACCAGGTCATGCCCAACATGTAAACAAGCAATTACTCTCAAGGAAATTCTACAATTACTACTTTATAGGCATACCCTCAGGTATCCTGGCCAAACGGCTAAACAGTGGAACAAACCCCTGGGGTGGTTCTGGATCCATGAAACGATCCCAACCAGCATTTTAATATAACATTTAAATCACCTATTCAATTCTAGGTATTTAAAAATAGTTATAGCCTCAGCCACACGACACCCCCAACATGGGTTCGTGGCACGAAAACGCACAAAACACACGACAGTTGGAAAAAAAACACCAAGACACCTACCTTATACGCCAACGAGTGCTATATACAAACGTCGATTCCAGAAATGCCCAATTACGACGTAGATCTGATGAATAAGAAAATCCTCTTAACCTCAAATAACTCCTTTTAGGGAAATAATTGGTAAGAAACATGCAAGGAGAAGAGAGGACTTACCCGTGTGGTTCCAACGTGATTGACAGAAGCGGGATCGGATTCCCGGTGCTCGATCGGCGGATCTCCCAAGGTACGGCCTCCCTCTTCCACTCCTCTCATCCGGTTCTAAGCTTCCCCTGTGAACAGGGGATGATACTGCCCATTTTAAGCGAAAAAAACAAAGTACAATGCGTGTACTTCTGAGTACACGGCGTGTACTTCCCATTTTTAAATTGTTCATCTGGCGGCTTCCCGCCAGTGCGGCACTGTTCGCCTATCAACATGACTACACGGAGTGTCTTCACGAGTACACGGCATGTTCTGTCGCACAGATGGCCACCTCCTTACTATTCGCCTTCCGACTGACTACACGGGGTGTAAGGGACCATTACACGGCATGTATTTGGGTCCTACACCCTTCATCGCCGACATGGACACACGCCATGTGTACTTATCCCACACGGCCAAATGTATACGGCGTGTGGGAAAAGTACACGGCGTGTACTTTCCAAAATTTAGGATTTTTCCCCATTTTCCATATTTTCTCAAAAACACTTGAGGAAAAGAGAAAAGAAGAAACTCGTACCTCAAAATAAGAACCGGGTTCTTACAAACTTTCCCCCTTAAAGAAATCGTCCCTGAATTCCCCTTCCAAGGGTGGAAATGATATAGCTGAGAATAACTCCAGCCACTGAGCATGTACGTCGGTCTCCTGCTCCCAGGTTTTGTCCTGCACTCGACCATGCTGCCATAGCACCCGTACGAGAGGAACTGACCGGCCTCGGAGAACCTTCGTGCTCCGGTCAAAGATATGAATTGGATACTCCTCAAAGGACACATCTAATTCAAGCTCAACCTCCTCAGGCTGAAAAATGTGATACGGGTCTGAATGATAGCGGTGCAACTGAGATACATGGAAGACATCGTGCCTGATTCGGTACCTCTGTGGTAACTATAACCGATAGGCAACCAGCCTGACTCTCTACAGAATCTAAAACGGCCCCACATACCTCGGTGAAAGTTTACCTTGTCTTCTGATCTGTCTGTGTCCCAGCCTCAGTGAAACACGCAAGAAAACCTAATCCCTGACCACGAACTCCAAAGGTCATCTGCGGCGATCAGCATAAGACTTCTGACGAGACTGTGTAGTAGCCATCCACTTCTGAATCAACTGGACCTACTCAGAAGTCTCCTGCACGAGACGTGGTCCCAGTAAGGCTACCTCACCTGCCTCTAACAAGCACAAAGGTGATCGGAATGGCCAACCATATAAAGCCTCATATAGTGCCATCTCAATAGTTTCTTGGAAACCATTTTTATAGGAAAACTTGACTAGGGGTATATGATTCTCCCAAGATCCCCCAAAGTCCAGGACGCATGCACACAGCATGTCCTCTAGCACATGTATCGTACGCTCTGACTGGCCATCGGTCAGAGGGTGGTAAGCTGTGCTCAGAAGCACCTGTGTACCCAGTGCCCTCTGAAAACGCTGCCAGAAACTAGATGTAGAATGGGCATCCCTATCTAAAACGATAGAATGAAGGACCCCATGAAGACGTACGATCTCTCGGATATAAAAACTTTCGAGCTCGTCAACACCGAAGGTTTCCTTGATCGGAAAAAAGTGAGCTACCTTCGTGAGTCTTTCCACAACAACCCACATAGAATCATTTCTTCAAGGTGACATCGTCAAACCAGTCACGAAATCCATCGCGACATCATCCCATTTCCACTCCGGGATAGGTAACTACTGTAACAGTCCAGCTGGTCTCTGATGGTCTGCCTTCACCTGCTGACAGGTGGAACACCTCGTAACAAAACTAGCTACATATATCTTCATACCCGGCCACCAGTACTAACATCTCAAGTCTCGGTACATCTTGGTAACCCCGGGATGAACTGCCCATGCTGAATCATGAAACTCTCGCATCAGCTCCTTGCGTATATCCACTGGAACCCATACTCATCCATAGAAATGCAGAACTTCATCATCGCCTACTGTCCAACTAGGAGGAGGGTCCTCACTTGCCACCGACACCCGTAGAACGAGGCCTTCTGAATCAGATAGCTGTCTCATCATCACTATATCCAGGAGGGTAGAGGTCACAACTAAAGATGAAAGATAAGTTTGTCCCTGACTATCATGCACCACCAAATGCATCTTAGAGAACAAATCCATAAGCTTCCACTCACCACTGGCCTCCTGCACTGCATGAATCTGAGTCTTCCTGCTTAGTGCATCATCTAATGCATTACCTTTACCTGGTGTATAGGAAAGCTCAAAATCGAAGGACTAAAGGTACTCAACCCACCTCCTTTACCTCAGATTCAGGTCATGCTGAGTAAAGATATACTTGAGGCTTTTGTGGTCGGTGAAACCCACAAAACGTTTTCCCAATAGATAATGCCTCCAACAGCGTAAAGCATGAACAACAATAGCCAACTCGAGATCATGCGTCGGGCAATTCCTCTCATGTGGCCTCAACTGCCAAGACCCGTACTCAAAAACTCGATCACCCTGCATCAACACTGCTCCCAGCCCAATACCTGATGTGTTATAGTAAACTGTATAGATCTTCCCCTGCTCTGGGAATATTAGGAACGGTGCTGAAGTCAATCTTCCCTTCAGGTACTGAAGGGATATCTCGCAAGCTTCCATCCAAACTAACTTCACACCCTTCTTAGTCAAACCAGTCAATGGCTCTGCTAAGCGGGAGAAGTCCTGGATGAAATTTCTGTAGTAACCAGCCAGCCCTAAAAAACTCTGTATCTAAAACACATTCTTAGGCTGCTCCCAGGAAACTACTACTCTCACCTTCTCTGGGTCCACGGAAACTTCAGCCTATGTGATGATATGACCCCAGAAGTGAATCTGGTCCATCCAAAAGTGTCACTTTGAGAGAATATCATATAGCCAATTCTCTCTCAGTGTACTCAATATGATATCAAGATGGGTGGCATGGTCGTGTCGAGTGTGAGAGTACATAAAGATCTCATCCACGAATAATACAACAAAAGAGTCCAAATAAGGATGGAACACACGATTCATCGGAGCCATGAAAACTACTGGCGCATTCGTGAGTCCGAACTGCATAACCAAGTACTCGTACAGACCATATCTGCTCCGAAAATCCATAAGCGATATATCTGATGGTCTCACGCGCAGCTGATGATATCCGGATCTCAAGTCAATATTTGAGAACACTCGTGCTCCTCCAAGATGATCAAAAAGATCATTTATCCTCAGAAAAGGATATCGGTTCTTGACCGTCAATTGGTTCAACTTCTGATAATCCACACAAAGTCTAAGGGTACCATCCGACTTCGTTGCAAAGAGGACCGGAGAACCACAAAGAGAAGTACTGGGTCAGATAAAACCTTTTGACCGTAACTCCTATAACTGCCTCTTGAGCTCCTGAAACTCAGGTGTGGCCATCCTATAAGGAGGAACGGACACCGGTGCTTCTCCTGGCGCAAGATCAATAGATAAATCCACCTCTCGCTCTGGAGGTGGACCTGAAAAGTCATCGGGGAAGAAATCCCTGAAACGATCAAAAACTGAAGAAAATCTTCCTAACCAGTCCCCTAGTCATCCAGATATAAGCTCACAATCTGGGTTGTAACTCCACCTCGCCCATGATTTTCTAGTCCAGCTCGACTTGCCTGAACATCCCCCTCGCCCTTGTATAGAAACATTCCGCCCTCTGGTGAAGGGAAACTCACCCTACGATGGTAGTAGTATACAAAGTCTCAAAAGGGAACCAACCAGTCCATCCCAAGAATGATTTCATAAGCTGTCATCTCTTAGACATAGAGGCCCCAAAAGACGTGACACCCACCAACCTCAAGGGGGAACTCCTTTTACTAATGCACACCAGCCATCCTAGTCCCCAACAGAGTGTCTAGCGTCATGATATCAGAAGAAGTAGAAGCACAGAGCCCAAGGTTCTCCACAACGTGTACAGATATGAAACTATGCATAGCACCCGTATCAAAAAGTAGTAAAGATAAGACAGAAGCTACTAGAATAGTACCTATGACTGTAGAAGGTCCGGGATCCTACTCTTACTAGGTCTGTTGCACTGCATATGCCTACCCAGTGTCGCGGCCCTGTGACGCAGCCTGGCTACCCTGAGTTGTCCCGCCCTGCTGGCTCTGAGATCCTGGTGTCTGGCTACCATGGCCACGACCACCATCTCTATCTGCATGTCCTGACATATTCCAGTTCCATGACTGGTAAGAAGCCATTGGTCCTTCTCCCGCACACTGAGTCTTCACAGAACCCCTCTCACTAGCCACTAGTGGAAACGCCTGGCAAAAGCGCTACTGATGACCCATCTTGCCGCAAGCTCGGCACTCCACTGGGTCTCATGGACACTATGGCCTCTTGTACCCCTCTCTACCACACTGGTATCACCTGATCGGGCCACCTGAAGAAACTGTCTGGCTGGTACTGCCACCCTGAGGGAAGTCCATCTGTCTCTTCCTCTTGCAAGAAGAAATGATACCAGTAATTGGTGTTGAACCGCCCTTGCCCACACCACTAGATTCATGCAGGTTCCTCTCTGTAATCAGAGCCTGGTTCACAATAGAATGTACATTAAGCAACCTAAAAACATTCAACAGTGCTTGGATGTCATACCGAAGACCATCCTCGAAGCGCTTGGCCCTCAGCATCTCATCGCCCACCAGAACAGGTGCAAAATGCTGAAGCTCGGTAAAGCGAGAAGAATAGACCATCACCGACATAGCGCCCTGCTGCAGATTCATGAACTCTCGAGCTCTATCTGCCATCAGCATCGCTGGGAAAAATAAGTCATAGGATACTTCCTGAAAATCTTCCCACTCCATGTCTCTGTGATTCTCTGACTGTGTGGTAACGTCCCACCACCTCATGGAGGAATCACGCATCATATATGTTGCGAGCATGACCCTCCACCCTGGAGGCATCTCAAGATGCTCTAAAGTAGTCAGCATCGACCCCAACCAAGACTCCACATCCTGTGGTCCACCATCCCATGAAAACGTAGGCGGATGCTGCTGCTGGAAGATATGAGACAGCTCGGCCATAGATTTGGCAGCCTACGGTGCTCCCTGAAAGGTCTGTATGAACCGCATAAAGCCTTCACGGAACTGCACCTCCATGCCTTTGTTCGGTATAACAACGGGCGCCGCATCTGGCTCTATTCGAGGATTAATTGGTAGCCCATGGCCCACCATCTCTGGAGTATACTCGTCGCCGCTCTCCTAGAAAACAGCGTGTGGTCGTCTAGGCGGCATGACACTACAAGGTCAAAAACACGCCTTAGATCAAGATTTAACAAGACTGAAAATGAAGGAACCACAAAGGGAACAAGACGAAGATATCATTTCAAGATTTTCAAAACACTACTACATGACGTGTATAATGACTACACGGCGTGTACTTGACTTCCCTTCCCATGCCCGGGTCCTTCTGCACGGCTAAGCCACACGGCTTCCATTGAAAAAAAACTACACGGTGTGTTTATCATATACACGACATGTATAGTGTTATTTCCAACTACCTGTGTCGTCTGTGACAAAGCTGACTACTCAGCTTGACACTACATGGAGTGTTACACCCGCACACGAAGTGTCAACAACCTTGTTTCCCAGTCACATGGCTTACTCCACACGGTATTTCCTCATACAAGACTACACGGCATGTTCCACAGGTACACGATGTGTTCAAGGAGAGGTGACACTGACCCGTGTTGTTAGTTACACAGCCGAGTCCCTAGGTCACACTACACGGTGTGTCCATCATTGACCCGGCGTGTTCAAGAAAAGAGTTCACCGACCCGTGTTGTTAGTTACATGGTCGGACTCTGGGTCAATAATACATGGAATGTACATTAGGTACATGGCGTGTTTTACCCAAGCTCTTCCCTTCCCTGTGTTTCCGCCCACACGGTTTGTGGCACGGGAAGAGACTACACGGCGTGTACTCAGGGTACACGGCGTGTACTCAAAAAGTTTATTTTTCTTCACGAACAGAAGAACACACACAACGTGTGTAAAGAACTACACGATGTGTATACTGGGTTTTCCGGATAGTTTTCCTCATAAACTTCTCCAGAACCCATAAAATACTGAAAAACAACATCTAAGTGTCAAATTCCGACCCGTGAGGGCCCATACTCCCCACGAGTCAAAGTTTGACATCTTATCAGTGTTATAACCAAATAAACAACTAATGATCCACCAAATTCCAGTCAATGGGGGACCATACTCCCCAAAGACCAAAGTTTGGTGTTCATTCTATAAACATGCTCAAATAAAATTACCCTATCACATAGCAGGTATTTATCAAACATTTATCACAATAGCATGATTTACTAGCACAAAAACTATCAAAACAACATGAGATTTCTAATGCACTTACATGGCATGGAAACTATGCATGGAATGTGATTTCTAGCATGTGCCTATATGATGCATGAGATGGAATACCCTCATCCCATCAGGGTGAAACTAAATAGAACCCATGGATAAAATATAAACAGCACAATCTCAAATGCGTCACCCAACGGTGAAATCAAGTCAACTGTAAATTGCAAAATCAGAAAATTTGAAATATGAGGTAAATTGGATTTTCCCTATACACAGGTTAGCTACGCCTGAGCACAGCTTATTACCAACTACCGTTTTCAACCTATCCCTGACTATGGCTGCAAATAGTAAGTCAAATAAAAATACCTACCCTCTGATACCACTTTGTTACGTCCCGGTTCCGGGTGCCACTCAACAGGTGCTCCGAACCCGGTTCACCACATGACCTCAAGCGCATTTCCCCAAACTCCATAGGCTGCTGACTAGCAGTGAGGGGCCAGGTCTAATAGTTGGAAAACTATGCCCTCATTTGTCAAAGTGTAGCACAGCGGAATATAAAAATAAACATAAAAAAGATAGCGCAAGCAATAAACCATTCACAACTAAAATAAAAAACTGCAGTAGATATAACCAACTGTATATATGTAATGATGAAACATGTCTCAAGTTCTAAGAAAATAGCCAGAACATGTTATACATCAATACAGTACAACAAAATGCAGAGTACAACTAAACAAATCAAAACAGCTGGCAGCGGCATCACGAGCCTAGGCTCGGTCCCATGCCCTCCTACTCCTCAACAATAGTCAAGTACCTATATAGGGACTCTTTCCCCTATCAACACCTGTATAAATTTAATCTGTTTGGGCTGAAAAGCATGACCCAAACAGGGTGAGAGAAATATATCTCAGTAGGCACCCGACAAAGGTCTGTGCTCAACTGTGTGTAAAACATGAAACAAGTGTGCAATAATAAAATGCAATAAACTAAGCAGTACTAAAAAGTTACTAACTTACCAGTTATATTGCCATTTAATTATTCATTTAATCTATTTAATATTTAGAAACCACCATGGTGAATTCCTAAATAATCAGTCAGCTTCCTCAGACAAGTAAGATCTTACCCTCAGGTAATCAGAATCCAATCCACAGGTATAGCCCTCAGGCGTAACAGAAATTTTCCCTCAGGCGTATGAAGTGTCTCCCTCAGGCACAGAAGTCAAGCCCTCGGGCACGAAAGGTTTCCCTCAGGCAAAATAACTACTTCCCTCAGGCTAAATAGTGCAGCGCCTACATGCCAATCACAACAACACCCTCAAGCTAAATAGGTAACCGGGCCATGCCCAACATGTAAACAAGCAATTCCTCTCAAGGAAATTCTAAAATTACTACTTTAAAGTCATACCCTTGAGTATCCTGGCCAAACGACTAAAAAGTGGAACACACCCCCGGGGTGGTTCCGGATCCAAGCAACGATCCCAACCAGCATTTTAATATCACATTTAAATCACCTATTCAATTATAGGTATTTAAAATAGCTATGGACTCGGCCACATGACACCCCCAACATGGTTTCGTGGCATGAAAACACACAAAACACACGACAGTTGGAAAAACAAACACCAAGCCACCTACCTCATACACCAACAAGCGCTATATACGAACATCGATTCCAGAAATGCCCAATTACAACATAGATCTGACGAAGAAGAGAATCTTCTTAACCTCAAATAACTCCCGTTAGGGAAATAATTGGTAAAAAAACACGCAAGGAGAAGAGAGGTCTTACTCGCATGGTTCCAATGTGATCGACAGAAGCGGGATCGGATTCCCGGTTCTCGATCGGCGAATCTCTCAAGGTTCTGCCTCCCTCTTCTGCTCCTCTCATCTGGTTCTAAGCCTTCCCTATTAATAGGGGAGGATACTGGCCATTTTATGCGAAAAAAACAAATTACACGGTGTGTACTTCCGAGTACACTACGTGTACTTCCGAGTACATGGCGTGTACTTTCCATTTTTCAACTGTTACTCTGGCGGCTTCCCGCCAGCGCGGCACTTTTCGCTTAGCGACAGTACTACACGGTGTGTCTTCATGAGTACACGGCGTGTTCTGTCGCACAGCTGGCCACCACCTTATTATTCACCTGCTGACTTACTACACGGCGTTTAAGGGACCACTACACGGCGTGTATTTGTTTCCTACACCCTTCATCGCCGACATGGTCACACGCCCTGTGTACTTATCCCACACGGCCAAAAGTACACAGCGTGTGGGAAAAGTACACAGCGTGTACTTTCCAAAATTTAGGATTTTTCCCCATTTTCCATATTTTCTCAAAAACACTTGAGGAAAAGAGAAAAGAAGAAACTTGTACCTCCAAATAAGAATCGGGTTCTTACTACTATATAGTGGACTATGATGAACATAGTACCATGAAAAATGGAGTCACTCTTTTGGAATAAGTGTTGAATTTATTTGGTACCAATGATAGAAATACAATATATGATAATATTTTATACTTTTTCACTATAAAAAATATGGATTATGGATTATAAAAAATTAAATGTGTTCATTTTTTTATAAAATTGGTTTGTTAATAGTAGTGTACTTAAAGTTTATGAATTTTGATTCATGAAAGTAGATTTCATTACGTAGGAAAAAAAGGATGAACCGTTCATAATGGCTTAAATTTTAGTACAAATATTTTATATCCCAGATCCTATAAATAGAAAGTGGTTAATTATTCTTTTATTGACAAAAAAACTATAGGGTGAAATTTCAATTCAAATTAGGGAGACCCTTTCATTAAGGGATAAAAATAATTTTGTGGTGGTCCTAATATTGATGGGGTATTGTATATCAGTTGAAAAAATAAGGAGGGAATTTGGATACTTGATATAAGGGTCAAATCCCTTCAAACATTAGTGAAAAAAAGTAGTACCAATAACTAGGTTGATGTTTTGTTAATATAAATTATGCTACCTTATATTATTATCTATCACTTATGAATTTACATAATCTAAATTAAATATTAAACCACATCTATAGAGAACTTATTCTCCACATTTTTATGCTCTCATTCTTAAGGAATAGGGGGTTTCTCACTATAATGATGATCCCAATACATAAGAACAACAAGTTTCTCTACATATTTGTTCTACTAATTCATAAGAAAAACATAATGAAAATTTTGAAATTGAGGAATTTGAAAATAGTGAACAACCTATGACTAATAAAATATAGGATTTCCATAGGATGAAAATATTCTCATAAATTATTATGTTTATAAGTAGATGAATAAATTCCCTAGTTGGATAGAATACCCATAACCATCATGTTAAACAAAACAAGTCCATTTTTATTAGATACATTTGGTTCACTACTCAAATGCATGTTCGGATTGATATAGATATGTGTCATAGTTTTGTTCATGTGATCAATGAAAAATTTGTGCAGATATTAAGGTAATATTATCATAAAATGTCTGTATTTTACTAAAATATAAAATAAATAAATATTGGTTTACTCTTCATTATTTCCTACAGAGTAAATTTATACTAGATTAATATCAAATTAAATGTGTATTAATGGTTTATTAATAAAATATCATGTCCTTTCACAAAATTTGTAGGAATCATTATTTCAGGGGTGCTAAAGTGAAAGTATACCCACACCCACTACTGATATATGAACAAATTATAAACCAAGAAAAATTGGATGCATTTATAGGACTTTGTGTGGAGGAATCAATTTAGGTTAATTATGATTTGTAATAATTTAATAAGAAATACATTTATTAATAATTTTGATTAAGAATTGTTAATTTATTAAATAATAACATAGTACTGAAAATAATCATTATGAATCAAAACCAATGTACCTCTACCTTAAAGAAAAATTGGGTATGTAACACCCTCAGTTTGAAGAAATTATCCATTTCAACATGTATTCTAATGTTATATAATATTTGGGTTGAGTTATTAGAGTTTTTGGATGTTCTTGATGAGTTTTATTGGTTTTTTAGAGGTTATATGGTTGGCGCATGGTTAAGGTAAACCATTTGGATTTTCCTAGGTAATTGTTCACCATCCAAAGAAAGTGCATTTAAGGAATATGAGTGTCATTCAATTACAGTGTACCCAAAAAAATTAATTAGAAAATATACAACATAAGATAGAGGCATTTAACATGGTTTTTGTATGGTTTATCAAACTATTTGGCCAAAACATGCGACTTGGGGTGTTTTGAAATAGTGGTGTGAGTACTGTTGGTGCACAGATGGGTAAATAGTGCTGCCTAACTGTGAGACATCATTTATTAAATATAAAAATGTTACCTTAACCCTAATAACTTCCCAAAAACACTTATTCTAATTTCATTGAACTAAGATATCAATTTAAAGGCTTTCTCTACGAGGTTATTGGTGATACTTATCATTCAGTGACTGGTTTCAATGATTCTTTGAGTGTCAGACCTATGAAATGGATGTTAAGAGACCAGTTCTTCATTTTCCATTTCTTATAGTTTCCCTTAGAATGGATCCTTAGATCATATTTATTATGCCCAGATCTATTAAACTAGTTGTTTTTTTAAATATTATTTGGAATTAATTAAACGAAGGGTGAATAAGGCTAGGAATTTTGATATTGTAAATATATTATTTAAATACACAAATATCTTTTCTGAAGAACTTCGTTTACTTCTTGTTTCCAAATTTTCTATAACATAAAGAATTGGGTTTATTTCATGGTTTTCTTGGATGTGTAAATGAAACATTGTTTTATTTATTATTGGAAACCCTTTTGTTTTTTGATTATTAAATGTTGTATTCTGAATGGTTTTTGATAAAAAATTATTTTAATTAATATTTTTGAAGTGATATTTTGGTTTATTGAATATATGATGTTTGATTAAATATTTTTGAATTTTTATTTACTATAATAAAATTAATAGATTTGATACCCTAGAATCCACTAGAATTTCATGAGTTTATATTGCATTGTAATATGACTTGTTGAGTTTATACAAGGGACCAACGGTGGAAAATAGCCCATTAGATTCATGGATTAGTGGCGACATGACTGGTAGGATAGGATTTCACTCATGATTTAGGACTGCTCCTTATTGGATGTAGGCATGTGTGTGTGTGTTTGATGCATATTGGGATATGATAAATTGATTGAATTAATAGTTCAATTATTTAATTCAATTTAAATTTAATTGTAAAACTAATTTTAATTTTTTTAATGTATTAAATATATTTTGGGCAGTGAGATAACTTGTTCTTAGCCTAGTGGCATGAGTTGAGAATTCACATGGGGATTTCATAAAGGGTATAATTAATCATCCCCTTCATATTAATTTTGATTCATATACATATGTTACTCTTAATACGATATTTAAATTAAAGGGTTATTACTTCTTTAGTATATAATCTTAACTCTATGTTCTTGGGGGTGGGTTCTAGTTCTTAGAAATGATTGGTTTGAGATATTTTGGTGATTACACATCAATGTTGTTGCATTAGAATATATTAATTTTTTTGGTTTGATGTCTTATTATGTACTATTTGGATCTATGATATTGTTTAGTTTTATTTTTTGAGTTTAAATTTTTACATTTCATGCATCATAACGTTTATTTGATTGTTTTCATTATTTTATTATCAGGTGTTTTATATTAAATGGAAAACCACCCACCAATTATTTAGTAATCCATTGAATTTATTTCCAACCTATGATATCTTGGGGACATCACATATGGTCAGTTGCATATCATCATCATGGGTTTAGTTGATGATTTTATCATATCATTAATTTGTAATGAGTCTTACCGATAAAACTAAATGACTCATATTAAATTTGACGAATTTTTTTAAATTGGTTCAATTGATTGTTTAATTTAATGATTTGGGATATCTTAAAACTTAAATTTACTAGGTATACGATGACTAAGTGGTGTTTCATTCTAACTATAGTGTAATAAAACTGGTTAGGGTACCTTAAAACCTACGAGAATAGTGTAGAGACCCAAAGCTTGACGTACATGGACATAACATTACTTTTTCAGAATACTTAATACATAAAAAAACAGACACACAAGGACCGTAATGTTTAGTGTCTTTGGAAAACTTGGAACATAATCTTCTAATCTTGGTGAAAGATCTTCAACATCTCCCATAAAGATATTCCTTTTTTTTATTACCTAAAACCTTTCTTTATATCCTGGGAAAAATAAAACATATAAAGGGTGAGCTCAATTGGTCAGTAAGGGTAAGCATGGAGAAAATAAAAAAAACCATAGACATTTGAACTTCAAAACATGAACATAATATTTAAACATCAAATTCTTGAGCAATGACATAAACCATGGTAGTACATAAGGAATAAATCATAATGGAACATCAATCATGATAAAATGGCATGGGAATAAAACATGTACTTGTGGAAACCATTAAGAACATGTTATGATTTCTATAGTAGCCAAGGCATTGCTGGCAAAACCATCTTAGTGGACAAAGTCTCTTACTGAACTGGGTTTACTTGCCATTCCAGCCCTCTATTACTGAACCACATTTACTTGCCATTCCAGCCATGTCTATATCATGAGATATAAATATTTACCCAATGCATTGGAGGTCGATATAGGTCCCACCCATATCATAATGAAATCATTCTTACTTGTGCCAAAAAATAAATATAAATCATTCATCATAACCCAAAGAATAAAATGGGTTTCATAAACATCATCCCATCATAACGTAATCCATATAAAACAAATGGATATAATTTCATCATAAGAAAAGTGAAACCATGTAAATTATAGATAAATTATACTTGAAACATACAAATATGAAATAATTTCATCTTATATGGAAAATAGTTTTGATAAAACACTTGAAATGAATTCTTGAGGAAAATATCCTTTCTTCTTCAAAATCATTTTGTTTTCAAAAAATGCAATGCAATTTTAAAAGAAAACAATTTTTTTGAAAATATTCATGATATCCTATAATGTAAACTCCATGAAATTAAGGTGTTATGAAACTGTAAAAATATGTTCATGCCGTATAAGTTAAAAAAACATTCTTCTTGTACTTTTGTTGTAAAAGTCAAAAAGTACCTCGTATAGTGAACAAAAGAAAGATTCCTTCCATATAATGTGGTAAAAGAAAAAAAAGGTAAAAATGACTTTAAACATAAATGGAAGAAAATTAACCATTTTATGAAAACATTTTGAGAATATATGGGCATGGATAATAAACATAACCCCAGTAAATACTTACGAATAAACAATCTCAGATAAGAATGAGATTGGAATAATTATCCCTTACCTTAGGTCCGATATGCTTCGTACATATCCGAACCTCCTGTATAATGATTTAAATAACGTTATTGAATTATTACAGAATCATCTTCATTTTTATGATATCATATATGGTTCACTTATGACTTTATATTACCCGTTCTTTTGTAAATTCATGTTAAAGTAGCGGTTTGGGTAAAATCGTTTCATTTATCGTCCGTGTTTTGACTTGTAATTATTAATATGATTAATTAGATCATTATTACTTAATTACAGAATATAAAACATGATTTATATATAATATATATTCTTAATTTACATATATATAATAGATCGATAAATGGAAAGAAATACACCGTTCAGGGAGACGGTAGGCTGTACGTACGCATGAACGTTGTTTTCATTTCCTTATTGAATTTAATGGAATTAAGTAGAGGACATACATATATATACATAAATACAATAGTATTATTATGTCATATATTTCATGATTACTTATTATATATACTTTATAATCATTCTTGAATTGTTAACATGGAAAATGAATCCTATCGCGTCGTGGAGACGATAATCCGTACGTACGCACGAGCGATGATATCGTTCCCATATTTATTCAAAAGAATTGGAGTGAATGATATAATATCGTAGAATCAGTATGATGTTATAATAATCTTATGTAGTTATTCTTTACTCCATTATACCCATCCAAGTAAGGTGGTGGTGGAAAAATAGATTACACCACGGCGTGGAGATGGTATTCCGTGCGTACGCACGCGCGGTGATTTCATTTTTCTTAGGATGGACAGAAGGTGAAATACAGTTGTTTCATATTTATAATAACATATCATTATATAATTGATACTGATGTTATTAATTCATAATGAAACAACTAAATTAGAAGAATTAGAAGAAGAAATAAATTTGAAAGAATCGGTAACGGATATTACCTCTTCTTCGACACGCCTCTTTGAAACCTCTTCTTAGGGAACTAAAATTGGTCATTAAAGAAGACCAAGAGCTCTGGAATTTTACTAAGGATGTTTATAAGGGAAATGGGTGGGGTTTGGACGAGCTTTAAGGCTCAAAAAGGTGTGAGGAGGAGAGTGAGGAGTTTCCTTTTTATAAGGGAGGTAACGGGAACCTTTGGAATTATTAGAAATATTAATTTATAATAAATTCCAAACCCACTTAAAAACCTCAAAAATGACTCAAATCCGGATATTAGATGATATAGGGTTGTAATATCATCAACCAATAAAATTTAGACAAGTTGGGAATTTATTTTAAACATTATCAAATTTATTTATCCTTATATAATCCATTTAATTTTATTTGTGGGAATAATATTCTAAATTTTAAATCACTATAAATAATTACTTATATGTTTTGAATTTTTCATAATTGTATGGTTTATTATATTTTAGACCATATAAATTTTAATTTATAATTCATAATTTTTTTTTTTGATTTTTAAACCATTTTATAATATGTAATTTTTATAAAATAACAATAGTGACAATTTTGACACAATTCATTTATTTTAATTTAAATAAAATATATACATAAGATATTTTAAAAATAATAGATTTAATAGATTCATAAAATGTCATTTTTATCTATTAAATTATTTTAGAACATTAAATGGTTCATATAATATTTATTTTAATACTTTTAAAATCATTTTTTTGATATTTCAATCAATAAAATAATTTCAACATCACTATTCTGTCATAATTAATGATAATAATTTAATCCCTAAAAATTATAAATAAATTAATATGATGTAGATAATTTTATTATTTTTCTAGGTAATATTTATATCCGAATTTGTATGATGTTTATCACTAAATTAAAATTATTACACTTATAAGATTTAAGAGAGTGGCATGTTTTCATTTTCTTTGGTTTTAATAATAATTATATTATTTCATGGTCAAAAGTCCATGAAATGAATCTAGTATGACCCTTATGAGATATGGGTCTAATTTTATTCATCAAATATTATTTTGGAATGTGTTATGGTAATTTTATTACCTTATTTTTACCCATAATTACCAGATTTACCTTTAACTGTAGTAAATAAAAATTACCACAGTTACTATTCATAATATCGAAAAAAAGTTACCTATTAACATAATTTAGACCCAATGAATTCAAATATGGAATCCATTTTTCAAAATTCAAAACACAGAAGTTGCAGAAATTAATTTAAAATTAATCTCGTTGTTAAGAAAACAGGTTTTAAAAGTTAAAACATTGCTAAAGATTGAAATGTTTTTACCTATGAATTCAATGTTAAATTAATGGTAATGAAATACATTATATTAAATGGTAAAAATATATTCTATTTATACTTTTAAACCATTTAATATTATAATTTAACCATATAATTTATTGCGATGAAAAATCTATTTTTAATTAAAATATAGCGTGTTTTAACTATTCATTAAAATATGAAAGTTATCAGAATAATATGAAAAAATTATCCAAAGTAAATTTTTATATCCTTATTCCAAATAAGAATTTATTTTGTCCAATTGCACTTATAAACATGTCAAAAACTAGATTTAATGTGTGTGCGCCATCAAAAGGCTGCAAAACTACATTTTTTTGAAAAATACTTATTTTACCCAAAAAAATATTTTATTCACATACCACGTTTTAGAAAATGTGTAAGATGAATAATAATGTTATAAAATTCATAATGTAGTTAATACTATTCCTAACGGCTAGTCCATAAAAATTTTATAATAATATATCGTTGTTTAGTGAAAGACTCCTTCGTTGTTGCATATAACAGAATCCAACCATATTTCATTTATACATTGAATATATATATATATACACTCAATGTTTCATATAATAACTACTATCAAACGAAATTAAAATTGTGTGTAACACAATCCAAGAATAGTGTTGCGTATACTGCAAGCTAATATGGGGTTGCGTATAGTGCAAGATAATCTTTGTGTGCCGTACAACAAAAGATATGAATGAAATTAAAAAGAATATATCTCATAAAATCTTGAGGTGTTACATTATACCCCGCTTAAAATGAATTTCTCCCTAGAAATTCGTCGGGGTTATAAATGGTTTATTACATGGGAGTTTCTTTCATAGAAACCCACATCGTAAAAAGGAATACCAAAACTTTTCTTTAAAAACTAAAGTATGAAACGTAACAGTTACCCAAATTAACTAATCACTAGGTTTCCACATAGGATAACATAATTGAAAATATGGATATAGAAGAGAAATATAACCATCAAGTTATGATGGATAGTGGTAGAGGACATGGCTATGATAAATTCAACAGTCACAAAGCCATAAATTTGTGATGATCTAAGGGACCATCTGATTCATCAGATATGAGGGAACTAGGACAATATTTTTGGTTTTCAATATCATTTCTCTAAAGTTAATGAATTAAAATAAATAATTACATGATTTCGGTACAATCTCACTATTGTTTGTGCCTTGAAAAATTTATACTTCATCTCTTTAAGAAATGAAGTTGAATTTTTTATCCGTGAAGAGTTCGCAGATCATGTGATAGAATGATGGGTCATTCCATCTGTTTCAATCAAAAGGTTAGAAAAAGTTTTCAAATATACATAAGTCCATTTATGGTGAGGTTAATCGTATATTATTCCAAAAATTAACTTATACTTCATCTACCATACCACTTAATAAAATAAAACTATTTTCTACTAACCAGGAACATACTATAGGCTAGTGGTTGGCGATAAATGCTTGTCGCACTTCGGTTGTGGGTTCGATTCCCGCAGCCTTGTCCAACGCGATGGGTTTTCGCCCATCCTATAGGTTGTACTTTTTCTAAAACTACACTATTATAACATTCTTGAAATAATATCGAAAAAATTTCTAGCCTTGAACAATACTATCTTAATTCATTCCTATCTTTAGGCTTATCCAAAATACTTCTATCCAAGATCATAGTATAAAGAAAACAATTACTAGAAATGTCATCTACCGAGCATGTGAATACCATAATTTATCCCCCATATATCATAAAATATATCTTGTTGGTCACATTCCAGACATGTGAATACCTTAATCATGTATTCTTTTGAAAAATGAATACCCATTAAACCTTAGTGAAAAAATGAATGCTATCAAAAGCTAACTCTTTCTACATACCAAAATCCAAAAAATTCTATATACTCAAACCATGATATCACTTTGTCCTCATATCAGTCATGAGTTAATTAATACTATCAAACATTTAATTTTTCTCCTTAATCCTTCATTATGCACATATCACTTGCTTTACAAAATATTTGAATCACTTTTCATGGTTACTGGTACCATATAATTATCGAAAACCACAATAAACCATTACATAGATATTCTAGTGTTCCACAATTACTATAAATGAGATTCCATAACAATATTTTGGAATCCCTTTACATAAACACATAATCATTCCACCACATTGTTGTCATACTCAACATTGCTAATAGTGATCACATGTGACCTCCCTCTGTCCTTTTTTTTAAGAGGTTGCTCACGTTGATCATCATTAACCCTTGGATTTGGGCATTGATTAGCATAATGCCCCATTTCCTTGCACTTGAAGCATTGAAGTGTTGGTGGTGCATTCTCTACTGTCTTTTCATTAATCACATCATTAGAAACCCTGTTTCCATTACTTAGACACTAATCTGCTCGATGAACTTATTTTTCACACTTAAAACTTTTTCTAGTCCCTTTAATACAATCTCCACCATGCTTAATTCCACACTTTGAGCATAAAGAAACATTCATCTTCTTTTCAGCATTATTCTGAGATTTCTCCTTGAACTCGATCTTTCATTTCTTGTCAAAACCGTGAGATACATATGTAATACCAACTTCCATTTCTACCTTGATATCACAACGCACAATTTCTTCATAGCTACTGAAGTCTCTTTTAGCTAATTCCCTTCGAAGACTTCATTTTAAGCCAATGAAGAATTGATCAACTTTACTTTCAGGTTGGATGATAAAGAAAGATGTATACCTTGCAAGCCTTTCAAAATTCGCTTCGTATATACCAACAGATTCATCATCCTTTTTCTTAACCTGAAGGAAATCCTTTTTCATATTTTTTCAAAGGATACGAGGGACGTACTTATTGAAAAATATGTTCTTGAACTCATCCCATTCCATGGATTCAAACTCATCTCGGGGCCTCGTATTCTTAATTACAGTCCACCATTGATCTGCTTCACCTTCTAAATCGTAAATATCCAGAATTACTTTTTCATGTTCCGTACATCGAGGTATGGAAAATATCTTATCAATGGTACTGGTCCATTTTTCAGCAACAAGTGGATCAGAAGACCCACTGAAAGAAGGTGGGTGTTGCCTCATGAAGGACTCAATAGAATATTGTTCCATTCTCTGCTCATTTTGAAGTCCACAATGATTCATATCTTGTGTATGTATAGCAATAAGATTTTTCACTCCATCTCGGATAACGTTGGTTTGTTTAGGAGTAAAATCATTGCATACTCCATTACATTGATCAACATGGTTCGTTTGGGTTCCGGCCATCGTCTAAAACCCAAAAAAGAATAGTGTGAGAGGCGAAACTCATGCTAAGGAAAAAACATAATAAAGGGGGATTACCCTCAATATATAACATCTTAGAGTTAATTTTAATATTGTTATCGAAATTCTAGGACTATAACCTATACTTATACTTAACCTTAGAAATATCTCTAAGGATCTCACTAAATTTTTCGCATCCTTGTTTCCAAAGGTTAAATAAACCTTTCCTATCATACCAACTATAGAGACCCAAATCTTGACGTACATGGACATTACATTAATTTTGTGGAATAATTAATACATAAAAAAACAGACACACAAGGATCGTAGTGGTTTAGTTTCTTTGGAAACTTGGAACACAATCTTCTAATCTTGATGAAAGATCTTCAACATCTCCCATAAATATCTTCCCTTTTTTTCATAACTAAAACCTTTCTTTATATCCTAGGTAAAATAAAACATATAAAGGGTGAGCTCAAATGATCAGTAAGCGTATGCATGGAGAAAATAAAACAAACCATATACATTTGAACTTCAAAAGATAAACATGATATTTAAACATTAAATTCTTGGGCAATGACATAAAACATGGCAGTACATAAGGCATAGATCATAATGGAAAATCAATCATGATAAAATGGAATGGGAGTAAAACATGTAATTGTGGCAACCATTAAGCACCTGTTAAGATTTCTATAGTAGCCAAGGCATTTCTTCCAAAACCATCTTACTGGAAAAAGTCCCATACTGAACCAGGTTTACTTTCCGTTCCAGCCCTTTATTACTGAACCAGATTTACTTGTCATTCCATCCATGTCTATCTCATGAAATATATATCTCTACCCAAATAATTGGAGGGAGATATAGGTCCCACCTATCTCATAATGAAATCATTCTTACTTGTGCCACAAAATAAACATAAATCATTAATCATAACCCAAAGAATAAAATGGGGTTCATAAACATCATCCCATCATAACGTAATCCATATAAAAAATGGATATCATTTCATCATAAGAAAAGTGAAACCATATAAATCATAGAGACATTATACTTTAAACATACAAATATGAAATAATGTCATCTTATATGGAAAATAGTTTTGATAAAACACTTGAAATGAATTCTTGAGGAAAATATAGTTTCTTCTTCAAAATAATTTTCTTTTCACAAAATGCAATGAAATTTTAAAAGAAAATGATTTTTTTGAAAATATTCATGAAATAATATAAAGTAAACTTCATGAAAACAAGGTATTATGAAACCTTAAAAATCTGTTCATGTTGTATAAGTTAAAAAAACATTCTTCTCGTACTTTTTTTGTAAATGTCGAAAAGTACCTCGAATGGTAAACAAACGAAATATTCTTTCCATACGATGTGGTAAAAGTAAAAAAGTGTAAAAAAGAATTTAATCATACATTGAATAAAATTAAACATTTTATGAAAACATTTTGAGAACATATGGACATGTATAATAAACATAACCCCAGTAAATACTTACGAATAAACAATCTCGGATAAGAATGAGATTGGAATAATTATACCTTACCTTAGGTCTGATATGCTTCATATGTATCTGAAACTCTTGTATAATGATATAAAAAATTTTATTGAATTATTAATGAATCATATTCATTGTTATGATATCATATATGGTTCACTTATGACTTTATATTACATGTTCTTTTGTAAATTCATGTTAAAGTAGTGTTTTGGGTAAAATCGTTTCATTTATCGTCCGTGTTTTGACTTGTAATTATTAATATGATTACTTAGATCATGATTACTTAATTCCAGAATATGAAACATGATTTATATATAATATATATTCATAATATACATGTATATAATATATTTATAAATGGAAATAAATACACCGTTCATGGAGACGGTAGGTCGTACCTACGCATTAACGATGTTTTTGTTTCCTTATTGAATTGAATGGAATTAAGTAGATGACATAAATATATATACATAAATCCAGTAGCATTATTATTTCATATATTTCATGATTAATTATTATATATACTTTATAACCATTCTTGAATTGTTAACAAAGAAAATGAATCTCATCGTGTTGTGGAGACGGTAATCCGTACGTACGCATGAGCGATGATATCGTTCCCATATTTATTGAATGTAATTGGAGTGGATGATATAATATCATAGAATTAGTATTATGTTATAATAATAATATGTAGTTATTATTTATACCATTATACCCATCCAAGTAAGGTGGTGGTGGAAAAACAAATTTCACCACGACGAGTTGACGGTATTCTGTACGTACGCACGCGCGGTGATTTCGTTTTCCTTAGGATGGATAGACGGTGAAATAGGGTGGTTTCAAATTTATAATTATATATCAGTATTTGTGTAATATTTATGTTATTAATTCATAATGAAACAACTAATGAAGAAGAAGTAGAATAAGAAATAAATTTGAAAGAGTCGGTAACAGATATTACCTCTTCTTCGACACGCCTCTTTGAAACCTTTTCTTAGGGCACTAAAACTGGGCTTTGAAGAAGAACCAGGACCTCTAATATGTTTATAAGGAGGTTGATAAGGGAAATGGTCAGGGATTGGCCGATCTTGAAAGCTCAAAAAGGTTTGATAGGGAGAGGGAGGAGGTTCCCTTTTATAAGGGAGGAGAGGGGCACCTTTGGAATTATAAGAAATATTAATTTATAATAAATTACAACCCCACTTAAAAACCTCCAAAATGACTAAAATTCAATTATTAGATGATATATGGTTGTAATATAATCAACCAATAAAATTTAGGCAAGTTGGAAATTTATTTTAAACATTATCAACTTGATTTATCCTTATATAATCTATTTAATTTTATTTGTAGTAATAATATTCTAAATTTTAAATCATTATAAATAATTACTTATATGTTGTGAATTGTCTATAATTGTATGATTTATTAATTATCTAACATATAAATATTAATTTATAATTTTTAGATATTTTTTTTGATTTTTAAACAATTTAATATTATGTAATTTTTATAAAATATCAATAGTTTCAATTTTCACACTATTCATTTATTTGAATTTAAATAAAATATATACAAAAGATATGTTCGAAATAAAAGATTTAATAGATTAATAACATGTAATTTTTTTCAATAAAAGTATTGGATCACATTAAACAGTTCATATAATATTTATTTTGATACTTTTAAAATCATTTATTTGATATTTCAATCAATAAAATAATTTCAGCATCACTATTGTGTCATAATTAATGATAATTATTTAATCCCTAAAATTTATAAATAAATTCATATGATGTATATAATTTTATTATCTTCTAGGGAATATTTATATCTTTAGTTTTATGATGTTTATCACTAAATTAAAATTATTACACTTATAAGATTTAAGAGAGTGACATGTTGTCACTTTCTTTGGTTTTAATAATAATTATGTTATTTCATGGTCTAAAGTCCATGAAATTAATCTAGTCCAACACTTAGGTGATATGGGTAGACTTTTATTCATCCAATAGGATTTTGAAAAGTCTTAGGGTAATTGTATTATCTTATTTTTACCCTTAATTACCAGATTTACCTTTAACTATAGTAAATAAAAATTACCGTAGTTACTATTCATAATGTCAAAAAAAATAAAAGTAACCTATTAACATAAGTTGGACCCACTGAATTCAAATATGTAATCAATTTTTCAAAATTTAAAACACAGAAGTTTCAGTAATTAATTTAAAATTAATCCTGTTGTTAAGAAAACGGGGTTATAAAAGTTAAAACATTGCCAAAGATTGAAATGTTTTTACCAATAAATTCAATGTAAAATAAATGGTAATGAAATAAATTATATTAAATGGTAAAAATACATTCTATTTATACTTTAAAACCATTTAATATTATAATTTAACCATATAAAGTATTTCGATGAAAAAAGATGTTTTTAATTAAAATATAGCATGTTTTTACTATTCATTAAAATATGAAAGTTATCAACATAATATGAAAAAATTATCCAAAGTAAATTTTTATATCCTGATTCCAAAGAAGAATTTTATTTTTTCAAATTGAACTTATAAACATGTCAAAAACTAGATTTAATGTGGGTGCACCATCAAAAGGCTGCAAAACTGCATTTTTTTAAAAATACTTATTTTCTCCGAAAAATTTATTTTGTTCACATACCATGTTTTAGAAAATGTTTAAGATGAATAATAATGTTATAAAATTCAAAATGTAGTTAATTATATTCATATCGGCTAGTCCATAAAAATATTATAACAGTATATATTAGTTTAATGAAACTTGATATTGCGTACTACACACGCTATCGGGGAAGGTAGTGATTGCATGTAACGCAAGACAAGTTAGGGTTGCGTGTAGTGAAAGACTCCTTTGTTGTTGTGTATAATAGAATCCAACCATATTTCATTAATACATTGAATATATATATATACACACTCAATGTTGCGTAGAATAACTACTATCAAACGAACTTGAAATTGTGTGTAAGACAATCCAAGAATAGTGTTGCGTATACTGCAAGATAATATGATGTTGTGTATAGCACAAGATAATCTTGGTGTGGCATACAACAGAAGATTTGAAAGAAATTTAAAATAATATATCTCATAAGATCTCGGGGTGTTACAAACAGGCTACAAAGAATGTGGTTGCACCTGAACCATAGGTGAATAAAATATTATTTTTTGGGAGTTTGAACTTTATTATTTTAATTTTTTATTTAACTAAAATTACTATAAATTAACAGTATTTTATTTTAGTTTTGTTAAATTATAATTTAAAAAAATTATAATGTTTACATTTTAAAAATATTTTTTTTATTCATGATATAATTGGTTATTATTTTGATCATGCATTCATTTTTCTTCATGTGGTAACTTATTTTTTTTGTCCATATATTAATTTATTTATATTTCATATAATAATTATTTTTTTATATCTTATTCAATATAAAATTTTTCTTCATATAACACAAACTACTACAATATATGTATTTTTTAATCTTGAACCTTCCATGACCCAACCCACCACATGGAATCCATAAACCTTACACATGATTTTAATCCACAAACAGCATGAAGCCCTGATGAAATTGTGAGGAGGTCATCGACATATCATGTGAAGCTACCATGCCCATTGTCCATCCTACCATGATCTGAAAATCTTGAATGTATATCCTACCATGATCATCCTACCACATAAATACACTGATCTAATCAGGGTTTTGTGCAAGGAACTGCATGATGAAGACCAATATTTCCTTAAATTCATATGGAGAACTAAAAGATATGGCATACTTGTATAGTGTAAAACGTGTTATATAGAATTAAACACAAGTAACTATGGAATATGCAGATAGTTATTAAAGTTATAATATTTTTAATTTGTCACACACTCAAATCCATATGAAGATAATGTTTCTTTCATTAAATAAGAAGAAACAGAATGTAAATGTGTACTCGATTTCAATTCTATTTACATAAAGATAATTTTCATGAATACACTCCTATTGTAAAACAATTGGCACAAAATCATGTTTGTTTCACTAGAATAGGATTTATCATGCATAAGGTCATCTTCTTCAAGAGGTGATACAGAAAAAACCTAGATCTTATGATATTTTTAGGAAGTAAAATGAATCTACCGCATGTTTATTACTCAAGCAATGACATATAGTGAACTCACAATACAACACCTTGATATGGTAATCGAAGCTCCTGCACACACTCCTTCGTCGGTGTGTTTTTAAATAGTAAAAATGGTTAGTAGACCTATCACACACACTATAATCTATTTTACTTTATATTTTCAAATTTTATTTAATAAACTTTATATTTTGTGTTCTTGATAATTTATTTTTTCCATAAATA
Source organism: Viscum album (assembly GCA_963277665.1). Lineage (NCBI taxonomy): Eukaryota > Viridiplantae > Streptophyta > Magnoliopsida > Santalales > Viscaceae > Viscum > Viscum album. The sequence goes on from OY728151.1 coordinate 907,312,715, forward strand.
CTAACAAATCAAATACAAACAATGATTTTTACGTTTTTTTAATAAAATTTATTAGATCATAAAGCTGTTATATATTTAAAAATACTTTATATTTACATTATTTTAAAATATTTAATTAATTTAATTATATATGACATATTCCATATTCTTTTATCAATTTTATAAATAATATATGATTTAATAATCATATTATAAGGGTTTTAGAGTTATTTCATATAGGAATAAAAGTTAATGATAATTATTTTAAAATAAACAGGGTATTTCAAGTAAAATGTGACAATTTTTCATGTTTATTATTTTAAAAATATAATGAAAATAAAAAATTGGAAAATAATAGATTAAAAATTCTACAATGATTTTTTTCAAGGAAAAGAAAAATTTTGTAAGATAATGGATATGAACAAACCTGATAATGATAAAATGGTATTTTATTATAATAGTCATATTCATAAGCTATAAAAAAATTATCAAAAGAAGTAAAGAGAATGTATAAAATGATTCAAGAATAAAATTAAATTTAAATGGGAATTATTCAAATGAATGTTAATTAATAAATACTCAATAATTAGGCCATAATATGAATTTTATTTCTAATAATATAAATTCTAGACCACTTTTATAATTACCTTAAATCAGTATGAGTGTATAAAATTTTTATCACTAATCTAGTTTGAACCATACTATCCAATTTACCAAAACATTATATATATAATCTATTTTATTGGAAATTTTATTAAAGTGTTTTAATGGAACATGGTATATAGATAGTGGGTTTTCTAGGCACATGAATGGTGATATTTTAAACATGTTATCATTCAATTTAAGGTGTAGAGGTGTTTTCACTTTTCATGATAACTCTAAATTCAAGGTCAATGGTTTTAGAGAAGTAAGAATATTTAAACATTTTAAAATTTATTAATTTCTGTATGTATTGGGATTTGAGAACATTCTAATTAGTATCTAATAGATTTGTGGGGATGGAATGAGTGTTAAATTCGAAAATAATAAAATTCATTTTTATAAATATAATACCATTTTATAATATGATTATACAAAACAAAATATCTCATCTATATATTTTGAAGAATTAACCCAGAAAAATGTAAAGTTTTTAAATACTGTATAAATAGGCCATATTATTGGGAATATAATTTTTAGACATGTTCACCTTTAGAAATTGTATATTTAGGATGAATATGGACAACTTCTGGAACATCTAGAATTAAAATAAAGTTATTATTTTATGTGATATTCTTGTCTAAAGGTTAAGTTTCACAAAGAGACATTTAGATCTATTAACAATGTAAATATAAGAAGTCATTTAGAACTTCTTCATCTTTCTTTATTTAGACCCATGAAAACTAATACTTTATGAGGTAATGATAATGTTTTATGTAATTGTGGATGATTTTAAAATTCTTGCATCAATTCATTTCCAATCTCATAGAAGTGAAAATGTAAAACATTTATTGGTTTTTATAAACAACTTGAAAATAAAAAAAAATCCATTAAATAACATTAATTAGAAATGATAATGGATAAAAAAATTAACTTATATTTAGAGATATTTTTAGATATAATGGATAATTTAATAAATTTTTCTCTATGATGCCACAACAATATTGTTTTGTATGAAGAAAAAATAGAACTACCGAAAAAATGGAAAGAAAATTTCTTAATTAATTCAATTTACCAATGTATTTTTGGTTGAATTGATTAATATTTTTTCTATATCTTTAATAGTGTTTACATTATACCCATGTTAAATAAAAATCTCTATGAACTATTTAAAAAAACAAACCCCAATATTGGACAATAAAACACATTTCATTGAAAACATTATTTCTTCAATACAAAATATAGTATTGGAATGTTTTATGCCAAATGTGATGGAGGTATTTTTATAAGATATTATAATAATAATAAAAATTATAGATTATATCAAAGGGTAACCATTTAAATAGATGAATATATGCATGTTAATATCATATAAAATAATGAAAAACGAAATGTAGATTTTGGTAATAGTGATGAATAATTTAAAGAGATTAATTTTAGAAAATATAAACCTATAAATGATAATATATATTGAGTGAGATCATATTTCTTCTCAATATTTTCTTATGAATTGTAAAATTAATATATATCATTCATTATAAAATGTAATTGTAAAGGTCTAATCTGTAATGGAAACTAGAAAATATGTTATAAAAGTTTTTCGTAATTCTTCCTTTTTTTCTAATTTTATTCCTTTTGATGTTAAATAATTGTATAATAATTAAAATTTTATAAATTATTCTCATGATAAACTTAAACTATTTTACAGAAATAAATTTTATCATTTTTGAGTTTCCAAAATATAAACAGTTCATTGGAACCGAGTTAATTGTTTTAGATAAAATGGAATAATTCTGTTATATAGTAAGAATTTTGATAGTCTAGTAACACATGGATATTTAAAATAATAAGATTTTGATTTTTAATAATAATTTTCCCAAATTTATAAAATAAAATACATTTTAATTATATTAACATTTTCTTATTTTGAATATTTTATATTTTTTCAAATAGATTTAAAATGTGAATTTTAATATGGCTTAATTTCTGACAATTTTCATATTACTCAACTACCTTATTTTCATAATAAAGAAATTCAATATCCATTTTTTAAACTATATCAATATTTTTTTTGGGCTATAGAAATATCCAAGAGCTTAATATGATAGAATAATAATATTATTATGAAAAAATGATTCTACCACAGAAATGTTGATCTAACATTATTTATAATGAATGTTTCTAATGATATTTTAATTTTACAGATATATTTTGACGATACTGTATTTGGTTCTATAAGTTATATTATTAGTAATGAAATTTTAAAATTAATGGAAAATGATTTTGATTAGAGTTTAATAGGATAATTAAAATTTATCATTGGTATTTAAATTTTACAATGAAAATATGGAATATTTCTCAATCAATGAAAACATTCTCATTATTTGGTTGAGAAATTTAATATTGATTAATATAAAACTATGAGAAAATAAATGAAAACCTATTCTAGATTATATGTGAATAAATCAGTAAAATCTATGAATGATAATATTTATAGAGGAATAAAATTAATCCTAATTTATTTTACTACATCAAGGCTTGATATTATGTTTTAAATTTGTATGTGTGTAATATTTCGGTTTAATACAAAATAATTTATTTTGAAGGTAGTATAATGAATATTAATATGTGTTAAAGGAACTATTAACACTAGGTTATTATTATCTAACAAAAATTTGTTCAAATTTTTATCTTAATTTGACTCTGATTTTAGTGGCTACAAACATGATATGAAAATACCATAAACTATACGTCACTTACTCACTAAATGTTTCATATCATTGATTTATTAAAAAATGATCAATTAAAATATCAATATCTAAGGATGGGTATATTGCTATGGAAAATGGTTCTTCTCAAACATATTGGATAAAAAATAGTATCATATTTCAATGTTTATGTTCAAAATTACTATATATTGTGAAAATACATCTACTATTTCAATGACTTAAAATCCATTACATTGTTCTAAGAAAAAACATATCGATGTTAGATTTCATTTACTATGTTTTCATGATAATAAAGTTAATAACATTGAAAATCAAATTTACAATATTAAATCAACTTTAAGATATCTTTACAACACCATTAGATTTTTTTGGGTCTGAGAAATTAAAATTTTAACTCAGGTTAATAGATATTTAGATTAAATTTTTTATTTCTTAAATTTTTAATAATTCTATAAATTTCTGACAAAAATACAAATCCAAATAATACAACAATTATTTATAATCTAAAATTCAATCTCATATAAGTGTTCCAATAATGTGTTTCATTATTATTATATAAATGTTATAATAACATGAATCTAGGTTGAGTTATCTATTTTGTTTCAAAAAATTTAAAATATGATAAAATTATCAAACATTACATACGGATGTAATGGTATAAGCATGTTCAATCCCATTTTTGATTATCTTTCATAAAAAATCACCTAACAAATTGGGTTTTTCTACATTAGTGTTGAGGAAATCCTAGTTTAATTAGTTCAATTTTATTATGGATCAAAATTCATTTATATCAAAATGTTAATTTTTTTAGTATTCTATGTAGAAGGGAATAAATTGACAAATAATCTAATATTTTTTCATTCATTTATATTGGGATATTTTAAAATGATTTAATTTTTTAAAATATTCTATTTTTAATTTTGGATGAATTTTAAAAAATGAGAGAAATTTTTGAGTTTATTTTCTGTTTTATAATTTTTGAAGGGCTATAATTTTAGTGTTAGGGGTTTATAATTTTATAATTATAAATTTTTTTAATTAAGGTTACGCTTAATTAATTTTTTTTATTTTGTGTTTTTTTATATTACAATTTTTCATCTACACAATCTTTATATTTTGGAAAAAAATGTATTTTTATTAATGATGTCATCACTTGATATTTTTTTCATTCATTCACTTATTTTCTGTTCATGTAGTCACATGTTTATTACTCATTTGGTTAATTATTATTTCTTTATGAGATCACATATTTTTTTTATGTGTTTACTTATTTTTTTCTATATAGGCAGTTATTTTTTTTCCTATAGTATGTTATTTTTTATCTCATGGTCAATTAAAAAATGTTCTTAACAAAAATAAACCTATGAAAATATATATATATTCTAGTCATGAACCTAAAGTGACCTAACCAACTTCATGGTGTCCTTGAACCTACAGAATAAAGAACATCAACCAACCAAATGAAGGCTTCAACCTATTATGAGGAGGTATTAAACAGGACATGTGAAGCAACCATGCTCATTTTCCAACCTTCTATTAACACACAAGACACTGGGTCAATCCATTGATGCCCATCCAACCCCATGAAGAAACTTAACTAGCCATGATTCAATACATAGACCTGTATGATAAAGCCCACCATTTTCCTTAAAGCTTCTAGGATTATTGGAAGCTCGAGACTCCTTTTGTTGTGTGAAAAATGTTATACAGAACTCAACACCACTAGTTCTGGAAAATTACGAATAGATCTTGATGTTATCATATATTGAATTCATAGTACAATTAAATCCATATAAATATATAGTGTTTTAATTGAATAAAAATACACACAATACACATTCATACTATATTTCACTGTTGTATACATGAAGCTCATTTGCATGAGTACTCTCCCCTTGTTCATAAATTTGGCCCAAAATCATAACTTATTTTTAGTAAGAGGATATATATTTCACAATGACATCATTTTTTTAAGGAAAGACAAATCACACCAAGCCCTTATGTTATTTTCACATAGTAAAATAAATCTTACTCATGTTTAGTACTCAGACTATGAAATATATTTCACAAATTATAAAACACATTTTTATTGTAATTGAGAATACCATGAAATATAATCATGTTATATGTTTCTATATAGTTTACAAAGTCCATAGGCATACCATATAAGGTATAATATGTTTTTATTTATTTTTAACTTTTGAATTTACAAAAACATTATACCAAGGTGTTTTTATAATTTTTTTCATCCATATATTTTTATAAATAATATATAAATAGTTATTATTTTATAATATTTAAAAAAATTATTAGATCGTAAAACTTCAATTTGTTTTATGATACTCTGTTTTAGTATTGTTTTTCAATATTGAATTACTTGAACTTTATTTGACATAATTATAATTTTTTTAATAATTTTAAAATAAATATATGAGTTAAAGATCATATCATAATTTTTTTAGATTTATTTCATATAGTAATAAAAGAGAATGAGAATTCTTTTAAAATGAGTGTTATATTTCAAATAGCATATAACATGTATATTTTTTCATTATTAATATTTTCTAATAAGGAATTATGTTATTTTACATCAATAAAATATATCATTCTTGAGAATAATGTAGTACATGATTATTTATTTTAATGTGATCAACAAGGAAGATGATTAAATATACTTAATATAGTGTATTCAAGTGAGATACAAGAAAAATATGATATTCATACGGGAATTATAAAGTGTTTAATCTCTATTAAATCTAACTTTTCATTAGAGTGATTGTAAAAGGAACATCATAATTTTATTATCCACTAATTATGTGATAAATTTTCTTCAGATTCGTGGATGTTCATCTACACATGCCCTGTTATTGGTCTTAATTTCATTCAAGTTTTCATTTTTTATATCTTTTCATTCGTCTATTTAATATTTTCATGTCAGTTTTATATTTTCCCATCCAAAAGATATTAATATAGTTTATTTTTCCTTTTCAAAATGAATGTTAGGTTGTGACTAATAAAAATTATTCAGGTTATTCATTGGTTGTGACTCATATTAATGTCAGTTATGTTATACCACTAGGTGAACAAAAGGTATCTATGTAACTATGTTTTCACTCCCTATAAATAGTGAATTAGATATTGAACACCTGTATTTTCACCATGTATAGATTATTTAATATTATATATAGGATCTAAAAGATCCTATCCTAACTATGATAAAATATTGTTTTCTCTTTGATTTATTTTCCACGAAATTATTTTTTCCCTTATTTAATTATTTATGTCTCTTCTACAAATAATTTGATTTTTTTAAACACTATTCGCTCCCTATAATCTATATTTCTATCTCACTCAGACTTAACACAAATATCTTTTTCAGATCATTATACAAGAATTTTTATTTGTTTGTAAAGAAAATAAAAATGATGAGCCAGAACATGCTGATCCTTTTGTGTGTTTTCAAAAAGAGAATCTAGTAATTTTTTAGACGGATTCAAATATTTAAAAGTTAGAGTCCTATATTAATAAAATGAATCCGATTTTATATTTCCTTAAAACCCTAGCTTATATAAAAGTGATTTAAAGAGTTGACATGTTAAAGTATCTCACAGTCCAATGGTGGGATTTATCTATCTAAGCTAAAATCAACCAAGGCCTTACCTGGGTGAGATGAAAATAATTTTTTAATAAACAAATATTCCCACACACATTCATTATAGCTATAATAAAAGAATTAATTATTCTTAAAAATGAAAATCTATTAGTGGTTGTATATAACACTAATATTGTGAATGTATTTCACCTTTCTCCATAATTTAATGAAAGGGAATCCTTTATGGCATGTAAATTTGAGTTTGAATATGACTAGAAATTTGTTTAAATATAAATATCCTATGTATTACTGATTATAGATACATGATTAATAGATTGAAAGTGTTATAAAGGGGTATTTCTAGGAATCCTACTATAGGAATCACATTCGACTACATGTGTACAAGTGGGATGTATAATTCATGAAATAAGATAAAGTTGAAAAACTAATTTTATGGAGGAAGATAATCACATATCAACCCACATGATTATTTATCATTCCTACACACCCTAGTTTAAAGCATAGATGTATTAATTTAGTAAATTATAGAATAAGAAATAGGAATTCATGACACCTTCCAATATGTTTTCCAACTATAATCAGTTGGGATAAATTCAAGTCTATTTCCCTAACAATAAAATATCAATTACTAGTAATACCACTCGTATAAATTATATATCTTATAATTTGACTTGGAAATCACCTCAAAATAGTTCTTATCCTTAGAACCAAATGATATCGGGTGATTGTAGAAAGACCCGGACTCATCAAGATATGCAACCACACCATTAAAGAATGGAGTTATAAGAATTAAGTTACTAGTTATATAGTATTGGGTAGATGATCTTGATGGATCAAATAGTTCCTTTAACTATACATGGTACCATTCAAATTAACTCAATACTTTTGAAGCTCCTATTTGATATGGTTCTGTCCTACATTTTTATTTATTCCAATGTCAATAATAAAATTTGGTAATTTATTGAGAAGATGCCACATGTGATGAGTATCTGGACACCTCCCAGTTAGTGATATTTTAGGGGATTTAAGTTTTATTACTAATTTATAATCATTTATCAAGATAGTTTTTTAAGACTTTTTAGTTCCACACAATGATATAATTTACATAATAATAGGACTAGATTGGTTACTTGATTTTAATGCTCATATCGATTATTATGCATCAAGGGTAATTCTTACATCACTTTATGGGATGCTGAATATCTTTAATTATAGTTGAGATGTGAATAATGGGAGAGTATGACATTTAAAACTTATGGTTGTAATAATTTATTATCAATATAAAGTTTTTACTTTAAGAAAATATGAAAAAATTGATACCCAAAATTTTACCATAATTATGGATTGGTCTCCTAATATATTTCCTGAAAATTTCATTGGTTTTCCACTTGAAAGGGAAGTATAGTTTTTGATTGATATCCTACTGGGGAAAATAAAAATTTTCTCCTTTATATAGAATTACATAAAATGAATTAAGGGACATTAATTTCGAGTTGGTGGAATTGGGAAGCAATGGTTTCATTATATCGAGTATATCGTGTGGGATACTCTAGTATTTTTTAAAAGAAGTAAGATGATTCACTAGGAATCCATATTGATTATGATAAACATAATTATGTTATGATATAAAATATATTTTCGATTCAATAAGTTGATGATATGTTTGATAAATTGAAATTACCCATGTGATTCACTATGATTTATCTACAATTTGGGTATCAAAAACATTGGGTAGGAAAATGTGGATATTCCAATTACATCTTTTAAAATTCACTACTATCATTATTAATAAAGGGTCATGTCCTTTGGTCTTACAAATTTATAAATAGTTTTCATTAAATAGATAAATTTTTTAATTTAAATGTACATATTCTCATTCATTTTCCTATTTATAGATTCCATTATGGTGTATTATTGAACTTAAAAAGACTATAGAGAACACATAGATATTTTTTTGTGCAATTTATAGTAGTATCAATTATATGAATAAATATATAAATTTGATTTTTGGATATAATAAGTTTTCTTCCTTAGGCTTTTCATAATTGATAAAGGCATATCAAAATACCCTAAGAAGATAGAAGCCATCGTCTCATGGAAACCACTAAATAAGGTTTCTACGATAAGAAACCTTCAGGTCCGATTATGATATTATCGCTACATCATTCCTCACTTTTCACGTATCTCATATTTTATAATAGTGATAATAAGAAAGGGTGATTCATTCTAATAGAGTGAAAAATGTCATAAATACTTTTTGGAGCATAAATAAAAGATCACATAGGTACCAATTCATGTCTTTCTCATATAAGGGAACGGTTGTGTGGTATATTTTGATGCATCTAGATCTAGAATCAGTTGTTCTCTCATGCAAGGATATCATGGCAGGGATTATAGATCATGGAAGTTAAAAATTCATAAAATTAATTATCCAAACTGTAAATTGGAATTGGTTTGATTGGATCATGATTTGAAACCATGGAATCATTATCTCTTTATTGAGAATTTTTCTATATTCATAGTTCAAGAAATATTAATACACATATTTTCACATTATTATTTGATCATGAGAAAAATATAATGGATGTAATATCTATTGATCGTCGACTTTGAATTGGTTTATACACCTAGAAAAATAAATTAAATGGTTGATACATTAAGATGATGTTTGTATAATAAACTATCAATAAAATCTCATGATCAGTGGAAATTTATAATTATGATTATATATATTCAGTTGCATTACACTAAGAAGAATGAAGTCGTCGTCTTCTTTTTAGTGTCTTTCATAACTGACTTTCTTGAGATAGAGAAGGATTCTCAAGGAATGGTTAATTACTACCATTCCACCAGTATAAAAATTAGTTATGTGGTGACCTTTGGTAGAAGGAAACAAGATAGAATTTTGGTGTTGCATTTTCAAGATCGGATAGTAATAGTATCATCTTATCATGAACAACACATTTATGAATATCACCATTCTAAGTATTAAATTTACCTAGGTATCTAAAATATCTTCAAGCATATGAAACAACATTTTTAGTGTCCATGTATGAAAATAATTATGGCTGATTATGAGAAACAATTCAAAACCTATCAATTTGTTATGGTTGAGAATCAATGACCAGTTGTATTGTTTAAATCTTTAATTATACCTATATAAAAATGCGAGAATATCACTATGTATGTTTCCATGATATTATCAATAATTATTTAAAAGCATAAATCAATCTAGGTGATTGTAGACCAACTCTTATAGTCAAATCACTTTGTTATAGTCCTTGAATCTAATACATTTGACAAATTGGAAATTATCTACATTCCTAGAGTGGCTAAATTACATGGAGTACCCATTTATATAATCTCTAATTCATATACTATAATTACATATAATTTTTGGATATCATTTCATCAAATTTGGGTACTCTATTGACCCTGAACATAATGTATCATCCAAAAATTGATGGTCACATATAAAAAATGATTCAAACATTAGAGGACATGTTCTTTTGTTTTATTTTGTATTTTTTCTTTCATGAAAAGTTTATTTTTCCTTAGTGTATTTTTCATATAACAATTTTTATCAAGAAATGAAAAAAATCAATCAATTAAAAGAATTGTAAAATCATCTAAGTTGATCACCATTATGTTGGGTATCAACCAGAAAAAATTTACTTTTGGGACCTACTCATGTTCATTAAATTATTGAAAATAATTATATTATCATTAAATGGATGGTTATATCCCAACTATATTATAATTATTATGTTGATCATTGTGTTAACCCAATAACCATTGTGTTGGGTGATCATATGTTCATGAAAGTCTCTCCAACTCAAGGACACCGTCGACTATTTAAGTAATTAATGTTGTCTCCTTTGTATGTTGAACATTTTGACATACTTGAATAAATTAGTGATTTTAATTATCCGTTGGGTTTTCTACCATGTTCCATCTTGGTTTTTAATATCTTTCATGTATCTCGAATAAAGAATTTCCATCTTAATCTTATTAATGTGATTCGATGGGATCATATAGATCTTAACCCATATTATATATTTGTTCATGAATTGAATTATATATTTGAAATAAAATATAATTACTAACGTGTGAAAAATAATCCATTAGTTTTACTATTATATCAACATAGTGACATTCAAGAGGATGCATGGGAACATGGAAACGAGATATTAAATCCATGTCCAGAACAATCTCAAAGCACCGTCTATCTCTAGTTTTCTAGAGATGGAAATGCTCATGGGGGGAGAATGTAATGCCCAATATTTTAAGTTTAAAAAATTATTTTTTATTGTAATGTTATATAATTTTTAGGATGAATTTGGGGAGTTTTTGGATAGTTTTAATGAGTTTTTGAACTATTTGAGAGGTTTCATGGTGGGCACATTTTTTAAGGGAACCCATGCATATTTCACGAGGTAACTGTGTACCGTCATAAGATAGTCTAGAAGAGGTGCACAATTTTCACATGGTTAGTGTAAACCATGTAAATTTCCTAGTAAACCATTAAGTACTGGATAGTGGAATTTAATATGGCTGGTTTATGGGTTGTCCAACTATGTAGCCAAACTATCCAACATGATGGTTTTTATATTATGTAACTCGCACAGTTGGCACATGGTTTAATAAAATGTGCATATTAACCATAATACATCATTTATTAAATCCAAAAAAAATGGCATTTATACTCACAAAAAAAACTCTCATTTCTCTTCATTTGACCTTGTCTATTGATTTACAGACTTCCTATTATTGGTTTTTATTGATCCTTATCATCTGAAGACCTAATCCAATTATTCTTTGTTAATTTCAACTACTAAATCAAAGGAACAGATCTAATATTTATAATTTATTTTATCTGAACATTTCACTTAAAACTGAACCTTATGTCCATATTGTTATTATTAGATCTATTGGATCAATCATGTTTTGATAAATCTTCTTTGGGATTTATTGATGGAAGGGTGAATAAGGCTTAGATATAGAAAATACTAAATAGATTCTTTATATTCTTCAACATCCATTGTGATGTAAGTGGATTACCATTTTTTTCCACTTATTCTAGAAACTAAAGTATTTCATTTCATTAATGATTTTCATGGATATTAAAAAGAAACTTTGGATATTTTTTTTATTGGAAATCCCTTTTGGATTATAAATTTGAAATGTTGGATTTCAAAATGTTTTTGGTAGAACCCCTTTTTATTAATTCTTTTACAATTATATTTTTTAACACGTTAAATTTATTAGGATAAAAAATTTAAAATATAAATTGAGTTTTATGAAGTGAATGTGTGTGAGACCTTGGCATACACTGGAATTGCATGATTTAATATTTCATTAGAAGATGACTTATTGGCTTTATACAAGGGGTAAATACTAGATAAGGGAAACTATAATTTACAACAAAATAATGAATTAATGGGTTAGAAAGGATTCTAAATATGAGTTAGAAATTTTCTTTGGTTTGATGCATGCATTAGTTTGTGTGTCTGATTTGGATTTTTTATATTCCAAGTTGATATAATTAATGGTTTTCTTTTTTATTTAAATTGTATTTAAACTTGAAAACAGTTTTTATTTTGCACTAATTTTATTAATTATATTTTTTAATTGTGTGTAATTTTGTTCATGTCATTGTGGTGTGAGTTAAGAAATGTCTTTTCAATTTCCTACTAAGTGTGATTTATCACCCCTACAGAAGCACTTTGGTTTGTATGAAGATGATATTCTTTAAGACAAGCGGAAAGAAAATGTCCCTTAAATATTTAGTGTAGTATCATAATTCTATATTCTTGTGTGTGGTATCTAAATCTTGGAGATGACAGGGTTGAGTAGTTGAGGAAATGTAGTATCAGTGTTAATAAATTAGGATTTATTATGGTCTTTTGTTAGACACCATGATTTATTTTCTATTTCTACTCTTATACTATTTAGTTTTTTTTTTGAGTTGTAATGTTTACATTTCATGCATCTTATATATTTGGTTTGGATTATTTTATCATTTTTAGGTTAGGTTGTGTTTTTTAAAAGGTAAATTTATCACCTAAAAATTTATCAAGCCCTTGGAATTTATTTCTAGCCATTGTTGTTTAGGTGTTGTCACCAAAGGTTAGTGGAATCTAAAAAAATTTCAAGAAAATTTTTTGGTTAAAGATGTTACATGATACACTTAACTTGAAACAATTAAGTGTATTTTAAATCTAAATTTATATTTTTATGTACCATGAAGAATAAACATAATTATGTTTCTTTCTTATATGTATATTAAGGAATAAAAATAAAAATAGACTTCTATTCGTTTTCATATGTCATGGAAGGAAGCTCATGTAAATAAATAATGAATACTAATTGACAAAAATATGAAAATAATATAGGAATCTTGTGTAAAGATGTAATAATAATAAAATTATTATTTAAATTAGTAGCACATAACAATGAATACTTATTTTCCTATTTTTTATCTATTTTATACACAAAAACTTATTATCGGATATACATGATGAATAAATACATCCAGTGGAATTGAAGAGGACATAAAAATATGGTAGCATTATATGTGTGTGTTTTTGTGTATCACCTCAAAAATATTTTCAGACAAGAATTGAATAAGGGGATAATGATAAAAAAATTAGGAGATATTGGAAAGAATAAATTAAATTGGATAATATTGTAATTGGTATTTTGAGTAACTAGATAATTTTATGGGAAATAATAAAAAAGATGATACAACACAACAACAACCACTATATACACATCCACCCCTAGAATTGAGGAAATCCAATCCCCTTAAAGGTCTTCCTTACCATAGGTAATAAATTTTTTCAAAATAGTTTATGTGAAATGTGAATTTGGAGTACATTAATTCCTTTCTTATACTAATGTTTCATCGGGTAAAATTGATATTGATTTATACCTATTAGCACCCACCCGTCACCTTGAAGCATTGGTTAAAAAGTACAATTTTCAAGGAGAAAATATATTCCATAAAATGCTTCAAAAATATAATATGAGAGTTGAGATTCAAATAGCTGATGACATGAGTGTCGAGATACGTATTCCCCTTGATGATTTGGATGTTCACACAGTCAAACATTCTATTATAACTTTCTTAGTATGGCCTTTTGATCTTGTAAAAACACATGTAACAACATGGTATGTCCTTTAGAGTTGATTTTATTATGAAAATATATTAACAGTTATTGAGAAGGCATGAGTTGAGTATTTTTATTAGAGAATATGAAAAGGATGGATAAATGGAAGGATAGATGAAAACAATATAATGAATAAACCAATCAATGGAAAATACATTTAGAGAGTATGTTTAACACACTAGATTAACTTCTTCACTTAATAATATAAAATTTTCCAGCACATACAATTTTCAAATAGGGTAATAAAGAAACCATTTATTTTGAAGAAAACATGTATAGAGAGGACATTATATATATCCTTAGGCTTGAGAATTTAGGTGAAATAATCAATCATGGTTTACAATGATTCTAATTTTTAAATCTATACATAAGTTGTGTTTTCATTATCAATTTTTCTAATATCTGATCTAATATTTAAATTTGAGTTAAATATTATTCAATATTTCTAAAGGCTTATATAACCACCTGAAATATATTTTCATTTATTCCATTACATATTCTATTTTTTTAAAGATCATTGTTTTCACATTGCAATCAACTTGGATAATCCAAATTTTATTTTTGGTATTCAATGGATGTATTACCAACAAATCAACCTTACATGATAACATTTACAAATTCTTAATTCACAATACTCAAAATTTTACAAATAAACATCATTTTATAAATTTTATATTATTTTTTAATGAAATTTTTTGGTGGTAGTAAATTGTTTAAATAATTATAAAATCATTATTTTAAGAATGTGCATAAGGAAGATAAGCCTATAAAAGTTTAAAACTAGAAATGTATTAGGTTATATATAATATAATTTCACTATCGCAACATATATATATATATATATTTATATTAATTATTTTTATCAGCATTCATAGAGTTTTTTAAAATCACTAATGGAAAATATTGTGGTTTTTAAGTTCTCATATTTATTAATGATATCACATTCCATAAACAAATAATAATCCTCATAGATTTCTTTATGATTATAATTAAAAGTAAATTTAAAATATTTATGAATTTATTTTTCATTGTATATTTTTAGTACTAGAAAGACTGTCAATAATCCATGTACTCAAAATTAGAAATTGATTGGTTTATAAATTATTGGGAAGAATATATTGTGTGAAAATGTATAGATACCTCATCAAGAAGTGAATTCATATTAATTATTTAGATAATTTTCTCATCATTTATCTATTTTTTTAGTTAATTTTACTATTATTTATTTCTATTACTTATTAAGATAATTTTTATAGAGATCATGAAAAAATTAAATTGTCATGAATTTATTTTTCTCCAAATGCTTTTGTACACTAGAAAGAGAAAAATATTCTAGGATAAAAATCAATTCTTGAAAATTTATTCAAAAAAATGATGAATTCCAGTAATATCAGTTCTCTTCATAGAGCCATATTTTGTTTATTTGATCATTTTATATTTGTTAGAGTGTTTTTTAGTTTATAAATGTCTCAATGTAAATTTTTTAATTTGACGAATGAAAGTTTAGATAAAAACGTTCATCACTAATGAAAAATCAATAAAAACACTCATTTTATCATGATACTTTAGTAAAATTTCCCATAAGTCATTAGTGATGTGTAGGAATCAACCGTAGGTCATTCCAAAACACGATGTACCTAAAATGAATCAAAGTGGAATTTTTTGGTTTAAATGAAATATTTTAGATCAAAATGAAAAATAGTCAGTAAAAACTAAGAAAAACTAATATTTTCTTGATACTTATTATAATGATCCATAAGTCATTTCTGGTATGTATTAATCATCAACAAGTCAATATAACACACTTTGTGTCCAGTATGATTTGGAGTGTGTGTTTTTACATTAAGTTAAATTTTATTTCAAAGAAAACATCACTTACTAAAAACAAATAAAAAATTATCATATTTTTTTGATAATTTAGAAAACTGATCCATAAGAAATTTTTTATGTATAGGAATCATCCACACATAATTTTGATACATGGTGTAGGCAGTATGATTGAAAGTGAATGTTTTTATTTGAAAGTGACATTTTACATAAAAACATTATCCACTAAATGGAAAATAAGAAAATAATGTTAGATTATATTGATAATTTAGAAAAATTACCCATAAATGATTTTTGACATATATGAATCAACCAAAATTATATCTGATACACAATGTTCTTGGTATGACTTGAAGGGCATGTTTTCAGTTTAAAATTGAGTTTTTAGTTAAAAACTTGTGTCACTCACTGAAGACCAATAAAAACACTTGAAATATCTTTATACTTTAGTAAAATAATTGATAAATCATTTTTGAAATATTCTAATCAACCACACATCAATCTAAAACTCGATGTTCCTGGTATGACTCCAAGTGCATGTTTTTCAGTTTAAATATAATATTTTAGTTAAAATGGTTGTCACTCACTGAAAACCAAGAAAAATAACATGGATTGTATTTATATTTTAATACAATGATATTTAATTCATTTTTTATTAGTAGGAATAATATTTATATCAATTTAATACATGGAGTGGTCAGTATAATTGAAGGTGTTTTTTATCAGTTCAAAAATGACATTATAGTTAAAAACATGTGTAACTCACTGAAAACCATGAAAACCACTTGTATCATATTGATGCATTATGAAAATGATCCATAAGTTATTTTTGATGTATAAGAATCAACCACATGGAAATCAGACACATGGTATGGCCAGTATTATTGAATGTATGTATTTTTATTTACAGGTAACATTTTAGTTCAAAACACACATCACTCACTAGAAATCAAGAAAACATGATGGAATTGAGTTAATATTTTATTAAAAATACATTGGTCATTTTTCAAATGTAATAATTAGCGACACTTGAATATGATACATGGTGTGACTGCTATGATTGAAAGTGTGTGATTTTATTTAAAAGTGACATTTTAATTCAAAACACACATCATTTGTAACGAACCAAATAGGGTCTCCTTCAAAACCAGTGCACAAACTATCCTACAACATACCAAAGGAGAATCCCTAATATCCTAAGGAAGACAACAAGCATCCGGGGACTGAAAATAACCATTGGGGATCACTATATGAAAAATGGGTTTTAGCGATGGACTAATCGCGATGGGTGATAGGCCCGTCAAAAATATTCCACATTATGGGACTATTTGCGATGGAACAATAATCTAATTGAAAATAATTGTATATTTATAATTTTTTGTGATGAGGTTTCTATCCCTTTACAAATATATTTTGTTTGCTTTGCACACCATGGATCAGGAACCGTTATTTGCGACATGTATTTTCTCCCATCACAAATAATATTCATCATAATTGTTATTTACGGTGAGAATTTATATCTCGTCACAAATAATGTGTCAGCGAAAGGGAATTTGTGATGGGCCACAACGAAAATAACATTTTTATCAAAGACACCTCTATTTATGGAAGGTACTATTTGTGATGGTATACCAATCGTAAATAATCATGATGCTAAAAATCTAACCTATATATATGCCTCCCTAGTCAATTTTTATCCCATCTCTTCAACCCTATTCTCTATATATTTCCTCTTCTTCAAATTTTCCTATAAATATTTTAATTTTTATAGAGAAGTAATATTTAGATTCGCATATGAAAAAACATCAAATTTGAGGTATTTATTGTATTTTTTATTTTTAAATTATTTTATTTTATTTTATTTTAGAAATTATTATTATTAATTTTCAGTAATTTAATGTATTTAGTTTTAAGTACTAGTAATTATTTTTAATTAGAAGTAATTAGATTTAATTAGAAATAATTAGTTTCAATTTGTAGTAATTTTTTTTAAATACATGTAATTATTTTAAATTATAATTAATTAGTATTAATTAGTAGTAATTAATTTAAAGTAGCAATAAAAAAATTTAATTAGAATTAATTAGTTATAATTGTCCATAATTAGTTTTAATAATCATTCAGTAGTTGTAATTAGTAGTAACTACTTATAATTGATAGATAAATGGTACTAATTAATATAATTAGTAATTATTCATATATTTTAATAATAATTAAAAATAATTTTTAGTACATAGTAATAATTAAGAGTTATTAGAGAATATTAGTAATTTAGACTAATTTTTAGTAATTAAAGGCAAATATTAGTAATTTAAAAATGGTAAGTAAAAATTAGCAGTAATCAGTACAAACTTGGAGTAATTATAAGGAATTGGAAATAATTGTTATAAATTAGTGATAATTATTATTAATTACCTATAATTATTAAAAATTACATCTAATTAGTTAAAATTAGTGGTAACAAGCATCAATTAGAACAAATTGGTAGTAGTGACTGATAATTACTAAAACATAGCAGTGTTGAGCGAAAAAATAGTAATAATTAGTTGTAATGTGAAGTAATTACTAAATTTTAGTGTTAATGAGAAAAAATTAATAAAAATTAGCATTGATGAGCTGTAATTAGTAAAAATTAGTTGTAATGAGAATTAATTAGTTATAATTAGATGTAATGAACAGTAATAAGTAAAAATTTGTTGTAATGTGTGGTGATTAGTAGAAATTTTTACTAATTAGTAAAAATCTGATTAAATGAGTGGTAATTTTAAAAATTAGCGATGATTAGTAGTAATTAGTAAAAATTAAGGGTAATGAGAGATAATTAGTAAAAATTAAAAGTTATTATTAAAATTGAGTTGTAATTTTTAAAAATTTGTGGAAATGAGCGTCAATTAATAAGAAATAGTGGTAATGAGTATTAATTAGTAAAAACAGTGATGAAAAGAAAAAATGAGCTATAATTAGTAAAAATTAGTGGAAATTAGGGATAATTAGTAAGAATTAGTGTAAATGAGTGGTAATTAGTTAAAATTTGTAGAAATGAGCCATAATTAGCAAAAACTGGCGATAATGAGTGATAATGCATAAAAATTAGCGATATTGAGTGGTAGTTAGTAAAAATCAGCAGTAATTAGTAAAAATGAGTAGTTATTAGTAAAAATTAGAGAAATCATATTTTAACTAAGAACAATAAGTGTAAATGAGTGGTAATTAGTAAAAATGAGTGGTAATGAGTGGTAATTAGTAAAAATTAGTGATATTTATTAAAATTGAGTGATATTTGTTTAAAATTAAAAAAAATTATCCAAAATTAATAAAGGTAATAATAATCGAGTGATAATTAGTAAAAAATAGCTTAAATGAGATGTAATTATTAAAAAATAGTCAAAATGTGTGATAATTAGTATAAATTTATGTTAATGAGCATGGATTATTAGTAATTAACAGTAGTTTTTAAAAATTAGAAGTATTGAGAGGGAAATTGTAAAAATGGGTAGTAATGAGTGGGAATTAATATAAATGAGTGGTAATAAGTGATAATTAGTTCAAATGAGTGGTAATGATAATGAATCAGTGAAAATAAGTAGAATTAGTAGCAATTAGAGCAAATTAGCAGTAATTAGCAGAAATAAAAAGAAATGAGCGATAATTAGTAAAAATTATGGGTAATGAGAGATAATTTTTAATCATAAGCGGTAATTAGCAGTAATTAGCAAAAAATTTGGAATGAGTGGTAATTAGTAATCATTTGTGGTAGTTAGTGGTAATTGGTAAAAATTAACGATAGTTTGTAAAAATGGGCATTAATTAGTAAAAAATAATGATACCTAGAAAATAAAAGTTGTATTAAAAAAACATTAGTGAAAATGAGTGGTAATTGGTAAAAAATAGAAAAAATGGGAGTTATTAGTAAAAATTAGCGAAAATTGGTGTTGATTTGAAAAAGTTAAGGGAAATGGGTGTCAATTACGACAATTAACCACCACTAAACACAATTAAACCCAATTAACCAAAATTAACCAAAATTAACCAAAATTAAATATATTTAACCACAATTAGTAATAGATGGAAGACCAACGTTTGTGATGGCATCATTGAACGGAGGGGATGAAGGCGATGATAGAGTGAAATAATTCTCGTGCCTCTGAGTTTAGACTATTTGGAGGAGAGGTAGTCATTAATAAACATGCAAGTGATGGAAGATACATGATATGTGAGCGATATTAATGAAATGCCTAGTAATTATTCTCTCTTTTTTGGTTCAATCTCTTTTCATGAGAAAATATTATTTTTCTAATAATAATAATTTAAATGAATGATTATCAGTAAAATGTTATTTTCTCATGATAATTGATTTAATCAAAAAAGGTAAATAATCCATTGAGATTGTAAGGGTTCTCTCTCAAATATAATCCATCTTCTATCAGTCACAATTTTATTAATGTATGAATCTTCTCCAATCAGTCTAAACATAGAGGTACTAAAATTATTTCCATATATTTTCACTTTCATATCCTCCTCTACCCACTTCCCTTCAGGGAATAATAGAGAGGTGGGGAGACAATCAATGATGGATTGAAACAATTATAGTTCCCATATGGTTAGATGGTTTAGAGAAGATGCATACATGGGTAAACTCACAGTTTTTATAATGACTTCATCTCTTCCAAAAATTCTAAACATAGTGGAACTAAAATTATTTAACTCTGTCATCACCTTCGTCCCCTCTAATCCATGCATATTTCATGCCCCTAGGTCAACTATATATTTACCATAATTATAATTAATGGTAATTAGAAAAAATATTGGTAATTACAAAAAAAATATTATTAATTCATGTAATTAGAAAAAGTTAGGGATAATTATATTGAATTGATAATATTTAAAAGAAGTTAATAATTTTTTGATATTATACTTTTTTTGGATATTATTTTAATTATATAACATAAATCATAAGAAAAAAATTATATTCTATTTTTAGATAAATATGGAATAAGGAAGTAGAAAAAATTCTTTATTACAAGATCATGACGGGATAAATCGTAATAGTAATCCAAATAGTTATGGTGTAAATTATTTAATTATAGAGGGTATTGATGCTTTATATCACCTATATTTTCTAAAAAATTATTTTAGAAGGTATAAATATGTTTCCATGTAATAAATGTAACCTAAGTTTATTTGGAACATTTGACAATGTTGGGGGTTAACTATTCCATTTTGGTTTTTATATTGATTATGATTTTTGGTATCAACATAGAAAGCACAGTTTTAGAAAAGATACTAATAATTTTCTTCCAGATATATCATGATTTAAAACTTTAGTACAATATTTTTTGGTACATATTTTGAACGAGGGAAAACTCAAAATGATATTGATTTAAATCTTGAGCTAGAACCATCTCTCTTTTATGAGGTGTTAATATATGTTAAAGATACCCAACATCCTATTTGCAAGATAAGAAACTTTTAGGTGGCTATAAAATTTATGGCTATTAAATCAGATAATGTAATTTCAAATATCTATTTTGATCAGATATTTAATTTATTTAAATCACTATTACCTAAAGTAATTGTGTTGCCTACCAAATATTACACGAGTAGGATATTGGTTCATAATTTGGGTGTCAGTTGTCATAAAATTCATGAATGTTCAAATGATTGCATCTTATATTATAATGAAAATGAGTCATTAGTTAGTTTTCCTACATGTGTAAAATTGGCATACAATGAAGCTCCATAAGAAAATCCTAGATCAGTTCCCATTAAATAGTTAAGTTATTTCTCACATAAAACTAGATTACAGTATTTATTTAGGTCTTAGAACACAAAATAATTGATTTTAAGGCACAAAAATTGTATTTCAACCAATAAATGGTTACATAAACCTTTTAATGGTGATTCGTAGAAAACATTTTACCATGTACATCCTTATTTTGCTTTAGATGCCCGTAACATGTGATTGGGTTTTTCTACTGACTGTTTTTGTCCATTGAGTTCTGACGATAGTCAATATTCTTTTTCTACCATATTTATAACTCTATAAAATTTATCTCCAAGTATATTGAATAATAAACCATATATATTTTTAAATTTATTAATTAAGGACATCCAATAAAGAATTTTTATGTTTCTTTTAATCAATATATTGATGAGTTATATTTATTATAGAATATTGGTGTTAATAGGTAAGATGTTTTTATGAAATAGAATTTCCTAACGAAAGATGAATTAATGTGAAGAATTAGTCACTTATTAGCATATGGAATGTAATCTAGCCAAATTACACATGGTCCAAAATGATTTTTGTACAATATGAGTGAAACCAAATCATTTATGACTATAAATAGAGAAAACATGTTTCCTCAAATTTCATCACAAATTTATTCTTATTTATCACCCCTTTCAGAGGGAAAAAATCTTTTGAGAAAATGTAAAATTTAATAATATTGAACACCAACAATGATCTCAGTTATTGATTTAAAATATATTTTCACTTCATTATCTCCCATTACTTTTTGGCTGGCTATAAACTAATGAAAATAGATATATTTGGGAATTATTGTGATTTCATTAAACTAATTAATTTTTGGGATCACTTAAATTGTTCTAACTTGTTGATTTGTCACATGTTAGATGTCACGAATATTGATAAAAACTACTTTGATAATATATTTTATATTGTTTTGGACAATCCTTGAAAGACCAAAGATAATATAATTTCACAATTAGATGTTTCCCAATTTTGAAGGTGACTAGAACATGAGTTGTTTGAAAATAATAGATCACATAAGTTAATGAATCTAAAATCATCTTATACACATTATAAAGAAAATTATTTATTATTTTGTTAGTGGATTGCGGATTTGAGGCTACCAGATAGTTAGGTTTCTAATTTGGTTGGCTGTTTCTGAAATAGTTATTTTAACGAATTAAAAATTCATTATTGTCTTATTATAATGGAAATAATTATATCTATTTTATTTAGTGGTTTGTTGAATTTAATGATTTTGTATGTTCTAACAAAATTATATTATTTTTTGAGAGATTTGTGCTATGAAAATAGATTATATTTCAATTAGTATAATGCAGGAATATGTTGTTTCAATTATATATAATCTGAAAAATAAATTTATACCATCACTATATCATTCAATGGAAAATTTTATATTACATTTTCTATATGAATAAAAATTTGGAGGGATGGTACAGTTCTGGTAGATTTCCCATATGATATATATATGTAAAAATAAAATAAAAATGTACATAACAAAGAATTAGTTGAATGGTGAATTATAGAAGTTTATTTAGAATAGAAAATTTATTTTTTATGCTCTCATTATTTCCATTCTGAATATCCTTCAAGAATAATATAATGGGTCATAATGAAGAAAATGTTGAAAATGTAATGAAAATTCAATTATCATTTTTTAATCATCTTGATCTTGACTTTGGTGGAGTTCCTAAATAATGACTTTCAGAGGATGATCATCACAAGGTCATTCATGCAATGGATAATCCCATTAGGCCTTGTTGATTGGAATATTTTTGAATTGCCTTTTACTATTCTTGATTAACCATAAGTGGTTTTATTTATAAAATAAAAAAAAATTGTTTGATGGACAAATATCACAGGGCTCATATATATATTTTTCTCAACTGTTAAGAGATGAAATGATTTGTACAGTGAGTAATACAATCAAATATTCTATATTTTTTTAAAAAATTAAATTGATATTATTTTATTTATAAATTATATCATTATTATATCAATAAATTGTTTCCAATAATTATACCTACATTACTTTAATAACGTCAATAACAAAATATTATTACTAGTTTCAAGGACTAGTAAAGTAAATTGTGTATATTTAACATATGTACTAAAATTATTATTTTTTATATTTCTATTTTTATTGAAATTTTTAAGTCATTACAATATTATGATAAAATTTATAATCGATTGTGTGTATTGAGTAACCCACCATAAAATGTGGTTAGATCATATAATGTATTGGTGGTGAATGATTTTAAATTTCATACACAAGCATATGATGAATAAAGGAATAATTAATAGTGATCTTTGATTGAGAGGAAATAATTATCTAGAAATTTATGTGGAATTTTATTAAATTATGGATGAAAAAATTTAATCGTGTGTTTTCATGTCATTTTTTATATTTTGACATTAGTGTTTAGACAAAATTATTGTTTTCAATGTCAAAAGTTGGACATTTGACATCTGTTTTTATAAACCGATGACATAATATAAAATTTTTACCTACCAACATCCATCATTTGGAAAACCAATGTCGATTTTCTGATTACACAACATTTTTGACATCATTTTTTTTATCAAACCCCGATATAAAAAATCATGTTTTCACATCACTTTTGCCAAAAATACCGGACGTCAAATGAAAAAATAATAATTTTCACATCATTTTTTACAAAAATAGACTTGGAAACGTAAAAAATGTTAATTTTTTTATTATATAAGGTTTATTAATCTTTAATTTTACTTTCCTTAGAGAAAAAATGGACTTAATGAACATAAGTTATGGACATCATAATTTCAACTTCTATAAGTTTCTATTAATATTATTCTCTTCAACGAAAACATAAAAAAAAGAACTAAAATATATTAACACAAAATAATTAAAACAAATAATAAACTAAAATATTCATCTTTATTTCAATTATTTTAGCAGTTTCCTTCAAGTCAATGTGTTATGTGCTGTTATTTATCTTCTTTTCAGGGAAGAGCTCATACGGTAATGAGAACAGTGATCGATAAGGAATTTTATTCTTCTTTTTGTAAATTTGATTTGGAGTTTTTATCTTCATAATATTTTTGGAAGTAATATTTTTCATCATAATGAAAATCATCAAGATGTTTTTCGATTAAGGAAAAAAACAATAAATAAATTAAATTGAGAGAATAAATACATTGTTTAAATCATTGATTAAAGAATCATTGATAATTTGTGTGGATCAAATATGATAGAAATAATAAATAAAAAAATACATATATTTATATATTTTAAATTAAAATATTTTTATTGGAATTGTATTAATATATTCTAAATATTTCAAAATATATAATATGCTTTGTGAAAATATATAAATGTCGAACCCATGTATTTGAAAAAATACTTTTGGCATCAATTTATGTAAAAAAGTTCCAAATTTTAAAAGAACACCTTTTTCATTGGTTTTTTCCGAAAATTTTGAAAAAAATTATTACTACATTATAGTTAATCTCATAAAATTCGATTGAATTTTTCATTGAGCTCAAACAGACTTACATATCAAAAGTTATAGCTGTCGAAAGTTGTACATCTCTATGTCTTCTCTGAAAGAATTCCAACTTCTAATTGTTGAGTCAATAAGGTTTTCTTATGAATTTTTCATTCTTTCATTTTTGGGGAGATTGTTGAGTCATTAAGGTTTTCTTATGAATTTACCATTCCTTCATGTTTTGAAAATCACAAACACCTTATCTTATGGAAAATTTCATTTACCCTATGTTTTACTTTCAGAAAAAAATTTCCTTCCCCAAGGAAATTTTTCATTACCATGTTTTTCATTGTTCATTTTTTCTAAGTATAAAATTTGATTTCATATCCAAAACCTTGGAATCATATATATACTTAGATATAAATCATTTCATTTTTAGGATATGAATTCAGGTTCTAAAATCTAGGAATTCTGACACCGAACTTTTATGAGTTCTGACTCTGAGTTCTATGAATTCAGACTCTGATCTCTTCTGAGTTCTGACTCCGAGTTCTCTGAATTCAGACTCTAAGCTCTTCTGAGTTCTAACTCTGAGTAATTTGAATTCAGATTCTGAACTATTCTGAGTCTTGACTCTAAGTTTTCCAAATTCAGACACCGAACATTTATGAGTTCAGGTTCAGAGTACTCTGAATTCAGACTCCAAACACTTCTGAGTTTAGGTTTCGGAATCTTATGAATTCAGACGCCAAATTTCCTTAAAATTTATACTCTGAATTTTATATAATTCTACATCAGAATTCTTCTGATAAACTAAATCTGAATATCCATGTATTATAGACTCTTGATAGTTTTTGGGTAGACTCCGAACATTCATTTTTTCTTACATTCTGAAAAATGAATTTGGGTAAGTAACTATATTTTTTATTACTCATGTTTTGATTATAAAACGATGTCTTGCATTTAGTTACTAACTAACCGTTGTTTGAGTGACATGTGTATAGGTCCCACCAGAATTCAATGAAAAATATGACCGTTGGAGGAGGGATCTGACCATTGAATATGTGCCTATAAATAAGAGCTCAATTGAATGATCTCAAAAACATTGATGAACTTTTCTATGAATCTAGATATTTCATGTTACTGAAGTGAACTCTAGAGAGATACTTTCATGCTTATTTCGTACGGAACATGTTTTTCAAAATTTCTTCGTGCGACTCCAAATTTTTTTGAGTACATTCAAGGACTTCCGGTGATAGGAAGACAGAGGTACCGACTACCTTGAAGTTGAGGGCTTCTGAGGATAGGAAGACAGAGGTGTCGACTACCTTGAAGTTGAGGGCTTGCAGAGATAGCAAAACAGAATCTGGTCTTTGTATTAAGGGATTACCCTAGAGTGGGTAAGACATACTTTCTTGAAAATATAAATCAAGGGACCTTTATCTAGGGTTTTTGGATACCCTTCTCTTTGGGTTAAAAGATTTAATACTTGATACTTGTATTATTTCAAGTTTTTTGATGTACTTTGATTGTTGAGGAAAGTATAACTATCTCATACTTCCTTACACTTGTACTTTGATATAGTAAGATTATATATGCTTTAAGGTAGAATCTTTATCTTTGTAAACATCTATTAAGTTTCTTTTCTGGAACAACTATTCCGGAATTACATTCTCAGAATCACATTTCTAGAATCAAGCAAGTTAGTAGAACTTATAGGTTTTGTGAGTTTACGTTGTTTAACCTTGTTAAACAATAAAAAGGTTTCTAACCAACTTTAAAAGTTTCCAAAGTATTTTTTAAAGTATACAATTCACCCCCCCCCCCCCCACCTCTTGTATATTGAGCATCTACAGTATCATTTTGATCCTCAAGTTGGTATCATTAGAGAATATCACAATCCATACCAACTTAACAATTGGTATCAGAGGTTGGCTACCTCATACTCTGAATCAATCTAACAATTGGTATTAGAGGTGGTCTCTAAAATACTTATATTCACATATAAGATTTCTTGCTCAAGTTTTTTATTGTTATATATTTTTCTTTCTTAGGATATTCTTATCCTTGTTTACAAACTTTATTACTAACAAGATTGTGTGGAATGTTTTTCTGTAAGATGACATGAATTAATGTTGGTTCTATAGACAACCTAAATCCTACTAGACCACCTATTGTTTATGGGAATGATTATTAATATTGGATAGATCGTATGAAAACATTTATTATCATCACTAGAGTAGAAAATTTTTTTATGATTACTGGAAGTTATAAAATCCCTAACAAGGAAGTTAGTACTTTCACCAACCTAGACAAAAATGAATATCAACTAAATTATAAGGTACGAAATACATTTCTTTGTTCCATGACTATAAATATATATAGCCAAGTTTCATATTGTGAAGCATAAAATTTTATTTGGATGAATCTTGAAGTTACACACATTAGAACTTCTAAAGTTATTGAAACTAGAAGAGCCATGCTCAGAGCTGAGTATCATGGTTTCTGCTTTCCTTATGGAGAACCCAAATGTAAGGTGAAATAGAGATTCATGACTATTGTTAATAGTTTATAGTATATCGGTGAGAAAGTATTAGATGATGAAGCTCTTGTGGAAAAAATCATAGAAATCATGCCCAATTAGTGGGAATCCAAGAGAACAGTTATTGATGAAAATAGAAAGGTTACTCATATTTCTCTTGATAAATTTTTTGGAACTATTCCCCAACATAAAACTAGAATGAAGAGAGATGCTGATAATATTAAGAAAAATAATGGGAATGGCAGTGTTTCTTTTATAACAACTTCAAATCATATGAAAGACAAGACTCTTGAGAGTGTTACTAGATCTAAATCTAATAAGATTGTTATTAAATCATAATCTAGTGGAAGTGAATCTTCAGAAAATGAGTTAGACAATCTTGCTCGAAGGATGAAATAGATTTTTGTACAGAAGAACATTCAATCTAGATACAAGAAGAAAGATAGGAAAGATAAAAAGGATTCAAAAGTCACATGTTATGAAGGCAAAAGAGTTGGACATATAAGGCCTGATTTTCCTATACTTAAGAGAAAGGAAATAAAGGAAAATAATTTTTATAGAAATAGAAAGAAGTTTTACAAAGCTAAAGCTAAGAATGTTTTGAAAGATAATGACACCTAGAGTGCCAATGGTTGATACTCTTCTGAAAAATCATCAGATTATGAATCTTCAGGATAGAAGAATTTTTGTTTAAAAGCTAGACTATCTATTGAAAATCATGTCTAATGGATAAGGTACACAATGCTGAATCTAGGATCAATGTATCCCTAAATTATAATTATAGTGATAGTAAATATTATGAATCTTCAGATGAAGAAACTTCTTTAGATTAGGATAATACTTTACCTACCTATGAGAAGTTTCTAGGTTTTCTATGCTTCTTGAGAATGAAAATTCTAATGTCAAAAAAAAGAATGATAATGAAAATTCTTGGATTTCTATACTTACTAATGAAATATCAGGTCTTTCTAATGATCTTGATTTGAAAAGCCTTTATTTTGACAGTATTTCAAAAAACCTTGAGGAAGTAAATACTGAGAAGGATAAACTTTTTAAGGATCTAGAAAAAGTAATTTCTAAGAAAAATGTTTTCGAGCCTAACACAAGTTCTAAAACTAATGTTTTTGAAGATAATAACTAAGTTATTAGACTAAAGTTATAAATATTTTCCTTGAGGATGTTTTTTCTAAACATTACCTTTAGTAAGGAATAATTTGATAAGAAGTATTCTCAAATTTGACCTCTAAGAGATAATTCTGGATTTTGATATACTAGTTCAAAACCGATTTCTAGTAACAATTATTTTGATCCTCAAAGTGCTTTTTTCTGCACAAAGTGTCAGTGCAGTGGACACTGGGAAAAAAAATTTCCTTAAACATAACCCAATCTTTAGGATTTTATAAAGCCTATTTTTCTAAGAAAATGTGGTTACCTAAAATTTTTCTTTCTGAAATTTTCGGATCCAAGAAAGTTTGGGTTCTGAAAGTCTATCATTCTTGTTTTTAGGAAAATAAAAAAAGTACAAACATTAATACTGGGTACATGGATAGTGGATGTTCTCAATATATGACTGGTAACAAAAACTTCTTTGAAATAATTATCAAGACGAAAGGAGGAAAATAACTTTTGGAGATATTTCTAAGGGAGAAATTATTGGTATAGGTAACATCGTTGTTCTTGAAAAAACTTTGATTCCAAATGTTTTATTTATTAAGGGTATTAAGCACAACCTCTTTAGCATAAGTTAATTTTGTTATGAAGGTTACCTTGTGAATTTTATGAATGACAAGTGCTTAGTAAACAATTCCAAGGAAGAGTTCATTCTTTCTACCAATAAGAAAGAGAATGTTGACACACTAAACTTAGAAGACCTTATGATCCAAGACCTACCTTGCCTTAGTGCAATGGAAGATCATTCTTGGTTATGGCATAGAAGGTTATAACACTATAACCTTAGAAACCTATGCAAACACTCTAAGAAAAGACTAATTTAGGATCTACTGGAGCTTATATTTGATTCTTAAAAAGTTTTTTATCCTTGTCAATATGGAAAGAAACATAAATAAAGTTTTAAATCATTCAGTGAAGTCTCAACCACTGATGCATTACAGTTAGTGCATATGGATATTTTTGGTCCAACACAAACTGGAAGCATTGGAAGAAAATATTATGTATTTGTCTTAGTTTATGATTACACTAGATTTACATGGGTCTATTTTATAGAAATTAAATCTAAAGCTTTTTCCAATTTCAAAACCTTTAGAGCCCAAGTTAAAAATTAGAAAAACCTTCATTTGATAACTAGTCATGGTGATCATGGAAGAGAATTTCAAAATTCTGGTTTTGAAATTTTTTGTAGTAGAAATGGCTTTACTCATAACTTGTCAGCACCCAGAACACCTCAACAGAATGGTGTTGTTGAAAGAAGAAATTTAATTATGCAAGAGATAACAAGTACCATGTTGAGTGAGTATTCTGTAGCCAAACTTTTTGGGCTAAACTCGTAAGTACTTCTTGTTATATTATAAACCTTGTTTTGAATAGACCTTTTCTTAATAAAACCCCATATGGGTTATGGAATGGTAGAAAACCTAGACTTTCCTTCTTCAAGGTTTTTGGTTGCAAGGTATTCATTTTGAATACTAAAGATAATCTTCAAAAATTCACACCAAAATATGATGAAGGAATTTTCTTAGGCTACTCCACAACTTCTAAGGCTTGTAGAGTTTTTAATAAAAATACTTTCACTATTGAAGAAACAGTACATGTCAAATTGGATGAAAATGATCCTTTTGTTTTTAAAAAACCTCAACCAACATCTTTGGATGTGTTTTCAAAAATTGATTATCAACCTTTGTTAGAAGATTCTTCTGATAAGGAAAATGTCCAAGGAGATAATTCTGAAACATTTACTCCAGAATATTTCCTACCCTATGTTGATGAAGATGTTTTACAAACCCCAAATCAGTTGTTTCTTAAAAATGATCCCAGTGATATTATCATTGGTGATGTAAATCAACCTGTAAGGACAAGAAGTTCCTTTAGAAATGAAGTAGAACATCTAGCATTTCATTCTCAATTAAAACCAAATGGCACTGATGAGGCTTCATGTGATGAGGATTGGATAAAAGCTATGCAAGATGAGATATATCAATTTGAAAGGAATAAATTCTGGAGCTTGGTTAAAATACCTATGGAATCTTCTATTATTATAGTAAAATGGGTCTTCAGAAATAAATGTGATGAAAATGGAATCATTATAAGAAATAAATCTAGATTGGTTGTTAATGTCTATAATCAACAAGAAGGAAAAGACTATGAAGAAACCTATACTCCAGTAGCTAGACTTGAATTTATTCGTATTCTACTTGCCTTTGCAGCATTCTTCAATTTCTAACTTTTTCAAATGGTTTTGAAATGTGCTTTACTTAATGGTTCTGTTGAAGAGGAAGTTTTTGTTGAACAACCTCCGGGTTTTGAAGATACAAAACAGCATGAACATGTTTTTAAACTTACCAAAGCCTTTTATAGACTTATGTAAGCCCCTATAGCTTGGTATGATATAATTACAAGATTTTTGCTTCAAAATTATTATGTTAAGCGAAATGATGATCCAATCCCTTTTATAAAAAAAGATAAGAAAAATGCTTTGATTATTCAAATTTATGTTGATGACATTATATTTGGTTTAACTCAGTAATATTTAACTAATTCCCTTTCGGATCTAACGAAATCTGACATTGCAATGAGTATGATGGGTGAGTTAACTTTTTTCCTTGGTTTTCAAATTTCACAAAAACTAGAAGTAATCTATATATCATATCATAAGTATATTAAATATCTTCTTAAAAAGTATGTATATGACAACACTAAGAGTATATGTAATGCCCTGGCCCTAGTTACCCAGAGTCGGTGCGTTATTACATAACATTGGAATGATCACAAAAGATCAAGTCTCGAAAGGCCGATTAGTTTAATAGCCTTAGAAGTACTAGATACATTAATAAGGATTACATTACATCATAAAATGGAAAACTACAACAACATAATTTCTATGGAAAACACTGAGATCCCATATACTTTCCCTGGAAGTCAGTCATAATATACTTCTTCGCATCCTGTGAAAAATAAAAAATAGAAAGGGGTGAGCTCAGATGCTCATTAAGGATAACAGTATAGCAGAAACTTTCATAAATAAACATAAACATTTAAGGAAATATAAAAGAATAAAACAAAAGCCTTTTAATCTTAAACATCGGCATAATATGAAAAATATACAATAAAATAATGCCACTTACTTATTCACGTGGATATTCTAGAAGTCAAATAATCACATGCAATATCAATAGCCACTTTCATAATGATAGAATGCATAATGCCAGACTTTTATAACCACATAGTCAAGGCCTTGTGCCCAGAATAAAAATAAGATTTTGTCAAGGCCTTTTGCCAAGACACTAATTTCTCTCAGGAGATCTAACGATGCATCGAGAAGCTACAACGGGCTCCACCCATCACTTACTAAGTCCAATGCATTCCTCATATGAAAAGTTTTAAACATAACATAAACATTTGCATTAAAACTAGCATATGAAATGTCAATAATTTATCCATAAACCATGAATGATATAAAAATAACACATCCATAATCAAACATATCAAAAACTTTAAATAAAATATAGAAGATTTGTATCATAATATATCAACTTCAAACAAGTTTAAAATCCAACAAGGGATATTGATATAGATGAAAATGATTTGTAATAATATTTAAGTGAAATATCCCTTTTTCATAAAAACATTTAAAAGTCACAGAATTTAGAAAGGAATACATTTAAATACATTTTTGAATAAAAGTGTCCCATACCACTTTTAAACTTTTTAAAGGAATTAACATTTTAAAAAACATTCATGTACATATAAATAAATCCTTAAAACCCATTTTTAAAACATGGGCATTAATGATAATGATTAAGAATAATAAATATTTTAAGCATTTAAAATAATGTTTTAGTAAAACAATTCCCTTAAAAATAATCTCTTTGAAAACTATTTTATGAAACATGGACATGGATAATAAATATGTCCCAATAGATACTTACATAAAAAAACCGCAGATAATAAAGAGGCTGTGAAATTAACCCTTACCTTGCACTTTACCTTGGTCAAGGGTAGGTTAACCTCCTTTATAATGGTTATATAATTGTTATTAAATTATACAAGAATCATATATATTAAAATGATATCATATATGATCTTTTAACATTGCTTTGTTAATAATATCTTAGTATTATCGTCCTTTCGGGTGTTAACTGATTCATTTTCCTTTATATGATTTGTTACATAATTTATGTTTTTTATGGATAGGATGTATCGTATTCATATTCAGAATGATATTTAAGTCTTTAAACATTATTTTTAAACACCTAATGAAAATTAGTCTTGAATGGATACGGTGGGGAATGAATCTCATCGCATTCGTGGAGACGGTAATCCGTACATACGCACGTATGGTGACATGTCATTCAAAGGATGGACAGAATAATGAATATGTTTTTACCATATTTATAATAACATCATAGTATATAGAATATACTGGAGTTATTATTTTAGAATGGAAACAACAAAGAAATAGGAAGTGGAAGAAGAAAGGAACTTGAAAGAGGTGATTAAATATTTACCTTTTCTTCGGGTTCATCTTTTGGATTTGATCAAAAGGGTTCCATTGGTTTTCTTTCTGACTAAATGAAGGCCTCTAAGATGAAGGTATTATAGTTGATATGGTATTTGGATAGGGGTTGGCAGATCCGGAAGGCTTTTAAGCTGTGAATTAGAGAGAAGGGGGGGTTCCCTTTTATAAGAGGAGTGAGGGGCACCTTAGGAAAAGCTATAAATATTATTTTATAATAAAATCATTTTCGGGTTCTAATGGCTCCAATGTGGATTATTTAAATTATAAGGTAGGTATGGGTCAAAAAACACTCAACCAATAGTTTTTAGAGAGGTTTGGTTACTATATTAACCTTATCTTTTAGATTCAACTCTTAGTTAAATAGATTGACATTTACCATGTTTCTTTGTATTTTTATATTATATGGTTAATAAACTTTCTATATACTTTAAGAGAACCCCAATTGGTTAATTAATGATACAACTATCATTATAGAAGTCTTTCGGCTGAACCTTATAATTTCAGAAATAGAATATAAATTAATAATATAATATTCGTTTTAAAAACTCTTTTATGTCAATTTTGAAACTATTTGGTATTTTGTTTTTGCTAAATTTATAACAGCATTATTACTTCGAAAAAAATTCATCTAACCAACCCTAATATGTCATATTAACCTATAAAATTAGTGTAATTAATAAAAAGTCTCAAATTACATATATTTGGATATTTTTAATATCAATTATTTTAGTATTTCATTAATTAGGTAATTAATGCATCATCATTGTGTCATAAATAAATTAAATTATTTAATGTCTAAAAAATATAAAAAAAATCATTACATATTAAATTGGTTTAGATTTATAATGAAAATTTATAGTTGAATTTATCTTATGGGTAACCCTATATTAAAAATGGTTTAGTTATTAAAAATTTAATATAACTCTTTTAACTCTTCTTTGAATTAAATAATAATAAATGTACTAATCTAATCCAAGTGGACCAAATAGGATAATACTTTACTCCTAAGGTTTTTTTGGTCGAATTATACTTATCCAATAGAATTAGGATATGGTTTAGGGTAATAATAATATCAGTTTTACCCTTAATTACCCTATTTACTTTTAACCGTGGTAAATAAAAGTAAAACGATACTATTCACCAAAAATTATTTTTAACTTATTGAACCAAATTTTACTCCTTGATATTAACCGTGTCTCTCGGATTTTCAAAATTCAACTAATAGAATCGGTAAAATTATGTTTTATGTAAATTTGCAAATACTCCTAGGAGGTAGGTAAAAGACGGTAAAAAATTCAATAAAATTTTTATATATCTAAAATTATTATAAACTAACTCCAATTAATTACATTGAACATAAATAGGTATTATGTATCTATTTTGACCTAAAATAAATTTAAATAAAATAAATAATTATTTAAATAAAAATTCGGTTTTAAACAATGACTCGGTGTTTTTCACTATTCATCAAAAACTAAAAGTTTTCAGAAAAATACCAAAAATTCACCCTAAGATAATTTCTATATTCTGAATCCAAAAATGAAGTCTATTTTACCAAATTCAAAACATATAAGTTGTATTTATAAATTTAAAATTAATTCATGTTGTCAAAACCAAAAGGCGTATTTTTAAGAAATAATAACTATCAAAATATTGACACTTGTTTGTGTCCAATTTCAAAGTGAAATTACTTAAAATGGCCAGAATTGGATTAAATGGTAGAAATATAATCTATTTATAATTACAAACCATTAAAATGTATAATTTAACACTATAAATTATTTTGATTAAAAAAAATTCAATTAAAATATACTATTTTTCACTATTCACCAAAATATGAATGTTTTTAGAAAAACACCAAAAATTTATTGAAACTAAATTCTTAGGTCATGATTCTAAAGAATAATTTTATTTTGTCAAATTGAATATATACAAGTTTCAAATATTATATTTAAAAAGGGTTCTCCATTAAAAGGCGGTAAAATTGCATTTTTTTAAAAATACTTCTTTTATCTGAAAAAAATGAAATTATTCTTAAATTATGTCTAAGAAACTCATAATATGGATTCTAAAATTATAAAGATTATATAAAGTTCCAAATTTAGTTAATACTATTCATAACCGCTTTTGAACGGCTAGTTTGGTAAGTCGTGGTGCCCTTGAACTCAGTGTTGTGTGTAGTGTAAGTTATTTATTAATTTGAAAAAATAACGTACTATGAATTCTTGGGGTGTTAAATTATTCCCCATTTTAATAAATTTCATACTCGCAATTTGAAATTTTTCTTCGATAATAAAAGTTTGAAGATAGAAAATACCTTTTTGGTAAAACCCACATCGGAAATTTGGTTAATAAAATTTAGTCTTAATAAGAGGAAAAGGGAGATAAAATGGTCACTACCAAATTATAATCTTGATTAGAAGAACATTAGTGGAAATTAGAGACACATAATTGAGGAAAAATATAAATATTTATAGGGAGTGATTGAAGTCCTCAATCACAAACAAGTGTAAAATTCACGGCCTCAAATCCATCAATCTATGATTATTTAAAATATCATCGGTTCAACAAAACATAAGGTATTAGGATAACACATTTTTTCTTTTAAGATCCCTTTACTAAAGTTTAAGAATTAATTAATTCATAGAATGAGAGAAGAAAAAATATATACTTGACATGTATAGTTCCATCCTTTAACTAATTTCTACCACAAACTCATCTTTCACTCTATGATAAAATAGAACTTAAAAAAATATTCTTTTTATCTTATTCGTATAGGGGTCCAAAAAAATGAATTTATAATTCATCTACCAGACCTTTTAAAAAAATTCATTATTCAATCTATGACATCACATAGGCCAGTGGTAGCTGATAAACCCTTGTCTCCCTTCAGTTGCAAGTTCAAGTCTCGCGGCCTTGCCGGATGCGACGGGTTGCCGTCCGACCTCCGGGTTGTCCTTTTTATGGAAATCCAAAAATAATATAAAACTAGACTTATCCAAAATACTTCTATCCAAACTCATAGTCCAAAATTTATAAGGAATTTAAACACAATGAAGATCCTTTTCTTCACATAATAACATCTGAATACCTTCATCATGTATTCTTTTAAAATACTGCAACATCTAGAATTACCATAAAACATTATTGATTACATTAATGCTCCCTTATTCCTTATGTAATACTGGATATACTCCTTCTATTGAATTTTTTTTTAAACTCCAACAATTATGGAATATACAAATCATTAATCAGTTTCAAGGTAGTCAGGAATATCTAATATAATTTATCCAAATCAATCATCTCTTATTCCAGAATCACTACCTCATTATCAGGACAATATTAAGGATTACCTTTACTTTAACCTTTTATTTTCCAAAAAGTGTAGTTTACTATTAAGTCACTTTTATTAAAACCATATAATCTCAAACCCTCAATAAAATAGTACTGTAGTAGAATCTTTACTTATCTCCATAATTCATATAACCAGTATATTGTTGATACAACACTCAAATGAAATAATTATATAATAACAACATAATAACACTAGTCATTCCTATTCATCTAAGCTAGTATCATAACTTTATTCTCATCCAATACCATCATTTTTGGTATACTCTGATGACAGGTAAATTGATTCGCGTAGTGTCTCAATGCCTTGCAGATGAAGAATTTTACATTTGAAACCTTTTTCTTACCCTTGTATTCACATACATGGTGTCCTTTTTCTCCACACATACAACAAACTCCCATTCCCTTGAAGAATTTACCAAGGTGATTCTTTCCATAGTTATAAAATATAGGAAAATCCTTCTTTTCCCTCTTTCCTTTATCCATTTTTCTCTATTCCATCCTTTTCTTCTCTTGCTTCCCTTCAAAGCCATATAACTCAGAGAATTATTTACTTATCTTATTAACACATGATACTATTTCTTCATGTGTTGCGAATACATGGGAGACTATTTCCTTTATAAATGTTGGCTTAATACAGTGAAATATATGATCCTTCTTACTCTCTAGATCATACTTATTACTGGAGTTCACATTCCTTCTACTAAGTGCAATTTCTATACAATGGCATACACTAAGTCAGTTTATGAATTGTAATGAATAATTACAAACTTGAAAAATACCTAACGTAAATTGAATAATTTATGGATATAATCCATAATCACAAAAATATATTCTTTGAGGAGGTATATACTCGTAAATCATTCATAATTATTTATAAAGAAAATGATAATTATCCTAAGTATATCCCTTGGAAGTGTCGTAACCAAGAGTGCGGCAAGGCCCATTGTCATGCACGAGTTCTCGTTCGAGTCTAGCTTAAAGTGGTGTTTTTGGGTTTTACCCTGAGGTACATCTGTGACAGAGCCGCCTCTACCTTCTCGTATCCATACAAGAATGTATTTCTTAGAAAACTCACAAAATCTCCACAATACCAAAATTCTAGGAATTTCTTCTATACTAATCCTTAAATCCTATCTTAGGGATATGTGATCTAATCAGAGTTTATTTAAATATAGTTTCCAAGTTCTGTACTAAACTTCCTTTGCTGCCAACTATAATTCCTCGACCCTAGTTACCCAGAGTCTGTGCATTGTTGCATAACATTGGCATAATCACAAAAGATCATGTCTCGAATGACCAATTAGTTTAGTAGCCTTAGATGTACTAGATAAATTCAGAGGGTTTACATTACATCATAAAATGGGAAACTACAAAAACATTGTTTCCATGGACAACACTAAGATCCCATAAAAAATCCCTGCAAGTCCGTCATAATATACTTCTTCACA
The DNA here is from genome assembly GCA_963277665.1 of Viscum album. NCBI lineage: Eukaryota > Viridiplantae > Streptophyta > Magnoliopsida > Santalales > Viscaceae > Viscum > Viscum album. The sequence goes on from OY728151.1 coordinate 907,350,950, forward strand.
TCCTGGGAAAAATAAAACATAGAAAGGGGTGATCTCATATGCTCAGTAAGGATAACAATATAGTGGAAATGTTCATTAATAAGCATAAACATTTAAGGAAATGTATAGGACTAAAACAAAAGACTTTTAAACTTAAACTTCAGCATAATATGGAAAAGATACAATAAAATAATGCCACTTACTTATTCACATAGATATTCTACTAGTCGAATAATCACATGCAATATCAATAGCCACTTTCATAATGATGGAATTCATAATACCAAACATTCTTAACCACATAGTCAAGGACTTGTGCCAAGACTACAAATTATTTTTTGTCAAGTCCATGTTCCAAGATACTAGTTTGTCTCATGAGACCTACCGATGCATCGAGGATCTATAGAGAGATCCACCAGTCACTTACTAAGTCCAACGCATTCCTCATATGAAAAGTTTTAAACATAACATAAACATTCGTATTAAAACTAGCATACAAAATGTCAATACTTTATCTATAAACCATGAATGGTATAAAAATAACACATACATAGTAAAAAATATCACAAAATCTTCAATTAAAAATGGAAGATTTGTATCATAATATATCAACTTCAAACAAGTTTAAAATCCATCAAGGTATGTTGATATAGATGAAAATTATTTGTAAAAATATTTTAGTGAAATATCCTTTTTTCCTAAAAACATTTAAAATTAAAACAGTTTAGAAAGTAATACATTTAAAGACATTTTTGAATAAAATTTTCCTATACCACTTTGAAACTTTTTAATGGAATTAACATTTTAACAAATATTCATGTCCATATAAATAAATCCTTAAAACCCATTTTGAAAACATGGACATTACTGAGAATGATTTAGAAGAATAAATATTTAAAACATTAAAAATGATGTTTTAGTAAAAAAAAGTCCCTTAAAAATAATCTATTTGAAAACTATTTTAAGAAACATGGATATTGATAATAAATATTTCCCAATAGATACTTACGTAAAAACAACCTCGGATAATAAAGAGATTGTGAAATTAACCCTTACCATGCACTTTTCCTTGGTCAAGGGTAGGTTAACCTCCAGTATAATGGTGAAATAATTGTTATTAAATCATAAAATAATCATATATATTAATATGATATCATATATGATATTTTATCATTGCTTTGTTAATAGTGTCTTAGTATTATCGTCGTTTCGGGTGTTAACTGATTTGTTTTCCTTTATATACTTTGTTACGTAAGTAATGTTTATTATGGATAGGATGTATCGTATTCATATTAAGAATATTATTTAAGTATTTAAACATTATTTTTAATCATATAATGAAAATTAGTCTTGAATGGATATGATGGGGAATGAATCTCATCGCGTTCGTGGAGACGGTAATCTGTACGTACGCATGTATGGTGTCATGTCATTCAAAGGATGGATAGAATAATGAATATGGTTGTACCATATTTATAATAACATCACAGTATAGAACCTACCATAAGGACAAGCCTCTGCATGCATGGGAATGCCTATCCAAATATCCATGCGAAGGTGGAGATCTGATTTCACAATGAAGATGCTGGGGAGGAGCAGTTCCAAGTAGTTAGTCTGGGTTGTGTGTAATATTTGAAGCCTATGAGCAAATGAATTTCTCTAAGGCCTACGGGCCATGTAATGCTTATTCATACAAGCCTTTTAAGGGTTCCTCATCACCCCTTGAAAGATTTATTATCAAAATCAATAACAACTGAAGGCCTTCAGGCCATTGGAGGAGGATGAGAGAGAAGGGGGAGTGCACTTTTATAATAGGAGTGAGGGGCGCCTTTGGAAAAGCTAGAAATATTATTTTATAATAAAATAATTTTCGGTTTCTAATTACTTAAAAGTGGATTATTTAAAGTATAAGGTATGGATTGGTCTAAATCCACTCACCCAATAGGTTTTAGATAGGTTTAGGTCACTATATTAACCTTATCTTTTAGATTTAACTCTTAGTTAAATCGTTTGACATTTACCATGTCTCTTTGTATTTTTATATTATTTTGGTAATAAACATACTATATACTTCCAAGATAACCCCAAGTGGTTCATTAATGATACACCTATAATTATATAAGTCTTTTGGCTGATCCTCATATTTTTTAGAATAAAATATCAATTAATTATATAATATTTGTTTTAAAAACTCTTTTATATCAATTTTGACACTATTTTGTATTTTGTTTTTTCTAAATTTATATAATCATTATTACTTCGAAAAAAATTCATCTAACCAACCCTAATATTTAATATTAACCTTTAAAATTAGTTTAATTTATAAAAAGTCTCAAATTACGTTTATTTGGATATTTTTTATATCAATTATTTTAATATTTCATTAATTAGGTAATTAATGCATCATCATTGTGTCATAAATAAATTAAATTATTTAATCATTAAAAAATATAAATAAAATACCATTATTTAGGAAATCATTTTAGCTTTCTAATGAACATTTATAGTAAAATTTATTTTTTGTGTAAACCTATATAAAAAATGGTTTAGTTATAAAACATTGAATTTAACACTTTTAACTCTTCTTTGAATTAAATAATAATAAATGTCCTAATCTAATCCATGTGGACCAAAGAGGTTCATATTTTATTCCTAAGGATGTTTTTGGTCGAATTATACTTATACAATAGAATTATGATATGTGTTAGGGTAAAAATAATATCATTTTTACCCTTAATTACCCTATTTACTTTTAACCGTGGTAAATAAAAGTAAGAAGTTACTATTCACAAAAAATTATTTTTATCTTATTGAACCACATTTTCCTCCTTGATATTAAAAGGGTCTCTCAGATTTTTAAAATTCAACTCACATAAGCAGTAAAATTGAGTTTTATGTAAATTTGCAAATACTCCTAGAAGGTAGATAAAAGACGGTAAAAAGTTCAATAAAATTTTTATGTATCTAAAATTATGATAGACTGACTCCAATGAATTAAATTGAACATATATAGGTATTATTTATCTATTTATACATAAAATAAATTTAAATGAAAATAATAGTTATTTAAATAAAAAGTCGGTTTTAAACAATGACTCGGTGTTTTTCACTATTCATCAAAAATTGAATGTTTTCAGAAAAATTCCAAAAATTCACCCTAAGATAATTTCGATATTCTGAATCCAACAACTAATTCTATTTTACCAAATTAAAAACATAGAAGTTTTCTTTTATAACTTTAATATTAATTCCCGTTGTCAAAACCAAAAGGAGTATTTTTAGGAAATAATAAATATCAAAAGACTGACACTTGTTTATGTCCAATTTCAAAGTGAAATTACTTACAATGGCCAGCATTGAATTAAATGGTAAAAATATAATCTATTTATAATTCCAAACCATTAAAATGTATAATTTATCATTATAAATTATTTTTATTTAAAAAAATCAGTTAAAATATAGTATTTTTCACTATTCACCCAAATATGAATGTTTTTAGAAAAACACCAAAAAATTATTGAAACTAAATTATTATGTCTTGATTCTAAAGAAGAAGTTTATTTTGAAAAATTTAATATATAAAAGTTTCAAATATTAGATTTAAAAAGGGTTCGCAGTTAAAAGGCAGTAAAATTGCATTTTTTGAAAAATACTTCTTTTATCTGAAAAAAATGAATTTATTATTAAATTATGTCAAATAAACTCATAATATGGATTTCTAAAATTATAAGGATTATATGATGTTCAAAATTATGTTGATACTATTCATAACCGCTTTTGAACGTCTAGTTTGGTAAGTCGTGGTGCGCTTGAAGTCGGTGTCACGTGTAGTGCAAGTTACTTATTACTTTGAAGAAATAACGTACTATGAAATATTGGGGTGTTACAGTGTAAGTACTCCCACTGGTACCTCAAATTCACATGATCTTGATGAAGATGGGAAACCAGTAGATCACAAATCTTTTAGTGGTGTGATCGGATGTCTACTTTACATGATAGCTAGTCATCCAGACTTAATTTTTTCAGTATTCTTATGTGCAAGATATCAATCCAATCCTAAGGAATCTCATTTAAAGGCAGTGAAAAGAATTTTTCTCTACATAAAGGGAACCATGGATCTTGGACTCTTTTATACTTCTAGAAATGATTTTATTTTAAATAGTTTTTCAGATGCTGATTTTTGTGGATGTAGAATGGATAGAAAAGGCACATCCAGAACATGTCATTTCTTAGCAGATTCATTAGTTTTTTGTCATGAAAAAAGAAACACCCTGTAGCACTTTGCACTTCTGAAGTTGAATATGTAGCAGCTGGAAGTTGTGCTCAAGTGTTTTGGATTCAACACACACTCACAGAATATGGTATGGGTTTTACCAAAACACAGATTTTTTCGAATAATACTAGTGCCATTTCCTTTAGTAAAAACTTTGTATATCACTCTTTTGCAAAACACATAGATATTAGGAATCAATTTCTTAGGGATCACACGCAAAAATGGGATATCATTCATCAACTTATCGAAACACATGATCAACATGCTGATATTTTCACAAAATCATTACCCTCCGATAGATTTGAATACATTAAACAGAAGTTAGGGATGATAACTATAAGGTAATCTTCCTTATTAGCTTTCTGTTTAAATCAATCTTCTTACAATAGTAAACTTCTTTTCATATTGGGAGTACATTTTCTTCTTAGTTATATCAAAATCTTTCGTAATTAAAATTTTCCTAGTCATATTTTCTAAAACTTTCGTAATTAAAATTTTTGCAGTCAGATTTTTTAAATATTTCGTAATGGAAATTTCCGTAGTAAGATTTTTAAAATTTTTTGTAATGAAAATTTTCATAGTAAGATTTTATAAAAAAATGTAATGAATTTTTTTTATATATAGTTTTTCTAAAAAAAATTTCGTAGTTAGTTTTTATTTTCAATATTTTCGTAATCAAAAGTTTGTTTCTGGAATCTAATGTTCTTCAAGAAGAATTTTCATCACTACGAATAATTCTCCTAGAAATCCGAAAGTTATGTTTACTTTATTGAGTTTTTGTAATCATACATTACTTGATGGTATTTTCTTTTGTTTTTAAATTTTTTGGATTCTCTTTTCCTTAAATCTGAATGTTTCTATTAAAACCTCAATAGATCGGATTCTGTTAGTATTTCCTTGTGGTTATCTTTTCAACAGTCAGATCTAATCAGAAAGATTCTCCACCATTGTATTGGGTATGGAAGTTGAACCGTCGCTTCAAACACCATAAAAAGGACCCCTGATGGATATCCCTCATCAAAACTAAATCCATCGCATGTTGAAGCTCTTCCCTTCTACTTAAATCACATTCCAAACTTCTCAGATCTTCCTCAAATCCGAATGTATGTCGAGGAATCTTCTCAGAAATACATGTCAACTGTCAAGCCAACCTCGGAGTGGTAGGTTTATAGAGAAAGTTTGGTGCATCCAAACTTCTTCACCATGTATGATTTTATAATCTCAAAAAACATCAATCTCAATGGATGGGATAGTGTTTCCATATCAAAGCCAGGAGCTCAATATTTAGTGTATCCGTATTTTCTAGTTGAATTTTATGAAATAGTAATCTTTTTCAAGGAATAAGGCAGAGATAAGTTCTCTTTCAAATGCTGTGGGAAGACTTGTGCTCTCTCGTACACAAAGGCTGCAAATTTTATTGGAGTTCTGTATGAAGAAGAAGCTGAATTTTGTTCTCATAAGTTGTCAGATGTTCAAATAAGATTTTTTGAGGTGAAAGCTATGAAGTGCCTCGGTATTACAGATATTAAGACTCCAAAGATTTTTTTCCTCACTACAAATTTTTGGATTCTTGAATTATGGTTTCAAGGATTCATCATTCTGAGAAAAGGTGAAAAAGATACATTGAAGAAGAGTGATATGTATATTTTGATTTTCAGGTGAATCTGAGAAAGATCAACTTGGTTTACCATATCATGGTTACGATCGAGAATATAAAGAATGGAAATTTGAAGGCTTTGATCATTATGTATCCAGCCATTCTTTCAAAGATGATTGTTCAGTATTTAGAGTCTTTTAAAATACCATTCATTTCAGATCCAAGGAATTGAAAAGTCATGTTGTTTAGTGATGATACCCTAAGAAGAATGAATGTTTGATTTTCTAAGGAATCCGAAGAATTTTATGACTTTTCTAAAGAAGAAGTTGAAGTTATCTCAAAGAAACAGAAGGCTGCTGAGACCTCTAAGAAGGGTGAAAATAATAGGAAAGTGAAGGAAGTAGAAGCGAAAGAAAAAACTCCAGTGGCTAAGGAAACCCAATCCACACCATCAAAGCCTAAAAATAAAAAAACTTATCCGGATTAGGTTGTATCTAAGTGGAGGGAAGACAAGAAGAACAAGAAAGTAGGGGAGCCTAGCATTGGTTTGGATCCTGCTGAAGCAAAAGCTTTAAAGGAGAAGTGTCACACCCCACGTTTTTAAAAAAAAATAGAAATGCATGGAACTTTGTTTTACGTAGATATTTTTAACTAGCCTTTAAAACATAACTTTTCTATTTCTATGTTTTGAATTTCAAGAAACTGTCATCTACAATTGTGTTCAGTATGTTATTTGGAGTCTTTTGGAACCAACTTGTTTTTTTGGTGAATAGTAACATACCATTATGAATAGTAATATGACCCAAATGAGTAGTACATTTTATTATTATTTTATTTTCTTAAGGATTTAAGATAATAACATCTTGGTTAATTTTTCATCGTGATATAGAAGTAGTTATAGAATTAGAATTGTTAATTTTTGAATTAAGTATTCTTTTATTTAAAAATTAAATTAATAATATTTAGAAAATTATTTTCAAAAATGGAATTCATTTTTTAATTATACAAGTCAAAAAAAATTAGTGTAATTTTTTGGGTTTTTCTGAAATTCTGGATTTTTCGATGAATAGTGAAATACGATAAAATACCGTATAATCAAATTATCTGTAAAATACACTATTCATGACATCATAAGTGATGCAAGCCCACTTGGTTCAAACTCAAAAGCTTGTTTTACTATTTGATGTCACATGAACTAATACTATTCATAATCTTGGGAAAAATATTATATTAATTATTAAAATAATGAAAAATACCCCCTCTCCTCCATTATAAATACCACCCTCACTCCCCTCTTCTTCCCACACCTCTCAAGCATTAATCCATGCCTATGTTCTGCCCAATACTCCTCCCAAGGATCTTTCCCATGTCCTAGAACTTCTAGTCTCACCAAAATACCAAAACCAAATCCCATAAGAAGGATCTCAAGGAGAAGAGATCAGGAGGTAAACATCCTATTTTATTTTCTTTCTTTTCGTTCATTTTATGTTATTCTCTTTATTTCACTTTCTAATTATGTTGGGATATTTCATTCCATAGCCCCCTTACTTCACATATTATGTATGAGTGATGTGATATTCCCTTTCTCTCATCAAACTATTTTTATGAAATTTTAAGAAATGCCATTAGGCTAACAGATTTTCGTGAGAAATTTCTCATGTTTTCTTTTATTTCATGATTCCTTTTCTTTATTTCCTCACCCCATATTATCCAAGAGGCATGAAATCTCAAGAATCATGTATATTCTAGATTTTCTCATTTTCATATAAAATTCATCATCAGTGTTCTTCTCCTCTCCCACTTATTCAAAAATTAAAAACATTGTCCATGAGGTGTCGAATTACTGACATCGTGGATGATGTGATTTCATTTTTCTTTAAATCCCTCAATTATGGTCATGAAACAATTTTTATGGTATAACCAGGTTATAATATATGTATTATGTATCATAAATGGTTCTGGAATTCTTCTTAGCACATGGTTTTAATTTATAAAATGAAATGAGGTTGTTAATATCAAAGAACCACTAAAATGATCTAAACGAACATCATTAATGTTTTAACTTATGAATCATACTCATATTAAACATCAAAATGATAAATGTTATAAATTATGGTACTGTAAATATTTAAATAACTTTCCATTCCAATTCTATAATTTCACTTCCAATCGACAAGAACATCCACCATGAACCAATCATGGAAATCATGTTAAGAACTCACCCAAAAACAGTGCAAGGAGAAAAATGCTAAAAATTAAAGGGTGAAATGATGTTATGAAATGATAATATAGGATTTTATAAACATGAAAAATTTTCTTTAAACTAATAATAAAACTCTTTTAACCATTATACTAGAAGATTAAACAAGTTTGAAGTACAACATACCCGAGGTAAGGGAATTCATAACTTGATTTCCATTCTTTGGGTAATCCTTATACTTCATTATTTATGTTGTATTAAAAATTTTTGTTTGATGAAAATTGTTTATATTATGATTTTTTATGTGTATTTACAGTATTTATACATATTCCATGAACTCTATTAAGTCTCACTTCAATTATATTATGTCTATAATGGAATTCCTAACCTGATTTCCATTGTTTGGGTTAAACTTCTACTGCATTATTTATGTGGTATTAAAATTGTTTGTTTGATGAAAATTGTTTATATTATCATGAGTTATGTGTATTGACTATATATATACATATTCCATTAACTCTATTAAGTCTCACTTCAATTATATGATGTTTGTAATGGAATTCTAAACCTTATTTCCATTCATTGTTTTAAACTTTTACTTCATTATTTTTGTGCTATTTGAATTATTTGTGTGATGGGTTCTATTTATATTATGTTTTATTATGTGAATTTAAAGTATATATACATAATCCATCCACTATATTAAGTATCTCTTCTATTGTATGATATTTATAAGGGGCTTTTCTTTGAAATTCCTCTTTTTAAATTCGGTTTTTTGAAATCCCAAGGTAATGTTTTTATGGAATTATTCATGTTGTATGATTATGTTTTGGTTCATGGGAATTATTTATGATGAATGGTGGTACCTATATCTCCCTCAAATTCATTAGGTATGAGTAATTTGGAGCTCGGTCGTACGGTTACTTCAAGTGTAACTGCGATGGTTATACCAAGTAAGGTAGCCGTGAGGGTTACAAATTATAAGGTAGCCAAGAATGGTTACAAGATTATGTAAGTAATGCCCCAAGATACCTTTATTATTATATTTATGTTCTCATGTTTTGTGTGGATCTTGTGTAAATATAATGTTAAACAAAGTAATTATATATGGGTGTAAATCATGTCTTTGAAAATTCTTTCATATGTTATGAGTTTTTATGGACTAATGTGCTCTTTCCTTCTTTTCCACCCCTTACTGAGATTTTGTGCTCATCCCAAGTTTTTAAATGATTTTCACAGGTTAATTGATGTGTAAGAAAAAGAAGAAATCCATGTTAAATGTTGAAGAATTGTCAAGGAGTCTTGTTTTACGTTTTAATGTTTTATATTTTTGAAAAAAAATGGAAACTGTTTTTATGGTATCCACTCTGTAATAATGTGTAATGTTATGAATGCACTGTCCTAATTCTCTAAAGATCTAAACTTGAAAAGATACTCAATGTAAAAGGAAAATTTTTCTTGACTAAATTCAAGATTATTTTTGAAATAAGGTCAGGTTCTTCTAGATGGTATCCAAGTAAAGGTTTAGACAACTTTAGTGATTAAGAGTTTTTGTTAAACATATGGTTAGTCGGTGTGTCTATTCATTAAGTTAAATTCTTGTTTTATAACATTTCAGATTAAGGAAATTCAGTTACAAATGGAAGGAGGAGGATATCAAATGACATTTCTATCTCTTCATGATGACTTGCTTGCAAGAATTATTTCAAAGTCATGTCGAGACAACTTTGAAACATTTTCGAACATACAACTCACTTGTAAGCAATTGTTTGAGATATCAAACACCTCCACTATACCTCGATACCATCGTGGATCATGGGTTGTATTTAATCAAATTATATTTTCTCAATATTCTCATATTTTCAATAATGTTAAATACGGTCAAGGAAGTTTTAAATATTTTACCTTATCAAGAGATTTTGACGCATATTATGATTTTGAAAGAGGCGCTGAAGAAGGAGACCCTTGAGCAACCTATTTATATTTTCATTTACAATATACTCTTTCGGCACATATGTATGGTATTTTAAAAGGACCGTTGATTTAATGTTTCAACTCAAACTCGTTCGACTATTTTATAAAAACCATGTTTTATCAGATGTTTTGAAATTATATATCATACATGATTATTTTCCAAAACTATATTTTTGTGAACACCCATATGACCCAATTTATACAAGGTGTATTTGGATAAAGGAAGAAAATGATTTTGAAGGATCTCTAAATAATTTTTGTAATGCATGGACCTTCTATTTACGTGATCATGATTATGATGAGACCAGGTGGAAACCATGATCAAGGTACCCTTAGTTGTTTAATAAGTAAATAAAATTGCGAGGATGCAATTTCCAGAAGGTGGGGATAATGAACCCCCTCAAGTTTTTCTAAAAAAATAGAAATTCATGGAACATTTTTTAAGTAGATATTTTTAACTAGCCTTTAAAACATAACTTTTCCACTTATATGTTTTGAATTTCAAGAAAATGTCATCTACAATTTTGTTCAGTATGTAATTTGGAGTCTTTTAGAACCAACTTGTTTTCTTGGTGAATAGTAACATACCCTTATGAATAGTAATATAAATAGTTATATGAACCTAATGAATAGTCCATTTTATTATTATTTTATTTTCTTAAGGCTTTAAGATAATAACATATTTGTTAATTTTTCATCGTGATATAGAAGTTGTTATAGAATTAGAATTGTTAATTTTTGAATTAAGTGTGATTTTATTTAAAAATTAAATTAATAATTTTTAGAAAATTATTTTCAAAAAATGGACTTCATTTTTTAATTCTACATTTCTAACAATGGTTAGGGTAAATTTTTTATTTTTTTGGAATTTCATGATTTTTTGATGAATAGTGAAATACGATAAAATATTGTATATTCAAATTATCAGTAAAATACACTATTTATGACATCATAAGTGATGAAAGGCCTCTTTGTTTGAACACACATTCCATTTTTACTATTTTATGTCACATGAACTAAAAATATTCATAATCATGGGCAAAAATTTTATATTAATGATTAAAATAATGAAAAATACCCCCTCGCCTCCACTATAAATACCACCCTCACTTCGCTATTCTTCCCACATATATCAAGCCTTGAGACATGCCTAAGTTCTGCCCAATACTCCTCCCAAGGTTCTTCCCCACGTCATAGAGCTTCTGGTCTCACCAAAAGACCAAAACCAAAGCCCTTAAGAAGGATCTCAAGGAGAAGAGATCAAGAGGTAAACATCCACTTTTATTTTGTTTATTTTCTTTTATTTTATTTTATTCTCTTCCATTCCCTTTTTAATTATGTTGGGATATTTCATTCCATATCCCAAATTACTGTACATATTATGTATTATTTATTAGATATTCCCTTTCTCTCATCAAAATATTTTTATGAAATTTTAAGAGACGTCGTTAGGTTGCCGAATTTTTGTAATAAAATTCTCAAGTTTTCTTTTATTTAATGATTAATTTTTCTTCTTTCCTCACCCCCTCTAATCCAAGAGGCATGAAATCTAAAAAATCATGTATATTCTGGATTTTCCCATGTTCATGTAAAATTCATCATCATTTTTCTTCTCCTCTCCCACTTATTCAAAGAATTAAAAACCTTTTCCATGATGTGTCGAATTACCGACATCGTGGACGATGTGATTTCATTTTTCTTTAAATCCTTAAAGTCTTGTTATCAAAAAATATTTATGGTTGAACCAGGTTATAATATATCTATTATTTCACATCAATGGTTTTGTAATTTGTTTTAACACAAGTTTTTAATTTATAAAACGAAATGAGGTCGTTATTATCAAAGAACCACTAAAATGATCTAAATGAACATAATTAATGTTTTAACTTATGAATCATCCACATATTAAAAATCAAAATGATAAATGGTATAAATTATGGTACTAGAAATATTTAAATACCTTTCCATTCCAATTCTAGAATTTCACTTCCAATCGACAAGAACATCCACCATGAACCAATCATGGAAGTCATGTTAAGAACTCACTCAAAAACAGTGCAAGGAGAAAAATACTAACAATTAAAGGGTGAAATGATGTTATGAAATTATAATATAATATGTTATAAACATGAAAATGTTTCTTAAAACTACTAATAACACTCTTTTAATTATAATACAAGAAGTTTAAACAAGTTTGAATTAAGATAGGCCCGAGGTAAGGGAATTCATAACCCGATTTCTATTCATTGGGTTAGCCTTCTACTTCATTATTTATGTTGTATTAAATTTGTTTGTTTGATGAAAATTTTTTATATTATCCTATTTTATGTGTATATACATTATATATACATATTCTATTAACTCTATTAAGTCTCACATCAATTATATGATGTCTGTAAGGGAATTCTTAACCTGATTTCCATTCTTTGGGTTAACCTTCTACTTCATTATTTATGTGGTATTAAAATTGTTTGTTTGATTAAAATTGTTTATATTATCATGAGTTATGTGTATTTACAGTATATATACATATTACATTAACTCTATTAAGTCTCACTTCAATTATATGATGTTTGTAAGAGAATTTTAAACCCGATTTCCATTCTTTGGGTTAACCTTTTACTTCATTATTTATGTGTTATTTAAATTATTTGTGTGAAGGTTTATGTTTATATTATATTTTATTATGTTTATTTATAGTATATATACATACTCCATCCAATATATTAAGTCTCTCTTCAATTTTATGATATTTATAATGGGGTTTGTTTTAAAAATCATCTTTTTAAATTTGGTTTTACAAAATTCCAAAGTAATGTTTTTCTGGAATTATTCATGTTATATGATAATGTTTTGGTTATTGGGAATTATTTATGATGAAGGGTGGGATATATATCTCCCTCAAATTTATTGTGTATTAGTAATTTGGAGTTCGGCCGTATGGTTACTCGAAGTGTAACTGCGATGGTTACACAAAGTAAGGTAGTCGTGAGGGTTACAAATTATAAGGTAGCCAAGAATGGTTACAAAATTATATAAGTAATACTCAAATATACCTTTATGATTATATTTATGTTATCATTTTTTTGTGGATCTTGTGTAAATTTAATGTTACACAAAGTAATTATATATGGGTTTCAAGCATGCCTTTTCAAAATGCTTTCATACTTGAAAAAAATTGAAACTGTTTTTATGGTATCCACTGTGTAATAATGTGTAATGTTATGAATGTATTGTCCAAATTGTCTAAAGCTCTAAACTTGAAAAAATCCTCAATTTAAAAAGAAGTTTTTTATTGACTAAATTCAAGATTATGTATGTAATAATTCCGGGATCTTATAGTTGGTATCCGGGGAAAGGTTTAGACAACTTTAGGGATTATGAGTTTTTGTTAAACATATGGTAAGTCTGTATGTCTATTCTTTATGTTAAATCCTTGTTTTATAAATTTTCAGATTAATCAAATTCAGTTACAAATGGAAGGAGGAGGATCTCATATTACATTCATATCTCTTCCTGATGACTTGATTACAATAATTACTGCAAAGTCATGTCGAGAGGACTTTGAAACATTTTCTAACATACAACTAACTTGCAAGCAATTGTTTGAGATATCAAACACCTCCACTATACCTCGATACCATCATGGATCATTGGTTGTATTTAATCGAATTATATTTTCTCAATATTCTCATATTTTCAAGAAAAGCAAAATTTTATCAAAGAATTTTTAAATATTTTACCTTGTCAAGAGATTTTGAAAGAGGCGCTGAAGAAGGAGACCCTTGTGAAACCTATTTATATTCTCTTTTACAATATAATCTTTCAGCACATACCTATGGTATTTTAAAAGGACCATTGATTGAAAGATTCAACTCAAACTCAGTCCGACTATTTTATAAAAATCCAGTTTTATCAGATGTTTTGAAATTATATATCATACATGATTATTTTCCAAAACTATTTTTCTGTAAACACCCATATGAACAAAGTTGTACAAGGTGTATTTGGATAATGGAAGCAAATGATTTTGAATGATCTCTAAATCATTGTTTCAATGCATGGGCCTTCTATTTACGTGAGCAAGATGATGATGAGACCAGGTGGACACTATGATCAATGTACCCTCATTTGTTTAATAAGTAAATAAAATTTCGGGGATAAAATTTCCAGAAGGTGGGGATAATGTAACACCCCAAGTTTTTCTAAAAACAATAGAAATTCATGGAACTTTGTTTAAAGTAGATATTTTTTACTAGCCTTTAAAACATAACTTTTCCACTTCTATGTTTTGAATTTCAAGAAATTGTCATCTACAATTGTGTTCAGTGTGTTATTTTGAGACTTTTAGAACCAACTTGTTTTTTGGTGAATAGTACCATACCCTTATGGATAGTAATATGACCCTAATGAATAGTAAATTTTATTATTATTTTATTTTTGTAAGGCTTTAAGATAATAACATCTTTGTTTATTTTTCATCATGATATAGAAGTAGTTATAGAATTATAATTGTTAATTTTTGAAATAAGTATGCTTTTATTTTAAAATTAAATTAATAATATTTAGAATATTATTTTCAAAAAATGGACTTTATTTTTTAAATATACACATCGAGAAATGGTTAGGGTAAATTTTGGTGTTTTTCTGATGTTCTTGATTTTTTGATGAATAGTGAAATATGACAAAATACCATATAATCAAATTATCAGTAAAATACACTATTTATGACATCATTAGTGATGAAAGGCCACTTGGTTCAAACTCACATTCCATTTTTACTATTTGAGGTCACATTAACTAAGACTATTCATAATCTTGGGCAAACATTATAAGGCCACATCCTTAAACATTACTTAATCTTGAGTTATTTCAAGAATACACGTTGAGGATCTTTTCAGGTTTAGAGTTTTAGAGAATTAGATCATAAAACATGCATTACATTCCACATTTAAAAAAAGTGGTTACATAAAAGATAGTACTCATTTTTCCCATCAACGGAAACATATTTAAAATAAAAAATGGATTATTTATTGACACTTCCTTGACACTATCATCACATCATGTACATTTCCCTTGACCTATGAAAAACATTTCAAAAACTTGGGATGAGCATAAAAAGATCAGTAAGGGATATAAAAGTATGAAATGAAAACATTAGTCCATGTATGAAATCATACTTTACTCATAAAACATAAGCACTTTAACATACCTCATCAAATCAAGAATAAATTATAGAAATCATAAGAAATAAAGGTAACTTGAGGCATTCATAATATTCTTACATAGGGAGTAACCCTCTTGGTTACATTTGTAATACCCATCACAGTATATTCCCTAAATCTCTTCGGAGAAAAGTTAACGTTTAACTCCTTTGCGTTACCCAATGCATTGGAGAGCTATATCGGGCTCACCCGCCCTTAGTTTATCACGGAACCACCCATCTTCATAATAATGCCCAAGAACCATAACATAATCTTATGACATAAAACATACATAAAAGAAACTTAACATTTCCACATTTCAATCACAAGATATCAATACAACACATTGATATAATAAAAACATTATGAAAACCATTTTCAATACCAAAATAAAAGAAAAGTAAAACATGGTATTATTTTTTTTATTTAATAAAAGTTATGGCTTGTAGAGGAAGGCAAAACTCAAATAAGGGTCACGGCGGTGGAGAAGTCGTTGTCGCCGCATATGTACGACAGAAACATTCCCTTTTGTCGTTTAGTAAAACTCTTTGTATAAAAAAGATTCCTTTCGTATAAACGTAAAAGTCAAAGGGGTTTATACACCGTATAAAAGAAATTTGTGTATAAAACATAATATGCCTCAATGAAAGGAGATTGAGACGAAGTCCCATACCTCGGGTCCGACTTGACTCGATCGTTCTTTAACGTCCTGAATAATAAAATTGAGTTAATTTCTACTTGCTTAAAAACCTTTTTCATGTTCATTATTCCTTTTATATCACTTATTACCATGTTATGAACTCTATGTAATTATTTAAGTTAATAATTGTCATTTTGTCGATCATTGGTACTTGAGTCAAAAAAAAACTCTTTATAATTACAAGTTGTTCATGTGGTAAAATATACATTATATCAAGAATTATATTCATGATTTAGATATCATATATATCATATATATCCAGTATATACATGCATTTATAATATTACATAATCATTTAGAGGTAAGAAATGAAATGCACCGTTCATGGAGACGGTAAGCCGTACGTACGCATGAACGCTACTTTCATTTCTATTTCTTATTTAATGGAGTGAAATAATAATTATATAAAGGTATATCATAATTCCTGTATAATATCATATATAATATCATTAAATTTATCCTTTATACATACCACATATGGTATTAACGAATCCAATCACTTTGAGGGGACGGTAGTCCGCACTTCCTAAAATGAAGATATCGCGTATACCCATAATGGAAGCCATAAAGGTATGACATAAATGAAAAATACATAAGATTAAGTAAAAAATAAACATATTATATATCATATATAAAAATAGTGACATCTTAATGGCCACATTTTAAGGTGTTAGAAGAATATTGAACAATCATCGTTTCGTGAGGCAGAAATTCACCATCCACGGAAACAGTATGATCTTTAACCATTAGAAGAAGGTGTGTGTAAGTGTATATCGATTAATTCTTATAAAAACATCCTATTATATTTAATATATGGGTGTTGTTACAAAATAAATGAATAAAAAGAGTTTAAGGGGTTGGATAAGAAAAATAAAACATAAGAACACAAGAGAAAACACTACCTTTAAAACGGGTAACTCTTTTTGATTTGAGATCAAAGTCTTCCTTGGAAAGACTTATTACCAAAGTGAGGCTTCTAGGAGTAATATAGGGATGTGGAGAGACAAAATGGTTGGGGGTTGGGCGAGGAAAAGGCTTGAGAGGTGTGGGTAAGGTGGTAGAGGTGGGGGCCTTTTATAAGAGGAGAGGAGGGGCACTCTTGGAACGTTATAAAAGGTTACTTTATTATAAAATGATTTTCGGATTTTAAAGGTCCCGAAATTATATATTTCTGGGATAAGGTGATAAGAGTTAGAAATCCACCCATCCAATAGGTTTTTGACATGTGTAGGTTTTAGATTTTACATCATCGTTTCATTTTATTTAAATCGTTAAATAATGAGGTAATCGCTGCATCATCATGATGTGATAAATAATTTGATATATTTAATGTCTAAAAATTATAAAAAAAATATATTGATTTAGTAAATCTTTTTATATTTCTAATTAATATTTATACTCAAAAATATGACTTGTATAAACCCATTTAAATTTTTTTTAGTAAAACAACTCATGTTTGTGACATTTTTATTTTAACTTTAAATAAAAAGTTATTAATGTCATTTTCCTTCCAAGTGGCTCCATGGGGTCCCCAAGTCGACCCATTAATTTTCTTGTTCAGAAATGACACATCCAATAAGGGTAGGACATGTATCTAGGTCATTTCATATTATTAAAATATTATTTTTACCTTAAACTACACTAATTACCTCTAATCGCGATTAAAAACTTAAAAGTTACTATCCACCAAAAAATTATTTTAATCCCATTGAACAACATTTTACTTCATAATGAAAACCATGTATGTCGGATTTTTGAAATTCAAAACACAGAGGTGGTAAAATTTTATTTAAACGAAAAATCAGTTTTTTAAGTACCACTTAGTGGTTTCACTATTCATCAAAAATTGAAGTTTTTCAGAAAAATACCAAAAATTCACCCTAAGCTATATTTGATATTCAGAATTCAAAAATTAGGTTTATTTTAAAAAATTCAAAACATATAAGTTAAATTGATTAATTTAATAATTAATTCCCGCTGTCAGAGAAAATATTGTGTTTTTATGAAAAAATAAGTATTAAAAGATTGACACTAGTTTAAGTCCAGTTTCAAAGTGAAATTAATTCCAATGACCACCATTGGATTAAATGGTAAAAATATATTATAATTTCATTTTAAAACCAATTCAAAAGATAATCTAATAATATAAATAAATTATATTAAAAGAAGTTTTGAATTAAAATACAACATTTTTCACTATTCATTAAAAATGAACTTTATCGGAAAAATACCGAAAATTTACACAAAGTAAATTTTGATGTCCCAACTTTAAAGAATTATTTTATTTGGTCCAATATAATGTATAAGAGTGACCAAAACTATATTTAATTATGGTTCTACATCAAAAGGCGATAAGTGGACCTTTAGTGAATATTAGAGTATAAATGCCTAAAATTGAATTCTTTTCGTATTTTAAGCCTTTATCCTTTATTAGATAAATGTAAAAACATTTAACAAACATATATAACCATATTTTAGTTATTTCTATTCATTCCTACCAATACAATGGCTACGTGTTAACTACCATTTAAAATAATATTATTTTATTACTAGTGTGCATCATAAGATTTCAAAGAAACTCTTTGTTGCGTATCAGGTATGCTATCGAACATAGGAATCCCTTTAAAGTAAAATCAATATTTAATTCGTAAATATTAATATATATGAAAATGTTTTATTCTTTATTTACTTGGGATTTTACATCCTTCCCCCCTTTTGGGAATTGTGTCCTCACAATTTTATTCACAAATCAAAATAAGTGGGGGTATTTACCCCTCATAGAATTTTCCGATTCCCATGTCGCCTCTTCAACCATATGGTTTTTACACAAAACCTTTACCTGGTGAATTACCTTATTCCACAACACTTTCTCTCTATGGTCAAGAATCTAGACTGGTTGTTCTTCGTAAGAGATATTCTCCTCCAACTGAACTACCTCTGGGCTCAATACATGAGATGGATCTGGCATATACTTTCTCAACATCGAAACATGAAAAACATTGTGTACCTGAGATAAAATCGGAGGTAAATCCACTCGGTAAACAAGTGATCCAACTCTCTCCCGAATTTCATATGGTCCAATGAACCTTGGACTCAGCTTTCCTTTCTTACCGAATCGCATCACACTTTTCTATGGTGAGGCTTTGAGAAAAACATGATCACCTACCTCGAAAGATAGATCCTTCCTCCGGTTATCCGCATAACTCTTCTGCCTGCTCTAAGTTGTTCTCATGTGTTTCTGAATAAACTGAACTTTTTCTACCAACTATTCTACCAATTCTGGTCCCATCAACTTCCTTTCACCCACTTTATCCCAGAAAGCTGGAGTTCGACACTGCTTCCCATATAAAGCCTCAAATGGTGCCATCTGTATACTAGAATTAAAACTATTATTATAAGAAAACTCAACCAAAGAAAGATGTTGGTCCCAACTTCGCTGATAATCCATCGAACAAGCACGTGGAATATCCTCCAAAGTATGAATTGTTCGTTCTGACTGCCCATATGATTGAGGATGAAAAGCTGTACTAAAATTTAATTCAGTACCCAACGACTTCTGAAGGCCCTTCCAAAAGTCAGAAGTGAACCTGGGATCACGGTCAGATACAATGGAGAGAGGAACTCCGTGTAACCTAATTATCACTTTAAGATACAAACAAGAAAGTTGATCTAGGGAAAAAGTATCTTGTATAGCATGGAAATGAGCAGATTTAGTCAAGCGATCAACGATAACCCAGATTGCATTATTACCTCGAGGTGTTTTTGGAAATCCCACAACAAAGTCCATGGATATATTCTCCCATTTCCATTCTGGTACTTGTAAAGGTTGAAGCATCCCTTTCAGTAACTGTCGCTCTTCTTTAACATATTGACAAGTCAAACACTTCACAGTAAAATCAGCAATATCCCTTTTCATTCCGTCCCACCAGTAATACTCTCGAAGATCTCTATACATCTTAGTAATTCCTGGATGAACTAAAAAAGGAGAACTATGAGCTTCACATAAAAACTCTCTCTTCAACTTTGAATCACAAGTCACACACAATCTCTTCGCAAATCTCAAAACACAATCATTATAAATGTTGAATTCAGGAAACTTACCCTTCTGAACTAGCTCTACCTTTTTCTGCAACTTGTTGTCTTGCTTATGTGCTTTCTTAATTCTTTCTGATATAAAAGATTTCACTGATACCTGAAACAAAACAGAAGGACATCCTGCACCAACAAATTTTATTCCAAAGTTCATCAAATCCTTAACCAAAGGATCACATTCGAAATGCATCATTTTTAATGAAGCATTACTTTTTCGACTCAAAGAATCAACCACTTTATTTGCTTTTCCCAGATGGTAATGAATTTTAAAATCATAATCCTTGATTAATTTCAGCCATCTCCTCTATCTCATGTTAAATTCTTTATGAGTGAATATATACTTTAAACTTTTGTGATCGGTATATATTTCACACTTTACTCCATACAAATGATGCCTCCAAAATTTTAGAGAAAAAACAACAGCAACTAATTCCAAGTCATGTGTAGGGTAATTTACCTCATGAGTTTTCAACTGTCGTAAAGAATAAGTAATTACCTGACCATTCTGTATTAGGATGCAACCAAGTCCTTTCAATTAAGAATCATTTTAGATAACAAAATCACCATTCCTGGAAGGTAGTTCCAAAACTAGAGCATTCACCAATCTTTTTTTTCAGTTCATGAAAACAATCATCACATTCTTTTGTCCAGATAAACTAAACACCCTTCCGAGTTATCTTAGTCATTGGATTAGATAACCGTGAAAAATTTTCAACAATCCTTCAGTAGTAACCTTCCAAACCAAGAAAACTACAGATCTTGGTTACATTTGTGGGTTTTGGCCATTCTTCAACAACTTTTCTTTTTGCAGAATCCACAGTTATTCCATCATTAGAAACAATATGACCAAGGAAAGGAATTTTTTGCAACCAAAACTCACCCTTGCTGAATTTACCATACAATTTCTTTTCTTTTAAGGTTTGTAGAATAACCCTTAAATGTCTTTTATGATCCTCTTTACTTTTAGAAAACTCCAAAATATCATCAATGAAAACAACCACAAACTTATCCAAGAACTCATGGAAAATTCTATTCATAAGGTCAATGAATACAGAAGGTGCATTGGTTAGCCCAAAATCATTACTAGAAATTCATAATGGCCAAATCTTGTTTGAAACGCGGTCTTCGGAATATCAGCTTCCTTTACATTCAACTTATGGTACCCGATCTCAGGTCAATCTTTGAAAAAGACTGAGCTCCCTGGAGCTGATCAAACAAATCATCGATATGATCCAAAGGATACTTGTTCTTAACAGTGATATTATTCAAGGCTCTATAATCAATGAAAAGTCTCATAGAACCATCTTTCTTTTTAACAAATAAAACAAGAGCACCCCATGGTGATGTGCTAGGTCGAATTAATCCTTTCTCTAATAAATCTTGCAATTGTTCCTTCAACTCTAAAAGTTCAATTTGAGCTATTCGATAAGGGGGTTTTGAAATTGGCTTAACATCAGGAACTAAGTCAATAGTAAATTCAACTTCTCGATCTGGTATTATTCCAGGAATCTCATCAGGAAAAACATCAGGATACTCATTTACCACTAGCACATCATTAATCTGAATAGTTCCCTTGTTTTCAACAATATGTGCAAGGTAACATTCATTTCCATCTTTTACAAGTTTATCAGCCTCTTTATATGTTATCAACAGTAAGGGTTCATTCTTGTACAGAAAATGAAAGTATTTCTGAAAAGAAACTTTTTTAGCTCTACAGTCAATCTTAGCATTGTAAAAAGAGAGCCAATCCATACCCAGGATAACATCAAACTCTACTAGAGGTAAAACAATAAGTTTTTCAAGTAGGTTCTTTCCACGGATAAGGATAGGAAGATTCTTATAAATTATTTTTTCCTCAAAATTTCCCCTAAGTGTTTTTACCACAAGTTCAGGAGTCATTTATTGAGATGGTATTACCATTTTACTAGAAATGTTTTCAAAAATGAAAGAATGTGTAGACCCCGAATCAAACAACACACTGGCATAATCTGAAAAAACAAAAAAATTACCTGATACCACTTCATTTGATGGCCCAACATCTGCTGAAGTAGTTGCAAAGGATTTCACCACCACTTTATGCTTGTAGTCTAACTGCTTCCCATTACTCGAGCTCTTTGTCGGACACTTGTTTGCATAGTGACCCATCTCATTTCACTTAAAACATTTCACTAACTGCAAATCAAATTTGGACTTACCATCACCGTGATCTTTTTCAGTGAAATAACAAGCCTTATGTACCATCTTACCACATCGGTAGCACTTTACAGAATTCAGAAGACATTCCCCAGCATGCCTTTTACAACATTTATCACAAAATGGAAACTTAGTTTTCTTACCATCAGACCATTTTTATGAATTCTTTCCTTTCTCCGGCCACCTCAGTCACTTATTCTACTGGTTGTTATAGAAAACTTGATCATCGGCAAACTCCATTTCCACCTTCTCAGCACATAGAACAATCTTTTCATAACTTTTGAATGCACGAGAATCTAAATCCCTTCGATATTTTGGCTTTAATCTTGAGTAAAAACAATTGATTTTACTATCATGGTTTGGGATAAAATTTGGAGTATACCTTGCCAATCGAGTGGACCTTTCTTCATAGGTAGCCCCTGAGTCTTCCTCTTGCCTCAATTCCAAGAATTTTATTTCCATCCTAAGTTGAATAGCCTTAGGAAAATACTTCTCAAGAAACATACCTTTGAATTCATCCCAGTCAAGAGCATCAATCTCATCAGCGTCCCTGATATTTTTAACCATCGACCACCACTGATCTGCTTCACCCTCCAAACGTTAAATAGAAAGACTAACCGTTTGATTTTCTGAACACCCCATGACATCTAAAATCTTCTCTAGTGATCTAATACACCCTTCAACTAGCACAGGGTCAGATGATCCTCTGAATGATGGGGGATGTTGCATCATGAAATGTTCCACCACTGACATGTTCCTCTGCGGTTGATCTGGCTGATCTCGTTCATGGATACCACCACCATTTATTTCTTGATTCAACTACTCCATTACTGCAACAAAATGTTCAGTTCCAATTCTGACCATCTCAGGATGCTGATTCGGAAGGTTATTTCCTTCCGCATGCCTTCTTAGAACTGCTTCCCTGTTTCCTCTACGGAAAACCATTCTGAACAAACATGTCTTAGATGAAGAAACATGGTAATCTTCAAATGCTGTATCATTTCAATTTGACCATAAAAAAATACTTGCAGATAATCATTTAATAGAATTCTAACTCCTAAAGTTATCTAAACCGACCTCTGATACCAACTATAAGGCCCCAGCCTTAAACATTACATAATCTTGAGTTATTTCAAGAATACACGTTGAGGATCTTTTCAGGTTTAGACTTTTAGATAATTTGATCATAAAACATGCATTACATTCCACATTTAAACAAAGTGGTTACATAAAAGATAGTACTCATTTTTTCCCATCAACGGAAACATATTTGAAATAAAACATGGATTCTTTATTGAAACTTCCTTGACACTATCATCACATCATGTACCTTTCCCTTGACCTGTGAAAAACATTTCAAAAACATGGGATGAGCATAAAAATCTCAGTAAAGGATATAAAATTATGAAATGAAAACATTAGTCCATGTATGAAATCATACATTCCTCATAAAACATAAGCACTTTAACATACCTCATCAAATCTTGAATAAATCATATAAATCATAAGACAAAAAGGTAACTTGAGGCATTCATAATATTCTTACATAGGGAGTAACCCTCTTGGTTACGTTTGGAATACCCATCACAGTATATTCCATGAATATCTTCGAAGAAACATTAATGCTTAACTCCTTCGTGTTACCCAATGTATTGGAGAGCTATATCGGGCTCACCCGCCCTTAGTTTATCATGGAACCACCCATCTTCATAACAATTCCCAAGAACCATAACATAATTGTATCACATAAAACATACATAAAGGAAACATAACATTTCCACATTTCAATCAAAAGATATCAATACAACACATTGATATAATAAAAAAATTATGAAAACCATTTTTAATACCAAAATAAAAGAAAAGTAAAACTTGGTATTTATTTTTTTTATTTAAAAAAATGTATGGCTTGTAGAGGAAGCCGAAACTCAAATAATGGTCACGGCAACAGAGAAGTCATTGTCGCCACATACGTACGACAAAAACATTCCCTTTTATCATTTAGTAAAACACTTTTTATAAAAAATATTCCTTTCGGATAAACGTAAAAATCAAAGGGGTTTATACACCGTATAAAAGAAAGTTGTGTATAAAACATAATATGCCTCAATGAAAGGAGATTGAGACGAAGTCCCATACCTCAGGTCCGACTTGACTCGATCATTCTTTAACGTCCTAAATAATAAACTTGAGTTAATTTCTACTTGATTAAGAACCTTTTTCAAGTTCATTATTCCTTTTATATCACTTATTACCATGTTATGAACACTATGTAATTATTTAAGTTAATAATGGTCGTTTTGTCGATCATTGGTACTTGAGTCAAAAATAAACTTTTTATAATTACAAGTTGTTCATGTGGTAAAATATCCATTATATAAAGAATTATATTAATGATGTAGATATCATATATATCATATATATCCATTATATACATGAATTTATAATATTACATAATCATTTAAAGTTACAAATGAAATGCATCGTTCATGGAGACGGTAAGTCGTACGTACGGATGAACGCTACTTTCATTTCTATTTCTTACTTAATGGAGTGAAATCATAATTATATAAAGGTATATCATAATTCCAGTATCATATAATATATAATATCATTAAATTTATCCTTTATACATACCAAATATGGTATTAATGAATCAAATCACTTTGAGGGGGTGGTACTCTGCACTTCCTAAATTGAAGATATCGCATATACCCATAATGGAAGACATAAAGGTATGTCATAAATGACAAATACAGAAGATTAAGTAAAACATAAACATATTATATATCATATATAAATATAGAGACATCTTAATGGCCACCTTTGAAGGTGTTAGAAGAATATTGGACCATCATCGTTTCGTGAGGCAGAAATTCACCATCCACAGAAACAGTATGCCCTTTAACCATTAGATAAAGGTGTGTGTAAGTGTAGCTCGAATCCTTATTATAAAAACATCATAGTACATTGAAGATACTGTTTTTGTTACAAAAGAAATGAATAAAAATAGTTTAGGTGGTTGGAGAAGCAAAATAAAACATAATAACACAAGAGAAAACACTACCTTTAAAACGGGTAACTCTTTTTGATTTGAGCTCAAAGGCTTCCTTGGGAAGACTTCTGCCCAAAGTGAGGATTCTAGTAGTAAGAGAGGGATGTTTAAAGACAAAATGGGTAGGTTTTGGCCGAGGAAAAGGCTTTAGAGGTGTAGGTAAGGTGGTAGAGGTGGGGGCCTTTTATAAGAGGAGAGGAGGGGCACTCTTGGAAAGTTATAAAATGTTACTTTATTATAAAATGGTTTTTGGATTTTAAAGGTCCCAAAATTATATATTTCTAGGATAAGTTGATAAGAGTTCTAAATCCAATCATCCAAAAGGTTTTTGACATGTGTAGATCTTAGATTTTACATTATCTTTTCATTTTATTTAAATCGTTAAATAATGAGGTAATCGTTGCATCATCATGGTGTCATAAATAATTTAATTTATTTAATGTCTAAAAATTAATAAACAAATATCATGATTTATTAAATCGTTTTAGATTTCTAATGAATTTTTATAGTCAAAAATATGACTTGTATAACCCCATTTAAAATTGTTTTAGTAAAACAACTCATGTTTGTGACATTTTTATTTTAACTTTAAATAAAAAGTTATTAATGTCATTTTCCTACCAAAGTGGCTCCATGGGGGTCCCCAAGTCGACCCATGGATGCTCTTGGTCGGCCATGACACATCCAGTAAGTTTAGGACATGTTTCTAGGTCATTTCATATTATTTAAACATTATTTTTACCTTAAGCTACACTAATTACCTCTAATCGCGATTAAAAACTTAAAAGTTACTATTCACAAAAAAAAATATTTTAATCTCATTTAACAAAATTTTACTTCTTAATGACAACCATGTATGTCAGATTTTTTAAATTCAAAACACAGAGGTCGTAAAATTTCATTTAAACAAAAAATTAGTTTTTTAAGTACCACTTAGTGGTTTCACTATTCATCAAAAATTGAAGTTTTTCAGAAAAATACCAAAAATTCACCCTAAGCTATATTTGATATTCCGAATTCAAAAAATATTTCTATTTCAAAAAATTCAAAAAATATAAGTTACATTAATTAATTTAATAATTAATTCCCGATGTCATAGCATATAGCGTGTTTTTATGAAACAATAAGTATCAAAAGATTGACACTAGTTTAAGTCCAATTTCAAAGTGAAATTAATTCCAATGGCCACCATTGGATTAAATGGTAAAAATATATTATAATTTCACTTTAAAACCAATTCAAAAGATAATCTAATCATATAAATAAATTAGATTAAAAGAGGTTTTGAATTAAAATACAACATTTTTCACTATTCATTAAAAAATGAACTTTATCGGAAAAATACCAAAAAATTACACAAAGTAAATTTTGATGTCCCAATTCTAAAGAAGAATTTTATTTGGTCCAATATAATTTATAAGAGTGACCAAAACTATATTTAATGACAGTTCTCCATCAAAAGGCGATAAGTGGACCTTTAGTGAATATTGGAGTATATATGCCTAAAATTGAATTCTTTTCGTATTTTAAGCCTTTATCCTTTATTGGATAAATGTAAAAACATTTAACAAACATATATAACCATATTTTAGTTATTTCTATTCATTCCCTATAATACAACGGCTACGTGTTAACTACCATTTAAAAAAATATTATTTTATTACTAGTGTTCATCGTAAGATTTCAAAGAAACTCTTCGTTGCGTATCG
The DNA here is from genome assembly GCA_963277665.1 of Viscum album. Lineage (NCBI taxonomy): Eukaryota > Viridiplantae > Streptophyta > Magnoliopsida > Santalales > Viscaceae > Viscum > Viscum album. The sequence goes on from OY728151.1 coordinate 907,377,926, forward strand.
GGTACGCTATCGAACATAATAACCCCTTTAAAGAAAAATCCATATTTAAATCGTAAATATTAATAAATATTAAATTTTTTTATTCTTTATTTACCTGGGATGTTACAAAAATATTATATTAATGATTAAAATAATGAAAAATACATCCTCTCCTCCACTGTAAATACCACCCTCACTCCCCTCTTCTTCCCACACCTCTCAAGCCTTGATACGTGCCTAATTTCTACCCAATAATCCACCAAAGGCTCTTAACCAAGTCCTAGAGTTTTTGTTCTCACCAAAAGAGCAAAACCAAATCCCTTAAAAAGGATCTCAAGGAGAAGAGATCAAGAGGTAAGCATCCTCTTTTATTTTCTTTCTTTTCTTTCATTTTATGTTATTATCTTCCTTTACCTTTTGAATTATGTTGGGATATTTCATTCCATATCCCCCATTACTATCCATATTATGTATGAGTTATTATATATTCCCTTTCTCTCATCAAACTATTTTTATGAAATTTTAAGAGACGTCGTTAGGCTGCCGAATTTTCGTGAGAAAGTTCTCATGTTTTCTTTTATTTCATGATCCTTTTTCTTCTTTCCTCCCCCCATCTTATCCAAGAGGCATGAAATATCCAGAATAATGTAAATTTTTTATTTTCCCATGTTCATGGAATATTAATCATCATTTTTCTTCCCCTCTCCCACTTATTTGAATAATTAAAAACATTTTCCATGATGTGTCGAATTACAGACATCGTGGACGATGTGATTTCATTTTTCTTTAAATACTTCAAGTATGATCATGAAACCATTTTTATTGTTGAACAAGTTTATAATATATTTATTATGTCTTATCAATGTTTCTGGAATTCGTTTTAGCACATGGTTTTAATTTATAAAATGAAATTAGGTCGTTATTATCAAAGAACCACTAAAATGATCTAAACGAACATCATTAATGTTTTATCTTATGAATCGTACTCTTATTAAACATCAAAATGATAATTCATATAAATTATGGTAGTAGTAATATGTCAATACCTTTCCATTCCAATTCGATAATTTCACTTCCAATCGACATGAACATCCTCCATGAACAAATCATGGAAATCATGTAAAGAACTCACCCAAAAACAGTGCAAGGAGAAAAATAATAACAATTAAAGGGTGAAATTATGTTATGAAATGATAATATAAGATGTTATAAACATGATAATGATTTATTAAAATACTAATAACACACTTTTAACCATTATAAATTAATATTAAAAAAAGTTTGATGTAAGATAGACTCGAGGTAAGGGAATTCTTAACCCGATTTCCATTATTTGGGTTACCCTTCAACTTCATTATTTATGTTGTGTTAAAATTGTGTGTTTGATGAAAATTGTTTATATTATCATAATTTATGTGTATTTATAGTATATATACACATTCCATTCACTCTATTAAGTCTCACTTCAATTATTTTATGTCTATAAATAAATTCTTAGCTCGATTTCCATTCTTTGGGTTAACCTTCTACTTCATTATTTATGTGGTATTAAAATTGTTTGTTTGATGAAAATTATTTATATTACCATTATTTATGTGTATTTACAGTATATATACATATTAAAATAACTTTATTAAGTCTCACTTCAATTATATGATGTTTGTAAGGGAATTCTAAACCCGATTTCTATTCTTTGGGTTAACCTTTTACTTCATTATTTATGTGCAATTTAAATTATTTGTGTGATGGGTTATATTTATATTATGTTTTATTATGTGTATTTACAGTATATATACATACTCAACTCACATTATTAATTATCTCTTAAATTTTATGATATTTATAAGGGTATTTTCTTTGAAAATCCTCTTTTTAAATTCGGTTTTACGAAATTCCAAAGTAATGTTTTTATGGAATTATTCATGTTGTATCATTATGTTTTGGTTCATGGAAATTATTTATGATAAATGGTGGGAGATATATATTCCTCCAATGCATTTGGAATGAGTATGTTGGAGGTCAGCCGTATGTTTACTCAATGTGTAACTGCGATGGTTACACAAAGTAAGGTAGCCGTGAGGGTTACAAATTATAAGGTAGCCAAGAATGGTTATAAGATTATGTAAGTAAAGCCTCAAGATACCTTTATGATTATATTTATGTTCTCATGTTTTGTGTGGATCCTTTTTAAATCTCATGTTACACAAAGTAAGTATATATGGGTGTCAAGCATGTCTTTTGAAAATTCTTTCATACGTTATGAGTTTTCATGGACTAATGTGCTCTTTCCTTCTTTTCTATCCCTTACTGAGATTTTGTGCTCATCCCAAGTTTTTAAATGATTTTCGTAGGTTAATGGATGTGTAAGACAAAAGAGGAATCCATGTTAAATGATGAAGAATTATCAAGGAGTCTGGTTTTAAGTTTTAATGTTTAATATTTTTAAAAAAATGGAAACTTTTTTATGGTATCCACTCTGTAATAATGTGTAATGTTATGATTGTATTGTCCTAATTCTCTAAAGATATAAACTTGAAAATATCCTCAATGTAAAAGGAAGTTTTTTCTTGATTAATTAAAGATTTTGTATGTAATAAGGCTGGGTCCTTATAAGAATACTACTGATGAGCTTGAAAAGCAAGAAAAAGAAAAGAAACAGAAGAAGAAGATGTTTGAGGCTGAAATAGTTCAATCACTTCTGAAGGATGCTGAGAGAGCTTCCAAAAATATTCCACTACCAGAATCCTTCATGGTAGAAGCTTTACCATAAACACCATAGAAGAAGTATGTGACTCCATAAAGAGTTAAATAAAAGGAAGTCGAAGTAGTATAACCAGTTGAAGAAGAAGAATAAATCAGTGGTGACACCGCTGTGTTGATTAAGAAAGTGGAAGACTTTCATGAGAAGGAAAATCCATTCGAGAAGCTGTCAATCCAAACTTCTGAAGTTGAGTCTTCAAAACTTTTTACCCCTGGGAAAGATGATAAATGTAAAGATGACAATATTTAAGAAGAAGTGAATAAGTTTTCTGAACAAGAAATTTCTAATCATGATTTCATAGACCTAGAGGATGCCAAGGCAAGAGCTGAGAAAGAATACATAGATGAAGATAAAATTGTTCAGCTGTCTGACAGTGACCATGAATACCCAGGTGGGGATTCCATTCTGAGAACTGATAAGGGAAAATAGGTGGTTGTTGATACACCAAGTAAAGTTATTGTGAAGAAGAAGGAAGTTGGCAGATCATCAAAGGGGAAAGCTGGTGAGTTAGAGAAAGAGCCCTCACCAAGTAAAGTTTCTGATTCAGAATCATCATCTCTAAGACATGATTTCATAGTTCAGTCCTTGAAGAAACTTATTAGTACAATTCTGATATTTCCGATTATTTACTCGAGATTCCATATGCTCTAACACACCCTAAATCTGGAATTTGATTTAGTATCCATGGTGATGGATAAGTGTGTTAAGTTGGAAGCTGATTTCAAATATTTTTTCATTAACTATAAAGCCCACAATAGATCCTGCAAGAAGATGACCAGTTGGTCAAGGAAAACTATAGAAGATATATGGATTCTTGGTGAGTTCTATGAAAGTGTAAAGGATGATTTTTACACTGAAGATAGTGATATTGAGGATCTCACAAATAGTTTTGACAAAAAGATAACTCTAGAACAGAATTCCCGGATTCAAGAAGTGAAAGATCTAAATGGAAAGTTGTATTCAGTTTCTCAGAGTTGGGAGAGTGAAAATGATCTCTGGATTGAGATACAAGTGAAGATTTCTAAGCAAGAAGAAGCCTTGAAGGCTCAGGCAGAGGTTCTTAAGGCTCAAGAATAAAAGATCAAAGCCTTGGAAAAGAAAAATAATCAGGATCAGATTCTTAAACAAGCAGAGAAAGATCATAAGGAGCTCAAAAAGCTGAAAACAATACTGAAAAATTTGATTCCCAAGGAAAATGAAGGATAAATTTGTATAAATCCACTTTTTTTGGTATTTTTCTTATTGTATAAATTTTTTCCAATCTTAATGAAATTTTGGTTGTTTTTTTTTGTTTGGATGTTTCGTACTAATATTTCAGGTACCATATTTAATTTTCCATTACTTATATTTCTTTTTGAAAATCAAAAAGGGGGAGAAAAGAAAAATATTTATAATAAAAGAAGAAATTTCCCTAAGGGGGGTGTTCATCTAAGGGGAATTTCTTATACAAGAAGATTTTTGTATTCAATAAAATGATAAGACTCATTCCAAAAATCTAGAATATGACCATTAGTGTTCCAAAGCATAAGGGGGAGTTAGTCGTATTCATCATTTCCCATGTGATAAGGGAGATAAGTTTTGTATTCAAATTCTAGAAAAATATTTTCTAAGTCCTTATATTATTTTTCAAGGGGATGTTTGTGCTTTCCAAAGAGGAGGAGATTGTTGAGTCAATAAGGTTTCCTTATGACTTTTCCATTCCTTTAGGTTTTGGGAGATTTTAGAGACAATAAGTTTTATTTATGACTTTACCATTCCTTCATGTTTTGAAAATCACAAATACATTATCTTAAGGAAAATTTCATTTACCCTATGTTTTACCTTCATAACAAAAAATTTCCTTCCCCAAGAAAATTTATCCTTAAAATGTTTTTCATTGTTCGTTTTTTCTAAGTATAAAATTTTGTTTCATATCCAAAACCTCTGAATCATATATATATGTAACACCCCAATATTTCATAGTAAATTATTTCTTCAAAGTAATTCAATAACTTTCACTACACGCAACACCTAGTTCAAGTGCATGATGACTTACCAAACTAGTCGTTCAAGAGCAGTTATGAATAGTATTAACTGAATTTTGAACTTTATATAGTCCTTATAATTTTAGAGTCTATATAATGAGTTTTCTAGACATAATTTAAGAACAAATACATTTTTTTCAGATAAAAGAAGTATTTTTTTAAAAATGCAATTTTACCACCTTTTAATGGCGAAGCCTTTTTAAATCCAATATTTGAAACTTTTATATATTCAATTTGACAAAATAAAATTCTTCTTTATAATTTGTACATAATAATTTAGTTTAAATAATTTTTTTGGGTTTTTCTGATAACTTTCATATTTGGGTGAATAGTGAAAAATACTATATTTTAACTGAAAACAAATTTTTAAATAAAAATAATTTATATTGTTAAATTATACATTTTAATGGTTTTGGAGTATAAATAGATTATATTTTTACCATTTAATAAAATTATGGTCATTTTAAGTAATTTCATTTTGAAATTGGACATAAACAAGTGTCAAACTTTTGATAGTTATTATTTTTTAAAATACTCCTTTTGGTTTTGACAGTAGGAATTAATTTTAAATTAATAAATGCAACTTTTATGTTTTTAATTTTTTAAAATAGTCTTCATTTTTGGATTTGTAATATTTAAATTATCTTAGGGTGAAATTTTGGTACTTTTCTGATAACTTTGATATTTTGATGAATAGTGAAATTTACTAAATTTTAATTAAAAACATCTTTTTTAATCGAAATAATTAACAGTGATAAATTATGCATTTGGGTGATTTTAAAGTATAATTAGATTATGATTTCACCATTTAATCCAATGTTGGTCATTGGAGATAATTTCATATTTAAACTGGACATAAGAAAGTGTCAATCTTTTGATAGTTATTATTTGTTAAAAACACGCTTTTTGTTTCGACAACGGGAATTAATTTTAAATTAATTTCACCCAATTATGTATTTTGAATTTAGAAAAATGGATTCCATATTTATAATTACGAGGTTCAAATTGTGTAAATTGTTAACTTTTATTTTTATACATTTTGAATAATTATTTCGGTAAATATTTTATTTACTATGGTTAAAGGGTAAATTTTGTAAAAAAGGGTAAAAAATAATATTATAATAGTACTAAATTACCATAAAACATGTCATACCCCTATTGAATGATACATGTATGACCATGGACATCTTTTGGTCGATTTTGGGACCCCATGTAGCCACTTGTAAGTGATAATGACACTTTATATTAATTAAGTTAAAGTAAATACAAAAATGACATAAGCATATATCTTTTAGAAAAACAATTTTTACATAGGGATATATATGTTATATTTTAGAAGATAAATATTCATTAGAAATATAAAATTATTTCCTACTTTATGGTATTTTTTTATAATTTTTAGACATCTAATAAACTAAATTATTTATGATACAATAATGATATAGTGTTTACCTCATTAATAAAAGATTTAAATAAATAAGATGATAAAGACTAAAATAATATGCAAAACCAGTCCAATTCTTAATATATGGTTTTATTTCGATCATGAGTCATCGTATCTTAAACTTTAATTATTTTTGGACCTTTAGAAACCGAATATCATTATATTATAAAATAATATTTTCAATCTTTCCTAAAGAGCCCCTTTCCCCCTTATAAAAGGACACCATTTCTATCCAATTCCTCACACCTCTCAAGCCTTTTATCTCATCCAACCTCTATCCAATTAAGCTCCCTACATCCCTCTGCTCCTCTTAGAAGCCTTACCTTAGGCAGAAGGCACTTCAAGAGTACTTTTTGGTTCAATCCAAATGGAGTTACCCAAATTAAAGGTAACGATTTCTCTTAGCTTCTTTTCTTTTATTTTACTTCTCCAACCCCTAAACACTTCTTATTCTTTCCTTTTGAAACAAAACCAGTATACTAAATATACTAGGATATTTTTATGAGAATTATTCAAACTACACTTACACACACCTCCATCTAATGGGTGAAAAACGTATTGTTTTTTTGGATGACAACCAAACACCTCACGAAGCGATGATTGTTCAATTATCTCATACCACCTCTCATGGTGGAAATTATGATGGAAATATAATTAAATATGATATTAATGATATTTATTTTATATATAAGCTTCTGTAATTCCATTTTATATCATACCACTATTCGTTTCATGTTGTATATATATACAATAATTTCATTTGAGAAGGTGCAGACTAACGCCCCCTCAAAGTGATATGAGTCGTTCATACCATAAATGGAACATATAAAGGATGGTGTTAATGAAAATAAGTAACATATATAAGATATTATATTATGCTGGAATAAAAATATACCTATGTATCATTTGGTTTTTATTCCTTTTAAAATAAAAAATGATATGGAAGTAGCGTTCGTGCGTACGTACGGACTACCGTCTCCACGAACGCGATGAGATTCATTCCCCATCATATCCATTCAAGAATAATTTCATTTTATGAATAAAAATAATGTTTAAGGACTTGATATAATTCTGGATATGAATAAGATACAACCTACGGATAAGAAACACGGCTTATGTAACAAAACATATAAAAGAAAACGAGTAAGTGAACACCCGAAACGACGATAATACTAATATATTATTAACAAATAATTATTAAAAGATCATATATGATATCATATTTATGTATAGTATTCTTTTATAATTTGATAACAATTATTTAACTATTATACAGGAGGTTAACCTACCCTCAGAAAATGAAAATTACAAGGTAAGGGTTAATTCTACAATCTCTTCATTATCCGAGGTTGTTTATACGTAATTATCTACTGGGACCTCTTTATCATCCACATCCATGTTTCTTTAAAATGTATTTCAAAAAAAATGTACTATTTTATATACAATGGGTTAAAGTCATTTATTCCCTTATGTGTTTAGAAATGAATCTTTACATTGTTTCTAAACAATGTACTTTTTAACCTTTTCGACAAATTTAAGTTAAGAATTTATTTTTAACTTATACGGCAGGTGCGGTTATTTTCCACCATTATAACATCATCAAAGATTCCCTTAAAAGCTTATAAAAATATTTTAAAAATTAATGTTTTCTTTATAATAATGTGGCTCTTAAGTGATTTCAAAATAGAAAGAGGTATTTCTCTAAAAAGGTTTTGATTTCATCTATGTCAACATCCTTTGACGGATCTTAAGTTTATTTTAGTTGATTTATTATGATACAAAACTTCCATATTGTATTGAAGGTTTTGTTATATGTTTGACTGTGGATGTCCTATTCATGGTTTATGGTTAAGTTATAGAAATTTTGTATTCTAGTTTTAATAATATTTTTTTATGATATGTTTAAATTTTTTCATATGAGGAATGTATTGGACTAAGTAAGTGACGGGTGGAGCTCTCTATAGCTCATAAAAGCATCAGTATGTCTCATGATACAACTAGACGTGGAACTGGCCGAGGCCCTTTCCCAATTTTGATATATGGTTTTTTTCGAGTCCTTAATCATTTTTTGACATCCTGGTTGACGCCTTGGAAAAATGTTTCCGAATGTCCGAAATTATGCATTTCCTCATTATGAAAGTAATATTGATGGTTCATGTGGTCATTCGACTAGTAGAATACCAATGATTATGTTTCATTATTGCATTATTTACTCAGCTCATATTCCTGCCATAAAATTATTCATGTTTATTATTGGTAAAGGAATTTGGTTTCAATTATTCACCATGCTTAATATTAATGTTATCTTCCACTATATTTCTTACCCTTACTAAGCGTTTGAGCTCACCCCTTTATTATGTTTCATTTTACCAGGATGTGAAGAAGTATTTTATGACTGACCTACGGGGATAGTCTGAGGGGATATGTGTGTGGACTATGGAGACTTTGTTGTTGTAGTTTTTTACTTTATGATGTAATGTAAGACTTATTAATGTATCTAGTGTTTCCAAGGCTACTAAACTCATCGGTCTTTCAAGAAATTAATTCCTTGTGATCATGCCAATTTTATGTAATAATGCACCGACTCTGGGTAACTGGGGTTGGGGCATTATAGTTGGTATCATAGGAAGTTTAGTACAAACCATGGAAGCTATATTTAGATAAACTCTGATTAGAGCACATATCCCTAAGATAGAATTTGAGAATTAGTATAGAAGAACTTCCTAGAATTTTGCTATTATAGAGATTTTGTGAGTTTTCCAAGCAATAAATCCCTGTATGGATACTAGCAGGTAGATGCGGCTCTTGCACAGATGTACCTAGGGGTAAAACTCGAAAACACCGCTTTGAGATAGACACGAACAGGAACTCGTGCATGACAATGGGCCTTGCAGCACTCTTGGTTACGACACTCCCGGGGGATACACTTAGGATAATTCTCATTTTAATTACAAACCATTATGAAGGGTTTATGAGTATATACATCCTCAAACAATTTTTTTTGATTATGGATTATATCCATAAACTGTTCAATCTACGTTAGGTATTTTACAAGATTGGAATTATTCATTTCAATTAATAAACTAACCTAGTGTATGCCATTGTTTAGAAATGGCTCAAAGTAGAAGGAATGTGAACTCCAGCAATACATATGATCCAGAGAGTAAGAAGGATCATATATTTCATGGTATTAATCCAACATTTAAAAGTGAAATTATCCCCCATGTATTCTCAACATATGAATAAATAGTATCATGTGTTAAAAGGATAAGTAAATAATTCTCCGAGTCCTATGGATTTAAAGGGAATCAAGATAAGCAAAAGATGGAAGAGTGAAAGATGGATAAAGGGAAGAGGGAAAAGAAGAATTTTTCCATATGTGATAACTGTGAGAAGAAACACCCTGGAACTTGCCTGAAGGGAATGTGAGTTTGTTATAAGTGTGGAGAAAAAGGACACCATGTACGTGACTGCAAGGGTAAGAAAAAGGTTTCAAATGTACAATGATTCATCTACAAAGAGTTGGGACACTACGCGAACCAATTTCTAAATCATCAGAGAATGCCCCAAATGATGCTATTGGATAATAATAACATTATGATACTACCACATATGAGGAGTAATGATTATAGTTCTTATGTTGTTATTAAATAATTATGTCATTTGAGGGTTGTATCAACGATGTACTGGTTATAATAGTTATAGAGTATATAAGGATTGTACTTCAGTACCATTTCATTAAAGTCTTGAGATTGTGTGGAACCAAGAAAGCTGACTCAATAGCAGGTTAAATTTTTGGAAAATATATGGTTGAGAGAAAGATAAACCATAATGTGGTTCTGATACTAAGGTAGGGATTTTGGAATAATACATGTTTGATTTGGATAAATCATATTGGATATTCTTGACTACCTTGAAATTGATTAATGATTTGTATATTCCATCATTGTTTGAGTTTAAAACATATTTGGATATAACGAGTATATATAGTATTCTATAAGTAATAAGGGATCATGAATGTAATCAATAAGGTTTTATGGTAATTCAGGATGTTGAAGTGTTTTAAAAGAATACATGATGAAGGTGTTCACATGTTATTACGTGGAAAAAAGGATCTTCATTGTGTTTTCCTTCCTTATAAATTTTGGACTGTGAGTTTGGATAGAAGTATTTTGGATAATTCTATTTTGAGATTAATTTTGGATTGCCATAAAATGATAACCCAGAGGTCGGGCGGTAACCCATCGTGTCCGGAAAGGCCGCGAGGCTTGAACACACAACCGAAGGGAGACAAGGGTGTATCAACTGCCACTGACCCACATGATGTCCTGGATTTAATAATGTAGTCTTTTTTAAAAAAACTCTGGTAGATGAATTATTAATTCATTTTTTAACCCTATACAACTATGATAAATAGAATATTATTTTTAAGTTCTATTATCTTTTATATTGAAAGATGAGTTTGTGGTATAAATTATTTAAAGGATGGGACTCTACTTGTCAAGTATATATTTTTATTCTTCTATTATTGTATGAAGAAATTAATTCTTATACTTTATTGAAGGGATCTTAAAACAAAAAATGTGTTATCCTAATACCATATGTTTTGTTGAACCGATGGTATTTTAAATCATCATAGATTGATGAATTTAAGGCCCTAAATTTTACACTTGTTTGTGATTGATGACCTTAATCACTACCTATAAATATTTACTTTTTTCATTCAATTATATGTTTCTAATTTCCACCAATGTTCTCTTAATAGAGATCATAATTTGGTGGTGAGCCTTTCATTTTCCTTTTCCTCTTTTTAGGACTAAATTTTATTAACCTAATTTCTGATGTGGGTTTTCCCAAAGGTATTTTCTATTTTCAACCTTTTATTTTTTGAACGATAATTTCAAATTGCGATGATGCAATTTATTGAAGGAGGGTAGAATGTAACACCCCCAAGATTTCATAGTACATTATTTCTTCAAAGTAATTCAATAACTTTCACTACACGAAACACTGAGTTCAAGCGCACAATGAATTACTAAACTAGCCGTTCAAGAGCAGTTATGAATAATATTAACTGAATTTTTAACTTTATATAATCCTTATAATTGTATAGTCCATATAATGAGTTTATTATACATAATTTAAGAACAAATACATTTTTTTCAGATAAAAGAAGTATTTTTCAAAAAATGAAATTTTACCTCCTTTTAATGGCGAAGCCTTTTTTAAATCCAATATTTGAAACTTTTATATATTCAATTTGAAAAAATAAATTTCTTCATTATAATCGGGACATAAGGATTTAGTTTCAATAATGTTTTGGTGTTTTTCTGATAACATTCATATTTTGGTGAATAGTGAAAAATACTATATTTTAACTGAAAACAACTTTTTAAATCAAAATAATTTATATTGATAAATTATAAATTTTAATGGTTTGGAAGTATAAATAGACTACATTTTTACCATTTAATCAAATTATGTTCATTGTAAGTAATTTCACTTTGAAATTGGACATAAACAAGTTTCAAACTTTTGATAGTTATTATTTCTCAAAATACGCCTTTTGGTTTTGACAGTAGGAATTAATTTTAAATTAATAAATGAAACTTTTATGTTTTGAATTTGGTAAAATATAATTCATTTTTGGATTCAGAATATCGAAATTAGCTTAGGGTGAAATTTTGGTACTTTTCTGATAACTTTCATATTTTGATGAATAGTGACAATTACTAAATTTTATTTAAAAACAACTTTTTTAATTGAAATAATTAATAGTGATAAATTATGAATTTGGGTGATTTAAAATTATAATTATATTATAGTTTTACAATTTAATCCAATGTTGGTCATTGGACATAATTTCATATTTAAACTAGACATAAGAAAGTGTCAATCTTTTGATAGTTATTATTTGTTAAAAACACGCTTTTTGTTTCGACAATGGGAATTAATTTTAAATTAATTTCTACCACTTCTGTGTTTTTAATTTAGAAAAATTTATTCCATATTTATAATCAGGTTTTCCAAATTTTGTAAATAGGTAAATTTTAATTTTAGACATTTTGAATAATTACTTCAGTAAATATTTTATTTACCATGGTTAAAGGGTAAATCTGTTAAATAAGGGTAAAAATAATATTATAATAATACTAAATTACCCTAAAACGTGTCCTAACACTATTGGATGATACATTTCCGACCATGGACATCTTTGGGTCTATTTTGGGAACCCATGGAGCCACTTGTAAGTGATAATGACACTTTATATTAATTTAGTTAAAGTAAATACAAAAATGGCAAAAGCATATATCTTTTATCAAAACAATTATTAAATTGGATTATATATGTTATATTTTTGACTATAAATATTCATTAGAAAGATAAAATGATTTCCTAGATCATGGTGTTTTTTTATAATTTTTAGACATCTAATAAACTAAATTATTTATGATACAATAATTATGTAGTGTTCACCTCATTAATAAAAGATTTAAATAAATAAGATTATAAAGACTAAAATAATACCCAAAACCTGTCGAATTCTTATTGGATGATTTAATTTCGATCATTAGTCATCTTATCTTCAACTTTAATTAGTTTTGGACCTTTAGAAGCCGAATATTATTATTTAATAAAATAATATTTTCAATCTTTCCTAAAGAGCCCCTCCTCCCCCTTATAAAAGGACACCACTTCTAACAGATTCCTCACACCTCTCAAGCCTTTTGTCTCATCCAACCTCTTCCCAATTAATCTCCCTACATCTCTCTACTTCTCCTATTATCCTTACCTTAGGCATAAGGAACTTCAAGTGTCCTTTTTGGTTCAAACCAAAGGAGTTTCCCAAAATAAAGGTAACAATTTCTCTTAGCTTCTTTTCTTTTATTTTACTTCTCCAACCCCGAAACTCTTTTTATTCTTTCCTTTTGTATTAACACCAGTATAGTCAATATACTAGGATATTTTTATGAGAAGTATTCTAACTACACTCACACACACCTCCATCTAATGGGTGAAGAACATAATGTTTTTGTGGATGGCAACCAAACGCCTCACGAAATGATGATTGTTCAATTATCTCCTACAACCTATCATGGTGGCCACTATGATGGAAATATAATTAAATATGATATTTATGATATTTATTTTATATATAAGCTTCTGTAATTCCATTTTATAGCATACCATTATTCGTTTCATGTTGTATATATATACGATAATTTCATTAGAGGAGGTGTGGACTACCGCCCCCTCAAAGTGATATGAGTCGTTCATACCATAAATGGAACGTATAAAGGATGGTGTTAATGAAAATAAGTAACATATATAAGATATTATATTATAATAGAATAATAATATACTTATGTATCATTTGGTTTTGATTCCTTTTAAAATGAAAAATGAAATGGAAGTAACGTTCATGTGTATGTACTGACTACCATCTCAACGAACACGATGAGATTCATTCCCCATCATATCCATTCAAGAATAATTTCATTTAATGATTAAAAATAATTTTTAAGGACTTTATATCATTCTGGATATGAATAATATACAACTTATGGATAATAAACACAACTTATGTAACAAAATATATAAAAGAAAACGAGTAAGTGAACACTCGAAACGACGATAATACTAATATATTATTAACAAAGCAATATTAAAAGATCATATATGATATCATATTTATTTATATGATTACTGTATAATTTAATAAAAATGATTTAACTATTATACAAGAGGTTAACCTACCCTCGACCAAAGAAAAGTACAAGGTAAGGGTTAATTCTACAATCTCTTCGATATCCGAGGTTTTTTATACGTAATTATCTACTGGGTCCTCTTTATCATCCACATCAATGTTTCTTAAAAATGTATTTAAAAACATTTTTACTATTTTCTATACAATGGGTTAAAGTAATTTATACCCTTATGTGTTTTGAAAGGAATCTTTACATTGTTTTCCAAACAATGTACTTTTTAACCTTTTCGACAAATTTAAGGTAAGAATTTATTTTTAACTTATATGGAGGGTGCGGTTATTTTCCACCATTATAACATAATCAAAGATTCCCTTACAATAATATAAGAATATTTTCAAAATTAATATTTTCTTTATAATTATGTGACTCTTAAATGATTTCAAAATAGAAAGAGGTATTTCTCTAAAAAGGTTTTGATTTCATCTATGTCAACATCCTTTGATGGATCTTAAGTTTATTTGAAGTTGATTTATTATAATACAAAACTTCCATATTGTATTGAATTTTTTGTTATAAGTTTGACTATGGATGTGCTATTCATGGTTTATGGTTAAGGTATAGAAATTTCATATTCCAGTTTTAATAAGATTGTTTATGATATGTTTAAAATTTTTCATATGAGGAATGTATTTGACTTAGTAAGTGATGGGTGGAGCCTGGTATAGCTCATCGATGCATCGGTAGGTATCATGAGACAACTAGACGTGGAACTGGATGAGGCCCTTTCCCAATTTTGATATATGGTTTTGGCTGATGCGTTAATCATTTTTTGATGTCTTAGCTGAGGCCTTGACAAAATTTTTCAGAATGTCCGACATTATACATTTCCTCATTATTAAAATAATATTGAGGGTTCATGTGGCCATTCGACTAGTAGAATACCAATGATTATGTTTCATTATGGCATTATTTACTCAGCTCATATTCCTGCCATAAAATTATTCATGTTTATTATTGGTAAAGGCATATGGTTTCAATTATTCACCATGCTTAATATTTATGTTATCTTCCGCTGTATTTCTTACCCTTACTTAGAGTTTGAGATCACCCCTTTATTATGTTTTATTTTCCCAGGATGTGAAGAAGTATTTTATGACTGACCTATGGGAATAGTCTGAGGGGATATGTGTGTGGACTATGGAGACTTTTTTGTTGTAGTTTTTCACTTTATGATGTAATGTATGACTTATGAATGTAACTAGTGTTTCCAAGGCTATTAAACTCATCGGTATTTCAAGACATGATTTCCTTGTGATCATGCCAATGTTATGTAATAATGCACCGACTCTGGGTAAATGGGTTCATGGAATTACAATATACATAGATATAAATCATTCTGTTTTTAGGATACGAATTCAGGTTTCGAACTCCATGAATTATGAAACCAAACTTTTATGAGTTCTGACACCGAGTTCTATGAATTCAGACTTTGAAATCTTCTAAGTTATGACTCTGAGTTCTCGGAATTCAGACTTCGAACTCTTCTCAGTTCTGACTCCGAGTGATCTAAATTCAGACTCTAAACTCTTTTGAGTTCTGACTTCGAGTTCTATGAATTCAAACACTGAACATTTATGAGTTCAGGTTCTGAGTTCTCTGAATTCAGACTCTGATCTCTTCTGAGTTTGGGTTTAGAATTCTTATGAATTCAGACTCCAAATTCTATAGAATTTTAACTCCAAATTACTTTTATAAATAGAATCAGAATATCCATGTATTATAGACTCTTAATAGTTTTTGTGCAGACTCTGAACATTCATTTTTTCTAAATTTATGAAAAATGGATTTGGTTAAGTAAACATATTTTTTCTTACTCATGTTTTGGTTATAAAGTTATGTCTTGCATTCAGTTACTAACTAACCATTGTTTGAGTGGCACGTGAATAGGTCTTTCCAAAATTAAAGGAAAAATATGACTATTGGAGGAGGTTGTTGACCGTTGAAGATGTTCCTATAAATAGGAGCTCATTTGAAAGATCTCAAAAACATTGATGAACTGTTCTATGACTCTAGGGATTACATTCTGCTGGAGTGATTTCTAGAGAGAGACATTCATGCTTTGTGCGTACTGAACATCTTATTCATAATTTCTTCGTGTGACTCTGAATGTTTCTGAGTACATTAGAGGGCTTATGGAGATAAGAAGACAGAGGTGCCAACTATCTAGAATTTGAGGTCTTACTGGGATAGGAAGACAGAGGTGTCGACTACCTTGAAGTTGAGGGCTTGCAGAGATAGAAATATAGACTCTGATCATCATATCGAGGGGTTACCCGAGTGTGGGTAAGACATACATTCCTGAAAGTATATGTCAAGGGACCTTTATCCAATGTTGTTTGATACCCTTCTCTTTTGGTTAAAATATTTACTACTTGATACTTGTATTATTTAAAGTGTTTTTTTGTATTTTGATTGTTGAGAAAAGTATAACTATCTTATACTAACATACACTTATACTATGATATAGTAAGATTCTATAAGATTTAAGGTAGAATCTTTATCTTTGTAAATTTCTATTAAGATTCATTTCTGGAACAACTTTTCCAGAATTACATTCTTGGAATCGCATTTTTTGAATCAAGCTAGTTAGTAGATCTTATAGGTTTTGTGAATTTTCCTTGTTTAACCTAGTTAAACAACAAAAAGGTTTTTAACCAACTTTAAAAGTTCCCGGAGGATTTTTAAAGTATACAATTCACCCCCCCCCCCCCTCTTGTATATTGAGCATCTACGGTTTCATTTCGATCCTCAAGTTGGTATCATTGGAGAATATCACACTCCATACCAACCTAACACTAATTCACATAACGTTTGTTCTATAATTTTGTGTTTTCTCAACATCTAGTAAATTTGAATCTTAAAAAATTGAATAAATCATGTATGTGATTTTTTTTGTAATTTCTTTTAGTAAATGATCGATAAAAATGTATTTTTTATCTTTTGATGTCGTTTTAATAAAATCCTACACCAAAAGTTGAAAAAATATATTTTAGAATCGCTATGTTCCTACAAATAACATTAAAAATGATCAAAAATTTATAGTTCTTTTTTTAAGGTTCTATTTTACTAAACATGGAGCTCAAATGGACTTACAGATAAAATTTATTGCCATTGAAAGTTGGACTTCTTTATGACTTCTCTTAGATAATTCCAACTTCCAAGGGCCATAACTTTTGATCCCAAAGTTAGTTTTATCCCCACGACCTGTCAATTCAATGATTAGGAAACAGAATAAAATTTGGTATTCATTTTTTATGTCACTTTTTGAAAAAAAAACCAACGCATATGTTATTTCTTTAAACTTTAGGAATATTTTTTATTAAAAGCAAAACTGGAAGATATATTTATTAATTTTAGCCTTATTTTTATATGAAAAATTCACCAATAATTTAATGGCCCAATATTTTTGAATGATAATTGTTTTTTGAAAATATTTTTTATATTGTATTACAAAAAAATAACACCTCATTAATAATTAAATGGGTATAATTTGAAATTTGACCATCGAGTTTTGACTGTTATATAAATGTTGTTCAATTATGATCATTGGTCAGTATGACTGCTGGAAACAATACAATTAATAGTAATTTTAATGTTATAATTATTATTTATAAGTAGAAATGATAAATGAAAATATATGCAGAAAGGAGAGTCGATGGACTCATCCGGTAGAGTCGTGTCGTACGAATCCCATTTATCAAAACATGGGAAGGATGTATAATCAGTAGAATTTTCTCTTGGACAATCCCAATATGAGATACAACAAATGAGGTGTGAAAGAAATCATTTATGAGAGAAGTTCAAGTTAGTGGAGATTACCACTATGGCAGTGTTAGCTAAGCCACCTCATTAATCTATCAATATCACACACCTTACTCTTAGGTCGTACATGGATGTTATAGGGGGTTATGTGTCGAGACCTTAGTTACTTAATGTTTAATTCCTTTTTATAAATAGAGGTTTTATTCTATCAATTCTGTTTTGAGAGTATTTTCTCCTAAACATGTGACAAATTTGATAAATTGATATTTCGGATAGAAATTGTACTTTTTAGAAATAGTATTATTATTTTAATAAGTTAAGGTCTTATAAATAATAATTATTTTAATAAAATAGTATGATTAAAACACTTATTTTTAAATATAAATGATAAAATATTTTTATTTTTTCAACTGTTAGAAATTTAACTATGCAATTTCACAATGAATTTTCTATCCGCTATTATTATTATTAAATATTAATATTATTTTTAAAATTTAAATTTATAATATTTAAATAATCATTATGATAAAATAATTATTATGATAAAATAATTATTATGATAAAATAAATTTCATTTTTTAAATCATAACATCAAAATTAGGTTATGGTGAATTTATGAGAATTTTAAAAAATACATTGGTTTTTTATGAATAGTAAAAATATTGTTTGAGATTTTTTGGTATGATTAATGATATCATAATGATGTAATGTATAGTATAAAATGATATTCTACACATTTTTATTTAAATATCATAATTTTTGTCCCATGTGACTAACACCAAGAGAAAATTCCACGGGAAATCCCACTGTTTTTCATTTACCACTAGCTAAGTGTCCAAGGAAATTATTAAAAAAATCCTCACCTTTTCTATAAATAGGTACCCATTTCTCCATTTCCATTCCCTCATAATTGATAATATAAAAATTTCTGGATGTTTTACCTCCCAATTAGTCCTCTCAAGGTGTCCTCAAACCCCCAAGGTCCCAATATTTGGGTTTTAGGAGTTAATCTTCAAGATAAGAGAAATCTCAACATCTCTTTTTCTTTCAAGTTCTCTTTTTATATGGTATTTGTTTAAAATTTAAAAACTATATTTTTGTACCCATTTTATTCAATCCCGTTACTATATTAGGAATATTTTATAAATGGGTGAACCTTTACCCTTCTCCTTTTAATGTTTTCTAAAACTATGTTTAATACCTATTTTTCTGCCGAATTTTAATCTCAAAATTTCTCTATTTTTTCGAAAAATTATATTATATTATTTTTTTGAATACTCTAATCTATTTATTATGTAGGGTTATTTACCTAGATGTAAAAATGATCTATTATATTCGTTTATTAACATATATTAAATCCATATTCCTTTTTCGTGGGTTAATAATGACATAAAGATCTTGTCTTTAAGCACTTCTTTATAAAACACCATGATTTTGATATGAAATCAGTTTATTTTAATCTCCATGGGTTATATATGAAATATTTTTTTATGATAATTTGGATCACATTAATTAATAAATATGAATGTTGTTCCCTGATAGCACCTTAAATAATAGGGTAAATAATTTAATCTCTAAATATGACATGTTTTATGATACCTAGGTGAATAATTTTGGTAATGTTTTTTGACACCTCAGTGATAAAACATGGTGATATGATTATTAATGTCTCCTCAATCCATTTTTTTATTATTTTGATAAACCACTTTATGGTAAAGTGGGAACCTTACACAACTATTCACTTCCAAGAATACATCACAAAAAAAAGACAGATTCAAAATTAAAAGTTCATAATTCAAAATTCAAACAGAAACATCATCACCTCCTCATCCCATGTCCCACCTCATGTCTCGAACACAAATCAAACTCTTCATCGTACCAGATCGCCTTCATGGAAGGACTTTTGGAATCCATTTTCGTCGTCAAGCACCATCATCATCGTCAAAAAATCACACAACCTTCAAAACGCAACCGACTACCATCAACACACTGGAAAACCATCACTGAGAACCAGACCAACACAAAGACAAGCTCTGCTGAAGAACATCAATCAAGACTACTAAAATTCCATAGCCATAATTCTAGACCCGCACAAACATTGGGAGAAATAACATCCAAGGCCATCAGAAACCCAAGGAACAAAGCCTGCATCGGTCACACCTCTTCAAAAACCGGCAACTAATAACACTACACATCCAAAAACCTCACTGCACCAGACCGACTTGGCGTGGGAGTGACGATCATCAACAGTAACTCCATCCCCTTCAACAGAACCACCACAAAAAGAGGAGACACCAGATAGTAAATTGTTTCCCTTTTTTTCCATATTGGGCCTCATGCTCACCCTTTCCTTAATGTATGTCCCTATATTATAAGATTTAGTAAATTTACATAATATTAACCTATTATTAATCATTTAACGTGGTTTATAAGAATATTTTGAGATTTATGTATCATTTACCATTTTTTAAGAAACTTAACTTTAAAAGAACCTCTGTTAGTACCATGTAATTTAAAGTTATGAAATAAATAAGCGAGATTCCATTGTTAGTATCTGATTAAGGTTCAGTTATTTTTGAAAATTAATATTTGAAAACATTTTGAAGAATATTAGGGGTAATTTTAAATATAGTAAGACATCCCGGTATTCTGTTGAAGTATTAACTAAGTGGATTTTGAGAGAATTAATCTTTATCTAGATATGAATAAGTGGATATGGTTCTGGAACAGACATGTCTAGGGGAAAAAACTCTGACAAGGTGCATCGGGACGGACTCAGCGTAACCTAGTACACGACATAAGATCAAATTTCACAACTATTTTGACACTCTTGGGGGATATGTTTGGGGAATCACAATGTTTTTAAGAACCGTTATGAAGGATTTAGAGAAAACGTAATTTTTGTTAAAGAATATCATATTTAAGCATGATGTTTTAAGGCATAGAATTACTTTAGAGGTATATGATTCCTAAAAGAAACATCTTTCTCACTAAACTTTACTTATATTATAAAATTTAGGTAAATAGGTGGAACCATATAAATGGTGAGTGCACCAGATGAGGTGCTGATAACCCTATAATGAAAGTCGGAATGAAAAAATTCATGAGAATAATGAATCAAGTGAATTGAGTTATGAGAAATAACTTGAATCAAGTTGAGAGACTATATTCACCTTTAAGAGAAAATATTCTTGTTAATTCCTTTATGTGTCAATAATAACCTTCATTATATGGATCTACTGAATCGTGATTACTAAACAATGTAAAATATTTATAGAAAATAAATTTTATGTACTCTATTTTTTGGAATAAGATAATGTCACCATGGTTTTGTACCACTTAGAGGGAGAAGCTTAAAAATTGTGGAAATTATTTAAAAACATGATTCCCAGAGTTTATGTTAATGAAATGGACTGGGAAGCATTCATGGGGTCCTTTTACAAAAAATATTTCCCCAATTAAATTCGAAAAAATGGAGAAGGAATTCCTAGAGCTAATGAAAAAAGAAAATTAACTTGTGGGAATCTATGAGATGGACTTCACAAGACTTTCCCGCTACACCACTATATTTTTCATGGATCCTAATATAAATGATGATATATACTTTAGTGGACTAATAACCCATCTACGGATGAATCTATCCAACCGAGACCGTGAAAACCATGAGGAGATCATCATAAGTGATATGAAACTTTAACTATAGTTTGAAGAGATGTAGTGGTCCCATTGATCAAATGAAAATAATATATCTTTGGAGCCAAACATGGGGAGGAGATTTGATCAAGAAAAAATAGTAAATCAAGTTCAACTTCCCACATGAAACAAATGTCGTATGAATCATCTGGGTAACTTCTTACTCAGTAATGGTAAATGTTACATGTGTGTAATAGATGGCCATATTTCTTGAAACTATCATAGTGTGGTGAAGCCTCAAATTATCGACAATAATAAAAAAGGGAAGATGGTGTATACCCATTTTGAAGTCCAATACTTCTAGTGTGGATAGCATTATAAATTTCCAATTACTATCAAAATTTGATGATAGTGGAGAGAAATCACCATGAACCTCAGAATAGGACAAGGAATAAAGGGTGTAATTTTCCTATCAGGGTAGATGAAGTTCAATGTCTAAAATATGATGTAGCAGTTACTATCATTTTTATTTTTAAGATAGAAAATACTTTGTTCGATTCTGGTTCTACAAATTCCTTTATTTCCTCCATGTTTTCAAGGAATGTAGAATAAATCTCTAACTGATAGAAGTATAGTTATCTATAAAGAATATTAGAGAGATTATCCAAGCATAAATAGTGTATAGAAACTATAGTCTTCACTTTTGTGATCACAATCTCATCTCAAATCTAGTATTCATTCCCATGCTGGAATTCTCTATTATACTAGTGATGGACTGACTCTCAAAGTATAATGCAAAAATAAACTATATATGCAAGGAAATATCTAGAGTCCTGAATGGACAATGTACAATTATCTTCAAAGGAGAGTTATATCGACCAGAGATTTGTCTGGAAGCAACTCCCATATATTTCTTTAGGGAAATTATCGATGAAGATAATAAAGGAAATGAAAGTATAAAAATAGAAAATGTCCCCATTATTTTGGAATACATTGATGTATTTCATGAGGAGTTACCTAGACCTCCCCTAGAAAGAGATGTAGTGTTCTCAATTTAAATTATGCAAGAATGAAATCCATTATCAAAGACCCCATATAAAATGAAAAATGTATATTTGGTGTAATTAAATATGTAACTCCAAGATCTTTTTGAGAAGGGGTTTATCCAAACAAGTGTGTCTCCTTGGGTAGATACTATTCTGTTTGTGAATAATAAGGATGGATCAATGTATCTATGCATTTATTATAGAGAACATAATGAGATAATAATTGAGAAAAACTACCCTCTTCCAAGGATTGATGATTTATTTGACCAGCTTTGAGGGGATCAATTATTCTCTAATATGGATCTTTGATATGGTTACAATAAATTGAGGGTGAAAAAAGTAGATATTACAATAAAGACTTCCGATCAGAATATGGGAATTATGGGTTGGTTTTTATGCCCTTAGGCTAGACTTATAATCCTACTATTTTTATCGATTTTATGAATAGATTCTTTAAGAACTACCTTGATAACTTTTTGGTAGTTTTTATTGATGATATTCTCAGATATTCCAAAAGTATCATGTATCATGAGGATAATCTCAGGGTAATAATGAAAACTCTAAGGAAGGAGAGGATATTTGTAAAGTTAATCAAATGTGAATTTTGGTTAAAAAAAGTTTCTTTCCTGGGGCACATTGAAACTAATAAAGAAATCACAGTTGACCCTATAAAGAAAATGGTTTTGGAGGATTGGACTCATCCTAAAAAAGTAATTGAGATTCATAGTTTTCCTAGTTTAGTGAGATATTATAAGAGGTTTACGAAAATCATTTCATGAATTTCTAACCCACTAACCAATTTAACTCGAAAAGTGTTCAAGTTCATCTATACAAAGAAGTGTGAGAAAATTTTCCATGATTAGAAGAAGAGATTGGTTACTGAACCTGTGTTAACTCAACCCTCTAACAGAGAAGGATTCATTATTTTTAGGGATTCATATCAGAAAGGTCTTGGGTGTGTCCTCATGAATAATGACAAGGTAATTTTTATGCATATCAATAGTTGAAGCCTTAGGAGAAAAAATATCCTACCCATCATTTGGAGATAGATGTAGTTTTTTTCTTGGAAGATATGGAGGCATTATCTTTATATGAAGAAATGGGATATATATAAAGACAACCAACATTTGAAGTATATTTTCAAAAAAAATTAACAAAACATGAAACCAAGGAGATGATTGGGACTTTTTAAATACTTTTTTTAATTCATTATCACCCTCAATGAAAAAATAAAGTTACTAATGAATTATGTAGAAAATTTACTATTGTGCTAGAAATGATGATGATTCAAGAATATAATTTAATCAAAGACCTAGTAAAACTAGAAATGGTAATTGTAAGGTAAGGGATATGATCAATTCCATCCCAAATGATTTCACAACCACGATTGCTATATAAGATCAAGAAATCTCAAAGAGATGAATCATTGTTACTGAAGAAGATAGAGGCTCTAAAGAATGGTAAGTTTTTTGAGTTCAATATTGATCAAGGAGAATTACTATAATTTTATACAATGTTATGGGTTCCATCTATTCTGGAAATAAAAAGGGATCTAATTGATTAAGATCATAGCTTTACTTTTTGGTATACATTTTGGAAGCACAAAAATGCTTGGGGACCTTCATAATCATTAATGGTGGGATGGAATTAAATGAGGGATTGTTGACAACACAACATGGTTCTTTGTGTGTCAACAAGTGAACTAAAAGCAATGAATTCATAAAGTGGTATTACAACCACTACCCATGCCTGCATGGAAGTGGGATAATATCAATGTGTACTTTGTCACTGGTCTCCTGAAAACATCCAAATGAAATAATGTGATATGGGTTATAGTAGACTGCCTCACCAAGACTGCACTTTTTATCACTATTCAAGAAGATTTATCTCTCAACCAAATCACTAAGATATACATAAATGAAGTTGTAAAACTGCATGGAGTTCCACTTTCTATAATTTTCCATCATGATTCACGTTTCACATCAACATTTTGGAGAATAATTTAGAATGATCTCAATACATAATTAAATTTCAGTATGGAATATCACCCTCAAACAAATTTCCAATATAAAAGGACTATTTAGACACTTGAGGACATGCAGAGAACATTATCTATCCAATTTAAAGGTTTATGGGATCAATATCTCTCATTAGTTTATTTTTCATACAACAAGAGCTTCCATTTGTTTATTAAAATGACACTCTTTAAATCTTTATATGGAATGTGATGTATAACTCCTACTTGTTAGGATGAAGCTGGTGAGATAATGCTTCTTGGGAATGATCTTATACAAGAGATGAAAAAAAAGGTTCATGTCATCCAACAATAAATAAAGGTTGCTTAGAGTCAAAAAAAATATCTATTATAACAATCATTTAAGAGACTTTCAGTTTTATGTTAGAGATAAATTATTCCTTCAAATTTTACCATGGAAGAGATTCATTCAGTTTCGTAAGAAAGGGAAGCTCAACCATAGGTACATTTCCCCCTATGAAATACTTGATCACATCGGAGTAGTGGACTATCAAATAGAACTTGCACTAAACCTCGTTCAAGTTTAAGATGTTTTCCATGTATCTATCTTGAGTAAGTACATACATGGCCCTTCACATGTACTAAATCTGGAGGTGGTATAGCTGGACCACTCTTATGAGGACCAGCGGGTGGATATCTTGGACTGTAGTTATATGTTTATATGCAACATAACTACCCACCTCATTTAAGTGTTATTAAGGAACCACAAATATGAATAAGAGACATGGGAACCAGAATAAATAATGAGGTAGAATTACCCCATGATTTTATCAATTAAGGATTGAGTTGAAATTTTGGGGAAAAAATTTCTCAAGTGGGGAAGAATGTAACTATCCAAACTTTTTGAATGATAATTGTTTCCTGCAAATGTATGTTATATTATATTACAAAAATATACTAAATCTCATTAATAATGAAGTGAGTATAATTTGAAATGTGATGATAGAGTTTTGATTATTTTATGATCATTGATAAATTATTAATATTGGTCAATATGACCATTGGAAACTATACTCTTAATAATAATTTTATCATTAAAATTATTGTTTATAATAATAAGTGAAAAAGGAAAATTAATGGAAAAAAAGAAGAGTTGATGGCCACATCTAGTAGAGTAATTTAATAAAAATATCATTTTCTAGAACATGGGAAGGGGGTAGCATTATTGGGATTCTCTCTTGACAAATCCCAATTTGAGCTTCAAAAAATTAGGCTTGAATGAAATCGCCTATGAGAGAAGTTCAAGTTAATAGAGACAGTTACTCAGGAAAAGTTAGTTGAGCCACCCTATGAATCTATCACCATCGCACAACATACTATTAGGTCATATGAAGGTGTTATAATGGTTTATGTGTTAATTACTTAGTTGATTATAATGTAATACAAAATTATAAAAAAATTGTTCCTTTAATTCCATTTTGAGAGTAGTTTTCTTAAAAAATATGATGAATTTAATTAGTTGACTTTTCAAATAGAAAATTTACATTTTAAAATGATATAATCATATTACTAATTTAAGTTATTATTGATAATTATTTTTTGAATGTAATAATATGATTAAAAACTTCTTTTTAAATATAAATGATAAAATAAATTAATTTTTTTTCCAGTGTTAGAAATCTCACTATCAAATCTCACAATGAATTTTCTACCTGCTTTTATTTTTAATAAATAAGAATATATATATTTAGAAGGAAAATTTATCATATTTAAAAAATTATTATGATAATATTAATATAATTTTTTAAATCATCACATCGAAATTAGGTCAGGGTGAATTTATGTTAATTGTCTGAAATACTTTTTGTCATGAATAGTAAAAATATAGTTTCAGTTTTTTTATATGTTTAATGACATCATAATGAATTAATATTTAATATAACTTTATTTTTCAATATTTTGGATTAAACTAACATAAAAGGTGTCCCAAGTGTCTAATACCATGGAAAAATACCATGGGTAATCTCGTGGTTTTTAATTTACCACTATCTAGGTGTCCTAAGAAAATATTAACAAATAATAACATTTTTCTATAAATAACCACCAATTTATACATTTACTATCACGACCTGCCTTCTCCAAGATGAGGGAAGGGATAGCAGATTTCCAGACCCTTCCTTCATCAAAATGAAGGAGAGATAATGACCCCCGAGACCCGCTTTCAATAGGTCCCAGAGTGGCGACTAGCGCCAAGGGTATAGAATCACACACAAGATGGAAGGAATTACCCTTTTTCTTTAATAGGATTGGGAGATAAGATAGTAAATCCCAACAAAACCAAAAGTAAAATCACAGTTAAATCCAAAACAACCTTTCTCATATGCATGTTCCAAAAGTAAATGATACAAAAGTGAAAGGAAACCCCAAAAATAAGTACCAAAAAAATAAAAAAACAAACAGAAACTATCCCAACGTCTGAACTAGTATGACCATGAATGATCCCTGAAGTCCTCCTAGAAACTTGAAAACCTTTTTATATACATAAGGTCAGCATACAAGTATACTCAGTAGGGAAACTAAAAGCTCTCGTGCATAAGTGGGGAGGCATTCTAATGCCCTGTGAGAAAAGAGATAGCCAAAGCACCTATTAAGGAAAACTATCCACCCAATCCTCACAAAGGCACACTCCCAAAATAACGCAAGTCAAATAATGTATAGTAATAGCACATCGATGTTTGGGTACCCCGTGCCACTTTACCACTGGTTATTGAAGACATCCCACGCATCGAACCAATCTTGACATTCTAATCACAGTCCCACTGCCACACCCCACCCGCACACACCTGGGCCACTACCACACATCCCTCCCGCAAACACCTGGGCCAATACCACACATCCTGCCACAAACACCTGGGCTACTACCACCATGTGTAACCACGCCTGCAAACACCTGGGCTAGAACCACCACTGCCACGCCCGAAGACACATGGGCCTCATCCTGGATACTCTTGGGAAACAACCTACCCGTACACACCTTGGCCATCTACCGCAGCTACCATGCCCGAAAAATCTAGGGCTATAACAGACCTCAGGCCATCACAGCCTACCCCAAAATTCTTGGCCTATTCAGGAAAGGGAGCAGAAAAGGATCTGATAACTAACCACTCATTGGAGTGTTGGGAAAAACACCCTCCCCAAGAAATGGCGGTGTTTGGAACTAAGTGCACAAATTTGGTGGGGCAAGAATAAGAAACATAATAACTACAATTATATAATTTATATAACAATCACTCATCCCAACCTAGGATTTACAAAACCAACATAAGCACAAACACCCTTGTTACTATTCATTCACAAGAAACACTGAACCCACGACCATGTCACTGCTCATCTTGGAAAGCAATTCCCCATTGAGCCCATTCTTTTTTTCATGTTCATGTGATCCCATTTAAGTAAATTCTACACTACTGGTCAACTAACAGGCATAACCACAAGCCAGAGAAAGAGAAACACCCAAACAGAAATTTAAGCATTCACGTCCGATTCTCTTGTAAAGTCACAACAACAAAAGGGATCCGTGAGATACCTCAAAGTATAGGAACCTAACCAAGACTCGAGATACAGCCCCACAAAGCATTAGATTTACAACCAAAAACCGTGAAACAACAGAGGATCCCATCCCCATCCACATCACCCCATAAGAATCAAATAGAATGACACACCTACTACCAAAACATAGTAGGTAAACTTCTAGGTTCAAGCACATAATTCATTTGGTTCTTCTTTCTGTTGGTTAACCGGGGTGACCACACAAGGATTGATGTTAACTAGGCACCCTTTTAACCAATCGAGTTTAGGTGATTAACCAATTTCCATGTTACATTCATTTAATAAACACAGGAGACAAGGGTTCATTAGTGCGCAAGGAAAGACCACCAACAGCCATGATTTTCAGTGAGCATAAGCCCATAAAGTTCACAACATATAGCAATTACAAAAGAGTACGGCAGAAATGTCAATGCACCCCATCATTCTTTAACAGTCTATTTATTATCTTTTTTAAGGTTTGATTGCATCCATTCCCATAGAAACAGTAGCATACCCACCACACATGATACACAATAAAAAGAGATGAAGGAAAATCCCTACATGGTTGATCAAGGGTCGAAGAATACTCAAGAAAACCAGGTCGATTCACTAAGGTTCATCCTTAGATATATTCTCCTAACACAACCAATACCAAAGCTCATTATATTAGACATCCACACACTTAGATCTACCCATAATGGGCATAGATCTATGAAACTGAGAGAAGAGAAGGAGTAGATCTAAGTAGATCTAAGAAACCAAACAAGAATGACCACATACCTAACGAAACCGACTTATATTTTCCAAGAGAAGCCTTCAGATCACCTCCAAAATGCTTGGGAGAGGTTCTCCTACCTTTGAGGGAGGGTAATCCTGAATTATGGCCGCTTAATGGCTAAAACAAGCAAGTTAGAGGCCAAACGGTTGAGATCCAAAATTTTAGGATCTAGATTTAAGTGCCCCCACAGTTTGCTCGCATTATTAGACAAATTGTGCGCTAACCATATGGTCGCTACTGCCTCACCAAACACTCCTTACACAGTTAGGCCGCATGGTTAGATAGTTCGTGCGCTAACTATGCATTATCCACTGCCTTTAACACCAGCCTCGCACGGTTTGGCCGCACTGTTTTGACAAACCGTGCGCCTCCCTTGTGAAATTTATTGCCCTTTAATTTCCCTTAAAAGTCCACCCAAATGCACACCAAGTCACCTTAACCTCCCATAACACCTCTAACAATGCATTTTCACAAATTAATGGGTTGGAGTGGTTCGGTCCATTACATCAGATTCCTCTCAAAACATTCTCATCCTTGAGAATCGAAACTAAACCAGGAGAAAACATGGGGTCCAAACAACCACCTCGAAAGATACCTCTCAGGAGTAAACCTCATCCATATTTTGAACGACTGTGGATACACTACCACTCTTCTTCCCCCCAAGTAAGAACAAAAACATTTAAGGGTCAAACTATCCAGTCATATGGATTAGGGAGTTCTCTTCCTCCATGTCCAGATACTATCCACTTTGGGCGGCACTGACTCACCTGCACGGGTTTAATCGCATCCACCTTAATGCATATTGATTAGGTATCATGTCCTCCCCTCCCCACAGTTTGGACTCTTCATACATATTCAATGAACAAGGAAGACAACACATTCCATAGTTAACAAGGTAAAAACGCTTCATCACAAACCAGTACTTAAAATAAAACAGAACAGAACTCAAAACAGCTTTCGGTACTGGGTGCGCATCTGCGTCTCCCGTTCCCAGTTACTTTCTTCGAGCCCTCCATGCCTCCACAACACATGAACCAAAAGAATGGCCCATCCATGGAGTACCTTCTCCTCTCGATCTTTGATCCTCACCGGTATTTCCACAAACATCACATCGTCCTCGATATCCATCTTTCCCTAGTCAAGGACGTGTGAATCGTCGTGTAGATACTGTCGTATTTGTGATGCATGGAAGATGTCATGTATTATCAGTAGAGATGCTGGTAGCGCTAGCTAATAAGCCACTTCTCCGACCCTCCGCAACACTTTCAATGGTCCTATGAACCTAGGAGAATTCTTACTCTCACTGTCAAACCTCTGTTTCCCACGCCGAGGGGAGATATTCAATAACACGTGGTCCCTGGCCTCAAACTCTAAGGATCTCCTCCTATTATCGGCATATGAATTTTTCCAATCGTGGGCCTTCTTCATCCTTTTCCATATAAGATGAACCTTCTCTGTCGTGCTCTACACCACCACCGAGCCAAGAACACCTGCCTCCCCAACCTATGTCCACAACACAGGTGAGCAACACGTCCTTCTGTACAAGGCTTCGAACAGAGCCATTCCATTGGTAGCATGATATCTATTATTGTAGGCGAACTCTACTAGAGGAAAGTGTTGCACCCATGATCCATCAAAGTATAGGATACATGCCCGTAGCATTTCCTCCAATGTCTGGATGGTACGTTATGTCTGTCCATCTGTCTGGGGGTGGAAAGCAGTGCTAAGACATAGCTCGGTGCCAAAAGCATGCTTCAATCCTCCCCAGACTCGTTAGGTAAACCATGCATCCCTATCAGAGACTACGGACCTCAGAACTCCATGAAACTATACCACCTCATCCACGTATCTCCGCGCTAAGGCATCCACTACACCTGACTCCTTGATCGCCAGAAAGTGAGACGATTTCTTCAACTGATCCACCACTATCCAGATATCATCACAGCCTCCATGAGCCTTGGGTAGTCCTCTGACGAAATCCATCGAGATGTTGTCCCACTTCCATTTGGGAATATATAAAGGTTGTAATAGACCACCTGGAACACGGTGTTCAGCCTTCAACTGCTGAAAAACTAGACATTTGGCCATGAAGTTTTCCGCCGACCAATTCACCCAGGGCCACCAGAACTGACTCCCCATACCCTGGTACATCTTGGAAACTCCCTGGTGCACTTCTAGGGGTGAGTTGTGGAACTCACCAAGAACCCTCTCACACATCGTCTCTGGAAAAAACAAATTTCCTCTAAAAAGCATCTAATTTTGACCATCCTCCTTCCACCCTTCCGAAGCATCGCCATAGTTAACCTGGTCACACATTACTTCACTCTCTATGTATCCCCACTGAGTCTCCTCCACCTACTATAGGAGAGAGGATTGTACTATCATCTGAAACAGAAAACCTCTACCACCATCCTCCCTTACATCCAGGTGCAGGGTAGACAACTCCTCCATCTCCATCCAAGCATATGCCGACTCGCGAACCGCATCCTTCTACGACATCCTAATCAAGGCATCAGTCACCACATTCACTTTTCCTAAGGTGTAGGAAATCTTGAAGTTGTAGTCTTGAAGGAACTCCATCCACCTTCATTGTCGTAAGTTCAGGTCCCGCTGGAAGGAAGATATACTCCAAGATTTTATGATCCGTGAAGACCACGAAGCGCTCCCCGATGAGGTAATGCCTCCACAATTTTATTGCGAACATTACTGCTACAATCTCCAGATCGTGGGTGGAATAATTACGCTCATGAGGATGTAACTGTCTAGAACCATAAGAGATCACCCCTTGTCATTGCATAAGCACACACCTGAGGCCTTGTCCCAAAGCATCACAGAACACCTCATACGCCTCCCCTTCTTCTGGAAACCTCAACACTGGGGAACATACCAACTTCTCCTTCAGATAGCTGAAGGCTGCCTCACACCACCCATTCCACACGAAATCCTAGTCCTTCTTGGTCAAAGATGTCAAAGGTGATGTGACTCAAGATAAGTTTGGAACAAATCTCAGTTAGTATCCCGCTAGTCCAAGGAAACTACGAAATTCACCCACGTTCTTGGTCGTTTCCCAAGAAACAACCACCTCGACCTTCTATGGGTCCACAACTATTCCCTTCTCGGACACCACATGCCCAAGGAAGTGCACTTCTTGCATCCAAAACTTGCACTTGGAAAACTTCCCATACATTTGGTGCTGTCGGTGGACCTCGAAAACCATTCTAGGGTGCTCAATGTGGTCCTCCTCTTATCTTGAGTAGATCAGGATGTCGTCAATAAACACAACTACGAACCGATCCAGGTATTCCCAGAAGATGGAGTTCATGAGTCCCATGAACACAACTGGAGTTTTCGTGACGCCGAACGGTATGACCACAAACTCAAAGTTCCCATATCTGTACCTCAAGGCGGTCTTTGAGATGTCACCCACCTTCACCCTCTATTGGTTATATCCATACTGTAGAGCGATCTCAGAGAACCAAATTGATCCCCTCAACTGGTCTAAGAGATCGTCTATCCTCAGGAGAGGGTAGCGATTCTTGACCGTCACCTGATTCAATCTCTTGTAGTCTATACACATCCTGAGACCACCATCTGCTTTCTTTGAGAACAAGACTGGAGCACCCCATGGTGACGCACTTGGTCGAAAAAACCCCTTCTTCATCAGATCGTTAATCTGAATTTGTAACTCCCGTAACTCAAGAGGTGACATCCAGTAGGGAGCCATAAAAATGGGACAGGAACCATGTTTCTAGTATATGCTGAACTCAATATC
This sequence comes from Viscum album, assembly GCA_963277665.1. Taxonomy (NCBI): domain Eukaryota; kingdom Viridiplantae; phylum Streptophyta; class Magnoliopsida; order Santalales; family Viscaceae; genus Viscum; species Viscum album. The sequence continues at coordinate 907,410,457 of OY728151.1, forward strand.
ATATCGAGGGGGTAGAGTCACCACCTCTTTAAGGAAGAAATCCATAAACTCACCGATGATCCCTAGGAATTCCACCATTTCTGTATCCGCCGACTCCACTGACAGCTTAGATAACAAGGAAATTAGGGGCTCCACTCGCCGGTTACCATCCTGGAAACCCCGCTCGCCGATGAAAGTCACACATCGGCTGCCCAAGTCTGAAAAAACGATCCTTCCTCGGAAGCAGTCAATAATGGCACATACAGAGAACAGTTAGTCAATTCCTAAGATGACATCGTTTGGATGTATCTGCAACACTATAAGATCTCTGATTGACTGATGTGTCCCTATCATCAGTATACACCCTCATCAAACATAAAACAAGTCAGTCTGACCTCTGACTGGCGTACTCAACAGCAGGGGAACTGGAAGTCTCTCAGCATCTAGACCCAGAGCACGGACCAGACTGGGCGCAAAAAAGGATTGTGAAGCTCCTGTATCAAACAAGGCATAGGTAAGAGTACTAAATCAGTTGATCGTACCTCGAATGACTTTCGGACCTGCTGGAACTGCTGCCTATGCGGCGTGTAACTGCCCACGCCCAGCTCCCCTACCCCTCGGCTGTCGTTCGCCTCCCCGGCCATGCCCTGGTTGAGGTCCCTGAGGAGCGCCCTGAGATCGGCCTCCTCCTGCGATGTCTATCCTAGGAGGAGAGGGAGCTCGTTGTCCATGTTTCTGCTGCTGAAAGGGCCTGGCTGGAAATTGTTACGGCTGGGGCGGGTTCTTCACTGGCCAGCCATTATTCTGTACTAGGTCCAGGCATTGATTCCGAAGGTTCCCATGGCTGCCATAGATGAAGCATCTTGGTCCTGGGCCCGAAAGGAAAGGGCGAGGACCGGCAGATCGGAACTGGAACTGCTGGGGCCTTCTCCCTATTGGTCAAAACCTAGAGGGCCCTAATGTTGGAGGCCTGCTGCTGACGGCCTTCTCCTTCGACGAGCCCTACTGGATTCCCTCTCGCGATACACCTCCTAGTGTGTGCATCCTCTCTACCACTTCAGCTTTCTTATGGACCTCCATGTATGTTGGTAAGGTGAAGGGAGTAACAAAATATTGAAGAGAAGGTCGAAGTGCCTCCTCCAAACGCCTCGCCCGCGACTTCTCATCAGGAAAGAGGTCCAGAGAGAAGTGGAGGAGATCCTTGAACTTGATCCCTACCTCTATCACTGACATGCTCCCCTACTGGAGGGAGAGTAGCTCCTGCCTCTTCTCAGCCTTCATCGTGGAAGAGATGAATTCCGCCCGGAACTCCCTCTCGAAGTCAGCCCACGTAACCTCAGCCTCCCTCTTCTCCCAGAGGTAGAGCATCCACTACTGACGTGTTGCTCCCCGCATCTGGCTTATAGCCAGAGGAACCCAATACTATGTCGGACCCCGGATCAAGATGAAAGCTATCACCAACTCCTCTAGCCCGCTTTTTTTATCCATGTCTGAGGTGTTGCCCTCATACTTCCCAAGGGTCTGTCACTGAAAAGCACAAAGCATCCTCTTCCACTAATCATCCTCCTCCTCTCAGTCAGTCCTCTACCGATCATCCATGTCAACCTTCTAGGCCTCGATCGCACGCACTACTCGTGGTCGTCTCCCAGGCACCACAGCTGCAAGGTAAACAATGAATTCCTAATCCCGAGTAGTGTAGAATATTGTTCTTAAATTTTCTTAGACTTATTATTCATTTTAAATCCCCAAGATACCCATGGAACACAAGAACACAAGTCACCACGATGCATGTACCTTCCCAAGGGTCTCTACCCAGCAATCAATGTAGCCTCACTTTGTCATTTGGTAGGCCCATAGTCCTTGCATCGGATCACGTAGGGCCCTAAAATCTTGTTTCTTAGCCAGTCTTTCCTTGCCTATTTCACGCAACAAGATTGTCCAACACTGGTTCCCTACCATCCCATGCAATCCTCACTGTGCCAAACTTTGAAGTCCATCCTATCTCTCAAACCTCCACTCTGATACCATTCTATCACGACCCGCCTTCACTAAGATGAGAGAAGGGACAATGGATTGCCATAACCTTCCTTTTTCAAGTTGAAGGAGATATAATGACCCCTGAGACCCACCTTCAATAGGTCCTGGAGTGGCGACTAGCAGCAAGGGTATAGAATCACACACAAGATGGAAGGCATTACCCTTTTTCTTTAATAGGATCAGGAGATAAGATAGTAAATCCCAAAAAAACCAAAATTAGAAGCATAGGTAAAGCCAAAACAACCATTATCATCTGAATGTTCCAAAAGTAAATGATAAAAAAGTGAAAGAAATCCCTAAAAGAAGTACCAAAAGATTGAAAAACAACAACAGAAATTGTCCCAACTTCTGAACTAGTACGAACCTGCACTATCCCAGAAGTCCTCCTGGAAACCTAAAACAGTTTTATATATGTTGGGTGAGTATACAAGTATACTCAGTAAGGAAACCAAAATCTATCATGCACAAGTGGGGAGGCATTCTAATTCCCTATGAGAAAAGAGATAGCCAAAGCACCTAGCACGGAAAACTATCCACCCAAGCCTCACCAAGGAACACTCCCCAAATAACGCAAGTCAAGTAATGTATAGTAATAGAACATCGATGTTTGGGTACCTCGTTCCACTTTCCCACTAGTTATTGAAGACATCCTATGCATCGAACCAATCCCTCCATTCTCATTGCAGTCCCACTGCCACACCTCGCCCGCAAACACCTGGGCCACTACCACACATTCTGCCCGTAAACACCTAGGCCACTACCACACATCCAGCCTAAAAACACCTGGGACACTACCACCACGCGTAACCATACCCGCAAACTCTTGGGCTAGAACAACCACTTCCATGCCCGAAGACACCTGGGCCTCATCTCAAAGACTCTTGGGAAACAACCTGCCCACACACATCTGGGCCAACTACCACAGCTACCATGCCTGAAGAATCTTGGGCTATAATGGAACTCAAGCCATCATAGCCTACCCGAAGAGTCTTGGGATATTCGGGAAGGGGAGCAGAAAAGGATCTGATAACCATCCCCTCATAGGAGTGTTGGGAAAAACATCATCCCCCAGGAAATGTGGGTTTTCGGCACTAAGTGCACAACTTGGGTGGGGAGCGAATAAGAAACATAATAACTACAATTATATAATGTATATAACAAGCACTCATCCCAACCTAGGAGTTCCAAAACCAACTTAAGCACAAACACCCTCATAACTATTCATTCACAAGAAACACCGAACCCACGACCATGTCACCACTCATCCCGAAAAGAAATTCCCCATTGAGCCCATTCTTGTTTTCATGTTCAAGTGATCCCATTTAAGTAAATTGTGCACTACTGGGCAACTAACCGGCATAACCAAATTCCATAGAAATAGAAACACCCAAACAACCATTTATGCATTGACATCAGGTTCTCTTGTAAAGTCACAACAACAAAGGGATCTGTGAGATCCCTCAAAGTACTGGAACCTAACCAAGCCTCGAGATACAGCCCCACACAGCTTTAGATTCACAACCAACAACTGTTCCACAAAAGAGGATCCCTTCCCCATCCACATCATCCCATAAGCATCAAACAGAAAAACACACCTACTACCAAAATAGAGTAGGGAAACTTCCAGGTTCAAGCACATCATTCATTAGGTTCTTATTTCTATTGGCTAACCAGGGTGACCACAAAAGGATTGATTTTCACTAGGCACCCATTTAACCAACTCAGTTTCGGTGATTAATCAATTTCCATGTTACAGTCATTTAATCAACACAGAAGACAATTTTTCATTAGTGCGCAAGGAAAGACCACCAACGGCCATGATTTTCAGTGAGCATAATCCCATACAGTTCACAACATATAGAAATTACAAAAGAGTATAGAGGAAATATCAACACACCCCATCATTCTTTAACAGTATTTTTATTATCTTTGTTAAGGTTTGATTTCATCCATTCCCAAAGAAAGAGTAGCGTCTCCACCCCACATGATACACAGTAAGGAGAGAATAAGGAAAAACCCTACTTGGTTGATCAAGGGTCGAAGAATGCTCAAGAAAACTGGGCCGATTCACCAAGTTTCCTCCTTATATCACTTATCCTAACACAACCAAGACCAAAGATCATCATATTATACATTCACACACTTAGATCTACCCATAACGGGCATATATCTAAGAAACCGAGAGAAGAGAATGAGTAGATCTAAGTAGATATAAAAAAAACAAGAATAATCACATACCATAAGAAACCGACTTCGATTTTCCAAGAGAAGCCTTCGGATCACCTCCAAAATGCTTGGGAGAGGTTCTCCTACCTTCAAGGGAGGGTAATCCCGAGTTTTGGCCGCTTAAGGGATTAAACGAGAAAGTTAGAGGCCAAAAGGTTGAGATACTCAATTTTAGGATCTATATTTAAGTGCACACATGGTTTTCTCGCACGATTAGACAAACTGTGCACTAACTGTGCGGTCGCTACTACCTCACCAAAGACTCCTCGCACGGTTAGACTGCACGGTTAGACAAACCCTGTGCTAACTGTGCATTAGCCACTACCTCCAACACCATCCTCTCATGGTTTGGACACATGGATTAGAAAAACCATGCACTTCTCTTGAGAAATCTATTACCCTTTAATTTCCCTTAAAAGTCCACCCAAACACACCCCAAGTGACCTTAACCTCCCATAACACCTCTAACACCGCATTTTCTCAAAGTAATGGGCTGGAGAGGTCCGGGCCATTATATTTACATTCACTAAAAATTATTCATCCACAAATATTTGGTATTTTTATCTCCCAATGAGTCTTACCATGGTGTCCTCAATCCCCCAAGGTCCCAATCTTTGAGTTTTAGGAGTTAATCTTAAAGATAAGAGAAATCACAACTTCTCTTTTCCTTTAAAGTTATCTTTATTATTTTGAAATTTTATTCTATACCTATACCATAATAAGAGTATTATATGAATTTTTGATACTTGTACAATATCTTTTTATTGTTTTCAAAAAAAATCATACTGGTTATGCTGCCAAATTTTCTTCTCAAATTTTCTTGATTTTTCTCAAGAAATTCTCTTATTCTCTTTTGTGAATACCCAAACCGCTTTATTTTATAGGGGTATTCAAATATAATTCAAAATAATATATTTTATTCTAGTATTAAAACACATAAAACCATACTTCCTTTTTTGTGGGTAAATAATGACATAAAGATCATATCATTAAGCACTTCTTTTTAAAACATTGTGATTTTGATAAGAAATTAGTTTCTTTTATTACCCACAGTTTATTTATAAAATGTTTTATTATAATATATGTGTCTCACAATAATTAATACATATGAAGGGTGACCTTTTATATCACTACAATTTATTGGGTAAAAAAATAATCTCTAGAGAATACTTGTTTTACGATACCTTAGTAAATAACCATGGTAATTTTATGAATCTTCAATGATAAAACATGGTGATATGCTTATGAATTACTCAATTAATTGTTTTAGACACATTTACATGTTATTATACATGTTATTATTATTATATTCCTATTTCTCTTTCCTTTATATATTTATTCCAGTTTTTTGATATTCCTCAAGATCGCAAGTAAACTATTTATTTTGTTTTCACTTACTATGCCATATGCTCATCTGTTCCTTTAATGTATGTCCCCATGTTATGAGATTCAATAAACGTACATAGGATGAACCTATTATGAATCATTTCAAGTATATTGTAATAATTATTTTGAGTTTTACTGAATTATGTACCATTTTTTTCAGGAAAATAAACTTTAAAAGATATTACATTTATACAATGTAATGTAATGTTATGTAATAAAAAGAAGAGATTACATAACAAATAATCAGTAAAAATATTTTTGTGTCTATTTTATAAAAAATAAATACCAAAAGATTTAAAAATGACATTTCCATGTTATATTTATATATCATTTATACCAAAAAATTCCTCCACTAAACTTTTCCATCATTTCATATGAAACTAACATCAAAGCTGATATTTATACTAGTTTATTATACTTCTTCAATATATTTAATTAATTGGTGGAGCATTATTAAATTAAAATACTAGGAAAATTAAATTTTGTAAGGTGAATGTGGTTCTGTTTAAGTGAAAGAAATTGAAATTTTTTAAGTGACATCTCCATTTACATCATTTCAATGAAGATACATGAATATCGATGATGACACCCCATAGTTACAGGAATATTGTGATGATGATGTTATTTATATAAAAAAATTAACTTGAATTAATAATAGATGATGAAGCTAAAAATTCTTCAGAAGTTTTTGATCCTTAGGATGAAGATTAATATATTGACACCATCATATATGAAGATAAGGATGAAGATGAAAAATTATAAAATTCCATGTTGGTTATAGTAATAATTAATATATATATATAATAATAATCATTTTGAATTATTTTTGGGAAAAATAATTTCATGTTTTTGATGTCCTACAAGACTTTTGAAGAGATGTTCCATAGCCTCGATTATGTAATCCTTCATAGTGATGAGGATGCTGCTTCATCATCCTGCCATCAATTTATAGGAAGTCCATTGTCGACTCAGAGGGGTCCCGGTCTTGGGAGATAGATGATTTCAAACCCAATTACAGAGAAATGTCCACATCATGATTTTCATCCATTTATGTGGAGGTTTGTTTTGTTTTATAATTTAGTTGATTTAAATTGTCATTAATTTTAATTATTTATTTATGAATTAATTATTTTGTTATTTGTTCTTTCTTCCCATAGTTTTTTATGTATATCTTTTAGATAAGGGAGTTTCATTCTATGAAATAATTTTTCCAGATCATAGGTGACGATGGGTTATATTCCCATAGATGTTCAGGATGACATGTCAGATCATTTGATGGTATGTAAATATATAATAGTTATTTTAAAATTTATTTAATTATTAAATTGATAATATTGATTATTTTTAGGATTTATGGTGTCTCAATTATGATATCATGATGAGCTATATATCGGAAGCATTCTTGCATGAGAATTATCATTATTTTTTTGATAATCTATGGTAGGGATCCATGAATAAAGTTGGAGTCATAAGTTTTGATCAGTCTTGCTGAAACTATAAACCTGATTGCATCTCCTCTTAGGTTTGGGATGGATTGTTCTCATACTATATTTCTAATAGTTTCAGAGAATATTATCATTAGGTCAGAAGAATCGGAGGAGGAAGGAGGTCACACATTGAGATGATAGTCCTACATTCAGTACTCCTTGAAAAAATCTATCATAAAAAAATTAATAATTCATATAATTTTAAATGTAAACATTTTATTTTATTGTTTATATAGGTAGTTGAGAAGTTTGATATAATTTAGTTTGACGTTTATAACTGAATGTACACCGATCCTGTCACTAGATATATTACTAGTGGTTGATAGCATTAGATTTTGGTCAGTATATTTTTTTAAAATTTTAAAATTAATTGAAATTAATATTTTAAATATTTAAATTTCAAATTTCATTTCAAGAAGTTATATGAGGTTGTAACTTGTAACACACATAATGAGATTCAGGCCAAAACTAAGGGTAATAACACCAGTAAAACATGATTTTATGACGCAACATTAATGTAGAAAACTCAATACGATTTAAATGTAGGTTGTGTTGTATGTATTTGTTATTGAGTGCTACCAATAAATTTTTACCATACTACTATATTTTCATCATCCATGTCGTAGGGACCTAGTAGAGAGTCTTCGTCTTCAGCTGTATATTATGAGGATAATGTGGGAGCTTGTGATGAGGTTATAGAGACCTTATGTATATAGTGGGAAGATTCTTTTTATATCAGGATCAATAGTAAGAGGAGAAACATCAATTTTATAGGGATATACAATAGAATATAATAGATTACTTACAATTCTTAGTATAGGGTATAGAGATAGAGTTCCCTCCTTTACATCCCCTAGATGACCTTCCCCTACTCAGTGATTTATGTATTTTTTGACACGTAAATTATGATAATCATTTGAATGAACATATATTTTTATATTGTTATTAATTAATATATTTAAATTTTATATATTGTGTTATTTATATAATTGGTTTGATTTTTTTCTTTTTCTTTTAATTCTTCTATTTTTTTCTTTTTAATTTTGTAATTTTTAATTTTGAAGATGTAAATTGTTTTAATTTTTTATTTTTCAATTTTATATTTTTAATTTTTTTTATTTTATATAATTTTTGAAGGTATTTATCACCCATTGAAAAAATATCCCATCATAAATGATGACATATATATAATCGGTAAAAGCATTTTGTGATGGCTCATTGCTAACAATATATTTTGCATCGTGTTTTTCTACTACGGGTTATTTGTGACTGGAAGTCATCAAAAATGACCATTAATTTATCCTACATTAGTGGATGGTTTCTCCCTCAATAAGTTGAAAAAAACATCCAAAATTCACATAACGTAAACAAGAGGGCACATACCAAAGAGGGTATCTCAATAAATAACAAAGAGGTTTGTAGTTACAAAACTACAACGAATGCTAAAAGACATAAAAGGAAGACCAAAGAGGCCAAAACAAACTCCATCCAACTGTTTACACCATCCTAATTCCCAATAAATATCTCCTCATGACATATAATCACCACCATGATCCCAAAAACCATCTACTTCCAAGGAATTTGAAACTAGATCTGAACATAAATCCAAGACTTTCACAAGACCCTAAGGCTACATACCCAGCAATGTCAGTGTGAAGAGTATAATATTAATATAGTAGGATACCACCACAAGTCCATTTCACGTTATTAATTCAAGAAACCAATTATGGTATTTTTAAAAAATTCATGGAAAAATAAGTTTTTATTTTTACATTAAAGCATAGAATTCGGAAAAGTTTCAAACATGAACTTCCTCCAATAACTCATTTTATAATACAATTTCATGAAATTAGTGCTATATGAAAACAAATCCAATTCCATGTAAAACCAAAACATTATATCACACTCTAAACATTGTAAAATAACCTAAATATGGTTTTAAATATTTAAATAGCCTATTTTGAAACCAAGAATTACATTGCAAAACCAATTATCCCTTTTCCTTTAAAATGTTATACAAACACTCAACTCATGGTAAATAAGTAAATAGGGGTAAAAAATAATTTATAAACATTATAAACAAGAATATGGAATAAAAGTTTCCAAAAAAAATATAAACCAAAAAATAATCAACACACCAAGAAAGTACATCCAAGAAATAATCAATAAAAGTGCCTATATATATAAGTAATAAACATAGATAGGTATCAAGAGGTGAAACCATGAGGACTAACAGGACAATACAAGAAAGAAAATCATGGACCTAACTATGAGTAAGCTGTTATCCACACATCCATTCACCAAATCACTCTAAGCAGCCTCCTTGGTGACAAACCCCCAAGAAAAGAATTTGCACAACTAGGGGGTCATGCCAGCGCTAATCCTAAAGTAGATTATGCATTTTCCACTACATAACATATATAAAACTTTTCTATCTCATAGAATAATAACATTAGTGGGCCATGAATAATAATGTTATCACATGACACTAACAATCCCCAAGGGCTAACACAAAAATCACATCTTTCCACCCCCACACTACCCTCAAATGGATCCCTAATATAGAAGAACAGCATGCATCATGTAACCAAGAATCCATACCACGGATAAGAAAAACATCATCAAAATAAATGGGGATCAACAAGAGAAAAATCAATGATCAATATATCAAAAGGTGTCGATCGGTCCTTTACTTTTATAAATAGGACATATATATTTGGAAATACCTTTTTCAAAACAACTTGGAAATCCAACATAATTTTAAAATAAAACATAACCATCAATAAGTATGACCCAAATGTACAAGGGAAATCCCATTTAACTTTATAACACCAAAATGACATGTTAAACATGAAATCCCTCTTTTAATAAAAAAATGTAACCAAAATTGGAAAATCATTTTTTGTTGAAATAGAAAAACTAGTGTGATTTTTGAATAAAACCAACCCTTTTATTTTATAAAACATGGGTAGTGCATAAAATACCATTTCACATCAAGATAAAATTTCAAGCATGAAATTACACCAATTTTCAGCATAAAAATCAACAAAACTCTATGGAAGAATTGGGGAAAAACCTAGATAGTCTAAAAAATAATTATATAAACAAAACATGAATTTAGAAAACACAATAAATAATGTATCTATGGAATAAAAATTAATGAATCAGAAACTCCTAACTCAATTGTTGAGACTGTGTCACCTACCATGAAAACCACTTGAAAGGAACTCCTAATATGGATCACGATCCTTACAATAAAAATCTCTAATTATAATCAAACCCATCCATGTAAATAATAAAATAATGGCCATTAGTGGTTATGTTAAACTTGATAAAAATATAGGAAACAAATGGAAGATAAGAGAGGAGATTATACCTTTTGATCTGGATGAAGAACCACCAAGAAACCACCTAGAATCTATCAAGTAGGATCTTCAATGGAGGAAAAAACCCCATGTGCTATTTTTGGGTCATGGGATTTTAATGGGGTTGTCTTTGGGTGGAATAAACAATTAGAAAGAGAAGATAATGAAAAAAATACCCCAAGTTGGTCAGGACACATTGTTCCCTTGCACAATTTTTCAAACCATGCACAAATCACGTGTCTACCACTATCTCTAACCTCCAGGACACATAGTTTTTCATAAAAGTTTTGGTTAGTTGTTCATAGACTATGATACCACCATTTACTTAGCTATGTAAGGTGTACAGTTTCCCATAAGGATCCTACACATTTTTCAAACCATACACTGTAACCATGCACCCTAGGAAGAGCCTCCAAATCTCCAAATTTTAAACTGGAACACCCTCGAACCCTAGAAGAAGATAAACCACAAGATAAAATAAATAAAATTACACCATGGGGTGTCACAAACTCCCCAACATTCCAATTACATCCACTAGAAAGTACCCTCAAACCTGAACAAGGGGGAAATCGAAGACAACCTTCTCCCAAGCGATGACTCAAGTACCTCTGTCCTCCAAAGCCTAAAAACTAAGGACATAAAAAAAACTATAAAACCATTAGATTTTTTGAAATATTGTTTTCATATTAATTTAATATTTTCAATATTTTCATTATATTTAACACTTATTTTAGACTGTGTTACTTGAAATAGTGAGTCTAAACAAAAGGGGGAATATTATTAAAATATTAATATATGATGTATATCATATAGCTATTAGAATAAATAGTATAAATAGTATTAAATAAATTATAAAAATATAAGGTTTAAACATGTATAAAAAATTAATTCTTTGGTGACTAATTAATTATAAATTAAAATAAAAACCATTTCAAAATAATGGAAATATTTTGTTTTGAAATTTTTTTTATTCACACAAATGAGTTTTACCTCAAAAAAATTAAACAAATCACTTTTGGTGAATTATTTTTTAAAGGTTTATTTATTTTATATTCCATGAAATTTTTAACATTAATCTTATGTGTTTTCTATAATATATATAAGAATAAATCTACTTTTACACATAAAAAAATTATTTTTCTAAAAAGTAGTATTCTTACATTTTTTCACACTTATTTTAAAATTATTTTTTGAATGATTTAGAACATTTATTTTAAAAAATAAAATTATTTTTTAAAATAATCATATAAAAATTTCTTGAATGTTAGTTTTTGAGAATTTTTTGAAAAGAATAATTATTTGATGAATAGTGATAAACAAAGAATTGTAATTGAAAAACACATTTTAATTTAAATTATTTATAGAGTTAAATTATATTTAAATTTTTTTAAAATTAAAATTATTTCTATTAAACTTATATTAATCTAATTCAGGTCATTTGATTTATTTTAATATTTATTTTTTTATATAAAAACTTTATAAACTTCTAAACATTTTCTCTTTTAAAACATGCTTTCTCCTCATATCTACGTGATTTATTTTAAATTATATTTTTTCAATTTTAGGTGTTGAATTTGAAAAAATTTATTAACTATTTTTAATCATTATAATTTATATAATCTGACAATCTAAACTTCTTTTTTAACTAAAATTAATACTTAAAACATGAAAAATTAATTACAACAGTTATAGTAAAAATGTGTTATCCGGGGGTTAAACTAAAAATAATTGTTCTAACAACATAAAAAAAATTCTAAATTATATTATATATCAATATATATACTTTTTCATGTCTAATTCTTGATAACACTCTCTTTTGGTGCCTTGTGACATGATAAAAATGTGGTTACACCATCTTCTTTTCAAAAAAATACAACTGTGCCACTCACCTCACTTATAAAAGGCCACCCACTCTCCTCAATTATTCACACCTTAAAACCCTAATTGTTCAAAAAACACTTGACAAAATAACCTTATAACTTCCCTAATATTATCATATAAACCTCATTTTTTTAGTAAATCAATTCAAGGAAAGGTTTTGGTGAAAACCCGTTGAGGATACCCGAAGAAGAGGTAACATTCTTCAACAACGAATTTTTATTTTATTCCATCGTCCACATAATTAAAATATTTAAAACATTTTGATATCATAAACTTAGTATATTACATATACTGATATGTTATTATGTTATGTTCATGACCTAAAACCATATCTACTTCCATCAAATGGGTTATAAAATCATCATTCTTGTGTACGCTGGACTACCACCTTGCGAACTGATGCCAATTGTTTTTCCATCATCACTCCAAATCAATTTTTTTATTTTTTAAAGAAACATTATGGTCAAGTTCATACCTTACATTCATATACCCATATTTCAATAATAAAATCCAACACATTAGACTACAAAATCATGAAAAAATTTAAAACAATGTAACCAAATATGAAATTAGAAAAACCCGCATCAAACTCGTTACCCACAGGGACGCCTTGGGACACTTATCCTCATGAAACGAGCCTCATTCAGCATTTAACCATGACATCAAACTCCCTCATCATCATAATCACCTGATATTTTTGATGAGACCCACCATCCAGACCCACCAGCCATCACCACCTTAGATTCAATCCTACATAACAGAAAGAACCTTTGACCTGTCATTATCCTTACTCCATATCTCCATCCCCATCTGAAGACCGAAGTCATAAAATTCTCACCATCATCGCCTGAATCACTAAAATGTGGAAGAAAAACCAACCAAACAATAGAACTTGAAACAAAAATAACTCTATAAATGATTGAGAAATCCAACACCGAACAAAACTTTCATCGAAGAGACCAGAAACCAGAATCCAACCTGACATCGTTTGTACCTAGAACACTGATGGACACTAACCCACACATCCCAAAACATCATAGTACCACCGGTCCAGCTCTTACTGGGAGAGGTGCAGAAGAACACAATGTCAAGATATGGATAAGAATGGTCATGGGCACCAACCAAAAACATTAATGAGAACGAAGAAAACCAGTAACTAACAAATTACGAGCACATTGACTCTAGAATGCCAGGAATCCCATTGAATTCTAGGCCAAAAAACCCAAAACCTATTAGTATCCACCACTCCAAATCAGACTTGGAGAGGAGCATAGAAATGGGAGGCCAGAGCAGGGGACTGGGTGATAAGGGATTCAATGGAAAACAACCATCGTCGGGATCACCAAATTCTCCCTGAAAAAACATCACCTTGAGAAAACCTATTTAATAACTATATCATATAATCCTTTTTTACATTATATTATATATGTGATATAATAACTTCTCACGTGTGTATCAAGAACTACCACCTCACAAAGCGATGTGATTCATTTTTCACTAACTCTTTATATGGAAGAAAATAAAGATAATATTAATGAATATATTTTACATAAATTTCATAACTATGATATTCATGGATTATTCATCCTTCTTAAAATATAATATATTATTTTATTTCATACATTTTCACTGACTGGAAATGGTAACCTCGTTTGGGTACATGTGGACTACCTCCTTCACGAAGCGATGTGACTCTCTATTTTTATCCCCACAAAACATGCATGATATGTAGATGTACATTTAAATAAATAATATTTTATTTATGATAGTATAATTTTTATGTATGGTAAAAATATTAGTTTACACCGTTCCATAATGATTATTGAAAATGAAAATTTTACTTATGCATACGTTTGGAATACCGTCACAACGATCGTAACATACTTCATTTCTCAAAACGATATTTCATGAATTTTCATAAAAGTATAATTGATTAATAAATATAATAATTATTTAATGATTATTATTCTGAAGGTTATGTAACCATGATCAAATAAAGATAATAAAAATTAGAAAATCAAAATATATATGAAAACCAAAGCGGTCATTAACCGAAACATGATTCTAACAAAGATTTATTAATAAATGGGTAATAAAGTGTCTTAATAAAATAATATATGGTATGATATATATATATATATATATATATAATAAACTAATATTTATAATATAGTGTTTTTTAATGTATATGAATGAAATTGATACTTAAGGTAAGGGATTTATATTCTATCTTTAATTTTTGGAAGACATTTGAAAATTCACCACTCATTTATTGTTTGTACTGTATATACTAACCCTTTGAAATTTGATATCATGAATATCATAATTTTCATTATATTTAAAGGTTAATTTTATTTTACTTTTTATTGGACATTATGATTCAAAATATTACTAAAGTGGTATGGTATTTTTGTCTCACTTTTTACTTATGTGATACACATGTCATATTCACCGATCATTTCCTTTATGTGATGTGTATACTATTCAGAAATGTATTTTATGTTGATTCACCAAAAAATTTATTATTTGTATTCACATATCTTTTTTAGGATCTCTCTTTCATGGGGTTCATTGTTAAAAAATTATCAAAACGATAATTTATCTTTGTCTCAATTTTTCTTCTTTATGACATATGTTATGTCATGCACCTATTTTCTTTTATGAGGTATAAATGTATCCCAATTTACATATAATTTCAATAATTTATTTATTCTAGTGATATTTTAAGTTTATTTTAATGTTATTCATTATTGTTTATAGTGATTCAAATTTACCAAAGTTGTAATAGTTTTATCTTACAATCACATTGTTTATCATAATTTTTTATGATTATGATCACAATGATGACATATATTGATATATATCCCAATAAAATCAAGAATTTTATAGTCCAATAGTTATTTAATTATAATAAATGTTTTCCATTCATTTTCATTTCTTTATATACTCAAGAATTAACAATATTTTTTTAAGAAAAATCATATTTATTTTTCTATTTGGTTGAAAAACCCTTTTCTCACCCAAATCCATGTCTTTTAAAAAAAATCAAAATGTTTTTATATTTATTCCAATTATTTATGAAAGGGATTTTAACTATATCTAAATTCTTTAAAAAAATTTAAATTAATATTCATGTATTTTTTCAAATAATTATCATTTGACTTTTACTAAAAATATGAAAGGAATATTTGTTTTAATGGGTAATACATGAACAAAATTTTCCACAATCATGAACAGTATTTTATTTGGATATTACATTATAATTTTTTTGAGGATATTTTCAATGAAAAGGGGTTTGAAAATGATTTATTTTTTAAGAAGTTTTTTAAATTGAAAGGATATTTTCCCCAAGAAATATTTTAAATTTTTCTTAGAGAGTCCTATATAAATTTTCAAAGATATTTTCAAATAAAATGATTTTAAAAATGATTTATGAATTTTTTATTAATAGAAAAATTATTTTAAAAGAACTTTTACATTCCCTAAAAATTATTCCATGTGATTTATCTATTAAAATTATTTTCAATATAGGATGATATCATTTTATGTAACTTATGCAATGTTGGTATATAAACATATAATACCATTATTATCCTTTCTCTAAATAGTTTATGATGAAAATCTGTTTCTGAAACCTATTTCTCCTCTATAGCATATACCATAAAAAAAATTATGAAACATGATTATTTTTCATGAGTTTTGTTATGATAAAATGATGAAATGATTATGAAACTTTTCTGTTTTCATTATGTGGTGGTTGGGACCTATATCTCCCTCCAATGAAATGTGAATTGATTTATATCTAATGAGATAGAGAGTAATAGAATGGGATGTGAAACTAGTTCAATAAGGGACATCATTCGCTATGATGGCCTTGAGAGTGAACCTTGAGTACTGTGATGGTTTAGGGAGTGAAACCATTCAACTATGAATGCCTTAATAGTGAGCCTTGACTACTATGGAAATGATTTTTTATACTTATGTGCATGCCAAAATTTTATGACTTATTTCAAAGTTATACTCTAATGGCGCATGTTCCTTTATTTTTTATTTATTTATGTCTTATAAATTTATAGTAATTATTTCATTACTCATCATTTTTATCTTTTAAATTCTTGGTATGGCTTTAAAATTTTATTCTAATGTTCTTATACCCTTATGTTCATGTTATTCTTACATTTATTCCCTGTTTAACCTTAGGGGTCATTAAGGATCACACTTTATTATGTATTATTTCCTCAGGATATGAATAATGGTAAGTAGGGTTTGTTTGTAAAGAATACTAAAAAAGAATATCATTATGTGATGTTATTAAGATCATTCACCAAATTAGAAATTGTGTACCTATTCTCCAAATAAACTAAATTATTATTATCCATAAGTGTGTGTTTGTGTCATGTTTTGAATATTCATCTAAAAGGATGAAATATCAATGGATGAGAATCCTAGGTAACATTAGTTGGTATAATATTAAATTTTCAGTTAACCATTGGTAGCTATTATGAGAAAACTTTAGTGAGATCCCTAAGTACATGTCTAAGGTTAAGTCTAAGGATGGTTCAAATTATAGGAAAATTTAATATAATTTTTTAAAGGATATCATGAGTGGTTTCTACATAATTATGTACATATATGAATACTATTGGTTGATACGACTCTATAATAGAGGTACTCATTGGAAATATCTCTAATAAAGGCGCATTGATCTAGACTCGATCTCCACTCGATGCACAAAAAGGGGCATTGCTGCACACCTGGATGATTATCTCGAGGGATATGCTATCAAAATTCACAAAACACTTTACATACCATCATGAAGGATTCAAATATTTGATTACCATGGATGAAAAATGTTCAACCAAACGATTCATATATTTAAAATAATTTTTCTTTATTTAGACATCCGATATTTGTTTCAAACAAAATGGTTTTCCATTATGAATAGTGTTAATCACTCTATCTTTTTTAGTTTTATTCAATGATTTGAACTAGAAAAAACTCGGTTAACATTGAATATAATGTAATTTTTTGTATGATTATCCAAATGGGATGATGACTATATTTAAGGATATTATAATTATTCCTAATCAATTATCATTGAAAATTATTAACAAAGTGCACCTTAAAAAAATCCTAGACTCACCATAGAAGAGTAGGATAAAGTTTACCGAGAGTTCGGGTAGTGGACACCATGGATTAAAGCATATTCAATTTTTTATATTTCAAGAATGTGGGTATAATCACTCAAGGGAATTACTTAAAGAACGAGAAGATGTTTTGGATGTGGAAAAGAAGGACATAAATCGAGTAACTGAAAAGGAAAAATTAAAAGTTAAATTAATGCAATGGATTATAATAATGGTCTACCTATGATATCAATAACTCTAGAATGCTTTATATGTGGAATGTATGGTAATTATGTAAATAGATCTCCTGATGAGAAATGTCATGAATAGGATCAGAAATTTTGTATTAGTAATGGTAATATTTATGATGATGAAGAGTATAAAAATGATATATGAAAGGAACAAAGTGTAAAGGAATAATATGACACATCCTAGTTAATGGTATGAGAAGAAAGTGGGATGATTGATGTGACTATGTATTGTAATTAAAAAATTATGTTATATAAATCATGAAATATATAAGGATTATTTAGTATGAGTTACTGGTTTATGATATACAAGAATATGATGAATAACACTAATGATGGAGAAAAATGATTTAATGGTGGGGTAATATTTTATGGAAAACACGTGATTAAGGGAAGATAAACATTCATGTGTTTATTTGGTTGATAAAGTGGTGTTTATTTTGGATAAAGAGATGATTAATATTTATAATATAAATTATATAATTCATATGAGCTTAGAACTAATATATGATTTATTGATAAAATGGTTTATGTTATAATTTATAAAGTTTACAACACTATTGGATCAATAGAATATATTCAATAATCAATTGTTCTTTCAATGAATTAGAAATAATGCTTGTTTTCATTGAGTTTTAATGGTAATTATTGTTATTACTAAACTTTAAAAGAACATATGACTAAGATATTTATATTTTTGGTATATGAACATTAAGATAATTATAATGATATTTGGAGGATTAATGTTGATTTTTTGAAATTTAGTGATCTTTATTATAAATTCTGAAATTTGGAAGAGTCAAAAGGTTTACAATTTAGGGAATGGGTTATGTTGAAATTTTTATGATGTTTTATATATTAAAATATTACTTCTACATATGAATATTTATCCATATTGGATAACCAGTGTTAAACTTTTTTTAACTAAAGATAGAAAGAAGGAGTTATCATTCATTTATGTATTTTATTTAGCGAATCATAGTTCGAAAAAAATCATCTTTTTGAGTAAGAGATGAATTGAAAATTGATCATGGAATAATAAAAGGGTGAAATTGTTCTTATAAAAAAAACATCAATTTAGTATATTTTCATTTATTCTCATTCTTGATGGAAAATGGACTCCCAAACATTAGGAAATGGATCCTGAAATAAAATTTTTTCTGGATATCATCATTTTTATGATATCAATTACCTTCCCACTATTCTTTGTTTTATGATTTTTTGGTTTTTATCCTTCAATGGATCATCCACTTTCCTATTACCAATGATCTATATCTCTCTAAAATTATTTCTTCTTTTCTTTGATGTTCATATCATCACATCCCACCAATGTTTTCCTATTTATAAATGTATTTTGTGTTATTAAAGTTGAGTTTCACACACACCATTATCTTTTTTCAATATAATGTGTTATTATCCCTTTTTACGATGTGGGTTTATATGAAAGAATTTTCAAATGTCAAACCTTTAATGATTGAGATGAATTTTGAGGGAGAAGTTCATTTTAAGGGGGGTAGAAATTAACACACCAATTTTGTGAAATATTTTTTTTTCTAATGTATTTAATATTTTTGATATTTATTTATTTCACATGAAACTGATTTTAGCATTCATTACATGTAATACTGAGTTTAAATGAAATGGGGCATATTATTAAAATATTATTGTTTGATAGATACTAACTGGACATTGGAATTATGAGTATGAATATAATTAAATAAATTATTAAAAAATATGGTTTACCCAAGTATATAAAATGAGTTATTTTTTGACCAATTAATTATAAATGAAAAAAACATTAAAAAATAACGAAAATATATTTAAAAAACTATTTTTATACACAAAAATGTGTTTTACCTAAAAAAATTAATTAATTTTTTTGCAGAATTATTTTTATGAAATTTATATATTATATATTCAATGAAATGTATACATTCATTATATGAGTTTTCTAGATAAGAGATAAGACTAAGTTCAATTTTATAATTAAAAACACTATTTTTTGTAAAAATCATTTCTTCACCTTATTGGGCACTTATTTAAAAATTGAAAATTTCTTAAATTTTATTTTAATAAATAAAATTAATTTTTTATTTCTTAATATCATAATTATATTTGGCTGAATTTTTCAGATGTTTTTGGAAAGAACAATTTATTGATGAAAAGTGAAAAAATACTAAATTTTAGTTGAATTTTTTTAATTTAAATTATTTATAAAGTTAAATTATATTATTTTTAATTAAATAAGTTCAATTATACATTTATTAATCCAATATAAGTCATTGGAATTATTTTCATGGTGAATTCTCATATAACTACCTTATAAAATTTTGAAAATTTCCTTTTTGAAAACTTCTTTCCAAATCACTTCTGCAAGATTAATTTTAAATAAAAAAATAAAAATATTTAAAATCAATTTTATAAAAGGGATTATATATTTCAAATTAAAATAATTTATATTATCACATAAGTTCATATTTTTTAGTGAAATAATTAGTGAAAATAATAAAAATTAATTATCGATGTTACGGTAAGAATGAGTATACTATGGATTAATCAAAAAATATAAGGGCTAAAATGACTTAAAACATTGTTTGAAATATATTTTATGGAAAAATTTAGACCCTTAAAGGTATAATTCTCTATCATAATTCATTTTTGATCATTTTTACTAGAGAAAGTGGGTATATCTTTTTCTTTTTATGAAATTACAAGTGTGCTACTCGCCATATTTATAAAAGGCCACCTACTATTATCTCTTATTCACCCCTTCAAACCATTTTGGTTCAAGGATTACATACTCAAATCACTTCAAAAAATCACTTGTCCTACCCTAAGAACTTTATTTTGGGTTGAAATCCAATATAGGAGGGATTTTCTGAAAGCCTAAGCAGGATACTTGAAGTAGAGGCGACATTCTTCAACGAGAATATTTATTTTATTTGTTCCTATACATATTTAAATTATTATTAAAACATGATGATATAAAAAATAATTATATTACATATGCTTATATATTATTATGTTAAATAAATGACCTACAACATTCACCATTTCCATCAAATTGGTTATGAAATTATCTTTTGTGATTATGGTGTATTACCGCCATGCGAAATTATGTAATTATTTTTTCCATTACCACCTCTCAAGGATATATATGATACTGGATATAATGTATACATATAATATTTATAACATAATTATACCTTTGGATTCATTATATCATCAATACCTTTTTTCTTTTATTTATTTGGGTATAGGATAACATCGCTCGTGTATACAACAGATCACATGTTGGCACATGTCATTTCATTTCTGTGGGATTCAATCAGATGATAATTTATTATTATACCAAATTCCACTTTTTATTATATAATATTAGAGTGGTACTATGGGGTTGAACCCACATGGGAATATTGGTTGATAGGTAAATAGAAAGGTCGAAACTTTTATGTAAAAGACCTTATGAAATGAATTGAATTTATTATACAATTAAGGCTATTGAAATTGGTTTTAAGAATAAATAAGAAGAATGGTATCATGGTAAATTTTATAGATTTGATAAAAAGGATAATATAAATCAAGAATAGGGTTAGTCCAATGACTTATGCTACAAATTAGTGCTTATATCACTAGCTGGTTTTGGTCAAACCAAAAATATATATCCAATATAAAACTATTCCATGGTCTATATGTAGCTAAAAACCTACATTCATAAATCCTTTATTGTATGGGAAAACATTCCTAAGATAATGTTCATAAAAGTCTATACTCCAATCATGTTAGGTTCATTCATTTATACTTCCCATGGTGAGTTTTACATAAAATAATTTAATAAACATTTATTTTTTAACTTAATTACTGCCCCCATGGTTATGAAAATTCGTTTTAGAGATTCATTAGTTTGGAGAAACCCTTACTCTCGACCCCTACCATAAGAATATTATTCTCTAATGTTGGTATTAATCATTATCAAAGAAACAATTTTATATATGTTTTAAAGATTAATAAAAAATCGAAATAAGATAGTTTTCATTTAAGGGTATAAGAATCAAGATGTATGTAATCAAATCAATTGATAAATCAATCAAACAATTTCTTGAATAAGTATATAAGAAACAATGTGATGTTTATCCACTATCATATGTAAATGGAAATTGAAAACTAACTTTGTAATGGTAAATGGTGATGAAATAGATAATTAAATATTGTACATTGATCAATGACACTTGAATTTAATCAAAATGGTAAAAGGAATTTTTTTATGTTGAGTTGGAAGGTAAATAAGGGAAGAAAAAAGGGAGAGAAAGAGAAAAATGATTCCCAAAAAAACGTATTCATGATTATCGATGTCCTTTAGATAAATATGTGCGTATCTAAAGGACATGTAAACTACTCACATCATGTAATCTTGATCCAAGGCTTTATCCACATATTTTGGATTTGGTTCTTTTTATGGCTTAATTAATAGGGGTTTAGACATAAAACTCATTAGACAACATTTATTGGGAATTCATGAAAATATTCATCTCACAGATTAAAATTGATAAGTATGTGGCCATTAAATAATAAATGAAATTTATTTTAGAATCATTTAACGTATTCATTTTATAACTTGTAAATTCTTCACAACTTCAGACATGATTTGAATGATGCATACACATCGTGAATGCATTTCATGATGTGTAATGTTCACTTTTTAATATTATTTATATATTACCCTTTGGACCATCGATACCTATTCTTTTCAAAAAAAATAATGTATACTTGATGTATTATAAAATAAATCCTGAATAATCATTAATTAATTGAATCCGAAATGTATATCCAATTTAGCTTATCGAATTCTTCAATAGTTGAACAATTTCGTATCATCAACAAAAAACAATCTCAAAAGGTATCCCAAAGGGAAAAATTTCCAAAACAAGAATCATGAAATACAACCAGGAAAATAAAATTAAGTGTAAGTATAAAAATTTAGTCCTCTATAATCAATCCTACCAAGAAAATTAGTCATGCCTCATAGTTCAGTTCTTTATCCAGATTCATCATTCTGTTAATTACAATTTTATAACTCTTCCTTAAATTCAATAAAAATGTTAAAATTTATCTCACAAAAAAAATTCTCTCATCACTCGTGGTAAAAAGTAAACTAGAGATATACTCAAACCCTAAATTCATATTCATAACTATAGTCTTTAATTGATTCTATCATCTCCACTTCAAAAATAAATATAAAATTTCAATCATGAGGGATTAAAAAAAAGGTTTAATCCACTCTGAGGTTGGAGGAATGTGGGTAGAAAGTGAAAATCAATCTCAAAAGGATATAAAAATATAAATTATAATGACTAATAAATGTAAATAATGAAATAAAGTGACTCCTCTATGACCAAATGGTTTTTATGCTCCAAACAGCTCAATGGGGATCCATGAATATATCAAGTATCAAAAATGTTCCCCATTAATTCCATTTACTTTTATATTTATTTATTTTTTGAAAGTTGTGTATCAGGATAGATCTCCCATCCTTCCCCTAACCACATATGATCCATCAGGGGATTCTTTTGTCTGGAAATAGTGATTTTTGACCATTCTAATACACACCCCAAAATATATATTTTTTCATTTTCATTCTATATTTTTAAATGAATAGGTTAGAAATGGAAAATTAAAAAAACAATACATGGATCACAACATAACAGTTTAGTAAAAAAATTATAGTACAAATCATCAATAAATATATCTTGTGTTCATCAGCTAACAATTTCCTCACACTTGTTCCGTGTATTATCATGAATAATACCAAGATGAGGGTAGGAATGGATAATTGGATTGAAATATCTTCATCCTAGATAGTTCATTTATGGATGCAATGGTCTAACAAAGGAAAACTTTATGGTGGGTCTCACAATAAAGTGGCTCATAAAAAATTCCTCAATCATATTAAAATTGTTTTTGTTCATATATAGCCTAAATAAGATCTCAATAAAAGTTTAGATGTGTTCACATTCCCCAAGTGTATCTCAACAAACATTATCAAAAAAATTATATAAAATAGTGGTTCTATAATACACTTGAGAATGGGAGTATAAAAAAATAACTAGCAATCACTTAGTGTATAAAATTATGTAATAATTCAATCAAAATCAATTAAAAAAATTTTGATTTTGAATTAAATTTCTAAGCTCATAAGTCATTCTTAAAATAAAAAAGAGGTGTACAATATGGATTTCAACAATTTTCAACCAAATTTTGTCTTTTATTTAAATGGGTGTAATAATTTTTCTAGTTTAAATAATTGTTTTAGTAAAAAATGTATCCTAAATAGGTGAAAATAACAAATAATACAAGTGTATCGATAGTGAATCTCAAGAAATACCCCCACCCCAATTAAAATGAGATGGTTTCCCAAAAATCTTGAAAATAATCATTGGAGGGTTATCACATATATTTCATGGATAAAATGAAATGGAAACATGAAATTGACTTTTTAGAATCAATAGATCCCTTTATGAATGTCATACCCTGGGTAGACATGGTGGATGTTCATTTCAAATTGGGATACATACATAATGTTTTAGAAACATAAATTTTCCATTAGATAAAACATTAGTCCATAGGGTTTAAACCTGACCAATATAGTGAAATGGGTCGGTGCACATGGTGAACAGAAATTAGAAACAGCTTAGATACATGAAGATATGTGGGTATAATGTAGTTGAATAACATTCTATGAACATGAATTCTACTACAATGAAAAGAAATCCTACGTACAAGAATGAAATTAAATAAAACAAATTGAATATGGTTTTCTTTCCATAAAGAGATTTTTTTGTCATCAAGCACTAAACTCAATTTCTCTTAGACAAATCTCAATGTGACAAAACATCACCCGTGTAATGGTTCCTAATAAATTTTCAAATCATAGAACATTAAATTTTAATGGTGGTTCTCCTCCTTTATTAATCTCTATGGTCTTGTATAGGAATAATTTTTCAACCATGAAGTGTCTTGACCATATAGATCAGATATTTATAGGGAATAGCTTCAATCAGGAATTGAATAACAACACCTTACTCCTTGGTGTGAATATTCATCAAAAGATGCACTGATCATGCCACTCCTAGGTTTTATAAATCTTAGAATTATCATTTCAATCCTTTCTTATTTTCTTCTATTTATCCTTTTGCAACATCCTTACTTTCCCATCTTTTTGTGAATCCAAATTTAATTTCTAAATTGTCCAATAGGAGAGATGCACTAGTTCTCCTATAAAATGTGATGTCTTTTCATAAACTAGTCAAAATGGAGTGATTCTAATGAGTTTTGTGTTCATGGTGTTGTATGAATTGAGTAAAACATCTAACTCGAGGCTCCAGTCATTCTGAAAATATTTCATAGTCTTTTAAGGAATGTTTTTATTTATCAATTTTAAAATTAAACTTTACAACATTTTTTCTGGTGGTAGGGTGTTATATTTTTGTATTGGATTTCATAAATTATAAATAATTCCTTGAAAATAGTCTTGGTAAATTAGGTTCCTCTATCACTTATGAGTAACCAAATAAATCCTAACATTGAATAGATATTTTTATTTAAAAAGATCATGAAACTTTTTGTCATGTCATGAGTGTTAAATTCTGCTTCTACCCATTTCTAAACGTAATCAATGCCCACTATGATATATAACTTTCCATGTGAATTATATAATGAACCCAAAAAATATATTCCCTTTACATTGAATATTTCTAATTCCATGATTTGGTATTGGGGCATTTCATTTCTCTTTATGATGGTTCCAGTT
Source organism: Viscum album (assembly GCA_963277665.1). NCBI lineage: Eukaryota > Viridiplantae > Streptophyta > Magnoliopsida > Santalales > Viscaceae > Viscum > Viscum album. The sequence goes on from OY728151.1 coordinate 907,435,999, forward strand.
TGTTAGCATCAATCACAACATTGAAAAAAAATTCTTCTGTCTTGATGGTGTGTGGGGAAAAGGATTCCATTTTCAATATTTATGATACTTTTCATTCTATTATATTATTCCTTGTAGTTGGTGATTCATGAAAAATTTCTAGTACACAATGTATCTCATCCTATGGGATGAAGTGTTGTATTAAGACATCATCACAACACTTAAAATGTAGTGGCTCATCCCAATGGTAGTGTGAGTCTTTGAGCAAAAAAATCCTCTATTGGTGGTATGTGAAGTTTGTGTATAGTAATATCATGGTGAGACAGTTTGTGATTTCGGGAAACAATGTGCATGACATCATGTTTATGTTGAAAAGAGATTCATCAGTAAGTCAACCCTGATGTCTATATTATCATCATCCTTAATGATGTGTAGTGGGAGTCTAGATAGATGGTCATCAAAGATGTTCCCATTCCCCATAGTGTATATTATGATAATATTAAACTGTTTTAGAAGTACGATACACCATGATATTCTTTTTTTGGAATCTTTTTTACCCGAAAAATATTTAAGGGTGACATGGTCATTATAAACAGTCGCCTTGGAAACAAATGTTTGAGAAAAACTTTAAAAATCATAAATAACAACTAAGAGTTATTTCTCTTTAGTGATGTATTTTTCCTGGGAAATATTCATGGTGTGACTGGAATATTAAATGGGACATAATATTTTTTCTAATTATTGTCTTAAGACGTCATCGATAGTGGATTTGTTGGTGTCACACATTAATTAAAAGTCTTTCTCCGAGTTTGGGGAAACGATAACAAGAGTGGCCACCATGTTGTTCTTGAAAATATTTAATGCCAACCAACAATATTCAATGAACTCAAAAGGTGTATCCTTTTCTTATAGGTGTTTCAGATGATTGGATACTTTCAACAAATATTTTATGGAGTAGTGGTAAAATCCTATATGGCCCGGAAATATTCTTATGCCTTTAATATTGGAGGGTTCAGGTAAGTATTTCATAACTTTAATCATAACTAGATTAACTTCAATACATTTATTTGTGATTTTGTGTCCAAGAAATATTCATCCTTGGATCATAAAGGGGAATTCATACCAGTTTAAAACGAGGAACTTTTCTTCAAAGTATTATAGGACTAATACTAGATTTTATTAGCATGCCTCGAAATATCTTCCATAAAATAAAATAAAAAATCCATAAGGATTTTCGAGAATTTCTCCCCCATATCAGGGATTATATGTTTCATTCACCTTTTTAAGGTCACTAGTGAATTAAACATACTAAATGACATGCATCTATAAGAGACGGTACAAAATAGACATCTGAAATTAGTTTTTGAGTAATCAATTGTGTAGACAACAATTTGATTTCATCCTGAATATCCACCCAAGAAATAATATAATTTGTATCCTGGTAGTATCTTCATAAATTGATCCATTAAAGGAAAGGGGAAAATATATTTTCACGGTTCTATGTTTAATTTTATGTAATCCATGAATACTCTAAATCCAATGATGGTTTGTGTTTAGATCAGTTCATATTCATCATTCTTGACAACCGTGAGCCTACCTTTCTTGGGAACGACCTATAGAAGGCTCGTCCAATCACTATCTAATATTGAAAAAAATTATTCCAAAATCATGGAGTTTCGGAACTTATTTATTAACTACCTCCTATATCCATGGGATGAGTTTCATATGGGGATGGTGTTTATGTTTCACACCTTATTCTTGTAAAATCCTGTGAGTATAGATAATAGGGATGATACCTTTAATATCATACACTCCCTATGAGATTGATTTATTATATCTTTTTAGAACATTGATCATGTTTTACTCTTGTTTATGTTTTAGTTATGAGCTAATGAAAAAAAATAGTGTAGTTTTCTTCTCTTGAAATGATTATGTGACTTATCTTGGGAGAGGTTTCACCTCCAAAATTGGTGGTTGGATGACAAGGGGAATAAAGGACAGGATAGTTTTCCTTTACAAAGGTTCTATATAGTTTACTTTTTCATGTCCATAATAATTCTTCTCAGTAGGATATTGTGCATCACTATCATCTTTGATCGTCATTTACTCATTATTTTATTCGGTGATAAAGATAGCTTGATAGTGAAAACAATATTTTATTTTTTAGCAGCTCTCACTAGGTTGAACAAAATTTTCTCGCGAACTAATTTGAAAATAATACTCCCTTGATTCACAAGAATAAGTATCTTCATAGTGGATAATAATTTTTTTCCTAGGATAATTGGAATGCCTCTTTCTTCTTCCATGTTCAATATGCACAAGTCTTATAGAAAAATTATTTTTTCAATTTGTCAAGAACATCCTGAAGAATCCCTTGATGATAATTTACTGATCATTCAGCTAATTTAAGTTCCACTATATTCAGATTTTGTTTATATATCCCTAGATTCTGGAATAAAGTCATTATAATTAGGTTAATCTTTTCACCTAAGTCACACACAGATCTTTTGAAGTTTTTTTCCCATATGGTGCAAGGGATTGACATATTATCATGGTATCACATATTTTGTGGAATATTATAATGAAAAAATGGAAGAGATTTATTATTTTAGGGATATGAATCCAATTTTTTCATCTTCCTTTTATTATAGAGTAGTTCCTTGAGATAATTTTCATAGGAATGAATTTGAGAAATAACTTCATCAAATGGGATTTTGATATGTAATTGCTTGAATATTTCGTAAAAAATTCTTATTATTCCATTAAATTTTTCATTGCTTCATTATTTTTTGTAAGGGAAAGGTGGTTTATAAGAAATTAGTTCTATGTATTTTTATTATTTAGGTTTCTCATGTATTGGAGAATTTTTATGAGGTGATGATTTCAGATTCTTTTTGTGATCACTTATATTCACACTTCCATCATCATTCTCTTTACTCATTGTTGCATGTTTCTTAAGTTATTTAGGATTCATTTATTCTTCACCCCAAGTTTTTTGAAAATATAGTACTTTTACACTCCTTAGTACTACTTACTTGGATTTCTCCTTTGGGTATGTCACAATACTACAAGGCATCATACATGTTAATCTATCAGACAAGGTCTTTGAGAATTGACTCATTTAGTGTTTGAGGTTTCAATGTTCTGCCCATTGATTTTTCATTTTTCTCTATTAGGTGTTCATCCTTTGATACACATTTGTAACAAAGATGGTGAGAATATTTTCCATATTTTTTTGGAGAGGTACGGCTTGATGTTGTGGTATTTGTTGAATTTATTCTTGTGCCATAGTAGGAAAATGTTTTTCGATTACTTGTTGAATTGATTGTAGAACTAGATTCTTATGTGGGTATCTAGGTAGTACATGGTTCATTGGTGGTTCTTGACCACTTATCTATTATTATTACCCTTTATTATTTTGTATTGGATTTTGTTATATCCTCTATTGATAATACTATGATGATTGTTGGAATTTTTGGATTTATGGATTGTAATTAATGTAATTACAATCATAGATTTTTTGTTATTCTAATATGGCCTTCAATCATGGTATGAGTGTGAACCTCCACACATTTCAAAGGATTTAATATCTATTATAGGTGCGGGAGGGGTGGAGATGTAGCATATAGTTTAAATAATTTCAGCTTCTTAGTAAGGGCGTCTTCTTTTGCACCTGGATAGGTTCCTTCTTCAACTTAGTGAATTATAAGCTGAGGTTGTTCAGGATCACTCGAACAGAGACTAAAATTGTGAAAGACTTCATTCAGAAGTATTCAACCTAATTATTATGTTTTCAGTATTATAACACCATCAGATACAACATCTACCACTATGTGAGAAGCTGATAAGAGGCCTTGCAAAAATGTTTTCAACAAAAGCCACAAATCAATTCCATGATGTGAGAACTTCCATGTAAGTTCCTTAGAGTGATCCCAAGACACATATGATGGATCTTCGTCTATCAGGGTAATGTATTGGATGTTATTCTGGGTTTTTATGTTTTAATAGGTGGTGAATACATATCTAATAACTTTTCAACAATGGTTTATCAAGTCGTGATTGACTTAGGAGATTTTGTTTTTATCCAATCCTCATCTCAGTCATGAAAGGAGAATGGGAAGACTCTCATTCTGACTGTATCAGAGGATACTCCCTGATTATGAAAGGTATAACATACTTCTAAAAAGTTATAGATATTTGGGCTCATATTCTGGATCATTTTGATGATTTCAGGTTTGATTTCAAATGTATTCACCTGTATAAGAGAGCATACAATACTGAGTGTGGAACCATTGATAAATGGAATTATGTAATCCAGGATTTTTTACTCCAGTTTCAGGGGTTGATCTTCATATAGTATATGTGGCACATATTTGTATGTTTGGTGGGTTAGGGCCCACATGATTATTCTAGTCATCCATTCTTGTATGGCGGCTTGTAGAGATATATATTTTGATATTAGGAACAAAATTGAGAAATTATTTAGTGTCCATGATCCATGAACAAGTCAGGGGGACTTAAACCATGCACTATATTGAAGCAAAGAAGGGTGGATATTTGTCTAGAAGAACAAAGGAAAAATGAAAAGAGAAAAGGGGGATGGGTGAGGTAATACCAGGTTCGTATGGAAATTTATTGTTCTTAAGCATAGCATAAGTCCCCAAAAATGGTGCTAATATTTTTTGAACCTTATAAAATTGTTTAATTTTCAAGGGCAGTGATCAGATAATAATTTCTGATTATCCAAAACTATACTTTCTATGTTGGAATAGGATAGTATTAGTGTGGGGTTAAACCCATATGTAAATACTTACAAACAAGGAACAAGTGAGATCAAAACCATTATGTGGTATTTCTCACAAAATCACTAGATTTTGGAATTCAAATAATGATATTGATATTGGTTTTAAAATTAAATAAGAATACCGGGATTAGGGTCAATTTAAATGTTAAAAAAATGATAATATTGGGCCTAACATGGGATATCCTTGGGGATTAGGCTGTGAAGCAGTGAATATGGAACTAGTTTATTAATGTCTGACTGACTAAATATATCCAAGATGAACCCTTTCCTTCATCTGGATATAGATAAAAACCAAGATGCATTAAGACCATCTTCTATGGAAGGAAGTATCAGTGGAAAATGGGCACGAAATGATCTACTTTAATATGGTTATGTGCATTCATTTAAACTTCCCATGGTCAAGGTTTTATAAAATAATTGAATAAAAATTTATAATTTAACTTGATTAATAACATTAAGGTTTCTAAATTTTGGTTTAAAGATTCATTAATTTTAAAATAACCTTTACTCTTGACCCTTAACCTAAGCATAATAGTCGTTAATAATGGTATTAATATAGATCAATTGTAAAAATGATTGAAAGATTAATAAATTGGTTGAAATAATACTATTTTCAATTAAAGGTTAAATAATCAAGTAGTTTATAATCAAAAAATTGATAAATCAATCAAACACTTACTTGAAAGTGTAAACAATAAATAATGTGGAGAAAATCTATTATCTAATAGAAAAAATAATGAAAAATTATATTTTTATAGGTAATTAGAGAAAAATATATATTAATAATTCTTTTATATTGATCTATGACACTTGTATTTAATCAAAATGGAAAATTGAATTGTTTTATTTACACTTGGAAGAGAAATAAGGGAAGAAAAATGAGAGGCAGAAACAGAAAAATGATTCCCATAAATACATATTCACAACTGTAATTTCCTATAGATAAATAGATATAATTTTACATGATGTGTAAACATCTCAGGTCATGTAATATTGGTCCATATTTTTCCCACGTATTTTTTATCTAGAAAATTTTATGGCTTGAATATTTGGGATTTGAATATATGAATCGATTCACAATGAGTATTGGGGATTCATAACATGCTTCGTATCATGACTTGAACATTGAGTGGGAAGCAGCCTTTCAATTTTCTATCACAGGTATTGGATATTCACATTGTGTATTTATTTCATGGCTTTTAATTCTTCATGACTTTTGACACGCTATGAATGATGCATACACCTTGGGTATGTATTTCACAATGTGTAAAGTCCACTTTTGTATATTTTTGATAGATTTTACTTTAGATTATTGAATAAAAAGTATTTGAAAAATGGATATGCACTTGGTGCACTATTGAATAAGGCATAAATAATTATTAATTAAATGAATCCAAAAGATATTTGAAATTTTAGCTTATCAGTGGACTACCTCCTTGCAAAGAGAGGTGATTCATTTTTCACTAATGCATTACATGGAAGATAATTAGGATATTTTTAATGAATATATGTGATAGAAATGATATAATTATGATATTAAATAAATTTTTATCATTCTAAAATGATCATTATTCATATTAGTTATTAACTTTTAACTAACTAAAAGATTGTAACATCATTTATGTATGTGTGGACTACCACCGTCACGATACGATGTGATTATCTATTTTCATCACCACACTATATGGATGATATGTATAATTATATTTAAATAAATAATATTTTATTTGTGATATTATAATCATTATATAAAGATAAAATATTACATACATCCTTTCCATAATGATTTTTGAAAAACTGGAAACAATACTCATGCATACGTACAACCTGCCATCTTTCTGATTGTAACATACTTAATTTATTAAACCCATATTTCATGATTGGTAGTAAAATTATAATTTATGTATAAATATGATTATTATTTCATGATTATTATTCTGGATATGATGGAACCAAGCTTAAATTAAGAGGACTGAAAATAACAAATCAAAACATATATGAAAAACAAAGTAGTTGTTAATCAAACCTGGATTTTAACAAGGAACTGTTAAAAATTTGTAATAAATGGTAATAATAAAATAATATTTGGTATTATTTAAATAATTTTTATTATATAATATTATATAATAAAATTATATTTTTTATACAAGAGGTTCAATCATATATGATGGAAGTCTAGACTTAAGGTAAGGTATTTCTATTATCTTTTATTTTTAGGAGAGATTTGAAAATTCACCACTCATTTATTTTATATGATTTATATACTACCCAATGACAAGTTATTTAATCAATAACCTCTTTTTCAATATATTTAATGTTTCATTTGATGATATTCTTTATTAGGGATTACAATTCAAATGATTACTAAAGTGGTAAGGGATTTTCATCTCACTTTTTACTTATTTGATACATATGTCATATTCACCACCAATTTATTTTTTTGGTGTATATACAACCCATAAATGTATTTTATAATGCTTCACCAAAAAATATTATTGTTATTTACATATCAATTTAAGGATCTCTATTTTATGGTCTTCGTAGTTTAAATGTTACCAAAACAGTAATGGAATTTTGTCTCAATTTTCGTTCTTTGAGGAAAATGTTATGTTATGATCCTTTATTATTTTATGAGGGGTACAAACAAACCAATTGAAATTTAATATCAAGAATTTATTTATTTTCCTGATATTTTTATTTTCCTTTTAATTTCATTGTTTTATGGGTATTATGATTCCAAGGTAACCATGAAGCTACATTAACCAAGACCAAGAGGACAAAACAAGAACTGAACATCATCATGGATCACAAACTGGATAAACAAATCATATGGTGCCCGAAAAATCATCATTCACAAGAACAAAATTCATTCCCCACTAATAAATGATATTTTTTAACCTAAGTATCGTAACTGGTATACAAATGTGTTCACATACAACTCCCTCAAACACCACCCCATGGTAATTCTGATGGAGACATATAGTATGGTAGAATCTATAGCCCATAATGAAATGAAATTACACCCCCTAGAATCCAATCATGCACCCATGATCCCTCCCATGTCCAAAATAACTAATATAAAATAATAACTCATAGTTTGCACCACACGAAGAAAATGAAAATCAAACAATGAGGCAAAAAATATCAATGATATGAAAGAATGATCAAAATCCTTTTCATTTAATTCAAAAAAATGAATATAGTTACAAAACATATGGGACAATCTCTAAACCAAATAAAAATATATATATTACAAAATAGGAATCTCTAAATAAAAACACAACTCTCAACTCCCCCATCAAACTAAAAATGTAAAACACTAAGCAGATTCATGATAAGTCTGAGACTTTTTATCCTAATTCTATATCATCTAATAGAACCTCTTAATCTGACCAGGGAAACCACATAGATAACAGGTCTTTGAAGCTGATAGAGATGAAGTATGAACATGAAAGAACATCCCACACTGAAAACACACAACTAGATTATGATTTTCTAAAACTGAAATGGTAGTTTAAGAAGATGGATTCCCATCCTTTTACCTTTTGTTTTATTTTTCTCTCTAGATAGTTATTCCTTTCTAGCTCTAGTGTAAAACTAAGCATCGCCTTCCATAATTTTCCCCACCATTATTTATTCAAAAAAATTATCTTTAAAACAAATTCCTAAAAAATATCCAAGAATGACTACATCACTGGTAAATAAAAATTTGGATATAGGCCTATAATAAAGAACCACACCTTCTTTGTATCATTAGTAGAAAACTCTATAGAGAAATGTGTCAAGCCAGTGAAATGTTCAACATGTTATTTCACTAACCGATCACCCTAGTGGATATGAAAAAATGTCACTGCCTTATAAATTATCTGTTTTTTGGGTAAAACTACTAAATGAAAGTTTCCTTGAATCATTATCAAGATAGTGCCTCCAACAATTGGGTATTAACAATAAGCTTCCACTATCCCAAACCCAACCCATAGAACTAGGGAATGGTGCATCTCACCCAAGAGTGTTTATAAGTCTGCAGCATATCTAAAATCATTTCAACCATTGATAAAAACCTAGTAGCCTCATGGTATCCTCAATCATCATAGAAAATTAGAGGGTGTTGGATTTTTAACTCTCGTGAATGATCCATGTGTTTTGAATAACATGGATCTACCGCACCATCATGAGTCTAGCTTGGGACTAAAACTGGAAGAATTATTCCCATATCACTATGATAACTACCCGAGGAATTACCTTCCAAGATTTAATATTAATTATTGGGAGGCTCATTATAAAAAATTAAAAACAAATAAATTAACTCCATCAAACCATTTTAATAGTTATCAAAAAATAAGGAAAAAACAATAAATAAAAACCAAATTGGGTTACAAAACACCCCAAAATATCTGCACAAGGGAACCAAATCTGATATATATAAAACTAAAGTTAGAAACAATCTTTCCATAATCTTTTCAATCATCTTACACCACACATACAAATCATTTTTAAATTACACAACCCCAAATTGACTTCATTTTTCTCAAAATACATTCCCTATGACGCTAAACATTTCATAAAAACACCCTAAAGAAACTTATGAAAGAAAAAAATGTTCTTTGGAAAAAATTTAAATACCAAGGAATAAAAAATTGCTCATAAAAAGAATTTAAAACACATACAACTTCAATAAAATATCCGAAAAAATCATAATAAACACAAGAAAAGATAAAACCTACAAAGAAGGGAAAACAAAAAAAACCCCAACCTTCTCTATTATGTACGATTTGGCCACATGGATTTTCATACCAGGAACCATCCACGAAAGTACTATAAGATGTTTATCTAGAATGGACTATATAGCATATGCATGGTTTTATAGACTATACGACTTCACCATGTACCCCGTGAAATCCTTCCAATTTTTCCTCTGAAATAAGGAATGTTCCATGTTGTCTCTCGAAAACTCCATTCAACTCATAGCAATGGAACTCTGGACCATACATCTCGAAAAAAATCTACCCTAACCTAGAAAACATTTGAAAAGTAAAAACCACCCATGTAAACTAATGATCATACACAAGGAAGAGAATGCCAAAAACATTAATCAACATACCACTTGAGTTTTCATGGCCTTATCTTCTTCCTACTACTGACCCCCAAATAACATAAAGGTGAGTATCAAGAACCTCATACCATTTCTAAAACCTAGATCCTATAATGGAATTTTTTTTAATGAACCAACTGTTGTGTCCATATGAACTGGTATCCAAACTAACCCACCACATACCCAAGGAGCATCCCTGATCTCCTTTGACTGACAATAAGCATCAAGGGAATCCAAGATAACCATTGGGGACAATTTCACCCTCATAAATATTAATAAACACAAAATCCAAATAGAAAATAATGTAAATAAGTATTCACATACCAAAGTGGGTATATTAAAAAATAATCTATATGTATAGAGTTAAAAAACTACAATGGATTCTAAAAGAAATGAAAAAATACCAGAGGCTAAGAAAACTCAATCCAATAGGTTACACAAACCAATGGTCCAATCACCATCTCCTCATGACACATAATTAACCACAACAATCCAAAAAATCATCAATCTCCAAGGAAGTTTCCATTGGATAGGACCTAAAATATAATACCAAAACATAGCATTAAGGCCAAATTCCCATCAATATGAGTATGTAGGGTTTGGAAGAAATATATTAGGATACCACCATGAGTCTCTTTTAGTTATTTTATTTATGAAACCGATTATTTTAGTTTTAAAATAAAGCATGTAAAATTAGGTTTTCATTTTTCACATTATTGAATAGAATAAATACAAGTTTAAAACATGAACTTCCTAAAATATATACATTTATAAAACCATTTCAAAAAACTGGTTCTATTTAAAAGCAAACTAATTCCAAGGAAAACAAAAACATTATCTCAAACACCACATTTCTAATAATATGCCACACAAGGTTTCAAATATTTCAAAAACAACTTTTAAAACAAAAAATTTAATTTAAAAACCACTTTCCCATATTCCATTAAAATATTACACACACGCCCAACTCAAGGTAAACAAGGTAATGATGGTAAATAATCAAAAAGAAATATTATAAATAAAAGTATGGAATAACACTAGACAAAACAAGTATAAACCACAAAAGGAACAGCACACCAAGATAGTACATCCATGAAATAAATAACGCATGAATATATATATATAAGGAATGAGCTTATATGAATAGAATGATGTGAACCCATGAGGACAAACAGGGCCACCCAAGACACACAAACTTGGACCTAACTATTGATAAGATAATAGTCAGAATCTGTCTAACAGATATCTTTAACCAATCTCCTCTGTGAAAAAGCTCCATTCCAGTAATTTGTACAACTAGGTGGGCTATCTAGTGCTAAACATCAACTAGCCAAGATATTCACACTACTTTCAACATAAAAACCATGGTATCCTCTTGTAATAATAATGGTGTTGGTCCATCAATAATAACTCCATCACATAAAAATTAAAATCCCCTAGTCCTAACACAAAAATCACATCCTTCCCACCTCCCACACTAACCTTAAAGTTATCCCCAACATACAATAAAAACAAGAATCATGTAACCAAGAATCCATCAAAAAAATAAGAATAACATCAACAAAATCAGTTTGGGATAAACAAGGGAATAGTTATTCATCAATGCATTACAAGGTTACAACCAAGCCTACACATTTATATATACAACTTATACATTTGGAAATATCATTTTCCCAAAAACGTAGAATTCCAAAAAAAATCAACAAGTATAACCACACAATTCAAGGGAAACCCTATTTCATATTTTAACACTAATTACCCTTAAAACATGAAAACTCTGTTTTAACACAAAAAGGAAACCCACTTTGGAAACCATATTTTACTTTAATCCAAAAAAACAATTTGGTTTATTTAATAAAAATAACTTTTTCAATTTATAAAACATGGGGAGTTTATAAAATAAAATTTCTCATAAAGACTCAATTTCAAGAAACAAATTACACCCATTTTCCACTTGAAAATCAATCAAAAATCAATGAAATCTTTAGAAAACACCCCTATAAATTCTACAACCAAATTATCGATGAAAGAAATGAATTTTTAAAACCTAAGAAATAATGTAACTCTTGAATAAAATAAAATTAATTGGAAACACCTACCTCAAGTAGTGATACCATGTTGCCTTCAATAAAATCCACACAAAAGGGACTCCTACTGTGGCTCACAAATAGTAAAAATTAAAAAAAACATCCAATCAAGTGTAGACATAGAAATAAGACATGTATGGTCACTAAGGTAAGATTATCCTTAACAAAGAAAGTTAGAAAGAAAGAGGAAGAGAAGACATGAGCTCATACATTATGATCTGAATGAAGAACCATCACGAAACCACTAGGAATCCATAAAGGATTACATTAGAGGGAGGGAGAAACCCCATGGTAGACATTTGGGTTGTGGGAGTCAAATGAGGGAAGATTTTGGTGTAATCTCTAATAATAAATATATGGTAATGAAAAAAATACATCATGTTGTGTATCATGCATGACTGTCACACATGTTTTTTCAAAACATTTTCAGACCATTTGTCTACCACTATATCAAATATCAAGGTTGCATGGGCTTTCAAAAATGGTTTCACTAACTGTACAGAGACAATGTATCCACAACTACTTCACCTACTTAAGTTACATGATTTCCATTAAGGATGTCGTATGATTTTTCGACCATAAACTATAACTGTGAACCCCAAGAAAAGCCTCTATGACTCCAAATTTCAACCCAAAACACCCCCAAACCCTAGGGGAAATACATCCACAAGATAAAACCACAAAAATGAAACTGTTGGGAATAAAATCAATCATTTAGAATTTATAATACATGTTTGTGTTGTTTTTATACATTAGTAATATGACCTATAAATAATTGTTTACATGTAGGTATCAAGTTCACTTCAATCTGTCACACAATGTGCCTCATATAACAATATGTGTGTGTTTTTAGTGTAAAAGTGAAATTTGAGTTGAAAAAATGAATCACTCACTAAAAATAAAAAAACACACTTTAAAGTTATTTATAATTTACTAAAATGATCCATAAATCATTTCATACATTTGGTAATCAACCACATATCAATATGACACACAGTGTGCCTGTTATGACTTGAATTGAGTATCTTCAATTTAAAACTGAATTTTTTGTTAAAATTTTGTGGAAGTTCATTAAAAATGAGAAAAATACCTTTTACTTTCTTGAAATTTTAGGAGAATACGATCCATAATTAATTTTTTAATGAGTAGGAATAATACTCACATCAATCTAATACATAGTGTATATGGAATGATTGAAATTTCATGTTTTCATTTAAAAATTACATTTTAGTTTAAAGCATGTGTCATTCAATGAAAAATAATAAAGCAAACGCGTATTTTCTTTAAAAATTATGAAAATGATACATAAATCATTTTTATATAAAGGAATCAACCACATATTAATTGGACACACAGGGCGACCAGTATGATTGAAGGTGTGTAATTATTTAAATGTTTCATTTTAGTTCAAAACACATTTCACTCAACTAAAACTGATAAAATTCACTCATATTATATTATCACTATATAAAAACGATATATACATCATTTTTTATATGTATGAGTCGTCCTAACCTTAATTTAACACACGTTATGGCTGGTATGAATTGAAATGTGTGTTTTTAGTTGAAAAGTAAGATTTTAGTTAAAAGGGGTTATCACTAACTAAAACCTAAGAAAAACACTCATATGGTCTTCATAATTTAGGGAAATAATCCCTAAGTCATTTTTGATGTAAATGATTCATCCAAATTTCTATCAGATACCTAGAATGACCTCTATGAATCAAATTATATGTTTGTAGTTTGAAAATAAAATTTTAGGTACAAATGTGTATAACTGATTGAAAACTAAGAAAAACACAATAAATGTATCAAAATTTTCAGAAAATGATGCATTGATCTTTATTTATTAGAATTAATCATCCACACAATAATTCTATACATGATGTGTCTCTTTTGAATTAATGTTCATGTTTTCAATTTAAATATTACATTATATTTAAAAATGTGTGTTGCTTACTAAAAACTAATCAAACACACTCATAATTTCTTGATTCATTATGAAAATAATATATTAGCCATTTTTATTTGTAAGAATGAAACACACATCAATCATCCACATGATGTAAATAGTATGACTAAAAGTGTGTGATTTTATTTAGAGTTGACATTTTTGTTCAAATGATGCATGAAATACTAAAAACCCAGAAAACACATTCATATTGTTTTGATACTTTAGGAAAAAATACATATATAATTTACAATAGGTAGGAATAATTTTCACCTTAGTCTGATACATGGTGTTACCAGTATGACTCAATATGTGTGTTTTCTGTTTAAAAGGGTCATTTTAGTTAAAATATTCTCAATGAAAATAAATAAAACACACTCATGTGGTCTGGATACATTAGGTAAAATATCTAAAAGTCGTTTTTGTAATGTAGTTATAATTATGACATCAATTGTATAAACAATGTGAATGGAATGACTCAAAGTGCAAATTTTTTGTTTAAAAATGATAGTTTTGTTAAAATCATGTGTCGGTCATTAAAAATCAATAAAACACAATCAAATTTTATTATTATTTTTTACAAGGATCCATAAATATTTTGTGGTGCATATGAATTAGTCACACATCAATCTGACATATGGTTTTGCTGGTATGACTCAATGTGAATGTTTTTATATAAAATTGACATTTTACTTCAAAACATAAGTCACATAATCAAATCCTATAAAATTAACTAATATTTTTATGATACATTAAGAAAATGATACATAAATCATTTCCTACATATAGTAATCAAATACATGTTCATCCAACACATGGTGTGCCAGGTATGAAATAAAGTGTATGATTTCAATTTAAATTCTACATTTTATTAAGGAAATATATAATATTTACATTTAATTAATTTTTTTTTTGTATTACTAATACAGTAATTGATACATTATAAAGGTACATTGTTTTTTGAGTTGGGGTGGTTTTCTCGACAAGAGTTATCATAATTAATATCGTTTGAAAAGATTCCAAACACAATGGAACATTAAGGTTTTCAAATTTTTTAATGCTTGTGGTAAATACTACATACCAATGTAATTGTCTATACTATTCATTGAAATATTTTTAAGTATTGTAAAATATTTTTTGTTTTTTTCTAATGTAATGTATATGGAAATTAAATTAAATATTTTTTTCTACATAGTGTTATAATCTCAACAACACAACATGATCGATTGGATTATATCAGTGATACTTATAGCACTAATAAAAGCTACATTTATTAGAACTAAAAAACCATTGATAAAGGACCTCCTTTATTAGTGGTGAATATGAGTTGAAAACGGGGTCCATTTGTTAGTGCTATAAAAATAACTGAAAAAGGCCCCCAATATCGGTACTAAAATAAAATCCATAAAGGGACCACTTTATCAGTTATTTTTTAGTGCTGATGAATGGAGATTTTATTAGTGTTAAAAATAACATTGATATAAGAACTGATATTGTAATGGCTTTTACAACATCAATTTTTTTATCATTGATGAAGTAAATTTCTAGCATTAATGAAGGTTGGACTTTTAGTGGTGTTTTTTAGTCATCAAATTAAATAATTGAACTTTATGAATATAATTATTGAATTTTTACCATTTTTAAAGAAAAATAAAACATTTTCTTATAAATGATGTAATTTCAATTAATAATTAAAATCAATTACATAAATCAAAACTCATTATAATTATCATCATTTTAATATCAATAAATTATATATATATATATATATATTAATTTAAAATTAATCTAATTTTCAAAAAAATATTTCATTTATAAATAATATTTTACACATACCATTCATAGACTAAAAAATTGATAACTAGAAGTCTTAAAAAATATAATTTTCCAAAATTCATGAAATGAATAATCTCCATAACTAATTATTTTCTTAAAAATAGTAATTTATCTAAAATATTCATCATTAATGTTATTATTACATTCAAATTAGACAAAGTTAATCAAATTGATTTTAATTAAACCTAAAACAAACAAATTGATCTATGAAATTTATAAAAAACATCAATAATCATAGAGAATATAAAAATAGAATAAGACCACACCTATTTGAGATACAATACTTGTGTTCATGGTCTAAATCCCATTTAACCGAAAAATGGAACTTGTTGGTTCCATCATAACTCTATAAATATATAAGTTTAACTATATTGCTAAAAATGATAAACCAACTAAAAACAAAAAATAATTATTCCTAAATTCTCTAAGAAAATCAATGTTCAATGATAAAAATGTTGGCTAGACACTTCCTCATATCTACCTCTTGAGTACTAATAGTACTATATTCTATCTATCAATAAACCCTAAATCAAAACATGCATAATCTCGTTCTGATAACAATTTATCATGAACTTAATCAGGTCATCCCTATATATGACACCAGATCTATCATGTGGTAAGGCCCGATGGGTGTACTTGATTCCCAAAAGATGACAATAATCACCCGCACATCATGAAATACCATTGACAAAATATTATCCCAAAAAAATAAAATCAAGGGAAACAATAATGTAAAATATAAACATAGTCATTTAGTAGATAAAAAAAGAAATTAAAAAATAAAATAGGTTCCCAAAAATTGAAAAAAAAAACTCAAAATGAAAAACAACCATTTTCTATGTGATTATGGGCCAACCTCAAAACATGTCACCTAAAAACTCCAAAACCCAGCTACCATAGGCACCCACCACTTCGATGTGTCAAATTACCTTTACCTATTCAAGATAAAATAAGATCTACACACACTCGAGGAATGTGCAGTGTGTGATAAAAAACCCAGTATAGTCTCACTAGTTTTTTTATAAGTAGTATTTATAAGATATATCAATTTTCTTAATTTCAAAAAAAAACAAATGCATGGAATAAATTTTCCTAATTTATATCAAAACAAATAAGTCTAATCCTTTAAAAAGTTCATAAAACCTTTTCAAATAAATCAATTTTCAATGAAAATTTAATGAAACCGTTTTTTGTTCAAAGTATTCAAAGTGTTATAATGAATTTAAAACAATTAAAATATTTAAATAATTAATAATAAATAATTTCACAAATAGTATAGTCAATAAAACTAAAACCTAGGAAACTATAGGTTTTAGTTACCTAGGATCCTTAGAATATCAAAGTGATCGAAGGCCACCATGTGTGAACGTTACCCTTGGGAAAAAATCCGAAGGGGTAAGAGTCCAGTCCTACTAGTGCCACCTTTCCTAAAAAAATTAGTTATGTTTTTTATAATGTATCCATTCTAGGGGAAAAAACCAACCATTAAAATATTGTCCCAATTATATCCCCCAATTAATTACTCAACTCTCTCGTGTGATACAACCAACAATTGGGGATTTCACATATTCATTTAAAATTAATTTATGATTTAGACTAACTACAATAGGTGGCATTCTAATTTCAAAATCAAATGAATTCATGAATTGACATTATTTACATTACAAACCAAGGGTGATTTGAAACAAAATATTCATTTAATAAAAAAGTTGAAAATACATTTTCATAAAGATAGAAAAAATAACAATTTCTCAAGATTTATAAATCATTCCATTCAACACTTTATATAAAAAATATAAAATGAGAAAGAATACATAGTTCACAAGACAAAGTATTTCATGAAAACACGTACCTCAATACTTGTAATTTCTAAAAATTGAAGGGGGTCAATAAGCTATAGATAGATGAGACAACTATGAGGAAATAGAAGACCCTTAATCTTGTTTTTATGAATCTAAAACCACTAATAGCATATTAGTATAATCAATATAATAAAGGGTATTGAATATGCAATATTGGATTATAGGATAGAGATAAATATGTGTGTGTGTGTGTGTGTAAGGGATAGGGTGTTGGACACTCCTCCCCCTAATCCCCTAGTTTTATTTTTTTGTTATATTAATTACATTTTATATTGATGTTTTCTTTTAAGTCTCCTATTCAAACACATTAAATACCCATAATTATATATATATATATATATATCATAAGTTTCCTATATATATATATATCAATAATATCAGTGTCATAGATATACACACACACCCATACACACATAAACAAATACATATATGTTGAACCCATAAATATATATATATATATATCCACATATTAAAATTTATTCTAATATTCCCAAACATATATCCCCCACACATATATTACACATATAGTATGTCTATATATACACATATATTTAATATACCACACAAAAATATAGTTTATTCCAACTAAGAATAATAATAATAACCCAAATGTTTTTCATTAAATCCTAGCCAATAATTCCACTATAAATATTTAAACAATAACTTTCAATAAATTACAAAAATAATATTAAAATAATTGTTAATTACACACTCTCACTTATTTATCACAAATGATAATAATACCACAGTTATTTTTAACTAACCAATAAATATTTAAACACCATAATATATTATTTGTATGATTAAGAAAAAAAATATTTTTATAAATTCCTTCACGGTCAAATTTCCAACCTTTTTGATAACCACTTATCCAAAAACTAAAAACAAAAGACACATTTCATTACATTTTATCTAATATAAAAATTATAAATATTTTTCTTATATATATGTATAATAAATCTAATTTTCTAATAGATGATTAAAGAACATGTCTGACTTAGTTAATGTCTTTGGTAAGCGATATCTTGTCTCAATTTCCCTTCTTTGAGACTTATTCCATTTTCACAACATTATTTAGTTTTTTATTGAATAAACTACCATATGAAAGTATTTTAGCTTTTATTTCATGAAATTTATATGTTTTTAAAATCAATTTCATGATTTCTTGTTTTTTTTACATTTTGAATTAAAAGTTACCAATTAAATAATTTATTTTTATTGAAAACATTATTCTAATGTTTTCCCTTTAACAATTTTCCTTCTATATTCATGTTCTTAAAAATGATTCAAGAATTTTATTATTTATTCATAAAATAATTAATATTTTCAATGAAATTTTTAGTTCTTAATAATGGTTTGAAAATGAATCTTATGTATGATTTCTATGTATATTAGTTTTAAATTTTTTTTGTAAAATATGGAAAAAAAAAGTTTTTAAATATTAACTGCATAATCATATTTACCTACCTTCATATCCATTAGTTTTTATAAATATTCCTACAAAATTTTTCATGTTTTTTTAAAAAATTTCATACTTTTATTATTTTAGTAATTTTTATTTTTTCAACCTAATCAAAATAAAATGATATACATCATTTTTTTATATAAAAATGTAAAGTTCTATTGATTATTGGTTTAAATGACTTTTCTAATAGTTTAATGGTAAAAACGTAAAATATTATAAATTTATTATTATTGATATGATACTTAGAAATTATATATGACTACTCTTTTTCCCAATATATAACTCTCCAACACATTGGTTAATTTTATGTTTGGTAGAAGATGGATATTATAATTAATCATGAAGGTTACTATTTTTAAGGGTGATTGTAAGGATAATGTCCCATGATGACTATATGATTTAGTTATTATTTATATTAGTTTTATTAGAAACATTTTTATTTTACAATTTAATTTAATTATATTTTTTCTTAACCAAGTTTTATGAACTTTTAAAGGTGAAAGGATTTTTTCATGGAAAGGTTTCCGTTATTTTTTGTTTGTTTTCTTCAGAACCTATCATGGATATGGTTTTTCATTTATGACTACTGAAAAATGTTTCATGATAAAAATTAGGAAATAAAGTTTATTTAGTGAGTATGTAAATTATTATAAGATCTCATGATTTATTTTGTTAAAAATAAAACATCATTGTGTATTTTAATGTTTCTTGAAAGATGAAAAGGTTTCATGAATGAAAAATAAGTGTAGTCATATGAACCCATTTTTCGAAAAAATAAACTATATGGAAGTGTCCAATTTTTCATGTAATGGTTTTCACAACTCTATAAACCTATAAATCGTAAATATTTTTTAATGTAATAAGTATAAAAAAATTATAGTAAAATCATAATAATTGTATTATTAATATATTTGGTGTTATAGGAATCAAATAGATTCATTAGAATTTTGGAATCCTAGTATATGATCACAAGGTATTACACCCATTGCCAAAGAAAAAATAGAAAGGGAGAGAGATTAGAGAATATACATGGAATTTACATTTGTGTTATTAGATTATATAACCTAATTTAAGAAACTAGAGGCATATAAAAATGTGTATATTCTTGATATAATGAGAGGGGGAGAAGGTCTCCCAGGAGATATCCATAGCTATAAATTATTAGTAAAATTAAAGCCCCATTCATTTATGGGATTAATTATTAAGAGTTAAATGGATAAAATTTACCTCATAAATAAATAAACATTTAAAATAACATAATCTACATGATAATAACCCATTTAGTACATAGTTTTAATGATAGTGGATTTGTATCAAAAGGGAACCATTGGGTACCTGGTGAAATTAAATCCAGTGCTCGGTTCTTCCAACACCATAGTACCTCCCCCTTTTCTCCAATTTATCTTCCCTAACATCATCAACCATTATTCCAAATTTATAATTAATATAAAATATATTTATTAAAAAAATAAATAAATAACTAACCCAAAAATTTAGGGTGTATTACGACCTCCCCATTATTGGTCCTCTTACCCATGAGAAGCTTCATGACACTTTTTAGTAGACTGTATTCAATTATTATCTCTTAATTTCAGATCCCCACTCTAATTTATTATCTTAGAGCATTAAATAATGACACCAAACCTAAACCAGAGGTATCATCTTTTCCTAAAGAATATTATGACTCTAATCAATTATATAGATCAAATGCTCTAGATATTATATAACTTGTTCTAGTTCAACATAATTGTACCAAATTATTTTAACTTTTCTAGGTACATGCCTCATTTATTGTAAAAAAAATCAATTGTTTTTCATGGATTGTAAGTTTTTATTCAAATATAACTAATTAGAGACCCTATGACTCATATGTGGTCTTCAAAAGGCCCCACATAGCTCATGATTAATTTTACTTGTTTACCTAAGAACCAATTGTTATGTCCCATAAAGGAGACAGAAAGATTCTAGGGGGGTTAAATGTATATCTTAAAAAAATAAATTTACTTTGATCAACAAATGAAAAACAAAATGGAAAATAAGATTAAAAATTTCAGACAAAAAACAAATTATTTAGTTTATATGATAAGAGTTTATGTTGAATAATGTAAAGAAGATAACATAATATATTTATTAGTAGTTCAGATCCTAATGATCTTGATTCTAATCTACACACTCTTAACCCATAGGTTTTTATATCCACTCAATAGACCACACTTATGGTGGATAGTGACAACTCTTTACAACATTTCATTCTTGGATAAAGACAAAACCAAACCTATTTCCCTTTTAGACTCCTAGAGGCATAACTCAGACACTAAAATTTTCACACCTTGGGATATAACCAATATACATCCTATTATAAGTATAAGGAAAAACTTGTTATCTTTTTTTATTATGTTAGTATAACTGGACATGCACATTTTATTGAAAATATACCTACTTATTTAATAAAATGATAAAACATTAAAATTGTGACAATAAAACATAATGAAATATAAAATATTTAAAAAAAATAAAATATTATAGATGGTGTTACTAGTGTTGAAAAATTATCTTAAACAAAAAAAATATAAAAAAATATATTTGGGAAATCCATTATATAAATGTTTACAAAACATGGATTTACAACATTTTAAAATATTAGTATCTAATAGTGTCATCACTTATCAATCGTGTATCTCACATTACATTTTGATTTTCCTTTTACAGATTGATGAAACAACAATGTATAGTTTCTTTAGTTAAAATGTTATTAATTTCCTTCCAAATGATAAATGATTGCTTCATATGATTATTTCCTTAAATCTATAAAAAATAAAATGGCTAGAATAATTAAAATAAATAAATAATTCCATTACCACTATTCCTAAAATGGTCAATACATTTATCATCTATAGACTCCTAATAATAATTATTTACTTATCTATAAAAAATTAAATTTAAAAAATTAATAAATTAACATATTATAATTGGAATTCAATAGTCATTCAAAATTTTAATTTGAAAATAATCCCCTAAAATTTTAATAATCCCTATAAAAATATTCAGGTGAATACCCAATAATTCATATATTTCTACTGTAGACAATGATGGAATATCAATTATAAATAACAATAAAAAAATTTCCATTCAATATCCTGATAATATTTATGATTTTCTAATTTAAATATTTTATAGTAATATATAAAATTATAAAATTTCATACTTGAAATGAAAATGTCCATACCATTTCTGAATTCTCAATATAAAAGAGTTAATCTTCATTTTTTACTATATACCAAAGAGATTAATTGTGTTTTATTTTTTTTAATATATACCATTTTACACAAGGGTAATTCAATATATAATATATTAAAAATAAGAATACATAAGATTCTTTTAGTATGTAATATATTTCCACTAGATAGAGAATCAATAAGTAAGAAAATTAACAGTTGATAAGATTCTTCAACAAGAAACAATTTCCATTAATAAGTGATTTCATCATGCATAATATATTTTATTATATATAAATTAAATATATAAGGTATTTTATCAAAAAAGTAGATAATTTCCTTGAAAATATTTCAAAAATTATAGTAAATATTTATTTTATCCAATAAATATGAACTTTCTAAATATATATAATACATAAAGTATTGTAATTTTCTAAATATTCCAACATTATGTTTAGTTACATAGAATCTTTTGAATAAGTAAGTTCCCATTAATAATTTTTTTGGTTAATAAAAAATGTGTGAAATAATAATAATAATAATAATAATTAATAAATAATAAGAAAATATACTGAAATAATAATAATAATAATTAATAATTAATATTAGAAATATTATCACACCACTTCTTGGATAGTGATCTAATAACTCTTTTAATCATAGTAATATTTTCCAATGCCTTTCCAAGTGTGATATTTCTAATCATTATGATTATGATTCTATGGAAATTATATTAATAGTCTCATTTTCTATCACAATGAAATCCTGGTACTCAAATTATAATATTCCAAGGTTATTTCTTATCAACATATCCAATAAATATTTTGTAACTTATAAAATTCCACACATATCATGATTGTTATTATAAGTATATATATAACTAAAATAATTTAGATAATATCATAATACAAAATATTCATGATCTTATAATTAAGAATATACTTATATAAATCTTTACCATTGAATTAATCATTGTTAGTCGCGGAAAATTTATATGGTTTTTCCAATGATGTCCATTTTTTCAATTATTATTTACTTAAGATAAGCTTAAATCCTAGATTTTCAATAAACATATATGTTTTTAGTGAAAAATGGAACACTTTATGGAATTCATCTATCATTATATACTTTACCTAAAATATAGAATGATCTTTCACAAAGACTATTAGGTCTAAAATAGGGTTATTAACACAAATATATATAAAATAGAAAATGTAATGATATAAATTGTTATGCCAAAAAATAAATCTAGAAATAGAACTGAGTGGGTGTGAATTATCTTTCTTAAACCCATGAGAAAAAATTAAACTATATTATGGAATATGGGTAATAATAAGATTTAATAATTAAAATAAAAACAAATTATGGTATTCATGGGTGAAGTTGGTAAGGAGAATAAAGTAAATGAGATAGTATAAATGATTTCATAATAGTCTGAAACCAAATTAACTAACATTTACACTTAACACTATCAAAACAAGAGTATAGATGTCCAATAAATAAAAAACACTTTTAAAGGACAATGAAAACTCATTACAATATTTTCATCATAGTACCTAAGGAAAACAAAACCTCTAACATTTATAATGACTTCAAGGATAGCCTTGAAACCAGATATTTACACACTTGTGGGCACAAACAAACCACTTTGTTTTTTAATAGATAAGGAAAAACTTCTAATTTATTTTTTATTTGATTTTCATAATCAGAAAAATATCTCTTAATGCAGGTATAAATAGTGAGTGAAAAACCTGATAAAACCATAAAATAAATGCCATAAAAAATAAGGAAATATAATATAGTTAATAAAATTAAATGTTAAAAATGGTATTTTTAGTCTATAAATAGTCTCTTCATACCTTAAGAGATGTAAAATAATTATCATTGGGAAATATATAAAAAATTGTGTAAACGATGTGTCATTTTCAATGTTTCAACACATTATAATAAACAATTGTAGTCGTATATGTATCATGTGTCCCACACAACCTATAGCTTCTGTTTTTATAGATATATAGAAAATAAATGGCTAATTACTTAAATTCTAACACCATAATCATAATTTTTAATGATCGATAAATAGTTTACCTTGGTGTTTACTTAAATAAAAAATAATAATATAATGGAAAGGTTATAATAATTAAATTAAATGATAATAAAATTATAATAATTCTTGAAGTGTTCATTTCATTTTTCAATCATAGATTTATAATAATAATTATACACTTTTCTAAAAAAATCATCATAGAAATGATCATTAAATTATCCCATGAAAATCATCCACTGAAACTCATTAAATATTTACCATTACAATTAAACTCTAAACATTGAATAATATTTGGTAAAATATTCATTCAAATTCATAATGTTTCTCATATTTTCTATCACAGAACAAAATAGACTATCTATTATTAAAAAATTTAAATTATTCATTATATGAAATTTTAATAATATGTAATAGTATCTTCTCTGAATATATAATGGAAATCACTAAATATATAATATTTTATACATAATATATAAAGGTTTTTAATTTTGTCACATTTTATACATATAAGAGTAACTCTTCACTTCTAGAAGGTTATGTAAAGGTTCAAAACATTTATAAATTTTATAAACTAGAACATCATATATAAGCTTCCTATTTAATATAACATATTCCAATTCATTTTACATAATAGTCCTTTAATACCTAATATAATTATATTAGATAGAAAATCAATATGTAATATAATTTTTACAATGAAATATTATTACCATTGTAAAATATATAATACATAATATAATTTCTCAATACATAAGATAATTTACTTCAATTGTTTTTAACATGCAATATGTTGATTTTTATTCCAATATGTAAGTATTTTATCATCTCTATAGAATACATAATGTTTTTTTTTATTTTCTCTGTATAAAAACATAATTTTTTCTTCTAGATATTCTTCTGAAAATAAATGATTATGTTCTTTAAATAAATTTTTTCAATATAAAATATGATAAAAATGATTAATAATGAAAAAAATAAAATATTGTTAAAAAATTAATTAGAGAACAAAAATAATGTATAATATAAGTAATAGTAAACAAAATAAAAAAGAAATGAATAAAATTTAATAGGGATATGTAATTATCAAAAAAAAATAGACCAAGTAAAAGATCCACTCAAAAATACATTTAATTTACCTAAACTATGCCCCTATAGTTGGTATCCAAAGAGTAATAAAAATAATCAATGGATTTTTTGATTTTAAGGTTATAAATAAAGGTTATTACACCCACTACCAAAGAAAAATTATAAAACAAAATATATTAGTGATGATTCAAGGACTTAAATTTCATTAAAATATCTTATGAAACTGATTCATTTTTTGTTTCATGATAGATATCAAAATAGATAAGGGGGAAAGAATTTAATATTTTAAAATAATTAAAAAAATAAAAAAAAAATGTAAAATATTGTGGATAATAATTTTGAAAATTACAAACAAAAAAATAGTGTAGTTGATGTGTCAGTATAAAATAAATGAAACAGCATAAGAGATTTTATAGTATTTAAAATCGAAATTAACCAATGTATAATTATCACACTCCCAACCCAAGAGTAGTTATATCCACTAAATAGACCTCACTTTTGAAGGATAGTGAAAAAACTTTACAACCTTTCTTTTACTAGACTAATTCACAACCAAACATCCATCATTTTTCAAATATAGAGTCCAAACCCATGCACCTCTCTTTTTCACAACACGAGGCATAATCCAACCATGAATTGTTTTCAAGGATAAGGTCGAACCCATCATTTTATTATAAATTTATGTTATCATAGCCATAAAAATATTTTTTTAATATAGATATAACTAGTGAGTGAGTAATTTAAAAAAACATTACAATACATCACAATAAAATATAAAATAAATAAACTAATTAGAGGTTGCATATGGTGCTATTTTCATAGATATAGTACCTTCATCTCTACATATATATATAAAGAATATTTCTAGGTATAATATTAAATTAGTATATAAACAATGTTTCTTTGTAATGTTTCATCACTTTAGTATTGAATATTGAAAATGCATATGAGTCAGTTGTATTACGTTTCCCCTAGATTAACCCTTTATTGATAAAAGAAATGGTAACATCTAATTTTTCTAGATGAAACTCTATGGTTTTCCTTTTTAATGGTCACTAAATACTTAAAGAGGGATTTTTCTTTAATCTATTAATAGATTGTAATGAATTGTTTATAATAATTAAAATAAATAAATAAAATAAAATACCATAATTCACACAATTGGCATTGTATTTATCAACCATAGACTCTAAAAAATAATTCTATAATTCCCTATAGAAATCATTAATATATTATCCCTTGAAAATTGGAATTGAATATTAATAAAAAAATATCTCTTGAGAACCATCATCTAAATATTGAATAATACCTCCCAAATAAATTCACATCAATACATGTCATTTATAATATTGTCTATCATTGAGAGTGATAGACTTCCTATTGAATATAATGATAAATAATTCTCCATTCAGTGTTCTAATAATGTAAAAAAAATCTTCTTTGAATATTTAAATAAAATATATAAATATATTTTATTTCATACTTGATACATAGAGGTCAAACACTATATATTTCTTAATAACTAAGAGTTAATTTTCACTTCTTATGACATCTCTAATAGTTTAACAAATTTATAAAAACTTAAAACTTTTTTATCTTATATAATGGTAATGCTATATATAATGTATTCTAATTACACATACGTAAGATTCCATTAATACTTAATATATTAACCTTAGATAGAAAATCAACATGTAATATAATTTTCAATATGTTAGAGTATTCCCTTAGAAAAATTAATGATAGATAAAAACATTCTTCATATGTAATAAACTAACCTTTTTCAAAATTCAATACATAAGATATTTTATTAATATATTAGATAATTTAATTATAATGATTTCCAATAAACCAATACATAATTATTTCTTCCAATACAGAAGGATATTCTTTTCTCTATAGAATACATAATTTTTTTACTTTAAAAAATATAATAATATATGGTTTTCTTCAAGATATTTTCTTGAATATATAAGATCTGTTTCATAAAAAAATTCCATTCAACATAAAATACGATAAACTAAAATAATAATTAATAATAATAAATAATGATATAATAATAATATTGAATAATACATAAAATATTAGTGATAAAAAAACACTAAATGAATAAACTAAGAGAGGGATAAGTGAATACAAAAATAAAAAATAGATGGAATGTAATTACTCAATATTTTCTCACTTTTTTATAATTATGAATCTAGAAATTATCTTCCACTTTTTCTATAGATCAAAAATATAAGAGCATATTAATTGGATCTTAAAAAGTAAAAATAAAAATAAATAATAATGACATGAAAAAAAAAATAATTAATAACTCTTCGAATATTTAAATGATAATGAAAATTAAATTACATAAAGTATCTTTCCTAAAAAATAATCAACCCCTATACTGGTGACCCATATTGGGTGAAACATGATGAATCACATTATCAATAACTAAAAATACTAATGATCACCTTCAATGGTTGGAATATGACTTTTTCAAGTCTATGAAATATCAAGGAATTTTTTAATCATCTTCACTTAATTTTATACATCTTAGAAATGATTATACACAATTATATATTATTTAATTTTCTATATTCATTAAAAAGGTGGAAGTAATATCCTCCCATATATTTCTTCATAAGAATCCATCTTGGTAGTAAATTGGTATTTTCATTTTAGGAGAAAATTACAAAAGATAGTTGGTCCTCCAAATATCCACCATAATATAGAATATATCCTTGAAGAATATCATTTATTATTTTTATATCTCTCTTAAACTATCCATTAGTCTATGTAAGAAAATAAATACTTAATTATACATGATTACACAATTATTTTAAAATTACTTTATAATGTTGGGTTATGTACCACATATCCTTATGAGAGATGATATTATATTCTATACTATAAAGCTTTGTTGTATCTCTAAAATATGATATCCCCAATTCATTAACCGAAGATTCCTCTTAGTAAGATGAAAGTTTGTAATCTTGGTTATAAGTTCAATTGTTACCTAAATTTTATACTTCTTTTTAAATGTTCCAATTATCTTATAACAATAGAGATTAGTTGTTGAAAACCATTATAATTTTTATATTTTACCTTTACTAACTAATATATGAGGTGTTTAATGACAAGAATAGTAATTTCTTTCAGTAGTATAGGAAACAAAATGTGGTAACCAATATATTTTTAGATATATATGATCCCAAGGTGCATATGACTCCTAGAATAATGTTACTTCTTCTTGGCCTATAACTTCAAACACCTAGATACTATACGTATCCCATTGACACATAAAATAAAAAATATTCTTGGAACTATCCATCTAGGATATCCCCACCATTATGCCTCTCTGTAGTGACAATAGAATCAGAATATAAAATCAAGGAGCACGCATATTGCTCTTCTAGATTATACATATAGAGATTGCACATAAGTTCTATATATTTCCATTCATCATTCAATTATTCAATTGTGTGAGGGTGGACTTTTGGTATAATAGTATCTGAAGTGCACTGTGTTGCATTTGTTGTCAATGAGGCATGATGTTGTCATAAGATGAATGGATGTCAAGGAATGTCAAGATGTGAATGAAAAAGGATGTGATGGTGTTGGTGAGGAAAGGAGAATGTCCATGGTACTAAGATGTATGTCACTTAGGAGATTCACTAAGTGACATAGGATGTTGTGGTTGAAACATTCTCTATGGATATCAGACGATTGTAGATCTGATCTTAATGTTTAAATACTTGTATCAAGGTGATACTAAGTGACAACACTTGAAGAATGAATGATGATGGAGCATCATTACATCAGATGATTGATGAGCTGATCTTTGAGTTCCAAGAACTTGTATCAACTGGATACAATGTCAGCACATTATTAGAAGACCATGCATTGTTAAGACAATGCATGAGGAGATGAAGATGATCCATCAACACCTCCTAAGTTGATGAAGTGGATTAATGAAGTCCATGCACTATCACTTAGTGCATGTGAATTTGAAAAAGATCCAACTTGATCTCTGATTGGATCAATGAAGAACATTGAAGATTATGTGATTCAGGAGCTTCGGTTGAAGGAAGAAACCTTTGTGAAGTCCCTCCTAAGTGAATAATACAAATTGATGAGAAGATGGAGGAATTCTTTTAAAGAAGAAGAAGAATGGAGAAGAGGAAGAATGGCTTGGAAGAAGTGGCATTTGGCATTTGAACTTGGGTTACTTTGTTTTTATACAAAGTCCCTAAGTCTCTACTCTAGAAAAAAGGAAGCCACCAAGGGCCAGCCTTAAGGGTTCAACCCAAGGCACATGTGGGACTAGGTCACCACGCCCAAGGGGATCCCATGGGGCCAGCCCGAGAGAGGTCGTGGCCGTGTATAAGCCCCTGAGTCCACGCGGTGATGAAGCCCGCGCAGTGTGAGCGCGAGGACCGTGACCGTGTGTGCATAGTGGGCGTCAGTGGCGCGCCCGCAGGGAGCAGAGGTGGGCACAAGAGCGCGCCCGCTAAGAGAACACGGTGCGGGGCCGCACCGTGGAGGGGGAAGTACAACTGAGCGTTGAGCGGCAAGAGTTATTTGATAAACCACGAGAAAACAGCAGCGCGTTTCTATATGGGATCAAAAAATTCGGTCATGATCTAATCCTGGTCGTCCGAGCCATCGCGCATATGATCTCGACCGTTGATCGCATCCGCGGCGCCGCAATCTAATCTCGGCCGTCGAAGTTCATTAAAATCCCGATCTGACTGCTTTCAAGCTTGTCTCCTTCCTCGAGCTCAGCCGAAGCTCCCCGCGCATTCCCGCATAACCATAGGCACCTCCGACGACGGATTTTGAGATTCCGGGCACCTCTGAA
This sequence comes from Viscum album, assembly GCA_963277665.1. Lineage (NCBI taxonomy): Eukaryota > Viridiplantae > Streptophyta > Magnoliopsida > Santalales > Viscaceae > Viscum > Viscum album. The sequence goes on from OY728151.1 coordinate 907,466,274, forward strand.
GAAGCTGAAGACACCAATGAGTTCGTATGGATCTAACGAACACAACCATTCTTAAAAACGAGCTTGCATGCAACAAATGGGGTATTTCGAGTTCGGCCGAGGCAAGAAAATATTCCGAGGCCTCAGTGAGTTTGTGTTTTGCATGGATTATAAAAGAGAGGCCATGCACACGTTCGAATGTGCATTCATGTGAAGAAGGCCGAGGAAAAATAAAAGAAGGAAGAAGCCTGTGTGAACCGAGGATACAAACCAGATTTGAAAGATTTTTAAAGATCCGAAATCTTCGGGATTTTGAAGTTAAACCACGTGGATGTTTTGAGGCGTTTATCTGCCTATATAAAGAGATCCCGAATCACATAGAATGCTTGCTGAAATTTTGAGACCCGCGAGAGATCCTGTGCCTCGTGAACAAAGAAGCCACTGCGCAACCACTTGTGTGGCTGAAGTTCCAAAGCCACCCGAGGCTCTGAAGGAGGTCCCTGCCCGCGTATTCGCATGCCAGAAAGAGCCCTCACTGACCGCAAACCTGCGTGGCAGTAGGTTGTCCTGCACCCGAGGCTTGCACGGCCCTTGTGGCATGTGAACCTTGCGCGCCCAAGACCTATTCCACCCTTGCGCGGCGTTTGAAGAAGGCAGTGAGAGGCTGCACCTTGCGCGCCCTCCCTTTTAAGAAGGAATTCGGGTTATGTGTTATACACACTTGGTGTTGTGTGTGCTAAGTGGAGAAGGATACCTGAGGCCTTGTGTTCTTTACAAAGGAGAAAGGCCGTGGGCAGTGGGTGTGAAAAAAAGGGAGGTCGTATCCCTTGGTTGTGCCAAATTGAAGAAGACACTTTGTGTGTGCAAGGAGGATAGGAAGGCCACACTTAAGTTGTGTGTGTTCTTAACAAACAAAGAAGAGGCCAAGATCATGTTTTTGAAAAAGTGAAACAAGTGTGTGCAAAGAGACAAGAAGGCCGAACCTAGTGTGTGCACTAAAAGTGTAAACACTTAGAAGAAGGAAGAAGAAGGACCCCCACACTAAAGTATAACACACATTCATGTGTGTAAGAAAATTGGATAAAGTGTGTGAAGGAAGAATTGGTGTGGGTTCTGAAAGAGACTACACCATTTGGGGGTTTATCACACCAAGAAGAAGGAAAGGGGAGTGCATGCTTTCATTCATGCACGTGCACACATGAATAAAGCTTAAATAATTGGTGTGTATTTGAGTTTCCCAAGACTGAAAGTTCTTGAAGAAGATTTTGAGAGGCCATGCAGTCAGTGCATGAGGAAGAAGAGTTTCCATGCACTCATTGCATGAAGTCGAATTGAAGTGAGACTGAGCCAGACTAAAGTTAAAGATATTAGTTGTCTGAGTTTTCAGTAATTGAGAAGACCCTGATCAATAGAAGTGATCAGAAGTTGTGAGCAAGACCAATAGACCTTATCAGAGGCTGTTGAAGATTCTTGAAGAGAGAGGTCAGGTCATCCTGAGAAGAAGGAGATAAATCCTGAGCAAGACGAGAAGACCTGATCAAGTGATCAGAAGTGAAGAGCAAGGCCAGCAGTCTTTATCCCAAACTTCTGAAGATACTTGAAGAAGCTTAAAGTGAAGAAGAGCTACTTGTGTGACTCGAGGAGCCAGGAAAAGCCCCCTGTGAGACTCAGGGTGGAAGAAGTCTTCAATGGGATTCTGGAGCAGGCCAGTGGGACTCTGGTAACACTGTGGGACGCAGTATAAAGACCCTCCTATGGGACTCAGGAGAGATACAGTGGGACTCTATATCGACCATTGTAATACTAATAGATTATAATAGAAGAAACCATGTTGGGGTGTTTAACCAACATGGCAAGGACGTAGGCCTTTGGAGTCGAACCTTGTAAATCCTTGTGTCCTGTGCCTTTACATTTACTGCATCACTCGAGGAAAGGCTGAGAGATACAAGAATAGTGGATCGAGGCCTTAAAAATCCATAGAGGTTTAATTGATAAAGAATCAATTAGTAAAAAGTTTTAAGGGATCACTGATTCACCCCCTCCCCCTCTCAGTGATTCACAGAGATCTGGGCACTTCAATTGGTATCAGAGGGAGGTTACCTCTAAAAGATCCAAGAGAGTCTATATGGAGTGCAGATTTGAGGAAATGAAAGAACAACCTCAAATCGAGATATCTGCCAAGACTCTGAAAACAGAATGAAGAAACAGGCAAAGAAGATGAAGAAGAAGGTTGTTGCAATCAGAGAAACTCCTTCTAAGGAAAGAAATGTGAAAGTCACATCAGATGAAAATTCCTTTTATCATTCTTCTGATGAAGCCTGCTCTAGCTGTGATGAAGATGGAAGAAACAATGATCTTCTAAATGCAATAAAATATCTTCAGAAGACAGTCCCCAAGAAGTGGCAATGTGTATAGCTACAGGCATCCTTGATCTTCAAGAAGAAAAATTACAGCTAGAAGAAGAATCCAATTCAATGGAAGATCAGTTGGAAAAAAGGGTTGGCATAACCAACACTCCCAGAAAGCTGGTGAAAGCCAAAGATGAAACAGTATTCCTTTGAAATGAAAGATATGAAGATACTGCTGAAGAATTGCAAAGAATATTTTCTGAGAAATAATTATTTAACATAATGGTCAAAGATGTTTTCCATGCACTGGAGAAGTTTCACAAAGTGTCAATGAATGTCAGAGATGCTCAACTCGAAGAAAAAGTCAAAAGGGTGAAGGAGCTTGACAATTCATTACTAGAAATGAAGAAGGTGCGTGAAGAATAGATGAAAAAGCTGGAAGAAAAATGGGAAGGAAGGCTAAGAACTGTTGAGGATGAGAATAACTCCCTTAACGTGAAATGCATATAACTAGAGGTGATATTGAAAAATCAGCAATCACCCAAACCTGAAACCTCCTAGTCAGCTGAAAGAAGAAATGTTTCCACTCAAGTGAGATTTGAGAAGGATGATTCTAAAAGAAAGACATCCTCTAATGAAAGGGCAACATCTTCTAAAAAGAAGGTACCATCCATACCATCTTGTACTCATGCTTCTAAAAGTGTTTCTACTAAAAGTGTAGGATGGAAGAATGAATCCAAACAAGTATGGATGAAGACAGTGAAGAAAGAATGCTCTCCTGAAACAACGCAGCAAGTCAAGAAAAGTACCCAACAATCAAAAGGACTGAAGAGGTCAAGATTTGTGGGTCAATGCTGGTGTTGTAACAAGTATGGGCATTGTGCAAAACATTGTAGGTACAATCCTCTGAATTTAAAAGCACAAAGGAAGCCCATGCCAAGGGGGAGCAAGCCAGAAGGAAATAAGCAACATCCACAAGTCCAAAGACATCTGTTTACTGCAAATAGATTTGTATTTCTTGATAACATCTGGGAAGTTTTCAAAAGTGGTCAAAAAGATACATGTCAATCTCCAACTGTATCCAGAGCTCAAAAGAAGAAAAGATCACAGAACCTGGCTCAGAAAGAATCCTTGGGAAGCAAGCAGAAGACAGTTGAAAAAGCTCCCAATAAGATTTTTTCAAAGGAAGAGAAGTCCTTGGATTTGAAATCCAATAAGGGTGATGCATCCAGAAGGACCACCAAGAAGAAAACATGCTTCTACTGTGGAAAGAAAGGAAATATCATGGATCTTTGTAAACAAGCCATGAAATTCAATAGAGGCAGACTGGACTCAAACAGACAATCAATCCAGATAAAGCAGAATGGATTGGTTGAAAACAAGTTGCCTAAGAAATTTAGCTTGATAGCATCAAAAGAACCATGTGGAACTTCTAGAACTGAGGCCACACTTCCAAACGATTTGTTAGTCATATGTCCGATTCAGTTGCAACTTTCCATAGAACTGCAAAGATCTGAAGATGAAGCACTGGAAATTGCTAAGGCAAAAAGGAAACAAAAGATTTCACATGAAGATGTGTTGAGATCCACACCAGCACAATCATCATTGAAGATCAGATGTGCAAGTGTGAAGAATGGTGAAAATGGGACATCTCGGTTGAGAGAATCTTCTCAACCTTGTTGTTCACATTGATGAACCAAGGAGTTTCCATCTTATTCCCTAATCACTTTTATTTACATGTGCTAACATTGTAGTGAATTGAAGATGATGATCATTCTCAACTAGAGGATGGTTTGGAAAGAATGGAGAGCACCCCTTGAGGGGGAGCCAATCTGAAGAAGATGGGATTTTGATATTTAATTCCATCTTGTGAAGAATGAAGGTATTCCAATCATACTTTCATCCCTTATTTCTTAATTTTATTCATCATGACAATTAAGGGGGAGTATTGATTGAAGTCAAATGGTTGAAAGGGGGAGATTTATCTTTACACTAAACATTCTAATGAGTTTTGTGAAGTATGTGCAGGATTTAGCAATTCATTGATAAATATGAAAAATTTCACCCCCTTAAGCATGATCTCACATGTACAGTGAATTGTGGACAGCATTGAAAATCTTGGTTACATCACTCTTGTTTTCTACACCGGGTTATCCCAAGTAGACTTAGAGTTGATCTACTAAAGGTTCTTTGCTCAAGAGAACATGTGGCATCATCCCTCTCTTAGTGTTTTTCAAGAAAATACTTTTCAAATGGAGGAATTGATATTTTGGAAGAGAACCACACCACACCTTTTCATTTGATTTCCAATAAGGGGGAGAAAATATTGGCACACATATTGACCCATTCATATGTGCTGAAGAAGTGTATTGACAACAAATACAAAGGGGGAGATTGAACTTCACTGTGTTGCATTTTTTGTCAATGAGGCATGATGTTGTCATAAGATGAATGGATGTCAAGGAATGTCAAGATGTGAATGACAAAGGATGTGATGGTGTTGGTGAGGAAAGGAGAATGGCCATGGTACTAAGATGCATGTCACTTAGGAGATTCACTAAGTGACATAGGATGTTGTGGTTGAAACATTCTCTATGGATATCAGATGATTGTAGAACGGATCTTAATGTTTCAATACTTGTATCAAGGTGATACTAAGTGAAAACACTTGAAGAATGAATGATGATGGAGCATCATTACATCAGACGATTGATGAGATGATCTTTAAGTTCAAATAACTTGTATCAACTGGATACAATGTCAGCACATTATTAGAAGACCATGCATTGTTAAGACAATGCGTGAGGAGATGAATATGATCCATCCACAACTCCTAAGTGGATGAAGTGGATTAATGAATTCCATGCACTACCACTTAGTGCATGTGAATTTGAAGAAGATACAACTTGATCTCTGATTGGATCAATGAAGAACATTGATGATTATATGATTCAGGAGCTTCGGTTGAAGGAAGAAACCTTTGTGAATTCCCTCCTAAGTGAAGAATACAAATTGATGAGAAGATGGAGGAATTATTTTGAAGAAGAAGAACAATGGAGAAGAGTAATAATGGCTTGGAAGAAGTGGCATTTGGCATTTGAACTTGGGTTACTTTGTTTTTATACAAAGTCCCTAAGTCTCTACTCTAGAAAAAAGGAAGCCACCAAGGGCCAGCCTTAAGGGTTCAACCCAAGGCACATGTGGGACTAGGTCACCACGCCCAAGGGGATCCCATGGGGCCATCCCGAGAGAGGTCTGGGTCGTGTATAAGCCCCTGAGGCCACACGGTGATGAAGCCCGCGCAGCGTGAGCACGAGGAACGCGCCCGTGTGTGCATAGTGGGCGTCAGTGGCGCGTCCGCAGGGAGCAGAGGTGGGCGCAAGAGCGCGCCCGCTAAGAGAACACGGTGCGGGGCGGCACCGTGGAGGGGGAAGTACAACTGAGCGTTGAGTGGAAGGAGTTATTTGATAAACCACGAGAAAACAGCAGCGCGTTTTGATGTGGGATCAAAAAATTCGGTCAGGATCTAATCCTGGCCGTCCGAGCCATCGCTCATATGATCTCGACCGATGATCGCATCTGCGGCGCCGCGATGTAATCTCGGCCGTCGAAGTTCATTAAACTCCCGATCCGATGGCTTGCAAGCTTGTCTCCTTCCTTGAGCTCAGCCGAAGCTCCCCGCGCATTCCCACATAACCAGAGGCACCTCCGACGATGGATTTTGAGATTCCGGACACCTCTGAAGAAGCCGAAGACACCAATGAGTTCGTATGGATATAACGAACACAACCATTCTTAAAAAGGAGCTTGCATGCAACAAATGGGGTATTTTGAGTTCGGCCGAGGCAAGAAAATATGTTGAGGCCTCGGTGAGTTCGTGTTTTGCATGGATTATAAAAGAGAGGCCATGAACACGTTCGAATGTGCATTCATGTGAAGAAGGCCGAGGAAAAATAAAATAAGGAAGAAGCCCGCGTGAACCGAGGATAGAAACCAGATTTGAAAGATTTTTAAAGATCCGAAATCTTCGGGATTTTGAAGTTAAACCACGTGGATGTTTTGAGGCGTTTCTCTACCTATAAAAAGAGAGCACGAAGCACAGAGAATGCTTGCTGAAATTTTGAGACCCGCGAGAGCTCCTATGCCTCATGAAGAAAGAAGCCACCGCGCAACCACTTGTGCGGATGAAGTTCTAGAGCCACCCGAGGCTCTGAAGGAGGTCTCTGCCCACATATTCGCACGGCAGAAGGAGCCCTCACTGACCGCAAACTTGCGCGGCAGTAGGCTGTCCTACACCCGAGGCTTGAGCGGCCCTTGTGGCATGTGAACCTTGCGCGCCCAAGACCCATTGCACCCTTGAACGACATTTGAAGAAGGCAGTGAGAGGCCGCACCTTGCGCGCCCTCCCTTTTAAGAAGGAATTTGGGTTATGTGTTATACACACTTGGTGTTGTGTGTGCTAAGTGGAGAAGGAGACCTGAGGCCTTGTGTGCTTTACAAAAGAGAAAAGTCGTGGGCAGTGGGTGTGAAGAAAAAGGGAGGTCGTATCCCTTGGTTGTGCCAAATTGAAGAACACACTTTGTGTGTGCAAGGAGGAGAGGAAGGCCACACTTAAGTTGTGTGTGTTCTTAACAAACAATGAAGAGGCCAAGATCATGTTTGTGCAAAAGTGAAACAAGTGTGTGCAAAGAGACAAGAAGGTCGAACCTAGTGTGTGCACTAAAAGTGTAAACACTTAGAAGAAGGAAGAAGAATGACCCCCACACTAAAGTATAACACACATTCAAGTGTGTAAGAAAATTGGATAATGTGTGTGAAGGAATAAGTGGTGTGTGTGCTTAAAGAGACTACACCCTTTGGGGGTTTATCACACCAAGAAGAAGGAAAGGGGAGTGAATGCTTGCATGCATGCACGTGCACACATGAATAAAGCTTAAATCAGTGGTGTGCATTTGAGTTTCCCAAGACTGAAAGTTCTTGAAGAAGATTTTGAGAGGCCATGCAGTCAGTGCATGAGGAAGAAGAGTTTCCATGCACTCAGTGCATGAATTTGAATTGAAGTGAGACTGAGCCAGACTAAATTTAAAGAGATTAGTTGTCTGAGTTTTTAGTAATTGAGAATACCCTGATCAACAGAAGTGATCAGAAGTTGTGAGCAAGACCAATAGACCTTATCAGAGGTTGTTGAAGATTCTTGAAGAGAGAGGCCAGGTCATCCTAAGAAGAAGGAGATAAATCCTGAGCAAGACGAGAAGACCAGATCAAGTGATCAGAAGTGAAGAGAAAGGCCAGAAGTCTTTATCCCAGACTGCTGAAGATACTTGAAGAAGCTTAAAGTGAAGAAGAGCTACTCGTGTGACTCGAGGAGCCAGGAGAAGCCCCCTGTGAAAGTCAGGGTGGAAGAAGTCTTCAGTGGGATTCTGGAGCAGGCCAGTGGGACTCTGGTAACACTGTGGGACGCAGTATAAAGACCCTCCTGTGGGACTCAGGAGAGATACAGTGGGACTCTGTATCGACCATTGTAATACTAACAGATTATAATGGAAGAAACCATGTTGGGGTGTTTAACCAATATGGCAAGGACGTAGGCCTTTGGGGCCGAACCTTGTAAATCCTTGTGTCATGTGCCTTTACATTTACTGAATCACTCGAGGAAAGGCTGAGAGATACAAGAAGAGTGGATCGAGGCCTTAACAAGCCATAGAGGTTTAATTGATAAAGAATCAATTAGTAAAAAGTTTTAAGGGATCACTGATTCACCCTCTCCCCCTCTCAGTGATTCACACTGATCTGGGCACTTCAGTATCATTAAAGAATATTACTTTAGTAATAGAATACAAGATGTTAAAATCATATGAATGGTGGTATTATATATAAATATCCATCCTGATATTCAATTCCAAATGTGTGAAAATAAATTTTAGGCTCTTTTAGTCTATTAAAAACACAAATCCCACTCTAAATAGAATGTGTATCCAATACGTAAGATCTTACATAAAAATATCTAATTCCAATACATGGATATGATAATTTAATTCATGAGAATGGATTTTATAGGAATCATATGCCACTACCTAATGGTCTTTCATAAGGATACCCAATGGATCTGATTATCCATTACATACCTGGTACATACAACACTATGGTAACTCCACATTTTCCCCACTTTATCCTCCAAAAATAATGAAACCCATCATCTAACTTTAAATTTCATCTAAAATATATTTATTATCCAAATTTATATATATAGAATGTCTAAAAAGGCCAGGTTCATTAAATTCCGGGGGTGTGATTGATTTTGAATTATAATTTATAATCATGTTTAATGATGAATTATGATTGTGTATTGTGGTTGGGTTATGTAGTTTGATATCAAAGTAGTGATTAGATAATCTTGGGGATTTTTTTATAGAGAATAAGTTGATTAAATATAAATAAACCTTCTTTGAACATGAAATTTCATAGGTTGAAATGTCAATTTCATAATTTAAGACATATTCATATTGTATTTTTATTATAATATGGTTGTTCGTTATAGATATTATTATTTAATACGCACAATATCCTTGTTATTTTTAGTTAATATATATAACCACTAGGAACTAAGTAAAGTAAGAGAATAATAGACAATGTAATATTTATCTGATTGTGTAAATAAACTGACTTAACATTAACATTTTTATTGATTTTTCTAAATAAAAGACTCAAAAAAAGAGTTGTGGGGGTCTAATGTAGTGAATGCCCAAATAATCATTAATAATAAATTGGATTCTCTTATTTGGACAGGAATTCAAGTTAAGGAAGTTGGACATACTTTGGTTTGAGGGACTCGTAAACTCCAAGATATCAGCTACCATGTTCCCCTCCCGCCAAGTATGAGTGATCTCTATGTTGGTGCCCATAAACTGTTTACACTTCCTGATAATATAGGCAATTTTATAGGGGTAATTTTTCATTCTATATATTTATTTATAAAGGTTAATTGATTCTGTCTCCGCCACCTTCTAGTTAATATGCCTTTGTTCGCATAACACAAGACCGGTGACCATAGCTAGGGCCTCCGCCAACACTACATCGCCTCCACCATACCATGCTGAGAATGTAGCTAAAATTAACCCCTCCTTGTCCCTAATAACACCTACACCCCCAATCTCCCCACTGATAAGGGACCGGTCCGAGTTCAATTTGATCCCATGATTGGGACGACCCCAATGGACCCAATGCCCCTACCTATGTCTGCTGGTCTGATTAGTAATAGCATGATTCAGTAGAGTTGGCGTAACTGATAGAGTAACATGGAATTTAGAGCACAAACTGACGAAATCCAGCAACGTATTCCTTATTTTGAAGGTCATGCTAGTATGATATCCTTTTTCATTATTGTGGTGAGCATATTTTTGAGCCTTTTATATGATCCAGCATCCCACCATGAGAATAACAGGCTGGCCTTTCCTCTCGGGACCCCGATAACCCGATCCCTAAAACCAAAAGCTAAAACAATTTTCTACCATGCCTCTATGATTATCCCATATTATGAGGGCCCCCTAATATTACCACACCCATCTCACCCAATCATTGTCAACAAAGAGGTGCTCCACTATTTCCATTTTAGGATCTCTACAATAATAACACTTATAACCCAAGCTCACTCCCATGCGTTGAATCTTGTCGTCCATGGGCAAAGAATTATGCCACTCTCTCCATAACAGAATGTTGAATTTGGATGGAACCACCTTTCACCAATTCAGCACCCCCTAGAGATCTCCATTTCTTCAAACTGACCTCACACAAGAAAAATATTTGATTGAGAATTCTCCCGACGTAGAACCCATAAAAATGAGTCTGTCTAGATCATCTCTAAGCACGATGTTATTGAAAGAGGTTCGTTAGTTCTCGTAAAAAATGTCCTAGATAAAACAAGGGTGATCACATGCCTCTCTAAAAGAAATTCATGGTGTGGGACATCCTAGAAACCATATATTACCCCTAGTGATGCTCCCATAAGTTGATATTTCTTCTTACCACTAGCCATTGAGAGAGAGGTCTCAAAGTCTCAATGTAGGGATGTATTATCTTAAATATCTTCAAAGGTAGTGACCTTTGTATGCTCACATCTTGGATATATCTATCTTTCATATTCATGACCCAGAAAGTCCTGCCTTCCATAGCCTACCACACGAGTTTCACATGCGGCCCTCGCATGGTCGAGGAAACACTTTTCAAGTTGATACCTCCTTCCGAAACTGGTTTGCAAGATGCTCCCGCGAAGCCCAGTGATTTCTGACTTCCATCTTCCCATCCCATATAAATTACACCAAAATTAGTTCCATGTTAATGATGACACTTTTGGGGACCTTCATGGTGGAAATAATATGCATGGGAATAGGCACTAGTACACTATTCATGAGAGTTATGTGGTCACGAAAAGATAATAACATGTTATTCCAATTGAAGATGTGAACCATGATCTTTCTAAAGATGTTATAAAAGTGATGCACACGGAGAGAATTTGGACTGACCAGAGCTCTAAGATTCTCCAAAGGAAACACCCCTTTTCTCATATTCAGGCTGATGTACAGGACCCCTTCCCTCCTTCTTGAGATCTTATTATTAGTAAAATATAGGCTTTTCTCCTTGTTGGCCACCTTCCCGCTCCACTTATAGTAGTCACCAAGGAACTTATTCATCCCAATAACTAATATCATGCTACCATTGATGAACTAAATCATTTGATCCGCAAACATCAAGTGCAAGGTTCCCCTTGATTCATGTTGGTTCCTGTATGGGAGGATTTTCCCTAAGCGAAGGCCCCGGTTAATGGAGTAGCTAAGAGAATTTTGGGAGAAGATAAACATAGTGGGGGAGTGGGGGTCCCCTTGGATGATCCCTCTACAATCCTTGATGAAACAAAATTAATTTCCCATAGAAGAAGTTGAGATCCACACTAAGCTGAAGCAATAAAATTGGAGGTCCTTGATCCAGTTTGAAAACCCCATGCAGGCTAAGACCCTTAATATAAAACCACATTCCATCCAATCGTAGGCCTTGGTCATGTATAATTTTATCACCAAATTACTCTTGAAGACTTTTTTGTCGATGTCAGTAAACATCAATTTCACTATTACAATCACACATTGTATTAACTGCCCTTGGATAAAACCATAATGCCCTGAAGCTATCCAGGATTTAAAGTAAGAAGCCATCCTTCTGTTGAGAGTACTCTCCAGAACCTTGTACGGATATTTACACATACTTATAGGTCCATTTTTCTCAATAAATTGGTGATGTCACACCTTCGGAAGTAATGCCATATTAGTTTCAAATAAAATACACAACATGTTTCTCCATTATATGTATTCTCTCATTGCTCTCATGAGATCCCCCTTAACAATCTCCCATGCTACCCTGTAAAAAGAACCTTGTATGATGGCAGGCCCTGGTGCACAATCCAGGTTCAAGGTCCCGATCGCCTCATGCACTTCATCTTTTTATGGAGGCCATCTCAACCTCTCATCCACATCCGCTCACACACATCCTGGAATGTCTTTAAAAACATCAACCACCCCACTCAAATACCATTTGTTCGTGTTAGTATTGGGGCTTGTAATAAGATATTTAATGTTAGTTTTGGCCTTATCCTCTACTTACTCACGGTAATTGGTGTAAGTTCTATCACCCATTAGTATGTTAGGACTGCAGAAGCAACATCTTTCATTAATGCATGTGTGGAAAAAAATGGTATTCTTGTCCAGTTCACACAGTCATTGAACTCTCTTTTCCTCTCTTTCCACCCATTCCTGCCTCATAAGGATATCAATGAGGTGGTCCTTCTTAATCCTTAGCTCATTAAACAAACTTTCATCCCATTCTTGTTCCAGACATGTCTTGAGGAATTCAACCTCCCTACTGAAATTGAAAATCTCATGATCTCAGGCTGGGAGATTCTTCCTCTATCTGTGTAATAAATGCTTAAGGAACCTTAAATTTCTATGGATTGTTATCCATGAGCTCCCAGTATATATGAGAGACCATCCTTATCTTACTAGATTATTGAAACCTAATTCTTCCACCCAAATTTTTGAGAACTACATATACTCTTCTCTCGATGTTCTTGACCCCAAGTTAATGTACAGTGGAGAGTTATCAGAAATGCATCGAACTAGGTGAGAAACATTGTTGTCCGAGAAGAGAGACATAGTTGCCTCATTCATCAAGAAATGATCAAGATGACACCAGGTGTGTCTTCCACCTCATTGATTATTGCACATGGTAAAACATGTCAAACAAATAATGAATCACGCTGATCTACTGAACTTGTCAAGAAAAGAATAACCCCCTAATAATTTCTTTATATGACCATTTCTTATATACTTTAGTATCCATTTTAATACATTAATTGTTGAATAATGGGATAATACAGCAGAAAAAATATTTTATATTATTTAGTGTTAAGAGAATGAAAAGGTTATTATAGTTATTTATAAGTTTCTTGGAGAAGTGGATCAATGGTGGAATCTCATTAAGAACAATATGAAAATGAGAAAAATAACTAAATGGAATGATACAAATTTAATAAAATATTTTTTATAAAAATATTCTCCATAAACTCTTTGGATTAAATTGGAGAGATATTATTCTAGATAAAACAAAAGTAGGAAATATCCATTGTCACCTATAAAGAAAACATCACATGACTTTCAAGGTATAATAATTTCTTACCATTGACCCTGAAAGAAAAAATGATCATACCATTAGTGCATTAAAACCAATTATTTGAAATTTGTTTTAAATAAAGGACATTGGTACCTACAAGTAAATTTTTTAATGTTAATTCATGGTGGAAAATAAAATTGAAGGCTCTCATTATTCTCAAGGTTTTGGGGTCAATAAGTAAAAAATATATCTTTTTGATAAAACTCATGAAGAAAAAATTTTAAATTTTCAACATGATAAAAATGTCTGAAGAATAAAAGTAAAATTTACATAATGGAATATGGAAAATATTTACTTGTATAAAGCAAGGCAATAAAAATTATTATCAATGAGATATGAAGATTCCAACCAACATAGTGGAAGAGAATAAATTCTATCCTAATGAACCACCCACTCTTTAATAATTTATCGATAAAATTTATTGAAAATAAATAAACCAATATAAAACCCAGAGGGTTAATGAGGGAAATCGATGTCAACAACCCCAAAAGCCAAGGGAGAAATGGAAATCATATAAAATCACTACTATCAAGGTAGATAAAGAAAATGAATTCTTATATGGTATACTTAACTTCAACTCAAGTTCAATAAACTTTTTATGTTATTATTATTTTACACATTGATTCATATCCATAAAATTTTATAAAAGAATTACTCTATCACACAAAATATTTTGTATTGAAGTATTAGTAAAAACACTAAGTGGTGTGTTCATTTCATCCCATGTCCACTTATCTTCTCCAATTGTGGGTTATAGGAATACACACTAGTATAAAAACGTTTTTTAACCATGATATTATTTTTTTATTATCAGTTATAAAGAGATATCAATGTTAGTAATGTTGTATATATATTTTTTATATAAATAATTTTAACTGATACAGAAAACAATATTCCTTGTTGGTTATATAAAAAATAGCTTGTGAAAATGCTAATAAAATAAGAAAAACAAACTCTTCATGAATTTTATAATATAATAGACATGAAAAATATTACTTCCCTCACTTATTTATATAAATAATATAAAAATGAGTAGACATTTTAAAAAATAATTAATTTAAAATAAAATACCCAAAAAATCAATAGAAAAAAAACTATAACAATATAGTTGAAACTTCTAGAAAAATAATGTCATGATAAATTCTATAATATATATATTAATCACAATTTATGTAAAGATTTGAAAATTTTACTATTTCATTGTAAAAATACAAAATATTCAAAATAAAAAATCATATCAAACTCCCCATAAATGATTTATCTCATTAAAATTATATAGGGGAAGATAAAAAAATCTAATAATGAAAAAAACTATTAACAGTTATTCTCAATTTGATGAGATGATAAATAAGATGAAAACTGATAATAATACGAGAACTTATTAAAAGTTAAAATTATTTGAATTGAAAAAATTTCATACATAATTCAGAGAACATAAATCAAAAATTTAACTTTTCCTTATTAATGATGAAATTTATATTTAAAAATAACTTATCAATTGAAAATATGATTTTAAGTATCTGATAAACTACATAAATTATAAAATAAGCCACTGCAGTATTCACGTAATTGTTTTTTCTTCCATAATTTTTTCTTATCAGTGATTATAATTCTATAAACTAATAGAAATATAGAAAAATTATGAATTAAAATAAAAAATTATAATAATATATTATTATTTAAATAGTAAAACTTTCTTCTCTAATAATATTGTTACTTTTTCTTGCACATCACCATGTAGGGATCAAAAAAAGGACAAATTTTTTTCTTGTGGATGAAAAAACCCTAAATTAAATGAACACAAGTATACCAAAATATAATTTTAGTGGTAATTTTATTAAGATAAATTACACATTATAATGAAACATATGTTTCATAACTCATAATATATGGAAGAATAAAATATTTAACTCATTTATTTTGACATCATTTCACAATGTTTTTAGTTATTTCTTTATCAATATTTGTACTTGTAGATATATAAATAAATTTTCAAACTCTTAATCCATAGATAGATGTAATATCATATTAATTACAATGTGTTTGGTTGTACCTAATAAAAAACATAGGTAGTAAGTCACATAAAATTTATATAATTCAAAGTATTATAATAATTGAATTACATAAGAATGAATTAAATAAAAATAAGTCCCAACATATATATAGCTAAAATATCAAAGATATGTTTCTTACAAAACATTCATAGAAATTCATACCTAAGCATTTCATAATTCAAAAAAATCTCATAAAAAATAACATTATAAATTTATTCAATTATAATTTAAAATTTTTATTAGAAAAAAGTCGTATTGGAAGAAGGAGTATTAAAAAAATATTATATTAAAAATAGAATAAATTTAATGTTAAGGTATTCGAATAATGTATATATATTAAAATAAATTTAAAAATAGTATTAACTAAAGGATATAATTTTTTCATACCTCAGTTTCCAATTGGCATAACAGTCTTGATGGCCAAAGTAAGAAATATCTAATACTCATTCCAACTGTATCCACCTCATCAATAGAGAGCAACACTATATTAAATTCACTAATAATATATTGTAATGTTAATAAAATATAATATATCTTCATATACTAATAATATAATATATCCTTAATATAATATATGATCCCATATATTACAATTTCACACCAAGGAGCCTCTATATATGAATCATAGTTGTAAAAACCGAGGTGATGACAGAATAATTTTTTTATATTTATGATTAAGATAGTAAAATTAAATATTAAAATGGATTATATGGAGAATATTGTATGTGATAAATCTATTTTTACATTTAAAAACATTATTTTTCTAAAAAATAGTTTTATCTTCTTTTAATAGCGCACTTCATATAAAAATAAAATTTTATAAATTTATAAATTTTAATTGAAAAGCTAAAATTCATTATTGGAAACTGAGTATCAAAATTTACATTGGTTTAATTTTTGGTATTTTTCAGATAAGATTCATTTTTCTAATGAATATAGAAAAATATTAGTTTTATTGAATACTATATTTTATTTACAAGTTAAAATTATGGTTTTTATTAGTTTTAAATTATAATTAGTTCATTTTTCCTTTATATTAAACCAATTATGGTTTTAGTAATGGTTTTTATACATTAATTTAATATATATATTTTATATTTAAAATGATGTGTTTCTCTGAAAACCCATTTTTGGGTGCATTTTGTCGATTTAATTTTAAATCAAATTCTCACACTTCTATGTTTATAATATTTTAAAAATAATTATATATATGGATTCATAAGGTAAAAATTAATTTAATATGTTTCTTTTATTTTTGATCAATAGAAATAGTAACATTTGTAGATTTATATTACCACGGTAAGTGGTAAATTTGGAAATTAAGGGTAAAAAAAGATATAAAATTACCCTTACACTTGTCCCAATTTTATTTTATGACATATATTCTACTATTAAAACCTAAGGTTTTAATTTGATCTATTTAAGGGAAACTTTTTCAAGAAAATGAATTTGATAATATATAAATTAAAGAAAATCACTAAATGTCCCTTTTTTGTCTTAAACATCTCTTATGTGTCCACATGGGAAAAAATGTAGATTAAAAATGAATTTAAGTGTCAATTTTGAACTTAATAAACTTATTTTCATGATAAAAATTTATTTATGTTTATTGGGGAACATTTGAATGAGGTTATGAAATTTGTAATATTTTATTTAACGAAAAGAAAACGATGAAAAATTCATATTTTTAATAACTATATTTATTTTAATATAGTGTTAATTCAAATATTTATTCAAATATAGATATTATTTTTTAAATATAAATGATTTATATAAATCATGGTATTTTAATTTTAATTTTGATATAATTATGATGCAGTAATTATTATATTAATGAAATAATAAAATTAATGATAAAAAATAGAATATAAATATATTTTGAAATAATCATGGTGCTCTGTGAATTTTCTAAATTATTATGAAATATTAGGGGTCTATTGAATGTTTTTTTCAAAGTAATATTCTTTTTTTTCTTAAATTCAATGTAATTAATTGTGTTAAAATTTACACTAATGATATTTTTTAGAATAATATTTTATTAAATTATTTAAAAATAATAAAAAAATATCTAAAAATAAAAAGTTATTATTTTTTCACAAATTTAATAAATTTATCATTTTTTCTAATTGATATTTTATAAGTAAAAAGTACAACCTTTTAATATTAGATAAATTTTTATCATAACTAAAATTAAAATCAAATAACTAAGGAAATCTAAATTATAAGGTATAAAATAAAAAAACTTGTATAAATTTTTTTAATGATAATAAAACATTATATCAGCTTATATAGAAAATACATGGTGATTTGGTGGTATTTGAAAAAAAAATTGAATTTATTATAATTTAATATTTTGAGGATTTCTATGGGTGCCCCTCACCTCAATTATAAAAGGGCACTCCTTCCATCATTTAATTTCATGACCATGAGCTATCTAGATTGAAATATATATTTCCATTTATCTTATAAACATCTTTAGTTATGTTTTTGAGGTTTTGGTCCTTCCAAAATACCAAACCTATATACCTTAATAAGATATCTAAATGAAGTCTGCTGAAGAATATGTAATTATCTTTACCGATGCTTTCAAGTTTATTTCTTCTTCAAATTACAAATAAAATTTTTTCCATGATAAATTTATAACTAAATAATAATATATATAATTAAATGTTTTTATGATTATGGTAAACCATATTCAACCTTTTATCAATCCCATGAAAAATAAAAGCACCCTGCATGCATACGTACGACATACCGTGTGCACATATTGGCTTGATTTTTTTTCATTACCACTTTATTGTAATAGTTATAGATAGAAATAATGGATGTATATGATAACTATAATATTAATATAGTTTTTGAATTTATGGATCTATATCCAATTAAAAATAACAGGACATTCACAACAAAACAGTTAACACCCATAACAAAGGTAATAAGGAAATATTATTAATAAACGGGTGATAAGATGATATAAGTGGATAATATATGATATCATAATTATTAATATAGTTCTATAATAAATTAATAACATTATTTAAACAATTATACAGTATATTTGAACACAATTAAAGTAATTCAAACCCTAAGTAAGGGAATTTACTTTAAAAAAATCCTCTTTAATGTCTCTTTTTACAAAATTTAAAAGGAATGGTTTTTAAAATATAAGGCATAAACATAATTTCCTAGTGTCATGGTGATTTAATATTTATAATATTTTTTTATAAGTTTAGAATTTTATTTTCAAATAATTTTATTATTTATGAGTTCACGGCTTATAAAAAAGAAAAGTGATTTAAAAATGGAAAAGTTAAATCCCTCAAGAATGTTTCTTTTATTAAAGATTTATGTGTTGTGATATTATTATGGTTACTGGGAATGATTATGATGATGGTTTGTTCTGTGTTAAATCATTGGTGGGTGGTCCCTTTATATCTCTCCAATATATTGGGTAAAAGAAAAGAGTTAGTCAGTTAGGCTTCTCCTAGGTGATTATGGGAATATACTGTGATGGTTATTCCAAGTGTAACCAAGATGGTTACTCCAAATGTGGCTAGGAGAGATACATTATATGTAAGAGTTATATAAAAATTATACCATAAGTTACTTTAATTATTTATGTATTATTTCTATGGTTTTACATGAAACTTATGATTTTATAATGTAAGATAAAAATATTATGTTTTTTATGTAAAAGTTATAACGTGTGAAATTGTTTTCATTCATGGACTAACAGTTTATTTCTTATTTTTAACATCCCTTACTGAACTTTTGTTCTCATGAATTTTTTAAAAAAAATTATAGGTTCTATGGATGGGTAAAAGAGAGTAATAATACAAGTTAAAATTCATTATTTTTTTGGAAGATAATTCCTATTTTATTTTAAAAGTTTCATATTGTAAAATATATGTATATTGAGTAGAAGTGTATAGATGTAATATATGAGTTGTTATGATTGTGTTATTACCTAATTCTCTAAAACTATAAATCAAAAATATCATTATGAATGTCAAAAAAAGAAATTATAGTTGAATTAACAAGATAATTTAATGTTTAAAGGTTGAGTCTTTTTATTTGGTATGAGAGAAAGGTTTATATAACATTAGGTGTTATGATAATGTAAATAGAATACCCAAAAATGTTTTTTCTTTATGGTTAACTTGAAACGATATATAATTTAAGGATTACCATGTTTTATTGTCTAAGATATGTTTGTTTAAATTTTTTCCCATAAAATAAATAAGGAATATAAAGTAGGAAGGAACTTATATGATAACATCCTTCTGATTCAACAACTAGGAATGTTGGGAACTGGAACTGAGTACTTTGTGATAGTAATGGCATGGTTGATGAAGGATATAAATGGCATTGAAAAAAATTCACAATATCATCTAGATCAACCATATATGAATGTATCAGTGGTGGAATATATTGTGAGACAAAATCCTTGAGATTTTAGTGGATCTTATGACCCAGTGGTAGCCGAAGGGAGGAATAAATCCATTGCAAACATTTTTTTATTTCATGGGGTGTTCGGACCAGAAAAAGATTAGTCTTTTTATTTACCCTTTTAAAGGTGAATCTGACTATTTGTGGTCAATAATTAATAATATCATGGATATTTATAATATTGATACTTTTGGATGGGATTAATTCAAAGATATTTTACTTGAGAAATATTTTCCTAAGGATATTCTACTTTAGATACAGAAAAAAAATTAGAATTGTGATAGGAGTAAGGTCCAGTGGCTACATACGAATCAAGATTCAATCGATTAGAAAGGTATGTTCCAAATTTTATATGGGATCCTAATAGTAAAATTAATCATTTTTTCTTGGGATTGAAACTAAAATATCGAAGGGAATTGGATTATTTTGAATTAAAAATTTACAAAAAAACATGTTTGATGTGCAGTAAAGGTGGAAATAGAGTTCTTCAATGATCATGTTTTCTTTGAAAACTAGTAGAAAAAGAGGTCGAGGTGGAAGTAAAAAAGGAAATAACACATTAAATAAGTTTTAAGGTATGAAAATTATGTTTTTAGTTTGTGATATTTATGGTAAAAAACAAACTGGTGAAATACTTTTGAGTTATGGTAAGCATTTCTAATATGTTAAGTTTTGGGATATGGATCACAATTAAAAAGAAAAATATCATGGTAGTGGTAATAACCAATCTGGTATACATATAGTAAACTTTTTTAAATATAATGCGATGGGTCATTATAAAAATGAGTGTCTGAAGAGAAACACAAGTGATGGGAAGCATCATGACAATAAGTAAAAATGGTGTGGTAAAATCCATTAAAATAACTTCATCAGATTTTTGGCCATAAAATAAGGTGATATAATGTAAATTTTTTGTTTATTAAGATTATTCTAACAAATTTTTTGATATAGGTTCTATAAATTCTTTCATTTGTAATAATATTTCTAATAAATTAGATATTACACATAAATAAATAAATCCAAAAATTATGGTAAAACACATTGGGTAAATTTTAATGAAAAAATTATAATAATATTATTATCATTATTTGTGGAAATAATTTACCTGAAAATTTTGTTATCTTTCTCTTGGTATAATTTCATGTTATTTGGGGTATTCATTGTCTTTCTATTTACCATACTAAGATTTATTGTGGAGATAAAGAAGTTGTATTTTATAAAGAGTTTTAGATTGTATACAAGAATAAACCCATACCAATGATAACATATCAAGAAGATGAGAGTATATTAAAATATAGAAATGAATGTTCTTTTTCACATATTGTTGAAAAACAATGGAAATATTTAGATTAATGATATTCCCATGGTAAATGAAGATAATGATATTTTTTCTCATGATTTTCCTGGTATTATAACTAATCAAAAAGTAGAATTTACTATTGACTTAGTTTTTTATGCAAAGAAAATTTCATAACCCCCCTTATTGAATAGATCAAGTAAAACTTATAGAACTGAAAATTAGTTACATTAGTTTCTAGATAAAGGATTCATTCATCCATTTATGTCACCTTGGGTTACACCTTTTCTTTGATAAAAATAATGTTAGTTATATTAAGAATTTCATTTATTATTGATAATTTAATAACATCACTATTAAAAATAAGTATCATTAGCCTCATATAGATGATTTTTTTTATCATCTCCGAGGATGAAAATACTTTTCAAAGATTTATCTTAGGATGATGTACCATCAACTGAAGGTAAAAATGGATAAAATTATAAAAATAGTGTTCCAAACTAGATATGGTAATTTCGAGACTGTTGTTATTCCATTTGGTTTGAAAAATTATACTTTCATATTTAAGAATCTTATGAATAGGGTCTTTAATAGATATATGGATAAGTTTGTGGTAATTTTTATTGATGATATTATGGTTTTTCAAAAATTTATGAAGATTATGGGACACATCTAAGGATTGTTTTGAAAACCCTTAAAAAATAGGTTATATATAAAATTTAGAAAATGTGATTTTTGGTTATGCCAGATTTCTTTCTAGGGGGAAATTGTAAGTAAAGTTGTAATTACAATTGATACCTCCAAAAAAAGTGGTTAATGAATGGACTAGACCAACAAATGTTACTATGATTCAAATTTTTCTTGGATTAATAGGCTATTACAAACATTTTCTTAAAAATTTTGCATCGATATATAGCCTTATAACTAAGTTAACAAGAAAAGTGGGTAAATTTATTTGATGAGAATATGATATTTATTTTGGGTAGTAGAAAAAGAGATTGCTGAATTATATGGTTTTTTCATTTCCCTTGTTAAATTGTGATTTTTTTCATCTATATTGATACTTAATTAAAGGAAGATGGAGGGGTTCTGACACGGAATGATCAGGTAATTTCTTATGCATCAAGGATACTAAAACAACTTGAGGTAAATTATCTCACACATGATCTGGAATTAGTTGTTATTTTTTATTTGAAAATATAGAGGCTTAATTTATATGGAGAATGGTCTAAAATATATATTGATTATAAAATATTGTATATATATTCAATTAAAAGGAATTGAACATGTGTTAGAGAAGATGAGTGTAATTGATATAGTTTTATGATTTTATGGTTAATTATTATACTATAAAAGAAAAAATAGTGGTGGATTCCTTGAGTTGAAAATATCATACATCATTAACCATGTTACTTATAAAACATTACCCTTTAATTAATGATTTGATGAATTTTTTCCTATATGTTTTGGATGTAGGAACTTTTCTTATTTGTTTTGGTACTAGTGTAATCGACTTTGTCAGGAAGAATTAAGTCGGCTCAAAGAAAAATACTATGAGTTAGAGAAAAAGATATAATTAGTTCAAAAGGGTGAGTTTCTTAAATTTAACATTTTTAAATATAATTTTTTGATATTTTTGATGAGATTATATGTGTCTTGTGATTCATATTTGAATAAAGTGTTTTTAATTGAAGCTCATAGTTCTCAATTTTCATTTTATCCTAGAATCACTAAAATTTTTAGAGACCTTAGAGACTATTACTGGTGGGATGGAATGAAATAAGTTATCACTGATATTTCAATGATATTTTTGAATTTTCAATAGGTTAAAGTAGAATGTAAATTACGAAAGGGGAATATTAATCATTTTCTTATGACATAGTTTAAATGGGAAAATATATCCACATATTTTTTTGGACTACTAAATACTTCTTTAGGTAAAAATTTGATTTATGATATTATTGATTTATGGACTATGTCTTCTCATTTTATACACATTATATATTATATATATTTTGATCAAATTTCTTAACATTATGTTAATTATATAATTAGATTATATAGATTCTCTATCTCTATTGTATCTGATCATGTTCCAATACTTAAACCTAATTTCTAGAAAGACCTATATAATACTATTACAACAGAATTAAATTTCATCACTACTTTTCATCCTGAATTTGGTGGATATTCTGAGTGAAAAAATCAAATTTGGTGGATATTCTTTGATCTTATTTAATGGATTTTTAGATAATTTGGGATCAATGTCTTTCTTTGATTGAATTTTCTTATTATAACAGTTTTCATTCCTATATATAAATGTCACCTTTTATGTGATTAAATGAAAATTGATGTTGAATACTAGATTTTTGGGATGAAGTATTAGAAAGAATGTTTTGGGACTAGAGTTGGTAGAGGAAATTTTTGAGAAGGATAAGATAATTAAGAAACATATGAAGATAGATTAGAACAAGTATAAAATCTATGTAGATAACTATTGGAATGATATTTCTTTCAAAGTAGATCATAATGTTTTCTTGAGGATTCTCCATGGAATGTTTTAATTAATTTTAGTAAGAAGGGAAAGTTAAGTCCCTAGTTTATTAAACTATATGAAATCCTTGAGAAAGATGGATCAGTTTCCTACCAACTGGCTCTGTCTCCAATTTTTTCCCAGGTACACAATTTTTTTCATGTTTCAATGTTAAGAAAGTATGTTCCATATTCATCACATGTTATGATCTCAGGGGTTATTTAATTATAAGATAACCTTTAATATGAGGAGAAGTCTATTAATATTCTTGAATATATAGAACAAGTATTATATAAAATGTTAATTCACTAGGTTAAAGTTTTTTTTAGAAACTACATTGTTCAAGAAGCAACATAGGAATCTAAAAATGCTATGTGGGAAAGATGTCCCCACTAATTTAATAAGTGGATAAACTTCTAAAAAAGTAATTTCCAAATGGCAGACAATATAACAACCCAAATTATTATAGAATAATTCTTTTTCATGTTTATGAAAAAGATAAAAATTTTAAATTTCAAAAAATTATGTTATGTAAAATAGTGTGTGCGATAAATCCGGTTTTACATGTAAAAAATTATATTTTTCTAAAAAGTAGTCTTATCACCATTTAATAGAGAACTTATTTTTTAACTAAAATTTTACACATTAATTAGTTTAATTTGAAAATATAAAATTAATTTTCAAAATGTATATTTCAAATTTTAATTTGGTTGAATTTTTGGTATTTTTATGAAAAGCTTCGTTTTTTTAATGAATAGTGAAAAAACTCGTTAAATTTAAAGTGTATTTTATTTACAAGGTAAAATTATTTTTTTATTGGTATTAAATAATAATTAGTTCATTTATAATTATATTTATTGAATTATTATTTTAGGAATGGTTTTTATACCTTAATTTAGTATAGAAACATTTTATATTTAAAATGAGGCATTTTTTCAAATAACGGTTTTTAAAGAATTTTACCTGTTTAATTTTAAATTAATTTATTTCAATTAAATTGTTTTAATTATTAAAAATTGTTTCCATATTTTTATTTATAAGTTACAATTTTATTGAATATATTCTTTTTATTTTTTGTCAATATAAATAATAACTTGGGTAAATATTTATTACCACATTAAAGTGTAAATCAGATAATTAATGGTAAAACAATAATATAGAATTAACCCAAGAATTTTTACAATTGTATGGGATGATATATATTTGACCCTTAAAACCTAATTTTCTAATTTTATTTATTTAATGGACATTTTTCTATGAAAATGACTGATATTTTTCAAATTAAAGAAAATCACAATATCTAAATTTCTTTTTCTTAAACATCTCTTATGTGTCAACATAGGGAAAAGGTTGGTTAAAAATTAATAAAAGTGTCCATTTGAAATTAATAAACTTATTTTTTTGAAATAAATTTATTTCTTATTTTTTGGTACCATTTGGATGAAGTTATGATATTTATAATATTTTACTTAAAGAAAAGACAAGGATGTCACATTAATATTTTTAATGACTATATTATTTTTAATATGGTGTTATTTTGGGTTTATTTTAAATTATAGATATTATATTCAAAGATATCATATTTATATATTTCATGGAGTATTTTTTAAAATTTTTATACAATGATGATGTAGTATTTATTTTATTAATAAAACATTCAATTTAATGATCATAAAAATACTAATATAAATTCAATTTGAAATAATTAAGGTGATCCAAAAAAATTATAAGTTATTAAGAAATATTAGGGGTGTATTAAATTTTTTGTTTTGATGTTATCTTGTTTCCTTTTTTCTTAAAGTCAATGTAATAAATAGTGTCAAAATTGACAATACAGATATTTTTTCAAAATAATATTTTATTAAAATATTTTAAACTCATAAAAAATAATTAAAAATAAAAAGTTATTATATATTTCTCTAAAATTTCATAAATTGGTCATTATTTTCTAATTTAAATTTTATAAGTAAAAATTATCACTTTTTTATATTAAAAAAATGTTACTATAATTTAATTTAAAATAAGTTAACTAAGGAAAATCAAAATGATAAGCTTCAAAATAAAACAAAAACATGTATAAATTTAAGTTTTTGAAAATATTACAACCTTATCTCATATTATCATTGAAATACATGTCCATTTGGTGGTATTGGGATAGAAAATTAATTTATTATTATTTAGTATTTTGGGTATTTCCAAGGGTGGCCCTCACCTAAATTATAAAATGGAACTCCTTACTGCATTTAATTTCACCACCTTGAGTGTTCTATCTCAACAAACCTCTTTGAAATTTCTTTATTAAAATTTTTATTTAATTTCTGCATGTTCTGTTCCTTCCAAAATACCAACCCTATATCCCTTCAAAAGATATCTAAAGGAAGACTACTGAAGAAGGTGTAATTGTCTTTACCGAAACTTTCAAGTTTATTTCTTCTTCAACTTCCAAATAATTTATTTTTTTCATGATAATTTAAAAAATCTATAATCATTTATATTATGATATGTTATTATTATTTTGGTACAACCATATTCCATCATTTATCCATCCCATAAAAAATGAAAGCACAGTGCATGTGTACATACATCATACTGTCACCCCAGAGTGGTGTACTTTTTTTTAATCACCACTTTACTTGGATGGTAATAATAATGTAAATAATTTATATATAAGTTAATTATAATATTAATATAAATATGGATGTGGTGTATCTATATCATATTCAAAATAACTAGGACATTCATGACAAGATAGTTAACACCCGAAACAACAGTAATAATAAAATATTATAAACAAATGGGTGATACGATGATATAAAAGTATCATATAGGATATCATAATTATTTATATAGTTCCATAATAAATTAATAAAAAAATTATAACCACTATACCAGAGATTTGAACACGTTTTAAGGAAGTCAAACTGAAGGTAATAGAATTTCCTTCGTAAAATTACTCTTTAATGTCTCCTTTTAAAAAATTTAAAAAGACTTTTTTTCAACATATACATAATGTAACGGAATTTCTTTATTTCATGACACTTTAATATTTTTAAGCTTCATTTATATGTTTATAATTTAATTTTAAAATAAATTTTTTCATTTATGAGACTACACCTTGTAAAAATGAAAATGGATTTGAAAATGAAAAATTTATTTTACTCAAGAATATTTCTTTAATGAAATATTTATGGGTTATGATTCTGTTATGTTTCTTTGTAATTTTTATGATTATGGGTGTTTCCATGATAAATCAAGGGTATGTGAGCCATGTTCATCTCTCTAATTAATTGGTCAAATGGATAGAGTTAATTGGATAGGTTTGTCCTTAATGATTATGGGAATATAATGTGATGGTTATTACAAGAATAACCATGATGGTTAATCCTTGTATATCTAGAAGATATACTTTATATGTAAAAGTGATATGAAAATTATTCCCCAAGTTTCCTTTATGATTAATATATACATTCTATGGGTTTATAGGAAATATATTATTTCATAAGGTAAGTTAAAGAAATTTTGTTTTATGTTTAAATTTTATAACTTGTGAAAAGGTTTTCATTTATGGACTAATGGTTTCGCTCTTCCTTTTTATTCCCCTTACTATGATTTTGCGTTCATACCATGTTTTAAAAAAAATCAATGTTTATGGATTGGAAAAGGAGGGGAAGAATAAAATTTTAATGTTATGAAGTTTTTTGGGAAATAAATCATGTTTTATTTTAGTAGTCTCATATTGTGAAAAGAATGGTATTGAGTAGAAGTGTCTTCTTGTAATATATGATTTTCTATATATGTGTTAAGAACTAATTCAATAAAACTCTAAACCAAAGAGATATTTGCGAATGTAAGAAGGTGAATTCTGGAAGAATTAACTTGATTATTTAATGTTTAATGTTTGAGTCCTTACAATAGTATATGGTCAATCATGGAGGTAGACATGGAGGAGTGGGATATGATAGATAAACCTATATCTTAATACTTGAAAACATTGATTCACTTTACAATCTAATACTCTACTCTATTATCTTTCTAAACTCCAAAACATGTACTTATAGAGTGAATATTTTCCCCTTATATATTTCATCCCTTTAAAAAGTACTAAGAATAATGAAAATGTTTTTTATATCCACAACCACCTCATATTCTAATATATGACCTAATAGTTCATCCTTACCTAATGTTGTAGCTCAAATGTCCCTCCTACCCTCGAGTATGAAGGTACCTAGTTTTCCCTACGTCTGATGTTTATCCTGTAAGGAATATTTGAATATTTTATTAGTTTATAAAATAAAAAGAGTTGAGAAATAACATAAATAATTTATTGCAATCATATTAGTTATATAATTTGACTATTATATAAGATATTTCACTTTTTCATCATCTGGGTTCATTCCCATTTTTGATGGTGTGCTAGGGGAAGAGATTCAATCTCCAATGGGCATGATGAATTAGATCTCAATTTTAAAATCTACTCGATCATAATTCATTCATGGAGTAATTTATATCCACTATAAGATAATTTTTGAGGGAATACATTCTTTTCTTATATCTCTATATGATATCTTAATATTAATAATTATTTAAGAAAATGAAAACAATTATTAATATAGTTTCAGTGATTATTCAAAAATTCACTTTACATAGTAGTCATTTCACAAACCAAAAACGATTCCCTATATATTTTTCAAGAAATATACTCCATGTATATTCATCTAAAAACTGATAAAATTTTAATGATTTTCTATTTTTTTATTTCACCAAAAATGGAATCTGATGTTAATGTTTACTTAAAATCAATGCATATATTTGAAGAAAAAGATAGGTTTCTACTCCAAACTTATTTATTGTCATGTATAACATTTTTCATCTAAATCTTTGTGAAAAAATAGATCTATATTACAAATAATAAGTTATTATAATAAAAGAATAATAAATTTTATTACAAAAATGGTCTCCCATAGTTTATCTAGTGGTGTATGGTCGACAATTATCTAATGAGAAATTTAAATTTTTTTTTATTTTAAATGATACATAGCTAAAAAAATCCATTATTTGTTCTCAAATATGAACAAGTAGGATTATAATTTCCATGAAACTCAATATGCTTCCACAAATCCTTACTGTGAGAAAATTATTATTAAGGTTAATGTTTCTTACCATGTTTACCAATAGTGGATTCTTTCTCCTACCCTATAGGAGTATGTGGGTTCCGTGGAGCGTAAGGAATAGGATTTTTGATAGAATAATGTAGCGGATATTTCCTAAAAGATTATTATTACTCGTCTATTTAATTTTGAATTATATAAAAAATTATAATCAATTAGTAAAAGATGACATAAATTTATCATTGGTCATAGAAAGTTGAATTAAAATTTTATAATGTTATAATAAACTAAATAATACATTGTTTTTATCATATTAATTAATTTACTTTACATAAATTATTGAATTAATTTTAATATCATTTATAGGATAATATATTATATAGATACAAGAAAAATAACTTCTTTAATATTAAATAAATATCCAAAAAAATTAATATTTATATATAATTAATTTTCAAGTAGTAAACAAACTGTGTATCATATTTCATAAAGGAATAAAATTAACTAAAAAATATAATTATAAATTATATATTTTACATTATAAAAAATCTAAAATGTCAAACATGAAATAAATATAATATATATATAATATAATAACATTACTAAAGGATTTTTTCCCCATATTCATTCTTATTGTTTATAGGATAGACCATTTATGTGGTGTGGTCATTTGTATCCTATTATAATCATCCCATACATGTTGGGATTTCACATAATTCATCATAAATATAAACATTTTAATTAATATTGTAGTATTTTTTCATTAATAAATGAAAGAACACTTATCATTTAATTTATAAATATCATATATATTTTTCATGTTCTTCTATGATAAAAAATTAATCTATGTATCTGAATATTTTCAAATGTACTAGTGTTATTTGAAATTCATCATTTTGAACACTAGTGTTATTGATATCCCACTTACAATTAAAAAATAAATAAATCAATACTTAATGTAATAATTATCCCATATATCGTCAATAACTTGGCAATATGCACTTGATTTTGAGAATACATTTTTTCTTTTTTCATCCAAAAAATGAATTACTTTAGTGAACACCGATACACCACTATTTTGAATAATAATTCTATTATAATGGTCTTTGGTATAAAATGTAAATCCATTAATGTTATTCATATAATGTTTTATCACATCTAAACATGGGTTACCCATTAACCATATCAATGTTCATGGGACAATATATCCACTTCCCATGGTCTCTTTAAACCATGTAAAACTGTCTTTTATGATCATTTAGTACACACATATATTTATTCTTCTGATAATGTTATCCTAATTCATTAATATATGATGTTATATATTACTGAGTATAATTTATGTTATTTAAGAGGTGTAAATGTTCCTATATTATTTTCTCACATTTTAGTGAAATTGTTTTTATTCCACGAATCCATATTCCTCTAAAATGGACTCAATCATGTTTATATAAAGGAAAAATTATATGATTCACATTATACCTACATTCTTTATAGAACTCAAAAACATCCTTATAAATATAATTCCAAACAATGCAGGATTTTATTCGATTTTTACAATTCACATATCCCTTCAACATATTTATATTGATTTCAAAATGATAATTCTAATGTGAGTATACAAGGTCATATAGCTATATTTATCACAAAAAAATTAACTATTAAATATACCAGGATATCAAAAAATGTTAAAAGAATATACATTTTCAGTTTCTAAATCATGTCATCTTTTTTATAGTTTAATTTTTTATGAATTTCTATTTTTCACTTTCTTACAAATGGAATTAGAAAAATAGTTTCCCTTGATGATATTAATTCTGACATATATGGGTAGTATTCCATGTATTTTAAGAAAGATGAGTTTTTCATTATAACATGCCATTCAAGGTATTTAATTCTTGTTAACATAAAGTCTTTTTGTTACAAAATTTTGTGTACATTTAAAGAATAAATCGAAGGCATATTGGTATGTTTTAGGCGCTGAAAAATAGATCATCTCCCTCTTTAATAATATATGAAATTCCAAAAGCTAGTCTGTTTGTTTTCCCTTAGGTGTTAGAGATAACATTAAATATATATCCATTGGCATAAGTCAAATCCTTCATTCAAACCATCTTTATATTTTCCTATAATATAAAAAAAATTCCAATGAAACTATCATATATATTATTATAGATATTGATCACATCAATGTTATGTTATACCTAACTATATAATTAATATGTAAGATTAAAAAAAATCATAATTTCATTAATAAATGTATATCATTGCTAGATCGATGTGCCTTTCTAAATATTAAAACATTTTATTCTCCCTCTCAAAATAAAGATGGATTGAAAAGCATTTTTATAAATGCAAAATTCATTGGAGACTTTGATGGATTTTTTAAATTATTGATAAGAATTATCCACGAAAAAAATACTTGGATATACCATGTTCAAATTTTCTCCTATATTGTAGCTAGTAACATAAAGTCCCTTCTCTATAAATTAGATAAGATTTAGACCCCTAAGAATATATGATTAAAATATTTAATGTTTTTTGAATTTATTTATATTTAGAATAATTGTTACATTTAATTAAAAATATACTTTTTTATAAGAATCAAATACTCTGATAAATTAATTTCATAATAGTTTAAAATCATCAATTAATGTTAAAAATTAAACATCAATATTATTTATAGGTTATTTACATCCAAAAATTATTAAACTTGTTATGATATATTTTTTCTTCGAAAAAAATTATAATGGAATGTTTTAATTTAACAACAAAATATGTGATGAATTTTTTCTTCTACAAAGTAACCAATATAGAATCATTCCATATATGAAAAATTCCATGTTTTAGATCTCTAACTTCATTTAAAAATATAGAAAAAAAATTTATTATATTTATACCTTTGTGAGAAATTAGTTGGATTAAAAAAATTTCCTTCAAATATTTTTTCATATGTATTTTATTTTAACATTAAAAAATAATTATAATTTTAAATAAGAATTTAAAAAAACAAATTATAAGAGGATACCAAATTTCCATTGTACGAGTCTTAGTACCTGGCCTAATAAAAAAATCAACTACTGAAATTCCTTTAAACTTATACCACGATTTCCCTTATATAAAGAACTCATATTGATATTTTTATTCCTTTATATAAAATTAATAGTTATTAGGGAATCCATATAACTTCTATTAACACAATCCATTTAGAATATTTTTTATTGAAAATGGAATTTTCAAGATCGTTGTATTCTAGATGTATATCTTTCAACAGCTCTATAAATTTTATAAAACACTGGATGCTCTATACATTCCTCAATTTTAGGTTAACCAATAAGAACACTCTTGATAAAACCAAAAATTTAATATATCTTGGATTATTATACACTGGTCTCACTATACACCCTAAGAGATATGTTACTAAGTGTGATGAAATATTTACTTATCTTTGGATTAAATTGAATATTCTCTTCTAATTGGAAAACACTCCATAAATATTATATTTAATAATAACCAATTTTAAAAATATAAATGGAATAGATACATTAATTTTATATGGTTTTTCAATAAAATTATACCCTAAGTAATTTATATAAATTATTTTTTATATTCCAATTAACTACTACATTTTTATTATGTGATTACAACTTCATGAAAAATCAATTTCTCCACCAAGGTGCATGATCTCTTCCTAACTTTCAATCACTAATTTCAAGAGGTATAAATATAGAGTCAAAACATAGATCTATATTACATGATTTTAAAAAATAATAAATCAACACCAAACCATAGGATTGTATTTCCATTATTATATGTTCTTCTATTCCAGATATTTAAAAATATTCGCATAAAAACTTTTATAAAAATATGATATTAAATGCAAATATTAATTGATCAAACTTATTAAAAATCCCTAATATCGAATAAAACCTCTTATTTGTAACTTTAATTCATGATCTTCATGAAGTTACTCTAATAATTTAGTATATGTGTCATCCTACTCCTATATATAATTACATCCTCTAAATAAAGATAATGTTTTAATTTAAAATATAAAATTTTAAACTCTAAACAACTTCACTCTAAAATACATCCCTTGGATTAATTTCTAGATAGTATCCACCATAATATTTTTAATGGGTGGTTTTTATCTGTTTAAATAATAACCAAATGACCACCTTAACACCACATAATAACACATTTTTGAATTTCTTAGACTGCCAGAATCATGGTGAGACTATGTTATTTGTGGCATGAATTGATTATTTCTCTATAAAATCTTCTCAACTACTGTATTATTAAAAACATAACCTAATCCATTTTTATCCATGTATTTATATATAATAAACATTTAAATATATTCATAAATTTTCTTGTCATAGATTACCATATTAGTGATATGAGAACTTTAACTCCATAAACATTGAAACTATCCAAATTTCTTCACAGTGTGAAATTTTTTGTCATGGTGTGTCTATAATATTTATATAGTAACTTAAAATGTCCAAGTTTTCTTCAAATTATATTCTTGGATTCCTAATATGTCACATTAGTAAAATAGATTTTTTGATAACTGCTCAAATTCCCTTAACAACTTGATTTTTTTAATCATGGAATATAAAATTTATATGAATATTTTCATCACAACATAAACTTATGTGTCTCGATGTGTTACATTCATACTTAGATTTAAATGAATCTTATTAGGAGGAATTTCAATGTGACCCTTTAGTTTATGGTATAAAATATATCTATTGTATAATTTCCAGAAAAACATCCACCAACAATATTTCACTTCCTTCACGGAACATAAATACTTAAAAACATCAAAACTTCTCCATATTTAATGAAATAAAGGAAATAACTCCAACCTAACAACCATTTGGTTGTAATAATATATCCATTTGAATTATATTTTCATCAAATATGAAAAGCAATATCATAAATTCTACAATCCCCAACAATAGTAAACCATACAATCCATATGCATTCAATGTCTCTCTGACATTGATATATATGCTCCCATATAACAATACTTATTTTAATTATTTTCAACAATAATAATATTTATTATTTCTTCATGAATTTCTTCCCCCTTGAATATTAAATTCAAGGGGTATTTTTATTTGAAACTAAATATTTCTAATAATTCCTAACCATAATCTATGTTAAAAACATAAAAATGGTCATATAACTAAAATCTAATCCCATGCAAGATGAATATCAATTTAGGAAACAAGAAATATAGTTAAACATTACTATATTGTTTATATTTTCTCTCATTAAATAAAATTAGTCATAAAACCTAATGGATTTTATCCTACCCAATATTCTTTATTCAATTGAAAGATATACACCTACATACATAGACAATATCCAAATATGAAAATAAGTTCAATGGGGAGGGGGTCCAAGTTGAACCACCTTAATTTGAGTAAATTAATTTAAATCCAAGGTTCAACTTATGAATATCAAACACATCATCCACCAATGTATTTTTGAAAAAATCATCCACTATTTATCATGTTCAAACGAATTTCATCAACACTGCATTGTTCTATACTCTAATTTATGAAATGGTAGTTGAACCTATTTTTTAGACAACTCAATGGTATTATTATTATCAGATTAAATAATTATTGGTTTAAAAATAAATTCATCAATGAATTCTAATATATTATTTATCTATATAAGCTGTATAAAATCTTTGGTCACTAAAATATACTATGAAACATTTTTACTTAATGAAATATAATCTTTTTTCATTCTTATCTAATGAAAATAATTATTTTGAATATATAAAGAACATAAACATGTCAATTTTCATTCCACTATATCACCTATCCAATTAGTATCCATTATGAAAACAAACCCATGTTATTTCCAATTTTTAAAAACAAATAATAATGATATGTTCCTTAAACATACGTTATTATTTTAATCGATGCCTTGAGATGTTATTTTATAGGATAAATCCAAAATATTTCTACCAAGAATATAGCATATAAAATATCTATTTTGGTCATAGTATTATAGAGTAAAATACAAATGATTCATCTATGTAAATTTTAGTTTACCCCATCGCAGTCTTCATGCTTTCCAAACATATTTCCAAATTCTATTAAAGTCAAAAAAATATTATCTTTAATTATATAATTTTTTAAAACTTCTTATCTATAATTCACTTATAAGTTTAATTTATTCCCTTGTTTAGGATAAAATTGTTTCCCATAAAAATATATCAACTATCCGATTAATGAAATTTAAAAATCAAAACTCATTAATCATTAAAATTTATTAATATCGTTCATATTATTGTAACAAAATATGTTGTCGTCTACATACACCAAAACCATGAACTGGTCCTATTTTTAAATTTTAACATAGAGGTTGTGATCAACCACTCTTACCTTAAAATATATATACTGTAAAAAACTATCCATACATATATACTAGATAAGGGGTGCTTTTTTTATCTATACAAGACATTATTTATCATTTTTACTTTCGAATCATCATTCATAATAACAAGTCTAAATGGATAATTGATATAAGATTATTTATTCACTAATTTTTTTAAGATTAAGTTTGTCGCATATATTTGAAATGAAATTAACTTCCTTTGGAAAACCACTTCTATGAAGAGTCTAATTTCTTCAATTATTTCCACCAATGTAAAAGTTTCCTTAGCTTCAACTCTTTTAACATGTGTATATATGTTATAAACTATTCTCTCTTTACTATCGATTAATTCCTTATTTTTATCTAGATTATTGTTGAAAACCCACTTTGTACTAATAAAATTATGATTTTCAATTCTTTACAAAATATCTCAAGACATATTTTTTTTATTTTTCCAATTCATAATTCATATCTTTCACCCTTGATTACTCGTTTATAGTTTCTTCAAATAAAGTGGGTTTAACCATAGATAAAAGAGTGGTCTGCTAGAATCTCTTCATCATTTGAGTATAAGTTTGAGAATATTAATATCCAATGATATTTATTGACTCAACTTGAACCCTTTTCTTTATTTACCGAATCAAAGGTTGACTCACTTACTCATATTTTTCATTATTAGATTTAATATCAGAATCATCATCAATCATAAAAATTTTAGACTCTCTAAAACATTAATTTTTCTCTTGAATTTTATTAAATAATTCAATAGAAATAGAATATGTAGAATCTTATTTTACTTCAATCTCAATAACCTTTACATCATTTTTTTAAATAATCTTATTGAGCCTCTTTGTAACACACTCATTTTTTATGTATGTATTAATTTAAGTAAATATATTATTGATTAATGTGTGATATATAAAACACCAAACTAAAGAGAGTAACACATTATTAAAATGAACGGTAAAAATAAATGAATTTTTAATTTATGATGTGAAAATAAACAACGCAATACTCATTTTTAAATGATATGAAATAAGGTTAAGAATAATTTAAGTTTTAAAAGGTTATTTTTTGTGGACATTATTTTTTTTTATATTTTTTATTTTATTTTAAAAGTTAAATTGATGAAATTAATAATTTTAATTTTATTTAGTTACCTTAATATTTTTATTCTTCATGTTAAAATTATCTTAGGATGAATTTTTAGGATTTTTCAAAAATACTTGATTTTATATTGAATAGTGAAAATACTGATTATATTCATTCAAAGTTGGATTTTTTTTTAATCATAAAGTTTAAGGGAAAATATTAAAGTTGGGGTGGGTGAAAAAAATGAATCCCCAAGGAATCACCATTTAAAAATTTAACACACTCAGTGGGCAGGGAGACTAGCTTAGAATAAATGATATAATGATTACTCTGACTCCCCCTCAAGGCAGGTTGACTTCAGTATAGTTTTCTTCCCACCTTGTATGCTTCATGGTAGATTAACCAATAAAATCCTTGCATATTTTTGTAATATAAATGATAGACCTGGGAGGTTCACATATCCCATTCAGGGAGTTACAAGTAACATAAGAATCATGTTTGATCTTTGTGGGGGAGATATTATTAGAAAGAAAAATCTCCAAACCATTAAGTAAATCCTTAGCCTCCACAATAATAGAGCCTTCATGACCATAAAAGATTCTAAAATAAATCACCATTGTTCCATTGGAGTCACAAATAATTCATTCACCTTTCATGATGCCAAGGTTTGAAGAGATATCATAATTGTGCTTGAAGCAATTACACAAGGGGTTCCATCAAATCCATCTTATCAGAGAAGACCCCTGTTGAGAAAGGTATGTGGTTCACCTTCTATTCATGAAAATTCTCATTTATTTATATTTTTTCTATCCTTTCAGAAGATACCCCAGGTCCACTGCAAGACACCAGACCCGATATTGAAATGTTAGGTAGGCGGTAGAAAGACCATCCACCAGAACTTTGTTTCTAGCATTATAAATGATCCATCATCAAGAGAAAATCAAGGAATCTCCCACCTTCCTCTACAAGTTCTTGTCTTCCATATCATGAAACCATGAGGGGCATAATTCCTCACCGTCACCCACCAGAATATTGATGCCAATAAGGATCCCAATGTTTTCTTGAACCATTCTTTCCCAATCACCCTCAAAAGAAAAGGTTCTTGACTGATTTCTATTAAGAGATGAAGCTAAAAAAACATTTTGATACCATATTAATACCTTTATAATTAATCTTATATTCAGTTATAACTACACAATTTGAGATGTGTCGCACTATAAATTTGAATTTGATCAGAATTTCTTTTCACCAAAGCAGCTTACTCATTCATACATCAGTATTACCTTATAACGAGAGATGTATCCCTTAGCCAAAAAAATTCCCGATGCTGCTCCACTGAAGACGATTTTATCTATTTTAGAGGAAATCTTGATGTTATCAAAAGGACTAATGTCTAATTTAATGAAGGATTTTAAATGAATAGGTATAAATCTTAACCAAATTATTTCAAGTTTATTTCTTCTTTTTATCTCCTTAAAATATATTCTAACCATCCAAGTATAATGACATTATTACATTTAATATACTGAAATGTTATTATATTGATAGAGAAATTATTTTATTCCTCCTTTATATCCTATTGAAGATGAAAATACCACTCATGTATACGTGTGTAATTCTGCCTCCATGAACCAATCTGTTTATTTTTTTCATTACCACCACACATGGATAGTTATAAGGATGGATTTAATGGATATATATGATTTTTATCACAAATTAAGGATTATTTAAATATGAAATATTATCTACCTTCCTTCACTCCCATTTTATTGAAAATGACCATTTCAATGTTGCGTAGGGGTGGACTACCACAACCATGAAGTTATATGATTAATTTTTCATTTATGCCTTATATGGATGGACATAAGGATGTATTAAATAAAAAAATATTACATATATAAAATTATTAAGTTTATATGGATATATATTTCTAATTATATTAATAATATTAATAATAAATGATCATTTTAAAGTTTAAATGTCAAAAACAATCTTATTAAGACACTTAGATATAATAATCACTTTCCATTATTTTTAGTTGTTCTTTTTTATTATAGCTATTATTTAATAAACTTTTCTAATTTTATAACATATTTTTAAAATCATTAATCTTCTATAAAATTGATTATATCAATATAAAATAATATATTCTAGCTCATTAGGACATTATAACATATTCTTGTTTGAGTAGGTTTTTACCACCTACATGAATGATGTTAAAATAATTATGTCATGAATGAATATACAAAATTATATATCAGTAATATTTTTTAATAATAATTAATTTAATATGTTTTAAAATTTATGAAATGGAAATACATAAATTTATATTTTTTAATAAAATATATTTATTATATAAAGTCAAAATATCTGATAAGTATTATTTTTAATCTTTCCATTTGACTCGTCGCCATATATTTAATGAAATATCCAGGAAAAACAAGAATCATCTCAAATATATATATATATATATGAAATAATCATGAAAATTCATTACATGATGAAACCATGAATAGAGTGCATGGATAGAAACCCCAAAATCAAAACATGCATGGGTAATGGGGAAATTAACACATAAAAAATTAATGTTAACAAAGAATTATTAGAAATTGGGAAATAAAAAATTTTAATTTAGTGATCCTGAGTAAGATAAATATAAATATTGGTCTAGTTTTGATTTATAATGATTATAATTTATTATACATTTGTTTATAACATGTTAATCCAATAATAAGTCATCGGTAAGGTGATTATTAGATCAATTTCCTTTAATTGAGTTATGCCACTTATTCATTGACTATGTTTTTGAGAGTTTTTTATTGTAAAAATTTATTGTTTTATTATGTATTACATATATTTTTTTGTAGATTCAAATTTTGTTTCATATAATCACATAATTGATTGAATCCTACTTTAGATGTTAGGATATTTATAATGGTTCTTGGTCTCAATATCAATTCCTTCCAACATGTTATATGTTATTCATTATGATTTATTTTATATGTTCTATATAATTTCACATAAATTAAATTTGAAATATTTCTCCACAGATATCATGGTAATTTTTGAATCATATCATGCTCTTTTATTCAGTGGATTTTTATTCAATAATTACCAATGTTGTAAGGGTTTCTCATCTCAAAATTTATTCATTGAGACATTTTTTATTAATGACCCAATATTAATTTATACAACTTATATTGTACCTCTTTGAAATATAATATCATTAATATCTTTATAATCATGATATTTTAAGTAAATATAATGATTTAAAATTTAAAATGATCTTTTATTTTAAACATTATGTCGGTTTTATTATAAATAAATACATCAAATTATTTTGAATAATTTTACCACAATCATTCTCCTTCATGTCCATGTTTTAAAAAAATCATGATTGTTTTTTTCAATACATAAGTTATTTATAAAAGACTTTACTAGTACCTTGGACATTCTATAAAAGTGATAAAAAAGTAATCTTTTCAAACATTTTTCTTACAAATCACCTTTAATGTTCTTTATAAAAACGTGGAAATAATATTTTGTTTTTAAATATAAGACATAAAATAATTTTCAAGATATCATGGGAATTTTTTATCATGATTTCATTATAAGGTTCAACGATTTTTCAAATAAAATGTTTTCACCACTGGAATTGAATTTTTTTTATGGTAAAAAAGGAAAATGATATTTCTTCAAGTATTACAATGAATATTTTTTATTCTTTTACAATATTGGTTTTCAACTATTTCAAAATCCTTAAAAAAAATTGCTTCACTTGTTATATGTTCTAAAGATTATATCAGCCTCTATTATTTTTATGGATTATGATTATCTTTTAATGAAATTTTCATGAAACCAATCTCTTTTCCATGGTTAATGAAGAAACAAATGAATAGTTATTTTTTATGAGTTTTATATATAAATATATGAATTGTGGGTATTTTTTCTATTATAGTTATTGTACACTATATATAAATATGGTTGAACCTAGGATACATATCTCCAATGCATTAGCTAATGATTTAGTCTTTATAGAAAAAAATTGGAGATAACTGATTAGGTTACTCCTATTGAAATGGTTCTATGAATGAGTTTAACATGGGTTAAAATATGATATCCCATTACGCCTTCATGGTTTTTCTATTATTATTATTATTTCTAATGGTTCCCTTCAAAAAAATAAATTTCACATGGATCAAGATCATTTAATCATTTTATTTTTGTCTTATGTTATGATAAATCTTTATAATAGAACTCATTACTTATGAATAATGTTTTGGTTTGTATGAATATATTATGCTTTGAATTTTGTTTTTATACTTATACCATTATAATCATCCTCTAATGGCCTGAAGGCCTTCGTTTTTTATTGATTTTGATAATCCACCTTTTAATGGGTGAGGTGGAACCCTTCCATTATACTCATCTAATTCACACTTATAATCTTTTATTATTAACACATATTTTAGGCTTACAAAAATGTTTAATCTCAACCTTATTATATTTTCATTCCATCTAGTTATGAAGAATAGTAATACATATGTTATATTTGTAAGGGTGTTATAAATGGATAATTTTTTTGGAAATATTGAAGACATATTATGGAATATGAAAATAGGGATATACAAATAAAAATTACCATTTAATGAGAAAGATGTTATTTTTTCATGTAATATAATTCTCTTTATTATAGAAAACTCAATAACTAAAATTTATTTTAGATATAAGTGAGTAAAGTTTTGTTTTCACAATATAATTATGGATTTTTTTTATGGGTTTCTTTGGTTGGTATCAAAGTCAATATGTAAAAAAAAATATTTTTAGCATTGGATTTGGGTGTATGGGTTTAGGGCATTATATTTGGTATTAAATAAAGGGTTTAGATAACTTTATTGGTCTTGATGTTTTAAAATGAGGATAATTTTACTGTTTTGGATACAACCATGGGTTAAAAAATATGTGGTTTATATTAATTTTAATGGAATAATACACCTTTTTAGGTTTTATGGGATTTGATTTTAAATTTTTTAAGGATATTTTGGGAGAATTTAATTTATGTTGTAGTAATAATACATTATTGGGGCTTCTCTAGATGACCTCTTCGTAGAGAGGGGGTACGTGGGTGTGGAGGGTTCGAAAAGGCCACTCTTGGGGATTCCATTTTAAGAAAATAGAGGTAATTTGTAGGTTTAATTTTGAATAATATCTAATCAATTAATTCTAATATCTGGGTATCATTTTTTTATATCATATTTTTTAGAGTTTTCAGGTTATTTATTTTTTTTAAAAAATTAGTCAAACATTGGTTGTTTTTATTGAAGTTATTAAGATTAATATATTATTTCTTTATATGAAGATTTATTTATATTGGATGTTATATTAAATTGTGTTAAATAATTGTTTTTTTAATTTTCTAGGACAACAGGAATAACAAGTCATCCATTTTATTGATATTTTGATCCATTAAATGTTAAATTTAGTTTATCGGGCATAGAAAATTCACCATGGTTATTTATTATCTATAATATAACATGAAACAAAGGAGGAAAGATAATATAAACATAAAATAAGTATGAAATTATTCTTATGGTGTAATGCCCTGACCACAGTTACCTAGAGTCGGTTCATTATTACATAACATTGGCATGATCACAAGTGATCAAATCCCAAAATACCTGTCATTTTAGTAGCCTTAGAAGTACTAGATACATTCATAAGTTTTATATTACATTATAAAATGAAAATAAACAACAAAATTATATTCTTTGACCACATTATTAACCATTATAATATCCTTTCAGGTCAATCATAATATACTTCTTCGCATCCTGGGAAAAATAAAACATAGAAATGGGTGAGATCAGATGCTCTGTAAGGATAACAACATAGCAGAAACTTTTATAAATAATAATAAACATTTAAGGCAGTGTATAATGCTAAAACACAAGCCGTTTAAATTTAAACAATAGCATAATATGGAAAAGATAAATCAAATAATTACATTTACTTATTCACATGGATATTCTACTTGTCTAATAATCACATGTAATATCAATAGCCAATTTCATAATGATGGAATACATAATTCCAGACTTCATAACCACATAGTCAAGGCCTCGTGCCAAGACTAAAAATAATATTTTGTCAAGGCCTTGTTCCAAGACACTAGTTTGTCTCCTAAGACCTACCGATACATCAAGGTGTTATAGCGGTCTCCCCCCATCACTTACTAAGTCCAATGTATTCATCGTATGAAAAGGTTGAAACATAACATAAACATTTTTCTTAAAACTAGTATATAAAATGTTAATACATTAACCATAAACCATGAATTTTATAAACATAACACATACACAATAAAACATATCATAAAACCTTCAATAAAATATGGAAGATTGTATCAAAATTAATCAGCTTCAAACACGTGTAAAATCCAAAAAAGGATGTTTACATGGATGAAATCAAAACCATTTGAGAGAAATATCTCTTTATATTTTGAAATCATTTAAAAGTAACATAATTGTAAAAAAAATTATTTTTAAAATATTATTACAATATTTTAAGGGAAGCTTTGAGGATGTTATAACGACAGAAAATATCCAAACTCACTATATAGGTTAAAAAAACATTATTTCCTAAATTTTTGTGAAAAGGTCATAAAAAACCTTGTTTGGAAAATGACAGAAAGATTCCTCTATAAATATTCTATAAAAATTCAAACAAGGGTATAAATGAAATTAACCCATAGTCTATGAAATAGTAAAAATGTTTTGAAATACATTTTTAAGAAACACGGATGTGGATGATAAAGAGGTCCCAATAGATACTCACGTATAAACAACCTTGCATAATGAACAGATTGTAGAATTAACCCATACCTTGTACTTTTACTTGGTCAGGGGTATGTTAAACACTTGTATAGTAGTTAATTAATTTTTATTAAATTATACAAGAACCACATGCATAAATATGATATCATATATGATCTTATAATGTTGATTTGTTAATAATATTTTAGTAGTATCATCGTTTCGGGTGTTAACTGATTCGGTTTCCTTTATATGCTTGGTTAAGTAATCCATGTTTGTTATGGATAGGATGTATT
Source organism: Viscum album (assembly GCA_963277665.1). Taxonomy (NCBI): domain Eukaryota; kingdom Viridiplantae; phylum Streptophyta; class Magnoliopsida; order Santalales; family Viscaceae; genus Viscum; species Viscum album. The sequence continues at coordinate 907,509,357 of OY728151.1, forward strand.
TGATACATATCTAGAATTAAATTAAGTTTAAACATTATTTTTAATCATAAAATGTAAATTATTCTTGAATGATTACGATGGGGAATGAATATCATCGCGTTCGTGGAGACAGTAATTTGTACGTACGCATGAGCGATAGTATCATTATATTGATGATGAAATATTATTTAATTGGACGGAATAAAATATGTAAATAATAATTAAAATGTTATATTTATTATTTACATCAGTTATACTTGTTGTTATACTCATCCAATTAATGAAGTGTTTGAATAACAAACTACACCACGATGTGGAGATGGTAAGTCGTACGTCCGCACGTGTGGTGACATGTCATTTATAGGATGGATAGAATAATGAATATGATTGTAAAATATTTATAATAACATAAAAGTATTTATAAGGTACTTGAGTTATCATTTTTGTATTGAAACAATAAATAAATTGGAAGTGTATGAAGAAAAGAAAATTGAAAAAAATGGTGAAATTATTACCTCCTCTTCGGGTGTTTCTTTTTGAGTTGATCAAAAGGGGTCCTTAGGTTGAATTTATGATCAAAGTAAGGACACTAGGTCTAAGTGAGGGTAGTTGGGAGGATATTTGGGAAGGTTTTGGATGATCCAAATGTCTTTTGAGGTATGATTTTGAGAGAATGGGAAATACCCTTTTATAAGAGATGTGAGGGTCACTTTAGAAAAATCTTGAAATATTATTTTATTATACAATCATATTCAGTTTCTAATGGCTCAAAAATGATTTATTTAGAGGCTAAGGTTTGTATGGACTTAAAACCTATCAAATAATATTTTTTAGATAAGTTTAGGTCACCATATTAACCTTATCTTTTAGATTTAACTCTTAGTTAAATAGTTTAACTTTTACCATGTATTCTTGTATTTTTATAATAAATGGTTAATAAACATAATATAAAAATCCAAGAGAACCCAAAAGTGGTTCATTATTGATATATCTAACCTTATCTCTAAGTCCTTTGTCTGAACCTTAAATATTTGGGAATGTTATATCAATTAATAATATAGTATTTGTTTTAAAAACTCATTTTTGTCGCTTTTGACAATATTTGGTATTTTGTTTTTGTGAAAGTCATAAAAACTTTATCACTTCAAAAAAATATTTAATCAACCCTAACATGTCATATTAACCTAGAAAATTAGTGTAATTCATCAGAACTATTAATTTATATTTATTTGGATATTTATAATATCAATTATTTTAATCGTTTATTAATAAGGTAATTACTGCATTATCATTTTGTCATAAATAAATTTAATTACATAATGTCTAAAAATTATAAATAAAATACCATTATGTAGGAAATAGTTTTATATTTTTAATTAATATTTTTAGTCAAATTTATCTTATGTATTATCCCTATATTAAAAGTGGTTTAGTTATTAAAAATTGAATTCAACACTTTTAACTCTTTTTTAAATAAAATAATTATAAATGTCCTAATCTAATAAAAGTGGACCAAAAGGATAATATTTTATTCATAAGGTTTTTTTTGTCTAAATACACTTATCCAATAGAATTAGGACACATTTTAGAGTAATAATAATATCATTTTTACCTTTAATTACCCTATTTACTTTTAACCGTCGTAAATAAAAGTCAAAAGTTACTATTCACCAAAAATTACTTTCATCGTATTAAACCACATTTTACTTACTGATATTAATTTTGTCTCTCTAATTTTTGAAATTCAATTCACAAAAGTGGTAAAATTATGTTTTATGAAAATTTGCTAATGTGCCTAAAAGGTGGGTAAAAGACGGTAAAAAGTTCATTAAAATTTTATATATCTAATATTATTATAAAATGACTCCAATGAATTAAATTGAACATATATAAGTATTATGTATCTATTATTACCTAAAATAAATTTAAATAAAATAATTAATTAATTAAATAAAAATTCAGTTTGAAACAATAAAGCAGTATTTTTCACTATTCATCAAAAATTGAAAGTTTTCTGAAAAATACCAAAAATACACCCTAAGCTAATTCAAAAATAAAGTTCATTTTGAAAAATAAAACTTATAAAATTTCAAAAATTGGGTATTACTATTCATAATATCTAGTTTTATTAGTCGTGTTGTGTTAAATCTCCAAGTTGCGTACAACGCAAACTATTGTATTATTCAATGGGAAAGTACCATAGAAGCTTGGGGTATTACATTCTCCCATCCTTCAAATAATTTCATCCTCAAAATTTCTATAATATTACCACATAAAAAGATTTGAATAGTTCTTCATCATAAGTTACTCGGGTTCCCACGTTGCCTCTTCCATCTTATAATTTCTACATAGAACTTTTACCATGCGAGTCTTCTCGTTTCTCTACACTTGTTCTCTTGTATCAAGAATCTTGAATGGATCTTCACAATAAGATAGATCAAGTTCCAGTTAAATTTCCTCATAGGTGAGTACATGTGTTGGATCAGGCATGTATTTTCTCAATAGTGATACGTGGAACACATCATGACCTTTGGAGAGACTTAGTGGTATTTCCAAATGATAAGCTACAACTCTAATTAGTTCTAGAATTTAAAAGGTTAAATGTACCTAGGACTCAATTTACCACTCTTATCGAAACATATAACACCCTTACATGGTGATACATTCAAGAAAACATGATCTCCTACTTGAAATTCCAAATCCTTCGGTTATCGGCATAGCTCTTTTGCCTAGTTTGAGCTGCTTTGATGTGGGTTTGGATAACCTTAACCTTTTCCATTTTTTCCTTAACAAGTTCTAGGCCTAAGATTTTTCTTTCACTGACATCATCCCAACAAGTTGGTGTGGGACATCTCCTTTTATATAACGCTTCATATGGTGCCATCTGAATACTTGAATGGAAGCTATTGTTATAGTAAGATTCTACTAGAGGTAAATACTGATCCCACATACCTTGAAAATCATGTGAGAAAGATCTCAACATGTTATCTCAGGTTTGAATAGTCTGTTCTGATTGTCCATTGGTTTGAGGGTTGTAGACAGTTCTCAAATTAAGTTCATTATCCAAGGCCTTTTGAACACTTTTTCAGAATATTGATGGAAAATGGAGACCATGATCAAAAAAAATAGATAAGGGTACTCCATGATGTATTACAACTTCATTAATATATAATCTTACTTAACGTTCAAGTGGTAAATCTTCTCTTATAGTAATAAAATGTGCTGACTTGGTAAAATGATCAACAATGACCCATATTGCATCATTCCTTCAGGATTCTTTGGTAGACCCATGACAAAGTCCATCGTAATATCGTCCTTTTTTCACTTAGTTATGGGATGAGGTTTCATTACTCCTCTAGGTTGTTGTCTTCCAGCATTCACTTGTTGAAAAACCATACATCTTGACACAAAATCAGCAATCTCCCTTTTCATTTGTCCCACCAAAAATGTTTCTTCAAATATTTATACATCTTAGTGATACCAGGATGTATATAGACATTGGAGCTATCAGAATCATCCAAAAATTCCCTTTTTATATTAGGTATATCAGGAACACAAAGTCTCTTACCAAATTTCAAAAATCCATCTTCATATACGAAGTTTATCAATCTCCCATCATTCAAAACTTTAATTTTCTTTTGAAAATCATCATCATCAATCTGAGCACTTTTTATCTTTTCTAGTAAAGATGTTTTGGAAACCATTTGAAAAATTTTTGATGTTTCACCTTCCATGATTATTCCCATATCCATATTTACTATATCCATGAACATAATAACCATTTAAACTCTCATATTATTTAAAACTCCATGATCATTTCTACTCAAAGCATCTTCCACCTTATTTCCCTTCCCCTGATGGTAGTGTATAGTTCAATCATAATCCTTGAGTAGTTCAAGCCATCATTCTTGCCTCATATGGAGTTCTTTTGGCGATAAAATATACTTAAAACTCATGTGATCAGTATATATCTCACATTTTTTTCCATAGAGATAGTTTCTCTATATCTTCAAAGAAAATATTGCAGTTTCTAATTCAAGATCATGAGTGGGATATTTTTTCCCATGAATTTTTAGTTTTCGTGATGCATTGTAAATAACTCTATCATTCTAAATAGGTACACAACCAAGTCCTTTCTTTGATGAATCACTATAAATAAAAAACCCATTATTCCCAAATGGTAGATTCAGGATAAGATCATTGACTAATCTTCTCTTTAGTTCTTCAAAACATTCTTCACACTCTTTTTTCCAAACAAATTTAACACCTTCATGCGTGATCTTAGTTAATGGGTTAGCCAATTGGGAAAAAGTATGGATGAAGCACCGATAATAACATATTAAACAAATAAAACTGTGTACCTCGGTTATACTTTTCGATGCATGCCATTTTAGGATTTCCTTGTTCTTTGAAGGATCAACAGAGATTCCATCCTTAGAGATAATTTGGCCAAGAAAAGAAATCTCTTAAAGAAATAATTTACACTTTCTAAACTTCCCATATAATTCATTTATTCTGAGGGTTTTCAGAATAGTGCACAAGTGATTTTCATGATCTTTGTATATTTTTCAGTAAACCAAGATATCATCAATAAATACCACTACAAAGTCATCAAGATATTCCTTGGAAACTCTATTCATTAGATCCATGAGAACATAGGGTGCATTAGTCAGTCCAAAATGCATTACTGTAAACTCGTAATTCCCGTACCTGGTTCAAAATGATATTTTTGGAATGTCTTCCTTCTTCAAACACAACTGATGATATCCATATCGAAGGTCAATCCTTAAAAAATAATGAGCTCTATGAAGTTGTCTGAATAAATCATCAATTAAATGTAGGGGATACTTGTTCTTTATTGTTATATCATTGATCTCCTTGTAGTCAATGTAAAACCTCATAGATCCATCTTTCTTCTTAATAAAAAGATAAGGGGCTCCCCATGGAGAAACACTATGAAGAATAAATCCTTTATTACTAAATTCCTATAATTTTTTATTTAGTTCCACTAATTCCACAGTGGCCATTCTATAATGTGTCTTCAATATGGGCCTTGACCCAGGAATCAAATCAATGGAAAACTCAATTTCTCATTCTGGACAATGTCTAGGTAAATCCTTTGGAAACACATCAACATATTCTGGGACAATAGGTATGCCCTATATTTGAACATTCCTTTCCTCACTCATAGTTATTTCATTCTCTTCCTCCCCGATAATTGAATTTAGTAGAGATATTGGTGGTGGATCTAGATAAGAATCAGGTGGTGACGTTTCTGCTCTAAAGATAAGGTACTCATTATCATCATCAAAAATTGTAACTTCCTTCTTCTTAAAATAAATTTTCCCATCATGGTCCGAAATCCAATCTATTATGAGGATTAGATCAAATTAAATCATGGTTATGATGATGATATCAGCAGATAATGAATATTTATATGACTAACAGAAACTGATTCACAAAACATTGTTACAATGATACTTTCCTTAAGAGTTTTTACGGACAACTACCTTGTTGAATCAAATTGGAAATATCTAATTTTCTTTGAAAACTGGGAAGATATGAAACAATTTGATGCTCCAGAATCAAATAAAGCATTGGCTAAACTTGACAAAACTATTAAATTACCTGCCACATTGTCTTTCAGAGCTTCAACCTCAGCAGTAGTGATCGCATAAGCTTGTAATTTCTCCCTTGGACTTTTTTGAAATATGTTTCCTTGGAACTTAGTACAATTGTTTTCGTAATTCCCCTTCTCCCTACAATTGTAGCATTCAAAATTGATAGCCTCTTTTTCCCTTGTAATCACGAGCTTGGTGGCCTTTTTCACCACACTTGTAACGGACCCCCATTCTATTCAAGAATGTACCGGGATGTTTCTTCCCACATTTACCACAGGATGGATATTCCAATTTTCCCTTCTTCCCCTTATTTCCATTTCCATAGTTTTTAGAAGATCTCTTCTTATTTTTCTTTTCTTTAAAGTCATAAGGCTTAGATAATTTTTTTTATCTTGATAGAACATGAGACAATATCTTTGTGTGATGAAAAGGATTGTGAGACTAATTCTTTATGGAGAAATGGTTTTAACCCATCAAATAATTTATCAATATTACCCATTGGGTTACATATATAATCTATTGTATTCCTTGATAACCTTGTAAAGGTAGCCTCATACTTTGCAACATTCTCATCCTCCATTTACCTCAGACTCAAAAATTGTCTTTCCATATCCGCTCAATGGTCATGAAGAAAGTATTTTTCTAATAAAATATCTTTAAACTCTCTAAATTACTAATTTTATACTTATTCATCTTCCTTTTTGTTTTTAATTAATGACCACCAATGATTTTCATCTCCCATGAGGCGATAAACTGTCATCACAACTTTTTCCCTTTCGCTACTCCCAAAGCATGAAATATTTTCTCTAAATAAATTATCCAAGTCTCAGCTACAAATGGATTTTTAGTCCCATTTAATGTTTTTGGTTGTTTCCTCATGAATAAATACAAAATTTTTCCTTCGCGTTTGGGATCAGGGTGCTTTATACAGGTAAGTTTATTATTCATAACCTGAGTGAGTTCTCCCAGTATGGTGATAAGTTGATCAGCACCAGTTGCATCACCAACTCCATGAAAATTATCTAGTATAAGAGGGAAATCCGTACATGGATTACGTGCATTGATATAGGTTACATTCCTTCTACTAGGTTCCATTTCTAAAAAATGGCATACACTAGATTAGTTTATGAATCACAATACATAAAACTGAACTTGTAAAACACTTCACATAAATTGAACAGTTTATAGATATGATCCACAATCATAAAAATGTTTTCTTTGAGGAGGTATATTCTCATAAATACTTCATAATGGTTTTTAAGGAAAATGTGAATTATCCAAATCATATCTCTCGAAATTTTCATAACCAAGAGTGCAGAATGGGCCATTTCGTGTACTAGGATACCTCGGGTCAAGCTCAAAACTCCTTGTCGGAGTTTTCACTCCTAGGTACATCGGTTCCAAAGTCGTCTCTACCTAATCATATCTAGACAGGGATGTATTTATTGGAAAATTCATAAAATCTCTACATTACCAAAATTCTAGAAAGTTATTGTATACTAATCCTCAAATTCTATATTAGGGTAATGTACTCTAATCATAGTTTTTCTAAATAAACCATCCAAGGTTTGTACTAAAAATATTTTGATACTAACTATAACACCCCTCCCCAGTTACCTAGATTTAGTGCATTATTACATAACATTTTCATAATCATAATGGATCAAATCCTCGAAGACCGATCATTTTAGTATCCTTGAAAGTACTAGATACATTCATAAGTTTTACATTACATTAAAAAATGAAAAAAAACATTGTCTCCATTGACCACATTCATATCGTTTAGACTATCCTTATAGGTCAATCATAATATACTTATTTGCATCCTGAGAAAAATAAAACATAGAAAGGGGTGAGATGAGATACTCGGTAAGGATAACAATATAGAAGAAACTTTCATAAATAAGCATAAATATTTAAGACAATGTAAAAGACTAAAACACAAGCCTTTTAAACATAAACTATAGCATTATATGGAAAAGATAAATCAAATAATTTCATTTACTTATTCACATGGATATTTTACTAGTCGAATAATCACATGTATTATCAATAGCCAATTTCATAATGATGGAATGCATTATTCCAGAATTCATACCACATTGTCAAGTCCTCAAGCCAAGACTAAAAATAATAATTTGGAAAGGCCTTGTTCTAAGACACTAGTTTGTCTCATGAGACCTACCAATTCAAAAAGGATCTATATTAGGCTCCACCCGTCACTTACTAAGTCCAATTAATTCCTCATATAGAAAGGTTGAAACAAAACATATACATCAATATTAAAACTAGCATATGAAATGTTAATACTATAACCATAAACCATAAATGGTATAAAAATAACACATCAACATTCAAACATATCACAAAACATTCAATACAATATGGAATATTGTATCTTAATAAATCAACTTCAAACAAGTGTAAAATCCATGAAAGTTTGTTGACAAAGGTGAAATCAAAACCATTTGAGAGAAATATGTCTTTCTTTTTTGAAATAATTTAAAAGTCACATAATTATAAAAGAAAAAACATATTTTGAAAATATTATTATAATAATTTAAGGGAAGATTTGAAGATGTTATAACAGTGTAAAAAAGTCACACTCACCATATAAGATAAAAAAACATTCTTTCCATAATTTTGTCGAAAAGGTCGTGATAGACCTAGTTTGGGAAATGACAGAAATATTCCTTTAGAAATATTCTATAAAAATTAAAACAAGGGTATAAATTAATTTAACCCATAGTCTATAAAATAGTAAATATTTTTTGAAATATATTTTTAAGAAACATAGATGTGGATGATAAAGAGGTCCCAATAGATACTAAAGTGTAAACAAACTCGAATAATGAATAGATTTTTGAATTAACCCTTCCTTGTACTTCTCCTTGGTCAAGGGTACGTTAACCTCATGTATAATATTTAAATAATTTTTATTAAATTATAAAAGAACCACATACATAAATATGATATCATATATGATCTTCTAATATTTCTTTGTTAATAATATTTCAGTAGTATCATAGTTTTGGGTGTTAACTAATTCAGTTTCCTTTATATTATTGGTTATGTAAGCCATGTTTGTTATGGATAGGATGTATTTGATTCATATCCTGAATTATATTAAGTTCTTAAACATTATTTTTAATCATAAAATAAAATCTATTCTTGAATTATTGTGATGGGGAATGAATCTCATCGCGTTCGTGGAGATGGTAATCTGTACGTACGCATGAGCAACAATATCATTATATTGATGGTGAAATAATATATAATTGGATGGTATATAATATATAAATAATAATTAACAGGTTATATTTATTATTTACATCAGTTATACTCATTATTATACTCATCCAAATAATTAAGTGTTTGAATAACAAACTACACCATGACGTGGAGACGGTAATTTGTACATACGCACATATGGTGACATGTCATTCATAGGATGGATAAAATAATGAATATTATTGTACCATATTTATAATAACATCGCAGTATGTATACGTTAATGGGGTTATTATTGTTTTATGGAAACAAAAACGAAAGAATATGTGGAAGAAGAAAAGAACTTTGAAATAAAGTGGTGAAATTATTACCTCTTCTTCGGGTGTTTACTTTTCAGTTGATCAAAAAGGATCCATAGAATGGATTTATGATCAATGTAATGACACTAGGTACAAGTGAGGGTGGTTAGAAGGATATTTGGGTAGGGTTTGGCCAAGACAAATTTCTTTGGACGTGTGATTTTGAGAGAAGCGGAAGTGCCCTTTTATAAGAGAGGTGAGGGTCACTTTAGGATATGTTTGAAATACTATTTTACTATACAATCATATTCGGTTTCTAATGGATCTAAAATGATTTATTTAGAGTCTAAAGTGTGTATGGGCTTAAAAAATCTCAACCAGTAGGTTTTAGACAGGTTTAGGTCACCATATTAACCTTATCTTTTAGATTTAACTCTTAGTTAAATAGTTCAACTTTTACCATGTATTCTTGTATTATTTTAATAAATGGTTAATAAACTTACTATAAAAATCCAAGAGAACCCCAATTGGATAATTATTGATATATCTAACATTATATAAGTCCTTTGGATGAAACTTAGATCTTTAGAAATATTATATCTGTTAATAATATAGTATTTGTTTTAAAAACTCATTTATGTCACTTTTGACACTATTTGGTGTTTTGTTTTTGTGAAAGTCATTACAACTTTATCACTTCGAAAAAAAATTATTTAATCAACCATAAAATATAATATTAACATATAAAATTAGTTTAATTCCTCATAAGTCTCAATTTTTTTTATTAGTATATTTATAATGTCAATTATTTTAATATTTCAGTAATAAGATAATTACTGCATTATCATTGTGTCATAAATAAATTTAATTATTTAATGTCTAGAAATTATAAATAAAATACCATTATGTATTATATATTTTTATCTTTATAATTAATATTTATAGTCAATTTTATCTTATGTATAACCCTATATTAAAAATGGTTTAGCTATAAACTTTGAATTTAACACTTTTAACTCTTCTTTAAATAAATTAATAATAAATGTCCTAATCTAATCCAAGTGAACCAAAAGGATAATATTTTATTCCTATGGTAGTTTTTGGTTGAAATACACTTATCCAATAGAATTAGGACATGTTTTTGGGTGATAATAATTTCATTTTTAACTTTAATTACCCTATTTACTTTTAATCGTGGTAAATAAGTGTCAAAAGTTACAATTCCCAATAAATATTTTCATCTTATTGAACAAAATTTTACATACTCATATTAACCGTGTCTCTCCGATTTTTGAAATTCAATTCACAGAAATGGTAAAATTACATTTTATGCAAATTTTCAAACGTGCCTAAAGGTGGGTAAAATGCAGTAAACAGTTCAATAAATTTATATATATACATAGTATTATTATAAAATGACTCCAATGAATTACATTGAACATATATAAGTATTATGTATCTATTTTTACCTAAAATAAATTTAAATAAAATAAATATATATTTAAATAAATATTCAGTTTTAAAAAATAACTTAGTGTTTTTCACTATTCATCAAAAATTCAAAGTTTTTAAAAAATACCAAAAATTCATCCTAATCTAATATCAATATTCTGAATTCAAAAATGAAGTCCATTTTGAAAAATAAAATTTATTAAAATTCATAAAGTGGGTATTACTATTCATAACAGCTAGTTTGATTGGTTGTAGTGTGATAAAACTCAATTTGCGTACAATGCAAGCTATTATATTATTCAATGGGAAACAAACGATAGACTCATAGGGTGTTACATATGGTATAGAAATAAATCGAGTAATTATATTTTCTATAATTCTTTATCATGACGGTAAAATAATTCCTCAAATTAGGTAATAGGACGATATATCGATGAAGTCTTATATAGAAATAATCACTCACTAATCAATGTATTCATTATGAGACTCATTGACATGTATGGTTATCATAATGTAAAATTCATGGTTTAGGAATTATTTAAAAAATGTAAATTCTCCTGGATTTAACATATACATTACTTTTATTTTTAAAATTGAATGTTATGAATGTTGATTAAAAGGTATTTATTTCTGCATATGTATATTTATCTTCCACTCCAAATTCCTTCTCTTTTTCTCTATTCTAAGGTTCCATAGTTATGGATCCTTTTAATTTAATAGTTTTCACATACTTATTAAACACATTTTAATTAATTATTTTAAAAAAAATCAATCCTTTTCCATTCAACAAGAGATAAAAATTATGAGGATGTAATTTATTTAATGGGGGAGAATGTAGCACTCCGATATTTTCAGTATGTGTTAATTTAGGTAAATATATTATTGAATAACATGGGATGTATGACCCACTAAACAATAGAGATAAATATATTATTCAAATTATTGGTAAAAAATAATAAATTATATATATTTAATGTGAAAATATATAAATTAACACCAATTATTAAATGATATGAAATAATGATAAGATTTTTTGAATATTAAAAGGTTACATATCTATAAAATTGGGTTTTTATTTATATTTCATTTTAATTTAATTGATAAATAAATGAAATTTATAATTTAATTTGATGACATGAACTATTTTTTTTAAAACTATGGGATATGGTATCAAAATATGTAGAAAAATTACCTATATTTCTATAAGTTTTTAACCTTTTATTATGTTTGATATAGATCATTCATTGGTACTCTTTTTCCTTATTTGGATTACACTTTGGTTGATTCATTCCTTGGGTGTGTTAAGGTGAAAATTGGGGTTCTGGCCAGTGCATGTTTGGCACATTGTTTTCTCAAACCGTGCTACATGCCCAAGAAAACCATGAAACCCTATAAAGTTAGTGGTTTCATGTTTTGTTCAAGGGATTTAAAACTATGTTCCTTATTATGTGTAACCATTAATCCCTATAGAATAGGGGCATAGTTAGGGCTCACAATTTGGAAAATTGTACACCCTATCCTAGGAAATTGTTCACGCATAATTAATTTCCCTAAAAACTAGTTTTAATATTCTCAAACCCCCCTTGATTCACCCTAATTTGATCAAAATGCACCCTAAGTCGTTTATCACATTTTTTTAGGCTTATATATGGATTCTAAAATCTTCTGAACTCTATTCTTTACGAATTGAAAACTAAATTGAATAATCTACACCTCTCCTATAAAGATATTCTCATCACGATTAGTTTACTATGTCTCTATCATTTTTATCTCATCTTTTGAAGGGATTATTTCCACCATTGGTGATGGTTTAGATCTAATTTTTCATGGATCTAATCTGCTTGATCTTGGATATGGGTTTTGGATCTAGATATCATTCTTCATTTTACAATTGAATGTTTGGATTCAATTTTTGGATTTATAATGGTGAGCATCCATCAACAATATTGAGTTAGGTAGTCTAAATTTAAAATCCTATAGTATTGATTTAATTATATAAATTTAACTGTGAAATTGAAATTTCTATGATTTTTTAATTACATATATAATTTAATTTGATTCAATTGAATTTTCATTTTATAATTGAATGGGATGAATTTGTGGAAATTATTAAATGATTTATTTTATTAATTAATTTGTTAATTAATTAAGGTAATGATGTGATTATTGAAATTTTGGGCTATTGTAATTATGGAATTGGTCAATTAAAAAATATTTATGTAATTGGTTAATTTTTTTACTATAGAATTGATTGATAATAATAATAAAGGGATGGTTGGATTAACCTTGGAGAGTTAATGGTTTATGGGAATAAATGATGACAAATGGTAAAAATTATAAATTTTTCATGTTATTCCATGTGTTAAAATTTTCAAACCATTATTCTTTTGGTAATTTAAATGGTATAACATGTTGTGAAATGATGAGGGGAGGTTAACTTTGATTATCTTTGTTAAATGGTTATATTGTGTTTGTTTGATAAATTCCTTATGGGACACAAACTAACAAACCAAATATACATGGGGTCTTAGACATGGTGTTCTTGACCAAAATTCATGAATGTGATTTTGATACTAGGTCACAGACTGATGCTTCAAAATTAAAAATTTTTATGCATGTGATAATGAGTGTGGGACACATACTAATGCATAATAATCCTACTTGTGTGATTTATTGATAATGTGTGTGAGAAATAGACTGATTCTTCAAAAACCCATTTGTGTAATTATTTGATAAACATGTTGTGGGACACTTATTAATGCTTCAAATACCCATGGGGTAATAGCCATGGTGTTATAGGCCCAAAGTGATTGCATTAGAATATGGTTCCATTATATTGGTTATGAATTGTAAATAAATGGATAATGAAAGGCCATGTGATAATGAAGTGTGATTTCGTATATGATATTGTTCAGACTAGCATAGTTTGATGTAGGTATTGGTGGTTCAGGTTTCATTTTGAACCCGGGGAAATTATATGGTTAATTAAAGAATAATGAAATGTTATAAGTGTTTAATTTATGCATTGTACTTTATTATATATACAACTATGTACATTTTTATATACTATATATTATTTTAGATATTTTTTGTGGTGTCCTAATGAGTTTTACTCACACCCTATTTTAGCTTCCTAATCAGTACTTGAATAGAATTCATGTTTTCCAGATAGGATAAGGGAAAGAGTCTTATTTTAGATGGTTCATTTGGGATTGTGAATGAATAAGGGAACCATAAATATTCTCATAACAATATTTGGGTAGTTTTTAGTATATTTACTTTAGTTTTTACACTTGAAACTTGACACTTATTTGGCATGAAATATCTACCATTTGGTTATGGATGGTTTTTTCAATTTTGGTTCATCATGTGATACTAGTTTCTTCTGGTTTTTGTAGCATTCTAGTTGTGGTAATTTTATTTTGATTATTGGATGGTTATTTACACTATTATGATACTTTTAAAAAGAGGGTATAGTCTCCCCTTGTTATATATATTAGATTCTCAATGTTAGTCAGTGGCCTCTAGCATATAGGGTGGTGCGCCTGAGCTCACATGACAGATCATCCTAGGTCATTGGTTTGTGGCACTCGGGTTGAGATGTAACAAAGTGGTATCAGAAGAGTATTCCTTTATTTCTTTTATATTACTGTTTTTGAAATGTATATAAGAGAATAGGAATATTTGGGCCTTGTAAATGATCTTGTTTGTGGTAGTTGATAACCCATGTATATTGTAAATCCCAAGCACCTATGGTGGGATTGTTGTTATTGATGTGTGTTGTTTCAGTTGGATGAAATTTCACCTCGAGTGATGCACTTATTGTGTGATTTTATTTTTGATTCTGTGATTTTCTGAGATTTAACTCATGGCCTGGTATGGGATGGTAGTTGATTAATAATTCACCATTCTAGGAACTGAAGAATTATCTCAACATGCAACGTTTTTAGGCACGCATGGAAGAGCTGGTTTTGGGTAAGTTTTTGAAATTAAAATGTTTATACTGACTTGGGAATATGAATTGAAAATATTTCCAAATATAAAATTGAATGTTCAAAAATGATAAAAATTTATGAAATTTTGGGTTTTTAATGATAAACTACAAAATGAGAATGTGTTTCCCCCTGTTTAACCATGAACTAGATGTAAAATGGTTAAGGGTAGTGATTATTCCTCAATTTTGATCATGTGGTGGGAATGGGGTGAATTATTATGGATTTATGTGAATACCTCTTGTTAAATGTGTTTTATTTTGAAATATTTCCTGATATGTTTGTTTGGAAATGTAGAGATGTACCTCCATAATGATTCTTTTAGAGAGGACACAAGGAGAACATGGCTAGAGATTTGCCTCTAGTAGTGTAACCTGAGGAACCAATAGTGTCGGGTGAGGAAGTTAGAGAGAAATTTGATGAGAACTTTTCCCGGTTTATGAAGATTATGTAAAGAGACACAATGATGTTTTTGAATAGTATTTCATACCGTCATTGGGATTTTTTTATTAGGTTTTGGGGCCCGTAGGGAAATCCAGTGGGCCGGTGATTTTAAAATTTTTCATCAGCAGGATAAAGGGACTTATCGCCGCCAACAATCCGAGCCATGGTAAGGCCCGAGGATCTCGGGTAAATTGTAAAGAGAATAAAACTAAAATGAAAATGTACCTATTTCAAATCTGAAGTCTTGGTCGACTGTAAATAGTCGATGGTGATCATTGCTTGAATGATCCAAAGCAGGATCCCTCTAGATCATCCAGACGTGATCCAAAAATCTGCTAGAACGTTTATCGTCGAAGTCTGGGTGCTAACGCGGCAATTTGATGATGCTTTCGACATCCTGACGATCACTGCATCGAGATCTCTTCGATGCTTGAGGAAGAACTTGATCTGAACTCTTGGATCATCAGTTTCTCTCTCTTGGAAGCGGAAGGAGAGAGAGGCTCTCAATTTTCAGTTCATACAAATGAATGAATAGTGAATTTCACATCATGAGAGAGAGCCTCCTCTTATATTTATAAGGGACTTGAGAAATACCCGGTTGGGTTCCCCAGCCCCCACTTATTTCAACGTCCACTAAATAAATAATTTTTACAAACTAAATTACACCAATATTATTTATTATTTTATCACATACCTGTAAAATATATAAATAATATACTACGTGATAAAACTGAGTAATTTAACTCGACTTGCTATCCCGCTTAATATTAAACGAAACATGAATATTAAAATAATATTTGTTCGATTAATATTTTTTCTCGTATTTAATAAAATTGTAAATACATTAAATAAATTCAATCCAAAATATTCATAACTTTAATATTAATGAATTTATTTAATTCATTGGTGATCGATAACTTGGACAATGCTCGGACCTCGTGGCGGGGCCCACAATGTCCATATATGTATTCAACTGAATAGGGTGGATTCTTGAATATGCTATTGTGTGTGACCCTCTAGGCCCTTATCTAGATAGTAGTGAATAAAATACACAGACTAATAGTCGAGTACTGCAACCCATCATGACCCCTAAAGAGATAAGGATAGTCATAGAAACGAGTACCTGCCTATGAACTCTGACTGTGTAATATAATATCTTTGTCATTAAATATCTCATAAATTAGGACACACTCTTGTGCCATCGTCCTTATATTTCGTTTTTATTTTTTGATCTACCTAGATAGATTTTCCTTTCTACTGCTTTAGCCAAATAATTATCGACGCAGCACCATCTTGATCAACCAGGCCTCAGATATACAACTTTCTGTAGTTGTAAGTGACAAATCCTTTCATGACCATTCAGCCAATGTCATACCACCAAAAACACACCCAATAAAAACTACCTCTCCAAGACATCACTGCCATGGTTTTTGTATTGCGTCAAACTATGTAATCAAATGATATACATTGGTAATAGTCTCAATTCAGGAGACCAATACACATGTACTTAGATAGGAACAACCAATGACACCCAAAACATGTGGTGTTCCTATTGGTGGGTCTATCCTCCTGATCTTACTACTAGAGATCACCAAGTGAGAACTTCATGAGAAGAAGTCTCAATGCTTATGATCCCCCAGCAACTGATAGTCAGACATCTACTATGTCCACTCAGTAAGATGTATCTAGACCATATAACATTTATTTAAGATTAATGTCATAGTGTCTTGAGGTTCTAATTATAGCATGGGATCTACTATAACCTCTCGACATGACAATTAACCTTCGGATATTACCATTATAATAGTGGATGTAGAAAAGTCTACACTATAATGGTAAGAAGACATCATGTATAATTAACTATACACATTATATGAAAATAAAATGTTATTGCAAAATTGGGTCTAGGGAACCCACTATTTCAACACTCACACTTTCACTAGATCCAACTTGCTAACTAAACTTGTTAGCTACTCACATGATAAATATCATTCTTCTGCTGAGTAATGGCTTTAATTGTTGGCCTTACCACATTTTTTCCACATGGAATATCTGCTATATGTGACCTCATTAGCATGAGTAAAACTTCTCAAGATAAGGTAACCTCGAGTATATTACTTTTTTTCATTTTCATAACTTGACAACTTGTCTAGTAAGAATATCATAATTCTTATTATGATAATACTTTTCTCACTAGGTGAGAATCCAAGAATTGGAACAAATCATTGTGATTTATAACTACTTCTTAGCTACCTTAGAAGCAACAATGTACTCAGTATTTGTAGGTATGGCTACCACTAGCTTCTATGAGCTTGACTCTCTCATCTACTTTGCCTAACTACGATACTAGATCAAATTGATATAAGGATTACTAGTTTGTGTCCCACAAAAACTAGTATATCTTCCTCTTAATATTCTAAGTACATCTCATTTGTACTTGTTGAAGTACAAGATGATAGTTCTGACTGCATCACTTGCAGTGCTCCTGGAAATAATTGATGTCTGCCTACAATTAATTATATCTTGGTAATATCTATTATTGTACATAATATGGCATATGTGATTGATCCATCACTGAAGCATATGGCACTCAACTCACAACTTTAATCTCTTCCTATGTTCCAAACATTTTAACTTGAAGAGATTAAGCCATGTGACATAGGCAACAATTCATCCCTTGAATTATTCCAAATTGTATTTTTCCACACAATGTCAATATATTTATGAGATTGACTAGGACCAAGAAACATATGGATCTAACTCAATAGATCATGTTCCTTAGAACTTAGGTTGCTACTTTAATTCAATCATTAGAGAATTTCTTTTATTCAAATCTTATCTAACTGTAAAATCAAGACCAATTTTCCATATGTTGCCAAACATATTTCACTTGGAAAACATTGGCGCTCCCACTTACCTTTGTTAGACACAAGGCAAAGATTCATTTAAAATGGATGCTCTAAGATCTTATTTCTTACTTTAATCTAGAATTATATTTCAGTAACTTGCAACCCTTATTGGCATCATATTCTATCATCATCTCTTTCTGGTTACGTTGTATAGACACCTTCCGAGAAAGATGATCTTGACATTCAATGACAAATAAAATTATCTTTAAAGTTTAGCTATTAAAAGTAAAATTCTAATGGATTTAGGAATTACTGACTTGGTATAACCAATCGATCCTTATTGGTACCAGGATTGTACCATCCATGTATCATTTGATTTGAATACCCACTGCAGTATTCAAACATAAAGCCCCTTTTCAATTTTATACATGGAATCCATTATTCAATTTTAATTGGTCTTTCCAATCTTAGATAATTTCCTTTTAATACTTACTTGTAGGATTTATTATTCTTAATGAATAATATATCATCGACCTCGGTGAATATAAAACTATCACCATGGTTTCATTCTTCCTACGCAGTATGTGTCACTGAAACATGCATATTCCACATGTACTTGTGGAACTTGTTCCTATGAAAACCATTTGTACATCTCGATCATTGAATAAACCCAAGTAAATTTAGCTCCTACTATCTCTAATAGAAATGTGAGACCTTCTATAGAAATGTAGTCTAATACTTCACTACATTTTTTTCTATCTTATGGATTTATGTAATATCCTAAGAAAATGTTAGGATAATTACCTTAGATGCACAACGTGTTTAACTTGATTCATGTTTGTTTAAATCTTAACAAACTATTTTCATCCTAACACATGATATATATCATAATGTATTTTCATCATACTATGACTCATATGATATACATTTTCCATTTTAGTTGTCATATTGGTTATGGGTTTATGCTGTTACTTGCAAAGAATATCATAAATATAATGGAAGTTGCTACAAGTTGCTATATTGATACGACTTACATCATAACATTTATGTATAAAATGTGCATTTAAGAATTGCTCCACGCTACATTTTTTTGATCAATTTAAACATGTAAGACATTATCATTGATCCTCATTATGAACATCAATACGGTGATGTTGATAAGGTAACATGCGTTTAGGAATTACTCCATGCTACATTATCATGATCGATGATTTTTTGGTCAAGATATTATTTGGCATGCCGATCCAGAGCAACTCATATCTTCTTACCAATCATATACTTCACTATTCCTTAATCATTTAAAGTAATCATATGAAGTATCTTTACCTCTTGCTTTTAGTATTTCAGTCTATTCCATTATTAACTTCCATAAATTTATTTCAATATGTGATGAAAATAACCTCCTATTAAATAACCAACCACTTATCATTGAAGGACATGATGAAGGTGCCTTTGGCATAGCTTTCCATTGGACTTTCCACCTTTTCTTTCAATATATTTTCCATAAGAACAAAAGGTGGTACTTTATTTAATATTCTTATTACTTGGTGAATATTACCTTAAAGGTAGTGAGGTGCTTACTCTATACCGGTCATTTGTATCCTTAAATGAAACTAGAGTAATGGGGTGTAAAAAGGTATAAGAATGTGATGACATGAAAGATTGTGAACTATCTTTCACTTTACACAATCCAAGTGTAATCATCACATTCAAATATTGCTTCACATTCTCCTTGGAAACTTCTTGAAGATGAGACTACAAGTAACATCATCCATGTCTTGATGTAGCAACCACAACTAACATCAGACGTTGATGATATAATTATGTTAGAACCATCATATGTTTGATTCATGAGTATCTAATAAGCAGTTTTCCACCCACACTTCCTGAGGTGTCTTAATAGGTTGGGACACAAGAACCTTCAATTTCCATTATGGTAGTGATGTGCACAAGCACCTATACTTCAATTGGAATTTTGTGCTTGTTTGGACATTAACTTTGTCCAATATTTATCACATTTTTTATTGTGTTATTTCTTGCCATTCGCTACAAATAAGCTTTAGTAGATTTTACTATAATGTGATTACCAGTTTAGACATAATTAATTAATTTAATCATTGAATGTCTCCCACTAATTATTAAAATTCTAGGAACCCTCTATACTAGAATAGGAATACTCTTGAGTATTCTAGTGGAAAGGATCCTTGAACCTCCCACATAGTTTACAAGTTATGGCTACGCCACTACTCGGAGGTTCCAAGGTAGGATTTTGGTTGGCCAACCACATTAACTCGTGGTTCCTTGATCTATTGAGTGAAGTCCCAGCTTCAAAAATCATTTACTAATTTACTCGACGCTTGCCTCTAAAATTACAATAAGATAGCTATGGATATTTCTTTGCTGTAATTTTAGTTATGTCGGCCCACCACACAAATAATAACTCTCCGGTAGTAAGAGGCACCATCAGCTATGGCATGACCGGCATCTCGTACACCCGGTTTTGTTCAAAATTGAATGATGGAAGGATGTTGTGACTTAATATTTTCTTTGAGGGTTTCATTGGTTTTCTCTCTCGATTAATGTAATCCATTTCTATTAAACGTGTTCATCTATGTTTTCACGCTCACAACTGAACTTTAATAGAAAAACGCACGCCTCTTCTTTATTAATTTCATTATCTATTATTTTATGTATTTTCCAGCTGTTTTAAAATGCATAAAATAATAAATAAACGCATAAAGAAAAACAGTTACTCGACTGGCCTTGAGTATCTAAACAACCTAAGGGCATCATAACTAAGTCAAAGCTTGACTTAAAATGCAGCTAGCCTATGTCTTGTATGTTCGCTTCTTTGAAGCATTGTCTCATCTTGGCGGGGTCCACGTCACATCTAGGAGTATCGCCTCATCTTGGTGGATTCCGCGTGTCGTCTTTCACCATCGTGCACAGCCTCATCATGGCGGGGTCCACATCACTCGTCGTCTTTATCTGAAGTACAAAGATACTCACGCGTAGGCGAGGGGGACTCGGGTATAAATGTACATCCGGTAAATTGGGCGTATAGGCCCTTATACATTTTAACCAAAAAATAAAGATGATGCGCATATCATATATTTAATTAATTTCAATCATTGCACACATTTAAATAATTCATTAAATAAAAGGAAACATACACAGGTTGATCCTCAAGACTAGTAGGTAGGTAAAATAAAGCGTGATAAAATTAAAATGAAATAAATAAGTATGAGAGTTTATTTAATTAAATTAAATGAATTAATAAATTCAAATAATTTAATTAATTATAGGTCCTCCAATTAATTTAATTTTAATGTCAAAATTAAATTAAATTACCTTAATTCAATTTAATAATTTAATTGATTTTATTTTATCCGAGTATTAAAATAATTAACCACATTAATTTAATTGATTTAATTTAAATTAAATTAATTAAATTAATTTATTTCGATTAATTTTAAATGGTTGGCCCCGAAACATCACTGCACGGCCTGTGCAAGTCGGGCCAAACCCACGTAGGGCCATGCAGGACCATAATAGTCCAGGCTGATCCGTCCAAAAGTCGTTCCGGGTTGGGAAGAACTGCCCAGACTCCTTCGGAGCCAGAATTTCTCTGCGAAAATACTTGCAGTCATAAAGAGATACCTCCTAGGTCTTGATCGAGGGCGGCGGTGAGGTGCAGAGCTCCTACGCCAGATCCAAAGGTGGTGCATGGCTGAATTATACCGACACTGAGTGCGGCGGACCTCAAAAGACAAGGGAGTCACCTGGACAGAGGCAGTGACAGTCACTGTTGTCCGGTGAAAAGGAGGTCGGAGGTGCACCTGGCGTGCCAGGAAGCCGCTGGTTGGCCAGGATTCGGCCAGGGAGCTGCTAGAAATCCGTTTCGGGTGTGTTGACCAGTTTGAGCTGCTACAGGTGGGAAGAAACCCACCGGGGTGGCGCTAAAGCGGGATAGGTGGTGGCCTTCGGTAAAGGGTCACCTTTACGCTGGCAATGAGGCGGTCCGAAGGCGCTCGGCTGGGCATGGGTGCGATGGGAGGCAGTGAGTACACTGTAGGGGAGGCCATGATTGCGTGCCGAGGAAGGAGATGGCATGGCTTCGAGGTGGCGGTTGGGAGCCGCATAGCTACATGCATCACTACAGCGCTTGAAGAATCAGGTTGGCAGAAGGGAGGTCTAGTAGGCCTAGCATATGGCATCCCCGATCACTCAGGGTGGGAAGACCGAAGGGGTCCTTCGGGTGACAGGTCGGCGGCAGCCAAGCCAGGTGTGCCCCCTGGTTTCACAGCATCCCCAGTGTGGTCTGGGCGGTGGCCTCCATGCGGCTGCTACATGGGTTCTAGGATGATAGACTCTGGGAAGGCCGGAGTGGCGGCGCCTTCTGGGTGCGACGCCCCTCTGGTTGCGCCGTGCTAGAGGAGGGTTCCGCGGACCCCTCTTCTAATTTTTTTCTCTCTCTTTGCTTGACTTGCAAAATCCATCCCCTCTTTACCCGTTTTCATTTTTTTATAAAAATTATGACTTCTTTTAAATTATATTCCACATACTTTTATTTTTTTAATAATTCTCACTCCCTTTTTTGAGTCTTCTTTGTAATTCATCCCTCCCCAAACAATTTACACACCCAAACTTTCTAAAGGATAAATAATATCCTTTCAATTTAATAATAATAAATTTATTATAAAATAATAACAATTTATTATTAGTATATTATTATAATAATAATATTATTATTATTTTAATAATAAAATTAATAAGAAAATTACTAAATTATTAAATTTATAATTTTAACAGTTAAATTTATTTCAGATGAACTGATTAAAACTTAATCAGTTCACCAAGATGAAATAAAAATAGAACCTGAGATAAAACTGCACATTCAATCCAATCTAAAAAATTAAACTGGTCATAACTTGGTCATTCGATATTGTATTAATGTGTGGTTTGAACCAATGATACCCTTTTTGAACCCTCTTCTTTAGTGTAATTAAATTTTTATTTTCTAGAATTATAAAATCTATGTGATCCCTCTGATATCATTGTTAGCTTCCAGGGCCCGCAGTGGGATCTAGTGGGATGGGGATTCTAAAATTTTTCATCAGCGGGACAACAGGACTTGTTTTCGCCAATGATCCAAGCCCCGGTAAGGCCAAAGGATCTCACATAAATTGTAAAGAGCACAAAACTAAAATTAAAATGTACCAGTTTCAAATATGAAGTCACGGTCGACTACAACTAGTCGATGGCGATCGTCGATTGATGGATCCAAATCAGGATCCCTCTAGATCATCCACACGTGCTCCAAAAATCCGATGGAACATTTATTGTCGAAGTCCGGGTGCTAGTGTGGAGATCTGATGATGATTTCAACGTCCCAATGATCGCTGCACCGAGATCTCTTCGATGCTTGAAAATGAACTTGATCTGAACTCTTGGATCATCAGCTTCTCTCTTTAGGAAGCGGTAGGAGAGAGATGATCTCAATTTTTATTCCATACAAATGAATTAATAGTGAATTTCCCACCATGAGAGATAGGCTCCTCTTATATTTATTGTGGACTTGAGAAATATCTGGTTGGGTTCCCCAGCCCCCGCTTATTTGATCGTCCACTAAATAAATAATTTTCAAGAACTTAACTGTGTCAATATTATTTATTATTTTATCACATACTTTTAATATATATATATATAATATATTATGTGATAAAACTGATTCATTTAACTCGACTCTCTATCCCGCTTAACATTAAATGAACCTTGAATATTAAAATAATATTTGTTCAATTGATATTTTTTCCCTTATTTACGAAACATTTAAATACATTAAATAAACACAATCTGAAATATTCATAACATGAATATTAATTTATTTATTTAATTCATCAGTGATCGATAACTTGGAAAATGCTCGGACCCTGTGGTGGGCCCCACTATGTCCATATATCTATTCAACCGAATAGGGCGGATTCTTGAATACGTTATTGTGTGTGACCCTCTAGGACCTTATCTCAATAGTAGTGAATAAAATCTACAGACCAAGTGTAAATTTTGAACCCATCATGGCCCCTAAAAAGATAAGGATAATCATAGCAATGACTACCTGCCTACAAACACTTACTGTGTACTATAATCTCTTTGTCATTAAATATCTCATAAAACAGGATGCACTCTTGGGTCATCGTCCTTATCTTGATTTTTTATTTATTGATCTATTCAGATGGATTTTCCTTTCTACTAATTTGGACCTAGACTTATCAATTCATCACCATCATGATCTACTAGGCCTAAGATATTCAACTTCCTAAACTTGGAAGCGACAAATACTTTTTTGACCATTCAGCTAATGTCATACAACCAACGACGCACCCAACACAAACTACCTCGCCACGACATCACTGCCATGGTTTTCATCTTTCATCAAAGTACATTATAAAATGATATACATTGGTAATCTCCTCAAGTCAGGAGACCACTACACATGTCCGTAGATAGGAACAACCAATGACACCCAAAACATGTGGTGTTTCTATTGGTGGGTCTTTCCTCATGATCTCACTACTAGAGATCACCTAGTGCGAACTTCATGAGAAGAAGTCTCAATGCTTATGAGCCCCCAGAACATGATAGTCAGACATATACTATGTCCGCTCAATAAGATGTATCTTGACCATAAAACATTTATTTAAGATTAATGTCATACTGTCTTGAGGTTCTCATTATATCAAGGGATCTACTATACCCTCTCAACATGACAATTAATCTTTGGAAATTACCATTATAATAGTGGACGTAGAAAATTATACACTATAATGGTTAGAGGACATCATGTATAACTAACTATACAGATGATCTAGAAATCAAATGGTACTGCATAGTTGGGTCTAGGGAACCCACTATTTCAACAGTTTTAGTCGCAACACCCTTTGAAATTTATTGGAGAGGGTGGACTTATGGCTCATGAGTTCTGGATCGAGTCTACCTAGATGATTCTTAACCACAAATTGAATCCATCTAAGAACAGAGTCAACGTTTTACTTATATGTTATGTGATTAGGTGAGAGTTAGTGGTAAATATAAACATAGGATGGAAATATTATCAGTATGGAGTAGAAAGACTTTCAACGGAATTTCTTGGAGCCCTTTTATGATGGGATGCTCAGAAAGGATAGGGAAGCAGAATATATGTGGTTTACTTAGGGTATTATGTCCATGATGAACTATGCCATATGATTCACATATTTGTAGTGATTTACTCTTGTATTGGTAGGATATGAGGATACATTATTAAAAAAATAGGATGGACTTAAATGTGAAATGAAGTCCCATTTGAATATATTTTGAATGAGAAGGTTTTCAGAAGTGGTAAATCAGGCTCTCATTTCTAAGGGGAACCTAAAAGTGGATTCTGGTAGAGGATAAGTGGTTTCTACTGGAAGATATTAAGGTATTTATTTTGAGTGTTGTAAGAATATCTATGAGAATTATAGACAGGTTGAAGCAAGAAGAGTGGCCAGGGGGAAGGGTCTATTACACATGATTTTACCAGAATGACATGTCATGAGTGTTGTAGGATAGGTCACTTTTGTAGTCATTTTCCTCGAACACCAGTAAAGTTCCAAGAATGTGGAATTATCGGACATCTAAAAGGTTATGTAGTAACCCATGAAATATGGATAATTATGTGGAAGCTAGGTATAATCAAAGTGTTAGATGTGGGTCTTCTACCCCGTATCAGTATGGTAGTTGGAGTTTTACTAACATTCAAAGTTGAGGTAGTGGATGTGGTGTTTCTGGGTATGATCATCCATATCAATAGAGTGGAATAGATCAGGTTAATTAGAGTGCATCATTAGGTAATAGGGGAAAGGGGGTTTCAAGAATTTTAGCCTACACTAGTGGATAGTGACGTTATGACTTCGACATTAGAGGTACATTTCTTGTAGCTTCTATTCTTTCTAGTGCCATATTGTATACTAGTTCTTATCAATCCATTTTATTTACACAACTTGTGAAGAGGTTAAGTCTGTTAATAGTGTTTGTGAGTGGGTTTTTGAAGATCTATACACTTATGGGAGTACGGTCGAGAGACATATTTTTATGCAATGGGTGTTCTCCCAAAGTTGGGGAGTATAATTTCCATTAGGATCATTACATTCTAGATATGTCAAGATTTTATCTAATTATGGGAATTTAATGCTCATTGGAACACCAATCTCGCATATATTATTAACATAGGAGAGTGGCTTTTACTTCTCTGGAGGGTGACAATTATAATCACAGTGGAGAGTGGGATATCCAACCAGTCTGTGGAGGGATAATTCATCAGCAACTGGGGGAGATCACCACCCATGTTTCAAGTTTGTTTCTAGATTGTGGGGTTATAAATAATTATGTCTTTACACCAATTGTATAAATGTTCCAAGATTTGTTTCTTGAGGACTTCTTATGGATACCACCTGAGAGAGATGTGGATTTTATGATTGATCTCATGCCTGGAGATGAGACAGTTTCCCTTCCACCTTATAAAATGGAACCAATATATATTCAAGAGATTAAAAATCATTTGGAAGAGTTGATTTATAAGGGTTCTATCCATCCGAGTATGTCACCTTGGTGTTCTTCAGTCTTTTTTTCAAATAAGGATGATAGGACCTTGATCTTGTGTTTTGATTACCAGAATTTAACCCAAATGATTGTGGATAACCTATATCCACTTATGTTTATTGATGATGTATTTTAGAAATTGAAAGGAGAATGTGCTTTATCCAAGATTAAACTGAGAACATGGTATCATTAGTTGACATTATGAACTTCTAAATAACTCACACTACATTCAAAAGAAGATAGGTCCATTATGAGTTTTTTGTGATTCCATTCGGTTTGATGAATGCACTATTAGTGTTTATGGCCTTGATGAACCAAATATTCCATCTGTACCTAGATCATTTTGTGGTAGTGTTTTTGGATAACATCTTGGTGTACTCTAAGACTCATGATGATTATGTCCAACATCTTGACATCATCCTAGGTACATAGAGATAGCATCGTATATACTCCAAGCTATCTAGGTTTCAATTATAGATTGATTTTATACATTTATTAGGTCAGATAATCTCATAGGAATGTGTGTCAGTGGACCCAAAGAATATTTGGGAAGTTGTTTCTTGGAACCATACCAATAATGTACATGACACACATAGTATTATGGGTTTAGAGGTCTATTATTGAAGTTTAATCCAAGAATTTTTCCTCTTTGAATCATCTTTTTCAATCTTGAATAGGAAGGGAGTTGATTTTAAATGGTTTGGAGCATGTGAGAATGCTTTCTAGGAGTTGAAGAAGAATTTTACTAGTGCAGTGACAATGATTATACTCAAGTCAAGGGAGGAGTATAAAATGTTTCATGACACATCTGGGATCATTCATGGAGAAATATTGATATAGTGGGATCAAGTTGTGGCATATGGGTCATGACTATTGAGGTCATTGGAATGGAACTACACTACGCAAGACTTCGAGTGAGCTTTAGTTGATTATGACCTGAAGTGTTAGTTGCACCATATGTTGGGAGAAAATTTTACTCTATATACTAATCATGAGAGATTAAACTATATCGTTTCCCAGCAAGATTTGAATCTCAGGAAGCATAGTTGGGTTGATTATATGAATTAGTTTTATTTTCAGTTAGCATATACACTGGGGAATGAGAACAGTTTTACTAATGATCTAAATAGTAATGTTCAGACTCAAGAAGTTCATAAATATACATCTAAGTAGAAGAAGATGGATTTTCTAGGTGACAGGTATTTTTTGGCTCATGAGGGCTAGGAGAAGATGAATATCAAATCGGTTTCATTAGATTCTAAAATTTTAATCTAGATTAGGGAGAGACTATATAAGGATATGGAATGTTTTCCCTTGAGGGAATGCCTTGAAGGTGGGAAGTCACCTTAAGATTGGACCATAGATGAGGATGAGATCAACTATGTTTGTGGGTGTGTTTTTGTGCCTACTTTTATGGAGATGAGATGATGCATGACTTTTATGCCATGAATTTGTTTGTGCATTCAGGTTTGAACATAATCTATCATGACCTACGATGACTATATTGGTGGTCAAGCATGAAAAAGTAGATTGTAGGGTTCATGAGATGATGTTACACATGTAAATAGGTGATGTATGATCATAAATGACCCAGTGGTTTACTACATCCATTTCCCATTCTAGAGTTAAAGTGTAAAAACATTACCATAGAATTTTTGGTGGTTCTCCCAAGGACACATTGAAATAATTATGATATTTGGGTGGTTGTGGAATGTTTAACAAAGGTAGCACATTTTTTTCTATATGGGATAATTTTATATGGATCATTTAGGATACTTATAAATTCATAAGATAGTATGTTTCTATTGGGTTCCACTGAGTATATTATTAGAGTGTGAATCACATTTTACTTCATGCTTTATTCAATTCTTGTAGAAGGTTATTAGTATAAAAGTATTACAAATTACATATTTCCACCCATAGATAGATGGGCAGTCATAATTTACTCTATAGGTTATTGAGTATATGATTCGAGTGTGTGTAATAGACTTTGGTGGGTTCTGAGAGAATAACCTAGAATTGGTGGATTTCACCTATAAAAATAGTTTTCAGGAAACTATACATGTAGTTCCATATGAGGGTCTTTATGGTAGGTAATGCATATTAACTATAAGTTGGATGGATGATGGTGATTCATAGTTGTTTGGACTGAGTGTCATGTAGGAGATTTCATAACAGGTTTAGATTATTTTTAATTTTATTTCTATGACTCATATTAGGCATAAGTTAACTACTAATAGAGGTCGATAACCTTTTGAGTTTTATGTGGGTGATCGTGTGTTTCTTCGGGTGTCTCATAGATTGGGTCATCAACTGATTTGTAGATAGAGAAAGTTGGTGCCTAGGTTTGTTGTATCTTTTTAGGTTGTGGAGATATTTGGGATGGTTACATACTGATTGGCTCTTCCATGAAGGAATAATCTTACTCATGTTGTCCTTCATGTTTCACAGTTCCAGTAGTATCGCCCCAACACTTCTCAAGTGATCGATGTAGTTGATGTTGAGCTTGAAACTGATGCATCCTTTAAGAATCATCATGTTGTGGATCATGGTGATGAAGTGTTATGAGGAAATATTGTTCTAATAGTTCATGTATTATGGAAACATGGGCATGTCCAATAGAAAACATGGGAGAGATAAGTGGATATATGGGATCAGTGGCCTCATCTTTTCACCTTAGAATCTTAGAGACTCTTGGGAGTATAACTCACGTATGAGATTTTATAAGGTGGGGATATTATTATATCCCATAATTTTAGGGTGATGTATATATCTCATTTATAGTTACTATGATTCATTGTTTTCGTTATAATTTTGTTGTTTCATGCCTTGGGTGCATTTGGGTAAAAATTGGATGTTTTGGGGGGGCTTTGGGAAGTCCATAGTTGGTGCACAGTTTTCCCAAATCATGTGTCCTTCCCATAGAGACCATGAAACCCTAGAAAGAGTGTGATTTCATGGTTGGATCGTGATATGGTATACCATGAACCCTCTTTGGAGTGATCATGAAATCCCACATGAGAGGTGAATAGCTAGGCTGAACGGTTTGGAAAATCATGAACCCCATCCCAGGAATATGTCCATGTGGAATTAATTCCCCCCAAAATTAGTTTTAAAATTCCCAAACCCTTCATCATTCACCCTAAATAGACCTAACTTGATCCTTACTCATTTCTATCATTTTTTGAGGCTTCTAGATGGATTATAAGGGCTTATAAACTCTTTTATTGATGAATTGAAGACCATATTAAAAAATATACACCTCTTCTAGTAATATATTATAATCCCAATTAGTTTCCTCCCTCTCTCTCTCATATCTCTTTCTCTTATATTTTGAAGGGACGATTTCTACTATTTGGGATGGATTAGATCTTGGTTTTCATGGATCTGATATTTTTGATCGTAGATCTAGGTTTGGGATCTAGATCTTGTTTATCACTGTGCAATTGAACATCCTTGTTCAATTTGGGGATTTTTATTGGTGATCGTCCATCAACATTATTGAGGTAGGTTATTGAAATTAATAATCACATAGTCTTGATTGAATTATGTTTATGTAATTGTACAATTTCAATTTCCCAGATTGGGTAATTGCATCTGGAATTTTATTTTAGTAAATTAAATTACCATATGATAATAAAATGTGTTTAATTTGGGGAAATTATAAATTGGTTGAATTGGATTATTTAATGGGTTAATTAATTAATTTAGTGTTTTGATTATTGAAAATATGGGATATTGGAATTATGGAATTAGTCAACTAAATAGGATTGTGTAATTGGTTAATTATTGAGATATGGAATTGATTGATAATGGGAATAAAGGGATGGTTGTCTTAACCTTTACGATTCAATGGGTTATATGAAGAAATTTTTGTTAAATGGTTTAAATTATGAATTGTACATATTAATCCCTATGATTAAATTTTGGAACCATGATTGTTTTATAAATTGAAATGGAATAGTATGTTATGTAATTATAATGATAAAGTTAATGTTAATTGGACTTTTTAAATTGTAATGTGTGATATATTGTGTTATTTTTATAAATGGGTTATATGAAATGGGATTATGATTCAAAATCCATGGTTTCCTATCTATTTCATCCTAGTCCCAACTACATGCATATAATAATGAGTTTGGAACATGGACTGATGCTTCAAAAGACCACTTGTTTGATTCATGTGATAAGGACTGTGGTACATGGAATGAGGCTTCAAAACCCACTTGTGTGAATGATTAATAAGGATTGTGAGACATGTACTGATGCTTCAAAATCCCACTTGTGTGATTTTATGATAATCGGGTGGTAGGACATGGACTAATGCTTCAAATACCCAAATGGTCCTATCTATGGTGTTCCCAATCCCAAAAATTTTAGCATTAGACTATGGTTCCAATTAGACATGATATGAATTTAAATTAAAATAATAATGAAATACCATGTGATAATGAATTATGAACCACAATTTGATATGATTCAGACTCTAGTAAGGGATGAAGCAGGTATTGGTTGTTCTGGTGTCATCGTGAACTTGATGAAATTACGTGGTTAATTAAAAAATAATGAAATATAAAAATTATTTACAATATTCCTTATAATTTATTATTTATATAACTACATACACAATTTTTGATTGTATATTTTTATAGACAACATTGGTTGTGGCCTACTGAGTTGTACTCACACCCTACCTGGGCTGCCTAATCAGTACTAGATTAGACTTCATATTTGTAGGAAAATATAAGGGAAAGAGACCTATGTTAGATATTTGAGCTGGGATAGGTAATATATTAGGGAAACAAACTTCATCTCAAGACCAACTTGGGGGAGTTTTCAGTGTCTTTTCCTGCGTTTCATGTTGATACATGGCACTTATTTGGTATGACGTATCTACTGGTTAGTTATGGTTATTTTTTTATTTTTGGTTTATCATGTGATACTGGTTTGTTATGTTTATTTTATTATTCTAGTTAAGGTTATTGTATTTTGTTTATTTCTTGGTTATTTACACTGTTTTTATACTTTTATAAAGAGGTTATAGTCTCCCCATGTTACATATATTAGACCCCCACAGCTAGTTAGTAGGGCTTGGAGTATAGGGTGGGATGATTGAGATCACATAAACAAACGGCTTGGGGAACCAGTATGTGGAACCCTGGTTGAGACATTTTAATTTAATTTGATGAGTATATTTCTTCTAGAATAATTCTAGATTCAAAAATATGTCTATTTAGTTCCACATGCCTTCGAATGCAGTCTTTAATTTTTTGATGTTATGAGGATTTACAAAATGCCACTATCATTCACTTAATTTTTAAAATTTTTTTTTCATAGGAATAAAAATAAATTATGAATGGTTATAAATGATTATATTTAATAAAAATAAATTATATTTATTTGGTTTATTTATTTATTGTTATTTTGGTTTTATGACTATGCATAAGTCTTACGCATCGCTGATGCAGTGCTTGTTCCATTGGGTGAAAAATCAAAGAAAATAGTTTTAAAAATATTATAAGTGAACTATTTTAGATAAGTTAGAGTCTTGAATTATTTTTATAGATCAAAATTTAAAGTAATTATTTTTGAAATATTTCAATTCGAAATGAATTTTTATCATGATGTTTTTAAATTCAAAGTATATGAATAGTCTCAGAATGACTTTTTGGTTATTTTATCTCAAAAAAATAATTTATTAATTGATTTAAAAAATTAAAAAAATATTATAAATGGTATATTGGTATTTTAAATGGTCATAAATTCCGACCATGAACCATTTGTGAGTCACTTTCCACCTTATAAGTATACTTTCAACCCTTAAAGTCTTAATCTTTCGGTAAACACAATTGTTTGTTTACTATAAAAATATACTTGATCTAACCTTTCAAAAGGCACATATAAGTTTGTGTTTTTCAAAACAAAATCACCAAATTCATATATAAAATTATAAAACCACATTATGAATCCCTTTGTGTAAACATAAACTTCTTTTCCAATGGCCTAAAGTTCAATCAAAAGGAGGATATCAAAAGAAGATGTATAAGTCATAACTGTATTCTTTCTTTTTTATTTCTTCTTCCACCACCTTCAAATTTATTCTAATTAAAATAAAATAATAAAATTATTATATTAAATTAAATTAAATTTTATTATATTTCTGGGACAACTATTTTCTACCTCTTTTTCATCCTATATAAAATGAAAATGTTTCTCATACATATGTACATAATACCATATCCACAAAGCGATGTGTTTTTTTTTTGCATATTCAACTCACATGGATGGTTATAAATATAGATTTAATGGATATATATGTTATTTTAGATATAGTTATGAATTATTTAAATAAAAAAATTTATCTAAATTATTACCCTTCCATCTACTGTAAAATGATAATGCCTCTCATGATTATGGGTTGACTACCACCATACAAAGTGATGTGATTTTTTTCATTTAGTCTTTATGTTGAGGGTTATAAAGATGTATTCAATGAATAAATATGAAATTTATAATTTTATAATGTTTATTTTAAGATATTTTGGTCATTATATTAAAAATATTAATAATAAATGGTCATAATAATGTTTAACCGCCTAAAATAATCTTATGAAGACACATTGAAGTGATAAACTCTTACCATTATTTTTAATTATTCATCTTCATAAACCACTTAATGATTCTAATTAATCACTTTTTAAAAAATATTAAATAATTAATCTTCACTAAAATTGATAATATCACTATAGAAAAATATATCGTTACTTATTAGCCCATTTTAACATGTTCTTATTTGGTTTTGTTTTTACCTACAGTATGAATGATGTAATAATAATTATGTTACATATGATTACAGAAACATACATACTAGAAATATTATTAAATAATGATAAATTAAAGATGTTTAAAAAATAAATATTGGTAATATATATATATAGTGATTTTCATTAATAAAATAAATTCTTTCTATGAAGTCAAAGCTTCTGAAAAAATAGAATTTTTAAACATTCCATGGTACTCATCACTAAAAGTTCAATGAAATATCCATGGGACACCGTAATTATATCAAATACATACATAGAATCATTATAAAAAAATATTCATTTAATCATGAATAATTTGGATGGGAAAAATAATAAATAAAAATATATATGAGAAATTTGATAATAAACATTGAAGACTTGATTTTAGAAAACAATTATTGATATATGGGTAATAAAAAATTAATAGTTTATAATATCAAGTAATATGAAAATAAATATTTTTTTGGATTAGATTCAAAATATTTATAAATTTATTATACATAATTTTATAATTTGTTCCACATAGATGAAGTCTAAGGTAAGGGAATTATTAACTCCACTTCCTTTCATTTGGTAATATCATTATTCAATGACTATGTTCTGTCAATATTATGTGTCTTAAGACCTATGATTGTTTTATGTATTATTTACACTTTTTTATTTATATTTAAATTTTTCAGATATTCACTTAATTAATTTAATTCTATATCAAATGTTATGATCTTTCTATGGGTTCTTGGTCTCAATATCAATTCGTTGAGAAATGTTATATTTTCTGAACCATGATTTCATTTATATGGTGTACTTACTATCAGATGAATTTATTTTGAAATTTTATTTCATGAAGATCTTTTATTCTACATAATAATGTTAGTTTCCTTCATTTAGTGTATTTTATGTAATTTTTACTAAATTTGTATTTTTTTCTTATCTTGAACTTTTTTAATTGAGCTATGTTTTATATTAATGAACCTATATTAATTTATACATTATATATGAATCCACTTTGAAAAATAATATCATGATTCTGATTATAATCATAATATTTTATGTTCATTATAATTTTAATTATTTCAAGATGTATTTTTATTTTAAATTTCATAAGGTGTTTTATTATAAAATATTTCTTTAAAAGTTTTCAAGAATTTTACCAAACTCATTCCCTTCTATGTATGCGTTCTTAAAATCGTTTTTTGTAAGATATTATCTACACATAAATTATTCACGAATTTATTTTTTACAAATTTTTCATTTATTTACAAATTAGTAAAATTATTTTTTTAAATGATTTTTATAATACATACTTTTTACTTTCTATAATTAAGTGTTAAAAGAATACTTTTTCAAAATATACAACATGAAGAGATGTATAGGTTTTAATGGGATTTAAAATAAAATCACAGTTCCATTTTTATTGGAATGTTTAGTTTTTAAAATTTAAAAATAGATAAAAATATTTCCTCTTAGTTTTCAAAGAATGTTTATAATTATTTTACAAAAGTATTTTTCAACTATGAAAACATACTTTAAATATTTATAATGATTTAATGTGGATATTTATTAATGATTGAATCCATATTATTTATCTACATGTATTATAATGATATTTTAAGTATATTATCGCGAAAACCACTTCTTTTCCATGGGTTAATCAAGATATAAAAGAATGATGGTTATTTTTAATATTATTTTTTCATTTTATAGTTCTAGGACATTATAGATGATGATGAGTGAGCCTGATATATAGAAATCCAATGTATTGGGTATTTATTTAATCTTTAAATAAATAGTGTTTGAGATAACTAATTGGGTAACTACTTTTTAAAGGGTTATATGAATGATTCTAACATGGTTTATATATAATATAATAATAAAGCAACATGGTTTTTTATTGATGTGAGTTCTAATGGTTATATAGAGAAAAGGTTGAATTCACATGGATCTTGATCATTAACAAATAATAATTTTGTCTTATATTATTCCCAAGCATTATTTTTTGAGTTCTGATTTATATATCATATTTTAGTGGGTATAAATTCCTTATTCTTTTAATTTTTATTACATTCCCATACTTATATTATCATCCAACACTCAATTATTGTTTATAATTTTTAAATCGTATGGTTAAAATAACTGGGGTTTTGATCTTACCATTCTTATACTTTTGTTTTCAAGGTTATGAAGAACAGTAATACACATGTTATATATAAAAGGTAATTATGAGTGGATAATTTTATGGGAAATGTTTAATTATTATTATGGAATATAAAAATATGGGTGTAGTGATAAAATGACCATTTTATGAGAAAGGAATGACTTTTTTATGTAAATGTATTTTTAAAATTCTCAAAAAATATAAACGTCAAAGGTATTCAAGATGTAAGTGACTATTCTTTTTTGGAAACATAATAATGTAAGTTAATGTTGGGTTTCATCAATTGGTATAGAAGCTAATATACAAAGATTACTTTTTTAGTACAAAATCCATGTGTACAGGTTTGGCGTAATATACACTTACTAAAAAACTTATAGGCATTACTCATTATTGAGTGTCCTAGGAAAATACCTTCATCTTCCACATAAAAATACAATCCTTGATTTAGTTATTTATTTATGATGAAACACTTTATTTCAAATACCCTGAGATTCTTCAAGTAATGTTTTTCCCCACTATACTTTGTATGGTGTCTTTTATACATTAGGACTAAGTAATAATCTATTTTGAGTTTAGCTAGCCACTTCAGTCACTTCATTCTAGTATTTAATTGAGATTACATTATCTATTAATAATGTCTACCATATTTCAACCATATAAATCATTATTTAAATAAACTTATTATATTGGGGTGTACTTACTTAAGATACTACATGTTTAATACCATGTTTTTCTAAAAAAATTAACATCATAAGATGTGTACTTTATTCCATTATTTGATCTCATCATTTTTACTGTTCTTCTTGTTTATTTTAATAGTATTATTTAAAACATTATTATTTGATCCAAAACATCTATTTTTGAACATATAAATCTAGAACAACCCATACTACTATAATATTTGACAAATAGTAGTAAATACCTCTTACCATAGGTTCCCTCATAACAAATTAGAGAACACACATTAGTGTGAACAAAATTTAGCACACCTGATGTTATCTCATTCTTTTTATGATATCAATTTAAAACCATATATCCTCATATAAAATAATGAAAAATATTTACTTAAACCCACTTTAAATTAGTAATATCCATTTCAAATCTTATTTTTGTTAATTCCACTATGATTAATTAATTAGTGTGACTTATCCTTTAGTTTGAAAATTTTTACTTATTACATGGTTATAGAAATTTATTTTCTTTGATATCATCCAAATATAGATTTTTATTTGTCCTATATCCCTTTATCAGATAATTCCTAGACATGAAATTGTTTTTTCAACCCATCCAATATAATGTGACTTCCAAATTTGAGTAGAACAACTGACTAACACTGAAAATATTTTTTTAATGTCCATAAATATTAGTTATATCATATTTATTCAATTTATAATTATCCAATCATGTTTTTAAACTCACTATAATTTTTATTGAAACATAATTTTCAAATATACTTGTTTCTAAAACACTTCCCTTATAATTTTTCAATAAATTTATTTTACCTGTCAAATTAAATGAATACCAGCTTTATATAATCCTTGAACTGATATTTTTTATTTATTTCTAGTATATATAAATAATTTTTTCATTCTAAATATTATTTCATTACTTATAGAAAATTCCATAATGATTTGAAACAATTGACAGTATTTTATCATTATGCTCATTAAAATAAAACAATTCAAAATTTTATTCTTTAGGAGTCTAAAAAAAGTTATTCAAATGAATTTAATTTGACTTATTTTCATCCACCTTATTTTTTATTCCATAAGAAGAGATTACTTTTATGATTCTATAATATACTACATTGTTTCCATGTTTTAAAAAATTAAAACAATAACTATATAAATACTTTTTCCCCTTATATGAAGTGTATGTTTCAACTCTCATCTATTGACTTTCAATAGATTTACCTCTTAAGTAACATTTATCTTCTCAAAATGGAGACATAATGAGGCCTAAGAGGCCACTAAATTGAAACTTTATAAGAGGAAAAAATTTCTTACGACTATCTTTCCAGATATCTTAGGATTTCAATTACTTCATTGTTAGTTGATATGTTATTTAAAATTGAAAACTTACATATTTAAACTGTTCTCTATTATTCTTTACATTTATTGATTTTATTTTAATATATTGAGATCATAATAAATACTAATTTTACCCATTCCATTTGATCATTGAGTACTAATAATTTCCATAAATTGTTTTATGACTCATTGTACTCTCACTTCCAAAACGTATTCTAAAAACATCCCAAAATGAATATTCTTCATTAAACCATATTATTTGATTTTTGAGTCAATAATTTTTCTCAAATAAATAACTTTGACTTCTAGTGTTTCAATATATTTCACTTTATATTTGATAAATATATCATGATCATTAATTTTCTTGACATGCTCTTATATGTTGAATCAATAATTCATATCTTCTTTAGATTTTACATGACTCCTCGCACAACCTTATAAAAATTTCTAAAGATAAAATTCATCTTGACGTTTATAAACATAGATTAAAGGATACTTTAATAAGACTCGAATTTTATGATTTCTCATTATTTTTAATTTTATCTCTTCAAGATATCATTCCAACTCCATTTGAATATTTATAACACCCTATGTTTCACCATTATCTTCAAATTAAATTTTATATTCTCCACTAAAGACATCATTTCGTCTTCTATGGTCAAGATAAACTTAGTATCAATACCATTTAGAAAATCTTCTTCAAAATCCATTTATTCTATACTAATATAGAATTTTCTCTAATACATATATTCACATGAATTTTCAGAGTTGAAATTTATTATAGGAGGAAACTTATTCTTTTTATATAAGAATTAAAGAACCTCATACCCTTTATCAAACAAATTTAGGTTCCATGTAGTGATGTTCCCAACCTTCCCATCATAGAAATAATGTATTAGTTTATTTCAATCAAATATGTCATTTAAACTTTTAAACATACTTGACATAATTTATAATAAATTATAACTTACATAAAATTAAACTTTATCCTTCTAAAATTCCTACTTCTCAATATATTTTAATGGTATTTATATATAATAATGTTCTAAAATGATTTTTAGATCCCACCAAATTTTATTTATGACCAAATTGTTGTGTAAGTCATCAATATATAGTTAACCAAGATTAGTCTTCTTAAGATATGACACATTTGGATTGTACATTGTATGTAATTGTATGATAATCTCTTTCATAATGTTTGAATCATTGACTTACTGACCAATTCCACGAAGGGAACAAAAAATTTTACTAAGACAATTATATAAAACATTTAAATTTACACAACAAAACATATTTATAATATTAAATTAATTTTCTAAATCTTCTAAATTTTCCTCCTTTACTTTAGTTACACCATCAAAAATATTGAAAAATATTCCAAAATTCCATTGGTTTTTGAGTAATACATAACCAATGTATAGGTCTTATTTTTCAATACATTTGATAATGAATTTTTTTTCTTATTTTCATTATTAAATATACTTTTTTATACATCCATAACAGATTTACCAATGGGGTCACTATCTTTAATCCCATGAACTTTGGGTGAGTAAACATCCAAGCTAAGTGATCTAAGATTTGATACCATTTTATTATTTCAAATCATGTAGTTTATCAAATAAAATAAGGGTAATCCCTTTATAAATTAACTTTTCACCATGATTATTTCCTTCTTGTAATATATTCAAGAAACAACAAATGGATTTAGTTCCACTTATTATACCCTTATTCTATTATACACCCTTTTAGGGGTTTAATCAGGGTTGTACAATATTTTCCTCTCTTTTTATTAAATTTGATCTTGTACTAATACATTCAAATACACCATGAATCTAATTTTTAATAATAAATAAAATTAGAAATAAAAATAGAATGAACACCCTTATTTTACTTATTTCATCTATAAATGGATACTCTAAGGAGA
Organism: Viscum album; assembly: GCA_963277665.1. Lineage (NCBI taxonomy): Eukaryota > Viridiplantae > Streptophyta > Magnoliopsida > Santalales > Viscaceae > Viscum > Viscum album. Next base: position 907,548,758 of record OY728151.1, read on the forward strand.
ACATATAAATGAGGTGTTAATATATAGATTAACTACTACTTCACGAGTATTTGATTATAACATTATGAGTAACTCACTACTCCACCGAGGTCCAAATCCTCTTCTTCTATTTTAAGAACTAATTTAAAGAGGGATAAAAATAGAGTTTAAACACATGTTGATCATATAATATTTATGATAAATAAATCAACACCATAAATAAATATTGTTATCCATGATGATTTATTATTCAATTCACGATCTTCCACATTATTCATAGAAAAAATATTTACCCTATGAAATTTTAAGGTATGTCTTATTTCAAGATTTTAAATTCCTTTAAAAATAAAAATAAATGAGTTGAGGTATGTTATATATTTTTAGTTAAGGAAGTGACTCAAAATTTGAAAACTAGATATAAGAGAAGATTCATGACATACATAGATGTTCATGATTTGAATATATTTTTGAATGAGTCCATGAATTTGTATATAGGTTATAAAAATCTATTCCTGATGTCAATTTTTATTCAAGGAGTGAATATAATTTTGAGGATTTCCATCCATAGAAACTTAATTATTAGTATATTTTTTAGTCTAAGATTCCAAAATTGGTATACATAATTCATGCTATGAATGGGGTCTTTTAAAAATTATTAAATTATTTGAGCACTCATCACTTAATAATATACATACCTAATTATTTCACTAAGCCTGTGCCTTCTATAGTAAATATTTGGTGATATCACTCCCTTTGAAATCCGATTTCGTTGGATCATCATGTGTCAGGTATAATAAATTGGATTATGCATCTCATTGGACCTATACCATTGAAAATAATAGATCTTCTCAAGAATTTTCAATCTAATCATACCCATTTTGTTGGTTCATTATTATATATCGATCATAGTGTTCTTATGTGATGGAATTGGGATGGTATTAAGGATCATTAGTCTTAATCTTGACTCAGGTGGTGATTCATGACATCGAAACGTGATTTCACTTGAGGTAGAGAGTCCTTACCATATAAAGAATATATAAAGGTTATTTCCTTGATTGTATAGTGTGTGTGTGTGTAGCTCATGAGACCTATTCTTGATGTTATTCACATGTGTTTTTTATGTGTAGTATGTGAGGTCTATGATTTATGTGATCTACATGTGGATGTGTGTTATCTATATAATGTTTCTCAACCTAATAATATCCTGAAATTTATAATTGAATCATTTTTTACATGTGTAGATTCTCTATCTTTTAAATTGGATACCTGGTTGATCCATATGGTCCAGCAACTCCCTTATAAGGGGAGTGTAAATAATGTAATTGCTTTTTCTTTATTCATGAGATTGGATTTACTCTCATGTTATCTGGCTCTATAGCTATGATATTGGTTTGATATGAGTTATGAGGATTTCTCTAGAGCAGTGAATTAGGTCTACATGTGTATTTTCCTCTAATTCGGTCATTACTACACCTTTATAGGGGATATAGACATATGGTTGGTTACTTGAGTACATAAAAACAATGTATGAAATCCTTCAAACATGATTCTAAAGCAGGTAGAGAAGCTATTCAAGGACCTGGCATTTTTATGTATATGTATAATCGCTTATTGTTTATTTGAGCATTGATCATGGTCAAGGAATTTAATTATGTATATTGTGAAATTATATTAAGTAACCTTTAGTGGATCACTTATGGATTATATACTCACACCCTATTTGACCATATTAGTGTTCATATAGAAATTATGATCCATTATTTAGTAATGTAAAAGGGCCATCTGGTGGTTGGATGAGAAGGGGTTAGAGGACCATAAAAGGAAATGTTTGGAAGACCCCAAGACATATTTTTTTACATGATTACTTAGTTATTATTCTCCTTTTCCTTAATTTTATTCATTACATGTAAGGATAATTATTTATAGTTGGATTATATGATCAAAATGTCATATTTTTATATCATGGGATGATACACTTATCCTTTATATTTCATTTAGTGAATTATTGTTTTTCACTTATTATTGTTGATATTGTTATTTTTGTTCAATTGTAATGTCATATTATTATTTTTGTAGAGGAAATAATATCCTCATTTTTTATGTTATCCCTTCACCACTAGTTAGAATCCATTATGTATGGGGAGGACAGCATGAGGTAATGTAGCAACTCATCCCAATCTTGGTGATTCTGGGTAGGGTGCAATGAATTTATTCGATATATAATCTAAAAATGAAACACTTTAATGATCACACCTCTCACAAAATCCCTAATATTTAATAAAATATCTCTATTGTATTTTTGATTCATGATTATCAGGAAGTTAATCAAATATTTCAGCGTAGGTGTGGCCCTTTTTCTCCACACACCAAGCTTATCTAAATCAAAATATTTTTTAAATTTTAGATTTCAAATTAAAACTCCAAATAGAATCTTATTCAAATTTACACCTTGTATTAATTACCAAAGATTCTCTCAAATTTAATTTCAAATGGGTGTTTACCAATTATTAAAGTATCCACCAAACCATTATAACATTTCCAAATAATGACTTTTATTTAAAATTTGATGAAAACTAAAATCACAATGTGACTTGCTTCTTCATAGCCAGGCTCGAAAATTTCTCTATAATATCTTGTAAACTATAGTTTAGGTTTTGGAGTGACCTGTATCTTTTTTATGTGATTCTCTCAAATAAATAAACACAAAAATATATAAAACAATCTCTATAGTGCAACTAAATTACTTAATATCATGAGAATATTACCTCTAGAAACACTTAAATCCACCTTGATTCCTTCAATACATGACCAGTTTCACTGTGGCATGAATATATTCTCAACATAAAATTTTTGGCTTCTCTACCAAAAAAATTAGTAAAATATTTTTCCTAATGTATTATTAAACACTTTTTATGGTTTTAAGTTTACATTCACAGTGTGTATGATTCTTTTGATGTTTGGAATTGCGATTTAACCTTAGGTGTTTTAAAGTGTACCATTCATATAGATATTTTTAAGAATCTTATGAATATTAATTTTATAATAATCCCATATGTTTGTATCATGAACTAGATCACTTTTAAATTATTCAGAAACATCCACAAAAAATATTCCACTTTCATTTTTTCACATCAAGAACTCCAAACATCAATAATAATACAACTTAATAAAAACCATGAAAAAATATAACCTGATCACCCTTTTGTTATAACATAGATACATCAGTTTTCCAATATCACCATATAGGTGCTAAATTGTCTATGTTATCTCCATAAATTCTACTTCAATATAACAATTATTTTATTCAATTTGATCAAAATTGGCATCCTAAAATTCTCAATCATCGCTATATCTTGAAATCTAAAAAAATATTATTCTAGATCCAACCACTAAAACTTGAATTAAAACCACTTCAAATTATATGATATTTAATTTCTAGGATTTAAAACTTTTTAATGTTCAAACACTTCATTGATGAAAAGTAATACAGGTTTTTGTTTGAAATATTCCTCTTAGAAAATTCCAATATATCATTGAAACCTTTCCCATATCTATCACTTATTCATAGTGCAACAATTAAACTAGAATTATTTATCAACTATTAATGATTAATTAATTAATACAAGTTATTACATTTTAAAATTTTAATTTCAATTTTACTTTCTTTAAAAAGGAAAAACATTTTTTTAATAGATAATATTAAAAATATTAAAACAAATAGTAATATTACTAAAAATACTATTGAAAATTGTTAAAATATTAACAATAATATTAATAATAATATTAACAATAACACTAATAATAATAATAATTTAGCAATAACATTAACAGTATTAATGTTAATATGAGCATTAATAAAATACAGATATAATCTCTTGGATTTTTTTCATTAGGGGTATCCAGATGAAAGTAAATTCTAAGGTGGAGGAGATACTATCATATTATTTTTCCCTGAAATGATCAGAAACATTATGCATGTGACCTTTGTTTAATTTCCCTCAATCTATGTACACTTTGTACGTGGTATTAGGATCCTCATTTTAATACCCTTTAACTATATAACTCATGGGTTCATGTCAAAATCAATGTAACTAGACTCCATTGAATTTTATTCCATCAACGTATAATTTTTATATTTTCTCACCAATATGAACTGTAATTAAGAGGGATCAGGAAATAGAAGATTCCAGGTTTAAGAACTCTGTTAAGATTCTAGTGGAAGTAGATCTAAATTCAATTTTTATCTTTAAATTTGTTATTTTCATTCTTGAGGATGAGTTAAACCTGTGTATAGATTATGAGAGGTTACCTTCTTTTTATCCAGTGTGTTGGTTTTTTGGTCCCTTATAGGTTGATATCCTTTAAAATGTTTATTATTATGGTTGTTCAAAAAGAGGTAAAAATTTAAAGGACTTTCATAAGATGAAGAAGTATGAAAATAAATGAAATATACTAATTACTAGAATTGTTCTAGTAACCAAGGTTTTCTCCACTCATAAGGAAAACAAATAGGGAGGGATGATGGGTTGAAATGTTAAAAACTCTTATAGGGAGATGGATTAGATATTTCAATGGAAACTAGGGACTGAGATAATAGACAAGTTAAAGTGAAAAAATTTCATGGACAATATGGACATGATCATGAGAAGGTTGTAGATACTCATTTAGAGTAGAAATGATGAGATATGATTGATTGAATAATTGGGCTAGGAAACCAGTGACATGGTAATCAAGAGTTTTTAGAGGAATATTTGTTCAATGTTGGTCAAGGAGAAACTCATGTAATGGAACTATGATTTTTTATTATCTCTATATATTTTGGATAATATTCATATCGAACATGTGGATCAAAATCGGGTGGATGTGAAAGAGGTTAGTAATCTAGCGGAGAATGAGGTAGATAGACTCATAGATTTGATATGTTGGACTGTGGGATTCATTAGAATAGATGGGTTTATAAATTAAGATCATATGGTTGAGTTAAAAAGTTATCCAATTGGAGGTAATTTTGGTGAGTTCATATGCATGCAATTATGGTGTAGGACATCCTGGTTCAAGGTTCTGTCTCTCTATTTCAAGAACTGACTAGTCATAGGCATAATTTTCTTGAATCACAATGTAAATTTGGTGTTCAATATACATTAATTGAAAAGGATATAAAAAATTATGTAAAATCATGGAATTTAGGGAAGATGAGCTGATATGGAGGACATTATTCCTCTAAAAATGAAATTTTAAGGATGTGCTATCAAACGATATAAAGACCTTGGTTGATTATGATGAATTTTAGATACTTCCATCAAGGAAATTAACTCATATAAAAGACTATTATTACTTATAATAAACTATGGTTGTAAGACCTCAATGACATTTGAGGTATAATTATGATTTGAATGATCAGTATGATTCTTGTAATGAACTATTGTATTATGAAATTTGATGTTTCTTTTTTGATTTTTCATTATTTTTGGTTTTCTAAATTGATGGTAGTTATGTTTTTTCAGCCCTAGTTCTCCCTATGTTTCCTTTATTTTTTGAATAAATGAAGCACGGGTCTATGAATCCGTTTCTTTCATGTTTCAATTAATATTAATACAATTTACCCAAATATTAACATTAATCATAATTATAATAATATTAATATAAAAATTATTAACTCTGTTAGGAATAATAATAATATGGGCACTAATATTAATAATAATAATAATAATAACCCTAATATTAATAATATTAACTCTTATATAAATAAATTTAGCATTAATATTAAAAATAATATTATTATTATTATTAACAGAAATATAAATATCCATAGTATTAACAGTAATATTAATATCAATAATATGAAAATTAATACTAAAATATATATATAATATCAAAAAAAATTATTAATATCAATAATAACAATAATATTGTTATTAATATTCAAAATATAAACCCTAATATTATTAATAATAATAATATTAGCACTAATACTATATATAATACTATTAGATGTTAATAATGTTAAATATAATATTAATAGTATTAAATTAACCATAGTATTAACAATGAAAAATCTAATGTACTATAAATATATAATTATTACAAAATATAAAAATTAATTAAATGTTCATATATTTGTATAAGTTTATATAGTTCTATTTTGAATCACATAACTTTTAACATCAAATATAAGTTATAAATAATACAGACACACACACATTCTTATATATGATATATTTCAATATATATGTGTGTTTGTGATAGCTACAATATAATTTATAAAAAAAATACTAGAAATATTAATAAATCATTATTCATATATAATAATTAAAACACAAATAAAAAATATTATCATTTAAAATTATGGAATAAAATTTCAAAATCTAAATTAAAAAAATTGAAAAATATATTTATATCTGGAAATATATTTTGAAGAAAAACTCATGTTTAGGGAAATAAGAATACAAATTTACTCATTATGTAAACTATATTGCTCTAAAATTTTAAAAAAATAAAAAACAATATGACTAATATCTTTGATTGAAGATGAGTTAACAATAAAGAAACATCATATTTAGATTAAAAAAAGATTAATTACATTAAATAAATTTATAAATAATCAACATTATATTGTAGAGTGATAATAATAATTCATTGAAAAATAATTTATAATATGAGGAATATAAAATTTGTGAGGTTGATACAAAAGTGTTGAATCGATGATGGTTGAAGAATGTTGAGGGTGGTGAATGAAGGTCAAGGGAATGTGGATGAAGTAAGAGGGTTGTGAAATAAGGTTTAAGGAAACAGGCGATGGGATATGACAGTGAGTAAATAAAAGAGATATAAAATTGATGATGATTTCTGTAGTCAAATGAGGGATTTCAAGGATTTGGATCAATTATTGATAAAAAGTAAATGAATAGGTCACTGTCATTAGTTTATTTTTTGAAAAGGTTATTTGATATCACATATAGTAATAAATGATGTCAAAAAATACGTTTTAACATCATTTTTTTAAACCAATTTTATAAAATGTTTTTAATGTTGTTTATTTGATAATCTACATTAAAAAAATTAGCCTACTTTTTATAAAATCAATTATAAAATAAAATATATTAAAAATGAATCATTTAAAACCAGTTTTTTCTAGTGAAAATTATTATAAATTTTTTATTCACCATTTTTCCAAATTTTAAGTGATGTTGTAAATGGATTATCCCCTTCTATATAAAGACTATACTAATTTATAAGATAGGGAAATTATATTTCATATCCCAAATCAATTAATGACAGTATAATAGTTTAACGGTGACTATGAACTCCCAATTTAAATTACATCCCTTATATGGTTCAAGATACCTAATAATGAAGGAAATTTATCCCTAATGGTTATAGTGAAACTAAATATTAAGGAAATATTGATTTTAAATGAAAATTTTGATTTATTTGTTGAAGAGTTTACTCATCTTCCCCCATATTGTGAGGTTAAGTTTTTTATTGAACTCATACCTAAGGTTATGCCTATATCAAATATTATTTACAGAATAACACATATTTAGTTAAGGGACCTGAATGATCAAATACATGGGAATAGGAAATATGGATTTATACACAAACTTTTTTGATAATGGTTTGCACACAAACTCTTTTTAATGAGTAATATGGATTAATGAATGTTTTCATTGATTATAGTGATGTTAAAAACACCATGATCAATAACATGTATCTTCTACCACTTATTGATGACCTTTTTGATCAACTATGAGGGCATCAATACTTCTCAAATATTGAAATTTGATGAATATATCTATAATAAAAGATGAAAATGGATTATATAACTAAGACATACTTCTAAAAAAGAATTGGAAATAATGACTTTTGAGTGGTACCTTTTGGGAATACAATTATGCCCACTGCTTTCTTAGATTTGGTGAATATATTCATAAGAATTTACCTTAATAAATTTTTAGTATCATTTATAAATGATATTTTTATATATTTATATAGAAATGAAGAACCTGAAAATCATTTGAGGATTTAAATAAATACATTAGTAAAGGTTAAATTGATTACTATATTTAATATCTGTAAATTATGGATATATGAAGTATCATTCATAGATTATGTTACCATAAGAATATGTATATGTTTGGGTCTATCAAAGCTAGTGGTGACAGAAGAATGAACCATATGAACCACTATAATTAAGATCCATGGTTCTCATGGATTATATGGATACTATTAATGATTCATGAGAGATTTTTCTTGAGTATTTAATCAACTAAGAATGTAAAATTGTAATAGGTTATGTTCCCTAGGACAGATGAATGTGAATATAGCTTCAAGGAGATTAAGTGAATTTCAGTCACTACACCTACACTCACAAAACCCTATAATGGAAAATGATTTTGGATATATTTTGATAAATCAAATATGTTCTTATGGGTGTTCATTTATTCAAAATGACAAGGTGGTTTCTTATGACTCATGTTAACTAAAGGTTCTTAAGTAAAATTACTTGATGTGTGATTTGTATATTATATTTATATATTTTTTATTAATGATATAGAGTAATTATCACTATTGTTGGTTTTGATATATATATATATATACTAATAATAACATAATAAATTATATATTCACATATAAGGAGTTTAATATGCACCAAAGGATATGGTTGATATTGACTAAGGACTATGACCAGCAAATAAATTTCCACAATAGGAAGGTGAACATGGTGGCTGATGGTTTGAGTATAAAGTATCTTTCTTCCCTATCCATGATGAGTATTGAATGCAACCCAATACTAAAATATAAAAGATTTATTAAACATAAAATAGTAAGGTAATGAGATAATAAATTGAAAATTATTACACCACTATCCATCCATGTGATGATCAAAGAGGAACAAAAAAATTATATAAAGCTATAAATTAAGGTATGAAATATGTCAGAGTTTATCCTTGAAAATGATGGAATTATAAGATTCAGTAAATCAATATATTTCCATTTAATATTATTGTTTAATGATCTATTGGATGATTCTCATAGTTTATCACACTCTATTCATCATTGGAGCACAAAGATATATTGAAATCTTATGGATCATTTCAGGTGGGACGATATAAGGAGGTAAATTCTATTATATATGTAACACCCCCAATTTTAGTTAATATACCTTTTTATTAGGTATTTTGATATTATATAATACAAGGCTTTAGATTATATAGTTTCTGGAGTGTTTTGGAGTGTTTTGGAGTGTTTTGGAAGTGTTGTTGGTAGTGTACTGTTTTAGCATAGTTTGGGGAAACCATTCACTATATCTAGGAAATTAGCATAAATGGTTTTCAAATTAATTGGGAATTCACATGGTTGGATGATGGTTTTCCCAAAATATGTGGGTTCTCGAGAGAAATCGTGCAGTTTGAGATCTATTAGACAGTGGCATGTGCACGGTTTCTATAGCAACCCATACTTTTCATACATCAATATTATATCTTATTAGATGAATATTCATTACATAACATCACATTCCATGTTAAAATAGTATAGGTATAATATCATTCGGAACATAGACACAAAAACAACTTGTTCATAAGATATCTGCATCATCACCCACTTACTTTGTCCTAAATATCACTATTATTAGACATAACATTCCTCAAAACAATATTCCTAACTTATAGAAATGAAACATAAGAAAGTGTGAGCTTTGTAACACCCCGAGTTTTTATGAATTATTGTTTTTTAAAATAATTTATTTTATTTTATAACTTCAATTAAACTTACCACCAATTTAATTTTATCAACATGAAACACCATGTTAATCTTGCACTGCATACAATACTAGGTTTTCTTATGTTACATATGACACCGATTTTTAACAAAACCATTATATATAGTTAATGTAGTTATATAAACACAATATTTATAACCTATACAGTAAACTTATAGATTTTAATAGTAACAACTAAATTTTAAATATTAATTACAATGGTTTCATATTGATTAAAAGTACATATTTTTTGATAAGGTCTTTCTACATATTGAAAATACTATTTTCTCAAAAGAAATGTGTTTTGTATATTTTTCAAAACATTAAAAAATTAATTTCTCACACTTTTAGAAAATTAATTTTATAATTTAAACTTAATTTTTTTAATAATATTTCGAAATTATATATGGGTTAATTTTTGGGTTATTTTAAGGATTCTTTTTTTGATGAATAGTGTAAAATACTGTATTTTAATTAAAAACTAAATTTTTATTTAATTTAATTATAATCATAAATTATATTTTATATTTTTTTTTAAATTAAAATTATATAAATAACTTATCTATTAATAAAATTTATTTCATTGGAATCAATTTCATATTTAATTTGTATATAAAAACTTTTTAACCATTTGAATAAGTTCCTTTTAAAACCCTGCTTTCTTATCTCATCTATATGATTAATTTTAAATAAAATTTTCCCCTTATTTAAATTTAATTTGAAAACATTCATTACATATTTTAAATAATCATAATTTATTTTATCTAATAAGGTAAACTTAACTTTTTACCAAAATTAATAGTAATGAGTAAAAATTATTTTCTGTGATTAAGGTAAAAATTTGATTATAGAGGGGTGTTAAAATAAAATGATAAGGGTTGAAAAAAATACAAAACTTTTCAAACACCCATTATTATATATTTTTTTATCTATAATAATCCATTTTGGAACCTTCTTCCATAATAAAAATGTGGTAACACCATATTCTTTTCGAAACATTACAAGTGTACCGCTCACCTCACTTATAAAAGGTCACCCACTCTCCTCTCTTATTCGCACACTAAAAAAATTTGGCTAAAAAACTACATGCTGTAATAATTTCCAAAAATCCATCCAATCACTCTAGATTCCTAATTTTTCACATAAAACTAACTTAGGATGACTTTTGGTGAAAACATAAAGAGGATACCCAAAGAAGATGTAATGTTCATCAATGAGAGATTTTGTTTTATTTTATCCTCCACATCCATTTATTAATATTATAAAATTATGATATAATAACCTCAGTATCTTCCAAATATTAAGATTTTTAATGTTAATGTCATTATAGAAGACCATATCCACTTCTATCAAATGGGTTATGAAATAATCATTTGTGTGTACGGTGGGTTACTTCTTCACAAACCAATGTCATTCATTTTTTCATTATCACCTCTCAAGGATAGACATTATTGATTCCTGAAAATTTAGAATCATAAAATCTATAAGGGAATAAATACCTAAGACATGGGTATTATTTTCCTTACAAAAAAATGAAGAGGAGGTTTCTATAACTCACAGATCACATAACCTTCCAAAGTACATGTGATCACATTAACATTAATAGGTCATAAGAATGGTTCATGGGTAGGTCATGACCTGTGATAGATCACATGGATAACCTTTTTACATTCCCTTATATAATTTATAAGGTTTTATAGAAACTAATTGATCACATGGTGTCTACCATATTAGCTTCCCCTAAGTCACGTGACATTTCAATCGGTGAGCGCCTGACAAACCATCCAAAAAATACTAGTAAAATGAGGAAAATAAACATATAAAATGAGCATTTTTTAGTGGTAAATATTCATGTGACATTACCATGATATTAAAAATACATCACATGTATTTTGGAGACATGAATGCCATGTCTCATAAAATATAACTGCCATATTTCCCTCATCACACAAAAGGATTCAAACATGTCGAGGCTATCCCACACTCCCCTTCTAGATCTATAGAAAAACAGAAGGGTTGTTTATGAAAATGAAAACACATCACCATAGGAAACTTTTTTCCATGTGATACATCACCTATGAAGATAGTGATTGTATTCAAAAACACTCATACATACTCACAAGACCCCCCAACCTTTATAAAAAATTAGGAAATAAAAATAGAAATTAATGGAGCTTCTTGCGAATGAAATGTGCACTAATTTTATGAGAATATAGTTATATGTTCTGGTAAATCACTATTGGTCATGTTAATCCCCATAAATAAGAAATCACAATCTTGAAAGACCCCTTATCATGTCAGCTTTGTCTCGTGAAGGAACCCTGATATGCCACCTCTATCTCGCGGAGGACCCTAGAGAAGCCTTCTCAGATAACATGAAAGAATTTAAATAGGTGTCTTGATATCAAAAAGTATTTTAGAAATTTCAGCCTTACCTTATATAATCCCCTTTAAATTTCCACATGATTATTCAATACCCCTTTTTTGGACACAGTCTAGTAAATGGGCACTATTAGGATGGTCTTGAGGTCGCTGCAAATCTTGAGACGCATGTTGATGGATCGTGTGAATCATGTAACACCAAATACTTCCACTTAATTTATCCTAAATCTACAAGATACAATTCATAGAAATTAGTATAAAATTAGTTTTTCAAGGCCTATAACCCCCCAGTATAAGAAATGCATACTTTGATCTATGCACCGTTGCACCCAGGCATCAGAGGAGACATCTCAGAGTTGTCAATCTCGTAATTACAAGGTCTTCCTCCAGGTAAATATATGGGGAATAACCTAAGGGAAAAAATTTCATGCATAGGAACTTCACATGATCAGTTTATATCACACAAATTACTTAGAGAATGTCGACCATATTTTGAGAAGAATATCCTATATATGTGTTGAGCCACACGAGACCAAAATAATCTAACACTAAAAAATTCTAAAGGACATATGAAATAAAAGGATGCAAAAAATAATAAAAATTATGGTATAATAATCTTAGGAACATAAAATCATATCCTAATGTGATTTAAATTAACAAAATAGGTCATGTGACAGCATCAAGACATGTCTCCCACATCATGTGACTCTCCATTGACATATTATTCAGACCATGCAATGTCCCATGAAAATTTCAAATCAAGTCATGAATTACCTCCAGGAATAACCCCAAGTCTCGTAAAACCCTCTAGTCTCACAACATATACCTTTTAATTTTTTTTATACATGTCACCCAAATCATACAGTGACACTAGTTCATGTAAGTTGGGTCTCAAGATAACACCAGGACATGTCAACTGGCTCGCGTGATGTCCTCTGAACAAGTTAGCCAGATCTGGAGGCTCCCTCTAAGCATGTCAGTCAACTAGCATGATGATAGTAGAAAAAATCATCTATATCATGATATTACCTTCAATAATGTTAGATAATATCTTATTATGTCCTTCAGACAAGTCATCCATATCTCATGGAATCCTCTAAGCATGTCATCCAGCTTGTGTGATGACACCAAAACAAGTCCACCAGATCATGTGACTCCCTCTAAGAATGTTAGTCTATATTATTCAATGTAATCCAAGATAAGTCTTCGAGGTCATGTTATTTCCTCCAAAAAAGTCAACCATAGTCATTTGATGGTTTTCAAACATTCCATCCACATTATAAAACATCCGTCAGACAAGACAATTGGATCATGTGCTTGTATTTGGATGTGTTTTTGATACAACCCAACATGTTTGGATATCCAATGACGTGTTAGGGATAAAATTGATGCATATAATATAGAAAAATAAATTAGTTTGGATATACCACCAGTCCAATTCAAATAGGTCCCTAGAACATGATAACTTTTTCCAGTCCCTATACCAGGGAAAACTCAGTGTGTATTCCCTGATCAGTTGCATGATATGACTTCCTCCATACTAGGTAAACCCTTGTGTTTATTACCTAATCAAATAAACAATGATAACTCTAATTACTATAATAACTCAGATACGTATGACTCCTTCCTAAGGTTTGATCTCAAATGGTCACCCACTTCGATATAAGTACCCCATATATCTCTGACATTTCAACTATAAGAACTTAATATCTCCTAGGGGATGTTCTTTATCCCTCATAAAATATAAGGTTGAGAACCCCAATTGAACTATATGAACTATAAATCCTAGATTAACTAGTATATATAGGATTCCTTCCTAAGGCCCAAACTCAAATAGGCACCCACTTAGGTTTAAGTCCCCCTATGTCTCTGAAATTTCAACTATCGAGACCCAATCACTTCCATGGGATTATCTTTCTCCCTCATCCACCATCAGATTAAGAACCCCAACTAAACTATGAAAACTTTGATTCTAACAATAACAATGATACATAGGACTCCTCCCTAAGGCTTGAGGTCCATATTAAACATCCAAAGGGTCTTCCCATCACATAGTCCTGCATCCATGTACAATGAGACTGATTACTTTCTACCCCTTATTTATCACAATAATCATGGATCACATGGTCTAAAAATTTGAAATGGTCATATAATTCACATCATGAATATCTACTATATTGGGAAACATCAGTGTGTAATCCATTATTTGTGGCATGACATAACTACTCCCATATAAAGGCATCCACCTCAGGGTAAGTCCCAAGGGAATTATTGAACTAAAATGACTTTTATTCCTACCATAACTACGATATATAGGTCATCTCTATGAGAATTGAGCTAAAATACACAGTTCCTAAGTGCATGCATGTGTTTCCTTCACTCATGATGTTAAACTACATAGGTTTAAAAAAATACAAGGGTGTTTATTCTTTATATAAATAGGATATGTTGGACACCTCATAATAGCTCAATTTTATCCTCTGCATATTAAATTCCTCCTTGTATGACATAAAATTCCAAAAGTTTATATCTATACAGCTTCAAAAAGAATCTACCCATCAATGAAAAATTAATAAAGAAACTCAGATAAAAATAGATAAATCCACCAATAAGATTATACTTTACGTATAAAAGGATTTAACCTATGATCATTTTATTAGGGTAACTTGTAAAGTTTCAGTATTAGGAAGATATTATCAAACGTATATTAAATCTATAAGAGAGCCTTATAGTAGGAAAAAATTTCCCCCAAAGGGTGTAATAAGATCAACCTCACATCCTATCAACCAAAGTGAGTTCCTAAGTGTCATTGGTTCTGAAACCCCAACTGACCACCTGACTATGGAAAGTAGGTATATACCCAGTTATAGATGTGGGATCCATTAGGAGTTTCTATGAATGATGAGTATGAATGGTGAATCTGATTTGAAATATTATACAGATATGCAATCCCCACAATCAAACCATCGGGTATCTTTTCTCTCACCACATGGGTGATCACCATCAACATGCATACATTTACTGAAAAAACAAAAATTGTGAACCCAAAAAAAATTAAGTATGAAATATCATTAAAAAGATAAAAAAGATAGACTAAACAGTTCTCGTAAGAGTATTTTGTTTTTTCCACATGGTTTATGAGTTATATTTGTCTGACAAAACCAAAAAATGGTGAACTCGATGTGAATATCTTAAATAATAGAATTATTATTTTACCATGTGATAGGCCATGTTGTTTGTATATCCTAAAAAACATGTCAAGCTTTAAATGAATATTACAACTGCCTATCTACAGTTAGGATTCTTATAAAATAAGTCCATCCTCACTTGGACAAGTAAATACGAATAGAATATATGGATTGTGAATAAATAGATAATTATGTTACCCATGCATATCTAATTGTGCACATACCATTCATGCGATGATGAACTAATCAATGACCTTATTACTTGTTGTATTTTTTACTACAGATACTTCTCTCACAAATAACACCCTGATCCGACATGTATTTATCTAGTAATCATTCTATAAAATCACCTTCAAATCTATCCCCTAAAGGCCTTAGAATTACCTCGCCCACCCGACATCTTCAGTGTAGGGTGGTGAATGCAATGGCCTGGGAATACCATTAACATGGTACGATAAAAAACCCTTGAGGATTCCTATAAGGGTCTCCAAGTAATGAAACATATGAGTCTACATCATCCAAATAAATATGTATTAAAGTTATTGGAATTCATTTCCACCACCAACCACATCATGAGCTTATAATTTAAGGGAAACAATAACCACCTTTAGTATCTAATGAAGTTGGAATAAGGAGTCAACTATGTCTCCCTTCTGGCTAAAAGGCCTCTGAGGATGTCTACTATCAACTTCCATCTCTAGATCCATCCTATTAGTGCTCTTTAGTCACCTAATGAGGGTACCACCTAACACACTACCACCTCGGATACCCATGGACAGGAAACAAGAAAGACACATTAGACATAGAAGGCTCTAGATAATAATGATTGGAATCATATCCCCACCCCTGATGATGATGTCTAAAAAATATTATAGTATTAACCATAAAGAAGACTCATATACCTACTTGAAATAAGTCTGTGGTCATATTCATGTAGAATGAATGGGGGAGGTGCATATCCCGACCCATGTTCATGAATTACATCGGCATATTCCAATGGAATAGGGAGTAAATAAGTGGGGTAATATTCCCACTTCAGTTGAAGATATCTTCTAGTATATAATAGAGACATAAAATTCATATATTTAGATTTTTACACACATTTTTCTAAAGTTTCATTGAAACTTAGCAATATCTTAAGAACTCTGATGGAATATTCTGGAACTGGAGGAGATATAGGGTTATGCGTATATTCATATCCCTACATCTAAGGTAGCAAAAAAATATAGTTGGTAAGAAAAAATGGTTACTATAGAGAAATAACATATTCTTGCTCTTTTCCTAGAGGATTATTGGAATATGTTAATAAAGGGTGAGGCATAGGAAATGACTCATATTCCTGTTCTAGTTGGGGATCACCAAGTAAGAGTGGAACATTCCATGGGACAAAGACACATTCCTATAAAAAATACTTGTGGCATATTCCAATGGACTAGGATATAGATCTTATCCATGTCTCAGTTGGGGCTCACCATGTGAGAGAAAAAACATGTCTTAGTACAGGCTCATACTCTTATCAGAGAAGACCACCGACATACTCCAAAATCCTATGATTGGTAAATAATCCTCATTCTTATTGTGGATCACCAAATGACAGTGGAACATGCCTCGGGGAAGGATTATATTACTATCAGTAATTCTACCTAGAATATTCTAGAAGATCATGGAATCTATTCTCATGTACCTACTTCTACCAGTGAACAACTACGTCAGCATCCTTTTGAGGCTATACATGAGGATTATTATATCCCCTTCCCATTTTTGAGGTTCATCGATATATCCTGATGGTGAATAAATATTCATACTGGGATCATATTCCCACTCCAATAGGGTCTCAATAAGTGAGAGTGGCAGATGCCATGGGACTGGCTCATATTCCTATCGAAAAAGACTATAAGGATACTCTAAAGCCTTCGGATCAAGTTCAAATCCATATTCCAATCGAGGATCACCAAGTGAGAGTGTCACATGCCTCAGGGTTATCCTACATTTCTGGTAATAATGAATAATCAAATTAAAATATACCAAAATTTTCTCAACAGTGGACTCATACTCTCACGAAACCAAACGGTTATCAACAAATTTTTAAAGTCGTTATACAACATTCTCATTTCCCTAAACATTTTCAAAAGACAGGTCAGAATATTTTGGCCATGACATAGAACGATTCTCATATTCTTAATCTCCTCAATATCAGTGTACTTGAGATTTCTCGAGACACATTCTAAACATCTCAATGGTCTTTGAACTCTTCAACCAAATCATAAGGAGTTCATTACCATGATATGCCTCCTTGTGCTAGTGTGGAGATGGATCATAGGGACTCTACTCCTGGAATCCACTGTGGTCAATCTTCCCATGGTGATATCTCCCACAGAAAATGAAATCATCCTCTTTCAAATACACCAATGTATGGAGAGCTCCTAAAAACTCAAACACCTTCATATAGATAAGTTCTCAAAACATTAGGTTCAACTATATATAGTTACCCGTCAACATACATCAACACTTAACCCCAGTCAGTAGGTAACCCCAAGAAGCACATTCTGTGGACTGGCCAGATTGAGGTGTGTATGTCTAATGAATAGAAGGCTGATGTTGATATATGAAGAGAGTTATCCATAAAAAACCTCTCCATAATGTTTTGTATCATTTCCACTTATGACTATGATATCCCAGATGAGCTTGATAATAACTGTATGCCTTACATACACTAAAATATGTGGGCTACTCATCATTCGTTGAAGGCTAGACATCACCCTTATCCAAGATATGAGTATCACCTTCAGACCATAAATATACTCCATTATTGGTTGGATATGGAATACTTTTACATATCCTAAAACCCATTAATAGAAGAGCACGAAAATGACTATATACTTTTTGTATTTAAATCATGTCAACTCTCCACTAACTCATTTTTAGAGAATCACTAGATGTACATATCCAAAGATGTGTAAAATATGGAGCATTGCACTTCACTATTTCCAAAAAATAGAACCCCTCAGATATGGTATTTTGTAATGTCATAGTCTTTAGAGAAATCATAGGATCTGGTAATTCCTGAACCAATGGGTAAATGAAAAAATTACCCTACTTCAATGGTGAAAATAAATCTTAAATTGTGGGAGAGGATGAACAAAATACCTTTGAACTAGGGCCCCAAAACAATGGGAACACATTTCAGATCCGAAGGAAAATTTTTTGGCCAACTCAAAAACTTTCCATAGAAATTGACTTCTATAATGGGGTTCCATTGCACCAAGATCCTACATAAGCACAGTTGTGTCACATCAAATAGGTCGCATTAATAGTTTCCATATCATCTATCTAGAAGAGAACTCGTCCCATCGGGCTAGGGGAATATCTACCACATCCTCCACCCCATAGATCATCAATTCTTGAGAGGATTATGTACATATCAATAGAAACTACAAAAAAACCCAACCCACTATTTTGGAAGTGTTTATATCTCAATCAGTATCACTAGGTTCATCATCTCCCAAGGGGGTCCTGGGGAAATCAAGAGTGGTTCCATTTCAACCCCAGCCCACTAGGATGAGGGAATTTATATATCAATTTTCATCTCGGTAGTCATCGAATCCCCAACTTGAATAATTATATCCTCATAAATAGAATCAAACAATGATAATCATGTCCCCAAATAGGCCCCATATTGTGGGGATGGTGATATTTTTATCATCAACATCATAGCAGAGGGAATCATTTTTTTCTAGGTTGAGAGGTAAATATTGACAGTTGAAATACCATATTTTTCTCCCACAATCAACAAAACATCTACTATTTAGGGCCCATTCGGTAGTTATGACCAAAAAATACTTGAAAGTCAATACTCACAGACCATGATGGGAGGATCATATGAAGAAGTAAATCAAACCCTACTAGGATCACAATCCAAAACGGCCCAATACAGCCAAGGATTCAAGGAATGACCCAAATGAAGGTAGTAAAAAATTATCAGGTCTCATTAAAAGTAATTTGAAAACTTCCACTACCTGATACACCTCTATAAAAGCTATCACCATTAACACAATAGATAATTTATACCAAGACAAAGATTCAGAGGGACGCAGTGCAAAAAACATGCCACAAGAGGAGGATCTGGAAGCACCCACTGAGGATGCACGTACACAAGACCATAAGAGACTCCAAAATATGGAACATCTAAATATCTAGTTTCCAAATATACAGCAGAATAATCCCAAAAAAAATTGGGTACATCCCTATCACCACCCATAAGAACTAAAAAAACTTCCATTAAGAAATAATTTTCAAGATATGAGAATAGTATTAAAACTCTCAGACAAATCAATGGGGATATACTCAGGGGAACATTACCATTGGGTATCATCATCATAAAAAGATGAATATTATTCCTCTAAGAGCCGATCTGCCTACAAGAACTGCATTTGAGTATCATACTAGCTCCGAATCCAGGAAGTTCATCATTAAAAATGAGGGAGTCAAAGATGATCAAGACTTATCTCCATTATAGAGATATCCTATCCCTCGCTAGGGTAATATTTCTATATTCATATGAATTTAGAATCATAAGGAGATGAAAAATGCCACCTCATCAGGCCCCTCCCACCCCTTGTAGACTCATGTCAGATCAAACAGTAGTACCTCCAGAATCATTCAATTCCATTGAGTCCCTGGATACTCAAATTAAATCTATAGAGGTTTGAAATTCACCAATTCAACTTGATAATAATACAAATACCAATTTTTTATATCACACTTTTCCTCCACCCAATTTTTATAATCCTACCTTATCCACCTTTGAATGCATGTGAGACATGAACAATATCCCATACAGTTCATATACTGATTTAGTTTGATGATGGGCCCTTGATATCAACATGATTGAAAAGGATGATATGTTTTATAAAATATCTTGTTGGGCTAGCCTTTATTTGGTATAGATACCTTCCAATATGATTATTTTGAGGTGGTAAGACCTTTATCATCAATTCCTTTAATAGTTCATCTACATTCTTATTAAAATGGAAATTCCGATCTAAAGAACTACAAGAAATGTGAAAATGATAGGGTGTCTAACTTCCTAGCTATATGAAAGGTTTTAACATATTCACTCATTATCCATATCTCATTGGAATAATTTTTGGAACCCTATAATGAAAATATCCAAGGTGAGTTGTAGACACGTCTGATTCTAATGAAATATCTAGTGGATTTTGTGAGTTTGTATAAATAGCACAACATCTAGAAGACACCATTAAACAAAGCTAATCTAAATCTTGAATCATTTTCCTAAGCATTGGTAAAAAAGGGTAATCAAGGTAAAACCCATCATTTCTACCCTTAAACCAGTATCAGTGCCCATTCAAGCACCAAAAAAGGTCATGAACCACTCATTGCCTCCTATCAAGTAGCAAAACCACAAAATTACCCTCTCCTAGATGCCGAAAGATATCAGGGTCACCCAGTATTTCAGTAATGGATGAATAAATTATACTCCTTATGAAATCATCATCTCCTCAGTTATTTCCTTGCATTTATGGACAATAAACTACCCAAAATAACACATCCTAGTAAACCCAATGAGGTTGACCTCACTGATTATCGCAACAAATTCCCTTTCCATCAAAGGCTGAGTCACAACTTCCATGTTTTTTTTATATTCAAATTATTCCTCCAAAGAATGGTTGATTCTATATAGGTGATGTTTGATAACTCCCCATCATAGGTATCCTACACAACCATTAACCAATCAAAAGAAGAAAGTGATTGGTAGAATGTTTCTTCCGGGATTGGGATGAAGTTTAACAACAGGATGACTCAAAATATAGTTGACTGATCTCATGATACCTTGAGAGCGTAACATCAGAAAACCAAAATAGTCCTATATTCTAGGGAGGTGACATAAAACATAACTCCTGAAGGTGGATGTAATCAATGGATGTAGGAAGAAACAAAAGTGCAAGAATCATATTCTACTATGATGCAAGCTCTAACTCTTATAGATTTCACCCTACAACATCTGAAGCATGGGAACCACCCCACCAAACAAAATCCTCATGACACGTGTCTATCGTGGGGTGTGGAAAAAATAGTTATTTACTAAGTTAAAATATAGTATAGTGGTAAACCTAGGTTTTATATCAATTAGTAGTGTACACAAAATAGTTTTTCACTTTTAAATTAGAGATAATGTTTTGTGTTTTTGAAATAGTTTGGTTTTGAAATCAAAGATAGCAATAAAAAAAGAAGAATTTAAGGAAGAGATTCAAGACAAATATGGAATTAAAGTGATTTAAAAACTATTTTATGAGATGGGTGATCAATTCGGGGTCAGTTTTATAATTTCATTACTATCCTTGTTCAATTTTATTCAATCCTCTTATGCTAATTGGATTTAAGTGAGATTCCATAATTACTTCAACTCACTTCATTGGTTAAATGGTTTAACAAAATTCTAGTTTGGTATACACTTTTTCCGTTGTGTGACAGAGTTTTATTAAATATCCCTAATTATCTTATGCAATTCCCAAACGGGTATTCTTTATCTAAATAATCATGAATATCCACCACCCCTCCCACACGTACTAGCGATCACCAAGTACTTCACCACTAAGCCCAGATATTATTCTATAGAATATAGACCAGAACCTAATGGAGGGAGAAAATGACCATTTATCAAATAAATAATAAAAATATAATATAAAATTGAATATGATCTCATAAGATAATAAATTTTACTTTTATAATTTGAGAACAACTTCATAGAAGAGAGAGAGTTTTTATTCAATAAAATGTTAGAACTCAAAGCATTACAAATAGAAAACCTTCCCTCAACCAATCACCACATATGTTTACCCCACCATGGTAATAGTAATTGAGAATAATGAGGGAGATGAAGGCATTACAAAAATAAGAAGAATAAATAAGTGAAATTAAAGAACAAAATTTTCTTTTCCAGATTCAGTTCTCCAGAAGTTCAACTTCAGTTCTCCCACCATCTGGTTCAATCAGGCTGAGGTCCCTTATCATAGAATGTGAGTAATGGATTTGTACATCTACCCTAAAAATATCAGAGCATTTGGATCTGTTTGTAATGAGTTATTGCCAAATTAGTATACATGAGTTTTTCGGGCCTCCAATCAATATTTTACTAACCATACTTTGACTGGTTGATGGGTGGCCTTAATCAACTCAGTTCTCCATAAACTTGATGTACCATTTGAAAAGAGGAAAAACAGAGTCTTTATTTAAATCAATGTGTTGAGAAAGGGTAGAAGGATAGAACCTTTCCACATGAAAGTGCTTTTTCAACTCTCTCAAAATAGAATCTATTCCAAACATATATGCCATGGTTCCATACTTAGATAGGGTATAAATATCTGTATTTGATATTTTTAGATAATTTTTCAGACCTATTGCCGATTCAAAGTATTATTCAACAATTTTTATCCATTTTTCATGATATGATTCATGGATCAGATATATCATAATTTAAAGCTTCTTCATCAAGTCATCTTTTGAACCCAGCTGGAATCATCTAATTTGATGGTTGGTATCCTGAGATATGAGTCATTGAATGAGTCGTGGTCTATTCTATCAGCTATATTATGTGTTCACTTTGACCGATTTTCTTTGGTCTCTTGGAGTTAGAATTGTCTTTGGTTCCAGCATACTTATATTTATACAAAGAATCATTATATCCTACAAAAAAGGAATCACGTGAATTGGATGAAAATTGTATGATTTTTTCTCTAAATACAGAGGAAACATAAAACTATTAAATGTACAGAATTAACAAATTTTCATACTTAAGCTCAAAAACTACCAAGAAACATAAAATGATGAAAATAAGACCAAATTGATTAATGGTAAGTGATTAAATCATTTAAAAAACATATGTATAATTATGATGATATGAGCTCTGTCACTTCCCCCACACTTAGCACTTGGACTCCTGGAAAAGTAATCATCGATATCAAATCATAGAAAATTTAAAACACATATCCATGAGATCTAACAATTTAACAACAAGAAATAGAAGATATCATTCCTCATAAAAAACCATTATTAGAAGTTCTTAATTCAGTTCATTAAATATATTTCCTATTCATTTTCTCTCCCATGCACACAAAACACTTACCTAACATTAGTTTTCTCTCATCAAACAAATATCATTTTTCAACAATGTCTTTCTCATCCAATACTTATGAAAGGGTCACCATAGTCTTGATAAATTCTTACATCTTCACTCAATGTGAGTCAAGAACATATTTTTATCATGATGACTTTATAAGTTTGTTCTGTGGCTTCAGGTTGGAAGGATTTAGATGTGAAACATTATGAGGCTGAATGAGGAGTGCTTGGCTCTTTTTGAATAAAAAATTGCATTATTATAATTTTCACTAAAATAGGGTATCCTCCTCACTCCCTTTAGCAGTCAATCAGCTCCACTAGCATGGAAAATCAGTGAAATTTCACACCATTCATCATTTCAGCAGCAATAGTTTCAATCATCTCAAACATGTTTTTTCATGAAAGCTCCATATAGGCACAAATTTTTTTCATTAGAAGCTCCAGAAAGGCACAGCTTCTCATACATGGAAGCTCCAGAAAAGGCACAGTTTTCAACAGAATGTTTTTTTTCAGAAACAATCACATCTATTCAATGTTTTATTTTCCACCTAATGTATCTCCAAATGAGAAATCACAACACAATTCAACCTCCCCCTACGTTTAAGTTTAACTAGATTATGCAATTTTACTTCAAGAGCATGTTTGATAGGGAAAATTGGCTTATGATGTGGCTAACCTAACAGTATGTTCATGGATTCTATGGGATACAAGGATTAAATATATGAGGTGGGACATTATAAAAACGATTATTTTGAAAAGGGGACTTTAAATCCAAATAAATGCCTAAATAATTTAAAACACATATACCTCAAACCCTCATGTTTTTATAAGAATAAATAAAATTCTAGTTAAATCAATCTTGGATTGGTTCTCTCAAATAGTTAGTTGATTGAAAAGATATATGAAAATTAGGTTCAGAAGCCTCACATGAATTTGATTTCAAATATAAAGATAGTGAATTGTGGAATAGGATTAAAAAATCAGAGTACTTTTCATGAAATTTTAAAATATTTGAACTTGAAAAAAAGTCATTTTAAGCATTAATTTAATCTCAGTTTCATGGGATAAATTGTTTCACACATTGAAATGGGATTCAAAATATGTGATGATAACCATTTCAGCTCAAAAGTTTCAAAAAAACAAAAAAATTAAAAAACAAAAAATTGTTTTTCTGAAAAACAGATAAAAAAATGAAATTCATAAACTACAAAGGTTCCCTCCCCCACACTTAAATGATGCAGTGTCCTCAATTCATTCAATTAGATTTAATATTTAATTATATTTAAAATTGAATTTTAGCAATCAAGAAAGTGGTAAGGAGAGGTACGACATGATGGATTTATTGATAAATGGGTTTGAGGAGTGTGATCTCCTCAACTGGCTCTAATGGTATGGTCCTAAATAATTTCTTCAACCAATGACCATTAACAGTGAATGGCTTCTGATATCTATCCTTCACAATCTGCATAGTACAAAAAAGGTACACATGAGTAACTATAAATGGACCTTCCCATCTAGAACGAATTTTACCTGACATCATCTTGAGTCTTGAGTTGAATAATAACACCATATCTCTAAGATGGAAATTTTTCATTTGGATCAACTTGTCATGATGCACTCTTGTTCTTTCTTTATAAATCTTGAAGTTTACAAAATATTCCCTTCTAATTTCTTCCAACTCCTGGTACTCTAATCTTCTCTTCTTCCCATCACTTTCAAGATCCAAATTTATCTTCTTTACATCCTAGTATGCTTTATGTTCCAATTCCATAGGTAGGTGACAACTTTTCCCATAAATCAACCTATATGGACTCATTTAAATTGGGGTTTTGTAGGTTGTACTATAATCCCATAATGTGTCTTCCAACCTTTGGCTCCAATAATTTCTATTTGGATTAACAGTCTTTTCTAAAATTCATTTTATTTCCCTATTAGATACTTCAGCTTGACCATTAGTCTTTGGATGATAGGGAGTTGATGTTTTATGATGCACCCCATATTTATTAATAAATGCCTCAATTATACTACTGAAAAAGTGATTCTCTTGATCACTAATGATTTCTCTAGGCACTCCAAACCTACAAAATATGTTAGTCCTGACAAAATCACAAACAACTTTAGCATCGTCAGTCCTGGTGGCTTTTTTTTCTACCCATTTGGAAACATAATCAACGGCAAGCATGATATAATAATTTCCAAATTAAATAGGGAAAGGTCTAATAAAATCTATTCCACAGCTTCATAAATTTCACAAAAATTAAGTGGTTGTTGGGTAATTTCTTTTCCATTTGAAATATTTCTAGAAAACTAACATTTTTCACACCTTTTACAAAATTCATGAGCATCTTTAAAAAGGTTGGGCCAATAAAGTCCAGATTCTAAAACCATACTTACAATCCTTTGAGGTCCAAAGTGTCCTTCACAAGATAATGTGTGACAAAACACAAAGAGAGAATTAATTTCACTTTCAGGAAAACATCTTCTTATTACTTGGTCATTGAAAATCTTCTAAAGAAATAGATCATCTCAGATGTAATATCTAGATTCAGATTTCATCTTTTGAATTTTGTGGGAATTTAAATGATATGGGACATGAGATGTTACCAGATAATTGACCATATTGTCATACCATAGAACTTCACTATTGACGATGTAGAGTTGTTCTGCAGGAATCTCATCATTAAGTGGGTTCTGGTTTGTAATTTCTCCTTCAGCGGTGTGGGGTAGTCGAATTAGATTATCAGCCACCTGATTTTCAGTTCCCTTTTTATCTTTAATTTCCAAATTGATCTCTTGTAGGAGTAGTATCCATCTCACCAGCATTGTCTTTGCATCTGCCTTTTTCATTAAATACTTGAGTGTTGTATGATCAAAAAAAACAACAACTTTAGTTCCAAGAAGAAATGATTGGAATTTATCTACTGCAAAGACAACTGCAAGGAACTTCTTCTCGGTGGTTGTGTAATTTATTTGTGTAGCATCCAAGGTTCTTGATGAATAGGATGTGGATTGAGGCTTTTTTCAATTATTTGGGATAGTGAAACTCCCACTTCTTTGTTGGATGCATCAAAAAGCAACTCAAAAGGGTAATCCAAGTTGGGTAGTTGCATTATTAGAGGTGTGATCAACCTTCTCTTCAGTTCATCAAATGACTTTCTGCATGCATAATCAATATGAAAGTCATCTTTTTTTAGTAGTAATCTTGACGGAGGGAGAGAAATATTACTAAAATATTTGATGAACCTTTTTTAAAATTCAGTATGTCTTAAAAATGATCTAACATGTTTTAAACAAGTTGGATTTGGCAAAGAATTTATTACTTTAACTTTCGATTTATCAACCTCTATCCCTTTTTGGGAAATTATGTGCCCCAACACTATTCCCTTTTCAACCATGAAATGAAATTTTTCAAAATTTAAGACAATATTCTTTTGAATTCATGTTTTCAATACTTTTTCTAAATTCCCTAAGAAATGATCAAATGAATTACCAAAAACTATGAAATCGTCAAGAAATACCTCCAAGCAATCCTCAATGTGATCTGAGAAAATACTCAGCATACACCGTTGAAATGTACCTGGGGCATTGCATAGACCGAAAGGCATCCTTTTTTAGGTGAATGTACCAAATGGACAGGTTAAGGTCATCTTCTCCTAGTCTTCTGGTGCGATCGGTACCTGAAAGTATCCTGAGAATCCATCTAAAAATAGTAATGGGTTTTTCCAGCTAACCTTTCTAGTATTTGATTCATTAATGGGATGCGGAAGTGCTCTTTTTGGTTAACTTGATTTATCTTCCTGTAGTCTATACACACTCTCCAGCTATTTTGTACTCTCATGGAGATCAATTCATTTCTTTCATTTTTGAAAGTTGTTAGGCCAGTTTTCTTTGGGACTATATGAATGGGGTTGACCCATTGAGAATCATAGATTGGGAAAATGATGTCAGTTGCTAGAAATTTCTTTA
Source organism: Viscum album (assembly GCA_963277665.1). NCBI lineage: Eukaryota > Viridiplantae > Streptophyta > Magnoliopsida > Santalales > Viscaceae > Viscum > Viscum album. The sequence goes on from OY728151.1 coordinate 907,576,172, forward strand.
TCTCTTTCTTAACAACCTCAATGATTGTGGGATTAAGTCTTCTCTGAGGTTTTATAACTTGTCAATAATCACTTTCTAAAAATATTCTATGAGAGCAGACCTTGGGATTGATTCTGGGTAAATAACCTAAACTCCATCCTACAGCTTGGACATTTCTTTTGAGTGGGTCAATTAGAGTTTCCTATTGTGAATGGGATAGGTTATTGGAAATTATTTCTGGAAATTTCTCTCCTTACATTAGGTGAGCATACTTTATATCACTTGGAAATGGCTTAAGTTCCAAACATGGAGGTTGTTCAAGGGATGACATTGAATTAAAGTTTCATATTCCTAAGACTGGAATATCTGGTATCATCTCATTTTATTTTAATAAATATTCAAAAAAGACATATTTTACCTCATTCTCTAACATGGGTTTAACATTTTCAGGTTCAAGGGAATTGAAATTTTCAAATGAAAAATGTTTTCCTAGTGATAAGAAGTCAAGACGCATACATGAATCTTCAATTGGTTCTATACCTTCTTCATGGGAGATCGCATAAAGTGAGTGATTGTTGGAAGAATGTTTCATTGAATCAAGAATGTTGAAGTGCGTTGTACTATCACTAAGTTCCATTGTGAGTGTTCCTTCATGGACATTGATGATAGTCCTTGCTGTTTTTAGGAAGGGTCTCCCCATGATGATGGGAGAATGTCCTAAAGCTCTGTCTTTTTCCATGGTAAGGACATAAAAGTCTGCTGGAAAGATCAATCCACTTACCCCAATAAGTGCATATTCTATAACTCTAGCTTGGAAAATGGTGGAAATGTTTTCTAATTTGACCACCACTTGAGTTGGTTTTAGTTCTCCGATCTGCAAGGATAAAAATACCGAGTGAGGCATAACATTTATTGAAGCTACTAGATCACATAGTGTGTCATTAAAATTGATAGAACAAATAGTGTAGGGAATAGATAATGACCCTAGATCATGACATTTTTTTGTATCATTGGTGTGATCAGTGTTGAGACACTTCTTCATAAGCTAATTCTCCCATTTCCATCCAACTGCCTTCTTTTTGTGCACATCTCCTTCAAAAAAAAATCATATTTAGGGATTTGTTTTATTACATCAATTAGTGGGATATTGATCTCAAATTTCTGAAAAGTTTTCTAAATTCCATTTTTAAGTCTCCCTTTTTCAACCTTCTTTGACTCAATTAATGCAGGTGGGAATGGTTCTTGGATATCCTTTCTCTCCCTTTGTTGTTCTTGCAAATGTGTTTCTGGCCTTTCCTTTCTAAACATGATTCGTTTTCCTTTGATGTTCTAGTCTTCTTCTTTTGGATGGATGTGTTGTGCTTTAGTAGGATTCTTAGAATCATCATCCTCACTTTTTTCGAGTGACATTCTCTCTTTTCCACTTCATGTTGTAATGACACGCATGCTTTCTTTGGGATTTGGAACTGTTTGTGCTGGGATTTTTCCTTGATTTTCGGTTAGAATATCCATAAGGCTGTCAAATTTATTATCTAAAGTTTTCACTGTCTTCTTTAGATCTTCAATATCTATTTCTTGGTGGTTCCTATGAGAACTTTTTGATGTTTTTTTATATGGTTTTTGATGGTATGGTTGTTTATAGGGTTTTCAGAATGGTGGAAGATTCTGGTATTGTTGCTGCTGGAATCGAGGTTGATTTTGGTATTGATTTTGAAATGGAAGCATATCCTAGTAATATCAGAATCTATATCCTTGTTGGGGTTGACTTTGTTGATTTGACTAGATTATCTTTTCTTGATAGGAAACTTTACAATTTTCAATCCCCCACACTTCTGGACATTGATCTGTGTAATGAAAACTTGAAGAGAATAAACCACATACCTGATTTGGGCCTTATTGTTCCTTCACTTTGTTCACAAAAAGTTGTCTCACCACACTAGTCATTTCCTTAATTATTTCTTCAAGTAAGGGTGAGAATGAATAATAATTTCCTACCTCATGGATGCATCTAGTGCTCGTACCTCTAGTTCCGAATAGCTGTGAGTTTTTCACAATCTTCTCAATCAGGCCTCTGACATCTACTGGTGACTTTTCGATCAAGGCTCCTCCAGATGAGGCATCTTGTAAATTGTGGTCATTTTCAAGAGATCCTTAGTATAAGAACACAATAAATTTGTTCTCTTCCATTTCTTGGTGTGGACATCTTGCACATAGTTTCTTGAAATGTTCCCAGTATTCATAGAAAGTCTCTCCAGTTGATTGATGTATGACATAAATCTCTTTTTTAATTGTTGTGATCCTAGGTGTAGGGAAGAATCTTTATAATAATCATATTTTGAGATATTTCCAATCATTTATCTCCCCTGGTTAGAGGTTATACATCCATTCTTTTTTTCTCCCTCAATTGAGAAGGGGAATTCCCTCCACTTTACTTGCTCTTCTGCAAGTCCTCGGGGTTTGAAGTTGGAGCAAACATAGGTAAACACTTGGATGTGTTGATTTGGGTCTTCACCTGCAAGACCATGAAATTTTTGTAGCACTTGAATCATATTAATGTGAATTTCAAAATCATTTTCTATTTCAGTGATAGTTAGTTCTTTATTTTGATTATCAAATTGAGGTGTGCAAAGATCATGCAAAGTTTAGCTGGGATTATTAGCCATTATTGTAGGTTCAGAGTGATCACTAAAAGTATCACTTGAATCAGTGAGGTGTATTTCTTCAAACTCTATTTGAATAATTTTTTTCCTCAATTGGGTTATTTTACGATCAATTTCAGGATTAAATTTAATTAAGGGGTTATTTGAACTACGGGTCATTCAAGAATGTTTTTTTTTTGTGTTTTGAGGCACTTCCTCCCTGACAATGGCACCATGTTTTGACATGTCCATGTCATGGGGTGTGGAAAAAATAATTTTTTACTAAGTTAAAATATAGTATAGTGGTTAACCTAGGTTGTCTCTCGATGAGGAGTGTACACAAAATAGTTTGTCACTTTTAAATTAGAGAATAAGTTATGTGTTTTTGGAATTGTTTGGTTTTGAAATCAAAGAGATAAACATAAAAAAAAAGAAGAGTTTAAGTAAGAGTTTCAAGAAAAATATGGAATTCAAGTGATTTAAAAACTATTTTATGAGATTGGTGATCAATTCGGGGTCGGTTTTATAATTTCAATACTATCCTTGTTCCATTTTATTCAATCCTCTTCTACTATGTTGATTTAAGTGAGATTCCATAATTACTTAAACTCACGTAATTGGTTAAATGATTTAACAAAATTCTAGTTTTGTATACAATTTTTATGTTGTATGATAGATTTTTAGTGAATATCTCCAATTATCTTAGGCAATTCTCAATTGGGTATTGTTTATCCAAATAATCATGAATATTCACCACCCCTCCCACACGTACTAGCAATCGCCAAGTACTTCACCACTAAGCCCTGCTCTTATTATATCGAATATAGACCGTAACATAACGGAGGAAGAAAAATGATCATTTATCAAAGCAATAATAACAACAAAATATAAAATAGAATATGATCGCATAAGATAATAAATTCTGATTTTAGAATTTGAAAACAACTATGCAGAAAAGAGAGAGTTTTTATTCAATAAAATGTAAGAACTCAAAGCATTAAAAATATAAATTATTACCTCCACCAATCACTTCATATGTTTACCCCACCATGGTAAGGGTAATTTATAATAATGAGTAAGATCAAGGCATTACAAAAATAAGAATAATAAAGAAGTGAAAATAAAGAACAGAATTTTCTCCTCCAGATTCAGTTCTCCAAAAAATAAGCTCCGGTCCTACAACCATCTATTAGAATAAGGACGAGTTCCCTTATTATATTATGTGAGTAATGGATTTGTAAATATACCCTCAAAATATTAGATAATTTGGATCCGTTTGGAATGAGTTATGGTTGAATTAGTAGACATGACTTTTTCTGGCCACCAATCACTATTCCACCAACCATACTTTGACCGGTTGAAGGGAGGCCTTAATAAACTCATTTATCCATGAAATTTAATCTGAATATTCCTAGTAAAGTTAGATTTCGAACCCAGCTATAATCGTCCAATTTGATGGTCGGTATCCCAAGATATTAGTCATTGAATGAGTCATGGTCTATTATGCCTGCTAGATTATGTGTTCACATTGACTGATTTTGTTTCGCCTCTTGGACTTTTAATTGGATTTGGTTATTGAATACTTATATTTATACCATGAATAATTCCATCCTAAAAAGTAATCACATGAATTGGATGAAAATATTAGTATTTATGCTCTAAATACAAAGGAAACATAAAACTATTAAATGTCCAGAATTAACCAATTTTCACACTTAAGCTCAAAAATCACCAAAAAACATAACATGATTCAAATAAGATCAAATTGATTAATGGTAAGGGATAAAATCATTTAAAAACATATGAATAAATATGAAAATATGAGCTATGTCACCTCATCAAGTGAAAATATCATATTTAGAACCATCAAAATGATATACTTGTCATGCCCCTTCCCTGATGATGAATATTCCTTTGAGTATGAGTTCCCCGCACTTAAATAGAAAAATTGATGCTGCATGCGTAGGAACCAAGGATTTAGGTGAAAACACGAGCATTGTAGAACTCAATATTTCAATCACATGCACTTAGAGGATATATATGTAGCTAGGAATAATGTAAAATAACTCCAATATTTCCAAGAAAGACATGGAGTTGTCCCAGAACCATCCATTATTCGTCTGCGCCCAGTTGTCTACATGACCACCTAGCGAGGGTGTGATTATCTAATTATCCTATGAAATGGGGAAGGCCAAAATGACCTATTCAAATGGATAAATTTTATCCCATGATCTCTAAACAACCACCAGTAATTTCTACCTCAAAATCCACATCTCCTGAGCCACATAATAAGGACAAACCCCACCTTGGGATGAATCGATCTTTGGCATAAAACTATGACATTCTGAAATAGTTGGAAAATTTCCCTAGCCAATATCTCAATATTGGATGTGATCTATCTTTCAAAAGAACTCATGTAGGCACTCATTGAATCCCTCCATATCCCAAAGGAGTTTGAGATATATTTAACTGTAGTCAAGGTCTATCTAGTAGATACCATGCCAATAGAGTTCCATTTCACCATCCCATTCACATCTCAAGGTCAGGAAGAGGTCATATTGGGACACAACATTCCCCTCAATATTTTGGGTAGACTTGATAATATCTAACTATGAAGGTCGCATATTGAAAAAGTTTCTAGTATCAACCTCATTCTGATTTGAACCCTCTGATGTTTGGGTTGTAGTAAAGGGGGGTTTCTCCCACAAAAAAAGACCATTAAAGTGTATGATAAGCATTACCAAATACCTATCAGGAATATCAAGATTAAATATCAGTTTCAGAATATAATATCTAACACTATGTTTATTTATATCTAGTAATACACCATATACAATGTCATTCTCAAAAGTCTATATCTCCATAACCATTGAAAGTGCCCTTAAAATTCCATCGGTGTTTGAAATACCCTATCGATAGAAATTTTAGCATATTAAATGGTGAGAATTCCAAATTTGAGACTTACAAAGCCACATATTTGAGAGTAGGTTTCTAAACAAGTTAATTAAAAAAGAAAATGGTGGATAAATATATACAAGTTGTATCCCCCAATGTCTTAGGTACCGCCCCTAAAAATCCCAAGAATATACTCGATATCGACTTTGTTCTCCCCATAAATATTGTTGAGGAAATATACCTAATCCCATGTTTCCAATATCATTATATTCCCAATGATAATATAAAATAAACTCATCTCTGGAATCTCTCTTCAATGACCATGGTATTATGGGATGATATTGTCTTTTCTTATGGCCTCTCTCACCTCAAAAGTGACAGATATTTCCCCAAATTTCCTACTTCTTCTAAAAATTAATCCATAGACTCATAGGTGGAAGAATATGATGATGAAATTAGGAACTCCAATCCTACATTTGAGGAAGGTGTCTTCACAACCATTGATGAGCTCGTGAAGATAAATATCGGAATAGAAGAAGACTTGTGACCTACACTGATTAGTTGTTTCATTACACTTGAGGAGAAAGAGATATACAATAACATTATAATGAAATACCAATATTTGTTATCTTGTAATTATAAAAAAAATCTCGGACTAAATCCAAATGTGGATACACACCATCCCAGCTTACCCGATTCCCCTTGAGGGTTCTTGCAGGTGGCCAGGAGGATGCACCCCTCTCATGAAACCAATGTATAGGTGAAAGATGACAAATTGATCAAATAGAACTTATTCAGAGAAGTGAAATAACCAATATGTCTCACCAACATAATCCCTGTCAAGAAGAATAATGGAATGATTTGGGTATGCATAGATTTTAGAGACCTTAATCAACACTGTCCAAAATGATAATTTTCTATTTCTGATCATTGAGATATTGATCAATGAAACTTCTAGATTATAGGACATCATCTTCATGGATGGGTATTCAAGGTGAAATTGGATAAATATATCCCTTGAAGAAGGGGAGTCTAGTACCTTCTGATCACCTCAGGGGGGTCTTTTTCTTTCCGGTCGTGCCCTTTGGATTAAATAATGATAGACATACATATCAATTCACCATGCATCACATATTTAAGACATTATTTGGATGAATAGATGAATTTTATGTCAAGTTTATGGTGTCAAATCCTAATATCAATGTGACCACTTCACAAATATTCAGACTATTTTGACAAGTTGTGACAATAGAGTCTAAATATGAATCCATCAAAATGAACTTTCACGGTAACATCATAAAAATTCCTTTAGTTTTTGGTGCACCGCTGTAGAATTGAGGTTGACCCTAAAAAGACCATCATAATATTGGAAAAGTCACCCCCTTGGAATCTCAAATATTTTAGGGGGCTCCAAGGAAACCTCATTTACATTATACACTTCATATACAACCTGGACATAAAATCTCTCCTTTACTGAGCTTATGAAGAAGATAATCACCTATGAAGGGGATGATGACTACCAACAAGCCATCAAGAGTCTCAAACAGTATATGATACACCTATTGGTTTTGATGCCACCAATGGAAGTAAATACAGTCATCCTATATGTGGACATCATGGAATGATATCTTCTAACTCTCCTTGAATAAAATAATGATTTGAGGAATGAGAATAGTATTTGACATCTCATACAGAAAATGTTAGGTAATGAGACCCAATACATAGATGCTGATAATAACTAACTCACACTTACCATTATAGTGAAAAAAATGCATTACATATGGAAACCTGAAGTCCACTTGGTTACTCATATTGATCTTCTCAAGCACAACCTTAGACATCTCATACTGATTGGGTGCTTTTCCCAATGGGTTTTTATTCTAAAATAGTATGACATCAAGTTTGTATAAAAGAACTAAGTGAAAGGGAAGGCATTGGTTTATTTACTCATGGAACATACCACCTCATAAAGTACATTAGTGGATATTGAGCTTCAGGATGAGAAGGTTTTTTATGCCCATGACACACCTCGGACATTGGAGATGTATTTCGATGGTGCCTCTTGACGTCCTACTAGAAAAAAATTAAAAAAAATCTCAACTAGGTTACCTTAGGGATTGTATTTGTCCTTCAATACAAATAAATGTTTCCATACTCTTTATCACTCTTTGAAATCTTTATAAATAATGATGCCAAATATCAAGACCTCATCACTGGTATTGAATTATCCCTGCAACTGCAAATAGCCTACCTAAACATCAAAGTGAATTTATAGGTAGTGATAAATTAGATAAATAGTAAATATTCCATTAAAAAGGAATAAATAGCCCCTCTCACTAGATACATAGGATAAATAATATAAGGGTTCCCTTATGTTCCCACATTACATCATGTTACCTATTCCCAAAACGCTCATATTGACACATTGGACAATGCGACAATAGTCTTGTCTAACCCTGATCATGGGGAAGTAATCTTACACATCACACACTGAATAACGGTCTCATTGATCACCTTCTAGAACATGGAAGAAATCAGTTAGGTCAACACCACCTCATATCATGATGAACCGATATCCCCCCCTAGATAGATGGATCCTATAATTGATTATCTTCAGAATGGGTCTCTCCCGACATACCAAGGTGGAAGGGAAAAATTCGATGTCAAGCAGTGAAATTCACCCAGTAATTTTCTCTGAATGAGAAAAAACCACTCTATAAAAGTGGATTCGATGGAATCTTTTTCATATGAATAGTGGAATTATATGTTATCACTATCATTGAAGAAGTCCATGTAGGCTTTTGTAGTGCTCATCAATCTAGGACCAGACTCTTCCACCAAATTAAGAGGCTATGTTACTACTAGAAAACCATGATACATGACTATGTGTAATTCACTAGAAAACATCATTCATGAAAGATCCATGCAATATTGATTCATCAACCACCATATTTTCTACATACAACCAAATATTCCTAACTATTTTCTATATGGGGAATAGATGTTATGGGGCCATATCCCCCAGCCATGGTTAAGTAATTCAAGTACATCCTTACTACTACCGAAATATTTTGATAAATGGATGAGGAAGTACCCCTCAACAAAGTTGCGAAAAATAACATCATAAACTTCATAAAGTTACATAAAATCACTAGGTTTTAAGTCTATCACACAAAACTAATGGACAATGAAACAAACTTCTATTTTACAGAGTTGAATAAATTATACCATGAATATAGCATTGATTCTAATCATTCATCATGCTAAAATGTGGTATAAAAAGGACAAATAGAGGCCTTCAATAAGACTCTATCAAATATACTCTAGAATATGGTGAAAATGACAATAATTCATGGCTAAAAAATATCCTTCAATATTTATTGGCCTACCATACAACCAAACATACTGTTATAAAAGAAACACCATATTCATTGGTGTATAAAAATGGGGAATTGTTTCCCATATAATTATAGTTTCCATAACATTGAAAATCCATTTTAAAACAACTCTCAGATGATGAGAAATTGTAGAAGTTACTGGATAAGCTAGAGTGTCTTGATGATAATTGGTTCAGTACATTGTACAATCTTGAAGTTCATCCGAATCGAATCATGCAAGCCTTCAAAAAAAGTTTTGACTTCATTTATTATTCCAATGAGAACTGATGTTGTCTCTTAAAATCCTAATTATACCAAGAAATAAGCCTCCAAAACTATTACCCAAATGTGAAGAACCTTATATAATATATATGGTCTTTCACAATAGATCTTACTCACTAGATACAGTGGATGGGGAATAATTCACTCCAACCACCAATGAAAGGACTCCAAAGAAATACTTTTCATATCTATAATCAAGAATATCTCTTATATGTTTCATGATCATAAACTAAAAAATGATTTCATGGAATCAATATGTTAAATTTCACAACATCTATTTTCCCAGAATCAATACATTAAACTACACAACATCTCATGTCCTAAATGCATGACGTTAATATATACAAATTACATCCTACCCATATAACATTAAATAGTATATAAAGTTTTCTAACCACATGGCATTAAAATACATGGAATATGTCCTCGCCGCATGATTTTAAACTTCACAGGTATCATCATCTCACCAACGATTCACCGAAAATGAGCAATATCTATGGGAAAGAAAGATGAAATTACCCTATCCCTCTGTGAGAATCATATCCACATAGGTAATCTATTCATTCAAGAACTAAATGTGGCTCAATTTTGAACATTACAATATATGTAATGAGGCCCAGACCCCCTTTCTTGGACCCATACATGACATTAATTTTCTTCCACATTAGGAAACCCTCATCAATACCGCATGAATTTACACTGCACGACAAATTTTCTTACTCAATGATGTTAAACTACACAAAATATATACTTACTGCACAATATAAAACTACACAAATCCCCAATACTCCTCTTTTTCATGTCGAATCGCCTACATCTTTACCGCGTGATGTTAAAATGCACAACTAATGTTCATGCCACATGAAAATAATCTCCATGTGTTTATAGAACTATATACATCTTAATTCTCATTCCAAATGAGATATGTAGGTATTCACAGATCCTATATATTGGTCCATCCACTACATGATTCAAAATGACCTTTTATATTTTCTAAATTTTCTCCATGTTGTGAAAGAAACCTTTGACACTCTTTGTTTCTCACACTAATCATGGCTAACATGAGCATAGGAATCTTAGTATAGGTTCCCCCACATTACCGAGACATACCAATTCAAGATATGGTTATCAAAGTCTTAGATGCCTGACCATAAAAGGCACACCAAAAATACTAACTTTATGATGATATGTATATTAATTCTCTAGAACTACATTCTTCTTGATTCCATCCCTCATAGGATATGTAGTGATGCTCATATTTCTTGTCTTGGGACCAATTACAAAAAATAAACAAAAACAATTCCCCCTCCATGCATATGGGGCATACCTGAGTAGGGATACTTCATTCAAGAATTTCATCTGGAATGATTTTGTATTATCACAAGATATGTAGTGATTCCAGGATCACCAATACATATCCCAGCTATAATAATCAACATGAAAATTCACCTCTAACTACATATGGTTCAAAGTTATGAAATAAATATCATGGACTCATGATACTACACTACACAAAAAAATATAATGTACACATTTTAAAGAAGGTTTCCATCCATAAAAGAGTACTTTGCCTATTCATGTGTCAAATCTATGTATGGTTGGATTGATCAAATGATATATCTACACAATAAGTCATTAGGGATACATCTACCTACCAATAAGCTTATGTGTGGATAAAAGATAGCCTTGTATCTAATCTCCCCCGACCAGTGAAAAGTTTCCCAAAGAATACATTACCAAAAATTTCACATTGATTCCTATGTCCTTGCTATATGATGTTAAAATTTAAGGAAAAAAATGTGTCCTTACCACATGATGTTAAATTGTAAGGAAAAGTTCCTTGTTGCATGACACCAAAATTGTACACCAAATACGTCCCCACTAAATTATGTTAAAATTTGTAGTAAATAACCAATTATTATTCATTATCCAAGGAACATAAGATCCTGAGCCTATTCAACCATAGAATGGTGTGATTCAATTGTATTTTAATCTCCCCATTCAATAAATCACACTTCATGTCTTAAACACCTTGGGTTTTTGTAAACCATTCATGGAACTTGGGAAGGAAAAAATATCCCTCTGTTTGACATTTCTATTGATGTATAAGAGATTTGACCTACCAAATATATACATATTGGCCTAATATAAATGTATTTATGATCCTTCTGATCCTAGCATTACCACGGTGGAGCTCAACACCCGAGGGTGTCTAGGCCATCCCTGACATGATTTTCAAAAATCATGACTCTTGACATGTGAATGTTTATCCATGGCTTACAACATTTTCATATCCCTCTTGAAGGTGGTTGGAATTATTTTTGACCTAGGGTATCCTGATCAGTCTATTGTGTAAAATTCCCCTCATATTAGGTCCACATGCATCATAAACTTAAAAACTAAACGAACTCTGGTTAAAGTTGTACAACCTTAGACTTTTAGAATTTGATGGTCTAAATCGCAAGACCATAAAATTTTAATGAAAGAGACACACAAAATCAGTATAAAACCCCAAAAATAGAATGATAAAAAAAATTCATGTCACTTCTCACTAAACTCTTCATATCCAGAGTTTATACAAAAAATAGTGTGAAAATAAAGAAGGCATATGCACCTAGGACTTTCTTTTTAGCTTTAGAAAAAGCCAGGCTATGCTCACTGGATCCCCTAATCTAGAAAAAAAAATATATTAATGGTTTATCACATCTCCCCACTACAAAAACATGTTCACTATGTATAGTCAAAACTTTTATTATTATTCAAACACTTCTTTAATCTTACATTTTCCATAAATCACACTTTATGGTTCGAGAACCTTGGTTCACTGAAAACCTTTCATGGACCTTGGAAAGGAAAAAAGATCTATCTATTTGGATGTTTTATTGATGCATAAGGGTTTAAACCTACCAAAAAGAGACATATTGGACCTCTATGAGGGGAATTTTGATTTTTTTTGATATTGACATCACAATGGAAGAACCTAGAACCCGAGGGTGTTCTGGACTATTCTCAGTGCGATTATCCCATATCATCCAAAAGACCTGAGAACTTTAGACCGTGACTTAAAAACCATATAACCAAACTATTCAAGAGGATTTCACTTACTCAACTTTATGAATCCATTTTTTGTACCCTTTCTCAAATAAGTAATCTGATATTCTATTCCCAAACCTTTTTATGTCCCACACCACATGACTCAAGACCATAGAGTGTAGGTACTGGGCTTCACAATTAAGATCTAACCTTCCTTATGGTGACATTACCATTTCTAGATTTCCTTTTCTCTACATCCCAATTAATTATCTTGGATCTTGATTCTATAAAAATCTTTCATGGCCCTAAGAAAAGAGTGGGGATCAACTCTACTTGACCTTGAATGTAATCTATTTGGATTCATGCATAATGGTTTTGACCTACCAATTATAGCCATCTTCTACTTATAGGAAAGGAACTACAATCCTTGTGAGCCCCAGTGGCCATGTAGCAGAACAAATATACTTAATGAATTTTGGGTAACCACCATTATGTATATCCCATTACATGATTCAACGATTCAATATCCTAGACACGTGATTTACATAGTGCATGATCCAACTATCTTGGAAGACTCAACCTCCATAATATTTCACCTTCAACCAATATTACCCCCATAAAATTTCAATGAACCTTGAAAAAGACTGGGGAAACCCTTATTTGACCCTGCTACTGATGCATAATGTCTTTAAACTACTGATAATAGGCATCCCATCCTTTTAGGAATTGAACTCCAAACATTGTGATCTCTAGAAACACAACTATAGAACTCGGAACCTTAGGTTTTTTTGTGTCATACGTGGAATTTCTATCCTATATTTCATATTCACCATTCAAGTCCTAGAAGAAAGTAATTAAACTGGATAGAATCTCAAGATCCAATAGAAAATACCCTATAATTAAACAATAGAAGGTCTGAGCTAAAAGACAATAAACTACAACAATAGAAGATCCAAGATAAAAGACCCTAAACTAAAAAAATAAAAGGTCCAATATAAAATATCTAAAATACCCTAAACTAGTGAAATAGATGGTCTGATGTAAAATTCAATAAAATACATAAATGGAAGGTCTCAGTTAGAAGACCCTAAACTACAACACAAAGATAATTGATTTTTCAATATAGGAAAAATACACAAAACCTATCAGGTTAAAAACCTGTAAGACGACGGCCTGAGAAAAATATGAGTACATGCCTTCTAAGTATTACCCTATATAAATCTTATAAAATAATTCTGTAAATATAAATAAAGATATAGAAGGCTTTTAAGTCCCCCCATATGGATTCAAAAACAATTAATTTATGCTTGCAAGGTCCATTGACATTGGAAAAAGAAATAACACTCTTCCTAATGGAAATATTTTTTACCTAGATTATACATTTGTGAACTAGGTAATCTCAAGATAACTAAAGTAGGAACTTTAGTGTGAAATTTCATGTCAGTGGAAATTAAGGAGAATTTATTAAAAGGAATATATTATGATTTAAACATTAAAATCCAAGAATTAATATTTACTTGATATTATGCAAAGTATGGGTATCGTTGATGATTCATGCAACATCAGATTGAATAAATTTCATGCACAAAATAAATTAAAAGGAAACTAAACAAAAACATATAAATTCTGGTAGATCCATTCATTGATAGAATACAAAATAAGGGATATCAACATTTAAGAGCCTCTCCAAATATTCACTCAAAACAAAAAACAAATCAACGATCAAACTAAAATAATATTTGATCAGTTGAGCTAGCTAAATTAGTTAGATTCTCACAAGAGGCTTTAATCAAGTGATGAAGTGTTTCCCACCCTACTTCTTCCTATGTTTCCTGAGGGTGAAGGGTCTGAATAATAGTAGATATCTCCTAGACTCATTTCTGAGTGGTTTCCAATGAGGATTCTAATTATGAAAGATCATACCTTGACCGAACTAATATCTCCTCTTATCTCCATATCTCTATGGTCAAGACATATATTTAGGAATGGAACTCTGATATAAACGAGAGGATCTATTCCAATGCCTTCGAAGCTTCCTCCATCAATTTGTATAGAATAGTTATATCATGAATTTCACTTAAGACATTCTCATTGGTATACAACACTTTCTATATCAGGATGATTTATCACATGATTTCATATAATGGTTGTCACTCAATTTTTTCCACCCCCAAGTCATGAAAGATCAAGAGAATATATTCTTCTTGATGGAGAAATATTTCTAGGGGAGTTTTTATGAACAAGGTATGAATATACCACAAAATAAACATATTCCATGTATGTCACTCATATAAGTATTCTGTTAGAAGAAGCATGATGAGATGATGAGGATAAAGGAGAGGAGGCCCCATATATTCTCCCCTCAATAGGGTCATCATCTATTACTTGTGACAAAGGGATAACTTTCTCGACATATTTTTCCCTTCTGATGGGATGGTAATCACTAAGAATAGGATACATTCTTGAATACTTTACTGATTCTTGAATCTACTCCATCGTTTCTACTGATAGGGGGTAAGTGAGAAAAATGGTTTGTCCCCACGGTGGACCTGTCAGTTCAGATTACCACCTAGGAAGACCACTATTCAAGAATGGTCATAATAATGTGATAGATAGGTAGAGGCGTTAGTATGAAAAATAATGAACTCAACATTTCTATCTTTGTGATCCAATATTATCCAAAACTAGTGGATTATCTAAGGGTGTTGTTCTCCCCACACATTAGAAAATGAGAGAGGGGACCCTTTAGATGTATCCAAATTGGTGATAGAACTATTAAGGAGTATGTCGCTCAAAAAAGATTAGCACATCCATCCTAGTAGTAACAAACATATCCTAAAAGGAGATCTTGTATGACCTCTTATCAAGAGTGTCACCTCCATTGTCAATAATTGGCATGGTTGGTGTATGATAAGAAGATAAATCAAAGTGATTAGGTTGTATCAACATATATACAACCTATTTAGGACCTATCAACATAGCCACAACCTCATATATGTCTAGTAACTTGGGAAGAAATAAGGCATCAGGGATCCTGGTGGTATCATTGTATCCATAGTAGTGGAAATGATTTCTTATCCAACCAAATGAAAACAACAAAGGACCACAGATCCTATAAGGTATGTTACCCTATATAATGTGGTCCAAGGGCTTGTAAATTCGTACAAGAGTTAGTATCATCAGATTGAGTGGCCCACCCTATGATAAATGTGTTACCATCACCAGCGTACTAACCCAGATTCCTAGGTGTGCATCCCTATTTAGAAAAATCTACCCATTAAAGAACATGGCATTAAAGCCCGCCAACCTAAGGCTCAAGGACATATCCGGACTCACCCGGTAACCCCATGTGTTATTATCTTTAGTTTACAAGATGGATCAATATAAATCATTGTTGTCACAAACCTTTCAAGAAGGTAACTGATGAGGATATATAACAGTCATCCGAGCTCTGTTGCAATAGAGGAAAAAATTGATTCAAACATTAAAATATATCAGTGAATGCATAGTAATATCATTTATTAACATTTCCTTTATAATGTTGAACATTTTCCTCTCCAACACTAGAGTCTATGCAGGTTCATACCAGACATATATTGTAGGAAGGAACCCATTATAGATTTCTCCAAGGGTGATATCCCACCTAAATGACAGATATCCTAGAGGATGATTCTTACTTTGCTATGGGATAGATATGATGAGTTAGTTATAGGGAAATAATATCTAACTAGATCCCTAAAAATATTAACATTATGATAATAAATTAATTGGGAAACCCTTACCTATTCATAAATATAGATAGAATGAAGTTGGTCATCAAATTCTAAGCAGAGCTGCCTAAACCAGAATGGTCATGCCCATACATCAGAAAAGTTTCCACCATAGAACAAATCTCATTTAAAACTCCATATGCCACCTGATTTATTCAATATAGAGACAAATATGATTCAATATATTTAAGAAATGGGAATGTGGGAGATATTTCAGCACTTTGTAACCAGAGGGAAGTTTTCCAGCATATAATATTTCCCCTAGAACCATTCTATGACCAATTGACCATCCATGGAAACAATCATCTGAATGCAATAAATGGAAGTTGAACCCCATCAAGATATAATATTGTAGTTTAGATAAGGTATGTAAACATCAAAAAATAGTACGAACCCATATAGTGGAATATTTTGTAATAAAGGATGATTCTAGATCTCAGACGGGAGAAGACTTTTTAGAACCTCGTTGTCAGAGTGCACAAGATACTAAGTGTCATTATTACAATTCTTAGCAGTAATAGCCCTCTAGTTACCCATGTTGAAATAAATATGATGGGATATGGAAGCTATCTGAATAAAAATAGGTATCATATGTTAGATAGAAGAAAAAAACATTTTTAAAAGGAAGGTTATAAAACTCTGGTGGCCTTATGAGAATAACATGACCCATAAGAGGATTCATAATTGCATGATCTACTAAAGGTCCCACAATCCTCCCATGGAGATATCATTAACATCTTAAGCCCATAGAACATTTCAGAACCACTCAATCCTTTATAAGACTCATGATCGAATGACCTATAAATGGTCGTATGATCTGGATAATAGTCAATTGATCATGTGATCAAACCAGTGGATCCTATGAAACCAACGAAAAAAACCAAACAGTCATATGGACAAGGTTAAATATATCACTGAAATTTAGTTCATGATTATTTTGAGGAAGTGTTTGGGTGAAATAAATCACAAGAAAAGGTTCTCACAAATAATCCTTGAGAAGGAGATCCTATGATAAATTCTAAAATAATGGTCTCAAAAACAAATTTCATGATCATTTCTTGAAATGAGGACTCAAAAAAGATTTATCTAAAGATCCCTATGATATTGGGTAGTCGGTGAGTGATTCTCCCTTGTTTACCCTATTTATAGTGTCTTCCATGGAATACTAAATGTCTCCTGAAAGACCAAGAATCTCCTAATACATCGACAGGTGATAGCATCAAAGCCTCAGGCGCGAATTTACTTTCCTTAGAACCGAGACCTTATCCCCATGGATGTCACTTTTGAAGGGGTTCATTTATTGAAACCTGCCAAATGAGCATTGGAAAATATAAAAGAGAATAAATACCCAAGACATGATTATTATTTTTACTGTAAAACAAATGAAGGGAAGGTGACCATAACTCGTAGATCGCATAACCTTCCAAAGTAAATGTGGTCGAATGACCTTCCAAAGGACAAATGGCCTTCATAATATCATGTGAATGGGTCTTGTGAAAATAATAACGTGAATGAGATCCCATATATTACCCTTTGACAATACCTTATAATCTTTTTGAGGTTCCTAAGACACTCCCTAATCATGAAACTACTTCCATATGATCTCCCTCGAGTAACACAACTTTTTAATCAGTGGGTGCCTCAAAAACCATCCAAAAAGTCCTTGTGAAATAAGAAGAAAAATATTAAAAATAAGGGAGACTTTGGTGGTCACAAATCTACATGTGATGCGCCCATGTGGTAACAAGATACTGTGAGAGTCCTGGTGATGTTCATGCCATGTCGCTCATGAACCCACTAGCATGTCACCCTCATCACGTGAAGGGATTTGGACATGTTCAAGTAGTTCAGTGCTCAAGATTTGGATCGATAGAAAAATATAAGGGTTTTCTAGGAAAACGCTCAGGAATCACCACATGACCCTTTTTTGGTCACGTAGTGCAACACCTATGGGGGGAGTGATTTTCTTCAAAAACACTTGTACAAAATTATTAGATCCCCATCATTTATAAAATAAATAGGAAAATGGTGGTAGATTCTTGGAAAGGGATGGTATGATTATTTTATGCAAAAAGGGTTATACACCTTGGGAGATCAATATTGGTAATTATAACCCCCCTCGACAATAAAACACAATCCCACAAGATGCCTTGGCATGTCGGTTTGGTCTCATGAAGACACCCTAAAAAAGCCACCTCTCTCTCACAGAGGACCCTAGAGAAATCATCTCAAATCACATGAGATCCTTTCAGGAGTAATCTTGATCTCACGGAAACATTTGGACATGTCATAATAACCTTTTTAAATCTTTTTGTAATGTCCAAAATATTATTAAATACCCATTTGATTGGAAATAATATAAAAAATGGTGTGCTGACCAGATGGTATTGCGGTCACTTTAAATAATGCGTCAACCATGGATGGATCATTTGAAGCGCATAACACCAAATCTCTCCACAAACTATGACCTAATATATGAGATAAGTGTAGTGAAAAATTTAATATAATAAAGTTACAGATGCCTATAAATCCCCCCCCCCCACAGCATAAAAAATGAATACTTTGATCCATGCATCGGCACACCCAGGCATCAGAGTAGACTTCTCCAAGTATCCAATATCATGATTGCAAGGCCATTACCCATCTAAAGATATGGGGAATGACCTAAGGGATCACAAGGAATGCATTGTCACTCTGTGTAATTTATGGATATCACATGAATGAATTTTGGTATATCAGCTGGATTATCTGAAGAAAAACCCATATATATTCTGACTCACACAAGACCTAAACAAGCTAACACTAATCAAATCTAAAGAACATATGAAATAAAATTCTGGAACAAAGACTAAAAAAGGGACACTCATGATAATAAAATACACACTAATACTCATTTGATTTTCATGAACCACCCCGGTCATGAGACAGCACTAGGACATGTCTCCCAGATCATGTGACATACCTTTGACATACTATTTGGATCATGTGATGTCCCATGTTCATGTCAAAGAATGTCAGGAAAACTCTATGGGAATACCCCAAAGTATCATGAAACACTTCAATCTTTACACCTTATCCTATTAATGCCCTCTAGACTAGTATCTTAAATCATATAGTGGCACCAGTTCATGTCAGTTGGGTCTCGTGAGGGCACTAGGTCATGTCAACTAGCTCTCCTAACCTCCTCCAGACAAGTCATACAGATCTAGAAACACCCTCTAATAATTTTATACAGCTTGCACGATAAAACTAGGAAAAGTCATCTATATAATGTGACGTCATACAATCATCTCAGTTGAGATATTGTAATGTCATCTATACAAGTCATTCAGATATCACAACACCCTCAAAGAAAGTTCATCAGCTTTTGTGATGAAACTAGGACAAGTTAGCCAGATCATGAAACTCCCCCCAAGTATGTTATCTAAGATCATGTGATGGCCTCCCTGACCAGCCACCCAGGTCTCACAATGTCCTCCAGGTGATTCATCCTTGATCATTAGATGGCCTTAATACAGACCATCCAGATTATGTTACATCCCTCATACATGCCAACTAGATCATTAGTTTGCCTTTGGAATTTTCTATGATTCAACTATAAATGTCTGGACATCCCCCAACATTTTTGGAAGAAAAATAGCCCATGTCATCTAAATACTCAAGTAGTTCAGGAAGATAACCAGGCCTTGTCAAACAGGATCCCAAGAACAATATAACATTCTCTTCTCTCCAAACTAGGGAAACCTTAGTGTGTATGTTCGGACCCGTGGCATGATATTTCTGTATCAATACTTGGGAAACCCAAGTGTGTAAGTCCCAATCAACTAAACTATGATAACTCTGATTCTTTCAATAACCATGACATGTAGGATTTCTTTTTAAGGCCTATGATCAAAAGGTAACCCAGTTAGGTGTATGTTATGCTATGTATCTGACATTCCAACCATAGAGACCCAATCTCTATAATGGTATGTTCTTTCTACCTCATATACCAATGGACTAAGAACCCCAACAGAACTATGAGAACATTGATTCCTGTAGTAACAAAGATACGTAGGATGCCTTCCTAATGCTCGAGCTCAAATGGGCACCCACTTTGGAGTAATCCCCCCTATGTCTCTGACATTTCAAACATCAAGACCCAATATATCCCATGGTATGATATTTTTCCCTCATCCACTAGCAGACTAAGAACCCCAACTAAACTATGAGAACTCTAAATCCTTTAATAACCAAGATATATAAGACACATCCCTAAGGCCAGAGATCTATATTTAATATCCAAAGGCCTATCCCAACACATAAGTCCTGATTAATTTTTATCCATTATTTCTCACATTGTGCATGGATCACATGGACTTATGGATTTTTAAATGTCATATCACTCACATCATGAATATCCTCCATCCATAGAAACCCCAATGTGTAATCCCTAATCGGTGGCATGAAATAACTACTCACATATAAAGAAATCCATATAAGGTTAAGTCCTAGGGGTGTTATTGAACTAAAATGACTCTGATTCCTTAAATAACTAGGATATATAGGATGTCTTATTATGACTCAATCTCAAATACTCAATGCTTAAGTGCATGCATGTATGTCGTTACTGCATGACATTAAACTGTATGGGTTTAATGAACTAAATGGGATTTAATTTTTTATATAATAAGGATAGATAGACCTCCTTATAATGGATCAATACCATCATTGAAATATTAGACACCTCCACGCATGACAAAATATTTTTAAGTTCTTGGGTATATAGCTTCAACATATTATCAACTACCCATTAATAAGAAATTAATAAAGAAACATGGATACATATAGATGAATATAGAAACAATATTTCCCTTTGTGTGTAAAAGGGTTTAAACTATGATCATTTTTAGGGTATTTGGTTATGTATCGTGGTTAGTAAGAGATTCTAAACATATATTAAAACTATAAGAGAGTCTTGGAGTAGGAAACAATTCCCTATAAAAGGGTGTGATGATCCCAAACTCTCATCCCCTTGTCCAATGTGAGTTACAAAGTTTCATTATATCTAAAAATCCTACTAACCACCTTTGTTTGGAAATAAGGCTTATACCTAGATATAGATGCAGGAACTTATGGGAGTTTCTATCAAATATGAGAATGAATGGTGAATCTGGTATGAATGATTGTACAAACACAAAACCCCCACAATCAAATCGGTATGCCATTTTTCTCTCACCACATTTGTGACCACCATCAAAATGAATATTTTTAAAAAATAAAAAAAATGGTGAAACCAATATGAAATCATTTAACTATGGAATATCTATTACAAGATAATAAGGATAGACTTTCCTGTTCTCATCAAACCATTTTATTTCAATCATATGGGTTCTTAGTGGTATATTTTCAATGAAACAAACATAATGATGGATTTATTATTTATAAATGATGTCAATGATATTATTATACTTCTATACTTATTATATTACACTTATATTTATACTCTCTGTTTTCTGGTAATACGATAACATCGCTCATGTGTATGGAAGAATACCACTTTGCAAAGTGATGTGATTCATTCACACTTTACATACAAGGTAATATGGATGGGTTTCAGAAATATATGTGACATATTAAATAAAAATTATTTTTGAATAATAATATATATCATTTAAATTTCTTAAATTCAATATGACATGAAAATGGAAATAGTGTTCATGCATACATATGACCCACTATCTCCATGAATGGTGTATTTCATTTTCTATCAATAAATTTTAGGGTTTACTCTAAATATATTTATAATAAATATATATGATATTTATATCATTATTAACACTATATTTATGATAAAGTAATTATTAAACTAAGAGTAACAAAAATAAAAAATAAATATATATACAAAAAATAAAGTGGTTATTACCCGATACATAACTTTAACATAGAATTGTTAAAAAATAGGTCATAAAAGGTCATAATAAAATCATATATGGTATGATATATATATAAATATTGTTATTTAATATATTTATGATTAATTTATGTTTATTATATAGTATTTATGATCATTTATGATAGAATTCAGGACTTAAGGTAATGTATTTTTCTCTTAAATTTCCTTCATTGAGATGCACTTTAAGTTATTCGCTAGAATTCCTTCACGGGAAGTATATACAAACCTTTTTACAATTAATTTTATGAATTTATTTATTCTCTTGATATTTTATGTTCCATTTTATGTTATTAATTCATGGGCCTTATGACTCAAATATACCTAAGTGGTAATGAATTTATATTATATGCTCATCGTTTATCAGGATTATTTATGATTATGATTCTAAGGATAAAATATTTTGACATATCTCTCAATAAACTCATGAATTTTATTCTCTTATTTTTTTATAAAATTATAAAGTAATAGTACAATTTTTCCAAACTTTGGTACTTAAAATAATTGAGAAAATGTTTTTAATATAGTTTTACATTATTTCTCTCTTCAATTGCAAGTTTTTTTTCATCCAAAACCATATTTTCTAAATATATTTCCAAAATGTTTTAATAATATCATATTTTTTAGACATTTCTAACCAAATTTTACTTTTTATAAAACCATTTAGAATGGAATTTTTATGTTATTTTCTAAACAATTCCATTTATAATTTACTGAAAATGTGAATAGAATATTTATTTTTAACATGTATGAAATGAATGAAACTTCTCATCATCATGACCTTTATTTTCTTTGAAGACTCATGTATAAGTTTTCAAGGTTGTTTTCAATTATTTTTTTCTAATGTATTTTATGTTTTAAATACTTTTTTAAAATAAGAAAGGATGTTTTCCTCAAGAAATTTTTTAAATTATTGATAAAAATCAGTTTCCATTTAAGATGGCATAAATTGATGTTACATATGACTTATTGGGGATACAATCCAAGGATACTATTCTTATTATTTATCTAAATGGTCAATTTTTATGATGGCATGATGTTTATGAATCCCATTTCACTATAAAATGTTATAACATGATAACATTCTTATTAAACCCAATTATTTTTCACAGGTTATGCTATGATAAAATGATGAAATGATAATGAAACCCATCTCATTTTCATAGGTTATGATATGATGAAATTTTTATGAAACTAATTTCATTTCATGGGTTATGATATGATGAATGTTTTATGATATTTTTTCACAAATAAATATGATTTTAATTATGTGATTGGTGGGACCTATATGACTATCCATTACATTAGGTAATGATAAATGTTCTACGATCTCAGAGGGTGTATAAGTGGTTAGCCCAAGCCCAAAAAATAGGGTACATGGGTGATTACGTCAATTGTGAAAAATAAGGTACAATGGTGGTTATACTAAACTTGAAGTAATTAAACAAGTGATTTTCCCAATCCTAACATGTTAATAATGTCTTGTGTGATAACTTTTACATAATATTCTCTATTATTATGTGTATTCTACAAATATATGTCTTATTCCAATGTTATTCCCATATGGATCATGTTCTTTGATTTCCTTATGATTCATGTTTTATGAACTACCAATATTTATTCCAAGACTCAATATTATGATCTTGAATATATAGGGTATTATTTTTATATGTTATTCTCATGTTTCTATACCATTATATTCAGGTTATTCTTATGTATCACCCTTGTTTATCCTTACTGATCATTTTCTCTCACCCTATCTTATGATTCATTTCCCTAAGTTGTGAATAAATGTATTATACATGATATGTATAAGAGGGGTTCTAGTTATGAAGATCAGAGTGGGAGATTGTGTAGTTTACTTATGGACCAGTTGTTTGTGTTTATAATATTCTAAAGACACTAAACTATTACATTACTCAAACATGTGTTTGGATAATGTAATGAATATTAATCCAAAATGATGTAATATTTATATATGATAACCATGGATCATTATAGTTGGTATCAGAGGATAGTGTTAGTTAAACATATAAAAATAGGATGTGAAAACCTTAGTGATATCCCTATGGACATTTCTAAGGATAATTCTAAGGATGATTCAATGTATAGAAAAATTTCATGGAACTTTGCTAAATGATAGAGTGAGTAGTTTATAAGAAATTAAATCCATAAATAGACACTAAAAGTGGATGTTGCTTTAGAAGATAGGTTTCTAGGGGTAATAACTTTGAAAATGTAACATTGGTATAGATTATATCATCACCTGGTGTATGAAAATGGTCCTTAATAGACACCTGGTTTGACCCTCTAGGGGGAAATGATTTTAAAATTCATAAACTCTTTATAAACTATCATTGATGATTTAACTAGACTATGATTATTAATTAACTAGGATATACCTAAGTTTTTATGGATTAAAACTAAGGTGTTATGATTTAGACATCCTATAAGTATTTTTTCATGATTATGTGGTTCCCCACTATGAATATTCTGTTTTACACTGATTTATTTAGTCAATGGATGGAACCCGAAGGAACCATGTTAATGTTGAGTGAAATGGAAAATGAAATGATTTGCCTCCTAAGTATACAATAATTTTTAGAGATATAATGAAAAATATCATTCTTATGATCATACAACATTCTAAAGATATGAATCATGCTAGAATTCCTAAAGAACAATGTAGATAACAACATTTCGTTGAGTCTTCTATGATTCAATGTCTACCTTATTTCAGTAGGTATTCTAATCCACTAATTTCTGAATATTGTATTATCACAAATGAAAATATATTTTCTATACTCCGGTGTTTTCATCCTGAAAAAGTAATTTTGGCCATTTAACACTAAGAATATGAACTAATTCAATAGTGGATTATCATCAAGAATACAAGGTAACATGATGAAATTGACTCCATGGATTGGGACGAGTACAACAACTTATTTTTTAATAATTACATTCCTCATATTTTTCATATGAAGATTCAGAAATAATTCCCTGAACTAAAACAAAATTATAATGAATCCATTGGAACCTATGATAAATATTTTACTAGACATTCAAGGTACGCTTCATCATATCTAAAAGTAAAGTTGATCGTTTCTTTAGTGTCTTAAAACTAATTATCTGAAGGGGGTTTTTCATAAGATGTTTCAATAGATATGAATATATTTTTGATGTTCTTTTAAGCTTGAAATGGAGGTTAGAGTGACATATCAATCTCATGTTTTTTCTAAAAAGAGGAAAATGAAAATAAAAGTAAAACATGGAAACTATGGAGAGAAGAATATGAGATTTCCTTTAGGGTCAAAGTGATGGAATAAAAATGGAGAAAATTTTCTTAATTATATTTCTTTAATGGAACTAATAAATGTTATAAATATTTTTTATGCTTAAGAAATATATTTTTCAAAAAAATGATTACATTTTGCAAACTTCTAAAAAAATAATTTTTTACACTTATAAAAATTAAATCATCAGAAATATATTCAATATTTTGGTTAATTATGTTCAAATTATTTAATATGTTTTTTTTATTTTTATCATAATGATTAACAACCATGGTAATATTTTATCAACATGATAAAGCATAAAATTGGTTTAACTGGGTTTAAACATTGAGATGTGGTCTCAAAATCTCCCAAAAACATTCCTTTATTTTATTTTAAGAATTTTTTTAGAAATTATGTGTCTAATATTTTTAAAAATAGAATTTTGTTTCTACATTTCTTTGATTTTGGCCATTATTTTGTTTTAATTGAAGAGTATTTTCAAAATTTCATTCTCTTTCAATAAATTTGTTAAATATGTTGTCTTAGTGATAAATAGAATTTATGAATGGTTCTAAATTATTATTTTTAATATAAATAAATTTTATTTGGGATAGTAATTTATTTTTAATTTTTGGTGGTGTTACAATTACCTAGAACGTTTAAGCATCCCTGATGCAATGCTTGTGCAACCGAATGAATAATCAAAGTAAATAGTTTCCAAATTATTAAAAGTGATGTTTTTTGGTAAAATTGAGTATTTAAAAAAATTTATTGATAAAAACAAAATATAATTAATGTTTTACATATTCACGTTTTAACTTCATTGTTTTCTTGATGTTTTAAAAGTCAAATTATGTGAATAGTATAAAAATGACTTAAGATATATTTTATTTTTAAAAATAATTTATTTAAAAATTTAAAAATAAAATAATCATATAAAATGAAAATTGAGATGGTAAATGGTTGAAAATGTCATATAGGGAACATTCTTGATCCACTTTCAACCATAGAAGTACAGTCTTAACCCTTAAAATTTTAATATTTATGAAAATGTAATTGATTTTTTCCTATAGAATGTAAATTAATATAACTTTTCAAAAGAAACATATGGATTCATTTTTTTATAAATAAATATGCTCATATACCTCTCCAATATTACAATACCATGTTCCAAGTCACCTTATATGTCCATAAACCTCTCTTCTTATAGACTAATTTTCAATTGAAAGAGAAGATATCAAATAAATATTTATAACTCTTAACCAAATTATTTCAAGTTTATTTTCTCCTTTAAATCCTCAAAATATATTCTAACTATCCAAATATAGTTACATTATTATATTTAATATACTGAAATGTTATTATATTGATAAAGAAACTATTAAAAGGTACTTAATATAACTTTTAAAAAGACACATATTAATTTAGTTTTATCTAAAAAAGATGATCATATATGTCTCTAATATTCCCAAAACATGTTCCAAATCTCATTATGTTTCCATAATCTTTACTTATAAAATACTAATGTTTAATTAAATGAAGGATATCAAATGAATAGGTATAAGTCTTAAATAATTTATTTCATGTTTATTTATTCTTTTAACTCCTTAAAATCTATTATAACCATCCAAATATAATGACATTGGAAAAGTTAATATTCTGAAATGTTATTATATTTATGGAACAAATATTTTATTCCTCCTTTACATCCTATAGAAAATTAAAATACCACTCATGTATACGTGTGTAATTTTGCCTCCATAAAGTAATGTATTTATTTTTTCATTACCAACTCACATTGATGGTCATAAGGATAGATTTATTGGTTATATATAATTTTTAAAACTAATTTATGATTATTTAAATATGGAATATTATTTAACCTCTTTACCTTCCATTTTTTTTAAATGATAATTTCACTATTGTGTGTGTGTTGTCTACCACGCCTATTAGGTTATATGATTCATTTTTCATTTATGCCTTACATGGATGGACATAAGGATGTATTAAATGAAAAAATATTACATATATAAAATTATTACTGTTCTATGGGTATATTTTTTCATCATATTAATAATATTAACAATAATTTATCACTATAAAATTTTACTACCAAAAACAAACTTATAGAGATACTTTGATATAGTAATCACTTAACTTTATTTTGAATTTTTATTCTTCTAAAACCTATTTTTTAATAAAATTATATACATTTATAACATATTTTTTAAATCAATAATCTTTTATAAAAGTGATAATATCAATATAAAATAATATATTCTTACTCATTCAATCATTATAACATGTTCTTGTTTTAGTATGTTTTTACCACCTACATGAACGATGTTAAAATAATTATGTCATTAATGAATATATAAAATTATATATCAAGAATATTTTTTCATAATAATGAATTTCATATGATTTAAAAATTATGGAATGGAAATACATAAATTTATATTTTTTTAATAAAATCAATTCTTTCAATGATGTCAAAATATCTGGAAAAATATTATTTTTAAGCTTTCTATTTGACTCGTCACCAAATGTTCCATGAAATATCAATGAAAAACTATAATCATACGAAATAAATATATAAAATCATCATAAAAATTATTTAAATGATGAAACCATGACTAGAGTGAATGGACTAAAACCTAAAAATCAAAACATACATGATTAATGGGGTAATTAATATATAAACATTGAATGTTGACAAATAATTATTACTAAGTGAGTAATAATAAATTTTAATATAGTGATATTGAGTAATATAAATATGAATATGGTTCTAGTTTAGATTTATAATAATAATAAATTTATTATATATGTGGTTATGACATGTTCACATAATAAGAAGTCTGAGGTAAGTGGATTTTTAGCTCAATTTTCTTTCATTGAGTTATATCACTTCATCATTGACTTTGTTTTGTAAAAAAATTGCAGTGTAAACTTTTATTTTTTTATTATGTATTACAAATATTTTTTATGTGGATTTAAATTTCTTTCAGATAATCACTTAATTGATTGATTCATACTTCAAATGTTAGGATATTTATAGTGGTTCTTCATCTCAATATCAATTCCTTGAAACATATTATATATTGTGCACCATGATTTATTTTATATGTTATACATAATTTCACATAAATTAAATTTAAAATATTTTTTCATTTATATCATGGTAATTTTAAAATAATATTATTTTCCTTTATTTAGTGTATTTTTTTCAATAATTTCAAGAGTTTTAAGGGTTTATCATCTCAAAATGTTTTTCTTTGAGACATGTTTTTTATTAATGACTCTATATCCATTTATAAAATGTATATTCTACCTCTTTAAAATATAAAATCATTAATCTCATTATAATAATGAAAATTTAAGTCAGTTATAATGATTTTAATATTAAATTGGTTTTTAATTTTAAAATTCATATGGGTTTTATTATAAAGAAATTCTTAAAATGATTTTGAATAATTCTTACCAAAATATTTCACCCCCATGTCCATGTTTTTAAAAAAAATTCATGGGTATTTTTTCTATACATAAGTTATTTACAAAGGTATTTTCTATTACCTTTTACTTTCTATAAAAGTGATAAAAATTAACCTTTGAAAAAAATTTCCATACGACTCACCTTTGATGCTCTTTAAAAAACAGTGAAAATAATATTTTTTTAACATTTAATACATGAAAGGATTTTTTGTCAATCATGAGAATTTTTTATCATGCTTCCATTATAAGTTTATATGATTTTTCAAATTAAATTATATTACTACTTTTCTTGAAATGTTTAGTTTTTAAATTATTAAAAAGGAAAATGATATTTCTTCAAATTTTACAAAGAAAATTTTATATTCTTCTATAATAGTGTTTTTGAACTATTTCAATATACTTAAAATAACTTTTAGGCTTTACAGGTTATATTTTATAATGATTATATCATCCTCTTTTACTTTTATGGATTATGATGATCTTTTAAGTAAATTTTCATGAAACCAATCTCCTTTCCATTGTTAATGAAGCTATAAATGAATGGTTGTTTTTTATGAGTTTTACTTTGAAATATTGGAATTATGATTGTTTTTCATATTATAGTTTTTGTACATTATATATATATATGTGTGTGTGTGTGTGTGTTTGTGAATGATTCTAGGATACATATCTTCTATTAATTATGTAATGATTTAGTCTTTATAGACGAAATTTTGGAGATAACTGATTTGGTAAATCCTATTAAAATGGTTCTATAAATGACTTTAACATGGGTTCAAATATGATATCCCAATATACCTTTATGGTTTTTCTATGATTATTATGAGTTATAAATAATATGACTCATGAAAAATGAATTATGTTTTGGTATATATGAATCTATTATTCCTTGAATTTTGGTTGTATACTCATACCATTATAATTATCTAATGGTCATCTATATTTCTCTATTATTAACACATATGTTTAAACTTACAAAAAGTTTTTGCTCAAACTTATTATATTTCCATTTCCTCGGGTTATGAATAAAAGTAATACATATGTTACATTTTTAAGGGTATCATTAATGGATAATTTTTTTAGAAAGGATGAACACATGTTATGGAATATAAAAAAATGGGTATACTAATAAAAATTACAATTTTATAAGAAAGGCATGATTTTTTATGTAAAATAATTTCCCTAATTATCTAAAACTCAATACCTAAAACGTCTTAGAGATGTAAGTGAATAAATTTTGTTGAAAATTTAATTATGGATGTTTATGTATGGGTCTCTTTGGTTGGTATCAAATTCAATATGTAAATAGAATGTTTTTCGCATTGGATCCATGTTTATGGGTTCAGGGCCCTATAGTTGGTATTAAATAATGGGTTTGGATAAATTTATAGGTCTTTATGTTTTTAAATGAGGATAATTTTAGATTTTTAGGTACAATAATGTGTTAAAAATATAATTTTTATATTAAGTTTCAAGGAATAATACCTTCTTCAGGTTTTATGTGATGGGCGTTTAATTTGATTAATGATATTTTGGGAGATTTTAATTTATGTTATAGGAATAATACATTCTTGAGGTATAAATTACCATTATTTTTACCATGAGATATAACTTTAATTATATTTTGGAGTAATTTTATTGTGTTGGTAAAAATATATAAGGTAAACATAACCATTTAGGTTACTATGATCTTTGATGTTGAGATAATTGTAGTTAATTAGGATAAAAGGGTTATTATAGTTCTTTAGAACATTATAGGAATCATGGTAAATGGGAAATATTATGGATAGTATGGAATTTTATGTCAAAGTGGATGATATTAATTTAGGAAAAAATATTGAGTTATATTTTGGAATTATATATTATTTTATTGTGTCTTTATGGTGATTTATATTATTTTGCAAAAAGATTAGTATATTTTAGAGAAATGTGATTAGAGTATATTAATTTTTGGTTTTTGATGTTATGTGTGGTTAATATTGTATGGAGATAATTGGTAGGTTGACTTTGGAATAATATCAGATCAAATCATTCTAATATTTGGGTTTCATTTTTGTTCTAACGTATTTTGAAGAGTTTTAAGGTTATTTATTTTTGAAAATATTTTATTTGAAAATTGGATATATTTATTTAGGTTGTTGAGAATAATATATTATTTCTTCATATGAAGGTTTATTCATATTGGATGTTATATTATGTTTTGTTAAACATTTTTTTTAGTAATTTTTTAGATACATGAATAATAACATGTAATCCATTTTATGGATCTTATGAGGCATTAAAAGTTAATTTTAGTTCTTCAGGCATAGAAAATGAACCATAGTAATCTATTATCTAAATTGTGACATGAAACCAAGGTTTAAGTCTAATAGAAACAAAATATAAGTAAAAAATTATTATTATGGTATGAAAATAAATTGAGTAATTATATTTTCTATAATTATTTTTCATTTGGGTAAAATAATTCCTCATCTCATGCAATAGGATGATAAATCGATCGATTCTTATATAGAAAATGTCACTCAGCAATAAATGTATTAATTATGAAACTTATTAATAGGTATGATTATCATAATGGACAATCCATGGTTTAAGAATTATTTAAAAATGAAATTTTTCCTAGTTTTAATATATACATTAATTTTATTTTGAAAATTGAATGTTATGAATGTGGATTAATGGGTATTTTCTTTCACTTAAATAAATTTATATTCCACTCCATATTCCTTCTCTTTTTCTCTATTCTAAGGTTACATAGTTATGGATCCTTTTAATTTAAAGGTTTCCAAATTCTTCTTCAACCCCTTTTAATTAATTTATAAAAGAAATTAATCCTTTTCCATTAAACAAGAGATAAAAAAATATGAGGATGCAGTTTATTTAAGGGGAGATAATTTAACACTCTGGGATTTTAAGTATGTCTTAATTTAGGTAAATATCTTATTAGATAATGTGGGATGTATAAACCATTGAACAATAGTGAGCAATTAATTATTAAAATTAATGGTAATCAATAATAAATTATGAATATTCAATGTGAAAATAAATAAATTATACTCATAGGTAAATGATATGAAATAAGGATAAGTGTGTTTTAAGTTTAAAAGGTTACTTTTCTATAAAGGTGGGTTTTCATTATATATTTTATTTTTATTTAATAGATAAATTTATGAAAATTATAATTACAATTTTATTAAATTAAATATATTTTTCAATTTTTCTTCTCAAAATTACTTTGGGTAAATTTTTTTGATTTTTTCGAAATAGCTTATTTTTTAGTGTGGTGTGTGAATTCCGGTTTTACAAATACTTTGATTTTTATAAAATTAACATGATATAATAATAACATAAAAAATTATGAAACCATTTTTATAAACCAAATATATATTTAATAATTAATATAATTCATTTAAAAAATATTTATAATTTTATAAATATATGTTGTAAATTATGCAAATATAAGTAATTTTTTCATTCAAATAAAAATAATTATTGGTTATTATCCTTTAATAAAGTTTTCACAAAGTTTCTTTCAGTTATAGTTTTGTTATAAAGTCAAATTAGCCACTTTTTATTAAAATTAATCTAATTCATCTCTATGAAAATCAACATTATATTTGATTTTTTAATATATTTTCTTTTATGCTTAAGAGGTAATTTTTCTAAAAATGGTTTTAATGGAATTTTTTAAACTTATATTAAAATTAAAATTTACTAATATTTTAAATCTAATAATAGAAAATGAGTCCCATATTTTGGATCATCATGTTAATATAGGTAAATTTGGAAATTTTCGGGTTTAGTCCTATTGAATAGTTACCATGGTAAAATTTTACCACTGCATTAAAAGGTAAAATGGATAAAAAGGGATTAAAACTATGGGATATGGTCTCGAAATCTATAAAAAATGCCTATATTTATATAATATCCTAAAATTTTCTATTTCTTTTATCTATCACATTTATTGGAACTCTTTTTCCTTGTTTTGGTAACACATTAGTTGATTCATTCCTTGGGTTTGTTTTGGTGAAAATGGGGGTTTAGGGTAGTGCATAGTTGGAACACGATTTTCCCAAACCATGTGCCCTGCCCCAAAAAAACCATGAAACACCAAAAAGTTAGGGGTTTCATGGTTGGCACGTGGTCTTTCAAACTATTTTCTCTCTTATGAGTAACAATGAATCTACCATAAAAGAGGGGCACAGTTAGGGCTCACAGTTTGGAAAAATATGCACCCCAACTCAAGAAATAGTGCAGATGGAACTAATTTATGAGAAAACTAGTTTTAAAATTCTTGGACCCCAAAAATTAACACTAATTTGATCTAATTTTAAACAAAATCATTTATCTCATTTTTTGGAGGCTTCTAGATGGATTATAAGGGATTCTGAACTCCATTCTTGACAAATAGAATACCAAATTGAAGAATTTTCACCTATCTCAATAAGAGATTCTCATCACAAATATTTTTCTCTATCCCTCCCATATTTATATCATCTTTTGAAGGGTTGATTTCCACCATTAGTGATGGTCTAGATCTCTGTTTTCATGGATCTGATATATTTAATCTTGGATATAGGTTTTGGATCTATATATCATTATTCATTGTATAATTGAATGTTCCACTTCAATTTTTGGATATATTTTGGAAATATTTTGGAAATAATCTATCAACAATATTGAGTTCGGTGGTCTAAATTTAAAATCCTATAGTACTAATTTAATTATATATATTTAATTTTTCAATTTAAATTTCTATGATTTTACAATTGTATATGTAATTTAATTTGATTCAATTGAATTTCCATTTCATAATTGAACGGGTTGAATTTATGGAAATTATTAATTGATTTAATTGGATTAAATTATTGGTTAATTAATTATGGGACGGATGTGATTATAAACATTTTGGGATATTGGAATTATGCAATTGTCCAATTAAATGGGATTTTGTAATTGGTTAATTTTTGTGATATGGAATTGATTGATAATGGGAATAAAGGGATGGTTGGATTAATATTGAAGAGTTAATGGTTTATGTGAATAAATTTTGATAAATGGTATGAATGATGAATTGTTCATATTATTCCATGTGATTAAATTATTGAACCATGATTTTTTTGGTAATTTAAATGGTAAACCATGTTGTGAAATTATGATGAGGAGTTTAATGTTCATTAACCTTGTTAAATGGTAATGTGTGATATATATTTTTTGATAAATGCTTTGTGGTATATGAAATAACACATCAAATACACACAGGGTCCTAGAAATGGTGTTCTAGACCCAAATTCATTCATGTGATTTTGATTCTGGGACATAGAATGATGCTTTAAAATCCCACTTGTGTGATTCATGTGATAATGAATGTGGTACAAAGACTGATGCTTCAAAATCCCACATGTGTGATTGATTGATAATGAGTGTGGAACATATACTAATGCTTCAAAATCCAACTTTTGTGATTATTTGATAAATTGGTTTTGGGACACTGATTGACACTTCAAATACCCACGGGGTCGTAGCCATGGTGTTTTTGGCCCAAAATGTTGGCATTGGACTATGGTTCTAATTATCATAGTTATGAATTTAAATTTAATGGATAATAAAATACCATTTGATAATGAATTCTGAATCCCTATGTGATATGGTTTATACTCTGGCATGGGCTAAAGAAGGTATTGGTGGTTCGGGTGTCATCGTGAACCCGGGTAAATTATATGGTTAATTAAAGAATAATTAAATGTTATAAGTTTTTACTTTATGCATTTTATTTTATTCATTATATAATTGTGTACTCTTTTATTCACTATATATTG
This sequence comes from Viscum album, assembly GCA_963277665.1. NCBI lineage: Eukaryota > Viridiplantae > Streptophyta > Magnoliopsida > Santalales > Viscaceae > Viscum > Viscum album. The sequence continues at coordinate 907,610,668 of OY728151.1, forward strand.
TTTTTAACATCATTGGTGGTGGACTACTGAGATTTTCTCAAACCCTATTCAGGTTACCTGATTAGTACTCAAATAGAATTCATGTTTTCTAGATAGGATCAGGGAATGAGACCTATGTTACATGGATGATTTGGCATATGGAATGGATTATGGAACTAGACATGGTGTGAGAACATAATTGAGGGAGTTTTTAGTTTCTTTATTTTGGGTTTTCATTTTGACACTTGACACTTATTTGACATGAAATATCTATTGTTTAGTTATAGATATTAATTTTAGTTTTGGTTCATCATGCGATACTGGTTTTTTCTGGTTATTGTATTATTCTGGTTGTGGTTATTGTATTTTACTTATTGGTTAGTTATTTCCACTATTATTCTACTTTTAAAAAGAAGGTATAGTCTCCCCATGTTATATATATTAAATCCTAAATCCTAGTCTGTAGCCTTTGGCATACGAGGAGGCATGCCTAATCTCACATAACTAATTATCTTGGGGCATCGGTATGTGGAACCCGGTTCAAGTTGTTACAAAGTGGAATCAGAAGAGTATTTCTTTATTTCTTTTATATTAAGATTTTGAAAAGGTATAAAAGAGACTAAGAAGATTCACGACTTGGAAATGAGATTTCTTATTAGAGTAGCTAACCCATGTACGGGGGGAAACCCAAGAACCTTGGGTGGAATTGTTGTTATTGATGTGTGTTGTTTCAGTTGGATGACATTTTACCTTGAGTGATGCACATATTGTGTGATGTTATTATTACTTCTTGTATTTTTTGTTATTTTACTCGTGGCCCAGTATAAGATGATAATTGATTAAGAATTCATAATTCTAGGCACTCAAAAATTATTTCAACAATAATCATTTTTAGGCACGCATGGAAGGGCTGGTTTTGGGTAAGTTTTTGAAATTAAAATGTTTATCCTTACTTGGGAATATAAACTGAAAATGGTTCTAAATATAAAATTTAATTTTGTAAAATGATTAAAAATGTGAATAATTGGATTTTTAATGAGAAACTAGAAAATGAGGATGTGTTTTCCCTTTTTAACCAGAAACTAGATGTAGGGTAGTGAAATGTAGTTATTGTGCCGCAGTTTTGACCGTGTGGTAGGAAATGGGGTAACTTATTATAGATTTATGTGAATGCCACTTGTTAAATGTGTTTTATTGTGAATTTTTTCCTAATATTTGTGTTTTCCAAGGTAGAGATATACCTCTATTATGATGCTTTTAGAGATGACAATAGAAGAACATGGCAAGAGATGTGCCTTCATTAGTGGAACCTAAGGAACCAATAGTGTTGGGTGAAGATGTTAGAAAGCAGTAACGTTAGAACATTTCTCACATTATGTAGTTTATCGAAAGAGACCCAGGGAAGGTTATGAAGATTATTTCATACCAGACTTGGAAGTTTCAGTTGCAAAAACCTATAACATTTATTGTAAAGGGTAGACCTATGGCATCTGAGTTCTAGATCAAGTCTACCTAGATGATTCTTGACCAAAAAGAGACTCTGGCTGAGAAAAGAGTCAAAATTTTATATTATATGTTATTTTTTTAGGTGAATCATTGGTGGAACATCCAAACATGGGATGTAAATATGGACATTATGGATTGGAAATACTGCTAATATAATCTCTTGGATCACATTTACCCAAAGAAGCTTAGTCAGGAAAGGGAAGCCTAGTATATGAGGTTGACTTGGGGGAGTATGTCCAGGATGGACTATGAAATATGCTATACATATTTGTAGTTATTTACTCCACCATTTGAAGGGGATTAGGATACTTCACTAAAATGGTTTCAATATGTACTTAAATGTGAAATAAAGTCCCAAGTAAATATATTTTGGCTGCAAAAAGTTTTCTAAAGTGATGAATCAGGCTCTCATTTATGAGGGGAACCATAAAGAGGATTCTAATGGAGGACAAGTGGTTTCTACTCAAATATCCAGAGGGATGTATTTTGATAGTTGGAAGCATCTCTATGAGAATTATATCCAGGATGAAGCAAGAATAGTGTTCAAGGGGAAGGGTCATTTACACAAGACTTTACCCTAGAGACCTTTCACGAGTGTGGTAGGCCAGGTTACTTTCGTAGACATTATCCTCGTCCATCAGAGTTCTGAGCTTGCAGAATATTGGTAAATCTATAAAGTTTTTGTAAGAACCCATGAAATATGGGTAATGATGGGGAATCTAGGAAGAATCAATGTGAAAGAAGTGGATCTTCTACCCCTTATCAGTTTCGAAGTTAGAGTTCTACTGACCCTGAAAGTAGAGGTAGTGGATGTGGTTTTTCTAGGTAAGAGAAGAAATATCAATGGAGTTGTGTAGATCAAGGTAATTAGACATCATTATAGGTAATATGGCCAAGACATTTTCATGCAGTTTAGAAAACACTTGTGGATAGAGAGGCTAGACCTTTGACAATTAGAAGTACTATTCTTGTAGCTTATATGCTTTCTAGTGCTTTATTTTATACCGGTTACAGTCATTCCATTATATCTGGAAAACATATGAATAGGGTAAGTCTGGGAATGAAGTTTTTGAGTGGGGTTATAAAGATCGATACACCTTTGAGAGTATGGTTGACAGACATATTTTTATGTATAGGGTGTTCTCTCGAGATTGGGGTGTATCATTTCCTTTGGTATATTTACATTCTTGTTATATCAAAATTTTATCTAATTATGGGAATTGACTGGTTAGTGTAATACTAATATCACATATATTGTTACCATAGGAGAGTGAATTTTAGGTCTCCTAAGGGTGAAAATTATATTCACCATGGAGAGTGGGATATCTAACCAAGTCATGGAGAGATAGTTCATCAGCAACTGGGGGAACTCACCGCCCAAGTTTCTATTCTATTTCCAGATTATGGGGGTGTAAAGAATGATGTATTTCAACCCATAGTAGACAAGTTCTAGGATGTTTTTCCTACGTACTTATTAGGGCTTCCACTTGATAGAGATGAGGATTTTATGATGGATCTCATTCCTGGGGTTGAGAAAGTTTCCATTCCACCTTACAAAAATGGAACCAAAAAAGATTCAAGAGATTAAGACTAATAAAGAAGAGTTGATTAATTATAGTTTTATACATCTGAGTATGTCTCCTTGGGGTTCTGTAGTCTTATTTGTAAATAAGGTTGATTGGACCTTGATCTTATGTTTTGATTACCGAAAGTTGAACCAGATGACTGTGAAGGACCCGTATCCTCTTATGTGTATTTATGATATATTCAACCAGTTGAAAGGGGAATTTGTTTTATCCAAGATCAAACTATGATCAGGGTATCATCAGTTGAGATTCTGAACTTCTGATATACCTCAGACTACTTTTAAAAGAAGATATGTCATTTATGAGTTTTTCATGATGTCATTTGGGCTAATGAACGCACCAACAGTGTTTATGGACTTAATGAACCGAATCTTCCATCTTTACCTAGATCATTTTGTGGTAGTGTTTTGGGATGAAATATTTGTGTACTCAAATACCCATGATGATAATGGATAACATCTTAATATCATCTTGAGTACATTGAGAGAGAATTTTATATACTCTAAGCTATCTGTGTTTTAATTATATATTGATTTCATACATTTATTAGGCTATATAATATCATAGGAAGGTGTGTTATATTACCTAGAGAATTTTTGGGAAGTTGTTTCAGGGTAACATCCCAAAAATGTATTTAATATCCAAATTTTTTTGGGTTTATTGGGACATTATTGAAGGTTCATCCAAGAATTTTTCTACTTTGAAGAACATATTTTGGACTTGAATAATAAGGGAGTTAAGTTTGAATAGTCTAGAGCATGTGAGAAGTCTTTCCATGACACATCTGGAATCAGTCTTCGAGCAATGTTGATGTGGGGGTCATTTTTCGGTATATGGGTCATGATAGTTGAGGCCATAAGAATGGAACTTCCCTACACATGACCTTGGGTTAGCTTCATTTTTTTATGAATTGAAGTGTTAGAGTCACTATATGTTGGTAGAAAAGTTTGTTGTGTATACCGATCCTAAGATATTAAATTATATCTTTTCTAAAAAAGATTTTAATCTCTAGCATCAAAGGTAGGTAAATTATATGAATTTATTTTATTTTGAGCTAGCATATACACCCGAGAAAGGGAAATAGTTTTATTGGCACTTTAAGTAGTAAAACATAAACTCAAGATGTTTAGAATTTTATCTCTAAGTGGAAGAAGATGAATTTTCTAGTTGAAATGCATGTTGTGGCTCTGGAGGTCTAGGAGAAGATGAATATCATATCAGTTTCAATGTATTCTACACTTTTGATCCGGATTACGGAGAGATTTTATGAGGATATAGAATGTTTGTCCTTGAGGGAAGTCTTTCAAGGTGGATAGTCAAATTTATATTTGACTATATATTAGGATTATATTATCCATGTCCAAGGGTGTGTTGTTGTGCCTACTTGTATATGATGGGAGATGTTTCATGAATTTCATTCCTTGAAGTGGGAAGTGCATTTGTGTTTGAAAAAAATGTACCATGACTTATGATGACTGTATTAGTGGTAGGGAATGAAAAACAAGATTGCATGGTTCATGACATGATGTTAAACCTATCAACAGGTGATGGCTGAGCATCAATGACCTAGTGGTTTACTATAGCCATTTCCCATTCTTGAGTTAAAGTGAGACAACATTACTGTAGAGTTTTTGGTGGTTCTACCTAGGATTCCTCGAAAGAATAATTCTATTTGGGTGGTTGTTGAACATTTGAAAAACGTAGCACATTTATTTTCTATATGGGAGACTTTTCTTTGGACCAGTTGGGATACCTGTATGTTCAAAAGATAGTCTGTTTTCATGGGGTGACACTGAGTATAGTTTTAGACCATGAGTAACATTTTACTTCAAGATTTAGGTAAGGATTTAAAAAGTTTTTTAGTACAAAGTTATTATAGAGTATTTCTTTCCACCCACAAATATATGGGCAATCATAATTTAATATACAGGGGCTTGAGGATATGATTTGGGTGTATGTATTAGACTTTGGTGGGTTCTAAGAGAATCTCCTAGCATTGGTGGAGTTAACCTATGACAAAATTTATCAGGAAACTATACATATGGAACCATATAAGGATATTTATTATATATTATGTAGATCAAATATATGTTGGATGGAGTATGGTAATTTATAGTTGTTTGGACCGAGTATCATGTAGGAGATGTTGGACCAGGTTTTGCTAGTTTGGAATTGTATTGTAATGACTTAGAGTAGGAAGAATTCATATGCTGATAGACATTGATAACCTTCTGAGTTTGTAGTGGGTTATTGTGTGTTTCTTTGGGTGTCACCTTGATTGGGTCATCATATGATTCGTAGACATGGAATATTGGTGCCCAGGTGTGTTGGACCTTTTTAGGTTGTGGATAAAATAAGGATAGTTGTGTACCAATTGGATCTTATATAGAGTTATAGTGATATGAACAATGTCCTTCATGTGTCACAATTGTGGTCGTATCACCCCAATACATCTCATGTGACTGTTTTGGATGATGTTGTGCTTGAGACTGATGCATCCTTTGAGAAGCATCTGATACATGTTGCAGATCACAGTGAGGAGGTGTTGTGAGGATAGATCATTCTGATAGTTAATGTATTGTGGGAAAACGTGCATGTTCAAGAGGAAACATGGGAGAGAGAAGCATATATGCAGGCTTAGTGTCCCGATCTTTTCACCTCAGAATCTTTGAGATGATTGGGAGTATAACTCAATTAAGAGATTATATAAGGTGGGGATATTATAATATCCCAAACTTTTCTAGTGATGTATATAAATCATTTATAGTTACTCTTTTTCCTTGTTTTGGTAATACTTTGGTTAATTCATTCCTTGGGTTCATTTGAGTGAAAGTTGGGTGTTTTTAGGGGTTTTCGACAGTGCAAATCTAGTGAAAAGTTTTCCCAAACCGTGTGTCGAACCCCTGCAAACCATGAAACCGTAGAAAGAGATGGATTTCATGGTTTGATCATGATATATTAAACTATCAATCCTATTATGAGTGATAATGAATCCCTATAAGAAATTTTCATAGTTAGGCCGCACGGTTTGGAGAATTGTGTGCCACATCCCAGGAAACCATCCACATGGAATTAATTCCCACCAAAATTAGTTTTAAAATTATAAAGACCTCCATAATTAACCCTAATTCAACCTAACTTGATCCATACTCATTTTTATCATTTTTGGTGTCTCTCAGATGGAATCCAAGGGCTTCTAAACTCTTTTATTAATGAATTAAAGACCAGATTCAAGAATATACACCTCTCTTGGTAAGAGATTATCATCGCAATTAGTTTCCTCGCTCTCTATCTCTCATATCTCTATCATATTTTGAAGGTATTATTTCCACTATTTGTTTGATGTTTTAGATCTAGGTTTTCATGGATCTAATCCATTTGATCTTGGAACTAGGTTTGAGATCTATATCTCATTCATTATCATGCAATTGAATATTTTGCTTCAATTTAGGGATTTATGTTGAAAAGTTTCTATCAACGTTATTGATGTAGGTTATCTAAATTGAAAATAATGTAGTCTTGATTTAATTATGTGTATGTAATTTTGAAATTTCAATTAACATGATTGGAAAATTTCATCTGGAATTTCATTTTATTAAATTTAATTACCATGTGATAGTTAAATGGGTTGAATTTGAGGAAATTTTAAATTGGTTGAATTATATTAATTAATGGGTTAATTAATTAGTGTTGTGAATTTATTATGGAAATTTTAGGATATTTTAATTATGTAATTGGTCAATTAAATGGGATTGTGAAATTGGATAATTATTGAGATATGAAATTGATTGATAATGGGAATAAAGAGATGGTTGTATTAACCATGAAGAGTTAATGGGTTATATTAGTAAATGTGGATAAATGTTTTAAATGATTAATTTTTTATATTAATCCATGTTTTAAATTGTTGAACCATGATTGTTTTATTAATTGAGATGTCATACCATGTTGTGAAATTATGATGATGAGGTTAATGTTGATTGGGCTTGTTAAATTGGAATGTGTGATATATTGTGTTCTTTTGATAAATAGTTTATAGGACACATATTAATGCTTTAAATACCCATGGGGTACTATACATGTCATTATAATCCAAAATGCATGAATATGATAATGAGTGTGGAACATGGACTAATGCATCAAAGGCACACTTTTATGATGGATGTGATAATGAGTGTGGCACATGGACTGATGCTTCAAAACCATATTTTTTTATTCATTGATAATGATTATGGGACATGTATTGATGCTTAAAAATCCCACTTGTTTCATTATTTGATAAACTGGTTGTGGGACACAGAATAATTCTTCCAATACCCACAGGGTTCTATCCATGGCGTTCTAGGTCCAAAATGTTGTCATTGGACTATTGTTCAAATTAGACATAATATGAATTGAAATTAAAATAATAATGAAAGTCTATTTGATAATTAATTATTAATCCCTATGTAATATGGTTTAGACTCCAGTAAGGGATGAAGCAGGTATTGGTGGTTCTGGTGTAATCGTGAAAGACTAGTTAGTAGCATCTAGAGTATAGGGTGGCGCGCCCGAGGTCACGTAACCAACTGGCTTGGGCTAGTAGTATGTGGAACCCTGGTTGTGATCTTTCAATTTCATTTGATGATTTTATTTCGACTAGAATAATCCTATATTAAAAAATATTTCTATTTAGTTCCACATTCCTTGGATTATAGTCTTCATTTTCTTATAAGGATTTCCAAAAATTCTACTCTCATTAAATTAATTTTTCAAATGTATTTTTCATAGGTATAAAAAAATTATGAATAGTTATAAATGATTATATTTAATAAAAATAAATTATCTTTATTATGTTTATTTATTTTTAATTTTTTTGTCATTTTATAATTATGTAAAATTCTTATGCATTGTTGATGCACTACTTGTTCAATTGGGTGAAAAATCAAAGAAAATAATTTTAAAAATATTTAAAGTGGTCTATTTTGGATAAGTTAGAGACTTGAATTATTTTTATGTTTCAAAATTAAAGGTAATTATTTTTTAAATATTTAAATTGTAAATTCATTTTTATCATGATGTTTTTTATTTCAAATTATATAAAGAGTTCCGAAAATGAATATGGATATTTTATGTTAAAAAAGTATTAATTGATTTAAAAAATACAAAAATAATGTTATAACTAATATATTGGGATTTTAAATGGTCATAAATTTCATCCATGTACCATTTTTGGGACACTTTTCACCTTCTAAGTATACTTTCAACTCTCAAAGGATTAATCTTTTCGTAAACACCATTGATTTTTTCCAATAAAAATATACATCATCTAACCTTTCAAAAGTCACATATGAGTTTGGGTTTCTCTAAAAAATATGAACAAATTCATCTATAATATTATAATACCACATTATCAATGCCTTAGTGTAAACATAAATCTCTCTTCTAATGGCCTTAAGTTCAATGAAATGGAGGATATAAAAAGAATAGGTATAAGTTATAACTGAATTATTTCTTTTTTATTTCTTCTTCCATCACCTTTAAATTTATTCTAATAAGAATAATATAACAAAATTATTATATTTAATGAAATTTGATGTTATTTTATTTATGGAATGACTATTTTATACCTCCATTCCATCTTATGTAAAAGGAAACTGTTGCTCTAACATATGTTCATAATACCATCTTCATAAAGTGATGTGTTTTGTTTTTCATAGACAACTAAAACGGAAGGTCGTAAATATATATTTAAGGGATATATATGATATTTAATACATAATTTTGACTTTTTTAAATAGAATATATTTTATAAATTATTACCCTTATGTGCATTGTAAAATAATAATGTCACACATGCGTATGTGTTGACTACCACCCCCACAAATAGATGTGATTTTTTTCATTTGTTTATTACATTGAGGGTCATAAAGATGTATTTAATGAATAAATATGAAATATGTTTATTTTTAAAATTTATTTAAATATATTTTGCTCATTATATTAATAACATTAATAATAAATGATCATTATAATGTTTAACCACCTAAAATGATCTTATACAGACACTTTGAAGTGATAAACTCTTACCATTATTTTTAATTATTATTCTTAATAAACCACTTATTGACTCTAATTTACCCTTTTTATAACAAATATTAAATAATTAATCTTTATTAAAAGTTATAATATCACTATAAAATAATATATCATCACTCATTAGCCCATTTTAACATGTTCTTATTTGGGTTGTTTTTACCATCTAGATGAATGGTTTAATAAAAATTATGTCACAAATGATTAAAAAAACTTACATACTAGAAATATAATGAAATAATGAAAAAAATTATACGTTTTAAGAATTATATATTAGTAATATATATATATATATATATATATATATATATATATTTCCAATAGTAAAATCAATTCTTTCTATGAAGTCAAAACTTCTGGAAATAATAAAATTTTGAAACGTTCCCTGATACTCGTCACCATAAGTTCAATGAAATATCCATGGGACTCCAGAATCATATAAAATACATATATTAAATAATTATAAAAAATGTAGTCATTTAACCATGAACAAGGTGAATGAACCAAAACTATGAAATAAAAAAATATATTAGAAATTGGATAATTAACATGGAAACCTTGATTTTAAAAATGAATTATTGTGATATGGGTAATAAAAAAGTAATAGTTAAATATTTCAAGTGATATAAAAATAAATATTTTTATGTATTAGAATTAAAATATTTATAAATTTATTATAAATTATTTTAAAATGTGTTCCACTAAAATGAAGTCTAAAGTAAGGGGATTATTTACTCAACTTCCTTTCATTTAGTAATATAATTATTCAATGACTATGTTCTACCTATATTATTTGTTTTAGTACCTATGATTGTTTTATGTTTTATTTCCACATTTTTATTTAGATTAACATTTTTCACGTATTCACATCATTGATTGGTTTCTACAAAAAAATTATGATCTTTGTATGGGTTCTTGGTCTCAATCACCATTTGTTGAGACATGTTATATTTTGTGAACCATGGTTTAATTTATATGTTATACATACTATCACATGAATTTATTTTGAAATATTTTATCATGAATATATTTTATTCTAAATAATCATATTATTTTCCTTCATTCAATGTATTGTTATTCAATTGTTTCTAATGTTGTGTGTTTTTATAATCTCGAACTTTTTCTATTGAGATATGTTTTTTATTGATGAAACAATATTAATTTATACATTTTATATACAACCACATTGAGAAATATCTTCATGATTCACATTATAATCATGATATTTTATGTTCTATATAATGTTCACTATTTCAAAATGGGTTTTTATTTTAAATTTCATAAGTTTTTTTATTATAAAATATTGCCTAAAAAGTTTTCAAGCATTTTACCAAACTCATTATCCTCCATATATGCATTATTAAAACTTTTTTGAAAGGTATTATCTATAAATAAATAATTCATGAATATATTTTTTAAAACATTTTAGTTTATTTATAAATTATTAAAATGAATAATTTAAATTTTTTCTATAATACATACTTTTAACTTTTTGTAATGAAGTGTGAGAAAAATACTTTTTCAATATATAAAACATGAATAGATTTTACCAATGTCATGATCATTTTTTTATATAATTATTTATATGTTTAAATGAGATATAAAATAAAATCATATTTCCATTTTTATTGGAAATTTTTGTTTTTAAAAGTTACAAATAGATAAGATATTTCCTCTTATTTTTCAAAGAATATATTTAATTATTTTAAAAAAGTGTTTTTAAACTATGTAAACATAATTTAAATGTTTATAATGATTTACTACTAATATTTTCTAATTATTGAATCCACATTATTTATCTATATGCACTATAATGATACTTTAAGTATATTATCATGAAAAATATTTCTTTTCTATGGGTTAATCAAGCTATAAAAGAATGATGGTTATTTTTAAGAGTTTTATGCTGAAATACATGGCCTATGAGTTTTTTTCTTGTAATAGTTCTTGTTCATTATAGATGATGACAGGTCAGCCTAATATATCAAACACCAATATATTAGGTAATTATTTAGTCAATAAATACAAATTATTTTAGATAACTGATTGGGTTTCTACTTTTGAAAGGGCTCTTTGAATGAGTCTAACATCTTTTTATATATAATATACCAAGATAACAACATATTTTTTTTATGATTGATGTCAGTTATAATGGTTCCCTTGAAAAAAATTTAAATTCACATGGATCTTGATCATAACACATATGAATTTTTTCTTATGTTATGCCCATGAATTATTCTATAAGTCATGATTTATATATCATATTTTATTGTGTATGAATATATGATGATTTTAATTTTTATTATATTCCCATACTCAATTTATCATCTTATACTCAATTATAGTTTATAATTTTTAACTCTTATGGTTAACCTAACTGAGGTTTTGATCTCACCATTCTTATATTTATTTTTACCAAGGTTATAAAGAATAGTAATACACATGTTATATCTAAAAGGGAATCATGAGTAGAGAATTTTATGAGAAATTTTTAAGGCTTATTGTGGAATATGAATATATGGTTGTTGTAAAACAAATGACCATTTGATGATAAAGGAATGAGTTTTTATGTAAAGGTATTTTTATAATTCTCAAAAAATATAAACCTAAAAGGTATTCATGATTGAAGTGACTATTATTTTTTGGATACATAATTATGGGAGTTTATGATTTCGTTTCTTAAATTAGAATCAAATCTAATGTATAAATAGTGTGTTTTTAGAACAAAATATGTGTGTATAGGTTTGGGGTAATATACACTTACTGAAACACTTATAGGAATCACTCATTATTGAGAGTCCTAGGAAAATACCTTCATCTACCACATTACTATACATTTCTTGATTTATTTATTTATTCCTAATGAAACATTATATTCCAAATACCAAGAGATTCTTCAATTAAGGTTTTTTACATGGTATAATTTTTATAGTTTCTTTTATATCTTAGGACTAAGTAATAATCTATTTTGAGTTTACATAGTCACTTTAGTCACTTAATTCTTGCATTTCTTTAGGATTACACTATTTATTAACAATGCCTTTACCATATTTTCAACCATATAAATCCTTCTTTAAATAAACCCTTTATATTGGGGGTTCTTACTTAAGATACTACATGTTTAATACCATGTTTTTATAAATAATTTTTAACATCATAGGATGTGTACTTTATTCCATTATTCGATCTAGTAATTTTCATAGTTCTTCTAGTTTAATGTTATAATATTATTTAAATCATTTTTATTTGATACAACACTTCTATTTTTGAACATACGAATCTATAACACCCTATACTATTATAATAACTGACATATAAGAGTAAATACCTCTCACCATAGGATTCTGCATAAAAAATGTGAGAACAAACATTAGTGTGAACCAAATTTAGCAAACTCAATGATATTTTATTATTTATAGGATATATATTTGGAACTATATATCCTCATATAAAAGAATGAAAAATATGAAATAGATCCCAATTTAAATTAGGAATATTCATTGAAAATATTATTTTTGTGAAGTCTACTATGATTAATTGATTAGTGTGGCTTATCCTTTAGTTTTAAATATTTTTACTTATTACATATTTATAAGAAATATATTTTCTTTTATATTAACCTAATATATAATTTCATTTTTCCTCTATCCCTTTATTAGATAATTTTTAGATATGAAATTGTTTTTGCATCCCATCTAATAGAATGTGACTTCCAAATATAAGTAGAAATACCAAATAACACAAAAATGATTTTTTTCAATATCCATAAATATAGGGTATATCATATTTATTCAATTAATCATTATCCAATCATGTTTTTCAAATCCATTTAATGTTATATGTAACATAATTACCAAATAGACATGTTCCTCCAATGTATCTCTTATCGTTTTCAATAGATTGATATTTCCTATCAAATGAGATGAACACCATATTTCTCGAATCCAAGAACTCATATTTTTTATTTATTTCTAGTAAATATCAATAATTTTTTCTTTCTTAATATTTTTTCTTGCTTCTAAAATATTCTATAATGATTTGAAACATTTTACAATATTTTATCATTATCATCATCATAATAAAACAAATAAAAAATTTATTCTTTAAGAGGATAAAAATAGTTCCTCAGGGGAATTGAATTTGACTTATTTTTATCCATATTATTTTGTATTCCTTAAGATGGTATTCCTTTTATCATTAAATAATATATTACATTGTGTCCAAGTTTTATACAATTAACACAAAAACTATTTAAATACTTTTTCCTCCCATATAAAGTGTATGTTGCAACTCATTTGATGACTTCTAATAGATTCATATTTTAAGTAGCATTTATCTTCTCAAAATGAAGTCATAGTTTTTCCTAAAAATCCACTAAATTTAATATTCATAAGATGGAATTTTTTCTTACTTTTGTTTTTCACATATCTTAGGCTTTCAAGTACTCATTAGTAGTTGATATGTTCTTTATAATTAATACCTTTAATACTTAAACTATTCTATATTATTCTTTATATTTATTGATTTTATTTTAATTTATTGGGATCATAATAAATACTAATTTTACCCATTCCTTTTAATCATTGAGTACTATGAAATTTCTTAAATTTTTTTATGCGCTATTGTACTCTCACTTCCAAAACTTATTCTAAAATAAACCCCAAATGAATATTCATCATTAAACCATATTATTCGATTTTGGTTTCAAAATGTTTTTTAAAATAAATAAATTTCACTTATATTGTTTCAATATATTTCACTTTATATTTGATAAAGGTATCATAATCATTACTTTTATTGATATGTTCTTATATGGGGAATAATTAATTTGTATCTTCTTTAGATTTCCCATGACTCCTCTCACAACCATTCAAAAAATTCTCAGAATAAACTTCATCTTTATGTTCAAAAATATAGATTAAAGTATAATTTAATAAGATTCAAATTTTATAATTCCTCTTTATTTATAATTCAATATCTTCCAGATCTCATTTCAACTCCACATAATGATTTATAACACCCTATGGTTCATAATTATATTCAAATTAAGTTTTATAATTCTCTACTAAATCCATCATTTCGTCCACTAAAACAGTAATAAATATAGTATTAATAAATTTTAACAAATATTCCTCAAAATACATTTATTCTATACTAATATAGAATTTTTCTATAATACATTTCTCTATGTGAATTTTTTGAGTTTAAATTTTTTATAGGAGGAAACTTATTCTTTTTATATGATAATACAAGCACATCATACCCTTTTATCAAACAACTTCATATTCCAAGTAGTGATGTTCCCTGCCATACCACAACATAAATAATCTAGATGTTTATTTTAATCAAATATTCCATTTACACTTTTAAACTTACTTGAAGTAATTTTTAAGAAATTATAACTTGTATAAAATTCAACTTTAACCTTCTAAAATTCCTACTTCTCAATATATTTTAGTGTTATTTGTTTATAAGAATGTTCTAAATTGATTTATATAACCAATCACATCTTATTTAGAACCAATTTTTTTTGTAAGCCATAAATATATTGATAACCAAGATTAATCTCTTTAAGATATGACACATTTGGATTATATACTATAGGTATTCTCATGAAAATCTTCTTCATAATGTTAGAAACATTAAATTACTTACCAATTCCACAAATGGAACCAAGAAACTCACTATGATAGTTAGATGATACATTTAAATTTCTTCTACATCTCGTCTTTTGGAAATTAAATCTATTTTGTAAAACTTATAAATTTTCCTCCATCACTTTAGTGACACCATGAAAAGCATTGCAGATTCTTCCAAAATACCTTTGGTAGTTATGTAATCCATAACCATTATATACTTTTTATTTTTAAACTATTTAGATAATGAATTTTTTTTCCCCTAAAATCATTATTCAACATCATTTTTTCTACATCCATAATATATTTTCCAATGGGATCACTGACCTCAAACCCATAAAATATAGATGAGTAAACATTTGAGAAAAGTTATCTAAGATTTGATCCCATTGTGTTGTAAGAAATCACATTGTTTATCCAATCAAATAATGGTAATCCCTTTATGAATAAAATGTTATCAATGAATATTTACTTCTTGTAATAGATTCAAGAAACAAAAAATGGATTTTATTCCACTTATTATACCCTTGTTTTATTATATTCCCTTTGAGGGAACGAATTTGGGTGATACAATTGGTTCTTCTCTTAGGATTAAATTTGATCATGTTTTCATGTTTTCAAATACACCGTGAATCTAATTTTTAATCAAAAATATAATTATAAATATAAAGAGCATAAACTCACTGATTTTATTTATTTTGTAAATAAATGGATACTCTAAGGAGCACTTGAAATGGTGAATTAATATACTGATTAACAACTTTATCGCCAGTATTTGATTATAACATTATGAAGACCTCACTACTTCACCAAAGTCCAAGTACACTTCCTATATTTTATGCACTAATTTCAAGAGGGATAAAAATATAGTTGACACACATTTAGATTATATGATATTTAAGACAAATTAATCAACACCATAAAGAAAGGGTGTTCTCCATGATTCTCTATTATTCAATTCAGGTTCTTCCACATTATTCATAGAAAAAAACTAGCCTATGAAATTTTAATGTATTTCTTATTTCAAGATTTTAAATTTTTTTGAAAAATGTGGATAAATGAGTTCAGGCATGTTAGAGATGTTTAGATAAAAAAGTGACTCAAAAGTTGAAAACTAGATACAAGATAAGATTCATAAAATTAAAAGATATTCATGATGTGAATATATTTTAGGAGTCCATGAATTTTCATTTATGTCATTAAAATATATTCATGATGTAAATTTTTATTCATGGCATGAATTGGATTTTCAGGATTTTAAGACACATAAAATTAATTATTAGCATATTGTTTAGTCCAAGATTCGATAATGGGAATACATAACTCATTCTTTGAATGGGGTCTTTTAAGAAATATTAAATTATTCAAGAACTAATTTTTTTATAATTGACCTCCATAATTATTCCACTAATCCTATTCCTTCTCTATAAAATTTTTAGTGATCTAACTCTCTCTGAAATTTGATTTCGTTGGATCTTAATGTCTCAGGTATAGTGAAATAGATTATACTTCTCATTAGACCTAGACCATTGAAAACAATGGATCTTATCAAGAATTTTCAATCTACTCCTACCTTTTTGTGTGGGTTACTTCTTGAATATTGATCCTAGAGTTTTATGTAATGGAATGGGGATGGTCTTAGGGATCATTAGTCTACAACTTGACTCGGGTTGTGATTCATGTCATAGAAACATAATTGAACTTTAGTTAGGGATTTCTTACCATATAAGGAATATCTAAATGGTGTTTTCTTGAATGTATAATGTGTGTGTGTCTAATGAGGCCTATTTTTTATGTGATTATCAGGTGTTGTTCATGTGTAGTCTGTGAAACCTATGCTTTATGTGATTCAAATTTGGATTTGTGGTAGCTATATGATGTTTCTCAACATGACAATATCATGAACTTTCTTATTGAATAATTTTGTATTACATGTATAGTTTCTATATCTTTTAAAGTTGATGACTCAATTGATCCATATGGTTAAGTAAATACTTTATAGGGGGAGTGTGAATAATATTATTGATTTCCCCAGATTCATGATATTGGATTAACTCATAGTGTTTTTCCCTACAGCTATGATATTGGTTTGATATGAGTTATGAGGCTTTACCTAGAGCAGTGAATTGAGTCTACATGTGGATTTCCCTTTAATGTGGTCATTACTACACCTTTATAGGGGATATAGAAATATGATTGGTTGGTATAGTACATCAAGACAATGTATAACATCCACCAAACAAGGTTCTAAATAAGGTAGATAAGGTCTTCAAGGACTTGACATGTTTATGTATATGTATGATCACTTATTTTTTATTTGAACAGTGATCATGGTCAAGGAATTAAATTTTGTATACTATGAATTTATGTTAAGGAACATTTGGTGGATCACTTCTAGATTTTATAATCACACCCAAAATGAACATATTAGTGTTCCAATAGAAATTACGATCCATGATTTACTAAAGGAAAAGGGCCCTCTAGTGGATTGTTGAGAAGGAGCTACATAACTGCACAAGGAAAGGTTTGGAAGACCCCAAGCCATATGTATTTTTTCACATGATAACTTTGTATTATTCCCCTATTCATTACATTGATTCATTGCATGTAGGGATCATTATTTACAGTTGTATTATATTATCAACAGGTCATATTTTTATATTATGGGATTATACTCTTATTCTTTATATTCCATTTAGTGGTTTATTGTTTTCCCTTATAATTGTTGATATTATTATTTATTTTTAGTGGTAATATCATATTTTTGTCTTTTTTATGACATAATATCTCCCAGATTCCTCTTAACCCTAACTGCTATTTGAAAGCCTCTTGTGTATGGGTAGGAGTGCATGAGGTTATGTTGCACTTCAGACTAATATTGGTGATTTTAGGTTGGTTGATATGAATTTCTTATAGATCTAATCTAAAAATGAAATACTAAAATTATCACACTTCTCATAAAATACATAATATTTCATAAAATATTTCTATTGTACCTTTGATTCTTTATCATCATGAAGTTAATAAAATATTTCAGTATAGGTGTGACCCTTTTTTCTACACAGCAACATCATCTAAATCTAAATATTTTTTGAAATTAAAATTTCAAAATAAAACTCTAAATAGCATCTTACTCAAATCTGTCCCTGTTATTAATTACTATATAGTCTCTTCTATTTAATTTCAAATGGTTTTTTACCAATTATTAAATTAACCATCAAACCATTAGCTAACTACCAAATAATAGCCTCTATTTAAATTTTTAAGAAAACCAAATCACATTGTTACTAGACTCTTCATATCTAGACTAGAAGTTTTCTTTATAATGTCTTTTCAACTACAGGATAGGTTTTAGAGTGGCCCATATCTTTTATATGTGAATCTCTCAAAGAAAGAAACAATAAATTTATAAAAAAAATCTCTATGATCTAACTAACTTACTTAATATAATGAGAACATTACCTCTAGAAACACTTAAATACACCTTTATTCCTTTAAGACAAGACCAGTTTCATTATGGCATGAAAAAATTTCAACATCAAATTTTTCGCTTCTCTTCCAAAAAAAATAGTAAAATATATTTTCAAATGTATTATCAAATATTTTTATGTTGTTATGTATACAGTCACAGTCTGTATGATTCTTATGATGTTCGGAATTGAGGTTTAAACTTCTTTTTTTTGATGTGTACCATTCATATATAGATTTTGAAGACTCTTATAAATATTAATTGTGGCATCATCCCTTATGCTTGCACCATGAACTATATCACTTCAAAAAAATTAAAAAACATCCACAAAAAAATCATCTACTTTTTAGGGCACTTAAAGACTTCCAAACATCGATAATACTCTATATTAACATAAACCTTGAAAAAATACAACTAGATCACCATATTGTTATAACATGGATACATCAATTTTCTAGGATCGCCATATAGGTGATAAAACATCTATGTTTTCTCAATTAATTCTACTTTAATATAATAATTATTTTCTTTAATTTGATTAAAATTGTCATCTTAAGATTATCTATAATCACTATATCATGAAATATTAAAAAAAATTATTCCAGATCCCACCACTATAAATTGAATTAAAACCACTTAAAAATATATGATATTTAATTTCTAGGATTCATAACATTTACATATTCAAACACTACATGAATGAATAGTAATGAAGGTAGTTGTTTGGAATATTACTCTTAGAAAATTACAAAATATCATTAAGACCTTCCTCATATCTTTCACTTGTTCATAGTGCAACAATTAAACTAAGATTCATTATCAAATATTAATGATTAATTAATGAATACAAGTGACTATATTTCAAAATTTAAATTTCCAATTTACTTTTTTTAAGGAAAATATTTTTTTTAAGGATATTATTAACAATATTAAAATTAATGGTAATATTACTAAAACTACTTTTTACAATAATAAAAATATTTACCATAATATTAAAAATAATATTAATAATAAAACAAATAATAATAATAATTTACCACTAATATTGATAGTATTAACATTAAAATTAACATTAATAATATAGGGATATAATATCTTGGATTTTTGTTCATTAGGGTTTTCCATATGAATGTAAATTACAAGGTGGAGGGGATATTATCATATTATTTTTCACTTAAATGATCTAAAACGTCATGCAAGTGACCTCGGCTTAATTTCCCTCAATCTAGGTACACATTTTACATGATATTAGGATCTTCATTTCAATACCCTTTAACTATATAACTCATGGGTACATCTCAACATCAAAGTAACTAGCCTCCATTAGATTATATGGTATCAATATATCTTTTTTATATTTCTTAATTGATAGGAATTTTAATTAAGATGGATCAGGAAATAGAATATTCCAGGTTTGGGAACTTTGATCAGATTCTAGTGGAAGTAAATCTAAATTATATGCTTATATGTAAATTTGTAATTTCTATTCTTGAGGATGAGTTAAACCTGTGTATAGATTATGAGAGGTTACCTTCTTTTAATCTAATGTATAGGGTTTTTTTTCACTTAAAGGTTGATATCCCTTAAAATTTTTATTGTTATAGTTGTTCAAAAAGAGGTAATAAGTTAAATGATTTACCTAAGATGAAAAAGTAGTAAAATAAAGTAAATATCATGATTACTAGTATTGTTTTAGTAACCAAGGTTTTTTCCACTCATAAGGACAAAATTGTAGTGAGGGATGATGGGTTGAAGTGTTAGAAAAGCTTATTGGGAGATGACTTAGATACTTCAAAGGAAACTAGGGACTAAGATAACATACAAGGGGAAGTGAAAAATGATCATGGTCAAGAGAAATGTGATCATGGGAAGGTTATGGATACTCATATAGAGAAGGGAGGACCATATATGATTGATTGAACAATTGGTCTAGAAAACTAATAACATGGGAAATAGGATCTTATGGAGGAGTAGGTATCCAATGTTGTTCAAGGACCAATTCATGTAATGGAACTATAGTTTTTTATTATCTCTACATATTTGGATAATATTAATATTGGACTTGAGGATGGGAATCGGGTGCTTGTTCAAGAGTATAATTATCTAGTGGATGATGAGGTAGATAGACTTATAGTTTTGATATGTTGGATTGTGGGATTAACTGGCACGGATGGGTATATTAATTAAGATCATGTGGTTGAGTTAAAAATGTATCCAATTGAAGATAACTTCAGTGATTTCATAGGCATGTAATTATGGTGCATGACATCCAGGTTCAAGGCTCTATCTCTTTATTTCAAGAAGAGACTAGTTATGGGTAGAATTTTCTTAAATTATAAGGTCAATTTGTTGTTCAATATTAATTAATTAAAAATGATATAAAAATTATTTAAAATTATGGAATTTAGGGAATATGAGTTGATATGGAGGACACTATTCCTCTAAAAATGCAATTTTTAAGGATGTGATATAAAAAGAGATGAAGACCTTGGTTTATTATGATGTATTTACATAGTTCCATCAAAGAAAATAAGTCATATAAAAGATTATTCTTACTCGAAATCAACTATGGTTATAAGACCTGAATGAAATTTGAGGTATAATTATGATTTAAATGATCATTATGATTATTATAATAAAATATTTTATTATGATATTTTGATGTTTTTTCTACAATTTTTCTTTATTTTTGGTTTTCTAAATTTATGGTAGTTATGTTTTTTCTGACCACATTTTCACTATGTTTCCTTTATTTTATTTAATAAATGAGGAACATGACTATAAATAATTTTCTAACATTTTTCAATTAATATTAATATTAGTTACATTAATATTAACATTAATAATAATATTAATAATATTAATATTAATATTATTAACTCTACTAGTAATAATAGTAACCATAATATTAATAATATTAACTCTAATATTAATAAATTTAGCATTAATATTAAAATTAATAATAATATTATTATTAACAGTAATATAAATATGAATAATACTAACAATAATATTAATATCAATAATATGAACACTAATACTAATATATATATATATAATATCAATACTATAGTTATTAATATTAATAATAACAACAACAATATTATTAATATTCAAAATATAAACACTAATATTATTAATACTAATAATATTAACACTAATACTATTAATAATAATGTTAAATTTTAATAATATTAACTCTAATATTAATAGTATTATGTTAACTCTAATGTTACAAATGGAAAAACTAAGTTACTATACATATATAATTATTAAAATATATATAAATTATTTAAATATTCATATATTTGTATAAGTTTATATAGTGCTATTTTGAAGCATATAACTTTTAGCATCAAATATAATTTTTAAATTATATAGACACACACACACATTCTTATATATAATATATAACAATGTGTGTGTGTGTGTGATAGTTAAAATATTAGTTATAAAACAATTGCTGGAAATATTAAAACATCATTCATATATATTAATTAAAACATAAATAAAAAAATAATATCATTTAAAATTATGGAATAAAAATTCAAAATCTTAATGAAAAACAAATTGAAAATTATAGGTATATCTAGAAATATATTTTTATGAAAAACTCATGTTTATAGAAATAGGAATATAAATTTACTCATTAATTAAACCATATTTCTCTAATATTTTAAAAAATAAAAACCAATCGGACTAATATCTTTGATGCAGGAGGAGACAACAATAAGGAAACATCATATTTATATTAAAAAATAAAATATTAATTATATAAAATAAATTTTTAAATAATAAACATTTTATTGTTGAATCATAACAATAATTCAGTGACAACAAATTTATCATAGGAGAAATATAAAATTTATAATATTGATGCAAATGTGTTGAATCAATGATGGTTGAAGAATATTGAGGGTGGTGGATGAATTTCAAGGTAAGGTGGATGAAGTAAGAGGGATGTGATAGGAGTTTGAAGGAAACAGGAGATGGGAGATGACAGTGAGTAAAGAAGGGATATAAAAAAATTTATGATGAATTGTGTAGAAAAATGAGGGATTTCAACGCTTTGACACAATTATTGATAAAAAATAAATGAATAGGTTATTGGCTTTAGTTTATTTTTTGAAAAGGTTACTTAACATAACTTATAGTAATAAATGATGTCAAAAAATATTTTTTAACATTAGTTTTTTAAAAACAATTTTATAAAATGTTTTTAATGTTTTATTATTTCCAAATCTACAATAAATAAATCATCATATTGTTTATTTCATCAATTATAAAATTAAATATTTTAAAAATTCATCATTTAACATCAATTTTTACTAGTGATAATTATTATAAATATTTCCATTCACCATTTGGCCAAATTTTAAGTGATGTTGGGAATTAATTAGCTCCCTCTATATGAAGACTATACTAATTTCAAAGATATGGAAATTATATTTCATATCCCTAATAAATTCAGGATCATATAATAGTGTAATGGTGACTCTAATCTCTTAATTTAAATTAAATCCCTTATATGATTTAAGATACCTAATAATGAGGGAAATATATCCCTAAAGGTTAAAGTGAAACTAAATGTTGAGGATATGTTGATTTTAAACGAATATGATGATGTATTTGTTGAAGAATTTACTGGTATTCCCCCATATTGTGAGGATTAGTTTTCTATTGAACTCATACCTAATGTTAAGCATATATCAATTATTATTTATATAATAACATATATTGAATTAAAGTACCTAAATTAGAAGATACATGGGAAACTAAAAAAATGGATTTATACACTAAATTGCTTCCAAAAGGTTAGCACAAAAACTCTTTTTAATGAGTAATATGGATTAATGAATATTTTCATTGATTATAGTGAAGTTGAAAAGATCATGATAATGAAAATGTATCTTTTACCTATTATTTATGACTTGTTTGATCAACTGTGAGGGGATCAATACTTCTAAAAGATTGAAATTTGATGAATATATCTTTAATAAAAGGTGAAAATGGATTATATAATTAAGACATACATCTATAAAAGATATGGAAACAATGAATTCAGAGTGGTACCTTTTGGGAAAATAAATATTCCCATTATTATCATATATTTATTGAATATATTATTAAGATATTAACTTCATAAATTTTTAGTAGTCTTTATAAATGATATTTTCATATATTTCTAAAGAAAGGAAGAACTTAAAGATCATTTGAGGATTTCGATGAAGACCTTAGTTAAGGTTAAATTAATTACAAGATTTATCAAGTGTAAATTCTAGCTATATTAAGTATCATTCAAGGGTCATGGTACCACAAGAATAGGTGTATTTGTGGGTCTATCAAAGCTAGTGGTGACTGAAAAATAGACCATTTGAACCACTATAATAGAGATCCATAGTTTTCTTTGATTATATGGATACTATTAATTCTTCATGAGATATTTCTTAGGGTTATTTAATCTATTGATCATGTTAAATCGTAATGGGTTAAGTTACCTAGTACAAATGAATATTAATATAGTTTCTAGGACATTAAGTGAATGTTAGTCACTACACCTACACTCACACTACCCTGTAATGGAAAATGATTTTGGATATATGTTGACACATAAAAGATAATCTTGGGGGTGTGACTTTATTCAATCTTCTGATGCATGTTCATTAAAGGTCTATAAGTAAAATTACATGATGTGTGATTTGTATATTATATCTATAAAATTTTTATTAAATATATAGGGGAAATATCACTATTATGGGCCATGATATATATATAACAATAATAATATCATAAAGTATATATTCACATATAATGAGTTTAATATGATCTAAAGGATATGGTAGAATTTGATTAAGGACCGTGACCACCCAATACATTTCCACCATAAGAATGTGAATAGGGTGGATGATGGTTTGAGTTTAAATTATATTTCTTCTTATCCATGATGAGTATTGAATGTGACCCAATAATCAAGGATCAAAAATTGATGAAACATGAAATAGTAAGGTAAGTAGATAATAAATTGAAAATTACTACACCACCATCCATCCATGTGATGATTAAAGATGCACAAACAAATTATATTAATCTATAAATTATGGTATGAAATATTTCAGATTACGACCTTAAAAATGATGGAATTAAAAGATTCAAGAAATGAATATATTTCCATTTAATATTATAGTTTAATGAGATGTTGGATGATTCTTATATTTTATCACTATCTATTCATCACAGAAGCATAAATATGTATTGAAATATCAAGGATCATTTCAGGTGGGATGATATAAAGATTGAAATTTTATTATATATGTAACATTCCTAATTTTAGTTAATATACCTTTTTATTATGTATTTTGATATTATATTATACATGGGTGGATTTTTTATAGTTTCTAGGGTGTTTTGGATTGTTTTGGAAGTGTTTTTGGCAGTGCATTGTTTGAGAAAAGTTAGGGGAAACCATTCACTATATCTAGGAAATCAAGATAAATGGTTTTGGGAGCCACTATGAAGGAACATAGTTGGTTAATGGTTTTTCCAAAATATGTGGGTGCCCAAGATAAATCATGCAGGTTTAGATCCATTAGATAGTGTCACTCACACAATTTCTATAGAAACCCATACTTTTCATTCATATATATTATATCTTATTAAACGAATATTCATTACATTACATCACAATCCATGTTACAATGGTATAGGTCTAATATATTTGAAAAAATAGACACAAAAAAATCTTTTTTATAATATATCTACATTGTCTCCCACTTACTTCGTCACAACTATCACCCATCTCAGACATACCATTCCAAAAACCGTTATTCATATCTTGGGAAAAGGAAGCATAAGAAATGCTGAGCTTTGAAACACCACAAGTTTTTTTGAATTTTTATTTTTTCAAATAAATTAATTCATTTTATAGCTTCAATTACACACAATTCCAATTTAATCTTCTCTACATACAACATCATGCTAAGCTTGTGCTCCATGTAACACTAGGTTTTCTTACGTTACACATGACAATGAGTTTTAATAAAACCATAATATATTATTAATGTAGTTATTTAAACATGATCATTATAAACTATACAAAAAATTTAGATATTAATAGTCATAACTAAAATTTAAATATTAATTACAATGGTTTTCTATTGATAAAAAAATTTCATTATTTTCAGTAAAGTCTTTATATGTTTTAAAAAATCTATTTTCTCCAAAAAAATCTATGTTTTTAAAATATTAAAAAATTAGTTTTTCATACTTTTATAAAATTCATTTTATAAAATAAAATTCATATTTTTAATAATCATGTAAAAATTATATGAGGATCAATTTTTGGTTTTTTTTTAAAGAATCATTTTTTGATGAATAGTGAAAAATACAAAGTTTTAATTGAAAACTACCTTTTAATTTAATTATTTTATAAGCTTAAATTATATTTTAAAGTGGTTTTAAAGTGAAATTATTTCAATAATACATTTATTAATCCAATTTATTTCATCAGAATCAATTTAATCTTTAATTTTCATATAAAAACATGGAAACCATTTGAACATTTTCTTTTTAAAAACCTACTTTCTCATCGTGTATGTATGATTAATTTTAAATAAAAAAAATCCAATTATTTGAATGTAATTTGAAAAAATATATTAAATATTTTTAATAATCATAATTTATATTATCTAATAAGTTAAAGTTAATTTTTTACCAAAATGAATTGTATAGAGTAAAAACTATTTACCATGATTAAAGTAAAAATGTGTTTATAAATGGGTGTTAAACTAAAATTATAAGGGTTAAAAATAATACAAAACTTTTAAAAAACCCATTTGATGGAATTGTTTCAAATTAATTTCTTCTATTATCGATAATTTTCCATTTTTAAACCTTATGTCATGATAAGAATGTGGGAACATCGTATTCTTTTCAAAAAAAATAAAAATGTACCACTCACCTCACTTATAAAAGGTCACCCACTCTACTCTCTTCTTCGCACCCTAAAAAACTTTTGGTTCAAAAAATACATATCCAAATAACTTTCTAACATCTCTCCTCTCATTCTATAATACTTATACTGAACATAAAACCAACCTCATATGACTATTCATTCAAACCTAAGGAGGATACCCAAATAAGATGTAACATTCATCAACAAGTAATTTTTTTTATTTCATCCTCAACATCCTTTAATTCTTATTATAAAATTATGAAATAATAACCTCAATATATTCCATATATTAAAATTTTATATATTAAGGCCATGACCTATAACCATCTTTGCTTCTATCAAATGGGCTATGAAATAATTTTTCTTTTGTATGGAGGGATACTTCCTCATGAATTGATGTCATTCATTTTAAGGTCACCACATCTCAAGGTTAGACATTGTTGGCACTTTCCAAATGAGAATTGGAAAATCTATAAGGGAAGAAATACCTGAGACATAGGTATTATTTTACCTACAAAGAAACTAAGAGTAGGTTTCCAGATATTTGAAAGACATCATGGAAGTCTTGGAGACATGCCTAACTTTTCTCATAAGAACCCATTGGCAAGTTTCCCTCATCGAAAAATTGGATTCAAACATGTATTGTCAGTCCTACACTACCCATCAAAATCTATATACAAATAGAAGGGTTTTCCATGACAATTCCCACACATCACCACAGGACCCTTTTTTATCATGGGACAAGTCACCTATGGAAAGAGTGATTGTCTTCAACCACACTCGTACGTACTCATGAGATCGCCATATTTTGTAAAATAAAAATGTAAATGATCAGAGATTCTTGTGAAGGGAAGGTATGGTGATTTTATGATAATGGAGTTATATGCCTTGGGAGATCACTATAAGTCATATGACTTCCCATAAAGAAGAAATAACAATCTTACAAGACCCCTAATCATTTCATATTTGAATCGTGAAGGAACCCTGAAAATCCACCTCTATCTCGTGGAGGACCCCATACAAGTATTCTCAGATCACACAAAATCCTTTCAATAGGCATCCTGATCTTATTAAATATTTTTTACATTTCAGCCTCAGCTTGAAAATCCCTTTTTCATGTCTACATTATTATTAAATACCACTTTTATTGGCCACAATATAGTAAATGGGGTACTATCAGGATGGTCTTTAGGTCACTAAAAATCCTAAGATGCTCGTGGATAGATTGTGAAAATCAAGTAACACCAAATACTTCCACCATATTTATCCCAAATCTATGAGATAAACTCCATTAAAGGAGGTATATAATCAAGGTGTCAATTCCTAGACCCCCCCCCCAATATATAAAATACATACTTAGATTCGTGCACCAGTGAACCAAAGCATCGCATTAGACTTCTCAGAGCAGTCGATCTCACAATTTCAAGATATTATACCAGGTAAAGGTCTGGGGAATAACCTAAGGGAACATGAGGCATGCATAAGAACTTCACATGATCACTTGAGATCACACAAAGGACATCGGTCATGTCGACCAGATTATGAGAAGAATATCCAACATATATACTGAGCCACATGAGACCTAAACAATATAAAACTGAAAAATTATAAAGAAAATATGAAATAAAAGGATGGAACAAATAATAAAAAGGATGGGAGAATCATCTAATGAACATACACATTGATCCTAACATGCTTCACATGAACAACCAAGTTCATGAGACAACACCAGGAAATCTCTCCCAGATCATGCAACACACCCTTGACATATTATTCGGATCACGTGATGACCCCTAGACATGTCAAATAAAGTCATGAGTTTCCTCCAATTATAACCCCAAGTCTTGTAAAACCCTCCGGGATTACCGCATAGACCTTTTAATGTCTTTTATACATGTCACTTTAATCATACAGTGACACCAGTGCATGTTAGTTGGGTCTCACGATGGCGTTGGGGCATGTCAATTGGCTCTCACAATGTACTCCAAACAAGTTATCCAAATATCGTGTCTTCCTCTAATCATGTCAACTGACTTGTATGATTATAGTAGTAAAACTCATTCATATCATGTGATTACCTTCAAAAATTTCATCTAAGATCTTGTGATGTCCTTAAAACAAGTCATCAATTTCTAATGACATCCTCTAATTATGTTAGTCGGCTTGTGTGATGACACCAAAACAAGTCCACCAGTTAATGTGACACCCTCAAACAATGTCATTTGAGATCATGTGATGACCTCTGGGATAATTCAACATGTTCTTATGATGTCCTCCATACAAGTAAACCATGGTAATTTGAAGGCCTTTAGATATTCTATCCATGTTATAAAACATCCCCTAGACAATCCAATTGGATCTTGTGCATGTATTTGGACTTGTTTTCGATACATCTGGATATTTTTGGACATCCTACAAAATGTCAGGATGAAAATAAATGCATATTACATAGACAATAAATTAGGTCATATATACAACCAGGCCAAGTCAAGAAAGATCCCCAAGACATGATAACTTTTTCCAATCTCTTTACCAGGGAAAACTCGGTGTGTAAGACCCAGTCAATTTCATTATATGACTGCCTCCATACTAGGGAAACCCCAGTGTGTAATCCCTAATCAAATGAACTATGAGAACTTTTATTCCTACAATAACCAAGATAAATATAATTCCTTAATAAGAAATGAGCTCAAATGGTCACCCACTTCAGTGTAATTCCCCCATATGTCTATGACATTTCAATTATCATGAACCAATATCTCTTAGGGAATGTTCTTTTTCCCATATCCAACAATGTTCTATGAAACCCAACTGAACTATGAGAAAAATAATTCCTACAATGACTAGGATATATAGGATTACTTCCAAATAAGAGAGCTCAAATAGGCACCCACTTTGGTTTAATTCCCCCTATGTATTAGACATTTAAAACATCGGGACCCCATCACTCCCATGGGCTGATATTTCTCCCTCATAAACTAGTGGATTGGGAACCCCAAATGAACTATGAGAAATCTGATTCCTAAATAACTAGGATACATAAGATGCCTCCCTAAGTATTGATCTATATATTAAACATCCAAAAGGGTTTCCTAGCACATAAGTCCCGCATCCATTTCTAATGAGATTGATTACTTATTATGCCTTGTTTCTCACACTGATAATGGATCATGTGGGATTAAAGATTTGAAATGGAAATATCATTTGCATCATAAATCTCTAATAGATAGGGAAACCTCATTGTGTAATCTCTGGTCGGTGGTATGACATAAATACTCCCATTTAAAGGCATCCACCTCAGGGTATGCCCCAAGGGCATGATTAAACTATGATGAATTTGATTCCTACCATAACCAGGATACGTAGGTTATCTCCCTAATACTTGATCTTAAATACCTGGTTCCTAAGTGCCTGCATTTTTGGCCTTCACTCATTATGTTAAACTAAATAGGTTTAACGAACTACATGTGTGTTTATTCCCTCTATAAATACAATATATAGGATGCCTCATAATGGATCAATACCATCCTTGACATATTAAAATCCTCCCTGCAAGACATAAATTTCCAAAAGTTTCTATCTATATGGATTCAAAAAGAATCTACCCATCAATGAGAAATTAATAAATAACCTCAGATACAAACAAATGAATTCACCAATAAGATTCTACATTAGGTAGAAAAGGGTTTAACCTGTGATCATTTGGGTAGGGTGACTAGTACAATATTGAGATTAGGAAGATATTATCAAACATATTTAAATATATAATAGTGTCTCAAAGTAGGAAAAAAATCCCCCCAAAAGGGTTTGATGAGTCCGACCTCCCATCCTATCGACCAATGTGAGTTCATAAATGTCATTGGTTCTGAAACCCCAACTGAACACCAGAATTTGGAAAGTAGGTATATACCCAGTTATAGATGTGGGAACCATTAGTAGTTTCTATGAATGATGAAAATGAATGATGAATCTTATTTGAATGATTATGCAGACATCAAACCCCTACAATCAATCCATTAGGCAGCATTTTTCTCACCGCATGGGTGATCACCATCAGCATTCATACTTTTACCGATAAAAAATTGGTGAACCCAAAAAATCATTTAATAATGAAATATCATTCAAAAGATAAAAAGGATAGACTGCCCAATTCTCATAAAACCATTTTTTCATGTCATATGGGTGTTGAGTTGTATCCTTCCAACAAAACAAAAAAAAAATGGTGAACCCTGCGTGAATATATCAAATAACAGAATGATCGGTTTACCATGTGAAGGGCCATGTTGATTTCATATCCTAGAACAAAATTCAGCCCTGAAATGAATCTTACATACACTTCTCCATAGTTATAATTATTATGAAATAATTCTATACTCACTTTGACAATTCCATTCAAGTAGAATGTATGGATCAGGAATAAATGGATAATTGTATTGCCCATGCATATTTGATTGTGCACATATCATGACTATGATGATTCACTGATCAGTGACCTTATTCCTTCGTTTTTTGTAGATAATTATCTCACAAACAACACCCCTATCTAAAATTTCTTTATTCATAAATCATTCTACAAAATAAACTTCAACTCCAACCCCTATGATCTTCAGAATTACCTTTCCCTCCAAACATCTTCAGCATAGGGTGGGGAATGCAATGGTCTAGGAATATCATCAACATCGTATGATAAAAAATGCTTGAGTATTCCCATGAGGGTCTACATGTAATGAAATATATGAGTCCATATCATCCAACAAAATCTATATTTAAGCTATTTGAACTCATGGCCGCTGCCAACCACTTCGAGAGCTTATCCTTGTTGTGTGATAATAACCACCATCAGTATCGGATAAAGTTAGAATAAGGAGTAAAATACATATTCCTTTTGATTAAAAGTCCTATGAGGTTGTATCCTATCAACTACCATCGACAAATTCATCCCATTGGTTCCCTTTAGTTGCCTGCTAAGGGTACCACCTGACACACTTCCACCTTCGATACCCATTCACGAGTAGCAAAGAAGATATTTCAGGAATAGAAGGCTATGTATAATCATGAGTGGGATCATATCCTCACTTCTAATAATGACTTATGCCAAAATATTATAGTAGTAACCATCAAGAAGTCCCATGTCCCTACTTAGTCAGAACATGTATGTGATCATATTCTTGTTGTAGGAATGGGGGTGGTGCATATCTTGACCCCTATGCATGAATTCTATTGGCATATTCCAATGTACCTGGGAAGAAATATGTGGGCTCATATTCCCAATTAAGTTGAATATTTCATCCATTATATAGTGGAGGTAGAAAATATGAAAATTTATAATTTTTGACACACTTTTCTAAAGAAATATGTCAGCATATTCTCAAACTGGTACAGATACAGGGTTATGTGCATATTCCTATCCCTCCATCTATGGTAGAATGACACTATGATCAGTAAGAAAATTTGGTTACTATTAAGAAATCATGTATTCTTGCTCATGTCCTATAGGATTATTGGAATATTTTAATAAAGTTTGAGTTATAGGACCGGGCTCATATTCCCATTCCAACCGGGGATCACTAAGTGAGAGAACAACACACCTCGGGATTGAGAAAAAAACCTATCTAAAAATATCGATGGCATATTCCAATGGAACATGATATGGATCATATCTCTATTTTGGAAGGGGATCACCATGTGAGAGTGGAACATGTATCTATACATGCTCATACTCTTATCGAAGAAGGCCATATACATACTCCAAAAACCCTAACTTGATCTCATATCCTCATCTTGGCCATGACTCACCAAGTTAGAGTGGCACATTCCTCAGGGTAGGATCATATTATTGTCAATGAATCTACCTAGAATATTCTAGAAGATCATGGAATCCATTCTCATGTATCTACTTCTACCAATGAAAAACTACATCAGCATCCTTCTGAGGCTATAAATTAGGAGAATCATATCCTCTCTCCCATTCCATAAGTACGTCTATATATTCTGATGGGGAATGAATATTCAGACTATGATCATATCCCCACTCCAAATGGGGCTCACCAAGTTAGAGTGGCACATGCCCTGGGATAGGCTCATATTCCTATCGAAAAAGACTGGCAGAATACCCCAAAGGCTCCGGATCAGGTTCATATCCCTATTCTAATCGAGGCTCACCAAGTGAGAGTGGAACATGCCTAAGGGTAGGCCCATATTAATTAAAATAATAAATAATATAATTGGAATATTCCAACATATTTTCAACAGAAGACTCACACTCTAATGAAACCAGATGATTTTCAAAAAAATTAGAAAGTTGTTATATAGCAAGCTCATATCCCTACTCATTTTCAAAAGGTAGGTCAGGATATTCCATCCATGATGCATAATGATTCTTATATTCCTAATATTCTGAATTTTAGTTTCCTTGAGGTTTCTCGAGACACATTCTCAACATCCCAATGGTCTACCAACTCTTCAACCAAAGTATAAGGAAATCATTACCTTGATATGCCTCCTTATGGTAGTGTGGAGATGGATTATAGAGACTCTACTCCTAACATCCACTATGGTCAATCTCCCTACTGTGATATCTCCCACAGACAAGGAAATACCCCCCCCCCCTTCCTAGAAAACTCTATATAGAGTGGTCCTAAAATCTAAAACGCCATCATCTAGAGAGGTTCTCAAAACATCTAGTTCAACAATATATAGTTCCCCATAAACATTCATCAACACTCCACTCCAGTTACCAGGTGACCCCAAGAATTACATTTTGTGTACTAGATAGATGGAGGTGTCTAAGTCAGATGAAAAAAAGGCCAACATTGATATATATAGAGAGTTATCTAGAAACAACCTACCCACCTTATTACATCCCATTTACACTTGTGATTATGAGATCCCAGATGATCTAGAGAAATAATGCATGCCTTATATACACCAAAACATGTGGGATACTCATCAGCGGTTAAATTCTAGACATATCCCTTATCTGGGATACAAGTATCACCTTCAGAACATCAATAAACTATGTTTTCAGGTGGATATAGCATCCTTTTCCAAATCCCAAAACCCCTGAATAGAGGATCATGAAAAATGACTATATAGTGTTTGTATTTGAATCATGTCAACTCTCCACCGACTCATTTTTAGAGAATCACCAGATGTTTGTATCCAAGGATGGGTGAATTATGGATCATTACACTTCACTGTGTCCCCAGAACAACAGAACCCCTCATATATAGTGTTTTGAAATGTCATAATATATAGATAAATCATAGGATTGGGAAATGCATGAACTAGTAGGTAACTAAAATTGAATTACCCCACATAAATGATTCCAAGACATCATAAATGGATGGATAGGATGGACCCAAGATCCTTGAATGAGACCCCTCAAAATAATAAGAGCACATTTCAAACACGGAGGCCAATGTTGAGACCAACTCGATAACTTTTCATAGAAATTGTCTCCTATCATGGGATTCCATTACACCTAGCTCCTACATGAGCACAGATGCACCACATCAAATAGATCACAATAGCTTCTGTCAAAGCATCTATCTAGGATGGAACCCATCCCATCAGGCTAGGGGAATATCTACTGCAACCTCCACCCCCATATCACCAATTCTTGAGAAGATTCTGGGCATATCAACAAAAACTACAAATAAAGCACAACACACTATTCTGGGGGAATTTATATCTCAATCAGTATCACAAGGTTCATCATCCCCCCAGGGGTCTTAGTAAAATTAATAGCGGTTCCATATCAACCCTATCCTACTAGTATGGGGGCATTTATATCTCAATTTCCATCTTGGTAGTCATAAAATCCCTAACTGGATAATTAGATCCTCAATAATAGGATCATCCAATGCCAATCATGGTCCCGAATAGACCCCATCCCGCAGGGATGGGGACATTTTTGTCATTATCATCATCATAGCCGATGTAATTAGTTTTCTCTATGTTGGTAGGTAAATATTGACAGTTTTCATCCTATATATTCCTCCCACTATAGATAAAACCTCTACTATTCAAGGACTATTTGGAAGCGATTACTAGAAACTCCTTGAAGCTCGCTACTCATGCACGAATAAGGTAGGAGCATACAACAATGGAAATCAAAACCTGATGGGGTTTCAATCTAAAACATCCCAATGGGGCCAAGGATTCAAGGAATGTACAAAATTCAGGAAGTACAGAATCATCCGGTTGCATTGAATGTAATGGTACAAATACCACTACTCGATACACCTCTATAAATTTTTCACCATTAACACAACATATAATTTAGATCAAGACACATATGCAGAGGGACATAATGTGAAAAACATTCCTCTAGAGGAGGATCCTAAAGAACCCATTGAGGTTGCATGTACCCAGGGCCAGAGGAGAATCAAAAATATGAAATCTATGAATATCGTGTTTCCACCTCTATATCAGAACAATTGCAAAGATAGAGGGAAACGTGTGGCTATATCCTAATCACCACCTAAAAGAATTTAAAATCCATTCATGGATGAATAATTGTCACGATATGGGAATTATATTCAAACTATCAGACAACTCAGTGAGGAGTTACTTAGGGGAAACATTCCCACTAGGTATCATCTTCTTACATAGATGAATATTCTTCCCCTAATATCTAATCTACCTACAAGAGCTACATTTGAGTATTATACTAGCTCTAGATCTGGGATACTGATCTGCAAAAATGAGAAATTCAATGATGATCATGACTTCCTTCCATTATGGTGAAATCCTCTCCCTCACTGGGGTAATCATTCCATATTCACACAAATTTAGAATCAGCAGAAGAAAAAAACAAGGCCACCTTATCCGGTCCTTACCACTCCATATAGATGGGAGGTGGCTCAAATATTAGTACCTCCAGAATCATTCAATTCCATCAAGTCCTTGGATACTCAAATTAAATCCATGGAGGTGACACATTCACCAATGAAACCTGCTAAGAATCCAAGTATTGGATGTGTATATCACACTTTTCCTCCATCCAATTTTTAAAATCCTACCTTCTCCACCTTTAACGACATGGGGGACCCCGAAAAACATCTCATACACTTCATATACTGATGTAGTTCAATGATGGGACCTTGATATCAACATGAGGGAAATAGATGATATGTTTTATATAGTCTCTGGTATGGCTAGCCTCTATTTGGTATATCAGTCTTCCATGATGATCAGTTGAGGGTGGGAAGACATTCATCATAAATTCCCTTACTAGTTCATCTACATGTTAAAGAAAATGACAATTTTCAACCTCAAGAACTACAGGAAACATGAAAATGAGATGGTGTATGACTTCATATCTAGATGGAAGGGTTTAACATATTCACTCTATATCCATCTCTCATAGGAATAATTACAGGAACCCTATACTAAAAATCTCTAAGATGATGAGTTCCAGTCATCTCTAATTCTAATGAAATATCCATGGGACTTCATGAGTTTGTATAAATGTCACAACATCTTGAATACACTATTCAATGAAGCTAATCTAAATCATGAATCATTCCTAAAGAATAGGTAAAAATAGTCTTGTCAAGGAATTAAAATCATTTTTACCCTCACACTAGTAGCAGTGCCCATTAAAAAATCTAAGAAGGTCCCAAACCACCCATTTCCTCCTATCAAGTAGAAAAACCACAAAATTATCTATATCCATATTCAAAAAGAGATCAGGGTTACCTAGGATTTTAGTAATGGATTAATAAATTATATTGCTTTCTAAATGAGCATTTACATGGTTATTTCCTTACATCCATGGAAAATAAACTACTCAAGATGACACATCCTATGAAACCCAATGAGGTTGACCTCACTGATTATCACAACTACTTCCCTTTCCATCAAAGGCTGAGTTAAAACATCCCTGATTTTTTTATCTTCAAATAATTCTTCCAAATCATGGTTGATTCTATATAGGTGATGTTGGATAACTCCCAAACATAAGTAACCTACATAACCATTTTCCAATCAGAAAAAAAAATGTGATTGCAAGAATGTTTCTTCAAGGTGTGGGAAGAATTTTAAAAACTGGATAACTCAAAATATAGTTTACTAAGCTCATGAAACCCTAAGATAATAACTTAGAAAAATCATAAAAGTATCATATTCTAGGGAGGTGAAATCAAAAATAACTCTCGATGGTGTATGTAATCAATAGATGCAGGAAGAAACAGATGAGGGAGAATCATATTCTACTCTGATAAAAGCTCTAAATCTTGTAGATTTCACCTTAAAAAATCTGAAGCACAGGCACAACTCCACAAAACGAAAGCATCATTAGATGAAAATCTCATATTTGTCTCCATAAAAAATGATAACCTTGTCAGACCCCTTCCCTGATGATAAATATGCCTCTAATTATGAGTTCCCCACACCTAACAAAGAAACATGAGGTCGCATTCACAGGAACTGAGGATACAGGGGAAAACAAGTGAATGATATAACTCAATATTTTGATCAAATCCACTTAGAGGATAAATATGTATCTTGTAATAATGGAAAATAAATCCAGTATTCCCAACAAAGACAAGGAGTTTTCCCAAAACACTCCAGTAGTTGTCTGCGCCCAGTTGTCATGCATGACCACCTAATGGGTGTGTGATTATCTAATCATCTCAGAAAATGGGGAAGGCTAACATGACCTATGCCAATGGAATTAGATTATCCATTGACCCCTGAATAAGAACCAAGCATGTATACCTCAAATTCTCAACTCCTGCGGCACATAATAGGGAGAAACCTCACCTTGGGAAGCATCGATCTCTACCATAAAACTATGACATTATGAAATAGTTGGAAGTTTTCCAGGACAATATATCAATCTTGGATGTGATCCATCTTTCAAAATAACTCAATGAGTCACTCATTTAATCCATCCATATCCCACATGAGTTTGAAACATAAGTCGTTGCAGTCGAGTTCTATCAAGTGGATACCATTCAAATATAGTTCTATGTCACCATCTCATTCATATCCCAGGATCAAGAATCGGTCTTCTTGGGATAAATCATATCCCTATATGTTTTTGGTAGACTCAATAACATTGAAATCTGAAGGGCTCATATTGAAAATGGTTCTGGGATCAACCTCATCCCAATTGAAACCCTTCAATGTTTGGTGTATAGCAAAGGGAATTTTTCTCCAACAAATATGATCATTCAAGTGTATAATAAGCATGATAAAATAACTGTGGGAAGATCAATATAAAATCCTAGTTTGGGGATCTCATATCTAAAACTAATTTTATGGTTATCCAGTAAGACACCATATATAATGTCATGATCAAAAGCCTCTGGATCCATAACCATGTGGCAGTTCCCTTAACATTCCATCGGCATTTTAAATACCATATCAATTGAAATTTTGGCATATTAAATGGTGAGAATTCTACCTTTGAGACTTATGAATCCACATATTCAGAGGTTATGTTTATATAAAAAGTAATTCAAACAACCAATTTTGGAATATGATATACTGGTTTTTTCCCCCAATGTCTTAGGATCCACCCCTAAAAATTCCTAGAATATGCTCAATAGTGACTATGTGCTCTCCATAAATCTTGTTGAGGAAATAGACATGATCCTTAATGTCCAAGATCATTCTATTACCAATGATAATATAAAAAAAATAATCTCTGGAATCTCTCTTCAAGGACTCTAGTAGTATGGGATGATAATGTCTTTTCTTATAACCTCTCTCACCTAAATTATGATAGAGATTCCCCAAGTTTCCTACTTCATCCAAAAATGCCTCCATAGACTCAGAGGTGAAAGAATAGGATGATGAAATTAGGAACTCCCCTCTTATATTCAAGGAAGGTTTCTCCACCACCATTGATGAGCTCATGAAGATAAATCTGGGAATTGTATAATACCCACAACCTACACTGATTAGTGCTGCCATTCCACTTGAGGAGTAAGAGATATACAATGAATTTATAAAGTAATACCAATTTGTGTTATCTTGTAATTATACATAAATTCTCAGACTGAATCCATATGTGGAAATGCACTATCTCGGCTTACCCAATGCCCATCAAGGTTTCTAGTAGGTGACCGAGAGGATGAACCCCTCTCATGATACCAATTTATAGGTGAAAGTTGACAGATTGATCAAATAAAACTTATTCATTGAAGTGAAATAACCATGTTAGATCACCAACATCATCCCTATCATGAAGAAAAATGTAAAGATTTGGGTCTATATTGATTTCAGAGACCTTAATTGATACTTTCCAAAATTATGATTTGATATTGCAGATTATAGAGCTATTGATCGATGAAACTTCTATATTACAATAAATCTTCTTCATGGATGCGTATTTAGGGTGAAATCAGATAAATATGACCCCTTAAGATGAGGAATCCACAACCTTTAGAGAACCCTATGGGATATTTTTCTATCAGGTAGTGCCCTTTGGATTAAATAATACTAGAGCTATATATCAATGCACCATGCAACATATATTCAATCCTTTATTTGGAAGAATAGATAAATGTTATGCTAAGGACCTGGTGTTCAAATCCTTGATAGTAATGTGACAACTCCATGGATCTTCAAAATATTTTGAAAAGTTGTGACAATATAGTCTGAATAAAAATCCATTGAAATGTAATTTCAGTGTAACATCTTAAAAATTCATTGGGTTTTTGGTGCACAACTGTGGCATTGAGGTTGACCTTGAAAATACCAGTGCAATCTTGGCAATGTCACCCCCTTGGAATATCAAATAACTGAGGTGGCTCCAAGGTCACCTCACTTGCATTCAATATTTCATATCAGACCTAGATAGAAAAAATATCTCCTTCACCAAGATTACGAAAAATAGAATCACCTATAAATGGGATTATGACTGTCAACAAGCTTTAGAGAGTATCAAAACATATATTCTACACCTACCAGTCCTGATTTCGCTGGTGGAAGGAAATACACTCATCTTATATGTGGCCACCATGTAATGATCTCTTGAAACTCTCCTTGAATAGAATAATGATTTTAGGAATGAGAATAGTGTTTAATACCTTAGCTATACAATGTTAGGTATTGAGACCCAATACTTAGATGTCTAGAAGAACTGCCTCACACTCATCATTGTTGTTAAAAATACAAGGAAATACTTGCAACAACATGATTACACATCACCACTTGTATTGATCTACTCAAGAACAACCTTGGTTTTCCTGTACTAACTGGGTGCCTAGCCCGATGGGTGGTCATTCTACAATAGTATGACATCCAGTTTGTATCACATAACATTGTGAAATAAAAGGCCCAGCTTGATTTCCTCATTGAACACCCCACTACATAAAATACATTAATGGATACTGAGTTTTAGTAAGAGAATGTTTTTATTCCCATGACACTCCCTAGATATGGGAGATGTATTTCAATAGCACCTTCTTATGACCTATTGGAAAAAAATGGAAAATAAAAAGCTCAACCAGGTTTTATTAGGGATTGTATTTTTCATACTCATTATCACTATCATAAATATTCATGAATAATGAGGCCAAATATCAAGCCATCGTCACTAGTTCGGATTTATCCCTACAACTAAAAATATCCTACCAGAACATCAAAGGAGATTTAGAGTTAGTGATAAAGTATATAAATGGTGAATATTCCATTAAAAGGAAGAACTAACCCCTCTCACTAGCTACGTAAGGGGACTAATGGTAGAGTTCCCTTTTGTGCCCACATTTCATCATGTTCCCCGATCACAGAATGCTCGTATTGACGCATTGGACAATGTGATAATAGTATTGTCTAACCCTAGTCATTGGGAAGTAATCTTCGACATCAAACACTGTAGAATGGTCGCATTGATCACTTTATTTGACATGAAAGAAATAAATTATCTCAGCACCGCCCCAAAGCATGATGAACTAGTATCCAACCCTATATGGATGGCTCCCATAATTTATTTTCTTCAGAATGGGGCCCTCTTAAAAAAACAGGGTGGAAGGGAACAAAGTTGATGTAGAGCAGTGAAATTCACCCCACAAGATGGTCCAAATGATAAAAAATCACTCTATAAGCTTGGATTTGATGAAATCCTCTTCATATGAATAGTAGAAAAATAGGTTCTCACTATCATGGAAGAAGTCCATGCGAGATTCTACAGTTCTCATCAATCTGGGACCCGTCTCTCCCACAAAATCAAGAGGCTGTGTTACTACTAAAAAACCATGATACAAGCCTATATGAAATTCACCAGGAAATTTCATGCATGAAATTTATAGGAAAAATTCATTCTTCAACCCCCTGATTTTCTATATAAAAAAAAATATAAGTAACTATTTTCTATATGTGGAATGGATGTTCTGGGGCCATATCCCCTAGCCACAGTTAAGTATCTCAAGTTCATCATTACTACTACCGAAAATTTTTCCAAATGGGATGAGGAAATACTTATCAAGGAAGTCTAGATAATAACATAATCAAATTCATAAAGTCTCATGGAATTTCTAGGATCGAAGTCCCTCACACAATACTGATGGAAAACAACACCAACTTATTTTTTATAGAGTTGAATAAATTTCACTAGGAATACAAAATCGATTATAATCATTCATCTTTCTATCATGTGGTAAAAAATGGAAAAATATATTCCTTCAATAAGACTCTGTCAAATATACTCTAGAAGATGGTAAAAAGGAACAATAAGTCATGTCCAGAAAATCTGCTCCATGATTTATGGGCCCACCGCACTAGCACACATACATCTATACAAGAAACACCATATTCATTGGTGTACGGAACTAAGGCAGTGTTTCCCATTTAATTATAGTTTACCTCCATTTGAATAACCATTTCAAACAACTCTAGGATGATGAGAAATAACTTAAGTTACTATATGATCTATATTATCTCAAATAGAACTGATTTCTAGTATTTTACAACCTTTATGTTCATCAGAATGAGATCACACAAGCCTTAAAAAATGGTTTTCTTCCATTTGTTCTTCCAAGGATAACTAGTGTTGGATCTCAAAATCCAAATTATACCAAGAAATATGGCTCAAAAACTATTACCCAAATGGGTAAGACCTTATATCATACATATGGTCTATCACAATAGATATTACTCATGGGATACAATGGATGGAGAAAAAATCACTCCCCCACCAATGAAAAGACTCTAAATAAATAATTTTCATATCTAGCATCAGGAATATCTATTCCTAGTTTCATGATGTTAAACTAAAAAAAGATGTCATGGAAGTAAGGTGTTAAAATTCACAATGTCTCTTGTCCTGGAAGCAAGACATTAAACTACACAGCATCTCACATCTTGACCACATGATGTTAAACTATATGAAAAACATACTGAACACATAATTTTAAACAGTACCAAAACAAATCTTACCACGTGATGTTAAACTACGTCGAATATTTCCTCACCACATGATGATAAACTTCACAGGAATCAAAATCTCACAAATGATTCTACACACACAAGATAGATCTATTCGAATGAAAGATGAAATTCTTCTCTCCCTCTATGATAATCATATCCACATAGGGAATCTCTTCATTCAAGAACTACATGTGGATTTATTACTACCATTAAAATATATGTAGTGATGACCATACTCCCTTTTATGGGAAAATCCATAACATTTCTTTTCTTCCAGGTTGAGAGACCCTCATCCTTACTGCATGAAATTACACATAATTCATCATGTTAAACAAAATTGGAGATGTACTTACTACATGATGTAAAACTACACAGATCCCCAAAACTCCTCTTCTTTCATGTTGATTCACCTACATATTTACCACTTGATGTAAAATTGAATGAATGATGTCTGTTCCGCATGAAAACAAGCTATAAAGGTTTATCGAACTACACACGGCTTGATTCTCATTCCAAATGAGATATGTAGGGATTCCCAAATCCAATATATTTTCACATCCACTAAATTATGAAAAGTTACCTTGTCTATTTTCTAAATTGTATCCATGTTTTGAAAGGAACCTTTTACCATACTTTCTCAGAGTGAGCATGGGTCACATGAGCTTATGAATTTTAGTAGGGGTTCCCCCACATGACTGAGATATATCAGTTCATGATAGAGTTATCATGGTCCTAGATAAAAGAACATAAAAGGCACACCACAAATCCATACCATATGATGAAAACTACATTGATTCTCTAGAACTACATGTGTCTTGATTCATTCCATCACATGATAGGTATTGATGCTCATATTTCAAGTCTCGGGCCTAGTTACAATAAATAAACCAAAACATTCTCCCCTATTTGTGTATGGGTTAGACCTGAGCAGGTATCTTTCATTCAAGAACCATATATAGCATCATTCCTATTATCACAGGGTATCTAGTGATGCCAGGATCTCTAATCCCTATGATATATATAACAATCAATATGAAAATGTACCCATAACTACATATAGGACAAAGTTATGAAATAAATATCATAGCCGTATGACACTAAACTACATGTAAAAAATATAATGTACACCTTTTCAAGAAGTTTTGAGCTATACAAGATCATTTTTCCTATGAATGAGTCAAATCTATGTATGTTTGGCTTACGAAAATGATATATTTATTCAAGAATGGATTCAGGATACGGCTACCCACCAATAAGAATATGCATGGATAATGATTCATTATATATCTAAACTCTCCCACCAGTGAAAAGTGTCCCCAAGAACACCTTGCACAATTTTTCATGTTGGATCCTATGTCCTTACTACATGATTTTAAACTTCAAGGAAACAAAAATTTTCTTATCACATGACATTAAAGTTTCAGTAAAATGTCGTTATTGCATGACATCAAAACTGTACACCAAATACGTCCCACTACAAGATGTTAAAATGTACAGGAAATCACCCATTATTATTCCTAATTCAAAGACCATAAGAGCCTAACCCTGGTAAACTAAATAATGGTGTGCTTACATTGTATTTTAATTCCTTCATTCTATAAATCAAACTTCATGTCTTAAACACCTTGGGTTGTCATAAACCATTCATGTTCCTTGGTAAGGAAAATATATCTCTCTGTTTATCCTTGCTATTTATGTATAAGGGATTTGACCTACCAACCAGAGACCTCTTGGACCAATATGTAGGGATTTATGATCTTTGTCAGCCTAACATCACCATGGAAGAGCTCAACACCCTAGGGTGTCGGGCCATCCCTCAAATGATTTTCCCAAATCATTACTCATGACTTGATAATGCGGATCCATGAATTACAACAATTTTCATCTCCCACTCAGAAGGTTGTTGGAATTATTTTTAACCCTAGGTATTCTAATCAGGCTATTGTGTAAAATTCCCCTCATATTAGGTCCACATGCATCATGACCTTAAAACGGTAGGCACTCTGTTCAAAGTTATAAGACCTTAAACTTTTATCCTTTTTTGGTCCAAATTGTAAGACCATAAACTTTTAGTGAGAGAGACACAAATATTTTCAGGATAAAAAACCACAAAGTTCATACATATAAAAAATCATGAATCTGCTCACTAAACTCTTCATCTCTAGAGTTCATGCAAAAACTAGTGTGAAAATAAACAAGGAATAATGAATATAGGACCTACTTTTTAGCTCTATTAAAATCCAGGCTATGCTCACTGGACCCCCTAGTCCAAGAAAAAGTTAGATTAATGGTTTTTAACATATCCGCACTATGATAACATATTCACTATGTGGCGACATAAATTTTATTGTTCTTTGAACCCTTATTTAATCGTACATTTTACATAAATCACACTTCATGATTTTAGCACCTTGGTTCACCACAAAACTACCATGGCCCTTGGAAATAAAAGGGATCTATCTGTTTGGACTTGATATTGATGCATAAAGGCTTAAACCAACCAACCAAGTACATATTAGATCTATTTGAGGGGGTTTCTGATTTTTGTGATCTTGATATCATTATGGATGGACCTAGCACCTGAGGGTGTTTTGGACCATTCTCGGCATGATTGTCCCATGTCATCCAAATGAACCAATCACTTTAGACCATGATCTACAATCCTTATAACCAAATTATTATAGAGTATTTTACTTCATCAACAATATTCTACCATGTTTTGTAGCCTGTCTCAAATTATGAATCCAAAACTCCATTCCCAATCCTGTTTATGGCCCACATTGTAGGACTCAAGACCATAGAGTATAGGGGTTGAACTTCACAATTAGGATCTAAACTTCCTTAGGGTGACATAACCATTTTTAGATAGATTTTTCTCTATATACCAATTCATTATCTTGGATCATTATTCTTTGAAAATCTTTCTTGGGCCT
Source organism: Viscum album (assembly GCA_963277665.1). Classification (NCBI taxonomy): domain Eukaryota; kingdom Viridiplantae; phylum Streptophyta; class Magnoliopsida; order Santalales; family Viscaceae; genus Viscum; species Viscum album. The sequence continues at coordinate 907,655,187 of OY728151.1, forward strand.
CAGAAAAGAGTGGGGATTAACTCTACTTGACCTTTCATGTTAGCCCCATGGACTCATGCATATGGGTTTTGACCTACCAATTAGAGGCATATCCTACTTATAGTAAATTAATTCCAATACATGTAAGCCTTGGTGACCCCGTAGAAGAACACATAAACTTAGGGTATTTTTCATAACCTCTAGTATGTATGTCCTATTCCATGATTCATCGATTCAAGCTCCTGGACACATGATTTACACAGTGCATTCTTTAACTATCCAGGTAGACTCAGTTTCCCTAATATTTCACCTTTAACCGATATTACCCCCATAAACCTTCCAGGACCCTTAAAAAGAGGGGATGCCTATTTTTGACCATGATACTGATTCATAAGGGCTTTGAACTACCAATCAGAGGCATTCTCTCCTTATAGGAAGGGAACTCCAAACCTTGTGATCCCTGGAAACACCGTGATAGAACTCATAACCTTAGGATGTTTTGTGAAATACCTAGAATGTATACCCAATATTTTATATTCTCTATTAATCTCTTGGAAGTAAGACATTAAACTTCCTAGAATCTCACGATTCAATCCAAAATACCCTATACTACAATAATAGAAGGTCTGAGCAAAACTAAAGAAATAGAAGGTCCAAGCTAAAATACCTTAAAATACAATAATAGAAGGTCTAGGATAAAATAGCTAAAATATACTAAACTATAGAAATAGAAGGTCAGAGATAAAATAAAATAAACTATATAAATTTATGTTCAGATTTAGAAGATCATAAACTACAACACAAAAATAATTCAGTTTTCAATACATGAAAAATGCACAAAACCGGTCTATAAAAAACCTGTAAGATGACTTCCTGAGAAAAATTTGAGTTCATCCCTGATAATTCTTACCCTATATAAATCTTATTCAAGAATTTATTAAATATAAATAAGTATATATAAGTCTTGTAAGGCACCCCATATGGATTTAGAAAAAATAAAGCTATGATTTCCAGGTCCATTGACTTTCGAAAAAGAGATAACAATCTCCCTCAGGAAAATATTTTCTACATAGATTGTCCTTTTGTGAATCAAGTAATGTCAAGATAACTTAATTAGTAACATCAGTGGTAAATTTCATGTCAGTGATAATTCATCATAATTTCTTAAGAATAATCTCTTATGATTCAATCATCAAAATCTATGAATTCAGATTTACTTGATATTATGAAACTTATGGGTATCTTTGATAATTTGTGCAACATAATACTGAAGAAATTTCATGCACATCATAAATGAAAAAAAACTAATCAAAAAAACACAAATTCTGGTAGATACATTCATTTATAGAATACAAAAGAAGGGATCTCAACATTTAGGAGCCTCTCCAAAGATTCAATAAAAACAAAAAAACACATCAACGATCAAACTACAATAATATTTGATTAGATGAGATAGCTAAGTAAGTAAGATTCTGACACAATACTTTGATAAAGTGATGAAGTGTTTCCCACCCCGCTTCTTCCTCTACTACCAGAGGGTGAAGGGTCTCAATAAGAGTAGATAGCTCCTAGACTATTTTCTGAGTGGTTTCCAATAAGGATGATATTATGAAATATCATACCTTGATTGAACTAATATATCTTTAGATATACCTATATTTATGGTCAAGGAATCTATTCAGAATTGAAACTCAGATATGAACTGATGGGTCTATTCTAGTGCCTTCAAAGCTTCCTTCATCTTTTCGGCTAATGGAGTCCTTTCTTCAAGATCACTCAAGACCTTCTCATTGGTATCCTACTCTTTCCACATCATGATGATTTGTCACACAATTTCATATAATGGTTGGCACTCAATTTAATTCACCCCCAAGTCATAAAATATCCATGGATGATATTCTTCTTGATCAAGAAATGTTTCTAGGGGAGTTTTGATGAAAAATGTATGAATATTCCACAAAATAAAACTATTCCATGTATGTCACTCATCTACGGATTCTGTAATGAGAATATGAATGAGATGATGAGGATTTAGGAGAGGAGACAACATATATTCTCCCTTCAATAGAAGCATCATCTATTTCTTATGAAAAAGGGATAACTTCCTTGACATATTTTTCCCTTCTGATGGGATGGTCATAACTAATAATAGGATTATTCCTTAAAGACTCACCTAAGTCTTGAATCAACTACATTGTTGCTACTGATAGAGGGTCAGTGAGGGAAATGGTTTTTCCCCATAGTGGACCAGTTAGTTAAACTCGCCACCTAGGTAGGTCTATACACATGAATGGGCATAATCATGTGATTAAAAGATAAAGGCATTAGTAGAAAAAAGAATTATCTATACTTTCTTATCTTTGTTCTCCAATATCATCCAGAACAAGTGGATTATCTCAAGGTTTCTCTCTCCCCACACACCATTCAAAGGGGGAGGGGAAACCCTTTACATGCAACTAAATCGGTGAGAGAACTAATAAGGGTTATGTGGCTGACAAAATATCAGCTCATACATCCTAGAAGCAAGAACCCAATCTTAAAAGTAGATCTTGTATGACCTTTCATCAATAGTGACACCTCCATTGTCAATACTTGGCCTAGTTAGTGTAGGATAAGGGGTGAAATCAAAAAGATCAGATTAGATCAATATATCAAAAACTTCTTTAGGGCATATCAACCTAGAATGAACCATAGATATTTCTAGTAACTGGGGAATAAATAAGGCATCAAGGCTCATGGTGGTATCGTGGTATCCATAGTAGTGTAAATGCTCCCCTATCCAACCAAAAAATTTTAAAGGAACATTGATCATATAAGGGATGTTACCCTAGATAATGTGGTCTAAGAGATAATAAATTCATACAAGGTTTAGTACTAGAATATTGAGAGGCCATCCCTATAATAAAGGTGATACCATCATCAGTGTACTGACCCAGATTCCTGGGCATTCCTACCTAGGAAAATCCACCCATTCAAGAACATGTCCATGAATCTTGCCAACCTAAGGCTCGGGTACATCTCGAGACTCACCCAGTAACACCATGTAGTATGATCTCTAGTTTCCAAGATGGCCCAATAATAATTTGTGCTTTCATGAACCTTTCAATAAGGGAACTGATGAGGATATATAATAGTCGGCTGATCTCGGTTGCAATAGAGGAAAAATTGATCAAATCTTTAAAAGAGATAAGTGAGTTCATAGTCATCTCCTTTATTAAAATTTCCTTTAAAATGTTTAACATGTTCCACTCCAACACTAGAGTCTATGTAGGTTCATCCCATACATTATTAGTAGGAAGGAACTCGTCATAAATTTCCCTAAGGGGGGATATCCCACCCAGACAATAGCTATCTAAGAGAATGATTCATACTTCTCTATGTGATATATATAATGAGTTAGTTCGAGGGAACTAATGGCTAACCAGTTCCCTAAAAATATTAGTTTGATGATAAAAAATGAATTAGGAAACACATACCTATTCATAAATATAGATATCATGAATTTGGTCATCATATTCTAAGAAGATATGCATAACCCAGAATTACTATGCCCATTCTTCAAAAAACATTCCACTATCGAACAAATCCCATATCTAACTCCAACTATTGCCCAATTTATTCAATTTAGAGACAAATAAGATCCAATATATTTAATAAATGGGAAAGTGGGAGAAATTGAAACCTTATGGAACCATAGGGAAGTTTTATTTCATATAAGATATCCCCTTGGACCATGCTATGACCAATTGACCATCCTCATAATCCATCATCTCAATGAAATCAATATAAATTTACACCCATCAAGACAGCATATTGTATTCTACATAAGGTATGGAAACATAAACTAGTAGTATAAAACCATACTAGGGAATCGGTTGTGATAATGGATAATTATAGAGCTCGGATGGGAGAAGACTTTTTAGAACTTCGTTGTTAGAGTTCACAAGATACTAACGGTCGTAATTATAATTTCTATCATTGATATCCCTCTAGTTACCCATGTACAAAAAACTATAATGGGATATGTAATCTATCTGAACAAAAATTATCCACATATGTCAAATAGATGAAAAAAAATATTTCCAAAAGAATGTTCATAAAACTCTGGTGGCATCATGAGAATGACATGACCCATAATAGGATTCATGATCGCATGACCTATTAAAGGTACCACAATACATCTTATGAAGATATCATGGACTTCTTAATCCCACATAACAATTCACAACCACACAAACATTTATAATACTCATGATCACATGACCAATAAATGGCGACACTATCTGGATAATAGTCAAGTGATCATGTGGTCAAACCAGCGAATCCTATGAAACCAACAAAGACAACAAAAAATATGTATGTCCAAGATTCAAGACATCGCTAAAATTTAGTTCATGATTAGTTTGAGGAAGTTATGGGGTGAAATAAATCTCATGAAAAGGTTCTCACAAATAAATCTTGAGGAGGATATCCTATGATCAGTTCTCACAAAATGGTCTCACAAACGAATCTCACGATCAGTTCTTACAAAGAGGTCACAAAACAAAGGTAGATCTCAAGATACCCATGATATTGGGTAGTAATTAAATGAGATGCCCTTAATTCTGATATTTATAGGTTCTTTCATGGAATACCAAATTTCTCCTGAAATTCCAAACATCTCCCAAGACACTGATTGGTGAGAGTGTCAAAGTCTCAGGCAGGCATTTACTTTCCTTAGAACCGAGCACTTGTCCCCATGAACATTGTTCCTAAGGGGGTCATTTATTGATGCCTTCAAAATGATAATTGTAAAATATATAAGGGAATAAATACCCAAGAAATGAGTATTCGTTTCATTTCTAAACAAAGGAAGAGAAGGTGACCAGAAATCATGGATTGTGTAGCCTTTCAAAGGAAATGTGGTCACATGGCCTTCCAAAGGACACATCATCACATGAACTTAAAAATGTCATGTGAATGGTTCATGTGAAGATAATTACATAAGTTATATCACACAGATCCCCTTTTGAAAATAATTTATATACTTTTAGAGGTTCTTGAGACACTCGCTGATCTTGCAAAGGCTTCCAGATGATCTCCCTCAATTCACGCAAATTTTCAACTAACGGGTGCCTGAAAACCCATCCAAAACTTCCTTGTAAAATAAGAAGGAAAATATTAAGAATAAGGGATCCTATGGTGGTCATAAATCTACATGAGATGGGTCCATGTGGTTCACAAGATACCATGATAGTCCTGATGACATTATAGCTTTGTCTCTCATGAACCCACTGGCATGTTTCCCTCATCACGTGATGGTATTTGGACATGTCTAGAAAGTTTTGTTATTACCCTCTAGATCCATAGAAAAATAGAAGGGTTTTCCATGACAATGCTCATGTATCACCACATGACCCCTTTTTGGTCACACAATGTATCACCGATGGGGTGTGATTGTCTTCGACAACACTTGTACAAACTTATGAGATCCCCATCCTTTGTAAAATAAACAAGGAAATAAAAAAGGTAAATGAAAAAATATTCTTGAAAAGGGAAGGTGTGTTAATTTAATGAGAACAGAGTTATACTCCTTGGGAAATAACCATTGTTCATGTGAATCCCCCTCAAAAAGCCAGCACAATCTTGAAAGGTGCCTTGGCATGTCATCTTGGTCTCATGAAGCCACCCTGAAAATCCACATTTATCTCATAGAGAACCCTAGAAAATCCATATCAGGTCACATGAGATCCTTTCAAGAGGTATCCTGATCTTGAAAAGTATGATGGACTTGTCATCATGACCTTTTAAAATCCCCTTTTCAAGTACACATGATTATGAAAGACCCATTTGATTGGCCACAATCTAATAAAAGTTTTGTTGATGGGATGGTATCGCAGTCACTACAAATCATGTGACACCCATGGATGGATCATGGGATGAACATAACACCAAATACCACTACAAAATAATACCTAAATCTTTGAGATATGTGTTGTGAAAAGTGGAATATAATCGAGGTGTATAAGCCTATAAATCCTCCCCCACCCCCCATCATAAAAAAAATGAATCCTTGGATTCATGTACTGGCACACCCAGGAATCGGAGTGGACTTCTCAGAGTAGTCAATCTCATGATCGCAATATCTTTATACATATAAAGATTTTGGGAATGACCTAAGGGATCACAAGTAATGTATAGGAACTCCATGTAATTTAATAATATCACATGAAGGACTTTTGGTATATCAGCTGGATTATGTGAAGAATAGCCCATATATCTTCTAAGTCACATGATACCTAAAACAGTTAACACTAAACAAATCTAGAGCACATATGAAATAAAAGTTTGGAACAAAGACTAAAAATAAAGGTAGACTCATGAGAAGAAAATACACACTAATCATCATGTGATTTGCATGAACCACCCAGGTCATTCGACAACAATGGGGCATGTCTCCTAGATCATGCGACACTCCTTTGACATACTATTATGATCATGCGATGTCCCATGTACATGTGAAAGAAATTCATGAACACCCTCTGGGAGTACACCCATGTCTCGTTAAACCCTTCAAACTATCCACCTAGGCCTTGTAATGTCCTGTCCTCTAGAAATGTAGCCTAAATCATACATTGGCACCAGTTCATGTCAGTTGGGTCTCGTGATTTAACCAAGTCATGTCAATTAGCACTCATAACATCCACTGAAAAAGTTATCTAGATCTCATAGTAGTCTCTAACAATGGAATCAATCTTGTCTGATGACACAAGAACAAGTCATATAGATCATATAACACCCACCAATAATGTTAGATGAGATATTTCAATGTCCTCTAGACAAGTCATCCAAATCTCATAACACCCCCTAAGAATTTCATTCAGGTTATGTGATGAAACCAGGATAAGTCAACCATATCATGAAACTCCCTACAAGAATGTTATATAAGGTCATATGATGTCCTCTAGGACAAGTCACCCAAGTTTGACAATGTTTTCCAGAAAATTTATCCTTTTTCATTTAATATCCTTCAGATATTCCATCTAGATTATGTGAGTTCCCTTAGACAAGACAAATGGATCATTAGTTTGCCTTTGGACTATTTTTGTGATTCAACTAGTCATTTTTGGGCATCCACCAACATGTTAGGAAGACAATTAGTACATGTCATCTTGACAATCAAGTAGTTCATGCCAACAACTAGGCCATATCAAACAGGAGCCCCAATACATTATAACTTTGTCCAGTCTCCATACCAGGGAAACCTTAGTGTGTAAGTCTCGATCAGTGGCAGGATATTTATATCTCCATAGTAGGGAAACCCTAGTGTGTAAGTCCTAATCCACTAAACTATGAGAACTTTGATTCCTTTAATAACCAGGACATGTAGGATGCCTTCCTAAGGCCTGAGATCAAATGGGAACCCACTTCAGTGTAAGTTCCCCTTTGTCTCTGACATTTCAATCATCAGAACCCAATCTCTCCCATGGTATGTTCTTTATTCCTCATCTACCAGTGGACTGAGAACCCCAACTGAACTATGAGAACAATGATTCTTACAATAACCAAGATATGTATGATTCCTTCCAAATGCATCATCTCAAATGATCACCCACATTGGAGTAAGTCCCCCTATTTCTCCAATATTTCAAACATCAAGACTCAATATATCCAATGGGATAACCTTTCTCTTATATCCACTAGCAGACTAAAAACCCCAACTAAAATATGATAACTCTGATTCCTACAATAACCAAGATACATAAGATGCCTCCCTAAAGCCTATGATCCGTATTAAACATCCAAAGGTCTATCACAGCACGTAATTCCTGCATCCATTTTCATTGAGACTGATTACTTTTTATCCATTGTTTCTCACAAAAACCATGGATAACGTGGGCTTAGGTATTTTCAATGGTTATATCATTCACATCATGAATCTTCACTATCCATGGAAGCCTCAATGTGTAATCCCTAATCGGTGACATGAATGAACTAATCCCATATAAAGAAATCAACCTCAGGGTAAGTCCTAAGGGAATGATTGAACTACAATGACTCTAATTCCTTCCATAACCAGGATATGTAGGACGTCTACTTAAGACTTGAGCTCAAATACCTGATGCCTAAGTGCCCTCATGTATGCCATTTCCATATGATGTTAAACTGCACTAATTTATAGAACTATATGGGTTTTTATTTTTTATATAATAGGTATAGATATAATTACTTATAATGGTTCAATCCCATACTTGACATATTAAACACCTCCTTGCATGACAAAAAATTGTGAATTTATTAGCTATAAGACTTCAATATATAAGAAACTACCCTTTAATAGGAAATTAATGAAGAACCTTAGATACATAAAAATGAATCCACCAACAATATTCCCCTTTTCATATAAAATTTTTTAAACAATGATCATTTTTTAGCGTAATTGGTCCTGTATCGAGATTAAGAAGAGATTCTCAAACGTATATGAAATCTATAAGAAAATCCCTGAGTAGATAGTAATTCCCCAAAAAGGGTATGATGATCCCAACCTCCCATCCTGTCCTCCAATGTGGGATCCGAAGTTTCATTGGGTTTGAAACCCCAACTAACCACATGCCTTTAGAAAGAAGGTTTGTACCTAGTTATATATTGGGAACTGATGTAATTTTCTGTGAATGATGAGAATGAATGGTAAATCTAATGTGAATGATTGTATATACATCAAAACCTTATAATCAAATCATCAGGCCATTTTTCTCTCACCACATTTATGATCACCATCAACATGCATATTTTTTCCAAAGAAAAAAAATGGTGAACCCAATATGAAATCATCTAACTATGAAATATCCTTCATAGGATAAAAAGTATAGACTTTCCAATTCTCATCAAACCATTCTGTTCCTATCATATGGGTGCTCAGTTGTATATTTTTTATGAAACAAATATAATGATGGATTTATTATTTATATATGATATTAATTATATTATTATACTTATATATTTATTATATTACACATATCTTTATACTCTCTATTTTTTGGAAATACAATAACATCACTCGTGTGTACGGCAGAATACCGCTACGCAAAGTGATGTGATTCATTCACACTTTACATGGAAGGTAATAAGGATGGGTTTTATGAACATATGTGATATAGGACATAAAAATTATTCTTGAATGAAAATATATATCATTTTAGTTTATATCATTCAATCAGAAAATAAAATAGAAACAATTTTCATGCATACGTACGACCCACCATCTCTATGAACAGTGTATTTCATTTTCTATAACTAAAATTTATGGTTTTCTCTAAATAAATATATAATAAATATATATGATGTTTATATAATCGTTAAAATTCTATAGATGATGAAATAATGATCAAATTAAGTGGACTAAAAATAACAAATAAAATATATAAAAAACAAAGTGGTTATTACCCAAAACATAACTTTAACATGGAATTGTTAATAAAAATGCAATAAAAGGTCATAAAACATTATATATGGTATGATATATATAAATATTATTCTTTAATATATATATGATAGATTTATTTTTATTATAAATGATTTATGATCATGTAAGATGGAATTCAAGACTTAAGGTAATAGATTTTTGTCTGAATTTTCCTTCTTTGAGATGTACATTATGTTATGAAATTTTATTCCTTCATTATGGGTATATATATACCCTTTTATAATTAATTTAAGAAATTTATTTATTCTTATGATATTTTATGTTCCATTTTTTGTTATTCATTCATGAGGATTATGATTCAAATAAACCAAAGTAGTAATGAATTTATGTTACATGCTCATCATTTATTGGGATTGTTTATGATTATATTTATAAGGATAAAATATTATGATCCACATTTCAATAAACTCATTTATTTTCTTCTCCTATTTTTATTCATGAAATTTTAAAATAATAGTACAATTATTCCACTCTTTGGTACTTAAAATAATATATAAAAAATTTTAATACAATTTGACTTTATTTCTCTCTTCGATTGGAAATCCATTTTCATCCAAAACCATGATTTTTAAATATATTTCCAAAATGTTTTAATATTCTCATTTAAAAAAAAATACATTTCTACCCATGCTTAACTTTTAAAAAAACGTTTTTAATGGAATCTTCATGTCATTTTCTAAACAATTTCATTTGAATTTTACTGAAAATGTGAAAGTAATCTTTATTTTAACATGTACGTAATGAAGGAATCTTCTCATTTCCATGACCATTATTTTCTTTGAGGACTCCTTTATAAGTTTTCAAGGTTTTTTTCAACGATTTACTTTCAAAGTGTTTTATGTTTTAAGGACTTTTTTCAAAGAGTAAAGGATATTTTTTAAATAAATTTTTTAAATGATCGATACAAATAATTTTACATATAATAATACATACATTGATGTTATCTATAACTTATTTGGGATAGAATACAAGGATAATATTCTTATTATTTATCTAAATGTTTTATGTTGATGATTACATGATGTTTATGAAACCCATTTCAATTTCACGGGTTATAACATGATAAAATTCTTATGAAACCCACTTTTTTTCACAGATTATACTATAATGAAATGATGAAATGATAATGAAACCCATCTCATTTCTGAAAGTTATGATATGATGAAATTTTATAAAACTCATTTCATTTTATGGGTTATGATATGATGAATGTTTCATGATATTGTGGAATGCATGCGTATGATTGTATTTATTTTATGGGTGAGACCTATATCTCTATCCAATACATTGGGTAATGATAAATGTTCTACAAGATCATAGGGTTGATCGGTGGTTAGCCCAAGCCCAGAAAATAGGGTACATGGGTGGTTAGGTCAAGCTCGAAAAATAAAGTACATGGGTGGTTAGCCCAAACCCAAAGCTGGTACACAAGTGGTTTTCCCAAGCCTAACATGTTAATAATGTCTTGGTGGGTATCCTTGACATGATATTTTCTATTATTACGTGTATGCCAAAAATATATGTCTTATTCCAATGTTATTCCCTTGTGAATCATATTCTTTGATTCCCTTTTGATTCATGTCTTATGAACTGCCAATATTTATTCCAAGACTCAAGATTATGATCTTTGATATGTAGGTTATGGTTTTCAAATGTAATGATCATGTTCTCATACCCTTATGTTCATGTTATGCTAATTTATCTCTCTTATTTATCCTTAATGATCATCTGTGCTCACCCTATCTTATATTTCCTTTCCCAAAGTTATGAATAAATGTATTATACCTGATATGTCTAAAAAAATTTCTAGTTATAAAGATCATAGTGGTATATTGTGTAGTTTAATTATGGACTAGTTGTTTTTGTTTCTAATTTTCCAAATACACTAAACTATTACAGTACTCAATTGTGTATTTGTGTAATGTAATTAATATTAATTGAAAATTAAGTAATATTTATGTATGATAATCATGGGTTTTTATAGTTGGTATTAGAGTATAGGGTTATTTAACATTGTGAAAATAGGATGGTAAAACCTTAGTGATATCCCTAAGGACATGTCCAAGAATAATTCAAAGGATGAGTCAATTTATTTGAAAATTTTTGGGAACATTGTTAAAGGATATAGTGAATGGTTTATAAGAAATTATATCCCTTTATAGATACCTAAAGTGGATTTGGATCTGAAAAATAGGTACTTGTGGGTAATAACTCTGAAAAAAGAACATTGATCTAGACAATATCATCACCTGGTGTATGAAAATGGGCCTTACTAGACACCTGGTATGACACTCCATGGGGAAATGATTTGGAAATTCACAAACTCTTTATGAACCATCATTAATTATTTAAATAGATGATACTTCAATATTTATGAATTTATTTTTTGATATTCTGTCAATATTGAAATGGATGTTGGAGTGACGTATCAATATCATGTTTTTTATAAGAAGAGGAAAAATAAAAATCAAAGTAAAACATAATAGCTATGGAGAGAAGAATATGAGATTTCTTTTATACCCAAAGTGAGGAAAGATTCATAGAGGAAATTGTCTGAATGGGACTACTAAATGTTTTAAATGTGTAAGGGAAGGTCATAGAGATACTGAATGCTAAAGTGATGAGAAAAAGTTAGCTAATGATATGAATAATTAGAAATCTCTGTAGAATGCACCACACACACTTCAATGTTTTAAATTAAAGGATTTTGGTAATTACTCTAAAAAGTTCCCAAATCTAAGGGTTAATGATGGTGATCAACTCCAGTGGCGTCTTGAACCAAGAGAAAAGGGTAAATCTCATATAATCACTCTTTTTTTATGATGGTTGCAATAATAACATTGTTAAAGGTACACTTACCATCCACTTTAGAACTATTAATGTCTTATATGACTCTGGATATAAACATTATTTCATATCTAAAGAATTTTTTAAGGGTATTAAGATTCTATCTAAATTATTATATGTATAATTAGCAATGAAAAATATCCAATGGTATGAATATTTCAACTCAAGTCTAAAATTACTATCTAGTTAATGTTGGCGGTAATGTTCTTCCTATAAATATTATTATTATTCCTCTAATTAAATTTAATGTTATCTTAGGAATGGATTGAATTTATCTATATAAATTCCACATCAATTTTCTATGATGGGAAGTTATTTTTGATATTCTAAACTAACCTATGATAATTTATCAATTTGATGATAAGTATGAACATATGATGAATATCACATCCATTGAATTGGTCTTAATTCCCATTCATATGGCATGTTTATCTCAGATGGTTGGGGAGAAATTTACATTGATGATATTCATATTGTGAGGGAATTTGTTGAAGTATTTTCATAATAGTTTTTTATCCTTCCATGATAATGTGAAGTTTATTTCTATGTATAAATCATACCTAGTTCCATACCAATTTCAAAGACTCCCTATAGAATTTATCTGATCGAGATGAAGGAATTAAAGAAGAAACTGTAGGAAAACCTTGAAAATGGATTCATACAACCATGTGTGTCACCTTGGGGTGAACCTATTCTTTTTGTTAAAAATAAATATGGATCAATGAAAATCTACATTAATTATCAGGACCTGAACAAGATCACAATTAAGAACAAGTATCCTCTTCTCCATATTGATGACTTTTTTGCTCAACTGTGTGTAGTTCAATACTTTTCCAAGATTGACCTTCATCGTGGATATTATCAATTAGTGGTTAACATGGAGGATATACCCAAATCTTTATAAGGTATGGTTACTATGAATATATATTTATTCCATTCTGTCTTAATAATTCCCCTATTATCTTCATAGATTTAATAAATATGGTCTTTAAAGATTATCTTGATTGGTTTTTTGGTAGTTTTATAGATTATATTATTATATATTCAATGAGAATGGGATAGATTAAATACCATATTGTAATTTTACTAAATATCCTAAGGAAGGAGTAAATATAGGTAAAATTTACAGAATGTGGATTTTGGATACAAAAGGTTTCATTTTTTATTCATATAATATGAAGATAGATTATATCAATATATCCATCAAAGGAGACTATATAATGTTGGACTAGATCAATCATGATTATTGATATTCATATTTTTCATTAATTAGCAGGGTATTATCAAAGATTTGTGGATAATATCTCATAAATATCAAATCGTTTAACCAAGTTAACTCAAAAGGGAGACATATTTCTCTAGATAGATGAATGTGAGAAAAATTTCAAGAAACTGAAGAGAATATTAGTTAGCGCATTAGTTCTTACATTACCCTGTAGTATAAAAGTTTTTGTAATCTATAGTGATGCTTACAATAAATGATTTGTATTTGTTCTTATGTTTCGTTACATGGTTATAATTTATGCCTCATGAAAATTCCAGATTCATGAGAAAAATTACATAACTCGTGATTTGGAGTTAGTTGCAGTAATTTTTTCATTTAATATAAAGATGAATTATATTTCTGGAGAAAGTGTGATATATATAATTAATGAGAAAATATTAAATTATAGTTTCACACATAAGGAGTTGAATATTCTCTAAAAAATATAGTTAGATATGATTAAATATGATGACTTCTCAATACATTTTCATCAAGGAAAAGTGAACAAGGTGGATGATACTTTGATTTTAAAGGATCATATAAGATTATTCATGATGAGGATTAAAAATATCCAATATTTCTAGATTTACAAAGTATGGATATGGAAATCATGAAGGAAGGGGAAAAATCTTATCTTCTTCAACTTAATGTTCAAAAAACTAATCAAGTAAAGATTAAAGAGGAGAAGAAAGAAGACGTAGTGCTGTAAAAGATGGTTATAAATCATCCTGAGTTTAACCTTTATTATGATGGAATGATAAGTTTCGGGAACTGTGTATGAATTCTATCAATACCATATTTTAATAAGGAGTTGTTAGAGGAAGCTTATAGATCTTCGTTCTATATTCATCCTGGAATTACAAAGATGTATAAAGATTTGAAATAGTATTTCTAGTGGGATGGAATGAAGAGAGATATCATAGAGTTTGTATCTCAGTGCTTGGTATGTTTTCAAATTAAGGATGAAATAAAAAATTCTTAAGGATTGTTACATGAATTTCCTATACCATAATGGAAATGGTACAACATCACCATGTATTTTCTTGTTAGACTCCCCAAAATTTCAAAAGGGTATAATGCTCAATGGGTTTTAGTCAATAAAATTAAAAAGTCATCAAAATTCATCACAATTAAAGAATACTTCTCTCAAGATTATATCTTTAGGATATACATTAGGGTAGTGGTATGGTTCCATGGAGTACCACATTCCATTGTGTCTGATTAGGATCTAAGGTTTACCTCAATGTTTTGGTGAAGTCTTCAACAAGATCTTAATAAAATGTTGAGTTTCTTCACTGTGTATCTATTGGAGTTGGATCCATGGAACAAAATTTTGTGTACTTTACGATAACATGTATTCATAGTTTTTAATATCAATAAACTCTTTATCACATCATTTTTTTCTTCTGTATAACATAGTATGTGTTTATTTCTTAATATTAGATATCACAAAAAAAATTCATATTAGTTCTCAACTATGATGGGAACCAAGAAGTGATAAAACACTATTATTAAATATATGTTTTATAGCTGGATTATATCATTTGGGGGAACCAAATGATAAATTCTATCAGGGGTAGATACTCATAGGATATTGAGGCACCTTCTCTTGGTGTATTCCCTTAATAATATATGGTGTAAGATATTATGAGAATGATTCCTTATAGAGACCCAAACATGATGTACATACACATTAAATTTATTTTACGTAATACATAATACCTGACACAAACAGATTCCCAAAGACCGTATTCGTTTAGTGTCTTTGGAAACTTGGAATATAATCTTCTAACTTGGTGAAAGATCATCAGCATCTCCCATAAAGATCATTCCCTTTTTGTTTTCCCACCTAAAACCTTTCTTTATATCCTAGGGAAAAGAAAATGTAAAAAGGGTGAGATCAAATGCTTATAAAGGGTAAACATGGAGATCATAAAACAAACCATAAACATTTTAATATAAAAATATGAACATGGATTTTAAACAATAAAAATATTGAGTCATGAAATAAAATTTGGCAGTACGTAAGGCATGGATCATAAAGAAACATTAACCATCATATAATAGCATTGGAATAAAACAGTTAATTATGGAAAACTAATAAGAACATTATATTATTTCCATAGTAGTCAAGGCGTTTCCTCCAAGACCATCATAGTGGACTAAGTTCATTACTGAATCGGGTTTACTTATCATTCCATCCCAGTATTACTAAATTGGATTTACTTTTCATTCCATCCATGTCTATCTCATGAGATATAAATCTTTACCCAATGCATTGGAGGAATATATAGGTCTCACCCATATAATAATGAAATTATTCATACATTCACCACAAAAACATAAATCATTCACCATAGCATAACCTATGAAATAAAATGGGATTCTTAAACAACATGTCATCATAACATAATCCATATAAGATAAATGGAATTCATAAAAATAATTCCATCATAAACACAATCAAATAAAGACAATAATAGGTATAGAAACATAATCCTACATTATCTTATATGTAAAATAATTTTGATAAAACACTTGAACTTAATTCTTGAGGAAAATATCCTTTTTTTCTTCAAAAATGTTTTTTTTCTCAAAATGTCATAGAATATTAAAAGAAATTAATTTAGTTTAAAATAAACTTGAAAAATTTTAAAGGGAGATTCATGCTAATAAGTATTCATGATATCGTAAAAATCCATTCTTTTTGTGTTAGTTAAAAAACATTGTCTTAATACTTTTACCAAAAAGTCAAAAAGTTCTTCCTATGGTAAACAAAAGAAAGATTCCTTCCATACCATGTAGTAAAAGTAAAAAAGGGGTAAAAATGACTTTAAACATACATATAAGAATATTAAACATTTTATGAAAACTTTTCTAGAAAATATGGTCATGGATGATAAATATAACACCAGTATATACTTACATAAAAACAATCTCAGATAAAAATAAGATTGCAAAATTATCCCTTACCTTATATCTGATTTCTTCTGTATGTGTCTAAAACTCTTGTATAGTGGTTTGAAATATATTATTAACTTATATAAAAACCATAATAATATTTATGATATCATATATGATTCACTTACGACTTTATATTACCCGTTCATTTGTAAATTCTATGTCAAAGAAACATTTTGGGTAATAATCGTTTCATTTATCGTATGTGTTTGGACTTTTTATTCTAAATATGATTGCATAGATCATGATTTACTTACTTCAAGAATGTAAAAAATGATTTATATATCAAATATATTTAGTATATAAATATATATAATAGATAGATAAATGGAATTAAATACACTGTTCGTGGAGACGGTAGCTCGTACGTACGCATGAACGTTGTTTTCATTTCCTTATTAAATTGAATGGAAGTAAGTAAATGACATATATATATACATAAATTCAGTAGAAATATTATTTCATATATTTCATGATTATTTATTATATAAACTTTATAATCATTTTTTAATGGTTAACATGGAGAATGAAACTCATCGCGTCGTGGAGACGGTAAGTCGTACGTACACACTAGCGACGATATCATTCCCATAGTTATTGAACGGTATTGAATTTTATGGTGTATAATATCTCATAATCAGGATCATGTTATAATAATAATATATAGTTATTATTTTCACCATTATAACCATCAAATTAAGGTTCTGGTGAAAAACAGATTACACCACGGTGTGGAGACGGTAATTCGTACGTACACACGTGCGGTGATTTTATTTTTCATAGGATGGATAGAAGGTTAAATAAGGTTTTTTCATAGTTATAATAACATATAATTATATTATTGATACTGATTTTATTACTTTATAATGAAACAACTAAATAAGAGTAAGTAGAAGGAGAAATAAATTTGAAAGAATCAGTAGAATAGATTGCCTTTTCCTCGACGTGCCTCCTTTAAATTTTCTCTTAGGGCCCTATAGATAATATTTTGAGAAGAAAAACACCACTAAAATGTAACTAGGGAATTTTATAAGATAAATTTTTAGGTTTTTGCTGATCTTTAAGGCTCAAAATGGTGTTAAGAGGAGAGGGAGGAGGTGCCCTTTTATAAGAGAGAAGAGGGGCACATTAAGAAAGTTTTTTAATATTAATTTATTATAAATTCAATTTTAATTTAAAATGGTCCAAAAATTATTTAATTATAATATAATATGATATGGTTTCGAATAACCATCATAAAAAATTGACACGTTTGGAATATTTTTTTATCATTATTGTTTTGGTTTTACCCTTATTTTACCCTTTTTAATCAAACTGTGATAGCATCTTATTTACACATTTTTGGTTAATATAATTACAATATCATGTCAAAAGACCAAAAAAAGTTATTTATGACATATTTGGACTTATATTAACCATTTGGACTAATATTAGATTTTTTAGGAATTTAATATCATTTAATAAACTATTTTATGATTTATGTTATGAATTGTGTCAATTTTGGACATTATTCATACTTATTTTTTAAAAATTAATAACAACTTTATTCCTTCAAACCAAAGGCATTAACATATCCATAAGATTTAAATTTCATCCATAAAATTCATGTATGGCATAAAAATATTCAAATTAAATTTATTTTAATATTTATAAATTCATTTATTTGAATCTTTCATTAATGAGGAAATCACTACATCATAATTGTGTCAAAAATAAATATATTTATTTAATATTCAAAAATTATAAATAAAATACCATGATGTATGAAATATTTTTAGCTTTATAATCATTATTTATATACATAGATATATATTATATAACCCCATCTTAAAATCGATTTAGTAAAAGATATATGTTTAGGTTATAATTATCTTTACTTTAAATTAATTCTTATAAAATGTCATTTTCACATCCAAGTGAATCCATGGGGTCCCAAAATCGACCCAAGGATGCCCATGGTCAGATATATCTCTTAAAATTGGATTAGTACATGTGTTAGTGTAGCTTAATATTATTATAATATTTATTTTTTACCCTTATTTACCAGATTTTCCCTTTAACCATGGTAAATAAAATAATTACTGAAGTTACTATTCATAATGTCTAAAAAATGTACCTATTTAAAAAAAATTAACCTACTGATTCCAAATATGGAATCCATTTTTTATAATTTTTAACACAGAAGTTTCAGTAATTAATTTAAAATTAATTCCTATTGTCAAAACCAAAAAAGTGGGTTTTTAAAAAGTAATCACTATCAAAAGATTGACATCTGTTTATGTCCAATTTGAAAGTGAAATTAATTTCAATGACCAAAATTAGATTAAATGAAAAAAATATAATCCAATTATACTTTAAAATAAATTAAAAGTACAATCTATCTATACAAACAAATTATATTAAAAGGCAGTTTTGAATTAAAATATAGCATTTTTCACTATTCATAAAAATATGAATTTTATCAGAAAAATACCAAACTTTCATCAAAAGTAAATTTTGATGTTCCTAATATAAATAAAAAATTTATTTTATCAAATTGAACATATAAAAGTGTCAAAAAACTATATTTAAAATGGGTGCGCCATTAAAAGGCAATAAAACTGTATTTTTGAAAAATATTTCTTTTATCTGAAAAATTGATTTTATTCTCATAACATATTCTAGAAAATGTGTAAGATTAATGATAAAGTTATAAAATTTAAAATGTGGTTAATAATCTTCATAATTGATAGTTTATATCCCATTAAATAATGATATATCGTTGTTTAGTGAAACTCGGTATCGCGTACAATGCAAGATATCGAGGAAGGTCACTCTTGTGTGTAATGCAATCGAAGTCAACGTTGCATGTAGTAAAGTTTCCTTTGGTGTTGCGTATAATATAATCCCAACTTGGTTCATTTATACACTGAAAAAAACCTATACTTATTGTTGCATGAAATCAATTTTATCAAAAGAACATGAAATTGTGTTTAACACAAGCCATGTATATTGTTTCTTATATTGCATTCTAATACGGTGTTGCGTATACTGAAAAATAATATTGGTGTAGCATAAAACACAATAAATCAATGAAATTAAAAGGAATATATCTCATAAAATCTTGGGGTGTTACATTCTACCCCGCTTAAATTGAATTTATCCCTCAAAATTCGTTGTGGTTATAAATGGTTTACTACTTAAATGTTTCTTTTATGGAAACCCACATCGTAAAAAGGGATAATAAAACTTTATTTTTAAAAAGTAAAGTAAGAAACATAATGGTTACCCAAAGTAACTCATCACTGGGTTTCCACATAGGAGAACATAGCTGGAAAGTGAAAACATTGATATGGAAGAGAAATCTAACCATCAGGTTCTGATGGATAGTGATAGAGAATAAGGTTTGGAGAAAGTTAACTACCAGAAATCCATAAATCAAAAAATGATTTTAGGGACCATCTGATTCATCGGATAATAGGGTACTAAGATAACATTTTTTATTTTCAAGATCATTTCCCTAAAGTTGATGAATTTTTTCATAAAGAGAAATACTTACTTGATTTCATTGTTATATCACTATTGGTTGTTCCCTGAACAATTTCCACTTCATATCTTATTTAATAAAATGAAGTTGAATTTTTCAATCTTTAATTGCTAGAAGATAATACGATATAATGATATGTCATTCCATCTGTCTCAACAAAAAGGTTAGAACATATTATTAAATATGCATAAGTCTACCTATAGTGAGATAATACATTAATCTAACGAACTTCAAACAGAATATAAATTATACTATCCATAAATGGATAACATTAAAATCCTCCCAAAAACAGAAAATATAAAACTTTAGAATGATTTAAACTAAATCAAAATAACATTTATCTCCCATATCTCATAAGGTAGTTCTTGGTTGTCACATTCCAGACATGTGAATACCTTAATCATGTAT
This sequence comes from Viscum album, assembly GCA_963277665.1. NCBI lineage: Eukaryota > Viridiplantae > Streptophyta > Magnoliopsida > Santalales > Viscaceae > Viscum > Viscum album. Next base: position 907,675,635 of record OY728151.1, read on the forward strand.
TCTCTTGAAACATGAATTACCATAGAACCTTAGTGAAAACATGAATTCTGTCAAAAGTTAACTCTTTCCACATACCAAAATCCAAAAAATTCTATATACTAAAACCATGATATCACCTTTCCCTTATATCAGTCATGATCTCATTAATACTATCAAACATCTCATTATCTCCTTATCCCTTCATTATGTGTGTATCACGTTCATTCCAAAAATATTTAAATTACCAATACCATTCAACACATACTTTCAAATACTTAAGGAAAAACAATAGTGTAACAATCCTTAGATATTTCTTTATTCCATAGTACCATTAAATTACTTGTACAATATTACTCTTGATTCCACTACATTCTTAAACCATTGACTGAGCTTCATCATTTTATTCCTCAACACTTCTTTCATATCATATGTCATTTTTAGTCTCTTAATCATCATCAACATAAATACTACCTATATGACCATGCTGATTCTCTTCATGATATTTTACCTTAGGGAATTTATTTTCATAATTCTCGTAAATTCAACATTTAAAACATTTAACCACTGTTGATGTCTTAGTAATACCATTATCCTTGTCTATTGTGATAACGAAACCTTTTCCTTTGAAATTACTGGCTTTGTGTCCTTATTTTACAAACCCAAAGCATATTATATTTCCTTTGAAACATTATTCTTTATGTCTATCCCCACATGATTTACATGAGGAAAAATGGACTTTCTTTCCTCTATGATCATCATGAAAGTCTATCTTTCTCTTATTAGCTGGGTTTGGAAACTTACCAAAGTTGATCTTATTGATCATATTATAAGATTTATGATTAGGCATACTAATGATGTTTTTCATTCCAAATACCATTTCATTTGGTTTCTCATGAAGAATATCATTCCATTTTCCATCATATTCTCCATTAACATGAATCCTCTTGTTTCTATCCATTTTATAAAACCCAAAAAGAATAGTGTGAGAGGCAAAAATCATACTAGGAAAACAACATAACCAAGGGGGATTACATTAAATCTATAAAATATTAGTTTTAATCCTAAGTTATTCATGATCGTTATAATAATTCTAGGACTGTAACCTATACTTATCATTAACCTTAGGGATATCCCTAGACCTACCTTATAAATATCTCTAGGGATCTCACTAAATTTTTTGCATCCAAGTTTCCAAAGGATGACTAAAACTTTACTCTAATACCAACTGTAGATACCCAAGATTTATGTACATAGACATTAAATTTCTTTTTTGGAATAATTAATACATGACACAAATAGATGCCCAAAGACCGTATCAGTTTAGTGTCTTTGGAAACATGGAACATAATCCTCTAACTTGGTGAAATATCTTCAACATATACCATAAATATCTTTCCCTTTTTGTTTTCCCACCTAAAATCTTTCTCTATATCCTGGGGAAAATAAAACATAAAAAGGGTGAGCTCAAATGCTCAGTAAGGGTAAAAATGGAGATCATAAAACAAACCATAAACATTTGAACATAAAAACATGGACATACATTTTAAACAATCAAAATATTGAGTCATGAAATAAAACCTGGAAGTACATAAGGAATGGATTATAAAATAACATTATACATGATAGAATAAAATTGGAATAAAACATGTAATTATGGAAAACTAATAATCACATCATATGATTTCCATAGTAGCCAAGGCATTGCTGCCAAGACCATCATAGTGGATTAATTCCATTATTGAACCGGGTTTACTTTTCGTTCAAACCCTGTATTACTGAATCAGATTTACTTGTCATTACAAATATGTATATATTAGGAGATATAAATATTTACCTAATTAATTTGATGGAGATATAGGTCTCAACCATCTCATAATGAAATCATACATACATGCACCACAAAAACATAAATCATTCAACATAGCCTAACCTATGAAATAAAATGGGATTCTTCAACAACATGTTATAATAACTTAATCCATATAAGATAAATGAACTTCATAAAAATAATTCCATCATAAACACAATCAAATCAAGGTAATAATAATGACGTAAACATAACCCTATGTTATCTTAGATGGAAAATAATTTTGATAAAATACTTGAACTTAATCCCTAATAAAAATATCCTTTCTTCTTCAAAAATGTTTTATTTTCTCAAAATTCTGCACAATTTTAAAAGAAAAGAATTTATTTGAAAATAAATATGAAGCATAGTAGGGTAATATTCATGTAAATAAGGCTAAATGATACCATAAAAATCCATTCATGTCTTATTAGTTAAAAAGATTAACCTCGTACTTTTACTGGAAAGTCAAAAAGTACCATGTATGGTAAACAAAAGAAAGATTTCTTCCATACCATGTAGTAAAAGTAAAAAGGGGGTAAAAATGACTTTAAACATACATTGAAGAATTTTAAAAAAATTATGAAAACATTTTTAGAAAATATGGTCATGGATGATAAATATAACCCCAGTAGATACTTACGTATAAACAATCCTGGATAAAAATGAGATTGCAAAATTGACCTTACCTTATGTCTGATTTCTTCTATATGTGTCTGAAACTCTTTTATAGTGGGTTTAAACATATTATTAACTTGTAACATAACCATAATAATATTTATGACATCATATATGATTCCCTTACAACTTTATATTACTTATTCATTTGTAAATTCAATGTTAAAGAAACGTTTTTGGTAATAATCGTTTCATTTATTGTACGTGTTTGCACTTGGTATTCTTCATATGATTACATAGATCATGATTTACTTAATTCTAGAATGTAAAAACTGATTTATATATCATATATTCAGTATATAAATATATATTATAGATATATAAATGGAATAGAATACACCGTTCATGGAGACGGTAGACCATACATACGCATGAACACTATTATCGTTTCCTTATTAAATTGAATGGAAGTAATTAAATGAAGTATATATATAAATAAATAAAGTAGAGTATTTATTTAATATATTTATTGATTATTTATTATATAAACTTTATAATCATTCTTGAATGGTTAACATGGATAATGAATCTCATCGCGTCGTGGAGACGGTAAGTCGTACATACACACGAGCGATGATATCATTCTCATAGTTGTTGAATGGTATTGAAGTGGATGGTGTATAATATCTCAGAATTAGTATAATGTTACAATAATTATATATAGTTATTATTTCCACCATTATACCCATCCAATTAAGGTGGTGGTGAAAACATATTACACCACGGTGTGGAGACGGTAATCTGTACGTATGCACGCGCGGTGATTTTGTTTTTGTAGGATAGATAAAAGGTGAAAAAGGGTTTTTTTATAGTTATAAAAACATAAAAGTATATTAGTGTTAAAGATGTTATTAATTTATAATGAAACAACTAAATAAGAGTAAGTATAAGAAAGAATAAATTTGAAAGAATCGGTAGAAGAGATTACCTCTTCCTCGACGTGCCTCCTTTACATTTCCTCTTAGGGCACTATAGTTAATATTTTGAGAAGACCAGAACCTCTATAATGTAACTAGGGAATTTGGGAAGAGAAATATTTAGGGGATGGCCGATATTTAAGGCTCAAAATGGATTTAAGAGGAGAGGGAGGAGGTTCCCTTTTATAAGAGAGAAGAGGGGCACTTTAGGAAAGTTCTAAAATATTAATTTATTATAAATTTAATTTCGATTTAAAATGGTCCAAAACTTATTTAATTATAATATAAAATGATATGGGTTATAATTTTCATAATCAAACAATTTTTTTACACGTCTGTAATATTTTTTTATCCTTATCTTTTTAGTGTTACCCTTATTTTACCCTTTTTAATCATACTGTGATACCATGTTTTTTACACATTTTGGGTTAATTTAATTACCATATCATGTAAAAAGACCCAAAAAAAGCTATTTATGACATATTTGGACTTATATTGACCATTTGGATTAATATTATATTTTTATGAATTTAATATCATTTAATAAACTATTTTATGTTTTAAGTTATGAATTGTGTCAATTTTGGACACTATTCATACTTCTTTTTTAAAAATTCATAACAACCATATTCCTTCAAAAAAAGGCATTAACTTATTCTTGATATGTCAATGAAATCCATAAAATTCGTGGATGGAATAAAAATATTCAAATTAAATTTATTTTAATATTTATAAACTCATTTATTTGAATCATTCATTAATGAGGAAATCACTACATCACAATTTTGTCATAAAAAAATATATTTATCTAATGTCTAAAAATTATAAATAAAATAACATGATGTATTAAATATTTTTATATTTATAATTACTATTTATATACATATATATTTGTTATATAACCCTATATTAAAAACGATTTAGTAAAAGAAATATGTTTAGGTTATAATTATATTTACTTTAAATTAATTCTTATAAAATGTCATTTTCACATCCAAGTGAATCCATGGGGTCCCAAAATCGACCCAAGGATACCCATGTTCAGACCTATCTCATAAAATAGGATTAGTACATGTGTTAGGGTAGTTTAATATTATTATAATATTTTTTTACCCTTATTTACCAGATTTATCCTTTAACCACAATAAATAAAATAATTAATAAAGTTACTATTCATAATGTCTAAAAATAAAAGGTACTTATTTACAAAATTTAGACCTCATGATTATAAATATGGAATCCATTTTTTTAAATTCAAAACAAATAAGTTTAAGTAATTAATTTAAAATTAATTCTCGTTGTCAAAACCAAAACCCGGGTTTTTAAAAAGTAATCACTATCAAAAGATTGACATCTATTTATGTCCAATTTGAAAGTAAAATTACTTTCAATGACAAAAATTGGATTAAATGATAAAAATATAATCCAATTATACTTTAAAACAAATTAAAAGTACAATCTAACTATACAAATAAATTAGATTAAAATGCGGTTTGGAATTAAAATACATTATTTTTCATTATTCATAAAAATATGAATTTTATCAGAAAAATACCAAAATTTCATCAAAATTAAATTTTTATGTTCCTATTATAAAGTAGAAAAAAAATTTGTCAAATTTAACATATAAAAGTGACAAAACTATATTTAAATTTGGTGCTCCATCAAAGACTGTAAAATTGCATTTTTTGAAAAATACTTCTTTTATCCAAAAAATTGATTTTGTTTTCATACCATGTTCTATAAAATGTGTAAGATGAATGATAAAGTTATAAAATTAAAATTTTGGTTAATACTATTCATAATGTCTAGTTTATATCCCATTAAATAATAATATATCTTTGTTTAGTGAAACTCGGTATTGCATACAACGCAAGCTATAGAGGGAGGTCACTTTTGCGTGTAACGCAAGACAAGTTAGTTTTGTGTGTAGTGAAAGTTTCCTTTAGTTTTTTTTATAACATAATCCAAACTTTATTAATTTATACATTGAACAAAATTTATACTCATTGTTGCATGAAATCAATTCTATCAAAATAACTTTAAATTGTGTGGAACACAAGCCATGTATATTGTTAGACATACTTCAAGCTAATATGGTGTTGTGTCTAGTGCAAGATAATCTTGGTTTAGCTTAAAAAACAATAAATCAATGAAATTAAAAAGATTATATCTCATAAAATCTCGGTGTGTTGCATACCCTCCAGTATAAAATCTACGTTTATATGTGTCATTGTATGTTTCTATCTATTAACATGTACATTGATCCTTAGACTTTATTATTATTATTAATGAATATTATAAGTCATTTACTTTGATGTATTGAAGAAAACTATGATGACATGTGTTCATGGTGAGGTATGATATATTGGGTGTGTGGTGCATCATGAGTAATATTACATTAATGAATCATGTGATAATATATTTCTCCCTTTTTTCTTTAATGAAAATTGATATCTTCAGCCCTTTAGTAGAAATGATATAGCCTAAATAAATCCATTGTCATGGTCTTATATAGGCAATTTCAATTTACATAAAGTCAAAGAAAGAGACATCGATCACATAGGTAGATGTAACCTACGTGAAACCTTCTTAATTGTAGATAGCATGATAAAGATATTATATTAAAAATTAAACATTCGTCTAAGGTATTATTTCACTGTAGTATTAACTTATTTCTCTATGGGTGCCTTAGAATTTTGGTAAAGTATTACCTTGGACTTTAGGTTGCTTCGCCTAATTCCACGGAGAAAGAAGCCTTGAGGGTCACACACAAAGTGTATTCATAATCTCAATTAAATAATATATACTATTATTTAATGTTTAAAAAGTTAAATAAATATTATTCCCACATGTGGTCTAATAACTATTTATGTATGATTGATCACATATATTTCATCACTAGTTATTCAAAAGAATATTATGCAAGTGGAATATTTAATAAATATTTATTTTATATTCGTTGAATATAATATTTATTTATTTATTGGTGAATAATGAAGTGATGATTATTTAATAAATAAATAATCATTAGTCAATGCCTGATAAATATAATGGTTGAATGGTGGATCAAGTTTAATGGATTGGTGAAAAATAATATATATAGAATGTTGTTGGGTTAAATGATATTTAATTTTAATTCACAAGTTAATCTCATGTCAATAAATATTATTATTATTATAGACATAAGGTTATGTTAGGGATTAAATAAATAATAATGGGTTCTTATAAAATTATTTATTTATAACCTTAGTGATATATAAACCGAATTATTATGTTTTTTAAAGATCCAATTCATTTTGTTTGGTTGTGTATAAAAGATTTAGATAATCCTCTCAAGCCCTAGAGATATACCTTCTCCAAGAATGCTCCTAACAATAGAGAGATATATTCCTCCACCTCCCACTTTCAAGTATAGAGAGATCCAGGATAATGCTTTAGAGTTTATTCTCATAGAGATCAAAGGAAGGAAATTGAAGCTATAGGTTTTTTTTTGCTAGAACTCATATATTTCTACGGTAGAATCCGGAGATTTTTGGAACACATGTTGATCACCACTAGATTGAATCTTCTCTTGATTCCTACAATGAAATGATAGTATAATGCAGATCTGTTGATAGATCTATCAATGAAAAAATAATTCCAATAAAGAAATTATTTATTTAATTAAATTAATTATAAATAATATTTGATGATCATGTACTTGGTTCCAGTGTTATACCCCTTGTCTGTTTCTCTATGATTATCACAAAATTTATTATTATGTAAATATCGAATTCACCATCGATCATGAAAAAATAAAAAGTTGGACATGACCCATCATATGCTTCCACTGTGCCCAGAACCTATAAGTGGTATCAGAGTGGTCACATAATTATTTATAGTTATTTCAATATCATGGATATATTTAAAATTTTTTATTTAGTTTTCAATTCAATTTTAATCGTTATTTTAATCTAAATTGTGATATCTTATTATTCTTCTATCATTTATCATAATTAATATCAAATAGATTAATTTTATGAATGAAATAAAATAAAAGATATCATCAAGAGGTGCACAGGATTATGGATGGATAACACAGGAGTACACATCATTTATCTAGAGTTAGACATCATGTACCAGTGTCCAATGCACTAGAAATTAATTTGGAATTAATTTAAATTAGATGACTTAATTACACGTAGTGAATTTAATTTCTTACACCATGTGTTAACTGGGACATCCTAGTGCACGGTCATCTAGAGTATCTCCTATGTATCCCACATACAAGGAAAGTAGTACTTTTACGTAATAGATAGACCATGTATTTCCATACCCAGCCAACCTGACTGGTGACCATGTAACTCGAAGTCTATATGCCATGTAGGATTTTGTACATGATATATACTCAAATTTTTATGAGGAATGGTTTACATGTCGATTCCCTAGGCATGTTACTCAGATAGATATTGAGAGACATAAAAATCGTGTAGCTCAACTGTACACGTCATGTACTTATACCAAATTACATAGAATTAAAATTAATTTATTATACTATGTAAACCTTATCGAAAAGTGCTTTATTATGGCCATTAATTTTATAGGACGTTCCTTGTGATTGTTTTTAATGTAAATATGTGTGTGTGTGTGTGTGTGCGTGCGTGGGTAAATGTGTGTGTGTGTGTGTGTGTTTAATTAATTTCTTTGTTATATTCAGATATTCATATCATGTATGATTTGTATTATAGTAATTATTATAAAAACATTGAATCATGACCCATGACAGAAAAATCATATACTTGGTGTAATCATTAATTTGATAGTACACGTCATGAAAGTACGTGATATGTCGTGTACAAAATTAGTCATAAGAGTAAACAATATATGAGTATAATACATGTTGTGTAGATTCAAATGGGTATTCAATGTATTTCTTACATGGTACATTTATGTAAACAGTTAATTTTAAATAAATTTATTTAAGATATTTAAAATTATGATGGATACGAATCTCATAGAAATTCATATGATAATTAAGATAGAAATAATTGATTTATTAAAGAATATAATTAATTGATTTGGGTAAAATTTATCTTAAATAATAACCATTAATAATTAAATTCTAGTTTTATTAAATTCATAATTTGTTGCTTGCATGTGTATGATCATGAGCATAGACCAGACATTTTTATGTGATTGATTTCATTTATTTAGTTATTAAATTAAATTGTTGGTATGTGTTCCTTATCACCTTTTATTATGTAAGGGCCCACATACCCATGGTTTCTTTTATAAAAACCATTTTTCCCTCACCTTAGTGTGAGTAAAATCATGTGTAATGGATAAATCTCCTAAGCTAGTGGAGGCGGTTCAATTTTTGGGTCGAGGTGAAACCAATCTAGGAGAGATACATAGGTGGATAGGTATAAATATTTAACATGAAGCTTAATTTGTTCAATTTGTTTTTTCCATCGGTAAATGGTTAGTTTATCAACCGCTATATAAACTAACCATTAGTAAAATATCATGATCATATTAATTTATTATTTTATTTCTATCAAGTTGCATGGTTATTTTATATGGATATTTTTTCATGATCACATTAATTAATTAAATTAATGATCATGTAGTATAGAACTAAAATAAGTTGTCTTATGTGTAAATATAATATAAGACATGGTTAATCATTTATGTAAATTTACATAATATTAAAAAACATGTAATTAATATAATAATTGTAAATTTATGCATAAAAGGATAAAATCACTTAATTATATATATTAAGTCTGTATATCCTTCCACTACTTTAGTTAAAATTGAACCATATTTTAAAGTGGTTGATTGACCAAAGTTGGGGTGCTTTCAATTATCAGTGAATTCTAACATGAAGTTTTGGGATGACTTAACATAGTTCACATCAAGGGTTGACTTCCAAATAAGGATTTGTGTAACTGAGAGGAAAGGGTTGTAAAATCCAATTTAAGGATTTCATTATTAGGATGTCTACTCAATAGATCAAGTAATTGTGAGTTAATACCATCGGCATTTGGAATTCCAGCATAAAACCATTCAAGTTGCTTGACCAACCAAATTTATGGTATGATAAGGATAATATGGATCATTTCCAATATAATTTCCAATAAAAAAGATTTTCTTAAGCCAATGGTGTGGGATATTAGGTTTGTATAATGTATTGGGAGATTAATAAATATAATAATTATTTATTTTTATAAATTTTATCAGATAAAGTACTAAAATTATACTCATCATACTTATAGAAATAGTAATAAAATGAAACCCAAGATATCACATTGATCCATAAATGATAAGGATAAACTTATCAGCGTCACAAATTTCCAAGATTGGAAAAGGTTCTTACATGTTATCCCGCACCATGAAAAGAAATTATATGTGCTAGAAGAACATATTCTTGATGCACCTATAAATGAGGCTAGTGATGAAGAGTTGTATCTCTATGGGAAACATTTGAATGATGCTACAGATGTTTAGTTTTTGATGGTATCATCCATGAACAATCATATTTTGAAGCAATATGAGGATATGGATTCATATAGCATGATGGATCACCTTCAGGATCTCTACCAAGAGAAGGTGAGACAAGAGAGTTACGAGATCTCCAATTATTTGTTTATAACTAGTCTTGAAGAGTATGTATCAGTTGGGCCTCATTTAGTCAATCTTATTAGATACATTGAATGCTTATACATCTTAAGGATTAAATTCTCAGATTATTTTCATACATATCTCATACATTCATCACTTCCTAAGACCTTATACAGTTTTATTATTAATTATAATATGATAAATATTTAGAATAGTCTTTCAAAACTTCTTACTTTTATTCTCTAAGTGGATAAATACATGGGGAGTGATTAACCCATAGTCATTATGGTGTATAATAAAATGAAGATCAAGTAGAAGGTTCCCAAGATTCATAACAAGTCTAAATCTCCCGAGCACTGTTATTCTAAGAAGAGGAATATCTTGAGGAAAGGAAAGTAAAAAAGAGGTATTTTTTCATGTGGAAAACCATGAAACTAGAAGAGGAAATACACCCAGAATTAAAAAGAATCTAAATTTTCATTCATTATTGAGTGTAATATTTCAATATATACACACAATGGGTATTAGATAAAGCTTGTGGTGCTCACATATATATCTAGATGATGGAATGAGGTAGATTCTGTAATATTTCTAGAGGATAGATAGATTTGAGAGATACTAATGGTGCGAGATTGAATTCTCTATCCATTGGTGACTACCACCACTCATTTAAAATGGGAATGATTTTGGTTTTAAAAGATTTTTATTATGTACCAACAGTTACCAAGAACATAATTTATGTATCATGACTGGATACAAATGAGTTTATTTTCAAATTTGGAAATAAAGGTTTTTTATTTTATAAATACAACATATGTTATGGTATGAAATATTTAAATAATGGTATTTATTTATTAACTTATGAAAACCAACTGTTGGAAATTGATAAAGAATCATGTTCACATGACTCATATAACACCTAGCTATGGCACCGCCATCTTGTTCAGGTAAACGAGAAGCATTTGAGAAGACTCTGTCAAGATGGTTATTTATACTCATATTAGATAAAACCACTTGAAATAGGTCATGATGTTTTACAAGGAAAAATAACCAGACCACCTTTTAGTGCAAATGGTGAAAGAGACACAGAGATTCTAGGATTGGTACACACTGATGTGTGTGGACTATTTCTCGTAAAAGATAGAGGTGGATATTCTTACATCATAACTTTTAATGAAGAATTGAGTAGATATGGATATGTATACTTGATGAGGTATAAGTATGGGTCCTTTGATAAATTCAAGGAATTCAATATTGAAGTATAGAATATACTTGAGAAGGAGATAAAGAAACTTTGATCTGATCGAGTTGGTGAATATCATAACCAATAGTTTATCGAATTTCCATGGGAGTTTGTAATTCTATCTCAAGTCACTCTACCTTACACAACACATTGGAATGGTGTTAGTGAAAGTAAGAACTGTAACATTTTCAACATGGTAAGGTCATAAATTAGTTATATAGATCTTATATTATCTTTTTTGGGATATGCATTACAATCTATGGCATACACATTAAACTCAATACCAACTAAAGTGAAAAATAGAATTCTTTTTGATTTATGGAGTGGAAAGAACCCTGTTTTTTTTCAAACACATGTATGGGGATACGAGTCATTTTTTAAAGCCTTCTCTGTTAACAAACTCGAACCTAGATCTATGAAATATATCTTTATAGTGTATTCTAAAGAAACAAATGGAAACAACATATAATTCCCCTTACAAAAGAAAGTGATTGTATCCAAAAAAATCCATCTTTCTTGAGAGGGATCACGTCCTCAAAAAGGATAGTGGGATAAAGATTGAATTCTATGAATTTTATACTCAAGTTATACAATATTTTGTATAAAAACAGGTTCCACACGTCCCCATAGAAAAGTAGTTCCTAAAACATAGGTATTATGTAAGAGCATAAGAGAGGTAAGAGAACCTGAGAGATATGGTTTTCTAGTTAGCAAAGATGATGAATCGTTATGGATTGATAATGATGAACCTCTCTCTTACAAAGATTGATTAAAGATATCAGAAGCTAAAAGATGGAAAAAATACATGAATTATGAAATGGATTCTATGTATCAGAACCAAGTTTCAGTTTTGGTTGATGAGATAGGTAATGTAAATCTGATTAGGTGAAAATGGGTATTCAAGAGAAAAATGGACATGGAAGGTAAAGTAAATACCTATAAAGGAAACCTGTGGCCTCCACATTTTAACAAGTATCTCCTGCTCATGAGAGATATTTCCTGGGGTTTTCCTAGGTTTGGAGCCCTAGTTCTTCTTTGTTCCGGAATTCTTTCAGCGGCACTCACATCTTCTTCATTCATCCATCTCAATCTGATGTGTGTCCTCTGGGCATCTCGCTTCACTTCTTCTTTGATTGCGGTTTTTTGTGGAGTGTTTTTTCGAAGGTCGGGTGTTCCTAGATCTGGTTTCCCTCTAGTCACGTCTTTTCTAAACAGAAGTGTTTCTTCAACGCATGCGACATCTAGAGTGGTCATGCTTCTCTAGAGACAGGGTGAAGTCTGACTATTCAAGATCTACCAAGAAACATCAGATTAGCTTCTGGGTGGTTGCTTTCAATGGATAAACGAGCATCATCAGATCAAAAAAAGAGCGGCTCCTGAGGTTTTTTTTTCTTCCGATTGTACTCCTATTCGGTGGCCATTTTTTTCAACCCCAACAGATTGGCTCTGATCTTCCGCCTAAGAGAAGGACTCACGGAGGGGAGTGCTCGTGTAGGGGGTGCTTGTGAAGGGCAGGGTCATGAAGGAGGTGTTCATGAAGGGGATATGGGTGAAGATCTCAGTGCATGAAATTGGTGTTCTGTGAAGGTGTAAGAACCCAGATCTTCTTTTTAGGTATGCTTTCCTTTTCAAGTCATTTTTTAGAAAAAGAGGAAATTCTGGAAATTTTTGAAGTATAGGTCATGTGCTTTATAAGTACACTCCGTGTACTCAATTTCCACATGAAGTCGTGTGTTGGTTGTGTAATGGATGCACACACGGCTGTGTGGGGGTGATCTAGAGACCACCTAAAGAGGAGTACAGAAATAGCAAGTACACATCGTGTACTTCCAAAGTACACGCCGTGTATTTTATTTTTTCATTAAACATACCGGGGTCACATCTAATTTCCAGAAAGAACTTCTTCTCAACCTAGTTTGTCTGAGAGAACTCGTATGATTGTGATATTTTTCTAAGACCCTAAATGAGCATCCAATCTCTAAATCAACTATCATCGATTGCGTTGGGATCACCTCAGTAAGCTCTTTCTTCTACTTGATCTTTGTTTCCTGATTCCTCCTCTTTCTCAAGTTATCCTCCGTTGAACATTTTAGAGGTTTTTTTAGATCTATGGTGTTCTTGGGAGATTCAAGGCTTGAGGTTCACGTATAGAGATCTCCCAACACCGAGGTAGGTGTTTTGTTCCTTTCTGTTGAAATTATTTGAGTTATATGTGCAAATTTTTCCAATACCCATGAATGGGGTATTGTGTGTTTACTGTTTTAGACCTATTGTTTTCCTGCTATGCTTGTATGCTTGAGTATAGGTTAATTGTTTGTGAATAGGGTGAATTGTTGTAATTTGGAGGTTTTTTCCATGCATGTTTGTTATGACCATTTGGTTCTGCTTAGCCTGTTAGGCTACCTTGTTTTTCCCATGCCTAGTATTGTAGGATGTTGTGATTGTTGTTCTAACATGTTGTTATGTTGTAGACTGTTATCCAAGTATTTCTTGAGGTTTACTTTGACTGATACATGCTGCTATGATTTCTTGACTTACACAGGGCCGTGAGAACATGGTGTAGTAGACCATAGGTAGAATAGACATAAAGTCTTCTCCAGAGTGTCTATTTTACTGTTACGATGTGAGACTATAGGGGGAATTGATGTAAGTGATTCCTCAGAGTGTTTATAGTTCCTCGACGTGGGTCATAGGTGGAATGTGATGTAATTTCTTCCCCAGAGTACCTTTAGTTACCAATACGAGTCTATAGGAGGAATTGACTGTGAGTTCTTCCTCATAGAATCTATGCTTAAGCTGAACCAGAGGAGTTAGAATGAGTGTACTACCCAGAGGGTTTCTTGTCTTGTTTGGTTGATCCAGAGGGGTTAGGTTGTGAGTACTTACCAAAGGGTTACTGTTTTTGTTTAGATTCTTGATTATACTTGTTTGGTTGAACCAGAGGTGTTAGGTTGTGAGTACTACCTAGAGGGTTACCTACTTTGATTAGCTGTTGTTTGATATATAAAATTGAATGCATTGGAACTGTGGATTGTTAATTTCTGAGTACTTCCTTGTTTACTGCTTTCTTTACTTATTGTCTGTCTTATATTCACTAACTTTTAGGCACAGATCTTGTGGTCATTTTCTTCTAGGATTTAGTCTCACACCCTATTTTGGCCATGGTTTTAGGCCCAAACAGATTATATTTTTGTAGGTATAGATAAGGGAAAGTGCCCTTCTACTTCAGGTGCTTGACTACTTTGGAGCAGGAGAGCATGGGACCAAGCTAAGGATTGTGATGTTGAGGAGTTTTTTACTTTTTTCTTTTGTACTTTGGTTTAGTTCTATATTTCAGCATTGTGACATGTTTGGATACTTTCCTAGACATAGGTATCATGCATCATTTATATATATATTTTCTTCAGTTGTTTCTTCATCAGTCTTCTGCTATTTACTGTTGTTTTATATGTTTACTATTTCCACTATTGTATATATGTGTTACTTCCGATGTGTTACTCTGCCAATGAGGTAATAGTTTCCACACTATCACACCCAAGGCCCTCGCTGCTAGTTAGCAGCCTCTGGCATTCAGGAAAATTCTCCTGAGGCCATGTGACTAACCGGGTACGGCGTTTCTGGGCGGCTTCCAGAACTGGGACGTTACAAAGTGGTATCAGAGGTAGGTTTTTTTCTTCTTGACTTATTGTTTGGAGACTATAGTTATGGATTGTATGGAATAGGTACTTGGTAATAAGTTGTTCCCAGGAGTAGCTAACCCATGTATATGGAAAACCCAATTTACCTCGTTAATGCAAATTTTCTGGTTTTTTAATTTTACAGTTGATTTGATTTTCACCATTGGGTGACTCACATGTATTGTTCTTTTATTGTTGATATTATTGAGGTTCTATTTCTGTCACAACCTGATGAGATGAGTGTATTCCATCTCATGCATCATATAGGCACTTGATAGAAATCACATGTCATGAATTATTTCCATGCCATTTAGGGTGAATTAGTGATTGCATGTTGTTGTGATAGATGTTTTGCTAGATATGTATGTTGTTGTGATAAATTCTTTGATAGAATACTTGATGTTTGATTGGGTATTTATTGTGTAATTTTTTGTTTGAATGAACACCAAACTTTGGTTTTTGAGGTGTTATGGGCCCTCATGGTTCAGAATTTGGGGTATCATTGAACTGTTATCCTTATTTATAACATGTATAAGATACCAAGATTTGATTCGTGGGGAGTATGGGCCCTCACGGATCAGAATTTGGCACTTAAGGGTTTTTTTTAGTGTTTTTCTGGGTTCTGGAGTAGTTTCTGAGGCTTACTGTCCAGAAAACCCCATAATACACGTTGTGTAATTTTCAGTTTACGCCTTGTGTTCTTCTATTCTGAAATAAATTTTTTTTAAAAAGTGCACACCGCGTACTATACGTACATGTTCTATAGTCTCTAACTGTGTCACTGACTATGTGGGAAAAGACACAGGATATGAAAATCCTTAGGGGAACACGTTGTGTACTGGTTGTACACACCGTGTTGTGTTGACCTTGTGTCCACCCATCTGACTAATGACACAGATGGACAAAACTTATGAGATACACGTTGTTTCACTCTTGAACACATCGTGTAGTGTAACCCAGGTATCCAGATGTGTAGCTAACAACACGGGTCGGTTGAGTCTCTTCAAGTGAACATCATGTCTATTTGGACTATGCCATGTAGTGTCAGCCATGTAACCGGTCGTGTGCCTAACAACACAGGTCGATGAATCTTGTCTAGTACATGTCGTGTATGGGATGAACATGCCATGTAGTATTTTTCTAGGAAGAACTGTGTGGCTTAGCCATGTAGAAGTACTTGGGCAGGGGAAGTGGATTCAAGTACATAGCGTTTTTAAGGACAACATGTCGTGTGTTTGGGGTGTTACATGACCAATTTTGGAAAAAATTACACGCCCATGTGAATGGTTTAAGGGTATATGTCATGTAGGTAGTATACACTCCATGTATCCATGTTTTGAAAAACTTGAACGCTTACTTTCTCATGTTCCCTTCTTACACTAATAGTTTTTAGTCCTTGATAATCTTGATCTAAGGTGTGTGCTTGACCTTGTAGAGTCATGCCACCGAGACGTCCTCCGGTTTTACACCAGTTTCCAGGAAGTGATCAGACACCGGAAATAACTAAATAGGGACTACCAATAGATCCTTCATTTGTTCCAGTCTTGGAGCCAACCGTCATTCCAGACACAGGTGATGATGCACAGTTCCAAGAGGGCTTTATGAGGATGATGCAGACCTTTCATGGAGTACCGCATCCTGCCCCATCTATGGAAGAGTTGATGCGGGTTTTTTAGCAGCAGCATCCTCCCACTTTCATAGGGTAAGGAGGACCTTAGGCTGTTGATTCATGGTTAGAGGCCATTCTTTCTATCTTCGATCATCTAGAGACACCTCAAGAGAGGAGATTCAAGATCGGTACATATATGCTTTGGTATTCTGCCAAGAGATGGTGGGATGTGATCTCACAGGCGGGATGCCAGAAATTCATGGCTTGGGATGAGTTTTAGCACATATTCTATGACTACTTTTACCTAGAGACGTTGAGGGCCGATCGAGCCAGAGATTTTATGAGTTTGGAGGAGGTACTCTTTCTATTTTGGAGTATTCCTCTCGATTCACCGAGCTGCAGTGCTTTACACACTTTCTAGGGGATATGAGTTGTTCCTTGCATAGAAGTTTGAGGATGGCCTCAGGAAAGATATATGATCTTAGGTTAACATATTCAAGTTAACTTTTATCACCTCTATAGTCAACCAGGCACTGATCACAGAGTGTAATCTGAGAGATTCTGGAGTTGTGATCTAGGGAGGCTCGGCATCTGGAGTTAATATTCCTCCAACTGATAGTAGGAAGCGTCTTAGGGAGTCTACGCGTGGAGATCTGAGGAGGCGGGAGACATCTTATAGTAGCCATGTGGTGTGATACCAGTGCAGGAAGAGAAGGAATATGAGACCACATTACCTGAGAGACCCAGTAGAGTGTCGATCTTGCGGTAAGATGGGTTATCTTCAGCATTTCTGTCAGATATTTTCACCAACATCTGGTGACAGGGGTTCTTCTATGACTCCCCATTTAGGAGCAGTACCACTAGTTTCTCACCAGTCTTGGAACTGGAGTTCTTCCGGTCGTTCAGGCTAAGGTGGAGGTTGAGGTCATGGTATTTAGTTACCAGGATTTCAGCGACAGCAAGGTGGATCAGCTCAGAGTGGTCAGGTAGGGTCATAGGGCCACGGAGCAGGCCATAATTTTATAGTGGAGTATACCTAGCAGGATCAGGATACCGGACCTTCTACAGTTTGAGGTACGATCTTAGTAGCCTCAGTTTTATCTTCTTCTCTTTTCAATACAGGGGCTTCCCATAGCTTTATATTTGTTGTTGTTGTGGAGATCCTTGGTCTCTGCATCTTTTCTTCTGCTGATATCTTGATGCTAGACACTCAGTTGGGGACAAAAATGGCTTGTGTACGTCAGTGCATGGAGTTCCATATAGAGGTTGGTGGGAGCCACTTTTTATGGGACCTCTATGTCCTAGAGATGACCGGCTATGATTTCATTCTCTAAATGGACTTGTTAGTTCTCTTCAAGGCTGTTGTCGACTGCTATCATCATAGGGTGAGTTTCACATCACCAAAGGGTGGATCTTTCCTTCATAAGGGCAAATGGGATGTCCAAAAGAGTAGAGAGAGACCCGAGCATCATGGGTTAGGAGAAGTTACAGCCCAGATTTCTAGTCTTTATCTGGATCACCAGGGGACTTCACAGTTAGAGTTCCCTCTAGTGGTGGATCATTTTAGGGACATCTTTCCAAAGGAATTTTCAGGTTTTCCTTCAGAGCGTGAGGTGTATTTTTTGATTGATCTTGTTCCAGGAGCGGCACCAGTGTATATTACTCCTTATAGGATGGCTACACCAGAGTTGCAGGAGCTCAAGAAGCAGTTGGAGGAGTTGTAGGTAATGGGTTTCATCTGACCCAATACTTCTCCTTGGGGTTCGTCTGACCTATTTGCAAAGAAGGCGGATGGTACCCTCAGACTGTGTGTGGATTATCAGAAGTTGAACCATTTTACGGTTAAGAACCTATATCCCTTGCCGAGGATTGATGATTTCTTTGATCAGCTTCGAGGAGCCCCGGTGTTCTAGAAGATTGAATTGAGGTCCAGTTATCATCAGTTTCATGTTAGACCATCTGATATACCTCTCACATATTTCTGAAGCAGGTATGGTCTATACGAATATGTGGTTATGACGTTCGGTCTCAGGAACGCGCCAACAGTCTTCATGGAACTAATGAACCGAGTGTTCCATCCATACTTGGATTCTTTCGTGGTGGTCTTTGTGGACGATATCTTGGTATACTCTCACACTCAACACGACCATGACACACATCTTGATATCATCTTGAGTACACTAAGGGATAATCAGTTATATGCTAAGCTCTCAAAATGCCACTTCTGGATGGACCAAATTCACTTCTTGGGTCATGTTATCTCAGAGACAAGAGTATCATTAGACCCAACGAAAGTGAGGGCAGTAGTTTCTTGGGAGCATCCGAAGAATATCTTTGAGGTATGAAGTTTTCTAGGGCTGGATGGATACTACATATGCTTCATACGGAACATTTAGCACTTAGAAGCACCACTGAAGGGCCTGACTAAGAAGGGTGAAATGTTCCTGTGGTCAGATTCTTATGAGTCATCCTTTCAGGAGATTAAAGGGAGGTTGAATTCAGCACTGATACTAGTCTTTCCAGAGCAAGGCAATAGTTATATTTTGTACTGTGATGCTTTAGGTATCGGGCTAGGAGCTATGCTTATGCAGGGGGAAGGAGTCATTGCATACGGGTCTCAACAGTTGAGGCCACATGAGAGGAATTACCTGACACACGATATCAAGTTGGCTGCAGTTGTTCATGCATTAGGCTATTGGAGACACTATATTCTAGGAGAGCATTTTGTGGTTTTCACCAACCACAAAAGTCTCAAGTAAAATTTCACTCAGTGTGACTTGAATCTGAGGCAGCGAGGGTGGGTTGAGTACCTTCAGTCTTTGACTTTGAGCTTGCATATACTCCTAGGAAAGGCAATGCAGTGGCTGATGCGCTGAGTAGGAGGACTCAGATACAGGCAGTTAAGGAGGCCAGAAGTGAGTGGCAGTTTATGGCTCTATTCTCTAAGATGAATTTGGTGGTGCACGAAAGATAGGGGAAGACGTTTATTTCTTCTATAGTTGTTACCTCTACCCTTCTTGATTGAGTGTGAATGAGGTAGCTATAAAATTCTGAAGGCCTAGTTCTACTAGAAAGCATGTCAGGAGGGGACCCTATTTCAGGATGGACCATATGCGAGGATGAGATATTTCTTTTCCAAGGGAACGTATGGGTATCAGAAGACATACGTGAGGAGCTGATACAGGACTTTCATTCATCAGTTTGGGTAGTTCATCCTAGTTTCACCACGATGTATCATGATCTACACTGCCAGTATTGGTGGCCAGGTATGAATATGAATCTTGCTGGTTTTTTCATGAGGTTTTTTACTTTTCAGCAGATGAAGGTGAAGCATCAATGACCAGTATGGATTTTGTAGCAGTTACCCATTTCTGAGTGGAAGTGGAATGATGTCGCGATGGATTATGTGACCTATTTTCCAAGGTCTCCTCGAGGTAATGATTCATTTTGGGTTGTCATTGACAAACTCATGAAGGTTCCTCACTTATTGATGATCAAGGAGACCTTCGGTGTTGATGAGCTGGGACGATTGTATATCTAAGAGATTGTACGCTTACAGAGATTTCCACAATCCATTGTTTCAAAAAGAGATGCACGTTTTACTTCTTGGGTCTGGGAGGGGCTCCAGAAGGCATTGGGTACACAGGTACTTTTGAGTATAACTTACCACCCCCAGACAGATGGCCAATTTGAGGGTATAATTCAGGTGCTTGAGGACATGCTCTAGAAATGCATCCTGGATTTTGGAGGTTCGTGGGAGAAGCACATACCTCTTGTGGAGTTTGTCTACAATAATAGTTTTTAAACAACTATTCTAATGGAACCTTATGAGGCTTTGTACGATAGTCCATGCCGATCACCCTTATGTTTGTTGGAGGTAGGATAGGTAGATTTTTTGGGAACTCATCTTATCTAGGAAACCACAGAGAAGATAGAGTTAGTTCGGAAAAGGATGGATATTGCACAGTCTCGAAAGAAGTCTTATGCTAATTAGTGGAGACGGCCTCTAGAGTTCGAGGTCAGGGACTAGGTTTTTCTGCATTTCACACCGAGGTTGGGACACAAGAGGATTAAGTGATAGGGTAAGATTTTTCTGAGGTACGTTGGTCCGTTTGAGATGTCGGAGAGATTTGGTCCAGTTGCCTATTAGTAGAAGTTACCTCAGAGGTATAGGGCTATGCACGACGTCTTCCACGTCTCTCATCTTCGAAGTTACTTCTCAGACCCATCTCATGTCTTCCAACCTGAGGAGGTTGTGTTGGAAATGGATGCGTTGTTCGAGGATAATCCTATCCAGATTGTTGATCTTAGTACAAAGGTCCTTCTTGGTCGGTCTGTTCCTCTGGTACAAGTGCTTTGGCAGCACGGGGGAGTACAAGACAAGACTTGAGAGAAGGAGGCCGATGTACGATCTTAGTGGCCGTATTTTTTTGAGGTTTCTTCTTCTATGCCACCTTTCTAGGGAAATTAAGAGATGAAATAATTAAAGGGGGAAAGTTTGTAAAAACCTGGATCTTCTTTTCAGGTATTTTTTCCTTTTTTGGTCACTTTTTAGAAAAAGAGGAATTTCTGAAAAAATTTGAACTACATGTCATGTACTCGATTTCTGCATGAAGCTATGTGATGGTTGTGTAATGGCTGCACACACAGTCATGTGGGGGTGACCTGAAGATCTCCTAAAGCGGAGTACATAAATGACAAGTACACGCCCTGTATTTTTTTCATTAAACGTATCGGGGTCACGTCTAATTGCCAGAAAGGCCTTCTTCTAGACCCAGTTCGTCTGAGAGAACTTGAATGGTTGTGATATTCCTCAGAGCCCCTGACTAAGCATCTAATCTTCGAATATACTTTCGTCGATTGCATTGGGATCGCCTAAGTAAGCTCTTACTTCTTCTTGAGCTTCATTTCCTGATTCCTCCTCTTTCTCAAGTTATCCTCCGTTGAACGTTTTAGATGTTTTTTATATCTATGGTGTTATAGGGCGTTTCAAGGATTGAGGTTCATGTATATCGATCTCCCAACACCATGGTAGGTTGTTTTCTCCTTTCTGTTGAAAGTATTTGAGTTATATGTGCAAATTTTTCCAATACCCATGAACGGGGTATTGTGTGTTTATTGTTTTAGCCCTATTGTTTTCCTGCTATGCTTGTATGCTTGAGTATAGGTTAATTGTTTGTGAATAGGGTGAATTTTTGTGCTTCAGAGGTGTTTTCCCATGCATGTTTGTTATGACTGTTTGGTTCTGCTTAGCCTGTTAGGATGCCTTGTTTTTTCTATGCCTAGTATTGTAGGATGGTGTGACTATTGTTATGATATGTTGTTATCTTGTAGATTGTTATCCAAGTAGTTCTTGAGGTTTAATTTGGCCGATACGCGCTGATATTCTTGCTTGACTTACACAAGGCTGTGAGAACCTGGTGTAGTAGACCATATGGAGAATGGAAATAAGGGCTTCTCTAGAGTGTCTGTTTTATAGTTATGATGCAAGACCATAGGGGGAATTGACATAAGTTCTTCCTCAGAGTGTTTTTAGTTCCATGAAGCGGGCCATAGGGGGAATGTGACGTAAGTGTTCCCCAGAGTGCCTTTAATTACCGATATGATACTATAGAAGGAATTGACGGTGAGTGATTCCTCATAGATTCTTTTATTAAGATGAACCAGAGGGGTTATATTGAGTGTACTGCCCAGAGGATTTCTTGTCTTGTTTGGTTGAACCAGAGGGGTTAGGTTGTGAGTACTTCCTAGAGGGTTACCATTTGTGTTTAGTTGTTTGCTTGTACTTGTTTGGTTGAACCAGATGGGTTAGGCTGTGAGTACTTCCTAGAGGGTTACCTACTTTGATTATCTATTGTTTGATATATGAAACTGAATCCATTGGAATTGTGGATTGTTTACTGCTGAGTACTTCCTTGTTTACTGCTTTCTTTACTTATTGTCTATTGTATATTCACTGACTATTAAAACAGATCTTATGGTGGTTGCTTACTGGGATTTAGTCTCACACCATATTTGGGCCATGCTTTTGGGCCTAAACAGCTTATATTGTTTCGGGTATAGATAAGGGAAAGCACCCATCTACTTTAGGTACATGACTACTTTAGATCTGAAGAGCATGAGACGAAGCTGAGGCTTGCGATGCTGAAGATTTGTTTACTTTTTTCTTTTGTACTTTGGTTTAGTTTTGTATTTCAGCATTGTGACTTGTTTGGATTCTTTCCTAGGCCTAGGTATCATGCATCATTTATATATATGTTCTCCAGTTGTTTCTTCATCGGTCTTTTGTTGTTTACTATATTTTGGTATGTTTATTGTTTCTGATATTGTATATATGTTTTAATTTCATTGTGTTACTCTACCAATGAAGGCATAGTTTCCCCACTATCACACCCAAGGCCCTCGCTGCTAGTCGGCAGCCTCTAGCATTCAGGGAAATGCGCTTGAGTCCATGTTACCAACCGGGTACGTGGCGTTTCTGGGTGGATTCCAGAACTGGGACATTACAGAAGGGGATATTTCATGAAGGGGTGTTCACGAAGGGGTTTTTGAAAAGTGATTTTGTTAGATAAGCTTTCAATTCGCGAAGGGAGTGTTCACGCGCAGCGTTCTATTCACGTTGGTTATGCTCGCGAAGGAGGTTTCCGCAAAGAGTTCTGTGGGAGAAGATTTTAGTTTGCGAAGGGGGTGTTTTGCAAAGTGGGTGTTCACCCATAGTGTGTTGTTCATGTTGGATTGGTCCTGTATTGTATTACCAGGATATGCTCACGAAGGGTGGGATCATGATTTGATGTACCCAGATTGGGACTGCAAGTGTGATGAGTGCGTTTACAGTGGGGTGCGTGCTTGAAGGGTTTGATCAAGGAGGTAGGACTCATGGAGGGGTGTGCTCACGCAACCCTTGATTGAGAAGGTGGATGTCGGTGATGGGTGATTCCCTATCTATGAGTAAGATGGAGTTGGATTTAATGAATCGCTGGCAGAACCTTTCACTAACCAATAAAGAGAAGTCAACAATTTCCACTCAGAAGAATGAAGATGAGTTTCTTTTGCAATGAATGTGGCTCCTAATAGTTGGTAAATTTATGAAAAAAAGGACCTTCAATCAGGTAGAACTGAAAAATACTTGGCATAACATTTGGAGATTGGACGACGGCATGGCTATAAGAGAAGTGGGAGAGGGCCTTATTGTCTTTGAATTCTTTAATGAAAGAGATACAGAAATGGTCCTCAATGGCAAGCCTTGGTCCTTTGATAACCAAATCATCCTCATGGAGGACCTTAAAGAAGAATAATATATTTAGAAAATTAAGTTGTCTTTTTCACCTTTATGGATTCGAATTAGAGGTATCCCATTTCATGGTAGAACTGAACGATTTATACATGATATTGGAGGTCGTATTAGTAAATTCTTGGAATGGGACCGATCATATCCAATTAATTGGGGACCCTATGTTCGGATCAGAGATTTTTTGTATGTTGCACATCCATATATGCGGGGTTTGTTTTTGGAAAATGAGGATTCTAACATCTGTATATCCTTTGTGTATGAAAAGCTCCCAATTTTCTGTTTCTTTTGTGGTTGTCTCGGACATGTATAGAAGCACTACGGTTTGAAGAAGGAGGATGGAAAAGGAGACATTTTTTTGCATTATGGTCCCTGGCCCCATGTAAAAACTACGGGAATGTATTTCATCTCTGAAGTTGAAGAACAAAAGGACCGCAACAAACTCGCAATGGATTTAAGTTATCGGGCTGAACCAACGCACACTAATATCATCATTCTAGGACCATTGAATCATTATGATGGCACTCAAGTGGGAAAATGGCCAAAAAAGGACCATTGTGCAGCACAATGGCCTTGGTCGATTCTGGGGAGGAGCAAATGAGTCAGGGGAAGGATCTGGCTGGCATCTTAAGTTGTGATCCATCTTATTTAACAAACATTCCTTTTACACCTTTTGGGATACAATTAGGATGCAACAAACCATTGGATCCAAGATCAGGGATGAAGAAACTCTATGAAGATCCACCAGAACCAGTTCCAAGGTTAGATTTTTTTCTCCAAGTATTCTCTATCAGGAGAAGGATGATATGATTGGGATAACTTCATCTAGTTCTATAAAACATAAGAAGTGGAAAAGGATGACCTATGGGGATAGGGGTGTAGATCTTGTAAATGCACAACCTAGTGAGCACAAACAGTGACTGGAGGCATGCCAGAGGACCAAAAGTCTGCCAAAGAGGTGGAAAGTGGTAGTGGATGGAAAGTTTATCGAAGTTTTAGAGTTGGAGGTGGGTGTGTCCCAGCCCTGCCTAGGGTAATGAAAAGCCTATGTTGGAACTGTTGGGGGGCTTGGTAATCCCCGAATTGTTTGTATTCTCCGTCACTACAGTTAAAAATATCACCCTAACATAGTTTTTGTATCTGAAACTATGTTGGATCACAAGTATGTTGGCCTTTTCAGATTGAAGATTGGGTTCAAGAATGTCTTTCCCATTGTAAGACAGGGAAACTCTAGTGGCCTTTTCCTCTTTTGGAAGGAGGGTCTGGTTGTTAAGATTTCTAATTATTCAACTAATCATATTTTTTTGACAATTTTTTCCTCGGGATCTCCATCTTGATCTTTTGTGGGTTTCTATGGGTGTTTGGGGGGCAAGATAAACACAAATCTTGAAACATGTTGAATCAGCTGTGAAACTCTCTCCCTAGCCCTCTTCTGGTAGAGGGGATTGTAATGAGGTCCTTCTTCGCCACAAAAAAGAAAGTGGAAGTTTGAGGAGTGGTGCTTCTATAGAAGAGTTTAGGAATTCCCTTATGTTGAACTCTCTTCATGAACTGGGATTTTCTGGCTCTCCGTTCACATGGAATCAAGGTAGATCAATGGAGAATCGTCTGGTGGAAAGTTTGGATAGATTTGTTGGAAATGATGAGTGGACATCTCTTTGCCATGCCTTTTCCATTGTTCACATGTCCCCAGTCTCTTCTGACCACTACCCAATCATTTTTTTGATGGTCTCCCAATGGAAACAGAGGAGGCTTATGTGCACCTTTCGATTCGAAATTTTGTGGCTCCAAGATAGTAACGGTGAAAAGGTGGTCCAATCAGCTTGGGAGGGACCAAATCAGTGAATCACATCTAATTTTTGCAATACCACGGATTTTTTACAAGAGTGGAGCTTGGATAGGTTTGGGAAATTTGATAAAAGCATTAATGAGGCATAGAATCGCTTGTTGAGAGTCTACTCTCACTACTACAAAAACGGGCAAGGGAAGTACCCCCTTATATCAGCGCTAAGAAAATGTGCTAATAAAGGTTACCCTTTATCAGCGCTAAAATTTTAGTACTGATACAGAGTAACCATTATCAGTGCTAAATAAGCGCTGATAAAACGACCCTTTATCAGCGCTTTTTTAGCGCAGATAAATAGTACCATTATCAGCGCTTTGTTAGCGCTGATAAAACCTTAGTCCATTTTTTTATAAAGTCAGTTGCACAATGCCCTTGTTTTATCACGACCTAAATCTTTCACGGTACAGGAACCCTGTGACTCCCCTCTGCCGCCCACTGAGTTCGCATTGTCGGACCTCCGTCGCCCTCGCTTCTCGTTGTCAGACCTCCACTGCCCTCATTTCTCATTGTTGGACCTCCACCGCCCTCTCTTCTCGTTGTCGTACCTCCACCACCCTCGCTTCTCATTGTCGGACCTCCACCGCCCGCAATTCCCTCTTCGTTTTTCCAGACCTCTGCCGTCCGCAATGCCCTCTTCAGTTTGCTGTACCTTCGCCACCTGCAACGCCCTCTTCGGTTTGTCGGACCTCCCTTTAAGGCATTTTTTCCAAATATTTTTATAATATTGTTCATGTTGTTGGTTGAATCATTTATGGATATTGATTATGTTATTTCATTTGGATTCATTGGTATGTTTTGGGTGTACCTTTCCTTAGGTTTTGAATTATGCTCATAGTGATTCTTCATGGTTAGTGGTTGTAGTCTCTTATTTGGGTGAAGGTATGTGTTCTTAGTATATTTCCATCTTATGTCCCACCATTTTAGTGAAATTTTAAATGGTTGGGTAACCGATGATAGGTCTCTGGACATTATTGGGATTTTCTATCTTCTTAGTGATGTATACGTGTCATTTGGAGATGTATGATGTTCTTGGAGGATATATATTAAGGGTTCTTGGGAAAATTGGTTATCTGTTCATTTTAATTTTTTCATAGTGGTCCTCTATTCGGTGAATCTTCCCATTTGACCCTCTATCCCAAGGTGAAACTCCCTCCCTTTCTCTCTTCCCTTGGGCTCCATTTTTAGGGTGATTTGGCCTTTTATCTACAAGTAATCTCTAAGTAAGAATCTCATATTCTCTTTTATTCTCATTTCTTGGTCACTAATTTTTTCTCTCTTGGGTTATTTTTATATAGAAAGGGTTTTAACCTAGTTTGGATTTAATCTCATTTATTTGGGTTAAATCTTTATGGTTATGGTGTTTAATTGCATCCTTAGGGCCTTTCCTTAGTTCAGTTGGTGGTTTCATTCTGGTTTTGTGAAGATATCAAGAAATAGGTAGGTTGTTCTATTATTTGACATTATTTTAGGTGTTTAATATGATTTATTTGGTTCTAAAATGGTTTTATAAATTTTCTGGGTTATGGGAAACATGTTTTCCAATTTTTTTGTTGTGCGTAAGGGTATGATAATGATTTGACTATTGTAAATGGTTGTTTATCATGTGTGTTTCTATTATTGGAAGTGTGATTATATAAAATAGATATAATTTTATATAGGGGGTGGAATTGAGCACAATGGAATCCTAGTTATCTAGGTGGGTAGACTAGGTCTAGTATATTAGGTGAATTAGTCATGCCGATGATTGGTCTCCTTAATAAGGATATATATAACAACACTAACTAAACATTCATGTGCTATAGATTGGAGGCTCAAATAGGACCTTCATGTATAAGATATGTGATCACCAAGAGTACGAGCATCCTAGGACCCTAGTAACCCTAATACCTTAGAGATTTTCTATAGTGCTCATACTATTCTTACCATTATCTTGTCACGTTTAGTTTCTCTTTTATTTAAAATAATGTTTTATTTAAATTGTATCTTCCTTTTTCTTAAAAAATAACATGTTAATGTTTATCATAATGTCATTACATGGAATCTATTTTTGTTGTGTCCTACTAGGTATGTTGGCTCACACCTTATATACACCCTCAGGTCTATGTAGACCTTATTATGTTTTACCCAGTTAAAGGCAAGGTTCCCTTAGTGGTGATGGTGGATATATGTGCTAGTAGTTCCCCTTTTGGTGACTGTTATTGGTTGTGGAATGGGGATGTTGACCCTCATGTTTCATGGAGGGTTGGTTGTATGGTTGGTTCCCTTACCTTTTTTTTTGTTATTTTGGTTTTGGTTGAAATTTTTAAATGATTATCCTCTATTATAGTGTTATCTTTTGGTCTATTATATTGTGAAATTTGGTTATGATATGGTGTTTGATTATTATGTAATATTTATGGTTTTTTACATGAAAAAAACATTCCCAAAGGTGTTACTCAATGCCTAAGAACTAGTTACAACCCATGGAGATTGGTAATTCCCTTTGGACCTTCCCACGAGTTGGGTCAGGTGTCAAGTGGGATGGCACCCTGGCCTAGTTCATGACAAGAAGTCTACACCATAATATAGTTGTCTAAATCCTTTATGTACCGTGTCCATGGGAGGTTGCAACGTGGTATATTTTTTTATAGTATTAAATTCCATGAGACCCATTTTATATTCTTTTTTCTCCTACACAACTATCATTTGAAATCTTGATTCTTTAAGGCTTACAAGAGTCATTTTAACTCCTACAAACTCCCTTTTTCTCAGATAGAAGCTCTAGTGGATGAGTTTGGTTTCTCTCTGATAAGGGGATCTCTCATCGATTGGAAATCCTCTATCTCCTATTATATCCTCCTTATATAGTGATAAATCATCATATTTTTAGTGAATATAATATTCTTTTTTATGAATCTTGATTATAGGTTAGACTACTTGATCTCCTACACCTTCATTATTCATTGACAGATCCCATTATGGGTGTTAAGTTGGGTTGATCAGTAATTAAAGGCAGGTGGTTCCACAATGTTTCTTCCACACAATTGAAACTTTTTTTCTTGATTTATTCAAAATGAATTATAAAAATAATTTAATATTATTTGAATTAAAGTGGATTTTGTTTGTGATTTTAGAGGCATGTAT
Source organism: Viscum album (assembly GCA_963277665.1). NCBI lineage: Eukaryota > Viridiplantae > Streptophyta > Magnoliopsida > Santalales > Viscaceae > Viscum > Viscum album. The sequence continues at coordinate 907,704,447 of OY728151.1, forward strand.
TTTTGAAATAAATCCCCTTCTTAGTTATTTTTTGTGTCATGGAATGATTTGAGAAACTATATATTTTAGTGGGAATATTTTATAAAATAATTAGCCTTTATTTCAAAAAAAATGATTAGAATATAATATGATTTGAAAAGGGAATAGATTTTATGAAAACCTATGATTTGGTTTTGAAATGAAAATTCATGTTGAAAACTAAAATTGGGTATTTGAATGTAATAAATGAAATTATTTGTAATGATTTATTTTCCCATGTTTGGTTGATTATTTGATTTGAAGTATATGAAGCCAGGGTGTTTAGTGGTAATTTGGATAAGAATGTTAGGATATAATTTCCTAGCACTATATTTATGATGAAAATACTAACTTAAACATACTATGACATGAATTTTTTCCCAATGGGAATTTGAGTCTCGATGACCTGAGTCGTGGGATGTGTTCACACATTGAGCAAAGATCACTGATTGAGTTGTGTGAGGATCATATTACTAGAAAATAACATACCATATGGTTTGATTCATGTTACTATGATATAATTTTATTTATTATTACATGACATAGATTATAGAACTATTTTTTTCATGCCAACTAATTTATATAAGATTTTTATATACATTGTTCATTTAAGTCAGTTTTTATATATCTTCCATATTTTTTATTATGAAAGTATGTGATGTTGGAAATATGTAAATACTAAGATACCATATTGGTACATGTTACTAAGATTTATGTGTGACTATATACTTATTATATTTTCTTATTATTTCTTACACACCACAACTTGAGTCGAGTAACCTTATTGAAATCCATATTGGTACTTTGGTTCTGATGTGGATATGGTTTTTTATGTGTTTGTGATATGTGTACGTGTGGATATATGGGTACTTAGGCATGATGATATTGAATGTAGGGAAGAGACCTAGGAGTGGTAGATGTATCATTCTTGATTATTATTATGTTTGGTCTAGGGTGATTTGAGGAAACTATAATGAATCTAAAGTAATTATATTTAATGAAGATGAATAAATACTAATGGTTAGGCTCTATTAATCACTATTTTTATAAGGAAGTGGTTCTCTTGTACTGTATTTGGAAGTCTTTTTTTGTGTACTTGAACCATAAATACTAATATTTTAGATTCAAATAGGATGAAGATGAATAAAGATTGGATGGATGCTAATCGTTTAAAAATAGAGTACGAGAACGAAGTGAAAGAGTTCATCAAGTTTGCAAAGGATCATGAAAAGGATCCTTCTCAAATCCTTTGTCTATGTTTGCATTGTTTTTATTCTAGACTACTTACTCCAGAGAATTTGGAAGAACATTTGATATGTCACGGAATAGATCGGAGTTATAGATGTTGGAATAAACATGGAGAAAAAGCGAATGTAGCTACTGGCTGGGATAAAACTGCATTTTATGGATCATCAGATATGAATAAAAATATGGATAATGAAGAAGCCCTTATGGAGGATGTGATTACAGATGTCAATGATGATGAAGATCGTATTGAGGAAATGACAAATACAATTCATGATGAACTCCGTGATTGCCCAAAATTGTTTGAGAAGTTAAAGAGCTGTGCAAAGACTCCATTGTATGCTTCTTGCACTAAGTATACAACATTTTCAGCTGTACTGAAGTTGTATAAATTTAAAGTAGGTAACGGATGGAGTGATTTCATTTTTACGAAACTACTTGTTCTCTTGAATGACATTCCCCTGGAAGATAATGAGCTCCCAAGCCGGACATATGAAGCTAGATGAATGCTACGCTCGATGGGAATGATTTCTGAAAGAATACATGCCTGCCCGAAAGACTGTATATTGTTTCTCAAGGAGAAAAAATCAATTATAGAATGCCCAAATTGTGGTGCTTCTCAATAAAATAATGATAAATCAAATCCTACGAAAGTTGTATGGTACTTTCCAATCATTCCAAGGTTTAGGCGTCTATATGGAAGTGAAGAAACTACAAGACAATTGGCATGGAATGCAGATAAAAGAAATAAAGATGGGTTATTATGTCATCCGGCCGACTCTCCTCAATGGAATAAAATTGATCATGAGTATCCTGAATTTGGAAAATAGCCGAGAAACCTTCGTCTTGCGTTATCTACAGATGGAGTGAATCCTTTTGGTTTTCAAACCATCACTCATAGTACATGGCATGTTATGTTGGTAAATTATAACCTACCACCCTGGTTATGCATGAAGCAGAAATTCATCATGTTATCTATGCTTATATCAGGACCAAAACAACCAGGTAACAATATTGATGTTTATCTGGCTCCTTTGATCGAGTAATTGAATTTATTGTGGGATTCAGGTGTAATGTTGTATGATGCTTATAAAAGTAAATACTTCACATTGAGAGCGATGTTTTATGGGATAATAAATGATTTCCCTACTTGTGGAAATTTTTCAGGCTATAGCATTAAAGGAACTCAAGGGTTTCCTATGTGCGAAGAAGATACCGAATCAATTAGGTTGAAACATTCATCGAAATCTGTGTTTCTAGGACATCGTAGATTTCTACCTCTTCGGAATAAGTACTGATCTTGGACGACATCATTCAATGGAAGTTTAGAAAAACATGAAACACCGTCTCCACTAACAGGTGATCAGCTGTTTGAGAAATTAAAAGATCTAAACACTTTTTTTGGTAAACAATTTTCGAAAAACCTTACGAAAATCGGTTGGAAAAAGAGATCAGTTTTTTTGAATTACCATATTGGAATTGTTTGTACGTCAGACATTTTCTTGATGTGATGCATGTGGAAAAAAATGTATGTGGTGGTGTTATCGGAACGTTGCTAAATACCCCTGGCAAAAAAAATGGAATTAAGGAAGGTTTGGACCAGGTTTACATGGGGATACGAGAAGAGTTGGCTCCCGTGAAGGGTGAAAATTGAATGTTTCTTCCTCCAACTGCTTATACTCTTTCTAGGGCGGAGAGATATCAGTTTTGCAACTTCTTCAAAGATGTAAAGGTGCCATATGGGTACTCATAAAATATCAAGAACATTGTGCCAATGAATTATTTGAAGTTAAAAGGTTTGAAATCACATTATTGCCATGTTTTGATGCAAGATCTAATTCCTATAGCTTTACGTTGCATTTTTTCCAAGAATGTTCGTCATACATTAACCAAACTTTGTTTCTTTTTCAAAGCTATATGTATCAAAGTTTTAGACCCAAGGAAATTGCCAACTATGTGAAAAGAAATTTTCATCATATTATGTGAATTAGAAATGTTCTTCCCACCAAAATTCTTTGATATGATGGTTCATTTGATGATTCACTTGGTGAGAGAGATTCGACTTTGTGGTCTTATGAACTATAGATGGATGTATCCCACTGAACGGTATATGAAGATTTTGAAAGAGTATGTCAAAAATCGAAGTCGTCTAGAGGGTTGTATAGTGGAGCGATATATTGTTGAGGAAGCCATTGAATTTTGTACTGTATACCTATCTGATGTGGAAAGAATTGGTCTCCTGAAATCTCATCAAACTGGAGGTATTGAGGGTGAGGGAATTTCTGGAAGAGAAGTTGTGACAATCAGTATTACAGATCGGGAGCAGGCTTATCTTTGTGTTTTTCATAACAGTTGGAGGGTTGCTCCATATATTGAAACTCGCAAAAAAATTCTTAGGCAGTTGAATCCATCAAGGGATTAAAAATGGTTATCAGATAAACATAATCACCCGTTTATAGGATGGTTTCATGACCATATTTTTAAGGAGTTGGATGAAAATCCGAATTCAATTTCAGAACGACTTTGATGGCTAGCCACTGGACCAAGTGTGTATGTATTATATTACAGTGGTTATGTAATTAATGGTTATACATTCTATAAAGATTAACATGATGAAAATAGTACCATGAAAAATAGTGGAGTTACACTAGTGGTTGAAGCGATGCATGTTTCTTATAGTAAGGACAGAAATACAATTTATACAAATATTTCATACTTTGGCATTATCAAACTAATATGGGAGTTGGATTATACGACATTCCAATTTCCAATTTTTCAATGCAAATGGATTGATATCAACAGTGGTGTTAAAATAGATGAATGGGGATTTGTGAAAGTTGATTTTAGTAAAGAAGGGTACAAAGACAAACAATTTATAATGGCATCACAAGCGGTAAAAGTTTTTTATGTTCCAAATCCCGGAAACCGAAAGTGGTCAATTGTTCTGTTATCGTCCAAAACTACTGAAGGTTCCGATGACAATTCAATTAAGGAAGATCCTTTTAGTGGTACGTCGCAATCATTTCGGAGTGGTCCTAATACAGATGATGTTTTGTATGTTATAGGAGACTACAATGAAGGGATTTGGATTGTCAATAAAGGTGTCAAATCCCTTCAACCTTTGAAAAAAAGAAAGAGAGTTTAGTAAACAGGTTATATTTTGTTTGTAATATAGATCTTGTTATATCATGTTATTATCTTATCATTACTGAATTTATGTAATCTGAATTAACTGTTCAACCACTTTTGCAGATAATGACTTCTGCACATTCTAGTTCTCCTAACCTTGAGGCTGAACAAGTCTCTCAAGCTGCTGCTGTTGCGGCTGCTGCAGCTCCTGCTGCTCCTACAACTCATGTTGCTACTGTTGTTGATCCTGCTGCAGCTCCTGTTGCTCCTGATGCTCCTCCTGTTGCGGCTCCTGCTGCTTCTCCTGCTTCTCCTGTAGCTCATGTTTCTGATGTTGTTTCTCCTGCTACAGCTCCTATTGCTCATGTTGCTCCTCCTGCTGCGGCTCCTGCTGCTCCTGTTGCGGTTGTTGTTGCTCCTGCTGCTGCGGCTCCTGCTGCTCCTAGTGTTGAGGTCCAACAACCATCAACACATTCTGTTGATACCATTCCAGATGAACATATAGATGATGTTGATATCGATGAAATGGTCGGGAATGAAGAACCGACATCGCAGAAAACACAGATGCGTCGTAGTTTGACGGTGTTGGCCAAAATTCTTAAGGCGAAAAGCAAAGGCATCAAATTTGAAGTTGGATGGAATTCACCAGGACAACATGTTAATCCCAACAAGGATATGTTTAGCATCTATATTGGAGTTGTCACTTGGAAACGTGTTCTGATTGACATAGATTCGTGGAACCATGTTGTGTCTGGGCTGAAGGCTGTGATTTGGGAAGAAATTACGGTAACATTATGAATTTTTTTCTTTAATTTACTAGAAAATAAAATAATAAAACAATGTCTTACTCTTCCCAATCTCTTGAAGAGTACATTTATAGTATATTATTCACACAAGTATTATATACTAAGGCTTGAAATAAAGATTCTTCAAGGTTTTCGCACTATTTTAACAAGATGCCACCTGAAAGATTCTAAAGGTAAAATAAACCCGCACCCACCCATTGTCTATGCTCACCTAATATCCCAAGAAGAATGGGATGAATTTATTGGACGTCATGGGGATCATAAGTTTCAGGTACATTGTGGGTGATAATACGTTGTTTGAGTATACCTGTATTCATCACTTTGATTATCAATATTTCATTTATGAAACAGAAACTCTGTACTGAAAATAAGGAACGTGCATCAAAACCAACATACCCCTATCGTAAAGCAAGGATGGGGTACGCTTCATTAGAAAAGAAAATGGTACGTATTTTAAATTTATAGTAATATTGTTAGGTGCCAATAAAAAACATCATAATTATCTTTCTATGTTTATATGTAGATTGATGAGTTTAAAACCAAATGCACTTCCATCCCACGTCATGTGATATGGAAGGAGGCACGTGTGAAAAAAGAAGGGAAGTTAGTAGAGTAGAACACACAAAAAGTGTGGGAAATATGTGTAAGTATGACACGATGATAAAAATATTTGTTTAAAATTTCTATTACATAAAAATAATTAGTTATTTTATTATATTTGACAGCCGCAGGAATCAGCTACTCTTGTAGGGGATATAGACCTATTATCGATGACTTTGAAGCGGCCAGAAAAATATGGTCGTGTCAGAGGTACAGGGTTTGGGGTGATACCCCGAGTATATTTTGAGAAGAAGAAAAAAATGGATGATACAGATCAAAAATTGGAACAAATGAGTGAAAAAATAGAAACCCTTGAAGAACTATTGCAATGGCAGGTAGAGTTGCTAGCAACTTTTATGGGTGGGAAGCAAAGGGAAGACACAACTCAGGAACAACCAGAGCGTGAACATCCCTCCCCACCCCCCACCATATTTGAGGTGAGCCATTCGCCTCAAAGAACTGTCTTAGTCGTGGTAATAAATATTCTAATAATTGTTCCCATTAAATGTGAATTAGACAAACACTGATATTTTTTCTATACTGATATTTTACAGGGTGATAATTATTGTGATTTATATCTGTCAACACCCACCTATAACCTTGTAGAAAGGGCTACAATGTTCAATATCCCATATGCCACACTGCATAATAGAACACTTCTGAAAGATCATCTGAAAGTGACGATTACTGTAGCTCATGATCCAAATGTAGAGCTACCTATTCCATTTGATGACGATGATATTTATACGGTCCAAAAGGCTATTGGGACATTCATTGCATGGATGTCACAACTTGTAAGAGTACATGCAGACAAAGAGGTATTTATTTCCTTTTCTTTCAAGCTAAACCCTTAACAATTAATGAAAAAAGGGTATGAACCAATGATTGTTGTTATAGATGGAGAAAGGGAAGGGGGTGACAAACGTCATCTAAAACCCATATAAAAGATCGAGCAACCGATCCCAAGGAGCTACTGAAATCACAATAACACCACCTGTTCTCTATCCACATTTACTATCATTGAATACTCATGTGGATACGAAGCTAAAAGATGGTAATAGTCATCTAGTGGTTTTCGAAGAGAATATATACGGAGAGGAAAGTAAATATTTCGTTGCTACTGAAAATGTAAATGAAATCCTTGAAAACGGTTGTCTAGGCATCACAGTTGTAAATGTATATATGAGGTATATTTCCATGAATTGATTTTCTAAAAGCTGGTCTACTGTGAAAATTATGAATAAATGCATTTTATATTGTCGACAGACGTATTTATGAAAAATAATTGAAGGAATTTTCCCATGAGCCAAGATTTGGACTCGTTAGTCCTCATATCACATCAACACACCTAACAAAAATAGAGCCATCAAAAAGGGATGCAATAGTGAATGGCTTGCTGAAAACATTTGAAAGCAAGATTACAGATGACAGACTTTTCCTAATACCAACCATGCAGAGGTAATACTCTACGATTAAAGCATATCAATTATATTTTCACTTCTTTTATTACTTATTCCTTTTTGTGTTTTTAGGCAACATTGGTTGAAAATTGTGGTGAACTTGGATACTCCGAAGATTTATTTTCTGGATTCAAAGCAAGGATATCCATCAAACCAACCACACATGATGGAGTTTGTGAATCTGTAAGACACTACATATTACCTTTTAGGTCTAAACATCAAGTAATATAATTTATATTATCTTTTACTGAGGATTACGTTATGATAGGGTGGTGTATAATTATCCTCTAAAAAGGAATGAGGACAGAGGATAAGCATAAGTAGGCGAGAAAGTACTACGTCTGGAAATATATCAGGGTATATATAATAAAATTTCACTATCCAAACACATCTCAACACAAGTTACTTATTCTCCTAATGATAATTTTTTTTTTTGCAGTGTCTAAAACAAACAAACGTTAATGATTGCGATTATTATGTTTGTAAATTTATGAAAGAGATCATTTTTCATCAGCAAAATATAATCCCTAAAGAGGTATTTTCAAAAACAACTACTAGTTCGTTTATGTTATTTATTAATTATTTATTTTTATATTTTACAGTACTACTCTAACTGCCGAAAATCCTCATACCCACAAGACAATATAGATTTGTTCAGAAATGAGTGGGCCACATACCTGATGTCATATTGTACACAAATATAATGAAGATCTGACTTGGGGACATGTACAATCGGTGGTCATTTTTTAGAGGGGTTAAGGGGATCAAAAGATGAAACATTGTTGTATGTAAATGTTTGTAGGAAAATTTTAATTGTTATTAAATAAAACATTCTTTATCCAATGAGTCATTTTCCCATTTTAACAGATGATATGAACCAGCAAAATGAAATAATGTTGAACCACTCAAAGGGTCTCTCTTTTGTTTAAAATGGACACGAATTTAAGTGAAAACAACAAATGACCTACGGAAATCCAACCAAACACATTTTTATTATGTTTATACTTTAGGAGAATGATACAAGGGTCCTTGGTGACGTGTATGAGTTATCCTTGCCTCAATCTGAGGCATAGTCTGTCTGGTACCACACAAAGGGTCTCTCTTTTGTTTAAAATGGACATGATTTTAAGTGAAAACAATAATTGACCTACGGAAATCCGACCAAACACATTTGGATTGTGTTGATCCTTTAGGATAATGATACAAGGGTCATTTTTGACATGTATGAGTCAACCTTTCCTCAATCCGAGTCACGGTGTGACCGCTATCACTCAAAGAGTCTCTCTTTTGTTTAAAATGGACGCGAATTTAAGTGAAAACAACAACTGACCTACGGAAATCCAACCAAACGCATTCGGATTGTGTTGATCCTTTAGGAGAACGATCCAATGGTACTTGGTGATGTTTACGAGTCATCCCCGCCTCAATCTGAGGCACGTTGTGTCCTCTATCACTCAAAGGGTCTCTCTTTTGTTTAAAATGGACACGATTTTAAGTGAAAACAACAACTGACCTACAGAAATCTGACCAAACGCATTTGGATTGTGTTGATACTTTAGGATGATGATCCAAGGGTCCTTGGTGACGTGTAAGATCCAACCCTGCCTCAATCTGAGGCACGGTGTGGCTGGTACCACTCAAAGGGTCTCTATTTTGCTTAAAATGGACACGATTTAAGTGAAAATAACAACTGACCTACAGAAATCTAACCAAACGCATTTGGATTGTCTTGATACTTTAAGAGAATGATCCAAGAGTCCTTTTTGAGATGTATGAGTCAACCCCGCCTCAATCCGAGGCACGTTGTGACCGCTATCACTCAAAGGGTCTCTATTTTGTTTAAAATGGACACGATTTTAAGTGAAAACAAAAACTGACCTACGGAAATCCAACCAAATGCATTTATATTGTGTTTATCCTTTAGGAGGACGATCCAAGGGTCCTTGGTGACGTGTACGAGCCAACCCCACCTCAATCTGAGGCACGGTGTGGCCGATACCACTCAAAGGGTCTCTCTTTTGTTTAAAATGGACACAATTTTAATTGAAAACAACAACTGACCTACAAAAATCTGACCTAACGCATTCGGATTTCATTTATCTTTTATAAGAACGATCCAAGGGTCCTTGGTGACGTGTACGAGCCATCCCCACCTCAATATTAGGCACGGTGTGGCCGGTACCACTCAAAGGGTCTCTCTTTTGTTTAAAATGGACACGATTTTAAGTGAAAACAACAACTGACCTACAGAAATCTAACCAAACGCATTCAGATTGTGTTTATCCTTTAGTATAAAGATCCACAGGTACTTTTTTATGCATACGAGTCAACTCCGCCTCAATATGAGGTACGGTGTGACCGCTATCACTCAAAGGGTCTCTATTTTGTTTAAAATGGACATGATTTTAAGTGAAAACAACAATTGACCTACGTAAATCTGACCAAACGCATTCGTATTGTGTTGATTCTTTATTAGGACGATTCAAGGGTCCTTGGTGACATGTAAGAGCCAACCCCGCCTCAATCCTAGGTACGTTGTGGCCAGTACCACTCAAAGAGTCTCTCTTTTGTTTAAAATAGACACGATTTTAATTGAAAACAACAAATGACCTAAAAAAATATGAACAAACGCATTCAGATTGCCTTGGCCTTTTATAATAATGATACAAGGGTCCTTGGTGATGTGTATGATCCATCTCTACCTCAACCTGAGGCACGGTGTGGCCGATACCACTCAAAGGGTCTCTCTTTTGTTTAAAATGGACACAATTTTAAGTGAAAACAATAACTGACCTACAGAAATCTGACCAAATGCTTTTGGATTGTGTTGATCCTTTATTAGAATGATCCACGGGTCCTTTGTGACATGTACAAGTCATCCCTGCCTCAATCTGAGGCACGGTGTGCCCGCTATCACCCAAAAGGTCTCTCTTTTGTTTAATACGGACATGATTTTAAGTGAAAACAACAACTAACCTATGGAAATCTGACCAAACGCATTCGGATTGTGTTCATCATTTAGGAGGACGATCCATGGGTCCTTGGTGACGTGTATGAGCTTACTCTGCCTTAATCTAAGGCACGGTGTGGCCGGTACCACTCAAAGGGTCTCTCTTTTGTTTAAAATGGACACGATTTTAATTTAAAACAACAACGAACCTACAAAAATCTGACCAAACACATTTTTATTTCCTTGATCTTTTATAATAAATATTAAACGGTCCTTGGTGACATGTAAGAGCCATCCCTGCCTCAATCCAAGTCACGGTGTGGCCGGTACCACTCAAAGAGTCTCTCTTTTTTTTAAAATGGACACGATTTTAAGTGAAAACAACAACTGACCTACGGAAATCTGACCAAACGCATTAGTATTGTGTTGATCCTTTAAGAGAACGATCCAAGGGTCATTTGTGATGTGTATGAGTCAACCCCACCTCAATATGAGGCATGGTGTGACCGCTATCACTCAAAGGGTCTCTCTTGTTTAAAATGAACACAATTTTAATTGAAAACAACAACTGACCTACGAAAATCTGACCAAACGCATTCATATTGCCTTGATATTTTATAAGAACGATCCAAGGGTCCTTGGTGATGCGTATTATTCAACCCTGCCTCAATATGAGGCATGGTGTGGCCCGTACTACTCAAAGGGTCTCTATTTTGTTTAAAATGAACATGATTTTAAGTAAAAACAACAACTGACTTACGGAAATTCAACCAAACGCATTAAGATTGTGTTGATACTTTAGGATAACGATCCAAGGGTCCTCTGTGACGTGTAAGAGTCAACATCTCCTCAATCGGAGGCATTGTGTGGCCGGTACCACTCAAAGGTTCTCTCTTTTGTTTAAAATGGACACAATTTTAATTGAAAACAACAACTGACCTATGAAAATATGACCAAATGATATCGGATTGCCTTGATCTTTTATAAGAACAATACAAGGGTACTTGGTGATGTGTAATATCCATACCTGCCTCAATACGATGCATGGTGTGGCCGGTACCACTCAAAGGGTCTCTCTTTTGTTTAAAATGGACACGTTTTTATGTGAAAACAACAATTGACCGACAGAAATCCGACCAAACGCATTTAGATTGTGTTGATCCTTTAGTATAATGATCCAAGAGTCCTTTGTGACATGTATGAGTCAACCCCGTCTCAATCCAAGGCATTGTGTGACCGCTATCACACAAAGGGTCTCTCTTGTTTAAAATGGACACAATTTTAATTGCAAACAAAAACTGACCTACGAAAATCCAACCAAATGAATTTGTATTGCCTTGATATTTTATAATAATTATCCAAGGGTACTTGGTGACATTTAAGAATAAACTCCACCTCAATATGAGGCACGGTGTGGCCGGTACCACTCAAAGGGTCTCTCTTTTGTTTAAAATGGATACGATTTTAAATGAAAACAACAACTGACCTACGGAAATATGACCAAATGAATTCGGATTGTGTTGATCCTTTATAAGAACGATACAAGGGTCCTTTTTGACGTGTACGAGTCAACCCCGCCTCAATCTAAGGCACGGTGTGACCGATATCACTCAAAGAGTCTCTCTTTTGTTTAAAATCGACACGATTTTAAGTGAAAACAAAAACTGGCCTACGGAAATCTGACCAAATGCATTCGGATTGTGTTGATCCTTTAGTATAATGATCCACGGGTCCTTTTTGATGTGTAAGAGTCAACATCACCTCAATCTGAGCCATGGTTTGACTGCAATCACTCAAAGGGTCTCTCTTGTTTAAAATGGACACAATTTTAATTGAAAACAACAACTAACCAATGAAAATCTAACCAAACGCATTAGGATTGCCTTGATATTTTATAAGAATGATCCAAGGGTCCTTCGTGATGTGTATGAGTCAACCCATCTTCAATATGAGGCACTTTGTGGCCGGTACCACTCCAAGGGTCTCTATTTTGTTTAAAGTGGACACGATTTTAAGTGAAAACAACAACTGACCTACGGAAACTCGACCAAACACATTCAGATTGTGTTGATCCTTTAGGTTAACGATCCACGGGTCCTTTGTGATGTGTAAGAGTCAAGCCCGCCTCAATCTGAGGCACGGTGTGACCGCTATCACTTAAAGGGTCTCTCTTGTTTAAAATGGACACAATTTTAATTGAAAACAACAACTGACCTACGAAAATCTGACCAAACACATTTGGATTGCCTTGATCTTTTATAAGAACAATCCAAGGGTACTTGGTGACTTGTATGAGTCATACCCACCTCAATCAAAGGCACGGTGTGTCCAGTACGACTCAAAGGGTCTCTCTTTTGTTTAAAATGGACACGATTTTAAGTGAAAACAACAACTGACCTACGGAAATCCGACCAAAAGCATTCTAATTGTGTTGATCCTTTAGGAGAATGATCCATGGGTCATTTGTGATGTGTAAGAGTCAACCCTGCCTCAAGGTGAGGCACGGTGTGACCACTATCACTCAAAGGGTCTCTATTTTGTTTAAAATGGACACGATTTTAAGTGAAAACAACAACAGACCTACGAAAAATCCGACCAAACGCATTCAGATTGCCTTGATCTTTTATAATAATGATACAAGGGTCCTTAGTGACGTTTAAAATCCATCCCCTCCTCAATCCGTGTCATGGTGTGGCCGGAGCCACTCAAAGGGTCTCTGTTTTGTTTAAAATGGACACGATTTTAAGTGAAAACAACAACTGACCTACAGAAATTCAACCAAACGCATTCGTATTGTATTGATCCTTTAGGAGAATTATCCATGGGTCTTTTGTGACATGTAAGAGTCAACTCTGCCTCAATATGAGGCACGATGTGACCGCTATCACTCAAAGGGTCTCTATTTTGTTTAAAATGGACACGATTTTAAGTGAAAACAACAAGTGACCTACGAAAATCCAACCAAACGCATTCAGATTGCCTTGATCTTTTATAAGAATGATCCAAGGGTCCTTGGTGATGTGTACGAGTAATCCCGACCTCGATCCGAGTCACGATGTGGCCGGTAACACTCAAAGGGTCTCTCTTTTGTTTAAAATGGACATGATTTTAAGTGAAAACAACAACTAACCTATGAAAATATGACTAAACGCATTCGGATTTTGTTTATCATTTAGGAGAACAATCCACGGGTCCTTTTTGACGTGTACGAGTCAACCCCGCCTCAATCCAAGGCACGGTGTGACCACTATCACTCAAAGGGTCTCTCTTTTGTTTAAAATGGACACAATTTTAATTGAAAACAACAACTGACCTATGAAAATCTGACCAAACGTAGTCAGATTTCCTTGATCTTTTATAAGAATGATCCAAGGGTCCTTGGTGACATGTACGATTCAACCCCACCAACCCCCTAAACCGCCCCTCATCCCCCTGGACACCAATCCACCCCTCGGACACCCCCCACCACTCTGGACACCCCCCACCCCCTGTAAAGCCCCCCCGACACCTTGGACACCATCCCACCCCCTGGAAAGCCCCCCCGGACACCAATCCACCCCCTGGACCGCCTCCCACCCCCTCGACACCAATCCACCCCCCACTCCTCTAGGCACCCCCCCACCCCCTGTAAAGCCCCCCCCCCCCCCCCGACACCATGGACACCAGCCCACCCCCCGGGAAAGCCCCCCCTGGACACCAATCCACCCCCTAGACCTCCCCCACCCCACCTGGACACCAATCCACCCCCGAGACACCCCCTACCGCTATGGACACCCCCACCCCCTATAAAGCCCCCCGGACACCTTGGACACCAGCCCACCCCCTAGAAAGCCCCCCGGACACCAATTCACACTCTGGACCGCCCCACCCCCCCCCCCCCCCCGGACACCAATCCACCCCCTGGACACCCCCACCCCACTAGACACTCCCACCCCACCCCCTGTAAATCCCCCCGGACACCCCCTACGCCCCCTTGGACAGCCACCCCAAACCCTTGAACAGCCCCTAACCCCCTGAATTCTGAATTGAATTCTTTATGTACTTAATTAACTTATGAATTATGTGTTAATGTTTTATGGGTATACTTGTTGTATGGGTATACTTGGTATAATCAGCTTATGATTTATGAGTTAATTTTGTATGGGTATACTTGCTTTAATTAGCTTATTGAGATGCTGATTTTTTTTTGCAGGTGTTCGGGTGTGCTGCTGCAGATTTTTTCATCGCAGCAGAGAGGGCATTTATCAGTGCTAAAAAAGCGCTGATAAATCGTGCTTTTATCAGCGCTAAAAAAGCGCTGATTATAAAGACCCATACTTTACATACATTTTTATTACTTCATAATTGAATCATACTTATTACAACATATAACAAAACCATGAAAGGACCGTATAGGTATAGTGTCTTTAGAAACTGGGAAACATAAATAACTGGTTCATAAAATCAACTACATTGTCTCCCGTTTATTTCATCATATCTAGAGTCTCTTATTGGCATATCCTACTTAATATCCTTATTCCTGACCTGGGGAAAAGAAAACATTCAAAAGGGTGAGCTCAAATTCTCAATAAGGGTAAACAAAAGAAATATCAGTCATATCATATTCATAAGAACAAAACATTTTGAAAATCTTAACCTACAAAAGAGATCATAATATCATGTCATGGGATAAATCATAGTAATGAAAAGTAATCCTAAATAATCATAACTTTAAACATGAAACTTTGTGGCATACACACATAATCATATAAAATCATTTCATATTAGTCAAGACTCATTTCCAAGACTATATTAGTGGACAAAGTCCATTTCTGAACCGAGTTCACTCCTCGTTTCAGTCCTGTTTCACTGAACCGGATTAACCTGCCATTCCAGCCATGTCTTTCTCATGAGATATAAATCTATACCCAATGCATTGGAGGTAGTTATAGGTCCCATCCATCTCATAATGATACCATTTTTATGTGTTCCACAAGATCATAAATCATACATCATAGCATAACCCATGTAATAAAAATGGGAATCTTAAACATCGTGCCATCATAACATAATCCATATAATATAAAAGGACTTCGTAAAAATAATTCCATCATAACATAATCAAATCAATGTAAAAATATGGATAGAAACAGAACCCTATATTATCTTACATGGAAAATAATTTTGATAAAACACTTGAACTTCATTCTTGAGTAAAATATCCTTTCTACTTCAAAAACATTTTCCTTTTTTAACATGTCATAAAATTTTAAACTAAAATAAGTTGATTAAAAATAAACTTGAAAACTTCTAAAGGAAGCTTCATGGAAATAATATTCTAAAAATCTATTCATGTCGTATAAGTTAAAAAAGAACATTCTTCTCATACTTTGGCCGGAAAAGTCAAAAAGTACCTCGTACGAAAAACGACAAAAGATTCCTTTCATATCTTTTACTAAAAACTCACCGAAGGGTAAAATTGTATTTAAACAATTTTAGTAGGATAGAAATAATATTACATATTGAGTAAACATGGATTTGGATGATAAAATACACCCCAGTAAATACCAAAGTATAAACAATCTCAGATAAAAATGAGATTGTGAGATGTTCCCTTACCTTAGGTCTGATATGCTTCGTATGATTCCGAACCTCCTATAATGTGGTTTAAATAGTGTTAATTTACTTATGACAGAATAATATTCATTTTTATGATATCATATATGGTCATATTTTTATCTTCTTAGTAGTAATATTTCATTACTACTTGTTATTCGGGTGTTTATTGCTTTATGTTCTTATGCATGTTTTGTTGAATAAATTCTTATTCTTATATTTAGGTTATAGATACCTAATTTACAAAATGGTATTAGTGTAATATATATCATATTTATTCATTAAATTCATTTATATAATCATTATGTAATGAAGATCATGTAGAACGAGTCGCATCACATCGTGGAGACGGTAGGTCGTACGTACACACGAGCGATGATATCGTTCCCATGATCGTGGAATTGTATTGAAATGTATGTATAATATTTCAGAATCAATACCACTTTACAATAATCATATATAGTTATTTATTTACACCATTATACCCATCCAAGTAATGTGGTGGTGGAAAACATATTACACCACGGCGTGGAGACGATATTCCGTACCTATGCACGTGCGGTGATTTTGTTTACCATAGGATGGATAAGAGTTGAAATAGGGTTGTTTAATATTTATAATAACATATCATTATATGAGGGATACTGATGTTATTACCTCATAATGAAACAACTAAAGAAGAGGGATTAGAAGAAGAATGGAACTTGAAGAAAACGGTAGAAGGTATTACCTCTTCTTTGAAGTGCCTCCTTTAAACTTTCTCTTAGGGAACTAGACTTAGTCTTTTGAGAAGACCAGTACCTCTAGTATGTTTCTAAGGAAGTGGGGAAGTGAAATGGGCAGGGTTTTTCCGAGATTTAAGGCTCAAAGTGGTGTGAGGAGGAGAGGGAGTAGGTGCCCTTTTATAAGGGAGGAGAGGGGCACCTTTGAAAAGTGTGAAAATATTATTTTATTATAAACTTATCTTCATTTTCAAAAGGTCCAAAAATCATTAAAGATGAAGATAATATGACTCATGGTCGAAATAAAATCATCCAATCAGAATTGGACATGTTTTGGAAAATATTTTAATCATTATAATCTTATTTATTTAAATCATTTATTAATGAGGTAAATACTGCATCATTATTGTGTCACAATATTTTAATTTATTTGATGTCTAAAATTTATAAAAAAAAATACCAACATGTAGGAAATATTTTTAGATTTCCAATGAATATTTATAGTCGAAAATATAATTTATATATCCCCTTATAAAAATTAATTACTAAAGGATTTTTTGTTAATGCCAATTTTGTCTTTACATTAAATTAATTAATCTAATGTGTCATTGTCTTTCATAAGTGACTCCATGGGGTCCCAAAATCGACTCAAGGATGCCCATGGTCGGCAATTACTCATCCAATAAGGTTCGGACAAGTGTTAAGGTAATTTTGAATTGTTATAATTTTCATTTAACCTTGAATTACCATATTTACTTTTAACCGTGGTAAATAAAAGTAAAAAGTTACTATTCACCAAAAATTATTTTTATCTAATTGAACCACATTTTACTCCTTGATATTAATCGTGTGTCTCGGATTTTCGAAATTCAACTCACAGAAGTGGTAAAATTAAGTTTTATGAACAATTGCAAAAGCTCATAGGAGGTGGGTAAAAGACTGTGAAAAGTTTAATACAATTTTTTATAAATCTAAAATTATTATAAAATTATTCCAATGAATTTAATTGAACTTATATAAGTATTATGTATCTATTTTGACCTAAAATAAATTTAAATCAGATAAATTATTATTTAAATAAAAAGTCGGTTTTAACCAAAAACTCAGTGTTTTCACTATTCATCAAAAATTGAAGTTTTTCAGAAAAATACCAAAAATCCAGCCTAAGCTATATTTGATATTCCGAATTCAAAAATGATGTCTATTTTTTAAAATTCAAAACATAGAAGTGGAATTAATTAATTTTAAAAGTAATTTCCGTTATCAAAACAAATAGCGTGTTTTTAAGAAACAATAACTATCAAAAGATCATCACTTGTTTATGTTCAATTTCAAAGTGAAATTAATTCCAATGACCTAAATTGGATTAAATGGTAAAAATATATTCTAATTACAATTTAAAACCAATTAAAAAGATAATATAGCCATATAAATTATTGCGATGAAAAAATTTGTTTTTAATTAAAATATAGCGTGTTGTTACTATTCATCAAAATATGAAAGTTATCAGAATAATATGAAAAATTTATCCAAATTAAATTTTTATATCCTGATTTCTAGTAAGAATTTTATTTTTTCAAATTGAACTTATAAACATGTCAAAAACTAGATTTAAAATGTGTGCGCCATCAAAAGGTGGTAAAACTGCATTTTTTGAAAAATACTTCGTTTATCTGAAAAACTAATTTTGTTTTCATACCTAATTCTAGAAAATGTGTAAGATGAATTATAATGTTATAAAATTTAAAATTCAGTTAATACTATTCATAACGGCTAGTTTATAATATTATAATAATATATTATTGTTTAGTGAAACTCAGTATTGCGTACTACACACGCTATCGAGGAAGGTCGCGATTGTGTGTAATGAAAGCCAAGATAGTGTTGTGTGCAGTGAAAGATTCCTTTGCGTATAACATAATACATAAAAAAATATACTTCTCATAAAATATCAGGGTGTTATATTCTACCCCCCTTAAAATGAATTTCACCCTCTAAATTTGTCACTTCGTAACAAACATATGAGGATACCTCTCCCTCATCATATCCTCAAGCTCCCATGTAGCTTCTTCTAATTGGTGGTTCCTCTATAAAAATTTCACCAAGCGAGTGGACTTGTTCCATGGAACTTTTTCACTACGATCCAGAATCTCTATTGGTTGTTCTTCATAAGAAAGATCTTGCTCCAGCGGTATAACTTCTGAGCTTAGTACACGTGAAGGATCGGGTATGTACTTTCTCAAGAGAGATACATGGAACACATCATGAACTTGAGAGAGATTCAGTGGAAGCACCAATCGATAAGCTACCTTCCCAACACGATCCAGTATTTCGAAAGGACGGATATACCTAGGGATCATCTTTCCCTTCTTCCCAAATCTCATTACTCTCTTCCAAGGAGATATTCTTAAGAACACTTTATCACCCACTTCAAACTCTAGGTCTTCTCTTCGGTTGTCGGCATAACATTTTTGTTGACTCTGAGCTGCTCGTATGTGTTGTTGAATAGATCGGACTTTTTCTGCCATCTCATCAACAAGATCAGGTCCTAATATCTTTCTTTCCCCAACTTCATCCCAGCAAGTTGGAGTTCTACATTTATTTCCATAGAGAGCTTCATAAGGAGCCATCTGAATATTGGAGTGAAAGCTATTATTATAGGAAAATTCCACCAAAGGTAGGTGTTGATCCCAACCACCTTTGAAATCCATAGAGCAAGCTCTTAACATGTCTTCTAGAGTTTGAATTTTCCTCTCAGACTGACCGTCTGTTTGAGGATGATAAGAAGTGTTGAAACTCAACTCTCTATCTAGAGTATGATGAAGACTTCGGCAGAACATCGAGGTAAACCTCAGATCCCGATCAGATATAATGGAAAGTGGTACTCCATGCAATCTTACCACTTCCTTTACATATATCCTGGAAAGCTGATCCAGAGAGAAATCTTCCCTAATAGAAATGAAGTGTGCCGACTTCGTAAGATGATAAACTATAACCCAGATAGCATTATTTCCTTTGGATGTTTTAGGAAGTCCAGTGACAATTTCCATAGTGATGTTTTCCCATTTCTATTCTGGTATGGGTAATTATTGTAACAACCCTTTAGACTTCTGTCTCTCAGCTTTAACTTGCTGACAAACCAAGCATCTAGAGACATATTCAGCCACATCTCTTTTCAGGCCATCCCACCAGAAGAACTCTTTCACATCCCTATACATCTTCTTGCTTCCAGGATGAATAGAGAATGAAGAACTATGAGCTTCATCCAGCAACTCCTTATTTAATTCGAGGATTGGAGGAACACAAACCCGATTCCTGAACCTTATTATCCCATCACAATCAATGTTGAATTCAGGAACATTTATCACCTTCTTTTGTAACTCTACATCTTCTTTTTGTGCCTCTTTAATCTTCACATGTATAGATGGTTGAACATTCATTTGAGAAAAATAAGATTTTTCCCCTTCCATTATAATTCCAAGATCCATCCTTTGTAAATCCATAAATATTGGATATTTTTTGATCCTCATCATGGATAAGCTAGCATGGTCTTGTCGACTTAATGCGTATGCCACCTTGTTTGCTTTCCCAGGGTGATAATAAATTGAGCATTCATAATCCTTAATCAGATCCAACCATCTTCTTCGGCGCATATTCAGATCCTTTTGTGTAAAAATATACTTTAAACTTTTGTGATCAGTATAAATATCACACCTTTCACCATAAAGATAATGCCTCCAAATCTTTAATGCAAATATTACCGAAGCTAACTCCAAATCATGAGTTGGGTAATTTTTCTCATGTATTTTCAACTGCCGTGAGGCATAAGCTATCACCATATCGTTTTGCATGAGAACGCACCACAATCCCTTCTTGGATGAATCACTATAGATCACAAACCTTTCTCCACTACAAGGCAGTGGGAGCACAGGTGCACTGGATAACCTTCTTTTCAACTCCTTGAAATTCTCTTCACACTCCTCCATCCACACGAACTTAACTCCTTTTCAATTCAACCTGGTGAGTGTATTAGGTAATCGTGAAAAATCTTTCACAAAACGTCGATAATATCCAGCCAAACCAAGAAAACTTCAGATCTTAGTTATTATTGTTGGTCTCGACCATCTTTTGATAACCTCTATTTTTGATGGATCCACAGATATCCCCTTTTTTGAGATTATGTGACCCAAAAATGAAAATTTTTGAAGCCAAAATTCACACTTGGTAAATTTGGCATAAATCGTCTCCTTTCTCAGGGTCTTCAATACAATTCCCAAGTGATATTCATGTTCTTCCTTTCTCTTTGAATAATCAAGAATATCGTCTATAAAGACTACCACAAACTGATCAAGATAGTCTCTAAAGACTCTATTCATTAGATCCATGAATATAGCAGGGGCATTAGTAAGAGCAAAAGGCATCACTATAAATTCATAGTGTCCATACCTTGTATGGAAATCCGTCTTTGGTATATCCTCCCTTTTGACCCTTAATTGATGATACCCTGAACGAATATCAATCTTGGAAAAGTATTGAGCTCCGCGTAATTGGTCAAATAAGTCATCAATGCGTGGGAGAGGATATTTCTTCTTGATCGTGATCTTGTTAAGTTCTCGATAATCAATGTAGAGTCTCATTGATCCATCTTTCTTCTTAAGAAACAGAACAGGTGCTCCCCAAGGTGAATCACTAGGGCATATGAATCCTTTATCAAGATTCTCTTGGAGTTGCTTCTTCAATTCCTGCAACTCAATTGGGTCCATTCTATAAGGTGTATTTGAAATAGACAAAGCACCCTGTACGAGTTCTATTGAAAACTCAACTTCACGATTTGGTGGAAGACCCGACAATACCTCCAGAAAGACATCATAAAACTCCTGTACAACGGTCATATTCTTAATCGTGATTTTCTCACCAACCATTTAAGATAAATAACCTTCATTTATTGGAATCAAGACCAATAAGATGGAAGAAATTTCCTCTGGAAGGTTATATTCATCCTTGCATCGATAGACGATCATAGATTGATCTGGAATATTAAATTTGATTTTCCTTCTTTGGAAATTGATATGAGCTCGGTATAAAGAAATTCAATCCATGCCAAGAATCACATCAAATTCCACTATAGGAAGGATCACAAGATTTGCAGGAAGCACTTTCCCACAAACTTCAATTGGAGAAGAATTATAAACTTTTGATGCGACCGTTGTGCCATTAGGAGTTGTCACGGATAACTCAAAATCTAATTGTTGAGTTAATATAGAGATACCCTGAGAAAATTATTTAGAAATAAAATAGTGGGTGGATCCAGAATCAAATAAAACATTTGCTACTTTAGAGTGGATGGTAAGTGTACCTTTCACCACTTCGTTATCATACTCCACATCGCCGATAGTAATTGCATGTGACTTTCCTTTGTATTTGGACTTAAGAGTTTGTTGACGTCGATCATCATCAACAACCCTTGGATTTGGGCATTGATTGGCATAATTACCCATCTTCTTGCACTTGAAACATTGAAGTGTAGGAGGTGCATTATGTGTATCCCTTTCTTTGTTCGCATCATTACACATCTTCTTCCCATTATTTCGATATTCAACTACCTGATGACCTTATTTTCCACACTTAAAACATTTTATTGTCCCTTTAAGACAATTACCTCCATGTTTCTTTCCACAATTTGAGCATAAAGGAAAACTCATCTTCTTGTCATTGTGGTCTTTAGATTTTCCTTTGAATTCCAGTTTCCTCTTCTTATCAAACCCATATGACTGATGGGTTACTCCAATCTCCATATCAACCTTGAGAGCACATCAAAAAAATTCCTCGTAGCTATTGAAGTCCCTTATGGCTAACGCCCTTATAAGACTTGGTTTTAAGCCACTAAAGAATCGATCGATTTTACTCTCAGGTTGGATAATAATTCTGGAAGCGTACCTTGCAAGTCTTGTAAAATTAGCTTTGTAGGTACCAACCGATTCATCATCCTTTTGATTTAGTTCAAGAAACTCCTTCTCCATCTTTTTTCGAAGAATACGAGGGAAGTACTTATTGAAAAATAAGTTCTTGAACTCGTCCCATTCCATGGACTCAATTTCATCTCTTTTCCTCATATTCTTGATAAGATTCCACCATTGATCAGCATCACCTTCCAAATGATACACTGCTAAGATGACTTTGTCATGCTCAGAACATTGTAGAAGTAAAAATATCTTTTCAGTGGTACTAATCCATTGTTCAGCTACTAATGGATCAGAAGACCCGCTGAATGAAGGTGGGCGCTGCCTCATGAAGGATTCAATAGAATGTTTCTCCTTCCTTTGCTCGTTTGGAAGTCATGCATGGTTCATAGCTTGAGAAAGTTGTGTGAGAATGGCTATAAGATTTTTCATTCCAGATCCCATAACATTTGGTTGCTCATGGGGATAATCATTGCATTTCCCATCGCATTCAGCATTAACACGGTTTCTTCGGGTTCCAGCCATTGACTGAAACCAAGAAGCATAGTGTGAGAAACACTAATCATAATAGGAAAACCACATAATCAAGAATAAAATTTCATACTTAAGGTATTATCATACGTTGTTCATGGCCATTTCTAAAACACTAATATTGTGTTCTATGCTTAGACTTATCCTTAGGGTTCTTACTAAGGCTTTTACATCCTAGTTTCCAAAGGTTGACTATACCTTTCCTCTGATACCAACTATAACGACCCATACTTTACATACATTGTTATTACTTTAGAGTTGAAGCATACTTATTACAACATATAACAAAACCATGAAAGGACTGTATAGGTATAGTGTCTTTAGAAACTGGGAAACATAAAAAACTGGTTCATAAAATCAACTACATTGTCTCCCGTTTATTTCATCATATCTAGAGTCCCTTTTTGGCATATCTTATTTAATATCCTTCTTCCTGGCCTGGGGAAAAGAAAACATACATAAGGGTGAGCTCAAATTCTCAGTAATGGTAAACAAAAGAAATATCAGTCATATCATATTCATAAGAACATAACATTTTGAAAATATTAACCTGCAAAAGAGATCATAATATCATGTCATGGGATAAATCATAGTAATTAAAAGTAATCCCAAATAATCATAACTTTAAACATGAAACTTTGTGGCATACAAAAATAATCATAGAAAATCATTTTATATTAGTCAAGACTCATTTCCAAGACTATCTTAGTGGAAAAAGTCTATTTCTGAACCGAGTTCACTCCTCGTTTCAGTCCTGTTTCACTGAACTGGATTAACCTGTCGTTCCAGCCATGTCTATCTCATGAGATATAAATATTTACCCAATGCATTGTAGGGAGATATAGGTCCCACCCATCTCACAATGATACCATTCTTATGTTTTCCACAAGATCAAAAATAATACATCATAGCATAACCCATGTAATAAAAATGGGAATCTTAAACATCATGCCATCATAACATAATCCATATAAGATAAAAGGACTTAATAAAAATAATTCCATCATAACATAATCAAATCAATGTAAAAATAGGTATAGAAATAGAACCCTATATTATCTTATATGGAAAATAATTTTGATAAAACAATTGAACTTCATTCTTGAGGAAAATATCCTTTCTACTTCAAAAACATTTTCCTTTCTTAACATGTCATAAAATTTTAAACTAAAAGAAGTTGATTAAAAATAAACTGGAAAACTTGTAAAGGAATCTTCATGGAAATAATGTTCTAAAAATCCATTCATGTCGTATAAGTTAAAAAAGAACATTCTTCTCGTACTTTGGTCGGAAAAGTCAAAAAGTACCTCGTACAAAAAATGACAAAAGATTCCTTTCATATATTTTAATAAAAACTAAACTAAGGGTAAAATTAGATTTAAAAAATTGAAGTAGGATAGAAATAATATTACATATTGAGGAAACATGGATGTGGATGATAAAATACACCCCAGTATATACCAAAGTATAAAAAATCTCAGATAAAAATTAGATTGTGAGATTTTCCCTTACCTTAGGTCCGATATGCTTAGTATGAATCTGAACCTCCTGTAATGTGGTTTAAATAATGTTAATTGAATTATTACAGAATCATATTCATTGTTATGATATCATATATGGTCATATTTTTATCTTCTTAGTAGTAATATTTCATTGCTACTTGTTATTCGGGTGTTTATTGCTTTATGTTCTTATGCGTGTTTTTGTTGAATAAATTCTTATTCTTCTCTTTAGGTTATAGATACCTCATTTACAGAAGGGTATTACTGTAATATATATCATATTTATTCATTCAATTTATTTATATAATCATTATGTAATGAAGATCATGTAGAACGAGTCGCATCACATCGTAGAGACGGTAGGTTGTATGTACACACGAGCGATGATATCATTCCCATGATCGTGGAATTGTATTGAAGTGTATGTATAATATTTAATAATCAATACCACTTTACAATAATCATATATAGTTATTTATTTACACCATTATACCCATCCAAGTAAGGTGGTGGTGGAAAACATATTACACCACGGCGTGGAGACGGTATTCCGTACGTACGCACGCGCGGTGATTTTGTTACCGTGTGATGGATAAGAGGTGAAATAGGGTTGTTTCATATTTATAATAACATATCAGTATATTAGGGATACTGATTTTATTACCTCATAATGAAATAACTAAATAAGAGGGAGTATAAGAAGAATGGAACTTGAAGAAAACGGTAGAAGGTACTACCTCTTCTTCGAAGTGCCTCCTTTAAACTTTCTCTTAGGGAACTGGAGTTGGCATTTTGAGAAGACCAGTACCTATAATAGGTTTATAAAGAAGTGTGGAAGTGAAATGGGCAGGGTTTGACCGATCTTGAAGGCTCAAAGTGGTGTGAGGAGGAGAGGGAGGAGGTGCCCTTTTATAAGGGAGGAGAGGGGCACCTTTGGAAAGTGTGAAAATATTATTTTATTATAAACTTATATTCGGTTTTAAAAGGTCCAAAAATCATTAAAGATGAATATTAGATGACTCATGGTCGAAATAAAATCATCCAATCAGAGTTGGACATGTTTTGGAAAATATTTTAATCATTATAATCTTATTTATTTAAATCATTTATTAATGAGGTAAATATTGCATCATTATTGTGTCATAAATAATTTAATTTATTTGATGTCTAAAAATTATAAAAAAATACCAACATGTAGGAAATCTTTTTAGATTTCCAATTAATATTTATAGTTGAAAATATAATTTATATATCCCCTTGTAAAAATTAATTACTAAATGATTTTTTGTTAATGCCAATTTTGTCTTTACATTAAATTAATTAATCTAATGTGTCATTGTCTTTCATAAGTGGCTCCATGGGGTCCCAAAATCGACCCAAAAATTCCCATGTTCGTCCATTACTCATACAATAAGGTTTGGACAAGTGTTAAGGTAATTTTGAATTATTATAATTTTCTTTTAACCTTGAATTACCCTATTTACTTTTATTCATGGTAAATAAAAGTAAAAAGTTATTATTCACCAAAAATTATTTTTATATAATTGAACCACATTTTACTCCTTGATAATAACCGGATTTCTCGGATTTTTGAAATTCAACTCACAGAAGCAGTAAAATTAAGTTTTATGAACAATGGAAAAAGCTCCTAGGAGGTGGGTAAAAGATGGTGAAAAGTTTAATACAATTTTTTATAAATATAAAATTATTATAAAATGATTCCAATGAATTTCATTGAACTTATATAAGTATTATGTATCTATTTTGACCTAAAATAAATTTAAATCAGATAAATGATTATTTAAATAAAAAAGTCGGTTTTAACCAAAAACTCAGTGTTTTCACTATTCATCAAAAATTGAAGTTTTTCAGAAAAATGCCAAAAATTCAGCCTAAGATATATTTGATATTCCAAATTCAAAAATGATGTCTATTTTTTCAAATTCAAAACATAGAAGTGGCATTAATTAATTTTAAAAGTAATTCCCGTTATCAAAACAAATAGCGTGTTTTTAAGAAACAATAACTATCAAAAGATCATCACTTGTTTATGTTCAATTTCAAAGTGAAATTAATTCCAATGACCAACATTGGATTAAATGGTAAAAATATATTCTAATTACACTTTAAAACTAATTAAAAATATAATGTAGCCATATAAATTATTGCGATGAAAAAAGTTGTTTTTAATTAAAATATAGTGTGTTGTTACTATTCATCAAAATATGAAAGTTATCAGAATAATATGAAAAATTTATCCAAATTAAATTTTTATATCCTGATTTCAAAGAAGAATTTTATTTTGTCAAATTGAACATATAAACATGTCAAAAACTAGATTTAAAATGTGTGCGCCATTAAAAGGCGGTAAAACTGCATTTTTTGAAAAATACTTCTTTTATCCGAAAAACTGATTTTGTTTTCATACCTCATTCTAGAAAATGTGTAAGATGAATTATAATGTTATAAAATTTAAAATTCAGTTAATACTATTCATAACGGCTAGTTTATAATATTATAATAATATATCGTTATTTAGTGAAACTCGGTATTGCGTACTACACACGCTATCGAGGAAGGTCGTGATTGCGTGTAACACAAGCCAATCTAGTGTTGTGTGCAGTGAAAGATTCCTTTGAATATAACATAATACATAAAGAATATACTTCTCATAAAATATCAGGGTATTAAACTGATAAACTACACCTTTATCAGTGCTAAAAAAGTGCTAATAAAGGATAAGTTTATCAGCGCTAAAGGAGCGCTGATAAAGTCTACCTTTATCAGCGCGTGTTTAGCACTGGTATAGGTTTTATTTATCTGTGACTTTTTAGAGCTGATAAAGTACCCCTTTATCATCTCTTAGTAAGCGCTGATAAAGGGTGCCCCCTTTATCAGCACCGAGCTTTACAGTGCTTTTTTAGCGCTGTTAAATCCCTTTTTTAGCGCTGTTAATGCCCGTATTTGTAGTAGTGTCTTCTCCCTATTGTGACTCTATTATTATGGATATCTCTATGGTGGAAAATAATCTGAATTCAGTGTTGAGGGAGAAAGATAGCTTTTGGTTTCTCTAGGAAAGAGAGTCCCACATTTGTGATTGGAATCAGAATACCAAATTTTCTACCAAAGAGCATCTACAAGGAGGAGTAAAATACCATTTCTCATCTTGAGGATCAAGATGGGAGAGTGGTTCACTATTTCAATGATATTCACTCCATTATTATGAACTTATTTTGAAATCTCTATAAAGTGGAAAGTATCAACACCCCTGAATTTCTGACTAGCTGCATCTCAGAATTGGTCATGGAAGATATGAATCGTATGTTGGAAAGAGATAGCTCTGATGATGATGTGCTTGGGGCTCTGCATCTTATTCATTCTACTAAGGCCCCAGGACCTGATGGGTTTCATGCTCTATTTTTTAAACATTTCTGACATATTGTTGGCCCTGATGTGTTTTCCCTAATGAAGGAGTTTTGGGCAGGAAGATCCCCCCTCGAATCCCTAAATGAAACTCTTATCACTCTTATCCCTAAAACCAGTGCCCTCAGAAAATCATAGAGTTTTCACCAATCATTTTTTGCAATGTTGTGTACAAAAAAATTTCCAAGATCTTGGTGTCCAGTCTTAGAGATTTTCTCCCGCTGCTCGTGACTAAAAACCAAAGTGCTTTTGTTCTAAAGAGATCCATTAATGATAATGCTTACATTGCATTTGAATTATTCCACTCCTTGAAAACCCATTGCTCTTCCAAAATAGGCATAATGGATATGAAATTAGATATGATGAAATCATGTGACATAGTGGAATGGCCTTTTCTTGAAATTTTTTTCTCCAGGTTGGGCTTTGGAACTAAATGGATTTCTATTATCATGAATTGTGTTACGTCTTTCACCTTTAGAATTAATATTAATGGGAACCCTTCAGAAAAATTTAAACCTTCAAGAGGTTTACGAAAAGGGGATCCTCTTTCACCATATCTTTTCATTCTGGTGTTTCATGTCTTTTTGCATCTTTTTTTGAAAGCGGTGCATCAAGGAACTTTTCATGGTGTGAAGGGATGTAGAAATTCCCCTCCTATCTCTCATCTCTTCTTTGCAGATGATAGTCTCATTTTTTCTCGTGTTACCCCACAAGAATGCAGTTCATTGATGGATATTATTAATTTGTATGAAAGGGCTTCTGGACAACGTATTAATCCTTCAAAATCAGAGTTATCTTTAAGTAAAGGCATATTACCACATAAGAGGGAGGATTTGAAGTGGATGAGAGGCTTTACAATGGTTGATAAACATCCTAAATACCTTGGCCTCCCAACTCTTGTTAGTAGGTCAAAGAAGCAACTGTTCGCTTCAATTATGGATAAGGTGGATAGTTTGATCTATCTTTGTTCTAGCAAGAAGATATCCAAGTCGGGAAAGGAAGTTCTCATTAAGTCAATGACCCAAGCTATCCGATTTTATAATATACATTTATTTAAATTCTTGGAAACTCTTATTGATCAAATCCATTCTTGGTTGGATAATTTTGTTTGGGTCTCTCATGATGGAAAACATAACTCCCATTGGACGTCTTTGGAGAAACTTTGTGTTTCAAAATTACATGGAGGCCTCAGTTTTAGGAATCTCTAATGGTTTAACGAGGCTCTGTTGGAAAAGAAAGGGGTGGCACCTTCTCTCAAATCCAAATTCTTTGTTCTCAAATGTTTTGCGAACAAAATATTTTCCTCATTCTGACTTCTTGCATGCCCAGTTGGGGCCACAACCGAGTTTTTTGTGGCAAAGCATTTGGGATGCAAAATTTATTATGGACATTGGTTGAGTTTGGAGAATTATTGATTGGAATGATGTTAGTGTGTGGAATGATTCATGGCAGGAAAATGGCATCAACCATAAATTTTTCCCAATTACTGTACTAGGTTTTGAAAATTCAAGGGTGTGAGATCTCATCAATGGCACACTGGAGGAATGGGATTGAGGGAAGATTCTCATCTGGTTTAATGAGGTTGACTGTCATCTCATCCTAAGTATTCCTATCATACCAGGTATGGGTAATTACCATATTTTCTGGATGGGGGAAGCTCATGGGAAGTACTTGGTTTGCTAGGGTTACATAATACATGTTCAAGGCATGGTACATGTTGTTCCCTACAGTCACTAAAAGAGTCTTTGATCGCTCACTACTCCGCCCAAGGTGAAATTTTTTTGGTGGTAGGTATGCTTTGGTGTCCTTCCAACTTGTGATTTTTTTGTGAGATGTCATCTTGGGGATGAAGATAGTTGTATTTTATGCCTCCAAGAGGTAGAATGTCCTTTTCATGCAATTATTTTCTATCATGGGGTGGATGGGGTGTGAAAGGCTTGGAGGCCGAATGTTGGAATGTTCTTTGATCCTTCAGTTGGGTGGCTTCATTTGAACCAAGAGTGGTGGGGATGATCTGAACAATTTCTTGGCTGGTTTGGACTATAAGAAATGAATGTATTTTTCAAATGAAGATGACGCAAGATCATATCTGTATCATAAGGGCCATGGAATGGATAAACTATTGGAAAGTAAATGACAGAGTTCCTTCTTTAGACAACATTTGGTAAGAGGCTTCATGTTGGTCCCCCTAGAGGGTTTTCTCAAAATTAATACTGATGTTGTGGTCTCCTCTCATTCTAGGGTGGGTATTGGACTCATTTCCCATAATAGTTATGGAGATACTATAGATTATCATTGTTGGGTAGTGGAAAACTCTTGGATTCCTATGGTGGTGGAGGCCTCTAACATCCCCCATGGGATCCTTCTCACCCGTTCAAAAAAATGTCCTAAGGTTTTGGTGGAGTCGAATTGCCTTGAAGTGGTTAATGCTATTTCAAAGAAGGATGAGGACTCTCAAGATTTTTGCCTTATCTTGTGAAATATTTTTTCCTTGTCTGAGGTCTTCACTGAATGCAAATTTTCTTTTATCAAACAGGTTGGTAATCTTGATTCTCATCATTTGGTGTGTTTTGGGAAATCATGGGGTGGCCATTGTTGGGTAGACTTTTTTATTGATTGGATTTGTAGGTCTGATTTGATTGACCAGTAATTTATCTTTTCTTTTCAAAAAATACCTATAAAGAATGGTTATCATCGATGAATTGAATATGATGAAACCTTTTCACCAATTTCCATGTTTAATTCCATCTGAATTATACATTCTATAGCATCCTACCATGACCATGAAATTTGGAAGATGGATGTGAAAATAGATTTCTATATGAGAACCTTCAGGAATATTTCTATATGACATAACTAGAAGGGTTTGACTATAGGTGATGCTAAAAGTATTTTCAAACTACATAGATCAATTTATAGATTGAAGTAAACATCCACGTCATGATACATTTGATTAGATGAAGCTATAAAAGATTTTGGTTTCATTAAGAATGAATATGGGCCCTGTGTTTATAGGTGGTTTAGTGGGAATGTTGTTGTTATACTAGTAGTATATGTTGATGACATATTACATATTGGAAATGAAATATTGGTATTACAGTCTATTAAGGACTAGTTAAACAATTTTTTCTCCATGAAGGAATAAGGTGAATTATCCTATATATTAGGGATCAAGATCATTAATGATAGATCCAAGAGGCTTCTAGGACTAAATCTAAGTACATATATTGACCAAATACTAAGGATATTTAGTATGGATATTCCCAAGAGGGAATTGGTTCTAGTGTCACATGGTTATAATATTTCTAAGAATATGTTTTCTCAAACACAATAGGATAAATATAGAATGAGTAATATATCATACACTTAGGTGATAGGATCAATAATGTATTCCATGTTATATAGTATACTTGATGTTTTCTATGCATTGAGAATGGTATGAATATATCAAGAAGACCTAGGAGAACAACATTGGGCTACTGTTAAGGCTATCCTCAAGTATCTGAAAAAAATTAAAGATATGGTCTTGGTGTATGAAGAAGATGAGGATTTGATCATCAAGGGATATATAGATGTTTGTTTTCAAATAGATCATAATGATCTGAAGCTGTATTTAGGATTTTTTTCTATCTTAATGGAGGATAAGTGAGCTGGAATAGTTCAAAGTAGCCAGTTGTGGTTGATTCTATAGTGAAGTCTGAGTATATAGAATCTTCTGATGCAGCAATGGTATCCATTTGGATATGGATCTTTGTTTGAGATCTTGATATGGTACCTAGAAGTAAAGACCATATCACATTGTATTGTGATAATACTGCAGAAGTGGATCTTGAAATAGAGCCAAGGTCACACCAACAGACAAAGCATATACTCTGGAAGTATCACCTCTTGATGAATTTTTATAAAAGTTTGAATTTTTACTAAATATATTACCCATAAAAGAGAATTTGGTGGACCCTTTACTAAACTAATATATAAATAGAGACATGAGAATCATGTGAGAGCGAGAAAACTAAATATTTTTAGCATTTATCTCTAGTGCAAGTGGGAGTTTGTTAGATTTGGTTCCCTGGAACCAAATTTTGTTTACATTATGATAACATGTATTCATATTTTTTAATATTAATAAACTCTTTATTAAATTGTTATTGTTGTTATTTATAACATAGTATGTTATAATATCCTAAGAGTAGCGGTTGCGCTAAAAGGTCTTATCAGTTTCCTATTATGATGAGAACTTAGAAGTGATATGACAGTATTCTTAAATATATGTTCTATAGCTAGATGATACCATTTGGGCGACACAAATGATATAGGCTATCAAGGGTGGGGACTCATATGACATTGAGGCACCTTCTCATGGTGTATGTTGTTTGGTAATATACAGTGTAGGATATTATGAGAATGAGACCCTCCAGTAGAAAATCCATATTTATATGTGTCATTAGATGACTCTATCTGTGCACATGTTTATTGATTCTTATAATTTAAGATTATTATTAATGAATAGTATAAGTTGCATACATTTTTGTATTGATGAAAACTGTGATTACATATGTTCATAGTGAGGTAGGACATGTTGGATGTGTCACGAATAATATTACATTAATGAATAATGTGAGAAAGGATTTGTCTCTTCTATTATTTTACAAAAGTTTATATCTTAGGCCCTTTGATGAAAATGATATAGCCTAAATAAATCCATGGCCATGGTGTTCTATAGGCAAGTTCAATTTCTAGAAAGTCAAAGAAAGAGACTTTGAGCACATAGGTCGATGACAGCAGTGTGCAACCTACTTGACTAGAGATATCATGATAAATGGATTATAATATAAATTAAGAATCCATATGAGGTATTATGTCAAATAGACATTAACTTATTTTTATATGGGAGCCTTGGCATGTTTTTAGATTCTAAACTTTAAACTGTTTCGCCTAATGCCACTATGAAAGAGGCCTAGAGGGCCACACACTACGTATATTCAGAATCTTAGTTAAATAATATATATTATTATTTACTATTTCAAAATCTTAGTGAAAATTATTTAAAAATGTGGTTTAATAATTAGTCATTTATTCTTGATAATAGATATTTCTTCACTTTTTATTCAAGAGAATATTATGTGAGTGGAATATTTAATAAATATTTATTTTTTATTTAGTGAATATAATATTATTTTTTAATGGAGAATAATGTGGTGATATTTATTTAATAAATAAATATTCATTATTCAATTACTGATAAATATTATGGAGGAATGGAGGACCTAGTTCAATTGTTCAGTGAGAAATAATATATTTTGAATATTATTTGAATGAATAGTATATGTTGAATATTATTTGAATAAATAATATATAATTTTAATTCAAAAGTTAATCCCATGTTGAGAAATAATAATATTATTATTAATATAGACATGGGGTTCCTCAAGGGATTAAATAAAAAATAAGGTACACTTGTACAATTATTTATTTCTAACACTAGCGATGTATAAACAAAAATATATTGTTTTATTAAAAAGACAATTCATTTTTTTGTGCACAACGGATCTAGAGAATCCTTTCAAACCCTGGAGAGATCCCTTCTAAAAAAACATTCCCAATAAGGGAGATATATATTCCTTTAACTCCCACTCTCGTGATTAGATATATCAAGGAGAACACTTTGGAAGTGATTCTCGTGGTGATCAAAGGTAGAAGACGCAGGTGATAGGATCTATCATGCTAGCACCTAGAGATTCTTACGACAATTTTTGGAGATTTGTGGAACACGTGTAGATCACTGCTAGAGGTAATAATCTCTTAATTCCTACAACGTAATGATAGTACAATGTAGTTATGTTATCATATCCATCATAGGATAAATAATTCCAGTAAGGTAATTTTTTTATTAATTAAATTAATTATAAATAGTATGTGATGATCTTGTACTTGGTCTGTAGTTTTATCCCTTTTCTATTTCTCTTTGATTCAATTCCATTGATCATGAAATTTGTAATTGTGTAAATCTAATATTGATTGTTGATCATGAAAAAAAAAGTTGGGCATGACCCATCGCACGCTTCTGTTGCACCCAGAACCTACAGTATCATCCTTAGAAAGATGGTCAGTATGAGAGAACAATTCAAACTCTATAGGATATATAGAGATATTTTTCTTTGGATTTCAAAGGGGGTTGGGATCAACACCTTCCTCAAGTTGATTTTTCTTTAATTAATAGATTTTACTGAAGTATTCAGATGGATCTATATGAATCCCTATATAGAAAGAATTGTATAGCTCCAATGTTATGGAATAAAGTTAGAGAGATAAAGATATTGGGACCTAAGATAGCTAATGAAATAGAAGAGAATGTTTGAGACATTCAGAAACACATCAATGTGTCTCATAATTAAAATAACAATTATGTTGATAATATCTGACGTGATCTATAATTTTAAGTTGGTGACAAGGTGTTTCTATGAATTTCTCCATGGAAGAGGTTATGAGATTTGGGAATAAAGGGAAACTAAGCCCTAGGTATTTTGTTCCCTTTGAAATTATTGATTGTATCAGGACAGAATCATATAGGTTGTTGATTAAACAAACCAATATCAAATCCATGATGTGTTTCATGTATCTCTCATTAGGTATTAAATACCTGACTATTCACATGTACTGAAATCAAGGGTCAAACCATTGGAGTAAGAACTTTTTTATGAGGAACTACTGGTAGAGATTATGGATCATACAAAGAAAGTTATATGAGATGATATTACTCACCTAGTCAATGTTTTATGTAAAAACCAATAGTTTTAGGAAGCTATGTGGGAACCTGAGGAAATAATAAGTTATATGTATTCTCATTTTTTGTATTACAATGAAAATTTTTGAGGTAGAAATTCATTTTAAGGGGGGGTATAATGTAATGCCTTGAGTTTTTATGAATTATTTTTTACAAATAAATTTAATTTTATTGATTGATTTTATTACATGAAATGCTAAGTTTTGTTGTGCTACATGAAACACTATTTTAATCTTGTTCTATAGACAACATTGTGTTAGATTGTGTTACACACGATATTGAGTTTTAACAAAACCATGATATATTATTAATATATTTATTTAAATGAAATTTATATAAACTATGCATTAAAATTAGAAATATGAATAGTAATAACTAAATTTTAAATATTAATTATAATGGTTTATATTGATAAAAATGTACTTAATTTTCATTAAAGTTTTTATATGTTTCGAAACTATTATATTCTGAAAAAATGCTTTCTGTTTCTTTTTGTGAACATTAGTAAAATTATTTTTTCATAATTTCAGAAAATTAATTTGATAAAATAAAAAAAATTGAAATAATCTTGTCAAAATTATTTTAGTGTGAATTTATGGTATTTCTCTGAAAAGTTTCATTTTTTAATGAATAGTGAAAATACTAAATTTTTATTTAAAATTGCATTTTCATTTAATTTATATATAAAGTTAAATTATATTTTAAATTGGTTTTAAAGTAAAAAATAGTTCATTTATAAATGAATTAATCCAATTTATCTCATTTAAATCTATTTCAAATTTAATTTTTCTAAAAAAACTTTGTAAACTTTTGAACATTTTCTATTTAAAATCCCACTTTCTCATCCCATCTGCATAAATAATTTTAATTCAATATTTTCCAATTATACAAATGGAATTTATAAAAATGTATTATATATTTTTATTTATAATAATTTTTATTATATAATAATATCAACTTAATTTTTGAGCAAAACGAATCGTGAAAAAAATAAAAAGTTATTTACCATGGTTAAGGTAAAAATGGGTTTACCTGGGGTTAAAATAAAAATATAAGGATTAAAATAACCATAAACTTATCCAAACTCCATTTTATGGAAATATTTATAAATTATCTCTTATAATGTCAATAATGGCCCATTTTATAATTTTTGGAATGATAAAAACATAGTCACACCTTTTTATTTTCAAAAAATTACAAGTGTGCCACTCACCTCATTTATAAAAGGCTACCCCCTCTCATCTATTCTTCACGCCCTCAAAGGATTTTTCATCATCCAATACCTACCCATATGACTTCACAAAATAAATCCCCTCATTATATAATCCTTATTTTTATATAATCTTTCTTAGGATGTATTTTGGTGCAAACCCAAGGAGGATACTCAAAGAAGAGGAAACATTCATTAATTGGAATTTTTGTTTTATTTCTTCCTCCACCACCTTCAATTGTTATTAAAACATGATGATATAATAAAATAATTATATTCCATAGATTAATATTTTTTTAATTTTAATTTAATTACCTACAACCACCTCCACTTCCATCAAACGGGTTATGAAATCATAATTTGTGTGTATGACGAACTACCGCCTCACGAACCGATGTCATTCGTTTTTTCATTAAAGCCTCTAATGGGTGGAAATAATAATGTATTTATTATTTTTATATTATTTTTATTATATTATTATACTTCTAGAATTATTACATCATACCTAACTTTATATTCTCTATTTTTTGGAAATATGATAACGTTACGCATGTATACGATGGACTGTCGCCTCGCGAAGCGATGTGATTTATTCATGATTTTATTGGAAGGTAATAAGGATAGTTTTAATGAAAATATGTGATATAAATGAAAAAATATATTATATAATGATAATATATATCATTTAAATTGTTTTCTTTTAATATGACAGGAAAATGGAAACATTGTTCATCTGTACATATGGTCTACCATCACCATGAATGTTGTATTTTGTTTTCTATCACTAAATTTAATAGATTACTCTAAATACATATATACTAATAATATATGATATTTATATAATTTTTTAAATTCTTGATATTATTAAATCATGATCAAAGTAATAGGACAAAAAAATAAAAAATCAAAAAATATATGAAAACAAAGTTGTTATTACCTAAAAAGTAAATTTAACATGGAATTGTTAATAAATAGGTAATAAAAGATCAAAAAAATAATATATGGTATTATGTATATAAATATTATAAAATAATATATTTATAATAAACTTATATTTATTATACATGTGATTTTAATGTGTGTGATGGAAGTCAAGACTTAAGGTAAGGGATTTTTGTCTCAATTTGCCTTCTTTGAGACATACATTATGTTATGCTACTATATTCCTTAAAAGGGGGTATATACATCCCCTTTGACATGTAATATCATTAATTTGTTTATAATCATGATATATTAAGTAAAATTTATGTTATTAATTCATGGGACTTATGATTCAAAGTTACCAAAGTGGTAATTATTTTTTGTTTCAATCTCATCGTTTATCGGTATTATTTATGATTATGTTTATGATGAAAACATATTACATTAAACCACTCAAGAAACTCATGAATTTTATTCCCCTCAATTTATTCATGATATTTTCAAGTAATATTAACATTTTTCACTCTTTGGTAATTTAAATAATAGATAAAATGTTTTTATGAATGTTCAAATTTATTTCCCTCTTTGCTCAGAAATCCATTTTCTCCCAAATCCATATTTTTAAAAATTATTTCAAAATTATTTTTATTATCCTATAATTTTTTTTCAAAATTACCATGAATAACTTGTTACAAAAAAATTGAAAGTAATCTTCACATTTTTTTCCAAATAATTCCCATTTGGATTTTAGTGAAAATGTGAATTAAATATTTTTTTAATGTGTACAAAATGAACAACAATTCCCATTATCATAACCATTATTTTTTTAAGATTAATTTATAGTTTTTCATGTTTATTTTAAAAGAAATTTTTTTTAAAATATTATATTTTTTAAAAAGTTTTTTTCAAAGTGTAAAGGATATTTTTTGAAAGAAATTATTTAAATGATTTATCAAAATAACTTTCCATATAAGATGACATATATTGATGTTACATATTCCTTAATGGGGATATATACCAAGGATACCATTCTTATTATTTCTCTTAATGTTTTATGTTTATAATGGAATGGTTTATATTAAATCTGTTTCACTTCCATGGGTTATACTAGGATAAAATTCATATGAAACTTGCTTCTTTTTCCTAGGTTATGCTATCATGAAATGATAAAATTATTTTGAAACTCATATCATTTCCATAGGTTATGATATTATGAAATGTTTAGGAAACCCATTTCATTTTATGGGATATGATATGATTAATACTTTATGATCTTGTGGCACACATATATATGATTTAATTATATGACCGGTGGTACCTGTATATCCCTCCAAGGCATTGGGTAATGATAAATGTTCTATGATATTATAGGGTACACAAGTGGTTAGCCCAATATTGAAAAATATGGTACATGGGTGGTTATCCAAAGCCTAAAAAATAGTTCACATTACTGGTTAGTCAAATCATGAAGCATTTACATGGGTTTTTAGATGAATCCTAACATCTTATGAATGTCTTGGTGCATAACCTTGACATAAGATTTTCTATGCTTATGTGTATGCCAAAAATCTATGTCTTGTGACAAATTTATGCCTTCATGTCTCATTTTATTTTATTCTCCTATGATTCATGTCTTATTAACTACCAATATTTATTCCATGACTCCAGATTTTGATCATTGGTATGCAGGGTATGGGTTTCAAACGATATGTTCATGTCATCATATCATTTTGTTCATGTTATGATTATGTATCTCCCTTATTTAACCATAATTATCATATTATATCACTATATATTATGTTTTCTTTCCCTAGGTTATGAATAAATGTATTAGTATGGATATGTCTAATAATGGTTCTAGTTATAAAGATCAGATGGTGAGATGATTTAGTTTACCTATTGACTATTTTTTTGTGTTTCCAAAGTCACTAATCTATTAATGACCTCAGGATTGTGTTTGTGTGATGTAATAAATATTTATCCAAAAATATGTAATATCTATAAATGATAATGGGGGTCATTATACACTTATATAATCAATAAGGGTAAAAAATTGAGATATTAATGATAACATAATCATAACATGAGCACAAAAATTTGATAACATTATATTAATATTTGAAAACAATACCCTTAATATCATATATCATAATCTTGAGTCATGGTATAAATATCATTAGTTCATAAAACATAAATCTTAAAAAAATCAAATAACATGATTCATGAGAACATAACATTGGCATAAGACAAGGAATTGTTTCATAAACATAAGAAACGAAAATAATTTCCTTAGTAGTCAAGGATCACTACCAAGACTATCGTAGTGTATTGGGTATACTCCCAAAACCACTGTAGTAGTCAAGTTCCACTCCCAAGACTATCATAGTGGATAGATACAAATAATGAACTAGGTTCACTCCCCATTTTAATCCTATTTAACTCATAATATATCATTATTTTCCCAATACATTAGAGGGATATATATTTTTGATCCCACCTGAAACATAATTAAAATAAAAAATATGTGTTCTAAAAAATAATAAAACAGACATCATATCATAAAATGTGAAAAATAAATGGGTTTCATAAACATTTGATCATTGAATAACTTGTGGAATATAAATGGGTTTTATAAACATTTCATAGTTTAATCATATAATAACCCATGGAAAAGAAATTATTTTCCTAAAAATCTTTTCATTATAAAAATAAACCATCTAGATAAGGAATAAAGATGTTATACTTTGATCATATACCCTAAAAAACATAATTGATATCAATTTTTTTTTCTTTCAATAATAAAAATACCATTACAATATCATTAATACATTCTTGAGAAAATACACTTTAATATTTGAAATTCACTTTTCAAAAACTATAAAATTTAAAAATATTTTGAAAATAAATTTATTTTAAAACATACATGGAAAATTATAGAATAATATTTAAATTATTGAGCATTCATGAAGACATAAAATTCTGTTCATGTTTTATAAGTTAAAAGAAAACATTCCTTTTACATTTTTATAAAAATCGAAAAAGTAAATCATTCAAAAAATGAAAGGAAGATTAATTTTAAAAAAAATTATTAAAAATTAAATCATGGATAAAATATAATTTTAACAATCATAGTATAATATTATAAACATAATTGAAAACAATTTTATAAAAAGTAGATATGGTATAAAAACTATTTTTGACCGAACTGAGAAATAAATTCTATTTTCTTCAAAAAAAATCAATCAGTATATTTTATAATTAATGTAAGGATAATGGAATGAAAACATTTATTCTAAATAAAAATCATGGGTGAATAAAATTCATGATATTTTTTATAGGTATATCATAATATTTCACCTTATAAAACATGATCTTAATTAATCCCGGTAAATAATGATATTGTAACATAAAACCCTAACCAATTTGATAACATTTGATTTATAAGTCCAATGCAAAAATAACATCAAATTAAACTTTAAATATCTTGATCATAAGTATAATATTGATATATCATATCAATTTGAAGTATATACACCTCATAAAACAATATAGGTGCATGAAATAACATATTTCCTAAAGAAAATAACTTGATACTATAAACCCTTACCTCGAGTTCCACTTTCTTTGAAAGCATTATAACATCCTATAAAATAAATTTAAATTTATTATGTTTCTATGAAAAAATTATTTACATACTTATAATATCATATATGATCCCTTTATAACATTTCACCACCTATTTATATTTAATTCCTTCTCGAAATCATTATTTTTGGGTGTCAACTGTTTCATTTATCAATAGTATTTTAATTCTATAGTTCCAGTACTTGTACTTGATCATGTATTAATAATATCAAAAAAAATTAATAATGATATTAATTACATATATATTCATTATATGTATTTATATCCATCTATTAAATTTACATATTGAAAAATGAATTATACTGTTCATAGAGATGGTAGGTCATACGTACACATGAATGATGTTTTCAATTTTTGATAGATGGAATTGAAGAAAGGTAAATAATTAATAATTATAATAAAATAAGTTTTATATAATATATATTCATTAAATATATCCTTTTTACCATCCATGTATAATAGAAGTTAAAAACAAATCAAATCGCATCGTGGAGGTGGTAGTCCACATGTACAAATGAGCGGTGCTATTATTATCCAATGGATTAGAATGAAAGAAAGGTAGATGTGATGTTATAATTTCATAAGTATATTTATGTTATAAATATATTATATAAACATTAAATATATCATAATACCCATCCATAAAATATGGTTATGAAAAAATAATAGTATCACTACGTGGAGACAGTAAGCCGTACATATGCACAAGTGATAATTTATTTACCATTTAATGGAAAAGAGGGTTTATAAAGTTGATTTAATAAGAATAATAATAATAATAATAGAATTTATATATATGTAGTATATTTACTTTTCTATTTTATTTAATATACTATATATTTATAGGAGGTAAAGTGATCATTTAAGGAAATTACCTTTTATTTGAAAGAACTCCTTTATATATCCTCCTATGGATCCTAGGTTTGAATATTGGGAAGGAAATCACCTATATAATCTGTATAAGGATTTTTTGGAGGGATTGTTTTATGTTTTTTTCAAGATATATGTCTCAAAATTTATGAATAATTGAGGGGAGGAGGTTCCCATTTATAATTGAGGTGAGAGGTACTTTTGGAATTTCTTATAAGATTAAATTATAATAAATTAATTCTAAGGAAAAATGAATTAAATGGAAATATATTCAAAGATAAGGTTGATATTTTTTTAATAACATCAAAAAATGGAAATTTTGTGGGTTTAAGTGATTTTTTAAACCTTATCTTTTGGTTCAACCCCTTAGTTAACCCATTTTATATTTAACCACAGTAACAACTTTTTTACTCTTAAAGAGTTATCATTTTATATATCAGGTTACTAATAACTCATAAATGAAAAAAAAATATGAAATTTTAGATAAAATATTATACACTTTATACTATTTCAATTTTTTAAAATTATTTTAAAAATATTTTTTTTATAAAATATCATTAATGATAATTCTTACACTTTTCAATTATTTTGTAGTAAAAGACATAAATAAAAAGTTTTAATAATAATATAATCCTTTAATACAACACTAATATGTAATATTAATCTATAAAATTTATGTAACACTATAAATTATTTAAATTATATTACAATTAATATTTTTAAAATCATTTAATATATTTTTTTTAATTGAAGAAAGATTGTGTCGGCATTTCATAAGAATTTATGGTATTTAAATATTTATAAAAATATATAAATAAATTTTAGTCATAAAAATAATTTAATTATTCTAAAACATAATTTTTAATTGATTCATTTCTTTCTTTTAGCCTCATTTGGACACATAATAGATATTTAAAATTAAGAGAGTGACATTTTTTGTTTTTTCTTTACTTTAAATATTATATAGTTCATTTTAATATAAATGTGTCTCTTAAACAATTAAATTTCAATAAAAATGTGATAAGGGTTCAATAAACTTCATACAATAATAATTAAGTTGAAAATGGTGACCTTAAATTTTTCTTAACCTACTTTAACCTGATTTACCCTTTACTGAGGTGTTAAATTTTACTAAGGTTACTATTCATATAATCCAAAAATAAATGGTTACTATTTACCAAATTTGAAAATATTGATTCAAAATGTGGAATAAATTTTATAAAATTCAATTTCTTTAAGTGGAAGAATTTTATATTAAAAATAATCATGAAAAACTCGATGAAAATCGCTTCTAAGGTAAATATATTTTTAAGCATAAAACTTGGTTTATTCTTATCCCATTCCTAGAAAAAAAATATTAAATTAATGTTAAAACTATTTATTTGATATATAATATATAAATTTCATTTAAATAATTCACCAATAATGATTAATTTAATTTATTAAGATAAAAATACATTGCATGCATAAAAATAGTTTTTCATAAAAATATAACTTCCACTTTCAAATGATTTTTGTCTATATTTCTAATTAATTGAAATCAAATGAATTAATTTTATACATATGAAAATGATAAAATTTTCATAATTTAATTAATACTATTTATAACCTCCACTCACATCACTAGGAAATAAAAATCGTATAATAATATTTTAATAGTATATTAGAGTTTGTTTCAACATGTTGCATGTAAAGCAAGATATCAAAGAAATCAAATTATTTAAATAAAAATATTTTCTAAAATATCTAGGTGATATAATTTCTATTAGATTTTCCAAATCTTTGGGCTTTTTGGTTGATGGGTAGTTGTAGTGTATAATTGGCACGTGGATTTTCAAACCATATGAAACAACTGTGAAGATGACTGGGTTGGGGACAATAGCATGCACACGATTGGTGAATGGCTTGAAAAAATGTGTGTTATAACCATGTGACATGCATTAAATGCTCAATAAATTATATTTTAACTTGTATTAAGAACTTTAAACTCTCGTTATTCTTCTATTATTCTAGGATATCAAACTCTTTTTCTTATCAAGTTACCCTTGGACATTCCTATTGATTTGGAATGTGTTTTTTCTCAAATAAAAGTGTGTGGGATCTCTAAAATATTTGGTAAGTCTCAGTTGCCTCATTTTATTTTGAGTTATCTTCATCTTCACTCACCTGAAACGTTATATCTAATCTATTATGGATGGATCAATGATATATGATGTGTTTAGATAATATATTGTTGTGATATATGAAGGAAAGGTGTTGTGATCAAAAATCTAGAGTTTTCTTATTTTCATTCTTTGGTTTTGTCACCTGTTAGGATGTATATGGAATCTCCTTTATACTACTCATTATATAACATGAAGTTTTGATGTTTAAATTCATCTATCTCATTTTTTTGAAAACAATATCTTGGATTTAGTACCTAAATCTTTGTTTTTGTAATGATTCAAAAATGGTTCTTGATAAAATGGTTGAAAGAAAATGGTTTTCAAATGTAATGGTTTCTATTAAATACATGGCATGTTTGGCTGGATGATTTTATGTGTTTGATGATGGATCAAGGTTGGAATTTCCTCCAATAATAAATAAAATATGGTATGGATCATGATGATAAATTCCACCATTAATGGGGGTCACCAAGTGATGAATTAGTGACTGGATGACTCACCAATCTTGAGTGTGGGGATATATATGGTATGTATCTATGTGTGTGTGTCTATGTGTGAGTGTGGAAATTAGATGATTATTAAAAGTGGTAATAAATGGTAATAAGATTTGTTTAATGTTTTGGTACATGTAACTTATCTATGTACTGTGTTAAAATATTTATATGCTTTTCTTTTATTATATAAAATGTGATAATATGTTCTCATCCAAGTGAAATGTGTTGGTATGTATTTGGGGATTACCTATTCAGTTTCATAATCACCCCATACTTGGGTAATTTTTTGTGTTTTCATATGTTGTAAACTAATATATAGGAAATGGAAAGGTATCATACTTCTCTAGTCACACATAATTATTCTACTACCATAGTTTAATGTTTGGATCTTGGATTTCTCTCTCAGAGTCTTTAGAGTGATGACACATAAGTGTTACTATATATTGATTTCCATTAGTTTCTTTGTGTCATATTTTATTATATTTTAAATACTATTATTATGTTTCTATTCATTTGGTTATCATTGAGCTATAT
Organism: Viscum album; assembly: GCA_963277665.1. Taxonomy (NCBI): domain Eukaryota; kingdom Viridiplantae; phylum Streptophyta; class Magnoliopsida; order Santalales; family Viscaceae; genus Viscum; species Viscum album. Next base: position 907,749,011 of record OY728151.1, read on the forward strand.
CATTATTACTCATGAATTATATAATTGGTTTTGGTTTTTTAGATTTTATCTTGTTAGGTTATGTTTATTCTTCAAGTTAAATCATCCCTTAGCATTTTACTAAGACCTTGGAATTTTTTGTTGGCATTTTTTGTATTGGGGATATCACCTAAGGTTATTGGAACCCCCGCATAACCCTTGACAATGGGATGGTGAAGGATTTTACAAATGGTAGCAATCATGGTAGGTCCATTTTTTCTTTTTTGGATGGTATCAAGGAGATAATAATTTTAAAAGAAGAAATTTATAGCATAAAAAACATAGGTAACATATTTATACTAAAATTCATGTTATTAGGGTGGTTTGGGTACAAAAGTTTTATAAAAAACTTTTAGGTTTGTTTTCATCGAATCATAAAGGGTTTATCCTATGACTATAGAATATTATGCATTAGTATTGAGACTTCCCACTAGGGCTGCATTGTTCATGATATGTTTGATGATTTCTAGAAAAATAGTAGAATGATTAATTTTTGAAATATTTATTAAAATGATTATTGTTAATAGTTATTTAAAAAATTATAATCCTTCAAATTATATGAATTTATGTCCAAGTGGTGTTTTGTTTTAGGTATAGAGAAATGTAACTTGGTCGATGTTGTTCAAACCCTTAAGAAGAGGCTTTGAAAAATGTGGATTTACATGAGCCACAAGTGAACCAATATATTGTTCAGATAATTATGAAATATTTTGAATATTTTGATAAAGGAAATTCAAATGACCAACCTCATCAAGTGAATCATTCTATACAGTTTTAGAAATATAATCTACCAATATTTCAGGGCTATTCAGAACCTAAAAAGGTGGAATTGTGTCTCAAAATAATGAACTAGATTTTTGATTTCATTGGTACCCCTTATGAGGTAAAAGTAAAGTTAGAAGTGTATATTCTAGGGGTCTTTCATGCTAATGGTGGGATTTATATATTCAAGGTATAATTGACCAAGACCTTTTAGGGGAGGAATTTGTTAAATTTTTCAATGAATAATTATATCATCACAAATACAATATAGGCCCAACAATATATTTCTTTATCATGAAGAAATAGAATATATCTATTATGGATTATGAAACAATGTTTATGAATATAGTTTATTTTCCCAAAAAAATAAATTCTAGTTAATCCTTGAAGGGATACATCATTGAATTGTAATTTCAACAAAAGATTTATTCTAAGATAGTCATCCTATATATTACTAATTATACATAGATGGTTAATAGAGATATAGAGACATAAAGGAATATTTTTTGGAATAAATTAGGAGGAAATATGTTTTTCTCCATGGGAATAGGTGGGAACTCTAATACTGGGAACAAGTGGTAGAGGGACAACAATTCTTAAATAGGTTGTACACATTTGACTTAGACCACTAAATCTATAAACATTCCTCCAACACCCAATATTAACCCTTATTATTTCCAATGTGGTTCTTTTTCTCATGTGAAGTAAGACTATACAACATCACCTAAATATTTTTAAAACTATAATAATATAGTCAATCTTAAACGTTATTGTCAAAGAACAACAAATATAGTTTCTGAAGATACATATCATATATCTATAAAATCTTACGATATAACTTAATGAAGTCATTGGAATAACACTTATTCTAAAAACTAATAAATCCAAGGTGATTCTAGGAACACCCTGACTCCATGGACAATAAAATAACAACATAAAATCAAGGAATAATGGGGAGTGATAAAGAACTTTTATGGTGCTGAGAAGATAATCTCAAAATATCAATATTTCCCTTTAATGGTGTGTGATAACACTCTCTTGAATTATACTCTTATTCATGACTTGTTTGATATGGGCACACCCTTCTATTTTATTAATTCTCATGTAATTGATCACATGGGATTAAATTTTAACATAATTACCCATGTATTTAAACTTCAAAAAAATCTTGGAAAATTATAATGTTAAGTATTTAAGTTTTCAGTGTGTTCTATGACTATTTACATGGCTAAATTTCTTTGGGATCTCTCTATTCTTGATATGGAAATATTTGAACTAATTTTGGGAATGGATTGGTTAAAATCATTCAAGTACCACATATAATTATATGCATGAAAGGTTAGTTTCACGTCTTCATATGGAATTAAGAAACTATTAAAATGGGATTGGGATGTTAATGAATGTAGTGCGTGAACTTTTGTACTAGTGGTTATGGCCATAAAGTAAAAGTTGGAATAATTTACTTTAGAAACTATTAATTCAACAAAACATATATATTTTTTAACCATCATGGATCAGTTTCCCAGTGTATTTCTCAAAAATTTATTTAGGTTTCCAACTAAAAGAGAAGTGAAATTTATGATTGATATACTACAAGGGAGAAGTCCTATAGGATTATGTAATTAAATTAAGGAAATTAAAGTTTTATATGGAATAGTTGTAAAGTAAAGGATTTGTTTGACTCTAGTAAATCTCCATTGAAAGAAACAATTATTTTTTTCAAGAAATCATATAGAAATATTTATCTATTTTTGTATTATCATAATATCAAACAAGTTGTTATAAATAACTGATATCATATTCCATGAATTAAAGATATATTTGGTCAATTGAGGGGAGCCCGATTTTTCTCTAATATTTTTTTATGCTCAGGGTATCACCAACATTGAGTTCGGAAGGAGTATATTCCAAGGATAGCCTTCAATAGATGTCACAGTCATTATGAATATGTGATTATGCCATTCAATATTAAAAATTCACTAATCATGTTTATGGAATTGATGAACTATATCTTTCATAGGTTTCTTGACTCATTTTTGGTAATATTCATTGATGATATTATGGTCTTTTATAGGACAAATTTCAATCATAAACAAATCTTTTTCGTAGCATTGGTTATCTTTTGAGAACATCACCTTTATAATAATATTTTAATGTCTGATTTCTGGATGTAGAAGGAACATTTCCTTATCCATACCATTTCTAAAATATGAGTGTACATAGATCTTAAAATTTCAAAAACTATTATCACTTGGTAACCATAGAAAAAATTCTTTGATATATGAAGATATCTTAGATTAGTAAGATATTACCAATTATTTGTTCATGATTATTCTCTCTGATGAAAGCTTTGGTAAGGAAAGGTATTCCTTTATAATGGAGAAAAAAGTTCTATAAATATTTCTAAGAGATTAAGGTTTCGATTACCTCAACACCTATCTTAACATTTCTAGAGTCATAATAAGGCTATGTTGTTTATTATAAGGTATTCGGATATGGTTTAGGATTTTTTTCATATAGAGAGATCATGTTGTATCTTATAGCTCATGAAAATTTTAGGTACATGATAAGAATTAAAAGACATAAGATTTGGTGATATTTGACATATTTTATGACTTAAAAATATAATTATTATATTTTCTGTGAGAATTAAATAGTATTAATAGATTATAAAATCTTTAAACGCATATTCTCATGGAAATATTTGAATTTATGGAAATGAAGATGGATGGAATATCTCCAAATGTTTGATATTGACTTGTTGTACACACCTGGTAAAGGAAATTCAGTGGTGGATTCATTAATTATAAATTCATATAGTTATATCACTAAAGGTATATGATTAGTGGAAACTAATGCTTATTATATCCAATATGTATCTGGATTGTGTTTAACAAGGTGATATTGATTTTTTCATTCAGTATTTTATCCACAATATGATTGAGAAAATTATAGATTCTAGGAAATATGATCTTGAATATCTGACCATGAGGTAAAAACATCATGGTAGGGAAACCATTGTGGGGTGTACATTAGATGGGATATCTTTATAGCATTTTAGATATCAGATTTTGGTTTCTCTAACTAATCAAGAACAACTTATTTATACCTACCAACACTCAATATAGTTTATCCATCTTATAATTCAAAATATTTATTAGGTGATGATTCCATAGTTTTGGTGGGATGAAATGAAGTGAAACATGGAAGAGTATATTGTGAGATTCCTCACATATCATTCGTTCAAGGAGAGGCACTAACAACTAACTAGTATGTTTCATTATTTGAATATTCCCATGTGTAAATGGGATAAGATAACTAGATATTTTTTCATAGGTCTTCTAATAATGGTTTGGAAACGAAATTCTATATGGATTACTATGGATTTACTCACAAATTTTTCTCACTTAACCTCTATCCATGATTCTAATATAGTGGGATATATGTCTAAAATCTATATCTATTCAATTGTTTCTAATCAGGACCCCAGGTTTACATCTTTATTTTGGAAATCTTTATAGCAGGACCTTATAACCCAATTGACCATGAGCACATCTCATCATCCTAAAATGGATGGATAATCCAAAAAATTCAATTAAAATATTGGAAGACATTATTAGATTTTGAGTTATATATTTTGGTGGATCATTAAATCATTGTATGGTTGTCCATATCATTCCCCCACTTTGGTGTAAAAATGTGGGACTTCAATTATTAGACCTATGTTTTTCCATGAGACAATGGGAAGAATCATATGATCAAAAAGGGGATGGTGAAGACTTAGATTCATTATAAATCATGTGTGTATCATTATCATTATCCATTATCATTTGATATGGGTGACCATGATTTCTTTAGAATCTCTCTGAGGCTAGGGAATCATTGTTTGTGAAAGTGCAAAAAAACTATCTCCTCGATACATTAAACCTTTTCAAACACTATAATGAATTGGTGACATGGATTATCAGTTAGTTTTACCACCAAATTTTAGTTTCATATAGAATTTTTTTCATGTATCTGAATTACAGGAGTACACACCTAATCCTGACCATGTTATTCAATGAAACCATATTGATCTTGAGCCTAATGATACTTTGATTCATGTGATAATCAATGTGTAGATAGATAAGATAAAATACATCATGTGAAATGTTATGGTTTAGTATGATTCTTATGGAATAATGGTGGGATTTAGGAAGGCACATGGGAATATGAGAATGAAATACTTGAATAGTGGCTTGAGCTCTATAACAATAATGTAAATCTCCCACTTTTTAAGGATGGAAAGACCAATTGTGGAGAAAATATAACACCCCTAGTTTCATGTACTTTACCTTTTTATTATTTATTTTGATATTATGTAATATATGGGTTCAGTTTCATGTGTTTTAGGAGTGTTTCTTAATTTTCTATGGAGGTTCATGGTTTTACCATGGATAGTGGAAACCATGAAATATCTCAAATAAATCGGGAAAAATATTTTTGAGAGTCACTGGTCAAGTACACAGATGGTAGAAAGTTTTTCCAAAATATTATGGAATCCTATGAGAAACTATGTGGGATGAGAACCTTTTGATAATGGAATGCACAAAATTTCCTCATGGTTTGGAAAATCATGTAGCACAATTATGTGGCCCTCTAGTGGTTGGATAGTAATATCATGTGATTGGGGTATGATTTATCAGGAATCACAATTGTTTATATAACTAGGTTGGAAAAAATATCATGCGCACGATTAGTAAATGATTTGAAAAATTTTATGGGCTAACCATGTGACAAGCATTAAATTCTCCAAAAATTAGTTTTTAACTTTGATTAAGGCCATAAAAATCTATTTTTTATCCTATTATTCTAGTTTTTAAACTTATTTTCTTACCTAGGATCTCTTAGATATTCTTTTTGATCCAAAAGGTGTTTTTGAAAAATCAAATCATATGGTCACTATAGAATATTTGGTAATTAATTGTTTCCACTCTTTCTTTGGAGGTATTCCCATTTTTATCTGAGCCAAAAAATTAGATTTAGTCTTTTATGGATGTATATATGATTTTTGATGTGTTTTGAGGATATCCTATTTGTTTTTATTAAATTAAAGTTGTTATGAACCTAGATATAGTGGTTTCTTGGTGATTTCCTTTGGTTACATTTCCCATTGATAGTTAGGTGGATTATATCCCATTATACTCATTTAGAACTTAAAGTATTGATGTTTAAATTCATATCTCTCTTTTTTTGAAAAAACTACCTTATTTTTTGTACCAAAATTGTCACACCCTGACCTTAATATCGATTATTTTAATAATTTTATTTATTATTATTATTAGTAGTAGTAGTATTATTAGTAAGTTTATTATTCATTAGGTTTTATATTAGTGTTTTCCCTTTTCCTTTTTCGTAATTTTATTTTTTCTCATTTCTTTCTTTCCTTTTCTTCCTATTTATTTCTTCCCTCTTCTATTCACATCGTGTGGGTTGGTCCTCTTCCCCCACCCCTCATTGTGTTCCCCCCTTTGTGTCCATTTTCCCCTCTTTCCACTCTAGCTTTAGGGCCTGACCCCCCCCCCCCCCCCTCGCTCGGCCCTCTATACACACGGCGGTCCTCCGGTCGGCCTCCTCTTCAGGTGAAACACCTTTACTGACCTCCCCAATCTCTCATGGCCCTCTATTCTCTAAAAAAACCACCAGATCCCTTCCTGGTTTTGTGGTCGAAACATCGATTTAATGCCTCTTCTTTTTTTCCATCCCTCGTTTCAATGTTTTCTCTCCTCCGTGTAACCTCGTTTGGTCCGGCCTAACCCTAGGGTTTTAGGTAAACTGATTTTTGACTTCCCCCTTATTCTCAGGGTGTGTGGCTTGTCTGTGGGGCCTTTTTTCCCTTCTATTCAAGCATTTTTTTCAAACGCATGCCTTTGAGGTAAGTGTTTCCATCCCTTTTCTTTCCGGTTCAAACCATTAGTTCTTGGATGTCTTCAATTAATTTATAAATGTGTTTTGCACCTTGTTTATACTCATATTTAGCTTGATTATAGTATTTTTATGTTAATATAATATTTTTTAAAATGGGTTTCAAAGTGATTCTTGGTTTATACTAAGTGTGTTTAATTCAATGACCAGTTTTGTCTTAATAATTCTTTTTTTGTATGATTCGCATTTTAGGATTCTTATTGTGGTGTTTTTTATGTTAACATAATTTGTTAAAAATAAATTTTTAAGTGAATATTCAATTATTCCAATGTATACACATATCAAATGTTTTTGGTTAAATGTAATTTGTATTTTAATAGTGAAATTAGATGTTTTATGTGGCGTAAAATATATTTCATAAGTGTTTTTGACTTGATTATATGATGAATGTGGATTTTCTAAAGTACATGGTTATGTTTTCATGGGTGTTTCGTTAAGGTACTTCTTGTAAGTGTTTTTATGATTATGAAAAGGGTGTAAAATGTGTTTTAAAAGTCACTTGAGGTGAGAATGCATTGATAGTGGGTTTTACAAAGGGAATGCATCATTTCGGCATGTTTTATTTTGTTTTTCATCTTTAAATATGATTTATAAATTAGGAAAATTATGTGGAATACCATTTTGAGTGAACTTGAATCGTGTGTGGGTTTTAAAAGGGGGCTCTCCCCATAAAAAAATTTTGAATTGAATATGTATCCTTGTGATAATTTCAAATGGTTTCCTGAATTGATTAATCAATTGTAAATGCATTTGAAAAATGGTTTTTGTGTTTGTGAAATTGAAAGCAGTTTATTTATGGTAATGATTCTTTCTTAAAATATTAGTTTCTTAAACGATTCTTTTTTTTCTAAATAAATTTGGTTCCTTCTTTTTGCCTTATTTTTATTTTAGGTTATTATGGTGTTTATGGATTCCTTTTTTAAAATTAATGTTTTTTGGTCACTAATTTGTGGTTTTGAGTCACTGGGCCTGAGGTGACTCACATTCACATGCATAGGTAAGTATATATATATATGTAGGTTCCCCCATTATGTGTATATTCATCCATGTAAGTGAATATACATGTATGGGGATAGGTGTTCCAATGTATATATATGGAAATTCATATGTAGGTGAGTGGAGACGGGTATATGCATATAAGCATATATGTAAGGATCCCCTTTCACACATTCATTTCCATGAGGGTATGTTCATAGGGGCTTGGTGTCCTTATATGTATGTAAATATGCATATTCTTAGTGGGGGAGCAGCAGCTCTAAGTTAGAAAGAGTAAAGTGTGGAATATTCGGCTTGGTTCCACTCTGAGGTAGGATCTCTATGCATTGATCCTTAAATTTAGGAATTATTTCTTTCTTTCATTTCACACCTAGTTTTAATATTAGTTATTTATATATAACTATTATTGAAATTGCATGTCTTAAATTGGAGTGGTTTATTTCTTATAATGTGTTGCAATAAACTGTTTGATTGTGTTTTAACATCAATTATCTAATGAAATCCCCCTTTGACCTTTGTGAATGTGTTTTAAATTTAAAATGTTTGTGTGGGTTTCTTAAATGGGTTTCAAAGTGTGTTTATGGTTTTCAAAGTAGTGTGCATGTGATTATTTATGAAATGGTTTGGCATGAGAAAATGATGTGAGGCCCAGTTGGCACTTTTGTAAAACTAGTTATCTCAAGAAAACTCTCCTTGGATGTGGTCCCCCTAATTTGGTTCAGTTATATGTTATGGGAGCTCTGCTGGGTAGGACTTTCCTATGATCAAATGGTTGAAAGGTGAGGGGCGTATTCCTTGGGGTGACTTAGGGGTGAATTTTTTGTGTGTGTTGACTATGTGTGAGAAACATACTTGTGACTGGTTACATGTTTGAAATTGTTGGCTCACCCCTTTTTTAGTTTGATCCTGGGAACCTAGCATAGTGATGGAATTTTCGGTGAATGATTTCTGCACTAGTTTAGATTATGCACTGGCTAGTGGCCCATATCAGGGGATACTTTGTTATTATTATTGCTATGTGATTGGGCCCCTCGACCAGGTCAGGTAAGGCGATGATCGGAAGTTAGGTCATTATGATGTCATTGAGTAGGGAATGCCTTCGGGATGAGTCACATGTATAGTATGTTCTAGACTTTTCATGAGATCCTAGGTTTTCCCATGTATATCGACACTTAGTTATCTGCAGCATATGATTGAGGTACATGATTTGGTTGGTTACTCTTTCTTATTATTTTCTATTTCCCTTATGTGATCATTTATTTTTCCTTCATGTATGATGTGACTCTTTGTTAAAGGGGATAACAATGATCTTCAAAAGTTTGTGGAAAAAGGTTTTTAAAATATTTTACACTTATCTATCCCTTTTTCTTTAAAAAGGTTAATGTTTCATCCTTGGAAAATAAATTAGTTTAAAATAATAAGGGAAATGGATCATGATTTGATTTTAAAGTTAACATGCATGAAAAACTTACTTTTATATATTTTAGTTCAAACATGAAATTAATGATTCTTTGTTTAAAGAAAATTCATAGGGGAATATATTCTTTCGGCATGCCTACGAAGTTTTAATACTCAGGCCTATAGTTCTATATTTGTTTTTAGCTTTAGTGCTTCTTCTTGCTCAGATTTTGTTGTCATAGTGTGACGTTGGTTTGTGGTTAGTGGTGGCTTGTAGGGTTACATGGAGGTATGTACGACTTTTTTTCTCTCCGATCCTATTTTTCATTTTCATTGTTTATTTTTTTGTCTTTAATTTATGGACCAAATTGTTCCAACCTATTTAATGTTGATTCCCGACACTAGTTTCTAGTTTGTGGGGATTTTGAACGCCCCTCGGGCCATGTCGCAGGCCGGATCGGGTGACCGGTTCAGGATCGACCCGGGTTGGTTCATGAAAAAATGGTATCAGAGGAAGGTTCTTGATATTTGGGGTGTCTAGTAGATTGAGATTAGGATTATCGATGCCCAAAAGGTAGGTTACGGTTTAGTGCCTTATCACCACCTCTCGTGATGAAACCTGAGTTATCAGGGGTAGTCCGAGTTTTGAGTATTTTTTCTTTGTTTTGGATTGAGGGATTACAATATAGGTGACTCGGTGTCACGTTTTGATCCCACATAGAGTAGTGACCCATGTGGAGCCCAAGTTCCAGGTTTAAGGTCCTCTGGTGTTATATCTTACTTGGGGAGTGGCTAACTACCATGTTGATGGGTTGGTCATAAACACTAGTTCCTCATTCCAGTTTTTCATTGTTGGTTGTGCCTTTTAGTGATTTTGGTTGGTCAAAATGGCCCGAAGGCCTTCATTTTTTATTATTTTTGATAATACACCTTTCAAGGGGTGATGTGGAACCCATACAAGACCCGAAGGCTTAGAGATAATTACATGACATGTAGGTCATATAGGGAATCACCCAGAAAAGACAACTTGGAACTGCTCCTCCCTAGCATATGTCATGATATCAGTACTCCACCTTCGCAGGGTCGGTCGGCTAGCTGTCCTATACAAAGCTGCATAGGCCTAGTACTGATGGAAAATCCATACCCTCTCATTCTTACAAATCCAGTTAGCTCTACGCTAGTGAATGTGCATGCCCTAAATCCTCATCTGAAGCCTTGTTCTCTATCGTCAAAACTGGTACATTAGAATTCAAGTGGTCGGAATCCCTTGCGGTGTCCCTAAGGCTATAAGGTGGCCCGAAGTCCTTGAGAATCAACTGTCCCAAAGGCCTTGGGTGTCCTAAAATCCTTGCAGGACCTGAGTCCCAAACTGGTGGCCCAAAGGCCCAAATGGATGAATAGTTACAGCTATTACAGTACCGAACAGTACATGCTACAGTTCTGCTACAACACCCCAAAAATATGCCTCCATCCGGATTTGATCTCGGGTCTCTTGGATGCACCTACCGAGTCCTCACCAACCGGTCTGAGGCTCATGTTCATTTTGGTTGGTGTTAGTGTGTTTTTGGAAATGAAGGTGGTTTTTAATTGAAAGGGATATTTCTCAAATGGTTTTAAAACTAGAAAAGGGGATTTCTTTCTAATTGTTTTGAAACTGGTGAAGTGGGTTTTTAAAGAGTATTTGTTTTGATTTGGAATATTTTTCTTATATTTCAATTTGGTCATGGAACAGAAAGTAAGACCCTTGGTATTCCTTAGGATCTTCTGCATATGTGTGGGTAGACACATGGTGCACGTTGGCACATATGTATGGGTTATCTGAGTGGAAAGGGATGAAGGCTTATGCGGCAGTTCATAGGATACCATGGGTGGGGTTTTTGAATTTAAGGCTTGTCTTGATTTTTCTAGAATGGACTTGAATCAAAAAGTGATTTCAGGACATGGTTTTTCTTGAAAAGTGGGTTTTGGTATTTTGAAAAGTGGATTTTTTTGTGTTTGTATATGTTTGACTCATGATTCTATTACCCTTGGCTTGGATTGTTGATTTTAGTTGTGTTTAAGTTTTTTCGGCTTCCAATCTGGTTGTATTGTCTTAATATGTTCTTTCTGGTTGTGTTTTTTCTTGATGCCATTTTCGATTTTGTTTTTCATGATGTTCTGAATATGCCACCCAAAAATGTCCTCAGAAGTTATTAATGAGTTGTTCCTAATTCTAGTTTCTATCGATTTTTTCTTGTCCATAGAGGATTTTGGGGTCCATTAGGGGAAGTGAAGTGGATTGAGGGGATTAGAGCATATATTTAGGTGGTTGGGGACTCCTGAGTTTGTTAGAGTTCATATTTTCTTGGGTTTGGTAGAGGGTCTAACCTTGGACCATTTGAGGTGGATGTCTCATAACACTTGGAGTTGGGATGATGTGGGAGGTGTTGAATTATGTCTTCATCCAATGGATTATACCTGAGGAGGTGAAGGCGAAAAGAGGTAAGATCTCATCCATATTCAACAAGGTCAGTGTTTGGTGAAGTCTTGTGTCGACCGCTTTAAGGAGTCAGCATCTGGAGCTCAAGTGCTTGGAAAATCTAGCACCTCTCGTCATTTGTAATGGTTCCCCATCTGGCCAGCGGGGTGTACTGGAGGAACTCATTGCTGAAGAATCCCTTTCATCGATGTCTACTTCTAGTTTTTCATACCACTTTCTGATGTTCCATCGGTATGGCCAGTTCAGGCATTCCAAGATGGCTTGTCTCATCCCTATGAAGCCTTGTTGTCATTGTGGCCATTCAGGTCACTAAGGAAAGTTCTGTAAGAAGCATTATTAGAGGAAGGAGTTCTGATTGGGGGATACTAGTGTCTAACTGTGAGGTATAAGATGCTTCATCCATCAGATCCCCATCCTCAGGTCTCATGGTGAAGCTTGCACATAGTCAGGGTGTCAGAGGCATGTAAGACCTTTGTTTGGTTCTTTATATTTTGTCTTGGAATAGAGACATTCAGGGTTTCCTTTTTCTTGTTTTCCCGCAATTTTAAATTCATCTTTTATAGTAATAGTGTGATGAACTTATTATTTTGTGATCATAGTAGTTGCTTTCTTCTGAATGTGGCCTCTAGAATCATTTTTTTTCTTAAAATTGTATTTTTCCTTATATGTGTTGGTCATAGTTTTATTAGTGATTTTTTGGATATGCGAGGTGTTGGGGAGTTTTAGATTGGTGTGGGGAATTCTTAGTTTGATGGTGTTGTTATAGGAAGTTCCTTGTTTTGGTGCCCCAGTATTCTAGGTGACCTGGTAGTGGTTTTTCATTTTAAGTCTCAATGGTCATGTTCAACTCATGTGGAGAAGTTGGTAAATTCAGGTTGGGAGTTCCCGCGTTAACCCTCCTCAGCTTGGTGTGTGTGGGTTTTAAAGTTTTCATGTTAGTCAAGTTCTTGTGGTGGGGAGAACTCTCACATGTTCTCCCCTCATTTTATGTCATGGTTTCTTCATGATCGACTGGGTGTGACCAGTGGAGTGAAAGGTCACATGAGGTTCTTGGCCTCTCTTAGTTTTGATCGGGCATTGACTAGAGTTTTGATTATCCTTTGTCTTGGTGACTTTTTGGGGGCATAAAGTGTATGTGGTGGGGAGATTTCTCACACCCCAACATTCAATATAGATATTTTAATCATTTTATTTATTATTATTATTATTATTATTAATTTTATCATTAGTTATGTTTCATATTGGTTTTTTTCTTTTCCTTTTTCTTTATTTTATTTTTCTTTTTTATTTATTTCTTTTTCTTCTTATTTGTTTATTCCCTCTTCTCTTTGCGGCATGCAGGTTGTGCCTCTTCCCCCTCCCTTCATTATGCTCCTCCCTTCATGTATCTCTTCCCCTATCGTCCCTCCAGCTCCAGCGACCTAACCACACCCCCCCCCCCCCGCTCGACCCTATGCTCGCACAACGACCCTTCATCTAGCCTCCTCTTCTAATGCGACACCTTTCCTGACCTCCCCACTTCCTCACGGTCCTATCTTCTCTAGTAAAACCACTAAATCCCCCCCCATACCATTTTGGTGGTATTCTCATCAAGTTAGTCCCTCTTCTTCCTCCCCCTCCCTCATTTTGGTGTTTTCCCTCCTCCGCGTCACTCCGTTTGGTCTGGATGAACCTTGGGGTTTCAGGTAAATCAATTTTGACTTCTCCCTTATTCAAAGGGTGTGTGTCTTGTATGTGGGGCCTTGTTTTCCCTTCTGTTGAAGCATCATTGCAAACTAATGCCTTTGAGGTAATAATTTTCATCCCCTTTCTTTCCGGTGAAAACCATTAGTTCTTGAATGTCTTCAATTAATTTATAAATGTTTTGTGCACTTTTTTTATACTCATAGTTATCTAAATTATGGTATTTTCATGTTAGTATAATTTTTTTTAAAATGGGTTTCAAATTGATTCTTGTTTTATGCTAAGTGTGTTTGATTTAATGCCCAGTTTTGTCTTAATAAATATTTTTATATATGATTCTCAACTGAGGATGATTATTGTGTTGTTTTTTTATGTTAACATAATTTGTTAAAAATAAATTTTTAAGTGAATATTTAATTATGCCTATGTATTCATATATCAAATGTTTTTGGTTAAATGTCATTTAGATTTTAATAGTGAAATTATATGTTTTATGTGGTGTGAAATATAATTTGGAAGTGTTTTTGACATGAGTATATGATGAAAGTGGATTTTCTAAAGGACATGGTTATGTTTTCATGGGTTCTTCAATAGGTTACTTCTTGGAAGTGTTTTTAAGAATATGAAAAAGGTGAAAATTTTGTTTTTAAAGGAACTTGAGGTGCGAATGCATTGATAGTGGGTTTTTACAAAGGGAATGGGTTATTTTGGCATGTTGTCTTTTGTTTTTCATCTTTAAATGTGATTTTTAAATTAGGAAAATGATGTGGAATACCATTTTGAGTGAAATTTGATAGTGTGTGGGTTTTAAAAGGGGGATTTCCCCATTAAAAAAATGGTTGAATTGAATATGTATCCTTGTGATGATTTCAATGGATTTCATGAATTGATTAATCAATGGTAAATGCATTTGAAAAATGGTTTTGGTGTTTGTGAAATTGAAAGTGGTTTATTTATGTAAATGGTACTTTTTAAAATATTAGTTTCTTAAATGATTTATTGTTTTATTAATGAAGTTAGTTCCTTCTTTTGGATTATTTTTATTTTAGGTTATTATGATGTTTATGGATTACTTTTTTTAATTAAGGTGTGTTAGTCACTATTTTGTGGTATCAAGTCATCGGGCCTAAGGCGACTCACCTGCACATGCATAGGTAAGTATATTTATGTGTGTGTGTGTGTGTAGGTTCCCCTGTTATGTGTATATTCTTCTATGGTAGTGAATATACATGTATGGGGATAGGTGAGCCTATTTATATATATGGAAATTCATATGTAGGTGAGTAGAGACGGGTATATTCATATAAGCATATATGTAGGAATCCACTTGCAGACGTTCACGGACATGCAGGTGTGTGCATAGGGGATAAGTGTCCTTATATGTATGTGAAGATGTATATGCTCAGTGGAAGAGCAGTACGTCTTAGTTATAAAGCATCAAGGTCCAAATGTTTAGTTTGGTTCCACTCCGAGGTAGGATCTCTTTGCATTAACCTTCAAAATTGATTAATTATTTATTTATTGCATTTCACACCTAGTTTTAATATTAATTGTTGATATAGAACTATCAGTAAAATTGTATATCTTGAATTGGAGTGTTTTATTTATTGAAATGTGTTGCAATAAATGGGTTTACTATGTTTTCACATCAATTTCATAATAAAATGCCCCTTTGGCCTTTGTGAATGTGTTTTAGATTTAAAATGTTTTTTGGGTTTCTTAAATGGGTTTTGAAGTGTTTTTATGGTTTTCAAAGTAGTGTGTGTGTGTGTGTGTGTGTGATTATTTAAGAAGTAGTTTGGAATGATAAAATCATGTGAGGTCCAGTTTGAACTTTTGTAAAACTAGTTATCTCAAGAAAACTCTCCTTGGATGTGGTCCTCTTGCTTTGGTTGAGTTATATGTTATGAGAGGTATAACGGGTAATACTTTCCTATGATCAAATGGTTAAAAAAACAAGGAATGTATTCCTTGGGGTGACCCGAGGTTGACTTTGTTGTGTGTGTTGACTGTGTGTGAGGAATGTACTTGTGACTGGATACTTGTTTGACATTGTTGGGTCACCCCACTTTTTAGTTTGAACATGGGAACCTAGCATAGTGTGATAATTTTTGGTGAACGATTTCGGTACTAGTTTAGATTATGCACTAGATAGTGGCTCATAGAAAGGGATACTCTATTATTATTATTTTTATGGGATTGGGCCCCTCGACCAGGCTAGGTTCAGAAACAGTCAGGCGTTAGGTTGATTTGACGTCATTGAGTAGGGAATGCCTTCGGGATGAGTCACATGTATAGTATGTTCTAGACTATTCATGAGATCCTAGGTTTTCCCATGTATTTCAGCACTTAGTTACCTGTGTTGGATGAATGAGGTGCATTATTTGGTTGGTTACTCTTACTTGTTATTTTCTATTTCCCTTGTGCGATCATTGATTTTTCCTTCATGTATGATGCATCTCTTTGTTAAAGGGGATAAAAATTGTCTTCAAAAGTTTGTGGGAAAAGGTTTTTAAAATGTTTTACACTTCTCTATCCCTCTTTATTTAAAAGGGATAAATCTTCATCCTTGGAAAAGAACTTAGTTTAAAATAATAAGGGCAATGGATCATGATTTTATTTTAAAGGGAAAATGTGTGAAAAAATTACTTTTATATATTATAGTTCAAACATGAAATTAATATTTCTTTGTTTAAAAGAAATGCATAGGGTAATAGATTGTTTGGGAATGCCTACTAAGTTTTAATACTCACGCCTATATTTTTGTCTTTGTTTTTAGCTTTGGTGATTCTTCTTGCTCAAATTTGGTCATTGTAGTGCAACATTGGTTTGAGGTCTGTAGTGGCCCGTAGCGTCACATAGAGGTTTGTAAGAATTTTTTTCTCACTACTCCTAGTTTTGGTTTTCATTGTTCAGTTTTTGTTTATTTTTTTTTCTTTAATTTATGGTCCAAATCATTCCCACCTTTTTAATATTGTTTCCCGACACAAGTTTCTAGCTCGTGGGGATCAGGAACTCCCCTCAGGACATGTTTCGGGCTGGCTCAGGTGACCAGTTCAGGGTCGACCTAGGTTGGTTCGTGACAGAAATCCTTGGTTTTTGAATGATGCACACAAGTTGTTTGATAAAATTTTTAAAAGAAAATTGTTTTCAAAAGAAATGGATTTTTTAATGACTTGTCATGTTTGGTTGGTGTGAGTTCATCATGTGCATGAGTATGAATCGCATTCAAAAGTTCCACCATCAATAAGAGTCACCAAGTAATGAGTTAGTAATCATATGACTCATTAATAATAAGTATAGGGAGATCCATGATATGTATTCATTTTTTTCATGATTTTGAACAAGGTATGATCATTACAGGTTGTAATAAATGGTAATTAAACTTTTTAATGTTTTTATACTGGGAACTTATCTATGGATTTTAAATATATATATATATATATATGATTTTATCATATCTTATAAAATATTATAACATGTTATTTTCCAAGTGGGATGTGTTGAGAAGTCTTTTGGAATTACCTGATGAGTTTTATATCACCCCTTCGTGGAGAACTTTAGTGCATTTTCATATGTTCTATATTGAGACATAAAAAATGGAAAGGTATCGTACTTATCTCATGGTGAAACATAATGCTACTTCCATAGGTTGATGTTTAGATAAAGTAGTTTTCTTTTAGAGTATAGAGTGATACCACATTGGATTTACTACATTTAGATATCCATTAGTTTCTTTGTGTCATATTTTATAACCTTTTCTCTACTACTCTTATGTTTCTATTCATTTTTTTCATTGAGTTGTGTCCATTTTACTCATGCATCATATAGTTGGTATTGGTTTTTTGGATTTTAACTTATCAGATAATGTTTTTTCTATATTGATAATCATCCCCAAACATTTTAATAATCCCTTTGAATTTATTTTCAGCCTTTGGTGTCTTAGAGATGTTACCTATGTTTAGTGGAACCTCTAAATCATCCCTTTATAAGAGGTTGGGCTGGGATGTTATAATATACATCATGATGCTGGGTTTTCTAGCATGTTAAGGATAAATAATTAATGTTTATGATAATGATGAAACTATAACCCATTTTTGTGCCTAAATAGAAGAATGAAAAGATGTATTTCATCATAAGTATTCATAATACCTATAAAGTCCATAATTCTATTTGGGTAATGTTTGATGGACTTATAAAGTTGTCACATTTCAATATAATTCCAGATTATTTCTCACTCGACCAACCTTCCAAGATATATATTAATGAATTTATAAGGATATATGTTATACCACATTCCATTATTTTTTATTGAGAACCATGGTTCAACTCAATGTTTTGGATAAGTTTTATATTATAAAAAAATAAGAGTCAGTATTTGAAACTTCTTTCCATATAAGAGTCAATGATCTAAATAAAAGGACTAGTCATAATCAAAATTATATATTGGGATCTTCTTTAATTGTTTTTAAAGGTGGTTAGAATCAATATATACCTTTTATAGTGTTATTATACAATAATAGATTCCACTATAAAATTAAAATATATCTATTTGTGGATATGTATGATAAGACGTGTATAAATCCAACCCATTAGGATGATGTTAAAGATTTAAATCTATTTGAACTTGATATTTTAAAAGAAATATAAAAAAATATTCAAACCATTCAGTAGTATATTAAGGTGAAAAATTTTCTATAGAAGAGTTTTGTTGATAATCATCAATAATATTTTCCATTTGAAGTTTAATATATAATATTCCCTTTTAATTTTACCCTTAAAGAGTTTATTGAGATTTGGGGAAAAGGAAAATTTGATCCCAAGATACATCAGTCTCTTTAATATTTTTAATCATTTGAGTAATGGTTCCTATAACCTCACATATCCATTAAACCTCCCACAACTGCAAGATATGTTCCATGTATATCGTTTGAGGAATTGAAAACAAAATCTAACCATTTTAATAAACATAAATTTCATAAAAATAAAATACAATATCCCTTTTTAGGAATAACCAGAATAAATGTTGGATTGTAGAGATAAAGTAATGTGAAACAAGACCACTCATGGAACATATCATAAACTTTTAGAATGTTATAAAGAAGGATATAACATATGATTGATATCTCTTTTGTTTTACACATATAGATAAACTATGATCACACATCTCTTATATTTCCATTTCCTAGGTTATAAATAAGAATATTACATATGATATCAAGTAGAGAGTCATGTGTAATGAAATTGAGGCAGAAATGTAAATTTTTTTTAAAAATAATCATTTATATATCTAGTCTTAAAATATACTAAGCCTATAGGTTATGGGGTATTATTTATTGTGAGATATAATAAATAATAAAGAGAAATGATGTAATGTTTATGTTTTTTTATGGATAGGTCTTATTACACAATATATTTCTTTGGTGGTGCCTTAGAACCACACTTCGAGATCTAGTGCTAAAAATATATTCTTTAGATATTTTTTTTAAATCCATCTAAATAATTCCAGACATAACAATCAATAATTAAAATATCTTTAGCTAATATTTCTTCACTTACATTCTGAGGACCTTTTAGGTTTATACTTTAAGATATTTAGTAAAAATCATTAACTAAAAAATGTCATATTGTCATGACCCATCCCATGGGGCCCGTGTTGTGACTACCCCAAGTCCACCCCCCATAGGTCAGGGGCTGGTGACTAGCGTTGAGTAGGCATATCCCATAATTGGGAGGAATTTTCCGAAGTACCTGTATGTACACAGCCGTCTCCAAGAAAAATCTAAAACTAAAAACACTAAGTGAACATGGATGCAAACCACTAAGAAATCCACTCAAAGTAAGGTATAAAACTGAAAGATAAAGGGGAAAAATACAATCCAAACTAAAATGGAAATATACAATCTCCAGGTTCTCATTTTCAGAAAACCCTACCTGAAGGGTAGGTACAGTAAGCTATTTGAATGACGCTGAAGTGTACCATGTCTGTCAGGTCACCCTAAAGCACCACCTATCTCCAGCCCACCAAGGACTCCATCAAAGTTGTCGGTCATCTACACAGGACATGACATATGTAGGCGAATCCTGTGTAGGGGTGAGTAAAACAATACTCAGTAGAGACCCCAAACCACAAAGGTAACACCACTAAGAAAATACATGAAGTACACCACAAAGTAAACACACAAAGTACACCACAAAGAAAACACACAAAATACACCACAAAATATATCACTAAGAAAAATAACACAATGAAATCACTAATAAATACACCAAAAATCAATCACTAAGAAATATAATAAGTAGACTACCGAAGAGGTACATGAAGTGTAGCCTCTAAGAAGTATAATCAATAGAGTCACTAGAGTCATATCACACCAATTATAGGTCTAAGGTGCCTAAATAAGATTGTATTGATAATCCAAAATACCCTTAAGTAGTAACACACAATGCCTTGGTAACACATGAAGTGTAGATAACACATGTAGTGTAGATAAGACACAGAGTGTAGGCAACAAATGTAGTGTCTTTAAAGACAAGAGAACCTGCACCCTAGTGGGATAGGGGAGTATGGACTCTATCTAGGTAAGAAAAACAATCTAAGAAAGACACACAGTCTAGGTAAGACACACAGTCTAGGTAAGACACACAGTCTAGGTAAGACACACAGTCTAGGTAAGACACACAGTCTAAGTAAGATACACAATCTAAGTAATCACATATCTTCTAGGCCACAGCTAGTCATAGGATTTTTCTCGTAGTATGATCATTCTAGGAGCACCTACTCCTCGAGGAAAAAATTAAATATACCAACTTCCACAAAAACTCACTTAGAGTGTCTCAAAAGTAAAGACTCGTCACGAGGGCCCCAACACTGTGAATGGCTCATCAAACGAACACATGGTTTGAGAGTAATGGAATTTTAAGTAAAAAGGGGTCAGTTGGGTCCAGGTACAGTTCGGCCGGGTCAGACCAACCCAACCTGATTCCCACCTGACCCAACCCACTGGGTCTAACCCAACCCGCTGGTTCTGACCCAACCCGCTGGGTCTGTCCTGCCCCAGCTAGGCCCAGCTCACTGGCATTCTCGCCCACTACTAGTCTGGTCCGCCGGATCCTACCCACTCTGCTGAAGCGGGCCAGTTCATCTGAACGGTATGTGGCAGCTGCCACGTCTGATCGCCATCAACGCGGGGTGGCTACTATGATTGATGTGGTGGTTTACCATGTGACCACCTTATGGTGGTGGTTCGCTGCATGCCCACCCTGATATGGTTGTCGTGGGGTCCCCTCTTCGTGGTCCTGCTTGACCGTGAGCCCCTACCACGTTCTTCAAGGCCCACCATCATACTCCTTCTAGAATCTCTTGTCTGCTACCCCGTGGCGATTGTTGCGGGGATCTTCGTTGACGTCTCTCCTTCTGTGGGTCACTACCATCACCGTGGTGGCCCATTTTCCAAACCACAATCACCCTTGTGATCTATGGGTCACCATCTCCACTGCCATGTGCTCCAAATTATCTCTCCATCGATCCACGAGTCTTTCCACATTTGAAACCTCCCAGAAAGGATCTGACACAACCATAGGGTTCCATCGATAAAGAATGCAAGAGAGAGAGAGAGAACCATGAACACCCAAGGAACAAATGTTGGTCTGGTTCATTCGGCCTTCATTTTTTCCATTGGAAAAAATAAAAGTTAAAATAAAATGTACTTATAACCAAAAAGTTATAAGTCCCATAAATTTCAAAGCAATAGTACCCATCCCACATGAACGATCTATCTAAAGATCAACCTATTTGTGGGTTAATCTGCATTCGACATTGAAAGAAAGAAAGGGGAATAATGATCATGGAGAATTAAACCCCCTACCTGGGATTGGGTCGTTCGTTGTTGTGGATTTTTTGTCATTGATGATCCAATGAAGAACGACCTCTATCTATTGTTCATCAGCATTCGATCCGAGCTTCGATATCTAAATTTTCATCGCCAGAGAGAGAGCTCCCTAGGGTTCCAAAGAAATTCTCTAGTGTTATGAATTATAACGTTGGACCCTACCCCTGATTAAAGGACTAAACACGTTAATGTGTTAATGCGTTTCAACATAATTGTTCCTCTTTGAAACAGTATCCCCACGTTTCCTTTATGAAAGGAGAACAGTTTTCTCCTTAACTAGGTCACAGCATTGTACCGCTATGAAACATTAAAACGAAATAAAATAATCTTCTTTAAGTTTATTTTATTCTCCTTTAAAAACATCCAAAAATTAACTTCTGCAGATGACTCACGTAGGTCGATGTTAGGCCCTACCTAAGGAAATAACACCCTCAAAAGATCAACAGTGTCCTGGGATTTTTAATCCTAGTTACCGTTCATGAGCTATAAGGATTTGAAAAATAAAATAATTTTATTTAATTATTTTATTTACAGTTACGTTCTTTTTAGGTTTTTCCATAGCAGCCTCACGTCGACTAAGCTTAAGTGGATCATAGGGTAAACCCAATACTTTGAACACAATCGCGTTCTCAGATTTCTATTCTAGGAACCTGTTTATGTGTTACTCCACTTTTTTAGGAAAACCACTTACCCACGCTATTTAAAAACATAACATTATTTGTCGAACCAATCCGAGTACATCGGCCCTCAGAATCTCATGCCATCTCAGCGTATGGTCTAGAAATTTTCCCAATTAATTTCTAAAAATAAAACCAAGAATATAGGATTCATTACATTCTCCCGAACTTAACGCTTTATGTCCTAGAAATCCAAACCAAGAGATACCAAAACTAATGAGGGTATGAGCATGAACCTGATCCCCCTGCTCCCATGTACTCTTCCAGAGATTCACATGCTGCCACCAGGCACACACTAAGGGAATAAAATGCTCACAAAGGGTCCTCTCCTTATATTCCTTGATCTATATGACCAAGACAAAAAAATAGGATCCTGATTAGAACTATCATCTAAGGGATTCCATGGAGTCGAGTTATCTCCTTCACGTAGAGGCATCCCAATATCTCTGCTAAACTCTGCTCCTGAAAATCTAAGAAGTGTCTGACTTGGTGAGTCGGTCAACGATCACCCATATGGTATTGTGTCCCATAGATGTATGTGCTAAACCTATCATGACGTCTGTCGATATCCTTTCTCACTCCCTTCCTAGCACCCTAAGGAAGCAAATAGAAACCACTTCTAAGCACAGGGCTCGACCAAGTGAGCTAACAAACCACAAAACTGATTTAAAAAAGTACTAAGCTTTTATATTAATAAGTAATCCTAGATTTAACAGATTCTATCCCCCCAGTGTCTACCTTGAAACCCACATTCATATATCGATGCATCTTTACACTCTAGGAATCAACTGCTACTACTGAGCATCCTCTGAAAGGAATGACATGATCCCCGCCTTTTGAATATCTATTAGGGGCATTACTAGTAGAAAACTAAGCACATAAAGTCTCACCTTAGGTACCACCAAGAATTTCCTCCAAGACTAACTATAAGAGTGGAGGGGTAACAACTGTTGAATGGAGGTAAGATGCATCATCTCTCTCTCTCTTGCGTTCTTTACCGAGAGACCCTTGTGGTTGTGTCGGATCCTTTTCGGGATGTTCTGAATGTGGAAGGACCCCCAGATCGATGGAGAGATAATTTGGAGCACATGGAAGTGGAGATGAAAACCCATATATCTCAAGGGTGATCACTTTTTGAAAAACAATCCATCATGGCGATAGTGGAAACCTGTGGAAGGAGAGTCATTGTCAGCGGTGTGTAGCGGCAATGGTGTGTGGCGGTGCGGCCACCCGACAGCAGCGGCTTTCATTTCATTGGCCAGTGGAAATCCTTGGCTAATGCGGCGGGGGCTGCACCACATAGCCATGGACCAGCTGGATCGCGACGGTGGGATCCCACAGCAACCACCGTGGGGTGGTTATGTGGAGAACCACCGCATGAAACTCGGTGGGTACCCCACATTGACGGCGAGAAGATGTGGAAGCCACCATGTCTCGATTGGATGAACCAGCCCACTTCAGCAACCCGTGCTGGAGTTGGCGGACAGGACTGACATCAGGTCGGGCTGACATCAGGCTGGGCCGGCAGCGAGCTGGGACTAGCCGGGTCGGGTCAGACCCAGCGGGGGGAGGACCCTGCGAGTCAGGTCAGGTGGGAGTCGGATCAGACTAGACCTGGACCCAACTAACCCCTTTTACTTAAAATCATATAACTCTCAAACCATGTGTCAGTTTGACAAGTCTTTTACTGCATTGCGACCCGCACGGTGAGGTGGTCCTTTTTAGATCCTCTAAGTGAATTTCCATGTAGGTTGGTGTATGGCCTTTTTTGATTGAGGAGTAGGTTCTCTTGAAACGAGAATTCTAAGGACAGAATCTTACATCTGGCTGTGACCTAGAAGCTATATGATTACTTAAACTGTGTGTCTAACATAGACTATGTGTCTTACCTAGACTATGTGTCTTGCCTAGACTATGTGTCTTACCTAGACTGTGTGTCTTACTTGGACTATGTATCTTACCTAGACTGAGTCATTTCTTTCATGTCCCACCATGGTGTGGGTCCTATAGTCTTTGAAGACACTCGATGTGTAACCTACACTCAGTGTGTTATCTACACTCCATATATTATCTACACATTGTGTGTTACCTACACACTATGTGTTACTACTTAAGGGTATTGTGGATTCTCATGAAAATCTTTTTTACATACCTTAAACCTATACTTGGTGTGATATGACTCTAATGACTCTCTATAGAGGCTACAATTCGTGTACCTATTTGGTAGTCCACATGGTGTATTTCATAGTGATTCATTTCTCGTGTATTTCTTAGTGATTTTTTTTATATTTCTTAATGATCTCCTTTGTGGTATACTTCATGTTTTTCCTTTGTGGTGTACTTCATGTGTTTCCTTTGTGGTGTACTTTGTGTATTTCTTTAGTGGTGTTACCTTTTTGGTTTTGGGTCCCTACTAAGTATTGTTTTACTCACCCATACATGGGATTTTCCTACACATGTTTTGTCTTTTGTAGATAACTGACATATTTGATGAAGTCCTTGGTGAGCCGAAGATAGGTGGTGCTTTAGGGTGACCCGATGGATGTGGTACGCTTCAGTGATGTTCAGACAGCTTACTGTAGCTACCCTTCAGTTTGGGTTTTCTGAAGATGAGAACCGACAGCTTATAATTTTCCATTTCAGTTGGGCTTGTATTTTGACCCCTTTTTCTTTCAGTTTAGTACCTTACTCTGATTTGGTTTCTTAATGGTTTGCATCCATGTTTACTTAGTGTGTTTAGTGTAAGATTTTTCTTGGAGACAGGTGCATACATACAGGTACTAGGGAAAATTCCACCTAATTGTGTGATATTCCTAATCGATGCTAGTCGTCAGCCCTAGACTATATAAGGTGGGCTTGGGGTAGTCACAGCACGAGCCCCAGGGGATGGGTCGTGAAACATATTTTTTCTTCCAGGGTAAATGTTTCCACTAAAACAAGGATTCATTTTTTAGTAAGTCTTAAAAATATCCCACGGAATTATCTATAGATGATTTAATGATCATCATCATTATATGTTAGAAATTACTAAAGGAATTTTATTTTTTTCATTTAGTGGATGGTTAATTTTGATAAAAAAGAAAAATTAGATTATGAGAGTTTAGACAAACCAAATATATGTTTTTGTATGGGTTTCAAGATAGTATAATTTCTCAAGTTTTAGAACCCTAAACTATTTATCCACCTGAAGGATGCTTCGAACCATGTTCCAGTGGGTGTTAAGCATGCCTCTCCATATACAAAAGGATTCTAACTAGCAGTAAGGGTGTAAAGGTGTGATATTAGGGAGACTATACCCTATGGTGATTATATAATAATGGTATATATAAACATAAAGCAATGGAAAATAAAGACCATAACACAATGGACTTGTAACCCACCCATGGAAGAAACATAATCAATAGAAGAATAAGAAATAATAAACAACATTCTCATAATAAACCATTTACCAAATTAAATATCAAAAAATATAATTTGTAATTACTAATGAAAAACATGTATACAAGATATGTCATACAATACGATAATAAGAAGAGTCTCCAATGGATGAACTCAGTACATAAATATAATAGCATGTTGATACAAAAGAAAACAGAAAAGAAAATCATACTGAGAGAAGAACCCATGGTCCCTTTACTTCCATCCCATGCAAACTCAACCACAAATATCCAACTCCTGAGCTTGAAACTTTACTTTAATACAAATTTATAAATTATACACACATCCTAAAGGGATCATATAGGGTGTGAGAAAGAATCTCAGTAGGCCACCACCAACGTGTACCTATCTAACATCTGGGATTAAGTTGGTTTGTTCTAAAAAGTAAATAAAGTAGCACATCACACATGCATAATAATGACCCTCTTCCCTTATTCTTAGTAGCCACAAGGAAGTGATCACCTTCTTTGGAAAATTCCAGAAAACTATAGAGGAGAGGGTCCTTAGCCTAATCCCAAGGCATACTCTAATATAAATCAATCCTAATGAAGCCTTAGGTTCCACCCCTAATGACACCACCTGAAATATCATACCAACTAAAACCTCATGTATAAACTATATCTGATGCCCTTAAGGCACACTCAAGAAGATAACTAGTCCCTCGGACCTCATCTCATAACAAACATTATCAGATCAAAGCACAACGTCAGAGACACAACAATGTATTCCCTATAAATAAAAACACTCTTGTCTCAACAGTCAATGTCCCAAATAATATATAAGTTTATCCTTCCAAATAGTCATTGCCTAACGTCCTCAAGTATAGTGAGCCTCAGCCCCAACTGATGGTCTCATCACCATAAACTAATGTATCCTCACTATCCCTATATATTTCTATGGAAATAACCTCTTATCATCATCCTAATCCTCAGATAATGGATGCCTCTACCCACATGAGTGTTCAATACTACCTCTTAATCTGAGTCCTACTGTGTAAATACAACTCCAAATGGCACATTGGCCAACATGGGTAAGAGAAAATAGGATATAAATCCCTAATCAAAACCATCTATCACCTCATGCCTCTATGACTATGTTACTCAATTTGATGGAAACACCATCCAACATCACATGATCCTTGCCTATATCATGACGACATTGTCGCCTCATCCTGACGACCAAGTCGCCCAGCCAGTGATCAACATCACCCAATATGCCTCAGGCCAAGTCCGTACTGAATATTACATAGCCTCAATAAAGATGTTAAATGTCACCTCAATCCTCAGGCCAAGCCTATCTAGTTTTTATGGAATTCACAAGAAACTTAATGAATAAAAAAATTCAATTCCATATAAATAGAACACATGGTCTAACTACCCAAGTGGTCTCAAGACCCATACTAAAATCGTTCATGGAAGAAATGGCTTGGAAATTCCTAGAGGTGTCCTATATGGTATCACAATTAATTTCAAAGAAATGAGTTAATAAATTTGGGTCTCTCTCAATCTAACCAAAAGCATGCTTAAATCCGCACCCTGAAAAAATAGCAAAATCACTGAGAGAGATGAGAACCATGTACATCATGTTGATATATATCCACTCTTCTGATCTTATCCTATAACTCGAGATGATTTAGAAGAAATCATAATTTTGGATGAACTCTCTAAAAATAGGGTAAATCGGCTTGCATGGATTTAGCGCTTCGTGTTGAGAGAGAAAAGTAAAATAGAAGAAAGAGGAGTTATATCCATAATCATATGCATATAACACTGTAGAATGATCGAGAAACAGAGTCTGGATGGAGGATTGAGTTTAATTCCTAGTGGAGGAAGAAAATGGGCAGAACCACACTATTGTGAGTGGACAAGGGAAGATAAAGGAGGAGGAAATGAATAAATATGGTTGGAGGGTAGTTTAAAATTTTCCCACTTTTAAAGGGGTGCATGGCTAGATCACACAGTTTGGGTAATTGTGTGATAACCATGAGACACACACTACCCAAGCACTAGGATCACATGGTTCATTTACACAGTTTTCCAAACTGTTAGAAAACCATGTGCGATCCCTATGTCAGAAATTGCAGACATGTCCATAGGGTCGTGCGTCCCCTCCTGCATAATTTGGAAAACCGTGCACAATTGATCTGGAGGGCCACACAGTTACTCATTGGAGGATACAAAGTTTTTAAAACCATTAAACTTATTCTATTAAAATTGAAAACTTGGTTTTTCATCCATTGACGAACTGGAAACCCAATCAAACCCCCAATACACTTGTCGAGCATCCATACTCATCTGAAAACAATGCTTTGGGTTAATGGAAAACTCAGAATTTAGTTTCGATAATAAATAAAATAGTAGGTTTATTTTCCACTAAAATAGGCTAATATTCACTATTTATATTATAATATTCATGTTATTTAATGTTCATAAACACCAGTAATAGTGCATTTTACAATTTTACCTTCTTTTCTTAACATGTTTGTAATTCCTTCTAAAATGAACTATTGCATTGTAATTTTTTAACACTTTCTAAAAAATAAAATTAACTTGATTTTATTTTCATGTTTCAATTTCAAGTCTCCCATGATATGATTAATATTCAATATTTTTTAATCTAATGAAGATTCAATTGGTAAGATGACCAAATTGGGCCTTGAACCAAGAACATTGTTGCTGAAGTGAACTAGACATCAACACAATTAAATATTGTATCGAACAATACCTAAGTCCAATGAAGCTATAATTTGAATTGGAGATATATTAAATTATGAGGAATGTTTAATATAATATTTACAAGAGATAATTAATATTTATAAAGTGATTATGAGGTGTCCTAAGCTGAAGATAAAATCCTGGGTCAGATTCTGTGGCCCAAAAAAAACAGCCCACCCTTTCAATCATATCTTGAAAACCAAAAATTTTATTGAGATTAAATTTTTCATAATTTCATGGAACATATAAGGATTTTTTGTCTTATTATATGTTCCACTCTAATTGGGCCATATATAAGGTAATTTTGGTGCCTCTGTTTGGTGGATGCAATCTACCTCTGATTTCGGGTCAAGGGTGGAAAAGTCCAAATCCCACAAATTTTCCACCACCCTAGGCCGACCATAATCTAGTGGGAAGACTTGTAATTTTGGGGGATCAACCCAAGGCTTAAAAATTTCCTATTTAAGGTATTTTTTTTTAAGTATTTGGTGGGAGTTGTGTATGTTTTCATTGTAATTTTATGATGTGATTTTGTTGTCTTAAGTTTGTCTTTCACATGTCAGTTGTTCTAATTCCCCTAAACATCTTAATAAACTTTATTATTCTAATAATTTTTTGTTCTTTTTCATAAACTTTGATAGAGTTTAATCAATGTGTAAATTTATTCAAACATAAAAGAGATAAATCCTTCAAATAATGGTGGAGTGTTCATTGTTTTCTCTTCTTCAATCCTGCATATTTAAGTCAAATTCTTCCTTCCATTGAGAGATTTTCATCAATGAAAGAATAAACCTATTTTGGGTATATTATAGTGAGTTTCATATGTTTGGATTGGATATTATTTTATGTTCTTATATTTCAAAATAGTTTATTATTTTAATAGTTATATTGAATGACTTATTTTCTTCTTCAACTTCACCGATTTTAATGATGACATATTTTGAGTGCTAGTACGATCCAATTCCTTAGAGTGCTCATTAAAGTGATACTCTAATTGAATTGGTTAGTATCCTTGTGATTTTTTAGGGATTAAATTGGTGAATTATGTTTGTGACTTATCTCATTTAGTGGAAACTTCTTGTACTAGTGATCTAAAATTTATATAGAAAATAGTTACATCAATTCTAGTCTTAGCAACAACCTAAGATAGGCTTATCTTCTTTAATTTTTTTATTTTAAAATATTAAGGTTTTTTATTTATTAAATTTAAATAATTACCTTAGGTAATTTATTATTATAGTGTCCCAATTTCTATCAACCCCAAATTTTTCGACCTCATAGCCAAAATCCCGAGAGATAAAAAATATGAGTGTCTCAAGGTTATTTCTTTGGTCCCTATAGATTAGACCACCTACTTGTAGTACAATGACCGCCTCTACCTGTAGGGTAAATTTGGGTGAAAAAAAATCCATTTTAAGGGACCTAAGTAAGTTTTCTTAGACACTAGTATCCTTTTCTCACCCCAATTTCTCTATTCTCGCCTCCATTTCTCTTATCTTTTCACCTTTTTATTTATGTGTGTCCTGAGAATATTGAATCCTAGTTTTAGGATACAATAATGGAATCTCTTAAAAATTACCCAATAATAAACCCATGATGGAATAAAATGGGAAATAAATATTGGGAATTACCTAACTTGTGTAATTTCTATGATCAAACTTTTAATGATTACCCCACACCCAGTGAGATGTACACTCATTTGGATGATTACTATTTAAAGGATAAATTTCCAACCCTCTCAAGGATGATTGAAGAGATAAATATTATGGAATATAATGATGTTAAACCTCATAAAAATTATATTCTTCAATCATTGATTGAAAAATTGGGTAATCAAATGGATAGGATGAATTCTGAGGTTTCATCTTTGAGATTATAATTACAAAGCATTAAAACTTATGAGGGACCCATCCCTACACCAACTGTACCTTACATAAACTTATGTGGAATGTCTAGTTTCCCACAAAGATCTCATTAATTTACTAAAGATTCAACCTTTTAATTTTGGAAATATGAAGAGGATCAAGGATTTTTTTATGGTTATTTAAGTCAAAAGGGAAGATATTTCATTTATTTGAATGAGATAAATTTATTTTCGTGGATTGAATACTAAAAATATATATCCATTATTGATATTTCAGAACCATGTATAATTTAACCCCTATAAGAAGTCATGAAATCTTAGTTTTTACTCATTCCTTTCACCAAACAAAAAAATATTTGCAAAAAAATCAGTTCTAAATGAATCAATCAATTTTATTTCTAACTCCCAATCAATCTCATATACTTTTGATAAACCCAAACTTGAGCATAAATAATTTCCATTCTCCCTAAACTTTTCATTCATTGATGATATCTAAAACCTTTTGGTTGACATTTTTTCTTTTATTTATATCTATAAAGTTGTAATGGTTCATGATGACTTAGGAAATACTACATAATCAAATCGATCAACCATTTCTAATATTCCTTAGATTTTCTCGCTCATTAGAGCACATAGGTTTGTACAAGAAACATATTATAAAAAAATAAATATCAATATAATGGTAGTGGTGAAAAATAATATCCTCAAAATATTGAAAGTTGGAATTGGGAAATTTGGGGTGTCCAAGACAAGCTAACGACCTTAAACAAAGCTCTTTATGGGAGGCAACCCAGCTTTAAAATTGATTTTTTTTATATTTTTTTAGTAACCCCTATGGGGTTTCTAATGTGATATAATATTTATTATGGGTGATATTTAGTAGTTAAATTATATTAGTATTTTCATATGAAACACATTCCTTCTAAAGTTAAAGCATAAATTTCAATCATCCCCAAGGATTCCACTTATGACATGAATCCAAAGTGATGAATTGATTTTTTATGGGTCATCAACTTCAAACCAAGTGATTTTGTTCCATGAATTGATTTAAAATCTAACAACCCCCCCCCCCACCCCCACCCATATTTCTTATGAATTATGAACTTTCACTTCTCTTATCCTCCAACAATAATGGAAATGTTATTCTAAGTTAGGGGTGACTTAAAAAAATTGTTTTTGTGTGCATAAAAAAAAGTAGTCACATAATTTGTGTCAATGGAAAATAAAATTTCTTAACCATTTACATGATAATATATTTTGAAAAAATTAACACTTAATATCAAATAATTTTACATTCCTTGATTTTTATTTTAACTCAAGTTTAAGTTCATGATCATAGATTTTGGAAAGTGCAGTTTTCTGATGTGATTTTTCACCATTAACATTTTCATCATATTTAATCAAAAAAATCAAAACACACATCCTTTGTATTGTGGGATATCAGTTTTTTCTCTTTCAGTCCCATAATAAATAGAATAGTGTTAGTGATCATTTTAATTTTAAAATTTGTATTAAAAAATCATCATAAAAATGTAAAAAACAATAAATTTGAGAATATAAAAATGGATTGACCTATATTGTGGATTTATAAACTTAGGGATCATGAATCCATATATATCTATCCAAATTCAAGAATTTTATCTCTATTTTTGGTAATTTTAATTTGTTTTTTATTGAGTTAACTAGAGATGATGCATGAGTATGTGGGTTTCACTTGGTGCCCTAAGGAATTTTATTCTGGGAGTCACCAGAAAAGTATCATTACAAGGGTTGAATTTATTAAGTATAATTTCAATCACCATGTAAAATTTGAAAAAAAACACAAAAATATTAATACTCATCTTAATATTAAAATTTTATTCCACCTAGAACTTATATATTTTCCCTATAGAATAAAAATGAACTCCCATATCTATTGTGATTAACATCACATCATCATACTTAATTGAAAATTGATGAAATGTGATGATGAATTTGAATAAATGAATAGAATTGGGATTAGGATATTCTTAAAGACATAGATTTTTTAAAATTATTTTTATATTCTTTATGATTTTTTTATGTAAAGTTTAAATGGTAAGCATTATATGTTTAAATGTGCTTGGAAAAGAGAATTTAATTTTCATGTTTTCAAGATATTGTTTACTCAGGACTAGAAAAACCCAAGTTTGGGGTGTAATTATCCACTAAAATATGATATTATTAATTATTTATATTATAATATTCATGTTGTTCATAAACACCATTACTAGTTCATTTTACAATGTGAACTTATTTTCTTAACATGTTTGTAATTTCTTCTAAGCTACACTATTGCATGGTACATTTTTAAACACATTATAAAACACCCAATTTCCTTGATTTTACTTTCAGGATTCATTTTCAGGTATCCCATGATATGATTAACATTCTATAATCCTAGATATATTGAAGATTCAATTAGGATGATAACCAAATTGGGCCTTGAACTGAGAACATTCTCGACGAAATAAAATGGAAAGAAGCCCAATAAAAATACTTTAGCGGCCAATATAAAAAACCAATGAAGATATAACTTGAAATTTAGATATATTAAATAATTCGGAACATTTAATGTTATAGTTACAAGATATAATTATTAGTTTTAAATGGAGTTCCAGGCTTCCCAATTTGAATATAAAATTCTGGGCTTGTGGCCCAGAAAAACATACCAACATTTGAATCATATATCAAAAACCAAACATCAAATTGGTATGAAATATTAGAAGATGTTAGAGAAAATACATGGATTCATTGTATTATTCTATGTCCCACCCCAATTTATCCATCTATAAGGTCATTTTGGCACCTCTATTTGATGGATGCAAGCTTGCTCCTATTTCGGGTCAAGGGCGGAAAAGTCCAAAATCCACAAACTTTTCACCACCCAAGGCCGACCATAATAAAGTGGGAAGACTTGGAATATTGGGGAATCGACCTAAGGATACAAATATTTCTATCTAAGGTATATTGTTTAAGTATTTTGAAGAATTTTGGTATGTTTTAATTGTATTGTTACGCTACAACTTTTTTGTCTTAAGTTTTTCTTTCACATGTAAGTTGTTATAATTTCCCTTGGATTCTTAATAAAACTTATTCTTATTCTCAATTTATTTTATTTTTTACACTTTGATTTTATTTAATTAAGGTGTTAATTTATTCACATGGATAATAGATAAATCCTCCACACAATGGTGGAGCGTTTGTTTTTTTTTTCTTTCTCTTTTTCAATCACGCTTCTTTAAGTTGACTTCATCCATCCATTGAGAGCTTTTCATCAATGGAAGAATAAAAATATTGTGGGTTGATTATATGGATTTTAATGGGTCTAGATTGGATTTTATTTTATGTGGTTATTTCTTAAATTATTTCTTTATTTTAGGAGTTCAATATAATGACTTATATTCTTCTTCATCTTCACCAATATTAATGATGACATATTTTGAGTGCTAGTACGATTCAATTACTCAGAGTTATTATTTAAGTGATACTCTAAGTGAATTGGTGATTATCCTTGTAATTTTATAGGGGTTAAATTTGTACATGATTTTGAGGACTTTTCTAATTTAGTGGAAACTTCTTGAACTAGTGAGTTGAAATTTCTAAAGAAAACAATTAAATCCATTCTAGTCCTAGTAACAACCTAGGATAAACCCATCTTATTTAATTTTTTTATTCCAAAATATTTGGGTTTTTTCTTTCTTAAATTAAAATAATTACCTTAGTTACTTTAGTATTATAGTATCCCAGTTTCAATCAAACCCAAATTTGACCACTTCATAGCCAAAATCCCAAACAAATATGAGTTTCTCAAGGTTACTTCTTCGGTCCCGGTGGATTTGACCCCAACTTGTACTACAACAACCAATTATACATGTATTGTAAATTTGGGTTAGTCTATTGGTATACCCACTAAACCCAAAAAATTAAAAATGGGTGAGAAATTTAAACCCCTCTAAAAACCCTGAATGTTACAATCTCCCCACCTTAACATAGCTTGTCTGTAACGACCAAAAATTTTGAATAAATTTTGTTTCCTAATTTTGTGTGTTATTTTATTTTATACTCAACAAAACTATTTCATTTAATAAAATGAGTATAATTAAAATGGGACCATTGGGTTTCGACTGTTATATGACCGTTGGTCAATATGACTATTGGAAACTAAATGTTGTGATTGTTGTCTACAAATACAAGTGGTCTTGGTTAATTAATATAGAAAGAGGATTTGATGTCCTCATCTAGTAGTCTCGGGCTGATCGAAGCCCATATAATGGAACTTGGGAAGGATGTATCACCACTGGTCTTTACTCTGGACCAAACTGAAGCCGAACTTCATCTTGTGAAGCTGGAACGGAATCACCTTCGTGAGAAGTTCAAGATGATAGAAATCACCACTCGGGCAATGTTGGTTGAGCCACCCTCAGATTCTCTCACCTTAGCACACCTTAAACTTAGGTCCTATGCTAGGGTTATAAGGGGCTATGTAATGAGACCGTAATTGCCTTGTGTAATCCTTTGATTTAAATAAAAATTGTGATTTCTTCTTATGATGAAGTTTGTGAATGTTAAAATGTCTGGATAAATATAGTATGCATATTATTGATGAATTATAGAAAAAAGATATTTTAAAATATTTATGTAATCCTTAAATAAATAAAAATGTGTAATTATTTTCAAAAAATGGTCTTCTACTGTTGTGTTCAATATGAAATTTAGATTCTAATAAGATCAACTTAATTTTTGATGAATAGTAAATTATGAATAGTGATTTTACGGTTATGATTAGTAATATGACCAAATGGATTAGTAATCTCACTTAAATAAAGTATTAATATAATTTAGGCACCTTGATTAAGTAATGTGAATCAATAAAATAGGTAAATAATTGTTTCAGAAATTATTGGTTAAGTATTTGTTTTTTCGGGTGAATAGTGTATTTTATTTAAAAATTAAATTAAAAATATTTAGAAAATTATTTTCATAAAATGGAGTTCGTTTTTTGAAATCAGAGCATCGATATTTGGTTAAGGTGAATTTTTTGGATTTTTCTGAGAAAGTTGAATTTTCAGTGAATAGTGTTTTTATTTAAAAATTAGTTTAAAATTATTTAGAAAATTATTTTCATAAAATGGAGCTCATTTTTGAAATCAGAGCATCGATATTTGGTTAATGTGAATTTTTGGGATTTTTCTGAAAAAGTTGAATTTTCGGTGAATAGTGAAAATACAGTTTTTAGTTTCGGGTGTTTAATGACATCATTAAGGATGTAATAATTATGCAATAATTCTGGTAGAATTATTAATAGTATGATAAGGTATGAGGTTTCCCAAATGGCCAATACCATGGTCAAATACCATGGGCAAGCCCATGGTTTTTCCAATACCACTAATGAGGTGTCCCTTGGAAATTAATGCTTTGTCCCCTCACTTCTCCTATAAATACCAAGCCTTTCCCTCGTTCATTTCATTTCCAAATACTCTAAAACAAATTTTTGGTCTCTTTACCTATCAATTAGTCCTCCCAAGGATCCCTCAAGCCTCCCAAGGTCCCGACCTTCAAGCTTTCGAAGTTACTCTTCAAGGTAAGGGATTTTCTTATCTCACTTTTAATTCCGTGACATTTCCATTATTCGCCACTTATTCATGGCATATGGTGTATTGTGTACTGCCATTTGATATATATTATCATTATTATTATTATATTCATGGTATTCTGTGATTAATTTGGTGGATATTTACTTTTGGTCATACGACTCAGTTGATTACAATGTGGTAAAGGGTTTAATCTCACTTTTTATTCCCGTGAGATTCATGCTATATTTGCCACTATTTTTTTTGTGTGGTGTATGTATTGCCCATTATGGTACTCTTTTTGTAATATACTTTCATTTATGAGTATTTAAATCTTCATTGTATGATCCTTATTTCATGTATCTTATGTTTTGTAAGCTACCAAATCGGTCAGGGATCCTTTCACCCTCCTCTTTTAAGTCATGACTTCCTTTATGTTGTGTCTTATATTTTCCATCTCTTTATGTTGAGGTTATGTTCTTATATGTTCTTATTACTGTCCATTTCATGTCCAAATGATGAGATACCCTTTATTCTCTCATCAATTTGTTTTTTGAATTTTTATGTGACGCCGTTAGGCTGCTGAATTTCTTGTAAAAGAAATTGCATCTTCTCTTTTCATTCATGTTTCCTTTTCATGTGGTATGTCATGAAAATATCCATACCATGATTTTATTCAGTACCCATACTTTATTATGAGTTATTTATGAGTGGGTGAACCTTGTCCCCTCTATTTTCAATGTTTTCTAAAACCATGTTATATAGTCGTTATGCTACAGAAATTTTGTCTCATAATTTCTATCTCTTTCTCTCGTGAAATTATAATGTTTATTTATGTGAATACCAAGACTTATCTCATTTCCATGGGTGTTCATAAATATATAAATATGATTTATTTGATTCTGGAATTGACATACATATAACCCTCACTCCCTTTCCATGGGTTATAAATTACATAATGATCTCATTTTTAAGCTCTTTTTAAACATCACGATTTTGACATGAAACCCATTTCATTGAATCTATTTGTGTTATTTATGAAATTATTGATTATGATCTATGTGGATCACATGAAATTAAAGACATATTAAGGGTGTGCCCTGATATCGCTCCAATTCATTGGGTAAATATTTAATCTCTAGAGATGACAAGTTTCATGATACCTTGGTGAATAACCTTGGTAATTTTTATGACACCTTGGGGACGGACCTTGGTGATATGTTCATGAATGTCAAAATGAAATGTTTTAGCCACATATTCAAGTTATATTTTAAGTTCTTTTCATTGTGATATTACTATACTTCCATTTCTCATATCTTTATTTTGTTATTCAAGTTCTTATTGATATCACAAGTACACTGATTCCCTTGTTTACCCTTACTGGGCTTTCTGCTCACCCTTTCCTTTTAATGTATGTCTCCAGGTTATGAGATGTGGTCATTCTACTTAGGATGAACTTGTTATGAAGCTTTAAAAGTAATTTAGAAGAATTTTTTATGTTGTATTCAAGTTTTATTATTCCTGATTTCCAAGACACTAGACTTTAAAGATCCTTTGTATGTAAAATGTAATGAAAAGTTATGTATTAAAAAGGTGGGATGCCACAGTTGGTATCAAAGGATAGTTTAGTTATTTATGGAAATTAGGATATGAAAACTTTAGGAAGAAACCTATAGAAAAGTTTAAATATAGGAAATATTCCTGGTATTTTGGTGAGTATTGAGTAAGTGGTTTATTAATAAAATACATCCATGTCTGGATACGGGCAGGTAGAGGTATCTCTGGAACAGATGTACATAGGGGTAAAACCCAAAAACACGCTTTGAACTAGACTCGAACAGGAACCGGTACATGACAATGGGTCTTGCTGCACTCTTGGTTACGACACTCTCAGAGGACATGTTTGGTTAATTTCAAGCTTTTTATGAATCATTATGAAGGAATTATAGAAA
Organism: Viscum album; assembly: GCA_963277665.1. Classification (NCBI taxonomy): domain Eukaryota; kingdom Viridiplantae; phylum Streptophyta; class Magnoliopsida; order Santalales; family Viscaceae; genus Viscum; species Viscum album. Next base: position 907,786,439 of record OY728151.1, read on the forward strand.
AATGTAATTGTTTAAGCATGAAGTTTTAAGACATAAAATCCTTTTTAGTTAAAAGATTCTTTAATGAAATAAGTTTCTCATGAAGGATTTATTCTTTTAGAAAATTTCCCCATCATCTAAGAATATGTTGATGTATTTCCTGAGGAATTACCTGGACCTCCTCCAGAAAGAGAGGTAGAGTTCTCCATTGAACTCGTACTTGGATCGCATTCGATGTCAAAGACCCCCTATATTATATAAAATGTGGAGATAGAGGAATTAATGAAACAACTCCGAGATCTTTTGGAGAATGGGTTTATCCAACTAAGTGTGTCTCCTTGGGGAGCACCAGTTCTATTTGTGAATAAGAAGGATGGATCGATGCAGCTATGCATTGATTATAGAGAATTGAATGGGGTCATAGTGAAGAACAAATACTCTCTTACAAGAATTGATGAATTATTTGACCAACTTCGTGGGTCTCAATTCTTCTCTAAGATTGATCTTCATTCTTGTTATCATCAATTGAGGGTGAAGAATGATGATATTCCAAAAACTTCCTTCCAATCAAGATATGAGCATTATGAGTTTGTTGTTATGCCCTTCTGACTAATGCACCTGCTATTTTTATGGATCAAGAATAAGTTGATTTTGGAAACTTATACCAAATGGATATCTTTTGTATAGGAAAATGATTTAGTTATTAAATGATAAAGGTTATTTTGGATGATCTTTTCTCTTTTGGATTACTATATGCCTAAGAGAAATAAAATACTATAAGATTTAAATTGAGGAGGAATGGTTGAAATTTTTTTTGTAAGATTTTATGTATTTATTGTGAACATATGGTGATTTGGGTTATTTATGAAAAATGATGAACCTATCATAGAGAATATGTGAATAGATTAATTAAACTTTAGTATGAGACTTTAATAGTAGTCGATGTTATTTGGAGATAAATGTTAAGATTTATTGAGGAAGACTATGTGATTAAATCCTTCTAAGTTTTGGGTTCCAATCTTAGTTTGGATTATTATGAATAATTTTAAGGATGGTTGTGTATTGAATGGTCTTTCTAGAACTTTGGGTACTTTTTTTGAATTTTGGAGATTAATAGTCATATTTATTTTTATAAAGGATTATATTTTTTGGGGATTATATGATCTAATACTAACCATTTTAGTTTTAGATTATGACTAAAGACAAGGGAAATATATAGTTCTTCTTTTGTGGATTATGTGATTCTCTAGAAGATGATTCTTGTTATTTTGATGAGACCAAGTGTTTTTGAATGATCATTGTTTAGAGGAAAGATTAGTCTTGCTAGAAACTTATGAAAGGATGAAACTCTACTTGAAGGTAAGTATATTTCCTTATGTTTTTATTCTATGTAGTAAATGAATTCCTCAAAATTATGAAAAGGAACATAAAACAAAAATGTTGTTGGTTTATGTTTCCTACTGGGTAATCAAATACCGTTTAACACATCATAAGTTTGTGATATTCTTGTGGTTAATTTTATCCGAATCATGTTTTCTATCACTCTTCATCAGAACTTGACCCTTTGTTTTCTCTTCAATATCCATGTTTTCCTATATGGAATACTAGTATGGGTTAACTCGGGTGACCTTTTTACATCCCTTTATTTCTTTTAAAGTAATAGTTTTATTGACTCTTTTTTCGATGTGGGAATTTCAATGAAATTTTCCAAGCCCAATTTTAAAATTGTGAGGATGCAATTTCTTAAGGGGGGAAGAATGTAACAACCCGAAATTTTGAATAAATTTTGTTTCCTAATTTTGTGTGTCATTTTATTTTATACTCAACAAAACTATTTCATTTAATAAAATGAGTATAATTAAAATGGGACTGTCGGGTTTAGACTGTTATTTGATCATTGGTCAATATGACTGTTGGAAACTAAATGTTAGTATTTTTTTCTACAAATAAAAGTGGTCTTGGTTAATTAATATAGAAAGAGGATTCGGTGGCCTCATCCAGTAGTCTCAGGCCAATCGAAGCCCATATAACGGAACTTGGGAAAGAGGTATCACTATTGGGCTTTGCTTTGGACCAAACCCAAGCTGAACTTCATCATGTGAAGCTGGAACGGAATCACCTTCACGAGAAGTTCAAGCTAATAGAAATCACCACTCGGGCAATGTTGGCCGAGCCACCCTTGGATTCTCTCACCTTAGCACACCTTACACTTAGGTCCTATGCTGGGGTTATAAGGGGCTATGTAATGAGACTATAACTGCCTTGTGTAATCCTTTAATTTAAATAAAAATTTTGATTTCTTCTTATGATGAAGTTTGTGAATTTTCAAATGTCCGGATAAATATAGTATGCATATTATTGATGAATTTTAGAAAAAGGATATTTTAAAATATTTATGTAAAACTTAAATAATTAAAAATGTGTAATGATTTTCAAAAAATGGTCTTCTACTATTGTGTTCAGTACGAAATTTAGAGTCTAATAAGATCAACTTAATTTTTGATGAATAGTAAATTATGAATATTGATTTTATGATTATGATTAGTAATATGACTAAATGGATTAGTAATCTCACTTAAATAAAGTATTAATATAATTTAGGCACCTTGATTAAGTAATGTGATTCAATAAAATAGGTAAATAACTATTTCGGAAATAATTGGTTAAGTATTAGTTTTTTCGGGTGAATGGTGTTTTTATTTAAATATTAAATTAAAAATATTTAGAAAATTATTTTCATAAAATGGAGCTCATTTTTTGAAATCAAAGCATCGATATTTGTTTAAGGTGAATTTTTTGGATTTTTATGAGAAAGTTGAATTTTCAGTGAATAGTGTTTTTATTTAAAAATTAAATTAAGAATATTTGGAAAATTATTTTCATAAAATTAAGCTCATTTTTGAAATCAGAGCATTGATATTTGGTTAAGGTGAATTTTTGGGATTTTTCTGAGAAAGTTGAATTTTTAGTGAATAATGAAAATACAGTTTTTAGTTTCGGGTGTTTAATGACATCATTAAGGATGTAATAATTATGAAATAATTCTGGTCGACTTATGAATAGTAATATAAGGTGTGAGGTGTCCCAAATGGCCAATGCCATGGGCAAGCCCATGGTTTTTCCAATACCACCGATGAGGTGTCCCTTGGCAATTAATGTGTTGTCCCCTCACTTCTCCTATAAATACCAAGCCTTTACCTCATTAATTTCATTTCCAAATCCTCCCCAACGAAGTTCTGGTCTCTTTACCTCCCAATAAGTCCTCCCAAGGATCCCTCAAGCTTCCCAAGGTCCCAACCTTCATGCTTTCGAAGTTACTCTTCAAGGTAAGGGATTTTCTTATCTCACTTTTAATTCCATGATATTTCCATTGTTCGCCACTTATTCATTGCATGTGGTGTATTGTGTACTACCATTTGATATATATTATCATGAATCTCATTATATTAATGGTATTATATGATTCATTTTTTGGATATTAACTTTTGGTCATACGACTCAGTTGATTACAATGTGGTAAAGGGTTTAATCTCACTTTTTATTCCCATGAGATTCATGCTATATTTGCCACTATTTCCTTTTGTGTGGTGTATGTACTTCCCATGATGGTAATATTTGTGTAATATAATTTTATTTATGATTATTTACATCTTCATTGTATGATCCTTATTTCATGTGGCGTATGTTTTGTAATCTACCAAATCAGTAAGGGATCCTTTCACCCTCCTCTTTTAAGTCATGACTTCCTTTATGTTGTGTCTTATATTTCCCATCTCTTTATGTCGAGGGTATGTTCTTATATGTTCTTATTACTTCCCATTTTATGTCCAAATTATGATAGACCCTTTCTTCTCTCATCAATTTGTTTTCTGAATTTTTATGTGATGTCGTTAGGCTACCGAATTTCTCGTAAAAGAAATCGCATCTTCTCTTTTCATTCATGTTTTATTTTCATGTGGTATGTCATGAAAATATATATACCATGATTTTATTCAGTAACCATATTGTATTATTATTTATTTATGAGTGGGTTACCCTTTTCCCCTCTCTTTTCAATGTTTTCTAAAACCATGTTATATAGCCGTTATGCTACAGAAATTTCGTCTCAGAATTTCTATCTATTTCTCTCAAGAAATTCTAATGTTTATTTATGTGAATAACCATACTTATTTAGTTTCCATGGGTGTTCATAAATATATAAATATGATCTATTTCATTCTGTAATTGACATACATATAACCCTCACTCCCTTTCCATGGGTTATAAATGACATAATGATCTCATTTTTAAGCTCTTTTTAAACATCACGATTTTGACATGAAACCCATTTCATTGAATCTATTTGGGTTATTTATGAAATAATTGATTATTATCTATGTGGATCACATGAAATTAAATAAATATTAAGGGTGATACCTGATAGTGCTCTAATTTATTGGGTAAATATTTAATCTCTATAGATGACAAGTTTCACGATACCTTGGTGAATAACCTTGGTAATTTTTATGACACCTTGGGGATGGACCTTGGTGATATATTCATGAATGTCTAAATGAAATTTTGTAGCCACATATTCAAGTTATGTTTCAAGTTATTTTCATTATGATATTCATATACTTATATTGCTCATATATTTATGTTGTTATTCAGGTTCTTATTGATATCACAAGTACACTGATTCCCTTGTTTACCCTTATTGGGATTTCTTCTCACCCTTTCCTTTTAATGTATGTCTCTAGGTTATGAGATGCAATAATTATACTTATAATGAACTTATGATGAAGCTTTAAAAGTGGTTTAGAAGAATTTTTTATGTTTTATTCATGTTTTATTGTTCCTGATTTTCAAGACACTAGACTTTAAAGATCCTTTTTATGTAAAATGTAATGAAAAGTTATGTATTAAAAAGGAGGGATGCCACATTGTCCCCGAGCTATCAAAAAAACTTAGAGATGTTACCGAACATACTCATCTCTCTAAAATAACCCCAATATACCTTGGTCTCAATGTCACAGGTCAACTACCTCCATGGGCTCCCCGCCTTAGGAGTTACCAACCTCGGTTGCTTCCAGAACCAATACTCAAATAAAACGGATGGCCCATCAACCATCCCTAGAATAAAAAGTCCTACCATGATGCATCTTTACTCTATAACATCATTAGGTTCTCCTATTTCATACATACCATCCATCATGTCCTTTATATCATCATATTCCCACCTCAACTACGCGTGTCATATGACACCTATGAGGTCTTGTATCTTATTAGATGCTCAAAATCATTTATGGTGCTTTGTACCTCAAACAAGTCATGCATCAAAACAATGAACAAATGATAATTCACCTCCAAATCCAAACACCCATTGATTCCCACATATAAATCCTAGTTTCATAAAACTCGTATATATATAACACATTTGAACTGATGTCAACCTACTAACCAGCATCTGGTTAGTCTATAGATACATCATGTGCACTTAGTGCACCCAAAATTGACATTCCTACACAAGGGTCATTCCAAAATAAAGTAAAATAACCATGGTCACTCCCAAGGAATACCTCTAACCATAACCAGATCACTGGAATTCTCTACACCTGTAATCTCTACTATATCAACCTAGACTAAAGATTTACTACCTGAGATCTGGACTCCCTGTGGTGCTAAAATATCCACTGACCACTGACCCCACTGTTTCCTCCCACTATCACTACCATGGCCTCTGCGCATAGATGAATCTTGGGTACCAACTCATGGAACCTTTCCCGGTCTGATCTCATAACCCTGAGTCTACCCCAATCCCTGACTACTGGCTATCTGAGAAGGATTCCTATAGATACTCTCAAGATTCTTTACATGACTGTATGCTCGGAACTCCTTTGGTGCCTGATCGCACTGCATCAACACATGTCATGGATTCCCACACTAGAATCACACCATTGAAGACCCACTATGAGGCGGTCTTCATGATTCCTTGGCCTGACGGCCCTTCTGGAACTCCTCTCAGCCTCGCTTCATGCTATCTAAAGCATCACCACTGAAATCACCTAAAGTCATCACCTGGATCGAGTAAGACTGACTTGTCAAGTTTCCCTTGGCTATGATCACTTGACTCACCACCTCTAAGAATAAGTCCAACATTAATATGTTTACTTGAACCATAATGGCATGCCATAAACCATCCTCAAAACACCTCACCCTCGAGGTATCGTTTCCCACCAAACTAGGTGAGAAACGAGACTACTAGGTGAATGTCACTACATAGTCCATGACAGACATGTCACCCTATTGAAGGCTCAAGAACTTCTGATCTCTCTCTACCCTCAGCATATCTGGGAATAATTACTCTAAGAACCTGGATTCAAAGTTCTTCCAATCTAGTCCCTTGTGTCTTCCCACCTGAACTTCTACATCCCACCAGTGCTTTTTAGGTCCCCTAAGCATGTAGGTATCTAGCTTCACCCTCCATCTCGGGGGTGTCTCAAGATGCTCAACTATCATCTATATAGACTCAATCCAGTTATCAGCCGCCTTTGATCCACCCTCACCCTGAAATAGTGGAGGTTACTACAACTGGAACTTCTGAGTAAGGTATGTCATATAAGGCTCTGCTCCCTAATCTCCCCTATCAATTCTTAGGATGAAAAATTCCATACTCGCTCTGAGATGATCGTGAATTCCTGACCCAAAATCTATCAAATATGTTTTTTTCCTCATCAATACATAATCATATACCTATTCTTGTACCTAAAAATCCTACTCAACCTAACACACCAATCCCTCACATTGACCCTCATGGGTCTCAACCTGTTATTACTCAAGCGGCACCAAATAATCACCATCCTGACACTCCATTAGATCCGGTCTAGGTGGTATCCCACTTAATACCAATATAGTGTTCATATAGCCATAATAAAATATATAATGTATATATGGAAAGTAGTAATAGGTAGCACAATCCCACTTCCCTTACCCTCCCCTATTACAACCATGTCTCTCAACATCTAGCCTCATGGCCCCTTACCCACCCATGTCAGAACCATGTATCATATAGAAGTCTGGCCTCATAGCCCCTTTCCTTCCCACATAAAATCCAGGATTCACATATCAATCCAAGGTAGCTGAGTAAATTTAAAACAAATAGAATATAGGCATGAAAACACCTCTTATATTCCTTTTTTGACATTTTAAGTAGCTCTCCCTTGTATGCCTTGGGCCATTCCTGTCCTGAAAAACCATGTCACCACAATCTAATGACCTCATTTCCCAACCTAGTGATCAACATCACCCCATATAATTATCCCTTCATACTCTTATAAGATCCATTCCCAAACACACACACACACACACACACACACACACATATATATATATATATCACATGTCACAGAAATTTTTATCACAAGAACATTTTGATATATATATATATATATATATCTGTGTGTGTGTGTGTGTGTGTGAAATATCTTATGTGTCTATCAAGAAAAACAAACACCCCTTTCCATGCCTGGAAAAGAGACCAAAGTACCTCCCTTACCAAGCCAAGTCAAGGTCCACATGCCATAATAGGTAACAATTCATATCCAAGTGTAACACTTGAGGTGAAAATCATTTCAACTGTAAAAAGAGAAAGATAGAACAACAATTCCCACTCCTAGAAACAAGGCATGCCCCCGTGCATGGGGCTATGGGAACCCAAACATGAGCTATAAAACCATTTCTGACAACATCCTAATGTTTATTCTACCATAACCAAATATTATGACACAAAAAGAGATAAAATAAAAACCTTTGATACCATTTCTAGTGCCCCGACCCATTTATCCACCCGAACAGTGCTTCAGGACAAGTGCCATTGGGCCTTAAGAGCACCTCTCCATACATCAAAGGTTGTCAACTAGCATTGAGGGTGTAAATGGGTGTTAGTGGGGAGACTATACCCTATAATTATGACATAATAATGGTTTATATAAATATAAAATAGTGTAAAAGGAATACCATAAGACACTTGACCAATAACCTACCCCTGGAGGAAACACAAGCAATAGCGGCATAAGTAATAATAACCAACAAGATAATAATAAACCATTTATAGAATGAAACATCACAACATACCATATATATATAATAAATAAAAACATGTACAAAATTTAATTAATACAATAAACTAAGCATAATAGTCGTCAATGTCTGACCTCAGTACCAATATATAATAGCATATTGATACAAAAGAAAAAAAAAGAAACTTTAACTGAGGAAAGAACCCATGGTCCCTTTCCTTCCATCCCATTCTAACTAAAACACTAAGTTACAACTCATGAGCTTGAATATTTACCTGAACACAAATCCATAAAGTCTACATGCATCCCGAAGGGCCTATGTAGGGTGTGAGAAAGAATCTCAGTAGGCCACCACCAATGTGGGTATATCATACATTTGTGATTAAGAAGGTATGTTATAAAAAGTAAATAAAGTAACATAGAATGCATACATAATAATCACCCACTTACCTTATGCTTAATATCCATAAGTAATTGATCATTTTCTTCAACCAATGCCAAAAAAATGTAGAGGAGAGGGTCTTTAGTCTATGCCCAAGGCATACCTAGATGTAAAATAGTCCAGATGAACCCTTAGGTTCCACCTATAATAAAGTAACCTGACACCTCATGCCAACTGAAACCTCATGTAAAAAAAATATCTGAAGTCCTGAAGTCATGCACAAGCAGATACCCAGTCCCTCAAACCTCATCTCGTAAGAAACCCCATTAGCTCAAAGCACAATATCTAAGACATAGTGATGTCATCCCTCTAAATAATCACACCATCAGCTCAATAGCCAACATCCTGAGGAATGAAAAAGTATTTCCTCTCAAATATTCCTATCCCAAAGGCCTCAAGTATAGTGAGCATAATCCCTAACTAGTGGTCTCATCACCTTTAATTGATGGATCCTCACCGTCCTCATGGATTTCTATAGAAAGAACCTCCAAAAATCATCATAATCCATTTCTACAAGAGTCATCTTCCCAAGAAAATGTTCAATAACACTTCATCATCCAAGTCTTACTGTGTGCACATGACTTTAAATAGCACATTGTCCTATACAAGTGAGCAAAAATCACCAAATAAATCCCTAATCTACACCATCTAGAACCTCATGTTCATGTGACTATGTTTCTCAATTTTATGTCCAAGGTCATCCAATATCACACAATCCTTGCTCATAGACCAACAACAACATTGCCTCACCTCGCTGACCAAGTCACCCAATCAGTGATCAACATAACCCAATATACCTCGGTCCAAGCATGTCCTGATGATTAAATATCCTCAATCTAGATGGACAACACCACATAAATCCTCATGCCAAGGTTGTCTAGTTCCTATGAAACTCACAATAAATTTAATTAATAAAAACAATTCAATTTAATATAAATAACACACGTCGCATAACTTCCCAAGTAGTGTAAATCCCCATACCCGACATGATATTGGAATAAATGTCTTGGGAATTCCTAGAGGCATCCCATATCGTCTCACAATTAAATTAAAGGCAAGGTGTTAATTAATTTGAGTCTCTCTCAATCTACCCAATGGTGTGATCAATTTAGTTCCACCAAAACAAACTCAAAATCACCAAGAAAGATGATAAACATCAACCTAGTATTGTTAGATGTATGATCATCCAATATTAGCATCTAGCTTGAGCCAATTTGGAAGAAATCAGTGTTTTAGAGAATCACCTTGAAAATAGGGTAAATCAGCTCCCACGGATTTAGCGCTCCATGAGGTAAGAGAAAAGGAAAAGGGAACCAATAGGATTTGGATCCTTAATGACACGTATATAACTCCATATATAGATCAAGAAATGGATCTCGGATAGAGTATTGAGCTCAATGCCTAGTGGAGGAGGAAAGTGGGAGGAACCCCACTACTGTATGCGACCAAAAGAGGATAAAGGAGGATGAAAAGAAGAAATAGAGTAAAAGGGTAGTCTGGAATTTTCATACTTTTAATGGTATATATGGTTATCTATCATTGTTTATATTACTATGTGATAACCATATGACACCCACTTCCCAAACAATAGTCTTTCAAGGTTCATACACATGTTTTTCCAAACCATGCACAAACAGTGCATGATCCCTCTATCAAAAATTGTAGACATGGATGCACGGTCATTCAATTCCTCTTACACGGTTTGGAAAATTGTGAAAAGTAGACCTATAAGGATTCACAATTACTCCATATAGGCCTCACAGTTTTTCCAAATCATGCATCTCAGTCTGCACACATTGAAAACCTGGGTTTTTGGCCTCCAAAGGACCAGAAACCCAATCGAACCCCTAAGACACTTGAATAGTATCAAGAATCATCCAAAAACAAGTCCTTAGGTCAAAGTAAAACATTAAATTAAGTTATGATAATCAATAAATGAGTTTTTCTACCCACAAAACTTCAAAAATTCAAAACGGGTGAGGAATTCGACCCTCTCAAAAAACCCGAGATCTTACACAAGTGTTTGCGAGAAATTTTCAGAAGGACTAGGGTTTCTAGGTTATAAAAAATCAACATAAAATGATATATTATATCATATACATCTCCAAAAACTATTGGGTGTCTTAACTAGTGGCCATGAACCTTGGTTTGGTGCATCGGACGATCGATGGGTCATCATCTGGTTGGTGAGGCAAAGTGGATAGATGATGGTTACATGGATAGTTTTTTATAGGGTTATTTTTTGGTAAATGTTTGGGGTTTATATTTTGGATAACCTATAGATCCTCCTATTCCAAAAATGTGAGAAGAGGGGGAATATTCCTCTTAGATCTTCCTTTTTTTCTCCTTGGTTATCCTTTAATATGGGTGATTTTGGAATGATTTTTCAGGTCGATTCTTGGTAATATCTATCCTATATATCCCTTGTACTTCATTATTCATTGATATTTGATTTTCATTTGTACCAAAGGGTTTTAAAATGGATGTTTTCACCATAGAATAGTAAAATAATCATACCCATTGGGGCTTCTATGTGTGGTTCATAGAGAACATTTGAAGAGGAGAAAGAATTTTTTTCTTTTGAAGAAAGGTGTGATTTTTAACAGTTTTACCAATGTTTTATGAAAATTTTTGGGTTAAATTAGCCATTATTTCAAGTTAAAAATTTGGATATTTTGTTTTTCCTATGATCACAGCTGTGTCCGGGGTATAATTCACTTGGTTTCTTACAATTTTGACACTATTAGACCGACTAGTGATTTTAATGATAATTTTAAAAATTTATAAGATTAATTTAAATTAATTAATTAATAATTTGGATGATATTCAGGGATGAGTTAGGTGTTTGTGGAATTAATGGAGGGTGGAACAGACTTCATATGAGTTTATTATAACACATGTAATTTTTAGGCATTAGGATTTTTTGTTTTAATTGTGTAATTAATTATAAATTATTTTGATTAATTATTTTTTTAACCATGTCATGAGATAGGGCCTCAAGAGATAAGATGATGGTTTGGTGATCCAAGTTAGTGATGAATGGGATATGTAATTTATGGGTATAACTTTAGTTGAGGTTGGGGGCCTTTACCGTACTATATCTATAAGATATCTGGTTAATTTATGTTTATGTACCACCATTAGTATATTTTCCTACATACTCCATTTCTTTCTATGAGTATCTAAGATATTGGTATGTTCTCACATTGGGATAATAGTCAACATAGACCATATATCTTTCTAAAAGGATTGATGGTGAAACCATAGTTAAACTAGTTTTGAAGACCCTATTTATGGTTTTTCATGGTGGTGTGTGTTGGTTTTTAAAAGGATAAATGGTTTATATTTAAATTTTAATTTTAAAAAAAGTATTTATTAAGTTGAAATTTTCAAAGGAAACAAATGGTTTATAAAATGGATTTTTAAGTGGTATTTCAAAAAGTAAATGGTTTTTTTAAAAAAAAAATTAATGGTATTTTGGACTAAGATTGTAACACCCTGAGTTTTTATGGACCTTTTATTTGAATGAATTAATTTTCATTGATATTTTTCATTGTACTAAGTCAAATATTCCTTTCACATGGCACCGACTTGGCTTGAGCCGCATGAAAAACCAAGTTAATCACACTCTACACGCAACATAAATTTTAACTTGCTCAACATGTGACATTGATTTTAGCGTACATTACATGCAAGAATGACTTTCATCAATGACTTGCATGATAAGAAAGACCAAGTTTTACTGAACAATAATATATTAATAAAAATATTATTATTTAATATAGTAAGATATAACTTAGCTGTTAAATTTAAGATTATAAGATTAAATAAATTATGCAAATATATATTTGATTCATTGGTTACTTATTAATTATAAATGAATATGGGAATCAAATGAATATAAAAAGAATGATTTTATAAAAGACTATTCTTATGTGAAATAAGGATTTATCTTAATAAGTTAAATTAATTACTAATAGTGAATGATATTAAATAAATTTACATTTTATTTATTTAAATAAATAATTTTTATATTCATCCAATTGATTTTATATGCATAATATGGGAACATACCCAATATTACACATAAAAACATATACTTTTATAAAAGTAGTTTTACCGCCTATTAATGGTGAACCTGTTTTAAATCTAAAATTTCTAAATTTTATAAATTTTATATGTAAAAATAAACTTAATTTTTGAAATTGAAAAATAAACATTAGTTTAGGGTGAATTTTTTGGTATTTTTCTCTGAAGTTTCATTTTTGTAATGAATAGTGAAAAATAATGATTTTTAATTCAAAACTACTTTTTATTTAATTTATTTATAAGGATAAATTATATTTTTAAATGATTTTAAAGTTTAATTACATTAATTTTTTATAAATTAATCTAATTTAGGTCATTGTAACAAATTTCACATTGAAATTGTTTATAAAAACATAGCAAACCTTTTATCCTTTTTACTTTAAAACCCTATAGTGTCATCCCATCTATGGGATTGATTTTAAATTAATTTATAACACTTACATGATTATAATTTTGAAAAATGGATTCCATATTTTTAATTATAGTAATTTATAATGTTTAACAATGTCAACTTAGTTTTTTACCAAAAATATTAGTGAATGCAGTTAAATTTAATTACAATGATTAAGGTAAAATTAAACTTAACAGTAGAATAAACCTTAAACATAAGGGTAAAAATAACCTATAAACATGTATAAAACTATTTTATAGAAATATTAAATCTATAAACCTTCCATTATTTAGTTTTTTTGGTTTTTTATGACTTTTTTTAGGTGAAAAAATGGTTACACCTAACTTGTTTTTTAAAATTCCAAGTTTGTCCCCTCCCTTCCCTATAAAAGGCCACCAACTATCTCCCTTATTGACACCTCTAAAACCACTTAGGTTCAGCCAATATATTCCCAATAAACTTTCCAAAATACCTACCTTTTTCCTTTAAGCCTCCCTTTGAGAATAAATCCTTCCAAGGAATCTCTTTGGTGCAAACCAAAAGGAGTTACCGAAATAAGAGGTAAGATTTTTTCTCAAACCCTGTAGTTTTATTTACTTCTCCACCCATTCAATTATTCTTATTAAATTATTATATTACAAAAAAAGTATCCTAAATATTATTATAATTTTTATACTAAGGTTTTTACCTACACTAACACACACTTCCATATAATGGGTAATGAACTTATCGTTTATGTGTACGAAGAACTACCGATTCACAAAACAACGATTGCTCGTTCTTCTTTTACTACCTATCATAGTGGGAATTATGATGGAAAATATTTTTATATATAATATATTTTATATTTATAATTTATTTATTCTTATTTAATTATTTTATAAATACAACCTTCATACTTTCCATTTTCTGTAAATATGATAATTTCATTTGATGAAGTTTGGACTACCGCCACCTCAAAGCGATGTGATTTGTTCACACACTACATAGAATTTATTAAGGATGTGTTTCATGAAATTATATTATATATATTACATATTAATTCTAATTTAATGAAATTATACATATATACATATATGTCATTTATTTTCCTTCTTTTAGTATTATAAAGAAAAAAGGAAACAATGTTTTGTGTACGTACGGATTACCATCTCCATTAATGGTGTATTCCATTTCATATTTATATATTAACTAGATTATTATAAATAAATATATAATGAATATAAATTAAATTTATATCATGGTTTTAATTTTGGAAAAATTTATATAAGTATGATAACAAAAAATATAACAAATTATGATGTATGCGAAAAACAAAGCGGATCTTACACGAAGTGAAAGCTTAACATAGAATTGTTAATAAGAGGATAATATAAATTAATTATAAAACCATATATAGTATTATATATAATAATATAGCTCTGTAAAATATGTATAATAAACTTATATTTATTATATTGTAGGTTCTTACGAGTATGAAGAGGTTCAAGAAATAATGTAAGCGATTTCATATCTCTTTTTATTTCTGTGAGATACATGAATTATTAACCATTAACTTATTTTGGGTGGTGTATAAAATAAACATGAATGTATTCTATGAATATTATAATTAAATTTATGTATATCTAAGTTTCCATTTTATTATATTTCTTTCATGTGGTTTATGTTTCAAAAGTTACTAAATCAGTAAAGTAATTTTTTCCTCAGTTTTCATTCTTTGAGACACATGCCATGTTATGCACCTATATTTTTATATGAGGTGTATATATTTCCTTATACATATTATATCATGATTATAATTATTTTCAGGATATTTAATATTCATTTAATGTTATTATTTCCATTATATTATGATTCAAAGTTACCAAAGTGGTAATGGTTTATTTCAACAATCTCATCGTTTATCGAGATTGTTTAAGACTATGATTCCATTGATAAAATATTATGATTCATGATCAAGAACTCTCATGAATTTTATTATTATCTGGTTATTAATGATATCCTCATTTATTGGTACGAATTTTCCACTACTTGTTATATAATATGATTAAGAAATTTTTTTAATAAAGTCTGAATTTAGCACTCTCTTCGATCGGAAATTTGTGTTCTTTCAAAAATGTGTTTTCTAAAAAAATGTTTTCAAAAATGTTTTATTCTTATCATATGATGTTTAAAGGACATTTTTACCAATTTTTTACCCTTTTTTACAAAAAATTTTTAAAATGAATCTTCTTGTCTTTTAGCCATCAAGGAACTTTTCGAAACTTTTAAGGTGAAAAATAAATGTTTTACATGTACAAACTTACTCGCCGTCATGACCATAATTTCCTTGAAGTTTCCATTTTAAATTTACAATGTTATTTTTTAAGAAAATATTTACCTAATATTATGAAAATTTGTTTATTTTAACAAAAAAATCAAATAAAAATAGGTTTCAAAATCTATTTTATGCTTAAAAAAATTTAAATATTTTTAAATATTCTTTTATATGATTTCAAAAGGTGTTTTTCAAAGAAATTATTTAAATGATTTCAAATATTATTTTATAATTTTTCAAATTATTTAAAAAAAGGTTTTTAAAATTTTTTCTAATTTATTTTTTATGTTCTCAAGGAAAATGGTATTAAAAATGATTTCAAGCTTTCATTATAAGTTTTAAATGAATTTTCAAAGAAAATGGTATTTTAAAGATTTTATGTTTTAAAAATAATTTTCAAAGAAGAAAGTATATTTTCCTCAATAAATGTTTTCAAAATATATTTCCAAGTTATTTTTCATTTAAGATGACAGTCATTGATGTTACTCATGCCCTTATAGTAAATGATCCAAAGGATCTATTCATATTATTTCTTAAATGGTTTATGATCCGATGGAATGATTTTTATGACACATGTTTATCTTCCACAAGTTATATGCTTTTGAAACCCACTTATTTTCAATGGTTATTACTTGATGAAATGATTATGAAACCATCTCTTTTACATAGGTTATGATGTTATAAAATGTTAATGATACCCATTTCATTTCATTGATTATTATTTGATATTTATAGAAACCATATCTTTTCATGGGTCATGATATGATTAATTTTTTGTTGTGAATGAATTATTGATTTCATTGTGTAATGGGTGGGACCTATATCCCCCTCCAATTCATTGGGTAACGATTAATGAATCATGAGTATAAATGTTATGTGTGAACCAGATTACATGTTTACATTGTTATGAATGAACCTGGTTTCCTATCAATAAGTTTATGCATGAACCTAATTACATGTTCACAATGTTATGAGTGTACCTTATTATGTGTTCATAATGTTATTCATGAACTTGATTACATTTTCATAATGTTATGCATGGACCTGGTTTCATGTCCATAGGTTTATACATGAAACTGATTATATATTCACAATGTTATGAGGGAACCTTATTATGTGTTCATAATGTAATGTGTGAACTTGATTACATGTTCACAATATTATGCATGGACATGGTTTTATGTCTATAAGTTTATGTGTGAACCAAATTAAATTTTCCCAATGTTATGTTTGAACCTTATTTCATGTTCACAATATTATATGTGTACCTAGTTGAATTTCTATAAGTCAATGAGAGGGATTTATTTTATTTTCTTAACTCAATATGTGAACATATTTCTACTTATACATGTTTATTATGTTATATGTTGATGTTTATGCCAAAATTACATTTCCTATTCCTATGTTATGATTTCATGGATTATTCTCTTGATTTCCTAGTGATCCATGTCTTATTAACTACAAATATTTATTCCAAGATTCATGTTTATGATATTTGATATGTATGGAATGATCTTATAATGATCATGATCACATTATCATACCCTTATGTTCATTATATGATTATTCATTTCCTTTATTTATCTTTATTGATCATTTGAGATCACACATTTCTTATATTTCCATTTCCCATGTTATTAAGGAAGGTTTATAAGTAGAATTTAAATGGGATAGATCTTTGTGGGAAACATTGAAGATAGTTCACCAAATTAAAATATTTTTTTCTAAGTTTACAAAGGCACTAAACTAATATATTCTTTGGGAATCAGTTTTTGTAATTTTTTAATTATTCTAAAAAAGTGATTTAATTTCTATGTATGTTAAGATCAAGTCATTATAGTTGGTATCAGAGTTATGGTTTAGTCCACCTTTAGAAACTATGATGTGAAAACTTTAATGATATTGCTAGGAATATTTTTTAGGATATGTCTAGGGATGTATCTAATGATAAGTATAAGGATGAGTTAATGTTTAGGAAAATGTACTATAATTTTGGTAAAGTATATAGTGAGTGGTTTCCTAGAATTACATCCCTATCTAGATACTACAAGTGGAAATAGTTCTGGAACAGATTTACTAAGGAGTAATAACTTAGAAAAGGTAGTTCAAACCTGACTTGGTGTAACCTGGTATATGATAATGATCCTTACTAAGCACCTAGTTTGACACTCTCAGGGGATATGCTTTGTAAATTCAAAAACTCTTTACTAACCATCATGAAATATTTAAATATAATATGACTATGAATAACATAGGATAAACCTATTGTTTCATCTATTAAAAAGTATGTGTCATGATTTAGTCATTTTATAAGTAATTTTTTATGATTATGTGGTTTTCTTCAATGATGTGTGTTATCACCCTGTGATTTCTGGTTTTATTCAATGAATATAACTAGAAGGATCATTTTTTACATTTAATGTTTTATATCTGGAGAGTATGTGAATTATGAAAATCAATTTCCCAAGTTGAAATCTCATAAAGAGAATGAGAAAGGTGGTATGGGTATTGGTTATACTATTGAAGATAAAGGGACCGTAAATGACAAGTAAAAGGTTTGGGATTTTCTTCCATTATTTCTTACATTAAACATATGAAGCATGATTATATTGACATTGAGGAACCTTAATACATGATTCAAATTTCATATTCGAGGAAAGAGGTATTAAGGAATAATTTGATGAAGCATTAGTAATGGTATAAGAATAAAGTTGGATGAATGCAGTATTTATGTTTTGGAATTCAAAGATTATGTTATATAAATAATGAAATATATAATTATTTTCATGATAAGTTTTCATTAAGTATTGAAAAGTACATGTTGAATGGTGATAATGACATAAGAAAGTTATTTCATGGAATGGTGATATTTTGATTAAGGGAAGGTAACCCTTAATTAGTGTATAACACTAAAATAATTATTTTTGGATAAAGATATGTTGGATAGAAATAAGTAAATTGGACAATACAAGGTACCCTAGAACTAATTATTGATAAATTTTTCTATATCATCAAGGATTATGTTTATAAATTCATGGGTTTAAATAATGTATCCATTAATCATTGGAATATGGTAGAATTCATGTTTTCCAAAAGTATTTATGGTAGTTCAGATTATTACCATGTTTCAAGGGAATATATGATGTGGGTATTCACATGTTTCAAATGTGAAAACCAAGTGGTACTTTGTGACATATGGGGGATCAATGTTAATATTATTCCATGACATTATTTCTAAATATTTGGATTTTCATCATTTGGAAGGGTTATAAGGTTAACTATTTATAAAAAGTTTAAGTTAAACTTTGGATTAAGTTCGTGAGATTAAAGTATTATCTCACAAGATGAAGATTTATGAATATTGAATAACCCATTCCAAAAACATTATATTGACAGTAAGAGATGATATATGGTATGGATTATCATGGATCTCATGATCTATTAGTGCTTCAAGGATGAAAAATTCACCTTCCTTTTGAAAGAAAGAGGGGAAGTAGATCAACGAACAAAAAAGGGTGAGGTTTTCCTAAAATCATGCAAGTATATCTTTTCATGCAAATTATTTAATATTAGGAAAACAATCTAGAAATAAAATTCTATCATAATACCTTAATTTTTGTTAAATCAATGGCCTTTTAAATCATCACAGATTTTTGACATTGAGGACCTAAACTTTTAACTCATCATTTAACTATATTTTATTGATAAAATCAATCACTCCCTATAAATATTTATGCTTTTCATTTATGTCTAATATTCACTCCAAACCTACGTTATATTATGTGAAAACCTAGTTGAGAGTTAATTTGGGTAATCGTTATGTTTCCAACTTTATTTTTTTAAATGAAGTTTTAATATTCATTTTTACAAAGTGGGTTTCTATGAATAGAAATTTCAAGTATTAAACATTTGATAACCTGGGTGAATTTTGGGGGAAAATTTATTTTAAGGGCGTAGAATGTAACACCCTGAGTTTTTTTGAATCTTTTTTTTAATAAATTAATTTTCATTAATATCTTTCATTTCACTAAGTCAGACATTCCTTTTACACAACACCAACTTGACTTGTGCTACAAGAAACACCAAGTTAATCGTACACTACAGGTAACATAAATTTTATCTTTCTTCACATGGAACACCGATTTTAACTTACTTTACATGCAATACTGACTTTCCTCAATTACTTTCATGACATGCAAGACCGAGTGTTATCGAACAATAATATATTATTAAAAATATTACTATTTAATATAGTAAGATATAACTTAGTTGTTAAATTGAATATTATAGGATTAAATAACTTATAAAAATATATAGTTGGATTAATTAGTTACATATTAATTAGAAATGAATATTATAACCAAATGAATATAAAGAGAATGATTTTATAGGAGAGTATTCTTGTGTGAAAAGGTGGTTTATCTTAATAAGATAAATTAATAACTTCTGGTGAATGATATTAATTAAATTTATATGTTATTTATTCAAAAAAAAAATTGGGTATTATTCAATTTATTCTATATGAATAATATGGGAACAGACATAATATTACACATAAAAACCTATATTTTTCTAAAAGCAGTTTTACCAACTTTTAACAGAGAACCTATTTTAAATATAAATTTTGGAACTTTAATACATTTTAAATGTCAAAATAAACTTAATTTTTTAAATTTAAACATAAAAATTAGGTAAGGGTGATTTTTCGGTATTTTTATGTGAAGTTTTATTTTTTAATGAATATTGAAAAACAATGATTTTTAATTCAAAACTACTTTTTCATCTAATCTATTTATAATTTTAAATTATATTTTAAAATGATTTTAAAGTTTAATTATATTAATTTTTTATAACTTAATTCAATTTAGGTCATTGGAACCAATTTTATATTGAAATTGGTTATAAAAATATAGCAAACTTTTGATCATTTTTACTTTAAAAACCCACAGTGTTGTCTCATCTGCAGGTTTAATATTAAATTAATTTTTGTAACTTATGTTATTAGAATATGGAAAATTTTATTCAATATTTTTAATAATAATAATTTTTAATTTCTAATAAGTTCAACTTCTTTTTTTACCAAAAATATTATTGAATGTAGTTAAAATTAATTACAGTGATTAAGGTAAAATTAAACGTAACAAGGGAATAAACCTTAAAATTAAGGGACAAGATAAACTATCCACTTGTCCAACACCCATTTTCTGGACTTATATAGGCCAAAAAAATCCATTATCTATTTTTTTTGTTTTTTAGGACTTTTTTTAGGTGAAAACCTGGGTACACCAAGCTTGTTTTGAAAAATGAAAAGTGTATCCCCTCCCTTCCTGGTAAAAGGCCACTACCTCTACCCCTTCTTCACACCTCTCAAACCACATAGTTTCATCCAATATCTACCCAATAAATATCACAAAATCCATCCCTTAATCCTTTGATCCTCTCTTTTTGTATAAATCCTTCCAAAGAATCCCTTTGGTGCAAATCAAAAGGAGTTACTTGAATAAGAGGCAACCTTTTTCCTCAAACTCTTTAGTTTTATTTATTTCTCTACTATTTAAATTATTATTATTCCATAAATATATGAAAAAAACATTATCCTAAATGTACTAAGATGTTTTTTTACCAAATTTTAGACCTACACTTACACACACTTCAATCTAATGGGTAACAAAGTTATTATTTATGTGTATGAGGAACTACCACCTAACGAAACGATGATTGTTCATTCTTCCTTTACCGCATCTCATGGTGAGAATTATGATGGAAACTCTTTTTATATAAAATATATGTGATATTTATAATTTATTTATTCTTATTTAATTATTTAATAAATCATACCTACATACTTTCAGCTTTTTCTAAATATGATAATTTTGTTTGAGGAAGTGTGGACTACCGCCCCCTCAGAGCGATGTGATATGTTCACACACTACATGGAATGTATTAAGGATGGGTTTAGTGAAATTATATGATATATAATAAATATTGATTCTAATTTAATGATATTATATATCTATGTGTGTTTTTTTGTGTCATTTACTTTCTTTATTTTAATATTATAAAGAAAAACATAAACAACGTTCATGCATACGTACGACCTACCTTCTCCATGAACGGTGTATTCTATTTCATATTTCTATATTAAATATATTATTATAAATACATAAATAATTATTATAAATTATATATATATATCATGTTTTAAATTATTTAAATCATGATATAAGTATGAGGACCAAAAATATAATAAATTAAGACACATGCAAAAAATAAAGCGGTATTACTCGAAGTGACAACTTAACTTATAATTGTTAATAGGTGGGTAATATAAAGCCATAATCAAACCATATATTGTATTAGATATAATAATATGGTTCTATAAAATATTTATAATAAAATTATATTTATTATATATGAGGTTATTATGAGTATGAAGAGAGTCAAAATATAAGGCAAGTGATTTCATCTCACTTTTTATTTCTGTGAGACGCATGGATTATTCAACATTCAATTATTTTGTTTGGTGTATATACTGAAAATGAATTTATTATATTCATATTATACATAAATTTAGGGTTATTTACATATCCATTTTATGATCTTTCTTTCATGGTTTTTATGTTTCAAAAGTTACCAAATCGGTAATGTAATTTCTACCTCAATTTTCCTTCTTTGAGACACATGCCATGTTATGCACCTATATTTTTATATGCATTTTATATACATAAATTCACATGTTATATCAGGATTATAATTATTTTCTTTATATTTAATAATCATTTAATTTTATTAGTTTCATTATATTATGATTCACTGTTACCAATGTGGTAATGGTTTATTGCTATAATCTCATCGTTTATCGAGAGTGTTTATGATTATTCATCCATTTGTGAAATATTATGATCCATATCTCAAGAAATATTGATAATTTTCTTATCATATAGTTATTCATTATATATTCATTTATTGGTACCAATTTTTCACTCTTTGGTACATAATATTATTAATAATGTCCGACTTTACCCCTCTCTACAGTCAGAAATCTATGGTGTTTCAAAACTGTGTTTTCTGAAAAAAAAAATTAATTTTTTTTATTATTATCATATTATGTTTAAAGAAAATTTTTACCCATGTTTTACCCTTTTTTCAAAATGGTTTTAAAAGTGATCTACTTTTCTTTTACCAATCTAGGAACTTTTCTAAACTTTTAAGGTGCAAATGGAATGTTTGGCATGTACATATTTACCTATCGTCATAACTGTCATTTCCTTGAATATTCCTTTATAAATTTACAAGGTTATTTTTTAAGAAACATTTTTCATAATATTCTGAAAAAATTTTATTTTAAAATTTTTTTAAAATAAAAATGGATTTCAAAAACTATTTTATGGTTAAAAATGTTTTTAAATGATTTTCAAAGCTTCTTTTATATGATTTCAAAAGTTTGTTTTCAAGGAAAAGTATTTCAATGATTTAAAATATTATTTTATACGTTTTCAAATTATTTTCAAAGATAATTTTATTAAAAAAATCAAGATTCTTTTATAAGTTTTCAAGGAAAATAGTTTTTAAAATGATTTCAAGCCTTCTTTCTAAGTTTTCAATGCATTTTCAAAGAAAATAGTTTTCTAAAGGTTTTATGTTTTAAAAATCCTTTTAAAAGAAGAAAGTATATTTTCCTCAAGAAATTTTTTCAAAATATATTTTTAAGATATTTTCCATCTATGATGACATCCATTGATGTTACTCATTCCCTTATATGAATTGATCCAAAGGGTCTGTTCATATTCTTTTTAAATGGTTTATATTCTGATGGAATGTTTCTTATGAAACTTATTTCTCTTCCACAGGTTATATTCTTTTGAAACCCCCTTCTTTTCATGGGTTATTATTTGATTAAATGAGAATTAAACCTATCTATTTTCCATAGTTTATGATGTGATGAATTTTTAATGATACCCATTTCATTTCATGGGTTATGATTTTATGTTTATAACCCATTTCTCTTCATAGGTTGTGATATGATGAATGTTTTCTGGAACATTCATGTTTGATTTAATTATATGTCGGGTGGGACCTATATCTCCCTCCGATACATTGGTTAATGATGGAAGAATCATGATTATAAATGTTATGTGTGAACTTCATTACATGTTCACAATGTTATTAATGGACCCATTTGTGTGTCTTTAAGTTGATATGTGAACTTTATTACATATTCACAATGTCATGATTGTACCTTATTATGTGTTTATAATGTTATGTGTGAACTTGATTACATTTTCACAATGTTATGAATAGACCTAGCTTCATGTCCATAAGTTTATGCATGAACCAGATTACACATTTAAAATATTATGAGTAAGCCTTATTATGTGTTCATAATGTTATGTGTGAACCTGATTACATGTAAACAATGTTATTCATAGACCTAGTTTCATGTCCATAATTTTATGTATGAAACTTGTTACGTTTTCACAATTTTATTTTTAAACCTAATTTCATGTTTACAACATTATTCGTGGACCTGGTTTCATGTCCATAAGTCTATGAGAGGGCCTGATTTCATTCCCTTAATTAACTCAATGTGTGAACTTGTTTCTAACTATACATGTTCACGATGTTATACATTGATGTGTATTCAAAAATTCCATGTCTTATTCCAAATTTATGCTTTAATTGATTTTTATATTGATTTCCTTGTGATTCATGTCTTATGAACTACAAATATTTATGCCATGATTCATCTTTATGATCTTGTATATGTAGGGAATGATATTTTAATTATCATGATCACTTTCTCATACCCTTATGTTCATGATATGATTATGCATTTCCTTTATTTACCCTTATTTATTATTTTATCTCACTCCTTTCTTATTTTTTCCTTCCCCGAGTTATGAAGGAAGGTTTTTAAGTATAATTACTAAGGGGGGATATTTCTGGGAAACATTGAAGATATTTCACTATGTTGGAATATTTTTTTTAAGTTTTCAAATGAACTAAACTAATACGGTATTTGGGAATCTATTTTTAAAATGTTTTAAGTATTCCACAAAAGTGATGTCATGTCTATATATATTAATATCAGGTCATTATATAGGTCCTTGTGTGATAAAACCAGCATGTAGATCCTTTTAAAATGGATCTAAAAGAGTCTTTGAATTTTTTTAAAAGGGATCCATATTGGATTCATTTGTAGTCATTTTGGTCCAGTTTACCTTGTATGGGAAATATAGGAATTTGATCTTGATTTTCTCCCTAGTTGTGCTTTCCTATTGTGTGAATTGTTGCATAATGATGATATATATTGTGTGGGTATAATTTTGAGAATATGGTTGTGTTATTAAGGTGATATTTAGTCTTGATAGATGTGAAAAACCATGTAGAGGGTTCATATGGGTCTCGAATATGTTCGAGGCATGGGTCTAGGTCTTGAAGAACTTGTTCCCTGGTGGTGAGATTATGATATATGAGATTATTTTTATTTCCTATTAACCTTACTTTGAATGTATTATGTGGCATCCCTATAGTATATAGGTATGGTGAGGTGTTTTTGATCATCCTCCCTAGATTCTATGGGTAAGTTTTGATTTGATGACAATTCCCTAAGGAGGGTATTGGGCTGATGACCCTATAAGACATGGATTGGGTTTGTTTGTTTGAACAAATCCATACCATAACTTCAATGGTAGGGTAATGGTTGTGGAAGTGTCCTTTTCCTTGTCTACTATGTAATGTATGGACATGTCTTGAGTGAGAGGGTGTGGTTTGACATTACACATAATCATTTTATCTCCATAAAGTGATGATGGATGGGTCAAGGATCATGGATGTATAACCATACCCAATTCCTTCAGGTAGTGGGTGGAGGTTTTAGATGACACCCCACCCTTATTATTTGGGTATGAGCTAGAAATTATTGGTTGTCACATTATCCATAATATTTTAGTATGGGTTGGGTGGTGGTATGTGACAATAATATTCCAAAATGGTTTCAAATCATGTATTGTATGAGTTATTATATGACATGAATTATAGCATAGAATTGAAGAAGGTATTATATGGGTTTTGGAAAGAGTTTGATCTTGTTACAACACTAAATCATGTATTCTATTATATGAATGGTGTAATATGTTTTTAGGTGGGTGTTTTTAATAGGCATGGATTAACTTATTTATATGTATCGTATGCATATCCACTTGGTGACAACCTCACTATGTATTGTCAAGGCATTTGAGATACCTACAAGTTCATTGGTCTCACCCCTACCCATGTACATGGTATGGGTTTTATTGTACATGGATATATTTTCATGTTTTCTCTTAGGACATATATATTTCAATGAGATGGACACATGTTAGAGGTATTATAGGTCAAGTATACCAAGGATTTGGTAGGCCAGTATATGAGTTGGGTCAAAGCCTGTATAGGTTATTTTTAGTTTTTGTTCTATAAGTTTACTATCTAGTTGGGAATTTTTTATTTATATGATTCCATTTATTGTCTACTTATTTTAATTTACTTTATTATATAGACTATTTCTCTATTTTATATTCTAGACTACGGGGGTCTAGTAGGCTCTAAGTTTTATGTTTATAGGGTGTGGGGGTGTTATCTATATGAATGGTCTATGTTGAATTTTTTGTAGGTTTAGGAATGAACCTAGGGATTTATTTTAGAGTACATAGTGTCCCTATGACTGCGTTATCCCCTTACTAATAGTCGGTAGCCTCTTCCATATAGGTATGTGTAATTAAGGTCATGTAGCATCCCTGATTGGGTTATTTTCGAGAGACCCAATATGGAGAATTAAAAATGGAATCAAAGCAATGTCTTGGTACTGGTTAGTGTAGATGAAGGTGGATTTTTGATTTTAGTAATTGAGAGGTAGATCGGGAATACACCTGGCCAACATGAGATCAATCGAAACCCAAGTTTCTAGGGGGTTTCTAGTTTTGGGGATATAAAATCTAAGACGAGAGAGGTGTTGGGTAAGACTAAGAATCAAAATGTGGTATAGAAGATACCCATAATGGTTTGTAGGGTTAGACTACGATTTAGTGGGTTTTTCATGCCCCATGGTAGTGATAAGTTAGGGTCATAATGCATGTGACTATGGGTGGTGTCTTTTGACATGAATCCTCAAATAAATTCCAATTATTTAATGAATAATATAATTTAAATGATTTTTTATTTTTTATATTATAATGTTGGATAAGATTAATATAGATACAATATACTTGATTGATTTAGTATGATTTTTTCTTGTTTTACTACGATTGGGTAATGGTTTTTTATAATTTTTGAATTTTGTGAAAAAATGAAATGAAATAATTGTTCAGTGGTAGTAGGAATGTGTAAAATGTTTTTTAATGTTATATTCATTCAAAATGGATTATGAATCCAATGAAATTGAAATGGGTTTTTATTTTCAGGTTTTGAGAAAATGTGAGAAAAATTGTTTTTGAAATTCAATTTCAATGTTCTTTGGAAATTGTTTCAAAGTGGATTTTTGAAAAAATATTGGATTTTGGAAAAATGGATCAGTTAGGATATGGATTTCTGTGTTTTTGGTTTTGGTGAAAAACCTTGTATTCCAACTGGTTTTTTTGAAAAATCAAGTAGTTTTTTATGTGTAAAATATTTTGAATGGGGTTTGAAAATGAGGGAACGATGCATGTGTAAACTTGCATGCTCGAGTTTTATGTTTTAGTAAGGAGTGACCCAGATGTTTGAATTTTGTGTTTGGATTATATGTTTTTTTAAACAAAATGATTTATTAGTGGGTTTGGTCCTGATTCAATTGGGTGATGGAAAAATCAAGTGGTTCCTATGTAAAGTAGTTTTATAGACATTCATTAGTTGACCAAGAGACTCGGGTGTTGGATTGTGAGTTTGGCAGTTGAACCATGGTAATTTGATAGTCATGTGTGTTGATCACATGTAAGGATGGATTATTTGAGGGTGACACTTTTGGAAGGCTCAAGGTGGATTCTATAAGGGAGAAACTTACAACATGATCATGGTTCCTAATGTCAGTACGGAGTAGAAAAATGTGATTTTGGTGGGATCGAGGGTTAAAAACCTTGATGTGATTTTGATTATTTCATGGGTTGGACCACATGTTGTGTATTTTATGAGCCTATGGTTAAAAATGTTTAAATTTATTTTTCAATAGTACATTCCTATAGTGTGGATCACCCCTATTTAGAATCGGTCATTGGTAGATGATTCTAATGGTAGGGAGAAACATAACACTCAGGATTAGTTGGATGATGACAGTTCGGTGTTTCGGGATCATTAGGTATGGTTAGACACCACCTTGGTTCATAGATATCAGTATTTCATACTGGTGATTGAATAGGATAATTAGTTCACATCCAATCATTTCATGTGGTAATAGATAGGACATCAGTTTTGGAGATCGGGTTATATCTCAATGTGGTGATAATAAGAAACCCTTATGGTTGGGAGTGTAAAATTTTTCATGGGGTATATGAACCTCATGTTAGGTTGTGGGAACATTAAAACTAGTCAGTATATAGATGGAATAGAAGTGGGATGTTTTTGATTATATAGACCATTTTGAGTCCTTGGGTATAATTTTTTTTGGAATTGGTGCATGAGAATCATGCTCGGGAAGGTGTTATCATGATTTGATGGTGATTTGGATCGAGAATATGATAGTGCATAGGGAGGAATATGATGATGGATGTGGTCAGTTGTGGAACCAAATATGTGAGTACACTGAGTGTTGAGTTAGACCTTGATGGGTGTGTTTAAATGTGGTGATGACTCCAGGAGTAAGGCACCATTGTTGGGTGAAGTGGTTGTGAGTCAATGGTGAGGCCGGTGTATTTTAGGTAAAGTTGGTCGGGGATAGAAAAACTGGAATTTCTATATAGAAATGGTTATGGTGGGATGGAAACCACATCGGGAAATCTTTTGGAATGTGGTGGATATAGATCAAGGATCAAACTGGGGTTTTGGATAAGTGACAGTGTATCTGGTCTTGGTGTTTGGAGTTTCACAATGAAAGAATGTTGGGTGTTGGAGATGGAATATAGAGCATTCCATGAGTTTTATGACTGATGTATGTCATGTTTTTTATTTAGGTAACTACCATAGATTCTCGAGTATGGGAATCATTATTGTGGGGAGTTTGTAATGGACCATAATGTCATTACTATTTGGAAATTTCTGCGGGAATTTGAAATTTTCTATTTGGTGGATTGATCATTTTGATAATTGAGACTCATAATAAGATTATTATATCTTAAAAATATTAAAGAGATATTTTTGTATGGGTTGAAAGGCCCCATAATTGTTGTAAGTATTTATGATATATCTATAAAAGATCTAGGTTGTCCAAGAATACTAAACATTAGTAGTAGAGACCACTAGCCAGCCTATAGGCTACCACAAACTAGTTGGTGGGATAACCAGTTTCTAGGACAACTGAGTTAGAATGACTAACTAATGTAACATCGGTGTACTAGTGAGGCCCAAAAATAACTTATGGGTCTTAGCTATTTTTTGGTGGGCTATTTTTGGTAAATATTGGGGGTTCCCATTTGGAACCCCCTAAAGTTTCTCTCGTCCCATCCATGTGAGAATAGGGGGAAGGGCCCTCTTATCCCTTTATTTCCTATTGGTTCCACTTAAATCCATGTGATTTTAAAGGGTTTCTTCATGCATATTATTTTTTATATCTCTACTCTCTCTCCCTTATTATTCCTCCATCATTCTTCTTCAATTTTGTTTTAGCCTATGGGGTTTCAGAATGGATAAATTTGATGAAACATGGATAAATCATTGTCCCCATTAGAGATTCCATGTATGAATCATGGAGGAAATATGGAGAAGAGAAAAATAATTCTTCTTTAATTATTTAATGCAATATATGTTGTGATATAATTTTATTTTGGTTTTCTAGTTATTTTGGGTAAAATTGGACACTATTTCTAGATAAAAAAATTTGGATTTTGTGTTTCTTAGGATTATGAGGGAATCAGGAATAAAATTCACTCTATTTCTCATAATTATGACAATGTTGGAATTCCTAGTGAGTTTAACATAGGTAATTCCATGTTGAAATAATTTTTAAATTAATTAATTAATTTGATTATGCTCATAGATGATTCAACTATCTATAAACTTAGTAGATATTCTCCTGAACCTCAGATGAATTTATTGGATCACCGATGAATTTTAGGAATTTTTTCAAAAAAATAATTATGACATAAATTGTAAATTATTACAATTAATTATTTTATGACCCTTTATGTGAGATATAGCCTCAAGATTTGAGGCAGTGGTAGGGAAATACTAGGTATTTATGGGTGGGTTGTGGATGTGACACCCATAAGGTCAATGGTATAGCTATTTTTGAGTTTTTATATGTCTTTTATTTTGTTCTTGGTTTTCTCGAGTGTTGGGATTCATAATTAGATTTTTTTTGGAGAAAATAGGTCATGGTGCATGGTTGGTGAATACTTTTTTTTACAGCATGGAAAATCATGTGAGGATGTTTGTTTGGGGATAGAGTTGTTTTCATCGATGGGGTAAAGATTTATCAACTATATAATTCCTAGGAGTAACTTTTTTGCTTGATGTTTAGGGAGACAGTTGGTCCCAGATGGTTAGTGAATGGTTTGACTAAATGCATGGCCAAAATATGCAAGTTTTCTAGATCTATGTTTTTAGATTTTTACCAAAATTCCCTTATGGAATTTTAATTTTCACCCACCCATTTCTCCCCCATTTTATTCGTAGGCCCCTTCCTTTGATAGTGGGGATTCTACCATCTTTTCTTGGTGTATCCTTCTCAATTACAAGGAATTTTAGCTTGAGGTAAGTCTAAATATTCAATATTTATCCACCTTTCCTCTTTTTCTTACTTTATTCATCCATTTTTATGGAAGGTGAAAACCTTATAGGATGTTTTGGCTTATTCTATGAGTTTTAATGTGGGTTACAGGTTTTATTTATTATGGTTTAGGTTTTTGAGGCCTTCTTATTCCTAAATCAAGTTGTTTTCATCAAAGGAGATAATTTTGGAACTATTTTTGAGGTGGGTGTCTCTATATGAGGTCTTTTTCCAAGGATTCTCTTTGAATTCTTAATCACCTTTGCTTTATTCTTATCTAATTTCCTATTTAATTATTTTTTATTGGTGTTTATTTAATGTTTGATGTGATCCATGGTTTGATTTAGCAATAGAATATTTAAAGTGGGTTTTCTAAATGGATTTGTATTAAGCTCACTCCAAGTGTTTGATAAAATGGTTTAAAATGGTTTTATGGTTTTAAATGGATTTAAAAAGTGGTTTTGAAAAATGGATTTACCTTGAGGAAGGTTTTTTTATCAAAATGTACATTTATTTTTATTAAAATGGCTTGTTTAATAGATTTTGGTGTATGAAACATGTGATGTGGATATGTTTGGCATTGTATAGAAAATGGTATACTTAGGGTGTGAGTATGTGTTGTCCATGGAACCATGATATCCTTATAGAGAGATACTTAAAGAGATTCTTCTTGTTTTCCATGGTACTGATAGATCCTTTATGGGTAAGACTGATAGATATTCCATTTGTTTATCCAAGAGACTAAAATATCTCTTGGGGGTTAGGTTTGAGGGAGACTTTGAGAGATTCCATATTGTTTAGTTGGAAAAAATATATATATTATAGACTCACTCACATTACACCTTTATGGTCAGATCCCTTAGTGAACATTACTCATGTTGGGTTGATTTATATGAATTTATTTCATTTAATTAGTGCCTTAATATCTCTAATATCATATATTATTACCATTTCTATCTATTTTTTATTTGATTATGTTTATACTTATAGCATTTTATGCCTTGTTTGGGTTGGTTTAGCATGTTTTGGTTGAGTGAAATTTATTTCTTTATTTGAGAAATATTTATATAATTATAGAAAAATTTGAAATAAAACAAAAGGTATTTCAAAATATTTATTTAAAATGAAATGTTTTCAAATAGAAATGGTTTTGGAAAATAAAATTTTAAAACTAGTTTTTCAGTGTTAATGGTTTAAAATAACTAAATATGTTCATAGTGGTATCCTATTAGTATTTTTACTTACACCCTACTTATTTCTTTAGGACTATGTATAACTTATTTTATAGTACATAGGTAAAGGTAGGGGAACTATGTATGTAGGTGGATATTTTTTATTACTATTGTCTATGGTTTTTTTGGAGGGGATGTGGTCTCATAGATTTAGCTCCTGAGGATCTATTTTATAGTTTTTACACTTGGTATGTATGTAATGGACATGTTTTGTCTCTTATTTATTTTTTTGTTTTGAACTTTTGACTTGATATACCATGTATATGTCTCTTTTATATCATGTTGTATATGTAATTTTGTTTATGGTATCTGCCTTTGGTCATTGTTGGTTTACTCTGATTTTATTTCTATTTGTTCCATTGAATATGATTATTTCATTGTGGATATCCCACTCTATGGATGGATCATTTAAGTTTACCATGGGTGAAACCATTCCCAAGAGGCTATTAATTATATCTTGGGGATTGTCACAATCCCATTGTGATTGGGAACATGCTTTGGTTTGTGTGGCCTATCATCTTGGGTGATGAGCCAGGTTGTCCCTAGTGAATTTTTTAACAATTGTAATTAGTGGTTATTTTATTGGGGGTTAGTGGTAGACTAGGGTTATGATCATTAGGACTCAACAATTAGGAGTGTAGGAGTTCCTATTAAGATCTTATTAATTTAAAAACCTGGGTTTCATGGATGGTCTAAGATTTTGTTTGAATTTTAGACATTTTTATGGGTAGATTTATTGGTATTTGATGTTATTAATTTGATTATTATGAGTTATATGATTATATCATGAGTTTATTTGAGGTTTAAGGTTAAATAATAATTTTTCATGAGGTGTACAGTTTAGGAAGATGGTTAATAATAAACATGTGTAGCCAATGCGGCCATATCTTTCACCTTTCAGTGAAACATGTACAATTGGTGCATGGTTTTCATAAAATTTAAACCAAACTATCCAAAGTGATTAAATTTATAAAATTTTGATCCATTTTTAATTTTAAACATCTAATGATGATAATTTTGTTTATCGATACCTATTATATGGGTTTATTTTTGTTTTATTGATGATGTTTGAGACACAATTATGTATTGATTGAGTTTGTTTTTTGTGTTTTGTAGACAATTATTCTCAAAAGGGCCTTATATAGGCTTAGAGATGGTGTTATGGATCATTCCCCAAAGCTACTACTTTGGTTGATTTGGTTCTGATAGATTCAATGATCTGAGTGTTCCAATCCTTGGACCAGGTGAGTGGTCGGGAGTAACCACGATTGGTGAAACATACTCCGGAGTGTATTGGGAAAAATCCACTGATTTTTCATGGATAAAGGGGAGATAATGATCCTGAGGAGTGGTTGGATTGGATCAAGAAAATATTTATGTTATTTAAGACCCACGATGCCAAAACAAATTCTTTACAACAAATATTATAGAAGGACAGGGTAGAAAGAGGTGTAAATATATGGTGTTTTCATGGAATCATGAGAATCTCATATATACCACATTAAAAGTTCATTTTAACCAATAGTTATACCCAAATAATTTTAGTGTGGTGAAGGCCTGTGATTTTGTGACATTGGAGCAAGGGGACTACTCACTGCTAGAGTACATTGAATAATTTACCATGTTGGTTAATGTATTCCCATAACTCCTTGAAAATGAATATCTCAAGGGAAAATGTTTAGAAATGGTATTTAAGACTAATATTATAACCATGATTATTATTATCTAATTTATAACCTTTTATAAGGTGTTTGACAAGGTGGACTTGGTGGAGGAAGAAATGTATGGGACAATGGGTCTTAGTAGTGTGCCTTATGGTGGTGGTAGCCATAGCACCTTGTCTTGTTAGAATCAGAAGATGGAGTAATCTCACCGGGATGGTGGAAAGAGTTCCAAATAATCATTAAGTACAATGCCAACATCTTCTATAGGGAATATGGTGGTAATATGTTGTCAGTGTGGGTAGGCTAGTCTTATCAATCCTAGTTTCCTTGAGGATCCAAGGACATGCCACCATTGTAGATGTTCCGGACATCTTCGATGATTCTATCAGGATACTAAAAATGAGAGTGGTGGTCGATACATATTCTCAAAGGGTTATTAGGTGGTGTATTATGCTACCATGGGTGGAGTATCTTGATCTCAAAGTAATGTGGGTTCTCACTAGGTGAAGAAGGCTCTGTGTGGGACAGAATTAGGATGTCCCCATAAGGCATACATTATACCAGAGGACTTTAATTTTGTACCAGTGACCATGATAGGTACAATATTTTTTCTTCTTTTATGTAATCTATTCTATATGATATAGGTGCATCCCATTCATTTATCACACTAAGGATTATTTATGTTTTGGTATGTGAGATGATATTATGCCTTTTGTTATAGATTTTATTTCCCTTTTGGGTAGGAAGAAGGAGAATGGTTTCAAGTTCTCAAAGTGTTGTTTACGGTTAATAACATGGTGGTTTCTCGGTATTTCCTCATGTTGGACCTGGATGATTTTGAACTTATCATCCATATGGAATGGTTGATTAGCTTCAAATATCATATAAATTAATATAGTTGAAGGTTCAATTTTCTAACTCCTATGGGAGCACTCACATCTTCTAGGTTGAGTGGGATCTATGGTCAAGGAGGGAAAGATCAGTTTCTTTAGATATGGTTTTAATTTCATTCAAGTTTTCCAGGTTATAATTTGATGTATCTGTGTAGGGTTCAAAGATTGGTCTTCTTATGGCCATGGTTAGGTACCTTTATTTTTTTACATATGATATTTCTAGGTTTATTCCCTTGGGATCAGTCAAGTTTACCATTGATCTGATCCCTAGGATGAGCACCATTTCTTACCACCATACTCAATGGATCCAACCGAGCTAAAAGAGTTGGACGTTTAGCTAGAAGACCTTAATCGTAAGGTACTTATTCACCCCAGAGTGTAACCATGTCCTTCTCTAGTTATATTTTTAAAGAAGATGGTTGGAAACCTCTAAATATATATTGAATATATTAATATTAATCAAATTAATGTAAATAACAAATACATGTTTCCCAGAATTGATGATATTTTCAATCATCTCATAGGATTCTGTTGTTTTTCAATTATCAACATGAGACCTTGGTACCACCATTTGAGGCTCTGGAGAACGATGTTATAAAGACTTCCTTTCGAATCTAGTATAAAAATTTCAAATATTTCGTTATGATATTTGGGATTAAAAATGATCATGTTGACTTTATGGAATGATTTTTTTGATCTTCCACTATTTTTTAGACTCATTGGTAATTGTGTTTGTTGATGATATCCTGGTGTCTTCTAAGATGAAGGAGGACCATGTTGAACATATGGAGTTTGTTTTAGTATTATTGAGGGACCATCATCTATATGACAAACTATCCAATATCAATTTTGGATTTAGGAAGTAAGTTTCTTGGCAACATGATTTCCAAGAGAGGAGTTTCAGTGTATCATGTGAAGGGTCGAGCAGTTATTTATTAAGAGCATAATAAGAATTTTTTTGATAACCAAAAAAATTTGGTTTTTATGGGTATTATAGACTCTTCATACATGAATTCTCCCTGATATATTCTCCATTTAAAAATTTTACTATAAAAAGGATGATTTTTAAGCAGTATGAGAATTTAAAATGTTCTTTTGAGTGGTTTTAGGATAGTTTGATATTCATACAAGTTCTGATTATTCCAATGCCTAGAAAAGATTATGCATTGTATTGTGATTCCTCTAGCATGGGGTTGGTATGTGTGCTGATATAGTATGACCATGTAATAGCCTATGGATCATGGAAGCTACATCCACATGAGAAGAATTATCCCACCCATGACCTAGAGTTAGCGACCATGGTGCATGCACTGAAGAGGTAGAAGAATTACCTCTTCAGATATCATTTTATAGTTTAATCAGATCAAAAAATCATAAAGTACATATTTAAAAAAAATCAAAATGATCCCTAAATAGATATGTTGGGTAGAGTATATTTATAATTTTGATTTTTGTATTACTTATACACCTAGGAAGGGGCACATAGTTGTATATTCCTTGAGTGGGAACCTTATAGTGTAGGTTGTTTAGGAATCATCAGATGAGTGTTTCTTGAAGAGTATGTTTGTCGATCTAAGTCTAGAGGTGTAGGAGGATAGATATAAGGTGTTATTTACTAGTGTTCATGAAACACCATATATTATTGATTGTTTTATGAGTTATAATTTTCACTATACTTAGTACTAGTTGATGAGCATTGTTCTCAATGGTGGGACAACCATGCATGATTGGTCTCAATCTCCCGAGTGTTCTATCCTTTTTAGGAAGTTGATTTTAGTTCCCTTGAGATTGAATCAAGATGAAATAAATGATGGTAATCATTCTAGCTGCATAATTC
This sequence comes from Viscum album, assembly GCA_963277665.1. Lineage (NCBI taxonomy): Eukaryota > Viridiplantae > Streptophyta > Magnoliopsida > Santalales > Viscaceae > Viscum > Viscum album. Next base: position 907,822,212 of record OY728151.1, read on the forward strand.
ACCCAGTTTTGATCAAGATGTTTAATACCTTGGAAGGTCGGTATTGGTGTCCTGGGATGAGTCATTCAGTTGCTACCCTTATTTCTAAATTTTTGACATGGAAAATAATCAAGGTAGATCATAAGATACCATATGAGTTATTACAAAATCTTCTCATTCCCATGTATTAGTGGGAAAATATCTCAATGGATTTCATGATTGGACTACCTTATACCCCAAGTTGGAAAGACTCTATATGGGTGATTGTCAACTATTTGATGAAATCATCCCATTTTCTTTCCATCAGATATTCAATGATGACATAGAAGATTATACACCTTTATGTAAAAGTGGATAGGATTTATGGAGTTCCCTAAATGATACTTTTAGACAATGATTCCTATTTTAATTCTCATTTTTAGTAAGGACTCCAAGATCTTTGGGAAAAATCTGAGGCTAAGCATTGTGTGTCACCTGCAAACAAATGTCTAGTCTAAATATACCTTCCAGACTATCGAGGATATGATTTGAGCATTTGTTCTTATATTTGAGGTTTCATGGGAAAGTCACCATTCATTGGACAAGTTTTTTTATAATAAATTTTATTAATCATTGATCGGGATGTCCTTATTTGATGTGTTATATGAGTGGCCATGTCAATCCTTGATGTGTTGGGACAAGGTGGGTGATTGTTAATTTTTGGGACTAATTCTCATCCAAGAGATTATGTAGATAGTGTGGATGATTTAGAAGAGTCTATAAATAGCTTAGAGTCACCAAAAATTTTATGTCGATCGACATCCTCACACAATGGAGTTTGAGGTTGGTGAACATGTGTTTCTTCTGGTATCCTTTTGGATATGACATCATTATTGGGGAAGACAAGTAATGATGGAACCACATTATATTAGGAATTCTTGAGTTTCAAAATGTATTGGGAATGTATAATATCACTTGGAATTTTAAAAATGGTTGAACTCGATCCATTATGTCTTCCATGATTCCCAGTTGAAGTGGTACCATCCATACCCATCTCATGTGATGGAGTGGAAGATTTAGAGGTCGATCTAGATGCCACCATTTTTTAGAATCCTATTCATAGCACGGATTATCGTAATAAGGTGTTCTATGGTAAATCAATCCCATTATTCTAGGAGAATAAAGTGTAATACTGGGGTGATTTGTGACACCATTCAGGTCATTGGTATACCTATTTTTTATTTTTTATTTTTATTTTATTTTTTCTTGGTTTTCCTATATGACGGGGATTAGAATTACGATTTTTGAGATAAAAGAGACCCTGGTTCATGTTGGTGCATATTTTTTATCGTAGTGCTGATAACCATGTGAGGGTAGTAGTTAGGGTAAAATCTATTTTCATGGATGAGGCATGGTTTATTAAACTATGTGAGGATTAGGATTAAACATGTGCATACATTTTTGGGGATATAGTATCCACCACACAATAGGTGGATAGTTTGACAAACCTTGCAAGAAAACCATGTGATTTTCTAAGATCTATTTTTTTATTTTTACCAAAAAAAATTATGGTATTTTAAGTCCCATCTTCCCATTCCTCTCCCATTTCATGAAAAACCCCCTTATGTTGAAAATGGGGCTTATTCCCTCTCCTCCTGGTAGATCCTTCTTGATTATAAGGTGTTTTAGATTGAGAAAAGTCCTAATATTCATGATTCATCCACCTTTCCCCCTTCTATTACTTTATTCTTCCATTTTTATGGAAGGTTGAATCCTTAGATTGTTACTTCGTTGAATAAAAGGATCTTAATGGGGGATTTTGTTTTGATTTCTTATATTTTAGGTGTATAAGGCCATCTTATTCCTAAATTGGGTAGTTTTCATTGAAGTTGATGAGATTGAAACCATTTATGAGGTAGGAGTCGCTATTTGAGGGTGTTTTCCATGGATTATCATTGAATTCTTAATGTCCTTTAGTTAATTCTTATCAAATTTTCTTTTTAATGATTTGTTATTGATATATATTCCATGTGGTATGTGATCCATGGTTTGATTTGGAAATTGAAAATTTAAAGTGGCTTTTCCAAAGAGAGTTGTCTTAAGTTTACTCTAAGTGTTTTATAAAATGGATCAAAATGGTTTTATGGTTTTAAATGGATTTACAAAGAGGTTTTAAGAAATTATTTTACCTTAGGAAAGATGTTTTATCAAAATGGGTATGTTTTTTTATTAAAATATATTTTGGAATATATTTTGGTCTATAGAACCTATGATCTGGGTATTTTTGGCATTGAGTAGCACATGGGATACCTTGGGTGTGAGGGTGTGTTGTGCAAGGGCCTATGAGATCCTTTGGGAGGAATATTGAGAGTGTACTATAAAAATATGATTTCATTAGAGGGAGTTTTTCATTTAGAGGGTGTTATAACCCCCTCTAAATTATTTAGTGGTGGCTAAAGTGAATTGCAGCTAAAGTGGATATCTACTGTTGTTAGAGGCAGTTTTTTTGAATTACTATTAAATAGAAGAATGAATTAGTAGTAGTTTTATTAGAAGGGGTTTAAACCCCTTTTGATTTTGATCTAAATTCTCTAGAAACTAGAACCATAGAAGGAGTTTAAACCCCTTCTAATTTATTTATTACTTAGAGGTAGGTAGAACTGCCTCTAATTGATTTTCGAATACATATTTAGAGGCGTTTTTTTAACTAATCATAATTACTCAATGTTTTAGGGGTAGTTTGAACCACCCCTAAATATGCCACCCTTTTTAACTATTAATTTCTCCTCCCTATAGTTCAGTCACGCCATATCCCCTCTCCAGTTACCATTTCTCTCACCCTAGTCAATATATACCCCCTCCCTCTCTCTCCCATTACGTCATGCCAAGGCCTCCATTTCTCACCCCCGGTTGAGCCATGACCCAAAACACCCTCAAACATTTACATCCAATTCCTCCCTATCTCCTGTCACTAGACAGCAACCATCATTTGCGTTCCACTTATCCCATAGACTCCCAATCATATAAAACTATATTCAGTGGGGATTTTCACCCATGATCGCCCACACAAGGAGCACCTCCAACGTATTATGATGTACCACTATGATAATTTCATTTCTATTATTTATATACACATTAGGGTATTTATATACATTTACTTTATTATTAAAAAAATATTATTCACATAATATATTTGAATAAATTATAATATATAACCTATATATAAATATAAAAAAACTTTATATTTATATGCATATTTACATACATTTGAGTAAGTATACTTTTACATATATTTATAATTATATTTATGTTATGTATATACACATATGTTTATACATTTATAAATGCATTTTTATAAATTATTTATATACTTAAATATATAATTATATATTATATACAAGTTTATTTATATAATATACATATATATATTTATTTAATATATTTTTATAATGTCTTTAAAATATATATTCAAATAATGTATTTTAATACATATATTTATATAATGTATTTCAATACATATTTTTATTATTATGAACATTAATATATATTTATTTGTATAAATTTAATAATATTATATATTATCAATATTATATGAAATGCAATTTATACAAATATTTTATATGAAATTTAATTTATAAAGAGATTTTATATGAAATAAAATATATATGAATATTTACATAATGTTATATGAAATACATTTGTTTATTATATATAATTAATATGTATTTTATATATAATTAATATTATATGAAATATAAATTATTAAAATATTTATATAATGTACTTAAATAGATAATATAATTAAATACAATAATATAAATATTTTATATAATATGTTCATATATTGTATTTAAATACATTTATATATTGTGTTTTAATTAAAAATAGTGGGGGTTTTGAACCCCCTATAATTTGAGATATTAGAGGGGTTTTTCAACCCCCTTTAATTTAAGACATTAGAGGGGGTTTTGAACCCACTCTAAAATCCAACCAAATATTAAAAAATAATGTTAAAAATTTAGAGAGGGTTCAAAAGCCCCACTAATTTAAGAAATTAGTGGGGGTCCATAACCCCCTCTAAATTTTATGATTAGTGAGGGTTGTAAATAACCCCCTATAAATTATATAGAAAATGAATTTCAAGGGGCTTCATAACCCCCTGTAAATTTAATGATTAGAGTAAGTTGTGTATAACCCCCTATAACCCCCTCTAATCTATTTTTTTTTATCTCCCATTATTCAACAAGCGACTGAGAGAGCCTTTTGTAGGAAGAATAAGATAGATCTCACTCATTTTACCATAATACTGAGCAATCTCTTAGGAGTTGGGCCCGACGAAGATTGTGGGAGATTATAATTTGTTTAGGATAATTGAAAACTAAATTTAAGACTCACTCACATTAGATCCTTATTGTTAGATCCTTTAGTGAAAATTATTCATATCAGGTTGATTTATATGATTTTATTTCATTATATTGGTACCTTGATAGTTGTGATATCTTGTGTTATGAACATATCCATTTGTTTGGTTATGTGATTATATTTATTCTTGTACCACTATTATGCCTTGTTTGGGTTGGTTGAGCATGTTTTTTCTATGTGAATTTTATTTCTTTATTTGATCCATATTGAGAAGTAATCTAGAAAAAAAATGTGTAAAATAAAAACAAATTGATTTCAAGTAATTTTTTTCAAATTAATTTTTTTCAAAATAAAATTTTTTCAAATTGAAATGGTTTTGGAAAATAGAATTTCAAAATTAGTTATAGATATTAATGGTATAAAATCCCTAAATAGATTAATGGTTATATCCTACTAGGATTGTGCCTCATAGTCTTCATATTCCTTTGGGAATATGTAGAACTTATTTTAAATGACATAGGTAAATGAAAGGGCACTATGTATATAGGTGGATCTTATTGAATACTATTGTCTGTGGTTATGTTATAAGAGATGTGGTCTCACTGGGTTAGTTCAGGAGGAGCTGTTTTGGAGTTTTTATAATCTTGGGATATATCTAATGTTCGTGTTTGGTTTATTCCCTATTTTTTGGTTTTTTTACATGAGATACAATATAAATGTATCTTGTATGGCATTTTATATATGTGATATTTTTTATGGTATATTCCTAAGGTCATTACTTAATTACTCTAATTATATAACTACTTGTTCTTTTGAATATAATTATATTGATTTATTCATCCCATTACATGGATGGGTTATACTATTTTACCATTGAATAATATAATATAAAAAGTTTTTTAATTATTCTTTGGTGATTTTCATGAGCTCATGGCGATCAGGAATTCCCATTGGGCTATGAGGCTTATCGACTTGGGTTATGGGTTTGGTCAACCCAGGTTAGTTTTCTATTGTGGAATTAAAGGGGATGACTTATGTTGAGTTTGGGGGCCTTCACCTTACTACGTATCTTGGTTATTTTATTACTTTGTGTTCTTATTTCATCATTAGTATATTTTCCTGTATGATGCATTAATTTGTGTGAGTTTCCATGAGGTTAGGATGGGATTATTTCATCCCAATAGTCATCATGGATTGTATTTCATGATAAATGGTTCGATGGTGACGCCATGGTTAAACAAGTTTTAGTTTCCTCTTTATAGTTTTTATTGGTCTCCTATGTTGGTTTACAAAATGATACATGGTTTATTTTTAAAATGGAATTTTAAAAATAGGATTGATTGAGATGAAATTTTTTAAAAGAAACTGGTAGTTTTTAAAATGGGTTTTGAAATTGTGATTCTAAATTTAAAAGGGTTTTATAAAGATATTTCGATGGTATTTTATTCCAAGGTCTTAGTACAAGTAATTTGGCATGTGTCACCTTTTGAAATGGTTTTAAAAGAGATTTTGACTCTATAATGACAATAAATTTCACTATAAATAAATATTACACTAATAGCTTGTTCCAAATGCAACATTGAACTAAAAAATTAATTGGATATAATAAAATAAAATTTGACCATTATAATATTGTCATTAAATTATCAGTTATAAAATGTAGTGACCATATTATGAAATCTATGAAGGAAAAAAAGAAAATAAATGGTATTGGGTAGCATAATTCTCCATTATGAAGAGTTTTTTCTCAGCATGGTAAGGAGCCAGTTTATCTAGGGTATAATCTAGACCAAGCCCTTGATTAACTAAGAAAATAATAGTATGAGAAAATTAATATATGAGATAAGTTTAAAATTTTTGAAATTTCTAGGTGATCCATGTCAGCATAATTACCGCCAATGACTAACAACATAGATTACCTTATGCATAGATGTTACAGGGAGATCTTTAGGGTCTATGTAATGAAATATTAATTGAAAATAAGTAAATAATTATTAATTTAATAAGATATTTAACACATCTAATTCACAAGCTTTAATTTTTAACTTTTAAAGACAAAGAATGTTTATTTACAAATGCATTGACATCATTAACGAGATCATTAGATTCTTAAAAATGTTTTATTATAAAAAATGACTATTATGTACCTTATTCAAAGAAACTAATATATTATAATTTTTTATATGAATAATATATATATAATATAATAAAATTAATTTAATTATAAATAGATTTTAAAATAAGAATATGATTTGAAAAGATTTGAAAATTTATTTTCCATTAAAAAAATATTTATTATTATATTTTATGATTTTTGTTTAAAATTTAATATAGAAATTTAAATAATTTTAATTAGAAAAAATAAAATGAGTTTTTTCTATTTTAAATTTCTATATTATTTTAAAATTAAATTTTCACACTTTCCAAAAATAATTTATTTTTAGGTGAAAATTAAAAAAAATAGTTTTTACCATAACTATAAATTTTATAACAATATAAGAAATACCTAGAGGTTTATAAAAAATTATTTATTAAAATATAAATTTAAGAATTAAAAATATACCTTTTAAAAATACTATGTTGAATTTTAAAAACCTATGATTAGCATTTTAAAGGCCTATGTAATATTTACCAATAAAAACTCTTTTTGGTCTTTTCTTTTAACTAAATATTATTTTGATAGAATTTGGTTTTGGATTACTTTTAAATCAAAAAACCATTAATTTATTTTATTGTAATAAAATTTATTTTTTAAAATTAAATGAAATAGATAATTTTACCCCATATGTAAATTTTAAGCTTAAAAATACACTTTTGCTAAAAAATGGATTTTTACATGTTATATGCGCTAATGTTAAAATTGAGTTTTCTTATACATAAAAATTTTATATGATAAAAGGTATTTCGTATTATAAATACATAGGTCCAAATTATGAAATAAGTTCCATTTAATTTATATTAAATTGAAGTAAATTACTTAGGTAAAAGCTTGTTAACACGGTAGAAAAAAAGTGAAAATTTTAAGAGTAAATGAGTTAATATTATGTTCAAAACATGTTCAAAAATGAATTTTTTAGGGTTTATAAAAATTATACTATCCATAAATTAATTATTAAATATTTTTGAGTCTTCATGGCATGTGAAACAGGTTCTCTATTTATATTATATTGAAATATTTACAAAAATTTCATTCTCGCCGCTTATAAAAGGGGCCACTCATCACCCATTAAAGAACACTAAAAAACAAAATCTCCAACTAAAACTCTATCCATTTTGATTATTTTATAACTCTATTAATTTTCCTTGAGGTTATTATCATAATATATTTAATTAAGACCTCCATTTCCAATGAGTCTTCCACGGAAAACCTAAGCCCTCAATATGAATACCTTTTTTCCTATCTTCTTTTCTTTTCATTCTTACCTTCCAAATATAGTTATATAATTTCTATATAAATTCATAAGAATTATTTTATACTAAATGTTATTATTCCTTGGGTATAACTATAAACCACGTTTTTCTTGTTCTATTGATCAAAAAATCATCATTCGTGTGTTGTGCGGACTACCGCCACACGAAGTGATGACTTCCATTTTTCACAAATTCATACTTTCACTAGTTATAATGATTTAATTGAATAATAGATGTGAGATATGTAATATTATTATTATTATAAAGAGAAAAAATATAATTTAACTTCTTTCCATCTCATTCTTCCTTAAATTAAAACAATAATTGTGTGTTGTGTGAACTACCACCTCCATGAAGTAACATATCTCATTTTACTTCTAGTTTATTTATTATTTCCTAATATATCTTAAAATATGATTAAACACCTTAAAATTATCCATATAATTTAATTATTATTATTTTAATAATTATGTTATTCCAAATCAAACTACCTTCATAATCATAATAATCCATTAATTATGGTTTATTCATGTTTGGGTTGGTCTTACCACCTAATTTAACAATACTATAAAATAATATCATGGATGACTATGAGAAAATAATTAATGATAATATATGAAATAAATATGAAATGAAATAATTTTTATTATGGAACAGTAATATTAATATTAAACTCATTAATATACCACCATTCATTTTTTAAAAACCACTAATACATGTTTGTCACAAATTTCATCTACACGAATCATAGCCAGATCTACCATATAATGAAATTATGATATTATAAAAAAATATTAAAAATAAATAAATTATAGAATATTTTATTATATAAGACTGATTAATTTTTGGATAAGAATGAATAATGTCACTACTGTTACAAAACTAGTTCAAAATGGTCAAGATTACCCAAATGTGATATTGGAAATATATAATATCAAACTAATATACATTTAGAAAATAAAAATGAATAAATATTATATAAGGTTATAGATATTAAAAAATTTCATAAATAGGTAATTAAGATAGTCACTTTTTTATATAGGATATTAAATTACTTTAGTGGAATTCATGAATTAAGGTAACGGGTTCTTTTCCTCAAATTAAATTTCTTCAGACATATTTATTAATGTGCACCATGATGCATTTAATATAGTTTGTTTACTAAACAATAAATTAATTTTACAATTTCCATGGTTTTTTGAAGATCCATTTCATATTTTATTTTAAATGCATTTTAATTTAAAATATACCAAATTTAAAGGGGTTTTGGTTAAAATGTTACTCAAACCATAAGGGTTTCATTGCCAATCTTATTTTCAAAGCAAGATTTTTTTTGAAAGATAATCTAAATGATGAATTTTTTTTCTAAAACATATGATCATTTTAATTGGTCATTCAAGGGGTTTTACTCCACCCCCCCCCCCCCAATTTTATTTTTGCTTGACTCATATTTTACCCAAAGGGTTTCTTGTAAGTGACACTTTTCCCATCTCTTTTTCTCGGTAGGGAACCTCCATTTTTTCCATGTCCATATTCATTGGATAATTTTGAAAATTTCATTATATATTCCTAAATATTTTATTATGGTCATTTTCTACAACTTACCCATATTTAATGTGTTCTAATGAAATTATCAATATTTTTTATATGGTTTTTTTGTCAAAGTGTAAAACGAATCTATTTTTAATGTTTTTATTGTGAACACATAATTTCAATAAATTTTTTATTTTATATAAAACTATTTATTTAGATTTTCATGTTTTATAAAAGAAATTATTCTTCTCCTAGTTTTATAAAATATTTATTTAATTTTTTTCCTATGGATAGAGGATAATTATTATATAAAAATTGATTTTTCTAAAACTCTAAAAAACAGGTTTTCATTTAATTAATTTTTATTTGACATATCTTATAATTGATTGAGAAAATTATCTAAATGATACAATATACCTTTTTCTCTATATGGATTATGTAATGTCCCCTATTATAGAGGAATAATCCATCACTTCCTTTTTCTTACCTAATTTTCTTCTATGGATAATAATAATTTTTCTTCCAATGACATTCAACTATGAATACCCTATTTTTTATTCCATTAATTTAATTTTTTTTTACCTAGATTTCATATATCAATTGATTGGGAGAATTATTTACTTAAATGTATACCATTATCTATATGGTGAAAATACCATATGATTTATTATTTTTATTAAATGATATTTATAAATAAAGTTGTTGGATATATTTTTTTACATATTTATTTTACCATGGGTATATCATGTTATGAATATTGATGGAATTATGAATGATTTCCTTAAATGACTCCATTTGTTAAGGATATGAAACCCATTTTATTCCCATGGGTTCTTTATCTTAAATTAAGTCCATTTTATTTCCATGGGCTCTATTTTATGTGAGGAATTAAACCCATTTTTATTACCATGGGTTCTTCATGATATAATAAATAAATATTTTCAAATGGCACGTGTATGTATAGATGAATGAAAATGGGTCCCTATATCACCCTATAATTTTTTTTTATAAAATTTATATCTCATGAGATAAGTATTTATGAGTAAATTTTATTTGCCCGTATACATGAACACTAATGATGTAGATCATGAATGTAATGCTTACCTAGACTAATAGTGTGCCATATTTAAAATATTCCATAGTTTTATACTAATTATCATGAATATGTTATGCTCTGATGGGTATTTTTTATTAAATAAAGTTTCCACACTCTTGATTCGTGTATTATGTTGTAACAAACCTTATTCCATGAATTTTGATCTATGATTTGTTTGGTATAAGTTTATTATATATAAAAATTGTACCAGTATTCTCATATTATTCTCACTAATGATATTAAATTATTATCACTTATGATTACCCTTACTGAGCATTTGATATCACCCCTTTATTATGTTTTCATTTCCTCAGATTGTGAAGATGAGTATATCTTATGATAAGTATAGAAAGAGTCTAGTGTGGCTCAATTATGGAGAAATTTTCATAGTTATTATAATGTATATTTCTTATGTATATAGTTCTCAAATACACTAAACCATCCCTTCCTGGGATTATGAGATCATTTTGTGAGTTGTAATGTTTATATTATGGAAATAATTTAAAATAAGGACGTGTTTAGCTTGGTTCACTTTAGATGGTATTAAATATAGGTTTTATTAATTTTTTGAGGATTTATTTAGTTATTATAGGGATTTGGATAAGATAACATTATTGAAAACCCTTAAGATGAGTCTATGTATAGGATAAAATCATGAAGTTCTGGTAAAGTAGTTATTTTGTGGTTTTCCATGAAATTTCATCACTATCTAGATACTACAAGTGAATGTAGGCTCTGTCGCAGATGAACTTATGGATAATAACTCTAAAAAAGGCTTGTTTGGTACTAAATCAATCGTCACTAAGTGCATAACATGTAGGTCTAACTACACACCTGGTTTGACACTCTCTATGGATATTATTTAGTTAATCACAATTTATTTTCAATCCATTATTAAGGATTTATTATTTTAAGGAATTTGGTTAAGTAATATGAGATAAATTAACCCAAAGAAACACATATTGGATTAAGAGTGATTTAGGTTTAAATGAAATCTAATGTAAAAAAAGTCAAAGATGAAGACATTTTGAGACTGAATTTTTCATGTAATTACCTTATAATAATTATCTTATGGTGTTAATTTTTCATCACTCATGATTAAATCCTTTTACTTTTGGTTATGGTTGAATCCTAGAGGATTCATGTTAAAAATGGATTACATAGGCAATATGGAGATTGTCCTAGTGAGAAATCTAATTGTATAAGAGATGGAGTTAGAAATATTATGATTGTTCCAAACTAGATATTAAGAATTATGATTAAAAGCATGAACTTAGTTGAGTTTCCCAACTCACCAAATAAGAGAACGATGAAATATCTTGGATGTTTGGGTGACAAAGATAATAAAGGAAAGAATGTTCAATTTCATTCATGTGAAAAATATGATAAAAATTACCTAGGGGAATGTCTTAAAGGAACCAAGATATGTTTTATATATGATAAATGAGACCATAGATAAACTAATTTTTGAGGAAATGTGAACAGCTTTGTAGACATGGTTAAAGGAAAATGTGTTCATCCTGAGGTAACACTAATAATTAAATGTCTTAAATGTGGTGAGCATGAACATTACCCAAATCATTTCCCTAATCGAAAGTCTAATGAAGATTATAAGAACTATAAATTTCCAATATTAAGGGAATAATGGAAATCCTATGCACCAATAACTAATGTTGTGAGTTCTAAAAATGATGTATGGTGAAGAACACTGGTCATCCACTCTCAAGAACTATGATTATTGTATTTTTTTTCTTATTCAACCCACTCTTTTATTCCTAGTATGTTTTCTAAAAACATTAAATCATCACCCAGATAAATAAATGACGAATTATTAATAAAAACTTCTAGTTGTAGGATTTTTGTATCCCAAGTTTATGTTTATAGTAAAAAAACTTATAAAAATGTTATTACCCTTCATTTAAATGAATTTTATGTGGTTACATAAATGGATTATCTATCTCCACATTGACTACATATTAGAAAAATATAGATTTTATATTTTATATCCCAAATCTAATTATGATCACTTATCACTTCAAGGATGATGATGAACTCTATAGAAAAATTGATTCCCTTACATTGTTCTTTAACCCTAATCATGAGGATTATTTAGCTTAAATGGTTTGGAAGAAACCCCATATTGTGATATGTATATTATGAATGAATAGATGAGTTTCATAAACTTACCCATGTTATTATGGTTGATACCCCTTTTTAAATCCAATCTCAAGTCATTCATATCTTATGGATACCCCAAACTATTTCTTCATATAGGAATAATTAAAATTTTGAGGGAACAGTTTATTTAAGGTAAATAATGTAATGAAAAAATATTTCACTATAAATTAATATTATTTTTAAAACATTTTCTAAATTAAAAATTTATTTAAAAAAACCTTGGTATATTAAAATAAAATTTTACCATTAATATATTACTATTAAATTATAAACAGGAATTAACCATATTATGAAATATATGGATTAAAAATAAAATAAAAGGAAATGGGTAATGGAAGTCTCCCTTATGAAGCTCATTTATCTTATCTTGGGAAGGAGGTAGTTTTTCCAAAATTTTCTCTAGACCAAGCTCTATCCGAACTCAAATCATTATGGTATGATGGAAATTTCTTTTGAGAGAAGTTTAAACTATGAGAAATTTAAATGATATACATGATAGTGGAATCATCGCCCATGACTACCACTAGATCTTATGTTATGCTTATATATTACATGGAGATATTTAAGGGATATGAAAAAAGAAATTAGGATGATATAATTAGGTAATTATAAATGTAATAATATATTTAACATATTTAATGGACACATTTTACATTTTTTATTTTAAATAAAATGGATGTTTATTTACTAATGCATTGATAAAATTAACATGATCATTATATTCTTAAAAAATATTATAAAATAATAAATTTTATATTGATTATTTAAATAAAATAAATATATTATATTGATTTTTTACATGAAAATATATATAATATAATAGCACTAATTTGGTTATAAATATATAGAAAATAAGAATAATAATGGTTAATACTTTGAAGAGTTATATTCTTATAAATAACTATTTTTAATTATATTTTATAATTTTTATTTAAAATATAAAAAATAAAATTTTAGAATTTTAATTTTATAAAAAAAATAAATTTTTTATTTGGAATTTCAATATTAGTTTAATAAGACTTTTTGGATTTTTAAAAAATAATTAATTTTTAGGTGAATAGTGGAAAATATTTTTTTTAATCAAGAGGCTCTAGGTAATGAACCAAAGGGACAATTCCAATGAAATTTATTAAAAAATAAAAAAGAGATAGAATAATAGTGTCTATAGTTGTATGAAAAAATAACCACGCACATCATCAATATGGAAAAGAAGAACAACATCACAAAAACTAAAGTACCAATAAGAAGCCTGATCCTCCACCTCCATCTTCAAGAGTTAATCCATGACTACATTAGCCTACATATTTATATGTTATCCCATGTTTTGAATATTATATAGATATTATATTCAATCACACCATTCCCTATATATATTCTAGGGAACCATGGATTATTTATTTTTGAGATGAGTAAATGTCCATATTGAGTCACTTTCAATACAAAGCTTTCACCAATTATGATATTTAGCATAGAAAATATCATTAATAACCACCAGTATCCCTAATTAAAATTACCTAAAACATCCAATAAAATGATTAAAACACACTTTAAAAAATCCTCAACAAGTACAGAAGGCACCACTACAGCTTGCAAGACCAGACTCTCCAAAATGGTAAAAATAAAATTCTAAGAGTAAAGAAATTAAGAGAATTTTTAATACATGGGTGAAAATAATTGTTGAGGGATTATAAAACTTATATCATCACCCCTATCTTATTATCCATCTTGGATTCTTCATGACATGTGAAACATGTTCTCTCTTTGTATATAGTTAAAATATTTATAAAAATATCATTCTCACAACTTATAAAAGGGGTCTTTTGCCACCCCTTCAAGACCACTCTAAAAATTCAGTTTCCACCTTAAACCCATCCCAGTATCCTTCTATTATAACCCTATTTATTTTCCTTATGCCTATGTTCATAATATATTATCTTAATACCTCCATTTCAAAGGAGTCTTCAAAGGGAAAGCCTATGCTCCCAATGTCAGTGCCTTCCCCCCAATTAATTCTTTTCATTTCATTATTACCTTCCAAATATAATTTTTTTTAATTCATATATAATGAAATCAGTATTGATTTTGAAATAGATTCAATTATTCCAAAATAATAACTATTAACCATTTTTTTTCCTTTTCTATTAAGAATAATGAATTTTCCATCCGTGCATTGTACAGACTACCGCCTCCATAAAGCGACGACTTCCATTTCCACTAAATTCTCCATTAACTAATTATAATGGTGTAATTAAGAATAAACTGGATATATAATATAATTACGATTATTTAGATTCAAATTATAATCTAACTCTTATCCTATCATTCTCTGATAAATGAAAACATTAACCATGTGTTATGCGGACTACTACCTTCATGAGGTAACATGTCTTGTTTTTCATATAAATTCACTCTTATTTATTAAAATATCTTCAAATATGATTCAAAACCTTTAAATTGCCTATATAAAATCATTATTCTTATATAATAATGATATTATTCCAAAATATACCACTTTCATAATCATAATCTTCCATTAGTTATATCATTTTCATGTTTAGGTTGGTCTAACCACCTACTTGAACCATTCCATAAAATAAAATCATGTATGAATATGAGAACTTAATTACTGATAATATATGACATAAATAAGAAAATATTTATTTTACTATGGTCTTGTAATGGTAACATTAATATTAAACCCATTAATTAAGATGCCTCCATTCATTTGTTAATAACAACTAATATTTGTTTGTCAGGAATTTCATCTACAAGAATAATAACAAAAACTACCATAGAATTAAAGTAAAAAATTATAAATAATTATATAACATCAATTCTAGTACCTTCAATTATTTTTAAATTATTAAATTTGGGATAAAAATTAAGAATATCACTGCTATTGCGAAACTAGTTCAAAACGATCAAGATTACTCAAACCAGATATTGGAAATAAATAATAACTAAATAATATTCATATAGATAATAATTAAAAATGAAGTTTATAAAATAATATAGATATTAAAATGGTTATAAAATATGTTATTAATAGATTTACTTTTTTATGCAGGATATTTATGTTCTTTAGTGGAATTCAAGAATTATGGTAAGGGGTTCTTTGAATCAAAGTCAATTTATTGAGAAATATCTATTAATGTGCACCACAATAAATTTAATATGGTGTGATTAATTCTTAATGAATATAAATTACCGTATTCATGTGGTTTTTAAAATTCATATCATTTTCTATTTTAAATGGATTTCAATTAAAAAGATACCAAAATTGAGAGGTGTTTTTATTAAAATGTAACTCAAACTGTAAGGGTTTCATTTACAATCTTATTTTAAAATCAATATTTTTTCTAAAAGATAATAAATATATTTAATTTTTATTATTTATAAAATATTTAATAGTTTTAATTAAATATTCATGGGTTTTTACATGTCCTCTCATAATTCTATTTCTTCTTGACTCATATTTTACCCTAACAGTTTCTTGTAAGTGAAATTGACCCAATCTCTTATTCTATGTTGTAAAACTTCATTTTTTCCATGTTAGTATGTGTTATATTATTTTTAAAATTTCTTTATATATGTATCAATAATTTATTAATTTAATTTTATACTACTTGAAATTATTTAAAAAATTAATGAAAATTTTAACATTTTTTGTATGGGTTGTTTTCGTCAAAGTATAAAAACCATCTCTTTTTAATGATTTCTTTGTGAACACATATTTCTTAAAAAAATTACTTTTTATTTTAAACTTTATATATAAATTTTTTTGGTTTTTAAAAGAAAATATTCTTCTCCTAGTTTTATAAATTATTTCTTGAAAATTGTTTCAAAGGATTGAGGATAATTCTAATTTCTAAAGTGAGTTTTCTAAAACACCTAAAAACATTTTATTCCATATAAGCCATTTTTTTTGGAATATCTTATACTTGATTATGAAAATTGATCAAATTATACCATACACATTATTTATTTTGATGGATTATTAAATATACATCTTTTTTTGAGGAATGATACATCACTTCCTCATTTTCCCAATTAATCGTGGATACATAACTGTAATTTTTCATTAAATTTCTTTCCTTAGTGAATACCACAATTATTATTTCTTTGATTGAAGGGTGTTCACCGAGATTCCATATATCTATTTATTGGGGAAATTTTTGAGTTAAAAAAATAAACTTTATCTATACTTTGTAAATAGAATATGCTTTATTACCTTAATTGATTGAAATTTACCTAGAAATTTGTTGAATATATTTGGATACACATTTATTTTCCCACAGGTATATCATATTGTAATTTCTGATGGAATTATGATTTTTCTCCTTATATGATTCAAATTTTAAAGGATTTAAAACCCATTTTATTTTCATGAGTTCTTCATGATGAATGAAGCATATTTTATTTTAATGAGTTCTTTGTGTTCAGAGGACATAAACCCATTTTTATTCCCATGGATTATTTATGGTATGTTGAATGATTTTTTTCTAGGGGAACTCAAAAGTATGGATGAATAATAGGTGGGGTCTTATATCACCCTTTAATGTGTTGGTTAAGATTTTATATCTCATGAGATAAGTATTCGTGATTACATTTTAGTTCCTTATAAGCATGACTACAGATGGTGTGGATCATGAAAGCAATGTTTCCCTATACTAATGTTGTGCCATATTTGAAAGATGACATAGATTTATATATATTCTCACGATTATGTAATTCTTTCATGAGTAGTTTTTATCAAATCATGTTTTTTTAATCTTTTTACTCGTGTATTGTGTTATGAAAAACCTTATTCCAAGATTTATGATCAATTCTTTGTTGGGTAAAAGTTTATTATGTGTATGTATTATACCCAGATACTCATCTTGTGAACACTAATGATATTTTATTATTATCCCTAATGTTTAACCTTAATTATAATTTGATCTCACCCCTTTCTTTTGCTTCCATTTCCCTAGGTTGTGATGATAATTATAACTAATGAGATTTTTAGAAGGAGTCTAGTGTGTCTTAGTTATGGTGAAATGTTCACAAGTGTTGTAAAATAAATTTCTTATGTAACTAGTCATAAAAGACACTTATCCTTATATTCTTGGGTTTATGAGATCATTTTGTGACATTTAATGTTTAAATTATTGAAATTATATAAAATAAAGACATGTTTAGCTTAGTTAAATTCAAACTCAACTTAAAGGAGAGCTAGATTGTTATGAAATGAAATGAGTTTGGTCAGATTTACATCGTGAGGGAGATGCCCTATTTTTTCAAATATTTTGTACTTGATATGAACCTTGATTATACATTCTTGTCATGTGTCATATTTCATGATGATGGTGTGAGTTGTGTGGGTAGCCCGATGTGAACATTGTTTTGGTATCAAGGTGATGATCGGTCTTAAAGGACACGACTGACCCCATAGAGGGTCTATGTGGGTCTCAAACATGATTGAGACATAATACTACATCTCAAGGGACTACTTCCATGGGGGTGATATTGTGAGCTGTGATACTAGAGGTGTGCCTTATTTTCTTACATGCATATGCTTGATGTAGCATCTCTATAGTCCATGGGGATGGGACTCTATTATTGATGGGACTCTCCCGAGTATGTAAGGATGGGTTAATGTAATAAACATTCCTTGAGGAGGGTATTGGGTTGAGGGACATACTAGATGTGGATGTTTTTATGGTGTATGAAAAAATATATTCAATATCATGAGTGATAGTATAGTGGTTGAATAAGGGAATTTTCATTAATTTTGAAGGCATGGGTGGTCGTGTATTTACTGAGAGGGAATAGGTTGATATGACGTATAGACGATGGGCCTCCCTCAAGTGACGAGGGATCAATCGAGGATTATAGATATATGATTATACCTTAATCCATTGGGTAGTGGGTAAATGTTTTGGTTGATACCCCACCATGAGTCTTAGGGTGTGGGATGTACATCATTTTTGACACTCAAACTAATATTTTTAGGTATGAGTTTGGTGGTGGTACGTGATTATAGGATTCTGGCATGGTGTCGAAGTATGAATTGTATGGGTTATAGTATGAAACAGATTCATGAATGTTGTTAAAGTAAGTATTTTATGATTTGTGTCACATGATGGATCCCAAAATATCTTTGAATAAGGTATGCTCGTATATTCATGGTCTATTATTTTTTTGAGTCAGTGTGTTGCATGGGAATGACTATAATTTTTTATTTTTATTTCATGCACCTCCAATTGATCATAATAATACTTTGTGTTGTAGATGAACTATGGATAACTACTGGGTCATTGAACACACCCACTTATCATATACATATAATAGGGTTCAATATAAATGGTTAGACTTACCTTTTTTATCTCAGGACATATGTATTGTGTGGATAAGGACACATGGTACAAGTTTGGCATGTCATGAAGGTTGAGGATTTAGTGAGATGGTATATAAGTTAGGCTAATGGATGTGTAGTTTATTTTCATTTTATGTTCAATGTGTATATTGGCTAGTGTGCCTTTATATTTATATAATCCCTTTTATTTTCTACTGATCTATTTTTTAATGCAACATATATATTGTTTTCTTGTATTCTATTCTAGACAGTGGGGGCCCAGTGGGCTCCTGGTTTTATGCCTACAAGTTTTTTGGGATATCTATTAAAAATAGGGGTCATGAAAATATTTTGGTAGGTTTGGAATCAATGGATGGGATTTATTTTAGAGCTTATAGTCTCCCTATTATAATGTTAGTCCCTCGTCACTAGCCAACATCCTTTAGTATATGGGGTGGATGGCCTGAGGCCACATAGTGTCCCCTCTTAAGCACTGTTCAGGAAACATGGGTCTGGAAATTACACATGATACCATTATAGATATATGAGATGATATACTCATCATAATAAAATGGGGGAAAGGAAACATAAAAAGGGTGATCTAAAATTCTCATTAAGTGGTAGCATATAATAAAAAATATAATCGAATAAACAAGGCATGATTCATCTACCATGAATATATAATAATTGAATACATTACATGTAATTGATAACACCAACATCTAATTTATCTATGGAGAACATAAAAATGTAAATAATACTAAATATAATAATAAATAATTTCATAGTTATCTAATCAATAATGTGAGACATTATAAACATACCGTGAAGACATCATATATAAATGGGTATGGTTTATACCAAATACCAAAGATAGTTTGTTTTATAAGACCTATAAATGCATCAAGGGACTACGTAATTCTTAAACTGGCTCATCTCTAAATAATTTCAATGAATTATCCATATGAAGGAATTAATGAAGAATAAAATACATAACCAACATGCCTTAATAATCAATAAACATTAGTATTGGAATAAAAATTATTCATATTGCCAATATTTCACCAATGAATAAATAAAATAACATTTTTGTAAAGCACCCCTAAAACTGAATCTATATAGAGTAATTGGTATATTTTAAGTCAGTACTATAAAATATCACATATAAATAATGGATGTAATAAAAAAATATCCATGAAAAAAAATAATATGGATATTATGGAGAAAATTAAACTCAAGAGAGATGTGAAGAGTGATATAGAACAAAATCCATACTGAAAGGTGAGTAATGAATAATAAATTCATAAGAGAATTTATAGGTTAATATAGGAATAATAACTTAAAAATGAGATAAATATATTATTGTTTGAGAAAAAAATAAAATCCAAAATATAAAAATAATTTTTCATAAAGCTTTTGTAATAAGCTTATAAAAACAAAAAATTAAGGCACTTTCAAAAATATGTTTTAAGGGGTGAAAGTGAACACTGAAAATGTTCATTTTAAAATAATTCTAAATATATAAACCATGAAAATAAATTATGTTAAAAATAGGTAATTTTGAGTGGAAGATAAAAATATACATAAGTGGAATGAAATGCACTCATTTATTCCTCTAGAACATTAACAATTATTATTAAAATGAAAAATTCAGAGAAATATAATAACAAAATTTTCTTTGAAAAACCATGGACACATGTAAAATAATATTGATAATAAATAACATACATAAAAAAGGAAATGTCACTCATGTAGTAAATGTTAAAAAAAAATCTTTTCACAATTTGTAAGTAGTGAAAAATTACATGTGCGTAAAATGATAAAAAAAATTAAATTTTGGTATATGAAGTAAAAGGAAATAGAAAATATCCTGAATAAATTTTTTAATTAGATATAAAATCATTATTTTAACCATATAAGTAATATGAATATGGAGGAAAATAATTATTTATTGTAAAGAAGAGATATGGTGGAATCCATATACAAGAAACCATTTAGTTGAATTATGAACCAAAGGAAGGTAAAATTTCAATAAGACTTGTAAACACAGTAAAATAAATATATATTGAAATATATTAAAATAATATAGTATAAGAAAAAAAAGGATTAAGTTCATTAATACTGGTTATAACACAATGAAAAAACATTAAGTTAATAAAAACCATTACAACTTAGGTAATTTATGAGTTGATAAACAATGAAAAAGGGAGAGCTAAAATGGAAGTAAAATTTTCATGATTAAAAATTATTTAAGATATAATAAGTCAATATGAAAATATTTACACCATGTAAAAGTAAACTAATTCATAAAAATAATCATGTCTCAAGGAATTGAAATCGTGACCAAGAACCATTATCTCAAGTCTCGACTCACTTGGTCTGTGAATCTAACCTCATGAATAATAAAATTAGGATTGTTGAATAAATAATTCCGAATTTATTTAATGTATATTTAATTCTATATTCTCTATTTATTATCATATTCAATTCATTTATTGTATAGTATTTTCTATGATTGTATACTTTGGGTTGTTCATTCAATTCCTCCAAAACTGCTTCTGAATCTTGACCATGACCAAAGAAGTTATATAATAGTTTAAAAATATATATAATTTTATAGACATGTGTTCTTTTATCATTAAATTAGAAGAAAATTGATACAATTTAATAAGTTATAATAAATTTATTCTAATTAAGAAAACTATCTCGATATTCTTGTTTTAGGAAGTTATATTTACCATGACAATTTATTATTAATATTAGTAATATAGTGTATAATATATCTTTCAAAAATCCTTATAATATCATATATATAATATTTATTCGCTATTTACACTTTAAAATCAATCCATATAAGGTAGTGATGAAAAATTAAAGACATTGTTCACGGATGCGGCAGTCCAACCATAACATGGTAAACATTTTCATTTTATAAGAAATAGAGGAAGGTAGATAATGGTTATTACATAAACATAATAACATTTTATTATAATAATTATAATTATCTCATTATATTATTATGGTTATAATATATTTGGTGGAGGTTAAAGGAGAAAGAAACTTTACAAATTTTGATTAAACCAATTACCTCTCCCATGGATACCCTAATTTAGACAACATCATAAGCCTTCTTAGATTAGTATTTTGGTGATAACATAACCAATAAAAAGTCTAAAAGAGGTCTAAGGAGGGTTTTTGATAGAGTTTTTTTATCTAAGAGGATTTAGTTGTGAGTATAACTGAGGTTATAAATGGGTCCTTTTATAGGTTAGAGTTGTATCATTTTTATAAATGATAATTTCTTAATAATAAAAGAGATGTCATATTAATGTAAAATTGATGCAAAATTAAAAAAATTAGAGGAAATGATAAGGTATGGTTGATAAATTCCTCTTCCACTCATTTATATAAGAGTTCTTTTAATATTTTGTGACTTTACCACTTTATATAATCCTTTTACACCATTTTAATCATCGTCATGGTGATTACTTTTTTACCTTAGTTAATTACTTTTATGGGAAAAAATGAAATTGACCTTATTAAAAAATCTGAACAATATCATTAAAAATATGAAATCCATTTTTCTTTATTCAATTTTTAAAAGTGGTAAAAAAATAATTTTAGTATAATAATGTATAATGTGGAAAAATAATTATTAGAAAAATGTATTTTGTAAGCATAAATTGAATTTATTATTATTACTTGCAAAGTAAAAAAATGGTGAGTGTCAAAGTTTTTATATATAATCAAAAAATTCAATTAAATTAGTTACTAAAAAGGGTTCAATTTTTTGTTAAGATAAAAATACTTTATATATATCTAAATATATAATTCCTCAAAAAGATAGGACTTTTTAATAATAAATGATTTTAATAAATTCCCATTAATTATTTATCTTCTAACCATTAAATTTATTCAACTAATATATATATATATATATATATTAATTTATTCTTTAAAATAATAATAATAATATGCAAGGAATTAAAATTAATCATTTTAACTATCTTTTTTTTACATGAGGTTTTACTGTTCTATAATTTTTTTTAATTATATTTCAAATTTTATTCCTATGATGTATTAATTTTTATCTTTCATTGTAAAATATAATGAGTTTAGATTTTTTTTGTTTCAAATGATATAATATATTAAATAGAATATTTATTTAAAAGAAAACACTAACTAAAATCTTGGTGTGTTACAACATAGACCCTTAAATAAATTGTATCTTCGCAATTTTAATTTCTCTCATCGATGAGAATAAATTAGGGTTTTCATAATATAGTCATGAATCAGGATTTAATAATGTATTAAAATCTATTATAATGGATCACAAAGAGCTTTTAGATCATCCAAAGCATATCTGCATGGCGTGTCAAACTAGGTGTGAAGTTATGCCCTATTGTTGTGCACCAAGTGATGATCAAGTTAATACTCAAGAAACCTTTTTAATGGTCATTTCATTTAGGAAAATTAGATCTAAAACCTGCATATACTTAAAATATCTAGGAAAGGATATTATTTTTAGGAAACCACACACTCTTTACCAATATTGTAGGAATTTTTCCTACATTTATATTTATCCTTAGGGTTTTTTCTAATGTATTCTATTACAAATATATAATAATAATTAAATCAATATTTTCCTTACTAAATCTTAAACCCTGAATTTAATGAAACCTATACTACATAATTCAACTTAAACCTTATCCCCCAAAAAAATATAAAATATCATATTAATCAATATATTCCTTAATTATTTAGAAAAATATTATGTTGTAATTAGTGTATTAATTTGTAATACAAGACTTGTGTATATATCTGGTTTAACAAGACTACTAAACTGATCATTCCTTCGGGATTTGATTCATTGTAATCATGTCAATGTAATTGATACCAGACACTAGATCTGGGCCTTCTGGGGTTGGTTCACTACAATATACTTCCTCAAAAGTTATACATAGAACACACCATTCACTAGGGATAGTTTTGGTGGAACCATTAAGCAATAAGATGCAGTCTCCATGAAATTAAAAAACTTGAAGGGAAAATGTATCTAAGGGTTATATTTCCTTTCACAAACTAACCTAGACTATCCAACTCAACAAACAATCCAAGTTATTTCAAGGCCAAAAGTGTGTTCTTAATTACCATGGGCAGGAAATTACTATCTAGAAATAAATGAATCACTCTTGGGAATAGTTTCCCCAATTCATGATAATATACACTGTGTAATTATACAGAAAACCTAGCATGACTTGTCCACAATTTAGAATATCATGGAAACCAAAAAAATAGCTCCAAATATGAGACAAACTAAACCATTAATAATCAAAAATAAACAATCCAAATCACATCCATAAAGTAAAGTAAATACAACATGATGGAGTAAAATACTAGAAATACAAACCACATTGAATTGGATAATACATATACAATCCAAAATAAATAAAATAAACCCAAAATTCCAATAGAAAAATTCAAATGTGACCTAAGGTCACCATCTAACTCCACCATCATGATATAATCCATTAATGACTTGAAAGGAAGAGGTCAATAAGGAAGAGTTTTTAAGAACTCACACCTAAACTAGAAAGAGGCACTTAACCTACAAACACTAAGTGGTATAAATATGGTGTGATAGAGAATCCCAATAAGATTCCATAAATAAAAGTATCTTTGAAATTACTTTCATAAACCATTCCATTAATGCTATATTGAAAAATAGTTCATGAAAATAATAATTTTTTTTAATATTTTGTGCAAACCTAACCACATAATCAAAAGACGACTTTATTTTTTTAAATCTAACCACATTATTAAAATAAAAAACATGAGATCCATAAAATTCACATAAATTAATTTTTAAATATAGTTTCAAAATGTATTTAATTCAAGATAAATTTATAATAAAGATTAAAATCATCCTCATTACCATTTTCTTTATGAGTAATTTGATAACCATGTCTAAAATTTATAAACAAATTAAAGATGACTAAAAATAATAATATGTACACATATGAGAAATCCCATAGATAAGAAATAATAGAATTCCATGTCATATGGAAATAAATACTAAAAGAAAATAAAGATAACTAGAAATAGAATATACTCAAGGAAAATAAAATAAATTATTGAATATAAATAGAAATAACATCCTCTCAAGTAATGGAAAATAATTGAATAAATATAAACAAAAATAAATTCCACTAAATTAAATAATGATAATAAACTTCATGAGAATAGCCCTATGGAACTATAGTAAAGGAACCCAAAGATACTCAAACATTATTAGTGATAAACCCAATCAAATACAACAACTTCCAAAAATATCCAGTCTCGCTTAGGCCGTTAGGGATAACTACATCATGGCCTAGTGGTAAGTAACATTATAGTTTCATTTAGTTGGCTTGGCCTAATCCAATGCTAGGTGGAGGAAATTGAGATGTCGCGTTGTTCTTATCCTAGTATTCCCTACCTATGTACCCAAGGTTCAAATGATCAATCAAATGGGGGTGATAAATTTCCTTCAAGAAGTCAATCATATAAAACATTACAAAAATATAAAAACATCACTCATCTAACCTCGAAAAACCCTTCATAGAAAAAAACCCTTTCATCAAAACACAAAATATTTGACATGGAAACACCATTTTTCACATAACCATCAAACTAAAATTAAAATACAAAGAAAGGGGGTCATTCTGTGAAACTTTTTATAAAATTAAAAATAGTCCTTTGATACCTATTTGAGAACTCAAACATTAAAATCCATTTAATATTTTTTTTTAATCGACCTTAAAGAATTAAACCAAGGTTAAAGACATGGAAATAAAATTTTAAAACTAAATAAGTTACAATTATTTATTATGAAAGACTTCAAAAATAAAAAACAAAGTCTAACTCCAGATGAAACATAACTATCACAATAATATGATAATGAAAACTTCATTTAAAACATCATTATATATTATAAGAATCAAACCAAGAAGTAATAATCATAAAATGATTGAAAAAGAATGCCAAATCTGAAATCAAATCAAATCCCTTTGAAAAGAATTGATTTAATATAGAATAAATGGAAAACTCTTGAGTTTCTACTATTAGAAAATATTACAAAGTTATTAGGTATCCTAAACGTCTAATTTAAAATTATGATTTTCCTAAATAAGTAGTTGAAGATTTTTATCAAACACATAAAGTGATTTAAAAATTATTTTTAACCATTCATAGCCATAGTGCCATTGAAAATCCAATCTACACAAGACATGGAAATCACTAAAACTAATGAAAATTATATTATTTTCAAAACTAGAATAATATGATAAATTTTAAGTAGAGAAAAATTTATAATCTCAAGAACATTGGGCATGCTAAATAAAGATAATAACCAAGAAATAACTACATTAAACCAATTGATTCATGTCACCTTCAATAAATAATGTTGTATTAGGCATCATTCACAATCCCTAGCTATCAAATACCACAACATTAAGACAATCCTTAAATTTGGGATTCAACCACAATATCCCCATGAAAAAAGGGAAAACATATATGAAGGGATTAATAGGAAAAAAATGATCCCCAACCATGAAGCATAAACATATAAATGAAGATAAATATAATAAATCCAAGTAATAGGAGAAGATAGGTCGTTTAAAGATATCCTTGGACTACATTATGGGAATAAAAAAGAAAAACAAAATGTATTTTAATTAGGCAAGGGTAGAATGATAATTTGACAATTTTTAACACTTGGGAAACTTGAATTGTTTGGCCTCATGGTTTGTCATACCATGTGCCAACTGTGAAACCATTAATGGATGAACCTATGGGATGCCACATGATTTATCCACAATGCTCCATATAATCATGCATTGATTGTGCCCAAGAAACCCCTGTACCTCACACGGTTTCTCCTGATATTTGAATGGTTTACCCAACCATGTCATAACTATGTGAGAGGCACTAAAACGTCAAGGAAAATATTTGGTTTACCAAACCATGATCCAATAATGTACATATGAAAACTCTTAAAAAATTAATAATACAGTTTGAACTCCACCAACTCCTTTAAACTCAACAATCAACACTAAAACTACACAAAATGATATTAAGGTGTTGCATTTCATTTCTTCCAAAATCTCATAACTCTCATTAATGTGGATTTATTTTGATACTTTTTTCCACACAATTTCTATAAATTAATTATGTATTAATTACTAAAATCATACTTTTTTTAATAATTTTCTTTTGTTGTTAATTTGGTTTTAGATTAATTAATCTTTTAATTTTATGTTTAATTAATGTTTTTCATGTTTTAATTAATTAATTTTGTTCAATCATAGGGTTTATATATTAATTATGAAGATTCTTTTAAAATAATAATTTTAGTGTTTTCATTTGATGCACATTTTGCCACTCCTTTTTGGTATTTTAAATGTATATTTTATGATTAAATATGTATTTAACTGATTAATTATGTGGTTAGAGATTTATTTGTTGATAATTAGTAAATTATCATTGTTTGTGTTAAAATCTTAAAATTAATGTGTGAATAATGTTAGTGTGACCTTTGTTTATATTATTATTTTACCCCATTTTTTATTTCTTTTTAAATATTAATTTTATGTTTTGTAATTTTATTATTGTGATTATTGTATTTTATTATTTCTTTTCTTAGTTTATGTAAATAATTAATTTGTAATGTTTCATTTTTATTTTTATTTTTTCTGTTAATATCTTTTATTTTCAATGATAATATTTTTTTTAATTTTTATTGTTTTATTTTAAATTTATGTGTTTGTTTATTTGAAAGTACCATCTGTGTAAAAGAAATTACACCAAGATTCTTCAGAATATATTTTAGGCACACTGTGAAAGATAATTTACTACCCTAAAAGATAATCATTTTGGATTTTGTATAAGATATTTTTGATTTTCCTAAGATTAAAATTTTATACCGAATTAGTGAATTGAGATATTTACAAAGCATGTAAGATAAAAACCTCTTGCATAAGATAATTTCCATACTCGCGTAAGATGATGGGAGTGGGAGTCCCTATAAGATAATATGTCCTACAAATCGCTCGAACAAAACCAACCATGATTTAGAAGAATGATAAATCTAACCAAGGAAAGTGGCTTGCATCTAAAGAAGATGTAAATCAAAGGGGGAATTCGTTCTCCATCGAAGTTTAATCTAAGGTCGATGTAAGTGAGATTTTGGATAATCTGATTGAAGAACATGTGAGTTTTTTGACAAGCATAGCATGAACAAAACCTGTTGGGAGTATGATTGTGAACCGAAGACTAAAAAATGATAAAGATGTCCTAAATCTAAGTCAAATATTGAGATCGCCAAAAAAAGACCATCGAACCAATATTGAGTCGACATCTAACTATTGAAGCCTGTTCTTTCCAAGATATACCAAGAATAAGAACCTAGATTCCATGCTAGCAAGATTGGGGAACGAAGGATCTCAATATGGCGCTACCATTGTCGAGGATGAACACCAAAGGTCAACTCAATATGGAGTTCATCGAGCTCTATTAGGTGGATTCTCAGGAAGAAGAAGAAGACCAGCTGAATTTGTTTTATGACAATGCTGATTGAGGACGAGATCCACTATGTGATATAAGTATTCGAAGATGGTGAGGTCTTTGATTTTCCCTTGTGACACGATGTTGACATCATTAATGAGTGCACGTTTTTTCTTGGATCAATTCTCCAATCATTCTTTCCAATTGGAGAAAGGATTCCAGTCTGATAATATTCATATTGAAGGAAGGTGCATGAAGACCAGTGAGATGTTCAAATTCAAGATTAGTTAGATTCACATGTGGGCATTAATTGTTTGTTACACAGAAAAAATTAATATAACTTGTCAATCACAAGAGAGACAGTTGAAGGACATACTTGATGCTGGAACCTGTCATTAAAGGTTTTGCATTTTTACGATCACTAGAGGGAAATATAATGAAGTTTTATCTGTGTAAAAAAATAACCAAAAACATATTATGGAGTTAGAGAGAATTTTTTGGATTTCTAGAATGGAGATATCATAAGTGGAGAGAAAAGGAGCGGAACCAAGAGATATTCTAGAGAGCTACAGTTGCATCCAAAGTCAATGAAGATATAGATCAAAGATTTCTTCTACACCTTGGTGATGACTAGATGAACTTCTAGTAACTGAGCTAGAGGATTCTCATAGTAACATTTTTTTTAGTTTTAACTTTTTTTATTTCATAATTGAAATTCTCTCCAGAATTTTGGATCTTGAAATTCGATCATTGCTTGAAGCTTTATTCTTCTGTCACTTGGTTAATCATTTTTCTTCATTTTTGAGAACACCACATTTCCAATTTGAGTGTGAAAATTTTAGAATATGGCTTGTCAATTCAAGATAATATAGAGTTTTAAGTAAAACCTCTTTGTTTAAATTTCTCAATCATCCATCAAAGATTATGAGTATTGAGGGAGTGGATTATGTCATTGCACAAGGTGATTGTTGTGTGTATTGATCGGGTCTAATAGAAAGTAAATCTACTACTGTGATCATCATTATAGACATTAATTTAAAGAACTGAATGAGATGAAAGATTAGATATTTTAATCTATACATTGATAGATTTAAAGTTTTGAAATCCATTTAAAACGATGAAGAAGGACTGATCCATAGGCTACTACTTCATTTTCCTATTCAATTCACAATTTCTTATTTCAATTTATTTTTAGTTGTTTTGTTTCTATTTTTAATCTCTTTTGCTTAGTGATTAGATTAATTTCCTTTACATTCATAGTTTTTCCCTTAAAATAATTAAAACCTAAAAGTAGAAAATAACAAAAATTGTGACATAAAACTCTTATAACACAGTCTCATTGGGAGACAATCTTGGTTGCTTCTATACATTAGTAATTTGGTTATAATTTTTAAGAGAGGTAAAAATGACACATAAAAAGGCTCATTTTCAATTGGAACCATTGCCGGAGAGGCTTCCAAGGAGTTTAAAAAACATTAAAAAAACATAATCTAAAAAAAGTAAAAAAAAAATCTTAAAAAAATTTCTACTACAAGTTCAATATAAACTTAGAGAATTCAGAAACAAAAAAAAATTCTATAATCTAAGAAATAGAATAGTATAGAAAAAAATCATAGAATTTTAAAATCTTCAAAAATTGAAACAACATAAAAAGAAAAACCAAAATAAATTTCCAAAAAAATAGAAAAATTTTAAAACGTTGAAACCATTGCTAACCGAAGAAATCTAATGGAGCTCTCAACTCCTGTTGTTAAAAATAAAAAAACAATTTCTTAGGACATCCTAAAATTTATCTTGGTTTTGTACTTAGTTCGGGAGTGATTCATCATTTAACTAAATTCCATGGACTTCTGGGAGGGGATCCTGGTAAATACTTATAAGAATTCCACATGGTATGTATCACCATGAAACCCCAAGGAGTATGTGAGGATCAAGAAAAAATAAAGGCCTTCATGTTTCCTTTAGATGTATTGTCCAAGGAGTGTTTCTACTACTCCCAATATAGAATTATTGGGAGATGTCACCAACTAAAAAAATTCATAAAAACAATTTCTCAGTATCTTGGACTTCCAAACATAGAAAATATATTTGTGAAATTAAGAAGCTCTAAGGGGATACTCTTCATGAGTGTTGGGATGGTTTTAAAATGTTTTGTTCTAGCTACCCTCGTCACCAAATTTCCAATTAGATCCTTATCCAATATTTTTATAAAGGATTATTGTTGATCGATAAGATCATGATTGATGCTTCTCCTGGAGGAGAAATGGTATATAAGACTCATGTTGATGCTAGGAACATCGTTTCTAATATAGCCCAGAATTCACAACAATTTGGTACTAGTAAATTGATCCATGTCAAACCAAATATGGAAGTGTCTACTTCAAATTATGATAATAGAGGAATAGGGAGTTGGTGGATTGATCATGAAAGAATGGTGAGATAGATGTTGACTATGTAACTTAACAAACCCAACCAGAACCACTTTATCCTATTCAGATGCACTGTGACATTTGTTCTGCTACAGATCATTTTAATGATCAATGATCGCAACTTCAATGACTCGAAGCATGTACTTGGATCTTTCCTTCAAAACCTTTCAATAACAACCTGAACCGCCAATTTCCCAACCATAATTTTCAACCTAAGCCTTTCCAATTTAATAAATATTTCAACCAAGGATGGAATAACCAACAAAACAAAAAGCTTAGGCCAAATGATCAACCAAACATGAATTTACAGCCTCAAAATTTCGATCAGCGGCTGAGTTATAATCTTTATGGAAACCAATATGGTAGGATTTTTTTTTGAACATTCTGAATCAAGAAAAACAAAAAACAAATTGATCAAATAAATTAATCAAGAATTGAAGAAATAATTAAAAAATAAATCTCAACAGTAACAAGTGTTTCTACAAAACATGGTTACTCCAATGGTTCATATGGAATCCAAAATCAGTGGATTGAAAAATCAAAGAAGTGTAAATTTTCCATCACAGTATGAAGTAAATCTGAGAGGAAGAGAAAATGTTAGTGCAATAATATTGAAAAGTGGAACTGAATTTCAAAACCACCAATATGAACATAACGAACAAGAACCTAAAAAAGACAATCGTATTTCTGAAACTAATGGGAAAACACATGAAGAAGTGAAAAAACCCTCTTGTTGAATCTGTTAAAGAACCCATTGAAATTTTACAAGAACTTTCTCTCCATGAACATGTATAACCTGAAATAACAAATAAAAAGAAAGAAATAAAACTTTAAAAAACCAATAAGAATTTTAAAAATATAATGGGCTCTTACAAAGGGAAAAACAAAGTTGAAGATGATCTAAAAATTTATAGGGAGTTGTCGCCTTATCCCTTGGGAAACCCTCTTATCAAGAACAATGTTGAATTTGAAATGGACAAAGAAGTTCTTAATACTTTTAGAAAATACCTAGTTAATATCCCTTTGTTAGAGGTTGTGAAACAGATCCCTCTTTATGGTAAATTTCTTAAGGAGATGCCCACTAATAAGAGGAAGTTCAAGGGAGGTGAGAAAGTTAATTTGGGAAGAAATGTTTCTTCTAGGATCAAAAATTCCCTCCCTAATAAATGAAAGAATCCGGGTATGTTTTATATTCCCTATGTCATAGTAATCATTGGCTTGATGATGCTATGTTAGATTTTGGAGCCTCCATAAATGTTATACCTTATTCTGTCTTTTTATATATATATGTTGGAGAGCTTAAACAGTATGTTATTTTCATCCATCTACCTAATTGAAATTTAGTTATGTTATCTAGAGTCAGTGAGGATGTGTTGGTAAGGGTAAATGATCTTTTATTCCATGATGATTTTCATGTGTTAGACATGGAGGATGGTATATTTAGTTCACATGCACCCTTGATATTAGGAAGACCATTCTGAAAAATTGTTAAGGCAATAATCAATGTTCATAAAGGGACTCATTCTTTAGGGTTCGGAGGTAATATGGTAAATTTTTCTATCTTTAAATCAATGGATCAACATTTGGAAGACCATTCTGCACACCAAGTTAACATGATTGATTGGTTTTCTATAGAGTTTTTTCCTAATTTTATTCAAGATAACCAACCTCTGGATTCCTGTAGTTGGGGTTTGGCTTAGTGGTAAGCACCCCGTAATCCTACATGAAAAATGGGGGTTCAAAACCCATGGGGCACAGGTACTATAGCGGTACTGTAGCAGCGGCGACACTGTTCATCAGCGGGTACTGTAGCGGTGGCAGGGCACTGTAGCGGTGGCGGTATTGTGCGGTACTGTAGCAGGTTGTTTACTATTCACAGAATGTGAATTGGGCCAAAAATTTGGGCCTACGGGCTATGTAATGGGCTAGAAGCCCACTAGGCCTTCGGGCTATGTAATGGGTTTCCCTCTACCCAGTTAAAAGAGGTCTTTGATTTGATTTAATAATAAAAAATGAGACTTCGGCCCCAACCTTTAAAAAAAACAACCTCTGGATTCCTTGGAAAATGAACTTTCTGCTAAAAATGAATTTGATGGAACTCTAAATTATAAAATCTATTATAGTGATGAATCTAAAACTAAATCTATTCTTGAAATAATTTCTTGCTATTTTGGAATTTCATAACATAATATGGATTAATATTTTTCTGGAAATGAAAGTGAAATAAATGAGGATTTTTTTTAAATCTCTTGAAACATTAAATGCTGCTAAAAATTATGAATTTATTCACAAAATTGAACCAAAATACATTGTTTTTAACTTAAATTATTCTCATAATTCTGTTGCAATGTCACCTCATTTTTGTCAACATGAATCTTAAATTTGTTTTTAGGATGGATTTTCTTCTTGAAAAAAATGCACTACTAGTCATGGAGTTTGTAATTCTAGTATTCATATGGATGTTAATCATAACTACCAATACTATCATATCATATCTTATTATTTATTTCCCTTAGGGATCTAACACATATACTTTTTTCGCATCACAAATTAAGCACATTGACTTTTTTACCTTTATTATATCAGGACATATAATTCATTAACCATTTAACTAGATGGAGATATTGGTACCATGCATCACTTAATGAAATCTATATTTATTTGTTCCAAATAACCACAAATAATTCACCAACTCAGAACCCATTTAAATAAATGAGTATCATAAACACTTCATCATATCATAACTCATGTTAAAGAATTAAATATCATATATATCTTCCATTCATAATCATAAACCATTTAGATAACGAATAATAATATTATCCTTGTGACATATCACCATTAAAGCATAAATAACATCAACTAATTTTATCTTAGAAGGAAAATGGTTTTGAAATATTACATGAAATAATTCATGAAGAAAATATCCTTTCCTTTTTGAATTCATTTTTTTAAAGAGACGTTAAATTTTAGAGTAAAAAATTTCTTTAAAAATAAACTTATAATCATTAATGGGAGTTTTAAATAAATAAGGATTCATGATACTGGAAAATTTAATTCATGCCATATAAGTTAAAAAACATTCCTCACATAATTTTTCCTAAAAAGTCACAAAATACCACGTTTCAAAGATGAAAAAATTGATTCCTTTCAAACCATTTATTAAAAAATAAAATTGTGAAAAAATAACTTCAAATATTAATAATATAATATTATGAATATCTTATTTTTTTTTTTCTAAAACATGAACATCGAATATTATTATTCCCCAGTGGATATTTAAAACAAAACAATCATGAATGTTGTTGAGATTTTGAAATAATCACTTATAACATCATTATTAGTAGAATCATATAACCCATGAAATAGAAAAAGTTATGTGAATATAAAAATACCGTTGTATTTATAATAAGTCTCAACAATCAACACTAAAACTACACAAAATGATATTAAGGTGTTGCATTTCATTTCTTCCAAAATCTCATAACTCTCATTAATGTGGATTTATTTTGATACTTTTTTCCACACAATTTCTATAAATTAATTATGTATTAATTACTAAAATCATACTTTTTTTAATAATTTTCTTTTGTTGTTAATTTGGTTTTAGATTAATTAATCTTTTAATTTTATGTTTAATTAATGTTTTTCATGTTTTAATTAATTAATTTTGTTCAATCATAGGGTTTATATATTAATTATGAAGATTCTTTTAAAATAATAATTTTAGTGTTTTCATTTGATGCACATTTTGCCACTCCTTTTTGGTATTTTAAATGTATATTTTATGATTAAATATGTATTTAACTGATTAATTATGTGGTTAGAGATTTATTTGTTGATAATTAGTAAATTATCATTGTTTGTGTTAAAATCTTAAAATTAATGTGTGAATAATGTTAGTGTGACCTTTGTTTATATTATTATTTTACCCCATTTTTTATTTCTTTTTAAATATTAATTTTATGTTTTGTAATTTTATTATTGTGATTATTGTATTTTATTATTTCTTTTCTTAGTTTATGTAAATAATTAATTTGTAATGTTTCATTTTTATTTTTATTTTTTCTGTTAATATCTTTTATTTTCAATGATAATATTTTTTTTAATTTTTATTGTTTTATTTTAAATTTATTTGTTTGTTTATTTGAAAGTACCATCTGTGTAAAAGAAATTACACCAAGATTCTTCAGAATATATTTTAGGCAGACTTTGAAAGATAATTTACTACCCAAAAAGATAATCATTTTGGATTTTGTATAAGATATTTTTGATTTTCCTAAGATTAAAATTTTATACCGAATTAGTGAATTGAGATATTTCCAAAGCATGTAAGATAAAACCCTCTTGCATAAGATAATTTCCATACTCGCGTAAGATGATGGGAGTGGGAGTCCCTATAAGATAATATGTCCTACAAATCGCTCGAACAAAACCAACCATGATTTAGAAGAATGAGAAATCTAACCAAGGAAAGTGGCTTGCATCTAAAGAAGATGTAAATCAAAGGGGGAATTCGTTCTCCATCGAAGTTTAATCTAAGGTCGATGTAAGTGAGATTTTGGATAATCTGATTGAAGAACATGTGAGTTTTTCGACAAGCATAGCATGAACAAAACCTGTTGGGAGTATGATTGTGAACCGAAGACTAAAAAATGATAAAGATGTCCTAAATCTAAGTCAAATATTGAGATCTCCAAACAAAGACCATCGAACCAATATTGAGTCGACATCTAACTATTGAAGCCTGTTCTTTCCAAGATATACCAAGAATAAGAACCTAGATTCCATGCTAGCAAGATTGGGGAACGAAGGAGCTCAATATGGCGCTACCATTGTCGAGGATGAACACCAAAGGTCAACTCAATATGGAGTTCATCGAGCTCTATTAGGTGGATTCTCAGGAAGAAGAAGAAGACCAGCTGAATTTGTTTTATGACAATGCTGATTGAGGACGAGATCCACTATGTGATATAAGTATTCGAAGATGGTGAGGTCTTTGATTTTCCCTTGTGACACGATGTTGACATCATTAATGAGTGCACGTTTTTTCTTGGATCAATTCTCCAATCATTCTTTCCAATTGGAGAAAGGATTCCAGTCTGATAATATTCATATTGAAGGAAGGTTCATGAAGACCAGTGAGATGTTCAAATTCAAGATTAGTTAGATTCACATGTGGGCATTAATTGTTTGTTACAAAGAAAAAATTAATATAACTTGTCAATCACGAGAGAGACAGTTGAAGGACATACTTGATGCTGGAACCTGTCATTAAAGGTTTTGCATTTTTACGATCACTAGAGGGAAATATAATGAAGTTTTATCTGTGTAAAAAAATAACCAAAAACATATTATGGAGTTAGAGAGAATTTTTTGGATTTCTAGAATGGAGATATCATAAGTGGAGAGAAAAGGAGCGGAACCAAGAGATATTCTAGAGAGCTACAGTAGCATCCAAAGTCAATGAAGATATAGATCAAAGATTTCTTCTACACCTTGGTGATGACTAGATGAACTTCTAGTAACTGAGCTAGAGGATTCTCATAGTAACATTTTTTTTAGTTTTAACTTTTTTTATTTCATAATTGAAATTCTCTCCAGAATTTTGGATCTTGAAATTCGATCATTGCTTGAAGCTTTATTCTTCTGTCACTTGGTTAATCATTTTTCTTCATTTTTGAGAACACCACATTTCCAATTTGAGTGTGAAAATTTCAGAATATGGCTTGTCAATTCAAGATAATATAGAGTTTTAAGTAAAACCTCTTTGTTTAAATTTCTCAATCATCCATCAAAGATTATGAGTATTGAGGGAGTGGATTATGTCATTGCACAAGGTGATTGTTGTGTGTATTGATCGGGTCTAATAGAAAGTAAATCTACTACTGTGATCATCATTATAGACATTAATTTAAAGAACTGAATGAGATGAAAGATTAGATATTTTAATCTATACATTGATAGATTTAAAGTTTTGAAATCCATTTAAAACGATGAAGAAGGACTGATCCATAGGCTACTACTTCATTTTCCTATTCAATTCACAATTTCTTATTTCAATTTATTTTTAGTTGTTTTGTTTCTATTTTTAATCTCTTTTGCTTAGTGATTAGATTAATTTCCTTTACATTCATAGTTTTTCCCCTTAAAATAATTAAAACCTAAAAGTAGAAAATAACAAAAATTGTGACATAAAACTCTTATAACACAGTCTCATTGGGAGACAACCTTGGTTGCTTCTATACATTAGTAATTTGGTTATAATTTTTAAGAGAGGTAAAAATGACACATAAAAAGGCTCATTTTCAATTGGAACCATTGCCGGAGAGGCTTCCAAGGAGTTTAAAAAACATTAAAAAAACAAAATCTAAAAAAAGTAAAAAAAAAATCTTAAAAAAATTTCTACTGCAAGTTCAATATAAACTTAGAGAATTCAGAAACAAAACAAATTCTATAATCTAAGAAATAGAATAGTATAGAAAAAAATCATAGAATTTTAAAATCTTCAAAAATTGAAACAACATAAAAAGAAAAACCAAAATAAATTTCCAAAAAAATAGAAAAAATTTAAAACGTTGAAACCATTGCTAACCGAAGAAATCTAATGGAGCTCTCAACTCCTGTTGTTAAAAATAAAAAAACAATTTCTTAGGACATCCTAAAATTTCTCTTGGTTTTGTACTTAGTTCGGGAGTGATTCATCATTTAACTAAATTCCATGGACTTCTGGGAGGGGATCCTGGTAAATACTTATAAGAATTCCACATGGTATGTATCACCATGAAACCCCAAGGGGTATGTGAGGATCAAGAAAAAATAAAGGCCTTCATGTTTCCTTTAGATGTATTGTCCAAGGAGTGTTTCTACTACTCCCAATATATAATTATTGGGAGATGTCACCAACTAAAAAAATTCATAAAAACAATTTCTCAGTATCTTGGACTTCCAAACATAGAAAATATATTTGTGAAATTAAGAAGCTCTAAGGGGATACTCTTCATGAGTGTTGGGATGGTTTTAAAATGTTTTTTTCTAGCTACCCTCGTCACCAAATTTCCAATTAGATCCTTATCCAATATTTTTATAAAGGATTAGTGTTGATCGATAAGATCATGATTGATGCTTCTCCTGGAGGAGAAATGGTATATAAGACTCATGTTGATGCTAGGAACATCGTTTCTAATATAGCCCAGAATTCACAACAATTCGGTACTAGTAAATTGATCCATGTCAAACCAAATATGGAAGTGTCTACTTCAAATTATGATAATAGAGGAATAGGGAGTTGGTGGATTGAT
Source organism: Viscum album (assembly GCA_963277665.1). Lineage (NCBI taxonomy): Eukaryota > Viridiplantae > Streptophyta > Magnoliopsida > Santalales > Viscaceae > Viscum > Viscum album. The sequence continues at coordinate 907,860,360 of OY728151.1, forward strand.
CATGAAAGAATGGTGAGATAGATGTTGACTATGTAACTTAACAAACCCAACCAGAACCACTTTATCCTATTCAGATGCACTGTGACATTTGTTCTGCTACAGATCATTTTAATGATCAATGATTGCAACTTCAATGACTCGAAGCATGTACTTGGATCTTTCCTTCAAAACCTTTCAATAACAACCTGAACCGCCAATTTCCCAACCATAATTTTCAACCTAAGCCTTTCCAATTTAATAAATATTTCAACCAAGGATGGAATAACCAACAAAACAAAAAGCTTAGGCCAAATGATCAACCAAACATGAATTTACAGCCTCAAAATTTTGATCAGCGGCTGAGTTATAATCTTTATGGAAACCAATATGGTAGGATTTTTTTTTGAACATTCTGAATCAAGAAAAACAAAAAACAAATTGATCAAATAAATTAATCAAGAATTGAAGAAATAATTAAAAAATAAATCTCAACAGCAACAAGTGTTTCTACAAAACATGGTTACTCCAATGGTTCATATGGAATCCAAAATCAGTGGATTGAAAAATCAAAGAAGTGTAAATTTTCCATCACAGTATGAAGTAAATCTGAGAGGAAGAGAAAATGTTAGTGCAATAATATTGAGAAGTGGAACTGAATTTCAAAACCACCAATATGAACATAACGAACAAGAACCTAAAAAAGACAATCTTATTTCTGAAACTAATGGGAAAACACATGAAGAAGTGAAAAACCCTCTTGTTGAATCTGTTAAAGAACCCATTGAAATTTTACAAGAACTTGCTCTCCATGAACATGTATAACCTGAAATAACAAATAAAAAGAAAGAAATAAAACTTTAAAAAACCAATAAGAATTTTAAAAATATAATGGGCTCTTACAAAGGGAAAAACAAAGTTGAAGATGATCTAAAAATTTATAGGGAGTTGTCGCCTTATCCCTTGGGAAACCCTCTTATCAAGAACAATGTTGAATTTGAAATGGACAAAGAAGTTCTTGATACTTTTAGAAAATACCTAGTTAATATCCCTTTGTTAGAGGTTGTGAAACAGATCCCTCTTTATGGTAAATTTCTTAAGGAGATGCCCACTAATAAGAGGAAGTTCAAGGGAGGTGAGAAAGTTAATTTGGGAAGAAATGTTTCTTCTAGGATCAAAAATTCCCTCCCTAATAAATGAAAGAATTCGGGTGTGTTTTATATTCCCTATGTCGTAGTAATCATTGGCTTGATGATGCTATGTTAGATTTTGGAGCCTCTATAAATGTTATACCTTATTCTGTCTTTTTATATATATATGTTGGAGAGCTTAAACAGTCTGTTATTGTCATCCATCTAGCTAATAGAAATTTAGTTATGTTATCTAGAGTCAGTGAGGATGTGTTGGTAAGGGTAAATGATCTTTTATTCCATGATCATTTTCATGTGTTAGACATGGAGGATGGTATATTTAGTTCACATGCACCCTTGATATTAGGAAGACCATTCTAAAAAATTGTTAAGGCAATAATAAATGTTCATAAAGGGACTCATTCTTTAGGGTTTGGAGGTAATATGGTAAATTTTTCTATCTTTAAATCAATGGATCAACATTTGGAAGACCATTCTGCACACCAAGTTAACATGATTGATTGATTTTCTATAGAGTTTTTTCCTAATTTTATTCAAGATAACCAACCTATGGATTCATGTAGTTGGGGATTGGCTTAGTGGTAAGCACCCCGTAATCCTACATGAAAAATGGGGGTTCAAAACCCATGGGGCGCAGGTACTATAGCGGTACTATAGCAGAGGTGACACTGTTCATCAGCAGGTACTGTAGCGGCAGCAGGGCACTGTAGCGGCGGCGGTACTGTGCGGTACTATAGCAGGCGGGTTACTATTCACAGAATGTGAATTGGGCCAAAAATTTGGGCCTACGGGCTATGTAATGGGCTAGAAGCCCACTGGGTCTTCGGGCTATATAATGGGTTTCCCTCTACCCAGTTAAAAGAGGTCTTTATTTTGATTTAATAATAAAAAATGAGGCTTCGGCCCCAACCTTTAAAAAAAACAACCTCTGGATTCCTTGGAAAATGAACTTTCTGCTAAAAATGAATTTGATGGAACTCTAAATTATAAAATCTATTATAGTGATGAATCTAAAACTAAATCTATTCTTGAAATAATTTCTTGTTATTTTGGAATTTCATAACATAATATGGATTAATATTTTTCTGGAAATGAAAGTGAAATAAATGAGGATTTTTTTTAAATCTCTTGAAACATTAAATGCTACTAAAAATTATGAATTTATTCACAAAATTGAACCAGAATACATTGTTTTTAATTTAAATTATTCTCATAATTCTGTTGAAATGTCACCTCATTTTTGTCAACATGAATCTTAAATTTGTTTTTAGGATGGATTTTCTTCTTGAAAAAAATGCACTGTTAGTCATGGAGTTTGTAATTCTAGTATTCATATGGATGGTTTAAAGTTAGAAATTCATGTCAAAGAATCCAAAGAACTTTTTTTTCAAAGAAGACATCCCACCCACATCTAAACTCAAAAAGTTTCCTTAAAAGTGTAAATATGCCTATTTTGAATACAAGAAACAATTCCCTATCCTAATTGCAAGTGAGGTATTTGGTGAACAAGAAAACCAAATTTTAGAGGTACTTAAGAAGAATATGAAGGTTAACAGCTAGTCTTTAGATGATTTTACAAGGATAATTCTTTTAGTGTGTATACATAGGATCCTCTTAGAGGACAATTCCAAACCTGTTAGAAAATTCTAGATGAGACTGAATCCTACCCTTATAAAAGTGGTTAAAAATAGGTGGCTACTTTATTGTCCATGGGTATAATTTTCCCCATTTCTAATAGTCAATGGGTAAGTCCAGTTCAAAGTGTTTCTAAGAAGGGTGGATTCATAGTTGTCAAAAATGAGTTTGGAGTTAATTCATGATAGGTTTCCCAACAGGTGGAGGGTATGAATTGATTATAGGAGGTCGAACTTAGTGGCTAGGAAGGACCACTTTCCCTTTCCTTTTCTTGATCAAATCATTGAAAGTTTAATTGGTCAATCCCATTATTTATTCCTAGATGGATTTTCTAGATATTTACATATTCACATAACTCCAGACGACCAGGATAAAATAACTTTAACGTGACCTTTAAGAACCTTTTCTTATTGGCGAATGTCATTTGGACTATGTAATGCTTCTACCACCTTCTAAAGATGCATGATTGGCATTATTTCTGAATTTCTTGAGGAATGAATGGAGGTGTTTATAAATGACTTTAGAGTGTATGTTCTATCTTTTGAGAGTTGTGTTAGAAGTTTAGGAGCTCTTATTAGAGCATGTATTGAGAGGAACCTTGTTATGAACTTTGAGAAATTCCATTTTATGATTGAGAGTGGAATTGTGCTGGTCATGAAGTGTCTAGTCATGGGATTCGGGTGGACATGTCAGGGGTTGACATCATCTCTTCACTACCTTTTCCTAAGACTGTTAAGGATATTAGATCTTTTCTTGTCCATGCTGGGTTTTATAGAAGGTTCATAAAAGACTTTCGCCAAACTACTTTTCCTTTTAGAAGGCTGATTCAAAAAGAAATTTCTTTTTCCTTTGACGAGAAGTTGAAAGAAGCATTTTATGAACTAAAAAAGAAGCTTGTGTCTTTGCCAATAGTTTACCTAATTGGGAATTTTCTTTTGAGATAATGACTGATGCTCCATAATTACCTTTATGGAATGTTCTTGGGCAAAGAGTGGGGAGGAAGTCACATGTCATTGCCTATGCTTCTAGGACTCTAGTTGTTTCCCAATCCAATTACTCCAAAATAAAAAGTAATTGTTAGTTGCCGTTTTTCCCATGATATTATTAGATGATATCTTTTGGGATATAAGGTTGGGGTTTTCATTGATCATTATACTATTTGATACCTCGTGAAAAAGAATGAATCAAAATTGAGGCTAGTTATATGGATCGTATTGTTTCAGGAAATTGACATAGAGATCCAAAAAAAGGAAGGAATTGAGAATACTTTAGATGATCATTTGAGTAGGATTCCTACTGAATTTTGTCAAGATAAATCTTATATTGAATCAATTAAAAAAAATTCCCTGGGGAGAAGTTGTATTCTACTGCTTTTCACAAGAGTCTATGTTTTTCAAAAATTGTGAATTACATAGCTACTGAAATTATTCCTCATTGGTTTTCCAAGAAACAGGTATCTAAATTGATTAATGGGTCAAAGAAATATGTGTGGGATGATACTTACTTATGGCCTTTGATAAGTGATCCAATTGTTAGTAGATGTATCCAAAATTCTGAAATTTCTTCAATTATGAATTGTTTCCATAGTTTTAGTGGTAGTGGACACTTTGGGTCACAAAAGATTTCTATAAAAGTTCTTGATTCAAGTATATTTGGGCTTTCCATCTTCAAAGATTAACCTAAGTTTTGTAGTACTTGTAAAGATTGTCAATTCCAAGGAAATATTTATGAAATACATTGGATGATACAATAACCTTTGTTGTTTTGTGATGTCTTTGATGATTAGAGAATATATTTTATGGGCCCTTTCCCTAATTCATTTGTATATTTTTACATTCTGCTTGTGGTTGACTACTGTCAACGTGGATTGAAGTTATTCCAAATAAAATAGATGGTGCTAGAGTGGTTTCACAATTTGTCTAGAACAATCTAATTTGTACATTTGGGATGCCAAGATTTATTCTCATAAACCAAGGAAGTCATTTCTATAATAGAACTTCGTAGGATTTCCTAAAATGATACAGGTTTAGTAATAAAGTGTCTAAACCCTATCACCCTCAAATGAATGGAATTGATGAAGTGTCGAATAGAGGGATTAAACATATTCTTGAGAAAACTGTTAAACCGGACATGAATGGTTTGGGATTAAGTCTTGAGAATTCTCTTTGTGTGTATAGAATTTCCTATAAGACTCCAATTGGGATGTCTTCTTATAGGACAATTTTTTGTTGATCTTGTCATTTTCCCATGGAGATAGAGCATAAAGCTTTTCGGGGTATCAAATCTTGCAACATGAATTTGTTTGAAGTTGGAAAAGAGAGGAAGATTTGTTTACATGAGTTAGAAGAAATAAGAAACAATGAATATGAAAATTCTACGATTTTTAAGGAGAAAATCAAGGGTGTACATGACAAGATGGTCTTGAACAATGAATTCCAGATTTGAGATAAGGTGTCGTTGTATAACTCTAGGTGATGCTTTTCCTAGATAAATTTTGTTCCAAATGGGATGAACCTTTTATTGTAACTCATGTTTTCCCTTTTGGTGTTGTACAGATTAGAGACCCTAGGAATGATGTTCCACTAACTGTTAACGGCCATCAACTAAAACTTTTTCAGGAAGGTAATAAGGAATCTCCGGGGGTGGAGTTCCTTTTGTTAGAGGATGAGTAACATTGAATAATCCAAGTTGTTTCTTCCCTTACCTTTTGTTTTTGTTTGAAATAAGTGTGGGGAAGGTACAAATATTTTGTAGTATTAGGTTTTTATTTTTTCTTTATAGTGTCTCTTTGCGGTGAATAAAATGATCTTGATGGAAAGATGATGTTCCTATTTTTCACCATGGGAATCAACTTCGGGATTCTCTCAACTCCTTGGAGCATATGCTTTACAATCTACAATGCTCAAACGAAGCTATAACTTGAAGAAACTTCAATACCCCACTTACTTTCTTAAAATTGGGTTTTATTTTACTTAAGATGAATTTTTTTGGGTTTAAATGTTTATTTTTTCCATCTTTAGGAGATTTCAAGCTAAGTAAAGGAACTTCGTCAATGTGAATAAGGGGTCATTTTTTGGATTTAAGGGGAAAAGAGCTTCTAATCCAAGGGAGTTTTTCATTAAAATTATGCACATATTTTCATTCTTTCTAAAATACGATTGATTTTTCCTCTGAACATAATTGGTTAAAATAAAAGTTGAAATTTAAGAGTATTTTCATGCTAAAAATTAATAATCTAACATAATGGTTATTTCTATTAGTTTTTATGTTTTTTACTGTGTATTTGTTCAGAAAATTTCAACCTTCATAGAAAATCATTTTGACCACTTTCTTGAACATGCACTAGTTTACGCACCTTACTTTTGAGCTGAATTTTTGAAGTGGCAACTAGTATAAAAATTTTGTTCTTGATGAGAGTTTATAATTATTTGTATTATGTGGCAAAGAACTTTGATATTTCTTGTGACCTTTCATACATGATTCTAATCTATTGAATTTCCAAATCTGATTTGAACTTTAAAATTGTATTCACATATTTTTTCATATTTGATTCGATATTGGGGAAAATGTTGAGTTTTATTGTGGGGGAAAAGTTCTTTAAATGTGATAAAACTATACCAATGTGAACCCATCAAAATTTTCAAATTTGATTGTTTTTCATGTTTTAATGAATCATTTCAATGGTTTCACATTTTTCTAAAGTTTGAATGTTGTGTAGCCACTTAGAGAAGGTTGATTCCCTAATAACCTTTGGATTTAGTTACGAAATTAATTTTGCATTGCCCCAATTGAAAAAAAGTTCACTTTGGTAAAAAAAAATATGTGAATGTTATACAATTATATTTGCCCTTGGATCTTTAAATTTGGATTTAAACTAATAAAATATGAATTTAAAAGAATTAAGAAATGAAAATCTTAATCCAAGTTAAACTCCTTCTTTTATTTATTAACCCGATGGATGAGTTATTTACACTCCCTTTTAAATTATTGAACTATATCATCCAAAGAGAGTGTGCATTATTTTGTTTTCTAATTATGTGAGTCTGTTCCGCTAAAGGTAAAGAGAAGTTTTTACTTTCAGTTTAATGCAAACTGAAATGAGATTAATCTATTTTAAGATTTTTAAGGTAAATAGAAATCTGTTTTGCACGAAAAATGTTCAATTTCTTAGAGGTAATTTTATACACCAATTGATGAAAATCTAAGGGGCAATATCATTTTGAAAACCAATTTTCTTCGACCATCAAGTATTTCAAATTTGAGATTTATTTCATTCAATTGATTTTAGATCATTTTTTTGATTGAGAATGAGCAAAATCTTAGTGCGATGAAATTTTATGTGGCTTTATTCGGACACTTTTTTTCCACGTAATTTCTTAAAAATTAATTATGTTTTAATTATTAAAATAAATTTTTTAATAAATTTTTATTGTTCGTTTGGTGTTGGAATAATTATTCTTTTAATTTTAGGTTTAATTAATGTCTTATGTTTTAATCATTGACTTTTGTTCAATCTTTGAGTTTATATTTTAATTTTAATGATTCCATAAAAATAATACTTTGTGTTTTCATTTGATGCATTTGCCCACACCTTTTTGGTATTTTAAATGCGGATTTTATGCTTAAATATGTATTTAACCGATAAATTAGTGTCATAGATTTATTTGTTGATAATTAATAATTTATTATTTTTTGTGTTAAAATGTTTAAATCAATGTGTGAATAATGTTAGTGTGAGCTTGTTTATTTTATTTGTTTATTCCATTTTTGATTTCTTTTAAAAAATCAATTTTATGTTTTGTAATTTAATTCTTGTGATTATTTTATTTCATTATTTCTTTTCTTAGTTTATGTAAACAATTAATTTTTTAATGTTTCGGTTTTTTTATGCTAATTTATCATTAGAAAATTAATCATCTGTTTATTTGGATGCTTCATCTGCATAAAAGAAATTGCGCCAGGCTTCTTCAGAATATATTTTGGGCGGTTTTGAGTAAGATAATTTACTACATCATTTGGATTTTATATGAGGTTTTTTAGTTGATAATGAGAAATATGAGCAAGGAAATAGCATTAGTGTAGGATTTTCAGAATTTAGGATTCCTATAGCATTAGTGTAGGATTTTCGTTGTATTTCTCCCCTACCAACTGTGGTTCAGAATAATGAGAAATATGAGAAGCAAATAGCCTTGCATTTGAACCAGATGTAAATCAAAGGGGGAAATCATTCTCACCGAAGTTTCATCTAAGGCCGAGGTAGGTACGATGCCGGCCGACTGTTCCTCATCGCTCGGAATGAAGAACATATGAGGATTTCGACGAGTATAGCTTGAATGAACACAGTTGGGAGTACGATTGCGAACCGACGATCGAGAAATGGTGAAGATGACCTAAATCTAAGTCAAATCCCAAGCTCGCCGAACAAAGACCGTCGAAGCTGTTTTGATTCAAGGTTACCGAATGCCGACATCAAACTGTTAAAACCTAGGTTTTCCAAGATACACCTTGAATAAGAACCGAGAGTCTGAGCCTTAAAAAAAACACCGAGAGTCTGCAATAGCGAGATTGAGGAACATAGGAAGACATTGAAGATGACCTGCCGAATTAGTGATTCCAGATCTGAGTTGAAGTCGGCCGAGTTTTGCAATATCTGCCGAACAGGTTTGAAGCCGCTGTCGTTGTTGAGGAAGAACACGCGATGCCGACTCAATTTGGTGTTCACCAAGCTCGACGACGCGGAATCTCTTGATGAAGAAGATGAGCGGATGAATTTGTTTTGTGCCGACGCTGATTGAGGTCGAGATCCACTGTGTTGAAGGTACTCGAATATGATGAGGGCTACGATTTTCCCTGCTGACGTGTCAACATTTTTTTTTTCGGATCAATGCTCCAATCATTCTGTCCAATTGAATAATGGATTCAAGTCCGAGCATTTTGACAAGGAAGGTGAGTTTTTATGATTACCGAAGGGAAATATAAAAATGTTTTCATTATCTAAAAAAATCAGCCGAACATATTATGGAGTCCGAGAGCATTTTTGGGTGTTCAGAAAGGAGAGCTCAGAAGCGGTGATCACGAGAGTGGAACCACGAGATATTTAGGAGAGTTGTTGCTACTTCTGAAGTTGATGAAGATGGAAATCGAAGCTCACTTCTTCACCTCAATGATGTCTTAATAAATTTCTAGTATCCAAATCTAGTGGATTATCTTGATAAAGCATTTCAAAGTTTTCTATTTTTTTTACATTTCAATTGTAATTCTCTCCAAAATTTTGGATCTCAAAATACAATCACTCCTTGAAATTTTATTATTTTGTCACTTGGTTGATCATTTTTCTTCCATTTTGAGAACACCGCATTTTGAGATAAAAGCTCGCGTCTACACCTCGATGATGTCCATATAAATTTCTAATAACCGAAGCTAGCGGATTCTCATAGTAAAGTCTTTCAAAGTTTTCATTTTTTTTATTTTTCATTAGTAATTCTCTCCAAGTTTTTGGATCTCGAAATGCAATCACTGCTTAAAGCTTTATTCTTTTGTCGCTTGATTAATCATTTTTCATCCATTTTGAGATTTCCACAATTTCTGATTAGAGTGCGATGATTTTGGAATGTAGCTTATTAGTTCAAGATGAGTTGGAGTTTGAAGTCGAACCTCTTTGTTTAAATTTCTCAATCATCAATCGAAGATTGTGAGTACGGAGGAAGTTGATTATGTCATTACATACGACGATTGTTGCATGCATTGACCGATTCTAGTGAAAAGGAGGACTACTGCCGAGATCTTGGTTTTAGACTTCAATTTAATGAACTAAATGAGATGCAAAATTACAGATTTCAATCTATGCATTGAGGGAGTTACAGTTGTGAAATCCATTTAAATTGATAAGGAAATACTGATCCATAAGAATTACTAGTGAGACTATTGCTTCTTATCCCTGTTCAATTCACAGTTCCCTGTTTCAATCTGTTTTCTATTATTTTGTTTCTGTTTTTAATATCTTATGCTTAGGGATTCGAGTAATTGCCTTTATAATCATAGTTTCCCCCTAAAAAAATTAAAAACATAAAACTAGAAAATAATAAAAATTGTGACAAAAAACTCTTATATGACAGTCTTATTGGGAGACAACCTTGGTTGCTGCTATAGTGCATTAATTGGGTTTTAATTTTTAATAAAGGTAAAAACAACCATTAAAAAGCCTTGTTTTCACTCATCCATGATGATATTTAATGAAACACTTTGTCACTATTCTCAAACTCTAAATCTTATTGATTATTATCATCATAACTATTATGTAAAATTTTCACTACCATGATATATCACTAAGTTTTTTTTAAAGGTTAGGGCTGAACCTTCAATTTATTATTAAAGCAAAGACCTCTTTAGTGTGGGTAGAGGGAGGCCCATTACATAACCCGAAAGCCCAAGGCCAAGTGTCCTGAATACAAGGCTTGAAAGCCCATTTTTTTTGCCCAAAGGACTCCTCGGTGAACAGTGCCTGCAACAGTGCCTGCTACAGTACATCCACCGCTACAGTTCCGCTACAGTACCCCCAGAAATTCGTCCCTGTCCGAATTTGATCCCGAGTCTTTTGGACCTTATTAATAATTTCTTAAGGAAGATAAATTCCCAATAACATTCTTTTTCCAACTCCATTCTAGCATTTTGAATTTCTTCATCTCTTCCAATAAAAATCCTCATATGCTACCATTTGAATTCAATATTGGAAACTATTATCATATGAGGACTCAACCAATGGAAGATGTTTATCACAACCTCTATTGAAATCCATTGAGTAGAATCTTAGAATATATTCTAGTGTTTGAATGCTCATTTCAAATTGACCATCGATTTGAGAAAAATTATCCATGTTGAAACTCAATTCTATATCCAATGCTTATTGAATACTTCTCAGTAGCTTTGATGTGAACATTGGATCTCAATATTATATAATTGAAAGTGGTACTCCATATAGCCTAACAACTCCCTTTATATATATATAAAACAATCGAGTTAGAGAAAATATAAAAGGGTAATGAAGCATGTAAAATTTATAAGATGATCTATAACTTCCTAAATGACATTGTTTCCATCAGAATTCTTGAGAATAAAAACGAAAAAATCCATACTGATGTTCTCTAACATCTATTTTGTAGGACCCCGGGACACCCTGAGAGGGGAGGGGTGAATCAGGGTGTTAACTCTTTCTTTTTAAAGTTGCGGATCTTGTTCCCACGTTGGTAGGAACTAGTTAAACCTGTATGATGGATATGATCAGCAATGAAACATTCTCATGCAAAGAGATGACACATCAATTTTTACTTGGTTCACCACTAAGGGCTACGTCCAAGGAGCATACGCCGACAAGTTGCCGGTCGTATCAAATTCCACTATACTTGCTGTGGATTACAAAGGTGTGGGCACAATCACTCTGTCCCAGGCTCACTGCCTTTACAAAGGTTCAGGGATAACTCACTGCTTCCCTCGGGTCACTCCCGTTGACTCCCCATGACTCACTGCCTTTGGTGAAGTCCCACTCAGTTTATAAAGCTGAAGGTCTCTTCAAGAGATTTGCATTGAAGTCTTTGTCTCCTGTTCAGCATGAGACAATGCTTGCATCAAAGTACTGAGTTGGTGCTATTTTGTATTTAATCTTATTCTTTAGTGCAATAACTGAATGCACTAAATCTTCTTCTTCTCTTCCTTTGATTCCCAATACTAACACCTGAGTGTATTGATATATTCCCCTCTTTCTGTGCAGATCTGATTTTAGTTGCACGAACCGTTCTTCTTCTCTTCGCAAAGCACAACGAGGATGTTAAACACCAGTCATGTGTGTGCGGTACCACTTCTCTTCATAAAACCAAATTGTTCACTGTTCTTCCGTCTTCGCAAATGAATACATCATCTGTTGCACTGAAGATATCGAGCAATCTTTCAGCTTTCGTGTAGCTCCAAAAAGACGGGCGTACTCCAACAGCACATGGTGCTCTTCTCAAAGCCCGACGTGCAAGTCCCAATACGGCGCGCAAGTATTCGGCGCGCAAGTCCAAACTGGCGCGCATGTATTACCAAACCACCTGTGCGACACCGCCTACTTCAACTTCAAACTTGCGCGACTCTCTTCCTTTCTCTCCCAAACCACCTTGGGCGCATAGCCAACAACCGGTGCGCAACTTCTACTTGCGCGACCACACACCACTTGCGCGACCACCCACCACTTGCGCGACCACCACACCTGCGCGACGAGAGATCTGATTTTCTTCTAAGTGTTGAGCTCGTTAGGAATGGGGAGGGGTCGACCTGTATTTATAGGCATTTTGACAGTCTGCGCGGCAGCGCGCAAGTCTCCCCTCAACGCGCAAGTCTCAGCACGCAGGTCCAACCGCCCAAGCCTCCGTCGCGCAACTTAGTTGCGCGACCACACCAATACTTGCGCGACCCTCTTTCCTTTGCCATATTTTGAAGTTTTGAGTTTGAAAAACAATAGGCGCACAAGTTTCCAATCCTCCAAGGCACTCGTGCGCAAGTCCTTTCTCGATGCGCAAGTCACTTGCGCGACCAGCCCAAAACCTGCGCGACCCTTATCCCTTTGCCATTTTTCCATGTTCTGATCTTGAAAAACATATGGCACGCAAGTTTCCTCTCCTTCAAGTACATGGCGCACAAATCTCTTGGCCAAAAACACTTTTCTCCATTTGTCGATTTTCAGGCCCAAAAATTTGGCAAACACTGGAAAATGGCGCCACCTTGTATCTGCTATTTTTGTACCGCCTCTAGATTATCCTTTCCTTTGTCGACGTTCTTGAATCAAACATGGATCGTTAACCACAACCCTTGAACTCGACATGCCACCATGAAATCTCCTTTTTCAACAAATTTGTATGTCGTTTTTTTTCTTTTTCAACAAGCACTATCACCTCAAAAACACTTCATTTTGGTGATTTGTATCCTTCAACAACTCGTCTTCTTTCAACACAAACTTCACTATCATTCAGCAACTCTTCAACCATCATTCTCTACTTCATGCAAAACATATGATTCAATTCTTCACACTAGTGCAGAAAACGTTTTTTACGTCACCATTTTTTACGTCGGTTATATAAAACCGACGTCATAATATGTAAAACGAGGTTTTTTACGTCGGTTAAGAAATAACCGACATAAAAACCTGTGTTCGGTACACATTTAACGTCGGTTATACAAATAACCGACGTTATTAATCTCGCGGCTTCGTTTTTTACGTCGGTTATTTTTATAACCGACGTAAAAAACGCGGTTTTTGAAGGCTTTTTGACGTCGGTTATAAAATAACAGACGTAAAAAAAGAATCCGCAGATGTTTTTGACGTCGGTTATTCCATAACCGACGTAAAAAAACGCGGATTTTGAGCCATTTTTTACGTCGGTTATTATATAACCGACGTAAACAATGAATCGGAGGAAGTTTTTTACGTCGGTTATTGAAATAACCGACGTTATAAATGTTTTTAAAACAATTATCACGTCGGTTATTGAATAACCGACGTGATAACTCAATTAAAAATTTACCCAGACCCGTGGATTGTCATTCGCGAGTTTACCTTCGACAGTCGCGACTCGTCTCTCTCGCGCGTAAACCCGAATCGGCTCGTCCATTTCGTTGGTTTAGATTCGTTTTGCGATCATCGTTTCTCATATTTAATCTCCTCGGATCAATCATCTAAACTCGCAGCACTCAGGTAATCCTCCCACTCGTTCGTTTTTTTTCGCGGATAGTAAATATATATGTGTTGTGATTTTTTTGTTGAAACTAGCTAAGATTCTTCGATTGCGAACCCTTTTAACTCGTTTTGGCACCATAATCTTATTTATCATCCCTAGATCTATTTGTTCGACTTGCAATATTGAGTAATTTTATGATTTCACTAATTTTTCATCGTTTTCTATAAATCCCCGAGAGGGTTGGGGCGTGTCCATTTGGATGGGTTGCCCTTTTACAGTTGTTACTACTTTATTCACACACAACCATGGCATAGGTGCATGGATTTGGGGTCGGGGGGTGTCCAGGGGGGTTTACAAGGGGGTGGGTGGGTGTGGGGGGCTGTCCAAGGGTGTGGGTGGGTGTTGGGGGGTGTCCAGGGGGGTGTCCAAGGGGGTAGGGGGTGGGGGGTGGTGTCCAGGAGGGGTGGGGGGGCTGTCCAGAGGGTTGGGGGGGTGTCCAGGGGGGTGTCCAAGCAGGTCGGGGGTGGGGGGTTGTGTCCAGGAGGGGTGGGGGTGCTATCTAGAGGGGTCGGGGGCTGTCCAGAGGGGTCGGGGGGTGTCCAGGGTGGTGTCCAAGGGGATGGGTGGGTGTGGGGGGCTGTCCAAGGGGGTGGCGGCCTGTCCAGAGGGGTCAGTGGGGTGTCCAGGGGGGTGTCCAAGGGGGTGGATGGGTGTGGGGGGCTGTCCACGTGGGTGGCGGCCTCTCCAGAGGGTATTTGGGGTTGTCCGGGTGGGTGGGGGGGCTGTCCAGAGGGTTGGGGGATGTCCAGGGGGGTGTCCAAGGGGGTAGGGGGTGGGGGGTGGTGTCCAGGAGGGGCGGGGGGCTGTCCAGAGGGGTCGGGGGTGTCCAGGGGGGTTTACAAGGGGGTGGGTGGGTGTGGGGGGCTGTCCAAGGGCGTGGGTGGGTGTTGGGGGGTGTCCAGGGGGGTGTCCAAGGGGGTAGGGGGTGGGTGGTGGTGTCCAGGAGGGGTGGGGGGGCTGTCCAGAGGGTTGGGGGGTGTCCAGGGGGGTGTCCAAGCAGGTCAGGGGTGGGGGGTTGTGTCCAGGAGGGGTGGGGGTGCTATCTAGAGGGGTCGGGGGCTGTCCAGAGGGGTCGGGGGGTGTCCAGGGTGGTGTCCAAGGGGATGGGTGGGTGTGGGGGGCTGTCCAAGGGGGTGGCGGCCTGTCCAGAGGGGTCGGTGGGGTGTCCAGGGGGGTGTCCAAGGGGGTGGATGGGTGTGGGGGGCTGTCCACGTGGGTGGCGGCCTCTCCAGAGGGTATTTGGGGTTGTCCGGGTGGGTGGGGGGGCTGTCCAGAGGGTTGGGGGATGTCCAGGGGGGTGTCCAAGGGGGTAGGGGGTGGGGGGTGGTGTCCAGGAGGGGCGGGGGGCTGTCCAGAGGGGTCGGGGGTGTCCAGGGGGGTTTACAAGGGGGTGGGTGGGTGTGGGGGGCTGTCCAAGGGCGTGGGTGGGTGTTGGGGGGTGTCCAGGGGGGTGTCCAAGGGGGTAGGGGGTGGGTGGTGGTGTTTAGGAGGGGTGGGGGGGCTGTCCAGAGGGTTGGGGGGTGTCCAGGGGGGTGTCCAAGCAGGTCGGGGGTGGGGGGTTGTGTCCAGGAGGGGTGGGGGTGTTTTCTAGAGGGGTCGGGGGGTGTCCAGGGTGGTGTCCAAGGGGATGGGTGGGTGTGGGGGGCTGTCCAAGGGGGTGGCGGTCTGTCCAGAGGGGTCGGTGGGGTGTCCAGGGGGGTGTCCAAGGGGGTGGATGGGTGTGGGGGGCTGTCCAAGGGGGTGGATGGGTGTGGGGGGCTGTCCAAGGGCGTGGGTGGGTGTTGGGGGGTGTCCAGGGGGGTGTCCAAGGGGTAGGGGGTGGGTGGTGGTGTTTAGGAGGGGTGGGGGGGCTGTCCAGAGGGTTGGGGGGTGTCCAGGGGGGTGTCCAAGCAGGTCGGGGGTGGGGGGTTGTGTCCAGGAGGGGTGGGGGTGCTTTCTAGAGGGGTCGGGGGGTGTCCAGGGTGGTGTCCAAGGGGATGGGTGGGTGTGGGGGGCTGTCCAAGGGGGTGGCGGCCTGTCCAGAGGGGTCGGTGGGGTGTCCAGGGGGGTGTCCAAGGGGGTGGATGGGTGTGGGGGGCTGTCCAAGGGGGTGGATGGGTGTGGGGGGCTGTCCAAGTGGGTGGCGGCCTCTCCAGAGGGTATTTGGGGTTGTCCGGGTGGGTGGGGGGGCTGCCCAGAGGGTTGGGGGATGTCTAGGGGGGTGTCCAAGGGGGTAGGGGGTGGGGGTGGTGTCCAGGAGGGGTGGGGGGCTGTCCAGAGGGGTCAGGGGGTGTCCAGGGGGGTTTACAAGGGGGTGGGTGGGTGTGGGGGGCTGTCCAAGGGTGTGGGTGGGCGTTGGGGGTGTCCAGGGGGGTGTCCAAGGGGGTAGGGGGTGGGGGTGGTGTTTAGGAGGGGTGGGGGGGCTGTCCAGAGGGTTGGGGGGTGTCCAGGGGGGTGTCCAAGCAGGTCGGGGGTGGGGGGTTGTGTCCAGGAGGGGTGGGGGGCTGTCCAGAGGGGTCGGGGGGTGTCCAGGGGGGTTTACACATCGATTTGTTTTATATTTCAAAATTGTTATATTCAAATTATGATTTTTTTCATATAAACATATATTTGTCTTATCTAAAAAATATATATATTTTTGCTATTTTTTATAGGTAATAATGAGTCGAAGTTGGATTACGGCACATCGAATGAGCAATGAATATGAGGAAGGTGTTGATGCCTTTTTGGAATTTGCTAAACGAAATGTTCCAAGTAGTGACATTTTTTTCTGTCCATGCCTGAAATGTCTGAATATGAAGAAGTTGAAAAGTAGAGAGATAAAAGATCATCTGATTTGTCATGGTTTCAATCCGAGTTACAACCCTTGGATTTGGCATGGCGAAACTGGACAGAATGTCACTGATGATAATGAATCGCAAGATGGTAACTCCGATGGAATTGATGAAATGATTCGCGATATTGTAGCAGAACAAATTGAGATAGAACCGAGAGTTGCACGTCTATATGGTGATGCTGAAAAACCATTATATCCTGGTTGTACAGATTTTACGGTTTTGTCGGCGGTGTTAAGATTGATTAACCTGAAGGCGAAACATGGATGGAGTGACAGAAGTTTTACAGAGCTGCTACAATTGATGAAAGACATTCTTCCAAAAGATAACGATCTTCCAGATTCACATTATAAGGCCAAAAAAATATTATGCCCGATGGGATTGGGATACAGGAAAATACATGCATGTCCGAATGACTGCATTATATATAGGAAGGAATATGAATTTCTGAAAGAGTGTCCCAAATGTGGGACATCACGGTATAAGGTGAAAGAAAAATCACAAGCTGATGTAGAGATTACAAAGCTCCCTTCAAAGGTATTTTGGTATCTTTCTATAATTCCTCGTTTCAAACGTTTATTTGCTAATTCACATGATGCAAAAAGGTTAAGATGGCATGCTGATGAGCGGGTATGTGATGGAAAAATACGTCATCCAGCTGATTGTCCACAATGGAAGAAAATTGATGCCCAGTACCCTACATTTGGAAATGAAATTAGAAATCTGAGACTAGGCTTGTGCACAGATGGAATGAATCCATACCGAACCCTCAGTAGCACACATAGTTCATGGCCTGTTTTATTGGTAATTTACAACCTCTCTCCTGAAGTTTGTATGAAGCGCAAATATGTCATGTTGAGTATCATGATCTCTGGTCCAAAGCAACCCGGCAATGATATTGATGTATACTTGTCACCGCTGATTGATGATTTGAAACTTTTATGGGCTGATGGTATTAGGGTGTATGATTCTTATAAAATGGAATATTTTCAACTGCATGCAGTGCTTCTATTCACTATAAATGACTTCCCAGCATATGGAAATTTGTCTGGATACAGTGTTAAAGGGCATAAAGCATGTCCAATTTGCGAACAACAGACGTCATATTGTCAATTGCATCATGGGAGGAAAACAGTGTACATGGGTCATCGAAAGTTTTTGCCTATGGATCACCCTTATAGAAGACTAAAAAAGGCATTCAATGGCTCACAAGAATTTGATACTGCACCTCAACCTTTATCCCCAGAATTTTATTTTGAGAGGGTGAAAAACCTTGATGTGACATTGGGAAAGACACAGAAATCTGGTAATGATAGACATATTTGGAAGAAAAGGTCAATATTTTTTGAGCTACCATATTGGAGGTATCATGAAGTCAAACATAATATTGATGTCATGCACGTGGAGAAGAATATCTGTGATTCTTTGATCGGAACATTGCTAGATATTAAAGGAAAGACAAAAGATGGGTTGAATGCAAGGTTAGACCTACTGTCAATGGGAATACGTTTAGAGTTAGCTCCCACTCCTAAAGGAAGACGAACATTTCTTCCCCCGGCTTGTCATACATTATCGAAGAGGGAGAAAAGTAGCTTCTGTCAGTGTCTTGAATAACATAGCTGATGTTCAACCGTATATCACATTGCATATTAATGAGTTGAAACAATGTCATCCAAAGAAGAAAGAAATGTGGATTTTGAATGAGCACAACAAAACTTTTTTGCCATGGTTTAAAAAGACCTTGCTTGGTAGATCAGATGTATCAGAGACATTAAAATGGATAGTGGGTGGTCCATCTTTAAATGTGATAACATGGTCCGCTTATGACATTAATGGCTATACATTTCATACGAAAGCTCAGGACAACAGAAGTGCAGTTCAGAATAGTGGTGTATTGGTGTTTGCAGAAGCAATGCATTTTTCGAGTGCTAAGGACAGAAACCCAATTTCGGCATCAAGTGCATATTATGGAGTGATTGAAGACATATGGGAGGCTGATTACTTTAAAATTAAAGTTCCCGTTTTTAACTGTAAATGGTTTATCGGTAACAACAGTGTCAGACACGATGAATTTGGAATGACACTTGTTAATCTGAATAGATTGGAAGACACAGCTGATTCTTTTATAATGGCAACACATGCCAAACAAATTTTCTATGTAGTAGATCAATCAGATATGCAGTGGGCTGTTGTTTTACAAGGGAAAAACCAATATGTTGGTGAGGATGAATTTGATGAAGATGCTGATTTATGTGAGATCCCTACTTCCATGGAAAGATTAACAGAACATAATGATGAGTATGTTGAAGACATGGTTTGTGCCATTAGGAACGATCACGACGAAGGAATTTGGGAAAACAATCCAACTGTACATTCCTAAAATTACAGGTAACACAAGTATATATCTTGTTTACATTTAGTTTTTTCATATAATGTTAGATACTGTAAATTTTTTACTTATTAAAATATGTATCAAACCAAAACGATAAAACAATAAAAACCGTAAAGAGGAGAAGTCCTGCGCGCACCGGCAACCGGTCCTCTCTGTCTGTACCACCGGCCGGCCGCTGGCTCACCACCGGCCGGCCGGTGGTTCAGACAGAGAGCCTTCCTCTCTGTCTGGATCACCAGCGGCCGGCCGGTGTTGAGCCAGCGGCCGGCCGGTGGTTCAGACAGAGAGGAAGGCTCTCTGTCTGAACCACCGGCCGGCCGGTGGTGAGCCAGCGGCCGACCGGTGGTACAGACAGAGACAGAGCCTCTCTGTCTGGATCACCAGCGGCCGGCCGGTGTTGAGCCAGCGGCCGGCCGGTGGTTCAAACAGAGAGGAAGGCTCTCTGTCTGGTCCACCGGCCGGTCGCTGGATCACCACCGGCCGCCCGGTGGACCAGACAGAGAGCCTTCCTCTCTGTCTGGATCACCAGCGGCCGGCCGGTGAGGAGCCAGCGGCCGGCCGGTGGTTTAGACAGAGAGGAAGGCTCTCTGTCTGGTCCACCGGCCAGCCGGTGGTGATCCAGCGGCCGGCCGGTGGTCCAGACAGAGGAAGGCTGTCTGCTCCACCGGCCGGCCGGTGGTGAGCCAGCGGCCGGCCGGTGGCATCAGTGAGTCCACTTTTCAGCTTTCTTATGCCAACTCCTTGGCAACATTTTGCCTGTGTTTACCATGTTTATCATTGTTTAACATGCTTATCATATTACCGATGTTTACTATTATGTAATTTAGTACACTTTTCTATTTGTGAACTAATGTTTGTTTTTTTGATTTGAAGGAAAATGACAGATCAATCAGTTGATCAGCCACATGATTCTGGAGATGAGCATATTGGTCATACATCTGGGGAGGAACATTCACATGCTCCTATTACGAAAAAGAGTTCAAAGGTTGGTAAGCGTGGGTGTACACGTTTACCAAAATTATCACTTGCCCGTACGAAGGAGGAGAGGATAGTCGTGGAGTTTGATGAGGATGATCTTCCTAGAGGTCCAAATGCTAAAGATTTTAAGGGTTTTGTAGCAACTCAGGCTAAGAGCAAAGTAAGCATTCTTTATGATGATTGGAGAAGTGTGGATAAGGCGATAATTTCTCAGCTGTGGGAGACCATTTTGGTAAGATCTTTTGCTATTGTTTGACTGTTCTTTAAATGTTTCTAGTATATATAATATTTTTAACCTCTTTTTTATCAGATGACATTTGATATTCCTGACACTGGAGGAGTCAGGAAGAAATGCTTATCGTTGGCTGCTAGGAGATGGAGGGATTTCAAATCAACCCTCTCATCTGATTTCATTTATGGTCATAGGAGTCGTGAGAATCCATGTCGTATATATCCTTTTATAGATGAAGACACATGGAGACAATTTTTTGAAAGTAGAAGAAAAGAATCATTTTTGGTAAGGGCAATGTAAACTTTTATAAGATTTCTTATATAAATGATCTTATTATTGTTTTGTTAATGATTACTTATTCTTAATTTACAGCAAACAAGGAAAGCTCATCAAGAGATCCAATCTAAAAATGTATACCCTCATAGTTTATCTCGGGGAGGGTATGCATTATTGGAAGAACAAATGATGGAAGAAAAATTTCAACAACTAAGAGCTGAGTCTTCAAGCTCTGGAGAGGTGGCCCCTCCATCCCCTCCATCTAGACATGAGAAATGGAAAAGAGCTCGGAAGGGCAAAAAAGGACAATATCTTTCGGAAGAATCGAGACTCGTAGTTGAGAGGATTGTAAGATATCTATTTTATTTATTTAAGTTTACTATTTTCGTCATATATTTCCAATCATTATAGAAAAGTTCAATTAATTATTACAGGACTCTCTTGAGGAGCAGAGTTCACAGGGGACATTTACACCATCTGGGAGGGAAGATATTTTATCTGTGGCATTGGGAAAGCCCGAACATCCTGGCCGTGT
The DNA here is from genome assembly GCA_963277665.1 of Viscum album. NCBI lineage: Eukaryota > Viridiplantae > Streptophyta > Magnoliopsida > Santalales > Viscaceae > Viscum > Viscum album. The sequence goes on from OY728151.1 coordinate 907,881,114, forward strand.
AAGAGGATATTCGGCAGGTGTATCGGTAAGAAAAGTGTTGCCACGTTCCTCAACTTCTAACGTTGAGGGAGTTTATAAAAAAAAAATAGAATCGTTGGAGGCTGAAGTCCATAATATTAATGCGACAATGGAGGACAAGATTAGAGCATCGGTGCAGTTAATGTTTGCAGACTTGCAAAGACAATTTCAGGGTGCAGCTCCCACTCCACCTCTCCCAGTAGCTCCCACTCCCCCACCTCAGCCTGCGGACCCCATTTTTGATCCTCCTCCTCCGCCGCAGCTACCTACTTATTGTGAGTTGTATGTTGATGATCCTCAACATCATATAGTTGCATATGGGATGGTATATTGTATAGGAGATACAGTTCATCATCAACAGTTAGAGGTAGAGAATCAGAGGGTCACTGTACAGGATATTATAGATAGATCAGCTCGGATACCATTACCTACAGATGAGGTGACGACAGTTGGACATAGTATCGGCCATTTTTTACTTTGGCCATCCAGACTTCTTCGACTCATTACCATAGAGGTATGGATGTTATATCTTTTATTTTATATTTTTATTAATGTTTTATCATTTGAAAACTAATATATTTTTCAATTTATTTTTACAGGAATACTTCAAAGGTAAAGAAATACTGTATAGACAACAACAAAGACAGATAGCTATGACATCAGATGCAGATACTAGCAGTCTTGACAAATTGTCAAGATATTCAAATTTGTTGGTGGATCATTATGACTTTACAATGGAAGCTCATGTCTGTGGACGTGAACTATGTGTGGGGATTATGAAAAGTGATATCATGGAGTTTGTCACTGGAGATAAGATGGGCATCAACGTGGTGCAAATTTTTATCATGTAAGTCTTAACTCCTTTTCCTTGCGTTATATTTATTAAAAATGTATACTTATGTCTGCTTTGTATTAGGTATATGTATAAAATTTGTGAGAGGAATGAGCTGACAGATGTATATGGATTCATGGACCCACAATTGATTTCCCCTGAAGCATGTGCATTGGATGAGGAACAAAGAATGCTTTATATTGCTGATAGATTTGAAAAGAATGTAATCACACAGTGTTGGATGATGCCTTTTTGTGAGAGGTATGAAACACATCCCTCTCAAAGAGTTAATTATATTTTAACATAAAAAACCACTAACGTTAAATTTCCTTTTCTCAGGGATCATTGGATGTTAGGGGTTTTTTGCCCTAGGGAGAAAACACTTTATTGGATATGCTCTCTCCATGATGATGTGCGAGAAAGTTTTAAGAATATATTGGAAACGTAAGTTTCAATTTCACAATAGTTTTATATATTATAATGAATTTTAAATTTACCCCATTCGTATTATTTTCTAACAGGGCATGGGTCCACTTTCGAAAAAGCGCAAAGAAAAGGAATTACAAGATCAAATATGTACATGCGAAGGTAAATATCCATTTATAATTTGTACATTTTGATTTATTACATAAAAATAATATATTGAATTTACACTCATTCAAACAGAAATGTCATGAGCAACAAGGCATCATCGAATGCGGATATTACATGTTAAGATTTATGTATGAAATAATAACAACTGGGACAGTTCTGAGTTTTGACCTGGTAAGATTTCCTCTTTCTAATAATATTTCAATTTGATTTATTCATTATACACGTTGACTACTATCCTTTTCCTTTGTAGCTTTTTGATGACCCTCAACCCTTTACTGCTGAAGATATCAAACACTTACAAGTGGAGTGGTCAAATTATTTTACAGGTTCGATTGACTTTTAGTTGTTTGTAATGTAAAATGTAATTTTGAATATTGTCAATGTAATTGTGTATTTCGTAGTCGTTTAGGTTGGATTTAGTTTTTTTTGAAGTTGACATTGTAAGTTTTGAATGTTATATAAGTGAATGTTTAATTTTTCTCTACTTCTTGTTTTGGTCTACTGTTGATGGTTTTTCTGGTCTGGATTTTGGTATGGGGGGAGAGGTTCCAAGGGGGTGGGTGGGTGTTTGGGGGGTGTCCAAGGGATATGGGAGGGGTGTCCAAGGTGTGTTTGGGGCTGTCCTAGGGGTCGGGGGGGGGGGGGGGGTGTAAATGAGGGTGGGGGTGTCCAAGGGGTGGGGGGTGTCCAAGGGATATGGGAGGGGTGTCCAAGGTGTGTTTGGGGCTGTCCAAGGAGTCGGTTGGGTGTCCAAGTGGTGGGGGGGTGTCCAAGGGATATAGGAGGGGTGTCCAAGGGGTGTTTGGGGCTGTCCAAGGGGATGGGGGGGTTTCCAAGGGGTAGGGGGGGTTTCCAAGGGGTAGGGGGGGGGGGTTTCCAAGGGGTAGGGGGGGTTTCCAAGGGGTCGGGGGGGTGTCCAGGGGGTGGGGGGCTGTCCAGTGGGTGGGGGGGTGTCCAAGGGGTGGGGGGGTGTCCAAGGGATATGGGAGGGGTGTCCAAGGGGTGTTTGGGGCTGTCCTAGTGTTCGGGGGGTGTAAATGAGGGTGGGGGGGCTGTCGAAGGGGTGGGGGGGTGTCCAAGGGGCAGGTTGGGTGTAAATGAGGGGGGGGGGGGTGTCCAAGGGGTCTGGGAGGGCTGTCAAGGTGTGGGGGGGTGTCCAATGGGTGTTTGAGGCTGTACTAGGGGTCTTGGGGGTGTCCAAGGGGTGGAGGGTGTCCAAGGGATATGGGAGGGGTGTCCAAGGGTTGTGGTGGGGCTCCAATGTGGTGGGGGAGGGCTGGCCAGGTTGTTAGGTGGGTATAGATGAGGGTGGGGTTCAGTTGGGGCTTGGGGGAGGGCTGACATGGTTATTTTTGTTTGGTTTCTGGTTGCTTTTTGGTGAGAGCAGTGCAATTATTTTAAAAAAAAAAAAAATTCTTTCACGTCGGTTATAAAATAACCGACGTGGTAAATAAATCGGTAGGGGTTTATCACGTCGGTTTTTTCTAGAACCGACGTGATAAACCTTTCCCGGGGATTTTATCACGTCGGTGCTTAGTATAACCGACGTGATAAAAGGCCTGGGAATCGATTTACCACGTCGGTTATTGAATAACCGACGTGCTAAAACGTTTCCCAGGCCTTTTTATCACGTCGGTTTCCTAAATAACCGACGTGGTAATAGGCCAGGGGAAGGGTTTATCACGTCGGTTATGACATAACCGACGTGATAAACGATATCCCAGGCCTTTTATCACGTCGGTTTAGGGAATAACCGACGTGATAAAGCCCCCCGCGCATATTTATCACGTCGGTTATTATATGAACCGACGTGATAACCACCGTGAAGTTAGGGATATTACGTCGGTTTTAAATAACCGACGTAAAAAACGTTATTTATAACGTCGTCCGTATTAACGTCGCCTAAAAACCGACGTAAATAATAAAAAATAACCGACGTAAAAAACGTTTTCTGCACTAGTGTCAAGAAGTCTCTTGCATGGTTTTCATGCAATCATGAGGAATTGCATGATCTTCATCAAAACCCCATTCTTCTCTAATCATCCTCAGATGGATTATACCTCACAAACTCCACTGTTGTAAACAATGTGTCACCTTGACACATGTTCTTTGAACTTATGATCAGTACAACAATCATCTGAATTTACATTCCTCCATTTCATTGGAGTACTTCTTGATCTCCTTCACTTTGATCTTCATTGACAACTATTGATAACAAATACAACCTTATACACAAAGTGGTCCCAACAATCCCCCCCCCTTTGTATTTTGTTGTCAATACCTTACATATCTTCTGAAATGAATTCGTCAATGTCAAAATGAGAATATTCTCTTCAATCAACTTTTCTTTTCAAACTTTCATTTCACTTTCTCTCCCCCTTATTGACAATAAATTCAAAGCTCATGGTAGGGAGGGTATCAATCTATACTTAAGAAATGTTTCATTAATCATTTCACTCTAGGTCTACTTGAGAAATGCTCGATGTAGAAAACAAGAGGATTTGATTTAGACAACAAGGATTTCCATTATTCACATATCATGATACCACATGAGATGAGAACAAATGTATTTTGTCTTCAAGAGTTTACCACTTTCATTTCAGGCTAAAGAAATCAAATGTGATAGGGAATAATCAACTTGAAACTCCTGCACTCACATCATCAAACATATCAAAAACATTCAAGTGCAATTGGTATGATAAGTAGCCTTGGGGCACTTCCATTGTTCTTATGTCACTGATAAATTTGTTACTCCCCCTTTTTAGAATGATCTTTGTTCTGATTAACCAAGGTTTAGAGATTGAGAAATTACATACCTTCTCCAATGACATGATCTTCAAGAAATTAACAGTGTAATTGCATTTAATACCAGCTGGAGTTGATACCGATTGAAACAATGATTTTGAAAGCTTCTTCATTTTTCCCCCCTCAAGGGAAACACTCCTCATCATCTTTATCAAGAGTGATCATTCATTATCTTAATATTTGAATATCAATTGAAGAATCTCCAAAGGATGGAAACTTCTTCAGCTCAACTATCAAGAGTTGACAACATTCACTACTTCTCAGGTTCTCCCCCTGAGATCATGATTCACCTTCAATTCCCTATATTATTAGCACAAATACAATACACAAATGATTAAGGGAATAAGGTGGTTCCTCCTTGCTTCATCAATATGAGTTGCATGGTTGAGGTGTTTTTCTCAACCAATTTCCTCCATTTACACCAGTCTTCATGCTTGCACATTTGAACATATGTTCTGATCTGTGTTGATTTGGCATGTTTCCCTTCACGTTTTCATCTACGTGGTATGGAGAATTATTCTGCTTAATAACCATTTTGAATGATGCATTCTTACTCCTTTTGAGGGCTGCTTCTTGCTTTGGTATTAAGGTTAGACAACCTTTTGCAATGTGACCAGATTTCTTACATCTCTCACACAGAACTTCTTTGACACGTGTGTTTCTCTTGGTTTGCAATATCTCATGCACTCTGTCTTCATCATGTGAAATTTTTTATTTTCCTTTATCACTAGCCCTGGCTTTTTCATTTTCAAGTTTCCTCATTCTTTCCAAATCTTCTGGCCAGATGACCAATATGTCATTTGGAACTGTTGCAGCTGGTTTGGATCTTCCACATGGGTTCATCTGAGTTTCATCCCACTTAGTTTTTCTTTTGGATGAATGACCCTTCAATTTCATGGATCTAAAATCTTGGGCCTTCTCAGCTTCCCTACTTGAGATCTTCTTGGGGAAATATGTGTTCACAATATTCTTCTGATTTCTTCCCAAGGTACTTTCTTCATACTTAGACGACATCAGAGGTCTTCTTTTCTTATCAACAGTGAAATCATGTTGAGATGGACATGTGCCTACCTTGTGACCACTGCCATTGCATACATCACAGATGTTATCAAGCATTCCAAATCTATTTGCTGTAAACAGATGCTTCTGGACCTGCAGATGTTGCTTCTTATTCTATGGATTTCTCCCCTTCGATACAGGATTTCTTGGTGCTTTTTCATTAAGGGGATTTTACCAACAATCCAGTGCACAATGCCCAAATCTGTTGCAGCACCAACATTGACCCACAAATCTTTTCTTCTTTGTATCTTATGTATGAGGTTGTTGGGCCTTCTTCTTAATTTTTTGTGCTCTATTTGAAGAACCAACTTCCTCCTTTTTCTTCCCATCCAACCTAGCCATAATGGTAGGTTTCTTATCCTCCTCTTTCCTCACCCATACTTGTTTAGAATTTTTCTTCCAACCTGCACTTTTTGAAGGAACATATTTAGAAACAATAGTACAGGTTTGTATGGATGATACCTTCACTTTCATAGCTGATTTTGATAGATCAAAGAGTGAAGTCATGATCTTATTATCACATGTTGGAGTTCTTTCGACAGTAGAATCCTCCAGTGAGCATTGAGTACCAGCAGCAACTGATTCTTGAGATGGATAATCAAGAGATGTCATAATCTTTTTGTCACATGTTGGAGGTATTTCAGCTTTATAATCCTCCAATGAACATTGAGTATAAGCATCACTTGTTTCATTCTTTTGTGAAGTCTCAATATGCGTCTTCTCAAGATTTGTCAATTGGGCTTCCAATTTTTGACTTTCAATATTGAGGATGATCTTCTGATCTTCAATCATGATCATCTTCTCTCCACAATTCTTCTTCAATCTTTCAACCTCATATTCATGCATCTTAACTTTGGTTTGTAACAAAGAGTCAAGTTCTCTGAATCTCTTGGAAGTTTCTTCCAAACAAAAACTCTTGACTTCAGTGCTCTTATTTAGCTCAGCTTCAAGTGCATGAATCTTTTCTTTTAGAGTCTTATTGACTCCCTCTTTTTTCTCAAATACTTTAATCTGTTTGGTGAGCTTTAAGAATTCAAGAATTTTTCCTTCCAAGCCCTTTTCCAAATTATCAGCTTCTCTTTCCAATCGATTGATCTCAGCCTGCATGCATTGAAATATTCTAAAAACAGGATCAACTCTTTCTTCAGGAATATCACACCGATAGCTTATTAATTTCTCCTGATCACTTGCGATACAAGTGTCTTTCATTCCTATGGTAGAAACATGAGCCACCTGCTCGATACTTTCCAAGCCAGATATTTCTTCATTATTGGAAGGGCATGGAGAACAAGACACTGTATCTTCTTTGGACATGAGGGAATTCTTCAACTACTTCTTCTCTTTCCTTTTCTTGTTTGTCATGGTCTTGCTGGATGTAGGCTTCTGCTCAGAAATGACAGAATCATTATCAAGACTGCAATTCATTGTTGACAATAGGAAAGAAACTCAAATCCTCTCCTGAATAGAGTTACTGTATAGTATACAACATAGGTAAACCTCCCTCTGATACCACTTGTAGGACCCCAGGACACCCTGAGAGGGGAGGGGTGAATCAGGGTGTCAACTTTTTCTTTTTAAAGTTGTGGATCTTGTTCCCACGTTGGTAGGAACTAGTTAAACCTGTATGATGGATATGATCAGCAATGAAACATTCTTATGCAAAGAAATAACACAGTAATTTTTACTTGGTTCACCACTAAGGGCTACGTACAAGGAGAATACGCTGACAAGTTTCCGGTCGTACCAAATTCTACTATACTTCACTTGCTGTGGATTACAAAGGTGCGGGCACAGTCACTCTATCCCAGACTCACTGCCTTTACAAAGGTTCAGGGATATCTCACTACTTCCCTCGGGTCACTCCCATTGACTCCCCCTGGATCACTGCCTTTAGTGAAGTCCCACTCAGTTTATAGACGTGAAGGTCTCTTCAATAGATTTGCATTGAAGTATTTGTCTCCTGTTCAGCATGAGACAATGCTTGCATCAGAGTACTGAGTTGATGCTATTTTGTATTCAATATTCTTCTTTAGTGCAATAACTGAATGCACTAAATCTTATTCTTCTCTTCCTTTGATTCCCAATACTAACACCTAAGTGTATTGATATATTCCCCTCTTTCTGTGCAGATCTGAGTTTATTTTCACGAACCATTCTTCTTCTCTTCGCAAAGCACAACGAGGATGTTAAACACCAGTCATGTGTGTGCGGTACTACTTCTCTTCATAAAACCAAATCGTTCACTGTTCTTCCGTCTTCGCAAATGAATACATCATCTGTTTCACTGAAGGTATCGAGAAACCTTTCAGCTTTCGTGCAGCTCCAAAAATACGAGCGTACTCCAACAACACCTGGTGCTCTTCTCCAAGCCCGGCGCGCAAGTCCCAATACAGCGCGCAAGTATTCAGCGCGCAAGTCCAAACTGGCGCGCAGGTATTACCAAACCACTTGTGCGACACCACCTACTTCAACTTCAAACTTGTGCGACTCTCTTCCTTTCTCTCCCAAACCGCCTTGGGCGCGCAGCCAACAACCGGCATGCAACTTCTACTTGCGCAAACACACACCACTTGCGCGACCACCCACCACTTGCGCGACCACCACACCTGCACGACGAGAGATCTGATTTTCTTCTAAGTGTTGAGCTCATTAGGAATGAGGAGGGGTCGACCTGTATTTATAGGAATTTTGACAGTCTACGCGACGACGCACAAGTCTCCCCTCAGTGCGCAAGTCTCGGCGCGCAGGTCCAACCGCCCAAGCCTCTATCGCGCAACTCACTTGCGCGACCACACCAATACTTGCACGACCCTCTTTCGTTTGCCATATTTTGAAGTTCTGAGTTTGAAAAACAACAAGCGCGCAAGTTTCCAATCCTCTAAGGCACTGGCGTGCAATTCCTTTCTCGGCACGCAAGTCACTTGCACGACCAGCCCAAAACCTACGTGGCCCTTATCCTTTTGCCATTTTTCCATGTTCTGATCTTGAAAAAAAATATGGCACGCAAGTTTCTTCTCTTTCAAGTACACGACGCGCAAGTCTCTTGGCCAAAAACACTTTTCTCCATTTGTCGGTTTTCAGGCCCAAAAATTTGGTAAACACTGGAAAATGGCACCACCTTGTATCTGCTATTTTTGTACCGCCTCCAGATCATCCATTCCTTTGTCGAATTTCTTGAATCAAACATGGATCGTTAACCACATCCCTTGAATTTGAAATGCCACCATGAAATCTTCTTTGTCAACAAATTTGTATGTAGTTTGTTTGATTTGTAAACAAGCACTATCACCTCAAAAACACTTCTTTTTCGGTGATTTGTATCCTTCAGCAACTCTTCTTATTTCAACACAAACTCTACTATCCTTCAGAAACTCTTCAACTGTCATTATATACTTCATTCAAAACATATGATTCAATTCTTCAAGAAGTATCTTGCATGGTTCTCATGCAATCATGAGGAATTGCATGGTCTTTATAAAAACCCCATTCTTCTTTAATCATCCTCAGATGGATTATACCTCACAAAATCCACTGTTGTAAACAATGTGTCACCTTTGACACATATTCTTTGAACTTATGATCAGTACAACGATCATCTGAATTTCCATTCCTCCATTTCATTGGAGTACTTCTTGATCTCCTTCATTTTGATCTTCATTGACAACTATTGACAACAAATACAACCTTATACACAAAGTGGTCCCAACATATTTGGGTATGGGTAACAATTTTATCAGCCCCTTAAACATCTTCCATTCATCATTGACATTCTAGTAAACTAAGCATCAAGATATATACTTTACAATCATCCTCTTCATGTTTTCCCACAAGAAGTGCTTCTTAAGATCTCTATACATCTTTGTGTTATCTTGGTGAATAAGAAATAATGAACTATATGCATCATACACAATCTTCTTCTTTAATATTGGTATTAAGGGGACTCATATTTAGGCTCCAAATCTTATAACTCCATATTTCTTAAGGTTAAAATTTTGAATATTTCCAACCTTCTTCTGTAGCTTAATATAATACTTATGCAAATCCTTTATCTTCACATAGATAGATGATTGAACAATATTTGCGAATGATATGATTTCATCCTTAACCTTTGATTTCCATGTACAACCTTTGAATATATATGAATACTGAGTCTCTTTTAATCCTCATCATATATAAGGTAACATGATCATTCCTACATAGAACCAACCACCCTGTTTTTCATTCCAGGTTGGTAATATATTGAGAAATCATATTCCTTGATCAACTTTAACAGCCACTTTTAGTGCTTCTTGAACTCCTTCTATGTGAATATATACTTTAATCACTTATTATCTGTATATAAATCACATTTTTTACCATAAATATAGTTCCAACAAATATATAATGAGAAAAATACCATCATCAACTCTTGATTGTTTGTTAGACAATTTCCCCAATTATCATTAATTGACAAGGGGCATATATTATAGGATTTTAATTTTACTTAAAGACAGATCCCAAACCCTTATATGATGCATCATTTTATATCACACACATTTACACTATAGGGTAGTGTGAGAATAGGTGTAGTGGACAACCTCTTTTCAAGATCCTTGTAGTTGCCTTCACATTTTTTCATCCATAGATACTTTATTCCATTCTGTATCAACATGGATAGAGTATTTTGGAAATTGTGAGAAATTTCTCAAAAAGAATTGATAACATCTAAAAAATCATGGAAAACTATGGATATTTCTTATAGATATTGCTCTAGAAAATTATTTAATCTATTTTTTGTTTTTTAGGATCCACAGTACCATCTCTTACGATTACATATCCCAAGAAGCTTTATTTTCACAACAAAAAATCATATATACTGCATTAGGAATATAATTTATTCACTCATTATGACATTAGAACAATCATAAAATGTACATAATTTTCTTCATAACTCTTGGAATATATTATAATATCATCAGTAAAGGCTACTATAAGTTTTTCTATGTAACATATAAAGTTTCTATTCATCTTATCCATGAAGATAACATGGGTATTTTTATGTCTTGAAGGTATTACTAGGAATTCATAGTGTACGTATTGTGTATGGAAGGATTCCTTGGTTATATATTCCATATTAAGAATTAATTTATGATATTTAGATTGAAATTAGACCTTTTATATGTATTGATCCCCTCTAGCATAATAAAAAAAATAACATAGTATAGATGACACTTTTTCTTGTTTGTGACCCTGTTAAGCTCACAGTAGTCAATGAAAAGATGCATTGAATCATCCATCCTCTTAATAAAGAGGAATAGAGAACCCCATGGATATGAACTTGAATGAGATCTATTATTTAGAGACTCTTAAATATTTTAATAGTACAAGGTATGAGTTCAACAAAAAAATCCACATGATGTTTCGGGGGAATATTAAGAAACTAATTAGAAAATACATTGATATATTATTTTCCAATTTGAATATACTTAATATTGAGTTTCTCCCAATTCATTTGATCCATGTATCCATCATTATTGGGTATCAAAACCCATATTAAATAGTAAGTTGAAAATGATTGTTTATAATCATTCTTGCATCAATATTTGATTATGGGATGATTTAAGTTGAAAATTATGATTTTCTTATCCTGGTAGCTGATATGGGATCAATGTATAAAGATCCAATCCAATCCCAATATCATGTAAAATTCAACCAAGGGGAGAATAACTAGATTTTTAGAAAGTTTCTTCCCAAAAACCTCAACTAGAGTAAAGTTTTATACATGGGATGAAATCATTATACTACTATGTGTTTTCATTGATACCTTAATGTCCAATGCTTGAGGTGGTGAATCAATAATATTATAAAACAAACAAGATATGAAGTAATGCGGGGAACCAATATCAAATAAGTTATTAATATTTATTTTGTGGATGTTGAGTGTACTTTTCACCACATAGTTATAGTGATCCAATTTTTAGTTATTGAAAGAATAATCCCTTCCTTGATCCCTTGGTTTTGGAGGTCGTTGTTGCTATTTGTCCTCATCAACCTATGGATTAGTGAATATATCTATATAGTTCCAAAATTATTTATATATAAAATATTGAACTATTAGAGGTTCATTATGTGGAACTTTATTCCACTCTTATTTATCCATCAGCCCCTTCATATCACTTTGAACCTCATTTTATTGGTGGAAAATTCTTCTGCACTTAAACCACTTCCCTGTTCCACTATGGAAATTTACTATGTCATTTTCCCACAATTTTGAAATGAATACAACTGAGACTTCTCTCCTATAAGTGTCTTATCATTTAATCTTTTATAAAATTTGATTTTCTTTTTCTTACACCATAACCCCTAAGAGTATTTATGGTCTCCTATTTACAATTCCACCGACATAGAATAATTTATTCATAGATACAAAATTCCCTTATAGTTATTCCTTTACAAATACCTAGTTTTAAGACACTAAATAAATGATCATTTTTTTCTAGGATCAATAATAAAAGTAAATATATATATTGTGAGTATCATGAACTTTTCTTCTTAAGAACTAATTAATTCATCTTTATTTTACTTCAGCGCAAGGAATTCCTACTATATTTTGATGAGAATAGTTCATGGAAAATATTTGGTGATTAATACTTTATTAATAAAATTTTATTATATGAAGTCAAATTCATTTTTTTACCTTGTGTTTTTTTATCAAAGTACACTATTTTTATGATTCACCATCCAAATTATAAACAACCAAAATTACAGTTTCATTCCCTAGGAATTAAAGAATAGAAAATAATGTTTCCATCATGTTGATCCATTTATCAGTAATTAGTGGATTAAAAGATCCACTAAAGGATGATGTGTCACGACCCGTCCTCAGGGCCCGTGCCGTGACTACCCCAAGCCCGCCTTCCATAGGCCAGGGGCTGGCGACTAGCACCAAGGCGTAAATCCTGGTAAAAAGGGAAGGCATTGACTTTGTAAAGTAAACAATCGCACAGAGTACAAGCGGAAGAAGTAAACACTAAGTAAAAACTGAGTACAACAGTAAGTGCGGAAAGTAAAAAGGGGCTGGAAATACAAGCCCAACTGTAAAGTACAACTCGAAAGGGAAAACAGCGACTGAAAAGTAAAGCTGCTACGCCGAGCTGTCCACTGGAAATCCCACCTGAAGGGTGGGTACAGACAGCTCCTCTGCTCCTCGGGTCCCGCCGTCCGCTCCGAGTATGTCCCGCCCAGTGGTCTACCTCCGGGTACCTCCTCGTCGTCACGTCCACCTCTGGGTACCGTCTCGTCGTATAGTCCACCTCCAGGTACCGTCCAGTCCTCGAACATTCGGCCTCTGTCAGTACTGGCCGTCGTCTGCAACCAACACAACGAGGTGCGGGCATAGCCAGTGCAGGGGTGAGTATAACGATACTCAGTAGGGACCCTGAGACCCTAAAGGTCTCACTAAAACCAACAAGGATAGCCACATAGAAGATCTCAACAGATAACCTCTACTTAGGTATATGCCCATACATATACCTAAGTTATCAAGTAACCCATCTCAATCATGAGGAAACACAAGGATTGTGAAATCAACGGATAACTACTACCCAGGTATATTCCCATACATATACCTAAGTTATCAAGTGACCCATCTCAATCATGAGGTAAACACAAGGTCAAAAGTCTCAGCTCAAACCAGGATTTTCATTATCGAAACCGTAACTGCTGAAGAGCTCCGTCTCTAGAGTGTACAGTGGTCCTGTCACGACTCCGAGGTACTGCTCACTAACCTAATACTGCTGAAGTACTCCTCCTGTCGAGTACCGCGGGTCAGCCACCCAGACACAGTAGTGCTTCCCGCCGAGGTATGTCACCTAAACACACTAGTGCACACCCCCTAGTAGCCTGCTGAGGTACTCTCCGGACGAGTACCGCGGGTCTGCACTGTCACACAGGTAGTGCTCCGTCCGCCATGGGTCTGCACCTCAGAAAGTAGTGCTCCGTCCACTGGGCTAGTCGACTCACTCCAAGTCGAGTCGGTCAAGCAGTCGTCAGGTCTCAGCCAGTTACACGGTCTCCGTACTCCGCACGCTCGTCACTAGGAGGGTCCGCTCCACGAGCTACAGGTTGATACTCCAAGTATCTCAAAGTCCCACGAAGAAGTATTTCAAAGGACCGCCTCGTCATAGGGGTCTCAACACAACAGACGGCGCGTCAATCGGACGCCCGGTCTGTGAGTTATTAGCCTTTTCGTCCCAGGGGCCCGGTTGGTTTCGTGAGCGAACCAAACCCGGCCGTATCTCAACTGTACCCCGAACTCTCATAGGGTATACTCATAGGGACCGTTTCTCAACGAGATCACCAACGCCGCTGACGGTTCGTCAAACAGACGTTCTGTCAGAAAGATATCAGCTTTTCCGTTCCAGGGGCCCGGTTGGATTTCGGTGCGATCCAACCCGGCCACTATCCATCTGCATCCAAAACTGGGGCGGAGGATGCCAAAAGTTCCGTATCGTCAACAGGAACTTAACGCAACAGACGGCGCGTCAATCGGACGCCCGGTCTGAGAGTTATTGGCTTTTTCGTTCCAGGGGTCCGGTTGGATTTCGGTGCGATCCAACCCGACCGCACTCCGTCGGCATCCAAACCTCGAGCGGAGTAAGCCAAAAGATTCATCTCACTTAGAGGAATTCAACGAAACAGACGGCGCGTCAATCGGACACCCGGTCTGTTATTTATTGGCCTTTCCGTCTCACACCCACCCTGGGAAACTTCCCAGGAGGTCACCCATCCTGATCACTACTCTAGGCCAAACACGCTTAACTATGAAGTTTTAACCACGTAGGCTCCCGAAAAGGAAGGTGCACCTTGAGTATAGTATACCGAAACGACCGTCTCGATCCAAGGATCGCGTTGCCGCTGACGGCGAGTCGTTTGGAGGCCCGTAGCCCAAGATACAGACATTTGACCAAACTGCTCGGTAACGGGGGTTTCAGGCCCGGGCCGTCCCGGCCCGAGACCCCCCGGATGGCCCGAACCTGGTCGACCCGCCCCGGACGGGGTCGACCCAGCCCAGCGCGGCCCGGCCCGGCCCGACCCAGCGTGTAACACCCCAAGATTTCATAGTGTGTTATTTCTTCAAAATAATTCAATAACTTGCACTACACGCAACACTGAGTTCAATCACACCATTAAAAGAGGTCATGAATAGTATTAACTACATTTTAAACTTTATATAATCCTTATAATTTTAGAATCCATATTATGAGTTTCTTAGATATAATGCAAGAACAAATTCATTTTCAGTATTGCACATTTATCAACTTTTAATAGTGAACCCTTTTTAAATACAATATTTTAAACTTTTTGACTAAATGGGGACATCAAAAATTTAGAATAAAACATCCCAAGCTTCCACGGTACGCTTTCCTTTGAATAAAACAGTAGCGTGTGTTGTACGCAACGTCGAGTTTTAACACACACCACAACCGATCAAACTAGCCGTTATGAATAGTAATACCTACTTTTTGAAGTTATATATATTTTATATTTTAAAATGGACTTCATTTTTGGATTCTGAATATCAAATTAAGCCTAAGGTGAAATTTTGGTACTTTTCAGATAACTTTCATATTTTGATGAATAGTGAAAATTACTAAATTTTAATTAAAAACAACTTTTTTAATCAAAATAATTAATAGTGATAAATTATTAATTTGAGTGGTTTTAAAGTATATTTAGAATATATTTTTACCACTTAATATAATGTTGGTCATTGGACATAATTGTACAATTAAACCGAACATAAACAAGTGTCAATCTTTTGATAGTTATTATCTCTTAAAAACACGCTTTTTGTTTTGACAGCGGGAATTAATTTTAAATTAATTTCTGCCACTTCTGTGTTTTGAATTTAGGAAAATGGATTCCATATTTGGAATCAGGATGTTCAAATTGTGTAAATGGGTAACTTTTATTTTTAGACATTTTGAATAATTACTGCGGTAAATATTTTATTTACCATGGTTAAGGGTAAATCCGGTAAATAAGGGTTAAAAAAATAATATTATAATAATACAAAATTACCCTAAAACGTGTCTTAACCCTATTGGTTGATACATGGTCGACCATGGGCATCTTTGGGTCTATTTTGGGACCCCATGGATCCACTTGTAAGTGATAATGACACATTATATTAATAAAGCTAAAATAAAAATAAAAATGACATAAGCTTACATCTTTTAGAAGAACAATTTTTACATAGGGTTATACATGTTGGATTTTCGATTATAAATATTCATTAGAAAGATAAAAAGATTTCCTACATAATGATATTTTATTTATAATTTTTAGACATTAAATAATTTATTTTATTTATGACACAATGATGATGCAGTAATTACTAAAATAGTGAAACATTAAAATAATTGATCTTATAAATACCCAAATAATTATAATATGAAACTTTTAATGAATTAAACTAATTTTCTATGATAATATGATATATTAGGATTGATTTAATTGACTTTGTTCGAAGTAATCAATCTGTTAGGAGTTTCACAAAAATCAACTATTGAATAGTGTCAAAATTGACATAAAAGAGTTCTTAAAACAAATATTATATTATTAATTGATATTAAATTCCTAAAAATCTAATGTTCGGCCAAGAGACTTATATTATGATAGGTTCCTCATTAATGGACCACTTGGGGGTCGCTTGGATGTATATAGTAAGTTTATTAACCATATTATATAAAAATACAAAGAGACATTGTAAAAGTGAAACTAATTAACTTAGAGTTAATACTTAAAGATAAGGTTAATATAAGTACCCAAACCTGTCTAAATTCTATTGGTTGAGTGGTTTTCGACCTATCCCCACCTTAACCTTTGAATAATCAACTTTGGAGCCATTAGAAACCGAATATGAATTTATTATAAATTAATATTTCTAGCTTTTCCAAAGGTGCCCCTCACCCCTCTTATAAAAGGGCACTCCTCCTTCTCATTTCTTCACACCTCTAAAGCCTTTTGGTTCGGCCAAACTCTGCCCAACTAATCTCCCAACATCCCTCAATACAACCTAGAGGCCTTAGTTTGATCAGAAAGCCAACCTAAGGAGCCCTTTTGATCAAATCAAAAGGAAGAACCCGAAGAAGAGGTAATGATTTCACCACCCTTTTCTAAGTTCCTTTCTTCTTCCACTTCCTCTTTCTTTGTTCTTACCATTCTAAAATAATAACTCCAGTATCTTACATATACTGTGATGTTATTATAAATATGGTACAACCATATTCAGTATTCTATCCACCCTTTGAATAACATGTCACCATACGTGCGTACGTACGGCTTACCGTCTCCACGTCGTGGTGTAATTGTTATTCAATATATTATTATTTGGATGGGTATAATAATGATGTGTAACTCATGTAAATAATAAATATAACATATTAATGATTCTTTATATATGATATACCATCCATTTATATATTATTTTAATATCAAAAGAATGATATTGTCGCTCGTGCGTACGTACGGACTACCGTCTCCACGAACGCGATGAGATTCATTCTCCATCGTATCCATTCAAGTATAATTATCATTTGATGATTTAAAAATGATGTTTAAGGACTTGATATCATTCTGGATATGAATAATATACAACCTATCCTTTACAAACATGTCTTACGTAACAAAACATATAAAAGAAAACAAGTAAGTTAACACCCGATATAATGATAATACTAAGATATTATTAACAAATCAATGTTAAAAGATCATATATGATATCATATTATTATATATGATTCTTGTATAATTTAATAACAAATATTTCACCATTATACAGGAGGTTAACCTACTCCAACCAAGGAAAAGTACAAGGTAAGGGTTATTTCACAATCTCTTCATTATCCGAGGTTGTATTATACGTAATAATCTACTGGGATCTCTTTATCATCCACATCCATGTTTCTTCGAAATGTATTTCAAAACATTTTTACTATTTACAAGAATATGGGTTAAAGTCATTTATACCCTTGTTTGACTTTTTATAAGAGGTTTATAAAGGAATCTTTCCGTCGTTTTCAAAACAAGGTCCTTTTTAACCTTTTTGACAGAATTGAGGTAAGAATGTTTTTTTAACTTATACGGCGGGTGCGGTTATTTTCCGCCGTTATAAAATCGTCGAAGCTTCCCATACAAGCTTATAAGAATATTTTCAAAGAAAATGTTTTATTTTATATGGATCTTAAATGATTTCAAAATAAAAGGAGATATTTCTTTTAAAAGAATTTTGATTTCATCTATGTCAACATCCTTTGATGGATTTTAAGATTATTTGAAGTTGATTTATTATGATACAAAACTTCTATATTGTATTGAAGGTTTTGTGATATGTTTGACTGTGGATGTGCTATTTTTATACCATTCATAGTTTATTGTGAAAGTATTGACATTTCGTATGCTAGTTTTAATACGAATGTTTATGTTATGTTTAAACCTTTTCATATGGGAATGCATTGGACTTAATAAGTGACGGGTGGAGCCCGCTATAGCTCCTCGATGCATCGGTAGGTCTCATGAGACAAACTAGTGTCTTGTCACAAGGCCTTGACAAAATCTTATTTGTAGTCTTGGCACGAGGCCTTGGCTATGTGGTTATGATAGTCTGGCATTATGCATTCCAACATTATGAAAGTGGTTATTGATATTGCATGTGATTATTCGATTAGTAGAATATCCATGTGAATAAGTAAATGGCATTATTTCATTTTACTTTTGCCATACTATGTTGAAGTTCAATTTTAAAAGGCTTTTGTTTTAGTAATTCATTGCCTTAAATGTTTATGATTATTTTGAATGTTCCGCTATATTGTTATCCTTACTGGGCATTTGAGCTCACCCCTTTTCTATGTTTTATTTTTCCCAGGTAGTGAAGAAGTAAATTATGAATGACTTGCAGGGATATTATGAGGGGCTAATAGTGTGGATTGTGGATAAATTATGTTGTTGTATTAGTTTTTCATTTTACGATGTAATGTAAAACTTATGAATATATCTAGTGTTTCCAAGGCTACTAAACCAATCGGTCTTTCGGGATTTGATCTTTCTTGTGATCATGCCAATGTTACGACGTAATGCACCGACTCTGGGTAACTGGGGTCGGGGCGTTACAGTTGGTATCAGAGGAAGTTTAGTACAAACCTTGGAAGCTAGATTTAGATAAACTCTGATTAGAGCACGTAGACCTAAGATGAACTTTGAGGATTAGTATAGAAGAACTTCCTAGAATTTTGGTATTGTAGAGATTTTGTGAGTTTTCCGAGCAATACATCCCTGTCTGGATACGAGCAGGTAGAGGCGGCTCTGGCACAGATGTACCTAGGGGTAAAACCCGAAAACACCGCTTTGAGCTAGACTCGAACGGGAACTGGTGCACGACAACGGGCCTTGCTGCACTCTTGGTTACGACACTCCCGGGGGATATGCTTAGGATAACTCTCACTTTCTTTACAAACCATTATTAAGGGTTTATGAGTATATACATCCTCAAATGAGACATTTTTATGATTATGGATTATATCCATAAATAGTTCAATTTATGTTAAGTGTTTTATAAGTATGGGATTATGTATTTTGATTCATAAACTGATCTAGTGTATGCCATTGTTTAGAAATGGCGCCCAGTAGAAGGAATGAGAACTCCAGAAATGCACATGATCCAAAGAGAAGGAAGGATCATATCTTTCATGGTCTTAAGCTATAATTTATTAGAGAAATAGTCTCCCATGTATTATCATCATATGAAGAAATAATATCATGTGTTGATAAGATAAGTAAAGATTTTACTGAGTCCTATGGCTTTGAAGGGAATCAAGAGAAGAAAAGGATGGAAGAGAGAAAAATGGATAAAGGGAAGAGGGAAAAGAAGAATTTTCCCATATGTGGTAACTGTGGGAAGAAACACCCTGGAACTTGCCTGAAAGAAATGGGAGTTTGTTATAAGTGTGGAGGAAAAGGGCACAAAGTACGTGACTGCAAGGGTGAGAAAATGGTTTCAAATGTACAATGCTTCATTTGCAAGGAGTTTGGACACTACGCGAACCTATGCCCCAGTCATCAGACTATGCCGCAAATGATGCTATTGGATAATAATCAAGTTATGATACTACCACAGATGAAGAGGAATGATTAGAGTTCTTATGTTGATTATGTCAATTGACTGTTGTATCAACAATGTACTTGTTATAATATTTATGGAGTATATAAGGATTGTACTGCAGTACTATTTCATTAAGGACTTGAGATTGTGTGGAACAAAGAAAAGTGACTCATTAGCAGGATAGATTTTTGGAAAATATATGGTTGAGAGAATGATAAACCATAATATAGTTCTGATACTGAGGTAGTGATTTTGGAATAATATGTGATTGTTTTGGATAAATTATATTGGATATTCTTGACTACCTTGGAACTGATTAATGATTTGTATATTCCATCATTGTTGGGGTTTAAAACATTTTTGGATTAATGAAGTATATCCAGCATTCTATATGGAATAAGGGAGCATGAATGTAATCAATAAGGAATATGGTAATACATGATGAAGGTATTCATATGCTATTACGGGGTAAAAAGGATCTATATTATGTTTAACTTCCTTATGAATGTTGGACTGTGAGTTTGGACAGAAGTATTTTGGATAGTTCTAGTTTGGATTATTTTGGATTACCATAAAAGGACAACCCAGAGGTCGGGCGGCAACCCGTCGCGTCCGGCAAGGCTGCGAGACTTGAACCTGCAACCGAAGGGCGACAAGGGTGTATCACCTACCACTGGCCCATGAGATGTCCTGGATTAAATAATGTAGTTTTTATTAAAAGATCATGTAGATGAATTATAAATTCGTTTATTTTGGAACCCTATACGAATAGTGTAAATAGAATTTTTTTTACATTCTATTATCTTTTAGAGTGATAAATGAGTTTGTGGTAGAAACTTATTAATGGATAAAACTCTAATTATAAAGTAAGTATATCTCCTTATGATCTTAGCCAATCTCATAAATAAATTCCTCAACATTAATAAAAGGAACTTAGAACAAAAATGTTTTCCTAGATGGTACCTTAAATCATCACTAATTTATGGCTTTGGGATTGTTGGCCTTTTCATAGCCATGTTCTCTACCACTCTCCATCAGATATTTGATGGTTAGATTTCTCCTCCATATCCATATTTTCCTACATGGAACCCTAGTATGTATTATTTTCGGTAATCTTCATACTTTCCACTCTTTATTTTAAATAGAGGCCTCATTAATTCATTTTTCGATGTGGGATTTCAACTAAGATATTTTGAAACGTCAAAAATGTGTTATCCTAATACCCTATGTTTTGTTGAACCGATGGTATTTCAAATCATCATAGATTGATGAATTTAAGGACCTCAATTATACACTTGTTTGTGATTGATGAACTCAATCACTACCTATAAATATTTACGTTTTTCCTCCGATTATATGTCTCTAATTTCCACCAATGTTCTCCTAATCGAGATCATAATTTGGTGGTGACCCTTTGATTTCTCTTTTCCTCATATTAAGACTAAATTTTAGTAACCCAATTTCCGATGTGGTTTTTCCCACAAATATATTTTCTACTTTCAACCTTTTATTTTTGAAGAACAATTTCAAATTGCGAGGACGCAATTTATTGAAGGAGGGGAGAATGTAACACCCCAAGATTTCATAGTGTGTTATTTCTTCAAAATAATTCAATAACTTGCACTACACGCAACACTGAGTTCAATCACACCATTAAAAGAGGTCATGAATAGTATTAACTACATTTTAAACTTTATATAATCCTTATAATTTTAGAATCCATATTATGAGTTTCTTAGATATAATGCAAGAACAAATTCATTTTCAGTATTGCACATTTATCAACTTTTAATAGTGAACCCTTTTTAAATACAATATTTTAAACTTTTTGACTAAATGGGGACATCAAAAATTTAGAATGAAACATCCCAAGCTTCCACGGTACGCTTTCCTTTGAATAAAACAGTAGCGTGTGTTGTACGCAACGTCGAGTTTTAACACACACCACAACCGATCAAACTAGCCGTTATGAATAGTAATACCTACTTTTTGAAGTTATATATATTTTATATTTTAAAATGGACTTCATTTTTGGATTCTGAATATCAAATTAAGCCTAAGGTGAAATTTTGGTACTTTTCGGATAACTTTCATATTTTGATGAATAGTGAAAATTACTAAATTTTAATTAAAAACAACTTTTTTAATCAAAATAATTAATAGTGATAAATTATTAATTTGAGTGGTTTTAAAGTATATTTAGAATATATTTTTACCACTTAATATAATGTTGGTCATTGGACATAATTGTACAATTAAACCGAACATAAACAAGTGTCAATCTTTTGATAGTTATTATCTCTTAAAAACACGCTTTTTGTTTTGACAGCGGGAATTAATTTTAAATTAATTTCTGCCACTTCTGTGTTTTGAATTTAGGAAAATGGATTCCATATTTGGAATCAGGATGTTCAAATTGTGTAAATGGGTAACTTTTATTTTTAGACATTTTGAATAATTACTGCGGTAAATATTTTATTTACCATGGTTAAGGGTAAATCCGGTAAATAAGGGTTAAAAAAATAATATTATAATAATACAAAATTACCCTAAAACGTGTCTTAACCCTATTGGTTGATACATGGTCGACCATGGGCATCTTTGGGTCTATTTTGGGACCCCATGGATCCACTTGTAAGTGATAATGACACATTATATTAATAAAGCTAAAATAAAAATAAAAATGACATAAGCTTACATCTTTTAGAAGAACAATTTTTACATAGGGTTATACATGTTGGATTTTCGATTATAAATATTAATTAGAAAGCTAAAAAGATTTCCTACATAATGATATTTTATTTATAATTTTTAGACATTAAATAATTTATTTTATTTATGACACAATGATGATGCAGTAATTACTAAAATAGTGAAACATTAAAATAATTGATCTTATAAATACCCAAATAATTATAATATGAAACTTTTAATGAATTAAACTAATTTTCTATGATAATATGATATATTAGGATTGATTTAATTGACTTTGTTCGAAGTAATCAATCTGTTAGGAGTTTCACAAAAATCAACTATTGAATAGTGTCAAAATTGACATAAAAGAGTTCTTAAAACAAATATTATATTATTAATTGATATTAAATTCCTAAAAATCTAATGTTCGGCCAAGAGACTTATATTATGATAGGTTCCTCATTAATGGACCACTTGGGGGTCGCTTGGATGTATATAGTAAGTTTATTAACCATATTATATAAAAATACAAAGAGACATTGTAAAAGTGAAACTAATTAACTTAGAGTTAATACTTAAAGATAAGGTTAATATAAGTACCCAAACCTGTCTAAATTCTATTGGTTGAGTGGTTTTCGACCTATCCCCACCTTAACCTTTGAATAATCAACTTTGGAGCCATTAGAAACCGAATATGAATTTATTATAAATTAATATTTCTAGCTTTTTCAAAGGTGCCCCTCACCCCTCTTATAAAAGGGCACTCCTCCTTCTCATTTCTTCACACCTCTAAAGCCTTTTGGTTCGGCCAAACTCTGCCCAACTAATCTCCAAACATCCCTCAATACAACCTAGAGGCCTTAGTTTGATCAGAAAGCCAACCTAAGGAGCCCTTTTGATCAAATCAAAAGGAAGAACCCGAAGAAGAGGTAATGATTTCACCACCCTTTTCTAAGTTCCTTTCTTCTTCCACTTCCTCTTTCTTTGTTCTTACCATTCTAAAATAATAACTCCAGTATCTTACATATACTTTGATGTTATTATAAATATGGTACAACCATATTCAGTATTCTATCCACCCTTTGAATAACATGTCACCATACGTGCGTACGTACGGCTTACCGTCTCCACGTCGTGGTGTAATTGTTATTCAATATATTATTATTTGGATGGGTATAATAATGATGTGTAACTCATGTAAATAATAAATATAACATATTAATGATTCTTTATATATGATATACCATCCATTTATATATTATTTTAATATCAAAAGAATGATATTGTCGCTCGTGCGTACGTACGGACTACCGTCTCCACGAACGCGATGAGATTCATTCTCCATCGTATCCATTCAAGTATAATTATCATTTGATGATTTAAAAATGATGTTTAAGGACTTGATATCATTATGGATATGAATAATATACAACCTATACTTTACAAACATGTCTTACGTAACAAAACATATAAAAGAAAACAAGTAAGTTAACACCCGATATAATGATAATACTAAGATATTATTAACAAATCAATGTTAAAAGATCATATATGATATCATATTATTATATATGATTCTTGTATAATTTAATAACAAATATTTCACCATTATACAGGAGGTTAACCTACTCCAACCAAGGAAAAGTACAAGGTAAGGGTTATTTCACAATCTCTTCATTATCCGAGGTTGTATTATACGTAATAATCTACTGGGATCTCTTTATCATCCACATCCATGTTTCTTCGAAATGTATTTCAAAACATTTTTACTATTTACAAGAATATGGGTTAAAGTCATTTATACCCTTGTTTGACTTTTTATAAGAGGTTTATAAAGGAATCTTTCCGTCGTTTTCAAAACAAGGTCCTTTTTAACCTTTTTGACAGAATTGAGGTAAGAATGTTTTTTTAACTTATACGGCGGGTGCGGTTATTTTCCGCCGTTATAAAATCGTCGAAGCTTCCCATACAAGCTTATAAGAATATTTTCAAAGAAAATGTTTTATTTTATATGGATCTTAAATGATTTCAAAATAAAAGGAGATATTTCTTTTAAAAGAATTTTGATTTCATCTATGTCAACATCCTTTGATGGATTTTAAGATTATTTGAAGTTGATTTATTATGATACAAAACTTCTATATTGTATTGAAGGTTTTGTGATATGTTTGACTGTGGATGTGCTATTTTTATACCATTCATAGTTTATTGTGAAAGTATTGACATTTCGTATGCTAGTTTTAATACGAATGTTTATGTTATGTTTAAACCTTTTCATATGGGAATGCATTGGACTTAATAAGTGACGGGTGGAGCCCGCTATAGCTCCTCGATGCATCGGTAGGTCTCATGAGACAAACTAGTGTCTTGGCACAAGGCCTTGACAAAATCTTATTTGTAGTCTTGGCACGAGGCCTTGGCTATGTGGTTATGATAGTCTGACATTATGCATTCCAACATTATGAAAGTGGTTATTGATATTGCATGTGATTATTCGATTAGTAGAATATCCATGTGAATAAGTAAATGGCATTATTTCATTTTACTTTTGCCATACTATGTTGAAGTTCAATTTTAAAAGGCTTTTGTTTTAGTAATTCATTGCCTTAAATGTTTATGATTATTTTGAATGTTCCGCTATATTGTTATCCTTACTGGGCATTTGAGCTCACCCCTTTTCTATGTTTTATTTTTCCCAGGTAGTGAAGAAGTAAATTATGAATGACTTGCAGGGATATTATGAGGGGCTAATAGTGTGGATTGTGGATAAATTATGTTGTTGTATTAGTTTTTCATTTTACGATGTAATGTAAAACTTATGAATATATCTAGTGTTTCCAAGTCTACTAAACCAATCGGTCTTTCGGGATTTGATCTTTCTTGTGATCATGCCAATGTTACGAAGTAATGCACCGACTCTGGGTAACTGGGGTCGGGGCGTTACACAGCGCGGCGCGGCCCGGCCCGGCCCAGCGCGGCGCGGCCCGGCCCGGCGAACCGGCCAGGCGCGCCGGTTCGGCGCAAGGCAGCGTGCTGGGCGCGCTGGCAGCTCGGCCGAAGGCCGAGCTTGTTGGAAACGGGGGGGCCGCCTGCCCCCCCTTTGTGAAACTGGCCCCCCTCATAATGGGGGGCCAAATAACTGCCCGGGGGAATTAAATTCCCCCGGTTTCCACCAACCTGGCCGGCCTGACCTGGCCGGCCGACTTCTTATCAACATGACCGGCAAGGGCCGGTCTTCTTCCGTCTTCCGGCACCGGCGGCCCGGCTGGCCGCCGGTCATCACGATCCGCCGCGGCCCGGAACCGGTCGCGGCCTTCGTCATCCGGCGCGGTGCGACGGCACCGCGCCCCTCCGCCGCGGCCCCGCTCCAGCCGCGGCGTCTTCGGTTTCCTTCGACGTGGCGCGACGGCGTCGCGTTCATGATAATTCTTTCCACGGCGCGGCGCGACGGCGCCGCGTAATAATTTCCGTGTGATTCCCGCGTGGTGCGACAACACCACGCTATCTCGTTTCATCCGCAAGAAACATTCAAGAACAAAGGAGGGGGGTTCGGCCGTGTTTGTGCGGTCCGGTCCCCCTCTCGTTAGACGATAACACTTAATCGTTCATCCTCAAGTTTGTCATGCTAGAACCAAGAACGGAAAATAATTAAATAAAGCAACAACAAACCCCTACTAGGATATTTGACGTCGCACGTCGGGCGTCGCGGAGAACGGCGTCGCGGAGAACGACGTCACGGAGATCGGACGTCGATTCCATGGATGTTGGGGTACGTTCGAGGAGGAAACGATGTCTCCTCACTTGTTGCAGAGATGAAGAAGGAAGGCGCATTGTCGTTGGAGAGTTCCCTACGTCGGTGTCTTCTCCCTTGCCGTGGAGGAAAAAGAGGATGAAGAACCGTGATCACCGAGTCGTTCTAAGTTGAGGGATCGATGTTCTTCATCGGAGAAGAACCGTTCTTCATGGAGAGGAGGACGTTCTTCAACGAAGAAGGAGCTTCCTTCTTCTATCACACAAAGACTCTTTCTCAAAAATCCTCCCACCACAATTCAACCTCCAAATAAAAGAAGGTTTCCCCTTATTTTATTTTAATCATGCCATGCATTGTAAGTTCAAAATTCAAACACTTAATTGATTAAGAGTTTCAATAACCTAATTTAAGTTCTAGTTGGCATGAGTTATGAGGGAGAGAGGGAGAGAAGGAGTTTCAAAATAAAGAGGGAGTTGAGGAGTTTCAAAATAAAGAGGGAGGTGAGGAGTTTCAAAATAAAGAGGGAGGTGAGGAGTTTCAAAATAAAGAGGGAGGTGAGGGGTTATGGGAAAAGTGAAGGGGTGGGATTCGTGTGGGCCCCACCTAACCTTAAATCCTTCCATGGGTGGTTAAATCCTAGTGGGTCCCACCCCTAACTCCCTTACATAGGTTAAAACCACTTAAGAGAGGGTCAAGTGTTGTAACATAACACATAATCTACTTAACAAGAAAATAAAAATTGTAGATAAGTTATAAATTAAACTTCCACAATTTTTATCATCTTCTCTCGGATAAACGCAACTCCAAAAATGACGTTCTTAAGAAATTACCAGCGCTGCGGTTCCATCGGTGCCCTCGGAATTCGATTCCGGGCATCGGTTCAAAAGATAGAAATTCCCGCTCGCTCGTTCACTGAACGTACCCGAGCCAAACTTCGGAAATTAATTCCGGGCACACCGGGCCTCGGAATCAGGCGCCGTCAGAAACTGCGTTCTTGTAAAAATTCAAATGAAAATTAAGAAAAAAATTTTCCTAGAAATTTCCGGATCTTTACATTACTCGCACCTCAGGGCTTTACGTCCCCGTAAAGCTTCAACACAAACTAGGGTCACAAAAGCGGTACCGAGCATGTATCTGAGCCTTCCGCTCCTATGTGCTCACCTGGAGGTTTCGTACTGCCAAAGAAAGTGCACCCGAGGAATCGATCATCCTCCTAGGATCTGCTCCTGTCGATCCTCGATCCCCACTGGAATCTCCGTGAAAGACACCCCATCGCCATCGTCCAGCTCCTCATGGTCGATGGTATGCGAAGGGTCGAGCACGTATCTCCTCAGTTGAGATACGTGGAAGTCGTCGTGCACCTGGTGCAACTACGGTGAATGGGTCAAGCAGTAAACCACCCCGCCTACCCAGCTGGGGACCTAAAAAGGTCCGCTGAACCCCGGAGATAACTTGCCGCCTTGGCCACATCTTCATAAACCTTGTCGAGGTGAGACTCGTATATGGACGTGATCGTCATCCTCAAACTCCAGAGGTCTCCATTTTCTGTTAGAACTGGAACTCGTAAGGCTGCTGTCACGAGGGTAAGGTTGACCGACTCAAGAGTGATCGATCACACCCTCCTGTGCAAGAGTTACCCTGCGCTGTCTGGGGTTTCCTTTTCCGCCGACCAAGGAAAACCCATCCCGACGTTTGCCTAAAACTGTCAATTTGAGTATGAACAGTTATTTCCCATTCCATACTCAAACTAACGTCGTAAGGCCTCGACGCTGCCACCAAGAGATTCCAACCAAAACTCTCGTCTCGAGGGTCTGACCACACCATCGGCGTAAGTGTGATTATCAAGTCTCCTCCCAAGGTATCTCCAGACGTGAGGGTCAAGTCCACGGCTTACCGGAAACTCTAGGTCTGGAAGAAAATTTGTGAAAGCAAGGAATGATTCACATCGACGTCCATTACTACATCAGCCAGTAGTGGACACAGACTGTCCCTTGAATCATTTCTAGAGACATTGGGTCACACTCCTTGACCGCATGCAGCCACACTCTTCCTCCGCCCTCCAGCTCCCTGAGCCTGGCAGGATTAACTAAGGTGGGTGGTTGTACAAAGTTAGGATGTACACCACCTCATGCTGCTCTCCTAGATCTTCCTCCACGTCTGCTGCTTCGTAGACTCATCTCTCCTTTAAGCTTTCTCTTCTTTAACACGCCCGAGTCTCTAAGACTGGCACCAGTTTCCTATTTCTTACTGTACTGTGCAGTCTTCATCCTCTCTTGGATGTCCTGGACCTCCTTTAGTCTCACAAGATCTTCTATGATTTCTTCTTTGCCGATAAGAGAAATCCGGTCTCATCCCTTGGATGAACCACATTCGTTGCCTAATACAGTCAATTCCAACATGAATGATGCATTCATGCCATGGATGACGTCGTAAGGCCTCAACGTAACTACCAAGATATCCAACTGTCACTCTCGCCTCCAAGGGTCGAGTCACACTGTCGGCATCAGTGTGAGGTCACTGGGTCCCCTCCAGTTGAAATCTCAAAAGTGAGGGTCAAGTCAACAGTTTAACCGGGACCACTCAGTATCAACCAAACAAAAGGACAGTAAAACAAACAAAGATAAGTGTCTTTTTATTATCGCAACTCATAGTACAAGACACGAATACAATAAAAAAATGGAACTAGAAGTACAAGGGACGTATCCACTAGTTCCTCTCCTGTCCACCTGCTCTCGGAGCTCTACTGCCTTGTCCACTGCTCGGTTGTTGCTCAAGCACTCGCCGCTGCTTCTGTCTCGGTGGCTCCTCCAACACCCTCTAATCAATCGTACGAGGAGTCAGACAGTCACGTGCTAGGTGACCCTTCCCACAGCAGGAGTAACATTGTCCGTTTCTGGCACGCCTGGCTCTGACCCCACCTCGGGTGCCCCGCACCACCGGTCCTAAAACTCGAGATCATCCAACTGCTAGTCTGGTCCTCCTGGACCTCTGCATCATCTGTCTACTGCCCACAGATGACTCGGCTACTGATAGAAAAACACGCGGCAAAGGCAGAAGCTCCTGTACAGGATCGGGGTGTAGAGCTACTGGCACAAACTCCACCCTGAAGAAGGTCTCGAAGTCTTCCCATGCGAAGGTCATCCCGTCGCAAAACTGAAACAAGTGGCTCCACCACCTGCCTGCTGCTGCCTGAAGGAGGTTGGCAGCAAAGATCACCATGAAGTCTGCCGGCGTCCCCACTAGCCTGAAGACTCCCACCACAGCCTCCAGCCAATCCTCAGCCGCCTGCGGGTCCGTCTCTCCTCGGAACCTGGGTGGCCTCTGGTGCTGGAACTCGTGCAGCGCACTCAAGTGGCGTGCATCGCCTACTGCTGGGGATGGTGGCATCGGTGGCCCAACGTATGGTAGTATCGCTGGTGCCTCCGTTGGTGCCTCAACTGCAAGAGGGCCCTGTACGGAAGCCTCGTCGCTTGACAGGCTGTCAGTATGCACATCCCTCTGGGCTCTAGCTGGTCGTTCGTGAAAAGGCATCTTGAAAGAAACAACGTAACACGGTCAAACGATTATACCTGGTGAGCTGACCTGGTTTGAGCTGACATTTAAAAACTTCTGGAAACACACACGCAATCAGTGTTTTCGTGCACAAAGTCGGAAATTAGTTGTCAGGGTCCTGGTGTATGGATACGTCGGCCGCCCGCACCAACACTGGACTCCCTGAACTGAAAACCACATTCGGTACCCTTAACACTATTGCTTCATAGAAAGAAACATCGGAGTTATAAGTTCTGCGGTAGAACCGAACTCCTCTGATACCAATTTGTCACGACCCGTCCTCAGGGCCCGTGCCGTGACTACCCCAAGCCCGCCTTCCATAGTCCAGGGGCTGGAGACTAGCACCAAGGCGTAAATCCCGGTAAAAAGGGAAGACATTGCCTTTGTAAAGTAAAAAATCACACAGAGTACAAGCGGAAGAAGTAAACACTAAGTAAAAACTGAGTACAACAGTAAGTGCGGAAAGTAAAAAGGGGCCGAAAATACAAGCCCAACTGTAAAGTACAACTCGAAAGGGAAAACAACGACTGAAAAGTAAAGCTGCTACGCCGAGCTGTCCACTGGAAATCCCACATGAAGGGTGGGTACAGACAGCTCCTCTGCTCCTTGGGTCCCGCCGTCCACTCCGAGTATGTCCCGCCCAGTGGTCCACCTCCGGGTACCGCCACGTCGTCACGTCCACCTCTGGGTACCGTCTCGTCGTATAGTCCACCTCTAGGTACTGTCCAGTCCTCGAACACTCGGCCTTTGTCAGTACTGGCCGTCGTCTGCAACCAATACAACGAGGTGCAGGCATAGCCCGTGCAGGGGTGAGTATAACGATACTCAGTAGGGACCCCGAGACCCTCAAGGTCTCACTAAAACCAACAAGGATAGCCACATAGAAGATCTCAACAGATAACCTCTACTTAGGTATATGCCCATACATATACCTAAGTTATCAAGTAACCCATCTCAATCATGAGGAAACACAAGGATTGTGAAATCAACGGATAACTACTACCCAGGTATATGCCCATACATATACCTAAGTTATCAAGTGACCCATCTCAATCATGAGGTAAACACAAGGTCAAAAGTCTCAGCTCAAACCAGGATTTTCATTATCGAAACCGTAACTGCTGAAGAGCTCCGTCTCTAGAGTGTACAGTGGTCCTGTCACGACTTCGAGGTACTGCTCACTAACCTAAGACAGCTGAAGTACTCCTCCTGTCGAGTACCACGGGTCAGCCACCCAGACACAGTAGTGCTTCCCGCCGAGGTATGTCACCCAAAAACAGTAGTGCACACCCCCTAGTAGCCTGCTGAGGTACTCTCCGGATGAGTACTGCGGGTCTGCACTGTCACACAGGTAGTGCTCCATCCGCCATGGGTCTGCACCTCAGAAAGTAGTGCTCCGTCCACTGGGCTAGTCGACTCACTCCAAGTCGAGTCGGTCAAGCAGTCTTCAGGTCTCAGCCAGTTACACGGTCTCCGTACTCCGCACGCTCGTCACTGGGAGGTTCCGATCCACGAGCTACAGGTCAATACTCCAAGTATCTCAAAGTCCCACGAAGAAGTATTTCAAAGGACCGCCTCGTCATAGGGGTCTCAACACAACAGACGGCGCGTCAATCGGACGCCCGGTCTGTGAGTTATTAGCCTTTTCGTCCCAGGGGCCCGGTTGGTTTCGTGAGCGAACCAAACCTGGCCGTATCTCAACTGTACCCCGAACTCTCATAGGGTATACTCATAGGGACCTTTTCTCAACGAGATCACCAACGCCGCTGACGGTTCGTCAAACAAACGTTCTGTCAGAAAGATATCAGCTTTTCCGTTCCAGGGGCCCGGTTGGATTTCGGTGCGATCCAACCCGGCCACTATCCATCTGCATCCAAAACTCGGGCGGAGGATGCCAAAAGTTCCGTATCGTCAACAGGAACTCAACGCAACAGACGGCGCGTCAATCGGACGCCCGGTCTGAGAGTTATTGGCTTTTTCGTTCCAGGGGCCCGGTTGGATTTCGGTGCGATCCAACCCGACCGCACTCCGTCGGCATCCAAACCTCGAGCGGAGTAAGCCAAAAGATCTATCTTACTTAGAGGAATTCAACGAAACAGACGACGCGTCAATCGGACGCCCGGTCTGTTATTTATTGGCCTTTCCGTCTCACACCCACCCTGGGAAACTTCCCAGGAGGTCACCCATCCTGATCACTACTCTAGGCCAAGCACGCTTAACTATGGAGTTTTAACCACGTAGGCTCCCGAAAAGGAAGGTGCACCTTGAGTATAGTATACCGAAATGTCCGTCTCGATCCAAGGATCGCGTTGCCGCTGATGGCGAGTCGTTTGGAGGCCCGTAGCCCAAGATACGGGCATTTGACCAAACCGCTCGGTAACGGGGGTTTCGGGCCCGGGCCGTCCCGGCCCGAGACCCCCCGGATGGCCCGAACCGGGTCGACCCGCCCCGGACGGGGTCGACCCGGCCCGGCGCGGCCCGGCCCAGCGCGGCCCGGCCCGGCCCGACGAACCGGCCAGGCGCGTCGGTTCGGCGCAAGGCAGCGCGCTGGGCGCGCTGCCAGCTCGGCCGAAGACCGAGCTTGTTGGAAACGGGGGGGCCGCCTGCCCCCCTTTGTGAAACCGGCCCCCCTCATAATGGGGGGCCAAATAACTGCCCGGGGGAATTAAATTCCCCCGGTTTCCACCAACCCGGCCGACCCGACATGGCCAGACGACTTCTTGTCAACATGACCGGCAAGGGCCGGTCTTCTTCCGTCTTCCGGCACCGGCGGCCCGGCTGGCCGCCGGTCATCACGATCCGCCGCGGCCCGGAACCGATCGCGGCCTTCGTCATCCGGCGCGGTGCGATGGCACCGCGCCCCTCCGCCGCGGCCCCGCTCCGGCCGCGGCGTCTTCTGTTTCCTTCGACGTGGCGCGACGGCGTCGCGTTCATGATAATTCTTTCCACGGCGCGGCGCGACGGCGCCGCGTAATAATTTCCGTGTGATTCCCGCGTGGTGCGACGACACCACGCTATCTCGTTTCATCCACAAGAAACATTCAAGAACAAAGGAGGGGGGTTCGGCCGTGTTTGTGCGGTCCGGTCCCCCTCTCGTTAGATGATAACACTTAATCGTTCATCCTCAAGTTTGTCATGCTAGAACCAAGAACGGAAAATAATTAAATAAAGCAACAACGAACCCCTACTAGGATATTTGACGTCGCACGTCGGGCGTCGCGGAGAACGGCGTCGCGGAGAACGACGTCACGGAGATCGGACGTCGATTCCATGGATGTTGGGGTACGTCCGAGGAGGAAACGACGTCTCCTCACTTGTTGTGGAGATGAAGAAGGAAGGCGCGTTGTCGTTGGAGAGTTCCCTACGTAGGTGTCTTCTCCCTTGCCGTGGAGGAAAAAGAGGATGAAGAACCGTGATCACCGAGTCGTTCTAAGTTGAGGGATCGATGTTCTTCATCAGAGAAGAACCGTTCTTCACGGAGAGGAGGACGTTCTTCAACGAAGAAGGAGCTTCCTTCTTCTATCACACAAAGGCTCTTTCTCAAAAATCCTTCTACCACAATTCAACGTCCAAATAAAAGAAGGTTTCCCCTTATTTTATTTTAATCATGCCATGCATTGTAAGTTCAAAATTCAAACACTTAATTGATTAAGAGTTTCAATAACTTAATTTAAGTGCTAGTTGGCATGAGTTATGAGGGAGAGAGGGAGAGAAGGAGTTTCCAAATAAAGAGGGAGTTGAGGATTTTCAAAATAAAGAGGGAGGTGAGGAGTTTCAAAATAAAGAGGGAGGTGAGGAGTTTCAAAATAAAGAGGGAGTTAGGGGGTTATGGGAAAAGTGAAGGGGTGGGGTTCGTGTGGGCCCCACCTCACCTTAAATCCTTCCATGGGTGGTTAACTCCAAGTGGGTCCCACCCCTAACTCCCTTACATAGGTTAAAACCACTTAAGAGAGGGTCAAGTGTTGTAACATAACACTTAATCTACTTAACAAGAAAATAAAAATTGTAGATAAGTTATAAATTAAACTTCCACAATTTTTATCATCTTCTCTCGGATAAACAAAACTCTAGAAATGGCGTTCTTAAGAAATTACCGGCGCTGCGGTTCCATCGGTGCCCTCGGAATTCGATTCCGGGCACCGGTTCAAAAGATAGAAATTCCCGCTCGCTCGTTCACTGAACGTACCCGAGCCAAACTTCGAAAATTAATTCCGGGCACACCGGGCCTCGGAATCAGGCGCCGTCAGAAACTGCGTTCTTGTAAAAATTCCAAAGAAAATTAAGAAAAAAAATTTCCTTGAAATTTCTGGATCTTTACATGATGATTATTGATTTTTCCAATATTACATAACATTTTTCTCATTCTTTGGTCTATTTTGTAACTCAATATTTTTTAGATTATTACTCATAACTTTAGATATCATATCCATAAATGTTTGTACACTATCTACCATCCCATTATATTGTTCATTGGGATAATCTCTATATTTTCCATTGCACTCTTTTTTTACTTGGTTATTCTTGGTTCCATATATTAAATAAAACTAAAAGGGTAAACATTAGTAATAATCGATAATATCTTTGGATAATTATAGTAAATAGTCATATGAAAATGAAAAATTAACCCTAAGATTCCTTACTCTATGAAACCTTCATTTAAACCTATGATACTTTTTTCAACCTATATTTCATTATATTGGGTATTATTATACATATTAATCTAATCACCCAAAATAACTAAACTTGATTTTGATAACAATTAAGAGATCCAAAACATCATATAAAAATATTTTACATCATTTCTGTAGCACCCCTAGTTTTAGGTACTTGACCTTTATTTATGTATTTTAAGTATATTAAGTGATTGGGTTAAGTTTTGGGAGGTTCATATAAGTTTTTTCATGTTTTTGGGGATTTTTTGGAGGTTCATGGTTTGAGCATGGTTAGTAGAAACTGTGCAACACCTCCTAAGAAACCATATAATTGATACAGTGGTCACTTAGGTGCACAGTTAGGTGCATAGTTTAGACAAAAAATTTGGATACCCAAGAGAAAATTTTCAATGTTGGACAGTGGTTTATAAAATGTTTGGAACATTATTAGTCTAACCATGTGAGCCAACTATGTGAGGTGGGTTTGGTGGCAGTGGCCAATGCACGATTAGCTCATGGTTCTCCTAATCGTGCACCCGAACCATGCATTATGAAAAATTAGATAAAAAGGTGTATCTAACTTATTTTACCTATTTAATACCTTGTTCTTCCCATAAATAGGTCATATCTCGAATTCATCTCCCCCCCATGCTGGAGGGACCTTTCCATTTGATTCGAGAGTGATTCTTATGCGAATCTAAGTGCGTTGGAGGCCCAAATTCATTAGTAATTACTCATTTTTCATCGTTTTCCTTAGATTTATTCTTCTTCCCTCTCTTAGAATCATGGATTTAGTCCATTGGGAATAAATACACATTTTTAAAATTCAATCATGATGTGATATTATTGTTTTATTTTAAGGTAATGAGATCTAAATACCTTTTTAGGAGTTTCAAGCCAAGTTTTGATGTTGTTGTGTTGCTTTTCGTTTTCACCTAAGTTTTAGAGGTAGGTGGATTCACACTCAACTCCTATTGATTATAAATTTAAGGTTTGATTTCAAATTGAATGATTTTTTTTAAAATTTATTGTGAAATTTATGTGTGATTATTGATGGAAAACAACTTTAGTGATTTTTTTTTGTGAAATTGTGAAAATTGGATGGTTTTGTGGAAAATTTTTTAGGTTCATGAATTTAAAATTTTTATTTTAAAATTTAGTTTGGTTTTTATGAATGGAAACATGTTTGTAGAATTTTTATCAATAAGAGAAATGTTTTATTGAAATGGATTGGAATGGTTGGTTTGGAATGGTATTTTGGCATACATGGATGGTGTATGTTCATGTGCATTTGGGATGGATAAGGGCGTGAAGTTTCCCCTCGTCAAAATGGGATGGATAAGGGTGTGAAGTTTCCGCCAACAAAATGGTTCACCAAGGGAGATATTAGTGAAATGATGACTCAACAATCATGAGTATAGTGAGGTCCAAGGTTTTCATGCATGTGTGTATGTGTGGATGTGTGAATGGTTATGCCAAAATGGGATTTGATAAATGGTTTTTTATTGCTTTACATGGAAACTATTTTGGTTTGAAAGACTGATTTATAGTTTGATATAAACTTAATTAAATAATATTGAAACTATTTTATATAAATGTTCTAACATGTTCTATCATATCGGTGTGAGTTGGGAAGTAATTTGAGAAAACCTACTGAGTTTTATACTGACCCCCTTCTTGTTCACTTTAGTGCATTTGTAGGTGTTAAATATTGAGACACAGGTAAAGGAAAGGTATCCCATTTATTTATTGATGCATCATGATACCTTGGGCATTACGTTTTGAGTTGGAGATTAGATCATGTTGGGAGTTACTTTTTGTATGTATCTGTTTCCTTTGGGTTTTTTGGTCTTTGGTATATTTGAGTTTTTTTGATTTTAGTTTTCACTTGTACTTTGATATTGTTTTTGGTTTAGTTAGTTTTATTCATTTGTATTTGGTACTCATACATCATATATAGATTTGTTTTTTTATGGTTATCAGGGTTGGATGTTTATATTTAAAGGTAAAGACATCCCCCATTTTTTTATGAATCCCATGGAATTTATTTCAAGCATTTAGTGTCATGGGTATTTCACCTAAGGCTCGGTAAAGTCCCACTGCTTCTTCCTATGCCAATGGGTAAGGAAGGGATGTTGCAAATAGTTTTAGCTTGTTCAATCCTTGATAAGAGATTAGTGTCAGCCTATCTCTTGGGATGATATCATGGAGTAGGATTGTTAGAATGAGAAATGTTGAGCATAAATAGGTATAGCTAACCAATTTATACTGAACTTCAAGTTAACATGGAGTTTGATTAAATGAGTTTTTTAAGGAACTTGGAGGATTTATATCCTCATTTTAATGGGTTTATCCAATGATAATATCATGACATTCATTGATATAAATGACTTCACACTATAATTACATATTTCATTTTGAGTAATGATATATGATTTGGTGAAAAAGTGTTAATTTTTTAAAATAGGTGAAAATGGTTTGATTTTAAAAGAGCATGGTGGAATTTTCAAAATGGTTTTAAAGTGGAAATTATTGAATCCTGAAAATAATTTTTGTGATATGTGTAAAGTTTTAAATTTTAAATTGATAAGAATTCAGTTTTTAGATAGTGAGACTAAATGGAATTTTCTTTTGGTTATAGAGAATGGCGTTGGGTAGGAACCATCAGAACCAACTAGAAGAGGCTAATGAGAATTAAGTTACACATGAGCCAGAAGTGAACTAACAATTGGTACAAAGTATTGTCTAGGATTTCTAGGCTGTAGATAGAGGGAACAAAAGGGATGAACCAAGGAAAGTGGATTATTTATTTTAGTTCCAAAATAAGAATCCACCCATCTTTTTGGGTGATTAAAATATGGGTTAGTAGAGGTTTGGATGAGTAGGATGAATCAAATATTCAATTTTATTGGAAAACTAGTATACATGAAGGTGAATTTGGAAACATACACACTAGAAGATCTTGCATGAAAATGGTGGGATTTAACAGTTCAGGCTAAATCGCACCAAGGCATGACATGTGAGGATTTTGAAGAATTGTTTAACAAAAAAATTTATCCTCATAATTTTTAGATTTTGAGAATAATCTAATTCTTCAATTTGAATAAAGAGAATCTTGTAGTGGAAAGGTACAAAACTAAATTCATTAATTTATTCCACTTTGCACCTGAAGTTGTAGGAAGTGAATCCTTGAAGGAATGCGTTTTTAAATTAGGATTGAGGCTAGAGATCTGATCAAATATTTTCATTATTTTTATATCATATTATACAAAGATGGTCAATAGATAAATGGTGGAATAAATGGATAGATCTAGAATTATAGGTGGAGGAATCATGTTGATATATATGTGAAATGGTGGTAACTCTAATGCTAGGAATAAGCAGAAGAGGGTCACCTATTTCCCAAGTTGTGGTATGGATCAGAAGTAGATGATGAGATCAGTGAATCTTCCTCCAAAATCAAAAAGTAATCCAGTATTTTTTCAATGTGGTTCTTTTGAGCATATGAATAGATATTGCACGAAACCACCTAGAGAATGTCACAATTTAATCTAGATGGGAATTCTTCAGTGCTATTGTCATAGTTATCCAAGGTCATGTGATAGGGACATGCCTCATGTTTCACAGACGTCATATGCTTCGACGGGATGAGGGAAGTAGAATATTTCTCATAAGTAGATCCAAGAAATCCAGGGTGATTCTAGGAATACCATGACTCCTCAACCCGTGAAATCTCAACATGGTAACAAAGACAAAAATATAGTGAGTAAGAAATTGTATGGGGCTGAGAAAATGATCTTGGATAACCAATCAGGACCTTTAAGGGTGAGAGGTAAAATTATTTTGAATTATACCCTTATTCAAGATTTTTTTGATACAGGTGCATCCCATTTGTTTATTGTATCTTTTGTTTTTGATCTTCTAGGTTTTCATGTTTTGATGATGACTTCTATTTCGAAACTTCAAACTCCTCAAGTAATAAAAGAATGTTGATATCTCATGTGAAAAGTATGTTCTATAAAAATTGATGATATTGAGTTGATTTGGGATTTCACTATGGTTGAGATGGATTTCTATGTTGTAATCCTAGGTATGGAATGGTTGATAATTTTCAAATATCACATTGACTATTATAATAAAAGGGCTAGTTTTACAACTGATGATGGATTAAAGCATCTCTTTAGAGAAGATAAAAATGTAAAAGAAATTGGAGTGGGATTGTTGGAACCAGTAATTGGAACTATCTCATACAATCTGGCAGCGTTGACATTGGGACTAGGGGATGAGATCAAGAATAGTAGATTTAAAACAATTATTGATCTGTTTTCTAATGTTTTTCATGTTAATTTCTTAGGGTTTCCACCCGCAAGAGAAGTATAGTTTATGATTTATCTCTTACCAGATACCATTTCTATCTCACTTCTATATTATTGGATGGAACTGAAAAATTTAGGGAATTCAATCTCAAGTTGGAAGAGTTATAAAGAAAAGGGTTCATTCAGCCAAGTATGTCTTTGTGGGAAGCACCTGTTTTTTTTATGAAAAAGGTGGATGAAACTCTTTGGATTAGTGTGTATTATCATAATCTTAATCAAGTTATGATAAAGAATTGGTATCCTATTCCATGTATTGATGACCTATTTTATCAATTGAGGGGATCCTAGTGGTTCTCTAAAATTTACTTATGTATGAGATATCATCAACTGAGGGTTAATAAGGATTATATTCCAAAGATAGATTCCAGATATAGATACAACCGTTATGAGTATGTGGTTATGCCTTTAGATATTACGAATTAACCATATATATTAATAGAATTTATGAATCAAATATTTTAAAGATATATGGATTCTTTTTTGGTGGTTTTTTTGGATGACATGATGGTTTATTCTAGGACAATGATTGACCATGATATATACGTAGCAATGGTGTTGGGAATCTTGTGGGATTAGAATCTGTATGCCAAACTTTAAAAGTGTGTTTTTTGGATGAAATAAGTACATTTAATTGGCTATGTTAATTATTAAAAATGTGTTTTCATGGATCCATAAATGATAGAGGATATGATCTTTTATAAACTTCAAAAGAATGTCTTTGAGATACATAGTTTCCTTAGCCTAGCTGGTTATTACTGAAATTTTGTTCATGAATTTTCATGACTAGTTTCACCAATGAAAGATTTGGAAAGGAAGAGTGTTCCATTCAAATAGAATGAGTAATTATAGAAGTATTTTCAAGATTTTAATGTTCTCCTTACATCAGCATTGATTTTTATTTTTCTAGAATCAAGACAAGGTTATGTGGTGTATTATGATGCTTCAGGAACTGGGATGTGGTGTGTTATTATGTAGAGTTATCATGTTATTGCTTATGGATCAAAAAAGTTATGTTTGCATGAGAATAACTACCCAACACATGATTTGGAATTGGCATCTATAGTCTATTCTTTGAAGACGTAGAATCATTACCTCTTTGGTGAGACATTTATAATGTTTACAGATCATAATAGATTGTAACACATTTTATCACAAAGAGATTTGAATCATTGACAAAGAAGATGGATGTAGTATCTATAGATGTTTTACTTTAACTTAATTTATACACCTAGTAAAGGGAACTCAGTGGTAGATGTATTAAGAATGAATTTATATAGTTAGTTGGCTAAATAGGTTTCAAATCAATGGCAGTTAATTCTAGTTATATCAAATGTTCACTTAGATTATAAAGACTGCACTAGTGTTGCAGTTTTCTTTCCCATTTCTTTTTTTTTTCTGATTTGGTTGATAAGGTTAAAGAAGAATAAAATTTGATTCATAATGTGTTTATTTGAGGTCAAAACTCAATTTTGGGGAGACCATTAAGGTATGTAAGATTGACATAAAATAAGTATTGTGGTTTTAAGATCTTATGGTCATACCATTGTCTTTCTAGGAACAAATTCTTCATGTTTATCACCATTCAAGATGAGATCTTAATCATAGAATAAAAAAGATGTACAAATTAATGAAATCATAATTTTTTTGGGTGGAAATGAAAAGAAAGGTGGATGAGTTTGTTTTGAGATGCCTCACCTATCAGCAAGGTAAGGCAGAGCACCAATGGCCAGTAGGCATGCTGTAATATTTACCAATTCCTATGTAGAAATGGGAGAAGATAGCTTTAGATTTTGTAATAGTTCTACCAAGGATCATTCAGAAATAAAATTCTATATGGGTGATAGTGGATTGGATCATGAAGTTAGCTCATTTTATCTACATTCTTCAATCTAATATGTTGGGATAATTTTTAAAAATATATATCAAATAAGTGGTAAAAAGGAACGATGTACCATTTTTGATAATATCATACAAAGATCTAATGTTTACGTCTCATTTTTTGAAATCCCTATAGAAATCCCTAAGGACATAGTTTACTATGATCACGACATATCACCCTCAAATGGATGGATGATCTAAAAGGAAAACAAAATTTTTGAAGAAAATTATTAGGGCCTCTGTAATGGATTTTGGTGTCTCATGGGAAGAACACATACCATTAGTAGAGTTTTCATATAATAAAATTTATCAAGACTCGATATATATGGATCATTTGGAATCATTTTATGGGTTTCCTTATCATTATCTACTTTTTTGGATGGAAATAGGCGAGACTTCACTAGTTGGACCAAGACTTGTGTAAGAGACAATAGAAAAGATTCAGTTGATCAGAAAGATAATTAATTCAGCTCAGAGTCATTAGAAATCACATGTGGATAATCATTGATGACCTTTGTCATTCGAGGTGAGTGATCATGTGTTCTTGAGAATCTCTCCAAGGCTTGGGTATCATTATTTTGGAAGGTAAGGAAAGTTATCTTTT
This sequence comes from Viscum album, assembly GCA_963277665.1. Lineage (NCBI taxonomy): Eukaryota > Viridiplantae > Streptophyta > Magnoliopsida > Santalales > Viscaceae > Viscum > Viscum album. The sequence continues at coordinate 907,922,069 of OY728151.1, forward strand.
TAATACATTGGCCCTTTTGAGATACTTGAATGTATTGTTGAGCTAGTATATTGGTTGGATTCTCCAACAAGGATTAGTTTAGTGTATAATGTGTTTCATGTATCTCAATTGAAGAAGTATCAACCTGATTTGGACCATGTGATTCGATGGGATCACATTGACCTAGAGCTGGATAATATATTGGTCCATGTTCTTGTGTGGATTTTTAGATAGGAAATAGAAATTATTATATGGTAAAAGCATCGATCTATTTTGGGTTTTATAGAAACATGGTCGGATTTAGGAAGAAACATGGGATCATGAGAAGGAAATGATGGATAAATGGCTTGAACACTTTCAGGACAATGTGTTTTTCAAATTTCTGAGGACAAAAAGACCAATGGTGGGGAGAATATAGACCCCCCAATTTCAGTTACTTGACCCTTTATTTATGTATTTTATATATAATAAGTGATTGGTCTATGTTTCAGGAGGTTCAGAGGAGTTTTGTCATGTTTTTGGGGCCTTTTTTGAGGTGTACAGTTTGAGAATTGTTATTAGAAACTGGGAAACACCACCCATGGAACTATGCAATTGGAATAATGAGCACTGGGTAAGAACATAGTTAGGCACACAGTTTGGCCAAACCATGTAGCCACCTCATAGAAACCATGAAATTATGGACAATTGGGTATAACATGGATTTCTTATAGTTTGTCTAACCGTGTAATTCAACTATGCAATATGGGTTTGGAAACAGTGGATCATGCATGGTTGGCACATGTTTTTCCTAACCGTGCGCCCTAATCGTGCACCATGAAAAATTAGTTCTAAAAAATGTGGATCTAACTTTTTTTACCTCCTTAATCCATATTATTCCCACTAAATATGTCATATATCAAATTCCTCTCCATCCTAAGGATGTAAATACCTTTCATTTCGTTTCGGGATCGATTCTTAGGTGAATCTAAGTGTGTTGGATGCCTGAATTCATCAATAAGTTCTTGTACTTCATTGTTTTCCTTAGATTTTTTCTCAATCCCTCTCTTGGAATCATGGTTTTAGTCCCTTGTGGATAAATAAATTATTTTTTATTTCAATCATGATGTTATATGATTATTTTTTTCAAAGGGAATGGAGTCTAAGGATGTTTTTAGGAGTTTCAATCTAGGTTTTGAAGTTATTGTGTCATTATTCATTTTCAAATAAGTTTGAGAGGTAGGTGGATTCACTCTCATCTCCTCTTTATTATAATATGAAGGCTTGATTTCAAATTGATTGAATTTATTGAAGTTAATTGTGAAATTGATTTGATATTCTTTATTGAAAACCTCTTTAGTTATGGTTTTGTGAAATTGTGAAAATTGGATGGTTTTGTGGAAATTTATTTTGGTTCATGATTTAAAATTTATTATTTTAAAATGATATTTGGTTTTTTTTTCATGGAAAAATGTTTGTACAATTGTTTTATATAAAATAAATATTTTATTGAAATGGATTGGAATGGTTTTTTTGGTATGGTATTTTAGTATACATGGTTGGTGTGTGTTCATTTGAATTTGGGACGGATAAGGGTGTGAAGTTTCCCCTATCAAAATGTGATGGATAAGGGAATGAAGTTTCCCCCATAAAAATGGTTCACCAAGTGATGGATTGGTGAAAGGATACCACACCATTCATGAGTATAGGGAGGTCTATGATTTTCATACATGGTTGGATGTGTGGATGTATGAATGGTTAGGCCAAAATGGGACATGAGGAATGGTTTTAAAGGTATATTTGATTACTTTCCATGGAAAATGTTTTGGTTTAGAAAATCATTTTATGATTCAATGATTTATTTTTATTTTGAATTTTTTATATAAATATTCTAACATGTTATATCCTACTCATGCGAGTTGGGAATTTATTGGGGAAACCTACTGAGTTTTATACTCATCCCCTGCTTGGGAACTTTGGTGCATTTGCAGATGTCATATATTGAGACAAAGGTAAATGCAAGGTATCCCAATTCTTTAGTGATTCATCGTGATACCTTGGTCATGGCTTGTTGATTTGGGGCTTAAATAATGTTGATAGTTTTTGTTTGGATGTATTTTTTACCTTTGGGTTTTGTGGTCTTTGGTATCTTTGAGTTTTTTTTTGTTTTAGTTTCCGCTTATACTATGATATTTCTGTTGTTTTAGTTGGTTTTATTTAGTCGTATTTTATACTCAAGCATCATATAGAGGTTTTTTTTTATGTTTATCTAGGTTTGGATGTTTATATTTAAAGGGATAATCATCCCCCACTTTTATGAATCCCTTGGAATTTATTTCCAGCCTTTTGTGTGTTGGGGATGTCATCTAAGGCCTATTAAGGTCCTACCACCTCTTCTCAAGCCAATGGGTGAGGGGTGGGATGTTACAATTTTCCAAAATGATATAATATATCTCAAAAATGAACACAGTCCTCAAATACCAAGAATTAGTGTCTTTGGATATTAGCTATATAATCATCTTATTACATAATAGTGGTTCAATATCACCCATAAAATTATCCATAAATTAGTTCATTTTAGACACATTCCTGCATATAATCTCCTAGGTAAATGGGAATACTTAAAAAAAGAGTGATATCAAATGCTCAACAAGGTAAAAATATGAACGATTCAAAGATAGTTTATCATTATACCATAAACATGTGAGAAAACATGAACATTGAAGAAATAATTAATTAATGGAATAAAATAATTACATCATAATAGGTAATAATATGATATGATTGAGTTATCATAGATTAAGGAAAAAAATCTCCAAACCATAGTATAATCATCATGGAATTATAACATATACTTTGTCCTATGAATGTGATATTTAGGGAAAATTATTATGATCTATAGAAACATAACACTGGAATGTTATATAATAATAAGAATAAAAAATCATAATATATGTCAAGGATAACCATAAATACATTAATATAATTGTTGAAAAGGATAAAAACCTATAAATATATTCATATTTGGATTTAAAATTTATCATAACTATCTTTTATTGTGATAATGAACATGAATATAGAAGATAAATACCAAATATAAGTGATCGTAATTATTCATAGCAATGTTATAATTTATGAAGTAGTTAATAAACCAAAAAAGAAGATTTTGATATGAAAATTTAATTTCTTAAGAGAATAAGATAAAATTATTTTAGATATTAAAGGGGTAGTATACATAAAACTGATAAGGAAAAAGTTAAATAATAATGATTGGGAGTAATAGAAAGAAAATCGAGTTAAGAGAAGCCATTACAACATTAGTAACATATGAATAAAAAGATAATGAAATAAATAACTTAAAATGTAATTTTAAATACATTAAATTATATGTTAATAATGGAAAAATATGTCACTATTTCTATACATACAAAATATAATGTAAATAGGTGCATAATAAAAAAAATCCTCAAAAAAAGGAAATTGAGATGAAAACCCCTTACCTTAGATTCTCGCTTCGACGAACACCCTTAAACATCTTGTATAATAAATATAGGTTTATTAATATTTTATAACATAAACTTATCACTATTTATTTTACTTAATATCATTCATTTATAAATTCTTATTACCCATTTATTAGTAATTCATTTTTAAAATTTGTAATTATTATTTTTGTATCACGCCTACTTCAGTATGACAGTTTAGTCCTCATCCTTTATAATTTTTTGATCACCTTTATAATGTTCATAGAGATAATATATATGTTTTTTGTATATTTCTAATGTTATATCTTAATTTCATGGATGTTATGGGGATAGTTTGCACACAACTGTAAAAAACTATTTTTTTTGTAAATTTTAATTCAATAAAAGAATTGGTTTTTTATTAATGAATTTAAAAATATATATTTCTATTATTGAATTACGAGAAAATGTTAAATTCATAATTATTATAATATATTACCATTATTTATGTTTTATTAATCACTAATGATGTAAACAATATAGCATCGTTCATAGAGGTGGTAAAAAATACCCAAACGAGAATGTGTTATAAAAAATGAATGAGCAAGAACATTTTATTTTATAGTTATAATATCACTTTTATAGAAGAGTCTTGATTTGAAATAAAATGTGTTAAAGTTATTAATTATATTGAAGGAGATTTGGGTGAAAAAGATAAAGAAAAATGATTAAGGAGAAGATAACACATATGTTGTAGAGTTGAATCTTCTCATAGGGAACCTCTTGAAAAATGTAGGATTGGGGACTTATTCTAGTTACTAGAAGATACATAAAATGAGATAGTATTTTTAAGGACAAAATTTGGACATGTATTAATGAGTAAATATGTGGAAATTTATGGTTTGAAATTGGAGTAATGGGTAGGTATTTATAGTCATGTTGAGTGGAATTTTTTTAAAAAATAATTGAATATTTTAATATTCCAATGTCACAAGTGATCCACTACACCCCATAGTACTTCCCTATATCTATTAATTATAAAATTTGTTTTTTAGTTCCAATATTAGACCAATGGTTGAATTTGGTCTCTCTTACACACACACACAAATATATATATATACAATTTCATATTTACCGCATTTCACCATTATTAAATATGTTATAATTTTTTTACCAAAATAATCAAATTTATCCCTTTACCTAATTTGAAAATCATAATTAGAAATATGGAATACATTTTTAAAAATTAAGCAACCAAATTCAAAGAAATAAATTTTAAAATAGAAATACATAATGCATACGTATTTAATTAAGAGATATATAAAAGAAGTGGAATGTGATATAAGATATAGAATATCAATTAAACTTTATTTATTCCATGTAATTTGTATATATTTTGGTTCAAACATCATTATATGACATTTAAAAGAGTTATAACTCATCATAATGAATGTTTAGTCATTTAAAATTAAAGGCTGGATTGATATGAGTAGTATAGTGTATATTATAAAATTTTAAATTATTAGAATGTCTATAAAACATTTTAGTATTTAGTAAATCTATATAGAATCCTAGGAATATAATATAAATGGGATTTAACCAATAGAGAAATTATGTGTGATTATTGGTGTTGCTAAACTCTGAGGGTCATACCCCTTTTTATTTTATTTTATCTTATTCTGAGAGGAAGTAGTAACATATAATTGGATAAAGAATATATGTACAAAGTTCTTATAAATTCACATGTTAATTTGATACCTATAGATGAAATGATAATTTAGTTACTATTATGAGATATTCATAAAAAAATTAAATATGAATACTCGAATAAATAGTAAATATGTACTCCTCATTTATATATACTTTCTTCTAAACCTATCTTGGTTAATCCTGTAGGCGAGTTTTATTTATTTATTTAATTGTATTTGGACATGTTTTGTGTGAAAAAAACATAACAATGGTATTAGGGTAAAATCTATGATATTTGTAAGGTTTTAAGAATTTAATGAAATTTATGAATTTTTAAAAAACATGTATATCATAAAAAATGATATGGAGAGAGTATTGTGTGAATTATGAATTTAGCTAGTGTGGATAAATTATAGGTATCAACCATGATAAAAAATAATGTTATGAGATACCACTACCCACAATTTACCAAGGACATATGTTTTAAAAAATAGAGCATCATAAAATTATAGAGATAATAGTGATTTTTCTATGTGCATTACATTTTACATATTTTTTCTCGACATTATACAAGGTGAAATATAGTGATATAACCTTCTATAATTTGATGTGTAGCCAATGTTATCCATGTGATATTTATAACTCACTACAATACACAAAGAGATATGTGATATCACTATCTACATTACAAAACAATGTCAATCTAGTAATATAGGATATCTCTAAGTGTTTTGACATATGATATATCTTTGTTTATATCAAAGGCCATTCTATATAGTATATCATAGTCGACGATATAATATTTTTAATTTCCTTTTTATTCTCATTTATGAAATGAATTAAAATTTAGATTTTTTTTTATAAATTACATTTAAAGGCATTTATAACATTTATAAAATTTAAGAAGTGTTTATAAATTAAATTTAAAATTATGAATTATTCATAATTAGTTATCAAATATTTAAAAACATTTAATAAATTAATATTTAATATTATGTATTATTATTATTTTCCTTGATTTACATGTTATAAAATTTAAGATTTTGATATAAAATGTTTGTATTAAAATTATAAAGTAATTTATCTAGTTCTTATAAATTAAAATGCATTTTAAATATAAAATTTTATATTTGTTTTATAAAATATTAATAAATTTTTGTAATATTATAATATTAATGATATATTTTTATAATACATTTTAACTATAATAAAATTTGTTTTAGTGGATGTGATCAAGGTTTTTATAATAATAAAATATATGATATTTGAATAATGTAAATTTTTTACATTAATAATATGATTTTTATATAATCTATAAAAAATATGAATAGTTCAAGTTTTTATAAATAATTTATTTTTGATATTAAAGTGTTTATATTCTTTCAATGAAAATGTTAAATATGAAGTGTTAATATTTTTTATATAAACATGAAGTGTATGTATTGATATTTTATGAAATATCCATAATCCTTTTCAATGAATTATGAAATAATTATATTCTTGATTTAGGAAATTTTCAACATGTATCTTAAATAAATTCATGATCAATTAATTTATTTTTTATTCCCTTATTTTTTAATTTAAATTACACATATTATGAATGATTTTATTATTTCAATAAAAAATATAGATCACTTTTATAAAATATTATATCATGTATAAAAGAAATTTCATGCTATGATTAATATAAGATATAATATATTCCAAACAAGTATATATATATTTTGGTTATAGCTCTAAAGTAAATATTTTATTCTAATTTACATTTTTAGAACTATAATTATGTTAGAACTATAATCAAATATTATGTATTAATCTATGGATTGTGGTACTTTTGGTCAAAGCTTTAACTTTCATTGAGTTTTCAGTTCAATTCGGAAAGGTTGAAAGTTTCTAATTAACATACCATATATGCTCTTGGTAAGGATTTATGTTTCTTGTGATTTTAATCATTTATATAAATGAGTTTCATGTATAATTTTTAGGAGATGCATGCAGATATGTATTGAATATTATAATTGAATTTTAATATGAATTCATAACATAACTCCTTAATTATATCAATTATTATGTATTAATATAATTACAACATGTTAATTTTAATGGTTAATACAAGATGTATAAAATAAACAAAATAGAATCATGCATCAATATAGGGAAATCCTGGGGGCATATATAATTGGATGGCAAGATTATATGATACATCTCAAAATACCAATTGCTCGATTCCTTTCAATGTGAAAAATGATAAAGAAATAAATCATCTAGTGTGGTTGGGTTACACCAAATTAGGGTAGAAATATATTATCCTGTATAAGTCACATAGGGTAAATTACTTATTCATTGAGAGAAATAAAAAACAAGACATAAAGTATAGTAAAATAATTGACTATTTTATTTAGGATACACTTGAATAGGTTTCCCTAAAAGGACTAGGTTCCTAAATGAATGGTGTTGAGAGTATCCATAAGATAGATTAGGGAAAGTTATTTTTTCAATAAACTATACATGAGTTATTTTTAATTTAATTAATATGATTTTCTACCTAAATAGTTCATTAATACAGAAAACTCTAAAGGGGATCTAAGGTTTTTTTAAAAGAATATTGGAAAATTGATAGATATAATGTCAACATGGGTTCATTATTTTATTTGGATTTTATTTAAAAAAATTACATATTGAGTATTTTTAGAAAATTATTTTCCTTTGGAAAATAAATTTGTTGAAAATTAAAATATAAATGAATATAATATCAAAAATAAAATTGATATCAATTATCAAAAAATAAAAGCTACATTATAGTAATTTTATGGAGTAGAATTAGATCTTGATAATTTGTTATAAATAATAATAAATTTAATATATATTAATCTATCTAATTCTGTAAAGGCAACCCACTAATGAATCTAATCAAGAATAAAAAATTGATTATAATAAATAATGGAAATATGATTATAGTAATTATAAGAATGATTCTCTTGAAATCTCTATACGTTTTATTATTTACATTAATCATAAAAATATAGTCACACATGGAATTATGGGTAATAATAAGATTTTATATCAGGAATAGTAAATTCATGTGAGTTCTGGGGTTTTAAATGCACTTTTATGGTTTAAAATGGAATATGGCGCTTCAGTTTCCTCCCATGTGCACCAAATGATTTGGTAAATTATTTTTAAAGCTAGATCTTGATATAGAATCCATTCAACCATCATTTTTTGATTTCATTTTTTAATTCACTGCTAAATATAAAATTAATGATTTTAATGAAGCATTATCAAATCTCATAAACATGTTGAGGGAAGTTGAGTCTTATAATGAGGTCAATTATTAAGAATAATGATAATGGTAAAAATAATTAAGGTTATAAATTTTATCTAGTTGAAAAAGAATAAAGTTCATGGAGAATCCACACCAAGTTCCTTAAAAAAAGGTGGGGTTATGAAGGATGGAAAATGTTTTGAATGTATAAAGGATAGAATAGGGAAATATAATTTTATTAGATACCAGAAGGAGAAGAAAAGGATTCATAAATAGTCTACATAAGTTATTTATATTATAGAAATCTACTATTTTCACCAGAAGGGAATATGAAACCAATTGCACATTATAAAATTATGTATATTTATAGTAATTCAATTATGATATAATTTTTCAAAAGATTGTTATAATTCTATATCTAAGAGAGCATGAAAGGGTTGTTGCTTTGGAGGGAGAGATGTTTTATATACCCAAGATTAATCTATATGATGAAAAAATAATATGTGTTATTTTATATCATAATATCTTTCATATTAATAAAAATAAATTTGATATTAAAATCCAAGGATCCTTTTGAATGAAATAAAATTTGGTTTTAATAACATGGTTTATATTCTTATAATCCAATATAAAACATTGTATAAAAGGAATGACATGGATGAAACTATTATGAAATTTCAATGATATAAAAATAAAATACTTTATCAACATATTAAAATAATAAAATATTTTATATTTTATTTTCCACATATTATTTCTCTAAATATAAATTATATATCATTTCCTAAAGTTATATGAGATATGATTTTGATTTTTTTATCAAAAATATCATAAGGTAAAATAGTATTATTTTTCTTAGATCAATTTTTTTGTTCATTGGAATAATTTATTTTTATAAAATATATTTTAAAAAAAACTAGTTAGGGTTTAATTATTTTCTTTGGGATATTTTTTAGAAAATTCAAACATTAACATAATAGTTATATTTTTTCTTATTAACAATATTACCTAAGAAGGTTTATCTTTTATATGATTCCTATAATTTTTTAAGTGTTGTCCATTTTTAAAATAGAAAAGTTTGAATGTATTATAATATATAATATTATAAAGTAAAGTTATTTAAATACAAAGTAGGTTTTGAACATAAGTATAATGGCCCATGATTGTCATACATAGATATTACATCAATTTTTGATGAATTTTCATTACATTACACAAACACACACATGAAAACCGTAATAGTTTAGTGTATTTGGAAAAATAGAAACATAAAAAACTAGTCCATAGGTAAAATAAAAAATCTTCCACTATAATCTTCCTAATTATCACCTTTCTTAGTCATATCATACATAATATATTTCTTTATAAACTGGGGAAAGGAAACATAAGAAAGGGTGAGCTCAAATGCCCATTAAGAGTAAAAAATTTAGATATGCAATATTAACATAAACATAAGGGTAGATCAATTGAGAATAACAATTGAAAACCATACACTACATATCAAAGATCATAATTTCAAGTCATTGATTAACGATTTGTTGTTCATAAGAAATGGATCATAAGGAAATCAAAGAACATGATCCATGAAGGTATAATATTGGTATAAGACAAACCTTTGTGTTATACAAATAAATATTGAAAATATTATGTCAAGGATACCCACTATGAAATTCATAACATGTTAGGCCGGGGAAAATAACCCATGTATCTGCTTCGGGCTTGGTATAACCACTCGTGTACCCTATTTTTTGGGCACGGGCTAGCCACCCATGTAACCTATTTTTCCATCTTGGGTGAGCCACCTGTGTACCCTTTAAGATCGTAGAACATTTATCAATACCCAATGCATTAGAGGGAGATATAGGTCCCACCCATCACATAATTAAAATTATAAGTATGTATTCCACAAGATCATAAAACATTCATTATCTAATAACCCATGAAATGAAATGAGTTTCATACAAATTTCATCATGTCATAACCTATAGAAATGAGATTAGTTTCATAATCATTTCATCATTTCATCATAGAATAACCCATGAAAAAGAAGTGAGACTCATAAGAATTTTTTCATAGTATAACCCATGGAATAGAAACAAGTTTCATAAACATCATGCCATAATAATAATAAACCATTAAAATAAATAATAATAATGTTATCCTTCATATCTCTTATAAGAAATAGATAACATCAACAGATGTCATCATAGATAGAAAATGATTTTGATAAATCATTTAAAATATTTTCTAATGAAAATATCATTTTATATTTGAAAAACAATTTTTAAAACATACAACATTTTTAAAATATTTTTATTTTAAAATAACCTTAAAAACATATAATATGTCATCCTGCATTTTTATTACATAAACTTTTCATTACATAGAATAAAAACCAGGATATTTTAAAGTTTTTTTCTTGGAAATTAGGAATATAATAAAATAGAACATAAAAATCTATTCTAATCCAATTTAAAAGATTCTTCATGGGTTCACCCTAAGTTACTTTTACTATATTTCATATCCTGGGGACATAAATCAATGGAAAGTGGTGAGCATTATCCTAGTAAGGGAATACACAAGGGAGACATTTATCATGTGATCATGAGGCATATTAATAAGAAAGAGTGGTTTAATAATATAACATGATCAAGAGAACATGCGACATATCATGATATAAAGAACAAGAATCATAACATGTAAATTTTGTTACAATATTTAAATGAGACATTCCTAAGCATATCACTAAGGTTTATCACCAAGGTTTCATAAATCAAAATTACCATGTTTATTAACCAAGGTATCATAAAACAATTCATATCTAGAGATTAAATTATTTACCCAATGAATTGGATAACTATAAAGGAAAACTTTGAAATTTATTAATTTCATGTGAGCCGCATTGATCATAATAAATCATTTTTTCAATAACTCAAGAGAATAAATTACAGGTTTTATATAAAATAATTGAGTACATAAGTGCTTAAAGGAATGACAATAAAACCATTTTTGTACCCATAGAAAGGGAGTGTGGTTTTAGAATATATAAATACAAAAATTAATAAATTATATTAACATCTGGTTCAATACCCCCATATAAAGAAATGGTTTGGGTATTCACAATATAAGAATTCTTTATTTAAAATAGAAAAATTTTATAAGTGAATTTGATAGCATGATGAGTATAAAATGTGGACTTAGAAAAGGGTGAAATGGGAGATAAAGAAGGTATCCCATTGATAAAAAATAATTTAGTATTAAGGGTATGATAAAAAAAGATATGAAAATAGAGTAAAATAACATTTAAAATTCATATACAAAAAAGAGGTTCTTGAATTTAAGAGAAAGGAAGGAGAGTTCCCTTACCTTGAAGAGGGGTTTCTATGAAATGAGGATGGAACCTTGGGGGCTTAATAACACCTTGGTGAAATATTATGGAGGAAAATTGATAATAAATTCATGGAGTATTAATTTCTAGTGAAGGGGAATGGTGAAATGGGTGGGTATTTATAACAAAAGTGGAGAATTGGTCAATAATTTCTAAATATAAGTCTTAGAAATATAGGTTGTGGAAAATGAAAGACCATTCTCTTAAACATGGTTTTTTCTCATGATTTTGGACATTTAAGTCAAATTCTATGATATTTTTATCCATTAGAACCAAAAAACATTTTTAATACTTCTTTTGGCATGGAAAAGTAATTTTTTCACAAAATAATGTTTTTAAAATCAAATCTTCCATTTTAGACTTTGGAAAGTAACTTATAGGTTTAGAAATTGAATAAAATATATTAAAATACTTAATAGTAATAAAATTATATATTTTAGGTCTTGGATTGTGGTTAATTAATTATCAAATCATTATGACATAAATATGATGTTAAAAAACATACTAAAATCCCCAAAATGTATTTTAAAATAAAGTATTTAATAAAATTTTATAAAATTAACCCAAAACTAATTCAAATATAATATTTATTTTATCAAAAAAATATAAATATTATAATTTTAACTTTTATATATAGAAATATTTATTTATTGAAAAATAGTAGTTTTTAAGACATAATAAAATTTATGACACTTATAAAATTTCCCAAGATATTATAAAAATATTTTATTATTTATATTTAAATAAGAGTGTTTTAAATAACTATTTCATTAAAATAAATATTATTTAGAATTCTTGAGTTTATTATAAATGTGTATATATATATTTTTTAAAATAAAATAATGTTTTATTTGCATCCAATCAATTTATCAAATTAGTCTTACTACATATATTTTATTAAAAAAATTATTCTCAAAATGGGATCAATGGAATAACTATTTTATTGATACAATGGAATTAAACTTTACATTACTATGAATTGGACACATAACCATTTATTACACCCATATACACCCTAAGGATAAGGTGTGCGATGGTGGTAGTTTCATGGGATGGATCGACTAACATCGACTGAGTGGTAATATCCACTAACTTGAACTTCTACCATAGGTGATTTTATTCAAGGTCAACTTGTTGAAGCTTATCTTGGTCTTGGTCAAGGGTGATCCCCAGTTATGCTACATCACTCATATGTTCTAATAAATGTGATTCAAATGGCATGACTCTATTGGTTGAGGTCATTGTTTCTCCTTTATGTATTAATTGTCCTTTTTTATTACTACTTATAAACACTAATTATAATGGTAATTTTTTTAAAAAGGGTATGATTCTCAATTTTAAAATAGACCAATAGTTATATTGACCAACAATCATATTTAACCAGTGGTCATATTAATATTCTAATAGTCAAATTTCTCTCTTTAAACACCACATCATTCGTCACTCAAAATTCACTATAATTCCTCTTAAGAATATATTTTAATATTCTTAAGATGTTGATTAGTTTAATAATTTTTTTATTTATATATTATTTTCTATGGGGGTTATGATTCTAGTATATTGGGGTGATCCGGATTTTCCCATCTTAGCTTTTCTATTTTATATATTTTGTCCAATTATTATATTTGGTATTTTAATTGGTTTCATAGCTCAATAATGTAATTATATTTATTATTTAGATAAGGTTTTGTTTTTTAATATATATTTTTTACAAGTATAATATTATATAATATAACACACATTTACTTAGGAAACAAATATAATTTAAAAATATTGGGTTCTTACATTCTCCCCCTTTAGAAATTTTAATTCTAAAATTTAAACTCATATTCTTGGTTGAGAATAGGTGAGATTACTTCGGTTTAATTATTTCCCATGGTCCCATGTCACCTCTTCATACTTATGGTTCCTCCATAACTCTTTGACAAGGGGAGTTGTATTATTGTTTAGAACTTTGTCTCTATGATCCAAGATCTTCACCGGATGTTCCTTGTAAGAGAGGTCATGTTCTAGTTGCACCACCTCTAGATTCTGTACATGTGAGGGATCATGTATGTACCTCCTCAAGAGATAAATGCAGAATAAATCATGAATGTGAGTTAAATTTGTGGAAGTGCTAGCTGATAGGACACTACTACTATGTGATAAAGTATTTAAAAAGGGTCAATATACCTAGGGATTTTCTTCCCTTAAATTACAAGAAAAATGAATCTCTTCCATGGGGATATACGAAGGAATTTTTTTTCCAACATCAAAATCCAAGTACCTTCAAAAGTTGTTAGTATAGATCTCCTTTTGAATCTAAGCATCTTTTATATGTTGTTGAATGCCGTGAAACTTTTTTTTCATCTATTTCACATGATCAGGACCAGTTATATTTATCTCAGTAACTTCATCCCAAAAAGTAGGATTTATATATCATTTTCCAAAATATAGATTCATAAGGTTCCATTTGAATACTCAAGTGGAAGTTGTTGTTGTATGAAAACTCAACTATTGGGAGGTGTTGATCCCATCCACCTTTAATTTCCAATGAGCATTTTCTCAACATTTCCTCAAGTGTTTGAATATTCCTTTCATATTGTCCATCATTTTGGGTGTTATAGGATGTATTGAAGTTCAATTCAGTATTTAGAACATGTTGAATACTTATCCAGAATGTAGATGTGAACCTTGGATCATGATCATAAATAATTGAAAGTGGAACCCCATATAGTATTACCACTTCCTTTACATATATCTTGTAAAGTTTCCCAATAGAAAAATCTTCCTGAATAAAGATGAAATGGGAAATATTGGTGAGTCGACCCACTATAACACATATCATATTATTTCCTTTTGATGTTCTTAGGAGACCAGTGGCGAAGTCTATAATGATATTTTCCCACTTCCTTGATGTTATGGGTAGTGATTACAATATAATTTTATGAATTTGTCACTCCATATTCACTTTTTAACATACCAAGCACCTTGCAGTATAGTTAAAAATCTCTCATTTCATATTATCCCACCAATAATGATCATGAAGGTCCCTATACATTTTAGTGCTTCCAATACGTATAGAGAATATAGATTTATGAACTTCATCCATCATAAACTTCTTTATCTCCAGGATAGATGGGGAACATAGCCTTATATGACATTTAAATACAACTTCTTGATCAATATTGAACTTAGGAAACCTCCCATTCTTCATATCCTATATCTTATTTCATATCAAAGGATCTTCTCTTTGAGCTCTCATGATCTTCTCTAGTAATGATGGTTGAGAAATAATTTGGGTTAGTATTGATGATACACCTTCACTTATCACAACTAGAAAAATGGGATACTTCCATGAACCTATATCCACAGTTTTAAAACCATAGCTATAGGTGGCTAAAACCATGGTTATGTGTCCTATAGCCACAGTTTTAAAACTGCGGATATAGGTCAATTTTTCATGGGCTATAGCCACACTTTTCAAATCTGTGGCTATAGCCTGCACCTATTGCCACTATTATGTGTCTTATATCCATAGTTTTTAAAACTATGGATATAGTTCATTTTTTTCGAAGGTCCATAGACACGGTTTTGAAAAATGTGGCTATAGGTCTCTTGCCCTTGCGTGGGAGAAAAAATGTCCCGCCAAAAAAATGGAGGGAAGAACTATTTCCCCAGTTTTGAAAACATTGCCACAGTTTTTAATAATATATATAACATATTATATACACACACACAAAAGCCTTGGTGGTGTAGTGGTTAGGGTGCTGAAACATGAAGTGAAGGTGCAGGGATCGAATTCGGCTAGACACGCATTATTTTTAGGCTATTGCCACAATTGTCTAGGGCTATAGCCATGATTAAAACCATGGAAATAGGCCACCTATTTCCATGGTTAAAACTGTGGCCATAGTTCAACTTCTATAGTTGACAACGGAGATGCCTATGTCCATAGTTTTCAAAATCTTAGCAATAGGCCACCTATTTCCATGGTTAAAACCGTGGCTGTAGCCTACAGCCACGGTTTTGGGCCATATTGCCACAGTTTCGAACTATGGTAATATCCCATTTTTATAGTTGTGTATTATTCCCATGTCAAAACTTAAAAGATCTATGATCAATTTATATTCTTGAATCCTCATCATTTCTAGAACAATAGGATATTTCCTACTTAACGATTTGACAACTTTATTTTCTTTTCTAGGGTGATAATGAATTGAATAGTAATAGTCTTTATGAAGCTCAAATTATCTATTTTGTCTCATGTTCAATTTATTTTTCATGAATATATAAGTCAAACACTATTGGTATATTTATATATCAAATTTCTACCCATAAAGACAGCACATCCATATCTTTAGAGAAAACATGACTGTAGCTAACTCTATGTCATGTGTAGGATAATTCTTCTTATGAGGATTTAACTATCGAGATGCCTAAGCTTTATGATTTTCATTTTTCTTGAGGATTCACCCAATCCCTTTTAGAGATGCATATTTACAAATAAAAAATATTTCTCCTAAATAAGGTAGAGTTAACATAGGTACGATAACTAATATATTATTTAGTTATTAGAAACCTTCTTCACAATTCTTTATCTAGATAATCTTATCTCCTTTTAAAGTTGAATTGGTTAGTGGATTATAATATCATGAATTTTTTTCATAAAACTATGATAATATAATTCTAAGCCAAAGAATATATAAATCTTAGTTACTATTATAGGATGAGGCCACCCCACTACAACCTTTGTCTCGGCAGGGTCAACTGAGATTCCTTCATTGGTTACACTGTTCCACAATAATTCAACTTGTTTTTACCAGAATTCATATTTTTTAAATTTTTCATATTTGTTTCTCCTTCATCAATGTTATCAATATAAACCTCATATTTTCATCATTATCTTCATGAATTTTTGAATATATTATAATATCATCCATAAAAACTACCATGAATTTACCAAGGTAGTCCTTAAAGACGCCATTCATCAAATCCATAAATGTAGAAAGATCATTAGTCAAGATAAAAAGCACAAAAATAAACTGATAATTACCATATATTTTTTGGAAATATGTATTTAGAATACATTATTTATTCACTCTAAATTGATGATACTAAAATTTTAGATCAATCTTAGAGAAGAATTGAGCTCCATGCAGCTTGTTAAATAAATCATCAATCCTTGGGATAGGGTACTTTTTCTTCATTATTATCCTATTATGTTATCTATAATCAATTCATATATGCATTGATCCATGCTTATTATTTACAAAGAGAACAATTTCTTCCTAAGGAGAAACACTTGATTGGATAAATTCCTTCTCTAAAAAAGTTAAAGTTGTTTATTTAATTCCTTTAACTCCACATTTTCCTTTCTATCCAGGGTCTTTAATATCAGCTTGGATCTAGGTATGAATTCAATTTATAACTCTACCTATATTTCTAGGGTAAGTCCAGGTAACTCTTCATGAAATATATCATTTTATTTCTAAATTATGGGGACATTTTCTATGCTTATGATTTTATTTCCTTCTCCCTATTTAACGGTTATCTCCATAAAGAAGGCCATGAGAGGTGAATATAGACCAAGATCAGGCCAGGATATATATCCTTTGAAAATAACTCCAGGTTTTCTAAAAATTTTCTTTCACTTTTAGTTGATCATAAAATTATACTTTCATATACAGTCTATCCCTAATATAGTGTTGAATTCCACCATGGGAATGACTTCTAGATTTGTGATCAGATTGTACTCTCCGAATTTAATACTACAGTTTCTATACACTGTTGATTCTAAGATAATCCCTCTATGAGTATTTAATGATAAATATAATTCTATAATTTTGGGGATTGATTTTATATTCTTTGAAATCTTGGATTAAATAAAGGAATGAGTAGACCCAGAATTAAACAAAGTACCTACTAGTTTTAAGAGAACAATGAGTGTACTTACCACCACATCATTTAGATCATCTAATTAAGATATCATTATATAAAATTCCCAACCTTGATCTCTTGGCCTATGTAGAGGATGATGGTTTTTTACCTCTATTATCTTCTAATTTAAACATTGATTAGAAAAGTTACCATGGTGTCCACACTTGAATCATTGAACTTTAGGTTGAGCCTAAACCATCTTAAATTTTTCATTAGTGTTGAGAAGTTGAGGCTTCACCTCAACACGATAGTTAAAATCTATATTCTCATCTCTTATACACTTGTAGAAATTTACAATCCCAAGAAATTAGTTCCTCAAATTATTGTTCCCACATTTGTTCCACATGAGAAGTCACACTTTCTTCACTCCTCTTCCATGATCAAAATTAATCCCAAAGTTTGGATCAATTTCTCTCTTCTTTTAATTCGACCTTTGTGACCGCTACATCTCTCCAGACTTCAATTCAACCTTTATAGTACTACACACCATCTCTTCATAGATTTTATAGTCTAAATTTTATAAATTCCTACATATATGGGGTCTCAGTCTACCAAATAATCTATCAACCTTTTCCATGGGGTCCCTAAAAAATCTAGAGGTGTATCGAGAAGTTATTGTAAAGTTCATTTTATTTCTTCCCATTGATTCATATTAAATTTTCATTAGCTCTATAAATTAATTCTACATATTTTTTATATTGAATAGGGAAAATAGTTATTTAATAATATTCTCCTAATCTCTTCCCACTCCACAACATCAATCTCCCTTATTAGCTTTATGTTTTCAATTAGTGTCCACCACTGATCAGATTCTTAATTAAAGACGAATACTTATAGGGTGAATTTCTCTAGATATGAACAAGAGAGTAAAAAAAATATCTTTTTTATATAGGTAATCCATTATTTAGTAATAAATGGTTCGATAGATCCACTAAAATAAGTTGTTCATTGATGCATGAAGTACTCAACGACAATTTTTTTCCTTCAAAGTGAATCTATTATATCAACATGATTTATGTTATTATTAATAACATATGTTAGTTTATTCATCACCCTCATAAAGTTTTCCATTCATATTCCATCGAAATGTTGTCATTGCATCACCTATTTCACTTATCATTTATATGGTTCCTCATATTTCCTGCTATTTTTCTAAAAGAAGAAAAAATTAGTGAGAAACATGTTACTTTTAGGAATGTTATAATTCTAAATAAAGTTTATGTATTAAAAAATCACGCTTAAATATGTTTTTAATATCCACTAATAATAACTACATTTTCTATATATTCTTTAAACCATATCATAAAAATCCTATGATCGACTAAACAAATCACCTTGGAGTGGAAAACCAGGTATGTTGCAATGCCGTTTTCATGTACCAGTTCCCAATCAAGTATATATTTATACGATGTTTTTAGGTGTTACCTCTAGGTACATCTGTACCAGATCCACATCCACTTATAATATCTAGATAGGGATATATTTTATTAAAAACAACTTGCTTAGTACTCCCCAAAATACCAGGATTTTTTCCATTATTTAAACATTTCTCTAAGGTTCATACAAATGATTTATAATCATAATTTCCACAAATAAATAAAAAATATTTTGATACCAACTATGGTATAATGCCTTTTTATTATATAAATTTTTCATTACATAGAACAAAACACATGCTATTATAAATTTTAGTTTTATGGAAATTTGGAAAAGATTATAATAAAACATAAAAAAATTATAATCCATGTGAAAAGATTCTTAATAGGTTCTCCTTAAGTTAATTATACTACATCTCATATCCTAGGGAAATATATCAATGGAAAGAGGTGATCATGTTCCCAATAAGGGAATAATTAAGGGATATATTTAGCATTCAATCATGAGGAATATCAATATGAACAAGATGTTTAAAAATATAACATGATCAGGGTAACATGAAGAATATAATGATAAAAGAATATAAATAATAATATGGAAATGTGTTGACAACATTTAAATAAGGAATTCAAAACCATATCACTAAGGTTTATCACCAAGGTGTCATAAATCAAAATTACCATGGTTATTCACCAAGGTATTGTAAAATATGTCATCTATAGAGATTAAATTATTTAACAAATTAATCGAATCAATTTCATGGAAAACCATTCATATTTATTAATTTCATGTAATCCACTTTGATCATAATAATTCATTTTTTCAATAATATAAGGAGAATAAAGTATGAGTTTAATATAAAATCATTAAGTACGTAAGTACTTAAAGGCTTGAACATAAAATCATTTTTTACCCATGGAAAGGGAATATGGGTTTGTATATATAAATACAATAATAAATAAATTATACTAACATATAGTTCAATATCCATGGATAAATAAATTTTTTGGGTATTCACAATATAATATTTTTTCATTTAAAAGAGAAAAATTTGAGAAGTAAATTCAGCAACATAACAGGAATAAAACATGGCTTAGAAAAGGGTGAAATGAGAGAGAATAAGGGTATTAAATTGATAAAACATAATTTTTAAATAAGGATATGATCAAAAGTTTATGAAAATAGAGTATCATAACATTTAAAATACATATAGAAAAAAGTGGTTCTTGAATTGAAGAGAAAGGCAGGAGAATTCTCTTACCTTGAAGAGTTGTTGCTAAAACATGAGGATGGAACCTTTGGGGTTTAAGAAAAAATTGGGGGGACTCTTGGAGAGTAAAATTGATCATAAAATCATGGGGGATGAATTTTTAGTGAAGGTGAATGTTGAAATGGGTGTGTATTTCTATAAAAAGTGGAGGAATTGTTTAATAATTTCTAAATATAGGTCTTAGAAAGCTAGGTTGTGGAAAATAAAAATTCATTATCTTAACTATGGGGTTTTCTCATAGTTTTGGATATTTGAGCCAAATTTTATGATATTTTAATCCATTATAATTGAAAACATTTTTTAATAATTCTTTTGGCATGGAAAAAGAAATTTTGTAGAATGTAATGTTAAAACAAAATTTTCTATTTTAGACTTTATAAAGTTAGTTATATGTTTGGAAAATGATTAAATATATTAAAATACTTAATATAAATAAAATAACATAATTTAGGTCGTTAATTATAGTTAATTAATTATTAAATAATTATAACATAAATATGATGTCATATAACATACCAAAAACCCAAAACTGTATTTTTACTATTCATTAAAAAATAAAGCATTGTATAAAATTCTCAAAAATTCACCCTAACTTAATTTCAATCTGATGATTTCAAATATAATATTTATTTTATCAAAAAAATATCTAAATATTATAATTTTTTATTTTAAATATAGAAATCCTTATTTATTGAAAAATTGTAGTTTTTAAGACACAATCAATTTTTTTGACACTTATAAAAATTTCCTAGGACATTATAAAATTATTTTATCCTTTTTATTTAAATAAGAGTGTTTTAAAAGAATATTTCATTAAAAAAATATTATTCAGAATAACTAATTTTATTATAAAATTGTATATATTTTTTAATAAATACAATTATGTTTTATTGGTATCCAATAATCAATTTATCAAATTGGTCTTAAATAAACATATATTTTATTAAACAAAATTATTCTCAAAATGGAATAGATAGAATAAATATTTTGTTTATACAAGGTGAATTAAACTTTAAGTAACGAAAATTGAGAAATGTAACCCCTTATTACACCCACTTACACCCTAAGGGTATGGTTTCTAATGGTGGTAGTTTCATTGGGTGGCTCGACCAACATCGACAAAGTGGTAATCTCCAATAACTTGAACTTTTCTTATAAGTGATTTTGTTCAAGCTTCACTTGTTAATGGTCATTTTGGGATTGGTCAAGGGGGATCCCTAGTGATACTACCTCCCTCCCAAGTTTTGAAAAAATGGGATTCAAACGATATGACTCTATAGGTTGAGACCCTTTTTTTCTCCTTTCTACATCAATAATCCCTTTTCATTATTACTTATAAACACTAATTATAATTTTAAAATTAATAGCAAAAGGTATATTTTAAAATTTTCAAATAGACCAATGGTTATATTAACCAATGGTTGTATTTTACCAATGATCATATTACTATTCTAACAATCACATTTCTACATATAAATACCACTTCATTCTTTCACTAAAAATTCAGTATAATTACTATTAATTATATATTTAATTTTATTAAGTTGTTGATTGGTTTACTAATATTTTTTTGGGGGATTTGGTTCAAGCATATTAGTGTGACCTATTTTTTCCCATTTTATATTTCCCAATTTATTTTTTTTCCAATTGAAATTTTTGGAATTTTAATTGGTTTTGTAGCTAACTAATGTAATGATCTTTATTAATGTGATAATGTTTTGTTGGTTACTCTATATTTTGTACCTGCATAATATTATATAATATAAAACAAATATTTTCATGAAGAAAATACCATTTAAAAATCTTGGTTCATTATATATAATAATAATTGAAATCAATAAAAACAAACACTCATTGGTGAATGTTACCTATTCTTCAGCTATCCTCCTAATGTTTGTGCAAAAAGGATTCCTATGTTAGATTTTTTTTTCTAAATTAACACTTCTAGGATGATATAAGGTAAGTTTTTAAGTGATTTGGTTATGTATTTTCTAAACCAAATGGGTTTTAGGGTGTGAATAATAAAGGATATGGGGTGGTATTTTATAAGTGAGGTGAGTGGAACACTTGTATGTTTTTGAACAGATAAATATGTAATAATGTTTTTATCATGAAACAAGATTCAAAAATTAAAAATTATCAATAATATAAGATAAAAGGTCAAAATAGGTTCAAAAAATCAGTTTTATAAAATTTATGGGTTATTTTTAACCCTTATCTTGTTAGTTTAATGCCCCCAGTAAACCCATTTTTACCTTAACTATGGTAAATATTTTTTACTTTTTTACTGTTGATTTTGGAGAATTTTTTCCCTTATTAGATAATATAAATTATTCTAATTCCTAATATGTAACCAATTTTTCTAAATTATATTGATTGAAGTGGAAAAATGTAATTTAAAATTAATCTTACAGACACGATGAGAAAGCAAGGTTTTAAAGAGAAAATGTTCAAATATTTATAAAGTTTTTATATCAAAATTCAATATAAAATTTATTAAAATGACAAAAATTGGATTAATGGATTTATAATTGAACTAATTTTACTTTAAAACCAATATAAAATATAATTTAATGTTATAAATAAATTAAACGAAAAAGTAGTTTTCAATTAAAATTAAGTATTTTTTCACTATTTATCAAAAAATGAAATTTTCATAAAAATCAAAAAAAATCACCCAAAGATAATTTTGAATTGATGATTTAAAAAATTAAGTTTATTTTACCAAATTAATTTCTAAAATATTTAAAAATTAATTATATTAATGTTCAGAGAAAGAAGCAAAAAACATTTTTTTTCAGAAAATAGTATTTCTAAAACATAAAAAGAAATTATAAAAAATAAAGTAATATTTTATCAATATAAAACCATTATTATTAATATTTATAACATAGTTATTAATATTCATATCATTAAATTTATATTCTAGGTTATAACATTCACATTTAAATAACTATATTAATACTATATCATGGTTTTGTTAAAACTCAGTGTCGTGTGTAACAAAATCTAACCCAGTATTGTGTGTAGGGAAAGATTAACATGCAGTTGAATGTGGTGCATCTTAACACATTGTTTCATATAAGAAAATCTATGAATGAAATTTAATTTATTTGAAAAAAATAATCTATAAAAACTTTGGGTGCTATATTCTACCCCCCTTAAAATGAATTTTCCCTTTTAATAATCACTATGATACAAAAAAATAATGATAATTTTGCCTCATGATTTCCTCAGGTTACTACATATCTTCCTCAAACAGGTGTTTTATTTATAAAATATTGATCGGGTGAGTGGTATTTTTTTAACTTTCTCTATATAATCCAGAATCTCAACTAGTGGTTCTTCATAATAAATATCTTCATCCAGCAGTATAACCTATGAGGTTAGTACATATGAAGGGCCAGATATATACTTCCATAATAGAGATACATGAAATAAATCATGGAATTGAGTGAGGTTTGGTGGAAATGGAAATTGATAGGCAACCATTCTAATACGATCAATAATTTCAAATAGAATGATAAACCTAGGGCTTATATTTACTTTCTTATTAAATATTATAACCTTCTTACATAAATAAATTCTTAGAAAAATATTGTCACAAGATTTAAATTCTAGATCATATCAGTGATTATATGTTAGGTTCCGGGGCCCGCAGTGGAAGCCGATGAGCCGGGGATTTCAAATTTTCATCGGTGGGATGGCGAAACTTATCATCGCCGACGTTCCGAGACCCAGAAAGGTCCAAGAATCTCATGTAAATCATAAGGAGGAAAAAACCAAAATTAAAATTCACTCATTTCAAATATGAAGCCGTGGTCGACTGCGACTAGTCGATGGAGATCATCACTTGAAGGATCTAAAGAAGGATCCCTCTAGATCGTCCACACGCGCTCCAAAAACCCACTGTAATGTCGATCGTCGAACTCCAGGTGCTAGCACGGTGATCCGACAATGCTTTCGACATCCCGACGATCACTGCATTGAGATCTCTTCGATGCTTGAGTAAGAACTTGATCCAAACTCTTGGATCAACAGCTTCTCTCTATAGTGTGGGAGGAGAGAGATGCTCTCAACTTTCATTCCATGAATGAATGAATAGTGATTAGCATACCAAGGGAGAGAGCCTCCTCTCTTATTTATAATGGAATTCCAAATTACCTTGTTGGGTTCCCTGGTCCCCATTTATTTCAATGTCCACTAAATAAATAATTTTTCTGAACTAAACTGTGCCAATATTATTTATTATTTTATCACATAATTTTAATATATATAAAATATATTACATGATAAAACTGAGTCATTTAACTCAAATCACTATCCCACTTAATATTAAATGAAACTTGAATATTTAAAATAATATTCGTTCGATTAATATTTTTCGTATTCACTGAACTCGTAAATAAATTCAATCCAAAAAATTCATAACTTGAATATTAATGAATGTATTTAATATTTTTTGTGATCGACAACATGGACAATGCTTGGATCCTGTGGTGGGGCCCACTATGTCCATATACCTATTCGACTGAATAGGGAAGATTATTGAATATGATATTGTGTGTGACCCTCTAGGCCCTTATCTCGATAACAGTGAATAAAATCCACAGACCAAGAGTATAGTTTAGAAACTCATCATGGCCCCTAAAGAGATAAGGATATTCATAGAAATGACTACCATCCTACGAACACTGACTGTGTACTATAATCTCTTTGTCATTAAATATATTATAAAGTAGAACACACTCTTGTTTCATCGTCCTTATCTTGATATATTATTTGTTGATCTATCCAGATGGATTTTCCTTTCTAATGCTTTGGCCAAAGACTTATGAAGGTAGAACCATCTTAATCAACCAGGCCTGAGATATATAACTTCCTGAACTTGGAAGCGAAAAATCCTTTCTTTACTATTCATCCAATGTCATACCACCAACGATGCACCTAACACAAACTAACTCACCACGACTTCATTTCCATGGTTTTCGTCTTGCATCAAAGTACATAATCAAATAGTACGCATTGGTAATGCTATCAAGTCAGGAGACCAATACACATGTTTGTAGATAAGAACACCCAATGACACCCAAAACATGTGGTGTTCCTATTGGCAGGTCTGTCCTCATGATCTCACTACTAGAGATCACCAAGTGAGAACTTCATGAAAAGAAGTATCAATGCTTATAATCCCTCAAAACCTGATAATTAGACATCTACTGTGTCCAATCAGTAAGATGTATCTAGACAATAGAAAATATATTTAATATTAATGTCATAGTGTCTTGAGGTTCTCATTATATCCTGGGATCTACTATAACCTCTTGACACGACAATTAAACTTTGGACATTACCATTATAATAGTGGATGTAGAAAAGTCTACAATATAATGGTAAGATAACATCATGCATATCTAATAGTACACATGATATGGTAATCAAAAGTACTGCACAGTTGGGTCTAGGGAACCCACTATTTCAACACTCCCACTTTCCCTAGAGCTAACTTGCTAACCAAATTTTTTAGCTACTCACATGATAAATACCATGCTTCTACTGAGTATTGGCTTTAACTGTTGGGCCTGCCACGTTTTCTACGCATGGCATATCTGCTATATGTGACCTCATCTACTTGAGTAAAACTTCTGAAGATAATGTATCCCCAAGTATATCACTTTGTACATTGTCATAACTAGACAACTTGTCTAGTAATAATATCATAATTTACATTATGATAATACTTTTCTCACTAGATGTGAATCCAAGAACTAGAACAAATCATTGGGATTTATAACTACTTCTTAGCTTCCTTAGAAGCTGCAACATACTCGGTATTTGTAGGTATGGCTACCACTAGCTTTTATGATCTTGACTCGCTCATCTCCTTTTCCTAACTGCAATACTAGATCAAATTGTTCTAAGGATTACTAGTTTATGTTCCACAAAAACTAGTGTACCTTCTTCTCTATATACCAGGTACATATCATTTGTAATTTCCGAAGTACAAGATGATAGTTCTGACTACATCACTTACAGTGATTTTGGATGTAATTGATATATGACTACTATAAAGTATATTCTAGAAATATAAATTATTGTACATATTATGGAATATGTGATTGATCCATCACTAAAGTGTATGGAACTAAACTCACAACATTAATCTCTACCCATGATATGAACATGTTATCCTGGAGAGATTAATCCATGTTACATTGGCAACAATTATGAATTTGAATTGTTCCAACTTGAATTTTTCTATACAATGTCACTTTATATACGATTTACTAGGACCAAGCAACCTATGTATATACCTTAGTAGATCATGTTCCCTAGAACTCAGGTTGCTAATTTAAGTCAATCATTGGAGAATTTCTTTTATTCTAATCATATATAACTATAATATTAAAATTTGTTTCCCATATGTTTCCGAACATATTTCACTTGGAAAACATTAGTGTTCCCACTAAACTTTGGTAAACACAAGGAAAAGATTCATTTATAATTAATTCTCTTAGATCTTGTTGCTTACTTTAATCCAGAATTGGATTTCAGTAACTTTAAAACCTTATTGGCATCATATGATGTCATTATCTCTTTATGGTTGCGTCGTATAGACACCTTCCACGAAAGATGATCTTGACATCCAATGACCAATTTAATGATCTTAGAAGTTAGCTTTGACAAATAAAATTCTAACAGATTTAGGCATACTGATTTGGTATAACCAATCGAGCCTTATTAGTACCAGGATTGTACCATCCATGTATCAATTCATTTTAATACCCACCGCAATATTCAACTTTAAATCCCCTTTTCAATTTGATACATGGAATCCATTATTGAATTTTAATTGATCTTGCCAATATTAGCTAATTTCCTTTTACTACTTACTTGAAGGATTTATTATTCTTAATGAATAATATATCACCGAACATGGTGAATATAAAACCATCACCATGGTTTCATTCTTCCTACGCAGTATGTGTCACTGGAACATTCCTATTCTACATGTACTTGTGGAACTTGTTCCTATGCCAACCATTTGTACATCTCGAACATTGACTAAACCCAAGTCAATTCATCTCCCACTATCTCTAATAGAGATGCACACCCTTATATAGAAATTTAGTCTATCACTTGATCACATCTTTTTCTATCTTTGGGATTTAGGTAATATCCTAAGCAACTGTTAGGATAATTACCTTTGATGCACAACATGTTTAACTTGATGCATGTTCATTTAAATCCTAACAAATGTTTTGCATCTAAACACGTCCTATGGCATAATGGATTTTCTATCATACTATGACTCGTATGATATCCATTTATTATTTTAGTTGGCATATAGGTTATGGGTTTATGTCATTATTTTCAAAGCATATCCTAAAATATAATGGAAGTTTCTGAAAGTTTCTATATTGATACAACTTACATCATAACTTTGATGTATAAAATGTGTGTTTAGGAATTGTTCCACGCTACATTTTTTTGATCAATGTAAACATGTAAGACATTATCATATATCATCCTTATGAACATCAATACGGTG
The DNA here is from genome assembly GCA_963277665.1 of Viscum album. Taxonomy (NCBI): domain Eukaryota; kingdom Viridiplantae; phylum Streptophyta; class Magnoliopsida; order Santalales; family Viscaceae; genus Viscum; species Viscum album. The sequence goes on from OY728151.1 coordinate 907,949,951, forward strand.
ATGTAGATAAGGTAACATGCGTTTAGGAATTACTCCACGCTACATTATCATGATCGATGATTGTTTGGTCAAGATATTCTTCGACATGCCAATCTGAATAAACTCATATCTTCTTTCCAAACATATAATTCACTATTACTTAATAACTTAAGGGAATCTTATGAAGTATCTTTACCTCTTACTTTACTTTGGAATAGTTTACACTCTCTTGTTGAACTAATCCTGAATGATTTGTGGCATACCTTTATTTCTAAAGGTTTCTTTGTCCAAACTAAGGATGTTGATAATACCAAAGGTGTTTAACTGTGCCGATCCTAAATACCATACTGGTTATATAGTCGACATCCAATTTTAGTTTTACTTGACAAAGAATCATATTGCCATAGCTGAGTAGGTCTTACAATTTTATATTCATCATGTATTTCCTTTTGATTCAAGTAGTAGTGAACTATTTATGGAGTATGTTACTAGAAACAAAATTCATTCCAAAACATGGAATAATGTCTCATCATGTCCAAATGGGAACATAAGATAAATGTTTTTGGTTATACTCAACAACTTGTTCATTTTGAGTCAATTACTTGGAAATTTGAAGTTATGTGTGTCTCACCACTAACTTAGGAATCACCCTTTCTCAACTGCTTGGAGAAGACACTTTACTTCTTGTAATGTTCCTATACTTTATTGGTCACTATATTTAAATACACATATGTTATTGGCATATTATATTGAATACCCAAGAATTATGTTAGAAAAATTAATATATTTAATGAATATAAGCTGAATGAGAAGCGGGTACTTGCTTCTTGTATTTCAATTTTTAAACTTCCATGAATTTATTTCATTATGTGATGCAAATAACCTCCTGTTAAATAACCAACAACTTTTCTTTGTAGGAAATGACAAAGGTGCCTTTGGAATATCTTTTCATAGGCCTTTCCGGCTTGTCTTTCAATTTATCTTCCATAAGAATAAAAGATGGAATTATATCTAATATTCTTATTACTTGGGGAATGTTACCTTAAAGATAATGAATCGCTTACTCTATACCATTTGTTTGTATCCTTAAACGAAAACTAGAGTAATTAGGTGTAAAAGGTATAAGAATGGGATGACTTGAAATATTGTGAACTGTCTTTCACTTTACACAAACCGAGTGCAATCATCACATTCAATTCTTGCTTCACTTTCTCCTCGATAGGTTCTTGGAGATGAGACTTCATGCAATATCATTCATGTCGTGATGTAGAGACTGCAACTAACATCAGACGTTGATGATAGCATTATTATAGAACCATCATATAATTAATTCATGAGTATCCTATAAGAATTTACACCATCTCTTCCTGAGGTGGCTTAACAATTTGGGACACAAGCACCTTGAATTTTCATTATGGTAGTGATGTGTGCAAGAGCCTATACTAAAATTGGAATTTGGTGCTTGTTTGGACATTAAATTTGTATAATATTTATCATAGTTTAATTGTCGTTTTACTTGTCATTCTCTACAAATAAATTTTAGCAGATTTTTCTTTAATGTGATTACCAGTTTAGACATAATTGATTAATTTAATCATTGAATGTATCCCACTAATTTTTCGAATTCTAGGAGCCCACTGTACTAGAATTGAAATACTTTTGAGTATTATAGTGGAAGGATCCCATAACCTCCCTCATAGTCTACAAGATATGGATACACCACTACTAGGAGGGTCCAAGGTAAGCTTTTGGCTGGCCAACCGCATTAACTCACAGTTCCTTGATCTGTTGAGTGAAGTCCCAGCATCAAAAATTATTTACTGATTTACTCAACACTTGCCTCTAAAATTACAACAAGCTAGCTATGACTATTTATTTGCTGCAATTTTAGTTAATTTAACCCACCACATGAATAAGAACTCCCCAGTAGTAAGAGGCACCCTCAGCTATGGCATGACCGACACCTCAAACACCTAGTTTTGTTCAAACTTGGATGATGGAAGGATATTTGTGACTTAATATTTTCTTTGAGGGTTTTATTGTTTTTCTTTCAATGAATGTAATCCATTTCTATTAAACTTTTTCATCTATGTTGTCACACTCACAACTGAATTTTAATAGAAAAACATACGACGCTTCTTTATGCATTTTATTATCTATTATTTTATGTATTTTCCCATTTTTCTAAAATGCATAAAATAATAAATAAACGCATAAAGGAAAACTACTACCCGACTGGTCTTGAGCATCTAAATGACCTAAGGGCATCATACCTGAGTCGAAGCTTAACTCATAATGCGGCTTTTCCTCTGTCCTGTATGCTCGTTTCGCATCTGGAACATCAACCTGTCTTGGTGGGGGTCCACGTCACGTCTTGGCGGGGTCCATGTGTCCTCTTGCATCATCTTGATCAACGTGCACCGCCTCATCTTGGCGGGATCCACGTCACTTGTCGTCTTCATCCGAAGTACAAAATTAAGTGCACGTAGGCAAGGGGGGCTAGTGGGATAAATATACATCAGGTAAAAATTGGGCACACATGCCCTTATATATTTTAACCAAAAAAGAAAGAAAATGCATAGACCGTCTATTTAATTAATTACAATCATTGCACGTAGTTAAATAAATAATTTAATAAATAATTAAATGAAGACATACAAGGGTTGATTCTCAAGACCATACGGTGGGTAAAATAAAGCGTGATAAAATTAAAATACATTAATTAAGTACGAAGGTTCTCTAAATTAAATTAAATGAATTTAATAATTCAAATAATTTAATTATTTATCGGTCCGCTAATTAATTTAATTTTTAATATCAATAAATAAATAAATTAATTCAATTAATTCAATTTAATAATTAAATTGAATTAATTTTATCCGGGTATTAAAAATTATTTATTTTCAACCATAATTAATATATTAATTAATTTAATTTAATCCTATAATTAAATTAATTAATTATATTAATTGAAATATGACTCGGGTCTCGAAACCCCACTTTGACCCATCACGGGTCGCGCTAAACATGTGCTGACCTGTAACGGGTCGAGAAAAGCTCATGCTTAGCTTATCTGGGCCAGGCAGGTCCGCTTAGACCCAAATTGGTCGGGCATATATGCCCAGTCTAGTTTCAAGGTAAAATAGGAACCTGCAAGAGGTTACATAGGTTACCTGCACCCGGGTCCATCGTTGCGAGGCCAGCAGGGAGTCATGCCGGCACCGGGCGATGGTAGCGGTCTGCTGTGGTGGGATGCGTGATGTGGGCGACTAGGTGCATGGTGTCCGAGAAGATACGGTCAAGCTGCGGTGGGTTAAGGCCGGCTAGGGCTGGGCGGCTACACCATTCCGGCCTGGGTAGGGGCGGCGTGTAGGAGGCGGTGCCCTGCCAGATGAGGAGCTGGCTGTTGCAGGGAGACCCCGGGTGCCAGGCAGGAGGCAGCGACTCCTGCGCTGCTGCAGGGAGCCGAGGGCGTTTTAGTGAGGAAAAGGAGGCTAGAGACCAGCGGTCGGGTGGACCAGGTCTGGAGGTGCCGGTAAGGGTAGCAGCGACAGCGTGCAGAGCCTGGTGCGCCAACAGACCCAGCATGGGAGCAAGGCGGACGGGAGGAGCTTGGAGGTCGGTGGGCTGGCTGCCTGGTCCGGGTGACTTGGGCAGTGCCAGGCGTGGCGTCTTCGACGGGAGGCAGACTACAACCTGGGCGGAGACCGGGGCTCCTTGTGGCGTGTGGAGAAAACGGCTACGGTGTCCAGGAAGCGGACAAGAGGACAACACTATGGGCTTCTGTGCGCCGTGCTAGGAATACAGAGGGGTCCGCTCATACCACTATTTCCCTATTTTTTTTATCCCATGCACTGACCCAGCCCACTTACTACCCTTTTTTTTTCTTTTTTTTAAATTAAAGACTTCTTTGGAAGTCTCCTCCCATACTCCTCCATTTTTTTAAAGTCAATTCATCCTCCAAAATTTCCACAAATGAAAAATTTCTAAAGGCATAATGATAGCCTTTTAAATTTAATAATAATAAAATTATTATAATAAAATAAATATTATTATAATAATTAAATTATTATAATAAAATAAATATTATTATAATAATTAAATTATTATGCAAATTATTAAATTATAGAATTATAATTTCCACAATTAATTTTATTTCTAATGAACAGATTAAAACTTAATCAGTTCAACATGATGAAATAAAAAAACCCGAGATCAAAATGCAAATTTTGATCCAATCCGAAAAATTAAATTGGCCGTATCTTGATCGTTCGAGATCGGATCGAAGCGCGATTTGAACTACTAAGACCGTTTTGAACCCTCTACTTAATTTTATGAAAATTAATTTTATTTGGCTCAGAAAATTTATGCTATCCCACTGATACCACTGTTAGATTCTGGGACCTGCAGCAGAAGCCGGTGGGCTGGGGATTTTAAATTTTTGTCGGCGGGATGACAAAACTTGTCGTTGCTGATGATCCGAGCCCTGGAAAGGTCTGAGGATCTCTTGTAAATCATAAGGAGCACAAAACTAAAATGAAAACATACCCATTTCAAATCCGATGCTTTAGTCGACTGCAACTAGTCGATGGCGATCGTCGCTTGAAGGATCCAAAGTAGGATCCCTCTAGATCGTCCACTCACGCTCCAAAAATCCTCTAGAATGTCGATCGTCGAACTCTGGGTGCTAGCGTAGCAATCCGACGATGCTTTTTACATCCTGACGATCACCACATTGAGATCTCTTTGATGCTTGAGGAAGAACTTGATCCGAACTCTTGGATCAACAAATTATCTCTCTAGAGTGTGGGATGAGAGAGAGGCTCTCAACTTTCATTCCATGAATGAATGAATAGTAATTATCACACCAAAGGAGAGAGTCTCTTCTCTTATTTATAGTGGAATTCCAAAATACCCGGTTGGGTTCCCCGACCCCCGTTTATTTCAATGTTCACTAAATAAATAATTTTGATGAACTAAACTATGCAAATATTATTTATTATTTTATCACATACTTGTAATATATATAAAATATATTACATGATAAAACCAAGTCATTTAACTCAACTCACTATCCCTCTTAATATTAAACGAACCTTGAATATTTAAAATAATATTCGTTCGATTAATATTTTTCGTATTCACTGAACTCGTAAATAAATTCAATCCCAAATATTCATAACTTGAATATTAATGAATTTATTTAATTATTTTTGCGATCAACAACATAGACAACGCTCATACCCTGTGGAGAGGCCCACTATGTCCATATACATATTTTACTGAATAGGGCGGATTCTTGAATACGCTATTGTGTGTGACCCTCTATTCCCTTATTTTAATAGCAGTGAATAAAATACACAGACCAAGAGAAGAGTCTAGAAACTCATCATGGCCCCTAAAGAGATAAGGATAGTCATAGAAACGACTAACATCCTACGAACACTGACTGTGTACTATAATATCTTTGTTATTAAATATCTCATAAAGCAGGACACACTCTTATGTCTTCGTCCTTATCTTGCTTTATTATTTTTTGATCTATCCGGATGGATTTTCCTTTCTACTTCTTTGGCCAAATACTTATGAAGGCAACACCATCCTGATTAACCAGGACTGAGATATACAACTTTCTGAACTTGGAAGAGACAAATCCTTTCTTGACCATTCAGTCAATGTCATACCACCAATGATGAACCTAACACAAACTACCTCACCACAACTTCATTGCCATGCTTTTCATCTTACATAAAAGTACGCAATCAAATAGTACGCATTGGTAATGGTCTCAAGTTAGGATACCAATACACATGTCTGTAGATAGGAACAACCAATGACACCCAAAACATGTGGTGTTCTTATTGGTGGGTCTTTCCTCACGATATCACTACTAGAGATCACCAAGTGCAATCTTCATGAGAAGAAGTCTCAATGCTTATGAGCCCCCAGAACCTAATAGTCAAACATCTACTGTGTCCAATCAGTAAGATGTGTCTAGATAATAGAACATATATTTAAGATTAATGTCATAGTGTCTTGAGGTTCTCAGTATATCCTGGGATCTGCTATAACCTATCGACACGACAATTAACCTTTGGACATTACCATTATAATAGTGGACGCATAAATGTCTACACTATAATGGTAAGATAACATCATGAATATCTAACTTTACACATGATATAGTAATCAAAAGTACTTCATAATTGGGTCTAGGGCACCCACTATTTCAACATTATCAACATAACTTTTATACTGACTATAAGATGCTTTGATGTGTTGCTGAATGACTATAACCTTCTCTACCATTTCTTTAGAAATCTCAGGTCCCAATATCTTTAGTTCTCCCACTTCATTCCATCATATTGGAGATCTAAATTTATTTCCATATAGGGATTCATAAGGATCCATCTGAATTCTTTAATGAAACTGTTGTTGTAAGAAAGATAAAATAGAGGAATGTATTGATTACACCCACCTTTGAAATCCAAATAATGAGATCTCAACATATCCTTTAGGGTTTGAATTGTTCTCTCATACTGACCATTTTTATGAGGATGATATACAATGATGAAACTCTAATTTGTATCAAGATATTACTCAATAATTCACCATAACTTTGAGGTAATCCTCAAATCCCGACCAAACATAATAGAATGTGGTACTCCATGAAACCTTACCAATTCCATAATGTATATCCTAGAAATATGATCTAGATAGAATTATTCTCTAATAGTAATAAATTGTGTTGACTTAGTAAGGTGATTGACTACAACCCATATTTCTTTATTCCCTTTATATGTTTTGGGTAGTCCAATGAAAAAATAAAAGGTCAAGTTTTTCCATTTCCATTCTGGTATGGGTAATGGATGCAACATCCCCATAGACTTTTTTCTTTCATCCTTAAGTTTTTTACATACCAAAAACCAAGATACAAACTCTACGATATCTCTCTTCATTCCAACCCACTAGAAATACCTTTCAAATATCTATACATCTTCATACTTCTTGGATGAATAGAGAATGAATAAATATGATATTCCTCTAACAACCCCTTCTTAAAATCTAGTATAGAAGGAACTAATACATGGTTCTTAAACCTTATCATTCCATCACGATCATGGTTAAAATCATGAACATTTCTAACCTTCATTTGTAGCTCTAAATATTCCTTATACGCCTCTTTTATCATTACTTAGAATAGATGCTTGAACATTCAGTTAAGAAAATAATATTTTCCCCTTTATTCAGTATTTATAGATCTATCCTTTTCAATTCTAGAAATATTAGATTTCTTTAATCCTTATCATGTATAGGCTAGTAAGATACTTTTGACTCAAAGTATCAGCCACTTTTTTCTCTTTTTCAGGGTGGTAATGTATTGATTTTTTATAATCTATATTTAGATCTAGCCATACTATTTGGAACATATTAAACTCCTTTTGTGAGAATATATACTTTAAACATTTATGATCGGTAAATATATCATAATTTTATCTATAAAGATAATGTCTCTATATATTTAATTCAAAAATTACCACTGCTAACTCCAAATCATGAGTTGGGTAATTTTCTTCATGAATCTTCAATTGTTGTGACAAATAATATATAACCATGTCATTCTAAATAATAACACATCCCAATCATTTATTAGATGTATCACTATAGATTTCAAAGCTTTATACACTATAGGTTAATATAAGCACAGGTGCACTGACTATTCATCTCTTCAGTTACTTGAAAATTTCCTCACATTTATCTGTCCAAAGGAACTTAGCTCCCTTCCATGTTAACATGGTTAGATAATTAGATATTCCTGAGAAATTCTACAAAAACTGTTGATAATATCCAACTAAACCAAGAAATCTATAAATTTCAAAAACTGTAGTTGGTCTAGAATAATATTCAATAGCCTCATTATTTTATGGATCTACTGATAAACCCTATCTTGAGATTATATATCCAAAAAATGAAACCTTTTCTAGACACACTAGTGGAAAAACATTTAACATGTCGTCATTTTTCACGTCGGTTCTATATAACCAACGTGCAAAGATTTAATGATCAATATATCGTGTCAGTTATTTTATAACCGACGTGATATATCGATCAGGATCCATATTTTATGTCAGTTATTTTATAACCGATATAACATATACAGAGATTAGCTTTTTTACGTCGGTTATTGTATAACCAACATGAAAATTGAATCTGGCGCGCTTTATCACATCGGTTATAAAATAACCGACGTAAAAAAGCTAATCTCGTCGCTTTATCACAGCGGTTATTTTATAACCGATGTGATAAAGGAATGCTCGGCGCTTTACCACGTCGGTTATAAAAAAACCGATGTGATAAAGCCAATCTCATCAATTTATCACATCAGTTATTTTATAACCCATGTGATAAATAGTTTTCTACATTGGTTATTAAATAAACGATGTTATAAACATTAAAAAAATAGTTTATCATGGCGGTTATTAAATAACTGATGTGATAAATCTTTTAAATGATTTATCGCACCCTGTATTCAGTCATTCTGTTTTCTTCGATCGGGCGACCTGCGACTCGTCTCTCACGCGCGAAAAACCTAGAATCGATTCATCGAAGTCGTGCCCTCCAGCCTCATTTTTCCAACATCATTATTTATATTTATTATTATCAGATCTATCAGTTCGACTCACAACACTCAAGTAAGCCTCACACAACTCCTTTTCAGTTTTTTTCTGCGATGCCCTAAACTAATTTGTTGAGATGCTATTTTTTTTGTTCATGCTATCATGGTTAGTTTCATAGTGTTAATTTATACCATGCTAAATTATTTTCTATTAAAATAAACCTATGGAAGTGATATCATGCAAGTTTTTGATTTTTGTGTGTTCTATCATGTGTGTGTGCGCATACAGGGGGTTTCCAAGGGGGTGGGGGGCTGTGCAAGTGGGTGGGGGTGTCCAGGGGGGTTGGGTGGGATGTCCAGTTGGGTGGGGGTGTCTAGGGGGTGTCAAAGGGGTGGGGGTGGTGTCCAAGGGGTGCAGGGGCTGTCCAAGGGGGTTGGGGGTGTTCAAGGGGGTGTAGGGGATGTCAAAGGGGGTGGGGGTGGTGTCTAGGGGGGGTGCAGGGGCTATCTAAGGGGGGTGGGGGGGATGTCCAGAGGGTTCGGGGGGCTGTCTAGAGGGTTGGGGGGGGGGGGAATCCAGGGGTGTGTGTGTGTGTGTGTGGGGGGGGGGGGGGGGCTGTATAGAGGGTTAGGTGGTGTCCAGGGGGGGTGTCCAAGGGGGTAGGGGGTGATGTCCAGAAGGGGTGGGGGGTGTCCAAGGGTGTGTGTGTGGGGGGGGGGGTGTCTAGAGGTGTGGGGTTGTCTGGGGGGGGGGGGGGGGGTTGTCCAGAGGGTTGGGGGGTGTCCAAGGGGGTAGGGGGTAGAGGGTGGTGTCCAGGAGGGGTGGGAGTGTCCAAGGGGGTGGGGGGGGGGGCTTTCTAGAGGTGTGTGGGGCTATCCAGGGGGTGGGGGGGGGGATGTCCAGAGGGGTGGGGGGGGGGGGCTGTCCAAGGGTGTGGTGGTGTCCAAGGGGTTTCCAAGGGGGTGTAAGGTGGTGTCTAGAGGGTTTGGGGGGCTGTCCAAGGGGGCAGGGGTGGTGTCCAAGGGGGTGGGGGATAAGTGTCGGTTGGGATTGACTATTGCATCGTGGTTTGAGAGATTATGACATGATGATTGTATTGCTTCATGGATTTTAGGCTATAATTTATTAGTGTTGTTTAAGGGGGTGGGGGTGGTGTCCAAGGTGGTGGGGGGTGGTGTCCAAGGGGGTTGGTACAGTCTATGCTTGAGGTTTCCACTATGATTTTTAGGGATTCAAGCATTATGGAAAGATGAGGGGTGTTGCAATATGATTCTATTTGGTTATATATATTTTGGCCAGTCATTGAATATGAGATAATTATGGGTTATGGGGGATACCATGTCGTGGTTTTCAAAGATGCACAATTTTCTTGACCCCATTGTGCCGCGATGATAGGCTTTACACTGTGATTTTCTCCATCTGAGTTTTTATTTTAAATTTGATTTGATTCTCAGGTTTACTCCATTTTCTCCAATTTTTTATCAACCATTGGAGGCCCCATGGTTTTCTTGGATTCCATGGAATTTCCTTAAATAAGTTACTTATTCCATGTTCTTCTTCCTTTATTCTTTGTTTATTTTTTTCTTCTTTGTCCACTTCTTCTTCTCCTTCATTCCTTCTATTATTAGGGATGTTTTGTCATTTTTAAATTAACGGTTTAATAGTAATCTATGTGTTCTAGGGTTATTAGGAGGGGTGAGGGTGTCCAAGGGGGTGGGGGGGGGGGGTGTCTAGATGGGTGGGGGCTGTCCAGGGGGTGGGGGGGGAAGTCTAGAGGGGTGGGGGGGGGGGGGCTGTCCAAGGGGGTGGTGGTGTCCAGGGGGTGTCCAAGGGGGTGAGGGGTGGTGTCCAAAGGGGTGGGGATGTCCATGGGGTTGGGGGGTGTCCAGGGGGTAGGGGGGTGGTGTCCAAGAGGGGTGGGGAGTGTCCAAGGGGGTGGGGGTGTCTAGAGGGGTGGGGGATGTCTAGGGGGTGGGGTGGGGGGGCTGTCCAGAGGGGTGGGGGGGCTATCCAAGGGGGTGGTGGTGTCCAGGGGGTGTCCAAGGGGGTGGGGGGTGGTGTCCAAGGGGGTGGGGTGGGGGGGGGGGGGTGTCCAAGGGGGTGTTCAAGGGGGTGGGGGGTGGTGTTAAAGGGGGTGGGGGGGTGGTGTCCAGGGGGGGGTGTTGTCCAAGGGGGTAGGGGTGTCCAGGGGGTGGGGGGTGGTGTCCAAGGGGGTGGGGGTGATTTCCAAGGGGGTGGGGGTGGTATCCAGGGGGGTGGGGGGCTGTCTAGAGGGGTGGGGGGGGGGGTGGGGCTGTCTAGAGGTTTCAAATCGTTAGGATCTGTGTAATTTTCAGTAGTAAAACTATACATATTTTAATATTTATACTTCATATTTATTTTTTACGGAAGGGTGAATTTGGTATCCATTTGAACCAGGATGTATTCTTTGTGAACCTTAAGAAGAAAGGATCCAAGATGAATTTAAAACTGTTATATCTAACTATATTTTCTTTTTAAAATCATATTCAAGCATATTTTTGTAAATACACATAGATTTTTTTTATATTTCAAAATTTTTTTACATTCAAATTATGTTTTTTTTCATATAAACATATATTTGTATTATCTTAAAAAGATGTATAATTTTGATATTTGTTATAGGTAATAATGAGTCAATGTTGGATTACGGCACATCGAATGAGGAAGGTGTTGATGCCTTTTTGGAATTTTTTAAACAAAATTTTCCAAGTAGTGACATTTTTTTCTGTCCATGCCTAAAATGTTTGAATATGAAGAAGTTGAAAAGTAGAGAGATAAAAGATCATCTGATTTGTCATGGTTTCAATCCGAGTTACAACCCTTGGATTTGGCATGGCGAAACTGGACAGAATGTCACTGATGATAATGAATCGCAAGATGGTGACTCTGATGGAATTCAAGAAATGATTCGTGATATTGCAGTAGAACAAATTGAGATAGAACCGACAGTTGCGTGTCTATATGGTGATGATGAAAAACCATTATATCCTGGTTGTACAGATTTTACAGTTTTTTTGGCGGTGTTAATATTGATTAACTTGAAGGAGAAACATGGATAGAGTGAAAAAAGTTTTATAGAGCTGCTACAATCGATGAAAGACATTCTTCCAAAAGATAATGATCTTCCAGATTCACATTATAAGGCCAAGAAAATATTATTCCTGATGGGATTGGGATACAAGAAAATACATGCCTATCTGAATGAATGTATGATATATAGGAAGGAATATGAATTTCTGTCAGAGTGTCCTAAATGTGGGACATCATGGTATAAGGTGAAAGAAAAATCACAGGCTGATGTAAAGATTACAAAGATCCCTTCAAAGGTATTTTGGTATCTTCCTGTAATTAATCATTTCAAATGCTTATTTTCTAATTCACATGATGAAAAAAGGTTAAGATGGCATGATGATGAGTAGTTATGTGATGGAAAAATACGTCATCTAGCTGATTGTCCACAATGGAAGAAAATTGATGAGTAGTATCCTACATTTGGAAATATAATTAGAAATCTCAGACTAGGGTTGTGCACAGATGGAATGAATCCATACCGAACCCTTAACAGCACACATAGTTCATGGCCTATTTTATTGGTAATTTACAACCTCTCTCCTGAAGTTTGTATGAAGCGCAAATATGTCATGTTGAGTATAATGATCTCTGGTCTGAAGCAACCCGACAATGATATTGATGTTTTCTTGTCACCATTGATTGATGATTTGAAAATTTTATGGGAGGATGGTATTAGGGTGTATGATTCTTATAAAATAGAATATTTTCAACTACATGAAGTTCTTTTATTCTCTATAAATGACTTCCCAGCATATGGAAATTTGTCTGGATATGGTGTTAAAGGGAATAAAGCATGTCCAATTTTCAAACAACAGACTTCATATTTTCAATTGTATAATGGGATAAAAATAGTGTACATGGGACATAGAAAGTTTTTGCCTATGGATCACTCTTATAGAAGACTAAAAAAGGCATTCAATGGCTCACAAGAATTTGATATTTCTCCAAAACCTTTATCCCCTGATATGTATTTTGAGAGGGTCAAAAACCTTGATGTGACATTGGAAAAGACACAGAAATCTGGTAATGATACACATATTTGGAAGAAAAGGTCAATATTTTTTGAGTTACCATATTGGAGATATCATGATGTTAAACATAATATTGATGTCATGCATGTGGAGAAGAATATCTATGATAGTTTTATTGGAACATTGTTAGATATTAAAGGAAAGACAAAAGATGGGTTGAATGCAAGATTAGACTTACTATCAACGGGAATACATTTGGAGTTAGCTCCCACTCCTAATGGAAGAAGAACATATCTTCCCCCGGCTTGTCATACATTATCGAAGAGGGAGAAAATTAGTTTTTGTTAGTGTCTTAGTGATATAAAATTACCTCAAGGTTATTCTTAAAATGTAAAAAAATTTGTCTCATTGAAGGAATTGAAGTTTATAGGTATGAAATCTCATGATTGTCATGTGATGATGAAACAACTTCTACTAGTTTCATTGTGTGGAATATTGCCCATCCGTGTCTGAAAGACTATAATGAAGTTGTTCTATTTTTTCAATTCAATTTGTAATAAGGTGATTGATGTGAATGCTTTGAACATTTCAGAAAAGGATGCAATTTGTATACTTTGTCAATTGTAAATTTATTTTTCTCCAACTTTTTTTGATATAGTGGTGCATTTAATGATTCATCTGGTTCGAGAAATAAAGATTTTTGGACTTGTATATCTTCGTTGGATGTATCCTTTTGAAAGGTATATGAAAATATTTAAGGGGTATGTTAATAATCCATATCGACCTGAAGCCTCCATTATTGAAAAGTATATTTCTGAGGAGGTTGCAAAGTTTTTTATGAGCTACTTGGTTGCAACGCAACACATAGGTTTTCCTCCATCTCACCATGAACGAGTTAATAATGAGGGAAAGGGGATTCGTGGCTTGAAAGTAAAATCATTGTCAGCTGAACAGATGAAGAAGTTAGAATCATACATCTTGAATAACATAGATGATTCTCAACCATATATCACATTGAATATTAATGAGTTTAAAAATTGTCATCCAAAGAAGAAAGAAATGTGGATTTTGAATGAGCACAATTTTTTTTGTCATGGTTTAAAAAGACCTTTCTTAGTAGATCAGATGTATCAGAGACATTAAAATGGATAGTGTGTGGTCCATGTTTAAATGTGATAACATGGTCCAGTTATGACATTAATGGATATAAATTTCATAAGAAATCTCAGGACAATATAAGTGCAGTTTAGAATAGTGGTGTATTGGTGTTTGCAGAAGCAATTCATTTTTTGAGTGCTAAGGATAGAAACCCAATTTCTGCATCAAGTGCATATTATGGAGTGATTGAATACATATGGGAGGTTGATTACTTTAAAATTTAAGTTCCGATTTTTAACTGTAAATGGTTTATCGGTAACAACAGTGTCAGACATGATGAATTTGGAATGACAGTTGTTAATCTGAATAGATTGGAAGACACAACTGATTCTTTTATAATGGAAACACATGCAAAACAAATTTTCTATGTAATAGATCAATCAGATATGAAGTGGACTATTGTTTTACAAGGGAAAAAACAATATATTTGTGAGGATGAACTTGATGAAGATGCTGATTTATGTGAGATCCCTACTCCATGGAAAGATTAACAGAACATAATGATGAGCATGTTGAAGACATGGTTTGTTCCATAAGGAAAGATCACGACAAAGGAATTTGGGAAAAAAAATCCATTTGTACATTCCTAAAATTACAGGTAACATTTGTTTATTTCTTGTTTACATTTATTATTTTCATAAAATTTTAGATATTTTAAGTTTTTACTTTATTAAAACATGTATTAAAACAAAATAAGTATAAGTTTTTGTTTGTTTAGTTTACTTTAACAAGTTTACCATTACATAAATTATATATATATTATTTTTGTTCAGTGACAATTACTTTACCATGTTTACCAAGTTTACCATGTTTACCATGTTTACCATCTTGACCATCTTTACCATCTTTACCATTGTTTAACATGCTTACCATATTAACCATGTTTACTATTACGTAACTTAGTAAAATTTTCTATTTTTTGATTACAGTAGTATTGGAATATTTGAATTTTTATATTTGTGAACTAATGTTTGTTTTTTTATTTGAAGGATAATGACATATCAATCAGTTGATCAACCACATGATTCTGGAGATGAGCATATTGGTCATACCTTTGGGGAGGAACATTCACATTCTCCTCTTGATGTTCCCCAATCTTACTCATGTTCTTCTATTACGACAAAGAGTTAAAGAGTTGGTAAACGTGGGTGCACACGTTTACCAAAATTATCAATTGCCTGCACGTAGGATCAGAGGATACTCATTGAGTTTTATGAGGATGATATTCCTAGAGGTCCAAATGAAAAATATTTTAAGAGTTTTGTATCAACTTAGGGTAAGATCAAATAAATCATTTTTTATGATGACTGGAGAAGTGTGGACAAAGAGATAATCTCCCAGTTGTAGGAGATGATTTTGGTAAGATCTTTTTCTATTGTTTTCCTATTATTTAAATGTTTCTAGTATATATAATATGTTTAACCTATTCTTTATCAGATGACATTTGATATTCTTGACACTGGAGGAGTCAGGAAGAAATGATTATCGATGGCTGCCAGAATATGGAGGGATTTCAAATCAACCCTCAAATATGATTTCATTTTTGGTCATAGGATTCATGACAATCCATGTTGTATATATCCTTTCATAGATGAAGACACATGGAGAAAGTTTGATGAAAGTAGAAGAAAAGATTCATTTTTGGTAAGGGCAATGTAAACTTTTATAAGCTTTCTTATATAATTGATCTTATTAATGTTTTGTTAATGATTTATTATTCTTAATTTATAGAAAACAAGGAAATATCATCAGGAGATCCAATCTTAAAATGTATACCCTCATAGTTTATCTCGGGGAGGGTATACATTATTGGAAGAACAAATGATGGCGGAAAAATTACATAAACTAAGAGCTGATTCTTCAAGATTTGAAGAGGTGGCCCCTCCATCCCCTCCATCTAGACATGAAAAATGGAAGAGAGCTTGGATGGGAAAAAAAGGGAAATATCTTTCGGAAGATTCAATAATCATAGCTGAGAGGATTGTAAGATATCTATTTTATTTATTTAAGTTAACTATTTTCTTCATATAATTTCAATAATTACAGAAATGTACAATTAATTAATATAAGATTCTATTGAGGAGCAGATCTTACAAGGGGTATTTACAGCTGCTGGGAGGCAAGATATTTTATCTGTAGCATTGGGAAATCCCGAACATCTTGGTCGCGTACGAGGATATCCAACAGGTGAATCGGTAAGAAAAGTGTTTCCACGTTCTTCAACTTCTTACGTTGGGGTGTTTATAAAAGAATAGAATCCTTGTAAGATAAAGTTCATAATATTAATGTGACGATGGAGGAAAATATTAGAGAGTCGGTACAGTTTATGTTTGTAGACATGCAAAGAAAATTTCAGACTACAACTCCCACTCCTCCACCCCCGGAAGACCCCATTATTTGTCCTCCACCTCCGCCAGTAGCTCCCACTCCCCCACCTCAGCCTGCGGACCCCATTTTTTATCCTATTACTCCGCCGCAACTTCCTACTTATTGTGAGTTATATGTTGATGATCCTCAACATCATATAGTTGTATATGGGTTGGTATATTTTATAAGAGATATAGTTCATCATAAAAAATTAGAGGTAGAGAATCAGAGGGTCACTGTACAAGATATTATAGATAGATCAGCTCGAGTACCATTACCTATAGATGAGGTGACGACAGTTAGACATAGTATCATCCCTTTTTTAATTTGGCCATCCAGACTTCTTCGAATCATTACCATAGAGGTGTGCATGTTATATCTTATTTTTTTTATTAAAGTTGTTTTATCATTTGAAAACTAATATATATTTCTATTTATTTTTACAGGAATACTTCAAAGGTAAAGAAATAATGTATAGACAACAACAATGAAAAATAGATATGACATCAGATACATATTCTATTAGTTTTGATAGATTTTCAAGACATTCAAATTTTTTGGCGGATAATTATGAGTTTCCAATGGAATCTCATGTTTGTGGATGTGCAATAACTATAGGGATTGTAAAAAATGATATCATGGAGCTTTTTACTGGAGATAAGTTGGGCATCAATGTGGTGCAAATTTTTTCCATGTAAGTCTTAACACCTTTTCCCTACGTTATATTTATTAAAAATGTATACTTATGTCTTTTTTGAATTAGGTATCTTTATAACATTTTTGAGAAGAATGAGTGGACAGATGTATATGGATTCATGGACCCGCATTTGATTTCCCCTGAAGCATGTGCATTGGACGAGGAACAAAGAATGCTTTATATTGCTGAAAGACTTGAACAGAACATAGTCACACAATGTTGGATGATGCCTTTTTGTGAGAGGTACAAAACACATATCTCTCAAAGAGTTCATTATCTTTTAACATAAAAAACCACTAACCTTAAATTTTCTTTTATCAGTGATCATTGGATGTTAGGGATTTTTTCCCAAGGGAGAAAACACTTTATTGGATATGCTCTGTCCATAGTGATGTGTGGGAAAGTTTTAAGGAAATGTCGGAAAAGTAAGTTTTAATTTCTCAATAGTTTTATATATTATAATGAATTTTAAATTTATCCCATTCGTATTATTTTCTAACAGGGGATGGGTCTACTTTCAAAAAAACACAAAGAAAAGGAGTGCGAAGATCAAATATGTAAATGTAAAGGTAAATATCCATTTATAATTTTTACCTTTTGATTTATTACATAAAAATAATATATTGAATTTACACTCATTCAAACATAATTTCCATGAAGAACAAGGCATCATCGAATACGGATATTATATGTTAATATTTATGTATGAAATAATAAAAACTGGGATAGTTGTGAACTTTGACCTGGTAAGATTTCCTTTCAAACTTTTCCATAATATTTTATTTGATTTATTCATTATACATGTAAAATAATATCCTTTTAATTTGTAGATATTTTATGACCCTCAACCTTATAGTGCTCAATATGTCAAACACTTTCAAGTGGAATGGTCAAATTATTTTACAGGTTTGAATGAATTTTAGTTGTTTGTAGTGTAAAATGTAATTTTTAATATTGTCATTGTAATTGTGTATTTGGTAGTAATTTAGGTTGGATTTAGTTTTTTTTAAGTTGACATTTTAAGTTTTGAATGTTATATATGTAAATGTTTAATTTTTCTCTAATTCTTGTTTTGGTCTACTTATGATGGTTTTTATGGTATGGATTCTTGTCTGGGGGGAGGGGTTCTAAGAGTGTGTGTGTGTGGGGTGGGGGGGTATCCAGGGGTGTGGGAGCACTGTCCGGTGGGGTGGGGGGTATCCTAGGTGTCCATGAGAGTGTGGGGGGGGGGGGGAGTCCAGGGGGGTGGGAGCGTTTCCAGGAGGGTGGAAGGGCTATCTAGGGGAGTGTGGGGCTGTCCAGGGGTGTGGGGGTGTCCTGTGGGGTGAGGGGGGTTTCCAGGGGTGTGGGAGGGCTGTCCAGTGGGGGGGGGGTCCAGGGTGTCCATGGGGATAGAGGGGGGGGGGGGTAGTCCAGGGGGTGGGAGAGGAGGCGCATCCATCCCTCAGGGGGATGAACGCCACTGAAAGGTACTCATCACTACCACATGCGAAGCTTGAGCTCTCAAAATGTTTTACCAATGCTTTATTCCCCTATAAACATAATTAATTCTATCACTTTGATTCTAGTATAACCAGTGGAAATTCCGTCATGCGTGATGGTGTTTTCCCCTAGTTATACTAGCATCAAAGTGATATAATGAATGATGTTTACAGGGGAATAAAGCAATGGTGAAACATTTTGAGAGCTCAAGCTTCGCATGTGGGAGTGATGAGTACCTTACAGTGGAGTTCAGCCCCCTGAGGTATGGAGGCGCCTCCTCTCCCAACACCAGTAGTCCAAGAGCTGTCCAGGGGGTTGGGGGGGCAGTACAGGGGTGTGTCCAGGGGTGTGGTGGGGGCTGTCTAGTGGGGGGGGGGGGGGTGCAGTCCAGGGGATGGGAGAGGAGGCGCCACCATCCCTCGGGGGGCTGACCACCGCTGGAAGGTACTCATCACTCCCACATGAAAATCTTGAGGTCTCAAAATGTTTCACCAATGCTTTCTTCCCCTGTAAACATCATTCATTCTATCACTTTGAGGCCATTATAACCAGGGGAAAACGCCATCATGTGTGATGGTGTTTCCACTGGTTATACTGGCGTAAAAGTGATATAATGAATGATGTTTACAGGGGAAGAAATAACTGGTGAAACATTTTGAGAGATCAAGCTTCTCATTTGGGAGTGATGAGTACCTTCCAAGGGAATTCAGCCCCCAGAGGGATGGCAACACCTCCTCTCCCAACACCAACTATACAGGGGTTGTCCAGGGGGTGGGGGGGGGGGGTCCAGGGGTGTGTGTGTGTGTGTGTTGGGGGGGGGGTGTCCAGGGTGTGGTGGGCTGTCCAGTGACGTGGGGGGGGGGGGGTTCTGGTTTGGTTTTGGTCGGGTTTTGGTCTGTTTTTGGTCTGGGGGTGTCCAGTGAGGTGGGGGGGGGGGGGTCCAGGGTTATGGTGGGGGCTTTCCAGTGGGTTGAGGGGGTTATGGTATGGTTTTGGTCGGGTTTTGGTCTGTTTTTAGTCTGGGGGTGTCCAGTGAGGTGGGGAGGGGGTGTCCAGGGGTGTGGTGGGGGCTGTCCAGTGGGGTGGGAGGGTGTCCAGGAGGGTGGGAGTGATTTATAAGTGAGTGGGGGGATTTCCAGGGGGTGTCCAGGGGTGTAGGGGAAGTCCCAGGGGTGGGGGGGGCAGTCTAGGGGTGGGGTGGGGTGTCCAGGAGGGTGGGGGGCTGTCCAGCGGTGTGGGGGGATGTCCAGGGGTGGGGGGCAGTCCAGGGGGGTGTGTGTGTGTGTGTGTGGGGGGGGGGGGTGTCTAGGGGTGTGGTGGGGGATGTCTAGTAGGGTGGGAGGGGGGGGGGGGGGGTTCCGGTTTGTTTTGGTTTGTTTTTGGAAACTTTTTGGTCTGTTTCAGGGGTGTGGGAGGGCTGTCCAGGGGTGTGGGAGTGCTGTCCAGAGCCTGGGGGGTATACAAGAGGGTGAGGGGGGGGGGGGTTGTCCAGGGGGGCAGTCTAGTGGTGTGGGGGTGTCTAGGAGGGTGTGTGTGTGTGTGGGGGGGGGGGGTTGTCCAGGGGTGTGGGGGGCTATCCAGGGGGTGGGTGGGGGGCAGTCCAGGGGTGTGTGTGTGTGGGGGGGGGGGTGTCCAGGAGGGTGGGGGGGGGGGGGGGGGTTGTCCAGGGGTGTGGGGGGATATCCAGGGGTGGGTGGGTGCAGTCCAGGGGAGTGGGGGGGGGTGTCTAGGGGTGTGGTGGTGGCTGTCCAGTAGGGTGGGAAGGGGGGGGGGGTTCTGGTCTATTTTTGGTAACTTTTTGGTCTATTTTAGGGGTGTGGGAGGGATGTCCGGAGGTGTGGGAGTGCTATCCAGGGGGTGGGGGTATACAGGAGGGTGGGGGGGGGGGGGGGTTGTCCAAGGGTGTGGGGGGCTATCCAGGGGGTGGCGGGGTAGTCTAGGGGTGGGGTGGGGGGTGTCCAGGGGTGTGGTGGGGGCTATCCAGTGGGGTGGGGGGGGGGTTATCGTCTATTTTTGGTAACTTTTTGGTCTATTTCAGTGGTGTGGGAGGGCTTTACAGGGGTGTGGGAGTGCTGTCTAGGGGATGGAGGGTATATTGGAGGGTGGGGGGTTGTCTAGGGGTGTGGGGGGCTATCTAGGGGGTGGTGGGGTAGTCCAGGGGGTGTTTGTGTGTGTGTGTGTGGGGGGGTGTCCAGGAGGGTGGGGGGTTGTCCAGGGGTGTGGGGGGATGTCCAGGTGGTGGGGGGGGGGCAGTCTAGGGGTGTGTGTGTGTGTGTGGGGGGGTGTCCAAGGGCATGGTGGGGGTTGTCCAGTGGGGTGGAGGGGTTCTGGTCTGTTTTTGGTAACTTTTTGGTCTGTTTCAGGGGTGTAAGAGGGCTGTACAGGGGTGTGAGAGTGCTGTCCAGGGGGTGGGGGGTATACAGGAGGGTGGGGGGGGGGGCAGTCCAGGGCTGTGGGGGGGGGGGGGGGTTTCCATAGGGTGGGGTGCTGTCCAGGGGTGTGGGGGGCTGTCCAGGGGGTGGGGGACAGTCCAGGGGTGTGTGTGTGGGGGGCGGGGTGTCCAGGGGTGTGGTGGGGGATGTCCAGTGGGGTGGGGGGGGGGGGGTTGGTCTGTTCTGGTCTGATTTTGGTAACCTTTTTCTCTATTTTAGGTAATTTTGATGGGCATAGCAGTGGTTCGGTTTTATTTAAATTTTTTTACGTCAGTATGTAAAAAATGCACTGGTATTAGTTTTTACGTCGTTTATTTTGAAACTGACGTAATAAATTCATGGGAAATGGTTTTTACGTCTTTTATTTCATAACCGATGTAATAAATTGAAATGGATAGTTTGTTACGTCAGTTATAAAATAACCGACGTCGTAGATATGTTTTTACGTCGGTTATTATATAACCAACGTTGGAAACCTCTTGGCAGACAGGTTTATCACGTCGGTTATAAAAACAAATGATGTGATAAATGCTTCATAAAAGTTCTTTATGACATCAGTTATTATATAACTGATGTGAAAGGGTATATACCATGTTGGTTATTAAATAACCGACGTAATAAACCATGACTCTGAAGCGTTTTCCACGTTGGGTTTTTATCAAATGACGTGAAAAACGCTTCAGATTTGTGTTTTTTACATCGGTTGTAAACTAACCGACGTAAAAAACTATGTTTATAATGTCTCCTGTAATAACGTCAGCCAAAAGATGATGTCAAAAATAAAAAATAACCTCCACAAAAAAATTTTCTGCACTAGTGACAAAATTCATATTTGGTATATTTTTCATATAATTTATCCCTCCGTATGGTCTTTAGTACAATTCTTAAGTGGTCTTATTTCTCTTCCTTTCTCTTTTAATAGATAATAAAATAATCTATAATAACCACCAAAAATTTCTCAAGGTAATATCTAAATACTCTATTCATTAAATCTATGAAAATAATGGGGGATCTATTAAGACCAAATATAATCACTATATATTCATAGTGTCCATACCTTGTATGAAATGTTGTCTTGGGTAAATACTCTTTGACTCTCCATTGAAGATATACAGAATGATGGTAAATCTTGGAAAAATATTTATCTCCATGAAGTTTATCAAACAAGTCACTAATACAGGGAAGAGGACAATTGTTCTTAATTTTGATCTTGTTATTCTACTAATAGTAAATTTAGAGGCACATTGATCCAAATTTATTTTTAACAAATTTAACAGGTGCACCCAAAGGTGACACACTTGGTTGAATGAATCCCTTGTCAAGATTTTCCTAGAGTTTCTTATTTAATTTTTGAAAATAAATTGGGGACATTTGGTAGGGAGACTTTGAAATTGTTAGATAACCAGGTATGAGTTCTTTTGAGAAGTCAACATTATGTTATGGTAAAAGACTAGTGAAATCTTTTGGAAATATATCAAACAATTCCCACAAATTAGGAATATCATTGATGTTGATTTTTTCCAAAAATATCTAAGATAAACATCCCTTATAAATGGGAATTAAAACCCATACAATGGATTTTATCTACCCCACAAGTTCATACATGTCATCCCATTGATAGATGATCATAGATTGGTTTGGAATATCAAATGTGTCTTCCCTTCATTTAAAATCATTGTGGAATTTATGTTGATAAATACATTCTATTTCCAGGATAACATCAAATTAAACTAGAGGAAGAATGACATAATTTGTAGGAATCATATTTCCACCAACATCAACTAGAGAGGAATCATAGACTTGAGTTGGAATCATCATACTGTTATGTGTTTTCACTATTAATTCTATATCTAACAAATTGGGTATAATCTTGATACCCTTGGAAAATTCTTAGATATGAAAGAATGTGTAGATATAAAGTTAAATAATAATTTATAAATTCTAGAGTGGATATAAATTTTAACTTTAACCATTTTGTAATCAAACCCCTCATCAAAAATTGAGATTTCATGAGATTTCTCCTTGTCCCTTGTCCTAATAGGTTACTCATTTTGATCGTTGTCATTAAAACTCATATTTGGGAACATGTTTACACAGTTCCTAAACTCCTTGATTTTTAAATAAGGGAGTACATGTGGTTCATTTTTTAAATATTTATCCTTATTC
The DNA here is from genome assembly GCA_963277665.1 of Viscum album. Classification (NCBI taxonomy): domain Eukaryota; kingdom Viridiplantae; phylum Streptophyta; class Magnoliopsida; order Santalales; family Viscaceae; genus Viscum; species Viscum album. The sequence continues at coordinate 907,972,914 of OY728151.1, forward strand.
ATATCATTAGCTAACTTCTTCCTATTACTTCAACATCCAGCCACTTGATGAATTTTCCTTCAACACATAACAATTTCCCTCATGCTTCTTCCCAAACTTTGATTATAAAGGAAATCTCATCTTCTTCTCTCAATGATTACTATATGTTTATTTGAATTCTATTTTATTTTTCTTATCAAAACCTTGATATGGATATATAACTTCCACCTCCATTCCCATCTTGGTAGCACATAAAAAAGTATATTCATAGTTATTGAAGTATCTTATGGATAAAACCCTTAAAAGTCTTGGATTTAAGCCACTGAAGAAAAAATAAACATTATGTTCAGTTTGGATGATAATACCAGAAGTTTACCAACAAGTATTCTAAATTTTTCCATGTAGGTACCAATTAATTCATTATCCTTTTTTTCATCTCATGAAACTTCTTATCCATATTTTAATGAAGAATACTAGGAAAGTACTTACTGAAAAACATGTTCTTGAACTCATCCCAATCCATGGAATTAATTTCATCATGTTCCCTTGTATTCTTCATGAGAGTTCATCATTTATCATCTTCACCATCAATGTAGTAGATATCCAAAATGACATTTTCATGTTCTGAATATAGGAGAATGAAAAATATATTTTCAGTGGTTCTGATATATTGTTCAGGAACTAGTGGATTAAAATACCCACTAAATGCAGTTGTACATTTCCTTATGAAGGACTCAATAGAATGCTGTTCCCACATTTGTTCATTTGGAAGTCTAGCATGATTCATAGATTATGAAGGTTATGTGAGCATATCAAAGGGATTTTGTATTCTAGATCCCATAACATTTGGATGATTAGGAGGAAAATTATTACATTTTTTATCATACTCACCATTAATAAGGTTCGTTATAGTTCCATTAGTCGACTAAAACCAAAAAGTATAGTGTAATAAATAATAATCATAGTGGGGAACCACATAATGATGAAAAATTACATATAGAATGTCTAAATCACAACACCCTCCTTTTAATCTATGAATCCTTATGTTTTTTGTAGGTAATTCATTATCATCATATATTTAAATCCTTCATTATGGTTTGTAAAGATGTTTTGAATTTCTAAAGTATATCTCCTGGTAGTTTCAAACCAAATATACATTAAGGCCCGTTGTTATACACCCAGTGATGATCAAGTCCAGCTCAATGCACCATTTTTGGAGTTATTATCCCTAGGTACCTCTGTTCTAGGTCCAGATCCACTTATAGTATCTAGACAGGGATGAAATTTCTTAGAAACAAATCACTCTTTCTTTTTCCAAAATTCTAGGACATTTTCCTATAATTTTACTCATCTTATACTTATCCATAGAAATTTCCTTAGAGATATCATTATGGTTTTATCATCTTTATCTCTAAAGGTTAACTAAACCTATCATATGATACCAACTATAACAACCCATTCTTATCATACACATATATATTACATCTTTTAAATTGAATATTAATTACATAAAAAACACATGCTTGATGACTGTAATAGTTTAGTGTCATTGGATACATGGAAACATAAATAACTGATCCATAGGTATACTACATAATCTCATAATATGATCTTCATAACTGGAACCCTTCATAGATATATCATATATAATACATTTCTTCATAACATGGGGAAAGTAATCATAATAAAGGGTGAACTCAGATGCTCGGTAAGGGGAAACAAGGGAGATACGTAATCATAACATGAACATAAGGGTAAAAGAACATGATAATAATATTTTAAAACTATACCCTGCATATCAAAGATCATAATCTTGAGTCATGGAATAAATATTGGTAGTTCATAAGACATGAATCATATGGTAACCAAATAACATGAGCGATGGGGTCATAACATTTTCATAAGACATAGAGTTTTGGAAAAATCATAAGAATAGAAAAAATTATGTCAATGATAACCACCAAGGAATTCATGACATGTTTGTCTTAGGCTAACCTACTATATAACTACTTCGATCTTGGGATAACCACTCGTGTACCCTATTTTTAGGGCTTGGGATAACCAAACATGTACCCTATTTTATGGTCTTGGGCTAACCAACCATGTTCCCTCTAATCTCATAGAACATTTTTCATTACCCAATGTATTGGAGGGAGATATATATCCCACCTATAACATAATCAAAATCATATGTATGTGTGTGCCACAGTATCATAAAAACATTAATCATATCAAATACCATAATATTAAATGGTCTCGATAAACATTTCATCATATCATAACCTATGGAATTGAGATGGGTTTCATAATTATTTCACCATTTCATCATAACATAACCCATGAAAAATATATAGGTTTCATAAGAATTTTATCATGGTATAACTCATGAAAAAGAAATTGGTTTAACAAACATCATGTCATCATAAACATAAAACATTAAGAGAAATAATAATAATGGTATCTTTGGATTATATCCCTAGTAAGGAATAGGTATCATCAACAGATGTCGTATTAGATGGAAAATGATTTTGATCGATCATTTAAAACATTTCTTGTGGAAATTATCATTTAAACTTTGAAATTTTATTTAAAACATGAAAAATTTTGAAATTATTTTTATTTGAAAATAACCTTGAAAAATTATAAAGGAAGACTCATATAAAATAATGGTCATGATTATAGGAATTTTCTTTCATTCCGTATATGTTAAAACAAATATTCCTTTCACATTTTCAATAAAAGACAAATGTGAATTGTTTAAAAAATGACATGAATATTCCTTTCATAATTTTTTTTTATAAAATTATAAATGGGTAAAAATGTATTTTAAAAAAACATAGTATAATAATATCATATTTTTTTTAATTTTTTTAGGAAATATTGTTTTGGAAGAAGAAAAACTTCCAAACGAAGAGAGAAAATAAGTCAAAATTTCATAAAAACATTTTCTCAATTATTTTCAGAAACAAAAAATGGCAATATTACATAAAAATATCACAAATAAATAGATGATATTAATTTTCATGAGTTTATTTAGAGAAATATAATGAGATTTTATCATTAGAAACATACTCATAAACAATTCTGATAAATAGTGAGATTGTAACATTAATCATTACCACTTTTTTAACTTTGAATCATAAGAAAATAAGGTAATTTCATAAAATGTAAATTAAAATATAATTAGGATAAATAAATTTATGATATTACATGTAAAAGGAAATATATATACCCCTTGTGAAATAATATAGGAGCATAACATATCATACACCTCACAGAAGTAAAATTGAGGTAAAAATTTATTACATTAAGTTCCAACATTTTTTGTACATGTAAAAATATACTGTATAAAATATTAAAGTTTATTATAAATCTATTAAAGAAAAATATTTTTATATATCTTACCATATATTATTTTCTTATGACCTTTTATTAACTGTTTATTAACATTTCCATGTTAAAGTTATGTTTCGGGTTATAACCACTTTTTTTTCATATATGTTTTGATTTTTTATTTTTGGTCCTCTTAATTTGATAATTATTTAAAAATATATAAAATTTTAAACATGATAAAAATATAATATATATTAATTATATATGTATTTATAGTAATCCATAAAATTTAGTGATTGAAAATGAAATACACTATTCATGGAGAGGTAGGTCGTACGTATGCATAAACGATCTTTCTATTTTCTTGGCAGATTAAAAAAATAAAGGTAAATGGTATATATATTATCATTACAGAATAATTTTTATATCATATATATCACATATTTTTTTTATTAAAACCATCCTTATTACCATCCATGTAAATCATGAACGAATCACATCACTTCGCGAGTCGATAGTCTGCCGTACACATGAGCGGTGTTATCATATTCCCCCAAAATGAAGAGTATAAAGGTATTAGTTATATAATAATTACAAAATAATAATAATATAATAAATATAATATATAAATAATAAATCTATCACCATTTCCATCCTTTATAGATGATAATAGAAAAACAAATGACATCGGTTCATGAGGCGGTAGTCCACCGTAAACACGAATGATGATTTCATAATACATTTGAGGGAAGTAGAGATGGTTGTAGGTAATTACATTAACATAAAACAATATTAGTATATAAAATATACATGGGTTATTATATCATCATGGTTTAATGATAAATGAATGAGGGGGATAAAGAAATAAAATTAGAACTCTCGTTGATGAACATTACCTCTTTTTTAGGTATCCTCCTTAGGATTGCACCAAAAGACTTTCTAGGTTTGATTTATATCCAAAATAAGCCTTCTAGAATGATATTAGGGATGCTGGGAAGTTATTTTTTCTTGGAATTTCCAAAAAAAAGTTTTGAGGTTATGAATAAGAGAGAATAGTTGGTGACCTTTTATAATTGAGGTGAGTGGCATACTTGTAATTTTTTGAAATAAGAAAGGTGTACACATGTTTTTATCAAGTTAAAAGGATAAAAAATCAAAAATTCAAGAGAATTAAAGATATAAAGTCTAAATATTTTCATAAAATGTGTGTTGAAAATGTTTTGTGTTATTTTTAAACCTTATCATTTTAGTTTAACCCCAAATAAACCGATTTTTACCTTATACATAATAAATAAATTTTACTATTTTTATTATTCATTTTGGTTGAAAATTAAGTTGAAATTATTAGATAATATAAATTATTCTTATTAAAAAATTTTAATAAATATTTCTAAATTCAATTCTTATAATTGGAAAATTTTAATTTAAAATAAACCGGTATATGCAATGAGAAAGTGGGTTTTTAAAGTGAAAAGTTCAAATGTTTACAATGTTTTTATATAACAATTTATCATGAAATTGATTCCAATGAAATAAATTGGATTAATGGATATATAATTTAACTAATTTTAATTTTAAACAAAATTTAAATATAATTTAACTTTATAAACAAATTAAACGAAAATGCAGTTTTCAATTAAAACTCAGTATTTTTCACTATTCATCAAGAAATGAAACTTTTCTGAAAAATCCAAAAAGTTCCCCCTAATATAATTTTTAAATGATTATTTAAAAAATAAAGTTTAATTTATCAAATTATTTTTCTAAAATTGTGAAAAATTAATTTTATTAATGTTAAAAAAATGAAACAAAAATCACTTTTTTGATACAATCGTATTTTTGAAACATATAAAAACTTTACTGAAAATTAGGTAATTATATTTTATTAACAAAAAACAATTATAATTAATATTTAAAAAGTATTTATTACTATTATCACTACTGGAAATACAATATATACCAACGGTTTGTAACCGTTGGTATAGGCATCAAAACCATTGGTATACTATATACCCACAGTTTTGAAAACCGTTGGTTAGTAAGACATTGCAGAAGGCCTATACCAATGGTTTTTCACTAACCGTTAGTATATAGCAGTTTTACCTTTAGTATTCCAACAATTTTATAGAAATTGTTGGTGTATATTTATACCAACAGTTGATAAACCGTTGGGATATATAGTTTACATGTAGTTTACCAATAGTTTAGAAACCGTTGGTATATAGTATTACCAACGGTTCTTTAAAACTATTGGTAAAATTATTCTAGAAATACACTTTACCAACGATTTTGAACCATTGGTATAGTGTATTATGAATAGTTTACTCAAACCATTGGTAAAACTATTCTCAAAATACACTTTACCAACGGTTTAAAACCGTTGGTATAGTGTATTTCCAAAAAACAACATAGAAGCCAGCACAATAGCCACTCATCCCCTCCATTACATACACCTACAAACACACCTGTAAACAAAACTTAAAATAGAAAAAAACACCTGTAATAGCACATAAAAAATATTAGAGGCTTCCAACCATGACATGTACCACAACATAGTTTTAACCATTTCAATCTTCACATGACAACCACTCTTCCAACTAACCCATTTCAATTTGTTTGGTGGATAAATCTCATAATGGTGAGAGGACACTCACATTTCAAAGAACCCATGATAGTCAGAGTTACATTCACCATTAACATAATTAACACATAACTCATAAGGTGATTACAGCAAGTATACACATACAACAAGTATACCCATACGACAAGTATACCCACACACCATTAACACATAATTTATAAGTTAATTAAATACATAAAGAATTCAATCTAGAATTAAGGGAGTTGGGGGGATGTTCAGGGGTTTGGGGTGTCTTTCCAAGGGGGGTAGGGGGTGTCCAGGGGGTGGGGGTGTCTGGGGGGATGGGGGTGTTTTGGGGGGGGGGGTGGTGTCTAGGTGGGAGGGTGGTGTGCAGGGGGTTGGGGGATTTCCAAGGGGTGGGGGGGGGGTGTCCAGGGGTGGGGGGGGGGGTATAGGGGGTTGGGGGGCTGTCCAAGTGGGGTGGGGTGGTGTCGGGGGGGTGGGGGTGGCTGTCCATTGGGGTGGGGGTGTCCTGGTGGGTGGGTGGGGGGTGTCCAGGTGGTGGGGTGAGGGACGTTCAGGGGGTTGGGGGTATCCAGTGGGGGTGGAGGGGGGGGGGGGGTTTCAGGGTGGTGGTATGTGGGGATGTCGATGGGGGTGTCCAGGGGGTGGGGTGGTGTCTAGGGGGTTGGGGGGGGGGGTCTTCCAGGGTATGGGGGTGTCTAGGGGGGTGGGGGTGTCCAGGGGGTGGGGGGTGTCCAGGGGGTGGGGTGGTGTCCAGGGGGTGGGGGTGGTCCAGGGGGCTGGGGGCTGTCCAAGGGGGTGGGGTGGTGTCCAGGGGGTGGGGGTGGCTGTCCATGGGGGTGGGGGTGTCCAAGGGGGGTGGGGAGTGTCCAGGTGGTGGGGTGGTGTCTAGGAGGGGTGGGGTGGGGGGCGTCTAGGGGGTTGGGGGGGGGGGGTTGTCTATGGGGTAGGGGGTGTCCATGGGGGTGGAGGTGTTAAGGGGGTGGGGGTGTCTAGGGGGGTGGGGGGTGTCCAGGAGTTGGGGTGGTTTACAAGGGGTGGGGAGAGGTCCAGGGGGTTCGGGGGATATCCAAGGGGGGTGGGGTGGTGTCCAGGGGGTGGGGGTGGCTGTCCATGGGGGTGGGGGTGTCTAGGTGGGTGGGGGGGTGTCCATGTGGTGGGGTGGTGTCAAGAGGGATGGGGGATGTAATGGTTTTAATGGAATGAATTTCATGGATTTTAAGATCATTGGTATTTTTAAAATGGGTTTTGGAATAGTGTTTATTTCAATAGTATGTGTTTCTTTAGAAAAAAATGAATGCTTTGGTGTGTATGGTAGGAAGGGGGATTTGGTTATTAGGAAAATGATTACATTTTTATTGTGAAAAAAAATACTATATGATTTTTGAAATGGAACCTTAAAAGGTATTTTTATAAACCATTGGGGAGTTTTAAATATAAAAAAGTCTCTATTATGTGATTTTGAAATGATTTTATGAAGATTTATTTATGATGTATCTTTATGGGATTTGTGATTTTCTGTCCCTTGTTTTAGAACTTCATATTATTTTACTAAAGGTTTTGTTTTTGATAATTCTTTAGAATGATACCACTATAAATGAATCAAAAATTCTATAAGGGGATATCTCAAGAATTCATTTTTGTGACTTGATATCTACTCAAACTATTGTGGAAGTGGAATAACCATGTTCTTCTCAGATCATTTAGTATTCCTAGGAGTTTCTAAAATACCATCCACTATTTTTTTATGGGTGATGAAGGATCCCAGGAGAAAACCAAGTGGGTATCTATGATTAATGGGATCTTTGAGTTGTTAGAAACCCTATAATCCATGGGGGTGGGGGGCTGTCCAGGGGGGTGGGGGTGGGAGGGGGGTCCACGGGGGTGGCTGGCCTATTCAGTGGGGTAGGGGGTGTCTAGGGGGGTGGGAAGGGCTGTCTACGGGGGGGGGGGGGGAGAGGGCTGTCCAGGGGGTGGGGGTGTTTAGGGGAGGTGGACGAGGCTATCCAGGGGGTACAAGGTGTCCAAGGTGGTGGGCAGGATATCCATAGGGGTGTAAGGGCTGTCCAGTGGGTAGGGGTGTCCAAGGGTGGGCGGGCTGTCCACGGGGGTGGGGGGGGGGTGTCTACGGAGGATGGGGTGTCCAGGGGGTGGGCGGGCTATCCACAAGGATGGAGGGGCTATCGAGGGGGGTAGGGGGTCTCTAGGGGGTGGGCGGGCTGTCCATGGAGGTGTGGGGGGGGGGGCTATCCAGGGGGTACAGGGTGTCTAGGGGGGTGTGTGGGCTGTCCACGAGGGTGGTAGGGATGTCCAGGGGGTATGGGTTGTACATGGGGGTGGGAGGACTGTCCATTGGGGCGGGGGTGGTGGGAGGGAGGAGGGGGGATGTCCAAGGGGCATGGGGTGTTTAGGGGGGGGGGCTGTCCAGGGGGGTACATGGTGTCCGGGGGGGGGGGGGGTGGGTGGGTAGGCTGTCCATGGAGGTGGAAGTAATGTCCAAGGGGGTGGGTGGGATGTCCATAGGGGTGGGGGGCTGTCCATGGGGGGGGGGTCTCCCGGGGGCATGAGGTGTCCAGGGGGGTGGGCAGGGCGGTCCAGGGGGTATGGGGTTTCCAGGGGGTAGGCAGGCTGTCCACGGGGATGGCGGGGCTATCTAGGGGGTAGGGGGTGTCTGGGGGGGGGGTTGGCGGGCTGTCCACGGTGTGGGGGTTTGTCCACGGAGGGAGGGGTTGTCCGGGGGGTGGGCAGGCTGTCCACGGGGGTGGCGTGGCTGTCCAAGGGGGTCAGGGGGTGTCCAGGAAATAAGGGGTGTCCCAGGGGGTGGATGGGCTGTCCACAGGGGTGGGGGGCTGTCCACAAGGGGAGGGGCTGTCCAGGGGGTCGGTGGGCTCTCCAGGGGTGTGGGCAGGGCTATCTAAGGGGGTATGGGGTGTTCGGGGGGTGGGTGGGGCTTTCCAGGGGGGCACAGGGGTGTCCCGGAGGGTGGGCGGAGCTGTCCAGGGGGTACAGGGTGTCCAGGGGGGTGGGCAGGCTGTCTACAGGGGGTGGCGAGGCTGTCTAGTGGGGTAGGGGCTGTTCGGGGGGGTGGGGGGGGGAGGTGGGGGTGGGCGGGCTGTCTATGGGGGTGGGGGGCTGTACATGGGGGGATGGGTGATCCAGGGGGTGAGTGGGCTGTCCACTGGGGTGGCGGGGCTCTTCAGGGGGGTCGGGGGTGTCGAGGGGTAGGGGGTGTCCAAGGGGGGTGGGCAGGCTGTCCACAGGGGTGGGGGACTGTCCACGGGGGGAGGGGCTGTCCAGGGGGGTGGGTGGGATTTCCAGGGGTGGGCGAGGCTGTCCATGGGGGTGGGTGGGGCTATCCAGGGGGGTGGGGGGGGGGGGGTTGTCCAGGGGGGTATGGGGTGTCCAGGGGGGCGGGCAGGGCTGTCTAGGGGGTACGAGGTGTCTAGGGGGTGGGCGGGCTATCCATAAGAGTGGGGGGGGGGGGGGGTCCACACGGGTGGGGGTGGGGGGGGGGGGTTGTCCGGGGGGTGGGGGTATCCAAGGGGGATGTCCACGGGGTGGGGGGGGGGGGTGTCCAGGTGGTGGGCGGACTGTCCACGGGGGGTGGCGAGGACTGTACAGGGGGGTATGGGGTGTCCAGGGTGGTGGGCGGACTGTCCACGGTGGTGGGGGGGGGGGGTGCTATCTAGGAGAGGGGTGAATTAGTCACAAAATATCATCAAGTCATGTTTTATTATTTATAGATAAAAAATAAAGATAATTTGACCTACCTAATCACACATATATTCAGGAACAACATATCAATAAACATCAAAGGTCAGCAATATCAGTAAAAAATGTAATGGATCAATCTGTCCCCCATCACCATCACTATCATCACCACCATCATTATCCTTACCCTCGTCCTCATCATCATCGCTATCATCATCATTACCCTCCTCAACGCCCTCCTCCTCACCCTCATACTCAGCCTCTGCCTCCTCATCACCCTCCTCCTCTACTCTGCCCTCCTCCTCGCCTTCCTCCTCCACCTCAGCCTCCTCCTCGGCCTCCACGTCCTCCGAATCAGCCTCCTCCTCTCCATCATCTCGACTACCACTAAAACTTCCACCTGGTGCACCATATATATAACTCATCGACAACATATATTCATTACAAGTTGTGATGGCCTCTAGTTGAAGTGTTGGACGTAAAACTTCCATCAGTTTCATAAATGCAGTGTTTTCCCTAGCAGACTGTTCTGACGTCTCTGTGGCCCTTTTTTCAGCCTGTTCTGCCTATACCTTAACCTGTTGGAACTCGATGGCACTATAACACGTACCTGAGGAGGGCCAATACCTCATTAAAACTATACTCTTCCTAGGTCGACAACGTACTCTACTAGGGTTCTCATATCCCAACACCTGATGTAAGTGATCATTTGGCCCAAAATTGTCAGGTTCTTGGGTATCAAGGGCCTCTAAAGAAGTATTTTATAAATATAAATAGATTATTATGTTACAAAATAGAGATTAAAATTTTAAATCTATAAAGTAAAACTTAAAATCTACTATTGAGTCGGTTCATTAACCACACTTCCATCTTTCTTCCTTTTACTTGAGCAAACAATTTTGCTTGAGGCACATGTCCTTCTATATTAAATTTATTCCTCTACAATGACATTGAATGTAGGAAACCATAATTAAAAAAAGGATACCAATAATTAATTTCATAACTAAAATTATATAACAACATTAGCAATCGAATAAATTATGGAGGAAGAAATAGAATGTATAATTCGTAAAGAAAAATTATAAACTGTCATACCAGCTGCCTCTCATGATCTGGAATCATAGTACATCCCAATGTGTGGATGTATTTTTTAGCATCAATGTTTTTTTTTATTTCTTCTGGATGAATCCTAAATAAAATTTAATAATTAGTATTAACAAAAAACATGAAAATTTTCATTTAAATACCTCTAATGTGATTAATACCTTAAATTGGCTAGTCGCCCAATGAGTAATAATCTGTCGATACTATTCTAATGGACAATCATCCATGACAGGGACTGCCTCTAACTCTGTACCCACTCTAGCACACTAGCCAATGTAAAACTCATGCTTATAATCTCTCCAAATCTTGACTAAATTCTTTAGACGTGTTTGTCTTGCACCCTCACCATCGGGGAAATTAAACCATACCTGAAACCAAAATATTAATTCATATAAATAAAAAGCTCTCCCCAATGGGCTAGTCGAGTCACTCCAGGTCGTAACGGTCAGTAGTATTCAGGTCTCAGCCAGCTACTAGGTCTCCACACTATACTCACTCGTCTCCAGGAGGATCTGCTCCACGATCTACTGGTTGATAATCCAACTATCACGAAGTCCCATGAAGAAGTATCTCAAATGTTTTCCACATCATAGGGGTCTCAACGCAACCGACAACGCATCAATCAGATGACCGATCTATGAGTTATTGGCCTTTTAGTCCCGGGGGCCCGGTTGGATTCGTGCTTGATCCAACCAAACCGTTTTACATCTCAAACCAAAAATTCAGTAAAGTATACTCAAAGGGACTGTCTCGATCAAGATTTCCAGCGCCGCTAACAGTTTTTCAGTTGGACATCCGGTGCCAAAGATATAGCCGAAGGAGCGAAAAAGGGTCATAATGGGCCCAGGTCCGGTCTAACGCAGCCCGACCTGGCATGGGTTGACCCGGTTCAGGTGGACCCGACCCGAACTGCTGGGTCAGGCTCAACCCGTGATACGGCCCAATCCACTGGGAGGTCTGAGTGGCCGCAAGGGCCGCGAGGGGCCGCGGAGCCCGTGGGTGCCGTGGGGCGGCTTAGCCGCGGGGGAGCCACGAGGGCGTGGGGCCGGTTCGATCAAGGCGCCACAGGGTTGCAGGGTCGGTTCGGCTGGGGCGCCGTGAGGGGCGTGGGCCGGTTCAGCCTGGGCACCGCGAGGGGCGCGGGTCGGTTCGGCCGGGGTGCCGCGAGGGTGTGGGCCGATTCAGTCGGGGCGCCACAAGGGCATGGAATGGTTCGGCCAGAGCGCTGCGAGGGGGGGGGGGGGGTGAAGGCAGCTCAGCTTGAGGTAGTGTCTTAGCTCAGTGGCTCAGTACGGCGACAGTTCGACGACGGCATGGAGCGGCGGAGGCCGCAGGTGGCGGAGCGTCGTTACCTTCACCGCCTTCGTCATCTTCGTCGTCTTCATCACCTTCCTTCATTCCAAATATCACCACAAAGAAGAACGATGAAGGGGGTCGGGCCATGTTTGTTTGGACCACACCCTCCTCATTTAGAGTGGTAGCACTTGGCTCAACAAGAAAGAAGAATGCTGAAATTCAAACTTCATGACCTCTATAATGATTTTTTTCCAAACCGCAAAAAAAATCATGGAAAGTATTATCACGTAAATAAACCCCTTACCCCGTTCTCTTGATGGAGTTGGTGCAAGAAGGTAGTACAGTCATCAATTTTCCATAGGTGAGGATGTCCTACGTCATAAGAAGTCCCGAGGAAGAAGGTCGAAGGAGGTCGACGTTCTTCGTTGGTAGAGCGTTCTTCATTGGGGGAGCGCATTCTTCATTGGAGAACGTGTTCTTTGTTGGAGAGAGTAATCCTCCAAGTGTTGGGCGTTGCGTCACTTTACCAGCGCTTCGTCTCTTGGTGAAGCTGTCCCAAATCCCCTCCCAAGATCCATATATATAGAATAGGGGGGAAGTTAGGTAACGATCATGGAATTTATGACAGTTCATTTATTAATAACCTTCCTAAATTCCAACGATTCTGTTACTTAATTTAAAAATAGGGCAATCTGGTTAACTAAGTTGGCACAATTAAAGGGTATGTGCATTGACACAATTATTGTGGAGGAAGATCAAGAGGCTCCTCCACATTAATGAGGGAGTTGAGGTTTTTCTCCCAATGAATTACATTGAACATATATAGGTATTATATATCTATTTTGACTTAAAATAAATTTAAATAAAATAAATAATAATTTAAATAAAAAGTTGGTTTTAAACAATAACGTAGTGTTTTTCACTATTCATCAAAAATTGAAAGTTTTCTAAAAAATACCAAAAATTAACCCTAAGATAATTTTGATATTCTAAATTTAAAAATGAATTCTATTTTAAAAAATTAAAAACATATAAGTTTAATTAATTAATTCAAAATTAATTCCCATTGTCAAAACAAAAGAGCGGGCTTTAAAAAGTAAAAATTATCAAAAGATTGACACGTGTTTATGTCAAATTTAAATGTGAAATTACTTATAATGACCTAAATTGTATTAAATGATAAAAATATAATCTAATTATACTTTAAAACCATTAAAATTAATAATTTAACACTATAAATTATTTTTATTAAAAAATTTGTTTTCAATTAAAATTTAGTTTTTTTCAATATTCACCAAAATATGAAAGTTATCAGAAAAACACCAAAAAATTTATCAAAACTAAATTTTTATGTCCCGATTATAAATAAGAAATTTATTTTGTCAAATTAAATATATAAAAGTGTCAAATATTATATTTGAAAATGGTTCACCGATAAAAGGCTGTAAAATTGCATTTCCTGAAAAATAATTCCTTTATTTGAAAAATTGAATTTGTTCTTATATTATGTCTAAGATACACATTATATGGATGTTAAAATTATATAGAGTATATAAAATTCAAAATGTAGTTAACACCATTCAAAACTATTTTTTGAATGACTAGTTTGGTAAGTCGTGGTGCACTTGAACTCGGTGTTGAATGTAGCGCGAGTTATTGAATTACTTTGAAGAGATAACATACTCTGAAATCTTGGGGTGTTACATTATATCCTCATTCAATAAATTGAGTCCTCTCAATTTGAAATTGTTCTTCGAAAATAAAAGGTTAAAAATAGAAAAATACCTTTGTGGAAAACCAACATTGAAAATTAGGTTAATAAAATTTGGTCTTAATAAGAGGGAAAGAGAAATGAAAAAGTCACCCCCAAATTATGATCTCTATTAGAAGAAAATTGGTGGAAATTAGAGAGACATAATTGGAGAAAAAACATAAATATTTATCAGGAGTGATTGAGGTCATCAATCACAAAAAAGTGTGAAATCGAGGGCCTCAAAGCCTTCAATATATGAGGATTTAAAATACCATCGGTTAAAAAACATAAGGTATTAGGATAACAAATTTTTGGTTTTAATATCCCTTCCCTAAAGTTTAAGAATTAATTTCTTCATATAATAAGGGGAAAAAATATACTTGACAAGTATAGTTTCATCCTTCAACTAATTCCTACTAGAAACTCATCTTTCACTTCAAAAGATAATAGAATTTAAAAATATTCTATTTTTCCTAATCGTATAGGGTTCCAAAAATTATGAATTTATAATTCATTTGTTATACTATTTAAAAAAACTACATTATAAAAACCAGGATATCACGTAGGCCAATGGTAGGTGATGCACCCTTGTCGCCCTTCGGTTGCGGGTGCAAGTCTCACGACCTTGCCGGACACGACGGGTTGTCTCCCAACCTCCAAGTTTTTATTTTTATAATAATTTAAAAATAATCTTAAGAAATGTTTTAACCTTAAACAATATAATACAATGTCCAAGTTAATTTATTCAAACCTTTAGACTTATCCAAAATACTTCTGTCCAAACTCACAATCCAAAATTTATAAAGAATGTAAACATAATGAATATCTCTTTTTCCATGTAATAACATGTGAATACCTTCATCATTTATTCTTTTAAAACATTGTAACACCCTGAAATAACATAAAAAACCTTATTTCTTACATTCATGCTCCATTATTCCTTATAGAATACTGGATATACTCTTTATATCCAAAAATGTTGTAAACTCCAATAATGATAGATTAAGTAAACAATTAATTAGTTCCATGGTAGTCAATAATATACAATATACTTCATCCTACTCAATTATATATTATTCTGAAATCATTATCTTAGTTTCCGAAACATATTAAGGGTTATGTTTCCTCTAACCATATATTTTCTAAAATGTTTAACCTGAAACAGTGTCACTTTACTTGGTAACATAAAATCTTAAATCCTTAATGAAAACATACTATAGTACAATCCTTATAAACTTTATAATTCTTATAACTTGCACATCATTAATACAATACTAACATGAAACAATTATTTAATATCAACATAAGAAGACTAATCATTCCTCTTCATCTGTAGTAGTATCATAACTTGATTATTATCCAATAGTGGCATTTGGGGTATACTCTGATGATTGGGATATTGATTCACGTAGTGTCCCAACTCCTTGAAGATGAAGCATTTTATATTTTAAACCTTTTTATTACCCTTAAAATCATGTACTTGGTGTCCTTTTTCTCCAAACTTATAATAAACTTCCATTCCCTTCAAGAAATTACTAAGGTGATTCTTTCCACAGTTATCACATATGGGAAAATCATTCTTTCCCCTCTCCTCTTTATACATTTTACTCTCTACTATCCTTTTATTCTCTTGGTTCCCTTCAAAACCATAGGACTTAGAGAATTATTTACAAATCTTATTAACACATTATACTATTTCTTCATATGATGAGAATACATGGGAGACTATTTCGCTTCTAAAAGTTTTCTTAATACCATGAAAGATATGATCCTTCTTTCTCTTTGGATCATGCGTATTGCTGGAGTTCTCATTCCTTCTACTGGGCACCATTTCTAAACAATAGAATACACTAGGTTAGTTTATGAATCACAATTCATATTTACAAACATGTAAAATACCTAATGTAAATTTAAAAGATTATGCATATAATCTATAATCATAAAAAATGTTTTCTCTGAGGAAGGATTTACTCCTAAATCCTTCAAAATTGCTTGTAATGAAAATTTGAATTATCCTAAGCATATCCCCTAAGAGTGTCGTAACTAATAGTGCAACAAGGCTCATTGTCGTGTACCGAGATACCCCAGGTCAAGCCCGAATGTCCTTTTTGGAGTTTTTACTCCTAGGTACATCTATTCCAGAGCCGCCTCCACTTGCTCGTATCCAGACAAGGATGTATTGCTTGAAAATTCACAAAATCTATACATTAGAAAAATTATATAAAGTTATTCTATACTAATCCTCAAAGTTTATCTTAGGGTAATGTTATCTAATCAAAGTTTATATAAATCTATTTCCAAGTTTGTTTCCAAACTTACTTTGATACCAACTGTAACGCCCCACCCCCAGAAGCCCAGAGTCGGTGCATTATTTTAATAAATTGGCATGATTACAAGGAATCAAGTCCCGAAGAACCTATTGGTTTATAATTCTTGGAAACTAGATTACATACATGAATGTTACATTAAACTTTATAACATAAAAAAAAACATAAATAATCCTCTGAGAACTCCATTATTCCCTTATCTTAATGCTCTATATTAGTCATAATACACTTCTTGGAATCCTGGGAAAATAAAACATAACAAACGGGTGAGCTTAGATGCTCAGTAAGGGTAAATAATTTAGTAGAAGCTATAATCTTTTAAGGCAAGATGTGTAATAAAAACAACAGGCTTTTAAACATAAACTTGAATATAATATGGAAAAAATAGATCAAACATTACCATATTAACATGCACATGGATATTCCACTAGTCGAATAATAACATGTAATAATTAATTTCATAATGAGGGAAAAGCCTAACACTGGACATCATTACAACATAGTCAAGGCCTCATGTAACATCCCCAAATGATAAAGGGTTAAATGACTAAATGATATGACTCATGTCAACAAGGTGCACCTTCCTTTTCGAGAGCCTGTCTGATTAGAACTCCACAGTTAAGCGTGTTTGGCCTGGAGTAGTGATCAGGATGGGTGACCTTCTGGGAAGTTTCCCAGGGTGTGTGTGAGTGAGGACAAAGCACACTGGAAAGGACATGTGTTGGCATGTGGGGACAATCATTAGTCAGATGACCCGTTCGGGCACGTGGGTGGACCCGGGGGTGGGCCCCACGTGTCTGCGGGGCAACTGGTGGTACCTGGTTGGCCAGGACCTGACGGCCTTGTTAAGGCGGGGTGGTTGTGCTGTCACCAGGACCAGGTTGTCACATTTGGTATCAGAGGAGGAACCCAGCCTTAAGTGCGGTGCACTGCCTGGGTTGAGATGTAGGGCCCACAACGAGGGTGTTGTGCTCTAAAGGGGGGGGGGGGGTGATTGTAACATCCCCAAATGATAAAGGGTTAAATGACTAAATGATATGACTCATGTCAACAAGGTGCACCTTCCTTTTCGAGATCCTGTCTGATTAGAACTCCACAGTTATGCGTGTTTGGCCTGGAGTAGTGATCAGGATGGGTGACCTTCTGGGAAGTTTCCCAGGGTGCATGTGAGTGAGGACAAAGCACACTGGAAAGGACATGTGTTGGCCTGTGGGGACAATCATTAGTCAGATGACCCGTTCGGGCACGTGGGTGGACCCGGGGGTGGGCCCCACGTGTCTGCGGGGCAACTGGTGGTACCTGGTTGGCCAGGACCCGACGACCTTGTTAAGGTGGGGTGGTTGTGCTGTCACCGGGACCAGGTTGTCACACCTCATGCCAAGACTAAAAATAACATTTTTTTCAAGGCCTTTTTCCAAGACACTTCTTTGTCTCATGAGACCAAATGATGCATTGAGGAGCTATAGTGGGCTCCACCCGTCACTTACTAAGTCCACTGCATTCTTCATCTGAAAATGTTGAAACATAACATAAACATTCATATTAAAACTAGCATACGAAAAGAAAATAATTCAACCATAAACCATTAATGGTATCAAAATAGCACATCCACAGTAAAACATATCATAACTCTTTCAATACAATATGTAAGATTGAATTATAGTAAATAGACCTCAATCAAGAATAATATCCAGTAAAGGATTTTGAGATAGTTTAAAATGATTAGTAAAACTCTTTGAGAGAAATATCCTTTTTTGTGAAATCATTAAAAGGTACCACATTTATAAAGGAAGTCATTTAAAAGATATTTTTGAATCAAAGTGTCCCATACCACTTTGAAACTTTTGAAAATAATTACCATTTCAAAACATTCATGTCCATATAAATAAATCCTTAAAATCATTTTGAAAACATGGACATTAATTAAAAGTATTTGGAAATATAAATCTTTAAAACATTTAAAATGATGATTTAGTTAAATAGACCCTCCCATAAAACCTTAAAAGATTATTTTTGAAAACATTTTTTTGAAATATGGGTATCGATGATAAATATGTCCCATTAAATACTTACACATAAACAATCTCAGATAATAATGAGATTGAGGAAATAACCCTTACCTTGTACTTTCCTTTAGTCGAGGGTACGTTTAACCTTTTGTATAATGACCATAGTATGTTATTAAATTATACAAGAACAATATTAATATTTATTATATCATACATGATTCATTTATTACTTTATACCACTAATTTAATAATAATTTCCATGTTAAATTAACATTTTGAGTAATAATCTCTTTATTTATCATACATGTTTTAACATATTATTATTGATCATATAACTTAGATCAGGATTTAAATACTTCCAGAATATAAAACATGATTTATATATCATATATATTTAGAATATAAATATTTATAATATATAGATATATGAAATGGAAAACACTGTTTATGGAGACGGTAGGCCATACGTACGCATAAACGCTGTTTTCGTTTTCATATCGTATTGAAAGGAAGTAAGTGAAAGAGATATATGTAAATATATATATATGTATATATATATATTTATAGTAGAATTATTATTTCATATATTAAATAATTATTAATAATATATATTTTTATAATCATCGTTGAATGGTGAATGTGAAAATGAATCTCATCACATCGTGGAGACAGTAAGCCGTGCGTACACACAGGCGATGATATCATTTAATTAATGATTAAAAGGTGTGTAATTGGATGGTATATTAATTGTAAATATAAATTATCATTTTAGTTTCATTATTTTTATACATATTACACATCATTATATCAATCCAAATAACATAGTGTTGAGTAACAAATTACACCACAACGTGGAGACGGTAAGTCGTACGTACGCATGCATGGGGACATTATCATTCATAGGATGGATAGAATAATTAATATGGTTGTAACATATTTATAATAACATCACAGTATGTAGAAGGTATTGGGGTTATTATTTTGGTATGGAAATAACAAATAAAGAGAAAGTGGAAGAAGAAAAGAACTTTTAAAGAGGTGATAAAATAATTACCTCTTCTTTGGGTGTTTTCTTTTGATTTGAACAAAAGGGCTCCTTATATTGGCCTTATGATGAAGGGAAGGCCTCTAGGTTGAATTCAGGGAAGTTGGGAGGATATTTTGGAAGGGGTTGGACTAGAAAAATGGTTTTGGAGGTTTGATTTTGAGAGAAGGGGAAGTACCCTTTTATAAGAGAGGTGAGGGTCACTTTAGAAAAAGTTTGAAATATTATTTTATTATAAAATAATTTTCGGTTTATAGTAGCTCAAAATTAATTTATTTAGTAGATAAGGTGGATATGGGTCGAAATAA
Source organism: Viscum album (assembly GCA_963277665.1). Lineage (NCBI taxonomy): Eukaryota > Viridiplantae > Streptophyta > Magnoliopsida > Santalales > Viscaceae > Viscum > Viscum album. Next base: position 907,992,384 of record OY728151.1, read on the forward strand.
TCTCAAAAAATAGGTTTTATACAAGTTTAGTTCACCATATTAACTCAATATTTTAGATTTAACTCTTAGTTAAATAGAGTAACTTTTACCATGTCCCCTTGTATAATTATAATAAATGGTTAATAAACATACTAAAATTTCCAAGATAACCTAAAGTGGTTAATTAATTACATATATAAAATTATATAAGTCCTTTGACCAAACCTTTTATTTTTAGGATTATTATATAATTTAATAATATAACATTTGTTTTAAAAACTCATTTTTGTCAATTCTGACACTATTTGGTATTTGGTTTTTGTGAAAGTTATAACAAGTTGATTACTTTGAAAAAAATACATGAAATCAACCATAACAGGTCATATTCACCTATGAAATTTGTGGATGTCATCAAAAGTCTCAATTTACATTTATTTTGACATTTATTATATCAATTATTTTAATCTTTCATTAGTAAGGTAATTACTGTATCATCATTATGTCATAAATAAATTTAATTATTTAATGTCTAAAAATTATAAATAAAATACCATGATGTATGAAATATATTTTTATTTCTAATTAATATTTATAGTCGAATTTATCTTATGTATAACATTATATTAAAAATGGTTTAGTTATTAAACTTCGAATTTAACACTTTTAACTCTTCTTTAAACAAAATAATAATAAATGCCCTAATATAATCCAAGTGGAACAAAAGTATCATATTTTATTACTAAGGTTAATTTTGGTCTAAATAAACTTATCTAATAGAGTTATTAAATGTGTTATAGAAATTATAATATCATTTCTACCTTTAATTACACTATTTACTTTTAACCGTGGTAAATAAAATTCAAAAAATTCAAAAGTTACTATTCATAGAAAATTATTTTCATCTTATTGAACCAAATTCTACTTACTGATATCAACCGTGTCTCTTTTAGTTTTGAAATTAAATTCATAGAAGTGGTAAAATTAAGTTTTATGAAAATTTTCTAACGTACCTAGAAGGTGGGTAAATGATGTTAAAAAGTTCAATAAAATTTTATACATCTAATTTTATTATAAAATGACTCCAATGAATTAAATTGAACATATATAGGTATTATATATCAATTTTTACTTAAAATAAATTTAAATAAAATAAATAATAATTTAAATAAAAAGTTGGTTTTAAACAATAACGTAGTGTTTTTCACTATTCATCAAAAATTGAAAGTTTTCTAAAAAATACCAAAAATTAACCCTAAGATAATTTTGATATTCTAAATTTAAAAATGAATTATATTTTACAAAATTAAAAACATATAAGTTTAATTAATTAATTTAAAATTAATTCCCATTGTCAAAACAAAAAAACGGGTTTTTAAAAAGTAAAAATTATCAAAAGATTGACACGTGTTTATGTCATATTTAAATGTGAAATTACTTATAATGACCTAAATTGTACTAAATGATAAAAATATAATCTAATTATACTTACAAACCATTAAAATTAATAATTTAACACTATAAATTTTTTTTATTAAAAAATTTGTTTTCAATTAAAATTTAGTATTTTTCACTATTCACCAAAATATGAAAGTTATCAAAAAAACACCAAAAAATTTATCAAAACTAAATTTTTATGTCCCAATTATAAATAAGAAATTTATTTTTTCAAATTGAATATATAAAAGTGTCAAATATTTGATTTGAAAATGGTTCACCAATAAAAGGCTGTAAAATTGCATTTCCTGAAAAATAATTCCTTTATTTGAAAAATTGAATTTGTTCTTATATTATGTATAAGAAACACATTATATGGATGTTAAAATTATATAGAGTATATAAAATTCAAAATTTAGTTAACACCATTCAAAACTGTTTTTTTAATGACTAGTTTGGTAAGTCGTGGTGCACTTAAACTCAGTGTTGAATGTAGCGCAAGTTATTGAATTACTTTGAAGAGATAACATACTCTGAAATATTGGGGTGTTACATTCTATCCTCATTCAATAAATTGCGTCCTCTCAATTTGAAATTGTTCTTTGAAAATAAAAGGTTAAAAATAGAAAAATACCTTTGTGGAAAACCCACATTGAAAATTAGGTTAATAAAATTTAGTCTTAATAAGAGGGAAAGAGAAATGAAAAAGTCACCACCAAATTATGATTTCGATTAGAAGAAAACTGGTGGAAATTAGAGAGACATAATTTGAGAAAAAACATAAATATTTATCGGGAGTGATTGAGGTCATCAATCACAAAAAAGTGTGAAATTGAGGGCCTCAAAGCCATCAATATATGAGGATTTAAAATACCATCGGTTAAAAAAAACATAAGGTATTAGGATAACACATTTTTGGTTTTAAGATCCCTTCCCTAAAGTTTAAGAATTAATTTCTTCATAGAATAAGGGGAAAAAATATACTTGACAAGTATAGTTTCATTATTCAACTAATTTCTACCAAAAACTCATCTTTCACTTCAAAAGACAATAGAATTTAAAAATATTCTATTTGTCCTAATCGTATAGGGTTCCAAAATTTATGAATTTATAATTCATTTTTTAGACTATTTAAAAAAACTACATTATAAAAACCAGGATATCACGTAGGCCAATGGTAGGTGATGCACCCTTGTCGCCCTTCGGTTGCAGGTGCAAGTCTCACAGCCTTGCCGAACACGACGGGTTGTCGCCCAACCTCCAGGTTTTTATTTTTATAACAATTTAAAAATAATATTAAGAAATTTTTTAACTTTAAACAATATAATGCAATCTCCAAGTTAATTTATTCAAACCCTTAGACTTATCCAAAATACTTCTGTCCAAACTCACTATCCAAAATTTATAATGAATGTAAACATAATGAAGATCTCTTTTTCCATGTAATAACATGTGAATACCTTCATCATGTATTCTTTTAAAACAAGGTAACACCCTGAATTACCATAAAACCTTATTGATTACATTCATGCTCCCTTATTACTTATAGAATACTAGATATACACCTTATATCCAAAAATGTTGTAAACTCCAACAATGATGGAACAAACAAATAATTAATTAGTTCCATGGTAGTCAATAATATAAAATATACTTCATCCAAATCAATTATATATTATTCCAAAGTCTTTATCTTAGTTTTAGAAAAATATTAAGGGTTATGTTTCCCCGAACCATATATTTTCCAAAATGATTAACATGAAACTATGTCACTTCACTTGGTACCATAAAATCTCAAATCCGAAATGAAAACGTACTGCAGAACAATCATTATATACTTTATAATTCTTATAACTTGTACATCATTAATACAATACTCAAATGGCACACTTATTTAATAACAACATAAGAACACTAACCATTCCTATTCATCTGAAGTAGTATCATAACTTCATAATTATCCAATAGTATCATTTGGGGTATATTCTGATGATTGGGACATTGATTCACGTAGTGTCCCAGCTCTTTGCAGATGAAGCATTGTATATTTGAAAAATTTTTCTTACCCTTGAAATCACGTACTTGGTGTAATTTTTCTCCACGCTTATAACAAACTCTAATTTCCTTCAAGCATTTACTAAGGTGATTCTTTCCAATGTTATCAGATATAGGAAAATCCTTCTTTCCTCTATTCTCTTTATCGATCTTTCTCTCTACCATTATTTTTTTCTCTTGCTTCCCTTAAAAACCATAGGACTTAAGGAATTATTTACTTATCTTATTGACACATGATAATATTTATTCATATGAAGAGAATACATGGGAGACTATTTTGCTTCTAAATGCTGTCTTAATACCATGAAAGATATGATCATTCTTTCTCTTTAGATCATGCATATTGTTGGAGTTCTCATTCCTTTTACAGGGTGCTATTTCTAAACTATGAAATACACTAGGATAGTTTATGAATCAAAATGAATATTTACACACTTGTAAAATACCTAACTTAAATTGAAAAGATTATGCATATAATCTATAATCATAAAAAAATGTTTTCTTTAAGGAAGTATTTACTCATAAATCCTTCACAATGGATTGTAAAGAAAATGTGAATTATACTAAGCATATATTCTGGGATTGTCGTAACCAAGAGTGAAACAAGGCCTGTTGTCATGTACTAGGATACCCCAGGTCAAGCCCGAAACTAATTTTCAGTGTTTTCACTCCTAGGTAAATCTGTGCCAGAGCTGCTTCTACCTGCTCGTATCGAGACATGGATGCATTTCTTAAAAAATTCACAAAATCTATACATTACAATAATCCTAGAAAGTTTTTCTATACTAATCCTCAAAGTTTATCTTAGGGTAATTTTATTTAATGAGAGTTTATCTAAATTTATTTCCAAGGTTGTTGCTAAACTTAATCTGATACCAACTGTAACGCCCCGCCCCCAGAAGCCCAGAGTTGGTGAATTATTTTAATAAATTGGCGTGATTACAAAGAATCAAAACCTAAAGGGCCGATCGGTTTAGAAGTCTTGGAAAATAGATTACATAAAAGAATATTACATTACACTTTATAAAATATAACACAACATAAATAATCCTTTGAGAAGGCCATTATTCCCTTAGCTTAACCCTACATATCAATCATAATACACTTCTTGGAATCCTGGGAAAATAAAACATAAGAAAGGGGTGAGCTCATATGCTCAGTAAGGGTAAATAATTTTGCAGAAGCTATAAACTTTTAAGGAAAGATGTGTAATAAAAACAACAACCTTTTAAGCATAAACATGAACATAATATGACTAAAATAAATCAAACATTACCATATAAATATGCACATGGATATTCTACTAGTCGAATAATAACATGTAATAATTAATTTCATAACGAGGGAATGCCTAATGCTAGACATAATTACCACATAGTCAAGGTCTCATGCCAAGAATAAAAATAAAATTTGTGTCAAGGCCTTGTTATAAGACACTAGTTTGTCTCATGAGACCTACCGATGCATCAAAAAGCTATAGTAGGCTCCACCCATTACTTACTAAGTCCACTGCATTCCTCATATGAAAATGTTGAAATATAACATAAACATTTGTATTAAAACTAGCATATGAAATGTCAATACTTCTACCATAAACCATGAATGGTATAAAAATATAACATCCACAGTCAAACATACACTACCACAAAAACAAATTTTCCATCAGCGCTAACGAAAAAGCACTGATAAAGGGTGGTATCTTTATCAGCGCTAAAAAAAGTGCTGATAAAGGGTACCTTTATCAACGCTAAAAAGAGCGTTGATAAATATAGCCCTTTATCAGTGTTTTTTTAGCGTTGATAAAGGTACCCCCTTTAATAATGCATTTTTTAGCACTGTTAAAGGTACACCCCTTTATCAGTGCTTTTTCGTTAGCACTGATAAAGGGGGGTATTTATCAGCGCTTTTTTTAAAAGCGCTGATAAAGGGTCTACTTCAAAAAAATAAATTCATTAAAAAATATATATTAATATTTAAATATATAGATATAGTTATATTGATATAAAAATAATATATATATTTTAAATATAATGTTAAATATATTTTAGATAAGTATAAATATATAGTTACACTTAATATATATAATATTTAGTGAAAATGGTTTATAAAAAAATTAAAAAAATATTTTTAATTAATAATTTGCTAATTATTATGAAGTAATAGTCATTTAATAACAATTAGAAGACTAAAAAAATAAAAAAAATTAAAAAAGAGCCAAAATATGTTGAAAAGACAACTCGAACTTCCAATGGTCATAACTTTTGATCCGGGTGTCCGTTTGAGCTCTACCACATATCAAATCGAAGCCTGCGACGAGCTCTACATCGCTGTGACCATGGGAATCCTAGTAAAGGTTTTTTAAAGGCCAAAAAAGGCCCAGAAGGCCTCTAAAACTGAGTTTTTAGTCGGGGTACCCTGATTTTTTAACATTTTGTGGATTTTCAGCCTCGTTTAAGGGGATATTATTGAGTTTTTTTGGTGGGGACTGAATTTATTTCAAGGTATTACATTCATATTGATATTATTTCTTTGAAATTTTATCATTTTTTATAATGCACTGCTATTTATAATCAAATATATAACAATATATACATATTTTTTATATATTCACACATAAAAATTTAATTATAAATATAAATAATAAAATATATTTACATATAAAATATATTATCTTTATCTAAATAATAACTAATATCCATTTTATTTAAAATACAAATATATGAATATTTATATACCTATATATTAATCTAACTATATATATATATGTTAATCTAACTATATATATATTAATATAACTATATATATATTAATATTACTATAAATATATATATTAATATCACTATAAATATATATATTAATATCACTATAAATATATATATTAATATCACTATAAATATATATATTAATATAACTATATATATATATTAATATAAGTATATATATATATATATTAATATAAATATATATTACTATACGAATAAATATAACTAAATATAAATATAAATATATATATAAATAGAGATATATATTAATATAACTATATATATATATATATAAATATAAATATATATATATATATTAATATAAATATATATTACTATACAAATAAATATGACTAAATATATATATATATATATATATATATATATATATATATATATATATATAGATATCATGAGATGTAAAACAAATCAAAATAGAGGAGTGGTAAGGGTTAGACGCGCAGGGGGGAGGTCTCGAGTTCAAAACCTGGTGGAGATAGGGGTGCGCGCGCATGGGATAATATGAGAGCTAGCACTAATAAAGGGAGGAGGGGGTGTGTGGGGGCGCTGGAGGGGGGGGGGTGAAAAAGCATTGTAAAGGGGGGGGGGGTCAAGCGCTATAAAATCCCCCCTGATTGGCAGGATTTTTTTAATTTTTTTTAATTTTTTTAATTTTTTTAACTTTTATAAGTGATTTTAAAAAAGAGCTGATAAAAGGGTTCCTTTATCAGTGCTAAAAAGAGAGCACTGATAAAGGAAGCGCTGATAAATGACCCTTTTATCAGCGTTAAAACAAAGCGCTGATAAAGGACCCATTTATCAGCTCTTTGTTTTAGCACTGATAAAAGACCCCTTTTATCAGCTCTTTTTTTAGCGCTGATAAAAGGGTCCTTTATCAGCACTTTTTGGAGTGCTGATAAAGGGGACCCCCCTTTATCTTTGCTGGATTTAACGGCGTTTTTCTAGCGCTGATAAAATGGGGGTTTTAGCACTGATAAAGGGGGTATTTCTAGTAGTAATATCATAACTCATTCAATACAATATGGAAGATTGTATTATAATAAATCAACCTCAATCAAGAATAATATCCAGTAAATGATGTTGACATAGTTGAAAATGATCAGTAAAACTATTTGAGAGAAATATCCCTTTCTGTGAAATTATTTAGAGGTCACACATTTATAAAGGAAGTCATTTAGAAGATATTTTTTAATCAAAGTGTCCCATTACAATTTGAAACTTTTGAAAATATTTATAATTTGAAAACATTCATGTCCATATAAATAAATCCTTAAAATGATTTTGAAAACATGGACATTAATTAAAAGGATTTAGAAATATAAATCTTTAAAACATTTAAAACGATGATCTAGTTAAATAGACCCTCCCATAAAACCTTAAAATATTCTTTTTGAAAACATTTTTATGAAATATGGGTATTGATGATAAATATGCCCCATTAAATACTTACACATAAACAATCTCGAATAATAATGAGATTGGGGATATAACCCCTACCTTGGACTTTCCTTTGATCGAAGGTACGTTTAACCTAATCTATAATGACCATATTATGTTATTAAATTATAAAATAACCATATTAATATTTATGATACCATACATGATTCATTTATGAATTTATACTAACCATTTAATAATAATTTTTAGGTTAAATTAACATTTCAGGTAATAATCGCTTTATTTATCATACATGTTTTAATTTGTCATTCTTGATCATATCACATAGATCATGATTTAAATACTCTTAGAATATAAAAAATTATTTATATGTCATATATATTTAGAATATAAATATTTATAATAGATAGATATATGAAATGGAAAACACCTTTTATGGAGACGGTAGGTCGTACGTACGCATAAACGCTGTTTCCGTTTTCATATCTTATTGAAGGGAAGTAAGTGAATGATATATATGTAAACACACACACACACACAAATATTTATAGTAGAATTATTATGTTATATATTACATACTTATTAATAATATATATTTTTATAATCATCGTTGAATGGTGAATGTGGAAATGAATCTCATCGTGTCATGAAGACGGTAAGCCATACGTACACACGAGCAACGATATAATTTCCTTAATGATTAAAAGTTGTGTAATTAGATGTTATATTAATTTTAAAGATAAATTATCATGTTATTTTTATTATTTTTATACATATTACACATCATTATATCCATCCAAATATCATAGTGTTGAATAAAAAATTACACCACGACGTCGAGACGGTAAGCCTTACGTACGCACGCATGGTGACATTTTCATTCATAGGATGGATAGAATATTTAATATGGTTGTACCATATTTATAATAACATCACAGTATGTATAAGGTACTAATATTATTATTTTGGTTTGGAAATAACAAATAAAGAAAAACTGGAAGAAGAAAAGAACTTTGAAAGAGGTGATAAAATAATTACCTCTTCTTTGGGTGTTTCCTTTTGATTTGAACAAAAGGGCTCCTTAGGTTGGAATTATTCTCAAGGTAAGGACTCTAGATTTAAGTGAGTGAAGTTAGAAGGATATTTGGGTAGGGTTTGGATGATCCTAATGTATTTGGAGGTGTGATTTTGAGAGAAGAGGAAGTACCCTTTTATAAGAGAGGTGAGGGTCACTTTAGGAAAAGTTTGAAATATTATTTTATGATAAAATCATTTTCGGTTTATAATGGCTCGAAATTGATTTATTTCGAAGCTAAGATGTGGATGGGTAGAAATACTCTTAAATAATAGGTTTTAGACAAGTTTAGGTCACCATATTAACCCTATCTTTTAGATTTAACTTTTACCATGTCCTCTTGTATTATTATAATAAATGGTTAATAAACTTACTATAAAAAGCCAAGAGAACCTCGAGTGATTCATTAATGACATATATATAATTATATAAATACTTTGGCCAAACCTTATATTTTTAGGTTTATTATATCATTTAATAATATAGCATTTGTTTTAAAAACTCATTTATGTCAATTTTGACACTATTTAGTGTTGGGTTTTTGTGAAAGTCATAACAAGTTGATTACTTCAAAAAAAAAAAAAAATCAACCATAACAAGTCATATTCACCTATAAAATTCTCTGATGTCTACAAAAGTCTCAATTTACGTTTATTTTTATATTTTAAATATCAATTATCTTAATCTTTCATTAATAAGGTAATTACTGCATCATCATTATGTCACAAATAAATTTAATTATTTAATGTATAAAAATTATAAATAAAATACCATGATTTAGGAAATATTTTTATATTTCTAATGAATATTTATAGTCAAATTTATCTTCTGTATAACCCTATATTAAAAATGGTTTAGTTATTAAACTTTGAATTTAAGACTTTTAACTCTTATTTAAATAAAATAATAATAAATGTCCTAATATAATCCAAGTGGACCAAAAGGATCATATTTTATCCCTAAGGTTGATTTTGGTCTAAATACACTTATCCAATAGAATTATGACATGTTTTTGGGTAATTATAATATCATTTTTACCTTTAATTAGCCTATTTACTTTTAACCGTGGTAAATAAAATTCCAAAGTTACTATTCCCAAAAAATTATTTTCGTCTTATTGAACCACATTTTACTTACTGACGTCAACTGTGTCTCTCGTATTTTCAGAATTCAATTCACATAAGCAGTAAAATTATGTTTTATGCAAATTTTCTAACGTGCCTAGAAGGTGGGTAAAAAACGTTAAAAAGATCCATAAAATTTTACACATCTAATTTTATTATAAAATGACTACAATGAATTAAACTGAACTTATATAGGTATTATATATATATTTTTACTTAAAATGAATTTAAATTAAATAAATAATTATTTAATTAAAAAGTCAGTTTTAAACAATAACGCAGTGTTTTTCACTATTCATAAAAAAATGAAAGTTTTCAGAAAAATACCAAAAATTCACCATAAGATAATTTTGATATTCCAAATTCAAAAATGAATTCTATTTTACCAAATTAAAAACGTAAACTCTACATTAATTAATTTAAAATTAATTCCCATTGTCAAAACCAAAAAGCGAGTTTTTAGAAATTAAAAACTATCAAAAGATTGGCATATGTTTATGTCGAATTTAAATGTGAAATTAATTATAATGACCTATATTGTATTAAATGGAAAAAATATAATCTAATTATACTTCCAAACCATTCAAATTTATAAATTAACACTATAAATTATTTTGATTAAAAAAGTTGTTTTCAATTAAAATTTAGTATTTTTCACTATTCACCAAAATATAAAAGTTATCATAAAAACACCAAAAAATCATCAAAATTAAATTTTTATGTACTGATTATAAATAATAATTTTATTTTGTCAAATATAATATATAGAAGTGTCAAATATTGGATTTAAAAATGGTTCCCCACTAAAAGGCTGTAAAATTGCATTTTCTGAAAAATACTTCCTTTATCTGAAAAATTGAATTTGTTCTTATATTATGTCTAATAAACACATGATATGGATGTTAAAATTATATGGAGTGTATAAAATTAAAAATTAAGTTAACACTATTCCTAACTGTTTTTTGAACGGCTAGTTTGGTAAGTTGTGGTGCTCTTGAACTCGGTGTTGCATGTAACGCAAGTTATTGAATTACTTTTAAGAGATAACGAACTATGAAATCTTGGGGTGTTAAAAATAATATATGGAATTATATATAATAATATTTTGATTTTTTATATTTATAATAAACTTATTTTTATTATACAGAAGGTTTGAATGTGTACGAAGAAAGTTAAGTCTTAAGGTAAGAGTTTTTCTTGTCCCACTTTTGTTTCTATGAGATATATGATATATTCACCACTTATTACTATTATGTGGTGTATATAATAAAATATGAAATATAATATCATTACTTTAATTTATTTGATTATATTAAAAGTTTTAATATATGTTATTCTTTCATGTGGATCAAGATTCAAAAGTTACTCAAGTAATAAGGGGATTTATAGTCTCACTTTTATTTCTACAAGACTTAAGCCATATTAACCACTAATTTAGTTTTTGTACTGTATATACTTACATTAGTTTTATTTTATGATAATTATACTTAAATTTATGGGTTTTTACTTATCCATTTTATGATCTCTCTTTAACTTGGGTTTACAGTTCAAATGTTACCAAATCTGTGAGGTGATTTTGTTTCAATTTTCCTTCTTTGAGACACATGTTATGTTATACACCTATATTATTTTATGAGGGGTATATACATCCATTTTAAATTTTTTATCATGAATATAATTATCATGATATTTTATAATTCATTTAATTTTATTATTTCATGGGGATCATAATTCAAAGTTACCAAATTGGTAACAATTTTTTACTACGATCTCATCATATTGGAATTTTTTATGATTATGCTTGCATTGAATAAATATTATGATCCATATATCAAGAAATACATTGAATTTTATTATACTCTAGTTATTAATTATATTTTATTGTAATGGAAACATTTTTCTAGTCTTTGATACTAAATATAAATAATATTTTTTTTAAGAAAACCCGACTTTATTTCCCTCTTCTCTTGAAAATATGTTTGGTTCAAAAACCATGTTTTCTATTTTTTTTCAAAAAATATAGTTTTAAATGATATTTTATTCATTGTTTCAAGTAAAATCATTTTAAAATTTTTTATGTTTTTAGAATGTTTTTTAAAATGGTTTTCAAAGCATCGTTCATACGTTTTCAAGGTTATTTTAAAGAAAAAGGTTTTCAAAATGTTTTATGATTTAAAAAAAATTTCCATAGCAGAAAAGATATTTTCCTCAAAAATGTTTTAAATTATTTTTAAAAGAATAATTTATGTTTTTTAAAGTGGTTTTAAAAAAATTATTTTGAAAAATGATTTATGTTTAAAAAAAATATTTTCAATGAAATGTTATTTTCTTTAAGAAATGCTCCAAGTGATCTTTCAAAATACTTCCCCATCCAAGTTGGAATCCTTTGATATAATTTATTCTTTACTGGGGATATGATCAAAGGACACCATTATTGTTCTTTTTTTTGAATGGTTTATGTTTAAGATTACATGTTTTTATGAAACACATTTCTCTTCGATGAGTTATACCATGTCACGACCTGTCCCCTAGGGCCAGTGCCGTGACTAACCCCAATCCTGCCTTCCATAGGCCAGGGGCGGGTGACTTGCACCAAAGACGTATTCCCTAAAATTGGGAAGGAATTACCTTTATAATATGTAAACACACAAAACCAAGAACACAACATGATACGAACGTAAGTAAACTGTATAGAAAAAAGAGTGCTAAAAGTAAAAGGGGCCAGAATACAAGCCCAACTGTAAAGATACAAGTACAACTAAAATGAAATACAACTGAAGAAAAAGAAAAGAAGATACTGGGTCATCCTATGTGGTTACTACCTGAAGGGTATGTACATATCACCTTCTCAGCACTCCACATCCAGCCGTCTCCTCTACGTACCGACACGCCATATGGTCCACCTCCAGACACCGTCCAGTCCTGGTATTCTCAACCTCAATCAGCGCCGTCCATCGTCTACATCCCACACAAAAAGGTGTGGGCATAACCTGTGCATGGGTGAGTATAATGATACTCAGTAGGGACCCCATGACCCTCAAGGTCTCACAAAATCCACCAAGGATAAACCAAAAAGTATGAAAACAACAGATAACCCTACTTAGGTATAGGCCCATACATATACCTAATTTATCCAGTAATCCATCTCAAACATGAAGGAACACAGAGGTTCTGACTTAGCTCACACCATGTATAACTTAGGTACGGTAGTAGAGATGATTAGTTATAACTACTGAATCATCTTACTCCATTAAGAGGCTCTGCTGCTGACCTGCACGGTTCACTAGAAGCTGACCTGCATAGGATCACTAGGAGATGACCCACGCAGGATCGCTAGGAGATGACCCATAGAGGATCGCTAGGAGCTGACCCACACAGGATCACTAGGAGCTGACCCACACAGGATCGCTAGGATCTGACCGACAGAAGATCGCTAGGAGCCGACCCACATAGGATCGCTAGGAGCTGACCCACAGAGGATCGCTAGGAGATGACCCAAAGAGGATCCCTAGGAGCTGACCCACACATGATCTCTAGGTGCTGACCCACAGAGGATCACTAGGAGCTCACCCACACAGGATCTCTAAGAGCTAACCCGCACATGATCGCTAGGATCACTATTCTCGTCGCAGCTAGCTAATGGGTTCCCGCACTAGGCTTTCTCATCTCTGGTAGAGTCCGCTTTTCAAGGCACCGGTCGATACTCCAAATTCCATGAATTCCCACAAAGAATAATCTCAAAGGACCGCCACGTCATAGGGGTCTCAACGCAATAGACGGTGCGTCAATCGGACGCTCGGTCTGTAAGTTATTAGCCTTTTAGTCCCAAGGGCCCGGTTGGATTCGTGCTCGATCCAACTTGACCATTCCCAATATTATCCAAATCTCCAGTGGGTTATACTAAAAGGGACCATTTCTCTCCAAGATTTCCAGCACCACTGATGGTTCGTCAAATGGACGTCTGGTGCCAAAATTATTGCCAAAAGAGCGTAAATGGGTCGTAGTGGGTCTGGGTTTGGTCTGACCCGGTCTGGGCCGACCCGGCCTGACCCGCTGGGTCTGGCCTGGCCTGCTGGGCTGCCCGACCCATTGGGTTCGGCCCGACCCACTAGGTGGCCTGGCCCGCTGGGTTCAGCTCGACCCCTTGGGTTCGGCTCGGCCCGCTGGGTTCAGCCCGGCCCGTTGGGTCCGGCTCGACCCGTGCTGGGCGGCTTGGCCCGCTGGATCGTCCGGAAGGCCGCGAGGGGCCATAGGGGGGGGGGGGGTGCCGCGAGGTCAGCTCGGCCTAGGGGTGCCGCGAGGGAGGATAGGCCGAGGGGTGCCGTGAGGGCGCGGGGCGGATCAGCCGGAAGGGAGGAGGCCCCGGGGCGGCTCAGCAAGGCCGCGGGCGGTGCTGTGGGCGGCGGCGGTGGCTCAGGTGGCGAGGCCGCAGATCGCAGCTCGGTTGCAGACAGCGGCGGTGACTCATGGGGCATGGCTGCGGGTGGTGCATCGATTGCGGACGGTGGCCGTAGCTCGGGTGGCAGGGTTGCGGGCGGCGTCTCGGCCAGGGACGGCGGTAGCAGCTCAGGTGGCAGGGCTGGAGGTAGCGGCTCAGCCGTGGACGACAGCAGCGGCTCGGGCAGTGTGGCCGCGGGCGATGGCGCGGCTGTGGATGGTGGCGGTGGCTCGGGCAGCGGCTCGACCATGGGGCACATAGGTTGCAGGCGGTGGAGTCGCGGGGCGGCGGGGTGCCGTGCCTTCTCCGACGGCCAGTTTCGCCGGCCTCTCTCTTACTTCATCATCGTGGTGTAAGCCACTTTCTTCCATTGAGAAGAACACAATAAGGAAGAATTACAGAGGGGTCGAGCCATGTTTTTTTGGATTGCACCCTCCGCGTTAGAGCAGTAGCGAACGAATCAATAAAAATCAAGAGTCAAGAACAACAAACTCTTTGATTTAATACGAATTGTGGATCAACTCGTTTTAGTTGATCCATGTACACTATGCTTTCCAAGAATGAGAAAATTATTCGAGAAAATTCAAGGATTTAATAATAACCCCTACCTCGTTTGATTCATCGATGGAGATCGCGAGGGAGAAGACAACGTTTTTGGGGAGGGGAATATGATCACCGATTGAAGACGTTCCATGTTGGAGGATGTCCCGAGGAAGAATTTCAAAGTCGAGGTCGGCATTCTTCGTTGGAGAGCTTCCTCTTAAGTTCTCCAACATTCTCTCCTTTGCCAAGCCTTTTCCCCAATTCAACCAAAATGAAAAGGTATCCCAATATAATAGATTATGATATCTATTATTTAGTTTGTTGGAACAAATTCAAAATAACGTAATTAATTAAATTGACATGTAATAATAAATGTTGGAGGAGTTGTAGAGGATCTCCCACATTTAATAGGAAGTTTGAGGGTTTCTCCATTAAAGGGGAGTTCAAGGGGGTTTATACCTTAGGTGGTCCCCACTACCATAACTTATCATGGGAAGTTAGTTCGGTGGGTCCCCACCATTATAACCTCTCATGGGAGGTTTAGGTCTCATGGTCCCTACTTCTCAACATCCACATGGAGTTTAAAAAAATAAAAATAAAAATAAAAGCTACACAACTTTATTTTTATTTTATTCTTCCATGAAACTCCCAAATTCTATCTTTAACTCTCGACCCACTACGGTTGTGGTGAAGGTATTATTAAGATAATATTGGTGCTGAAAGTTCTACAATTTCCTTGGATTTAAATTCTGAGCACCGGTTCAAAAGTTAGAAAAACCCACTCGTACGTTTACTGAACATACCCAAAAAAAAGTTCAGAAATTCATTCCAGGCACTCCGGGACTCGGAATCAGGCGCCGTCAATTTTCGCGGACTTTTAAAACTCCCATTTAATAAAAAAACATTTACACAGAATTTCCGGGTCTTTAAATTCTCCCCACATCAGGGATTTGCATCCCCATAATCCATAACTCAAACTAGGAAGACAAGTGGGGGTACTGAGCAAAAATCTGAGCCTCTCACTTCCATGTGATCTCTTGGAGGTTCCCATGCTTCCAGAAAACATGCACTAGAGGTATCGACCATCCACGAAGGATCCGATCCTATCGATCCTCAATCTCTTCTAGAACCTCTGTAAAATTCTCCCCACCATCGACGTCTAGCTCACCATGTTTGATGATTTGGGAAGGGTTGTGCACGCATCTCCTTAGCTGGGATACGTAGAAGACGCCGTGCACCCGGTGCAACTGAGGTGGAAGATCTAATCGGTATGCCACCTCACCAACTCTACTGAGGACCTGAAAAGGTCTGATGAATCTCAGAGATAACTTGCCACCTCGGCCAAATATCTACAAACCTCATCGAGGTGAGACCCATAGAAAGACGTGGTGTCCATCCTCAAACTACAGAGATCTCCGTCTCTTGTTGGCATATGACTTATGACTGCTCTGTGCAGTCTTCATCTTCTCTTGGATGATCTTCACCTTCTCTGTGGTAGCCCGTTCCATCTCTGGTCCCACTAGGGCTGACTCTCCCAGGTCAGTCCAGCACAAAGGTGATCTGCAAGGTCCCCCATACAATGACTCAAAAGGTTCCATCCCAATGGTGGAGTAATAACTGTTGTTGTATGAAAACTCCACCAAAGGCAAGTGATCCTACCAGCTGTGACTGAAGTCGAGGACACATGCATGCATCATTTCCTCGAGGGTCTGAATAGTCTGCTTAGTCTGACCATCCGTCTAAGGATGGAAGGTGGTGCTCAAACAAAGCTGCGTCCCGAAAGCCTCCTTCAACCCCTTCCATAGCTAGGAAGTGAATCATATATCATGATCGGAGACAATTATCAAGGGTACTCTATGTAGTTGCACAATATTTTACACATAGAGGTATCCCAAGATCTCTACTCAACCCTGCTCTCTGATCAGTATAAAGTGGGTCGAATTGGTGAGTCGGTCAACGATCACCCTAATCGAGTCATGACCCCTAGATGTATGTGGAATTCCCATCACAAAGTCCATGGATATCCTATCCCACTACTACTCTGGGACATCTAAAGGAAGAACCAATCCTGCTGGTACCTGATGCTCCGCCTTCACTTGCTAACAAGTGATGCACCGAGAGACAAACTCTACTACTCCTTTCATCATTCCTAGCCACCAGTGTTGTCGTCAGAGGTCCTAGTACATCATCGCCACTCTTGGATGTATCACAAGAGGGGATTTATGGAACACCCTCATCACTTCCTCCCAAAGAAAAACTGGTACCATGGTACGTCCTATTAATAGGATGACATGCTCCCCACCTTCAGAAAATCCATCAGGTGCCTGTCCTGTGGATATCTGAGCACATCATGTCTCACAGTTAGTTTCCCCACGCTGCACCTCTCTGACTCACTAAAAAAGTGGGGGAGTGACTATAAGAGACTGAATAAAAGCTTCTCCATCTCTATCCACAAAAGATATCTTCAAAGTAGCCAGCTCCTCCATCGCCTCACCTAACAGCTGTATACCAGATCTCCTGCTGAGTGCATCTGTACAATGTTCCCCTTCCCAAGCGTATAACATATCTCGAAGTCATAGTCCTAGAGGAACTCAAGAAAAATCCACTGTCTCAGGTTCAGGTCCTTCTGATAGAAGATATACCTCATACTTTTCTGATCAGAGTACATCGTAAAACACTTGCCCATTAGGTAATGTCACCACATCTTCAAGGAAAAAACCACTGCTGCTAACTCCATGTCATGGGTAGCATAGTTCTGCTCATGCTGTCTCAGCTATCGAGAACCATAAACGATCACTACTCCCTCCTTCATCAGGACACATCATAGAATGGTCCTTGATGTGTCGCAGTAGACTACGTACCCTATGCCCTCTTCTGGAAGCCTCAAGATGGGGGTACTAGTCAGCCTCTGCCTCAACTCCTGAAAACTCTACTGGAATCTCTCCGACCACACGAAGGGTTTCCCATTCTTCGTCAACACTAAAAGTGGTGCTGCAACTCTAGATAAATCTGGCACAAATCTCCGGTAGTAACCAAGAAAACCTAGGAAACTCTATACCTCCGTCACACTCCTAGGTGGCTCCCAAGTAAGTACCACCCCAATCTTCGCTGGATCCACTGTAACTCCAGCCTCTGATATGACATGTCCAAAAAAGTGAACCTCTCAGATCTAGAACTAGAACTTCGAGAGATTACCATAAAGCTGCTGCTCTCGGAGTGTGTCTTGTACTAACTACAAATGATAGGCATTCTCCTCCTCAGTAGCTGAGTAGATCAAAATGTCGTCAATAAAGACTACTAAAAAGCGGTCAAGGTATGGCTGAAGATGTTGGAAGAAATGAGAATACACAAAATTTAATTATTTTAATTTATGTATGTGAAGTTCATGAATTGTGTAAGATTGGTTTACACCATTTAATTTTAGGGGTTAAATAAAAAAAATGTGACACATTTTTTTTAGCAAAAACTAAACCCTCAGGATTTTAGGATGTGAATGTGGATTACATGTTGTGTAAATCCCTAATTTTGTACATCTTTAAATGTTCAATCCACTCAGGTTTCCTCCAAACCTTAGAACTTATCCCAATTATAGGTGACCAATAAATCCCTTCCAAACTTTTTAGAGATTACTTTGATGGGAATCATTCATTGAGATTCTTGCTTTGATCAACTATTATTCGTGTTTATCCAATGTGCACTGTTCCTTTATTTTCTAGATGTTTCTCCTAGTTTGATCTCATTTCATCCCGTATCATCTCTCCATTATATGGAATTTTCTCCCCAATGTTTCTAATTGGATTTTCTTGGTTATTTTTGGTGCGGTTGTTCCACTATGTATTTGAATGGATGCATATCTTGGAGGAAAGGTGATGAGAGATCTACAACATGGTCCATTATTATAAAAATAATTTTGATTACTTTTGAGGTAGGGTATTTTTTTTTCTCATTTTATTTATGTGAAATCATAAGTTTATCATACATTAGAACTTTGGATGGAAATGGAATTAACCTAATAATTATTTAACTAGATTAAATAATTGGATGGAGATCACATATTGTTGATGTCGTTTATTTGTATTGTAATAGCTATTTTACTCATGATTTTCTAGATAGTGTGATAATTATTTATTTCTTTGTTATCATGATCTTATGATTTTTTTAGAATATTTAAATTGGTAAAGAACATAAATATGTTATTAAATGATAATTAATTGGCTTGAGAAATTAAAGAATATGAATGTTTGTAATTTGGTGGTTAATGTAATTTGATGACAATAAAATTGATGCAATTAACATGTTAATTGAATTGTATTTTACATATTTTTAATGAAATTTATATATAATGTAAAGAATAATAATTCTATTTGATAATAAATAAAAGGTATGTGAGTTTATAGTGATACTTCTCTAGGATTTTTGAAACCAGAATAAATGATAAGAGCATTTTTTTTCTTTGATAGCTTGTTATAGATTAATTCCTTAGGTTTCTTGTAGTTGGAAACCATTTTTAAATGAATCAGTTAATTCAAGATGAAATTAGATCTGTTTTTGTGATAAAGATAATTTTTTTCTAGGTCCTAAGTTTCTTATTTTATTGATAAGGTTGAGTGCCTTGTTTTGAGGGACCAGTTGCCCAGTTCCTTGTGCTTTTGTTCCGGATGATTTTTGATGTGATCTAGTTACAATCCTTGTGTTTTGGAAATGGAATGGCTGAACCTAGAGATATATTGTGACAGTGGGTAGGGAGGTCTGAATGTGATGTGATCCTAGTATAGATGAGCTAGGGATGGATGATGTGACATGTGAGAAGGGTGGCCCTAGAATACATTGTAGAAGATGATGCATGTGATGGAGATATGCAATGGTATATGCATGTTGGTGTCAGGGATGAAACTAAAGTATATTGAATGGGTTAAATATGGACTTTCCCGTTGATGATATTCTAAGATTTGGTATGCTCTCTTGTGAATCTATATAATGTCTAATGACCAAATTTCTTGTTTTATCTGGTTTATTTTCCCCACTGCTTATGGTAGTTAGATGTTCTTTATTATATAATTTCTCTTGGTGGTAGCTTAGGATGGTTTTTGTAGATTTATTGGATATGTAATGATTCTAATAATTAATTTAATAAATGTTTATCCCATATGTTTAGATGATTATGGAATCCAATTTTCTTAAAAGATGTTAATCTTGATAAATTGTGGACTTGTTTTGGATTATGCCTCGATGGAATGAATTTTACTTTGATAATTAATGTAATGA
The DNA here is from genome assembly GCA_963277665.1 of Viscum album. Taxonomy (NCBI): domain Eukaryota; kingdom Viridiplantae; phylum Streptophyta; class Magnoliopsida; order Santalales; family Viscaceae; genus Viscum; species Viscum album. The sequence goes on from OY728151.1 coordinate 908,012,478, forward strand.
ATTTAATGTATTGTGGAATAATGTTAATGGTTAATTAATGGATAATTAATCAATTGGAGAAAGGAACTAATAAAAGAAAATCATTAATGTAACTCTTTTATATGCTTGTGTGCAGCGAGGATATATGGCCTTATAAATGGAATCTGGGAGTTACAGTGATGTTAGATATAGTTGAGTCTAAGGATATGTTATAACAATAGTGTTTTTTTGATATATATTATATCATGTATATTTAGTTATTTCATATTCTACCCCACACATGTTAGTTAGTGGAAATAACACCCAGTAGACTATTGAGGGTGTTTTCTCTAACATCCTAGTGTGAGGATGGATGAATAACTACCCCCTCTAGCACCACTATTTTTTATTGGTAGTTACTTATGCTGGTATGTATGATGGTTAGTTTTCCATATATGTTTGTAGAGGGATGTGATGGATTATGGTTATTTCAAACACATGTGTTTCAAGATATAGTATCCAAAAAATTATTATAGATATGATTTATATAGGTTATGATAGCTTGAGGTATGTACTTGTTGTATATAATGTAATGGCTTGAGGTACAACACCCAATTTTTGATACACATCATTCATATTGTGGTGGATATCAGAAAAACTACTTGGTTACTATATATGGATATGTGGATGGGATGGTGTGTACATGTGATGAATAAGGGTCATGTTGTGATTCCTTGCCCAGGTGTTTTTGGACCAGCTTACTTTTAGAGAGAGATTCTCAGGAGGTGTGATGTTGGGGCAGAGTGAAAAAATACTGGGAAAGTTGGAGAAGGGTACCCTTGAAGTTTTATTGTTATATTATATGCTATCTTGTATGTGTTACTTGGTGAGATATATCAATGAATTGGTTGGGAATTTAGTATACCTCTTTAGGCAATGAGTTACTTTAACTAATGTTTATAGTGATTTAGCATGATTTGTGTCTCTTTTGAATGAGAGGATCTGGGGAGGATCCTAATAAGTTTACTATAATTCTCACCCTACATATATATAGTTTTTTTTCAATCCAATAGTAGAAGGTTGGTAAGAGGGATGGATATTACCAACTCATGGATTAATAGGAGCTGTTTGGGCTTTATGGTTGCAGTCGTCTTTAACTTTTTGGTAGTTGCAATTTTCCTTTAAGTTGTTTTATTACTATAAGAAATTGAATGTTTCACTAGATTTTTCTTTTTATATATATGTCTAGGAAGTTTTTTGTTGTTATATCATTCTTATCTATCTCTTTCACATGTTTCTTTTAAAGCGTAATGCCTCCCATATACATGTTTACTATACCCTCGATGCTAGTCTCCAATATTGGGTCTACTGAAGGTGGGACATGGGTAGTCACCATAGCTTTCCACTCATTGAAGTATCCTTGGGGGTATGGGGCTATGAAATAGAAAAATTTGAATATGCATCAGAGAGGATGGTTGGAGTTGATTTAAGATTATGAATACTCAGTACATTACCACCATGGGAAGGTGAACAAGGTGGCAGATTCTTTGAGTTGAAAACACTATTCTAGATCATATTTGATGATGATAAAAAATAGAGTATATTTATGGATTTTAGAAGCATGAACCTATAAATATTTAAGTAAGGGAGAAATAATTTTTTACTGAAATGGGAATTCAACCATCTATCAATGTGAATATTAAAGAGGCACAAAAGGATGATACAAAGATACAAAATAAGGTCAGAAATGATCTTGAGTTCATCCTTGATTATGATGAAATGATAAGGTTCATGAACATATTACATGTTTTTATTATACTAGAATTGGATTAGGTGTTGTTTTATGGAGCACATTTATTATCGTTATCTATTCATCTTAGAAATACAGAGATTTATTGAGACTTTAAGGAGAATTTCTGGTGGGATAACATGAAGAGAGATTTTGTGGAGCGTGTATCTCATGGATTGGTATATCTACAAGTAAAGGATGAATGAATTATGTCTAAAGGGATGTTACAACCATTACCCATACATATATGGAAATAGGAAAATGTCACTTCGGATTTCATTATAAGACTTCCCAAGACATCTAAAGGGAATAATACTATTTTTTTTGTAGTTGTTCTCCTTAAAAATTAATCACATTTCATTTATATATTTTAATATTTCTCTCTTTATAATATTACATAAATATTCATTAAGTGTTAAGGTTTTATGGAGTACCACATTCTATTTTATCTAATTGAGATCCAATATTTACCTCAATGTTCTGGAGAATCCTTCAACAAGCTATGGACATGGATATATGTTTCAATACATCCTATAATCCTAAAATAGATATTAGTTATGGTAGAACAATTCAATACCTAGAGGTTATTCAAAGGAAATTTTCTCCATATTTAAAAGGTGGTAGGGATTAACACCTTCCTCTTGTTGAATTTTTATATAAAAACATCTTCCACTCAAGTATTGAGATGGATCCTTATGAATCCCTCTAAAGAAAGAAGTGGATAAATCTAATATGAAAAGATAAAGTTAGTGAATGAAATATATTGGGATCTGATATAGATTATTAAATGGTATAGAATGTTGGATTCATTTAGCATTACATAAAGGAAGCTCAGAGTCAACATAAGAGTTATGGTGGCAATCATCGGTGAAATATGGAATTCGAATTTGGTGAGAAGGTATTCTTGTGAATTTTATCCACTGAATAATGTTATAATTTTTATTAAGAAATTAAATTAGATCCCTAATTATGTTTAACACATTCGTATTCTTGATGGATTAGGGATAATAGCTTATGTCTTGACACTTCTACTAAACCTCTCTCAAGTTCATGATATATTCCATATATCTATTTTGAGGAAGTATATATCTGATCCTTGAAATGTATTGAACTAAATGGTTGTACCTCTAAATAATGGAATTTATTTTCATGAGTAAACAATTTAAATATCATATCATAGATATAAAGATCTATGGAATGAGACTACTCACATGGTTAATGTTTTTTTTGGAGGAATCAAAAATTCAAGGAATCTAAAAGGGAACCCGATAATGTAATGAAGATGAATAATCCTCATTTTTTTGCATCAGGGTTAAATAATTTCAAGGTTCAAATTAAATTTATGGTGGGTAGATTGTTATAAATTTAGATTTTATATGTATTCCTTTGAAATAAATTTTATGTATTTGATAGCTGGTTTTATACACAACCCTGAGTCTAAATGAACCAAGATATACTATAACATTCAAAAAATATCTATTTAATTGGAGGATATGAGTAATATTAAATAAATTATAATAAATTATTTATTAAATATGGATAAAATTAATTAATCGGTTATGAATTTATTATAAATTAAAATAAAATCATTTAAAACAAAAAAGATGTTTTTTTGAAAAACTGTTTTTATGCACATAATGTGTTTTTATATTAATAAATTAAATTTATCACTTTTTTTGAATGATTTTAATGATATTTATAGATAATATATTAAATATTTCTGTAAAAATTCTTGTAATGGTTTTTAATAGGCATGTAATAAAAATAAATCAATTTTTAGGCTTAAAATTCATTTTTCTAAATAGTGGGTTTTATTGAGTTTTACTTATTTAATTTAAAAATAATTTCTTACAATTATATAAATTGGATTTGATAAAATAGTTTACGTATTTGGAAATTTTATGCTTATTTTTTTTAAAAAATTTCACCTTTATTTTTAGTCATTATGAATAGTAACCACGGTAAAGATTGGTCACCTTGGTAAGGGTAAAATAGGTAAAACAAAGTAAAAAATATAGGTAAAGGATTTAAAATAAATATAACATTTAAATTTATTCTTTTATATGAGTTTTATTATACCAATATAATGGATACAACTATATGAAAATTTCTTTCCACATTCCTATGATTATAACATTTATATTATTTTAAGAAAATGATAAATATAAAATGTCACTCTCTTGAATTTAATTTCTCTTATATGTTTTCATGGGTATAAAAAGAATTTTTTAATGAATTTAAATTTTTATAACATAAAAAAATTATTTTTATAATGTTAATGTTTTTTTTGTAAAATTACTTTAAATTATTACATAACACTAACTTAGTTAATCTGCAAAAAGTAATAAAACTATAGTAAATTATTTTAGAAACATTAATAGAAATTTGTTATGGGTGAATTATGTTGTTCCATGAATATTAATATTAATAATAATAATTTATAATTTAAGGTAAAATTTTTTATATTTGAAATAAATTATTATCTTGTAGTCATTAAAGTAAAATTAAATGAATAGTCCGAAAAATGAATTTTAAAAATATTTTATGTTAAATTATATTTTATTAAAAAATTTAAAATTAAATAAAATATTTAATGTGGATAATTGGAATATTAAATGGTCTAAAATATCATCAATGTACCATTTTTTGATTGACTTTTCACCTTATATGCATATTTATGACCCTTAAATTAAAACAAATGACTGACCACAGTTAAGGTTAAAAAGGGTCAAAGATGGGGTTAAACCAAATGATAAGGTTTATAATGACACTAAAACCTATATAAATTTTATTTGATGATTATATTTAGACCTTAACCACTTTTCTTTGACGAAATAAACATTTTGAATTGGTTTTCTTGATAAAGACTTGAATTATATTTAAATATTTTACTTAATTCCAAGTGTGTCCACTCATCACTTATAAAAGGGAACATCTTATACTACATTATTCACAAATTTCTAGAATTATAGATTATCCAATAACTTTTCTAATACCTTCCTATATTTATTCCCTTTTTTATTGAGCTATATATCATAGACTAATTCCATCTTAAGAAGGCATAATGTCTAAGCCAAAATAGGTCTCTCAAAGAAGTAATCAAATTTACCGACTCTTTGAAAGTTTATTTCTTCCTATAATTACTCTAAATATATTATATATATTATAATATAATAACTAAATTATTATTTAAATATTTATAAGTTATTATTATTATATGGAAAGAATTTTACACATTATTTCCGTAAAATTGGAAATAAAAGTATCGCTTGTGCGTATGCTTGGACTACCATCTCCATGTAGAGATATAATTAATTTTCCATCATCACCTCATATTGATATATATAATTATGGATTTAATAAATACATATATTATATATAATATATATTTTTGATTTTATAGATTTAAACTGTTATTTATCTTTCATTATTTTATTTTGATAGAAAATTAAAATACCATGCATACATACGTACCAAATATAGTATTTATGAATGGTGTAATTAACTTTTATATTTAGAAATTTCATGGGTAGTTTTAAATATGTATCATGAAACCCTGAGGTTTTGAAAATTTTATTTTTCAATTAAATTTAATTTCTTAGATATCTTTCAATTCACACAACACCAAGTTTAGATAAACCACGATATATTATTAAAATAACATTTTCACATTTTAGTTGTATTTTAGGGTATTAATAGAACCAAATATGTTATGAAAATTTATTGTTTTATCACGTGTAAAACAAATTCATTAGTTATGAATTAATTAGAAATGAAAATAAAAATTATTCGAAAATATTGGAGATGTTTTTCTGAAAAACAATTTTTATATGTGCAATGTATTTTAATCTAAATAAATTAAATTAATCTCCATTTTTTAATTAATTTAATTATGTGTATATATCGTATAATTTATTTTAACATTCATTTTTTTATGCATGGGATAATAATAAATCTAGTTTTATGCTTAAAAATGTAATTTTTTAAAAGATATTTATGTTGCATTTTGTGCACATACGTTAAAATTAATTTATTTCATTTATTGGATTTGAATTACATAAAAATAATTTCCTATTCAAAATTACGTGGTTCAAATTTTTTAAATAATCCCCTTTTATTTTTGGTAAATATGAGTAATAATCGTGATTAAATTTATCACCTCAGTAAAGGGTAAACCAGGTTAAGATAGGTCAAAAATAAGTGGTATGGAAATAAATTTTCACCATAATTGTTATTATATAAAGGTAATTCAATAATTATTACCTTATTATATAAATTTATTATTTTAATTGATATTTTTTCATAAAATTGAGTAATAAAATATTTAAATCAATGAAAGTTACAAAATGTCACTCTCTTTGTTTTTAATATCTCTTAATGGACCACATAGAAAAAAATAAAGTTATAAATGAATATAAGTACCTATTTTAATATTAATGAAATCTTTTTCTTAATTAAAATTTATTTTAAATTTTTAGTAATTATATAATGACCTCAATTTCTTATGCAACACCGATGAAGTATTTCACCATTTAATAAGAAAAATAAAATAAAAGATTTAAACAAAATTAAAATTTATATTATTTAAAAGCTTTAATGCGTCCCATGAATTTTATATATCTATATGTCATATTAGGGAGGTTTTAAATCATTATTTTATAATCCCCCATTTTTATTGATTTATTTAATGTTAAATTCAATGAATATTGTTAAAAATGATAGTAATGATATTTTAAATAAATAATATTTTATTAAATGATATAAAATTCATAAAAATCATATATTCATAAAAATAAATGAGATATGATATTTAACATAAAATGGTCCATTTATGGGTTGTTTTTTATTTTATAGTAACATTATAAACCCTTAGAGGGTAGAAAACATAAATATTATGGTAATTTTAAAAAAGATTAACAGAGAATACAAATAAAATACAAGGGTAAAAATGTTTTCCAAAGTTGTAAAATTTTTATTGAATAATAGTATTTCAACCAATATTTATATTATCTTCTAATATTATCAAATTGGTGCTATTTAGAAATAAAAATTAATGTTTATTAATTTAATATTTTAATAAATTCCAAGCGTGTCGCTCCCCTCAATTATAAAATGGAACCCTCATTTATATTCTTAAATCCACTTTAAGCCTTCTAACTCAAGTAACCTTGGACAATTTATCATCTCCACTTCTTAAGAAACATCCTAGAGGTTTTTTTATTCCCAAATACTAAACATATAGCCCTTTATAAAGATAAAAAGGAGTCATTTCAAAGAAGAAGTGATTCAAAAACATACAATGGAAGTTAGACGTAAGGTAAGGGGTTTTATATTACAATTGGTATTTATTATAAATAAGTTATAATGATTAAATATTATGTTCAAACCTTCAATATCTTCAATAAGTTTCTTATCATTGGGTAATTTCATGAAAAGACATTTTTTCATTTCATTTTTCCCACCTCAAATACCCAAGACATAAAAAATATGGTTTTAAAGAAAATCAACTTTATTTATATCTTTGGCTGGAAAACCATTTTATTCCATATAAATGTTTTCTAAATATTTTTTAAGTAAGGTTTTTACTGTTATTTCTTGATTTTTAAAATTAATTTGTAACCATCATAGAATTTTTACAAAAGGGTCAAAAATAATCTTCTTTTCATTTTTCTAATGAGGCACATTTTGAATTTTACAAAAAATCTTGGAAGAAATGTTTTTTAACTTACAGGGAATGAAATAAATTTCTTGTCATCATGGATACTTAATGTTTTGAAAGTTATTTTACATGTTTTGAATAGTTATTTTCAGTGAATTTTTTTTTCTATAATATTTTTAAAATTTATAAATTTTGAAGAAGTGATTTCATTATCAAAAAGTTATTTTCCTGAAGAATATTTTAGTGATATTTTGATTCATCAATTAAAACAAACTTAAATATTGCTTATGATTTACTAAGAATATAATCCAAGGATACCATCCTTATTATTTATCCAGATGAATTATTTTTATGATGGTATAATTTTCAGAAAACCCATTCCTTTTCCATGTATTATTATATGATGAAATATTTATGAAACACTTTTATTTTCACAGGTTTTGACATGATAAATGGTTTATGATTTTTTGGAACACATATGTTTGATTTTCATTATGTTATGGGTAGGAACTATATCAACCACCAATTCATTGGGTAAGGTTTGATACCTCATGAGATAAACTAGAATGGAATGGAGAGTGAACCCATTTCAGTAAGGGACTTTATCAACTATGATAGTCTTGAGACTAAACCTTTACTTCTAAAATAGTTTGGGGAGTGAACCCATTCCACTACTATAGTCATGGAAAATACCCTTGAATACAAAGTTAATTATTTTCTATATTTATTTTAATTTCAAAATTCTAGGTTTTATGCCTATATTATTCTCTAATAGATCATGTTCTTTGATTCCTTTATGATTAATTTGTTATAAATTGCCAATATTTATGCCAAGACTCATGATTATGATCTATGATATGAAAGATATGGGTTTGAAATGTTAGGATCATGTTCTCATACCCTTTTTCTCATGTTATTATTATATTATCATTTATATATCCCCTATTAACCCTCACTAATCATTATATATCACCCTTTCTAATGTTTTATTTCCCAAATTATGAAGAAATGTTTTATATATGATATGAATAATATGGGTGATAATTATGAAGATCTATGTGAGAGAATATATAGAATCATTATGAACCTATTTTTTATGATTCCAAGTTCCCAAATATAATAGAACTATATGATTCTAGAGTGGATCATTATGCTACATAAGGAATATTATTATACCTAGATGTAATATCTATGTTTGAAAAGTTTGTGTCACTATAGTTGGTATCAGATAAGTTTTAGTTAATATTTAGAAACTCGTATGAGAAAACATTAGCAAGAACCATGAGGAATTAGTATATATATAGGATAAAATCCTAAAGTTTTGATAATGATCATAAATTACCTAGTTTAAACCCAATTTTTTATAGTATAAGGTTTAATTACTTAAATATACTATAAAAAAATTTCTTTATTATGTGGTTTTACACTATGATTATTGTTTCTCACACTATGAATTTGGTTTTAGTCAATGGCTAGAACCCAAAGTAATTATCTTAATGATGAGTGTTATGGAAAATTCAATTATTTTCCTCCTAAGGAACTGAATGTTATGGGATTTGGAATGGATAATCCCATTGCTATGATCACAAAACTTTATTAGTCAATATATGACACAATGATTCTAAACAAAAAAATGAGGGAACAATGATATTTTGAGTTCTTCATGAGGTAATATGAACCTTATTTAGTCGGCCCACTGATCCACCAGTCATTGAGTAATGGATCAATACCATTTAAAGATATTTTCCATTATCTAGTTTTCATATCATGGGAAATTCATTTCATCTATTTATCATTTGGAAGGAAAAGCAGATGAATGATAGAATCTTATCAAGAACTTGAAGAAATAATAATAAATTGACCCTATAGAGTGGGTTGAGTTTAAGATATTATTTCCCAATAAGTATTTTACTCATATAATTCATATGAAAATAAAGATGTAATTACTTTATTTGAAATATAAAGATGATGAATCCATTGGTATCTCTATGGAAAATATGACAGAGCTTATGAGGTATGGTTCTAGAATTATCATCCAACTATAAAGCAAAGTAGATTGATTCTTCAGTGGCTTAAAACAATGTTTATGAAGGGAATTACCCATAAAGAACTTCAATAGATATTAATAAACCATTTTATGTGATATCAATGTGGATATGGATATTAAAGTTACCCATAAATATCAGGGTTTGGACAAGAAAATAAAATTGGAATTCAATGAAAAATCTAAAAACCATGGAGAAAAGAAGATGATATTTCCTTTATGATCAAAATATGTAAAAAAAATGGGGTAAATTTTTTTAAGGGAGTTGTTTAATGTCTCATGTGTGTAATGGAAGGTCATCAGTTAGTTTAATACCTAAGATATGGGAATAAGTTATCTAATGATGTGAATATAGAGAAAACACCACAAAAGTCACCACCAACAATGAAATGTTTTAAATAAATGGAGTAATGGAATTATTCTAACTAGTTCCCAAATCTAAATGTTATTAAAGAATATCAACATCAAGAAAATATTAATCTAATATACAAAGTTAAATCTCACAATATCACTATTTTTGATTAGGGTTATGATAACGGCGTGACGAAAGTTACACTTACCATCTACTCTAGAAATGTTAATGTCTTATTTGATTCTGGATCTACTAAATCTTTTATATCTAAAGACTTTTTTTAAGGGTATCACAGTACCTCCCAAAAAATTATACATTGATTCAGTAGTAAAAACCCCTAATGGTACAATGATCTCATCCTAAATCTATACTTCTTCCCGGATTGAAGTTTATGGGACTGTGTTTTATTAAAATCATTTCATACTTCCTCTAGTTTATTTAAATTTTATTTTGAGGATTTATTTTATTTCTTTACAAATATCCAACATCAATTTATATGGAATGGAATTTAAGTTTGATATTTCAAACCAATCTATGATCATCTACGACCAATGTGATGATAAAAAAATAAACTTCTGATAGAAATTACCACTATCTAATGGGTCATGATTCATATTCAAAAGGGGTGTTTATCTTATATGGTTGGGTAAAATCTAAAAATTGAAGATAAAAATATTCTTTAGAAGTATAATGTATTGGGTTTTGACTCGAAGGACTTCAGAATATTTCAGAAAATATCGTTAGAGTCGGGTGCTGAGTCGACGTGGGAAGCTGGGGACTGGGGAGCCTCAGTGTAGAGATATTAAAAATATTAAAAATATTTATTTTTGTGCGTGAAATTTATATTGAAGCCTAAATAACCCCAATTTAGAATCTCAAATCGTATTTTTGAGACTATTTTTGAGTCTTGAACGTTGTCTTTACCCTAGCGCGACATAAGATTGTCTGCGCCAGGAGCTTTGATTTGGGGAAGTTTTTGGTGATGTGATGTTAAAGGGGAATTAATAGGTTTAATTTTACTAAACCTAATACCCTTACCCCATCCCATCACATTTGAGCCCAAAACCAAAGGAGGTCGTGTATCCTCCTCTCATCCTCTCTTCTCTTTGACCAATGGGTGGAAACATGCCAAATCGATGAAGCAAGGTGTTTCTAGTCTCTGTTTTTGATAAAAATTGTCATCAGATCAAGGAGTAGCATGATCCAAGCATTGTTCTTGATCCAAAGCTCTAAGGTTTCACCAAAGAGGTAGGATGATTTGAGTTTTCGTCCCAATCCCTTTTGTTATGCATTGTTTTAAGGTACTAGAGCCCAAATCCAATTGTTTTTTGTCCCTTATAAGTTGATTTGTGAGTTTTGGGGATTAATGGTGTGAATCAAGGAATTTTATTGGTAATTACCTATTGAAATTACCATCAACACCACATTTAGTTCAATGACACATGCTTTGTAGCTCTTTCTATTTGGGGAAGATGAACATTTGGGACTACACGTTGTGTATGGGTGTTACATGCCATGTAGTGACCTAAACCGTGTGACCATGGGACATGGTTTGGGTTAGCCATGTGAAAATACAAGGCCATGTACTAACACACAACCAAGATACCTGGAAACAGGGTCCGGTACATGGAAATGAGGTTCAGTACAAGGAAACTGGAAAAATACATGAACATGTGTCCATTTATCCGAACATGACATGTAGTATAGGATACATGATGTGTGAGAGATATAGTCAACCGGTCTATGTAGAATAGGAACATGGATAGGGGACGAGAGATGAGGTACATGACATGTACCTACTCTACATTCTATGTGCCTCTACATGGGTTGGAACCCATGTAAAAAATATACACATGCAGGTGATCAGGTAGGCTCACATGTCATGTGTGCCCTGATGCATGCCATGTGCTACTAGGAGATCCTCTGGGGATCTTATAACTTCCATACATTCTTATTTGGGACTTAGATTCAGGATTATGACTAGTCCATCTTGAGTTTTTTTGCATAGAGTGTGATGGTGGCCTCTGTTACGGGTTATGAGATACGGGGTGGTGTGAATAGAGAAAGATTCTTGTAGAGTAGTACTGAGCCGATGTTGGAGATTAGTGTGGGTCGTATAGAGATATGCTAGGAATATTACTACCCTAATGGAATAGGTCATTGGTTTTCCTTACCTCTCTTCTTAGGTAGATACGGGACTCCCCATGTCATGGGTGAAAGTTCATTACCATTGGGTAGTTTTCTGTAGGGGTGTTACTCCTTTGATGGACTAGGTTGTGGGTTTCCCCGTGACATTTGTGAAGGTAGAGTAGGTACTCCCCTATTAGACCAGGGAGCGGGTTATATATCTGTGGATTTAGTACTACCCTTTCGGATCATGGTACAGGTCCTCCATAGATGAAATATAGATATAGTGGGTACTCCCCGACCAGGTAGGGTGTGGGTCCTCTATTATAATATTAGGTACTCCTCTGGAATTCTTGGGTGCCGGTCATCTATATGTGTTGTTCTAGCAGATTCAGTACTCCTATGCCATGTTAGGTAGCGGGACCTTAATCCTGGGGTTGGTACTCCCCTTCCATGTTAAGGTGCAGCTCTCCTACAGTGAATGAGTTGGAAGAGTCGGTATTCCCCTGTTGTTCCAGGGTGCAGGGCCTCTAGCCACTAAGTAGTACTCCCCTACTGGGTTAGAGTGTGGGTCCTCAATTTATAAAGTGGTAATCCCCTATCATATCAAGGTGTGGGTACTTCATGAGTATTACTCCCCTATTAGATTAGGGTGCGAGTCCTCTCTTACAGAGTAGTACTCACCCATCTATGAGTAGCAGTGAGGAGTGGGTCCTTTATTGGAGTTGGAGCTCCCTGATCTGTTGAATATAGTTATGAGGATAGGATCGTTCCACATGATGTGAATGATACCAAGATAGTATTTATTACTCATTTGGTGGAATGAGGTGTGGGATACTCCTTACAGGAGCGATAGAGGTTTTGTGGGTTTTTTAGAAGATGTAATCCCTCTACTGCGGGGCAGTGGAGAGGTATGAGTCCCTATGTTCTCTCTTGTTAGAGAGGATACACATGGTGCATAGTATGGATAAGTTCTCCCTCAACTGTGTGTAGTGGTGAGGGGTGGGATTCTTCACTTGGGTTTGTATAGATTTCGTTAGGTGATAGATAGTGATGAAAATACCTCTGGTCTTGGTCACTAGAGTAGAAATTAGTAAGGTGTTTCTAATAGAGCATGTTCTCTCAGACATACCATTAAGAATTGTAGAGTTTTTCCCAATAGAGGGAATCTTGAAGACTGGTGCCATTTGGGATGGCTAATCTTGGGAAGTGTGTTCTCCTGGTTTCGTGTTATAGTTAGAGTCTATGAAGAGAATCATGTTGTTAGCTATGTGGTTGGAACCTCATGCGACTTAGTGTTTGAGATGAGTATATCTCGGTGATTTATAGGAGTCCTTGTTGTGTTTTCACATGTTGGGGTTGACACCCCTTTTAGAACAAGGTGAATTGTAATGTAAAACCATGGATGGTTCGATATGGAGTTTCTCTCTTGATTAAGTTTCCCTTTAGTTATGTTGAGAGGACTGTTGGATTTCAGTTTCTCCCTTTTTCATTTGGAGATTTTTAGGAACCTATTTAGTATTTTTATACTCAAACTTACATTGGATTTGCATACACATGTTTTGTGTCTTGTACAGACCACATTCCTTTCGACAGAGTCCAAAGAAGACCCGAGGCTTATGAAACTTAGTGATCTAGACAGACCGAGGTGTTTACCGAAGATTTGATGATTATATTTCTAGTAGTTTTAGTTGACAGAGATCCCCTCCTTCTAAGAAGGTTGGATTCTTTTATAGTTTTCTTTGGTGGATTGTTTCCCCTTTTACACTTTCAGAACTTTTTTTGTTCTCTGGTTGTTGGATATAGATGTATACATGCATTGGTTAGATTTTGTTTTTACATTTCAGAATTTTGTGAGCTTGGAGATGTGTGCGTACATACAGGTGCTTATGAAATACCTCCCATGATAGTGATATGCCTTCTTGGTTCTAGTCTCTAGCCCCTGTCCTATTGGAGGCAGGCTGAGGGAATTGCGGCCCAGGCCCCATCAGGTCGGGTCGTAACAGAGTGGTATCAGAGGGTGGTCGATTCCACACTGGGACCACAATGCCGTGAGCTTGGTTTGGGTTGCATAGAAATAATATTAGGATGTTTTGAGTTCATATCTTAGGCCAAAGGTTCTAGTGTTGGTGCGATGGAAAATGTATCCATTCACTGGGACTCTGATAACCTCATTTTTGACTCGATACATCAGGACATGGGTTGCTGGGAAAAAAAATAAAACATGCATCATATAAGACTAGGTTTTGGTTTTTCCATTCCTTATTGAGTCAGCTCCTGATATATACTCTTTGACCATGGTATTTCTTGATTCTATTTTAGGATTCCTTCGTAAAGATATCCAGACAAGATTCTATAACTTGATCCTGAAAATGATCTATCCCGTGATGAGTCTTCAGTGCAGGGAACTAATTCTGAGGCATACCTCTAGGTGGTATTCTAGTGGTGCCACCACCTTTAGAGCAATAAGTTTTACCGTTACTTTAGGCTGAGTACACACAAGGATGAGTTCACTACATGAGTTACAAAAGTAGTGAAATTTTATGTACCGGGGTGATCCATACCCCCAGGAAGTAGATGACTTGCTTGAGGTAGTCACACGAGTTTTCCACTTAGTGATGGCACCTCCCATTCAGATGGTGGTCCTAGCGGTGAGCCTTATACAGGGTTCAGTCGGGAGATAGTGGAGTTTGGTGATACAATCTCATGAAATGGAGACATTTACTTGGGAGGAGTTTGATAGACTCATCAGGGGAGAGTTGGGCACAACCAAGTTGAGATCAGTGCATATATGTAAGCTTATGCAGCTTCAATAGGGTAGTATGATAGTGGTGGAGTTTTCGGCGAGGTTCATAGACTTGTTATGATGATTCTTAGATATATTTTAGGATCCATTATTTAAAGAACAGACCTTTGAGCTTGGATTTCATCAAGAGAAAAGGGCATATGTGATTCCACTGTGCATTCCCACCTATACTGGTGTACTCACACAATCACTGGTGGTGGGAAGTTCCCAGGCTAAGGAACAATTGGATGTGACCCGTAGTAGTGGTCACAAGGCCGAGGCATCTGTAGGAGATGGTAGATGATAGGTGATAGGATCACTACATAGGAGGTATACCCATGCCCAGACACAGATGTGTGGGTCTGTAGAGAAGAAGAAATATTGAGGATTAGATCATCCATAGGAGAGGTGGTTTTATACTTGCGATGGTTAGGGGAATCTCGCTAGAGATTGTATAACCTACCATGCTACGTTGAGGGAGCCAACTGACGAGCCGCCATGGAAGATGCATTGTTTGGAGAAAGGAGTTTCGAAAGGTGGATGATGAGGTAGAGGAGCTGCTAGATTGGAAAGTGGTGGTAGGAAATTCGAGGTATTTCCACCACCACCCTAGGTGGCTTAGGGAGATAGAGGATATGGGAGAGGATAGCTACAGGCCATAGAGGCCTTTGAAACAAAAGCTCTGTGAATGAAGAGAGGTATGCCTTATGTTTTTTCTAATTTATACAGTAAAAAATTGTTATACACTATTTTGGGTAATATTTTCTTTTTGCTAATGCTCAAGGTTTTTCCAGGGTGATGAGGGGCATCGGTAGAACCCTGTGTTGGTAGTTATGAAAGAGGGCCCGTTAAGACCCATTTCGTTTCGGATATCCCTTTGTTTTTCATGGTCACCCTTTTGTGTTTGGAGTCGGATTTTTATGTGACATACTCGAGGAGGAGGTGGTGTGGTAATACATATCTTTGAACTCACAAGTGATGGGGGACACTTTTCCCCCCGAGACACATTTTTGTAATATGATCAAAACCATGCAGGAGAGTTAGTTCCACTGAAATCGGATCGTATCAAGGTGAAGTGGATGAGTTCCTTATACTTTCATGTTTAGGGAGAGGTTATGAGATGAAGTGTTAGAGAAAGTCTTGGACCTTCCAGTGGAGTTTTCCTGGTCAACCCCCTTTAGCTTAGTGGCCATGGGAGAGGGAGAGCCTTGCTTAGAATCATTCTATAGTGGTAGAGTTAGACCCTGTGATATTCATGCAGCATGGATTGGTTTCCTACCATCCAAACTCAGTTGGGATTAGACTAGTGGGTGTGGTAGTGTTTATGTTTTGTTGAGTTGTGTTACAAGTGGAGGTTTGTAGATGAAGGGCCTGGTAAGACCTTATGATTACTCTTAGGAAGCCATATTTTTTTTATGTGAATACCCTTGTGTGTTTATCATTGAACTTGAATAAAAAACACTTGAGGAGGTTATTTTATAGTTCATCCATGGGTGGATGATAATTTAGGGGGTTCCATCAGTGTCTGCATCAGGTTAGTGAGGTGGTGTAACACTAGAACCAATGACTGTAGATGGAGCATGGTGCTTGGTGATTTCCCACCTATCATAGCTAAGGATAAATGTGCCCATTTGTTGTACGATGTTGTCCTAGTAAAAGTTTTACATAAGAGTGGTTTTACATGGTGGTTCATCTATGTTCGTACTTGTAAGAAGAACATGAAACCTTGGTGAGATCACTGGCATGAGAATCTAGTGGGGAGCTCAGTTTCTTCCCTTGTGATGAGGATTTCTCTTTTTAGGGACAAGAAACCCTAAGGTGGGGAGAATTTAATGACTCAGGTTTTGACCTGAAGGACTTCAGAATATTTTAGAAAATATTTCTAGAGTCAGGCGTCGAGTTGGCATGGGAAGCCAGAGCTCGTGGACCCATGGTGCAGCAATATTAAAAATAATAATTTTTTTTCACACATGATGTTTTGATTTAATCATTAATAAATTCCATTTGGAGTCTCAGATCTGATTTCTAAGACCATTTTTGAGTTCGAAACGTTGTGCTTACCCTATGTGTGACTTAAGGTTGTCTGCACTGGGAACTTTAATCGGGGGTCATTTTGGGTGATGTGGAATTAAAGGGGAATTAATAGGTTTAATTTTATTAAACATAATACCCTCACCCATCCACTCAAGTTGGATCGCACAACCAAATTATGTCGCATCTTCTCCTCTCTTCTCTTTGAACGACAGGTGGACAAACCTCAAATAGATGAAGCAAGGTTCTACCGATATCTATTTCTGATGCAGATCATCATCAGATTGAGGATAATAACTATCCGGGCATCATTCTTGATCCAAATCTCTGGTGTTTCACCAATGAGGTAGGAAGATTTTAGTTTTCATCTTATTACCTTTCTTTATGAATTGTTTTAAGGTTCTAGAGCCCAAATACAATTTCTTTTGATCTCTTCTAGGTAAATATGTGAGTTTTGGGGAAGAACAGGGATAATTAGAGATTTTTTTAGGAAATTATTGATTTAAATTTATATATACATGACGTTTAGTTCAATGACACACTCCATGTAGCTCTTCCTATTTGGGGAAGACAAACATTTGGAACTACATGCCGTGTATGGGTGTTACACACCATGTAGTGCACTAAACCATGTGGCCATGGGACATATCTTGCGTTAGATGTGTGAAAATATATGGTCATGTACTAATACAAAACCAATATACATATAAAAAGTCTCTGGTACATAGACATGGGAGAACTACACGGGCTTGTAGCCCTTTATCCGAATATGCCGTGTAGTATGGGATACATGGTGTTTGAGGGACACGATCAACCAGTCCGTATAGAAGAGGAACATGGCTTGGAGATGACAGATGTGGGACACAATGTATACTTCCTCTACATGATGTTTACCCCTATATAGGTTGGAACAAGTGTGGAAAAGATACATGGGAATGTTCTTGGGTGGGCTCACACGTCGTGTGAGCCCCAGTGCATGCCGTGTGTGCCCTGGTGCACACCGTGTACTACTAAGAGATCCTTCAGGGATCATTCGCCTTCCATATCTTCTTTTTTGGGACTCAGATTCAATATTTTGAGTAGTCCAACCTGAGTGGTTTTCTACATAGTGCTATAGTGACCTCTATTATGACAAACAAGATAAAAGGTGGTGTGAATCGAGTAAGACGCTTGTGGAGTGATACTAAGCTGATGTTGGAGATCGATGTGGTTCATATATAAATACACTAGGACTATAAATCCCATGATGGAATGGGGTGTGGGTTTTCCTTACCTCTCTGCTTAGGTGGATATGGTACACCCCACGTCTTGGGCACGAGTTAGTTACCATTGGTTAGTTTCCTCTGGGGGTGTCACTCCCCTAATGGACTCGGGTGTAGGTTTCCCTGTGACATATGTGAAGGTAGAGTAAGTACCCCTTGTTAGAATAGGGAGTGGGTCCTCTATCCATGGAGTTAGTAATCCCCTTTTGGACCAGGGCGTAGGTCCTCCATAAATGATGTATAGATAGAGTGGGTACTCCCCTACTGGGTAGGGTGTAGGTCCTCTAATATAGGAGTCGACACTCCCCTATCGTTCCAAGTTGAGGGTCCTCCATAAATGTTGTTCTGGTAGAGTCAATACTCCCCTGATGTGTCAGGTTGTAGGTCATAAATCATGGGGTCGATACTGCCCTATCGTGTTAGGCTGTGGGTCTCCCATAGCGAATGATTTGGCAGAGTCAGTACTCCCCTGTTGTTCAAAGATTCGGGTCCTCTAGACACTGAGTAATAATCCCTTACAGGGTTAGGGTGTGGGTCCTTTATTTATGAACTGGTACTCCCTTATCATTTCAGGGTGTGGGTCCTTCATGAGTGTACTCTCCTATTGGATCAGGGTTCAGGTCCTCACTTATGGAGTAGTACTCCCCCGCCTTTGAGTAGCAGCGGGGATCAAGTCATCCATTGGAGTTGGAGCTACCTCGGCTATTGGATACAATTATGAGGAGTGGGACTATCCACTTGATGTGAACGATACCTATATAGGATCTAGTACTCCCTTGATAGACTGAGGTGTGGGATACTCCTTACCGGAGTGAGAGAGTATTCACAACTTAGTTAGGAGTAGTACTCCATCGACTGTAGGGAAGTGGCGATGCATGAGTCCTTCCATTATCTCATGTTATAGAGGATGAACATGGTGTATAGTCTGGAGCAGTTCTCCCTCAACTGTGTGCAGTGGTGAGGGGTGGGCCTCTTCACTTGGGTTTGTTTAACTTTCACTAGGAACAAGGTAGCGATGACATGACCTCTGGTGCTAGGAAATTGAGCGAGACATAGTAAGATGTTCTCAAAGGAGAACGTTCTCTCAGATGTACCATTAGGAATGGTAGAGTTGTTCCCGATGGAAGGAATCTCTAGGATGAGTGCCATCTGGGATGGTTGAGCTTATGGAGTGTGTTATCCAGGTTTTGTGTTATAGTTAGTGTCTACAAAGAAAATCTTGTTGCTACCTATGAGTTTGGAACCTCATGAAACTTGGTGTCTAAGATGAGTATATCTGGGTGATTTATGGGAGTCCTAGTGGCATTGTCACATGTTGGGGTTGAAACCCCTTGTATATTGAGGTTACTGTTCATGTACAGTTGAGGATGGATTAAGATAGAGTTTCTCTCTCAATTGGGTTTCTCTATGGAAAGGTCGAGTGGACTATTTCCTTTTAGTTTCTCCCTTTTTCATTTTTGGTTTTTGGGCCGCCTACGTAGTATTTTCATACTCACCCCTACACGAGCTTTGACTGAAAATGTTTTGTGTCTTGTGTAAACTACAGTCCTTTTGACGGAGTCCACAGAGGACCTAATACAGGAGGAACTTAGTAAGATTGATAGACCAAGGTGTTTACCGGAGCTTGGTCGATGATCTTTGTAATAGTTGCAGTTTACATAGATCCTATACTTCTGAGAAGGTTGGAATCTTTTATAGTTTTCTTTGATGGGAATTGGTTTTCCCATTCAGGCTTTGAGTACTTCTATTGTACTCTTTTTGTGATATATAGATGTATTCATGCATTGATTGCCTTTGGTTTTTACATTTCAAAATCTTGTGATCTTGGAGATGTGTATGTTTGTATAGGTACATAAGAAATGCATCCCATGTTAGTGATATTCCTTCTCGGTGCTAGTCACCAGCCCCTGGCCTATTGTAGGTGAGTTTTGGGAGTTGTGGATCAGGCCCCGTCGAGTCAGGTTGAGACAAGGAGTTTGCTGATATATTTTAGGAATAATTCTCTAGTCTTTCACAAAATTGTGAAGTTTAATTTTTAGTAGAATAAATACCTGGTGTTAAAAATATTTCGAGACTCCATATATAATAGACGAAATTGATTTTCAGGAATTAAATAAGAAACTCCAAGAGAATCTTGACAAGGGATTCATTCGACAAAGTGAAACACCTTTGTGTTCACCTATTTTTTTGTTAATAAGAATATGGATCAATGAAACTTTGCACTTATTATTTATAGCTTAATAATGCCACTATCAAGGACAAGTATCCTCTACCCTGTATTGATGACTTGTTTGATTAATTACAATGAGATCAATACTTTTCCAAGATTGATCTTCATTATGGATAACACCAATTAAGCGTCAAGAAGGAGGGTACACCCAAGAAAGAACTCTATACTAGGTATGTAAACTATGGATTTTTAGTGATTCTATTTGGTATTAATAATACCCCTACTATCTTCATAGATTTAATCAATAGAGTCCTTAGAGAATACCTTTATTTGTTTTTATTAATAATTATAACTTGAATTATTATATATACACAGGGAATGAAAGAGAAAAAAGATCACTAAATGATTGTGATAAAGTATCTAAGGAAGGAGAATATTTATGAAAAATATACCAAGTTTAAAATTTGGATTTGGAAAGTTTCATTATTGGGTTATATTATCTCATATGAGGGTACATTAGTAGAACCTTCAAAGACAAAATCCAATAAAAATATTCCCAGACCAACCACTATGATTAAGATCTATAGTTTTCTTAGTTTTTATGGATATTATTAGTGAATTATAGAGAAATTTTCATAAATATAGAATCCAATCACCAATTTAACATATAATGGAGACATTTTCCTTTGCATGAAAAAATGTGAGGAATGTTTTAAGGAACTAAAGAGAAGGCTAGTCAACACACATGTTCTTAAACTAACCTAAAATAGTGAAGGGTTTGAAATATAAATTGATACATAAAATATGATATTGTGATGCTTACTCATGTAAAACTATATGGTTATATCTTATTCTTCATTAAAATTAAAGGACCATGAGAAAAATTACGAAACTCATGATTTGTAGTTTACTGCAATATTTTTTTCTTTAAAGGCATAGAGGAATTATCTCTATAGTTATAGGGACATATATACTAATAATAACATATTAATGTTTATTTTAAATCAAAAATATATAAACAATCACCAAATATGATGGTTTTAAATGATTAATTATTATGACTTCTCAATAAATCTCCACCTTGGGAAAGTGAAAAAGGTGGAAGATGCTCTGAGTCAAAAAAATCATACTAGTTTAACTATGATGAGGATCACAAATGATATGATAGTTATGGACATTCAAAGTATTTATCTTTAAATATTTAAGGAAGGAGAGATATATTATATTTTTTAAATGAGTATTTAAATATATATTCAAGTTAATATTAAAGTTTCATAAAAAAAATATGTATAGATTCTAAAAGAGGTGAGAAATGTTCTTTATTTCAACCGTGATTGTGATGAAATAATAAGGTTCAGGAATAGTGTATGTGTCCCTTAAATTCCATATTTAAAAAATGAGCTATTAGATGAAGCTCATAGTTCTTTATTCTCTATTCATCCTGGATGTATGATGATGTATAGAGATTTTAAGAAGTATTTTTAGTGGGAAGAAAACAAGAGAGATATTTCATATTAGTTTTCTCTTTTCTTGGTATATAAAAATCTTAAGTCTGAGAGATAGAAGTACATGGTAATGTTAAAACCATTACCCATACCATAATGGAAATGGTACAACATCACCATGGATTTTTTCATCAGACACCCAAAAAAATCTAAATGGAATAATGCTATCTGGGATATAGTTTATCTATTTATGGAGTGAGAAAACTTTATTTCTAGAAGATGAGATTTCTATATTTATCATGTTACTCAGTTATATATTAAGGAAGTGGTAAGATTTAATTGTGCACCACTATTAATTTTATCTGATTAGGATCAAAGGTTTATCTTGATGTTTTAGATAAGTCTTCAACAAGCACTAGTTACAGAGATATGTTCCATCACTGCATATTATCGTCATAAAGATGGTTAGTCTAATAGGACTATTTAAACTTTGCAAGACATTTTGATATAATGTTCTATATATTCCAATGGTTTTTTAGATGAAAACATTATATGGTGGAACATTCTTACCAAAAATTATTTCACTTTATCATTTTGATGACACCATATGAATCCCACCTTTTAAAGAAGTGTAGAACTCCAACATGATGGACTAAAGTTGGATAAGGAATGATATTAGGACATGATATAGTTGAGAAAATAACAGATAATGTTTGATCCATTAAACAATGCATAAAAGAATCTTATAATTGACAAAAACTTATACTAAACTATTAAAATATATAGTTGGAAATACCTTTCCACCAACTTCAAACTCTAGATATTTCCAATGTTTCTAAGCATTATTTTCTTTCAACTATGAGTTACTCTTATTTTATTTTGAATGGATCAAACCTTCTCTACCAATTCTTCATCTAGATCAGGTCCCAATAATTATCTTTCTCCAACTTCGTTCCATTATGTTGGAGTTATACACTTCCTACAGTAGAGAGATTCATTTGTAGCCAACAGAATATTGGAGTGAAATCTATTATTGTAATAAAATTCTACCAAAGGATGGTGTTGATACCAACCACATTTTAAATCCATAAATAAACATCTCAAAATATTTTCTATAGTTTGATTGTTCCTATCAATTTAACCATATATATGAGGATTATTAGTATTGATGAAATATAAGTATATATCCAGAGCGTGCTGAATAATTATCCAAAACATTGTGGTAATCCTCAGATTTTGATCATATATAATTGATAGTGGTAAACCAGTCAATATTTCCACTTATTTAATGTATAAAAAAGTACTTTTTATCAAGATAGAAATATGATCTAATGGTAATAAAGCATTATTACATAAAAATTTGATCAAATACTACCTATATACCATTATTCTTCATGATGTTTTGGGGAGTCCAATGAAAAGAATCCCCAGTTATGTTTTCCCATTTCCATTATAGTATGGGTAATAGTTGTAACATTTCCATAGATTTGGTCTATTAGCCTTAACTTGCTGATATACCTAGCACCAATAAACATACTCTTCAATATCTATCATTATTCTATATCCCCAAAAATAAACTCTCAAATCTCTATACATATTCATTCTTCCTAGATGAATAGAGGATTAATAACTATAAGTTTCATCCAATAGATCCTTAAAATCTACTACCAAATGTACACATACACGGTTCCTGAAACTTTTTATTCCATTACAATCAAATTATAATTAAGGAAAATTTATAACTTTATTTTTTAGCTCTACATCTTCCTTTTGTGCCTCTTTAATCACAACTTCAATAGATGATTGAACACTAATTTGAGAGAGATATGATTTCCACACTTCCATCACGATTTCAAGATTAGTCATTTTCATGTCCAAAAATATTAGATCTTTGGTGATCCTCATCATATATAAGCTAGCATGATCCTTTAGACTTAGAGAATCTGCCATGTAGTTTTATTTACAAGGGTGGTAATGTATTGAGCAACCATAATATTTAATCAACTCTAACCATATTCTTTGGCACATGTTTGGATCTTTTTGATTCATAATTTACTTTAATCTTATATGATTAGTATATAGGTCACACCATTATCCATAGATAAAATTCCCTATATATTTAATGTAAAAAACACTGTAGCTAATTTGAAATCATGAGTTCGATAATTTTGTTTATAGACCTTAAATTATCGTGATTCATAAGATATAACCATACCGTACTGCCTAAGGATGCATCCTGATCCCTTATTTAACACATCACTATAGATTACAAACCCTTTTCCACTATAGGTTACTATAAGAGTAGGTGCCTTGACTTGTATTTTCTTCTGTTACTTAAAAAATTCCTTACATTCATCTATCCAGTTGAACTTTAGATCCGTTATAATTTAACATGGTGTGTGGATTCGATATCCATGAAAAAATTCTCCACAAAGTGATGATAAAATATTTCAAAACCAAGAAAATTATAGATCTCATTAAATATGGTTTATCTAGGATAATTTCTAATATATATCTTTTAAGGGTCTATTTATATTCTCTAATATGAGATTATATGACCCAATAATGAAATTTTCCAAAGACAGAATTCTGATTTGGTAAATTTTTCATAAATATTATCCTTAAAATTGGGTCTTCATCACAATCCTTCATTGATATTCATGATAATTTTTTATATTTGAATATATAATACTTTAATTTATATTACTACCAAAAACTACTAAAGGTATTTTCTAAAGGTTATATTCATTAAATACATGAATATAACATGGTAATTAGTACGAACAAATGATATCACTATAAATTCATAGTGTATATACCTTTTATGTAATGTTTTCTTGAATATATCCTCTTTCTTGAACCTTAATTGATGATATCCATAACAAAGATAAATTTTGGAGAAGTATTGAGATATATGTATTTGATGAAACAAGTCATAAATATTGGGTAGAGGATACTAGTTCCTGATAGTGATCTTGTTATGTTCTTGATAATCAATGTAGAGTCACATTGATCTACAATATTCATAACAAACAAAATAGGTTCTACCAAAGGTTATTTACTTGGATGAATGAATCCCATGTCAAGATTCTCCTTCAGTTTCTTCATTAATTATTTCAAATCAATTGGTTCCATTCTATATAGAGGATTGAAAATAGGTGTGTCACCTTGTATGAGTTCTATTTAAAACTCAACTTCACAATTTGGCTGAAGACTAGAAAATTATTCTGAAAATACATTAATAAACTCTCAAACCCTAAAGACCTAGCCTTAAACATTACACAATCTAGTAAATTATTTTATAATTTACTTTCTTATATTCCCAAATATCTTTTAGGTATATATTTTTAGAGAATTAGGAAATAATTCATACATATAAACCCACAAACCTACAAAGTGGGTACTACTAAAACATTATCCATTTCTTCCAAAATACAAAGGTTTTTAATAAAACATGAAATATTTTCATAAAAAATATTTACTACATTCATCTTAACCACTTATTTAATCTTAACCATCCTTAAAACATCTGAAAAACATTTTAAAACTTGTGATTAGAATGAAAATATTAGTAAAGAATACAAAAATAAGGAATGAATCCATTAGTTTATGAATACTTATAAACATATGAAATCATTTTCACAAAGATATACTTATCACCCATAAGTATCATAAAGTTACTTTGTGAAAACAAGATATTTACATAAAACATAGAAAACATAAATAAAATAATATATCTAACTTGGAGAATTAATAACTTAATATTGTAACCCTTATGGCTACCATATGATTTGTAACCCTCATGACTACCTTACAATGTAACCCTCACAACTACCTTAGGGTGTAACCATTGCAGTTACACTTGGAATAACCATTATGGACTACTTCCATCATGAAAATAACCAATGAATTGAATGTATACATAAGTACCACCATTAATAATAAAAAAATCCCATGAACAAAAACATAATAATAAAACATGAATACTTGCATCATAAAAACATTCCTT
Source organism: Viscum album (assembly GCA_963277665.1). NCBI lineage: Eukaryota > Viridiplantae > Streptophyta > Magnoliopsida > Santalales > Viscaceae > Viscum > Viscum album. Next base: position 908,038,109 of record OY728151.1, read on the forward strand.
TTGAAATTTTATAAAAAGAGACATTAAAAGGAATACCCCTTACCTCAGCTTCATCTTACTTTAAACGTGATCAAACCTCATGTATAATGGTTTAAATAGTGTTATTAATATATTATAGAACCATATTAATATTTATAATTACTTATATGATCTTCTTATAACATATTTCTACCCATTTATTAATAATATTTTGTTATTTTCATTGTTTTGGGAGTATTTATTTCATGGTTTCCATGATTGATTGCATATGAATTTTCTTGTCGAAGAAAAGAGAAATTAAAGAAGTGGAATTAAATGGTATTTAATATGTTTCCATAATTTTAAATTATACCCTATATCATTTTTTTGATATGAGGATGAATCATTAGATAAAACATTAACTAAAATGATTTAATTTATTTTGGCGGTTTTTACGACCATCAAAAACATTTATTATTTTATTCAATATCATGTTTATATATTTATTATAGAACATTAAATAACATATAATATGTATAATATTATATTATTTAAATATAATAATGGTATTATGAACAGCCTTGAATGTGGTAAAATAAAATGAAAATATGACATCCAAGAAGGCGGTAAATAGACATGTCACAAATGATGATTTAATTTTCTATAATAAGAGAATAATATGGAGGGTTTTGACGATGGATAATAAATTAAAAAATAATATTAAATTATATGTAAGATATTGGAGTTATCATGTATCTTTGTATAGGTTATCATGGGAGGCCAATTCCCTTCAATATCATGGCTTCAATCATGAGTAGAAAAGATTGATTTTACTTTCAAGATCCTGAATAATATTTAGAGAATACCTTTTCAATCGAGTGAATTTTTCTTCATAAATAGCCAGTAAATATTCCTCCTCTTGTTTCATTTTAATAAATTTCTTTTCCATCCTAAGTTGAAACACCTTAGGAAAATATTTTTCAAGGACAAGATTCATAAATTTATCCCATTCCAAGGAATCAATATCTTCGTTATCCCTGATATTCTTGACCATAGACAACCACTGGTCGACTTCAACTTAAAAATGTATAAATATAAATACTTCTATTTTTATTATTTTAATTCCACATGAAATCAAATTTCTTTTCAAGGTATTTATTTCACCCTTCAGCCACCACCAGGTCAGAAGATCCACTGAAAGATGGTGGGAGTTTCTTTATAAAATGTTCCACTATCATCATGTTCTTTTGTGGTAGTTTTGGTTATTATCTTTCATGGATTAAACTTTTATTTATATCCTATTTAAATTGATCCATTACTATCAAAAACTTCTTAGTTCCATTACCTGCCATTCCAAGTTGCAGATTCGGAATGATATCAGCCTCTCGGTGCCTTCAAACTTTAGGTTACCTGTTTCTTATTTGGAAACCCATTATAATAAGACATATATTATATGAAGAAACATGGTAATATTCAAATTATATATCATTAAAATATAAAAATAAGTTCAAAATCATTTATCATATTCTATTTACATCATACTGACCATGAAAGTAATCTAAACCGTGCTCTAATACCCACTATAAGGCCACTTCCTAAAACATTTCATAATCTAGTAATTGTTTTATAGAATTGACATTCTTATATACCCATAGATCTTTTCAGTATATATTTTTAGATAATTAGGTCATAATTTATAAATATAAATATAGATGAAAAAAAGTGGTTGATGTGGGGATAAATACAATTAGAGAAAATGTTTATTTCATCTTCTTTGGTGATTGCTGTTTTTGATAAAGGTGTTACTAATTATTTCATATCTATAATGTTTGTTGACATGTTTGGATTATGTTTATTACTTATTCCATACTTGTTGGATATTTCCATGATTTTAGAAAAGAGGTCAGAATAAGGTTATAAGTTCCCCAAATGTTGGTGATGATAACCGAATTTGATGAGGTATGGTGCTTTTTAGTTCTTGATATTGAAATCATAAACATGATTATTGGAATGGATTGAATGATTAGTGTTAAGGCCCAAATAGAATTTTTTCACTATCAAGTTCAGTTACCATCTCTTGATGTGGTTACTCATGTCTTTTAGCGTGAGTTGGACTCTAGATCAGGAAGGGAAATAACTTTTTCCCTTATTTTGGGATAATCTCGTGTTAGTTTTTATAGATGTTTCTTGATGCAGTTAACCCTTTTTTGGGTGGTAAACTTACTGAAGTGGTGTGTACATACCCTGAGGTTTTTTAGATTATTTTTCTAGTTTTCCTCTATAGAGATAATCCATTTTTACTATTTAACTTCTCCCTTATATGATTCAAATTTCTATGTAATATTATCAAACAAAACCTACTGAGTTGGTGGAACTTATTGTCCATCTTTTGGAACTTGTAGAAAAAGGACTTATTCATCCAAGAGTACCTCTGAATTTGTATTGATTATATAATGTTTAATCGGGTGACCATTATGAAAAAATATCTAATTCCAAGGACTGAAATCCTTTTTGAACATCATTAAGGAGAATTTCAGCATTTAAAGATTTACATGTGGTAGGGGTTCTACCAATTGAGTGTCCAAGAATAGGATATACTTAATAAAAAAAATCTAATAATTGGTATGGGGATTTTTAGTTTTTGATTATGACATTCAGTCCAGCTAATTCGCCAATAGTGTTTATGGATTTTATGAAATGAATATTTCTTCAGTTATTGGGATCTTTTATTTTTGGGTTCATAAATGATATTTTGGTATACTCCATGATAGATGAGTAGAACATGGACCATTTTTATGTCATTCTTATAACCTTGATATAACATCACCTATAAGGTAAGGTTTTGAAATATGAGTTATGTATATGGGAAGTGAAATTTTGGTGGTATGTGTCACCTGAGAGGGGAGTCTCAATGGTTCCTAAAAATATATAGGCTATTATGTCTTGGGAGAATCAATTTTTTTTGATATCTAATGCATATTGGGTTAGTTTGGTTACTATATACCATTTTATTATGATTTCTCCAAATTTAAATCTTCAATGACTACTTTAACCTCTAATGGTGTAATGATTGTGTGGAGCAACAATTATCAGAGATATTTTGAGGAGGTGAAGGTGAAGTTGACTTCAACACTAGTTTTGATTATTATGAATCTAGTTTTGGGTTATATATTTATCTAGATGATATTAGTATGAGTTTGATATGTATCTTTATATAGTTGAAATATGCGGTGGCCTATGAATCATGATAGTTATACCCCCATGACAATAACTACCCTACCCATGATGTTGAGCTGGTAGTGGTTATGCATGCACTAAAAATGTTGAGACACTACCTCTTTGGGGATTAGTTTAATACATATTATGATAATAAAAGTCTAAAATATATTTTTTAGTCAGAGGGATATGAATATGCGATAGAGATATTGGGTGGAATACATTCAAACTTTTGATTTTGAAATTGAATAAAATCTTGGGAAGAAAAATGTGGTTGTTGATGTGTTGAGCATAAAATTACCAACACTTTTCTTGAAGGACTCATTTTTTGAGTGGTCTCTAATGGGTTTATTTTTTGAGAAGATATTGGGAGTAGAAGAGGATGGTTGATCGGTGTTCTTGAATTTGGTAAAATATGACTCATCTATTGATGAGAGAGTTTGGATCGAGCAGGTGAAAGAAACCATGTGCCAATGCTTGGGTAAATTCATATATGTTGGGGAGACCTCTAGTGAGTGGTCTCAGTCTTCTATTGTAACTTTGTGCTTTTATAGTAGTTTGGTTGTTCAATTTTTCTTAAGGAAGGAGTTTATGGATAGTGGGCACCAGTCATGTTGGCATATTCACCCTAGGGATACTATGATTTATCCCAACCGGAGACATAGTTACTGGTGGATGAGGATTAAGAGGTCGATTGATTATTTTTTATTATGGTATATTACTTTTCATAGAATAAAAGAAAAATACCAAAGACCTGTGGGTTTGTTGTATCCCATGCCCATTAGGATATGGAAATAAGATGATATTTCCATGGATTTGGTCATTGTATTTACACAGTCTCATGTTGGGAAGGATGTGATTTGGGTGATCATTAATTTACTCATGAAATTGGAACATTTCCTTGATATTAAGAAGACAAAAAAGTGGAACATCATGGGGACTTGTATGTCTGATATATTGTGAGAAGTCATGGGGTTCCATAAGTAGTTGTATTTGAAATGGACTCGAGTTTAACTTCAAGGTATTGGAGTGGTTTTCAATATGCGGTGGATTCCCAGATTAGATTGATAATGACTTATCATCTACAGACAGGTGGATAGATATAGATGAATATCTAGTTTATTGAGGATATAATTTGGCCTTTTATTCATGATTTTAGTAGATCATTGTAATTTTTTTCCTCTACTCTAGTTTTCATATAATAATAGTTATCCTACCTTGATTAATATGAATCCTTTTGAGGCTTTGTATGGGTGGCCATATAGATCTACCATGTGTGGGGAAAAGTTGGGAGAGGAGTCCTTGGTTGGGCCGAGTCTAATTAAGAAGGTGATGGAGATGGTTTAGTTGATCGAGAGGATATTGATCATGGAACATGTGTGTTAAAAATATTATGCGCACTATAATTATTGACCACTAGAGATTGAGGTTGGTGATCATGTTTTTATTATAATATCACATCTCTTGGGAAATAGTCAATCATGAAAGTAGGGTAAGTTGTCATTGAGTCTTGTGGAACCCTTTGAGATCATTGGATGACTGGGAAAGTTGGCTTATCAGTTGTAATTTCTATCTTGGTTGACTTCTATTAATGATGTATTTCAAATTTCCTAGCCTAGGAGGTATATACCGGATCTTTTCTATGTGATTGGATTAGAGGATGTTGATCTTGATATTAACACAACTATGGTTGATTAACCAGTTCAGATTATAGATCTTTGAGAGAAGGTACTGCATGGTAAAATTATACCTCTGGTGTGGGTACTGTGGTAGTGTGGATGGTATATCCACAAGACATGGGAGATGGAATTGTTGATGAGGTAGTAGTGGCCTTAACTTTTTGTGAGTCTAGGAATATGAGGGATTCCTTGGGGTAGAAAGAGTTTATAATGGGGATAATATAACACCCCATTATGGTTTTTAGGTAATCCATTGTTCATGCTTTTATTATCATCCTTATTTTTGCGTGCTTACAGGATTCTGAAGGATGAAGATCCTTTTCTAGGGAAAAAGACCTAATGTTTGGGGATGTGTTTTTTCTAAATTAATGGAGTCTGGGTATAAATATTTTAATGGATTTTAGGAGTTATATCCATGTTCAGAGGAAGTCCCAGGTGATTTGGTATTTTTCTGTAGAAACCGGTCTATTTACTATCTATTGGGTGATTACATGTCCTGTAAAAGGATTTCAAACTATATAATTGTCACTGAGTAGATTCCATTAATCCTGTTCAGGGTGTGAATTTTACACACCATTTATTGAGAGTTCATTTTGTGTAATGGATAAAATCATGTTTTTATAAAAAGGATATGTGTTTTTTAGAATTTTCAACCTTCATGGAATTCACATATTGTAATGGGATTACATGCTATTTAAGTCACATAAATTGGGATTTCAGGGTTCTTTAAGGATTTTTATTGTTTCATTCCACTAAAAAACTCCCTCTCTTGACCCAAATATCACCCTAAGTGATTTTGGATATTTCTACTCCATCTGAATCATCATTTAATGATCGATCATTAGGGTTGTTGCAGTGCACCTCTCTGGGTAAGAATTCCTTCTGGTTCTTCATTACTTTGGTCATATCCATTGTTTTGGAGGAGTTTTTGGTTCATATTCATTATTTGATAGTGTTTTATATCAATATGTTTTATTTTTTGTCACACCTTATCATTCGAAGGTTGATCTCTTGGTTTATAATCACTGTTATTGAAGGAGGATAGGGTTATACCCTTTGGAGGTATGTTTTTTATAAAATGGGTTAATTAGATGAATTTATTATCTTTTTTGATAAATTATGTTTGGTTCTCCATTGAAAAGAAATTATTTATGGTTTCAAATGATTTCACTGAAAGAATTTTTTTAAGGGGGTTTCCTTAAAAATATAATTGTTCAGATTTTGAAGTGGGTTTTCAAACACCAATGTGAATTAGAATGGATTTGAAAATTTTTTAAAATTGTGATCAAGGTTTTAAAATTTATTTTCAAAATTTTACACTTTGGTAACCTTGGGTGCATCGAGGAAGAGAAATAAGATACCCTAGGGTGTGTGTCATGCATAGTGGTTATTTTGTTGATATCGAAAGATTGTCGTAGGAACCAATATTATTTTTATCCAAAGTTTGGACTAATTTAGGATCATTTATGTTTAGTAAATATTTTACCATAGTCTATATAAAAAATTATAGTTTTATTGGTCATTTATGTATTGTTATCATATAATGGTGTTTGTCCTAGATGTTTTCCCACAAGTGTTTATTTGTTGTTTTATAAAATGACATTGCATAATGATATTTCATGTATATGATTTTACATAATTACCTTATGATGAATAAATATTATTTCCTATTTTATCACTTAAACTAGTCATATTTCTGGCACAGTGAATATTAATGGATTTTATGAATATGAAAGGGAAAATGATTTACTATTGGAAAAAATTTATGGTAATTATTTATAAATCTATTTTTGTTTTAAAAGATAGAAATGTTACATTATTAATATTAGACCTTGTATAGACTCTGTGTTGGTATCCTACTAGGATTTTTGGTCACACACTACTTTTTACATTAGATAAGTTTATATGTTTTATTACATGATTTATGTTAAGGTAAGGGCATATTTTATTATGTTGGCTTCTATTATTGTTCTTGCCTTCATTTGATGTTGGTTTGGAGGTGATTATTGGTATTATGTAGACTTATTAGTCATGATTTATTTATAAGATATAGTTTAGATACCTTGGATTGGATTTTATAGATTTTTTTGTATCTTTTTTATTAATATATTAATCTGGTTGTATGTCTTGTTTCATTATATTCAAGTCTTGTTTTTTTGTCTTTGCTTCACCTCACCATGTGACGACCGACTCAAGTTTATGGTTTAGTTGACATGGGTTGGTACGTTATATAAAAATTAAACCATAAAGGGAAAAGGATAGAAGTTTTGACCATATATTATCTTAATTTTCAATATTAATTTTTTTATATTTTTTGAATAATATAATAAATTATTATCTCCAAAAAAACCATAATATCATTTTTGAGAATCTTTATTTATTTTCAATTTTAAGACAACGAAAAAATATGAAATTTTAACCAAATCCTTTTACCCAAAAATATTATGTTACATTTATCCACAAAATTAAAGGAACACTATATATCCTCTCAAATTATATCACTTTTAAAAATTTTAAATTCATTTATTTTTTTTCAATTAAATGAAAAAATATTTTTTTTTGCATTGCGTAAGAATTTAAGGTAATTATATAATAAATAAGCATTATAAATAAATTAACTTAATGAATACAATTTTATTAGAACAAAAATTACCACAAATATTAATTCTCCACTTTCTTTTGTGTCTATGTGATCACATAAGAGATATTTAAAACTAGGAGAGTGACATTTTGTAACTTTCCTTCATATAAATATTATATAGGAAATTTTCATAGAAAATCATCCCTTAAAAAAATTCAATTATAGACTAAGGTGATATTTTTATAATTAAATTCATCCAATATGAATTAATATGATTAATGGTGGCCATAACGATTAGTTTTAACCTTGATTAACCCGATTTACCCTTTATCGAGGTTATATATTTTACTACAGTTACAATACATATTAAAAAAGTGATAGTGTTTACCAAAATTGAATCTCTTGATTCCAAATATATAATCCATTTTAATATATTTAATTTCTCTATGTTTTAAAAAATAATTTTAAAATAATTTTATAAAACACTATAAAAACCGGTTTTAGAAAAATACAGTTTTAAGCTTAAAACATGATTTATTCTTGTACCACCCCGAGAAAAACTATAATATGAATGTTAATTATTTTATTGAATATATAATATTAAAATTTCATTAAAATTATCCACAAATAGTAATAAACTTTTTTAAGATAAAATCACATTGCACACATAAAAATAGTTTTTTTTCAAAATAATTCATTTTTTATGTATAATTATTTTACAATAAATTCAATAATAAAATTTATTATAATGAAATTAATTGAATTATTGATAATATAAGTTAACTAATTTTATTTTTAAAAAATTTTAAATAGAAATTGAACTTTGTAAATTATTGAAATAAAAAAACAATTTTCAATAAAAATAATTAATTCTCACTATTTATTGAAAAATAATACTTTTCATAAAATTATCAAATATTAATCCTAAGATAAATTTTTATTCTAAAATAAAGAATTTATAATTTTATGAAATATAATTTCTAAAAGAACCATAAGTTTATCAGAATATTTATTCACAAAAAAGAAATAAAGACCATTTTTTGAAGAAAGCATATTTTTGAAGAATAAAATGACTTTACAAAAAATTCGGGTTCTTATTCCATGATAATTAATATATAAATTTTTATTGAGAAGGTCCTATATATATATATATGTCATAATATGCTCAATATTATTAATACCCACCAATTCAAAGACTATGTTATAATTTTCATAAAATAAAAATATTTTGTGTTTTATTTAAACATAGTGTTACATGTTATATATGCTATATAAAGTAGTATTACATTGAAAATATAAAGAAATTACATTATCTACCCATTAAAGAAGTTGTTTCCTCAAAATTTTGAATTTGTTCTTGGTAATCAATATTTTTATATTTGAATTTTTTTTTGTGTAAAACAATCATCATAAAAAGATTTATAAAAACATCCTCTAAAAAAGTGGGAATGGAAAATACAAAAGACATCTAGAATAAAAAAAACTAGGTTTCCAAATTTGAGTACCTTAGTGGGAAGTGAAAATATGGACATGGAAGAAAAATATAACATCCAAGGTATTAACGAGTGTTATATAGAAAAAGGATTGGAGAATGTTAAAAAAAACTTAAATCCTTGATGGGTTATAAGAATATTGATTCATTGAAATTAAGGTAATATTTTTTTTATTTTAATATCTTTTTCCTATAGTTGATTAATTACATTACCATATAGACTATCAACATATGGAAATATACTTACTTGGAATATAGAATTTTTTTCTTTATTTAATTGTTATTACTTTCTTATATGTTTCTCCAAACAATTAGTAGTCAAGAAGAATTATCCATGATTTAAGAACTAAAATAAACTTATAAAGGATTGGAAAAGTATATCATGATAATTCTACAGTCTTTATAAATTAATTAAAACCATAAAAAGGGTTATCACATGGTATGTTAATTATGAAAATAAAAATTAATTTATATTATTAAATATAAAATTAATTTAAATTCATAAATAATAAGACCCAAAGTTCAACTTATATTATTCTTTATATAACTCTATATAATAATCTTAGTTCAAAACCTAATAATTTTAGGGACATGATTCAAATATTCTACCAAGATCAATGAAACATTTTTCTGAAAACTATACCCAAAAATTTATATTCCCTATATTTATAATCTCTAATTTTTTTAATCATTTCCATAAATAACCTAAATAATCATTAAGACACATTAAAATTATATATGCATCTAAAATATTATTTAACTCTTACCCTTAAGGTAAAATCCATTTTACTAAAAGTTTTTTAATTTTTCTTTTGTCATAAAATGAACCTAAAATGATCATAATATTAATATTTTAAATTAAGTAAAAGTCATACTAACCTATAGATTATGTATTCCAGTAGTAGAAAATGCACCCTTTTCACCATTAATTCGTGGGTTCAAGCCCCATATCCTTTCAGGATATGTCAGGTTGTCTCCCGACCACCAAGTTTTTGTTTTTCTAAAACTATATTAATATAATTTCTATAATTTTTTTAAAAATATGGTAAAATTATTCAAAAACAACATTATCATTTAAAAAAAATTATCCTCAATTGTTATACCCATCATCATACATCTTCAAAAGCTTAATTACATTCATCCAAAATAGCATCACATGCTAAACCAAAGGGTTACATATACTACAAAACAATGAAATATTTCCCAAAATATCATTAATCACCTTTATAAATCACAATATAATCTTATAATTTGGGAAACATACCAAAAATATCATAAATAAAATTTAGATACTAACATGAAAGGTACTCATTAGATTTTCCATAAATATCATAGAAATACCTCCTTGTTAGTGAATTAATTTTAAATACTTAAGATTATATATATACCATTATCCAATATACCATAATTATCTTAAAATATGATTAACCTAAAATTTTATTTAAACCTCATTAGATCATTCTTCTGTAAACCTATCAAAAGTTACAAATAACATTAAAATACCATCACTAAAAACATTAAAAAAGGTGGGTTGATTCCTTTTAACTTATGATCATCCTTAAACTTATAATCCCCTGATGGTATCCATAAATTTTATGTTATCCTCTCATGAAAACAAAAATTCTCCCAAAAATTAACACAATCCTTATCCCAAAAATAAAAACATAGACCATTGAATATATTCCATAAAACCAAAAATACAATAAGATTCATCAAAGATGACTTAAATTACTTTTTCATTAAATCAATACCCAATTTCAAGTTCACCAATACTATCTCATTAATTTCAATCATATCCTTGTCACATGTAAACATTACCACAGTACCGCTAAATCAATTTTCATGGTTATTAGTACCATTTAATTTTTTTTTCAAATCATTAAATAAAACTAATATGGAACAACACTTAGATGTTTCAGGATTATTATATCCAAAAAATCATTGATATAATTATTGGATTCAAATACATAAACAATTCAATACTTTCACTTAGAATATTTTCATCATATAATATATTTATCAATTTAAGAGTTAAACCCTGGATTAGGGTATTGGATCAGATATTTATCTTATTACCCACTCATGATACATTGAACTATAAATGGTACCTAGGGTGGATAATACTTCCCATCATATGACTCTTATTTTTTCTATATAAATTATTTTATATATTCCCTTCATGAATACATAAAAATAATATTAACATTTCTTTGAGACATTCCTTTGGGTGTTTTTTACCACATTATTGACATGTAAGAAGCTGAATCTTCTTTCCTCTATAGTCTTCATAAAACTGAATCTTCCTATTATTAGGTGTGTTAGGAGAGTAAATTATTTCTATGTATTTAATTATATAACTGGATAATTGATTAGGCATAATCACAAGGTTTCAAATTTTATCTCCTTTTTCATTTGGTTTCTCATGAGGAAAATCATTACATTGTTCGTCACTATTAACATGAATCCTCCTTGTTCATATATGAACTAAAACCGAAAAGCATAGTGTGAGAAATGAAATTCATAGTGTGGAATCATGAAAAATATTTTTTAGGATGTCTAAATTATAACACATTCCTTTAAATCTATGAAACATTAGGTTTAAAATAGTCCATTAATGATCATTACCAAAACCTTATGCTATTATCCTATGATTATACCTATCATCAGGGTTCTCCTTAAAGTCTTATGATCCTATTTATAAAAGGATAATTAATAATACTATTATACCAACTATAGTAACCTATACATTTTAAATATAGATGTTATATCTTCCTGGATGAATAATCAAAACATAAATTTATGATATACTCTATAACTATAAAGGTTTAGTATCTTTGGAAACTTGGATACCTAAAAAATGGTTCATAAAATATCTATATCATCTTCCAATTATTATTTTATAACTATATACCTTCTTAAAAAAATATTATGTAAAATTTTTCTTCATATCATGGGAGAAATAAAACATAATAAAGAGTGATATTAGATGCTCAATAAGGGTAAACATGGGAAATAACAACATAAAATGAGTATAAGGATATTAAAACATGATATTAGAATTTAAAACCTAAACCCTACATATCAATGATAAAAATAATGATTAATGACATAAATCTTGATAGTTCATAAGAAATTAATCATAATTGAATCAAAGAACTTGATCTATGAGAGCATAACATTTCCATAAGACATAAATTTTTGAAATAAATACTTGTAAAAGAAAATAATTTCAATAGTAGTCAAGGATCTATACAAAGACTATCATATTGGATTGGGTTTAGTCCCCAAACCATTATAGTAGTCAAGGTTCACTCCCAAGAATATCATAGTGGATTAAGTACCTTACTGAACTAGGTTTACTCATCATTACAATCTTATTTATCTCATGGAATATTTTTTATTTACCTAATGAATTGTAGGGATATATAATTTCAGTCCCAAATTTCATATAATGAGAATCATAAATATGTTTTCCAAAAGATAAAAAAACATTATCATATCATAACTGAGGTAAATACATGGGTTTCATAAACATTTCATCATAGCATAAACCATGGAAAAGAATCATGTTTTATAATTTTTTTCTTAGAAAAACCCATGTAAACTAAATGGGTTTCATAATCATCTTGTTATTAAAATAATAAATTCTCTATATAATGAATAAGGATTGTATCATTGGATGATATCCCTAGTGCGGGTTAGAAAAAATCCAAGGATATCATCTTAGATTGAAAATAATTTTTAAAATCACAGAAAAAACATTTCTTAAGGAAAATATACTATTTTTACTTTAAAATAACTTAGTTAAAATCAAAAAATTTCTCAAATATTAAAAAAATAGTTTCTTTGAAAATGAAACTCAAAAATTATAAATAAAGCTTCAATGTATTGAGGGGTCATGACATTGAGAATTTCACTCATTCTATTTATTTTAAAAGAAAATATTCCTTTCATACTTTTGTAAAAAGTAAAAAAGTACATCATTTGGAAAATAAGAAGAATATTTCTTATAATTTTTTTTAAAAATGTAAATAATGAGAAAAGTGAACTTAAATAATTGTATTAAAATGTTATAAAACCTTTTGAAAACATTTTAAGGAAACAAGGATATAGAAGGAAAAAATATTCACCCAAAGGTAAAACTAAAGCCAGTTTTTTCTTAAAATTATTATTTTAGTATTGTGAGTAAATAAAGAGAGGGAAATGATAGTAAAATATGTATTATTAATAAATAAACTGAGGTGAAGATAATTTCCTGATTATATTGATCTTTATATCATAATATTTCATCATCTAAAAAATAATCCGAAAGAATCCTCATCCAATCCATTTTTTTATTTTTTTTAGAAACCAATTTGAGGAAAAGTGGGAACCTACAAAAAAATTCCTTGAAGATCAAATCATAAACTCACAAAACACATCATATTATATAATTCAAATATAAAAAATTAAAATAGAACCATCCTCATCGTGGAAAAACTATTATCACACACCTGTTTCAAAATTCAAAGGAGACCAACTCCCTGAAAATCCCATAAATCCCATGAGAATTCCGAGGGAAATAAATTGCATCAAGGTAGTCATGTCCTCTTATCAACACATCATAGATATTAATACAACACATCGCCATCATCTCGACACCGATGACCACCACCACAAACAAAAATTGCCAACATAAAAACCAGCTCATAATCACCGTCACCACCATTCCTTCACTGATGTGCACCACCAGAAACTGAAATAGAGATCATCGAATCCACCGCAGAACATCTCAAACTTATCATCAAACTAGAAATGGCCAGACTAACAAAATAGAATGACTTCGATTCATTGAAAAGCATAATAAAAGAAATAATAACATAAAATGAAACTTTAAAAATCATGGATATAATATTAATCATTATATGACATGTCAAATGGAAGTATATACACCTCATAAAAGAAGATAGGTGCATGACATAATATATGTCCCAAAAAAGATAATTTGAGATGATTAACCCTTGCAAAAGTAGTAATCTTAAAATTAAAAATATCATTAAAGTGAAAAAATAATATGGATTAATAAATAATAATTATTTTAATTAAAGGAATCCTAAAATATAGTCATGTTAAGTATATACTTCACATAATGGAAATAATTAGTGAATATAGAAGATGTCCCACAAAAATAAAAGTGAGATGGGAAATCCCTTACCTCGAGTTCCATTTTATTAAAAAGAACTATAAAATCATATATAATAAATTTAAATTTCTTAAAAATATACACAATAATTATTTAAATACATAAAAAATCATAAGTTACCCCTTTATAAAATTTCAACATCAATTTATTAATAATTCCATATTAAAATCTTCATTTCTTAGTGTCAGTTGTCTCATTTTTCATGAGAATTTTGATTTGGAAATTTCGATCCTTAAACTTTTCTCTTTGTTACATCATATAAACAATTTTAATCATGATATAAACATCATATATAAACATTATATATATTTATATTCATTCATGAATGATAGAGATAGAAAAAATAATTACACCGTACATGGAGATTATAGGTCGTACGTACACAATAATGTTGTTTTACACTTTTTGATGAATAAAATGTAAAAAGATAAATAATAAATCACCTTTATAGAAACATTATTATATTATTTTTTAATATATATTTATTAAATACATCCTTATTACTATCCGTGTAATGTGGAAATGAAAAATGAGTCACATCTCTTCATGGATGTGGTAGTCAACACACACACATAACCAACATCATCATATTCAAATGAATTGGACCTTAAGAAGGTAGATATCATATTATCATTAAAAATAATAATTAAATCATTAATATCATATATAAATACCAATCCCAGCATAATATTTTTCCATGAAATAGGATGATGAAAAATGAATTGTATCGCAATGTGGAGACGGTAAGCCATACATACACATGAGCGAAACATTCACTTCCTATTTGATGGTTAATAAGATTAATAATAGTGATTTAATAATAATAATACATTTTAATTATTGTTAATGAAACTTACTATATTTTTTTATTATAAATATCATAAATTTATAGGAGTTAAAGTGATTGATTAAGGTGATTACCTCTTCTTTGAATGAACTCCTTTAGATCCACCCTTAAGGATACTAAGGTCAGTCCATTGGTAATATAATAACCTATTTAATGTGTATAAGGATATTTTATATGGATTTTTGAAGTGTTTGTTTGATCTATATGGCTCAAAAGGTGTGAAGGAGAGAGGGGAGGAGGTGCCTTTTTATCATTAAGGTGAGGGGCACTTTTGGAATTTTTTAAAAGATGAAATTATGATAAATTCATTATCAAGAAACATTATTAAAAATGAAAATTTATTGAACCATTATCTTGTATGTGTATTTAATAACATAAACCATTAGTATTTTTTTATATTTATGTAGAGTTTTAAATATTATCTTTTGGTTTAACCCCACAGTTAACATATTTTTTCCTTAACCAAAGTAACCACTTTTTTAATCTTAACATTTTATAATTTTACTTATAAGGTTCCAATTGAAAAATAAATTAAAAAATAAAAACATATTAGACCATATATTTTCCTAATTTTTATCTTTAAATATTTATGATTATAAATAATTTAATAAATTATTATATTCAGAAAATATCATTAATGTTATTTTTGACAGTATTCAATTATTTTTAGTTTAAAGAAATGAATAAAAAGATTTAACTTAAAAATAAGCCTTTTAAACAAAAATAATTTGTTATATTTATCCTCATAATTTTTGGTATACTATAACTCACTAAAATTATATACTTTTTAGCATTTTTAATGACATTTATTTTATTTTTCCATCAATTATAAAAATATTGTTTCATCATTGGGTATGCATTTAAGGTAATTATATACTACCCAAATATTATAATTAAATCACCATCATGAATATGATTTCATTTATGATAAAATTACCATTATTATTCATTCACCAATTTATTTTATCCCCACATGACCACATTAGAGTTATTTAAAACTAAGAGAGTGACATTTTGTAACTTTCATTAATTTAAATATTATAAAGGTAATTTTATAATAAAATTATCCCATAAAAAATGAAATTTTCATATGAAGGTTATAATAGTCTAATTAACATCATCCAATAAGAATTTAGATGATTAATGTTTACCATAACACTTAGTTTCAACATAGATATAACAGATTTAATCTTTATCAAGGTGGTAAATTTTACAATGGTAACTATGAATATTTTAAAAAAATAAAAGGGGACTATTGATGAAAATTAATACCATTTATTAAAAATATAAAATCATTTTCAGGATTTATTTTTTATAAGTGGAAAAAATTAATTTTATAATAAGTGTGCAAAACATAAAAAACTAATTTTATAAAAATACAATTTTAAACATAAAATTGGATTTATTCATGTACCATGGATAGAAAAAATATTAGATGAATGTTAAAAAATTTGATTTAATATGTAATATGTTACGTCCTGGTTCTAGAAGCCACCTAGAGGTGCCCTGTACCCGGTTGGTCACATGGCCTCAAGCGCATTTCCCCGAATGCTAGAGGCTTCCAACTAGCAATGAGGGCCTTTGTTGTGATAGTGGGGAAACTATGCCCTCATTGCTAGAGTACACAATGGAAGTAAATAAATACATACAAGAGCGGAAGCAGTAATAATGACATACAACACTAACAGTAGAAAACTGAAGTATAAATTGGAGAACATATATAAAATGATGCATGATACATATGTATTGGAAAACATCCAAACAAATCACAATGCTGGAATAAAACAGTTCTAAACCAAAGTGCAAAAGAATGCAGATAAACCCCTCAGCATTGCAAGCCATGGCTTGGTCCCATGCTCTCCAGCTCCACAGCAAGTCAAGTACCTGAAGTATAAGGGCGCTTTCTCTTATCTACACCTATAATAATATAATCTGTTTGGGCCAAAAGCATGGCCCAAACAGGGTGTGAGACTAAATCCTAGTAGGAAACCACCCGAAGATCTGTGCCTAATAGTAAGTGAATATATGGAAGGTAAAAGTACAGAAACAGTAAACAGGAAGTTTCTCATAAGTAAATAGTTCCACAAGTCAAACAATCAATCAAGCATAGTAACCCTCTAGAAAGTGTACACAACCTATCCTCTCTGGTTCATTATATGAAGACTCTCTGAGTAAGAACTCACAGTCAATTACCCTTATAGTATAAGGTAGTTAGGGAATCTATAAGGAAGCTCACTCGGTCAATTCCCCTTATATCCCCAAGGTCAAGGACCCTTTGAGGAAGCTCACTCGGTTAATTCTCCTTATAGCCTAGGTCGTTCATAGACTCTCTGAGGAATCACTCACTGTCAATTACCCTTATAGTCTAAACAGTCCAGGAATAAAATCAAAGACTCTATGAGGATGCTCACTCGGTCAATCCCCTTATAGTCTAAAGCAATCAAGGACTCTCTGAGGAAGCTCACTCTGTCAATTCCCCTTATAGCCTAAGTGGTTCTAGGCTCTCTGAGGATGCTCACTCGGTCAATCCCCCTTATAGCCTACTACACTAGGTTCTCACGACCTTGTGTAGGTCAACGAGCATAGTAGTGCAATATGGCCAAAGTTAACCTATAGAACTACTTGGCTAAATAGTCTATAGCACATCAAGCATGTCAAAAAATACAAACTCTCCATCCTACCACAACATGCATGGAAAACATGTAAGGAAACCAAACTGGATAAACAGGACCAAACGGTCGTAAACAGAGCATGCCAAGGCAATACATTCAAAACATAGGAATCAACCCAGTTCATATCCAAATTAACTCTATACAAGAATACAAGGATGGCAGGAAAACAACAGGTGTAAAACAGTAAACACGCAATACCCCGTTCAAGGGTATTGGTGGAATTTTCATATAATACTCAAAGAATTTGAACGGAAAGGCACAAACCACCTACCTTGGGGTTAGGAGATCGGTATATGTGAACCTTGAAGCTTGAATCTCTTTAGAACGTCAAATATATACAAAAACGTCTAAAACATTCAACCCACGATAACATGAAAAAGAGGGGGAATTGGAAAATGATGCTCTAGGAGAAAGAATAACTAACTTATGCAATTCCAATACAACCGATGGTGTTTGATTAAAAGGACAAACAGAGGCTCAGGGGTTTGTTGAAGATCCACAGCCATACCCTCACTCTCAGACGAACCATACCTATAAGGAGTCGGTTCTGTCCTTCAGGCGCGACCTCGTTGCGTTTAATGAAAAACAATAAAGTACATGGCATGTACTTTTGAAGTACACGACATGTAATCACCTTTTCCATACTATACTTTAAGTGGCCTCCAAGTCACTCCCACACGGCAGTGTGTGTGGCTACTATACGTCCAACACATGGCCTCCTCTGGCAAGGAAGTACACGACGTGTACTTAGAAAATTTCCAGAAACTCCTCTTTTCTCAAAAACTCCAGAAAAAAGAAAAACATACCGGAAAAGAAGGTCTGGGTTCTTAAAAAATTCCCCCTTTAATGAAATTCATCCCCAAATTTCCCTAGCATTGCATAGAAGAAGAAACCCGAAACAGCTCTGTCCACTGTGCTCATACATCGGTCTCCCTCTCCTAAGTCTCGTTTTGTACATGCCCGTGATGCCATAACACTCATACCAAAGGAACATACTATCCATGGAGAACCTTTGTAATATGATCAATAATCTGGATAGGATGCTCCTCAAAGGATTCATCCACTTCTAACTCAACCTCCTTGGGTTGGAAAACATGAGACAGGTTTGAAAAGTAACGTCGAAGTTGAGAAATGTGGAAGACGTCGTACATATCCCGATACCTATGAGGTAACTACAACCGATAGGCAACCGAACTAACTCTTTCCAACACCTCAAATGGCTTGACGTACATCAGTGAAATCTTACCCTGTCTCATAATCCTCTTGTGTCCCAACCTCGATGTGACACGCAGGAAAAACTGATCCCCAACCTCAAAATCTAGAGGTCGTCTCCGCTGATCAACATAAGACTTCTATCGAGACTATGCAGTATCCATCCTCTTCCGAATCAAATCTATCTGCTCTGTGGTCTCCTGAACAAGACGAGGTCCCAGCAAAGCTGTCTCTCCTGCCTCCAGCCAACATAAGGGTGATCGATATGGCCTATTGTATGAAGCCTCATAAGGTTCCATATGAATAGTCATTTGAAAGCTATTGTTGTAGGAAAAACCCAAAAGAGGTATATGATTCTCCCAAGAATCTCCAAAATCTAGGATGCATGCTTGGAGAATGTCCTCAAGCACCTGAATCGTACACTCAGACTAGCCATCTGTTTGGGGGTGGTAAGCTGTACTCAAAAGTACCTGTGTACCCAAAGCCTTCTAAAGCCCCTTCCAGACCTGAGAAGGAAAACATGCATCCCTGTCTGAAACAATGGAGTGTGGAAATCCATGAAGATGTACAATATCTCAGATGTACAACCGTCCCAGCTCATCAACACTAAAGGTCTCCTTGATTATCAAGAAGTGAGCTACCTTCATGAGTCTGTCAATGACAACCCAAACTGCATCATTCCCTCGAGGTGATCTTGGAAAACGGTCACGAAGTCCATCACGACATCATTCCAATTCCACTCGGAAATGGGTAACTGCTATAAAATCCAAGATGGTCGCTGATGCTCTACCTTTATCTGCTGACAAGTGGAACATCTCATGACGAAACCAGTAATGTCCCTCTTCATACCTAGCCACAAATACTGACGGTGTAGATCACGATATATCTTGGTGATTCCAGGATGAACTTCCCAAACTAAGGAGTGACAATACTGCATCATCTCCTCGTGTATGTCTACGGGCATCCATACGTGCCCCTGGAAACGAAATATCTATTCCACTTCTATGGTCTATCCAGAAATAGGGTCCTCTCCTAACACAATATCCCTTAAGACTAGGCCTTCAGAATCTGATAGATGCCTCATTTGAACTTGATCAAGAAGAGTAGAGGTAACAACTACAGAAGATAGAAAAGTCTTCCCTTGTCCATCATGAAACTCAAAATGCATCTCAGAGAATAAATCCATAAGCTGCCACTCACTTCTGGCGTCCTGAACTACCTCTATCTGAGTCCTCCTGCTCAACGCATCAGCCACAGTGTTGCCCTTCCCAGGCGTACTGGCATGCTCAAAGTCAAAGGACTGAAGGTAATCAACCCACCTTCACTGTCTCAAATTTAGATCACACTTAGTGAATATGTACTTAAGACTCTTGTGTTCGGTGAAAACCACAAAATTCTCTCCCAGAAGAAAATGTCTCCAAAATCGTAGGGCATGAACAACAGCTGCCAAATCCATATCGTGCGTCAGGTAATTCCTCTCATGTGTCCTCAACTTCCCAGACCCATACGCAATGACTCCATCACCCTTCATAATCACATCTCTTATCCCGACACCTGAACCATCATAGTTAATAGTATAGCTCTTGCCTGGCTCTGGAAATACTAGTATCGGTGATGAAGTCAACCTCCCTTTCAGCTTCTGAAAGGCTGACTCAATAGAATCTAACCATAAGAACTTCGCACCCTTGTTAGTCAGACCTGTCAGCTGTGCTGCCAAGCATGAAAAGTCATGTATGAAATGTATATAGTATCTAGCCAGCCCTAGAAAACTTCGCACCTCAAAGACGTTCTTCGGCTTCTCCAAGAAAACTACAGCTCTCACTTTCTCTAGGTCTTCTGATACTCATTCCTCTGAGATAATATGTCCCAGGAAGTGAATCTGATCCATCCAAAAGTGGCACTTTGAGAGATTTTCATATAATGGATGCTCCCTTAGTGTACCCAAATGATCTAAAGATGGGTATCATGGTTTTGTCGAGTGTGAGAGTACACCAAGATATCATCCAAAAAAACCACCACGAAGGAATCCAAGTATGAATGGAACACTCGGTTCATCAGTGCCATGAAAACTATAGGTACGTTTCTAAGACCGAACGACATAACCATATACTGGTATAGACCATACTTGATCCGAAAGGAATTGATAGGTATATCTGATGGTCTGACGTGAAACTGATGATAACCGAAACTCATGTTAATATTTGAGAACACCTGAGCTCCTCAATGTTGATCAAAGAAATCATCAATCCTAGGCAAGGGATATCAGTTCTTGACCGTCAACTGGTTCAACTTCTGATAATCCACACAAAACCGGAGGGTGATGCCTGCCTTCTTCGCAATAGGATAGGCAAACCCCAAGGAGAAGTACTGGGTAGGATAAAACCCTTCACCTGCAACTCCAACAACTGTTTCTTGATCTCCTAAAAATCTGGTGTAGCCATCCTATAAAAATTAAGGAACACTAGTGCCGCTCCTGGTATAAGCTCAATAGAAACTTCTACCTCACGCTCCAGAGGAAAACCTAAAAAGTCCTCTTGAAAGACATCCCTGAAATGATCCACCACTAGAGGAAAGTCTAACTTTGAAGTCCCCTGGTCATCCAAATATACATTAGCAATTTGGGATATAACTCTTCCCAATCCATGATTCTCTAGACCCACTCTGCTTTTCTGGACATCCCATTAGCCCCTATGCAGAAAGGATCCACCCTACGGTGATATGAAACTCACTCTATGATGATAACAGTCGACGAATTCCTGGAAGGGAACTAGCCAGTCCATTCTGAGAATGAAATCATAGCCTGTCATCTCTAGGAGATATAGATCCCATAAGAAGCGACACCCACCAACCTCTAGAGGGCACTCCTTACACTAACGTATACTAGATGTTCAAGTCCCCAATGGAGTGTATAGCATAAATATATAAGAAGAAGAAAAGATTGAGAGCCCAAGGATCTCTATGATAGTGACAGATATAAAGCTATGGGAAGCCCCTATATCAAAAAGTGCAGAAGCTAAAACTGAGGCTACTAAGATCATACCTCGAACAGTAGAAGTTTTGGGATCCTGCTCTTGCTGGGTCTGCTCCACTGCAAAAGTCTGGATTGTACCATAGCCCTGTGACCCTGCCTGAACACTTTGAGGTGATCCACCCTGATGTCACTAAAGAACCGGTGACTAACTACCACGGACATGACCTCCACCTCAGCCTGAACGGCCGAAAGCCCTCCAGTTCCCAGACTGGTAGAAAACTGGGGGCCCTGTTCCTAAACGCGGAGTCATAGAAGAACCCCTGTCACTAGATACTGGTGAGAAGAACTGAAAAAAGCGCTGAAGATGACCCATCTTGCCACAAGATTGGAATTCCATTGGGTCTGTCAGGAAATGTGGCCTCATATTCCCACTTCTCGCACATTGGTATCACACCACCTAGCTACCGGAAGATGTATCCCATCTACTCTGATCTCCGTACAGAGCCTCCCTACGACGCTTCTTGCTATCAGCTGGCAGAGCACTAAATCTGGATGCCGAACCGCCCTAGCTCATAGCTCCATAATCCCTCAGATTATGATATGTCATCAACGCCTGGTTGAACATAGAAGATATCGAATTTAACCTCAAGATATTCAACTGAGATCAGATGTCGTGCCCCAGACTATCCTCAAACTTCTGTGCAAGAAAAAAATCATCACCTCATGGAATAGGAATGAAACACTACAGATCTGTGAAACAAGAGGAACACTTTATAACAGAAATAGTACCCTACTATAGACTCATGAACTCTCAGGCCCGATCAGCCCTCAAGGTCTCCAGATAGAAGTGATCATAGAAGATGCGCTGAAACTCATCCCAAGCAATATTCTGTTGGAGGCCCGCCTGTGAGATCAAATCCCACCACCTCTTGGCAGATTCTCAGAGCATGTAAGTAGAGAGATTCAACCTCTTCTCTGGATGTATCTCCAGATGCTTGAAAATTGTCAACGTGGATTCTAGCCAAGGCTCTATATCCTGGGGTCCCCCATCCCCTGAGAAAGTAGAAGGATGTTGCTGCTGAAAGACACGTGTCAAATCAGCCATAGACGGGGCAGGAGGCAGCGCTCCCTAAAAGTTATGAATCATCCTCAGAAATACCTCCTTAAACTATGCCTCAACACCTATGTATGGTACAATGGATGGTGCCAAATCTAGCACAACAGGAGGATCTACAGGTAGTCCCATATCGGCCATGTCTAGTGTCTGATCCCCATCTGGAAACTGGCGCACAACCAGAGGACGCCTCAGTGGAATGACTATGTAAGGTCAAGCACACCTTAGATCAAGATTATCAAGGACTGAAAACAAGGAGTGTAAGAAGGAAATAGGAGGAACAAATCACTCATGTTTTACAAAACATGACTACACGACGTGTACAATTACTACACGGCGTGTTCCCTGAAGTCATTTACATGGGCATTTACTCCTGCCTAAACTGGCCGTGTGACACCCCAAACACATGGAGTGTTGTCTTAAAACACGACATGTACTTGAATCCTCTTCCCCTGACTGAGTCCTTCTACATGGTTAAGCCACACAGCTCTTCCAAGACAAAACTACACGACGTATTCTAGACGGACACGACGTGTACTCAACAAGTTTCACCTGGCCCGTGTTGTTAGTGACATGACCTGTGTACCTTGGTTATACTACACGACATGTTCCAAATGGACACGACGTGTAATAAGAAGTCCCAACCGACCATGTGTCTAGATACACGACTTACTACACGGCTGACACTACACGGCGTGTTCCAGAAGGACACGACGTGTACGAGAAATGATAACACTGACCCGTGTTGTTCGTGACACGACTGGGTACCTGGGTCAGACTACACAACATGTTCAACATGGACACGACATGTATAGCTTAAGATATTATCCGTTCATGTTGTTGGTTACATGGGTGGACACTGGTTCAACACTACACGGTGTGTTCGAACTATACACGACATGTTTCTACCAGATTTCCCCCATCTAGTGTCTTTGCCCACACAACCTATGACACGATCAGAGACTACATGGCATGTACGTAATAAAAATAGTTTCTTCTTGAAAAAAAGAACACATGGAATGTTCTTAACACTACACGGCGTGTATTATGGGTTTTTCCAGACAGTAAGCCTCAAAAACTACTCTGGAAACCAGAAAACACTGAAACGAACAAAGAAAGTTCCAAATTCTAATCCGTGAGGGCCCATACTCCCCGAAAATCAAAGTTTGGAATATTCTACACATTATAACATGGAAAACAATGAAATGATCCACCAAATTCCGGTCCATGAGGGCCCATAACACCTCAAGAAGCAAAGTTTGGCATTCATTCAAGAAAACCTCTACACAAACAATACCCTATTAAACAACATGTATTTTTATCAAGGAAACTATCCCAAAAACATGAATATTTAACACATCATCTATCACAACAACATTCAATAACTAATGCATCCTAGATGGCATGAAAAAAATGCATGACATGTGGTTTCAAGAAAGTGCTGATACGATGCATGAGATGGAATACCCTCTTCTCATTGGGTTGTGATAGAAATAAAACCTCAATAATATCAAAAATAATATAAAAATACTTTTGAATCACTCAAGGTGAAATCAAATAAACTTTAATAATTGAAAAACTAGAAAAATTGCAATAAACGAGGTAGGTTGGATTTTACCTATACACGGGTTAGCTACTCCCGAGCACAACTTATTACCAAGTACCTATTCCTTTATATCCCTGGCTAAAGGCTCCAAACAGTAAGTCAATATAAAAAAAATACCTCTGATACCACTTTGTAATGTCCTGGTTCCGGAAGCCACCTAGAGGCGCCCTGTACCCGTTTGGTCACATGGCCTCAAGTGCATTTCCCCGAACGCCAGAGGATGCCGACTAGTAGTGAGGGCCTTGGGTGTGATAGTGGGAAAACTATGCCCTCATTGGCAGAGTACACTGTGGAAGTAAATAAATACATACAAGAGCATAAGCAGTAATAATGACATAAAAAATTAACAACAGAAAAATGAAGTATAAACTAGAGAACATATATAAAATGATGCATGATACATATGTCTAGGAAAACATCAAAAAAATTCACAATGATGGAATACAACAGTGATAAACCAAAGTGAAAAAGAAAGAAGATAAACTTCTCAGCATCACAATCCATGATTTGGTTCCATACTCTCTAGCTCCACAGCAAGTCAAGTACCTGAAGTAGAAGGGCGCTTGCCCTTATATATACCTGTAACAATATAATCTGTTTGGGCCCAAAAGAATGGCCCAAATAGGGTGTGAGACTAAATCCCAGTAGGCAACCACCCAAAGATTTGTGCCTAACATTCAGTGAATATATGGTAGGTAAAAGTACAGAAACAGTAAATAGGAAGGTGGTCAGTAGTAAACAGTTCCACAAGTCAAACAATCAATCAAGCATAGTAACCCTCTATGAAGTGAACACAACCTATCCTCTCTGGTTCAGTATATGAAGACTCTCTGACGAAGCACTCATAGTCAATTTCCCTTATATTCTGAGGTAGTTAGGGACTCTCTGAGGAATCTCACTCAGTTAATTACCCTTATATCTCCAAGGTCGTGGACTCTCTAAGGAAGATCACTCGGTCAATTCCCCTTATATCCCAGGTCGTTCATAGACTCTATGAGGAAGAACTCACCGACAATTCCCCTTATAGTCTAAACAGTTTAGGAATAAAATCAAAGACTCTCTGAGGAAGCTCACTTGGTCAATCCCATTATTGTCTAAAGAAATCAAGGACTCTCTGAGGAATGTCACTCATTAAATTCCCATTATATCCCAAGTGGTTCTAGGCTCTCTGAGGATGCTCACTCTGTCAATACCCCTTATAGCCTACTAAAACAGGTTCTCACGACCCTATGTAGGTCAACGAGCATAGCAGTGCAATATGACCAAATTAAACCTACAGAACTACATGGCTAAACAGTGTACAACATATCAAGCATGTCAGAAATACAAACTCTCCATCCTACAAAAACAGGCATGGAAAATAGGTAAGGTAGCCAAACTGGATAGATAGGACCAAACGGTCATAAAATGAGCATGCAAGGGAAATATATCCAAAACATATCAATCAACCCAATTCATATCTAAATTACCCCTACATAAGAATACAAGCATGGCAGGAAAACGACATAGGTAAAATGGTAAATACGCAATACCCTGTTAAAGGGTATTGGTGGAATTTGCACATAATAATCAAAGAATTTGAACAGAAAAGCACAAACCACCTACCACGGGGTTAGAATATAGCTATATGTGAACCTTAAAGATTGAATCTATTTAGAACATCAATGATCTATAAAAATGTCTAAAACATTCTACCCACGATTACTTATAAAAGAGGAGGAATTGGAAAACGATGCTCTAGGATAAGGAAGAAATTACCGATGAAATTCCAACGCAACCGATGATGTTTGATTCGGAGGAAAGATGGTGGATCGGGGGTTCATTGAAGATCCGCAGCCGTACCCTCACTATCAGACAAACCAGACCTAGAAGGAGTTGGTTTTGCCCGTCAGATGCGACCCCGGTGCGTTTAATGAAAAAAAGAAAGTACATAGTGTGTAATTTTGAATTACACGGCATGTACTCACCTTTTTCGTACTCCTCTTTAAGAGGCCTCCAAGTCACTCCCACACGGTGGTGTTTGTGTCTACTATACGACCAACACATGGCCTCTTGCAGTAAAAAAGTACACAGTGTGTACTCATAAATTACACGGTGTGTACTTAGAAAATTTCCAGAAACTCCTCTTTTCTTAAAAACTCCAGAAAAATGAAAAACATACATGAAAAGAAGGTATGGGTTCTTACATTATATTTAAATATCATTAAAATAATTCCCCAAAAGTAATCAATTTTATTTTTTAAGGTAAAATAACATAGCGCACTTACAATTAGTTTTTTCAGAAAAATGCCTTCTTTTATATAAATATGCATTTATACTAAAATAAACAATAAAAAAGATTTTAATGAACATAATTTGTTTATTCATAACATAATTAAAGAAAATAATCTGAAATAATTTTAACAAAATATAACTTTGAATATTTTTGTAATGAAAATACAGTTTTCATTAAAAATATTTATATTTCACTATTAGTGGAAAAATAACACTTTTAAGAAAATTCCCAAAAATTCAAAATAAAATAACTTTAAAATGATGTATTAATAAATTATATAATTTATAAAAAATATTATATCTAAATAAATATATCCTAATATTCATTCACAAAAAAAGAAATAAGATCAAATTTGTGAAGAACATGTTTTTTTCTAGAATAAAATGAATTTAGTAAACATTTGGGTGCTTATATTGTAATAACTATTCAATATATTTTTATTAACAAGGTAATTTAAATAAATTTCATAGTTCAATTAATCTTATTAATACCCACCAATTCAAATAAAAATATGTAATAGTCCTAAAATAATAATATTTTGTGTTTTTTTAATCTTAGTGTTGTGTGTTGTATCCATTATCAAACATAGTGTTCTCTTAAAAATCATCAGGTCTTACAGAACATGTATTCCCATGCATCACTAGAAAAAATTAATTGAAAAAAAAATCTAATTTTGGGCCTTTGGTTATAATGATATCTTAGATAAAGAGAAACTAATCCGTGTGGGCATATATTGGGGTATTATAGATGGATTGAAAGTTATTGAACAAGTGGAATGATAATAAAATTTATATTCCTATTTATACTGATGTTGGAAATGGTGGTGAAGTAAAAGGGGAATATCCAATATATAGAGAAGAGAGTTTTAGAATTTTTTAGATTATACTTTTCTAAATAAATGAATATGAGCTACACCCAAAGAACATATCCATTAGCATTAAAGAATATTTTTCAATTTTTTATACTACTATTTTTGTATTAATATGATCGAATTGTTTACTAGAAAGGATTAGATGTTGTGAATTTTTAAATAATTTTCAAAACATGAATAAACTAGACTGTTTTCATCCTTTTCTTATATTATTAATGAAATACTAGACCAATTCCTTATAATTAATCAAAGAGGTTTGAATGATAGAGTGAGAGTTGAAGTTAGACCTACAAAAATAAAAGATAAATAAGTTCTCTAAAGATTTATGGTCACCTAAATGACTAAGGATTGCATAAATAAAATTCAATGAACTTATGACTCTTGGTATAACTTTCATAAGAAACCTCATGGGGTCCTCAGGTACTTCAAATGAAGAGACACTCACATCCTTACTTCTTTACAACATTAATATAATTTAATATAAACTATGAATTTATTAATGTTTCCCCTAGGATATTGCTTGAGGAATATCTATATTAAGTGTTATATCACCCAATGAACTTTCAATAGGCATCTATAGCTATAACAATATAGATTTATATCATTCATTTTTTCACTTTTTTTGTTGGTATAATAGTTTTACTTTACATTTTATGTTTACAATATATATATAAAACACAATAATAGAGAATTCACTTCATACATCATTTTTATAGACACATATATTTCATTTATTTCATAATATAGTACATTTACTTGTTAAAACAATGAATTTTTTCAGCTATATTAAAACTATGTGATGTATTAGTGTAGAATTATTACCCCTCATTCCTAATATTTAAATACATTTACATAAGACTAGAGAAAGAACCATAGATGATATAGGAGAATTAAATATGGATATAATTATACCAATATTGATGGAATAATAGTTTCAATATACATTAGTATATAATGATATAGTTCCACAAATATATATGGATTTTAAAGTTCCTTTGGTATTTGGAAACCCATCATGTATTGTATTGACACCAAATGTAATAAACCAATAATTGAATCATCATCACTTAATTTTTTCAACAAAATTAATTAGGATACCATCTTATTATTATCTATCCTTCACTATGGATTTTCTAATTATTGTAAAATATTTTCCATTCAACAAAGAAACTTAGGATGAACATAGAATAATATATTTCCCTTACTAACTAAAGTAAAAGCTCAAACATTGTTGTTACAGGTGGGTTACTATAAATTATAAAATAAAATTGATAAATATGTTCAATTAAAATTTCTGATATGCATTATACTGTTTGATATGATTGAAAATGTAGCCAGTCATGTGGGGTGTCACACTATGGAAAAAATGGTTACTATATGAAGTTATTTTTATAGATTTTCGTGTACCCACCTATTTTGAGATGTCCACACCATAAAAAAAGATAACATTTAAATATGTTGGGAGGTTTATAAGAGTTATAGGACCATGTAGTTATATTCAAAATAATTAAATATAAGATACCAACTAAGATTCATGAAGTTGGTATTAGACTGAACATCACACTGTGAAGAAAATTATTTAAATAATGGTGATGAAATTTACAATAATTTTATAGGATGATTTTACTCAACTCAAAAGACTATGGGTTTGATATATTGAATAAAAAGATTTGTGTTGAGGGATCAAGAATCATTCTATAATGTACAACAAGGTTTTAAGGGTTATTCAAAAAGCTGTACTCATCTCTAGTTTTCACACTCATTGTTGTTGAAATTATTATATCATGAAATTAATTATAAGAGATAATAATTGGATATTCATTTTAAAGAGGTCACTATAGTGAGAACATATTCTAGAATTTAATACATATTTATAATATTATAGTTGAAAATTCTCATAAAAAAGATATTAGAGTAAGATGAGTTTTTTCTAATGAGGTCGTAGTTATGCATGACATAAATTTTTAGATTTTTAACTTGTAAATATATATGAAAAATATTATATCAATGAAGAAATGGATAAAGTAGAGATAAATTACTATGTATGTTTTTCCACAATTCCATGAATCACATGAATTATAAAATATCAGGACCAGAATCATCAACATCTCATGTAGAGAAATCATGTTACATAAGTAGAGATGAGAGACAACATGTGAGAGGAATTAATTTTTATAATATATATACTCTAGGTTGGGAGAATAATATAAACTAATTTTTAATGGAACAAGGAAACATCAAGAAAACTGTTCATTTATATTTCAAATCAGACCCCAAGGTGGTTATTTGTAAAAAAATTATATAACTCTACCCATCAGGGACTTTCTCAGGCTCACAGTATGCTAAGAGTTTCACCCCAATAACACTTCGAATAATACAGGGGTTCATGACTAGCACTGAGTAATATATCTCACAAAATGTGGGGATTTAGCTTATATTAACATGTAAAAAACACATATATCCACTATGAAAGGTGATCTAAAAATATTAGTAGTGTAATTATATAATAAAATAAACTGTATAAAATGAATTCATGAGACAATGAATGAAAATACAACCCATAAGGTAAGAAAAAGAAAACCATTACATTAGAAAAAACCCACAAACCTAAGGCACTGAGAAGATCTTCTATGTTTCAAGTACACTATCATCACTCTTGAGTAACAATGACCTTCATAGTCATCAAGAAACACCATTCTTCATAATTAATAACCAAGGATAACAGAAATTAAAATCCAAAAAATTCATCCCAACTTAATTTTTAACCATACCTTATCTGAATCTATTCATCATCACCATTGGAATGACCTGTGTGGGGACAATAAATGTTCATGGTGAGTATAATTACACCCAGTAGGACACATCTAATATCAATATGCAACAAGTTATCTCAATAGCTGGTATGATAGGTGACTAAGAGGATAAAAAAAGGATAATACAAATATGTATAAATGAATATAGCCTATGATATATAATGTAGTCCCAACCATCTAAAATAAAGTCCTTGGAAGACACATTATAAAAGTAACTATAGGTTCTTATAACATCTAAGAGTCCAAGAAGTCTGAAGTCATTATCCAACTTTGTAACACATATTGAAGGAAATCCCTAGTAATGTGAAGGAATTAAAAGTATTATATAGTCCTTTTAAACATAGGCTTCCAATAGCCACACCACTACTAGAATCAAGGAGGGGGAGTATGATTATCATAAAGAATACTCATTCGAAAAGGTATCAATCTACCCTTATATAAAATAATATGAATAAATCATCTGTGAGTAACCATTCCAACATTTTTTATTAACCTCATATGAGACTACAATGGGGGATCCAATGATTTTATTTGAACTATAACTGATAATCTCCATTACCTCTCATGAATTGTAACATGGGATTCCAGTTCCTTTTGTAGACTGGTGGGAAATAATAACCCCATTAGTGGATCCTAGGCTTGTGTGAGATCTTTCATGGGTAAAAATACAAACTCCATATATAGAGGGTATCGAGACCATATAAATGAGACATTATTGGGATTAATACCCTTTACTATTGAAATAAATCAACCTTTTTAATTAGGTTGAGATGGAACCCATTACATGACCTAGATACCTAAAAATATTTCATGAATCCCTAGAGGCGCAAAGGCCTTAGAATATGGGCGGCGTAAATTTCTAGTGACACAGCGCCATAATTGTTGGACTATGTACATGATATATATACATATATATTATTTTTATTTCATCCTCCTATCCACCAATTGTGAACTTTTCCGCCGAGCACGACCCCTTCTTTACTCGTGTGTTGTTGCCTCCCACATCATGAGTACCGTACCACCCCTATGCACTGTTAGAACTCTTGAACCCAACCTACTGATTTTCACACTATCACTATCCCAACCTCTACCTGCCACTGATATCATATATCTCATACTTTACGCTGTTTGATCAATACACTACCAACCCCTGACCTGCCTTTATTTGCACACCACAAAACCTCCACTCTTCATTGGATGGATTACCACCTGTGTCACCTACGTCTTGCACCTTCCTACAACTAGGTGGGAATACCCAAACCACCTATAGATGTGGAGAGGAACCTACATACTATAAACAATCTCAATATTAAGATGGTTTTTATCATATGAAGGATGCCTTAAAAATCATTCCATCATCCCATTAACTGAATCCCATATCACGAATTTTCAATACATAAATTTTTTTAACACATATATGATATTGGAGGAAAGGTCACCATATCATTATACATGAAAATATTTCAATAATATGCTACCAACATGATGAAATATAATCTTTAATAAAAAAATCAGGGTTGTAATCATTGCTCGCAGAAGTACACAATGTGTGAGAGGGAATACATAGTGTGTTTCCCTATGAAATTTCCTACCCATTTATGGGTGAATCACATGGCATATAGAGGTCCAACTATAATTAATTTGAAAAATTATACATGGAATATTGGGTTTTATTGGTACTTGGTTGTGTATTCCCTGTACAAGCTGACTAGGCCAGTTAGGGGATCCCAATGTGCATGTTAAGCCACACAACATGTAGAGGCAACCTAGAAAATGGATGCATACTCCATGTACTTATTGACCTAGATACCTATGTGTATATTAAATATGGGAAATTATACACATCATGCAATACTTTACTTTTACTAAAACCCTAGCTAATTCTACTCCTAACATACATAGCATGTTTTTATTCGAACTACACACTGTGTAGTCATGATTTTCCAAGAAACCCATCTTATGAATAATATTCCTACTAGATCAAAAAACCCATTATATATAACACTACAATAACTATTCACCACTTTTATTTAGGAATAAACCTTAATAGAGATTGAGTTTTGGATACCATGCATTAAATTAGATCCCTACATCAATGTTTCAACACTCCTACATGCTTAATCTTAAAAAGTTCAACCTAATCATTATATAAATATCCTTTCCAAAATTATTCAGAGTATATCATTCTTTATAGTATCCATTTTTTTCAAAACCACAAAAATATGAATTTGGGGCTCAATCACAATTTTAAATGGACTGCTAATGGTTTATTCTTTAGTAGGAACATGGCCGTTGATGAAGTAAACACAAAACATAGGGAAAATATATAAAACCACAATGGTGAATCATTTTTATGGTCCTTGCAATTTAAAAACATTAATAAACATATATAATCTAAATATTATAATCAAGACCATAAGATATGTGGCTAAATAATCCAAATAAATAGTATTCATAAGAAATTGTAAGTTGAAATGGTGATGCCATAATTGAACACATGATTGAAATCATGATCAATAAACCTTTTCTCAAAATAATATTAATAATAAGGATAAATAAAATAACAAAAAATATCCCCACATTAATATGGAATATCAAAAACTTTAATTCCATCACCACCACATTGAGTATAATTCTTTTATGTCGTTGTGGATTTAGTCTCAATCATCGAGCATGTTTTAATCATTGACATGATCCTCCATATCCTCTCTCTCTATAGAGTTATGCCGATTTCAATGAATTACAATAGAGAAAACCCCTAACATGGTTTTATATTGGATAAAAACTAGGGTTTCTATATTAAATATACAAATTAATAAATTAATAAATTAATTAATTTTTCTAACCATGATAGCTAATACTCAAGAGTACCAGTGAAAACCAAACTAGTAACGATCTTAGGTAAAAAACCCCATTTTAGAAAACACTACGCTATCATTTTTCTAAGACAATGTACCATTTAATAGATATAATAATTTATTAAAAATATATGTGTATGGAATAAAAATTAAACCAATATTTTTATTATATTGTTATCGTATCTCTGCAGTTCTCTCATTTCCACACTGACTTAGTGAATCACAAAAAAATAAAATTTGTAAATATACACTGGGTTAAAAAATTAGAAACCAATGTCATCGCACAACCATAAATCTTGTTAGATATTTAGTAATTTAAATAATAAATATAAAATATACAATAAATATAAAAATTCTCTAAATTCCACCAAATCTCTACTCAAGGGATAATATTGCCACACGATCTCTACGGATCAATAAAAAAAATTTTCTTATGTTTTTCTACAATTGTAAATTTATTATTCTACCATTGGGAAGGCCCTGAGACTTCAAAAATAAAAATTGAGATATGTCTCTCTTAGGTAAAATTAGGGTCACTACATCATCCCCACCTATAAATTTTTTTCTTGAGAAGAAATAAACGGAAACAACAAAAAACTGGAGAACATTAACAGTTCAATAAAGAAAACAACTTTACCTCCAATGCACATCATTAATCTTTAAAGACGTGATCTCTAAGGTAACTCAATACAACACTTTATTAGAAGGAAAAACATTCCTTCAAACATATAGGTAGAAAATCCAACCCATATTGATTGAAGAACTATCTAAATACATATATCTACTCTGAGCATGTATTTTCATGATTCACCATCTAAAACATCTTCTCATTAAAAATTCATATAACCATATTGGAGAATAAAATTTCTATGTATTATTTGACACCTATCCTAAAAGGGACTATTGACAAGGAGGAAACATGTCACGAACCCCATATACCATCATTTAATGAGAATTATAGGTGGTTTTCCAATTAAAACAATCCTTATATTCCATTGATCTATACATGAAACATTTATATATCCCCACACTAATACTAGAGACGTTTCAAGGGTCACGCGCTATCCAAAACCTACCTTAAACCAACTTACACCAATTAACCTTAAGGAAATGACTCTCTTATTGCTAATTTGTGGAAAACAATTTCCATGAAGCCTATTTTCCACCCCTTAAAACGACATCAAAAATAAATTATAGCACACCTGAAGATATACAATATAATCACACCCACAATAAAAGATAACATGGAAGAGTTTCCATCACTCATTAGTAAAATATATAGACGAGAACACCAAACTAAGTACCAAATTTAACCAATTCCTTACATTTCACAAGTTTCTTTAAAATATAACAATATTCTATAATCCTAAGTAGAAAGTCCTCACTACTTAAATGAAACCACAATGTCAAATCGATACCCCAAGAAATAACCTTTTTGATTGAAAAAAATCTACAACCTCCTAATAAAAACTCATCCTCTATCTCATAAGAGGGATTACAGTGAGATAGACTCACACAATAAAATCCATTAGTAATAACACTCAAATGACTATTATTAAATAAATCTATATCCATTTAGAATTCCCATCCTGATACTCATCACTAGCAATGGGGGTGAACTGCTATCCACCTCAAGAAGTTATTTCATGCTCCCAACCTTTAAGAAAAGTCCTTCTGATCTATATTATGAGAACACATGGTCTCAAAGGATAACATATTAAACTTCACTCTCACAGTATCCTTCACACAAAAGGAAAGTGTGTGGAGACCATCATTGACAGAAGGAGTGAAATGTCTTCTCTTAAAAGTAAGAATCATATTTCTAAAGATAAATTCTGTCATACATCAATATCTATAAGAAAAAGAGACCATTATAAGAAAATACCAACCAGCATGACACTAATGTGCTACATTGATCCCATCAACCTTCTTGGAATCATTTTTGAAAATTCATATGCCTCTTAAAAAATACATATCTCCCACCCGAGAAATCTAAATTCCTATGAGGCTTTACCATGGACCATATCAATTATACATTTAGTTAAGTATATTGTAACTCCATAAATATAGATATAATATCTAGTATACTTCTCATTTTATGTCCTAACATAACTCCAAGGTCCCAGTAGGTGTCACCCTTCTGAATAATTTAAACATTTCAAACATTCAAAGGAAGGGAATATATTTTCCATTCAAACAGTGAAAATATCCAGTCTCAATCACTATGGGGGTAATACCATAACATATCAAGGGATGAATCCTATCACTAAACCTTAAGGGTCTTTCTGCCTACTATAGATAGAGCCCACATCATCATTAAAATCAATAACAACTCATAATACTAATAGTGGTTATCCAATTCACAATGAGGTGGGTACTATCACACATTCTCTCTGCTATATAGGCATATCATACATAAAAACTTTTTCAATAAATATAAAAATACCATAAATAGAAGTGGTGATTGAATGAAAATCCCCATCATTGGAAGTCTTATAGTTTTCTATAATATAACCAGTTCCTTTTCATAGAAAACTGTGTCCATCCCCAGGTGGGGTTTTTGGAATAGGATCAAAATGTCATCCTTTTCCAACCACTCTTACAATACTCAGTTTCACATCCAATATTA
This sequence comes from Viscum album, assembly GCA_963277665.1. Taxonomy (NCBI): domain Eukaryota; kingdom Viridiplantae; phylum Streptophyta; class Magnoliopsida; order Santalales; family Viscaceae; genus Viscum; species Viscum album. The sequence goes on from OY728151.1 coordinate 908,074,085, forward strand.
TCTATGGTAATCAATAAGATATTTTTATTATAATTATGATATGTAATGTTGAGGTCCATCCACGACACTACTCTAGTCATCTTAATGTAAAAAACTAACCTTATCCCATAACTGTGGTGATACTCTTATAAGTATCTCTATGAGTTCTCACTTAGGGTTACGCTTTAGGTATTTGTTTCATGGAATCACAATATTGACTCATAATTTCTTCCTTGGGATTTCCCACCTAAACCACCAAACTCAAAAAACTACACCATAAATCATTCATAGAGAACACCTTTCAATGACAGTGTTCATCGATGAATAATCAAATATGGTTGTCCTTTATTAAAAAAGTTCAATTACCACTATTAAAAACCTCATCCCTTAAAATTTCTCAAACTCCAACCATGGTAGAGAAGACTCATCATGATTTCAATAAATAAATCATCCAATAAGGGATCATAATGAAATATAGGAATCATATTACACAATTTTATATCTTGATAGTAAAAGTTTAAACAATATGAGAACATGAATCCAAAACTCTAGAAGTTCCCCAAATTGCATAAGGAATAGGCCCACCTTAGATACTATGAAGGCCTGCTCTCAAATAAATTCATCATATCCATCCTACCAGTAATATAATCCATGATATTCAAGATGATATTTTCTCAATGAAAATAATATTCACTAAGTTAAAGTGGAGAGAAACAACTTCAGATAATGGGGTTAGAATAAATCCCTTGTCTAAAAAATCATCACCTCATCCCCCCCGAATAGTGGTTAGTGGTCGAACTACATGTATGAAATTTTCATAACATTTTCTATGCACACAAGATGTATATCAGTGGGTAGAATCCTTCATTTTATAGGGGGAGCCTATAAATTATAGAGAATATTTGAATGATGTGACATGAGAAGTATGTTGAAAATAATAAATGGACATCATATGATGCTTGTAATAATCTTAGATATACCCCAAAATAATATGTTAATTCTATGGGTTAAAAAATAAGTTATCATAGTCTTGGTGAAATAATACTTTGGATGCTGCAAATATGTTGGTGTCTTGGGTCTAATAATCGAACTCAAGACCTCCTTAACGTCATTGTAAGATGCTCCCAAACTATCTCTCACGTGACTACAAAATCCAATCACCATTATTAGGAAAAACACAATTTTATATGGCCCTAACATAATCCTACCCACTAGGCTGATAATAAATTAACAGTTTCATCTCATTTCCACCCCCAAAACATCAGGGGCTGGTGACTATCACTGAGTAGGAATATCTCACAAAATTAAAGTCCTTAGCCTATAATAACCTATAAAAACCTATATAAACTTCAAAATATGTTCTAAATATATATTATATATATGATATATATACACAATAAAATTATCTATATATAATTAATTCAAGAGACAATGATTGGAAATACATCCCACAAGGTTAGCATAAGGAAACCAATACATATGAAAATACCCTAAAATAAAAGTCAATGTGAAGCTACTCCATGCTACAAGCACTCCAATATTACTATCCTATTATAATAGTCATAACCATCATCACTAAACACTATGATTCATAATAAATCACCTATAATCACTAAGAATCACCTTTAAACAATTAATCTGCATACCATGTCTAACCATCCCATATCTAAACATGTTTGTCATTTCAATAGAAAAAATTTATTGGAATAAAGAACATGTATGGGTGATTATAGATATAACAAGAAATATTCCTTGAAAACCATAATGCAACATTTTATCTTTTATCCTAGTAAAATATGTGGCCATGAGGAAGACAATGAAGGATAATAAAGATATGCTCAAACACTGAAAGTCTCAAGGACATAGAGTAGTCCTAGTCATATCTTCACCAATTCTTGATAGAATAATTATATGAGTAAAAAGAGGTTATTATAACACCAATGATTCCATGAATTCTAAATTACTTAGCTAGTTGTGTATTTCATCTTGAAAGAAGCCAACCTCAGGGTTTTGAAGACTAAGAAGTCCATAATAATTCTCTAATGCAGAAGCTTGTAGTATCTATACTACGATCATAATATAATAAGGGGAGCCTAATCATCTATTAATCATGCTTTTTATATACGAGAGTACCATAGCCTATAGTCTAATAATAATGATAATGATTATGAGAGAAACCATGCGAAAAAATTCATGTAACCTCTTAAGAAACAATAATGGTGGATTCCTTAAAGTCATACAATACAAAAACAACAATTACATACCCTATAATGATCTATAATGAAGGATCCCAATAGTCTATGTAAACAGATTTTAAATAATGACTCTGGAAGAGGATCCACGGTCTACGTGTCCTCTTTACAGTGTAGAGGTATTCTTACCCTGGAGAGTAGATCTCAATCCCGTGTATGTTGATGGAAACATTGACCATATCAGATCCATAGGATCAGGATTCCCATTCCCTCCCATAGTTGGGTGGGTATAATAAACTCAATATAAGGATGATGATTGGAATCTACACACTTATTTATTATTATAAGATGTGAGGGTTTCAATCTTCTAGAGGCTATATAAAAAATCATTCCATCATCTAATCGAATGAAACTCATACTAAGATATGCCATCATTGATCTTTCTAAACCACCTATTTCATATTAGATGAAATAAAAATATCAAATTTTAATAAAAAATGTAGAATAGGATACCCACATGAAAAATTTCATTCCCAAATCAATAAAAAATCTATCTAGATAGTTCTGGAAGAAGTACATGGTGTGTGAGAGGGAACACGTGGTGTAATTTCCCTAATTATATTTATATCCATGTATGAGTTCCTCTCATGGTGTTTAGAGGTCCCACTAAATAATTTTTAAAGGAATACGTGGCATATCGGGTTATATAAGTAGTTAGGTGAAGGTTACATGGTAAAATTTAAGAGTTAGGGCCCATTCCCAATAAAAATATCCCATCAACATACTTAGATTTCCCCAAATAAGATGATATAATGTCACAAAATATCATGAATAACCTAGAAATCCGATAACCAAGATGGTCCTAACATATCCCGATGGGCATTCCTGACCCCATGGGTTGACGACAAGCACATGGAATCACACAATATTAAATTGGAATTTTTTTTCCACAAACACAATAGAAGAAAGATAAAAAATTTAGTATGGATACAAGAGAAATTCCATAGGGAAAAGTGAAATATAAGTCAAATAGGTATAAAATAAAATATGTACAACCATAATTACTACAAATATTATAAAATCCTCATGTCCCAATTGACATAACTATCCAAGACCAAGGATCAACAACAAGAACCACCTCCAAGTGTCACTTTTCCCTTGATCAAACTTAGAAGGAGATAATCCACAAACACCCAAAGGCATAGTCTGGGTGTGAGCTAAAATCTCAGTAGGGTATTACAAAGGATTAAATAATAAGATACCAACATTTATTTAACCAAATAAATATTAAAAATAAAAAATAGGCATGGAAATTCGAAATTATATTTAAAATGAATCATGATTTACATTTAAAAGGACAGAAATACTGTTAAAAAATAGATTAATAAAAATTTTATATAATTTTTTTTATATAAATTCATAAGGAATGTAAAAATTTTACAACTATAAGGGATTATATTTAAAATAAAAACAAATGAGAAACATGGTCATGTGCCAAAAGGTATGATAGTTCTAGGCTATGAGACTCCCTCACACTCAAATATTTGTCACAATAATATGTTTACACACATCCTCCTCGATACTGATAAAGGATTACACATCACCATCCCATTTGGGATGTGACATGCTACATTTTTATATTTTTAGGGTTGTAAATCATAATGTGTTATCCCTAATAACTCAATAACTACCTAGGATTTCATGTGATCTAATAAAATCAATGATGGGAAATTTATTTTAAGACTTATTAAAATACAATTCATCCCATTCTCCCTTACTAATATGCCGAGTTTCCATTTTAAAAAATCAAAAGAGGTTTTTAATCAAATCAAGTGTTTCTCCAAGATAAAACAATGGGATTTATATCAAAAAAATTTAATCCATTTTCATAAAAAACCAATTTGAAATCAATTTAATCAAATCAATTTTATAATTATAATTTCATAGTTAATATACAAAATTTAATTTAAACAATTTCCAACCAATTACAAAACACACCACATTTCAACGGAATGGGTGGGGTCCCAAATTTCATGCCAAATCCAATTTCAAATCCCAAATTCAATAGAATTTTGTTTTTTATAAATTAATTTAAATTATGTTAATTGAAATAAAGAAACTGATATTTAAATCAAATAATTGAATTCAAATCAAGAAATTTATGGTTAATAAAATTGGACAATCAAAACAGAACTACCAACCTTAGTATCACGGGATCTAAAAACACAAATTCCTAATTAAGAAAATATAATAAATAATTCCATCCTAAAGGTTCAAGAATCAAACATATATCTAAGACCTAAAATAGAGGATATTATATTCTCCAATAACATGGAGATCTATAAAACCCTAGGGTGGAAAGAGGAGAGAGCACTAGAAAGAGAAAAGGAAGAGTAAACCTATTGGGAGGAGATTGAATGGTAGATTCCTATATTAGGTCTACTTAATTAAGGTTTTAAAGGGGCCAAAGTCACCTCTTTGGAGCCTCCATAGAAGAAGAAATCATAATATGTCAAAATAGGTCTACCAAAAACCTTAAAATAGGGTTTTGGGACTTTTAAAAATAATTTTTGGATAAAAAAACTGTACCCATGGTTAGATGGGTTGTTCTGAATGGTCAGAAAAACCGTGCACACTAACTGTTCACCCAAACTGATGGGGGTTAACTATTTATCCTTGGAAGGTGTTCGATTTTTCAAATTGTGTTCCAACCATGAAAAACCTGACCACCTAGGTTTCCACAATTTTCACATGCTCGGTGAATGGTCTGGGTAAACTATACGGAAACTATGCACAACCCCAGAACTTCCAAATTATTCTAGAAATTGACCCAAATAACCCATTAAAAAACCCAACCAAATCAGGAAGAAAATTGGGTATTAGGAATAAATGAAAAATGTAATAGGATGTTACAACCTCCCCACCATAGAAACTTTCAGTCCCCAAAAATCCTATTACGAAGTTTCCTTGTAAAATATATGATGTCCCTTCATTATCATCCGTTACTCCCTATCCCATATATAAAGAGAATAAAAACCATATTCCATAGAACTAGGACCAAAGGTATCATCATCCGACTTAGTAAACTGGTTTCAGAATCAACTGTCCTGATTAGACATTCAGTCACAGATAAATCATGTTTGACATCGAGATCAATCTAGCTCAAAACATAAGATGAGTTGGATAGATACTTTCTGATATGAAATATGTGGAACACATTATGTATCAATGTCTACTGTGGTGGAAGTGATAAATGGTAACAAAATTTCCCCAACTTCTCAACAACCTAAAAAAGTCCCACAAAGAGAGGAGTAAGTTTCCCTTTCCTCCCTAGCCGTCGATGACCCAAACGGGGTAAAAATTTCAAGAATACATGACCACCACTCAAAATTACAATGGTCTATGATGAAAATCAACATAAGACTTATAAAAAATCTGAGTTATTAACATTATCTAAAAAATCAATAGAATATTTTCTATTATCTCTTGAACCAAGCTCGGTCCAACAAAGGAACTTTCACCAATCTCCAAACAATACAATAGAGATCTGCTAGGATGACCATAGAAAGCCTCAAAATGATCTATTCTGATCACATATCGATAAATATTGTTATAATAAAACTCAAATATCACCAGATGGTCATCCCAAGCCCCAACAAAGTCAAGAACACAAGTTCAAAGCATATCCTCAAGAATTTGTATAGCTCTTTCTATATGACCATCCAACTGTGGATGGTATGTTGTTCTCAAATGAACCTGAGATCCCAATGCCTCTTGAAGGACTCTCCAAAAGAAAGAAGTGAATCGAGGATCTCTATGAGGGACTATAGTAGAATGAAATTCGTGCAAATGAATGATCTCTTTTACATAGTTAATTCCCAACTAATCAAACTTAGTTATATAATAGATGGGTATAAAGCGATCCATCATGGTTAGGCTATTTAAAACAAACCATATCATGTTATTATTTAATTGGGTATGTAACAACCCAAACACAATGTCCATAAAGATCTCATCCTACATCCAAGTAGTCACTGGAAGTGGTTGAAGAAAACCCGAAGGTTTCTGATGCTCGACCATGACCAGTTGGCATGTATAACATTGAGAGACAGAATCTGCAATGCCCCACCTCATTACTAGGTGCTATAATTGTCGTAAAATGTCATATAACATCTTTTTGGTTTCCTGGTGAAATAAGAACTGAGAGTTATAGAAATCGCCTTTCATAGATTTCAACCGCTAACAAGAAAAACTAGATTCTAATAGCATAGAATTCCCCTTATGGAGAATGACCAGCAAAGATTGCTCTACCCACTATAGAGAGAGTGGCTAATGTTTTAGAACTTATAATCAAGCTATTGTTCCCAAATAATCATCTCAGGAAGAATAGAGGTTAACAGAACACTGGGATAGAAAACATCTTCCTCTATTTCCTAGACTCGAATATTCAACTGTGCAAAGAGAGGCATAAAGATCTACTCTTTTGATGATTCTTTCAAAACATGGGTTAGAAATTTCCTAATCAAATAATTTAATACGATATTCCCTTTAATTAAGGTATAGAAGATGTTGAAATCAAAATATTATATTTATTCCACTCAACGCCTCTGGCAGATATTAAAATATTTTTGAGAGAAGATATAACTCAATATTTTGTTTTCAAAAAACACAGTAAACCTTTATACAAAAAGAAAATTAAGTCAACCATTAAGTTCATGAATCATATTCAATTTTTCAAGGTCATGGGTCAGGTAATTATTCCCATGTGGCCTAAGATGACGAGATCTATATGCAATGACATGATCACCCTGTATAATAACATATCCTTAACCTAAACCTGATGCATCACAGAAGACCACATAGACCTATCCGACCTCAGGAAGATTCAACACCAGCACAATAATCAAAATACATTTCACTAAAACAAAATATCTCTAACATTTTTCAACCCAATAAAACTTTACTCCCTTCTATGTTAGAGTTGTCATTAGATAATCCATCTTTGATAAGTCTTTAACAAATTGATGATAATATCTAGATAATCGCAAGAAGTTATGAATCTTGAAAACATTTCGTAGTTGTTACCATATCATAACAAATTTTAACTTCTCAGGATAAACTGAAATACCATGTTTCGATACCACATGCCCCAAGAAATTCACTTCCTGGATCTATAAATCACATTTTAAAATCTTGTCATAAAATCATTGATTTCTCAACAATTCCAAAATTTCTCTCAGATAATGCACATGATCCTTCTTGAATTTAGAGTAAATAAACACATCATCCACAAATACTACCATAAAGGTATCAATATTCTTATACAAAATCCTATTCATTAAATCTATATAGACAATAGAATCATTAGTTAAACCAAATAGAATGAAAACGTACTCATAATTTTTACACCTGATCCAAAAGATGGTTTTCAAAATGTTAGATTCTTTTGTTCTCTACTAATGGTAACTAGATTAAAGATAAATCTTCTAGAACCATTTTACCCCTTTAAAATGATCAAATAGATCATTAATCCATGGTAACAAATACTTTTTTCTATATCAAAACTTGATTGAGTTTTTGGTAATTAATAAAATGGTGAAGTGAACCACAATCTATCTTATAAAAGAGAACCTGTGTCACCCAAGGTGACACACTCAATCATATAAATCCTTTCTCTATAAGATCATACAATTGATTTTTCAACTAATTAATTTCAGCTAGTTCCATGTAGTAATAAGGGATAAATACTAGTTGAGTACCGATCACTTTATTTATAGAAAAATCGAACATCCCTTACCAATGGAAAACAAAAGAAGATAGAAAGAAACTCCTCGAGAGACTTCGAGACAACCAGAGGGAGATCACTACACAAATATTCTCACTCCAGAAAAAAATAAAACACCAATATCAGTTTCCCAAACTATGGATAAAAAGGCCTGGATCCACTCAACCTCATATCCCATTCTGCTCGAATGATATGATAAACCTCATTAGGTACATTAAAGGATAACCATCGAAGATAATAATCATTCTATGATTTATGGTCAATTATAAAATCCATCCTGAATATGATGTCAATTGGTTTCATGTTGATAATGAGAAAACTCTATGAAATATTGACATCTGATAGTGAGAAAACACAAGTGAGACTATGAAGACCCTATACTCTCTTTTTTCCAAGGGGGTAGTAATATCCATCACATAAGATAAAATATTCATAGGAAGATTTATAAGATTAATAATATGTGTTGAAATAAATGAATGATATTCACTAGTATCAAATAAAGAAGTCACTAATAGGGAATCTTTAGTGATGGTACCCCTCAAATTCATTGGACATGTATCTACTTTCTCTAGAGACTTTCCCACTAAGTGAAGAATCTTTGTTTCAAATTCCTATTTTGGGAAATTTTTTTTACTTGAAACATCTGATTTCAATGCTATTTTAGATGGTGCTGATGACCCCATTACACTATGATGAGTGAAATAAACATGTCATAACTTCTGCAAGTGGCTCAAGCATCCATAGGAGCCACATATGTTGGGTGCCTCAGTGAAAAACCTCTTTGAGTGCCAAGATTTTATACACTGGTAACAAATAAAGGGGCCTTGGCAAGACACTATAGGAGGTTTAGAAAAACCTTACTATCAAGAACCACCATGAGAATCATCACACATCTCCTTTTCATTAGAGTAATTGACACATCCATTAGGATAAAAAATAACTCTCGTAAACATTGAATTAACTACGAGGTCCATTTTGACCATCAATGATATATCCCACACATCAATATAAAAAGTATGCTTCAATAAGAAAACATGAGAGAAAATATATGAACAAATACCTAACATGAACCATCTAGTATTCATATTTTCATTCAATAAAATCTCTGGTACAAACTACACTAGCTCAAAAAATAGTTTTCATACTCTATCATAGTCATGTCAGGCTACTTGATTTTGAAAAACTCACTATCCTTGGACAACACAATATAACATAAATATAATTGTTTGGTGAAAATATCCTAGAAATATTTCCACTCTAAGCCCTCATGCTTCTTTTCCATCACCATCGTGTCCCACCATCTCTTACTTTGTCCCTCTAGCATTAAAGTGGCACACTTCACCTTGATTTTATTAGGGGTCCTTTGGAACTCAAACCAAAAAACAATCCCAATCAACCATTCCTCAAATTCTTAAGGATAATTGGAGACTTTAAACATTGGTGGATTCTTGTGAAGTAACTCCTAATAATCACTCCCCATAACATCCCTCTGGGGTTATAAAACTAGATCCTGAATAGGAACTAGTGGTGGTTCCCATCCCAGGGATTGAACAATACACAAAATCACCTAAACCTAACTTGGGTCTAGGAGGGAATTTTCTAACTATGGTTCAGTAAGATCTTCCTATTAGATCTAACTCACACATCTTTTCAGATGCATGATGCTACACAACATCTGTAAACCACATTGAAGACATCATATTAATACTCAAATAGAGAAACAATGAAATTAACCCCAACAGATAAGAACATAGGATTTGGATTTTATTATATCTAAATTGAAAGTAGGGAAAATAATATAGCTAATCCCTAAGACATCCTTCCCAAACCACCCATAGTGAATTCAGGATCATTATGGTGATAACTAGATAAGAACTCAATCATAAATAACTCCTATGTCTTGAAAAGAATACAAAACTGCATACTGACATCAAGGAAAGATAAAAAACCACCCTTTGATACCACTTTTTCATGAAACAGTTTGGATACCCTGGTAACCTGATAATAGATCGAGTCTGTACATAGCTGGATGTGCATTCTTGATCCCCACAGGTTGGCGATAAACACCTAGAATCATACAATATGAATGTCAGAACAAATTTGTCATGACATAATGGAATAAAGATGAAGAATTAAATATGAATATAATAGAAAATCTACAAGGAGAATTTTACTTAAATTTAAAAAAGTATAAACCAACCAAAGTAAAACCAGAAGTACTATAAAATAGGATAAACACCCTAATTCCCAACAAACACAACTCTCCAAGCCCAAAAATCTAGAACTAGAACCACCTCTAAGTGATACATTTCTCTTGCTTGAACCTATAAGGAGATAATCTATAAACACATAATGTAATAGGTAGGGTGTGAGATAAAATACCATTAGTTTCTCACCATGTATTCTATAATAAGATTCCAACTTTTAATTAACTAAATAATGATTTCAAATTTTAAAATAAATAGGCATGGAAGTTCAAAGTAATATTTAAAATGAATAATGACTTACATTTAAAAGGATTTAAATACTTTAAAAAAATATCTTAATAAACATTTTATACACTTAGTTTAAAAAAAGTCATAATGAATATTAAAAAATATCAAATACAAACATATAGGCAACATGGTCATGTGCTAAAAAGTATAATATTTCTAGGCTATGGGACTCCCTCACACTCAAATAGTTATCATGTAAATATGTGTACACCCGTACTCCACAATACTAACTAGGGATTAAGAATGCGACTTACTACTTTTCTTTATTGTTAGTGTTATAAATTTAGAGTGTTGTCTTGAATAACTCACTAACTACCTAGGATTTAATTTTATATAATAAAATAAATGATTTAAAATCTATTTTAATAATTTTTAAAATAAAAATAATTGTATTTTCCTTTTTAATATGACAAATTTCTATTTAAGAAAAACCAAATAGGATTTTTAATCAAATCATGGCATTTTCCAAGATAAAACCAATGGGTTTCTATCAAAATAGTTTAATCAATTTTCATCAAATACAAATTTGAAATAAATTTCACCAAACCAATTTCACAATTAAAATATCATAATTAAATTCCATAATTTATTTTAACAAATTTCCAACTAATTTCACATCACACCCCAATTCAATGGAGTTTGGGTTTTTTCCCAATTTCATTCCAGTTCCAATTTTGAATCCCAAATTCAATGAAATTGTGTTTTTAATAAACCATTTGAAATAAATATAATTGAAATCAAGAAAATTTAATTTAAATCAAACAATTGAATCTAAATCAATAATTTAGGGTTAATTTAATTGGCCAATCAAAATGGGACAACCTACCTCGGGATCACAGGATCTCAATACACAAAGCCCTAATAGGGAAACTCTAATGAAGATTTGAGAATCAAATATAGATCCAAAATATAAAATAGGGGATATTATATTCTACAACAACATATCTATCTATAAAATCCTTGGGAGAAAATATTAGTGATTGAGAAAAAGATAATGAGAAGAGGAAACCTACTGGGAGGAGATCGAATATCATTAACTAAGATTAGATCAACTTATGGAAGGGTGTAAAGGGTTAAAAATCACCTCTTGGGAGCCTCCATAGAATAATAAATAATAAAAGGTCAAAATAAGTCTATTGGGTAACTTAAATGAGGCTGTTAGGACTTTTGAAAATAATCTTTGGATTTAAAAAACCCATACATATGGTTAGCTGAGCTAGGCCACACGGTTTGACAAACCACACACCCCTACTGATGGGGTTTTACAATTTCTCTTTGGTGGGTGCACAATTTATGAAACCATGCACATACTATTCAAACCCTCATAGCCTAGGCTTTCACAGTTTTCACAATCAGGGCACATGGTTTCGGAAAACCGTGCACCAACCATGTACAACCCAAGAACTTTAGAAATTTTTCAAAATTTTACCCAAAGAACCCCTAAACCAAACCAAACCAAAGAATGAAAAATGGGGTTTAAAAATACATGAGAATAGTAATAGGACACCATATATATTTTTTTCTTATAATCCACAAACAAAGGATCTTTTCATATATAATTTATAATTTATTTATTTAATTAATGTACTAAATGTTGTTGAATTATTTCCTTGTTAATGAATTGATAGACCACTCTTGTCACAATAACTTGAGTTAGAGGAATAATGTGTATATTCCATATATTAGTGATCCTTACTAACTCCATGAACCTAGTATCATCATTTTAAAATTAGATGGTTGCTAGCTCAAATGAATCTATCACTTGTGAAGATAGATGTTGATCACAACTGAATCCTTTATGAGAGAAATAATTTAGTCTAATGTATGAGGATAATTTATCTACATTATCTAGAGAATTCTCAGAAGGGATATCTCTATGGTTTGAGAGGATTATCTCTAAAAATCATTGTGCACAAATAAATATTGTGTCCTTTGGGATTTCACAAAATGTCCTAACTATGTTTATCTAGTTCTTGGTTTAGAAAATAAATAATTGTGCATGGGCCCTTATTATTTTCATAATTCCCAGTGAAACCCATGCCTAAATAATAATAATAATAATAATAATAATAATTATAATCATAATAAAATTTTCTTGACATGAACTAAACTAATAGATAATGTAAATATTATTATTCTTGAATAAATAAATCAAAATTTATTCAAAAAATATTTAATATGAATTTCTCACCTGAAAATTAAACCCGAACCACCAATACTCTAAAATATTTATTGTTCCATGAATAATGACTATTTATTTAATTAAAAAAATACTACTACAACATTCACCAATAAAAATATAAATATTTAATTCACTAAAACTAATGAATAAATATATATTAAAAAGTCACATAAGTAAATAAATTAATATTTTTTTACCTTGTTTGTAAACTAAAATATTTATATATATATATAAATATTTAAATAAATATTTACATGAAAATATATTTTTATTAAATATTTAAATAACATATATATTCTCTCAAATAACTAGTGATTGAATATTTTAAATCAAACCAACTATCATGAACCGCCCCCAGGGCCCGTGCCGTGACTACCCCAAGCCTACTTGCCGAAGGCCAGGGGCTCGAGACTAGTGCCAAAGCCATCAACCTGCAAGTGGGAGGCATTTTCCTGAGTACCTGTATGCACAAACACTCCCAACCATATCCCAACACACTGAAAGGGGAAAAAGTAAACCACTAAAACAAAGCTGAGTGCAAGTACATCTGAAAGTAAGTGGGCCAGAATACAAACCCAAAAAAGAACTGAAAACAAAAAAACACAAAAGGGAACTCTGATGGCCATCCGCAGAAAACCCACATGGTCATAAGAATAGTGAAGATAATGGAAGAAAAAGTAGTAAGTCATGTATTTCTATTCCTACTAGGCCCTGCCTGGTCTTGAGCTACCAAGTCCACCATCGTAGCGTCCGTCAGTCACGTGTCCCTGATCACCTCGAGTGAAACGTCGATTGTCTGTACTAGACACAACACGTAAAGGCGAGCCCTTGAAGGGTTGAGTAACACTCTAACCAGTATGGACCCCCCAAAAAAGGAAAGAACACACATAAATTCCTCAAGGTAAAGAAGAAAACACAACACATCTCACATCGGGTATATTTTAGGGTATTAACAGTTGCATCATCAGTCACATCATCGAACACCTCGACTGATGGAGAAATACTCCTATAGAGAGTACATTGGGCATGACTGTAGAGACCCAAAGATTTAAGTACATGGAAATTACATTAATTTTTGCAGAATACTTAATACATAATAAAAACAGACACACAAGGACCGTAATAGTTTAGTGTCTTTGGAAACTCGGAACACAATCCTCTAATCGTGGTGAAAGATCTTCAACATCTCCCATAAAGATCTTCCCTTTTTGTTTTTTTAGCTAAAACCCTTATTTATATCCTGGGGAAAAGAAAACATATAAAGGGTGAGATCAAATTCTCAGTAAGAGTAAACATAGATAACATAAAACAATATATAAACATTTGAATGCAAAAACTTGAACATAAAATCTAAACATCCAAATCTTGAGAAAATACAAAAATCTTGGAAGTACGTAAGGCACATATCATAATGGAACATCAATAATGATAAAATAACATGGGACGAAAACATGTAATTGTGGCAAACCATTAAGCACATGATATGATTTCTATAGTAGCCAAGTCATTGCTGCCAAGACCATCTTAGTGGACAAAGTCCCTTTCTGAATCGAGTTCACTCCTTGTTCCAGTCCTATATCACTGAACCGGATTAACTCACCATTCCAGCCATGTCTATATCATGAGGTATAAATCTTTAACCAATGCATTGGAGGGAGATATAGGTCCCACCCATCTCATAATGAAGTCATTCTTACTTGTGCCACAACATGAACATAAATCATTCATCATTACCTAAAGTATACAATGGGTTTCATAAACATCATCCCATCATAACATAATCCATACAAAAAATGGATATCATTTCATAATAAGAAAAGTGAAACCATGTAAATCATAGAGAAATTATACTTGAAACATACACATATGAAATAATTCCATCTTATATGGAAAATGGTTTTGATAAAACACTTGAAATGAATTCTTGAGGAAAATATCCCTTCTTCTTCAAAATCATTTTCTTTTCACAAAATGCCATGCAATTTTAAAAGAAAAGGAATTTGTTGAAAATATTCATTAAATCTTGTAGAGTAAGATTTATGAAAATAAGGCGTTATGAAACCGTAAAAATCTGTTCATTCCGTATAAGTTAAAAAAAAATTCTTCTAATACTTTTACCGGAAAAGTCAAAAAGTACCTCGTATGGTAAACAAAATAAAGATTACTTTCTTACGATGTGGTAAAAGTAAAAAAGGTAAAAATGACTTTAAACATACATGAAAGAAAATTAAACATTTTTTGAAAACATTTTGAGAACATATGGACATGGATAATAAACATAAACCCAATAAATACTTACGAATAAACAATCTCAGATAAGAATGAGATTGGAATAATTATCCCTTACCTTATGTCTGATATGCTTCGTATGTATCCAAACCTCCTGTATAATGATTTAAATAATGTCATTTACTTATTACAGAATCATATTCATTGTTTTGATATCATATACGGTTCACTTATGACTTTATATAACCCGTTGTTTTGTAAATTCCATGTTAAAGTAGCGTTTTGGTTAAAATCGTTTCATTTATCGTACGTGTTTCGACTTGTTGTTCTTAATATTATTACTTATATCCTGATTTAATTAATTCCAGAATGTAAAAAAATATTTATATATAATATATATTAAGCATATACATATATATATGATAGATCGTTAAATGGAATGAAATACACCGTTCGTGGAGACGGTAGGCCGTACGTACGCATGAACCCTGTTTTCGTTTATTTATTGAATTGAATGGAATTAAGTAGATGAAATACATATATATATATATACATAAATACAGTTTCATTATTATGTCATATATTTTATTATTATTCATTATATATACTTTATAATCATTCATGAATGGTTAACATGGAGAATGAATCTCATCTCATCATGGAGACGGTAGTCCGTACGTACGCATGAGCGATGATATCATTCCCATGATCGTGGAATTGTATTGAAGTGTATGTATAATATTTCAGAATCAATATCAATTTACAATAATCATATATAGTTATTTATTTACACCATTATACCCATCCAAGTAAGGTGGTGGTCGCAAACAGATTACACCACGGCGTGGAGACAGTATTCCGTACGTACGCACGCGCGATGATTT
Organism: Viscum album; assembly: GCA_963277665.1. NCBI lineage: Eukaryota > Viridiplantae > Streptophyta > Magnoliopsida > Santalales > Viscaceae > Viscum > Viscum album. The sequence continues at coordinate 908,089,831 of OY728151.1, forward strand.
CATTTTCCGTATGATGGATAGAAGCTGAAATAGGGTTGTTTCATATTTATAATAACATATAAGTATATAATTAATATTTATATTATTAATTTATAATGATACAACTAAAGAATAAGAATTATAAGAAGAAATAAATTTGAGAGAATTGGAAGAAGATATTACCTCTTCTTCGACAGACCTCCTTTAAGCTTCCTCTTAAGGAAGTAGAGTTGGTATTTTGAGAAGACAAAAATCTCCAGAATGTTTCTAGGGAAGTGTAGAAGATAAATTGGCAAGGTTTGGACGAGCTTAAAGGCTCAAAAGGGTGTGTAGAGAAGAGGGAAGGGGTGCCCTTTTTATAAGGGAGGAGAGGGGTACATTTGAAAAAACGTAAAATATTATTTTATAATAAAATTATATTTGGTTTATAATAGATAAAAATTGATTTATTTAGAAGATAAAGTGGATATGGGTCGAAATAAACTCATCCAATAGGTTTTAGAAAAGTTTAGGTTACTATTTCAACCTTATCATTTAGATTTAACTCGAAGTTAAATAATTTAACTTTTACCATGTCTTCTTGTTTTCTTACACTATATGGTTAATAAACTTACTATAACAAGACAAAAGAACCCCAAGTGGTTCATTATTAATATATATAACCTTATCTAAGTCATTTGGCCGAACCATAGATTTTTAGGAATATAATAACAATTAATAATATAATATTTAAAAAAAAAACTATTTTATGTCAATTTTGACAGTATTTGGTAATTGATTTTTGTGAAAATCATAACAACATGATTAGTTAGAAAAAAGTTAACTGAATCAATACTAACATTTCATATTAACCTATAATATTAGTGTAATTCATAAAATGTCTCAAATTACATTTATTTGTGTATTTATAACATCAATTAGGTTAATATTTCATTAATAAGGTAATTACTGCATCATCATTGTGTCATAAATAAATTAAATTATTTAATGTGTAAAAATTATAAATAAAATACCATTATGTAGGAAATTTTTTTATATTTCTAATGAATATTTATAGTCGAATTTATCTTATGCATAACTCTATATTAAATTTTTTTTTAGTTATTAAACTTTGATTTTAACTATTTTAACTCTTCTTTAAATAAAATAATAATAAGTGTCCTAATCTAATCCAAGTGGACCTAAAGGGTAATATTTTATTCCTAAGGTTGTTTTCGGTCGAATTACACTTATCCAATAGAATTAGGACATGTGTTAGGGTAATAATAATATCATTTTTACCCTTAATTACCCTATTTACTTTTAACCGTGGTAAATAAAAGTAAAAAGTTACTATTCACCAAAAATTATTTTTATCCTATTGAACTACATTTTACTCCTTGATATTAACAGTGTCTCTCAGAGTTTCTAAATTCCACTCACAAAAGAGGTAAAATTAAGTTTTATGTAAATTTTCAAACTCTCCTAGGAGGTGGGTAAAAGACGGTGAAAAGTTCAATAAAATTTTTATATATCTAAAATTATTATAAAATGACTCCAATGAATTACATTGAACTTATATAGGTATTATGTATCAATTTTTACCTACAATAAATTTAAATAAAATAAATAATTATTTAAATAAAAAGTCGGGTTTTAAATAGTAACCCAGTGTTTTCACTATTCATCAAAAATTGAAATTTTTCAGAAAAATACCAAAAATTCACCCTAGGCTAATTTCGATATTCCAAATCCAAAAATGAAGTCCATTTTGAAAGATAAAATTTATAAAATTTCAAAAATTGGGTATTACTATTCATAACAGCTAGTTCATAATAATATTATAATAATATCTCGTTTAGTGAAACTTGGTATTGCGTACTACACACGCTATCGAAGAAGGTCTTGATTGCGTGTAATGAAAGCCAAGTCAGGGCTGTGTGTAGTGAAAACTCTGTTTGGTGTTGCGTATAACATAATCAAAATTTATTTCATTTATACATTAAACAAAATCTATACTTAATGTTGCGTAAAATAATTTCCTCAAAACAAACTTGAAATTGTGTGAAACACAAGCCAAGAATAGTGTTGAGTATACAAAAAGATAATACAATGTTTCATATAGTACAATATAATATTGGTGTAGTGTATTATAGAAGACATCGAATAAAATAAAAATAATATATCTCATAAAATCTCGGGGTGTTACATTCTACCCCCTTAAAATGAATTTTTCCCTTGAAATTCGTCGGGGGTTATAAATGGTTTACTACTTGAAAGATTCCTTCATAGAGACCCACATCATAAAAATAAATTCTAAAACTTAATTTTAAAAATTAAAGTAAGAAATATAATGGTTACCCAGATTAACTCATCACTGGGTTTCCACATAGGATAACATAGGTGGAAATATGGATATGGAAGAGAAATATAACCATCAACTTCTGATGGAGAGTGGTAGAAAACATGGCTATGAAAAAGCCAACAATCACAAAGCCATAAATTTGTGATGATCTAAGGTGCCATCTAATTCATCAGATATAAGGGAGCTAGGAAAACATTTTTGGTTTTCAAGATCATTTCCCTAATGTTGAAGAAATTTGAATTAGAAGAAATACTTTCTTGATTTTGGTACAATCTCACCGTTGGCCATTCCTTGGACAATTTCCGCTTCATCTCTTAAATAAATGAATTTGAATTTGTCATTCGTGAAGTGTTAGCAGATCTTGTGATAGAATGATGGGTCATTCCATCTGTCTCCAACAAAAGGTTAGAAAAAGTTATCAAAAATATATAAGTCTATCTATAGTGATATTAATCATATATGGTTACCAAGATGGACTTATACTTCATATATCATACTGCTTAATATAATAAAACTAGTTTCTACTAACCAGGGACTTCCTGTAGGTCAGTGGTAGGCTATAAAGTCCTGTCACACTTCGGTTGTGGGTTCGATTCCCACAGCCTTGTCCGACGTGACAGGTTGTTGCCCGTCCTACAGGTTGTCCTTTTTCTAAAACTACATTATTATAACAGCCCATCAATAATATCGAAAAAAGTTCTATCCTTAAACAGTGATAACTTATTTCCAACATAATCCATTCCTATCATTAGGCTTATCCAAAATACGTCTGTCCAATCTCATATTATAAAGAAAACGATTACTTGAAAGGTCACATAACAAGCATGTGAATACCGTCATTTCCCCCCCATATATATTAAGATATATCTTTTTGGTCACATTCCAAACATGTGAATACCTTAATCATGTATTCTTTTTAAACATGAATTACCATAGAACCTTAGTGAAAACATGAGTGTGGTCAAATGTTAACTCTTTCCACATACCAAAATCCCAAAAATTCTATATACTCAAACCATGATATCACTTAGTCCTTATATCAATCACGAGCTCATGAATACTATCAAACAATTTATATTATCTTTATCACTTCATTATGCGCATGTCATCAGCATTCCAAAATATTTGAATCACTTTTCATGGTTACCAGTACCATATTATTATAGAAAACCACAATGGACCAATACACATATATTTCAATATACTATAAAAGTACATTAACAACATCATCATTGAATTCCAATACATAATCCCTTTAATCCATCCTCTTCAATGATTGACATGGAATATGTCCTTCATCGATTTAGATGTAACTTCTTAGGTTAGGGCATTGAGTTGGGTAATGATCATGTTCTCCACAGATAAGACATTGGACTCCATAATAGTCTGTCACTCTATGAACCTTTTCTCCACATAGATAACATCTTCCCCTCCATTTGAGGTATTCCTCAGGGTTCTTCTTACCTTCTTTATAAATCTCAATCTTCCTTTCTCTATACTCCTCACCATGCAAACATGCATAAAATTCCATCTTCCTCTTATTTTATGACTTAGGAATACAACTAATGTTCACCTTGTTAATCATATATCGAGATGACTGATTTTGAATAATCACAATATCTTTCTCTCCAGGCGTTACACAATTTTGTTGATCATAGTCACAAATTTTTCCATTGGAATCAATGTTAACTGAATTCCTTCTCGTTCCCTCCATTGACTAAGACCAAAAACCATAGTGTAAGAAATAGTTAAAATAACGAGGAACCACATAATCATAAAAATTCACTTATGGGATGTCTAACTTATCAAAAATTCTTTAATCCATGACACCTTAGGTTCACCCTAGGTTATTCATGATCGTGAACATAATTCGAGGACTCTAACCTATACATATACTTAACCTTAGGGACATCCCTAGACATACCTTAGAAATATTTCTAGGGATTTCACTAAAGTTTTTGCATCCTATTTTCCAAAGGTTAACTAAACCTTTCCTCTGATACCAAATGTAGAGACCCAAAGCTTTACGTACATGGACATTACATTAATTTTTGAGGAATACTTAATACATAACAAAAACAGACACACAAGGACCGTAATAGTTTAGTGTCTTTGGAAACTCAGAACATAATCTTCTAATCGTGGTGAAAGATCTTCAACATATCCCATAAAGTTTTTCCCATTTTGTTTTATTACCTAAAACCCATCTTTATATCTTGGGGAAAACAAAACATATAAAGGGTGATCTCAAATGCTCAGTAAGGGTAAACATAGAGAACATAAAACAATCCATAAACATTTTAATGCAAAAACTTGAACATAAAATCTAAACATCCAAATCTTGAGCAAAGACATAAATCTTGGAAGTACGCAAGGCATATATCATAATGGAACATCAATCATGACAAAATAGCATGGGATAAAAACATGTAATTGTGGAAAACCATTAAGCACATGATATGATTTCCATAGTATCCAAGGCATTGTGGCCAAGACCATCTTAGTGGACAAAGTCCCTTTCTAAATCGAGTTCACTCCTCGTTCGAGTCCTGTATCACTGAACCAGATTAACTCACCATTCCATCCATGTCTATCTCATGAGATATAAATCTTTACCCAATGCATTGGATGGATATATAGGTACCAACCATATAATAATGAAATCATTCTTACTTTTGCCACAACATGAACATAAATCATTCATCATTACCCAAAGTATAAAATTGGTTTCATAAATATCATCCCATCATAACATAATCCATACAAAAAAATGGATATCATTTCATCATAAGAAAAGTGAAACCATGTAAATCATAGAGAAATTATACTTGATACATACACATATGAAATAATTCCATCTTATATAGAAAATGGTTTGGATAAAACACTTGAAATGAATTCTTGAGGAAAATATCCCTTCTTCTTCAAAATGATTTTCTTTTCACAAAATGCCATGCAATTTTAAAAGAAAACGTTTTTGTTGAAAATAGTCATTAAATAATGTAGAGTAAGATTCATGAAAATAAGGCATTATGAAACTATAAAATCTGTTCATGCCACATAAGTTAAAAAACATTTGTCTCGTACTTTTACTAGAAAAGTCAAAAAGTACCTCGTATGGTAAACAAAAGAAAGATTCTTTCCATATGATGTGGTAAAAGTAAAAAAAAGGTAAAAATGAATTTAAACATACATGGAATAAAATTAAACATTTTTTGAAAACATTTTGAGAACATATGGACATGGATAATAAACATAACCCCAGTAAATACTTACGAATAAACAATCTTGGATAAGAATGAGATTGGAATAATTATCCCTTACCTTATGTCCAATATTCTTCGTATGTATCTGAACCTCATGTATAATGATTTAAATAATGTCATTTACTTATTACAGAATAATATTAATTGTTATGATATCATATATGGTTCACTTATGACTTTATATAACCCGTTATTTTGTAAATTCCATGTTAAAGCAACGTTTTGGGTAAAATTGTTTCATTTATCGTACATGTTTCGACTTGTTGTTCTTGATATTATTACTTATATTATGATTTACTTAATTATATAATGTAAAAAAAGATTTATATATAATATATATTCATCATATACATATATATATGATAGATCGATAAATGGAATGAAATACACCGTTCATGGAGACGGTAGACTGTACGTACGCATGAACGCTGTTTTCGTTTCCTTATTGAATTGAATGGAATTAAGTTGATGACTTACATATATATATATATATACATAAATCTAGTACCATTATTATTTCATATATTTCATTATTATTCATTATATATAATTTATAATCATTCATGAATGGTTAACATGGAGAATGAATCTCATCTCGTCGTGGAGACGGTAGTCCGTACGTACGCACGAGCGATGATATCATTCTTATGATTGTGGAATTGTATTGAAGTGTATGTATAATATTTAAGAATAAATATCAATTTAAAATAATCATATATAGTTATTTATTTACACCATTATACCCATCCAAGTAAGGTGGTGGTCGAAAACAGATTATACCACAGTGTAGAGATGGTATTCCATACGTACGCACGTGCGGTGATTTCGTTTTCTGTAGTATAGATAGAAGGTGAAATAGGGTTGTTTCATATTTATAATAACATATCAGTATATAATTAATACTGATGTTATTACTTTATAATGAGACAACTAGAGAAGAAGAAGTAGAAGAAGAAAGAAAATTGAGAGAATCGGAAGAAGAGATTACCTCTTCTTCGACGCACCTCCTTTAAGCTTCCTCTTAAGGAAGTAGATTTGGTCTTTTGAGAAGACCAGAACCTCCAGAATTTTTCTAGGGAAGTGGATAAGATAAATGGGCAAGGGTTGAACGAGCTTCAAGGATCAAAAGGGTGTGAAGAGAAGAGGGAAGGGGTGCCTTTTTATAAGGGAGGAGAGGGGCACCTTTGGAAAATCTTAAAATATTATTTTATAATAAAATCATATTCGGTTTATAATAGCTCCAAATTAATTTATTTCGAAGATAAAGTGGGTATGGGACTAAATACTCTCATACAATAGGTTTTAGATAATTTTAGGTTTCTATTTTAACCTTATCATTTAGATTTAACTCCACGTTAAATAATTTAACTTTTACCATGTCTTCTTGTTTTATTACACTATATGGTTAATAAACTTACTATAATAAGACAAACGAACCCCAAGTGGTTCATTATTAATATATATAACATTATATAAGTCATTTGGCTGAACCTTATATTTTTAGGAATATAATAATAATTAATAATATAATATTTGTTTTAAAAACTATTTTATGTCAATTTTGACACTATTTGGTAATTGATTTTTGTGAAAATCATAACAACATTATTAGTTCGAAAAAAATTAATTGAATAAATACTAAGATGTCATATTAACCTATAAAATTAGTGAAATTAATAAAAAGTCTAAAATTACATTTATTTGGGTATTTGTAACATCAATTATGTTAATATTTTATTAATAAGGTAATTACTGCATCATCATTGTCTCATAAATAATTTAAATTATTTAATGTCTAAAAATTATAAATAAAATACCATTGTGTAGAAAATATTTTTGTATTTATAATTAATATTTATAGTCGAATTTATCTTATGTATAACCCCATATTAAAAAATGTTTTAGTTATTAAACTTTGATTTTAACTATTTTAACTATTCTTTAAATAAAATAATAATAAGTGTCCTAATCTAATCCAAGTAGACCTAAAGGGTAATATTTTATTACTAAGGTTATTTTTGGTCTAATTACACTTATCCAATAGAATTACGACATGTGTTAAGGTAATAATAATATCATTTTTACCCTTAATTACCCTATTTACTTTTAACCGTGGTAAATAAAAGTAAAAAGTTACTATTCACCAAAAAATATTTTTATCTTATTGAACCAAATTTTACTCCTTGATATTAACTGTGTCTCTCCGATTTTCTAAATTACACTCACATAAGTGGTAAAATTAAGTTTTATGTAAATATTCAAACTCTCCTAGGAGGTGGGTAAAAGACGATGAAAAGTTCAATAAAATTTTTATATATCTAAAATTATTATAAAATGACTCCAATGAATTAAATTTAACTTATATATGTATTATTTATAAATTTTTACCTAAAATAAATTTAAATAAAATAAATAATTATTTAAATAAAAAGTCGGTTTTTAAATAGTAACCCAGTGTTTTCACTATTCATCAAAAATTGAAAGTTTTCAGAAAAATACAAAAAATTCACCCTAGGCTAATTTCAATATTTTGAATCCAAAAATGAAGTCCATTTTGAATGATAAAATTTATAAAATTTCAAAAAGTGGGTATTACTATTCATAACATCTATTTCATAATAATATTATAATAATATATCTTTTAGTGAAACTTGGTATTGCGTACTACACACGCTATCGAAGAAGGTCTTGATTGCGTGTAATGCAAGCCAAGTCCGGGATGCGTGTAGTGGAAGCTCCATTTGGTGTTGCATATAACATAATCAAAACTTATTTCATTTATACATTAAACAAAATCTATACTTAATGTTGCGTAAAATAATTTCCACAAAACAAACTTGAAATTGTGTGAAACACGAGCCAAGAATAGTGTTGCGTATACTGCAAGCTAATACGGTGTTGCGTATAGTACAAGCTAATCTTGGTGCAGTGTACAATAGAATACATCAAATAAATTAAAAATAATATATCTCATAAAATCTCGGGGTGTTACAATGCCAAGTCACGAAGATGTTCTTCCCACTAACCTTGGACGGCTTAGGTACTCCTCCCCATCGTGTACCATGGGCCTATAATGTCACAGAGAGGTGCTTCCCACTAGTCGTGGCCAACTGAGGTACTTCTCCTAATCGTGTACTATGGGCCAACAAAGTCATAGGGAGGTTCTTCCCACCATGGGCTTGCAAAGTCACAGAGAGGTGCTTTCCACTGGGCTAAAAGTCATCAGTCTTCTGGTCTCATCCAATCACAGGGTTCAGTATCTAGCTCTCTTGGTAGAAACTCTTCTCAATACCTTCGTCGCATCTCAAATTCCCCGAAAGTCACCACAGAGTGTGCTAAAAGATCCACCTCGTTGAGAGGGTCCCATCACTACAAACAGATCGTCAACCGAACACACGGTTTGCAAGATACATGCGTTTTAGGAACCAGGGGACCGATTGCGATGGGGCCCGGTCTGACCCAGTCGGACCGACCCGACCAACCCGGCACGAGGGTCCCACATTCCCCGGTTTATTTAGATGGACTCGACCCAACCTGGTGTAGGTCAAGGTCAGTCTAGTCAGGCCTAACTAGTTGGTAAGGACCAATAGGCCTCATTGGACCTGGTCCGGTTGGTCGAGGGTCCAGCCCGCTGGTGCGGGTCTGGCCCGCTGGGCAGTAAGACCGCCCCGTCCCACTGCGTTCTCGATCCACCAGTTGGGGACCGGCCGCGCGGTGCGACCAATGGTTCTGACCAGTAGTGACGCGGCCTGGCTACCGTGTCTGGCTCACCCTGTCCCCGCGGGCGCAGGGCCATTCTGCTAGCCGCTTTTGATGGACTGCGGCTTTTCCAACCGTCTGGACGGCCCAGACACGGGCCGTCTATCCACGCGGCGCCCCGCCTGGCGCCGCGTCCTCCCGCGCACTGCCGTGGCCAACGATCCATGGCTTCTTGATCAACATGGACCGACTGTGCGGGCCACCACCTCCACACGGACGCCGTCAGCACCGACGCATCGGTAGGTCATTTAGTTGGCCACCAGACACACTATGGTGGTCCGTTCTTCTAGATGTCTGCATCTGTGGCCTCCGGGTAGCACCCTACTCACCGTGAGGATACCAAACCAGCATTGCCATCATTTTGAGGGTATGATTGTAACGACCCGAAATTTTTAAATAAATTTTGTTTCCTAATTTTATGTGTTATTGTTATACTCAAAAAAAATGTTTTATTTGATAAACATGATTATAATTAAAATGAGATCAGTGGGTTTTGACTATTATATAACCATCGGTCAATATGACCGCTGTGAACAAAATGTTTTGATTATTGTATCTAAATATAAGTAATCTTGGTTAATTATTATAGAAAGAAGATTCGATGGCCTCACCTAGTAGTCTTGGACCAATCGAAGCCCATCTAACAGAGCTTGGGAAGGAGGTAGCACCACTGGGCTTTGCTCTGGATCAAATCCAAGCCGAACTTCATCATGTGAAGCTGGAACGGAATCGCCTTCGTGAGAAGTTCAAACTGATAGAAATTACTACTCGGGCAATGTTGACTGAGCCGCCCCAAGCTTCTATCACCCTAGCACACCTTACTCTTCGGTCCTATGCTGGTATTATTAGGGGTTATGTAACGAGACCGTAACTACCTTGTGTAATCCTTGTTTTAAATAAAAATTGGGATTTCTTCTTATGATGAAGTTTATGAATTTTGAAATGACCGGATAAATATAGTATGCATATTTTTGATGAATTTTAGAAAAAGGATATTTTAAATATGTTTATGTAAACCCTAAATAATTAAAAATGTGTAATGATTTTCAAAAAATGGTCTTCTGCAATTATGTTCAGTACTAAATTTAGAGTCTAATAAGATCAACTTTATTTTTGATGAATAGTAAATTATGAATAGTGATTTTATGATTAGGATTAGTAATATGACCAAATGGATTAGTAATCTCACTTAAAGAAAGTTTTAAAATAATCTAGGCACCTTGATTAAGTAATGTGATTCAATAAAATAGTTAAATAACGGTTTCATTAATTATTATTCAAGTATTAGTTTTTTCGGGTGAATAGTGTTTTTTAATTAAAAATTTAATTAAAAATAATTAGAAAATTATTTTTATAAAAATGACTTTATTTTTGAACTCAGAGCATCGATATTATGTTATGGTAATTTTTGGGGGTTTTTTCTGAAAAAATGAATTTTCGATGAATAGTGTTTTTATTTAAAAATTAAATTAAAAATATTTAGAAAATTATTTTTATAAAATGGATTTCATTTTAGAAATCAGAGCATTGATATTTGGTTAATGTGAAATTTTGGGATTTTTCTGAGAAAGTTGAATTTTCAGTGAATAGTAAAAATACAGTTTTAGGGTTTCGGTATGTTTAATGACATCATAACGGTGTCATGATGATGTCATGAGATCTTTTGAGGGTTGGCCGGCCAAGGGTGATGAATTATTGTTTTGGGGGCCCCATGTGGCCTAACTCCATGATAAATGACAAGGGAGAGCACATGGGTTTGAGAAAAGCACATGTGAGGTGTCCCTTGGCCATTAATGCCTTGTCCCCTCACTTTCCCTATAAATACCAAGCCCTCCTCTCATCCATTAGACTCCCCACTCATTCCCAACGAATTTCTGGTCTCATTACCTCCCAAGGAGTCCTCCCAAGGTTCCCCCAAGCCCTCAAGGTCCCAACCTTTGAGGTTTAAGAGTTACATTTTAAGGTAAGGGATCCGATCTTTCTCTTTCTTTTCGAGAAATCTCTTTTATGTAATTTCTTTTATGCTCCATGTTCAAATGTTAAAGGGTGTTCTTTTATACTCCTCTTACTGCCCTTTTCATGTTCATATAATGAGATATCCCCTCTTACTCTCATTATTTTAGTTTTTTGAAGTTTTAAGTGGCGCCGGTAGGTTGCCGAAATTTTTGTAACAGATTCTTTCTCCCTTCTCTTTTTTCAAGATCTATTTTCATGTAAAGTATTTCAAGTTCATTTTTATTGTGTTGGGGTATGATCTCTAAATTTATCATACTTATCTTTTATGATCACATGATGAGAGACCCCATTTGATCTCTTCAATTCAGTATTTTGAAGTTTTAAGTGGCGCCGTTAGGCTGCCGAATTTTTAAGTGGTTCTTCACCCTTCTCGTTTTGAAGTTCTACTTTCATGTCAATTCTTTCAAGTTCCTTTTTGTTATGTTGGGTTATGATCTCTATATCTATCATACTGGAATCTTATGTTCATATTATGAGAGACCCCATTTGATCTCTTCAATTCAGTATTTTGAAGTTTTAAGTGGCGCCGTTAGGCTGCCGAATTTTTAAGTGGTTCTTCACCCTTCTCGTTTTGAAGTTCTACTTTATTGTCAATTATTTCAAGTTCCTTTTTGTTATGTTGGGATATGATCTCTATATCTATCATACTGGACTCTTATTTTCATATGATGAGAGACCCCATTTGATCTCTTCAATTCAGTATTTTGAAGTTTTAAGTGGCGCCGTTAGGCTGCCGAATTTTTAAGTGGTTCTTCACCCTTCTCGTTTTGAAGTTCTACTTTCATGTCAATTCTTTCAAGTTACTTTTTGTTATGTTGGGTTATGATATCTATATCTATCATACTGGACTCTTATGTTCATATGATGAGAGACCCCATTTGATCTCTTCAATTCGGTATTTTGAATTTTTAAGTGGCGCCGTTAGGCTGCCGAAGTTTTTAGGGGATTCTTTCACCCTTCTCATTCTTTTCAAAGTTCTACTTTCATGTCAAGTCTTTCAAGTTCCTTTTTAATTATGTTGGGGAAATATCTCTATATCTATCATACTGAACTCTTATTTTCACATGATGAGAGACCCTATTTGATCTTTTCAAATCATTCTTGTTGAAGTTTAAGTAATGCCGTTAGGCTGCCGAACTTTCATAAGAGAAATCTAATTTTTTTTCTTCCTTCCATGTTTTTCATTTCAAATGGTATGTCCTTGAAATTTCATTACCATGATCATGTATCCTTCTTATTATGTCCATGTACTATTTTATGGGTCATTTATGAATGTTTGACCCATTTTACCTCTCTTTTAATGTCTTCTAAAACCTCGGAACATTGCCGTTATGCTGCAGAATTTCTGTCTCAAAATGTCTATCTCTTTTTCTAAAGTTCTTTTATTTTATTAAGTGAATACTCAAAGATCTTTCTTCTAAAGGGGTATTCACATATATACCAAAATTTTCTATTTTAAATTCTGGGATTTACATACATGAGACCCACCTTCCTTTTCTGTGGGTTTTAAAGTGATATAAAGATCATGTCTTTAAAGCAGTTTTAAAAAGTTATGATTATGAAATGAAACCCATTTCTTTTATGCTATATGGGTTATTTATGAAATGTTTGATGATGATATATGTGGCTCACATGATAATAAAGGCAAATTTAAGGGTGCGCCCTGATAGCGCTCCAATGCATTGGGTAATGATGTAACCACTAGAGATTACAATTTTCACGATACCTTGGTGAATAACCTTGGTAATTTTAAAATGACACCTTGGGGATGGACCTTGGTGATATTTTCATGATTGTATATGTTAAATGATGTAGCCACATCTTCAAGTTATGAAAAAGTTTTATTTTTATTATGATATGCCTCATGATTTTATTTTCATGCCTTAAAGTTCTTTTCATGACTTTATTGATGTATCTCAAGTTCATATGGAAAATGTTTCACTTGTTTCCCTTGCTGGGCCTTCTGCTCACCCTTCCTTTTGATGTATGTCCCCAGGTTATGGGATGCAGTAATGAGCCTAGGGTGAACATGAGGAGATGCCTTTCAAGTGTTCAAGAAGAATGTTTTTTTTGTTTCATGTTTTATGTTCCTTGTTTCCAAGACACTAAACCTTAAAGATCCTCAGTTCCGTGTAATGGAATGAAAAGTTATGTTATAAAAAGACGGGATGCTATAATGATCACCATGAAATCCCTTGCAGAGGCACTCAGTCCTTGTTCGTGTCAGCTCGAGGCCTCCGCGTTAAAGGTTTAAAGTTGGGGGAGGTTTGGGGGAGATTCCATTCAATCATTCCATGCTAATATTTGGACCCCGAATAAAATAACCCTAAGAATAAAACACTATTCTGTATAATGCATGAATTGCGGATCAACCTATTTTTGTGTTGATTCATATTTGTTATTTTTAGAAAAGGATGGGGAAGAACATCAAATCAAAAACCTCTACCACTTAAGACATCCGATGCTGTATGCTTCGTCCCCGAGAGATTAAGACGTCAACGTCGCTTCCTGGCTCCGATCTTCAAAAGGCGTTGATGCTGATGATGTTCCGCAAGGGTTCATCATTTTTTGCTGGGGTGGAAGTCCATTAGAGGTTCACCAAAGAATCTTCCAATTTTTTAATCCGTATTTTCCCCTCACTTCGAACTATAAAATAGAGCACGTTGTAGCGTTTCCATTATGATGCGACGTCGCGTCGCTTTGCTGTTTTATTTAAGAAACAAAATCGCAATTACGCATCATTAAAGAATCATTATGCTACGAGTTAATGATCCATTAATGAGCCGCATTAAATTTTTGCTTCCCCATCGCTTTCCCGTATTGTCTCTGTCCACCACACAACTGTGAAAAATAAAAATAAAATAATTCTTTTAAATTATTTTATTATTTTTCTCAAAAATTATGAAAAATAACTTTTCTACTCGACCTTTTTCAGTCGACGTTAAGTCATTTCTGGGAAAATCTAAACATTATAAATTCAATGGTGCCTTCTAATTTTTAATCCGAGCACCAGTTTAAATGATAGAAAATCCCTCTCACATGTTTACTGAACGTACCTTAAAAAATGTTCAAAAAAATTAACTTCTACCCTCAACCCGTACTAGTCGAGGTTAGGCTCCGCCTTAGGGGAATATGTCCCCATGAGTTCAACGATACTCTCAGATTTTCAATCAAAGTTACCATTTAGGAGTTATAAGGATTTGAAAATAAAATAATTGTTACTTAATTATTTTATTCACAATCAAAACCTAACTTCCACTATTGGCCCATTCCATCCGATATTAGGGTCTTCCTATAAAAATAATACCCTCACGAGTTCAGTGGTGGTCTTAGATTTTTAATCTGAGTCACCGTTCGCGAGTTATAAGCATTTGAATAATTTATTTAATTTTATTTAATAATTTTATTTACGATTATTCCATATTCGTGTTTTCCCAATGGAGGCATCTGCTAACTAAATTTAAGTCTCGCCTAGAGTAAACCCCCCATTCTGAATGCAATGGTGCCCTCATATTTTTGATCCGAGAACCCTTTAGGTGTTATTAAACTTTTTCAAGAAAACCACCCACACATTCTATTTAAAGCTTAACATTTTCGACAGATCATTCAGGGCACTCTGTGCCACAGAATCATGTGCCATTGAATTTCACGGTCTCTAAATAATTTTATTTAAAAAAATTTGGTATGGAAATTTCAAGACATTACACCAACTTGAATAATTATTTCACCACGTATAAGAATAATATTAATCCAACATGATAAATCAATATATAATTTAATTGAGGTTTTAAAGAAACTTAATGTATGACCCGCTAGGTCCCTTTATTAGTGTAATTAGACTACACTACCTAATGTACAAGTTCAAAATCTAGAAACACACTAAGGAACCCATAGAGAAATAAGTTAATGTCACAACAATATGTAAACTCCTAGGATTTTACACCATATAATATAATTCCTTTAACCCGATATATATATAATCAAATAGTTTTCATTCTTGTATCATAAACCAATATAATCAATGTTAGTTTCATTGAATTTCCAGAAATTAACATGAAAATAACTCTAATATGGACACAGAAATAATTTGGAAGTTCAATTCCCATAAAATTATTTTAGATATCCACTTTCATTAAGGTTCATAAGTGATAAAACTTTTCCCATATTATTCATTAATAAAAAATCACTCATTATGCACCCAACGTATCCTAATTCACTATAAGAACATATCAACATAGCTTTCAACAATAATTCTAAGTGTGAAACTTATGAAATGTGTTAATAATAATCATAATATCTATGGATCATTACCCATATCTAATGATAGAAATTTCCAATGATACAAATAAATATTAATTTTCTTTTATTTGTTAATGTTCATATAATATTATTTATTAGAGATTACCAAGGGCTTAAACCATGAAAATATTTCTCAAAGTCATATGAGTCTCTAACCCTGATATGTTGTATCGTTTTTGTCTCTTAAAATGATATAATATGTCTATAGAATGCATATTTAAGATTATTTTCATGACACTTTAAGGTTCTTATCATAGCGGGGAATTACTATGACCTTTCAATGTGACAGGTGCACTTAAGAAATTATCACATACTATGTAATTCATAAGAATAGTGATGATGTTATATGATATTTTATAAATATTAAAATACATTAATACAAGTTACTATATAGTACAAAAAATTATGTTATAGGGAACTAAATCCAAAATACTCTAAATTTCACTAGAACCAACTTTAAATGATGTTCAGTTTATTAGATCTCATATACATTCATTCCTTAGCTGGGAAAAGGATTTAGTCGAGGGGCCCTCTAAATTTTATTCTATCAAAGCTTAACTCAAAACGAATTCATCCATTTGAATAAAAATCCCTCAATATGTGATATTTATTGAGTATGTGTTGATCTATTAATATAACTACGGATCCTTTGAGAGATCCACCACTACTGTAGTATCAAAATACAATGTGATTCGATATCCACTTGTATAATCCATATCATGATTATAGAAAATGTTCCAAATACAAAAGATTATTTTTATACATCAAAAGATGTTATATATCTAGGCTCTGCTGAAGAATCGATGAAAATTAGATTATTTGAACTCTTCCAGCTCACACCTCCTTTATTGAGACAAAATACATATCTTGATTATGAATTCAGTTTAGTTTGATCTATTTGGAAACTAGAATCGGTATATTGATTAATGAATTATTCCTTATATCCTCCACAAACCAAGAATATATGCTCATTATACCATATATACTGAAGGATAACCCTAATAGTAGACCAATATTGTTCTCCTAGATCATATTTATATATAACTACCCTTATTATAGTATAATAAATATAATTACTTGTATATAACATGGAATATATGATATATCCTATCATAGAATCATTTTGGATCATACTCATTCTTTATCTCTCTCATGTTATATCAGAGGACACATTTTCTTAGAGATATGTATACCACATGACATTGGATCCAATCTTATCTTGGATTATTTCATACTATATCTCTTTAGTATCTGGCAAATGTATGTACTTTAACATAATCCAAGAACCATTTTGGATCCATCATTAATGATGATGATTCTAAAAATATTTTCCATTTCACCTAATCCCTTCATTAAGAAGAACATGTTTAACCAGTCCTTAATGGATTATAAGTCTGATATGTTGCTTCCAATAAGTAATATGTATTTAACATATACTATTAGGAATAAAAACACACTAATAATAAGAATAATTTAGATGCATGGATCACATATGTTATTTTGAAACAAAATTATCTTATGGCTTCATCAAACAAATTGTTTCATGACCAAGATTCCTACTTTAACCCATAAATGAATATCAATAACATTTATATCTTATTCTTATTTTATGGAGTAAAAAACCCTTTATGTTTTTTTACATTGATTTATTCCTAAAGTATTCTATTAAGGAAATATATTTTGACTTCCATCTAGAAAATATCACAGTCAATAAAAGCATTTATGGAAAGTATAAAATTTTATTGATTTAAACATGGAATCTGGAGAAATTGTTTCTTCATATTTAATTATTTTTCACTTTTTAAATGCTTTAGACACTATCCTTTCTTTATAATTACTTACTTTACCTTTCATGTCTAGTTTTCTCTTGAATTTATATTATTACCAACATGGTTTACCTCAACTGGATGATCGACCGAAACACATAAGTAGTTTTGATACATGGATTTCATCTTATAATTCATGGATTAAGTTCATATTTCAGATTTTTTATCTCTGCTACCTCCTTATGGAAAATATAATCATTACTGTTAACTAATAAAGAGTCATCGTCTTAAAAAAATTGAAAAATATATCTCTCTAGTTCTCTAACCTTTTTGGTTCTCCTACTTAGTAGTTGTGATTTAGGAACTACATCTTCAATGGAGAAGGGGGGCTAGGGAACCTATTCCCGTTCCGAATCTTCTGTATCTTTAGCATCAACTTCATCAAATGTAATCTTACTTCCACTATGAGTTTTTATAATTTCTTCTCCCTCTTAAGTAAAATATATATTATTTTGAATACTATATTTTATCAGAGGGGTTATATAGATTATATCCCATTGTTTCATTAGAATACCCTATAAATGTACTCTTTACACGTTGAGGTTCTAGTTATTTTACCATATTTAGATTTAAAAAACACATCAGACCCCCATGCATGAGTATATGAAAACATAGATTTCTTTCCACTTACTAACTCATATCATATCCTATCTTCCGAATTAGTTTGTACTCAGTTTGGAATGTGTTCTATAGCTTGTAATGAATATCTTAAAAAGGATAATGGAATAATTTCATGGATCATCATATACATTTCCATAAAATAAATTTATGGTTCCTCATTTACTAAAAACATTCCACAATGGTGTATAAGGAGGAGTTATTTGGGATAGTATCCCACATTCCCATCAAAATTAAATGAATTATTATTTAAGATATTAACCACCCTTATCTGATCAATGTTTATTTATCTTATTATAAAGAGGATTCTCTACCTCATACTTGAATTCATTAAAATTTCTTAATAAATATTCCAACATATACCTCATTAAACAGATATTTCCATATCTACTCATGTAATGAGTAAAAGTAATGGTGTCAGAATATCCACATAAAATTATATTAGAATTGGAACACAGAAATAAATGTGTTTCAATTATACAATCTATATAGATCATTCACATTTTCCACCAAAATGTGGATTGGTCATTTTTCCATATAAAATAGTGTAACATATTTCAGATGGTTTATCTTAAAAGATGCTAAGTAACCATCTTGAAAAATCTTTGTCATAAAAATATTCTTTTCAAGACCATGATGATGATTCAATAGGTGGGTGTGAAATTATTCACACAAACTTCATTTTTTAATCAATTACCGATAATTATTTTTCATAATTTCATATATAAAGATTGTTATTTAATTACACCATACTATAAAATATGGTATCTCTATAAAATAAATAGCTTTTATTTTCGACATTAAAAATTAAAAAATTTGTATCTAGGAAAGATACATAAATTATGTTATTTTGTAATAGTATTTATATTATAACAATCATTTAAAATCAAGACCATAACTTTTGGAAATGGAAGGTGGTAGTCTCTAATGGCTAGAGTATCCAACCTCTCACCATTAGCAGCCTATAAATTCACATTTCCTATAGAAATATTTTATAATATACTACCTTCTTACAATTTATTATAGATTATAATTCCAAAAACTATATCTAGTACCCAATGTGTATATATATAAAGATAACACTCGATAAAGGACAAACCTGAAGCTTCCCCTTACTTCTTTAACTGGGTCCATTTTTTCTTCCCGCGATCTTTCTTTCCACATGAAAAACATACTATATTCTTTTTATTTACATATCTTTGGATCTTCTTTTTAATTAAAGGATTATCCTTTGGAAACGTTTACATGGTATGAGTCATGTGACCCTTTTATTTATTTTTTTCTTTTTCTTGTTTACTATAAAGACCATATGATTTTCAAACCCCTTGTAATTAGTTTCTTGGCGAATAAGAGTATGGATTAATGAAATATTCTTATCACTATTTCATATTTTATAATTAAAAATAAATATATAGAAACTCTTAGGAAGTAAGGATAAAATGATATATGTGCCTAGTTAATTAGGTTTTTAAATCCTAATATGTCTAATAAATCAATGTAACCAATTATCTTAATTACATGAGGCTTAGATGATTCAAAATCTCCACAATTTCACAATAACTATGCATTAAAGATATCATATTATCCTTTTATCACCTTTTTTTAATAAATATCTCAAAGGTGATACAATATTTTTTATGCATCCATATCCTCTTGGTACTTTAAAATATCAATAGACTTGGAAGAAAACATGAAACATTGGTCATATATAGTATCATCCAAATGTTTCATAAGGAGAGGTAGTCCATCCTAATTAGTCTCTTTCCCACGAACCTTAAGAATAAGAATTTCCATCACATAAAATTTCAATTCACTGTGTAGTATAACACACATGAATCTATACTGTTAAAGTGAATTCCATATGGAGTGATGGTTATCCCTCTCTAGAATAGATTGTAGTGATATTTTCAATGTTGTATGAGTTTCCATTTCTATAATAAATAAGAGAATAATTTTAGTACATTATTTGGATTTTAATTTTGATAATAAATTTAATTTAATATATTAATCCCCCATTATTTTGTCAAAAGATAATATCCCTCACAATTTTTTTCAGAATAACCTATTGAATGGATATCCTAGTATAAAGGATCCATATGTCTCTTATCATTTCCCAGATGGAGGTTTGACATGATACTCAAAGGTATTTAGTTAGGCATAACATTCTAACATCATTAACACATATATCCTTGGTTCTTTAGGTGGAATGTCCTATCTTAAAATATATGATTAGGATTTCCTCAACACTTGGACGAATAGTAGAACTAAGTCTCATAGATTCAATCATCCCTATATGAAATCTAGGTTAATTGAACCCAAAACACAAGATATAGATTCCCTAATAATTTTAAGAACCCAAATAGAGGTTATTAAACCATTTTAAACTATGTTTCAATTTATACCCATGTTGTAAAATTCTAAATCAACATAATATTTTATTTTTGGGATTATTATCATTTAGTAAAAATTAACCACTTTATCTTATCACTTTATTGTTAATATTTAGTGGATTTTACTTATGTGATTAACCATGTATAGATAAATTTTATACATATTTTAATATTGATTTTTCTTCAATCTGGCATTATTTTTAATTATTTTATTAATTGATTTAAATATCTATAAATAGTTAGCTTTTCAACTGAAAAGTATAAAACAAATAATGTAGAATGAACATGAGGTTCTATAATGGTTATTTTATCAAGAAGATGATAAAACAAACCTTTATCCTATGGAATTGACTCTTAGAACCAAGCATGGTTCGCATTTCATCATTCAAAACGTGCTACAACATACCTATAATCTTGGTTTAGCATCAAATAAAAATTGAAATGCCTCTAATTTCCAAGGTGGTCCATCCATTACATAATCTTACTCACACGAAACTGATAGGAACTAATTATTTGGTTAATGGAATGTTTAATTAAATAAAACTATTAGAACACATGTCCATACATGATGAGTGGAGAGGAATGATTCACTAACCATTATTTAGTTTGATTAATTATTTCAAAAACCAGGTAATTATAAATTAAACACTCCATTAACATACACAAGAAAGTCTAATCGCATGGATATACACATATATGAAATGAATACTTAAAAGTACACCAACCAGAATTCACATCATTTTTTATTTATTATTAACATAAAAATGCTTGAATTAACTCATGTAATTAATTAGAGAGAATATTCTCCCCCATAGTGAAACTCTAGGTCCAAAAATTCATAAAAATGATAAGATATAGGTTTAAAATTATTAAAGAAAAACAATTATATCAATAAAATTTTTTATGTAAAAATACCATTCACATCTACCACATCCCAAATCCGTGTTAGCAAGAAAAATAGAAATGAAATTTCCCTCCCTAGAAACGTGTGATAATAAAAAGTTGATTTGACTGAAATACTCTATGAAATCCATCCAAAACCTAGAAAGTATCTAATAAGGGGAGGAGTTAATCTTAAAAACATGATTATTAAATAAAGGGTTATTCTCTAAAAAAATATTTCTATAATTTTTTTATTAGTAATTTGAATTCAAATAATAACTGCTACTCTAAATTACAAGTAGAAACCATCCTATAGTCTTTGGAAAATCATGAAATAAAACCACCTTTTGAATATACCATGATACCCCATAGCTCATGGGACCCAAATTACCCTTGGATTCACTATTTTAATTAATATTATTTCAAATAGGAATTAGAGGACACAAAATCACATATATATAACCTTTATAAATATTGAAATTACCTCTTATATCCAAACTATTTAAGAATAAAAGTTCCCTAATAGAATTACAAGACCAACCAATTATCATGGAGGATGACACTCTCATAGTAGATAGAATGTTGCACATAACATTTTACATTCCAAAGGTCTTCAACTTTTTTTAATTGAGTTTTAATTCCACTATATAAGATGACATGCTTCAGGAATTATAACCTAAAATATATTTTATACTTGAGGTGAACCATATTGTGCAATATAGTGAATAATAAGGTCATAAATATTGTTAACATAAAAATTTTCAACATCATAAAGATCTTAAATAACGTTGTAAAGAGCTTTAAAAATCAAATTTAAAGAAAACATGAGAAAAATAATCTTCTACAGGTATGAAAACAAAGAACATAGAGAAAAAATTAATCTTGGATTTCAGGAGATAGTTGTTTATTATGAGTTTCATGAAAGAAAATGTCCAAATGAGGCTGAATCAAGAAGGAACAATCCAGGGTTTATTGAAGTGTTTAATTCTATGTTCTCTATCTATTAGACCTCTCATGTAAATGTTACATAATATATTACAGGTGATATTGCTATGGAATGTAGGGATCTAGATCAGGGTGTTATCCTGCAAATCATTTTTCCCATTATCAGATAGCCGGTTTGTAAGGGTTGCCGGGACCCATAGATACAATCATACATTTCAAAATTCAAAAATCACCCAAACAGAAGGAAACCGCGCAACATCTCGAGCCGCGAACCCACGCGCTGGCCTCGAAACCCGGGATATCCTTCCACAACATCATCAGCCTCGAGATACGCCCCTGAGGCGATTGACAGACCCACTTTCACCGGAACATCGGTGAGGTTCACCAACTCCCTTCGTCATCACAGCGACCGTCGTCATCTTCACCGGCAACCACTGCTGCCATCCATTCACCCACACACCAACACCCCTTCACCGACTTCAACGAGGCAGAAACCCTTATCACCGATTTCAACGAGGAAAAAACCTTCGGCGCATCGCAAAAAACATTACCGGATTTCCATGAAAATCCGGTGAAAGAAACCATAAACTCACAGATTACATCCCGCAAAGCAACCAACAACAACCAAACATCGGAACCATCAACGATGAAAAGAAAAACATCCATGGAGCTGAAGATCCTGCCGTCACCAGACAAACCAACTGCAAGAGAGACAACGAAAATCCCATCGAACTCACCTAAGAGGGGACAGATCCCAAACCGCCGACACAAGAGAACGACCCTAGAACGTGAGTAAAAACACCAACGGTCATCAGAAAACTGCCGAGATCTGATCCAGGAGCGCTCCGTAGAGTGTGCCATCAGCAGGACCGGTCTTACACCCTCGGACCAGAACCAACAACCACCGAAGCTTGAGAGAATCTTCACCGCCGGAGAGACAACCATGCCACGCTGCGTAGCATAGGTCCACCACCAACCCACCGAGCATGAGAAGGAGTCGTCGCACCTTCCGCAGTGGAGGAGCTGGCCGTGAAGAGAGGGAGGAAACCCTAGGTCGATAGCCCCTTACGGGCGCATTTCTTGATTATGATCAGGGTGTTATCATTTAGAATAAAATGATAAGAATATATATCCTATTTTATTGGTGGTGGTGGTTAGTCCAAAGTATGGATGATCTTCTCTTTGATAGTCACCTCTTGGTCTGAAATCAAAGGTTGTAGTGTATCATAAAAGGGTGTTATAATATAGTTTCTTTCCATTATTTAATGATAGAGTTAATGGATGCGATCTAAAGACTGTGTTTCATCACCTCCATGTTGGTTTTACTAATTTATGAAAAGTATTATGAAAAGTGATAATGATATACCCCAAAATGATCGTACTAAAGGACCTTTATTCTTGAAATTCAGCACTATATGATTCAAAGGTATTAATTCTCTACAGAATGTGAGCTTAATGTGAATCTTTAAATAGTGTAATATTTTTCATACCCAGGACCAGTTCATAAAAATATTTACAACATGTTTACCATCTGATAATGATTTTTTTCCTCTTAGAGATGCATCCACTACATATGATGTTCCAGATGCATTGATTCAAATTTTCTATGAACATGAAATACCATTTATATATCATAAATAAGTAGACTATCTTGGGAGTAAAAACCCTATTGATAATTGAAATTGTTCCTGTAAGAGATATAAAATTTTCTTTACAAGAACTGAGATTACCTTTTATACTATCATGGATTTCTCTAATATAGGTATATTTAGTTATACCTTATAAAATAAATATTAATTGGTAAATAAAAGAAAAAATACTCTCATAAATCCTAAATCATCATTTGATGACCATCCTCCTATAATTGGTGTCGTTGTGACTAAAAATAATTTGAGACTTTCCCTGTCTAATATATTGATTGGATATGGCTCAATAATGTTTTCATATCCCTTATACCACCTTTATTCTTTTCCATCCACTCAAGATTAAGAGAATTAAGTCATCAATATAGAAAAGGTGGGATGGTCCCTTTGACAGTCTTCCAACAATAATTGATTGAATACTACATTGATAAACCACATCAAGTTGTAATTTTCATAGGCAATCATTTTAAATGATAAAGATAATGAAAGATAAGGGGACACCCTATATAATAACTCATGAACTAGAGAA
This sequence comes from Viscum album, assembly GCA_963277665.1. Taxonomy (NCBI): domain Eukaryota; kingdom Viridiplantae; phylum Streptophyta; class Magnoliopsida; order Santalales; family Viscaceae; genus Viscum; species Viscum album. The sequence continues at coordinate 908,114,327 of OY728151.1, forward strand.
GTAACCTTTATGGATACTATTAAAAAGAATATATATTTTAATATATTTATGTATGTTCAGAATCATGTTGTAAAAGAGACTTCCAAAACCAAACATTTTAAAAATCATTATCCTATATTACCATTTAATTTAATCAAAATCCTTCCTAATGCGTTATATAAGATAAATTATCCCAACTTACTATATTTCCTCCATGTATTCATGCACTTATAAGTAGTGATAAATAAGTACAATGTTTTACTACCATGAAAAAAAACTACAATGATTAGGAGACACAAATTTGTTGATGATAAAAGGGAATCTAATAGAAATGATATTTATAATAACTTTGTGAACATATTTTGGTAAGGTAACATTCTTTAAATCATTGAGAGTGATGGGACCCTCCATTATAGGAAAGATAATGATAAATTGAGAGTTCAAAACCTCTAGAATGATTCCACTTCTAAAGAAAATAGTAATATATTTAGTGAGATACCCCTAAATAATATCCTTTTATTTCTAAAAGAAAATATTAATGAATCCATCTGGACCTAGGGTACTTCTAGAATTATGAGGGAAGGTAAAAACCTTAACTTACACCAAATTAGTTTCCCTATTGAGTAAAATATTGTCCATGTAATCAAATACCCATGGAAAAAAATCCAAAAATTATTAGAATTAACAAAAATCCCACTATTAAAGTTCTCATGAAAAAATAGAATACGAGAGTTCTAATATCCCTTTTTATAGTGATGATGTCATTTATATTCTTCAAATATGGAATAGGATTCAAATTCGTCCTTTTTTCTTCAAATTAATGATGAAATCTTGGTTTATATACCCCTATTTCAATAATTTAATCTAGAGGTTATCCTTAAGAGATACCCCCTTCAAAGAAATTATTTCATTAAACATAGAGAGATATCTAATTTCATATTGAATATATCGAAATAAAATTAGTAATTATGGATATCTTTTAGGTCTCCTATACCCTTTTCAATCAAATAAATATCCATATTAATGAAAGAGAAAATTACTTTACTCTAAAATATAATATTGAATTTTGGGCTCCTAAGATTAAGAACACAATCTTATAAATTATCATATCATTTAGTGCTATCCTAGACCTCTTGAAAAAACCTCATACTATCCGGATGGTTGATCCTACCATTATTAATTTTGAAGGGTATTGGACCATGTTTTTTGATTTTTATGAATGCGAGGATCCGAAGTTGATTATAATTAGTCTTCATAAGTTTCATCGATTGAATCTCCTCCCATTAATTCAAAAAATTGAAGTTAAAAATATTATGTAAACTTTGCTAGAAATAATTATATTTTATTTATTTATTACACTTAGTAAACGTATCCCCATGTATAATGAATTATACTAAGTTATTTTTTTACATGGATTTCATAAATTATCAAATATAACTGGCAATAAAAGGTTTCCCCCTACTTTTATTGGATTCCAATACTGCATTATAATACCCAATGAGAAACCAAAATTCATTGACAGATTAATTAAGGTTATTAATTTTATTACATAGGGACCTTGTCCCATGAAAGTTGGTAAGTGCATAAATAAAAAAACATAAGATGTTATTTCCATCCATGATTAACATTTTTTTGAACCATATATTGGATTATATGAATAAAAAACTAGCAGTTGGAAAAAATAAAGATTAAAACCCAAAATGTTTCCATCCCTTTTGCGTGTTTAATGGTAGAAACAAACTCATAAAAAAATTACTTAATGTTAAGACCATTAAATAGAATCAATTGGGCCTTTGGTTCTGCCATGCTATTCGCTAGTGGGTGATGTGAAAAGGGAAAGATCTTAAGAGTGTTATTTATGGAATGATTATCCAACCAATTACAATTTTATAAGATAAAATTCATTTACTATAGGTATTTTTTTAATGAAACCCAAAGGTAGTTTATTAGTTTTATTTGTTCCCTTGATGTATCTATTCTCAATCAAAGACCCTATGCTAGCTTTGTCATCCTATAAAATTTGGTGACTATTTTAGGGGGTTTTTTTGTGATGTGACAATTTCATCTATAAGTTATATGTTTTTTGAATTATCTATATGTTCCATAATCTTCTCAATCCTATAATTATGACCTCAATACTGCAAATATATATAAAGTAATCAAAGTTTCTCCCAATGATAAAAAACTTTTTAGTGACCTCAAAATTTCTTATTTCACAAGTTTCCTTGCCTCCCATATTCTCTGATCCTTTTACCATATCCATATTGTATTCTTGATTTTTTTAAAAGGGGATGAATCCCATCCTCATAATCAACTAAAAGCATCAACTTCTTCCAAGAAAAATATTGATCCTTCATGATTAATTTTTTAATACTTCTTGGTAAGGAAGACTGGAAGGACCCTAGATCCCCCTCTATCCCAAACTTCTCAATAACCTTTACTATATAAATAGAAAGGTCCTAGGAAGCACCAATAAACACCTTTTACTTCTTCTTAATAGTTTTTCTTGTATTTTCACTAAATACAACATCTACTACTTGATCTTTATAAGGGTATTCTATAACAATATTCTTATTATATTATTCCCTAGTTTCTTTATTCTTATGAGGGTCAAACTTCTACACTGGGAGTTTTTGAACCTCTTTTCATCCTAATTTTGAATGAAAAAAATATTTGAAAATTCACATAATGGTGAGATAAATTCTTAATTTAACTCCACTTTAATATGAATTCCATCAATAAGGAGAGTGTAATTATTAGGGTATATATACATAATATCAACATCAACTATCACCCTAGAATAGTAACCAAATTTCCCTTTAGTAAATTTTTTTTCATCAAGTTTCAGAAGGTCCCTGATGATTGATGCAATGTAATTCAATATTTTGGGATACCAAAGTACCTAGAATAGTTTATGAATGTGAAACCATATATGATCATGGGAGTTCTTCATTTTTTGTTGATTGAAATTAGGATCCAATTTGGAGAGTCTTACATCCAGATTTATATTATATTGACTAAATTTCTAGTTAAAATATCTCTGAAATTCAGAATAAAAAATAATATGAAAATAACCCTTTCTAATTAGAATAATCCTTTGGATTTCAAAAACCATGATTAGGGAAAGAATCAAATAATTTTCATCTGCATTCATGGGTTGAACTCCCATGGAAGAAAATAGATTCCCAATTAGATAGAATTTACAAAAGTAGAGACTATCCATAAAATAATACTAATATATATAGATAATGAACTCTCCATCCTTATTTATGAACATTCATGACTCTTTTGGGGCCTGGTTTGAGGATATGTAATGATTATCAAACCACTATCATAAAACCATGGTAAAGGTTAAGCCTTTAATAGATTATTTTTTTGAATTTCTTAGTTTCTCAATGTGTGAATGAGAATAAAAAACCTTGATAGAGAGATCAAATTAAATATTTTAGAAAAGGATATTGATATTAGATGTTCAACATAGAAACACCACAAAAAATCCTTGTGAGAGTGCTATGTAAGACTCCCCTAAAAATCCATAACTAATTAATAAATATTTTCTCATATTAATGTCCATATGAAGTCACTTATAAATACCCATAATATAAATAACATGAAAAATAAATTAATTATCCAGTAAATAGAAACTATTATATGCAATTAATTGATAATTTATTAATTATTCAAACATTATTACATAGTTAACACATCTAATACAATCAATATAATTTTGTTTTTAATATTATAATTAATTATTAATTAAGTAATTTAATTTTATTCATTTATAGGTGACTACATGACTTGTCCTAATTAGCTACATGAAATGTTCCTATATTTACATGTTTTCACTATAAATTCCTTGGGACTCAGCATGTATATCGTCCAGATTACATGACATGTACTAAAGATATACAATCCATTTATTCTAATTTCAGTACTCTAGTGTATTAAATAGGTTGAATCATCGTGTTATTTAGATTCATTGATTAATGACTCACACATCATGTATACCAACTACCAACCCTGTAACTCATTAATGGTATATACTATCAGTATCACGTGGTGTTATTCTATATATTTTACCACAAAGTTAGGGTGATTTTAACCACTAAACCATTTAAACCAAATGATGTTTACACATACTACACAGTATGTGTCTTGACATACCATGTTCTTGGATTACCTAGTCAATATTTGGTGGGAATTAAAATACTCCAAGTTTCAATACTGTTTGATATGTTGTATATATCATGACATGTCTAGTTATAGTGAACATAGGTACATAGAGTGTACTTTTAGTCATACGATGTGTATCAATATATAATGGCCATAATCACAAGAACCTATAGATGTAAACTATACTCATTCTTCTTCTTTTATTATTCTATTTAAGATGATGTGAAAATTGAAGGGATAGAATTAATATGAGAAATACATGTCAAATAAACATCAAATTAATGAAAAAATAAACTATAATGAAGGAAATAATAAAAATTTCATATAATAGATCAATGGATAAGAAATAATTATTAATTATTATATGAATCCTCTAATACCATTTAAAGGTTATCAGGCATAGAGGAAGTGGCTAGGATTATGAACAAAAAATATTTTCATCAACTTCTTCACAGTTTTTCTCAAAATGAGATAACTTGTGTTTATAGATTCCACATAGACAAGATCCTTTCAAATATAATTTATAATTAATTAATTTAATTAAATATAGATATTTTGTTGAATTCTGTCTTCATTAATGAATCAATATACCAATCTTTTCATTCCATCATCATGTTAGATGAATCTATTATAAATTCCCACTATATGTAATCTACACATGATCCATTAACCTTTGATCATAATCATAGAATTATACAGGTTCTAGCATGAAGAATTCTATCTCTTGTAATGATTAATTTTGATCACAACTGAATCCTTCAAGGGATAAGGAATTCACTCTGGTGGATGAGGATAATTTCTTTTTATTATTTATAGAATTTTAGGGAGTTATCTCTCTAGGTATTTTGATGATTCTCTCTATAACTCTTTTAGAACTACAAAAACTATAGCTCAATGGCTTATAGAAAATTCAACAACCATATTTATATTGTACTAGGAGCCTTATTATTTTTTTAATTCAAGGAAAACCCCATGTATAAATATTAATAATAATATTATTTACTATATATGATCTAAACTCATGAATAAAATAAATTTTATTTTACTTTGATAAATATATTAATTTTTTTTCAAAAATATTTAATATGAAATTTCTAATTGGACCATTAAAATCAGTTATCCAATACTGCTCAATATTTATTAGTACTTGATTAATGAATATTTATATAATTAATTACATCCAAATGCATTTCTCAACAATAAAGTTTTAAATATTATAAACATCAAACCTAACGAATAAAGAATTATTAAATATTAACATAACTAAATAAATATTTTTTTATGTTTTTAATAAAAAATAATATTTTTTTTTATATTTAAGTAATTAAGTAAATAATTACCTAGTGAATAATAATTTATTAAATATTAAAATGGTATATATATTCTCTCAAGTATCTAGTTATCAAATATTTTTAATCAAATCAACATGAATAATTATTTAAAGATATATAATAATAATATTTATTCAACATGATAAATTCATATAGAATTTAATTGATTTGTTCAATACACAGTATGTGACTCTCTAGGCCCCTTCCTCAGTGTTAATATGATACACTTCCAAAAATCCAAGGTTAGTGTCTAATAACATTCAAAGACACCCTTAGAGAAATAAGTTAATTTCACTTCAACATGTAACCTTCTATAAACCTACACTATGTTATATAGTCCCATCATCTATATATATCTAATCTAGAAGGTTTCATGTTAGTGTTATCAACCTATATCCGAGATTTTTCTTTATTTAAATTTATGAAAATGAACTTGTTGATAACATCCCTAAGTACATGAACATAATCGGTCATTTCAATTTCCATCAAAGGGCATGAGATATCAACATTCTTTAAATAACATATGGGACAAACCCCTTTTCCCAATATTCATTAATAAAACATCTCTCGTAAATCACCGAACATATCCTTCTTCTCAATTGGAATACGTCATCACTGTTTCTAACAATATATAATAGTATAAACATTATTATATGTAATAATATTTATACTAAAGCATATGGATCATTACAAATATCTGTATATAGGAAAATCTAATTTCACTAATACATTTGTATTCCCTATTGGTGGATCATGTTATCATAATCTATTGAACTATATATTACCAAGTGAATACACCACGAGAAAATATCCCAACAAACTTTGAGTATCCACCCTTATACATCATATCATTTGTGTCTCAAAAAATGATATTATATGGCTATAGAATATATATTTTATAATACCATCATGACACTTCTATGTTCTCATCATATCAGTGAAATTTTATGACCATTAAATATGATAAGTGTACATATGACATTATCACATACTATGTCACACAAAATTAAAATAACAATGTGATAAGATATTTTATAAATATTAAAATATATGAATACATGTTACCATAAAGTAATTATATTTTTGTTCTATGTAACTAACTCCAACATTGGGCGTATCCATTCTTGATACTCTGAGAAAGAAATATAAGGGTACAAGACATATGGGTTAATCCGCATGATATGTAGATACAAATTATCCCTATGATCTATATTCCTTATGAAAATTGAGTTATCCAGCTATGTGTATGTGGAATGTGGCACATTCCAGATAGAATTTGATTGTTAAATCAGGCTGGAATGCTACTTTTCACTATATTTGAGGCACATGGTGCCTGTTCTTCATAACTATACACTGTGTAGTCAATATTTTCCTATGAAGATAACTTATAAACAATCATCTGACCACATCAACCAAGTCCAATAAAAATTCAACTTTAATTACCATATACATAATCAATTTTAAAATTAACCTTGATGGAAGTTGATTTCCAGGGACCGTTCTTTGTATCAGAAGATCGCGTCGATGATTTGTTGCACATACCCTCCTCTCAAAAATGTATAAACTAATTGATCCATAATTTTTTTACCATCCTTTATGAGTCTCTTATTTTATACATTCTTTATTTTTTTTACAACCAATTGATTATGAATTTGGGAGGTTTTTCATGATTTAAACCTTACTAGGAATGTTCAAACGGACTGCCGAAACATATCCATTTAAAAATAATGTGAGGAATAGAGGGAGTAATTCACAAAACCAGAATGTAAATGATCATAATGGAAAGTTTGAAGCCAAACACCATTCATATAAGTTAATAATCAATATGGTAGTCCAAATAATTAGATAAGGAACTAAAAACACTACATAAATATGATGTAGAGGAAATTTTAAGTTGACAAGGACATAACATCATTGAAAACTTGGATGAATTCATGTTGAATTTACCTTTCTTGAAACAATATAAAAATATGTATAAATATAATAATATAAAATTTCCTACCTCAATATTGAATTATGTATACCTAAAATGAATTTATTCTACCATTAGATATATTCATCGATTCTACTATAGATTCAGTCTGAATCTGTTAATCTATTTATGTAACCCCCATGATCCCCACTCACCTCTCTCCATCTCTAGGGTTATGTAATTGATGAAAAATAATTTTATAGAAAACCTATAAATATATTTTATTGAGATTAAAATATAGGGGTTTTCAATTAATTAAAACAATAAATAATGATGCTTATTTATCTATACATTCTTGTGAAAAATAGAGGGTCCTAGTGAAAACCAAACATGCAGTGTTCCTAGGGGAAACCCCAATTATGTTTAATAGATATAATCATTTCATAAAAATATATGCATGAATACAAAAAATTATATTATATTTTTATTATATCATTATCAAGACTCTGTAGAAATTGTGTTTCCATACAAACTCAGTGATTCATCTTAAAATTAAACTTAGAAGTGTCCCTAATGTTCAAACATCAAAAACCAAGGTCATAACACCACAATAAATCTCACAAGATATTTATTTATTCAAATAATATATAAAACATATCCTTTAGAACATAAATTCATTGAAAATTACCTAATCTATACCCAATCAGAAACTCAACCTTCTAAGCTCAATAAAACTACCAATTTTTATCTCTGGTTGTATTCAAGGGTAAATTTACCATTTTATCTCTTGGAAGGTCCTTAGTCTATAATAATAAAAATTGAGTTTGTCTCACTTGGTTAAAACCCATATCACTACAAAAGTCAATCAAATAAATTTTGGTAACCAAACCTATAATTTTTAAAATGTTTATTCAGGGAATAAAATGTTACTAATAGAGATCAAGGGGCATCAATTAAAGATGAATTACTTTTTCATAAGCACAAATTAAAATTTATCATGGTTGGATAAGTTAATTCAATAAATTAAAGAAATAATTTAGAACATGGAAATAAAAGTGTGATGGGTGGAAAAATAAAATAAAATGATATATAAAGTAAAATTTTCAATTCCTATTGAAACTAATCTTTGAGATAGATACCAATCTATTAATATAGGAGGATACAAAACTATTTAATAAAAATATGAAGATATGGTTATGAAAAATAAATTTTAAATATAATGAAATGAATATGTTCTTTATCTTGAAGAAAAAATTATATTAAAATATAGAAATATTTCGCTGAATTTACTATAAAAAGAAGAAAATAATGGAAAGATACCATATAAGAGTGATTCTCAAGAAAGATAATAATGATGTATGGGCATATGAACTAATAGTTTTATTTATTTAGAGATTCAAATGATGAGATGAATATTTTTTTAGCGTTATCTAACTATTATATAGATTTAGAGTTGACATACCATTTGAAGAACCTCTATCCAAGATGAATTTGTATACAATGTTTCTGAAGAATATCCTTTTCTACTAAAAAATGATAGATGAGTTTTCCACACCACCACTGAATGAAGAGTTTGGTTCATGGATGAAGAGTTTTATTTCATTAAACTACATGTATTTATGGAGATTAATGATTAATAGTGAGTTTTAATGTTTAATAACATTCTCTTACTTGTTCGATTTGGGAGTATGTAAAAAAATTTTTCTATAAGAAATTTATAAGTTATTGGCCATGGTTGACCTGAAACTAAACAGGGTTTCATTATAAATTAGCTAATTGATTCATCACACACATCTGGTGGAATTTAATATTTAATAGTCATATTGGGAATGTAAACCCTACTAGATGAATTTTTATTCATAGGCATAGAATAAGAAAAAGAGTTACTAATTATACTAGGATGACCATTTTTAGCTAAGATATGTACATTGATCGATTTTACATAAGAAAAAAATTACTTTTTAATTTGGTAAAGATAAATAAATCTATAATGTTTTTCATTCATTAAAGAATCCATGTATATTTGATAATTTATTTTTGGTTTATATAATTGATCTAGAAGTGAAAAATGAATTTTAATTTTACTCTGATTATGAATAAGAAGAAGTGTTTTACTACTTTATAAAGAAACTATAGGTTGTTGAATATTTTTGAAGGATATGATAAAGAAAGCTATCATAAATATATATTTACATAGCTTATGGATGATTTTAAGGATGATATATTTCTTAGAAAAACTTTTGATAAATAACCATAAAGTATATAGATAAAGGCACAACATTCCATGTCGGTATATACATAATTAGGTTCAAGGGAGAAATTTCATGTTATAGTATAGCTTCAATTATAGAAAAATTGGTATTAATGAAAAACTCATGTGATAAGAAAATAAAAAACTACAACTCCATAGATGATATGAGAAATCAATGGATTTAGTGAATGAATCTATATGCATAAAATTCTCATAAAAGATGAGGTGAATCTGGAAACTAAGTATGAATGAATAATGAACCTGAGCATGAAATAAATTAAAGTCACAAGTTATCAAATTTACTAATGTTGGAAAAATATACCCCATATTTGATTGTGGATTCCTGTATTCCATACACATTATACAAAAAATAGAGTATTTCGAACGGAAACCAATTACAAAGGTGAGAAAATTTCCAAGTGGATTGTAATTAGTTGGGAAGTCTACATTGAATATAATAAGTTTAACAAGGATATAAAATGAACATTTTTCTTTAAAATTCATAAATCTAATTATACAGAGGCGAGAATTTCCTTCATGATTTTTAGATGAATATACAATAAATAACCAAGTTCCCATTGTTCATACCAATCAAGAGAAGTAAATGTTTACATGTCATTCTATAAAAACTTTCAACATAATATATTCATTTAAATTATGTAGATAAACAACAATATTCTAGATACTTAGAGTGGGAATATTGTTAGATATGGTATAAAATATTATTAAAGTATTAATAGATAATGTTTCAGTTACAGTAGAGGCATTTAAAAATTGACTGGAGAACCCATCAAGGGTTCTATATTGATATAAAGAGACCAAATTTGTTCTAGAATGGGTAAAATTTCATTTCATGGTAATATATGGAATTTTTCCTAGCCATAGTCCATTAAAAGATATAATTGAGTTCAAATATACTGAAATATAAGTGATTTCATCACTTTCACCCCTACTTCATTGAATGTAGTGAGAATATTCCTTAGTCTAGTTATTTTTTATAGAAGATTTATACAGTTCTTACCAAAAATAACCAGACTATTGGGATCATTATTTGTGAAGGATGATAAATTCAATATAGATAAGTATATTTTATAAGAATTTAATATATCAAAAATGAAGTTTATATATTTTTTAATAACCACTGTATCTTACTAGACTTTTCCTTTTGAAATATTTGTTGGTTCTATTGAAAATATTGTTTGATTAGATCTTGGGAAAAATTGTTAAAAAGAAACATTCTATTTTTAAAAAAATATAAATTTCAAAAGAATCATAGATCAATTTTTTCACAACTTAAAAAGAGGCGGTGGTAGTTGTATATGTCATGGAGAAGATTAATATTTATCTTATTATGACAAAGTTGACTATTTACACAAATAAGTTATCACTAAAATTCCTACTATCTAAGATGTATACAATCTCATGATTTATTATACGAGATTTGTTTTCAAAAGTGTTTAATTTAAAGATAAATGATATGTAAATATATGAGAACTAGGTCAAAGATCATCTTTCAATGTGGGAATATTGGTAAGGATGTCATGATCCTCCTACAAATTTATAATTCTTTATGAGACGTTTTTTATTATCATAAATTTTTTTCCCTAGTACTATGAATTATCCTATTATATTATCACTATAAAGCTTTTAAAATACATGAAATTGAATGATATGAAGTGATGTAAAGTAAATAAAAAAACTACAATTGGGAAGACCCATACATATATAAATTTTATAAGGTGTGTAATAAAATATAAGGATTTATCAATTTTTTATAAATTTTTTGTACATTCACCTTAGGTATGCTATTAAAATTTGAAAACTACTATTATAATATTACATAGTGTTTTTATAAACCTATATATTTTAAATATTTGAAAGAGTTTTTCAAATATTTTTATAATGGATAAATGACTATATATGTGTGGAGAATACACGTGATTACAAAATCTATAGTTCTAGAATTATATAAATTAGATTTATTGGGATTATACTATATATAAAAGTCATAAAATAACATGGTAATGGGTATATCTTAATGGAAGTTAAGTATGTTTCCTGGTGGGTTGAGATAATTTTACTTCAAAAAAATACAGGGTTATACAGTTTGGAAATTTATCCAGAAAAATATATTAAAAATATATAAATTTATATGAACAATAAAATAATATATTAGTCAAAACCTCTATAACCATCAATTTTTATCTTGAATCAAAATAAATGGGCGTGCGTATTAAATAGAAATATCCTACCATTCGTAAATAAGAGGATATGTTAATATTTCAAATAAGAACATAAATGTTATTATGTAAAATGAAGTGATAATATGAATAGAGGATTGGAATTTAAAACATTATAATTCTCATTGCGAATATATTTATGTCTATAAAACACCAATTATTATATCTCCATATAAATTGTAAGTTATAAAATATTATCATTTTCTAATAAAGGGTAAGAATAAATACTTTTGGGGATATAATAATATATAAATCTTAATATTAAATCAATCATTATAATGAATTCAAATCACATTGAAAATATTATTTTTCTATTTTTGAATTTGTTTAGTGACATTTAAAAGAAATGAATTTAGGTGGGTTATTTAACTTAACTTGCACATACTTTATTTTTTTACAAGGATAGGAGTTAATTGTCTACTATGAATAATAAATCCTTGTGAATTTAAATTAGATGATAAACATTTACATCCATTGAAATTGAGTTAAATGAGTAGTTGTGACCCCACTTGAAGTTTTCTAAGATAACTAGGAACTAGGTGATTGTGTGAAAAAGGAAATGTCATTTCAAATATTTATTTGAATATATATGCAAAAACTACCCTCACTATACTTTCATGACCTAGTTATCATAAAATTCTCAAGGGTTTCATGTTGTATGAGATTTATTAGTTTTGGATTACTAATACTACCTGAATAAGTTAAATACACACTCTATATCTATTTTTTTGGGACTTGTAATCAAAACATATAGATAATTAGGGGAATATTGGGCACATATGAAAAAGGGAAAATTAAAATATAATATTTTTAAAAATTTTGAATCATGGAATTGTGAAACTAAACATTAGATAAAGAATATGAATAGAATATATACCATTGAAGGGTTTTCATATTAAAAAAATTATCTAACTGAATTATTTAATTTAATATTCAATGAAATGATGGTCAAATATAGGATAAAATTTAATCTTTTTTAAATATGATTATTGAGATTAACTGAGTAAAAGTAATCAGTCAAGTGTATAATATGTTATTTTCACTAATATATCATTATTTTACAGGTTTTTGGGTTACATTTTGTGTGTTTTATTTTATTTTTGAAGTTTCATATCAGTTTTATGACTTACTATAGATTGGTGAACATGAATTATGTATAAATCCTTAATTCCATAATATTAAATTTTAATAAATTTGATATATATCAGTATTTTTTGGATGTGATTTAAGGAAAATGATGGGGAGAAAAGGGAATAAATATAAAACTTTAATAGTTACATAACTTGTGAGGCTGAAGATTGAATCTAGTGAAAATGTAGTCTACACTACTAGTATAAAGATGAATTCAATGAACAATGTTTATTGGTATTATTCTTGAAAATTACTCCTTATGATAACATATAAAGAGCCTTTACTTATAGAATAAATTATAGAGAATGTATCCCATGTTAAATCTTGAGAATATAATACCATCCGAATAGATTCTCCTGTTCAACACTATAACAGTTTGTGAGTTTAGCAATGGTCTATGCGTTATCTTTTTGAGATAGTATTAACTACATCATATTTTGTGGAAATATTTAAGAATATATTTGAATAGACATGGGATGAGCTAATTTTCAAGATTACATTCTCCACTCAATGTCATAATGGCCCTAAACTTAAAAATATTTTATAATGACACAAAAGTTTTAAGGGTCATTATTTCTAATAGAATTTAATTTTCGGTCCAAGAGTAGGGGTTATTTTAGGAACTTGGGATATGAATGTAAATATAATAGTGTAAATGTTATGATAAGATTATTTTATAAATGGATCGAGGCCTTGATGGTGTTTTTGATGATTATTGGAATGTCATACTATGTTTTGGTGACCTTGGAGTTGAATTTTCTCTATTAGAAAGATTACTTTCACATTGGAGTTCTAAATTTTTTTATTTAATAACCAATGTTAAAACTATTTTAACATCATTTATTTCCATAACTTAAGTTAAAACCTTTTCTAGTGGTTTATTTAACATTATTTATTTAATAAGAGACATTAAAAACCATCTTTTCACATTATTTTTGAATGGGAGTGTCACAATCTTTTTTTAAAACAACCAATGTTAAATATAATATTTAAAATTTTTTTAAAATTAATTTTAAATTTTTTTCACACTGAAACTTTAAAATTTAAATTCCCACCTTAAAATTTTAATGTTGTGGAAAATTTTGCCATGGGTCATATATATGTTTCCACACTTCATATTAACTCATTTCTGATCTACTCATTTGACTCACATTTTCCTTCCATAGGTTATTCATCATTTATTTCCCTCTATAATTTATAAATATTATCCATTATTTCATTTATTTACTATAAATTTTATTAATCGATAAACTTGTTAATGATTCAATGTTTTAAGATGAAGAACACTTCTTTGGATCATGTCAAAAATGAAATTTTTCTACATGTGGTTTACAAGATAGATTTTAAAATACCTCAAAAGATTAAAATATTAGTGGCCAATTATATTATTCTAATATATAATATTAATTTAAAAACACTGAAAATTTATGGAAACTATGTCTAACTTTAATTTTCATTTTATTGATTTATTTTGGTTATTGAAATAGTATATGTTTCTTTATTTTTTAATCTATGGAAACATTCAACATCAAAATGTTTATAAAATTTTTAAATACTTTTAACATCGATTATCTAATAATCTTCATTGAATGAAACTTTTTACATCTTTTTAAGAAAAACATATGTTTAAAGTGTCATTTGATTTCAGTTACAAGAATATCAACGCTAAAAATAATTAATTGTTTTATACATATTGAATATAACATCAATTTTCATAACCAAAAATAAATCTATATTTAATACATCACTTTTAATAACATCACATAATAAATCATCATTACTAGCAAAAAAAAAACAGTGTAAAAATTCTATTTTTTGTACTACTATGTAGTTGAATGAAAAAGAACATTCCACAACCTTGGGAATTATGTTATGGAGAGTGTCATAAGAGATTTTTTTTGGATAGTGGAAGATTGATGGACCATTGTAGAGGGAGAATTATTTTTATAGTGTTGTGGGGGAAGAACCACACCATATTAGATGGGTTTCTTCATGGTGGGTCCCGAGGAGTTGGGAAATCATGTTTCCCCCTACCGAGGTCAGTTTCACCAAAACCAAGAGGGACACACCGAAAAATGAATTGGAGTGAAAGAACTATGCTGAAGCCTAGGTGATGGGATGTGGTGGGCCTTTATGAGGTATGACCATTAGGGTACCTGCCGAGGTGGGCTTCACCATGGATCCCTACTCCACATTTCAACCTTATGATGGGTGGAGGGTCGTTACAATATCCCCTATGGACATGTCATGAGGGGGATTATAACTTTTTTTTAATATAGACTGACCTATAATTTTATGTTCATATACCATTTCTTATAAAATCTATATGATAGAATAATGGGGCTATTTTGGTTACATCACTCCTCCATTCATCCCACCATTGATCCCTTAGTCAAACTAGGGAGATTTCTTGGTGATTTTATAGAGGATTAAGGTATGTCCGTCATCACATTACTCATTAATTTTCCCCTTTAAAATCATCAACTTGTTGTGATTCAGGTTAATTTTTTAGTGATTATTTGACTACATCATCATAAAATCATCTTGATTCGATGGGGGTATTGGTGTGACATTTTAAGAGGACATCCTAAAGAAATTATCACACATTATTTTTCATTGTTTCATTAGAGTTATTTCATATGGTGAATTAAGTAAGATTTTTACCCTAAACTGAATGAAACTAGAGGTTTGTTATGTGTCAGACGATATAAATTTTTTCCATTCTTTTTTCATGGGTACACCATAGGCCTTATGAGTGCACCCAATAACCATCATAGTGATACAATGACGCCCGTTTAGTTTTTCAGAAAATAGGCGTTTGGTGTTGGTATGATCTTGGATGAGCCATGGATGCTATTTTAGAATTATGGGTCGATCTTTATCACGAACCATCACCCAGGGCTTGTGCCGTGACTCCCCCAATCCCACCTCTTAAAGGCCAAGGGTTGGAGAGTAGCACCGAAGGTGTAAACCTACAAGTGAGAGGCATTTTCCTGAGTACCTGTACACATGCACATACAACCACATCCCAAGAAAACTATAAAAGAGAACATGCATGCTACTAAACAACCACTGAGTGTAAAGGCACAACTAAACGTAAATGGGATAGAATACAAACCCAACAAAAGAAAACTACAACAAGGGAAATTACAAGATCAATGGAAATCCATCAACTGAAAACCCCACCAGATGGGTAAGTATAGAGTAGCTACCGGAAGTTGTATAAGCATGTCCTACCTTCATGATATCACTAGGAATAAACTGATTATGGGTCACCAAGTCCTCTCCCAAGTCCTCAGTCATCTGCACCAGAAACAACATGTGCAAGAAAAGCCCATGTAGGGTTGAGTAACAAAATACTCAGTAGGGACCCCTAACCAACAAGGAGAAACCACAAAGCAATACAGGAAGAAAAATAAAAAGAATGATCACGAAGTAAGATTGACCACACCAGGTATAATATAGAGTAGGAAAGTAATACCATATGTCATATCATTGAACACCTTGGGCTGCTAGGGTATTCCTCCCTAATGAGCACTGTGAGTATGCTGGGTCACACAGAGACACTCCCCACCGTGGGCCGACTGGGTCACAAGGATCCGCTTCCGACTAGCCTTGGAATAATTTGGCACTCATTCCTGATGAGTACCATGCATATTCTGGGTCACACAGAGCCACTCCCCACAGTGGGCCTACCGGGTCACACATAGCTGGTTCCCACTTTGGCCATCGTACTAAGGTACTCCATCCCAATGAGTACCGTGAGTCTGCTGTGTCACACAGAGCTGCTCCCCACTATAGGCCTACAGTTTCACATAGAACCGATTCCCAATGGGCCATCATAGCTGATCTACATAGGTTTTCTTGTTAGCAGTCTTCGAGTCTCAGTTAGCCGTAGGATCTCCACACAAATTGTGCAAGATTCCAAGTGAAACTACTCCTCAAGCCATTTTTTAAATTCCAAAATCTAGGGAATAATAATTAGAGTATTCCAAAAGATTTTCCTCACCGCGAGAGTTATAACACCATAAATTTATTGTCAATAAGACACCTAGTTTGAGTGATATTGGCATTTTAGTAAACAGGGGCCGGTTGCATCCAGGCTCGGTCCAACCCAGTTAGACCGACCTCACCAATCTGACCCGCGGGTTCTACATGAATCATCCTGGTTCAACTAACCTAACCTGGTTCGGGTTTGGGATGCCTCGGTGTGGCCTGGCTAGTGGGATAGGCCCATTGGGCCTTGCTGGACCCGGCCTAGTTCGACCGGGGGTGCAGCCCACCGGGTCGCCCAGTGACCCAGTCCTATCCGGCCCAGACCGCAACAAGTGGGCCGGTATGTTCCCATCTCGAGCCCATCAACAGCCTGGTGTTATTTCACCAGCCTAGCTCGCAAAATCTGTCCAGATTTGACTCTGACCTGGGCCACGTAGCATCCCTGTTTGTCTACTTCGATGCGACCAACAACTACCCGGACATCCTCCCTCAACCCAAATGCCTAATGGTGTCCTGTTTGGCACACCGTGGTGGACCGAAGCCGGCTATCCCTGGTGGTCCTGCACGCGGTTATTGGACTATGTTCTAGTGAGGGACCGTGGCCCGCGTAGTGTAGGCTACTCCCCCTAACGCAGTCATTTGGACACATCTCATCCGCTAGTCTCCATCTACTACTAGTGGCTCCTACCGCACCATCGCGTCTGATCTGGCCACAATGTGTCCCTCAGTAAGCTGGTGGAGCCTTTCTCAGACCACCGGGTCCCCTCCGTTGGTCCGTTCTTTACGCTGTCTACACCTATGGTCTCCCTGGGGTTCCACATTTCCTATTAAGGCCTCAAAAACTTCTTGCCATCAACTGGGAGGTTTGGACATAAAGAACGCACAAGAATGCATGAGGTGATGGGGCTTAGGCATTGTTCGTGTCAAATAGCACCCTCCACATTAGGGGTTTTAAAACATGGGGAAGGAGATTGAAGTTCTAACAAAAAATATCGAAATGAAAATCCTTAAGAAAAACACCATACCATAAGAATATGAGATCCACAGATCAAATTTTTTATGGGTTGATCCACATTCGTTATTTTAGAAAGAAAAACGGGGAAACTCCAAACACACAAGGTAGTCACTTGGGTGATCCATCCACAAGAATCCATGTTCTCTTCTTCTAAGCCATTGGCATTCATCCTACACATATACCGTTCTTCAAGGTGTGTCGATGTCTTTAGAGGTTTGCAGGTGCTCTTTATTAGAGATGAAAACCTTTACTGTCTGTCAGAGAAATTCAACGTTCTGATTCCCGAATATGTTATCTCATTAAAAGAGAAATGTGTTGCAGCATTTCTATTACGCTATGTCTCCACATCATTAAACTGTTTCATTGATGAAACAACATATCTGTTTCTCTTTAGTTAAAGAGGCTCATTAAAAGGGTTTATCTCTGCCTCATCGCCGCACTATAATGCTCGTGTTCCACCTCTCAACAACAAGGAAAAGAAAATAATATAAGTTATTAATTTATTTTCTTTCTCTTTTGTAAAGTCTGAAAATTATCTTTTCCAGTAAACCCTTGCTAGTCAATGATAATTACTTTCTAGGAGAATCCTGGCATTTTGAATTCAATGGTGTCCTCATATTTTTTATTTGAGAACTGGTTTAAAAGTTAGAAAAACTTGCTCTCATGTTTATTTAAATGAACTTAAAAAAATTCAAAATTCTATTACGGGATCGCCAGACCTAAAATTCATGTTCCGTCAAAACATCTAGTCTTGAAATAATCCAATATAATTTTAAAAAAATTTACATAAAATTTCTGGGACATTCCATTACTCCCCCCATTTTGGGATTCACGATTTTGTAATCCAAAATAAGGAGAAAAAATGGGGGTATTGAGAATGAATCTAAGTCTCCTACTCCTATGTGCTCTACTAGAGATTCCCATTCTACCATCGAATGCACACCAAAGGAATTAACCATCCACAAAAGACCTATTTTTGTTGATCCACTATCTCCACAAGGAACTCCGAAAATGTTTCCCATAATCGATGTCGAGCTCTCCCAAGTCAATAACGTGTGATGGATCATGAATGCATCTCCTCAGTTGCGACACATGAAAAAAAATCATGCACCCAGTGCATCTGTGGGGGAAGAGCTATGCGATATGCCACCTCTACAAAACTGCTCAGAATCTAGAAAGGTTCGACGAACCTTAGAGATAACTTACCTCTGCATCCAAATCTCTGCAATCCCCATCGGGTTGAGACCTGAAGGAACACATGGCCCCCCTCCTTGAACTCCAAGGGCCTCTATCTCCTATCATCATAAGATTTCTTCCTGCTCTGTGCAGTCCTCATCCACTCCTAGATGATCTTCACCTTCTTAGTGGTAGCCCGTACCAACTCTAGACCCATAAGCACTAACTTCCCTAGGTTTTTCCAGAATATAGGTGATCTGCAAGGCCTTCAGTACAAATCCAGGAATAGCTCCATGCTAATGGTGGAGTGATAACTGTTGTTTTATGAAAAATCCACCAGTGGAAGGTGGTCCTCCCAACTACTACCAAAATCAAGGATGCAAGCATGAAGCATGTCCTCCATGGTTTGTATGGTTTGATCCGTCTGACCATTCGTCTGTGGGTGAAAATATATGCTCAAATGCAGTTGAGTCCTGAGTGAATCCTATAATCCCATGCATAGTTAGGATGTGAAGCGAGTGTCATGGTCAGAGATGACCATCAAAGTCACCCCGTGAAGCTACACTCTCTCATGGATGTGGAGGCATCCTAATACCTCTACAAATCCATTCTCCTAGATTGGTAGAAGGTGAGCCAACTTGGTGAGTCAATTAACGATCACCCAGATAGAATCGTGGCCCATGGATGTGTGTGGTAAGACTATCAGGAAGTCCCTTGATATACCATCCCACTTCCACTCCGGTACCTCAAGTGGTTTTTCCAAGCCTACTGAAACCTGATGCTCAACCTTCAATTGCTGACAAATGAGGCACCATGAAACGAACTCGGCCACCGCTTTCTTCATCCTTGACCACCAGTACCGACATTATAGATCTTGGTAAATCTTCACCACTCCAGGATGTACCGCTAAGGGGGTGGTATGGAGCTCCCTAAAAATCTCCTCTTGCATCACCACTAGTATTACTTTGTACCCTCGAAAAAGGATGCCATGCTCTTCACCATTTGAAAATCCATCAAGAGCCTCTCCTAAGGATAACTGAGCTTGTCATGCCTCATAGTCCCCATCCACAAGATGTGCCTCCCTGAATAGCAGTAATAGTGGGGGAGTTATGGTCATCAACTGAAGGCAAGATGCTCTATCATCATCCACAAAGGATATCTGTATCGTGGCTAGCTGCTTCGTCGCCTCACTCAGTAGCTGCAAACTAGACCTCCTTCTGAGCACTTCTACCACCACGCTCCCCTTCCTAGGTGTATAGACTATCTCAAAGTTATAGTCCTTGAGGAACTCCATCCATCACCACTGTCTGAAGTTCATGCCCTTCTGGGATAAGATATACCTGATACTCTTGTGGTCGGAGTAGACTATAAACCGCTCACCCATTAAGTAATGCCACCACATCTTCAAGGAAATGGCAACTGCTGCTAACCCCAAGTCATGGGTCACATAGTTCTGCTCAGTCTTCCTCAAGTGCCATGAGCCATAGAAAATCACTACTCACTTCTATATCAGGACACAACCTAGCCTGGTACCTGATGTATCACAGAAAAATACATACCCAAGGACCTCATCTAGTAGTCTCAAGATGGGGGAATTCGTCAGTCTTTGCCTCAACTACATGATACTCTATAGGAACTTCTCTGTCCACATGAAGTTCTTTACCTTCCATGTTAAAGTTGATAAGGGTGTTGCTGCTGTGGAAAAGTCAGGCATGAATCTCCAGTAGTATTTGGACAACCCCAAGAAACTCTGCACCTCATTCTTGCTCTTGGGCGGCTCCTAATCCATCACGACCTCTATCTTTGTTGGATCCACTGTAACTACAGTTTCTGAGATGACGTGTCCCAAAATGGGGACATTGCGAATCTAGAACTAGAACTTTGAGAGCTTCCCATAAAGCTGGTGCTCTTGGAGTGTATCCTGAACTATCTGCAGGTGTGTAGAGTGCTCCTCCTCTAACATTGAGTACACCAAGATTTCATCAATGAGGAATACTAAAAAACGATTGAGGTAAGGATGGAAGATGTTGTTCATGAGTCCCATGAAAAAAACTGGGGCATTGGTTATGCTGAAGGGCATCACCAAGAACACATAGTGGCCATACCAGAAACTGAAGGACATCTTCAGTACATCCTCATCCCGTACCAGAAGCTGGTGATAGCCTGATCTAATGTCTATCTTTGAGAACCACATCGATCCCATTAGCTGGTTAAAGAGGTCATCAATTCTTTGCAGTTGATATTGTTTCTTCAAGTTCACCTAGTTCAGGCACTGGTAGTCCAAGAAGATCCTCAAGCTTTCGTCTGCCTTCTTGGAAAACTACACTAGGGATTCCCATGGTGAAACGCTGGGCCTCACAAAGCCCTTCTTTAGAAAGTCCTCCAACTGTACCCTTAACTCATAAAGCTTTGTGGGAGCCATACGATATGCCAATGTGTATATCGGTTCCATCCAAGGGTATAGACAGATGCCTAAGTCTACCTCCCTATGAAGAGGTAGTCTCGAAACATCCTCAAGAAATATGTCTTTATACTCATCCACCACTATAGGAAAGATCAAAATCTTCTCGTCCACCACACCGAGAGTGAGGAAATCCAAGTGGTGAGTGATCGACTGCACCCTCCTCTGAGAAAGACTATATTGTGCTTCAAGAGACCCCTTCTCACCAGTAAAGGAAAAACTAGTCCCATATTTGCGGACACACCACACTCTATGCCTAATATAGTTGATCTGAGCATGAACTCTGGATAACCATTCCATTCCCAAGATGATGTTGTAAGGCATCAACACCACTACTATGAGATCCCATCCAGATCTCTCATCTCTAATAATAAGCTCACAATTCCAACACCAGTTTGTAATCATCGAATCCCCTCACATAGGAGTCTCTAATCATAAGGATCTTTCCAAAAACTCCACTGGAATCTCTGATCCTTGAATGAGGTCTGTGGAAAGGAAAGAGTAACTGGAACTTGTGTTTATAAAAACTACAACTAAAGTAGATAAGACACATATCATACCTCTAATCATCTCCGGAGCACCTTGGTCATAGGACTCCATGACCTAAAGTTGAGCTCGCCCCTATCCACCTACTCACTGAGGCTGTGGTGGACCACCTGGGGGTGGTGGAGGTAGTACCTCGAACTGTCTCCCACCACTTACTGCTTGACCTACTCCCTTGTCATGTCCTCCACCCTGCATACCTTCTTGCTCGAACCTCTTCCTCCATCTTGGTGGTCCCTAGAATGTCTTCTGATCATCTATGTAGAGGGTCGGGTAGTCACAAGCCATGTGTCCCTACCCACCACTAGTGAATCACAACCTATCTCCCTATGAACTCCCTCTTCTTTAGGATCCTCTCACTACTAACACTAAGTCTTGGGGTCATCCGCTAAAATATCTGACCCAATTGGGTCCCTGCTTCTACTTCCTAATGCTCACCACTAAATAATATGCCGCTAGTGTCTACTGGTGGCTCCAGATATTGATGCCTTCTCATCTAGGAAGATCTCCACAAGAAGGGCTCGATCTATCACCCCAGCATGAGAAGGGATGCTGAGGGAAATCATCGATGCCCATATATCCTATCAGAGTCCTTGATCAAAGGTATGGGCCTTGAAGAATGGGTCCCGTGCCATATCCATAGAGTAGTGGGAGAGTTCTATAAATCTCGCAGAGTACTAAGACACTGACATGCTGCCTAGCTATAGGTGAAGTAGCTCCTGTATGCACACTTAGTGAAAAGTCATTGGGAAGAAATCCTCCTTAAAGAGGTGCTCAAATTATATCCAAGACTAGATCTCCTCATCCTGATTTTTAATGGTCAAACTCCACCATCTCCCTTATGATCTCTGTAGAAGGCTTGCAGCTAAGATCACCATATGATCAAGTGGTGTCCTCACTAAGTGGAAGACCCACGTCACCACCTCCAGCCAGTCCTCAACAGCCTAAGGATCTGTATCCCCCCTAAACGTGGGAGGTCTCTATCTCTAGAACACATGAAATATACTGAGCCTACATGCTTACTCTACCAATAACACTAGTAGTAACTTCTAATGAACGGGTGGTGGTAACACTGGTGCACCACTTGGCAGGGCCATCTCTAGCACTTGTCCCTAAACTCACACCTCATTGCAAAGTGGACTATCCTCATGACCACACATCAGAATCCACACTTCTTGTCTGCATGGAGGAATCCTAAAGGAGACCAAGATGTACCACAATCAATAGACTATACCTAGTTAGCTGACTCTAATTCATGATGAATATGAGGAAACAATCAATTCTAATATGATACATGCAATGAATGTTTTTATATATAGATCCAAAAATAAGAATTCAAGGTCTTGGTGTATGGATACATCAGCCACCACACCAACATTAAACTCTTTGAATATATAAGTTGAACTCGAAACATTTAACACTTTTGCCCAAAAACAAAACAACAGACTCCTGGTATTTTAGGTAGAACAGACCACCTTTGATACCACTTTTCACAATCCTTCCCACAGGGCCCATGATGTGAGTCCCCCAAGCCCATCTCATGAAGGCTAGGGGTTGGAGACTAGCGCCGAAGGTGTCAAACTATAAGTGAGAGGCATTTTACTAAGTACCTGTAGTCATGCACATACAACCACATCCTAAGAAAACTGGAAAAATAATATTCATGCTAATAAACAAGAACTGAGTGTAAAGGTACAACTGAAAGTAAATGGGAAAGAATAAAAACCAAATAAAATACAACTACAATGAGGGAAAGTAAAAGATTGTTGGAAATCCATCCACTGAAAACCCCACTTGAGGGGTAATTATAGAGTAGATTCCAGACGTTGTAGAAGCATGTATGGCCTTCTTGATCTCACTAGGAATCGCCTGGTCCCCTACCATCAAGTCCTTTGTCAAGTCATTGGTCATCTTCACCAGATGCAACACATGTGGGCGAATCCCGTGTAGGGGTGAGTAAAAAAAACTACTCAGTAGGGACCCCAAATCAAAAAAGAAATACCTTAAAGAAATCCATGAAGAAATCCACGAAGCATGATCTTGAAGCAAGACAACACAGACCAGGTATTCTCTAGAGTAGGAAAGTATGACTATCGATCATATCACTAAACACCTTTGGCATCTAGGGTACTCTTCTCTAATGAGTACCATGGGTATGATGGGTCACACAAAGCCTCTCCCCACCATGGGCCTTCCAGGTCACAAATATCTTCTTCCCACTAGCCTTTTACTATAATGGTACTCATCCCTAATGAGTACCGTGGGTATACTATTTCACACAGAGCCGCTCCCCACCATGGTCCTGTCGGGTCAAACAATGATACTCCCCACTTTTTCCATTGTATTGAGGTAATCATTCCCAATGTGTACCGTGGGTCTGTCGGGTCACACAAAGCCACTTCCTACTGTGGGCCTACCGGGTCACACCGAGCAGCTTCCCACTGTGCCATCAGACCTGATTTACACAGGGTCACATGTCAGCAGTCTTTGAGTCTCAATCAGCCATAGGATCTCCACACGTAGTGCGCTTGATTATGGGAGAAATATCTCCTCAAGCCATTTTTTGTATTTGAAATTCTATAAAAGCATGGATAGAGTATTCCAAAAGATCCTCCTCTATGTGAGGGTTCCAATGCCAAAAATGACTCCTCAATCGGATGCCCAGTTTGAGAGATATTTTTATTTTAATAAATATGGACTGGTTGCGTTCGGGTCTGGTCTTACCCTATCAGACAGACCCTGTCCGACCAACCCAACCAACCCTGACCGTGGGTCCCACATGACCTAGGCCAGTTCGACTGACCTCACCCGACCTCATTCGGGTTTGGGTCGGCCCAGTCTGACCTAGATAGTTGGCCAGGCCCATTAGGCCTTGCTGGACCCGGCCCAGTTCAACCGAGGGTCCAGCTCACCGAGTCGCCTATTGACCTGGTCCCATCCTGCTCAGCTCACAACTGGCGGGCAGATTTGTTCCCATCCTGGTATGCGTAGCGGCCCAACTTGTGTGCCCTAGTTCGGCCTGCAATGGGAAGGCCAACCTCCCTCATCTTGGATGCCTAATGGCATTTGGTTTGGTTTTCTATGGCCGACCGAAGCCAGCCACCCCTGGTGGTCCCACACATGGTCATGAGACTACATGCCAGTGAGGGACCATGGCCCGTGTAGTGCAGGCCGCTCTGCTTGATGCGACAGATTGGCCGCGTCTCGTTCACCAGCCACCGACTGCTTCCGGAAGCTCCTACGACACCTCCGCGGCCCGATCCAATCATGTCGTCTTCCTTAGAATGTTGTTGTGGTTCCCACCACTTGTCGGCGACTACTATCATGGGCCACCCCCAGTGGTCACCGGCGTCGTCACCGGTAGAGCCTTCCGCGGACCACCAGGTCCACTCTGGTGGTCTGTTCTTCACACCGTTTGTGCCTCCATCTTCCCTGGGTGCTGTCTTCCCTAATAAGTCCTCAAAAACTCCTTTCCATTAACTTGGAGGTTTGTCCATGAAGAATTTACAAGAACACATGAGGCAGAGGGGCTTAGGCCTTATTTGTGTCAGCCCGTACCCTACGTGTTAGAGGTTTTAAAACACATGGAATGAGATTTAATTACTAAAAAAATCATCCAAATGAAAATCCCTAATAAAAAAACCCTCCAACAAGAACAAGCGATATAGAGATCAACCTATTTATGGGTGGATCCATATTAGTTGTTTTAGAAAGAATAATGGGTAAACTCTAATCAAACCAGGTAACCCCCTACTTGTGATCAAGTTTATTGGTGGGAGGATCTATACGTGGGAATCCATATTCCACACTTCAAAGCCATTAGAATTTGTCGTGCACTAGTCCCATTCTTCAAGGTGTGAAGATGTTTCCAGTGGTTCGTCGGTGTTCTTCATTGGAGAGGAAAACCTTTTCCATTCATTAGAGAAATTCCACGTTCTGATTCTACAACCAGTTATGTCATTAAAAGTAAAATGTGTCAAAGTGTTTCGGTTACGCTATGTCACCATGTTGTTATGCTATTTCATTAATGAAAGATTTTATCTATTTATCTTTAGTTAATGATTCTCATTAAGTGGGTTTATCACTTCCTCATCGCCGCACCATAGTGCTATCATTCCACCACTTAATAGTGAGGAAGAAAATAAAATATATTTTTTACTTATTTTATTTATCATTCAAAAAATTCCAAAAATTATCTTTTCTGTTCAACCCTCACTGGGTGAAGTTATGTCCTTTATAGGTGAATGACGACGATCTGAGTTCAATGGTGTCCTCGTATTTTTTTATACGAGCACTGATTTAAAAGTTAAAAATCCCCACTCACATATTAATTTAAATGAACATATAAAAAGTTAAAAATTCAATTCTAGGATCACTGGGTCTCAAAATGAGGTTCCATCGAAGGATTGGGTCTCAAAATAATCCCATATATTTTTTTAAAAAAATTACATGAAATTTCTTGGACATTACAAGCCTATCTTGAATATTAACACTTGTTTGAAGGTAGGTGGTCCATATGATACAAAACCATATGCTTATTTATACATGAATTATTTGTTTGCTTCATGTACATGGGACTGTTTAAAAGGGATGTTATCAGGGTCACCCTAGAAAATAGAGAGGTTTGAAATATGTCCCTTAGGTTAGAATAAGTGCTCCATTTCACTTGAGTGAATTAGTTTTTTCATCTAACTTTGTGAGTAAGGAAAATATATGTTGATGGATATGATGAGAGATATTAGATAGGTCTTTGTTTACGAGATAATTTGGGGGTATCCTTGGATAGATTCCCATCATTCTAGTCAAGAATCCAGGAGTTAATTAATCCTATTTTGGATGGGTTTCATGGTCATACTTCTCACACATGAGAAGTAATACCATCCTGGTGGAGGATGGAGAATTGGTGTGAGATTTGAGTTAGTGATTTTTTAGTTCTAGATATGGTGTGATCGAGAGGATTTTCATCTGAGTGATGGGTTCAAACATCACCATTCAAAGATGTGAGTCAAGAACCATGTATTCGTTGGGGGAATGGGTTGATGAATTGGAATCAGTATTCTAAGAATATTATATGTAATTATATCAATATGGTTCACTGATAGTTAGGTTGTGTTGTGATGTGGGATTTTGATGATTTTTGTAATGGGATTGATGCCAGGGTGAGGAAGAGCCTATAGGCTATGAAGTCATTATAGGGTGATGGATATGGATCACTGCCAAAGAGAAGAGACCAGGAAGGGCCAAAGGCCCCTAGTGAATCCCTTGATTGATGAGATTAGAATATTAAGAGGAAAACATGTTGTGATTAGATCATGAGATGTGATTGAGGTGAGGGGATATGTATGATGTTACTAGTTCCATGTAGGGAATTGTAATATTTTGAGATAGGTTGTGTACCTTATTTGTTTTAATATGTGTGTCGTTGGGACTCTTAACCAGAGCGAGTGGGGATGAAGATATGTATTATAACCTATTCTATGTAAGAGGGTAATGGTCAGGATGTGTGGCCTTTTCCAAAGTGAGTGTGTACATGTACGGATCACCCTGAGTGAGAGGATGTTAGTATAATGATTTTTATGAGATCCACCCAGGGTTAAGGGAGTGGATAGATTGTGACCTATCCTATATATTATGGGAGTGTATGTGATACAAGACCACATTGAGTGAAAGGGTCTAGTTTGGATGTTTGATGTGTAGCCTCCTCGAGTGATATGAGATGATCTGGATATTTAATGTCCAACCTCGCTAAAAGAGTGGGGCTAGTATGGGTACTTGGTATATTACCCACCCTAATAAAGAGAGTAATAGATGAGACATATATGTTCACCTTATGTTTAGTGATAAGGCATTTGTTGGACAACATTGAGTTAGAAGGTAAGCCTAGAGATTTGATACAAAAACTTTCCCGACACCTTTAGGTAGTGGTAGAGACTTGGTAAACACCCTTCCTAACATCATCAAGTATGGGCAGAGGATCATTTAAACAACATACCTATAGTATTATAGTGTGGTATGAGTTATGATAATTGTAAAATGAGGTGATTGGATTCTAGATTAATCATAATTAGTTTTAATCTGGTGCTGTGGTTATTTAGTTTGCAGCCAATTTGCATGAATTCATAGTGTCCTAGTTAGAACATGACATTATGTGGTGAATATGTGTGCCTCTATGTCTGAGTTAGTAGGTTTCATCATTTAAACATGATTATGATGATGTATATTAGAGTAACTTGGTGATACCCTACTAAACTGTATTTCTGACTCTCTATATGTTAACACTGGTGCATGTGTAAACCATATATGTTATTCTCTGGTTGATAACATGACATGTAGTTGATTGAGTTTAGGTATGTCATTGAGTATTAGAGATGGGGATGAGGTGTGGCTTGAAAAAGAAAGTAGATACTCCTATATATTTTCATTTATTTTTCTTTTTATATATATATGATCATCCTAGTTGGAGATCAATTTTAAGTTATGATTGTATGCTTCTTCATGGTATATTTTTTAAAGTATTATGCTTTATTTGATTATGGGTACTTTGATTATTGGTAATGGATAATTATAATTTTTATTTTATATTATTTTCTAAACTATGATTCGTAGAATCAGCCTTTGAAAATTTTTATTTGGGTCATAACTACTAGTCAAAATCCTTTAGAATATATGGAGGCATTCATAAGGTCTTGTGGAACCCCATGATGGAGTACTAAGAATTTTTCAATGACCTATGTGTTACAAAGTAGAATCAATGTGTTTTTTCATTATCTTACTACATGGTGAATATAATATGAATAATAGTCATGTTTTAGAGCTTATGAATGACCTCATAATGTTTTATCATGAACAAATTTCTTGTGAAAGTCCAAGTTTCTAGGGGTAAAATATTGTTGTTCCTAGTTTTAACTTTTATGGTTGAGTTGTTTACTCAATGTGATCTGTTTATCAAAGTTTCTTATTTTAGTCGATTTGAACATTTCAAATTGGAGAGTTTATTCTATATAATAATTATTGTTTCCCTGAAGGAGTCATATGACATATGTGTTCTTGTGTGTGATTTATTTTCTATTGGTAGGTGTTTAGTTCATCAATGTTCAAATAAAAACTTATATGTTGTTTTCCAAAATAGCTCATTAGAGGAATTATATGTAACTAAATCACATTATTTTCATTGAGTAATGTTTATATGGATATTACAATGATGATTTTTGTATTTATGTCCATAAATTCCATTCATGTCAGGGATTTAGGGAGACCCCTTGAGGGGTCATCATTGGCATTAGATTTCCTAGGGGTTGACCCCTTGTTGGTGATTGGTACACTTGAATAGTAACTTAATGTGTTAAAAAAATCTCTATGGTGTTTTATAATATATATTATTTGTGCCACATTACTTAAATAAACTAAATGATTACGATAATTCCTTTAGGAGTGTTGAGTAAGGCTAGTAGAATAACCTAGGCCATTGTGATGTTAAGCACTCCAGATGATTCTTGTACCTACTTAGAGTTTATAGAGAATGGGTGGTTTTGTGCCAAAACCTATTGATTCTAGATGTGATTTGATTTAATGAAGGGAGAATTTTTAGATTATTTTAGATTTAGAATGAAACCTAGGTTATAGTTTATTGAGTGGTTATCCTTTTCATAAGTGAGATGCTAGAGGATTGTTGGATGATATTCACTTATAAGAAGAGCCCAACTAATGGGTTAAGGACATGAGCCCAGATTTGATGGGATGTGACAACATGGATAATTTTTAAAGTTGTGTGTTTGGATAGTTTGAGAGTTTACACCCATTGGGTTCAAATTTGACTAAGTAAGATCAATGGTAAGAAAATATAGGAGGGTTTTTGTGGTTAAGTCTACCTTGGGAAAAGTATTGTGAAGTTTGTAACAATTTTCAAGAAAATTTATGATGTGTGAGGGAAGATGTGCACCAGTTAAATGTGGTTCCTATTGGTTTAAAAATTGATAGACATTCATGTGTTGGTTGATAGTATATATATAATATAAGAATATTTTAGACATAGTGGTCCGACATCTCAATAAAAATAAGGGGATGCATAGACTCATTGGATGTGTGAGAATGGATTGGGAATGGTGACATGTATGCAGTTTTTGGACCTATTGGGGATGGTGCTTGAGGAATGGTGTAATGAAATCCATATGGTGGGGATGTCACTAGTGGGTATTGGAAAGTGTGAACTTTTTTTTGGATGAATTTTAGTGGATATCAATTATGATGATCCTATTTAGCGAGGAACAAGCAATACTGGGTGTTTTATTATAGTTCTTGGTTAAGAGTGGGATACCAAAATCCACTCATTATGTTAATTAATTAATGGATAATAGTATATAGAGACTATTAATTTTAGTTTAGTGTAGAAATAATGAGGATACTCTCATTATTTGGAGTATCACATCTGTCCCAAGTGAATGAACTAGATATAGAAATGGTCATGGATGCAGTGACATAGGTTGGTAGATGATCGAGATGGAACCAGTATTCTAGTGTGTATAATGATATATTAATATCTTTTTCTTACTATATACCATATTTTTAATTTATATACGGTTATGGATGGATTCCAATTTTTGGAATCAGTCTTGGGATGGATTTGATGTAGTCCTGGTATGAGTCCTATTGAAGGTGAAATAGTGTATATGGAAAGGATATTATGGATAGTTTGGTTGGTCAAGGATACAACCATGGAATTTAAAAAATAGTTGGGTTCATACATTAGTTTGGGTATTTCGATGATCTCATGATTATTTGGGGAGTTAAGGATTAATTACTAGGAGAGTTTATCATGTATTAGTAGATGAGATCAGGCGTATTATGGAGAAGCCTATTAAAGGAGGACTGATTAGAGTTTATCATATTACTGGATGTGGTGTGGTGAAATCCATATCTTTTATATCAATGAATCAATAGATGATCATTTTTTTATTATTGGATTCTAAAAACACAAACACTGTGGCTTAGAATTTGAAGTTGTGAGTGATGTATTATGTTGGGTAGCCTTGTAATCTTGAGGATGAATCAATTGAAGTCATGGTGGTATCATGAGGTAGACAGGTGTGTTTGGTAACCATATTGGAGTTTAAAATGATGGAGGGAATATAGATCTACCTATTATGAATAGTGTTCTTGTTGTTTGAAGTGGGTCAACCAAACCACGTTATGAGTTTTTGTGTAGAATATAATGAAATGAATATGAATTTATAACCAAAGTAGGATGATATTGATAGAGGTAGTACCACCATGTTTTCTTAAAAGTGATAATCTTTAAATTGGAAAGTTATAAATGAATACTAAATTTTATTGATCATGTATTATAAGTTAATATGAATTTTTGGCCCTGAGGAACGAGTTGTTCTTTAAATTGGGACACAGAATTAGAATATAAGGGCTGTAAAATATTGGGAATATGTTTTTTGGACATGTATGAAGAATCAAAAGTTGTTTTGGGTTCTTAGGTGAAGGTCAATGTGTGGTCCAGGTGCATTAGGGGGTTATTTGGGGATGTAAGTGATATACTCTACCCAATATGGGGGTTTTCAGCATGGTGAGTGTCATAGATGTTTGGTTTTAGGTGGATGAATATTTTTACATATGTAGGGGGGAACTAGACCATGATGGAGATGTAAGGGATGGACCATTCCATAATAAGTGGGCTACATCCCAAAGTGTCCTCGGGAGGAAGGTATATTTGAATGCCCCCATCCTCGATGTTGATTATTCCACAACTAGAAGTGCCATAACAAAACGTGGGCTAGAAAGAGGGTGCTCAAAAAATTCCAATGGGCTACACTATGGAGTGACCTTGGGAGGTAGTCTTATCAAGCATCCTCTCGATGTGGGTTTAACCATGGATACCTTCTCCATACCAAATCCATTGGATGAATAGAGAACCAAAATGTAGGACCTACGTTCAGACCACAAGAGGCCTTCTTAACTGTTATTTTAATATGGGTAGAGTAAATTTTTTATAGATTCCCCCTTCATTATTAGGTCTAGCGGCATGAGTAAGGGGGATATTTTGGTTGGCTCCCTCCCCCTCTCATCCCTCCTTTGATCACCTCTAGAATAGGGGATGTTTCATATAGATTCCATTGGATATTATGGAGGGTTATTCCTATTCTTCCTCTATTAATATTTTTCCATTGAAGGTTATTGATTTATAGATCAATTGGAAAGGTGTT
Organism: Viscum album; assembly: GCA_963277665.1. Lineage (NCBI taxonomy): Eukaryota > Viridiplantae > Streptophyta > Magnoliopsida > Santalales > Viscaceae > Viscum > Viscum album. Next base: position 908,146,743 of record OY728151.1, read on the forward strand.
TAGTAAAGATTTAACTAAATCATATTAAAATCTTCCCAACTAGATATAGATTTTTCTTATTTTGGAAAGATCTTATCTTATGGTGATGATCACATTTCATTTAATTACTTTTTATTAGAAGTATGTTATATGGTGAATTTATTTAGAATTATTTTCCAAAATTATATAAAATTTTATGTTTATCAAGTACTTTATTACAAGTATTTATCCCATGATAGTATTGAGGGTACACACTGAACCTTCTAGGTAAAATTAGTTATAGTATGAGTGACACAATTATTACTAGGGAGTTTGTTAAGAAGTATTTCTCTTTGGATTAAATTTTATAATTAATTTTCTATAACCTGTGGCAGTAGATAGGGGATTGGGTGTTGTTATATGATTTTAAGAGGGGTGAGTGGGCTTAGTTTGGGATGAGTGGAGCTTGTCATAAATAGTAACTTTAATATGGATTTTGGTGATCCAAATGATAAAAAATATATTCATGTTTATAAATGATTTATTTCCTACATGTATGAAAATGAGATAACATAAAATAGATAGGGTTTGATATAACCCTTTAGGAAAAGAGATGGTGACATTGATCCCACCTCAGGTTAGAATATGTGATCCTTTTCAGTTGTGTGAATTGGGATCTTTATTTGAGAATATAGACAAGGAGAAGAGATGTCAAAATAGTTGACACGAGAACTTGGGTAGGTATCAAGGTGTGTCATAAGATGTGGGTATCCTATGATAGATTACCCTAGGGAATTTTTGGCTATAATGAGTGGATTATACCTAGTAATTATTTGTGATATGGTGATATGTCTCATGAAAGATGATTGAAACCCTACCGAGGAAGGATAGATAGTTGGTGTGATCCATGTGTGGGTGAAGACCATTGGGATTAGATGGGGTGTAACAGATATGATTTCACTCAAAGATATGTCTCAAGATATCACCCTTTAATGATTTGATAAGGGAACCATATATGCATTTAAAGAAGGGGTTCACAACATGAGATCAATATGACAAGTGTTTTGAGTGATTTAACAGAGGAAAATCCCTTTTTAAAAGAAAAGGGATGTGATTTTTAATTTTGGTGAGGTTTTCTTAGGCTTGAGTAAAGGTATAGAAATAGAATACATAATATGAGGTCACTACAGTATTCTAAATATTTCTTAGTTCTATTTAAGAGAGTTTGAGATGTGATGAGGTCCCCAAGTGGGTGACTGCCTTGGATAGATGAAAATTCTATGTTGACCAAAATGTTATCCACAGAGATGTGATATGATCAAGTTAGGGGGGTATGCTTTCAGGTATTAGTTTTATTTGACTAGTTTTAGAATTTTTTGATGTGATTAATAACCTTTAGTTTTTGTATGTGTGTGTGTGTACTGTGACTCTCACCATAATTAATAATAAAGGGAGAAACATAGTAGACTGTACCCTGAGTAAGATGGTAGTGGTTGGGCTGTATTGAATTTCCCTATATGAGAGGGTATTGGCTAGGACCACCTTGAGTAAGAGGGTGTTAGTCCACCATTTCATGAGAAACCTAAATTGGGAGAGGGGAGGTTCTAGGGTTTGAACTATCCTAAGTGAGAGGGTGGTGGAGGTGATGTGTGACCTCTCTAAGTGAGAGTAGCAGATCATGATTTTTTATGTGATAACTCCCTGAATGAGAGGGGTCAGTCTTGATATTTGATGAGAAACAACCTTGAGAGAGGTACTGGTCATAATAACCATTATGGGTAGCACACTGAGAGAGACTGTATTGGAAAAGAAATGGATGCTGGCCTTACCTTGTGTGATAAGTTATTGGTAGGACCACATTGACTGATAAGGAGATTCAAGGGATTGAATATATAACCCTACCCAATAGCTTCATGTAGTGGTAGGGACTTAATGAACACCCTAGCCTTCATCTTCATGTCTGGGTCATGATTTTGTAAGATGGCCTATCCCGAGTCTTTGAATATGGGCTTGGTTAAGTATATGATATCATGAGGTGATTGGTTTTAGCCTGAGGCTGAATCAGTAATGATCGAGTGTCACTATAGCCTAGTTACCATAGAATGATCATATTTTTCTAGATTCATGGTTTTCTAGATAATTAAGAATGTTATGAGGAACTTATGTGGGAATTTTTTATTTTGGATTTTTATTTTTCTTGTGAATAAATTTATATAATGGATAATATTTGGGGAACCTAAGATACATTTATCACACCCCACCCTAGAATACTAATGTTCGTACAGACTATATGTCTCCTTATCATGTTGATTAAAGAGTGTGAAATTAATTTATATTAGGAAGCTCAATGGATATTAGACACAATGATGAAGTGATTCCTTAGGATGACAATAAATAAACTTTGGTATTGTTTATTCTCTATTTTTTTGAATCATAGACTATATATCCATCCATTTAAAAAATACAAATTTATTTCATTATTTTATTTGACTAATAATTACATCTCTTAATTAGTCACACAAACCATAGAATCATCCATTTAGTGTCTTTAAATACTTGATACATAAGAAAAAGTTGTGACCATTTTTATAGAATCAGACCACACTAGACACCTATATAGACTTCTCATATGTTATACTCATCTTTAAAACCATGGGTAGAGGAACATAAGAAATGGGTGAGCTAAAATATTCAGTAATGGAAAACATAAAAAAATTTCACTAAGTGTTTGATCATAAACATATGAGGAAACATTATTTTGGAATAAATATCTTATTAAAAGAGACTAGAATTATTATATTTGTTCATAAATCCTGATATAAGGACATGTAATCCAAAATAAACAAACATATACCTAGGAATACGTGTTTAAAATCCCGATAAATTAAACAAGCGTCAAGGAGATTAACCATATAACTGTATTTTGAGATAAGAGTGTATAATAAACATAAATATAAACAGAATATGTCAAGGAAACCCTGAAATACATTCATCAGATAACTGGTTTAGGTTAATAACTAGTGAACCTTATTAGTATTGGGATAATCCTCCCATATACCTGTGGACTTAGGATAAAAAATCATATATACACTTTTCCTTGGTATAAATCATCCATTTTACCCTTAGGATTAGGATAAATCATCCCATATACCGTTAGTATTAGGATAAATCCTCCCATGTACTCTTTGGATTATGATATGTCCTCCTATATAACCATTTGATCACATGATATATAAATATTACCAATGCATTAGAGGGATATATAGGATCCAATCCATATATTATAAAAACATATGGTTTCACTTTAAAAAATTGAAACACATCAAAAACAACTCATGGATGGAAAAATGGGGTCCACGATATTTCTAGATAGTATCATAAATATTTACCGCAAAAAATATAAATCTTGGATACAAAAAATTCAATCACCTAAAAATTGTATTTTGTAAGAACATTTTGAGGATGATTTATAAAAACAACTTACAAGGAAGTAAGGTCACTTGATATTAAGATGAAAATGGTAGTGAAATCATAAAATATATTTTCAAAAAAACTATTACCTTTGGCATAAAATATGAATTTAAAGTCACTTTGGAAATTCACTTTTTAATATAATTTTTTTTGAAAAACATTTACTTTTAGAACGAAATTTATGTGGAAGAGACTTGAAAAATGAATAATGCATCAAATAAATATTAACTTAAAAAACATTGATAAGTTTTAATTTTAAAAATAATTATTAATAATATAAAATTTAAAATAGATAAATGTTATCAAAAATGAATTCTGAGTGGAAGATAAACCATTTTATTTGAAATGATGTAAAACTATTTGAACATTTTAAAATACATTAGTTGAAAATCCACATTGTAAAATAATTTTTTTTTAAAATGGGATAATAAAAATATGATGGTAAGATGAGATAAAAAAATAATTTAACTTCCATGTAAAAAATAGAACAATGAAATTAAAGGAAAATATAGATAAGTATGGGAAACCATCATTAAATAGGATGATAATTATTCTCAACAATAAAATACTTTTTTATGTATAATAAATTCATTGAGTGGGATGGTTTGAAAAAAAATTTATTTCCAAAAATATTTATTACCATGAAATAAAATCATAATGTGGAAGAAACCAATATCGGAAGAAACATGTTTATGGTGATGCATTATAACTCAACAAATTGAGTTATGTTAATGGATACCCTTACAACTTTGGTATATTTTAAATCAAATTATTTTTAAGTAAATAAAAAGATATGGATCTTGGATACCCCATGAATCACACGAGTATGGTAAAATAAAATCATTAAGAATTAGTCATACCATATAAAACATTTTCTAGAGAATAACAATAAATATTTCTCATGAAATTAAATTTGATATAAGATATCCTTACCAAGAATTCCAAATTAATTTTTAATACTCTATCATCCCCACTTCTTGGATTATCTCATATGAAAAGGGGGATAATCATTTGAGGGGTGGTATTATGAGAATACCATAACCTTTTTAAGGTGTATAAGAAAGTTAAGGAGAAGTTTGGGTAGAGTTTGGTCCAAACTAAGTGGGTTGTGATGTGAGGGGAAGTGATTATATGAATTCTTGTTTTATAAGGTAAAATGGATGGGGAATTTTATAAATACAAAAAATATGCTAATAATTGGAAGCCACTCTCAAAGATAGTGGATCCAAAATTGGGAAATAATGTGTAAGGTAAGAGATAATGTCAAGAAAGCCCCCAAATAACTACTCCCACACAGGTTTTAAACATTTTTGGGGTCTTTCCCTCTTGGTTTAACCCATTTTCCCCTTTTGATTTTTTCTAAGGTAACTTGTTTTTACTAAAGTAATTTTTTCCATTATTCTTGAAAATAAATAATCCTTTATTATATAATTTCAACCTAAGAATTAAAAATTTTAAACCCATTTTATTATTTTAATTCTTGAGCAGTGATTGAAATTAATTTTAAAATACTAAATGTATAATGAAATAAAAGTTATTTTTTTAAATATAAAGAAATATAAATAAATATCAAAAATAGGAAAATATTTATTTTTAAATACAAATAATAATTTTTAAAACAATTAAGTGAGTCATAAACTATAAAATTGTTCAACAAAAATGTTTTCATGAATATATAATACATACTTATATACAAATAATGTTATAAAAGTCATATTATTTGTTAAAATGTAATTTTTCACAATTCAACTAAAAATACATCTTTTTAGAAAAATACCAAATCATTAATGTTAAAAAAGTATTGATATTTAGAATTAATAAGAAAAATTATTTTACAAAAAATCCTATTCCAAAATGTATAAAATTATTATATAATTGAAAATATAAATAAAACTTCTTTTTTTAAAAAAATTATATTTTTAAACTTTAAGGGTTCTTAGTACCATATTTTACCAATTCATAACCTAGTGATGTTAATATGTTAGTGAATATATTTTAATATTTTATATTATCAAAATAATCTTTTAAAAGTGATTGATATTAATTTATTAATACAATAAATAGTTATTTGGGAATTTAAAATGGGTTTATATATTACATCATATTAATTATACATATACTCAGTGTAAGAATTTTTAATTTTTTAATATATTTTTATTTACTAAAGGTATTATTATTATTAAAATTTCTTAATAATAAATATTTGTTGGATCTTTTAGGGTTGGTGTTGTGCGTGGATAAAGCTATTGATCAATTTAATTACTTAAAAAATATATTCCAAAATTCAAGGTTGTTATATTCTTATAATTAGTTAAAATCAATACTCCTAATTTTAATTTTCACTTACTAGTGAAACAAACTATTAATTTTACGAGATAGATGATACTAATGTTATTATTTACTCTGTGTTATCAAAAGACTTATAAAATATTTCATTTATTATTAAAATAGAAACATCCAAATATTTAGTTTTTCTCCAATAATTAGAGATAAAAATCCACTAATATTTGGTATCATAACTCCTATAATGGAAGTAATTATCTAAGAGATATCATAATAATACTTGCACTAATATATGGTGATAGGTCGGGTTGAAATATGAAATTTAATTTCCATATCTTTATTATTACAATGGATTTTATTTGGAGATGGCCAATAAATTTCAAAATTAATATTGAATTCATATAAAGGATAGATATTAATAATATCATGAATCATATTCCATAAACCTTATCCTAAAATATAATAAAATTAGATGATAATATCAAATCATTGGGGTCTTTATTTGATGCTCTTGGAAAAAATACTAAACCTATAATAGTGGATGGAAATAGATTCCAATTGGATATAGAAAAATCTAGAGTGGAGGGTGAGTATAGATTTTACAATTTTTTTCATTACCTACTTTTAGTATTTGGGATATCTAAGGCTTTCCCTTATTTTCATGGTTTAGGTGGGTTTTGATTCTTGTCATCCTAGTTAGTTTTTGGGTTTTGGAATCATTTTATATAATTTATAAACCACTAAAATATTAAAGATTAGAAACTATTAGACATATTTTAATTGATCAGATTTCTTTCCCTAGTATGTCAATCATGAGATCTATAGACAATACTTCTTCATTTGAAACACTTTATGGATCCTTTGAGACATTTTATTAGGTGTTTATTTCCAAATTTTTCACTTTTAGAAAGTTGAATCTTATTTCTCTAATAATATACATGAACCAATTTCAATGAAACTAAATTCTTCTCTTAATTGGTGTGTTCATTTGTTTAAAAATACTCAAATTTATAATTATAACTCGAGATAGTTGGATGAGCATAAACTTAAAATTTTCAGTACCATCTCTTATCAATTTTTTCTCATTATTAAAATTAATACACATTCTATCACATCTATTATTCACCTGTTTCCTCTAAGATATAATCATTTCAAAAAAAAAATATTTAATCTTGAGTGATGAAAAATTTACACTATAATAGATTAATTATATGATAATTACATTAAAATAATCCTACAACATCAAATATTACTCATTAAAATTGATATATTAGATTTTAGTTGAACTTAAATCACCCTTTTTTAATATAGTTTTATTTATGTTGGGTTCTGACATATTCCTTAACCTATTTTATTAACATAATGTATCCTTTATAATCGATTGTAAATATATTGTGATTAACCAAAACAGACCACCCAAGAGTGTCAAGATTAATGTGTAGCACTATTCCCACTCATCATGAACACGAGTAAAGATCGATTCAATAATCAACCATCTTATTTTTAGTGAATACCCCTAGGTTCATCTATTCCAAAACTGCATCCAATTTCTACTATCAATAAAAGTATTTACATTCTAGTATAATCACATAGTACCAAATTTACAAAAACTTCATTATATTATCCTATACATATACTTATCCATAGGGTTTTCAATGATGTTCTTTTATCCTTTTCCCAAAAATTACTAAACTTATACTAAAAAATAACTAGACTATTATTTGATAAAAACTCTAGAAAACCATGATAAAGATACAAATTCATATCATATTTTTCATGAATAATCATTCCATCTCTAAAATTGACACACAAACTAGAGAGCTGAAGGTTTATTATCTTTGAGGACAAGCTATATAAGAAATGAATGTAAAAATTTCTCTATAACAAAATGAAATTAGAGTACCTTATAAAATTCTCATAATTTATACTCATATTTATAGAGAGGGTAATGAAATAATAATTATGGGGTGATGTAAAATTCTTAGTAAGGGAAAATTTATCAACATACTATCAAAAGTTAGATCATAAGTATATGGGAAAACATGGGTTTGGAAGAAATATTTTATTAAATGATGTGGAACAATAAGAATAATCCACTAGTATTGATTAAAGTACATATAATCTAAATGGAATAGAGATATACCATGTTAAAAGTGTGTGTAATCATTAGAAGTTAAACATGGGTAAGGGGGAATAATCATATAAATAAGATTATGACATAAGAATGTGGCATAATCATTATACTAGAAATAAAATGTGAAAGATTCCCATGAAGACATTGATAAAATACTAGTCTTGAGATAATAACATTTATATCTTTTTGGTATTGGGATAATCTTCCCTTATACCCATGGGATTGAGAAAAAACCTCTCTTGTATCTCTTTGTCTTGGGATAAATCTTCCATTGTACCATTTTTCTTGGGATAAATCCTTACATGTATCCTTTGGCTTGGGATAAATTACCCTGTATGGCCTTATTATCCCATGATATATTAACATTATAAATTCATTGGAAATATATATAGTACCCCACTTTTATAACATCCGTATATAAGGTTACCCATGAAAAAAATCACTCAGGATATGATAAATAATCCTTGGTAGAAAATGGGTTTCACAACATTTAAATATGGTATCACCAAAATTTTAATCAATATTTTTAATGGTAGATACCCAAAATTCAATAACCCCACAATATTATTTCATAAGAACATTTAGAGGGTGATACATGAAAAATAACTTCCAAGGAATTAAGGCCATTAGAGATAAAGAGGAAAGTAGTAGTGAAATCATAAAAGAGTCTTTAGATTTTTTTTCTTTTTCATAAAATAATAATTTACTATCATTTTTAAAAGTCATTTTCTAAATGGTTAAGTGATTTTTTTGAAAAAGATTTACTTTTACAAGGAAATTTTAAATGGTAGAGCCATGAAAAATATATAATGATTTCCAATAAGGATAAGTGAATAAATTTTTAAAAAATTTACATTTATAAAGAGTCCTTAATAAGAAATATTAAAAAAGAAATAATGGTTATAAACAATAAATATTGACTTAAAGATAAATCATTTCATTTTAATGGATGAAAATAAATTTTTAAATTTTAAATAACATTTTTTGAAAACCCATATCATTAAAGAATAATGATAATTTCTATTTTAAAATAGGATAAGTGAAATATGAAGGTATTATGAGATAATACATAATTGGGTTTCCATATATGAAGGATAAAAAAATATGGAAGCTAAAATTTGGACAATTAGTTTAAAGAATGATTAAAAAGGATGAGAATTATTTTAAATAATGATATACTTTTAATGGGGAATAAATTCCTTGATTTCATGATTTGACACAAGGTTTTATTTCCCTAGAGAGAAAGAGAACGTACTAATAAATAAAATACAATTTTTAATGAAAACATTAGTTAAAGAAAGTTGTTAAGGAAGATGAATTCTAATTGAACAAAGGTTGTAAAGCTAACAAAAACTATGACATATTTGTTAAATTTTTAATCTATGGCCATATAAAGAATAAACATGATATGTCTATTAAAAACCCCATTAATTGCATGAATATGGTAAAATAACTTAAATAGTTAGTAATAACACCATATAAATGATTCCAGGGTGAAAAATCAGAGGGATTTTTCATGAAATTATATTTGAGACACAAAATCATTACCTAGAATTACAACTTAGTTGATCACACTCTAACGTCCCCACATCTTGGATTATCTCCATTTAAATGAGGGTTTAACCTTTAAGGGATAGTTCTTTGTGGAGAAAACAATCCCTTAACGTGACTAGAAATGTTGAGGAGTGGTTTTGAGAGATTTTGGGATGAACAAAGTGGGTTATGGTGTGAGGATAAGTGAGGAGAGTAGTTCCCCATTTATAACAAAAAACAATGACATTTTTATAAATATGAAAATAGTTTAATAATGGGAAGTCACATTAAATGAACCATGATCCAAAATTTAGAAATATTATTATGGGAATGGATAATTTTGATAAATAACTCAACTACTGATTACCATAAAATGTTTAAACATGTTTATGTTCTTTACCTCATGGTTAGACCATTTCTATCCCTTTTGATTTTTACTAACGTAACCAATTTTTACCAAAACAATTTATCCTTTATTATTGAAAATTAATGTCTCATTATAACATAATTTGGACCTAATTATTCCAAATTTGAAACCTTTTTTATTTTATTTATTTTAGAGAAGTAATTATAATTATTTTTAAAATTAAAAATATATAATGTATTAAAAAAAATTCTTCTTGAAAATATAACTTATGTTATAAAATGTAAAATAAGGGTTTATAAATTAAACACACTATTTTTAAAATTATTGAGTCACTTATAAAATATATGTTTGATCTTATAATAATGATTCATGAATTTCTAATACATAATTATATACTATTAATATCCTAAATGTTAATTTATGTGTAAAAATTGTATTTTGCTTCACCTAAAAATCAATCTTTTTATAAAAGTCAAAAAACTCATCTTAAAATAATATTGGTATTTTTAATACAAAAAATATATTCATTATATAAATAATAAAAATCTAAATTTTTATAATTTATCTTTTAAATGAAAATATAAAGAAAACTTAAAATATTGAAAAAATGTCATTTTTAAACATTAAGTGTTCTTTGTAATATCTCAAACCAATTCCAATCTTAATGATTTTAATATTCTATTCATTATATTAAAATATTAAATAATATGAAAATAATATATTTAAATTGACTGATTTTGTTAAATTAATACATTAAACAATTATTTGTGAATGTAAATTTTTTTACATAGCAAATGTTATTAATTATACAACCTTTAAATGTAATAATTATAAATGTTTTAATATAATTTTATATAATAGATTTTTTATTCATATTTTTTATTAATAATAAATATTCCTTGAATCATTTTAGTTTTTTTTGTCGTGTGTAGAGAAATCAATTGAATAATGTATTGATTTAATGAAATATATTCTAAAATATCAAGGTGTTTTGGGTTGGCCTAGTGGGTGATCAATTAAGATGTATGGCTACATGGTTCTAAATTGTATTTTTCAATAGAATTGTGTTTATTTTAATATGTGTCACTCTAATGATTATTAATGGGGTTTTTAGTTAATTTATACTATTTTATTTATGCTTATTTGAGGTAAAAGTCTATCCTATGTATGATTTAGGCTATCACCGCTAGTAGTAAATCTCATGCATACATGGTGTTACACCTGAGGTTAAGTGGAACCCCATGCCACGACATTGATAAGTGGTTACTGGGGTGGGAATTACATATGTTCTAATTATAATATAAAAGTAATTATGACACCCACTTTTAGTGGAGTGTGAAAATTAAGGAATTTAAGGATAAGTTTCCCTACCAACATTAAATCTTCAAAAACCTATGGTAGTTTTTTAGATAATTTTGTTTTTATAAACACCTATGGATATGGATACCAACCCGTATAATGTAAGTAAATCAATGTGGGATCTATAAAAACTTTAAAATAGAGTAGGGAATCAAGTCACGATGTTACATCACTACTAAAATATATGATATGCATGAAACACAATCAAAATTGACGACAATTTACTATTAGGGATCAATGTTTCATAATTGTTGTAATTCAATCTGTATGATTATAAGAAATATTCATATCTATTTGTGTCTCACTATAACACTAAAAAATAATTTCAAATTCATAAAGTGAAATAAATTGAAGAAGAAAAATCCATGGGGTCCATTAATAAGTTTTAAGGACATGTTTAGTACATGAACAAATTTTGGGGACCAAAGAAAACCCTAAATTTTCATGTCTAATAGATTTTGACAATAAATTAACAAGGTAAATATATTTCATCAGATTTAAGGGAAATAAAATTAAAAATATGTTAGAAAGGATAATGGATAATCATCAAAGAACTGAATGTTTTTGCATATGTGTAATTATACTAATTCCTAGATGACTACACAGACTGATCATGAAAATAGAGGTGAAATAAAAAAGAGAGATCCCATTAACATAAGAAGAAGTCTTTTAATTTTTATAAGTATGAATTTACTAAATAATTTTAGAGGATTTACAAATTAAGAGATGAACTATTTACATTAAAGTAGTTTTTTCTCAAATATTTTCTTCTATTTTAAAATTATTGATTGCCTAAGAAAATTTCTTCGTAGAGCTCAGGTGATGTAAATTTCTATATTACTATAAATGTAAGAATAAATCAAAATATTTAAATTATTCTCTTATTTATTAATAAAATACTATTATAATTACTTAGGGTTAGAATAGAGAGGATTGAATGACAGAGTGGGAGTGTAACAGAAATATGTTCACCTAAAAGATAAGTTAGTTCATTTAATAATGGCAGTGTAACATCCAAAATATCCAATGAATATTTTAATAAATGTTAATTTATAAACTAAGTATATAAATATTAAACACAATTTTTCATTTATTTAATGATATTTAGAAAGAATATATATAAATATTTATCACCTATGTTTTCCCATTTATATGTTTTTATTCAAAAAAATTGTTCAATTATTGTATAATTTATGAAAAATAATTATTTATTAAAATATATTTAAAAAATTACATTTCTTATTTTAATTATTCATTTTATACATAAAATTTGACTTGATTACTACATTAATTTTATTAATATTTATGTATCAATATATAAATGGAAATTAAGTCATTTTTATATATTTGTTATAAAAGTATCATACGTTTTTATGGTCATAAAATTATAATATTTAACCATTGAAAGTAATTTTATATATAATTTTATTTTAAAATATGATAAAATAAATTTTTGTATAACATTTATATACTAAAATATTACTTTACCAAGAAATTTTATTTAAAACAATAATTTATATAATTTATAAATTATTTTCCTCATATTTTAGGTATATGCTTTAATACTCTAAAAAATACATTTTAAAATTTTAAATAGAATTTTTCATAATAAAATTTAATTATAAATAATTTATTATATTTATTTGAATGTATAATTCCTCATATGTATATTGTCTTATTATCAAAAAATGGTTACAAAATTTTGATAATGTATTTTCTATAAAAATTATACTATCATTAATATAACATTGTATCCATAATGAATAATCATCACACATAAACTTTATCATTATGTCTATATTTAGAAGCTATATTTCCCTTAATTAAAAGACAATTTTTATGAAATGGGACTCATTTACATGTATAAATAATTTATTTTAACTGTATGACAATTATGAAATATTAACATATAAGTATATAATGAATCATAAAAAAAGATATAGTTATTTTTATAAATAAATTATTTTTCCTTATGTTATATTATCTTATTTTATAGTAAAATTTATAAAATTTAGAATTTTATTTACATTAAATTAACTAATTTTTTTTAATCAACACATCAAAATTATTATATGGTGATTTTTATAGACTTAAAGAATTTATTTTTTATAAAAAGTAAAAAAATACCATTTGTAAGAATACAATAATATATTTTACATTATTATAATAAAAATATTAAAAATTATTTATAAAAATGTATTAAAAATTTAAATTATTTAAGGAGTAAAATAATTTATTCAAAAATAATAAAATTGATTCCAATACATATAATTTATTTTTCAAAATAAATATTATATTTTATTCAAGTAAAAAAAATTTGATTCCTTACTTCATATAAGATAATACCATAATAAATTTCAGTATTTGGGTTGTTATAATGTTAATTAAATAATCTTAATTAATTCACTCACTAAAATAAGTTATAATAATTGAAAATATTCAAAGTCTTTGGACTGAATATTAATATATCCAACATTATTTTCAAATAATCCCCTCCCCCATGTCTATATTTTTTATTAAATTTGGTTGAGGGTTAATACCCCTTTATTAAAAAAAGAGAGCCTATTTTGAAAAATGGGGTATGAGGGAACTGATTACAGAAACCATGGAGAAATTCCAATTATACCAAACTCGAAGGAAAAAAGTGGTCCTGAGTGTCCAATGAGAAATAAAAATCAAGATAAGAACAGAAAAAAATTAGTCACCCCAAAAAAAATGCAGTAGTGAATTCATTTAATGATAGTATATTACCCACTTCCAAAGAGTTGTGTCATGATGGTATTACAATGAGGTAGTGCACCCCACCAAAACTGAGAAGTGAAGGTGGGACAAGATGATAGGTTTCAGCAGACCTATCTCTCTTTCGAGCCACCCATCCAATAATGTTTTTGAGAGACTCACAATAGGTCAATCTGATTCAATTAAATTCCAAACCAAAATCTCTATGTAAAATCATGTGAGAGTTCCCATCCATCAAACAAGGAGAAAAAATGCCTGTCAGTACACCCAGCCCTCTTTCAAGGTCTCCTACCCAAAAGTACCCATAAGAAGATGTATCTTTAACCAAATGTGATAAAACCAGATCCAAATCCAATAGAGGCATAATATACCTCATCAAACAAAAAGTCCAAAATGTAACTTGAAACCATAAAATCATGAAACCACCATAGAAAACTACTGATATAAAATAATTAAACCAATAAAAACCATCCCAAGATCTATTGTCTACCAAAGGCCACCAACATTCTTGACCCACATTAAACAACCACTCAAACCCCACCATCAACAATGAAGCTCTCTACATCACTAGAACTATCCACCACCCGGATATTAAACATATTCATTCATGGAAGTCAATCCATTTTCTAACTATCAAACCTCACCACCCCGTAAAGTGCAGGAATTCTGCGAGCAAAAACCACCCGAACACTGAACTACATCCACTGTGGATCATCATAAAGACATTGATCCAAGAAGGGAGTTCTTAGATCTGAATAAGATATAGGGATAAGTGTGGCTAGGTAGTATGCCCAGAAAAGTAGAACACAATATCACTATAAAATAGTTCAGAGTGTAAGTAGTGTGGGGAAGTCATCAGGGAAGATTGGAAGACATGGCCATTGTCATATCAATTAGAGAACTGGAGAACAAATCCACCACAAACCTACATTCAGTAAGGCCATGTGGATGTGAACACCATTCAGGAGGACAAGAAACCCTAGGTGAGTTTCAACATATACATAAAAAGTGTATATACATTTTTCTTCTTTAGTAGAAACCACCACCACCTATGTCTCCCCTTTCATATATAAACACTCCACCTCCAACCCTTTCTCCCCATTCCCAAAACTATTTACTTTCCTAAATAAAAACCCAAATAACTATACAAACTAACATGTCCATGTACCTAATGATTAGGTGCATCTAAAATACCCTCCTTAGAAGGATTTAGTATTTATATAATGGACGTGGATGAAAACACAAGGTAAGGGATTCCTTATCCGCCCCTTTTTTTTTATAAATTTTGTTTTCAAATATAAATTTAGCTTCTTAATATAATGGAATTATAGTAATTACATGATATTCACATACTTTTCTTTCCAAATAAATGTGATACTTCACTCATTCCTCCTCATTGAATCCTTTTTCACTACTTATTACTACATCAAATGAGGGTTCCAGAGACTCTATCTCTTTTCTTTATTATGTAAGATTATTTCACCTTAAAACCATTTTAAATATGCATTTAATTATACTCCATTATTATATTTCCAAGTTATTAATACCATTTTTATCAATTATTAATGATAGATCACTAATTCCATCTAATTTTATGCCTTTCCATATTATATTATTATTTCAGAATATAGGTTCAAAAAAACAATGTGTTTTCATTCAATTATATTATTAATACATTCAATGACATACACATTATTTAAAAGTAACCATAAAATATTATTTTAATTAAAATTTAATTTATTATATATATAAAATATTTATTTTTTCTCTCTTTATTTTAAAATATTTTTTTAAAAATTACTTATTGGTGGTTATTTTACATTACCTATATAAGTGATGATTTTTTTGAAATATCAATTTTATAGAAAAAACATAAAGAATATTTTTTGAGTAAATATAATATTAATAATAAATTAATAACATGATTATGTTTATAGTATTATAATATAATCATGATAAGAATCAAGTTAAATTTAAAAAAATATTTAATTTTATATGATGTAACAAAATAATCATATCCTTATTTTATATTAGTTCCATAATTTAAATATTAAATCTCACAATAATCTCGCATAGCTTAGAGAACCTTTTGTTGTTTTTCTTTGAAGATGAGTTACATAGATTTTTTTTAAAAACATTTGAACATTTATCCATAAATGAACACTTATAGTCCCCCTTATAGAATTTTTATATGGTATAACTAAGTTCATAACTTGAGGAATGGAAACTTAAGAAAGGGGTGAGCTCAAATTTTATGTAAGGGAAAACTTATCAACATGTCATCAATGGTTAGATATTGAGAATATGAGAAAAGAACAGAATGAAGAAATATCTAATTAAAAGAACATGTAAAAATAATAGTTACTTATAAATAAAGAAAGAATGACATTTAATATCAAAATGACATATATGTATCCAGATATAAGAGTGTGTAGATAATCATGGAAACACTATATATAGAAATGATATGATATGATTATGGAATCATAAGAATTCAGAGACATCATAAAACATGAAATCATATAAATATGTTAAGGATAACCACTCTGATAGTATAATATTGGAAAAACTCCATTATAATCATGGTATGATATGGCTAACTTCCATGACAACATAGTTTGCTTAGGATAATCGCATCTATATTATACATAGTGTTCTTAGGATGGTTGATCATTTACCATACATGGTATCTCATGAGACATTAAAATTACCCAATTAATTGGAATGATATAATGGATAAAACTACACAAACTAGGTTAATAACCATAATAATATGGACAATATTATATTTCCCATAAAAGAAAATATAGACTATACATAAATAAAAACCATGGTAAAACCCATGAAAAGAAAGTGGGTTTCACAATATTTTCTTAATGCATAATCAACAGATAGAGAAGAAGGAATTAAATTAATTTTAAAATTTTGAATTTCAAAAGGAATATAGTTATTGAACAAGGAGTTCCAATATATAAATTCCTAAGAATGATCTGGTGATAAAAAAATCATTGTGAATTATTTCGGAGAAACTTTATGAAATAAGTAAAGAATATTTGTAAGGAAAGAATTATCATATAAGATTCTATAAAACCATAATAAAAAAATAGGGGTATATATATTATATTTTTTTATATAATATATTAGTTTTTTAAATATAATTTATAGGGGTGATGGATGACATTGGATCCAAAATAGTATTGTTCACTTAAATAGGGCTTACCTGAAACTGGGAATTTCTAAGGGAACTAAAAACTTGTATAAAACCATAAATGAAAAGAAAATTTAACTAGGTATATATTTAATTTAAATATATAAAAAAATAAAATAAGTTCATGATAATAATATTACATAAAAACTGAAAAAATGAGATTTCATAACTGAAATGTATTGAACGAGGTAAAAAAGACATCTTTTAAGGTTTTAAGATTTTTTATGAAAATACCACATATTAAAGTATGATAATAAAATATTATTTTTACAAGTATATATGGTAAATATTATATTCACATGAGATAAAATTTGATGATATTTATAATTAAAAAGGATAACATTAGTTGTGATATAAATGATGAACAAGGTGGGGAAATCATCATTTAAATGGATGATAATTATTCTTAAAATAGTTACATTTTAAAAAAGGATTAAAATTCACCCATAAAAAATAATTCAATAAAAAAATTCCCTATAAATATGTAAATTTGGTATAATATATTAAACAAAAGATGAAATTAATTTAAAATCATCATAACTCAAGAAACAAGATTGAGTTATGAAAGACCCTTTGAACTATAGTAATTTTTGAATCAAAAGTCATTAGAAGATTTAAAATAATATGGTTTTGTAAATATCTTTAATTAAATCATGTATTATTCCAATATATATTCTTGTGAATTTTATAAACCATATAAATAAGTAATTGGTCTCTAAATTTAATACATGTCTCCGTGAATGGAAATTGATTGGAAAACCCTTATAGTTTAATATACCTTCTATTAAAACCCGTTGAAATAGATAAAAATTGAAATTGAAGTTAGTGTACCATGAATAATAAAAATTAATGATATTATATATAAAATTAATATTTTAAACACCATTAAAATTAATTTAGGTGCATTGAATAATGCATGTCCCAAAAGAAAGTTGTTTTGAGACAAAACCCCTATAGGTGTGTGAAACTGATATGAACATTCACTTAAATTCCTAAATAATAATGTAAAGTTAATAATATATTTAAATAATATACTTATTAATATGTATTTAATTTAAAAAATTCCACGCATTAAATTTTGGTTCTTATTTTTAATATATTTTTTTCTAACACTTGTTACTTAGGGCTATTCAGATAATTTCTTTACAGCCATTCCGGTTTGTTGACCATGGTAAAAGGTGTTGTAAAAAACATGATGATATATATATTTTGGGAGGTCTATTTTATTAATTATTTAATTAGGTAAATACTTCTAATTTGTAGTTTTAATGCAAAAAGGATCCCAATTATGAAAGGTTTCTTAATAAGCCCATTTAAGGTGTTTAAAGTTACAATAAGAGTTTATTATATTTATCACCTATAAATTTTAAAAAATTATCATTGTATAATAATATTTTTTTGAAAAATTTAATATTATTTAATTAAATAACCCCTTTAAACATACTATTTATGTTGCTGATAAAAAGTTGAACATGTAATTCATGGAGGTGGTAGTCTGTACACATGCACGATTGAAATTTTGCAGTTTTTATAAGTGAATGAAAATGAATAAATAAGGGTTGTTACATTAATATAAAAATTTACCAGTATAATAAGGATACTGAATTAATCAGACTAAAATGGTGATAGGATATTTTTAAGAGTATTATTATGAATAAAAACATAAAAAAAGATAATACTTACATTGTAAAGTTGACCATTCATTGGAATACTCCTTGGAATTGATGGGATTAGGCTAAATTAGTGCGACCAGGAACTTTAGGAATTACAAGTGGGTTATAATGGTAAATAAATAGAAATTATTCAAGTAGTAATTTAAATATAATGTGTAACTTTAAAGGGGTGTAATTGGTACCTGTTATAAGATAAAAAGGCCACTTTTAAAAAAAATCATTATTTCTACATGATATCACCCCATTATTCAAGGTTAATATGGAATAAAAACTTTTTATTACATAAATTTACATTACATTATACCAACATAGGATATTTTAACGTTTAATTTCTTGGAAAATGGGTATATAATACATGAAAACCCAAAAACTTCTTATAATCCACTAGAAAGTCTTAATCATAGGTTCATGTTAAGTATATTTACTTATTATCATAACCTGTGGACATAAATCAAAATAGAGGGTGACCAAAAGTCCCAGGAAGGTCAAACAAGGGAAAAATTTACTTGTGATCTTAAGGAATATCAATAATAACTTGAGGAAATACATGAATAAAAGATCAATAGGCATATCATAAAATAAGAACATGAACAATAACATGGAAATGTGCTTAATAATTTTTATTGTGTCATTCATAAGAATATCATCAGAGAACTATCAAGGTAAACCATTTATATGTATTAATTAATGAGACCCACATATATCAAAATAAAACATTACATAAATTATCCCTGGGGAATAAAATAAATGAGGGTTTAATATCAAAATAATGGTGTTTTAAAAATAAGTGCTTAAAGATAAGATCCTTATATCATTATTAACCCATGAAAATTGAAAGTGGGTTTCATATGTAATAATCCAAGAATAAAATAGAACATTTATAAATCTAGGTGAATAACCCTAGAAAATAAAGGGGTTTGAGTATTCAAAAAATAAAATAGAATAATTTCTTGGGAAAAGGTGGGAAATCTTGAGAAGAAAAATCACATGCATAACAGGTACAAAACATGGTTTTAGAAAACAATAAAAAGAGAGGATAAAGGGGTAAAATGTTCATTAAAGACTCTTAATACAGTAAAATTATATAATAAAATTGATATAAGAACATATTTTTGAAATTTTAATTACATACCACATAAAAAAGAGAACTTGAAAGAAAAAGAGAAGTTAATGTTTCCCTTACCTTGAAGAGTAACTCCAAAAACTCGAAGATTGGGATCTTGGGGGCTTGAGTAAACCTCAAGAGGACTCCTTGGGAGGTAAAACTACTATATATTCATGGTGGGTGAATTATGAGTGAAATGAAATTGAGAAATGGGAAGGTATTTGTAATGTTAAAGGAATATTTGTTTAATAATTTCCGTGGAAACCTATATAGTGGTAAATGAAAAACCATGGGATTTCCTATGGTATTTTTCAATGGTATTGGAAACTTGAGACACATATTATGCTATTTTAATCCACAAGAGTTGACTAGGGTACCCCACTACCACTTCCCCACTGGTTTATCACTTTGCCCCAATGTCTCACGTCCTAAGCATGCCTCTCTAAAAAGGCTAGACTGAGGACACCTAGGCAAGCTCCAAAACATGCACCACGTGCAACCAAAAGGCTTTACCATAGAAACCTTGGTAAAAAACCACAGCATCCGCACAACCAAAAGTAACCATGTACTTTCTAGGAGACACCATAGCTTTTATAGCATGTATCGTACATAAGGTATTATACCTCAAGCCATTACAACTCATACACTGAGTAAAGATCCTCAAGATATCACAACCTATACACATTACACCTATAGTATTCCATCAAAAAGTATATGAAGAATATATATGTGTGAAATAACCACAATACATTACATCCCTATACACACATATATGGGGAAAACTAACCGTCATGCATACCAGCACAAGTAACTACCAAGAGAAGAGAGTGGTGAAAGAGGGTAGTAAACCATCCATCCTCCCACCAGAATGTGGGGTAAAACACCCCCTAGGCTCAGAATCCCAAGGGTATCAATTGACCTAATCTAAATGGTGGAGTAACATATATAAATTCAAAAATAATAGAATATAATATAGTGCAAAACTACACTTTGGAAATAACCTTATCTTAGATTCAACTACAGCTAACCTCTCTCGGACTCCCAATTGTCACTACTAACACTAGATATCCTATAAGCACATAAAAATTTGAAGATCTATATTAACTTAATTTTCCATTTTATTAAATTTCACTTTAAGTTAATTAATTCTTTAAGCACTAATTAACCATCATCATTTTCCCCATTCGATAAATTAGCATTTCAACAAAGATCCATGCCCTCCTGGCATAACAAAACTGATTCCACGAATTCTTAGAATCACAACCCCAAAATTTCATCCAAGAAATCTCAAAAAACCTTGGGTTTAATGTCATTTAATCATTTATTTAACAACATTACAACTTTCCATAATTCCATGTATTCTAAGAAAACATTCTAAGATACCAACACAAGGGGATCAACCTAGTGAGTAGATGAGATACCCATCGAGTCTTTTCCACCTATAGTAGGAGAGTAGACCAATCCATCCTCAAGAATATAAAAATGGAATGAACATGTCACACCTCATGAGTCTTATACTCTTTTGGAAGGAGAGTAAGAAAAACCAGCTGCCTCAAGTAGTGGAGAAAAAAAGATGATAAAAAGCATAAATTTCAACAGGGACCACATTCACATCAATGAGTAAGCCCTACTTCAACCCATTCCACCATCTCTGGTGTCCTCTAAGACTCCCATATACATAAAATTATTCATATCTCCACTCCATGAATCAATTTATCCCACAACCACTGGGCCTCCCTACCCCCACATACCACAATAGCCCTCCAGGATCATCCATCCCAAGATCACATCACATCCGGGCCTCCTTGCCCTCACAACCACAAGTCTCATAACTAGAAAACATCCCAATCAGTAGGAAAAAACAAAGCAATGGGATCTCATCCCCAAAGTAAGGATTTCAACCTTTACACACAATAAGCTCACATAGATCCAAAGGACAATTCACTTGGACTTTATAAGAAAGAAGGTAACTCAGAACCTATACGACATTACATTTATCAAACAACTATTTCTTTTTTCCATCTTGAATTAACCAATTTATTATTCACATGTTCCAACGATGGGAAACCTAAGGAATAATCGATGACAAGATATCAAAAATTAATTATCAAATTAATTTTACATACATTTAATCATTTATCAACAAGAATCCACATGCATCAGGTTTATTAAATAAATCCATTAATAATGTAAACTCACATCCATTTGATTAATATAAAATTATAACAACAACAATCAGACAATTTAAACTTGTATTTTTTATCTTTTATCCAATTAATTAAACAATTAAATCATTCTTTACATTCGTTTCTGATTTCCATCAATATTGACATTCTATATCAATCAAGGAATGGATATCATACTATCTCTAAAATCAAGAGAAAAATCATTATCATGGTAAGAAGAAACAACATCTCTATGTGATCGATAAAAATTCTTTGTTCTGATTTATATATTTAATTAGGTCAATTTATTTGTGATCCAAGGGGTTAACCATGATAACTCTATGATTTAATGGAAATAAATATAAAAGCAGTGATTCCCAACCTCAAAAGGTCGGTGACGTTCTTCGCACGAGAACATATCAATGTAACAGATCATGATAACCTCTCTTGAAATAATTGCATCTACTCAAGGACACCATAGCACAAGCAAACCAACCAATAACCAAGGAAACTCCACTAGAAACATGGAGATCATGAAACATCACATGGAAAGGAGAAATGAGAGGAAATAGATCAAAGAAAAATCAATAATTGAGGTAGAAGATAGCTTATATCGAAGAAAGATCACCAAGGATCAAAGAAGGGAGCTAGGAAATATTCCTTGATGCAGGAATCCCTAAAATGCTGAAGAGAGGGTCGCCGAGTCCCACAAAGTCATGAGAGAGATGCTTTATCCATAGGTTTGAGAAACCTAAGTGGTTGGAAATGTTTTTAAAACATTCAACATCGTGGAATTACATGACATATAATTCCCTTTTATGTCATGTAACTCTTTAAGGTTGGGTTCCACAAAAAAATGCATCGCCTAAACATTTTATTTATTTTTCAAACATCAAAAATATCATTCCTTGAATCACTCTTTCACACCGTGAAAAATGTCACAAAACATGATGTCAGGTATTTTAATTTTGTTACACGATATGTTATCCCCTCCTTCTAGATTTTACTTAACCTAACTTCTCTAAAATTATTCCAATCCACCATAAAGTACATCGATATTTGAAAACATAAAAAGGATTGATCCTAGTAGATCTGGGATCTAACATTTGTAATATAATATAACACACATTTTAATGAAATAATTATCATTCAAAAATTTCTGGTCGTTACATTATTCCCCACTTAAGAAACTTCATCCCCAAAATTTCATCTCATTCTATCAGTTGAGAAATGCTGTGGGTACTTATTCCTCATTGTTTCATCCAGTTCCCATATGGATTCTTCATATTCTTGGTTCCTCCACAACTATATAATTAGGTGGGTAGTCTTATTTTGTAGTACCTTGTCTCTACGCTGCAGGATCTCCACCAGCTGCTTCTCATAAGAGAGTTCATGTTTCAGTTGTTCCACCAGCAGATTAAGTATGTGTGATGGTTCATGTATATGTTTCCTCAAGAGAGATACATAGAAAAAATCATGAACATGAGATAGGTTTGGTTTTGGTACTAGACAATAGGCCAATGATCCTATGTGATCAAGGATTTCGTAGGGGCCAGTTACCTGAGGTTGAGCTTCCCTTTCTCCCCAAACTACATGAATCTCATACTAGATAAAATTCAAAGGAAGGCTTTATCTCCAAAATAGAAACTAAAGTCCTTTAGAAGGGTTTTATCATATCTATTCTTCCAAATTTAATAATCCTTTAACTATTATTGTACGGAATGAGGTTTTTCTATCATCTCTTTCATAAGGCTAGGCCCAACAAGTCTTCACTCACCAGCTTCACCCAACAAGTAGGAGTTCTACATCAGTTTCCATGTAGTACTTCATAGGGTGCCATTTAAATACATGAATTAAATCTTATTTTGTCTGAAAAATCAACTAATGATAGATGTTGATCCCATCCTACTTTAAATTCAATCAACCATGTTTTGTGAATGTTCTCGAGTGTCTAAATAGTCCTTTCAGATTGGACATTTATTTTAGGGTGACAGGATGTACTAAAATTCAATTCAATATTTAGAGCATGTTGAAAAACTGTCTAGAATTTTTATGTGAACCTTGGATCACAATCATAAATTATAGAAAGTGAAATTCCTTATAGCCTTACCGCTTTTTTTACTTATATCATGGAAATTTTTTCAAGGAAGAAATATTACAGAATATAGATAAAATGGGTAGTCTTGGTGAGACAGTCCTCCAAAACCTGTATCACATTATTTCCTTTTAATTTTTTTGGGAGACTGATGGAAATTTACATAGTGATATTTTCCCACATCTATGCTGGTATGGGTAGTGGTTATAATACCCCTTTAGGAAGTTGTCTCTCTACCTTCACTTGTTGACACACTAGACACCTTATAGTGTAGTCAACAATATCCCTTTTCATATTATCCCTCCATTAATGATCCTGGAGGCCCCTATACATTTTCGGGTTTCGAGGATGTATAGAGAATGTATTACTATGTGTTCATCCATAATCTATTTATTTATTTCTGGAATAGATGGAACACATAGCATTGTACAAAATTTTAGTACTCATTCTTAATCGATATCGAAATCAAGGAGCTTCCCATTCTTTACATCATCCATATTATTTTGTGACAAAGGATATTCTATTTGTGATTTCTTGATCTTATATAATAATGATTGTTGAGAAATATATTGGGATAGGGTTGATGATGTCCCATCCTTTACAATTCCCATGTCCAGTTTTACCAGGTCACTGATCAATGGATGTCCTTGTATCCTCATCATTTTCACCACAATAAGTTCTTTCCTACTTAATGCATTAGTAGCATTGTTTACTCTTCTAGGGTAATAATGAATTTAACAATCATAGTCTTTAATAAGTTCCAAGAATCTACTTTGTCTCATGTTCAATTCCTTTTGAGTGAAAATATACTTCAAACAGTGGTGGTCTATTTATATATCACATTTCTCCTTGTAAGGATAGTGCTTCTATATCCTCATATAAAAATAAACCCCTACCATATCCATATCATGTGTAGGATAGTTCTGCTCATGAGGCTTGAAATGTAGAGGTGCATACAATATTACCTTTCCATTTTTCATGAGGACGCACCCAATCCCTTTCAAAGATTCATCACTAAAAATAATGAATCATTATCTGATAAATGGTAGAGTTAACATGGATGGAAGAACCAATATCTTCTTCAGATATTACTAACATTCTTTGCACTCCTTTTTACAAATAAACTTAACCCCTTTTTGAGTAAACTTGGTTAGTGGATTATAAAGTTGTGAAAAGTTTTTCAAAAAAAATCCTATAATATACCACTAAGCCCAGGAGACTATGAATCTCAATTACTTTGGTAGGATGATGCCACTCCTCTATAACCTCTATCATTTCAGGGTCAATTGTGAATCCTTCATTGGTTAGAATGTTCCCCAAGAAAGAAACTTGTTGTAACCAAAATTCACAATTCTAGAACTTCACAAATAGACTATCCGTCATTTGTTTTTTCAATATAACTATTATATGATCCTCATTATCATCCTAAATTTTGGAATATACCAGAATATTATCAATAAAAACTACCACAAAGTTATCAAGGTAGTACTTAAAGACTATATTCAATAAATCTATAAAAATAGTGGTGTAATTATTCAAGATTAAGGGAATAACAACAAACTCATAATGACCATATCTTGATCTTATGCTGGACATTGAAATATATTCTTTATTTAACCATAATTGATGATAAAAATATCGAAGATCAATCTTGGATAAGAATTGATCCCCATGAAGATGGTCAAATAAATCATCAATCCTTGGAAGAAGGTACTTTTGTTTAATGTTATTCTATTATGTTCTCTATAATCAATGCATAGCCACATTGATCCATCTTACTCTTCACCAAGAGAACAAGTGCTCTTCAAGGAGACACACCTGGTTAGAAAAAAACCTTCCCAAATAGATATTATAGTTTCTTATTTATTTCCTAATGCTCTAAAATTTCCATTCTATATGGGGTTATTAATATCAGATTAGATTAACCATGAGTTTAATGGATAACTCTACCTCTATTTGTAAGGGAGGTCAAAGTAACTCCTCATGAAATATATAAATGT
This sequence comes from Viscum album, assembly GCA_963277665.1. NCBI lineage: Eukaryota > Viridiplantae > Streptophyta > Magnoliopsida > Santalales > Viscaceae > Viscum > Viscum album. The sequence goes on from OY728151.1 coordinate 908,172,833, forward strand.
AATCCCAAATTATGGGAAAATTTTCTATTCTTATACTATCATTTCATTCTTCATCATCACCAATAATTTTCATAAATAAGGCTATGTTAGGTTCTTTAAAAAAAATCTTAGGTGATGATATATCTCCTTTGAAGATAAATGTGGGTTCTCCATTCAAGATTAATGATATTTCCTTACTTCTGGAGTTTATTTTAGCATTTTACTTTGAGAGCCATTACATCCCTATATAAGGTTAAATTCCTGAATGTGAATGAATACTAGATTTGTGATGATATTGTGATAACAAAAGTGAATACTAGGGTTTCTATACACTATTAATTATTAGATAATACCTCTAGGAGTCTTGGAAGATAACTAAACATCTATAAGTTCAAAGATTGATTTTATAGTTTTTGAAAACATCGATGAAATAAAGGAATGTGTAGAACCTGAATAAAAAAAATTAATTTCTATATTTGAGAGAACAATTATAGTACCTACCACCACATCATTTGGAGCTTCAACTTTAGTTTTAGTGATAGAAAAAGCACAGACTTTCTCTCTTGTCCAATATTGAGGTTGATGGTGATTAACCTCTACTATCTTATAATTTGGATAGTGATTGGAAAAGTTCCCAAAGTATCCACACATGAAGCATTAGAATTCAAAATGGGCCTGCACCATATTCCTTTTGTCGTTAATGTTGAGAAGTTGAGGATTCACCTTACTAGAATAGTTACAAAAAATATGGTCATCTCTTTCATACTTGTAACATTTCTCATTCCTAAGTAATAATTTCTCCAAATCATTCTTCCTATATATGTTTCATGTGGGAAATTTGACTTCATTTACTCCTCTTCCATGATCAAAGATCCTACCAGAGTTTGTATCCAAAGATCTATTCTTTGAATTCGATCTATAGGACCACTTCACCTCTTCAAGCTTTAGTTCAACATTTATTTCACTCCTTGTGATCTCTTCATATTTTTCATAGTCTCTATTGGCTATATTATTTCATATGCGGGGTCTTATTCCAATGAAGATTATATCAACCTTTACATTAGGACCCATGAAAAATCTATAGGTGTAAGGCGAATGTCTTATGAATGAAATCTCATAGCTTCACAAAAATTTATTTTCCTTCTACTGTAGCTCTTGGAATTCATTATCCATTTTCGTTCACATTGAATGAGGGAAATATTTTTTTAAAAAGATTTCCCTGAACCCTTCACACTTCATTGAGTCAATATACCCTCTTGAATTTATGTTTTTAACTAGTTTCCAATACTGATCAACTTCTACCTCTATGTGATACACAACCATTGTGAATTTATCTTTTTCCAAACAATGGGGTACATAAAATATAATTTCTATAGAGTTTATCCATTTTTCAACATTCAATGGGTTAGAAGATCCACTAAAAGAAGCGATCATTCACACAGAAAGGAATAAATGTATTTTTTCCCTTCAAGGTCAATCAAGTTTCTTGGATTGATTCATGTTATTTTTCATAAATTGAGTTAGTGTATTCATCATTATCTTGAAGTTTTCAATTCCATCTTCCATTAGAAGGCCGTCAACATCTTGTCTGTTGTGTTCACCATTTATACAGTTCTTCTTATTTCCCATAATTTTTGAAAAGATAAAAACCTTAGTGAGAGACATGTTTCTTTTAAGAATCATATACCTTTAAAGGAATTTTATGTCTTAAATCATCATGCTTAAATATGCTATTCTTTAACAATAATTATGTTTTCTATAAATCATTTATAATGGTTCATAAAAATCTTATGATTGAAAAAACATATTCACTAGGAGTGTGAAACAAGGTGCACATTAAGACCTACTATCATGTATCAGTTTACTCTGATTCAGGCTCGATGCACCTTGTTAGAGTTTTTACCCCAAGGTACATCTATTCCAGAACCATGTCCACTTGTTCATATCTAGACAATGCTTTCTTCTCTCAAAAACCATTTACATAATACCTCACTATAATACTAGGATATTTTTTTAATATTTAAAAATGTCCATTGGGTTGTTTCTAAAGTTTTCAAACCCTAATTTCCATAAATAACTAAATCTCACATTGATACCAACTATATAATCTTGTATTTTATTACATAACTTTACATTACATTGTAAAAACATAAGATATTTTAATGTTTAGTTTCATGAAAAAAGAAGTATGTAATAATTGAAAACTCCAAAAAATATAATAATAAACTTGAAATGATTCATCATAGGTTCATAATATATACATTTTATATATCTATTAATCTGTGGACATACATCCAAGGAAAGGGCGAGCATAAGGCCCACTAAGGGAAAACAAGGGAAAACATTTACTTATGATCTTGCAGAATATTAATAAGAACTTGGGAAAAAAATAAAGGCAAGAGAAAGAGTAATATAATAATAACAAGAAAATGAATTATAGCACGAAAATTTGGATAAAAAATTTAGTTAAGTCATTCATAAGTAAATCTCCAAGTTTTATCACTGAGGTGTTATAAAAATTACTGAGGTTATTCACCAATGTAATGTAAAACATGTCTTCTCTGGAGATTAAATTATTTACCAAATGCATTGGAGAACTATTAGGAAACACCTTTCATATGTATTAATTAATATTATTCAAATATATCAGAATAAAAAATTTCATAAATAATATAGAGAGAATAAATGAAACGAGTTTTATATCAAAATCACAATGTTTTAACAAGAAATCCTTAATGACAATATCTTTATATCATTATTAACATGTGAAAAATAAATAATAATTTAATTTATGTTAATACCAAAATTAAATAGATAATTTTAACATCTATGGAAATAAAAATTGAAAATAAAGAGGTTTGGGTATTCAAAAAATAAAATAAGAGAATTTCTTGAGAAAAAGAGAGAAATTTTGAGAAGAAAATTTGCCACCATAACAGGTATGAATCATGGTTTTATAAAAAATAAAAAATAGAGGCGGAAAGGGTCACCCATTAATAAAATACTATTAATAAATTAAAGGGATAAAATAAAATGGATAGAAGAAAATATTTTGGAAATTTGAAAGACCTATCACATAAAAAGATAACTTAAAATGAAAACTGAAGTTGAGATCTCCCTTACCTCGAAGAGTAACTCATAAAAATCAAATATTGAGACATAGTGGCTTGATTAATCCTTAGAAGGAATCATTGAGAAGTAAAACTACTAGATATTAGTGTATTATATATTTTTACTGAAATGAAAAGGAGAAATGGGTGGGTATTTATAGAAAAAGGGGAGGATTTGTTTAATAATTTTCATGGACACCTAGGTAATGGTAAATGAAAAACTATGGTCTGGAACACAGTATTTTACCATGTTATTGGACAATTGGGAAACCTATTATGTTATTTTAATCCACAATAGTTGAACATAATTTTATATTACATATTATATCATTATGATTTCATCAAACATACTAAAAAACTCAAACTGTATTTTTACTATTCATGAAAAACTAAAGTATTTTAGAAAATTCTCATAAATTCACCCTAACATAATTTTGACATGCTTATTTAAGAAATGGAAATTATTTTTTGATTATAATTATTTAAATATTAGAATATTAACTTTTAAATATGAAAAATATTATTTATTAAAAATAATAGCGGATAAAAAATGCATATTGAAATTGCATAGTGAAATTTCGAACACTTGAAAAAAAATAAAATTATCTAATAATTTATATTTAAAAAGGAGTGTTTTAATCACACTATTTAATTAAAAAAATCATTATTCATAATATATTAATTTATTATAATAATGATATCATTTCTCAAAAGTATAATTTTAGTTCGAAAAATCAATTAATAAAATTCGTCATATTTTTAAGAAAAAATATCCTCACAAGAGAATTGATGGAATAATAATTTTATTTATACAATGGTATTAAACATTAAGTAACTATGTCCTTGAAACATAACCCCTTATAACACTCGCATATAAACTAAGGGTATGGTGTGCAATACTGATAGATTCATGGGGCAGCTCGGCTAACATTGTCTGAGTTGTAATCTCCACTAACTTGAATTTATCTCATATGAGATTTTGCTAAAGCCCAATAATTCTACCTCCTTACCAATTTCTATCAAATGGAATTTTTATGGAATGAATCAATAGGATGAGGCCATCTACTCTCTTTTTGGCATTAATTTTTTTTTATTTCAACTAATAAACAATAATTATCATGTTAAAATTTTTATTAGGAGTATAGTTTCCAATGGTAAAATTGAACAATGGTCAAAATAGATCAATAATCATATAACGTTTGTAAAATTATGGTCACATTTCAAATTATACTCACTTCATTATTAATAAGATATTGTTTTTTTTGTGTAATATAATTTAACACATAATTTTGGGAAATAATTATCATTAAAAAAGTTTGGGTCGTTACAAAAAAAGGGTCCAAAAATAGAACCTAATGGTTTGGGGATGGATATAAATTCAATACTCCTTCCACCATTCTACATTATTAATTTTTTCACATGTTCTATCAACTTTCATAAGGTTTAAATAATTTTTCCTAATTTACCCTTATCATAGTAACTCTTATTTTACCAGTGGTAATGAATGATGTTGGTTGTAGGCATTTTATCCCTGTGAATATCACTGGTAAATGGGAGAATGTATCTAAAAGTGATTATGAGAATGATGGAGGTATTGCAAGACATTCTTAAAATGATATTGTTCAAGGTGGTCAGACTAAGATGTCTCAAAGTGAAAGATCTTTTACCGCTCCACCAAAGTGGAGGACAAGAAATGACCATTCTTACTTGCTGAAGTTAGTATCCACCAAGTCCTCATCCAGGAAGGAAAACGGGGGTAAACCGGACTCTAAAAATAGTCGTGTGATCAAGAAATAAATTAAGGAGCAACTCTTTGTGGAGCAGTTGGAGCTCATAAGGAAGTATGCCAAGGTTTTGAAGCCATATGATACAAACTCGGAGTGGGAATCAGATACTGTGGAGGATGCACCAGATTGTGGCTATGGTGAGGATTATGATTACTATTATAAATAGTTGTTCTTTTTTGGTTGGAAATGATGTTTGGATGTGTATGAGTTGTATGTCTATACACTATTTTCTTGCCTTCTGTACGTTTTCTTTTATTCTAATAAATGGGAAGATGTCTTCATCTGACTGAGATTTCTTGGTAATGAAATCATTATTTTCACTATTAACCTGAAAAATAATTAGTTTTGAAAATTCCCAAACATTCTTCTTAAGATAATATTTCATTATAAATCCTAAAATTATGTTTATTTGTTCAAATTCAAATTCCAAATTTTTTTAATTTATTTATTTTAATTAAAAACATAAATTATAGTTGAACAATATTTTTCATAAGAAAACAACTCCATTTAAAATATTAGTTACTATTTTTAATAAATTATATAAAAAAATATTTAATATACCATTAATAAATCAATGTTATATTTTATTAACATTACCATTTATCATTAATTTAATTATTTATATTTAATAAAACATTTAACGTATAAAAAGTCAACTTCTTTAACATAATATTGAAATAATTAAGTTTATGAAAAATAACTATTATATAAACAAATAAATCAATATGATTTGTTATTCAGTTACTCTTATTCATACCTATCAATTAAATAGATACATTTTATTTTTATAAACATAACAAAATATCTTTTTTGTTCAGTTTTTCATGTGGAGGAAGTTATTGATCATTTTTTACTTAATTAGAGAAAAAACATATTGAAATCTTTGGTAATTAAATTATTCCCCCCCAAATAAATTTCATCCTCCTAATTTTAGAACTCATTTGATGGGAAAAATTTCTCCATTGATATACAGATTAACTATACAATAGAATTTGATCATGGGTTGATATAGGATATAAAGGCAGATTTCCCTATATAAAATTTTATATGATCCCATTATAAAAATACATTGTCCATTTCTAATAAAATCTTAAAAAGTGAAAATTAAGTAAACCTATATTCAATAACTTTCATCAAACATTGAATATGATTAATATACTATGTATATAATAATTTTACCACATAATTGTTTTTCTATTTTTAGTTCAATACATAATTGGTTAAATGATACATGATATAAGACATCGACATGTATAGAGTAAAAAATCACTCTCTACCTTAATAAAAGTCATTGCATATGATTTTCCGTGTTCCCATGACATAGGAGGGGGTTGGTGTTTTTCATCTTCCTTAACCCTTATATTAGCACATTAAGATATATTATAAACAAATTCCTCTCATATATAACATAAAACCCATAGTTTACCCTTATTATGAATATTATCTTGCTTCATTATATCCTTCTTTTTCCATTGAAAGCTTGTTTCTATATTTCCTCTATTACCAAAATTAAATTTTCTTTTAACCCTTGGATTAATACATCAGGATATATACTGACCAAACTCTTCACATCTAAAATATAAAATCCTTAGTGGATCCTTCAGATTAAAATTATATTCCTTCATTGTATCATTCTTTTTGCCTTGAAATAGTTTTTCTCTATTCCCTCTATTACCATAAGTAAATCATTTTCCAGTCCACCTTAAGAAATTACCCTGATAATTATTTTCATATTTTCACATATTTGTGGTTGAACATCCTTGTTTTATCATCTTAAATGACTGAATTTTAATGATATGGTATACTTTTATTCTTTGGTACACTTAGGATTTTAACTAACATTACATTGGTAATCATGTTTCGTGTTATGTGGAATGAAATAATCACTATATTTCTTAGTCCATGCCCCATTATAATGGGATGATTCTAGAGGTAATCATTACATTGTCCTTAACAACCATGGTTAAAATGGTTTATTCTAGTCTTATCCTTCAATAAAACCAAAATGGGTTTATTTTAGTGATAAAAAACTTTAATCATAAGAGAATTATCCTAGATACCCAAAGGGAAGTTTAACAAAAAGTTTAATCACATTGGAATACCATCATGTTGTCTAATAATTATTATATTTCAAGTTATATCAATTTTTTAACCTATATCGTTCTTAAATAAATTTATTCCATCATTGGTTCAACCTATTTCATTCGACAATCATCCTAATTTACCTTAATTTGGGTTCTATAATACATCCCATCCTAGTCCCTCAAAGAAACTAAGAAATAAATCCTTCATAGTAGTTTATAATGTGAATATGATTAACCAAATCATATCTCCCTAGAGTATCAAACCTTGTGTATAGTTATGCTTTTTTTTCATGCACGAGGTGAGGATTCAGGTAATAACCAAAAACCCATTTCAGCATTTTTACCTCTAGTTACGTTTTTTATTAATCCCTCATCAATTTGTAGTATCTGTGCATGGATGTATTTAAAGTAAAACCACACACTCTATGATTTATTAAAATTTCATGATATTATCTAAAAATTAAAAGCATCCCTTAGAATTATCCTTATGGATTTCAATACTCATATATTATTATATTCCCTACAATAAGTATAGTAATCCTAAAACATAACTAAACCCTTATTTGATACCAACTATGAAGGCCCAAACTAAACCTGACCTTATTTTACATCATTTATATAATTTAAACATTACATTTAAAAATAATTTGAAATATCATATAGAAAATTTTCATTTAGTTTCATTGAGGACAAGTTACATAAGAAACTAATATTTCAAAACCAGTAAACATTTCTCTATAAAATAACTCTTCTATACCCACTTCTATACTTCTCATATGTTATACTCAGAATATTCTAGACCCAGGCATGACCACCACTATTTTTTTAACATAGAGTAAAGACAAAAGAGTAAATAATTACAATGGTTTTTGAAAATGAGGGAGCGTGTCACACCTCTTCATATGTTATACTTATCTTCATAACCAGGGGAATGGAAACACAAGAAAGTGGTGCAATTAAATGCTCAGTAAGGTAAAAATTACGAACATGTAATCAAGGGTTAGATCATAATAAAATGGATAAAATAGTATAATGCATATATTAATTATTAAAATAATAAATTTCAATAAATAATTATGGAAGAACATGTAATCTCAAATGAAAAACGTTAACCATCAAATTATAGTGTGATATAAGCATGGAAACATGGTATAATGAAATGATATCTTAAGATAATAGAATCGTCAACATGTGTAACAATCCTAAAACATGACATCATAGACATGTTTTGCATCTAAACCCTAATATAACATAACATAGACAAACTAATATAATAATCATAGTATGCTTCATCTAACTTCTATCATAACATAGTGTTATTAGGCTAACCACTCATACACCAAACATATCGTGTTTATGCTATCAGTCTGTGCACTATACATGGAATTTAATGTTATATAAACATTACCCAATGAATTTGAAGTCTTTTACCGACCCAAGAATCACAACTTATGATGACTACCATAACAATATTTACAATATTATGTGTTCCACAAAAGGAAATAGAAACAATACATAAATTATAAGAATGGTAAAACCCATGAAAAGAAAGTGGTAATTAGAATATTGTTTTAGTGAATAACCAAAGGTTATATCATATTTAATCCTAAGGGAAGAATAAATTAAATTATTTTGAACATTTTTAGTTTAAAAATGAACTTAGTTCTTTAGTATGGACTTCCAACGTAGAATATCAATGAGAATTATATAGTGAATAAAAATTGACAGTGAACCATTTGGGTGAATAATTTTGAAATAAGTAAATTATTTTTTAATAAAGGGAAGAGTATATAGATTTTTATAAATATAGAATTTACCCAATTGGTTTCACTATAAAATAATAAGGGATTTTTTCAAATATATTCAGGGTTTAAAAATATTTTATGGTGGAGATTCTTGGCATGAGATAAAAAAGGGAATGTTCCCATAAATTAGGTTTACTTAAATATGGGAATTTAAAATGGAACTAATAAAATGTATAAATGAAGTTTATAAGATACTGAGAACCACTAAGATGGTTGGGGTTGAATCCTTAGTTATCTTATATATTTTATTTTCTCTTGAAATTAAACCGTGAAACTTGTTAGAGACTCTATCCTTTTCCACTTTATAAAGACCATAAAAATATTTTATGAATTAATAAAAAAGAAAGTTAGGGAATATAATATTTCATATTTTCGTACCCCATGTGGATAACTACATATTTTCCAATAAGACTATCATAGATATTTGGAAATAAAATATAATATAATGAGAATAAAATTTGATCCAACTCTCATTAGAATCCTTTCGTCTCTCTATTGGTAATTATATTAACTCCAACTAGTTATAAATATTTCACATATTTTTATCTATAAATTAAAAAGGTTATTTTTAAATATATCCCATCAACTTAGCCTAGTAATTTTAAATCTAATATAGTCTATCTAGTAAGACTCTATCCACTGTACTATTCCACAATCTAGTATAAATCGATATAGTTACCCTTAAATCACTGCACCTTTGATTGGGTATTTTTACATGGAATAAAACATTTCTCATTTAACTTTTTATCTATCCAAAGTATCTAATTAATGAACCTATGTCCTTTAAAACTGGCCACTACACCTATACATGACAACTTATTCTTCATTTACCAAGATATTTCAAGGTTGGAACATCACACAACTCAACCTTCATCTCTTCTATTATTAATTTTTTATCTATACATAATATCTTCTATACAATGCTTCATCTCTCTTTATTACATGAAAATTGTCATACATATTGTACATAAACCCCTTTATAAAGGTACACAACTAGTATAAAAACATGAGAACTCAATATTTTTCCCACTCTATCCCAAATTCAAAATTCGAATATTCCATTCAGTAACTTCACTAGGATGCTTCTCTTACATTATAGAATATTCTAAATCATTCTTGAAATAATTCTATTTATTAAAAGATCCATAGAATCACTATAAATTCAATTATTGAAGGATCATCTTAGCATCATCATTATTAATGGATTTACAACGTTTATATCTATTTACTTTGTAACCTATGTTTAATTAATTTTTTAATAGTGGTTTTCTTAAGAATATATTCAACTAGATATATTATAATTTATTCCCTTTTAATATATCATCATTATATAATTGACATGGTCTAAGGAACTCATCTCTTATTCATCTGGCGATCTTCATACGTATCCTCCATCTAATGGATTCACAAAAGTTTGATGTGTTGACTTTGTACTCTTATCCTTCTCTTAATACACCTATAATTTATATAGTGTATTGTTCATAAATCTTTGTCTAATATATTTTCATGAAAACATCTATCTAATAACATCAAATTTTTTCATATGATTCTTTTATGCCCAACCCAACTTTGACTAATCAATATTGTATTGCTGAGATCATCCCATCAGCTACAATTATCATCCTATGATTATGATTAATGTAAATACCACTATCCTAATTGGTAGGAAATTATTAATTACGTATCCTATAGAACTCATTTTTTTATTAAAATTCATACAAACTTTCTCAGAACATAACTCTTACCAGTTCACTTTTTTTCTCATTACATGATGAAACTTTGAACTTATCCATATTAGGATCATTGTAATGGTATGTATGAACTCAAATTTATCTAGAGGGAAAAAACCTATAGGGTAAAATAACTCTATCTGATGGAACTTCATCCGATGTACTTTAACACAGAGCCATTATACAAAAATAATCTCCATGGATTCAAAATATTATACTCTATGTATACTTCAGCCAAATCATTATGGATAAAACTTTCATATATCTTACATTCTTACTTATAACCCATTTTAATTCTATACCTTTACACTAATTTATAAAAAAGTAGTTTGGTTCATGAGTATCTTAACGATTTTATAAACTTTGCGATCAATGTAGTATAATTTTAATATGTAAGGAAACATTTGTAACCTTCCTAAAAAAAATTCTTAACAACTCCAAAAACTCATTATTACTTGTGATATAAAAACATTCACAAATAATTAACATTGAAAAAAAGGAAAAAAATTTCATAAAAAACCCAATGGATTATAAATAACCCAAAAAATGTAAAGGATATTTAACTAGGTATATATGTAAGGTAAATATATACAAAAATATAACAATTTAATGAGAAAAATATTACATAAAATTGATAAAAAAAAATAGAATTTGTAACAGATAAGTCATCAGGAAGAACAAAAATATCCATTTTTATGTTTTAAAACAATTTTTTAAAAAATAAAAATTTCTAAATCATGATAATAATATGTTATTTTGAAAATGGGATAAGTAAAATATTATTTTCAGATGATAAAAATTTTAATTATGTTTCCAATTAAAAATTATAACATTAGTAAGAAGAAAAATTATAGGAAAGGTGGGAAACTATCATTTAAATGGATAAAAATTACTCCTAACATTATTTCATTTTCGAGAAGGTTTTAAAAAAACTAGTAAGGAATAAATAAATCACAAAGTGATATCCCAAGATAAAAATATGGTATAATATATGAAATAAAAGGTGAAATTTAAGGAAAACCTTTGTAACTTAAGAAATTAGATTGAGTCATGAATGGCCCTTAGGAATTTTGTAATTTTTGAATAAATAGTCATTAGTAGATTTAAAATCATAAGATATTATAAATCCAATTTATTAAATCATGCATTATTCCACCATAAATTATTTGAATGTCCATAGATCATATAAATAAGATTTTTTGTAACATTGTAACATGTATCATGAAAATGAAATTGAGTGTGAAACCTTTATGGATTAAGAAACATTATATTAAAACATATTTAAAGAGAGAAAGATAAAAATTTAAGTTAAAATGAAATGAATAAATATAAATAATGATATTATATATCTAACTTATAGTATACACACAATTTAAATTAAATTAGGTGAATAAAAAACATGTATCTCAAAGAAAGTATTTTTGAGATAAACCCTTACCTGTGTTTCAAAGTGTTATAAAATTTCACTTACATTCCCAAAATACTAAATTAATTTTATTTAATATATACTAATAAAAATTATTTATCTATATTTAATTTTCAAATGTTCATCGATTACTTTTTGATATTTATTTTTAATACAGTTTTTGCTTACATCAATTACTCTAGGTTGTTCGATTTGTTTTTTCATAACACTTCCACTTTGTTAACCGTGGTAAAAGGAACTATAAAATAACATAAATATCTCCATAATTTTAGAGGTTTATAGCCTCATTTATTTCATTAGTATAATAATTATATAGTTTCAAAGGTTATCATACAAAATATCCAAATTAAAAAAGGTTCCTTGAAAAGTCTATTTAATTCTATTAAAGTTATTATAAATTAATATTATTTTTTATTAGTTATAGATGATGATATATTATTGAAAAGTAATACTAATTATGTAAAAAAATATCATTTTTAAAAATTAAATAATCTTTTTAACCTATAATTTATTGTGGTGATGGAAAAATGAATACATCGTTAATGGAGGTGGTGGTATGTGCACACTAACAATTAACGTTCTATTTTTTAAGTGGATTGAAATGAATAATTAAGGTTTATAACATAAATATATGAATATAATGGAAGACTAATGATACTAAATTCATTATATTACTATGGTGATTTGATATTTGGAAGATTAAGAATAAGAAGGAAAACATAAAATTGAGATAGTACATACGTTGGAGACTTGATAATTATTTGGAATACTCTATGAAATTTAAGGGAATTGGCTAACTTAGTGTGAACATGGGATTTAATAAGTGGGAGTCAATTAACGTGGAAGAGATATAGGATTTTGAAGGAGTAATTTGAAGGTGAAATATAAATTTTAAGGGTGGAAGTGGCATACTTTTATAAAATAAGAAACATGTATTTTTAAAACACTCCTTATTTATGAATGATATCATTCCATTATTCATATAAATGGATCCAAAAAAGGAAAATAATAATTAAGTGCTTGTTATAATTCTAATAATCTCTCCACTATTCAGTATTGTTAAAGTTTTCCACATTTTCTAGCCACTTGCTGAATGTTTAAATAATTTTTTTAATTTACCCTTAGCACGATAACACTACTTTTACATTTGATAACTAATATTAATGGAAAAAATTTAAATTTATATTATTTAATAATTTGACCATAAAAATTTTAATCATGTAAATAATTTTATAAAATAATAATTTCTTGAGTTTAAAGAAAATAATATTAACATTAGCGTATATAATGCACAAAATCATTTTCTTAAAGAGTGCATTTTAATCCCACTAATTTAAGATTATGTGAGAATTATCAATTAAATTAATTAAAATTAATTAAAATTAATTATTATAATTCACCTTTTATTTATTTATAAATAATACAAATAAACAAAATTCTTTTCATCATTCCATTATTAATTAAAAAAAGTTGCCAAAAAATGGGTTTTATTAAAACACTAGATAAATTTTTAAAATGAGAGGCATGAGTTTATAAAATAAACATATTATTTTAAAATTATTAGTTTTAAATTATAATATATAATTTTTATAGTTAAATTATTTCAAAATTTTTATGTGTTCCTATTATAAAATAACTTCCTAAAAGTGAAGGTGTTAATAAAATTGTTATTTTCATAATTAACCTAAAATTTAATTATTTTTGAAAAATACTAAAAAATAATCTTAAGACAATATTTTATTTCTAAGTCCAAAAAATATATTCAATTTTCAATTTAAAATTCTAAAATTTAAAAATTCATTTTTTAATGAAAAACACAAATTATAGGTAAAGTCTATTTTTATAGGAAATCAAATCTTCTTTTAAATAATAGTTTTTATTATTCATAGTTTCTATGAAATAATAATTAATAAATAATTAAGAAATCAATATTTAATTTTATTAAAATCATTATTTTTTAAAAAATATTATTAGTTTTAGTTAATAAAATGTAAAATACATAAAAAGATAGATTCTTAAACACAACAACAAATTATGTAAATCTGTGTAAAATAACCTTTATATAATAATATATATGAATATATTTCATAATTATGTTACTCTTATTAATTAATATTAATTAAAAGGTAGGTTTTTAAAATATAAACATATCATGGTTTTATTTTTGGTTTAGGTTTTGTTGTAGGAAAATCTATCAAATATATTTTACTTCATTAGAGGAAAATATATAATAAAATAATATGTTTTTACATTTGAGCAATTTAAAACATGATTATGACATAACACCAGTTCATTTAGAATAATTTTTTCATATAAATTGATATATTTAAATATTATAAATTTTTAATGGTATAAACTCTATACCATGAAACATACAGAGCTACATGGGTCTTTGTAGTGACCAATAATAATTACCATTACTACATAGTATTTCTTAAAAGATTATCCAAACAAAATCAAAGAGATTGATGGGGATATCATAAAATTAATAAGTTAATAAAACATAGTTATAAAATAGATTAATGGATTAATAATAGTGAATTAATAATGAAAATTATATATATATATATATATATATATTACAGGTCGAGAGGATTAGAAGACATCAAACACACACACACACACACACACACGCCTGGGAACTCCCGTGGGTCAATCATTATCCCTTCCCAAATGGAATACAAAGTACACACTATAACTATTTTATTAAAATACATGGATAATAGGTTATTATGTATAGAGAAATTTATATCTTAGGTGGCCTAAATGCCCCGTGTCCTAAAGTTAGAATACATGGTGACCCCTTGTATGAAAAGAATGCAACTTCTTATTCGACAAGTGATTATCCAGGTTAAGATATGCCAATGTCATTAAACCTATGGTACTTGTAATGGTTGTTTTGTTTCCCCTTTATAAAGTCACTTCATCATACTATATTAATGAACCATGATAGGGAACCCCTCCATCCCATAATGGCGTTTGAGAGGATGTTTGGATGATATGTGTCAATAAAGAAATCTCTCTTTATAGTTACACACTCATCAATTCTTGCATGGAGAGCCACTGCGCCACTATCCTATGGGTATAAACCATTAGAAAAGTCCCACTATATGAAGAGTCAACCGGAAGGGAACCCATCAATAAAATATCATTGGACAAATTTCTAGTTGATAGGTTTCCACACACCTATAAAACTTTTGAGATTTATCACTAAACATCACCTACATGTCGCCATTATTTTTCTTTTATCTGGATGTGATAGGATGAATCTTAGTCTTTCCATGTGCCTACTTAGACATATATTGATGGCCTATAGGGATTTCATGAGTATCATAGAGGACCAAGTGGCCTGAAGGCCCTATAAATGTCTCAAAATACCAATAATGAATAATAAAATAGTTTCCAAAGTATGAATATTTAACTGTTAATATAAATTGATTATATAATATGTGATAGGATATATGAGAAATTTTCTATCTTGAGGTATGGTTTTCACTCCAAATCTCTATAATTTTATAGTATTATTCCCCAATTTCTTATATTATATTATATAACTTATATTCTATACATTAAATTTATAAATTATTATTTTTCATCTATTTATGATAAATTTATGGTCTCATTTAATTCTTTATTGAATTATTATGCATAACTTACATTATTCAAGAGGGTTATTTCCAGATCATTTTCTTTCTTATGGTTATATTCCCTATCACCCTCTATATCTATCACTTTATCTTTCTATAATTATAATCTTACAAATTTATATTCAATATGGTACATTCTTATTTAATTTTCTTATGATATTCATGTGTTTATGGATAACTTCCTATAATTTCATAAACTAAAACTCAGTGATGGTTTTTTGGGGAATAATTATAAATATTTTATCCCCATCTTGTATTTTATTATAAATATATATTTATGGTTCTATTATAAAGATAAATAATGGTTAAAATAATGTTTTATAAAAAAATTTATACCTTTTATGTAAATAATTTTTAAAACTAACTTGTTTTCTATTTTTAGGAAAAAGGGAACAAATGTTTTGAATTATCTTTTCATGATTTATATTATAATTTTATATCTATTCATATCATTTTTTTAAATCCATCATTTATATTTTACAATATAATAATTATTTAATATTTTTTTTATCAATTTTACTTCTGGAAAATATTATATTTTTGTACTTTGATAAAAAAATTCATTTTCCATATTTACATTCACTTTCCATAAAAAGTATGCAATTTTGTTCATAAATATTTTATAATTTATGATCATCGTCTAAAATATTCTTTATCTATGTTAAGAGTCCATATACCTACCACTGCTTTTACCATTTAATATATTGTATTTATATGAATATAAAAATTTCCCAAAATGAATCCAATATCAGAACAATTATTTTATACATTATTGATAATCTTATATAAATATGTGGTATGGGGGAACTGAATTTAATATATGAGAAATTATCCACCACAACCTTTATTAGGAATCACCCTCAACAATACATAAACATATTGTTTTAATAACTCTTATAACATAGTGACTACCATTATATACTTCTTATGATTTATGGGTTTTCACATAGGTTCACACACATTCGATTGACTAGAGAAATTATAGATTAGATTGTATAATATTTATTATATATGATATAAATACCTTATAATTCAGTATATTGGATAATATTATTTACCTAGATAGTTACTCTTTTTAGTTAGATAACTATTTTATTTACAAGAGATAATAATGTTATGTTTTTAATTAAACTATGTTTGTTTTTAAATTTATCCTGGGAATACAAGCATGATGTATTAACATGTGGACGGTGGGATCTTAATTTTATAACCAATTAATGTAAGATCTAAACATTTTCTAGAGTTTTCTCGGGCTTGTTTTCAGGTATTCTTTTTTACTTGTTTTGAGTACATTTTGTTTGATTGTTACCTTTGGGAGTTTTTGGGTAAACTTTGAGAAACATAAAAAGAGGAGGGGTTGTTCATGGTTAGTGCATGGTTTTCCCAAACTATTAACCTGACCTAAAAAATTTTGAAAACCCAAATAGAGTGGATGTGCATGGTTGGAGTAAGTATTTTCAAATTATGTTCCCTTTTAGGAGTAATCATGAACCCACTAGAAGGGGTGCATGGTTAAGGCTTATGATTTAGAAAATAGTTCACCCCTTCCCCGGAAATCGTGCACACAATTTTAATTATCCCAAAGATTCATTTTAAAATTCATGAACCCTAAGTATTAACCCCAAATCAGCCCTAGTTTGACCCTAAACAATTTCAATATTTTTTAGAGTCTCCCAGATAAATTCCAATCACTTCTAACCTATGTTCTTGACAATTCAAAGCCAGTATTGAAGATCCTCACATCCCTTGGTATGCGTTTTCTTCTTGATTAGGTTTCTCTTCATCCTGTCTCCCATTATGGATAAAAAATGGTTTATTTTCTCATGTTTATGGTTCATTTTTATCATGGTTTGTTGAACCTTGTTTTGTTTGACCATGGATCTAGGATTCAGTTCTTGGTCTTGTTCTTTTACATGTTATTGATCATTATTCTTCAATTGGGTACATTGGTTGGTGACCACTCTTCAATGATTTATAGTAGGTCATTTATTTTTCAAATCCAGAATTTATTATTTCAATTAGGTGTATTTAATTATAAAATTTATATTGGATGATTAGAAATTTAATTTTATAAATTGAATTAATTAATTTAGTAAATTAATTAACTAAGGGGTTGAGAATTGGAATAATTAATTATTGAATTAATTATGGGATATTGATATTATTGAATTTAATTAATTAATTAATTAATGGGATTTTTTAGACAATGTAATTTATTGAATTATAATAATTAATTATTGAATTAATGATATGATATTGATATTTTTGGGTCTGGTGGATTAATTTTTGAATTAATTAATGGTAATTGTTGTGATAATACAATCGACTTAATTGGATTAATTAATTATTGAATAAATTAATAGATGTTTTGATTGTTGAATCTGATAAGAAGGTTAATGTTGATTTACCTTGATTGATGTGATATATGTGTAATTGTGGTATATGTGGCCAACATGTTTTGGATATGTTCTACTACATTAGAAGCCCATAGTGATGAATTTATTGATAAAAATATATGGGATAGGGTCTGCTGCATCAAAATCGCACAATGATGAATTGATTGACAAACATGTGTGAGACTTGTCCTACTACATTAAAATCAAATATTGATGAATTGATTGATTAACATGTGTGGGATGTGGTCTTCTGCATCAAAATACTATAGTGATAAATTTATTGATAAACGAGGTGTGGTATTGGGATTGATGCTTCAAATACCCATGGTGTGTTAGAAACAATATTATAAATCCATGATTTGGTTGTTGAATATGGTTTAAAGTTTCCATGATATGATTTAATGAGATGATGAATGATAATCTTGGTATTGTGATGTGGTTCAGACTTTGGTACAATGCCAAGTAGGTATTGGGATTTGGGTGTCCTTGGGAACCTAGTAGTTTATTTGGTTATTTAAAGAATAAATGAAAATGTGATAAAATGTTTAGTTTATGAATTGAAATTTTTTCTTTATACAACCAAATATAATTTTATTAACTAGATATTGTTTTATATTCTATTGGAGGTTTCCTACCAATTTGTACTCACACCCAACTCGTGCTTCCTGATCGATATATGATGACGTTTCATGGTTTTAGGATAGGATAAGGGAAAGAGACTTTGTTAGATTGATGAGTCAAGATTTATCATGAAACCCTATTAGATTTTTTGAATTATTATTTTTAAATTTATTTAATGTTTTGATATTATAAAAATCAGATAACACTTAATTATGTCTTTTTTCTAAAATCACTATGTTTGGCTTGCGTTATACGCAACATTAAGTCAATATTACACCACACACAATGCTTAGATTAGATTATGGTACATGAAACACTATGTTTTTATTGTGTTGCATGAAATTCTGATCTTCTTTGATATCCTTCATAACATGCAAGGCCAAGTTTTTACTGAACTACCATACACTATATACATGATATTTAAAATATCATTATAAATACCACCTAACTGTTGGAACATAATTTATGAATACGATTAAGTAATTGAGAAAATTTGATTTAAACATGTATATAAAATAAATACTTTTTTTTATAAATTATTATAAGTGAATGTAATAACTATTTGAAAATTAAGAAATTACTTCTTTAGGAAAACCGTTTTTCTATGTATAAACACAATTATATCTAAATAAATTAAAAAATGATTTTTGATTAGTATTTTCAATAAAATTTATATATTATATATTAAATAAATATTTTTGATATTAATTAATTTTATTTTTTTGGTATAAGATAATAATAAATTTAATTTTATGAATAAAAAGATGCATTTTTCTAAAAGGTAATTTTACCGCCTTTTAATGATGAACCCAATTTAAATCTGATTTTTTTTAACATTTATGAATTTTAATTTTCAAAAATAAAATTATTATTTTTCAATATAAATACAGAAATTTACTTTGCATGAATTGTTGGTATTTTTATGAGAAATGTCATTTTTGGATGAATAGGGAAAAACACTGAATTTTAATTGAAGAATATTTTTTTGTATAATTTATTATATAGTTAAATTGTATTTTAATTTGGTTATAAAGATTAATTATATTAAATCTATATCAATGAAACTAATTTTGGTTATTGTAAACAAATTAGTGTATATATTGGATATAAAACCATTCGAAAGTTTCGGACCTTTTTACTTCAAAAACCCACTTGGTCGGTCCATCTGTGGGATTAAATTTAAATAAATTTATTCCACTTATGTGATTTAAATTTTCAAAATTTGATTCCTATATTTAATAATAAAAATATATAATTTCTAATAAGTTTAACCTAAATTTTTACCAAAGATATTAGTGAAATTAATTAAAATTAATTACGATGATTAAGAGAGAAATTAGCTTAACAAAGGACCAAACCATAAACATAAGACCCAAAATGTCCAATGAACTAGTTTAGAATCCATTATATAGAAATATTTCTACCCTATACTCCATTTTTTCAAAAATTTTAATATTATTGGTTCCACTTGAAATGGGAATAATGTTGGTAGAATTCTCTCTTTTAAAAGTTTCCATGAATGCCACTCCTCCTCCACTATAAAAACTCAACAACCCCTCCCACATATTCACACCTATAAATAAATATTTCAAAAAACAATATACTCAAATAAGCTCCAAAAATCTATAAAATAATCTTATAAGACCCCATTTTTGAATAAATCTAACCAAGGAATACCTTTGGTGCAATCCAAAAGGAGTTACCCAAAGAAGAGGTAACATGCTTCTTCAAGATCTTTTTTTTATTTTCATTCTACACCCACTAAAATAATATTATTCCATTATTATATAATATAATAAGTATCCTAAATATACTTAGATTTTTCTTCAAATTTTTATACCTACACTTACACACACATCAATCTAATGTGTAACGGACTTACCATTCTTATGTACAGTAAACTACCGCCTCAGGAAACAATGTTGTTCGTTTTTCATTTACCACCTATCATGGCAGGGAATTATGATGGAATATTTATTATATATAAATATGATATTTATTATTTATTTATTATTATTTAACTATTATAAGAAACATACCTTCATGCTTTCCATTTTTTGTAAATATGAAAACTTCGTTGGGGGACCTATGTACTACCACCTCCTCAAAGAGATATTTTTTATTCATAATTAAAATAGAGTGTATTAAGGATGGGTTTAGTAAAATTATATGATATATATGAAATAATAATTTTAATTCAATAAAAATATTTCATTTAATTTATTTCTTTCTATATGATAATAAAAAAGAAACAACATTCATGCGTACGTACGACCTACCGTCTCCATGAACAATGTCTTCTATTTCGTAATTCTATATTTAATATATTATTATAAATAAAATATTTTGAAACTATATGATATTGATATCATGTTTTAAATTCTTTAAATATGGAGATCATGATCCATGTAAGAGACCGAGAATAAAAATTCAAAACATGTACGAAAAATAAGGCATTTATCACCCAAAACGTAAATTTAGGATGGAGTTATTAATGAATGGGTAATATAAAGTCATAATTAAATAATAATTAATATTATATATATTAATATGGTTCTATGATAGATTTATAATAATCTTATAATCATTATATTGGAGTTTTTTTTGAGTATGACGAGATTCGAGACAAAAGTTAAGAGTTTTCTCATCTCACTTTTATTTTTAGTGAGACACAAGCCATGTTCATCCCTATTTATTATATGTATTGTGTATAATTAAAATGTATTTATTATATGATTATTATAATTAAACTTATGGGTATTTTACTATCCATTTTATGATCTTTCTTTCACAGGGTTTATGTTTCAAAAGTTACCAAATAGGAAAAGTATTTTTGTCTCAATTTACGTTCTTTGAGACACATGCCATATTATGCACCTATATTTTTATATGAGATGTATATAAATAATTTTACACATTATATCATGAATATAATTATTTTAATAATATTTTATGCTTAATTTAATTTTATTATTTCCATTGTATTATGATTAATAGTTACTATATTAATAACAGTTTATTGCTACAATCTCACCAGTCATCGATATTTCTTATGATTATGATTCCATTGATGAAATATTATGATACACCACTCAATAAATTTCATTAATATTCTTACTCTGTGGTTATTCATGTTATATCCATGTAATGGTGCCATTTTTACACTTTTTGGTACTTAATATAATTAAGAGAATGTTTTTATGAAAATTAGAATTTTTTTCTCCTTTCAGTTGGAAGTATGTGTTTCTTCCCTAACATGTTTTCAAAAAATGTTTTAAAAATTGTTATAAAATTATTCTATGATATTTAAAAAACATTTACCCATGTTTTACCTCAAAAAAAGGGCTTAAAAAAGGGAAACTTCTTGCTATTTTCGGATCGAAGAATGTTTCTAAACTTTTTATGATGAATAAAATAATGTTTGGTATGTATGAATTTATCCATAATCATGAACATCATTCATTTTAAGCGTAATTCTCAAGTTTAAAAGGTTACTTTTTAAGAATTGTTTTCTTAATATTCCAAAAAGTGAAAATTTTTAATGTTATTTTCAAAGAAAAATATTTAAAAAAAAGTATTATGTTTAAAAAGTTTTTTAATTAATTTTAGAAGATTCCTTTATATGTTTTCAAAAGGTTATTTTAAAAGAAATTAAATTCAATGATTTCAAAGATTATTTTATAAGTTTTTAAATTATTCCCAATAAAAATTGTTTTCAAAATGTTTTTAATATTTCTTTATAATTTTGAAGTTATTTTCAAAGAGAAGATTTTCAACAAAAATTCCATCGTATTTTATAAATTTTCTAGGAAAAGGGTTTTCAAAATTATTTCTATAATTATTTCAATGTTTTGAAATAATTTTAAATGAAAATAGTTTTCAAAAGGGTTTATTTTTTAAAAATAAATTTTCAAATAAGAAATGATATTTTCCATAAGAAATTTTTTTAAAATATATTTAAAAATTATTTTCTATAAAATATGACATACTTTGATGTTACTCATACCTTTTTATTAAATGATTAAAAGGTTCCATTAATATATTTTTTTTGAATCATTTATGTTTTCATGTCATTATTTTTATGAAACCTATTTCTCTTATGAAATATGTTTATATTTAATGGTTTATATGTTTATGAAAACCATCTTCATTTTAGGGGTTATATGTTTATGAAACCAACTTCTTTTTATGGGTTAGGATTCAATGAAATGATAATGAAACCTGTATCTTTTTACACAGGTTATGACATTATTAAAATTTTATGAATCCCATTTTATTTCATGGGTTATGATATTATTTCTCATGATCTTGCAGAAAATGTTTGTATTATTTCATTATGAGACGAGGTTGACCTATATCTCCCTCTAATTGATTTGGTAAATATTTATATCTCATGAGATATGGATGGATGGATCGAGGAGTGAACATAGTTCAGTAAATGAAAATTTCCACTAAGATGGTTTGGGAGTGATCCTTGAGTACAAAGATGGTCATGGGAGTGAATGAAGACTACCAAGATGGTATGAGGAGTGAACCCATACTACTAATATGACATTGAAATCAATACTATAACTACTATGGAAATAATTTTATATACTAACGTGTCTTCAAAAAATTATAGGACTCATTCCTATGTTATCATTTCATGGATTATTCTCAGGATTCTCTTATGATTTGTGTCTTATGAACTACTAATATTTATTCCATTATTCATCTGTATGATATTGGATATGAAGTGTATGGTCTTCTAATGTTATTTTCATGTTATCATACCCATGTTTTCATGATTATTCCCATGTATTTGTTTTTTTATCCTTACTAAGCATATGATCTATCCCATTACTTATTTTCTCTTTCCCTATGGGTTATGAAGAGTGTTTTTTAAGTACGGTTACAAAAGGGGAAGATATTTATGACATATTTTGAATATATTTCCAAAAACTAGAAGAATGTTTTCAATGTTTCAAAAGGAACTAAATATTATGGTTCTCAAGAATATACTTTTGTAATATGCCGAATATTCATCTAAATTGATGTAATATCCATGTTTAATAATCCTAGATCACTATAGTTTGTATCAAAGGAGATTTTTATTCATCCTTTGGAAACTAGTATGAGAAAACATTAATGTGACCCCTATGGATATTTCTAATGATATATATAAGGATGTATCTAACTATATGCATAATGTGTCTTATATTTTAAATAATGTGTCATAATTTAAACATCATATAAGTGATTTTCCATGAAAATGTGATTTTAAACTATGATTAGTATTTCTCTCAAAATTATATCTGGTATTTTTCAATGGAGAGACTCTAAAAGAACTGAGTAAATGTTTAATGTGAAAGAAAATTTTCTAATTATAAATCAAATATGATGATCACTAGAGTGAACGATGTTGGGATTATTCTTAGTTATTTTCGTGGAACATGACTAAAAAAGGGCACCTTAATCGACTCTCAAGACAAGAAATGAGTTTACTATTATTTCATGTAATGGAGACTAGGGAGTAAAGAAGATTTAGTTTCCATTATTTTAAAAATGTGGAAATAATCACCCATGTGAATGTATTAGAGTAACAACATGGTGTTTAGACTTTGGAAAAGATGATCATAATAAAATTAACATTAAATTAAAAAATAAGGGTTCGGTTAAAAAAATTGATCTAAGTTTTGGTTTCTTTAATACATCATCGAAGGTCAACTTATTTAAGCGTAGAATGAAAGGTAATTGTAAAAATTGATGTGCATTGTGGAAATATCAAGAAGAGAATAATCAAGGTGGTATGATTAATAGTTATATTTATGATAATGATGATGAGAATATAACGTAAATATGGAAGGAAATAAGTATCAAGTAATAATATGCAATGGCCTTGTTAATGGATTAAGTATGAAGTGAAATAATCAATGTTTTTATGTATTTGGATTCAAGAATTATTAATGGTGAATTATGAAATGATTTTTTAGTTTATGTTTTTTGATAAGGTTTTATAATATTATTTTGAATGTTTCTTATTGAATTGAAAAGTGATTTAATGGTGAGGTGGCATTTTTTTTAATGAAAGAAAACCCTTAATATGTTCATGATATTGATATAATGATGTTTGGTTAAAGATATGTATGTTATGAATAAGTAAAATAGATGGTACTGATTACCTCATAACTAATAAGGAAATTATTTAAATGTGATTTATACTATCATTGATGAAGTTTTCACAATTTTTGGATTTATATAATATAACCAATATACATAGGAATATGGAAACATTCATGTTTTCAATAAGGATTTATGGTAATTCAGGTAATTCCCATGTTTCAAGAGTATACATGATGAAGGTATTCACATGTTTGGTATGAAAAAAATAAGATCTACTATATTATATATGGGGGATCAATGTTAAGAAGATTTTGAGAAATTTATTGACCTTATTTCTATATTTTTCAACATTAAACTTCTGTAAGGGTTATATGGTTAAACATTTATAGAATGGTTTATATTAAAATTTGGAAAAGGTTTTAGAGATTAAAGTATTATCTCACCAAATGAATATTTATTCACATTGGATATTTTTTATAACCATTTATTATATTAAAAAGAGATGTAATGGTGTGTTATTTTTTTCATGGATCTCAAGATCTGTTAATGCATTAGGAATGAAAAATTCTCCTTAATTTATTATAATGAAAGATTAAGTGGAAGTTGATCAAAAAACAAATAGGGTAATGTTTTCCTAAAATCAATTAACTATATATTTTTATTGAAATTATTTAAATTTTGGAAAAATTTTATTAAAACCAAAAATGTTATCCATGATCTTCATTTATGACAAATCAAATGGCCCTTAGACCATCAAAGATTTATGGCATTGTGATTGTTAACTTTCTATTAACTATGTACAATATCAATCTACATCAGAACATGACAATAATATTTCTCTTCCATGTCAATGTTTTCACTTCCCACATAAGTTATTCTATGCATAAACATAGTTATGTGTTACTTTGGGTAACCTCCATACTTCCAAACTTCCATTTTTAAATTAAGTTTTAGTATTAATTTTTACAATGTGCGATTCTGTGAAAGGAAATTTCAAGTTTTAAACCTTTAATAACATATAATAATTTTGATGGTGAAATTTATTTTAATGGGGGTAGAATGTACCAACTCAATATGTTGTGAATTATTACTTTTCAAAGTAATTTAATATTTTTGATATTTTTCACTTCATGAAATGCTAAATATTTTTTTTTATAAAGAACTAAGTATATATTGAGTTATATGAAAGAGAAATTTAATCTTTAGTCACAATAAAAGCATTGATTATCTTGAATTACATTCCAGAATATGTTTTTATTTTGTTACACACAATGCTGAGTTCCTTCGATAGCTTTTGTAACACAAACGATCTCATTTTTTTCAAACTATAATATACTATTAGCATGATTATTAAAATATTTACTAACACAAATCCTTTGGAAATGAAGTTATGAATAGGATTAACTAAATTGAGAGAATAAAATTTACAAATGTTTATAAAATAAATCCTTTGGTTTTCAATTAGTATATGTGAATGTAATAACTATTTGAAAATAAAGAAATTACTTCTAAAAGAAAACTATTTCTCTATGTACAAAAAACAAATTTATCTATAAAATTTAGACAAAACACTTTCGATTAATATTTTCCATAAAATTTATACATTATATATTTAGTTATACTTTTGGATACACAATAATTATATTTTATTGGTATAAGATAATAATAAATCCAATTTTATGAATAAAAAGATGTATTTTTCTAGAAGGTGATTTTACGACCTTTTAATGGGGAACCAATTTTTAATAGGATTTTTTACACTTTGATATTTTTTATTTAAAAATATAAAATTCATTTTTGAAATTTAATTTTAAAAATTTACTTTGGCTAAATTTTGGGAATTTTTTTGAGAAATATCATTTTTGGATGAATTATAAAAAATACAGATTTTTAATTCAAAAATACTTTTTATTATAGTTTAGTTATATATATAAATTATATTTTTATTTGGTTTTAAAATTTAAATAGAACAAATATACATCAATAAATCCATTTTAGTTCATAATAAAAAATTTCACATTGATATGGATATAAAAACATTGTAATTTTTGGACCCTTTTACTTTAAAAACCTGCTTTGTCCTCCCGTCCGTGGGATTAAATTTTAATCAATTTGCACCAATTATCTTATTGGAATTTGAAAAAATATATTTCATATTTGTAATAATCCTAATTTATAAATTATAATTTGTTCAACTAAGTTTTTGAGTAAAAATATTAGTGAATGTAATAAAAATTGTTTATTACGATTAAGGAAAAAATTAACTGAACAAAGGAATAAACCCACAACTTACGACCCAAAAATGAACTAAAAACTTTTCAAAACTAAATTTTATAGAAATTTTTTTACCCTATCCTAACATTCATATAATTTTCACCATTATTGGATCCACTTGACATTGAAAAAATGTGGGTGGAATTCCCTCTTTAAAAAATTTACAAGCATACCACTCCTCCTCCCCTATAAAAAGGTAGTCACACCTCCCAATTATTCACACATATATATACATTTTTCTTGAAAAAAATATAATCAATTAATATAAGTAAATCCTTATTATAATCCTACAATCTTCTATTTTGGAATAAATTCGTCCAAGGAATCCCATTGGTGCAAACCAAAAGGAGTTACCTAAAGAAGAGGTAATAAAATTCCTCAAACTATTTTTTTATTTTCATTCTTTACCCCATGACGGTTATTATTAAATTATTATATAATAAAATTAGTAACCTAAATATAAAATTATTTTTTCATTCTATTTTTTCTACCTACACTTACACACACTTCCATTTAATGTGTAACAAACTTACCGTTTATGTGTACAGTGAACTACCACCTCATGAAATGATGTTGTTCCTTTTCACTTTACAACATCTCATAGTTGAGAATTATGATGGAAAATATTTTTTTATATTATATATATGATATTTATGAAATATTTAGTCTTATGGTTTTATTATACAAAATATACCTTCATGCATTCCATTTTTTGTAAATACGATAACTTCGATTGTAGACATGTGGACTACCACATCCTCAAAGTGATATGATCTATTCAAACATTACATGGAATGTATTAAGGATGGGTTTATTAAAAATATATTAAGTACATGAAATAAAAATTATAATATAATTATATTATATATATACATATTTTTCAATTATCGTCTTTCTTTTTATACTATAATAAAATGGAAACAACATTTATGCGTATGTATGGCCTACCGTCTCTATAAACAATGTATTCCATTTCATACTTCAATATTCTATATATTACCAAAAATAAAACTATAATTAATATATATGATATTTATATCATGTTTTACATTCTATAAATATTAAAATAATGATATATGAAAGAAGACCAAGAATGAAAAGTCAAAACGTTTACGAAAAACATGGTTGTTATCACCCGAAACGTAACTTTAACATGGAGTTATTAATGAATTGGTAATATAAAGTAATATATAAATAATAAATTATATTATATATATTAATATAGTAATGTTAAGGATTTATAATGAACTTATAATTATTATAATAGAGGTCTGAATGAGTATGACGAGAGTTAAGACATAAGGTAAGGGTTTCGTCATATCACTTTTATTTTCCATGAGACACAAGCCGTGTTGAACTTCTATTTATTATATGTGAGGTGTATAATGACCATAGATGTGTTATATGATTATTATAAATAATTTTTTTTGTGTATTTACATATCTATTTTATGATATTATTTTAGGGGTTTTATGATTCAAAAGTTACTAAATCGGTAAAGTAATTCTATCTCAATTTTTATTCTTTGAGACACATTCTATGTTATGAACCTATATATTTTATTAGGTTTATTTAATTAATTTTAAATTTTATATCATGAATATTATTATGTTAATTATATTTAATGTGTCACGAAATTTTATTATTTAAATTTTATTATGGTTCCAAGTTACAAATGTGGCAACAGTTTATTAATTCAATATTATCGTTTATCGATATTGTCTTTTATTACGATTCCATTGATGAAATATTATGATCCATTTATCAGAAAATATCATTAATTTTCACACCATCAATTTATTTATGTTATATCCATGTAATTTTACAATTTTCCACTCTTTATTACTTAAAATAATTAAGAAAATGTTATTATGGAAATCTAAATTTTTTACTTCTTTCAGTTGGAAATATATGTTTCTTTAAGCCCATGATTATAAAAAGGTTTTTTAAATTTTTATACCATCCTCCTATGATCTTTAAAATATGTTTTTAACCATTAAATGTAATCTTCTATTCATTTTCATGTTGAGTCACGTTTTTAATCTTTTTGGAAACAAAATTAATGTTCATTATGTAAGGATTTATCCACCGTCATGGCCATCCTTCCTTTGAATATTTCTTTGTAACTTTAAAATATTCATTTTTATGAAATATCTTCCCCTAATATTCTAGAAATTAATTATTTATAAATTTATTATCACATAAAAATATTTTTAAAGAAATTTTTTATGTTTAAAAGGAGTTTGAAATGATTTTCAAAGCATATATTATATTTTTACAAAAGGTTATTTTCAAAGAAAAGGATTTCAATGATTTCAAAGATTGTTCTATATGTTTTAAAAATATTATCAATGAAAACGTTTTTCAAAATGATTTCAAGATTTATTTATAAGATTCATATTATTTTTAATGTAATGGTTTTAAATATTTTTTAAAACCTTATTTCTTTATTTTCAATGTATTTTCAAATAAAATGGTTTTCAAAAGGTTTATGTTTTAAAAATACATTATAAAATATGAAAGGATATTTTAATGAATAATGTTTCTTAAAATATAATTCAAAATTATTTTCCTTCTAAGATTCGATTTGTTGATGTTACTCATTCCTTTATGGGAAATGATCCAACTATTCCATTCATATTATTTCTATGAATGATTTATGTATTGATGCTATGATATTTTCATAAACCATTTCTATTTAGTAGGTTATATGTTTATAAACCCCATTTCTCTTTAAAAAGTTATAATTTTAGGAATCCCTTTTCCATTTCACTTGTTATATGTCTCTAAAACCCACTTCTTTTCACAGGTTATGATTTGATGAAATGATTAAGAAACATATAAATTTTTCCATAGGTTATGAAATGATTACATTTTTATGATACCCATTTCATTTAAAGGGTTATGATATTACTGCTTATGGTCATTTGGAACATGTATATATGATTTAATTATGAGATTTTTTGGACCTATATCTCCCTCCAATTTATTAGGAAAGGATTTATATGTCATGAGATATACATGGTTGGAATGAGGAGTGAATTCAGTTTAGTAAAGAAAATTTTCCACTAAGATAGTATTATAAGAGATCCTAGACTTCTAAGATGGCCATGAGAGTGAAACATGGAAACCAATATGTTCTGGGGAGTGAACCCATACTACTAAGATGTCCTTAGAAGTGAAACCATGACTATTATGAAAATTATTTTATTTGATTATGTGTCTGCAAAGAATTATATATCTTATTCCTATTTTATGATTGCATGGATTATTCTCTGATTCCCTTAGGATTTGTTTCTTATGAAATACCAATACTAAACAATAACTCATGTGTATTATCATTGACATGTAGGGTATAATATTTTAATGTTATAATCATGTTCCCATACCCTTATGTTCATGATTATGCTTATGTATCTTCTTTTTTACCCATACTAAGAATATGAGTAGACCCCTTTATTATTTTCCTTTCTCCTAGTTTATTGAAAAATGTTTTACGTTGGGGTAAAAAATGGAAAGATATTTATTGGATATGTTGAAGATATTTCATCAAAATAGATTAATTTGTTCAAATTTTCCAAATACATTAAACTACTAGGGTCCTCCGGAATGCACTTTTATAATATACTAAATATTAATATTAATTGATGTAATATCCATATATGTTATTCATTGTTTTCTATAGGGAATGTATGAGGGAATAACTTGCTCAGAAGTTGTTAGTGAATTTATTTATTTTGGGTTTTTCATATTGAAACTTAACATGTACTTGGAATGAAATATCTAATATTTTATTTTGGATACTGTATTCATGTTTAAGATATAATTTTATACTCGTATTATCTGTTATTTGGTTATATAATTTGACTATTGTTTCTTTATTTATGCTATAGTGATATTTTGATAAAAAGTTATTAGTCTCTCCATGATCGAAATTAGACCATCGATGATAGTTGGTAACCTATTGGTTATGATGAGTTGTGCATGAAGTCATGTGACCAACCAGCTTAAGGAACCAATTCCTAGAACCTAGGTCAAGATGTTACACTTAACTAATTTGTTATTTCTTACATCTCAAGGGATAATATATATCATGAATGAGAAATTATCCTATCACATTATTTAATGTTGAATTAGTAGTTATCATGAAAATATATTTACGACAAAAATCATTATGTTTTCCCCAGATACATTTTTAATGAGGAAAGGGATACCACTATGGATGGTGGTAATTTTCCTGTCAATGAGGTGTTTATTCCACTAAAATAATCTTTCAGTTAAATTTTAATATTTAAAGATGATTATTTTATGGACTTTATTCCATTAATTCTGATTATTCTACCAGGCCTCATTTTCACATCTTGATTTCAATTTTTCAGTCATTAAAATTACCCTATGAACATGTATCTCACCTATTTATGATGTATTATTAACTACTATATATAAAATTTATTATGGTATACCCTTTACGATGCATTTTTCCACTCATTTGTTAAGTATTCCCATTTCCTCTATTTATCGTAAGTGTTAAAGTGATTATTTCAATTTATAAAGTTAACATGTGAAATAATTTTATTAAATTTTATATATTAATGATGTAATATATACTTAAATCCTAAATAAATTAGTTTTTTAGTTCTAGGAGCTGATAATAAATTCATGTTATGTGTAAAGATTATATATTATTTTCACTAGATCCAGAAGTGTGGGTTTCTGGGTATTTTTTTTTGCATCAGAGTAGTGTCTATCTATTTTTGGGAATTATGATTATGAAAATTTCAGTATAAATCTTTAAATTGATAACATTTAGCTCTAGACTACTATTATATGTGTAAATATAATTTCTACATTAGTATAACAATTCTAATTAATTTATATAGATTCATATTAAAACCTTAACATGGTTAATGATCAAGATAAAATTATTGACTAGTAATGTGATTTTAGAAAATAATATTTTATTAATGAGTAATACATAGAGAAAACAATTTGTTAAATGGTGGATGAATGAAAGATCCCAAATTTCTAATGATTATTTTTATATATTTTATTTTTAACTTTTAGGATGAAAATGCCACATGAATTATTAAACTTTTGTTTTGAATGAAATTATGAAAGAATTCATTTATATTTTTCATATAGGTAGTTTTTTGAATGGCTGTGTTATTTATCATATGAAGCTGTAGTTTTGGGGGCTTAGAGAGAGAAAAATGTTATAGAAACATATACCTATATTCATAATGGATTACCTTCATATTTTTTATCATTGAAACCAAATGAGACCCTATAATTGGACTTACATTTTTCTATAATAAAAAAATTTCATTGATTAAAGCCTTCATCAAATTTTCTTCTTAAATCATTCAAATATATAGGATTTTTATAATTTTAATTAGGTAATATTTAATAATTTATTATTTTAATTTTATTTGATTCTAACGATGCCTATTATCATTGTTGGTCAAGGGGATCTTGGTCTTTCTCTGGTTGTTTTATGAATTTTATTAAATAGTCAACTAATTTTAGAGTATATTATAAAACCAATATTATTAATATTTGGATTTGTTTTTAGGAATTCCTTTTTCATATAAATAAATCATATACACTCTTCTTGATCAC
The DNA here is from genome assembly GCA_963277665.1 of Viscum album. Taxonomy (NCBI): domain Eukaryota; kingdom Viridiplantae; phylum Streptophyta; class Magnoliopsida; order Santalales; family Viscaceae; genus Viscum; species Viscum album. The sequence continues at coordinate 908,205,413 of OY728151.1, forward strand.
TGTTATATTTTTATGGCCACTCAAATTAGAATTGTATACAAAAAATATTTCATTACCATCTCTTGTAATGATATTTATTGAAATTTCTATTTTGAAATCACTTCTATACTATACTTATATTAAAAGTCGTGAATTAATATTTATGAAAAAAATATTTTATGAAAAATTTCTGATTTATTGACCATTATGATTTAATCTCATTCAGAAGGCTAACAGTTATGGAATTATAGTGAATTCCTCAAATGAAAGATCCCCTACCCACAAGGTCTTGGGTGAAATGTTGTTATAGATATTGGTGTCAATTATATCTCATATATTTGGAAGGGGACAAGGTGTCACATCCTATTGTTGGTTATGCCTTTCCCGTTTCATCCATGTATACTACTCTATGTAAGAGGATTATAGTATAATCTCCTCGGAGTTATATGATGAATTCCCTAAAACATTTATGCCTATAAGTTCTCCTATTGAAACTTTCTATTATTTTATTAGTTACTTTAATAATGATCAATGTATTACAATTTAATAGATTTTTTCTACCTCAATATAGAAAAAATTACATGATATTCACTCAATTTATGGTGAATCAAACCAATAAACACAATGAATAGTAGGCTAAATTGGGGATGGTTTCTTTCACTCAAGTGCTAACAAAAGAAAGAGGCTAATTGTTTACTCAGATGAATTTATAACACCACAACCCTGAAAGGAATCCTATGTATTTATATTATTTTAAATTATATAGAACTATAATTTCTAGATCCTCGTGGATATGAACAGGAAAAAAACCTACCTATCCATAAGCTGATACATATTCGTCCTCATCCTCTGATGAAGAGGATATTCAAGTTTTTAATAAGATTAAGTATTACACTCATGTTATTAAGGAAGGATTTATGGTATAAGTTTATCCACTTGTTTTAGGAACAAGTAATTAATAATTTTGGATGATGTATTAATGGTAATATAACTAGGGATGACTATATAAATATTGGAGAGTTTATATTTGATTGATCTGAAAAAACTTTTTTCAGAATCCAAATTTTAATAATCTATACCTTTCTTGGGAACAACTATCTTTAAATTTATTAAGTATTAAATATGTGTCATTTATAGTTAATTTAAATAATTTCAATTATGTTGTGAATGTGGGATTATTTATTTAAATTATTATTATATGATAATTATTGTAAATGAAGATGTTTCAATTGATTAAAAAACATATGAAATTTTTCCGAATGTTGGACATTTCACCAATGTGAATATATTATCATTTATGTTTTCTTTATCTTTAAATTTAAAGTTTTCACATTGAATTTGAGGCTTATAATATATCATTAAAATGTTTGGTGGAAAGTTTAATCATTCTATTCTTGCAGTGGTTAAGTTTGTAAATATGGGTGCTCATGCTTTTAGAACAATTGAAGCAGATGATTTCATTCATAGGATTCCACCTAATATTCTACTATTTCATTTTTAGTTTTGAAATATAGAAGGAAAACCAAAACCAATTATTTTTTCTTAATTATTTTATTATACTAGGATATTTTCTATTTTTGAAGGCTATACATTTTCCTTTTACCAGGTGAAAGATTATAGCATTCTATATTGGCTAATAGTTCCATGAATGATTTGGGTTTGATATTGAAATCCTCCAATACCATATACATGAAAACTATTGGAATAAATTATACTCATACATGGTGAAATTATGTGGTAAATTATGTCTTTAATATAAATTTTCTAGTGGATAATTGAGAGATTACCAGATTGACATAAAAAAATGAGTATATTCTTGGAGTAACTTGTCTTGAATTCATGATATTTTATATAATGTAGTAGGATATATTGTTTTGAAAGCTAATATAATTGATTAATATTATAATTTAGCTATTATTTAGTCTAAAAAACACATAATTTTGAGATACTCTCTCCCTATTGTGTGATAACACACACAATAATTTTCTATTCAGACTGACCTTCTAGACCGTAACGCAAGATGAACATTTTGTTAGCCTGTTTCACTAAATCATAAAAAATGTTTCTCTATGGGTCTAAAGTGAAAATTTCTCAAGGAAAAAGTATTTATCATGATATGGATGGTTTCCCATGTTCACATGGATGTAGTGATTTGTAATTAGGACAATCTTCGACACACTCATACAAATAAATTTAGAGTTATTTTGTGATTTGTTTCATAACCATTGATTACCCTATTGGTGAAACTTCATTTCACCTAAAGATTAATTTTATTAAACTATATTTGTCTAATAATTATTAAGAGCATCAGTTAGGTTACCAAATCATACTTTATATCATTTTTGATTAAATTCAGTATAATAGAATTTTATGAGTAATAAATATTTATTAAAATTATTTAATAATTTTTTTACTATATTCATGATTCTTCTCACATATATAGTTTTATTTGATATCTAAATTACTTTTATAAACATATTTATATGATCATTTTTATGTTAAATAGGTCATTTTAGTGTAATTATTAAAAAATTATCATAAATGTTTTTCTAATATTATAATTATAATTTATAACCATTGAAATTAATGTTATGTAGAATTCAATGTACAAAATATGTTAAGTAATTGGTTAATTATGATTTTCCCCTAAAATAATATGTCATCATGTATTTTTAATTTACATAGTAGTTAATTCATTTTCACTGATTATTTTCTTATTTTATGTACATGTTTTATTACCCTAAAATTTTTCTTTTAAAGTGTTAAATTACAAATTTGAAAATAAAATAACATTATGAAATATTTTTATTTTTATATGAAATATAATTTCTCAAATACATAGTTTATTATTATTAGAATTTTTTTTATTTTTGAAATGAGTTTTTTAGAAAAATAATAAGCTTATTTTTATAAAATTGTAACCATAATGAAAAAAATTCCTCACACAAAAAATATTTTCATAAGAATATATTTAAAAAATAAATTCATCTTAATTATAAGATGAGTTTTAGGAAAGGTGTATGTTATAAATTTTTAAACAAGAAATTATTAGACATATAATAAATAATAAATAACCACAAAATGCGAAGGAATGACACATTAAAAAAGAAATCATTTTATTCTCAATAAAATTTTATCTCTATATTATATGATGTTAATTTAAAGTTAAAAATTTTAAATATAGAATTTTTATTCAATAAAATGGAAATTATTTTTGGAATCATCGAATAGAAATCATATTAGGGTAAATTATTAGTTTTTTATGAAATAATATATTTTTCTAATAGTAAAAAATAATTATTTTATAAAATTGTAAGATTTATGATGTCATCATGATAAAAATATGACTATAAATTTATAAAATAGTTTAAAAGAACTATATTTTAATTAAAGAGTAAGATAACTAATTAAAATTTACTAAATTTAACTTCCAAACCTAGAAATCAATTTTTAAAATCTATGTTATATTTTATTAGTATAAAAAACAATATTTGATTATTTACTTAATCTAAAATATTACAAAGATATTTTTCAGTTTTTGTTTATTTAAAATTTTAATAAAAAATAATTTTAAATTATTATCAAATAAAATTCAAATGAATAATCACTATTTTTTTCATAAATAATAAAATAATCAATGGAATATTAAAAGATACTTCTTCTGAATTCTTGAATTGAAAACCATCCTCAACACCTTTCTCATCACTGCTAAAAATATTTCAATTTCTAATTATATCAATATATATTTCTATATGAAACCATGTTTATGTTTTTAATTTTAATTTAGAAAAAAACCATATTTCTATGTCTTTTGGATCTATCCAAAGGTGGCAACTCAAAACAAATGGTAAGGGATACCTTACCCCTTTATATAAAATTTATTCTTCAAATTTTATTGAAAATATTTTTACTATTATAAAAATATAATAATTATATGTTAATATCATCCTTTTGACCTATAATTAATTACATATCACTCATTTCTTATCATTGAATCATTTTCATAAACCATTACAATAATAAAGTATGGGTCCCCAAGTCTCTCTCTCTTTCCATTCGTATTGAGATCATTTCACCTCAAAACTATTTCAAAGATCATTTTAATTTTAATAAATGATTTTATCACATCTTATAATATCTTATTGATCCATTATTCATGATATATCACCAATTCCCACTTATTTATGCTTTATTGAAAAGTTATTACAATTACAAAACATGTGTTTTAAAAACTATTCCATTTTGTTTAATTTATCTTCTTATTCATTTGAAAATAAAAATATTTTAAATTTAACCTTTAAATTATAGTTTAATATATGATAATTTTTTTATAAAACTCAAAATATGTATTGGTTTTCCATTCATATAAACTTCCTAAAAAACATCACTCCTCAATAGAGATTTTCCGTTACCTAACTGAACGACGATGTTTTATTTCACTTATAATTTTTTGGATGCAATTTTAAGATTAATGTCATTATTGACTATTAAATTAATAATAAAATAATAAAATGATTATGAATTTGGTATGATAATATACTCATTATTATAAGGTAATTAAATGTATAATAATAAAAGTCAAATTAACCATTTAAAATGGTTATATAAACAAATACATGTTCATTTAGAACTCTTTTGTTGAATAAATAAAAATATTAAACTTTTTTTTAAATATTTAATGACATGATAAATATTACTTGAAATATTTATATCTTAAATAACCATTTCACATTTACTATAAACCAATACCATTTCACCAAAGTAGTTTGAGAATGAATAACCAAACAACTTCAAAACACTTTATTTAAACAAAAAAAATTTAACAACTAAATATATTTAGAAACAAAATACTTAAAATGAATCATAATAATGAAATAAAAATTATTATGGTTTTAAATAAATTAAATTATTTATATAAATTTATTATATAATATATTTAAGGACATATGAATCCTAAAATGACATGAGGTTAGGGATTCTTTCCAAATATATATTCTGTTCAAGTATTGTTCCTTTATTTTTTTCATCTCTTATATATTTTATATAAAAGGCCTATAATTTTTACATTAAATTTTTACACCCCTTTACAATGAATGTATGGATTTCTTTCCTTATGGAATTATAGATCATTCTGAACATTATTCATATGGGTTCTTTTAATTTCTTTTTTCATTCTTGTGATTATGTTGAAAATCTCTTTATATCTCTCTAACACCCTCATTTTATTTGTTTAATATTATTATTTTATATTTTTATCCTTTCTTCCTTTCATAATTTATAGGGATATTAATTTCACTATATTTATCATCCTATTATTTAACAACTCAAAAGGAAATAATGTTTATAAGGGAGGATTTTATAAATAATATCTTCCTTTCCAATGTTTTATATTTTGAATATATTTCTATTTGAGGATTTATTATTGGGATAATTTGTGACTAAATTAATGTTTTAATGTTTTTATCGTTTTCTTAAATTAATTTTTTAATGTGAGGTTATTTCTATTATAAAAAGTAATAAAATGTTATGAAGTCTCTTTTCATTATTTATATTCTATTTTTCTATATATTATTATCTATACTAATTTCCAAAGTATTAATTTTTTACTTTACCATATAATAATTATTTATTTTTAAATTATCAATTTTACTTGAAACAAATCTTATATATTTTTCCTTCTTAAAAAATGATTTCTTCTTTATCCACTTCAAAAATTCTATAAAAACTAAGAAATTCTATTCCAAAAACCTTTATAATCTACAATCTTCCATTGAATGATTCTTATTCCATGTCAATAATCAATTACCTTCCTCCCATTTTAAAAATTATTATATTGTTTTTAGATGGATGATATCTTTTCCAAAAGTAGGACCTATGCTAAAATAATCCTCTAATTCATTATCATAGTTCCTATGTACATGAAAAAAATTTAAATGATATATCTATAAGATAAATGATGCATCACCAAATTTTTATTCTGTTATCCTCAACTGTGAATTAATATAAAACTTCTAAAAATTAATTTCCACCAGGAATACCCTTAAATTATTATTTTTATTGAAGGTTTTAACCTAGATTTTCATATTTTGAATTAACCTAGTAAATTGTTGACTAGACAGTGTACCCTTTTTATTTAGTGTACATTATTTATACTTAATTATCTTATTTTAAGGGGTTTATCTGAAAATATATTTTATTTCGTGGATACCCATTGTATTTCCTTGCGTTAATCATATTATTATTTTTATGATTTTTTATTTCCATATTCAAGTGTAACACCTAAGGGTAATGTATTATAATGCGATGAGTGGGCTTAGAAAAATATATCCCCCAATCGATTGGGTAATTGTCACATCTCATGTGATACAGTTTATGGATCACTAGAAATGAGTTTTTTACATTATATTATGTTTTCTTGGAATTGATCATATAAATATATTAATAATGAAATATGTTTTATATTTTTATACTTCTATGTTAGGGGAAAAGTGTTTCCACTTTGGATGGTGTTAAGAGTCCAACCCAAGAGCTATTTCCACACCTAAAATGCTATGGTATGTATATGTCATGTATGTAAGATCCTTATTTTTTGACATGTTCTATAATTTATTATTGTTTTATCATATTTAATTTTCATTTATTATGATTTAATTTCGATTCCATTAATTATGAATTTTACACCATGATAAAGTATATATGATATTAATAATTTATCGAAAAATCAACAATATTTCATTGATTATGTTATACACCTTATTTAGAATTTAGGGACACCACTTTATGAGGTTTCACATTTTCCATAAGTGATCATTGGTGTTAAAGGGATTTGATCCATTTATATTGGGACTACCTGGAATGATTTTATTAAATTTTATATTTTAATGATGTAATTTTTACACAAGTACCAAATATAATAACAATTTTATTTTGGATGTTTTATATAATTTTAGGTTTTGGGAAACATTGCATATTTAGAAATAGATATATCATTTATGGTATAAGGTAAATTTTGTAGGTATTATAGTAGATTTTGATTTATTTGGATATTATGATTGAGAAAATATGGTTATAAATCCTCAGAGAGATAACTATTGGCTTTACACTACTAAGGTAATTATAAAAAATATGATAATATAGTGTAAAAAATGTAAATACATATATATGTCAAGTCAAATTAGAACCTTACAATATTTTACACATCAGAAAACATTATTATTTATAAATAGTATTCATGAAAAATAGTTTAAATATTAATAGGTGTTTATCAGTGCGTAAAACTTAAAGGATTCAATTTATTTAAAGGGTAATAATGTAACATGATATATTTCGAATGAATATATTTATAAATGTTATATATTAAATTAAATATATAGATATTAAATGTAGTTCTTTGTTTTGTTCTAATGATAATGGATTAGAATTTATATATATATATTTTACCTAACTAGTTTCCTTTTAATGTTTTCCATCAACAGATTAATTCAAGTATAATGGAATTTTGTGAATAATAATTATTTATTAAAATGTGGTTGTAAGATATATTTTTCAATATTCCCTTTTATTTTAAAAATTATTTTTTTATATGAAAAAATATATTTTATTTATTATTTCATATCATTATTTAAATGATAATTATTTAATGATAATCTGACTATCTTCAAACTTCATATATGTTTTCATAGTCATAAAATTATAACATATATACATTGAATGAAATTTCATATGAAATTTTATGCGTAAAATGTGATAAAATAAATTTTTAAATGTCATTTTATACAAAAAAATATATCATCGTGAATATTTAATTTAAATAATTGTTCATATAACTTTTACCTAACAGTTATCATATTCTATGTACATGTTTTATTACTCTAAAAATTTACTTTTTCAATATTAAATAACATGTTTTACAATTAAATAACATCATGATTATTTATTATTTTCATTTACAAATATAATTCCACATAAAAATAGTGTCTTATTATCTGAAAATGGTTAATAATTTTCATAATATTTTCTTCAAAAAAATAACATTATCATTGATTTAACATCATAAAAATAATAAAATATTTCATTGAATTTTTTTTATTAAGTATGTTTACAAAAGATAAAATCCTTATAAATAGATGATTTATTTTTGAAATTATTTTGTTTAATTTATATATAATTAATTTTAAAACATATGATAATTAATAAATGAGAATAATAGATATGTAAAGGCACATAAAAAATGGGGTTTATTCTAGATAAATTATTTTTCCATGTGTTATTTTATTTTATTTTATAAGAAAATTTATAAAATTTAGAATTTAAATTTTATAAATGATATTTATTTTTTAAATTAGTATAAAAATATTAGGCTAGTGTTAATTTTTAATATTTTTTGGAAAAGATTTATTTTTTTGGTGATCAGAAAAAAATATAATTTTTACAAATACTAGAATATTTGTGATATACTTATGATATAAATAAAAATAAAAAAACATTAAAACTAGTATCATGAATTAAAATTTATTAAAGGAGTAATAAAACTCATTTAAAAATAATATTTTTTTTATAAAACTCTAAACCACTTTTCAAATCATAAGTTGTCATTTATCCAAATATAAAACTATATTTTATTATTTAGTTAATATAAAATATTAAAAATATATATTTATGACTTGGGTGTGATAAAATGTAAAATAAACCTCTATTTTTAATTAAAACTCGAATAAGAGTTTTTATAACCAATAATATTTATTTATTTGACCTAGATAATAAAATAATTCATAATATATTAAAATAAACTACTCCCTATTACCTATATAAACAACCTTCCATTAGGCCTCTTTCCTCATGGGAAACACATTTTCCTTATGAAAAACACTGTTTCCTTTGAGAAATCTCTCCCTAAATACCTATCTAATCACCCTTATCCAATTCCCAATATAACTCGAGTATACATAACCCCCCCTTTAAAGTCATTATTCTCAATAAAAAATGATACAACTTAAAATTAAAGGTAAGGTATTCTTCATCCACCCACTTTATTTTATAATTTCTCTTATAAAATTACTTTTATAATATCTTTTTAATATACTTTCATTATGATAGTTTGAAGTTCCCAAATAAGTTAATAAATTTAATGCTGTATTTTTTTAATGTGTTTTCAATATATTTTTGAAGGAATATTAATGGATGTTGAGTGATATCTGATAATTGAAGAATAAACATAGAGTAAATAAAGATATATCCCATGTATTTTTCTAAATAACTAGGAAGTTTTTCTATTTTCCTTGAATCACTATCTTGAAAGAATGATTATATTAGCTATGTAAATCAGATGATTTGTGAGATGTAATTCATGTAAAACATTGACAAGTGTTATTGTAAATATTATCCCAATCTACAACATGTTTCAAATTAAATAGAGGGGTTATTTTTGTAAACTAAATAAGAAAAGTATATTGTAAAGGTATTATTAAAGAAAATATTGCAGGTAGTTCAAGGTTTTTGATTATTGCAAGATGAAGTTGTCGAAAAGCCATCCAAGAGTTTTATAACATGGAGTTTCAATGATTAAATACACTCGGGTGAAGTTTTTAAATAACAAATTTTTTAGCTATAAATTCATAGGCAATGTGTACTATTGAGAGAATCTAAAATGGGGTTTCAATTAGATACATGATATTATGAATGGTGATGAATAGTTTTTAGAAGGTTTTATAAATTCCTATAATTGTTTATGTTTTTTGAAGGTATTCAGGGTGACTTGAGGTGATTAGACATTATTTTGAGATTAATTTATATATTATAGAAATTAAGAGTCGAATTTATCTATGAAGTTTTTCATAAAAATTATATTTGTTCATTTGAAAAATTTTGAGTGGCTGAGAGGTAAAAATATTCATAGGGAACTAATGTGTATGATATTTTGTATAATGAAAAATGTTTTTTTTGAAACCCTTTATGAATTTAGGGAAGTCGGATGAGATGTGTTACATATTTTATCATGTGTAATTTAATTTTCTAGAGGTTTGAGGAACACATATCTTATTTCTAGAGGATTAAAAATGTTACATAGGCATTTACGATGCATTAAATCTTTTTGGGACACGTAAGATATTTCTTAGGAAGAACTACAATAGGTATATATATATTATAGAGGAAAGTAACACACAATTTCTTTATACAGTTATAAGAATATATAACATATTTTGAGGAACACATATTATGATTCTCTTAAAGTGTAATTTTTTTTTTCATACATACAATATACATTTTATATTTTTTGGAGTAGAAGATGCCGCATTACATATTTTTTTTGGATTATTATTTGAATGAATTTTTTTTATTTTTTTCAATAAATATAAAAATTACATGGATATTTCGTATGATATTTTTCACTCATGTAGTGATATGTGATATACTGAATATTTTACATGAGATTTAATACATGGATAATTTGTGAGATTTATAAAGAATGAACTTTCCAAAAATCCATAAATATAAATTTTGAAGAATGAAATAATATTTTATTATACTAAATAATTTCAATCAGGTTCAAAATACCCTGAAGAATTTTAATTTGATGATTCAATCCATGATATGATCAAAATAAAACTAAAAGATTTTGATAATATAATTTTTCATTTTTCATTAAAAATTTCAAATGTCGAAACATGAAAAAATAGTTTGGAGATCAAAGATGAAATAAAATTTTATTATTATGGTACCAATATTTATTTATTACAAAAACACACATGATTTTTTAATCTATAAAATATTTGAGATATAATATAAACACTATGAAGCTAAATTTCAAAGTAGGATAAAATTCTAAGGAATTAAATGAGTAAAAAATAATGAAATTCCAAATTTAATAAAAATGGAAATGAAAATTGGTGATGATTATACTATTATTTAATTAGAAAACCTATTTATTATTCTTGATGAAAAGTTAAAAGATCAAGAAGTGAAGTTATATATTAATTTAAATACAAGTTGGGTCACAACCAAGATTTTAATAGGTTATCACATGAGATAATATATTTTATTTAATTATTTTTATATAAGTATAATGATGTTTTAACATATTTATTTTTGTGAAATATTTTAGAAAAATATTCTTAATCCTAATCAATTAAATGAATAGAGAATTATAGGAATGGTATAAAATGATAATTAAAAAATAAAAAAAGGTGTTCTTAGAAATTAATTGGAGACAAGCTATTGAGTTGAATAAAACATACTTGATCATAGGAACAAGCCCAAGAAAACTTATTTGAGGAAATGAGATGAGGATCACCGTACTAATTTTGGGGATACTTTCAATATTAGAAAATTGAAATCATTATTTTTTTATCCAATTCTATAAAAAGTTATAGAATAAGAAAGATAAATATGCTAAATAGTGAAACTCTCAATATAATATGGGAAAAGAATAGAGGGAAGAGAAATTTTTTTAATGACATAAATGAAAAGAAAAATACCAATGTAGAAGGAGAGGAATAATAAAAAAGAATAATAATAATAATAATATTAATAATAATAATATGAATCTTTTATAGAGACTAGATATTGTAACACTTAGTGTTGCAAAATTTTCAAAATAAATAAAATGTAAAAGAACTAAGAAAGTTCAATGTGCATGGAATTTATCAGATAAATTATTGGATGTAAAAGTCTATGAATATTGAGTGAGAGAAACTAATAATAATATTTTGAGATATATCTATGGACCAAGAAATCTAATATAGATTGGATTGCATGCTAGTTTACTTGATGATTCATATGAATTCGAAGAATCTATATTGAGGAAGAAAATTTGTTCATATTGATATATCAAAAACCTATGAAGAATGAAGATCCACATCAAGATGAATTTTTTAATTTTTACCACAAGAATGGATAATATTCAAAATATGATGAAAATGAAAAGTGAAGTGGTATTCTATGTCAGTACATGATGCACTATGGTTTATGATATTGTAAACACCCAGATATTTTGTGAAATATTTTTTTTCACATTAATTTAATCTCTCTTAGGGATTAAATTACACATAAAACAAGTTAATATTGTCTTACATATACCACCAAGTTAATATTGCGCTACATGCAGCACTGGGTTAGCTTGCATTATACATCTAACATAGTTTTATAAAAAATAAGATATATATAAAATATTATTATTTAAATATAACCAGTATAACCTTTCCTTTAAACATAGAAATATGAATCGTACCAAATAATTTTGGAATACTAAATCCAATGGTATTATATAAATATAACATACTGATAAAAGTTACCTAATTTTTATAAAAGAACTTAAATATTTCTAAAATAATATTTTTCAAAAAATGATTTTGTTTTTTGGAAATTGTTGAAAATAAATTTTCACAATTTTATAAAAACAATTTAATAAAATAATATTAATGTTGAAATTATCTTTTTAAAATTATCTTTGGGTGATTTTTTGGGATTTTTCAGAAAAGTTTAATTTTTTGACAAAGAGTGAAAATTCGGAAATTTAATTGGAAAATACATTTTCAGTTAATTTATTACTAATGTTAAATTATATTTTGAATTATTTTTAATGTAAAAATAGTTTAATTATATTTAAATGAATCCAATTTAGGTGATTAGAGTCATTTTTATATTGAAATTCTATATAGAAACTTAGTAAACTTTTAGACATTTTCTTTTCAAAAAACCCATTTTCTCATCGCATCTACAAGATAAATTTTAAATTAAATTTTAAACTTATGTAAATGTAATTTTAAAAAATTAATTCAATATTCGAAATAATCATAATTTATATTATTTAAAAAGTTCAACTTAGTTTTTATCCCAAATGAATAATGAAAATAGTAAATATTAATTATCACAGTTATGGTAGAAAGGGATTTACCATGGGGTTAAACTATTAAGATAAAGGTTAAAATGACATAAAAACTTTTAAAAAACAAATTTTATGAACTTATTTAAATCATAATCACCATAGGATTTATTTTTTTGAGATGTTGGGACACTTTTCCAACAAACTGTCTTATATAATAAGTTTAGTAGTGAAACAAATGAAACATCCTTGCCTTTAATATCTATGATGATTTGGGATAAGAATAATACATCATATGTTTAGTTTTAAATATTATTTTGAATGATATTTTTCTGAGATGAAATAATTAATTTAAATTATTAAGAAATATCAATGCAAGTATTATTTAGTCAATAATTAAAATAAAATAAATGATATTAAAAGTCTTAAAAGTGTTGTAAATTTAATTTATTATTATGTTTAATTAATTTTTGTAGATGATTTTATTATGTTACAATTTTTTTAAGGTAATATATTTTAATTCCATAATTTTATTGATATTTTTAAATTCAAATTAAATGAATGAGTTTAAAATTGATATTAATGTTATTTTATAGAAAATGGAATTTTACTAAATGATTTGAAATTACTAAAAATCCCATATTCTAACTATTGATTTATAAATTATTAAATGCATCAAATATTTTCCACTAATATACCAATTATTTTTTTATAATGACTTTATTTAATATTTATAATTATTAGGTCCAAATTATCTAATAAGGATAATTTTATTTTAAGATTAAAGGATATATCAACTAGGTTAAAAAGTTTAGTTACCATGGTAAAAAAGACAATAAGGGTAAAATTTGGAAAACATAAAGACTCTAGAATAACATGATAGTAAATATATTTATTTTGTTTTTTGTAGTTTTTTATCAACCAAATTACCCCTAAAATGTATTATTTATTTATTTTGGAGGAACATGAGGTAATAATAACCTACCAACAGTGAATAATTTGGGGTATTTAGGAGAAGGACACTCCTCCTCAATTATAAAATAGAACTCACTCCCCTCCCTTACTCACACATATCATGAATTTTAGATCAACCAAAACTGGGCTAAATCACATAAAAAATTTCCTAGTATTATCATTGAAATCTTATTTTGTTTGTAAATCCATACGAGGAATGATTTTTCTACAAACCTATGGGGGAAACCTGAAGAAGAGGTAAAGTTAATCAACAAGAATTTTTGTTTCATTTCATCATCAACATTATTAAATTATTATTATACCATGATGATATAATAACCTAAGTATCTTACATATAATGATTTGTTTCTATGTTTAAGTAATCAACATTAACCATCTCCACTTACATCAAATGGGTTATGAAATCCTTGTTCATGTGTACAATAGACAACTGGCTCGCGAACTGATGCATTCACTTTTCCATCACCACCTCTCCCAATTTAACATGATGATGTATTTATTGATTATATATTAAATTTATGATATTAGTATTCTTATAAAATTATTATATCACACATACCTTTATGATTTAATTTTTTTTGGAATATGATAACATCCCTCATGTGTACAACGAACTACTACCCCGCGAAGCAATATCATTTTTCCATGCATTACATTGAAGCAAATAAAGATGTTTTTTATAAAAATTTGTAATATATAAGAAAAAAATGATTATTTAATTATAAAATATAATTTAACTTTCATTATATCAATCAGTAAATAAAATGGAAATAATGTTCATGAATACAGACAACTTACTCTCTTCATGAACAATGGATTTCATTTATATCTATAAATATTGTAGATTACTATAAAAAATATATCATAAATATATATTATATTTATATCATTTTTAAAAATATGGAGAAAATGATACCATGATTTAAGTAATAATACCATAAATAATAATTCAAAACATACTTAATGAACAAAGTAGTTATTTCCCGAAACATGCCATTAGCATGGAATTGATAATAAATAGGAAATAAAGGGTCATAATAAAACCATATAAGGTTTGATATATATATGAATATGGTTATGTAAAATTTTTATAATAAAATTATATTTATTATTCCATTGGTTTTATTTTTCTTGGATGAAGTCAAGACTTAAGGTAAATAATTTCTATATCTCTTTTATTTATAGGAGACATAAGAAACATCAGTTGTTTATTTTGTGTGGTTAATATACTTCTAATTTTACAAGTTACATCTTGAATACTATTACTTTAATTTTATTTAATTTTTTATTTAAATTTATCATTTAATTTAGATTATGATTCAAAATATTACTAAAGTAGTATGGTATTTTAGTACAAATTTTCATTCTTTATTATATACAACATATTATGTACTTATATTTTTCATGGGGTGTTTATAGAACCCAATTGATATATAATATCATGAAGGTATTTATTATCATGATATTTTAAGTACCATTTTTTATTCCTTTATTAATATCATGATACAAAGTTACCAAGTTATTAATTACTTTATTTTACAGTCTCATCATTTATCAAGATTATTTACGATTGTGCTTCTAATGATGAAAACATATGATAAATATCTCTAGAAACAAATTATTTTTTTTATAATATATTTATGGAATGTAAATACATGTTTTATAAATAATTTTAATCTCTTTATTTAGTAAAGAGTTCAAAATAATGTTTTTATTAAAAATTATCTTTTTAGTCGGAAAATATTTTTTAAATCCAAGTTTTCGAAAAGTTTTTCCAAAAACTGTTTTAAAATTTGATTTTAAAATTTGAAGGGATAATTTCTTCAAGTAGTTTTTGAAATTATATTTAAATTCTTCCATTAAATGTTTCAATTTTATTTTCAATTATTTTTTTTTGAAAAAAGTTTTTTGTTTTAATTAAATGATTTTCAAGGAAAAGTTATTTTTTATCAAATGTTTTTAATTATCATTAAAAAATTACATATAAGAAGAAATAGGTTGATTTTACCTATGATCTACAAGGTATGTGAATGAATGGTAACCTTTTAATTAATTATATGAATGGTTAATTTTGGGAATATTTTTATAAAACCTTTTTCTCTTCGATGGGATATACAATAATAAAATTATTATGAAACCAGATTCTCTTTCATGAGTTATGATATGATGAAATTATGAAATGATTGTAAACAATTTCTCTTTTCCATAGGTTATGATATGATTAAATGATTATGAAACCAATTATATTTCAGGGGTTATGAAATGAATAATGTTTTATGATATTGTAGAACACATATGTTTGATTTTATTTATGTGATAGTAGTTAAATAATTACCAATGATGGTGGATACATTATAATCAAGGATGGTGGTTATATTATAACCAAAGATGAGTTGTACTTATATCTCTTTCCAATGTATTGGGAAAAGAATTATTTCTTTGAAATAGATATAACTCTAAAGGGGAGTTTACTCGGTTTAGTAAGGGACTTTATCCTCTAGGATGGTTCGGGGAGTGAACCTATTCCAATATAAGGAAAGGGATACCTTGAGGGATAGTGTTATATCCCACCCATGAGGTGTAGATTCGCATGGAGTTCCCTTATATGGTTTTTCAATGATCCTTGACAAGTAAGGAAATGGTTTTCTATGATTATTTCAATGATATTTATCTTTATCTTATGAGAATGTTATGTTGTCATGGATCATGTTCTTTTTAACATCCCTAACGTAGAAGATATTAAAATGGTGCCCTGAGTCGATTCCCTACATGATCTCAAGCACTTATCCCTATAATCCAAAGGTTTTCAACAAGAAAAAAGGGTCTGATGCATCACATGAAGAGACCATACCCTATTTTCCAGAGTAATACATAATAGGTAACATATGTATTAAAGGAAATGATAATCTAACCACTAGAATCATGAATTACTAACCAGTTTCCAAATAGGGTACATACCATAACCAAATAATAAATATGTTATGTCATGATAATAGTTACCAAAGTAAAGAAAACCCAAAATAAATAGAAACATATGAATCCCCAAATGGGTATTGACTCCATTTCTGAATCCTCATCCATACACATCCCAAGAGCAACTCAACTTCATAACATAGGCCCTTTTACAGTTTCCTAAACTGTAACCATAAAATTATCTCAGGTGTCTAACGGTGGTCTGAGTATAGTGTGAGTACAACTCAGTATACCACAACCAATGGTGTATACAAAATATCTAGTGTAAACAGATATTACATGAAAAACCTAAATAAATAATAAGGTACAAAAATAAAACGAAGGTTCCATTACATAACAATATTCACTTTAACCATTTCCATATCTATTTCCACAGTCATCACTTATACAATCTTCATTATTAAGTTCATTTTTCATCATAATTTCCATGGGTTAGGAATTTTTGTCACTTACATAGTGGACTATTCCATTGAGTTATTAAGAATAAGGGAATAAGTTAAGTTCTCTATCTCACTAGGGATAACCATATCATTAAAATACCACACACTCAACTCAGAGCCTCGGTCCAAGTTTTCTTATCAAATGAGACCACTAGGGCCATATATCCGTAGTCCCCTTCCCTAACCCATGAATTATGGACTGGGGATTAGAGCCTTAGTCTAGCCTGAAAATTGCGTGTATGTCCTCAATTCTAATAGCCCCCAACTAGAAAGCCACGTTTACATAATTTTTTATACATTAAACACATATAACATATCATAATCATGCTCAAACAATGCACATAACATTTAAAATGCACATTTAATTCGACTGATGAATCATAATTAAGCCTTAACCCATTATCACATTTATCATTTACATAACATGGTCTATTTAACCCATTTACCCTTTCTAACATTATCCATAAACATAATCAAAGATTTACCAACATTGGACCATTTAAAATATTCATTAATTTCATATATGTTAAACCATTTTACACAATTATCAATTCACAAAAATTATCCATTTAATATGTTCATCATTTTCATGTGGATTAACCCACTTATTCATTCCATGTAAAATTCATGATTCTTTTAGAGAAATCAAATTATTTCAACCAAACCATCTTATATTAATCAAATAAAACCTTATTCCATTTTTAGAGTTAATAAAAAACTATCAATATTTCTCTTTCATCTCAATTAACATCTCAAAATATTCATCATGGTATATAATTTATCACAAGAAAATTACATGCTGAATATGACCTTGTTTCATTTTTTAGAATGTTATCGCAGCCCATGGGTGGCCCTAAATTGGTTTAGACACTATCAATTTATCCCATTGGGATCATGAGTGGTTTAATTCATAATTTAACCAACAATTTTACCAAATCTTACTCAAGGAAAAAAATGTACATCAAGAGGGAAGTAATATCATAACCAATCATGAACAAATATGTGACAAAAACTATGAGATATAACTTATAAAACACCTACTTCTATGTTTAATGTTGTTTTCAAAATTATATTCATGGTAGGTGTCCTATAAGTTATATCTCATAGTTTTGTCATATATTCGGGCAAGAGTGGTTTTGATATTTCTTCCCTCTTGATGTGAATTTTTTTATTTGAGTGAAATTTGGTAAATGTTTTGGTTAAATTATGAAATAAACCACTCATGATCCTCATGGGATGAATTGAGAGTGACTACACTGATTTAGGGACACCCATGGGGTGAATCAACATTCCAAAACATGGAACTTGACAATGTTAAGAAATAAATTGACATGTGATAAATTAGATCCCATGATGGACATGTTGAGATGTTAGTTTAGTTGAAAAGGAAATATTGATAGTTTTTTGTTGACATTGATATTAGAATAAGGTTTTATTTGGATTAATATAAAATGGGTTGGGTGAAATATATTTATTACTCTAAATAACTCATGTAGAGACCCGAAGCTTAACATACGTGGACATTACATTACTTTTGAAGAATACTTAGTACATTACAAAAACACACACACAAGGACCGTAATAGTTTAGTGTCTTTGGAAACTCGGAATATAATCTTCTAATCGTGGTGAAAGATCTTCAACATCTCCCATAAAGATATTCCTTTTTTTTCTTACCTAAAACCTTTCTTTATATCCTGGGGAAAAGAAAACATAAAAGGGTGAGCTCAAATGCTCAGTAAGGGTAAACAAAATAAATATCAATCACATCATATTCATAAGAACATATCTTTTGGAAATATTAACCTGCAAAAGAGATCATAATTTCATAACATGGGATAAATCATAGTAGTGAAATGTAATCCCAATAATCATAACTTAAAACATGAAACTTTGTGGCATACACACATAATCATAGAGAATCATTTCTTGTTAGTCCAGACTCATTTCCAAGACTATCTTAGTGGAAAAAGTCCCTTTCTGAACCGAGTCACCCTCGTTTCAGTCCTGTTTCACTGAACCGGTATAACCTACCGTTCCAGCCATGTCTATCTCATGAGATATAAAATCTTTACCCAATGCATTGGATGGAGATATAGGTCCCACCCATCTCATAATGATACCATTCTTATGTGTGCCACAAAATCATAAACCATACATCATTGCATAACCCATGTAATAAAAAATGGGAATCTTAAACATCATGACATCATAAAACAATTCATATACGATAAAGGAATTAATAAAAATAATTCCATCACAACATAATCAAATCAATGTAATAATAGGGATGAAAACAGAACCCTTTATTATCTTAGATGGAAAATAATTTTGATAAAACACTTGAACTTCATTCTTGAGGAAAATATTCTTTCTACTTCAAAAACACTTTTCCTTTCTTAACATGTCATACAATTTTAAACTAAAAGAAGTTGATTAAAAATAAACTTGAAAACTTGTAAAGGAAGCTTCATGGAAATAATGTTTTAAAAATCCATTTATTCCGTATAAGTAAAAAAAACATTCTTTGTACTTTTGTCGGAAAAGTCAAAAAAGTACCTCGTACGAAAAACGACAAAAGATTCCTTTCATATATTTTACTAAAAACTCACCAAAGGGAAAAATAGGATTTAAAAAATTGTAGGTGAATGGAAATAATATTACATATTGAGGAAACATGGATGTGGATGATAAAATACACCCAAGTAAATGCCAAAGTATAAAAAATCTCGGATAAAAATGAGATTGTGATATTTTCCTTACCTTAGGTCCGATTTGCTTCGTAAGTGTCCAAACCTCCTGTATAATGATTTAAATAATGTCATTGACTTATTACATAATCATATTAATTGTTATGATATCATATATGGTTCACTTATGACTTTATATTACCCGTTCTTTTGTAGATTCCATGTTAAAGAGCGTTTTGGGTAAAATTGTTTCATTTGTCGTTCGTGTTTTGACTTGTAATTATTCATATGATTACTTAGATCATGATTACTTAATTCCAGAATATAAAACATGATTTATATATATATATATTCATAATATACATATATATAATAAATCAGTAAATGGAAAGAATTACACTATTCATGGAGACGGTAGGCCGTACGTACGCATGAACGCTGTTTTCGTTTCCTTATTGCGTTGAATGAAATTAAGTAGATGACATACATATATATACACATAAATACAGTAGCTTTATAATATCATATATTTCATTATTATTGCTTATATATACTTTATAATCATTCTTAAATGGTTAACATGGAGAATGAATCTCATCGCGTCGTGGAGAAGGTAGTCCGTACGTACGCACGAGCGATGATATCATTTCCATAATTATTGAATTGAATTGGAGTGGATGATACAATATATCATAATCATTATTATGTTATAATAACTATTTATAGTTATTTTTTACACCATAATACCCATCCATGTAAGGTGTTGGTTGAAAAGCAGATTACACCACGGCGTGAAGACGGTATTCCGTACGTACGCACGCACGGTGATTTCCTTTTTCCGTAGGATGAATAGAAGGTTAATTAAAGTTGTTTCATATTTATAATAACATATCAGTATATGAGTGATACTTATGGTATTACTTCATAATGAAACTACCTTAGAAGAAGAAGTGGAAGAAGAAATAAAGGTGAAAGAATTGGTAACGGAAATTACCTCTTCTTTGTAGCGCCTCTTTGAGACCGCCTCTTAGGGTACCAAAATTGGTCTTTGAGGAGGACCAGAACCTCTATGATGTTTCTAGGGAAGTGGAGAGGATAATATGGTAGGGGTTGGCCGAGCTTGAATGCTCAAAGTTGTGTGAGGAAGAGAGGGAGGAGGTGCCCTTTTATAAGGGAGGAGAGGGGCACCTTTGGAATAACTAAAACTATTATTTTATTATAAAGTAAAATTCGGTTTTAAATAGATCAAAATTGATTTATTTCGAGGCTAAGGTGGGGATGCGTAGAAATCCTCTCATACAATATAATTTAGACAAGTTTAAGTTCCTATTTTAACCATATCATTTAGATTTAACATTAAGTTAAATAATTTTACTTTTACCGTGTCTTCTTGTGTTCTTACACTATAAGGTTAATAAACATACTATAAGAAGCCAAACTAACCCCAAGTTGTTTATTATTAATATATATAACCTTATCTAAGTCATTTGGCCGAACCTTAGATTTTTAGGAATAAAATAACAATTAATAATATAATATTTGTTTTAAAAACTATTTTATGTCAATTTTGACACTATTTGGTACATGATTTTTATGAAATTCATAACATAATGATAAGTTCGAAAAAAGTTACTTAAATCAACAATAACATGTCATATTAACCTAGAAAATTAGTGTAAGTCATAAAAAGTCTCAAATTACATTTATTTGGGCATTTATAACATCAATTATGTCAATATTTCATTAATAAGACAATTACTGCATCATCGATGTGTCACAATTAATGATAACTATTTAATCCCAAAAAATTCTAAATAAATTCTCATGATGTAGATACTTTTTTTAGATTTATGGATACTATTCATGTTCGATGTTTTATGATGTTTATCACTAAGTTAAAATTATTATACTTATAAGATTTAAAAAAGTGACATGTTGTCACTTTCTTTGGTTTTAATAATAATTAAATTATTTTCATGGTCAAAAGTCCATAAAATGAATCTAATCAGACCCTTAGTTGATATGGGTTTACTTTTAGCCATAAAATAGAATTTTGGCATGTGTTAGAGTAATTTTATAATATTATATTTACCCTTAATTACCCGATTTACCTTTAACTATGGTAAATAAAATTTACCGTAGTTACTATTCATAATTCCCAAAAATAAAAAGTAGCCTATTAACATAATTTGGACCCACTGATTCCAAATATGGAATCCATTTTTTAAAATTCAATACACAGAAGTTGCAGAAAATAAATTAAAATTAATCCCGTTGTCGAATAAAAATGGGTTTTTGTTTAAAACATTGCAAAAGATTGAATTGATTTAACCTATGAATTCCAGGTAAAATTAATGCTAATGACATACATTATATTAAATGGTAAAAATATATTCTATTTATACTTTAAAACCATTCAATATTAGAATTTAACCACAGAAGATATTATGATGAAAAAAGTTGTTTTTAATTAAAATATAGCGTGTTTTTACTATTCATTAAAATATGAAAGTTATCAGAAAAATATCAAAACTTTATCTAATGTAAATTTTTACATCCTTATTTAAAAATAGAATTTTATTTTGTCAAATTGAACATATAAACATGTCAAAAACTATATTTAAAGTGGGTGCGCCATCAAAAGGCAGCAAAACTTCATTTTTTGAAAAATACTTATTTTACCCGAAAAATTTATTTTGTTCTTATACCATGTTCTAGAAAATGTGTAAGATGAATAATAATGTTATAAAATTCAAAATTTAGTTAACACTATTCATAACGGCTAGTTCATGACAATATTATAATAATATATCGTTGTTTATTAAAACCCAGTATTGCGTACAACACACGCTATCGAGGAAGGTTGTGATTGCATGTAATGCAAGCCAAGTCAGGGTTGCGTGTTGTGAAAGAATACTTCATTGTTTCGTATAACAGAATCCAACCACATTTCATTTATACATTTAATATTTATATATATATACTCAATGTTGCGTAGAATAACTATTATCAAAATTGTGTGTAACACGGTCCAAGACTAGTGTTGCCTATACTGCAAGCTAATACGGTGTTGCGTATAGCGCAAGGTAATCTTGGTGTAGAATAAAACACAAGACATTAATGAAATTAAAAAGAATATTTTTCATAAAATCTCGGGGTGTTACATTCTACCCCCCTTAAAATAAATTTCGCCCTCGAAATTCGTCGGGGTTATAAATGGTTTAATACTTGAAAGTTTCTTTAATAGAAACCCAAATTGTAAAAAGGAATACCAAAACCAATCTTTAAAAACAAAAGTATGAAACGTAACGGTTACCCAAATAAACTAATAACTGGGTTTCGACATAGGTGAAAATATGGATATGGAAGAAAAATCTAACCATCATGTTCTGATGGAGAGTGGTAGAGAACATGGCTATGGAAAAGCCAACAATCACAAATCCATAAATTTTTGACGATCTAAGGTACCATCTGATTAATCAGATATAAGAGCACTAGGACAACATTTTTGGTTTTCAAGATCGTTTCCCTAAAGTTGAAGAATTTTAATTAGAATAAATACTTTCGTGATTTTGGTATAGTCTCACCGTTTGTCTTTCTTTGGACAATTTCCACTTCATCTCTTAAATAAATGAAGTTGAATTTGTCATTCGTGATGTGTTAGCAGATCATGTGATAGAATGATGGGTCATTCTATCCGTCTCAAACAAAAGGTTAGAAAAGTTATCAAAAAATACATAAGTCCATCTATAGTGAGATTAATCATATATGTTTCCTAAAATGGACTTATACTTCATATATCATACTGCTTAATATAATAAAACTAGTTTCTACTAAACAAGGACTTCCTGTAGGCCAGTGGTAGGCGATAAAGTCTAGTCACACTTCGGTTGTGGGTTCGATTCCCACAGCCTTGTCCGAGGCGATGGGCTGTCGCCCGTCCTGCAGGTTGTCCTTTTTCTAAAGCTATATTACTATAACATCCCATCAACAATATCAAAAAAGTTTTATCCTTAAACAATACAATCTTATGTCCAACATAATCCATTCCTATCTTTAGGCTTATCTAAAATACATCGGTCCAAGCTCATAGTATAAAGAAAGTGATCACGTGAATGCCATCATTTATCCCCCATATATCATAAGATATGTCTTGTTGGTCACATTCCAAACATTCAAAGGCCTTAATCATGTATTATCTTGAATACCCATTGAACCTTAGTGAAAACATGAATGAATTTAAAAGTTAACACTTTGCACATACCAAAATCCTCAAAATTCTTTATAATGAAACCATGATATCACTTAGTCCTTATATCAACCATGAGCTCATGAATACTGTCAAACATTTCATTTTCTCTTTATCACTTCATTATGCGCATATCATCCACTTTCCAAAAAATATCTGAATAACCATTCATTGTTACTCATACCATTCATCATAAACTTTCAAAACATAAGGAAAGACAACAGTGTAACAATCCTTAGATGTCTTTTTATTCTATAGTACAACATTACACTTGATAAACATGTAATCATTCCACTACCTTCTTAAACCATTAACCGAGCTTCAACAATTCTTTCATCTCACATATCATTTGTAGTCTCTTCATCATCATCAACAAAAATACTACCCATACGACCATACCGATTCTCTTCATGAGACATTCCCTTAGGGAATTGGTTTGCATAATGCCCGTACATTCCAAATTTAAAACATTTAACCATTGTTGATGTCGTAGCAATACCATTAACCTCATCCATGGTGTTAACTGAAACTTTTCCACTGCACTTACTGGATTTGTGTCCTTCTTTTCCACACCCAAAGCATCTTCCAGTTCCTTTGAAACATTCTCCTTGATGCCTCTTCCCACATGATTTACATAGGGGAAATTGAACTTTCTTTCCTCTATGATCATCATGATACTCCATCTTTCTCTTATTAGCCGAGTCAGGAAACTTACCAAATTTTACTTTATTGATCATATTATGAGATTGGTGATTCGGCATAATAATGATGTTTGGACTTCCAAATCCCATTTCATTTGATTGCTTATGAAGAATATCATTCCATTGTCCATCATATCCTCCATTATCTTGAATCATCTTGTTTCCAGCCATTTTCTAAAACCCAAAAAGAATAGTGTGAGATGCAAAAATCATAATAAAGGGGGAGTAACTTCAATATCTAACATCTTAGGTTAAATTCTATGATCGTTACCGTAGTGCTAGGACTATATCCTATATGTATACTTATCCTTAGGGACATCCCTAGACATACCTTAGAAATATCTCTAGGGATCTCACTAATGTTTTCGCGTCCTAGTTTCCAAAGGTTGACTAAACCTTTCCTCTGATACCAACTGTAGAGACCCGAAGCTTAACGTACGTGGACATTACATTACTTTTGCGGAATACTTAGTACATTACAAAAACACACACACAAGGACCGTAATAGTTTATTGTCTTTGGAAACTCGGAATATAATCTTCTAATCGTGGTGAAAGATCTTCAACATCTCCCATAAAGATCTTCCCTTTTTTTTCTTACCTAAAATCTTTCTTTATATCCTGGGGAAAAGAAAACATAATAGGGTGAGTTCAAATGCTCAGTAAGGGTAAAAAAAATAAATATCAATCACATCATATTCATAAGAACATATCTTTTGGAAATCTTAACCTGCAAAAGAGATCATAATTTCATAACATGGGATAAATCATAGTAGTGAAATGTAATCCCAATAATCATAACTTAAAACATGGAACTTTGTGGCATACACACATAATCATAGAGAATCATTTCTTGTTAGTCCAGACTCATTGCCAAGACTATCTTAGTGGACAAAGTCCCTTTCTGAACCGAGTCACCCTCGTTTCAGTCCTGTTTCACTGAACCAGTATATCCTACCGTTCCAGCCATGTCTATCTCATGAGATATAAAATCTTTACCCAATGCATTGGAGGGAGATATAGGTCCCACCCATCTCATAATGATATCATTCTTATGTGTGCCACAAATCATAAACCATACATCATTGCATAACCCATGTAATAAAAATGGGAATCTTAAACATCATGACATCATAAAACAATTCATATACGATAAAGGAATTCATAAAAATAATTCCATCGCAACATAATCAAATCAATGTAATAATAGGGATGAAAACAAAACCCTTTATTATCTTATATGGAAAATAATTTTGATAAAACACTTGAACTTCATTCTTGAGGAAAATATTCTTTCTACTTCAAAAACACTTTTCCTTTCTTAACATGTCATAAAATTTTAAACTAAAAGAAGTTGATTAAAAATAAACTTGAAAACTTGTAAAGGAAGCTTCATTGAAATAATGTTTTAAAAATCCATTCATGTCGTATAAGTAAAAAAAAATTCTTTGTACTTTTGTCGTAAAAGTAAAAAAAGTACCTCGTACGAAAAATGAGAAAAGATTCCTTTCATATCTTTTACTAAATACTCACCAAAGGGTAAAATAGGATTTAAAAAACTGTAGGTGAATGGAAATAATATTACATATTGAGGAAACATGGATGTGGATGATAAAATACACCCCAGTAAATGCCAAAGTATAAACAATCTCGGATAAAAATGAGATTGTGATATTTTCTTTACCTTAGGTCCGATTTGCTTCGTAAGTGCCCGAACCTCCTGTATAATGATTTAAATAATGTCATTGACTTATTAAATAATCATATTAATTGTTATGATATCATATATGGTTCACTTATTACTTTATATTACCCGTTCTTTTGTAGATTCCATGTTAAAGAGCGTTTTGGGTAAAATTGTTTCATTTGTCGTCCGTGTTTTGACTTGTAATTATTCATATGATTACTTAGATCATGATTACTTAATTCCAGAATATAAAACATGATTTATATATATATATATATATATTCAGAATATGCATATATATAATAAATCAGTAAATGGAAAGAAATACACCATTCATGGAGACGGTAGGCCGTACATACGCATGAACGCTGTTTTCATTTCCTTATTGTGTTGAATGGAATTAAGTAGATGACAAACATATATATACACATAAATCCAGTAGCTTTATAATGTCATATATTTCATTATTATTTCTTATATATACTTTATAATCATTCTTAAATGGTTAACATGGAGAATGAATCTCATCGCGTCGTGGAGACGGTAGTCCGTACGTACGCACGAGCGATGATATCATTTCCATAATTATTGAATTGAATTGGAGTGGATGATACAATATATCATAATCATTATTATGTTATAATAACTATGTATATTTTTTTTACACCATAATACCCATCCATGTAAGGTGTTGGTTGAAAAGCAGATTACACCACGGCGTGGAGACGATATTCCGTACGTACGCACGCGCGGTGATTTCCTTTTTCTGTAGGATGGATAGAAGGTTAATTAGAGTTGTTTCATATTTATAATAACATATCATTATATGAGTGATACTTATCTTATTACTTCATAATGAAACTACTTTAGAAGAAGAAGTGGAAGAAGAAATAAAGGTGAAAGAATTGGTAACGGAAATTACCTCTTCTTTGAAGCGCCTCTTTGAGACCTCCTCTTAGGGTACCAAAATTGGTCTTTGAGGAAGACCAGAACCTATAGGATGTTTCTAGGGAAGTGGAGAGGAGAATTTGGCAGGGGTTGGCCGAGCCTGAATGCTCAAAGTTGTGTGAGGAAGAGAGGGGGGAGGTGCCCTTTTACAAGGGATGAGAGGGGCACCTTTGGAATAACTAAAACTATTATTTTATTATAAAGTCAAATTCGGTTTTAAATAGCTCCAAATTGATTTATTTCGAGGCTAAGGTGGGGATGGGTCGAAATCCTCTCATCCAATAGAATTTAGACAAGTTTAAGTTCCTATTTTAACCTTATCATTTAGATTTAACATTAAGTTAAATAATTTTACTTTTACCGCGTCTTCTTGTGTTCTTACACTATAAGGTTAATAAATTTACTATAAGAAGCCAAACGAACCCCAAGTTGTTTATTATTAATATATATAACCTTATCTAAGTCATTTGGCCGAACATTATATTTTTAGGAATAAAATAACAATTAATAATATAATATTTGTTTTAAAAACTATTTTATGTCAATTTTGACACTATTTGGTACATGATTTTTATGAAATTAATAACAGAATGATAAGTTCTAAAAAAGTTACTTAAATCAACAATAACATGTCATATTAACCTAGAAAATTAGTTTAAGTCATAAAAAGTCTCAAATTACATTTATTTGGGCATTTATAACATCAATTATGTCAATATTTCATCAATTAGACAATTACTGCATCATCGTTGTGTCACAATTAATGATAACTATTTAATCCCAAAAAATTCTAAATAAATTCTCATGATGTAGATAATTTTTTTAGATTTCTGGATACTATTCATGTTCGAAGTTTTATGATGTATATCACTAAGTTAAAATTATTATACTTATAAGATTTAAGAAAGTGACATGTTGTCACTTTCTTTGGTTTTAATAATAATTAAATTATTTTCATGGTCAAAAGTCCATAAAATGAATCTAATCAGACCCTTAGTTGATATGGGTTTACTTTTAGCCATCAAATATAATTTTGGATTGTGTTAGGGTAATTTTAGTATATTATATTTACCCTTAATTACCCGATTTACCTTTAACTATGGTAAATAAAATTTACCGTAGTTACTATTCATAATTCCGAAAAATAAAAAGTAGACTGTTAACATAATTTGGACCCACTGATTCCAAATATGGAATCCATTTTTTAAAATTCAATACACAGAAGTTGCAGAAATTAAATTAAAATTAATCCCGTTGTCGAATAAAAACGGGTTTTTGTTTAAAACATTGCAAAAGATTGAATTGATTTAACCTACGAAGTCAAGGTAAAATTAATGCTAATGACATAAATTATATTAAATGGTAAAAATATATTCTATTTATACTTTAAAACCATTAAATATTATAATTTAACCACATAAGATATTATGATGAAAAAAGTTGTTTTTAATTAAAATATAGCGTGTTTTTACTATTCATTAAAATATGAAAGTCATCGGAAAAATATCAAAACTTTATCTAATGTAAATTTTTACATCCTGATTTAAAAGAAGAATTTTATTTTGTCAAATTGAACATATAAACATGTCAAAAACTATATTTAAAGTGGGTGCGCCATCAAAAGGCGGCAAAACTGCATTTTTTGAAAAATACTTATTTTACCCCAAAAATTTATTTTGTTCTTATACCATGTTCTAGAAAATGTGTAAGATGAATAATAATGTTATAAAATTCGATATTTAGTTAACACTATTCATAACAGCTAGTTCATGAAAATATTATAATAATATATCGTTGTTTATTAAAACCCAGTATTGCGTACAACACACGCTATCGAGGAAGGTCGCGATTGCGTGTAATGCAAGCCAATTCAGGGTTGCGTGTTGTGAAAGAATCCTTCATTGTTTCGTATAACAGAATCCAACAACATTTCATTTATACATTTAATATATATATATATATATATACTCAATGTTGCGTAGAATAACTATTATCAAAATTGTGTGTAACACGGTCCAAGACTAGTGTTGCGTATACTACAAGCTAATACGGTGTTTCCTATAGCGCAAGGTAATCTTGGTGTAGAATAAAACACAAGACATTAATGAAATTAAAAAGAATATTTTTCATTAAATCTCGAGGTGTTACAACTCATGAATTGTACATGAAATGAATAAGTGGATTAATCCAGATGAAAATGATGAAGATATGAAATGGGTTATTTTTGTGAATTGGTAATTGTGTAAAATGGGTTAACATATGGGAAATTGATGAATATGTTAAATAGTTCAGTGTATGTAAATTTTTGATTTTGTTGATGGATAAGGTAAGAAAGGGGAAATGGGTTAAATGGACTATGCAATTTAAATAGTAAATGTGGTAATGGGTTAACGATTGATTATGATTCATGTGTTGAATTAAATGTTCATTTTAAATGTTATGTCCATTGATCAAGCATGGTTATGATATTGTATATATGGTTAATGTATGATGAGTGTTAGAATTACCTTAAACTTTTACCCTTGCCTAACGACACTCTAAAATGACCTATAATCTAAGGAGATCCACCCTTGAGAAGTTTGGGTCAAAATGGTTCATCACTAGTGTTAATAAAGGAGAAAAGTGGGAAGAAATGGAGTGAGATACTTAGAATCTTGAGAGAGAAGATTGGTAAATTTTCACTTTTTAATGGGGTGCATGGTTTGGCTGCACAATTTTCCAAACCACACCAACTGTGGGAAAACCATTTCTCGAGTGGTGTGAAATTTCATGGTTACCTAAGGATTCCCCACTGTTTTACATACCATGCACCAACCATGTGAAATTCCTATATCCAAGGTTTCATGGTTTGGCCTCACCCCTTACATGGGTTACACTAACTATGTGATAATAGTGAAACATGTACCAAATGGGCTGATTTACCTTTCATTCATTTCTCAAACCCCAGAAGCACCCGAACCAACTCATACACCTATTAAACTTTAAATTATCCAAATTTAAGTAATTCAAAAAAATATTAAGACAAAACATACCTTTACAATGTTTTGAATCTTATAACCTCCCAAACATAAAAGGAATCTTACTTGAGATTCACTTCAATGCAGTATCGAGCATTCAAAGAAAAGAGATCCGACCACTGGGACCACATATCTGACTCCCTCTCCCAGGTTTCTTTTGAAACATTATCATGCTACTTAAAAAACCAAACCAAGGGAACTATCCTACCCCACTAGAATATCTCACGGCGATCCACAATATGAACCAGATGCTCCTCAAAGGATACTTCAGCCTAAAACTCAATATTCTCAAAATCAATCACATGAGATGGGTCAAGGTGATTCTTTTGAATTTATGAAACGTGAAAAATATTTTCCCTAACAATATACCATTGTGGAAGATCCAATCGATGCACCACCTATCTCATCCTTTCCACAATCTCAAATTGCCGCTACTTAAGTGCCAATATACCCTATTTCTGGATTTTTCAGTTACCAAACCTTAGATATTCCTAAAGAAACACATGGTAACCAACCAAAAACTAAAGTGGTGTATAACACAAATATTAATAAAAATTATACCTACAAAGAGCCATTTCTATGCATTTACAAATCAACTGAACTCATTCTGACATCTCCTACAGGAGAATCTATCCTAATAACTGTGATTCCTCAGTGCCCATCCAACAATACAGAGATCAACATGGTCTACCATAGAGCGCCAAAAATGGTTCTATATGGATCAAATATTATAAACTATTATTGTAATAATACTAAATAATTGATAAGTTATTTTCACATGTTCCACCAAAATCTAGGATGCATGTCCTCAAAATCTCCTCTAGTACTTGAATATTACGATCTAATTTCCCATATATCTATGGGTGAAAAGCTAAATTAAAAAACCCTGGGTACCAAGTGAATTTTTTTATCCCTATGATAAGAATGAATTAAAACATGAATCATGATTTAAAACTATAGTCTATAGTACTCGATGTAACCAAACTATCTCTCAAACATAGAGGTTAACCAACTAATCAACGGTGATAGTCTCTCAAGTCAGTAAGAAATGATTCACCTTATTCAACCGATTGACAAGAACCCAGAACACATCATTATTATGAGGCATCCTCGGAAGACCCACAAAAAAATCTATCATCATGTCATCCCATTCCCATTCTGGAATGGGAAATGGCTTCTATAAACCACCCGGTCATTGATGCTCATCCTTCAACTACTGGTCGGTAAGAAATTGCACTAGGAAAGCTGCAACCTCCTTCTTCATCCCTAGATAATAATACTACCTATGAAGATCACGATACAATTTGGTTAAAATAGGATGAAATTTCCACTTCAATGCATGAAACTCACACATTATATCTTATCAAATACATGTTGGTATAGAAACAATACCCTAAGGGAAAATGATCTCATCATCACCAACGGTCCAATCAAAAGTTGATGTCATGACCTGTCCTTCTGGGCTCGTCCCATGACAACCCCAAGCCCTCCTTCCATAGAATAGGGGTTAGCGACTAGAATCGGAAAGGCATATCCATAAAACGGGAAGGAATTACCATTAAAATTGTACAAACATATAGATCAAGAACACAATAAGATAATAAAACTAAGTAAAACTACAGTAGTAAAAGTGTGTACAGAAAGTAAAGGGTCCGGAATATAAGCCCAACAGAAAAGGGTACAACCACAACTGAAAACATAAAATAGCTACTGCAATCTTCCACCAAGAATCCTACATGAAGGGTAGGTATAACCCTTCTCCACATCTCTTCACACCAACTGTCACCTCTAGGTACCACTGGGTCCTGGCTCCTACAGTCTCAACTGAGCCACTCATCGTCTACAGAAGACACAACAAGGTACATGCAAAGCTCGTGAAGGGGTGAGTATAACAATACCCTGCAGGTACCTGGAGACCCCCTGAAGGTCTCTTAGAATTCCACAAAGGAAAACCACAAAGAATGATCTCAATCACAAAGCACAAAGCACAAAGCAATAGAAACATCTCACAATAGGTGTAAGTAAAGCACAAAAGTATATATGATTAGTCGAGAAGCTAGATCATCTTATTATATTGAGAGACACTGCTACTAACCATATAGATTCTATCCCACACAAGATCGATAGGTACTAACCCCCACTGACCCAAAGAGTATCCGACCCTCCCAAGATCGATAGGTACTAACCCCCATTGACCCACAAAGGATCTGACCAACATAAGATCAATATGAACCGACCCACATAGGATCACTGAGCGCAGACCCACACAGTATCAGTATGCGCTAACCCACACATGATCACTGAGCATTGACTCACACATGATTTGACCTACACAGGATCTAACCTACACAGGATCGGTGCTGATCCACACAAGATCAGTGTTGATACACATATGTTTGTTAGGAACCAACCTCTGTATGATCTATCTCCAACCTCCGCCTCCCTAATAGACACTAGATTCTTGCTCATAGTACACTTGATTCTGGGAGAACAGATCCTCAATCCATCAGTCTTATTTCAACCAGCATGAAGTCCTGAGAAGAAGTAACTCTAAGATCCATCATGTCATAAAGGTTCCAACACAACATACAACGTGTCAACTGGAAGTCCAGTCTGTATGTTATTGGTATTTTAGTGCCGAGGTCCTGTTTGGATTCTGAGTTGATCCAACCAGGACATACTATAAATTCTTCCAAAACTCTCTTGGAGTATCTCAAAAAAACCGTCTCACTCCAAAATCCCAATTCTGCATATGGTTTGTCTATTCGAATCTGGTTCTCATGTTATGGCCTTTTAAGCGTTTCTGGCCCTGAGAGGGGTCCAGGTCTGGTCGGGCTCACCCGGTCTGGGCCGACCCGACCCACCCCGGGTCCGACCCAGCCCATCCCGAACCGGCCTGGTCTGGATCATGGCGTGCTCTTCCCGCAGGGCTGTAGACCAGCCCGACCTGCCCCGACTTGGCAGTACCGCAGCGGGCTTGGCCTACTAGGCCGCGAACCGGCCCGACCCACCGGTTGGGCATGGCTCGCCAGGCAATGTGACCTGGTGTGCTGGCGCGGCTTGCTATCTGAGTGGCTGCCAGCTCCCGAACGGCTCAAGAAGTGCCTTTTAGATCTTCAATTAGCGGTGCCACGTGCCACCGCCACGTGGTCCGTAGGTCCACCTATAGTCGTAGCTTTGATGCCGCAGATCCTCCTCCGCGACATGTGACGGCGCACTGCCTCGCCAACGCGGCTAGCCACCCCTTTCGGTATGCCATGATGTCGCCCACCAACACGAATGGCGAGCGCCGATCGCAGCCTCTGCCGCCGACACCGGTCGCTGGTGCTACCGCACCGATGCCACTACACCGGTGCCAGACCGACGAATCTTTTACGGGCCACCGGGTGAGCTCCGGTGGTACGTTCTTCCTTCTGAATGTGCCTATGGTCCTCCCAGAATGACGCCATTGTTTCATGCCACTCAGTTAAAAGGTTTTTTCAGGTTGGAACAACCCGCCTCTGAATAACGAAAAAGAATCAAGTGGCAGAGGGTCCATGCATTATTCGTTCGGCCCTCACCCTCTGCGTTAGCATTATAATAATAGAGTATAATTGATTCATTAATAAAAGATTATATTGCTTCCATGATTTATCACCAATTTCAAGAACAATGGAAAGAAACATTTCACATGAATTAAATGAAAAACCGCCTACCTCATGAACCGTTAGAGGCATCACAGTCATTGGCGGGAGGAGACTCCTCGTCGGAGTGAGGTCTTCAGCTTTCGTTGGTCGCTGATCATCTCCGCCCAAGCTTACACCCTCCATTAGTGGAATACGTCGCTTCACTTCACAAGAGGTTCCTTTTTTGGTGAAGCCCTGTCAAAACTCCACCCCGAGCCTCAGTTAAATAGATGGGGGAAATAGCGAGCAACAAACTGAGGAATTAATGAGGTTCATGTAATGAATGAACTTCTTAATTCCCCAATGGTGCGATTAAAAATAAAGAAGAGTCAATCCTTTAATTGGATTGACAAGCCACTGGTCCCCACCACTGCCGCTCATCCGCTGGAGAAAAAGTAATAAAATAACTTTGTCTAGTTATTTTATTATTTTTTTGTATAGTCCAAAATTTATCTTTTTCCCCCAGCCTACTAGAGTCGATGTGAAGCTTCCCTTAAGTGAATCTCGGTGCTATGGATTTAACGGGGCCCTCATATTTTTAATCTCAGCACCAGATCAAAATATATAAAACACCACCAACGAATTTACTAAACATACCTTAAAAAAATTAAAAAATTCATTCTAGGCACATCAGGCCTCAAAATCACGCGCTGTCAATTTTCACAGGCTCTTAATAATCTCAAATAATTTTAAAATTATATTTAATTTCCATGTCATTAAATTATCCCCACCTTAGGGATTTCCATCCCTGAAATCTACAACAAAACTAGGGAAACAAATTGGGGTACTAATAATTCATCTAAGCCTCCTTCTCCAATGTGCTCTTCTAGAGGATTCCATGCTGCAATGTACTCTCACTAGAGGAAACGACCGCCCAAAAAAGATCCAATTCTTTCGATCCTCTATCTCCACTGGGAACTCTGCAAACGTCTCCCCATCATCTATGTCCATCTCACCCTAGTCGATAATGTGCGATGGATCATGAACATATCTCATCAACTACGACATGTGGAAACTATTATGCACTTGGTGCATCTGTGGGAGAATTTATAGATGGTACACCACCTATCCTACTATGCTGAGGATCTGGAAAGGTAAAATGATCCTCAAAGATAGATTTTTGTTCCATCAAAACTTTTGTAATCCTCGTTGGGGTGATACCCGTAGAAAGACATGGTCTCCCTCCTCAAACTCCAAGGGTCTCCGTCTCCTGGAGGCATAATACTTATGCCAGATCTTGGCAGTATTCATTTTCTCTTGGATGATCTGTACCTTCTCTATGGTAGATGGTATCATCTCTAGACCCGTTAGTGCTGACTCCCCTAGGTCTATCCAACAAAGAGTTGATCTGCATGGTCGACCATACAAATTCTCAAATAGGGCCATGCCGATTGGGGAGTGATAAATGTTGTTGTATGCAAACTCCACCATGGGAAGGTGGTCCTCCCAAAAGTGGAAAAAATAAAGGACACAAGAAAAAATCATGTCCTCAAGTGCTAGTATGTTCCGCTTTGTCTGAACATATTTCTGAGGGTGAAAGGTGGTGCTCAAGCGTTGCATAGTCCCAAATGCCTCCTACAACCCCTTCCACATGTGGGATCTAAAACGTGTGTCGTGATCTGAGACGTTTGTAGATGGAACTCCGTGAAGTCACACAATCTCTTGAATATAGAGGTGTCTCAAGAATTCTACTGATCCCTTCTCTAGGATGGGTAGGAAGTAGGCCGACTTGGTGAGTCGGTCAACTACCACCTAGATGTAATCATGCCCCATTGACCTATATGGTATCCCTATCATGAAATCCATGGAGATAACATCTCACTTCCACTCTGGTACCTAATGTGGCTAAGCTATGACCGCTGGTACTTGATGCCTGGCCTTCACTTGCTGGCAGGTGAGGCATCAAGATACAAACTTTGCCACTGCTTTCTTCATCCCTAGCCACCAGTAATAATGCCAGAGGTCCTGGTACATCTTCACCACTCTAGGATGTACCGATAAAGGGGGTGTATGGAAATCTCTCCAAAACTCCTCCCACTGCATCACTGGCACCATAGTGTTCCCTCTGAAGAGGAAGACGTGCTCCCCACCTTTAGAAAATTGATAAAGAGCCTGTCCTGAGGATATCTGGGCACGTCGGGTCTCATTGTAGTTACACTTGGAGTAACCATACGACCAAACTTAAACATACACCTACCCAATGCATTGGAGGGAGATATATGTACCACCCTTTATCATAAATAATTCCCAAGAACCAAAAACTAATCATACAACATGAATAATTCCATAAAAACATTGCTTTAGAATTTCATAAAACTGAATTTAAATAGAATATTTTTAAAGAAAATCCCCTTATAAATATCATACAATTGAAGAGAGACTAAATAGAGTGGATTAAGATTGTATATATACTGTAAATTTATAGAAAAAACATAATATTAACAGAAACCATCACACAAACAATTTAAATAGAACATAAATAATAGAGTAGATGGTTAACCCAAAGAATGGAAATCGGGTTAAGAATTCTCTTACAACATGTTTGTCTTACTTCAAACATGTTTAAACTTCTTGTATAATGGTTAAAATAGTGTTATTAGTATATTAAAGAAAAAATTTCATGTTTATAACATCTTATATTATCATTTAATAACATCATTTCACCATTTAATTGTTAGTATTTTGCTCCTTGCACTATTTTTTGGTGAGTTCTTTTCATGATTTCCGTGATTGGTTCATGGGGGATGTTCTTGTAGATTGGAAGTGAAACTCCATAATTTTAATGGATTATTGTTTAAATATATCCACTAACATGAATTATAGCATTTATCATTTTGAATTCTTACATGAGTATGATTCATAAGTTAAAACATTAATGATGTTCGTTTAGATCATTTTAGTGGTTCTTTGATAATAACGACCTCATTTCATTGTATAAATTAAAACCATGTGTCAAAAATAATTCTAGAACCATGGATGAGATATAATTCATATATTATAACTTGGTTCAACAATAAAAATGGTTTCAAAACCGTAATTTATAGAGTTAATGAAAATTGAAATCACATCATCCAGGATGTTGGTAGTTCGACACATCACAGACAATGTTTTTATTCCTTGAATATGTGGGTGAGGAGAAAAATAATGATGATAAATTTTACATGAACATGAGAACATATAGAATATAAATTATTTCTTGTGATTTAATGCCTCTTGGGTTATAATAGATGAATAAATAATAAGAAAATAATGGAACTCAAAATAAAATAAAAATTGAGAAATCACTTAAAAACAATTCAGCAGCCTAACGACTATGCAACATGGTTTTAAGAAATATTAAGAAGAGGGGGGACAAGATTAACCCATCCAGAAATGAATCATAATATATATTATATCAAGAATAATAATTTAATATGAACATGGTATTGAAATTTGAAAGTTATACCACATAAAAGATAACTTGAATTGAAAAAGAAAGAAATTGAGAATTTTCTTTCCTTGTAGAGTAACCATTAGAACGTGAAGGTTTGGACATTGGGGGAATGATTAAAACTTGGGAGGACTCCTAGGAAGGTTATGATTCTATATATTCCATGAGGAGGAATTGGGAATGATGTTAATGAAGGAATGAGTTGGTATTTATAGGAAAATTAAGGGAATATTTTAATAATTTCCAAGGGACACCTCATGAGTGGTATTTGCAAAACCATGGGCTTGCCCATGGGATTTTCCCATGGTATAAGCCACTTGGGACACCTAAAATTTTATTTAACTATACACAAGTTGACCAGATTTGTGAAAATATTATTACATCATTAATGATGTCATTAATACACCGAAACTGAAAACTGTATTTTTTTACTATTCACCGAGAAATCAACTGTTTCAGAAAAATTCCCAAAATTCACCCTAACCATTTATCGACCTGTAGAATTCAAAAATGAAGTCCATTTTTTGAAAATAATTTTCTAAATATTTTTAATTTAATTTTTATATAAAATTATACTTTATTCAAAAATTAATTATTTAAAAACTATAAATGCATTTATATCATGATGAAAAATTAACTAAGATGTTATTATCTTAATGCCTTAAGAAAATAAAATAATAATAAAATATACTATTAATTAATTTCATATTACTATTCATATTACTATTCATAAGGGTATTTTACTATTCCCAAAAAAAAAACAAGTTGGTTCCAATAGACTCTAAATAACATACTGAACACAATTGTTGAAGACCATTTTTTGATATTCAAAACATATAAGAAATAAAATTATTTTTAAAGGATTTTTATAAATATCTATTTTAAAACCAAGTTCCATGCATTTCTATTTATTTTTAGAGAACATGGGCTGATACATCTAACACCGCTTTGTCACGACCCGTCCCTCAGGGCCCATGCCGTGACTACCCCAAGCCTGCTTTCCATAGGCCAGGGGTTGGCGACTAGCACCAAGAAAAAATATCCCTAAAATGAGAAGGCATTAACTCTAAACTTGTACAAACACACAACTCAAGAACACAACAATATGCCACCACAAAGTAAAACTGCAGTAGTAAAAGTGTGTACTAAAAGTAAAGGGGGTGGAATACAAGCCCTACAAAAAAGGGTACAAATAAAACTGAAAATAGAAAATAGATCTTGCGATCGTCCACCAAGAATCCTACATGAAGGGTTGGTACAACTCGTCTCCAGAACTCTCTATGTCAACCATCACCTCCGAGTACCATCTGGTTCTGGATCCTACAGTCTCAACCGAGCCACTCGTCGTCTTCATAAGACACAATAAGTTTTGGGCGTAGCTCGTGCATGGGTGAGTATAACAATACCTAGTAGGGACCTTGAGACCCCTGAAGGTATCTCAAAATTTCACAAAGGAAAACCACAAAGTAATATCTCAATCATAATGAAAAAGTAATAGACACAGCTCAAACAAGGTATAATTAAAGCATAAAAGTAAAGATGATTAGTCGAGTATCTAGATAATATTATTATATCAAGAGGTACTGCTACTGACCAAAAAAAGTCTAACCCACATAGGATTGATAGGTACTAACCCTC
Source organism: Viscum album (assembly GCA_963277665.1). Classification (NCBI taxonomy): domain Eukaryota; kingdom Viridiplantae; phylum Streptophyta; class Magnoliopsida; order Santalales; family Viscaceae; genus Viscum; species Viscum album. Next base: position 908,244,623 of record OY728151.1, read on the forward strand.
ACTGACCCACACAGGATCCGACCCGCCTAAGATCGATAGGTACTAACCCCCATTGACCCACACAAGATCTTATCCACATTGGAACGGTATGAACTGACCCAAACAGGATCGCTGAGTGCTGACCCACATAGGACTTGACCCACACAGGATTAGTGATGATCCACATAGGATCTCTAGGTACTAACCCCGGTATGATCTTTCTCCAATCTCTGCCTCACTTCCAGCCACTGGATTTCCTCCCATAGTACGCTTGATTATAGGAGAACCATTTCTAAAGCCATCGGTCATATTTCAACAGGCATGAAGTCCCACGAATAAGTAACCAGATGATCTGTGACGTCATAAGGGTTCCAATTCAACATACAACACGTCAGCTGGATGCCCTGTATGTACGTTATTGGAATTTTAGTTCCGAGGGCCCGGTTGGATTCAGAGTCAATACAACCCATCCATACTCCAAAATCCTTCAAAAATCTCATGGATTATCTCAAAAGGACCTTCTCACTCCAAGGATCCTAGTGCCACAGATGGTTCATCCAACAGACGTCTGGTTTGCAAGTTAAAGTATTTTAAGCATTTCTGGCCCTGAGATGGGTCTGGGTCTTGTCTGACCCGACCCAACGCGACCCGGTTCGGGTCGACCCAACCTAGAACAAGTCTGACCCGGCATGGCCCAAACATGCTAAGGCCGAGCTGACTAGGTGGGGCCACGGCGGGCTCCGCCCTAGGGGCCCCGGACCGGACCGACCCGACGAGCGACGAGGCCTAGTGCACCGACACGACTCGCCAGCCGGGTGGCCGCCAGTTCCTAAACGGCTCAAGAAGAGATATTAGGCTCTTTAATTAGTGGCGCCACATGGTCCACAGAACACACGACACCCGGTTCCCCCTTTTATCATGGATTTATGTCGCAGCTCATCCTCTGCAGCGCACGATGACATGCCACCTCAACAATGCGGCCCGCTAGTTTTCAGCCGCCCCTTCAGGTCCACTGCACTGCCAATCGGAACCGCTCTCTTCCACGGCCAGCGAGCACCAGCCATCGCCTTCACTGGTTCCACGCTGATGAATCTAATTCATGATATCGGGTGATCTCCGGTGGTCCGTTCTTCCTTACGGATGTGCCTACGGTCCTCCCAGAATACCGACATTATTGCGCACCTCTCGGTTTTCAGGTTCCATCATGTTGGAACAACCTGCCTCTGAAGAACGCAATGAAAATCAAGCAGCGGAGGGTCTAAGCCCCGTTTGTTCAGCCCGCGCCCTCCGCATTTTCATTATAATAAGAGGAGATAATTGATTCATCAATAAAAGATTATATTTATTCCACTATTTTTCACCCTTTTCAAGAACAAGGGAAAGAAACATTACACACAAATTAAATGAAAAAGATATACCTCAGGAACTGTTAGAGGTATCACAGTCTTTAGAGGGAGGAGAGTCTTCATTGGAGTGAGGTCGTCAGTGTTCCTCAGTCCCAGATCATCGTCGCCCAAGCCTCCACCCTCCATCGGTGGAAGACATTGCATCTCTTCACCTGAGGTTCCTTTCTTGGTGAAGCTGTGTCATAACTCCACCCTGAGCCTCACTGAAATAGAGGGGGAAAAGTAAGTAACACACCGAGGAATTAATGAGGTTCATTTAATGAATGAACCTATTAATTCCCCAATGGTACAATTAAAAATAAAGGATAGTCAATCCATTAATTAGCTTGACAAGTCACCACCCCTCATCCACTAGAGAAAAAGAAATAAAATAACTTTTTCAAGTTATTTTATTATTTCTCTGTAATGTAAAAAATTTAACATTTTCTTCCGGCCTACTGCGGTCAAAGTGAAGCTTACCTTAAGAAAATCCTGGTTCTATGGATTCAACGATGCCCCCATATTTTTAATCCAAGCACCAATTCAGAAGATAGAAAATGCCGCCCGCACATTTACTAAACGTACCTTAAAAAAATTTCTAACATTTATTCTCGGAACACCGGGCCTCGGAATCACGCACAGTAAATTTTCACTGGCTCTCAGTAATCTCAAAAAAATAAATGGAATTTCTAGGTCTTTACAGGAGACTCCCTACATTTATGAATTTCCATTAAATCCAAATGTTCTAAATCCGCTTGTTGTTTCTCCTTGATCTAGATCAAAAGTGTGGAATAAAATTCTAATGATGCAAGGGTAACCTACCATTTCACAACCTCCACCTCAGGATGTATATCTGCAAACAACACCAATATCTTCCATTCTGAACATTTTTCTCGAATTGCCTGATTTAGAGTCTTTCGAATCAAATCATCTGAAATATTTTTTCTATTTACCTTGGTTTAAACCAGTGCAAAGTCAAAGGATTTAATGTATTCAACCCATCTTCACTGACAAGATTCCAATCACATTGAGAGAAAATGTACTTCAGAATTTTATGATTGATTTACACCATAAACCGTTCCCCCAATAAGTAATTATACAAATATTTTAATGCATGAACCAACACAACCAATTCAATATCATGAGTAAGATAATTTATTTCTTGAGGCCTCAACAGTTTTGAACCACACTTAACCACCCAATCATATTGCATTAATACCCCCAATCCCAATACCAAATGCGTCACAAAATTAGGTATACCCCTTACCTAGATTATGTAAGATCATAACCAGTGTGTTTGTTAGACACTTATTTTACTCTTAGAAGAAATTATCACAATTCCCATACAATTAAAACTTGATTAACTTCTCTTTCAATCCTAAATGTGGTAATTCAAAACAATAAAAATCATTAATAAACCCTTGGTAATATCTGGAAAACCTAGAAAACTTTGGACATCAAATACATTCTTAGGCTACTTCCAAGGTGGAAATTTCTGTACTTTCTCTATGTCCACTATACCACCTTAATTTGAGAAGATTTCACCCAAGAAATGCAGCCTATAGATCCAGAAATGGAACTTAGATAGTTTTTTGTATAGACAATACTCTCTCAGTGTACTTAGGATGATGTCAAGATGTTGGAATGATCATCATGAGTGTTGGAATACATCAGGAAGTCATCATAAAAGAAAACTACGAATTGATCCAGGTAAGGATGAAGGATTTGGTCCATTAGATCCATAAACACTATCGAAAAATTGGTCAACCCCAATGACATAACAAAAAACTCACACAAATAATACCTACTTCTGACGTCAGTCCATAGTATATTTGAAGGTCTCAGCAATAGATGATGGTACCCTAATCTTAGATTAATTTTAGAGAACACTAATTCACCTCTAATTTGGTAAAAGATATCATCGATAGGAGGAAGTGGGTATCATATGACTCAACTTAATATAATCAACACATAACTACAACGATCCATTGGCTTTATTATAAAAAATGAACTGGAGATCCCCAAGGTGATGTACTCATATGAATGAACACCTTATTATCCAATTCTTATAACTAATATTTAATCTCCTAGTTTTTCCCATGACATCAACTCTACCATGAACTCCACATCCATCTTGGGTTCCATCCTCAATAAGTCCTCAGAAAACACATCATGGAACTGATCCATCATAGGAGGGAATAAATGGTTCTCTACTTCCCCATAATTAATCATAAGATAAGCCACTTGGGCTGTGAGTTATCCTGGATATTGAAAAACTAGCCCTGTATGGCCATCATGAACATCCCATTCTCCCCAATGGACATATTTGTATCCCTCAAGAGATGTGACTACCAACCTATGATGGTAACTGTCAATATGGGTTGGTATAACACTATCCAGTCCAAGAACAAAATTAGATCAAAACCAAACATATCAAACACAAGAAACCCCATAGGAAATGGTACCTACCATCCTCAATAACACACACCTTACATTTCCAAATATCCTTTACTGTCATCTCTAATGGTGTATCAATCAATAAAACCCCACACATATGCTCCACAGCTAAACGCAACACAACAAAAAACTGAGCATATATAAAACAATGCGAAACACTTGTATCAAACAAAACACTAGAATGACTATAAGCTATAAGGATCGTACCAAAAACTATTGAAAGCCCAACCATGCCACCTCTACATGTATAATAAACTATATGATGTTGACCTACTACCTTGACATGGGATATGGTTTGATTTTTTAATTCCACATCGCCTTGATGTTATGGATGCTCTCTCCACGATGTGCCATGTCCACCAACTCAACTAGTATGACCAGTCGAGCTCTAAATGGTTGCTTGATATGGGGTAACTGACCCTCTATCTACACTCTACATTGGCCTTGATCCTCTCTCAGTTCCTGACTATCAAGTGTTCCAAAAGAACTTTTGAACATTCCTTATTCGACCGCAAATCCAACACTCAACTGGTGGTTGGGGGAACTAACAACACATGTGCCTAGACCTACCACATTGATAGAAAATCATGTGGTCATGACCTTGATATGTCTATCATCTCTTCTGACTACTATGCATGCTATAAACGTTATTAAGATTTCCGTAATGAAGATTCTTTCCCTCATAATTTTCACCAGTGGTCCAAGTAACTGGAGCCACAAACCCACTTCCTAAAGAATCCATCATGTTCCATTTAAAAGTAATTATTAGGTCCTCTAGGATAGATACCCTGAGGGGGGGGGGGGGGGTGAATCAGGGTATGCCATAGAAAAACAACTGCCCCTTTGATCTTGTTTCATTGTTATAAAAAACTATCTTCTCTCTCCTTCCTAGTGCAGATTATGAACAAAAGTTAAAGAATGCATGAGGCACCAAAATTTTACTTGGTTCACCCTCATCGGGAAACATTCAAGGAGCATACTCTAGCAATGTGACTATGTACGAAATATACTAAAAGCGCACTACCTATTACAAAGTTTGGAGCAGACTCACTGTCCCTATAGGTTTACCACCACACACAATATGAAAGCTCACCAATCTCTCAACTGAAGTATTCTTACTAATTCATTAGAAGATATACTTATAGTTTATAGATCTTTAGGTCTTTTTATTATTGTGGAAGAATTCTGCATCTTTAACTGTTGATAGATTCTCTATTGAAGTAAAACTTTCACCCGTAGATGAATCTCACTTTTCCACATAATTGAACTGGGGAAACTCAAATTTTATGCCCAGCCCTTACTGCGCCTTATGCGTAATTCTATTACCTTGCACTCAAAATATCTCTTTTTTCACACAATCCCCACTCTACTTTTTGCACAACCTGAAAAATTCTGCATAACCTTCATTTTACGTGCAATGCAAAATTTGATGCGCGACACCAATTTTACACGCAACACCAAATTTTTCGCGCAACTCCCTTAGCATACTTTTTACGCGCATCAAAGCACAGATATTCTCTAAGTCATGAGATCTCTCGAATGATTATTTCACCTAATATTTATTGGAAAACTTGAGCCTTGCATGAAATAACATCCCTGAGCGTGCAATCCTCTTAGTGCATGAAAAAAAAAATCTTTCTTGTAACGCCGTATATTGTGCACTGCCCCATTATTTTGCGTACGTCATGTCATTGCGAATTTTCAAGATTCTGATCTTGACACAACTATTTCGTGAAAAACTCCATTCCTCTAATTTTCACACCTTTATTTACCGTAAACTCCTCTCTCTATTTTCTTATTTTTAGGCCCAAAAATTTGGAAAATACTGGAAAGCGGTGTGACCTTGTATCTTCTCTTTTTGTACTGCCTACAGATCATCCATTCTATTGTCAAGTTTCTTATATTAATCATTGAATGTCAAAAAAATCTATTGAACCAGAAAAATCACCATGTATTCCCCCATTATCAACAAAATGAACTTATAAACCCATCTTTTCACCAATCAAAACAACATGGCCCGCTTTTACAATAAACAAAAGAAATAAAAAAATTATTAAATGATGACCTGAGGGATTTTTACCACCAACAATAACCTGACACAACACCTCATAAAACCTATTTAAATAGAATATGTTTACCTAAGACTTAATCCAACTTCAAAGCCCATCTTAGAAACATATTACCATTGCGGTCTCGTCTCCTTTTAATTCTAGAATAAAGCATTGAAAATCTATGAAAAGACTGAGATTATTCATCATGAACATCATTCCATGGGTAAAAATAAAAAACTCAATAACAAAATCCTATCCCAAAGTCTCTGGGTAGTAGTGTTCCAAAAACCGTTCTTAGAAGTACTTCCATATCATACCATTAGTCTACTAAGTCTGAAACAAGATTTCCCACCAGCGCTTTGCTGGTCCCCATAACTTATATGCTTCCAAGTTGACTCCCTTATATGTAAGAGTCTCTAAGATATCCAAAATCTTCTAGATGGACTCTATCAAGAACTAGGCTACCTCATGTTCACCCACTCCATCCAAATTTAGAGGGTACTACATTTCAAACAGTTTGGTCAAATCAAACATACTCAGTATGAGCCGCCTACGGTCCCATTACATCATATGAATAAATTGAGGAATGTTATCCCGAAATTTCTCCTCTCTTATATTACCTTGAACTACTAGAATTTACTACCCCACTTCTAGAGTAGCATTATCATTGATGTACTCTTGTCACCTACTTTGTATGAATTTATATGGTATAATATTCCTACATTTATAAGAGCAAGTTATAGAAAATATAACCTAGATCTTCAACAATTTACTTATAATAAGACCCTTAACTAGCCATAATACCCATCCTTCACACACTATTCCAACAAACATAATCACATCTAGAACACTACCCACAAATATCACTACCATAGATCATGTATAAAAGTTCCTGCTATAGTACTTCTATAGTAACCCAAAAAGTATGTATACACTCAGATTTTATCTTGGGTCTCTTGGATGTACTTTTTGTATCCTCACCCAATGGATAAATGGTTTGTAGAACAGGTGGATAAATGATTTTATGTATTAAAAATAATTTTTCAAATAATAAAGGATATTTTTCTCAAGTAATGTTTTTGAAAGATATTTCAAAATTATTTTACATCTAAGATAACATTCATTGATGTTACTCATTCACCTCTAGGAAATGATCTAATCGATCCATTAAAATACTTTTTATGAATGGGTTATTTTTAATGTCATGGCCTTTATGAATCCAATTTCTAAACCATAGTTTATATGTTTATGAAAATTTGTTTCTCTTCTATGGGTTATATGTTTATGAAAATCCTTTTCGTTTCTACTCATTATATTCTTTTGAAATACATTTATTTTAACATGTTATTATTTTGTGAAATTATTATTAAACTTATCTCTTTTACATAGGTTATGATGTGAAAAAATGTTAATGATAACCATTTCATTTCATTGTTTATGATTTTATGTTTATATAACCCCTCTCTTTTCATGGGTTATGATATTGTGAATGTTTTATGGACCATGCATGTATGATTTCATAATGTGAGGGGTGGGACCTATATCTCCCCCCAATGCATTGGGTAATGAATAGTTGTATATGAGCACAAAGGGTACATGAGTTATATCCCAAGCTAAAAACAAGTTGGTACACGGGTTCTATCCCTTGCCTAAAAGATAGAGTGTAAATGGGTTGTAGACCAAGCCTATAAACAAGAAGTTACATGGGTTTTTGCCCAAGCCCAAAATTAAAGAGGGTTCATGGGTTGTATCCCATGCCCGAAAACAAGAAGGTATATGGTTTATACCCCAAGCCTAGAAGTAAGAGGGACATGGGTTTTTAGCCTAATAGAGATATGGATACACCAGTTATATCCGAATCCAAACATGTTATAAAGGTCTTGGTATGTATCCTTGATGTTAAATTTTCTATTCTTATATGTATTCCACAATTCTTATGTCTTATCCCTTTGTTACAATTTCATTGATTATTATAATTATTTCCTTATAATTAATTAACTTCCTTGATTTATTCCATGATTCATGTATATGATCTTTGATATGCAGGGTATGATCATAAAATGTTATTCTAATGTTTCGTACACTTTTGTTCATTTTATGCGTACACATTTCCTTTATTAACCTTTACTGAGGATCTGAGATCACCCCTTTCTTATGTTTACATTCCTTAGGTTATGAATAAACATTTTAGGTAGAAGTAATAAAGGTGGAAATCTTTATGGGAGATAGTGAAGATATTCCACTAGGATAGAAGATTTTGTTTCCATGTTTATAAAGACACAAAACTATTATGGTCCTCAAACATGTATTTTTGTAATGTTCTGAATATTCATCTAAAATGATGTAATATCTACGTATGTCAAGCTTGGGTCACTATAGTTGTAGTTTCCAACATCTCATTAATGTGAGAAGAATTACATAATAGAATGTCCCATATAGATGAGAAAATGTTTTGGGTGTGGATAATAAGGACACAAATTAGGGAAATGCAAATACAAATTTAAATGATCGGTTAATGCAATGGTTGCGAATAATGGGATCCCTATGTTATAATTGAATGTTGAATGTTGTTAGTGTGTAATTTATGGTAATTCTAAAAACCAATGTCGTAAATTGAATTATCTTGATGATATTCAAAAAGTTTATACATGTAATGGTTATATTATTGATACTGAAGAGAATACAAATGTCATATTAAAGGAAGAAGTTTTTAGGAATAAGATGAAATATTATGTTAAATATTTCATGAAGAAATTAGAATGATTAATGTATTTATATATTGTGATTTGTAGAATTTTTTTATCAATTGTATTTAGGTTATTAGAATCAGGGAACATCCACGGATTTTTTCATAACTATTTTTATTTATGGAGTTTCATGAATATGTTAAATGATATTGATGGCATAGAAGAGTGATTTAATGAAAAGGTGGAATTTTGAATATAAGAAGGTAAACATGAATAAATTTTCAATATTGAGAAAAATGGGGTTTATATCAGATAAAGAGATTATTTATATTGAGAAATTAAATTTTATAGTATTGATAAACTAAAAAATGATAAAGGATTTGATGAAAAAGTGGTAAATGTTATCATTTATTGAGTTTAGAACATTACTGTATATGTGGAATATGTTTAATAATAAATGATTTTAATTATTTAAGGAGGAATAATGCATGATTTAATTGATATTTTTTGGTATTTTGGTTATTACCATGCTTGAGGAGAATATATGGTTACGGTATTCACATGTTTGGTATGTGAAAATCAATACCCAGTTTTTGATATTTGGTGGATTAATTTTATGTTAATTTGTGAAATTTAGTGAAATTATTTATAAAGGTTTGGATTTTAATCAGTTGGAAGGGTCATGAGACTAACAATTTATGAAATGGTTTAAGTCTATCTTTGGATGAGTCTTTAGATTTTAATGTATTACTTTACCAAATGAATATTTATCCATATTGAAAAACATGTGATTATTTTTTTGTTATGATAACTATAGAAATATCGATATAATTATCATTATATTTATGGATATTAAGAACCCTTAGTGATTTAGGAACAAAATAATCAGCCTTTATTTCATAGGGTAAGAAATAAAGAAAAAATTGATAAAGGCACAACCAATGGATGAGATTGTTCTTAGGAATTGGAATAAAATCATATATGTATATATTCTCATAAAAATTATTTAACTTTTTGAAACATTTTGTGTTATGTAATGTGTCATGTTATCATCATTTTTGATGACATTAATTAACTTTTTCACACCCCATTGGTTTATGGATTTCTGGTTGTTAACTTTTTCTCTAGTATGTCAATGTTCTCATCTCCCACCTATGTGATCCTATTTGGAAACCTAATATGTTTTATTTCGGATGAATTTATTCACATACCATATTATTTTTTGAGAAGATTTTTTATTAATAATTTTTATGATTTGGGTTTCTTTGAATATTTTTTAAATGTTAAACCTTTAAGGGCCAAGATGAATTTCAAGGGTGAAATTCATTTTAAGGGGGTAGAATGTAACACAGTAAAATTTTTTGAAATATATTTTTTAAAATTAACTAAATATATTTGAAAAATTACATTAATTGAAACACCAAGTGAATCTTTCATTTAATTTAACACTATATTAATCTTTGGCTACATGAAAAACTGGGTTTTCTTATGTTTCACACACCACTGATTTTTAACAAAACTAAGATGTATTATTAATGTTAAAATTTAAATTCAACCATTATAACCAAGAAATTAAACTTATATATATGAATAGAAATAAATAATTTTTAAATATTAATTATAATGGTTTATACAAAGAAAATATATTTATAAAAAGTACCTTATATTTAGAAAAGTCTTTATATGTTTCAAAAGTACTATTCAACAAAAATGATTTTATTCATTTTTTTGAACATTAAAAAAATAAATTCTAAAAAAATTTAAAAAATTAATTTTCTAAAATAAAAATAATATTTTGAAATAATATTTTGAAAATTATTTTAGGGTGAATTTTCGGCATTTCATTGAAAAGTTTCATTTTATGATTAATAGTGAAAAATACTGAATTTTAGTTTAAAAATTATTTTTCTTTTAATTTATTAATAATGTTATATTAGACTAATAATTGGTTTTAAAGTATAATAAGTAAAATTTTAAATCCATTAATGTAATATATGTCTTTTCATTTATTTAAATATTGAATTTGGATATAAAAACATATAAAATCTTTGCACATTTTCTCTTAAAAAAACTCACATTCTCATGGCGTATGTGAGATTAATTTTTAAATAAATTTCACCACTTATGTGAATATAATTTGAAAAATTGAATTACATATATGGAATAATAATAATTTATATTCTTTTATAAGGTAAAAATAACTTTTTACAAAAATCAATAGTCAAAATAGTAAAAATTAATTATCACTGTTAAGGTAAAATGGATTTATCGTGGGGGTTAAACTAAGAAGATAGAGGTTAAAATGGACTACCAACTTGTCCAAAACCCATTTTCTGTCTATATTGACACCCTATTCACCATAAGATCTATGTCTATGAGTGTTTGGGATTCTTTTATTCGAATGTGACCTATATAATAAGTTATGTATTGAAAAAGACAAAACTAGAACCTTCCTTACCATTAATATCTATAAAATATTACGATAGAGAAAATACATCATATGTTCAGTTATAAAAATTATATTTTAATATAAATTAGTTTTTTTATGATGATAGTATATTTATATTTTGTTTAGGTGATGTAATTAATTTAAAGACCTGTGAATCTCCAATGCAAGATTTATATATTTAATAATTTAAATAAAATAAATGACACTAAAAATATTAAAACTGTGGTAAAATGAATTAGTTATTGTTTTACATTAAAATTTTAAATTATTATATAATGTTTCAAAGGTTTTAAGATAATATATTTTAATTCTATATTTGAATTGATGTATTTAAATTCAAATTTAATTAATATTGTCAAAATTGACATTAATGTTATTTTATAATAAATGAAATTTTACTAAATTATTTAATTTTAATAAAAATAATATCTTTTGAAAAGTGATTTATAAATTTTAATAAATATCAACTATTTTACATTAATATATAAATTTTTATTTTATTGAGTCTATATTGACTACTAAATAGTAAAGGCGCTTTTATCGTGGTTAAGGTTAAACAATATTTTTTCATATTATATGTGCTTATGTTAAAATTAATTTTCAAAACACATAGTATATTTATATTATAAATTGGATTTAATATATATATTTAGTGAGTCCAAATAATATATTAATTATCATTTTATTTTATGATTAAAGGGCAAATCAACTAGGTTAAAAAGATTAGTTAATATTGTTAGAAAACAAAAAGGGTAAAATTGATTAAACTTCAAGACTACAAAATAACATGATAAAAGATGTGTTTATTTTGTGTGTTTCATGTTTTTATTGATCAAATAATCCCTCAAAAAAAAATTTATCTATTTTTTAGGAACATGATGAAAGAGTTAAATCCCATTAGTGAATACTTTTGGGTATTTATGTGAATGTCACTCCTCCCAAGTTACAAAAGTGCACTAAATCCCCTCCCTTACTAATACCTATCAATAAACTTGGATAAAAAAAACTAGACCAAATAACAACAAAAATTACATCATATCATTCTAGAAGACTTATTTTTGGCATAAATCAAACCTAAGAATAATTTAGTGAAAGCCTAAAGAGGATACCCGAAGAAGAGGCAACGTTCATCAATGACAGTTTTTGTTTTATTTACTCCACCTCATCCTACAATTATTATTATAACTTTATGATATAATATCCCCTATATATTACATATAATTAGATATTTTCGTTATACTTTCATTACCTACAACCATATACACTTCCATCAAATGGTTCAATTAATAATTGTTTATGTGTACGAAATACAACCATCTCGGGAACCATTGTCATTAGTTTATCCATTAACACCTCACAAGGTTGGACATGATGATGGATTTATTTTTTATATATTATATTTATTATTTTATTATTATTTTGGAATTATTATATCACACATAACTTAATTATTTCCATTTTTGTAATATGATAACGTCGCTAATATGTTAGACAGACTACTACCCCAGAGAGCGATGTGATTCATTCATGCCATACAAGGAGGGTAATAAGGATTGGTTTAATTAAAAAATATGATATATATGACCTAGAAATAATTCAATAACAATAATAAATAATTTAACAATGATTTTTAAGCCAAAAATAAACTTTAAATAGAGTTCATGTGTACGTACAACCTACAGTCTCCATAAACGGCGCATTTAATTTTTTATCATTAAATATTATGGATTAATAAAAAAAAATTATATACTAAATATATATTATATTTATATCATTTTTAACATTATAGATATTATTAAACCATTATTAAATTTATATTACCTTAAATAACTAATCAAATTGTACATGGAAAACAATGAACTTGTTTCCCAAAACCTGACTTTAACATGGAATTGTTAATTAACGAATATAGAAGGTCATAAGAATACAATATATGGTATTATATATTTTAATTTGGTTATATAATAGATGTATAATAAAAATATATTTATTATATAGGAGGTTTAACAAAGTACAAAGGAATTAAATATTAATGGTAAGATATTTCAAGCCTCTCTTTTATTCATGGGAGACATATGAAAATTTAGTACTCGTTTCATTTGTGTTCATTATATACTACCACTTTGAAATGTTATATGATGAATAAGAATATTTTAATTATATATAAATTTTTATTTTTTATAATTCAATACTTGGGATTATGATTTAAAATATTTCAAAAGTGGTAAGATATTTTTTTCTCAATTTTCATTCATTGAGACATACGTCATGTTATCCACATGTATTCTTTCAAGAGGTTTAAATAGAGACATTTTGATATGTAATATCATGAATTTATTTATCCTCATGATATTTTATGTCCTATTTTATGTTATTAATTCATGAGGTTTACAATTCAACGTTACCAAATTGGTAATGATTTTATGTTACAATCTCATCGCTTGTTGAGATTGTTTACAATTATGCTTCCAATGATAAAATATTTTGATATATATATATATATATCTAGAAACTCATAAACTATCTTATAAACTATTTATATCATGGGAATAATTTTTATTACCTTTATTTTACTTTCTTTATGTACTCAATATTTCAAAATAATATTTTTACGAAAAACATCATTTTGGTCAAAACTCATTTTCTTCTAAAACTATGTTTTCTAAAAATGTTTTCAAACAATATTTTAAAAAGTTTTTTTAAATAGAAAATAGTAATTTCCTCAATAAAATTTGTACCTTATTTTTAAATGGTTACTTTATAAAATTGATATTTTTTTTCAGAGAAATTTATTTTCAAAATGGTTAAATTTTTTAAATAATTTTTTTTCTATGAAATGTTATCTTCATCAAGAAATATTTTAAATGATATTTAAAACTTATTTTACAACTAAGGAGACATCTGTTTATGTTTCCTATTATTTAATAGGGATATTTACCAAGGATATAATTCTTATTATTTCTAAGAATGGTTTATTATGCCTAGATGTTTTTGAAAACCTTTTCTCTTATATGGGTTAAAATATATGTTACAAACCAACCTGAATACCCTGGTACCCAAATATCTAAGCTGGAACCTACATAGACTGATGTTAATTCCTTATTCCCATATGTTGGTGACTAGAACATTTACTCATAAAAAATAAATACGAGAACAATTTTTCCGAACCACATCGAAAGAAAAATTGACACATATCAGTACGCTTAAAGAAAACTCCCAAAGGAGAAAGTACCAAAAACAAAATAGGTATGTCAAAACCCAAAAAGTAAATCATAAAATCATTGAAAAAATTCAAGATAAAACTAAAACATCCCAAAGTATTCAACAATTCAATACCAAAATATCAACAACATCTTCCACCTCTAATTGGTGGTTTCCCCATTCTAGATCATGGAAGAAAGAAATCAGTAAATAATTGATAGAAAAGGTATTATGGGAGCTAAAATTCCAGTAGGGTCTCACCATGTTTTTAATAATAATATTCTGTAATAAATTGAAAAAATCAGGTATTTTTTGAAAAAACATATATTGAATAAAAATTTTATATTTACATCAAGACATGCTTTTTATTTCAAAATATAGAGATATTTGAAACCATGGAATAATGATAAAATTATATAAAAAAATTTATATAAATAAATAGGGAATGAATAAAGAAGTTCAAAATTAATTATATATATATATCAACCAAAAAACTAATAGAAACCACAATTAATCTAAAATTACACCCAATCCCACTCATTGGAAAATTATATCTAGTCCCACTCAATAGAAAATTACATCCACTCCCATAAAAGCGAAAATTACCTCCACTCACATTTAAGGAAAAATTTCATACACTCCCACCTAAGGGAAAATTATATCCACTCCCACTTAATGGAAAAATACATCCACTACAACTTAAGGAAGAATTATATCAAACGGATTGACAATACATCATTTTAAAACACCTTAAAATTCGATTTCTAATTATAAATTTCATTATAAAAAATCAATTCCCAAACCCAATAATCAATTTTACATCATTTCATACATCTTAAAAATAAAACCAATTATTTGTTTTAAAAAAATTAATTAATTAAATTTTCTAAAATCAATACTCAAATCAATTTACCATTTCTATCAATTCAAAAATACACCCCAAATTCCAATTCCATTAGAATTAGTGTTATCCCCCAAATTCCATGACTAGTTAATTTATATTTCAATTTGAATCAAATTGGTGTATTCATAATACAATTTAAATTATTTCTATTTAAATCATGAAAATAAAGGGTTTATTAATTGGAAAAATCTCAATTGAAGTACCTTCTTTAATCATGGTATCAAAAATCAATGTCCACACCGAGAATTGTAAACGAGAAAAGAAAGAAATGGAGATATAGAAATAAAATCTAGGTTGAAGATTAAAAAAGAGTTTAGATCCATAGAAACATGATAATCTAATAAACCCTATAGAAAAATGAAATACATATCTAGGGATAAGTACTCTGAGAAGATCACTTACTCGGGAGGGATCAAATGAGATTTTCCATGCTTATATTTTACTAGGAAGGGGTTTTGAGGAGTCAAAAATGGATCTTAAGAGCCTCCAAGACCTAGGATTTCAGGTATTACCATGTTATGGTTGAAGGGAGGTAAAAATGGTATTTAAGAGTACCTAATAATCCAAAATAGGTGTTGCAACATCTCCACTGTAGAAACTTTCCCCCTAGAATGTACGTTAAGAAGTTTCCAAATAAATATGAAGAGGCCAGAATTCTCTCATACATGCCTCTCTCTCCCACATATCATTGATATAATAACAATGATACCATCAAAATATAACCAAAGTTATCATCCTATCAAAAATTACAATGGTTTCAGAATCAACAATTCAGACTTGATGCTTAGTCATAGACAAATAAGGTTCAACATCAAGATCACTCCATATCAAAATAGGAGATGGACCAGTAATATAATTTCATAGTTGTGATAAATGGAACACATTATGTATCAATGTAAATTATGGAGTAATTTATTAATGTAAATCCATTTTCTCCACCTTCTCAACAACCTCAAATGTTCCACAAAATGATGAGAATTCTTACCTTGACTCGAAATCAATCAATTACTTAAATGATGTGAAAAATTCAAGAACAACTGATCACCAAATAAAAATTCCAAAGATCTAATATGATGATCAACATCATACAAATAATATATTTGTTCCATCAACATCCTCTAAGGCATAAAATAAATAATTTTTCCTTTACTTAAACCAATCTCCGTCCAACTAGGGAATGTTCACCGATCTCTGAAAAACACAACCGATATTTACGAGGTCATCCATAAAAGGTCTCAAAAGGAGATATTTTGATTATGGATTGGTAACTATTGTTAAAAGAAACTTTATCCATTCCTAAATGGTCATCCCAAGGTCCAAAAAAATTGAGGATGTAAGCATGAAGCATATCCTTAAGAATATGTATAACTCTATATATTTATCCACCTGTCTATGAATGTTATGTCGTACTCAAATAAACATGAGATCCTATTGCCTCGTAGAGGATTATATAAAAGTGAGAAGTAAAATAGGGACCCCGATATAAGACTATAACAGATGGAAATCCATGAAAATGAAAAATATATCTCTCATAGATATTTCTCAACTTTTCAACATTGGTTATGACATGGATGGTTATAATGTGGGTCAATTTGGTCATCTTATCGATTACAACCCATATCACATTCTTATTTATATGGGAATCTGGAAACTCCACCAAAATTCCATATAGATATCACCCCAATTCCAAGTAAGCACTAAAATTTGATAAAGAAAACCCAAAGGCCTCTGGAGGCCTCTGGGTTTTGACCTTGACATGTTGGAAAGTATAAAAATAAGAGACAAAATCAACAATTTCCCGTCTCTTACCTAGACACCAGAATCGGTGCTGCATATCATAAAACATCTTGGTGGTTCTTAGATGCATAACGCACTAGAAATTATAGAAATAACTCATCACAACTTTACTTATATGAAAAGGTACAATGTACCTATTGCAGAAACATAGGATACCCTCAGTGGAGAATGACCACTCAACAATGGTCTCGCCACTATAAATAGAGTTCCTAACGCCACTGAATTCACGATTAAGCTATTTATCCCAAATATTCATCTAGATAATAGAAGAGGTAAAGTGAACACTAGAAAAAAATCCTCAAACTCTATTTCCCAAACTCTAATGTGAAACTATAAAGAAATATTCCTCACGTTCTACTATTCCGATGATTCTTTGATGGATTGGGTCAGAAGTTTCATACTCAAAGCATCTGAACCAACATTCAGTTTCCCCAAGGTATAGGCAATAATGAAATAAAAAGATTTCAGCTACACCACCTAGAACCTCTAGAATATATTCAGATCGTTTCTATAGAAGATATAACTCAATATCTTATGGTATAAATACATCATAAAACGTTATCTAAAAAGGAAATTCCCCCAGTTCTTAAGAACATGCATAAAAAATGTGAGTTCAAGGCCATGGGTTAGATAATTATTTTTTATGGCCTAATCCTCTGAGAGACACAAAAATTATGTGATCACCCTGTGTAAGATCACATCCCAAAACTGATAATAATACATCATAGAAGACCGCATAGCCTTACCCAAAAACTAGAAAAGTCTTCACTAGTGTAGTAGTCAAAATATGTTTTATCTCAGTAAAATATCTATGGAATTTACTATTACAAGAAAAATTCACTCTTTTTCGAGTGAGAGTGGTTATCAGAGAATCCAACTTCGAGAAATCCTTTATGAACCATAGATAATATCCTACTAACGTCATAACAAATTTCACTTTCTCATGATCAACTAAAATACCATGTTTTGAGACCACATGTCCAAATAACATCACTTCTCTAATATATAAATCACATTTCAATATCTTGAAATAAAGTTGGTGATTTCTCAATAATTCAATAACTTTTATAAGATGAAACACATGAACCTCTTTTTATATAGTGTAAATAAAGATGTAATATAGAAATACCATAATAAAAGTTTCATGAAAATCATGGAAGATCATATTCCAAAACCCATAAAGGCTATAAGTGTAATGGTTAGGACAAATGGAATTATCAGATACTAATAATCACTATACTTATTCTCGAATGAGGTTTTATAAATTTCAGATTCTATTATTCTCAAATTGTGATTTCTAGATCGAAGATCAATATTTGAGAAATACTTCAACCCTTTCAAATAGTAAAATAGATCATCAATTTGTGGCAATATATATATTTTTATCATGAATTGATTTAGTTTTTGGTAATCAACACATAGGATAATTTTTCCATTAGATTTGTTAAAAAAGAGAATAGACAGTGCTCAAGGTGACACACTTAGGAATATAAATCCTTTCTCTAACATATTATCCAACTGAGTCATAAAATCATTCATTTTGGATAGATCCAAATGGTAAGAAGGTATAAATAGTGGTTGATTACCAATAACTAATTAGATAAAAAATTATACATCCCTTACTAGTGGAAAACAAGATAATTTAGAAGGAATTTTTTTAGGAAACTCGAAAAAAATTGGATGGAGATCCTGACTCAAAAATTCTCACTTCATATGAAAAGAAAACACTAATATTACATTCCCCAACATTGGATAAGAAGGTCCATCTCTATTCAATCTTTTCTCCCATTCTCCATGAAATATATAAAACACCCCATCAGGTGTAATAAAGGGGAATTATTGAAGATAATAATCAAAATTGGATTTATTATCAATGATCCAATCCATCCTGAAAATGAAATCAAGAGGTTTCATGTTGAGATCCAAAAAAATACAATGTAAGATCAATCTATGATAAAGATAAGACAAAATAGTTCAATGGAAACCCTGCTTTATCTTCGTTATAAGGGGTCAATAATATCCATAACATAAGATAGAATCTCTATTTTATGATTTAAATGCTTCAAAATATGAGTCGATATAAACGAGTGAGTTTCACCGGTATCAAATAAAGTAGTTTTTAAATACGAATTAATATTCATGGTACCTCTCACAGTCACTGGACTAGTACTTACTTCCTCTGGAGAATCTTCCACTATTAGAAGAAGTTTTTTTTTCAAAATAATTATGGTTGGAACCCGTTAAATAATTATGAATCTGATTGAATCACAATAATTTTTGGTGGTGATGAGTCTATTCCAATGTGTAGATAATAATAAATATGGAAGAACTTCTATAAGTGACCTGTGTGTCTGTAGGAACTACATATCTTGGGTAGCTCAATGAAAACCCATTTTGAGTGGCCCGACATTCCACATAGGAATCAAGTCAAAGAGTCTCTACCGTGAACCTTAAGAGGTTTACATGAACACTGCTATTGAGAGCCACCATGAGAGTCATCAAGATATCTCTTCTCGTTTTGATAACTCAAAAAACTTCCACTAGTCGAAAAAGGAAATCCCATCTGCCTTTACATACAATCCAGGTCTAGCTCAACCATCAATTCTTTATCTATAACATTTGGATAAGATGAAATATTCATCAAGAAAACCTATGATTTAATATCAACTCAAAGAACCATATCAAACCCTCAAGTATTCATCTTCTTATTCTATTCAATATCAGGTGAAAAATATATAAGTTTAGTGAATTGGTTTATATATTATATCAATGTAATGCCATCCTATTTGAGTTATAAAACCTCCATATCCTTATCCAACACTATAGAATCTGGATTGAGATGGTTGGTAAAAATAAATTTAATGTCATTACACTCTAAGCCCTCATTATTCTTCTCTAAAACCATAGAGTCCCACCATATCCTTCTAGGTCCCTCTAGCTTGAAGGTGACATATTTTAACTTGATCGTATCGGTCATATCTAGTAACTCAAATAGATAGCCAATATTGGTCTACAAATCCTTTTCTTGTTGGGGAACATTAGAGCCTTTGAAAACTGCTGGATTCTAGAGAAGGAACTTCTAATCATGATTCTAAAACTCATCCCTATAAGGTTTCTCTATTGGATCCTAAATTAGAAATGACGAAGGTACCTTTCCCAGTGGTGGGAAAAAACCCACAATATTATAATCCATATTTTATTCGAAAAGATGATTTATTCATTTGGGTTCATCAAAAAATTCCTCCTAGATACTATTCACATGTCTTATTAGAGGTATGATTATATAAAACATCAACAAAAAAATTGATGACATCAAAAGATTACCCCTCAAAACTCAGTCAATAGTAACAGAGAAAATATAATCCCACTACATAAGTAAATAATATTTTGATTTTTACCTATCCAAATATAAACAAGCGAAATACGAGAAATGACCATCAAGACACATTTCCCTATCCTCCCATGAAAACGTAAGGCTAATTGTGATGAGATATTTACATTCACTCACTCAAAAATACCTCTGATGCCCCCAAAAGGTTTATCGAATACATACTGACATATAGGTAAGATTATTAACAGATGCCTTTGATAAGACCTTATCATGAACCAGACTAGATACCTTGGTACCCATATAACTGGATTGACACTGACATAGAAGGAATGGAATTACACATCCATATGTGTTTTCCATAATCACCTGGCAACATATGAGACAAAAGTGGGAATGTTTTAATTGAAAAAAATAGCATATGAAAGAAGATACATATCACCATGCTCAAAGAAAACTACAAAAGGACAATGTAATAGAAACCAAAAAGGCATTTCAAAACCCAAATAGTTCATCATTAGAGTACCGGAAACAATTTTAATAAAACTCAAACATCCAAAAATAGTTATAAATCCAAGAATTAAAGATCAACAATATCCTTCACCTCCAATTGGTGATTTCCCCTTTCTCGAATCTGATAGAAGGAAATCTAAATTTTTTTGAAGGTAATTGTATGGTGTGAGATAAAATCCAAATAGGGTCTCATCATATGTTCTATAATAATATTATATAATAAATAATATAAAAAATAATTGAAATTTTAAACAAAACATTCTTGGCTGTATGATTTCATATTAAAATAAAAACATTCATTTCATTTCAAAATTTGGAAATACTTTAAACCATGGATTAATAAAATTTTTATCTAAATAGTTTATATAAATCCAATGGGAGTGAATAAAGAAGTTAAAAATCAATGGAATATATATATATATATATAATCATATAATCATATAATCTCTACTTAAGGTCATATTACATCCACTCCCACTCAATGGAAAATTACACCCACTCCAACTTAAGGGAAAATTAAATCCACTCCAACTAAAGGGAAACGTACATCCATTCACAATTAAAGTAAAATTAGATCCACTATCACTTAAGGGAAAATTAAAACCACTACCATTTAATGGAAAAACACATACATTCCCAATTAAGGGAAAATTACATCAAACAAATTGACAATCCTTAATTTAAAAATATCATAAAATTCATCTTCAAATGTCAATTCTAGTAAATTTAATAAATTCCCAAACCAAATCATGGATTTTTCATCATCTCATTCCTCTTAAAAATAAAATCAATCATAGTTTTTTAAAAATATTCATAAATTTTAGAAAATCAATAGTTAAATCATTTTACAATTTCTAACAATTTCAAAAATACTCCTTAAATTACAATTTGATTGGAATTTAGGGGTTTACTACAAATCTTTGTAAAAATAAATAAAAATTACAATTCAAATTGAGATGGGATTTTTTATAATTCAACTGAATGAAATTTAATTCAAATCATGAAAATAAAGGCATTTTTATATGGAACTATATCAACCAAATCACCTACCCTTAATCATGGTATCAAAACCCAACACCCATAATGAGAATTTACAATTTTGAATGAAGAAAATAGATATATATTAATACAACATATATTCAAGATACAAAACAGAGAATTTCATATCCATCAAAACATGATGATCTAACAAACCCTATGGATGGATAAAGGATAGAGAAGGAGATATAGAATTAGATAAAATAACCTACAAGAGAGGGATCTAATGAGGTTCACCATGCTTTGATCCTCCATGTATGTAGTTTTGAGGAGTCATAAATGGTTCTTGAGAGACTGAATAACCTAGTATTTAGAGTAATCCTGTGTTATGGTCGACTAGGATGTAAAAAGGGGGTTCATGAAATTATTAATTAATTATTGGAAATAAAAAATTCATTCCTAACTAGATGGGTAGGGATGCACAGTTTGACTAATCATGCACCCTAATCATGCACCCCTTTGATGGGGTGCATGATTTTTTTCATTATGGGTGAACTTTTTTTAAACCACACATCAACTATTCAAACCTAAACTGATTGGGTTTGCATGGTTTACATTGAGTGGGGGCACAGTTTTGGAAAACCATGCCCCAATCATGTGCAACAAGGAATGTTCCAAAATTTTCAGCTTTGTACCTAAAAAAACTTGAGAAAACATGAAACAAAGTATTATAAAAAATAACGACTGAAGAGTACCTAAAAAAACAACAGGATGTTATACCATGATAGAATTCTTAGGAATCTCACTTATTTTTCATGGGTTATTCTATGAGGAAAGGATGAAATGATTTTGAAACATGTCTCTTTTTTATAGGTTATGATATGATGAAATTTTTATTAACCCCATTTCATTTCATGGGTTATGATATAATTAATATTTTATGATATTATGTAACACATAGTTATGATTTTCATTATGTTATAACCAAATATGATGGTTACATTATTACCAATTTTTTTTTATGTTATAGCCAAAAATGGGTTGAAACTATATATCCCTCTAATGAATTGGGAAAATATTTATTTATCATTATATATATTGGTCTACAATTGGTAGTGAGCTTGACTCATTAATGAAATTTCTCTCTAATACTATTTTGGGGAGTGAAGCCATTCCACTATGAGGAAAGGTCTTCCATTTGGGGTGGTGGTGTGTCCTAACAAGGAGGTGTAAACGCACATGGAATTCGCTGACATGTTTTGTAAATAAGCCTTAAATATTAATAAAATTATTTTATATGATTATATATATTCCAATGATCTAAATATTATACCAATGGTATGCTCTCATGTCTCATGTTATTTTATTTCTTTATGATTAATGTCTTATAATTTGAAAATATTTATTCCATGACTCATTATTATGATTGTTGATATGAAGGGTTTGGTTTTCAAATGTTATGCTCATGTTTTCATACGCTTAGGATCATGTTATTCTTACACACCACCTTTTTCTACCCTTACTGAGCATCTGAGATCACCCTTTATTATATTTCCTTTCCCAAGGTTATGAAGAAAAGTTTTATATATGGTATGTTTTTTAAGGGTAATAAATAGGAATATCTTTATGGAATATGTTGAGGACCATTTAGAAAATTATAATTCTCTATACCTAGTCTCTAAATACACAAAACTATTATTGTCCTCATATAGGGCTTTGTGTAATGTATTGAATATTAATCTAAAAATATGTAATATTTATATATAAAAATATTGGTATATTATAGACAACACATAAACAATATTTTTGTAATTAAAGAAAAAATTATTAGTGTAAAATAATCATATCAGATGATACAGATCATAGAGAGGAGTAGGTTTCCCACATCAAGGATAAAATATATAAAAACACCATGTTCATATTTTTCATTACTGTTTTCATGTGGTTGTTGAATTATGGGTAATATTTAAATAGATACATTATTATTAATTAGAAATATAGGTTTGTAGAAGAAATGGGAAAATATTAAAAGAACATTTAGAATTTGAAAAAAGATGGAAATACCTGATTTATCCCAATGTATCTACATCCAACATTAAGGGTATTTCCATTGGTATCAAAGATAAATAGGTTCCCTCTAGTTGAATTATTTTTGAGGGCTTGGTTTTTTTACCTGATTGATAGATTTCAATTTTTGACAAGTTTTCATAAGAACCTTAAATGGAGATTTTTGTTTCTAATCATGTTTCTACAATATTGGTTTCATTTATGACACAAAAAATAGGCAAATGTGAGAATCAATGCTGCTGAGTAAAAATTCAAATGTGATGTAGGATCAATCACTTGATGAAGTTATTCAATGTGGTATTTTTTGGATAGATATGGAAAATTAAAATCCTTTGATGAATCAAGTTCAAGATATAAGTATATGTTTATAATGAATCATTATTTTACTTATTTCATAACATAAAATATTACATGAAGAAATTTAATATTGATATATTAAGATAATTTTTTTATATATATATGGAATACATATTGAAAATCCATTTTCATAATTAGAAGTTGATTCAATTAAATATTCATTATTTAAAAAAGATAAGTATTTATAACACACTCATGAAACTAGTTAATTTTATGGAGCATTCAGTCAAGGATTACAAAGAATGATAATCTATAACCGATGAAAAATTTTAATGAGTTTATTATTTAGAAGAGTATGTTATAGAATGATTTAATATTTTTGATCAATGAATTGGAAACATTAAAAAAATTATCTATGAATATCATGTTTGTTAAGATGGAATTCAAGAGAAAGAAAATACAAGAGATAGATGATTATCTTATTTAGGAATATAATTTGATTGAGGATCAAATAAATAATCTCAAAATATAGTGTTAAAATTGGTTTAAATTATAGGAATATGAAAATTAGATTCTTAATATGAAATACAATGAGTCAGATGTGGAATTGATATATCTGTAAATAAACTAGTAATAATAAAAAAAAGGAGAAGATAAGATTTGAAACACAATTAGAAAAAAGGTATATTAATTATAATAAGAACCATATATATGGAATTAATATCATGAATTCATTTATATATCTATTGATAATAATATAAATGGAGTAGTTAACCTAGGATTGAGGTAGATATGTTTACACTGAATATAATTTAACTTTTAGTGGAGGTATACAATAAAATATTAAAGAATTTGGGTGAAAAAAATGAGAAACACAAAAATTTGTTGAGGGTAGATGTATGAAATTATAATAAAACCATATTCTAATGTGGTTCCTAAAATAGTAGGGTGTTAATACAAAAATTCAATGATTAAAATATGTCCAAATTATACTAAAAAATATAAGGAGGTTTATATGATATTTTTTTGTTTTTATAGGATTACACATAAGAAAATTGATTGGTGTAACGAAATATAAGTAAATAAAAATTATATAATGCATGAATTCAGGTAGAGAAAAAGAGAAAGTAAATAAAAAACTGGTGTACTAAAGAAGACTTCACAGAATAAGAGAGATCTTTCTATCAAGAATTTATTTTACTAATTGAAAAATTTTAGTGAGTATTATAAAAGAGTTGTTCATTATTATGAAATGTACTAGTATCTAACAACAAATCCAAAATAATTTTTTTTGGGAATATAAATCCACATTAGATAATGAAATATTAAATAAAAAAAGACATGTCTTAGGGAGTAAACAAAATAAGAGAGATAGGAAAACCACTCCCAATATATTGGTTCATAAAGTTGATCTATATTTCTCTAAAAATAATAGATGTTTATACTATGGATATACTTACCACATAATATACCACGTCAAGATATCAATTAATATAAAAAAATAAATTATAAAAGTGAATTAATCAAACATATTGATAATAATATTTATTTAGTAGATGACGCTCTTGATGAAGGTTTTGTGAGGATAAATAAGGAGGGTATCTTTAATGTTTTATAAGAGACTTATGGAAGGTGAAAATTTCTATACATCTATATTGGGACAATTTTGAATGAATTTTCTTTTAAAATAGGTTTTATAGGAGTGTTTTAAATTTTTTTGACAAAAATCACCTCACTTTATAACAATAGTGTACATATAGAGTGTTTTGGACATAAAGGGTCAGATGAAAAAGATCAACAATGTTTTTTTAACAAAATCCATCAGTGGTTTTTTTGTTATCTGGACATGGGTTTTAGAAAGAATACCAGGTAGAGATTTCCTGATAAGAGATTAGAAAGAGGTGTTCATATAGAATACTAGATAGAGATGTGTCTAAATAATTATAAATTATTTTTATTTAAAAAGTTTTTAATTTTTTTGGGTTTTTTTCAAGTGAAAATGTAATGAGTTTTCAATATGGATGCAGGATTAGTGTTTTAATATCTATAAAAACATAAAAAGGGAGATATTTAGAGTTCTAGAAACATACTTCTAGACACAATCTTTCTAAACAATCTTTATTTTGTGGGTAGAAAGTTGAGAGGATGAATATGTTTATAAAAGAAATAAGGGGTCAAGTTTGATTATAGATCCATTTTTTAGATAGAAAAGTTCAGATGTAGTTGATCATACATAGCTTCAGAACAAAAAAAATCTTGTGAAAATTTTCAAAACATAAATTTTCCTAAAAAAAATTATGTGAAAAAAGGTCTTGAAAAGAAATGAATATATTTACAATTTTTGTAAGAATATAAAAATTTGAAGATGTTGAGATGGAATTTTATTATTCAAAAACCATAGAGAAAAATCATTGTTATTTCAATGTTTTAAGAATGATTTAAGGGTGGTTGTGAATATATCATATTAAACATTGTTTGAGTGGGAGTATTGAATATGATTTTTTTCATTAAAGTGGGAAAATAAATTAGTATTACCACCTTTTTTATTTTGAGAAAACCTCTATAGAAAGTTAAAATGATAGTATAGATATGTGAATATTCATTCATGCACAAAAATTAGGTGCTGAAAAATTAGTTTCACATAGAAATATCTGATGAACATATAGTGGCTAGAGTTTTGAGAAGGTTTTATCCAACCAAAAAATACCATGGTTGAGGTGAAGAAGAAGTTTTTAAGAAAAATGAAAGTTTTCATTGGGGTTTTTAGATGAATTTCTTGAAAAAATAAGTAGAGGGACATGATAATATAGAAGAATCAGATAGAAAAATTATGGATAATGAAAGAAGAAGGAACGAGTGGGGTTTTATTTTATTATATAAATATTTAACAAACCATTTTTCTGATATAATTCTTTCCAAACATACGAAATGGTTTATGGGAAATAAACATGGAAATACGATTGAGTGATAAAACCTTGTTTTTTAAAAATTATAGAGAATAATTTATTACCTTCTACATGGTAAAAAAGTGAATAAGATGTTTTTTATAATAAAAAAGTTAATTTTAAAAAATAATCATAGTGAAAAAGTCTTTAACCCATTTGTGAAGGTTTCTGAACATATTTTGAGACCACATTTACATATTATTTTCTTAAGTATCACATGGACTTATTTATTGATTTTAGTTCTATTAATGTTAAAGAATAATTCCTACTTGTAGTAACCACCTAAAATGAGTGTTTTTAGCAGATTCTCTGGTATTTGGTTATTTCCAAACCATGACATGGTCTACCTACTTTTGTTAGGTAGTAAATCTTGTAATTTATTGCATTAGTGTGAAATTTATTGTTAGTTTTTTTCTATAAAAGTTATAAGTCTTTTAATAATAAGTGAATTTTGATTAAGAAAAAAAAAAAAAAAAAAAGAGACCCCTAATTCACCCCCTCTAAGTGATCACATAAATATTTCTAGGGCCTTTCAATACAACCAAAAATCATATGACATGGATTCCAAAACTAGAAGAACTATTTGAGAAAATATTAAAAAACTAATGACTCAATGTATAATGGTTGTTTTTATATGGTAGGATTTCACACATAATAAGAAGGCTGACCAAATTAAAAATGAATGTATAACTATTTTTACATCCAGGTTGGAAGTGGATTATAAAAATAATAAAAATAAAAATCAATATTATTATATTCATGCTAAAGTAAGGAACATTTTTTAGCTATAATAAAATGTAAACAATTATAGTATCATATTCATACAAATGAATTATCTATTTAGATAATAACAATGAAGAAAGCATAAAGTGTTCTCTCCATTTTGATCTTTAAATTAACAAATTTTTGGTTTGAGAGACAAGTATCGGTACAATTTCTCACACAAAGGGGTTTATGGAAAATCACCATATTCTTATATAATTTTGACTTTTATTTATTGTATTTAAAATTTAATACGAATTAAAAAGAGTGGATTTATGAATATTGTGATTTTTTTAAAACATATAAAAATAATATAACATAGTAATTCTTAAAATGCATATAACTAGAACTAGTATCATAATTTATTGGAGATAATTTATAGATAAAATTGACACGGTGGAGATTAATAGAGAGTAACCAATGATGGGGAGAAGATATGAATTGAAAATGAAAGCGACATATTGATTCATGAATTTTAAAAAATGAACATGAATGAAAAAATTTCAAAATTAAGGTTTCTATATTCACCCTCCAACCCTTTATTTAGCCTTTTAATTTTTTTATTATCAATGGGGAATGATTATAAATGAAAAAAAGAGGGAAAAAAGAAACCGATTTATTTAACTCTTTATTGAATATGATATTAGGTTTATAAAATTTCTTGAATGAATATTTGAATTTCCCTTATTGAAAAATCCTAGTTGGTATTACATTAGGGAAATTATATGGATAACTTTGTTATATAAATTGATCACTCTTATTTTTTAAACAGGGTTACCATATATAGACTAATATTAAATCATTTTCTGGTATATTTTAAAAAGAAATTTCATGCCACCATTCTATCAAATGGAACTGAATAATTCTATCTTCAAGGGGGAGAAAAAAAATTATAGAATTATAATGTACGATGCTATAAGTGAGGAAACTGAATGATGAGAAGAACATACCTTATAGTTATGCTATCAATAATGGGGATAAGACCTATCTAAATTTTCATCGATTATTAATTATAGGAGTGGAGAGTTATACTGAGTGTAGAAAATTTAATGTGGATTGTGTATTGATATAAAATCCAATGGGAATATTGATGTTCCCAAATAAATTAATCAATTTCATGTTATATTTTATTTAAACGTATTCTAAATATTGTTGTGAATGAATTTCAATTTATATTGAGTGATATATTGTAGAGACCCGTATCTTGACGTACATGGACATTACATTACTTTTGCGGAATACTTAGTACATAACAAAAACACACACACAAGGATCGTAATAGTTTAGTGTCTTTGGAAACTCGGAATATAATCTTCTAATCCTGGTGAAAGATCTTCAACATCTCCCATAAATATCTTCCTTTTTTTACCTAAAACCTTTCTTTATACCCTGGTGAAAAGAAAACATAAAAGGGTGAGCTCAAATGCTCAGTAAGGGTAAACAAAAGAAATATCAATCACATCATATACATAAGCACATAACTTTTGGAAATCTTAACCTGCAAAAGAGATCATAATTTCATAACATGGGGTAAATCATGGTGGTGAAATGTAATCACAATAATCATAACTTAAAACATGAAACTTTGTGGCATTCACACGTAATCATATAGAATCATTTCTTGTTAGTCAAGACTCATTGCCAAGACTATCTTGGTGGACAAAGTCCCTTTCTGAACCGAGTCACCCTCGTTTCAGTCCTCTTTTACTGAACCGGTATAACCTACCGTTCCAGCCATGTCTATCTCATGAGATATAAAATCTTTTCCCAATGCATTGGAGGGAGATATAGGTCCCACCCATCTTATAATGAATCCTTTCTTATGTGTTCCACATAATCATAAATCATACATCATCGCATAACACATGTAACAAAAATGGGATTCTTGAAACATCATGACATCATAAAACAAATCATATAAGGTAAATGACTTCATAAAAATAATTTCCTCAAAAAATAATCAAATCAATGTAATAATAGGGATAAAAACAGAACCCTATATTATCTTAGATGGAAAATATCTTTGATAAAACATTTGAACTCCATTCTTGAGGAAAATATCCTTTCTACTTCAAAAAAACTTTTCTTTTCTTAACATGTCATAAAATTATAAAATAAAAGAAGTTGATTAAAAATAAACATGAAAACTTATAAAGGAAGATTCTTGGAAATAATGTTTTAAAAATCCATTCTTGCCGTATAAGTTAAAAAAAACATTCTTCTCGTACCTTTGTCAGAAAAGTCAAAAAGTACCTCGTACAAAAACGACAAAAGATTCCTTTCATATCCTTTACTAAAAACTCACCGAAGGGTAAAATTGTATTTAAACTATTTTAAGTGGATGGAAAAGATATTACATATTAAGGGAACATGGATTTGGATGATAAAATACACCCCAGTAAATACCAAAGTATAAACAATCTCGGATAAAAATGAGATTGTGAGATTTTCCCTTACCTTAGGTCTGATTTGCTTCGTAAGTGTCCGAACCTCCTATATAATGATATAATAATGTCATTGACTTATTACAGAATCTTATTCATTGTTATTATATCATATATGGTTCACTTATGACTTTATATTACCCGTTTTTTTTGTAAATTCATGTTTAAGTAGCGTTTTGGGTAAAATTGTCTCATTTGTCGTTCGTGTTTTAACTTGTAATTATTCATATGATTACTTAGATAATGATTACTTAATTCCAGAATATAAAACATGATTTATATATAATATATATTCATAATATACATATATATAATGGATTGATAAATGGAAAGAAATACACCATTCATGGAGATGGTAGGCCGTACGTACGCATGAACGCTGTTTTCGTTTCGATATTGAATTGAGTGGAATTAAGTAGATGAAATACATATATATACACATAAATCCAGTAGCTTTATAAAGTCATATATTTCATTATTATTTCTTATATATACTTTATAATCATTCTTAAATGGTTAACATGGAGAATGAATCTCATCGCGTCGTGGAGACGGTAGTCCGTACGTACGCACGAGCGATGATATCATTTCCATAATTATTGAATTGAATTGGAGTGGATGATACAATATATCAGAATCATTATGATGTTATAATAACTATGTATAGTTATTCCTTACACCATTATACCCATCCATGTATGGTGGTGGTGGAAAATAGATTACACCACGGCGTGGAGACGGTATTCCGTACGTACGCACGCGCGGTGATTTCTTTTTCTGTAGGATGGATAGATCGTGAAGTAGGGTTATTTCATACTTATAATAAAATATCAGTATATGAGTGATACTTATGTTATTACTTCATAATGAAACAACTAAAGAAGAAGAAGTGGAAGAAGAAATAATGATGAAAGAATCGGTAATGGACATTACCTCTTCTTTGAAGTGCTTCTTTAAAACCTTCTTTTAGGGCACTAAAATTGGTCTTTGAGGAAGACCAGAACCTCTAGGATGTTGCTAGGGAAGTGGAGAGGAGAATTGGGCAGGGGTTATCCGAGCTTGAATGCTCAAATTGGTGTGAGGAGGAGAGGGAGGAGGTTCCCTTTTATAAGGGTGGAGAGGGGCACCTTTGGAATAACTAAAAATATTATTTTATTATAAAGTCAAGTTCGGTTTTAAATAGCTCCAAATTTATTTATTTCTAGTATAAGGTGGGGATGGGTCGAAATACTCTCATCCAATAGAATTTATACAAGTTTAGGTTCCTATTTTAACCTTATCATTTAGATTTAACATTAAGTTAAATAATTTTACTTTTACCGTGTCTTCTTGTGATCTTATAATATAAGGTTAATAAACTTACTATATCAAGAAAAACGATCCCCAAGTTGTTTATTATTAATATATATAACCTTATCTAAGTCATTTTGCCTAACCTTAGATTTTTAGGAATAAAATAACAATTAATAATATCATATTTGTTTTAAAAACTATTTTATGTCAATTTTGACACTATTTAGTAATTGATTTTTGTGAAAATCATAACAGAATGATAAGTTCAAAAAAAGTTAATTAAATAAATAATAAAATCTTATATTAACCTAGAAAATTAGTGGAATTCATAAAAAGTCTCAATTTATATTTATTTGGGTATTTATAACATCAATTATGTCAATATTTTATTAATAAGATAATTACTTCATCATTGTTGTGTCATAAATAAATTATATAATTTAATGTCTAAAAATTAAAAATAAACTACCATTATGTAGGAAATATTTTTATCTTTATAATGAATATTTATAGTTATATTTATCTTATGTATAACCCCATATTAAAAATGTTTTAGTAAATAAACATTGATTTTAACTCTTTTAACCCATCTTTAAATAAATTAATAATAAATGTCCTAATCTAATCCAAGTGGGCCTAAATGGTCATATTTTATTCCTAAGTTTGTTTTTGGTCGAATTACACTTGTCCAATAGAATTAGGACATGTTTTAGGGTAATAATAATATCATCTTTACCCTTAATTACCCTATTTACTTTTTACCGTGGTAAAAAAAAGTAAAAAGTTACTATTCACCAAAAATTATTTTCATCTCATTGAACCACATTTTAGTCCTTGATATTAACCGTGTCTCTCGGATTTTTGAAATTCCACTCACAGAAGCGGTAAAATTAAGTTTTATGAAAAATTCAGTTTTTTTTAACTACCACTTAGTGGTTTCACTATTCAAAAATTGAAAGTTTTCAGAAAAATACCAAAAATTAGGCCTAAGCTATATTTGATATTATGAACTCAAAAATTATTTCTATTTTACAAAATTCAAAACATATCAGTTGCATTAATTAATTTAAAAATTAATTCCCGTCGTCAAAACAAAAGGCGTGTTTTTAAGAGATAATAACTATCAAAAGATTGACACTTGTTTATAACTTGTTTAAATGTGAAATTACATCCAATGACCAACATTGTATTAAATTGTAAAAATATATTCTAAATATACTTTAAAACCACTCAAATTAATAATTTATCACTATTAATTATTTCGATTGAAAAAGTTGTTTTTAATTAAAATTTAGTAATTTCCACTATTCATCAAAATATGAAAGTTATCTGAAAATTACCAAAATTTCACCCTAAGCTAATTTCGATATTCCGAATCCAAAAATGAAATCCATTTTGAAAAATAAAATTTAAAAAATTTCAAAAAGTGGTTATTACTCTTCATAACGGCTAGTTTTAATAATATTTTAATAGCATATCGTTGTTTAGTGAAACTCGGTATTGCGTACTACATACGCTATCAAGGAAGGTCGCAATTGCGTGTAATGAAAGGCAAGTCAAAGATGCATATTGTGCAAGCTCCTTTTGGTTTATCATACAACACAAGACATTAATGAAATTAAAAAGAATATTTTTCATAAAATCTCGGGGTGTTACATTCTACCCCCCTTAAAATGAATTTCGCCCTCAAAATTCATCGGGGTTATAAATGGTTTACTACTTGAAAGTTTCTTTAATAGAAACCCACTTCGTAAAAATGAATACCAAAACCAATCTTTAAAAACAAACGTATGAAACGTAACGGTTACCCAAATAAACTAATTACTGGGTTTCCACATAGGTGAAAATATGGATATGGAACGGAAATCTAACCATCATGTTCTGATGGAGAGTGGTAGAGAAAATGGCTATGGAAAATCCAACAATCACAAATCCATAAATTTGTGACGATCTAAGGTACCATCTGATTAATCAGATATAAGAACACTAGGACAACATTTTTGGTTTTCAAGATCGTTTCCCTAAAGTTGAAGAATTTGAATTAGAATAAATACTTACTTTATTTTGGTACAATCTCACTGTTGTTCGTGCCTTAAACAATTTCCACTTCATCTCTTAAATAAATGAAGTTGAATTTGTTATTCGTGAAGTGTTAGCAGATCATGTGATAGAATAACGGGTCATTCCATCTCTTTCAAACAAAAGGTTAGCAAAAGTTATAAGTCCATCTTATGGTTAATCGTATATTGTTCCAAAAATGAACTTATACTTCATATATCATACGGCTTAATAAAATAAAACTAGTTTCTACTAACCAGGGACTTCTTGTAGGCCAGTGGTAGGCGATAAAGGCCAGTCGCACTTCAGTTGTGGGTTCGATTCCCACAGCCTTGTCCGACGGGATGGGCTGTCGCCCATCCTACAGGTTGTCCTTTTTCTAAAGCTATATTACTATAACATCCCATCAATAATATCGAAAAATGTTTTATCCTAACTTATGTCCAACATAATCCATTACAATATTTAAGATTATCCATAATACTTCAGTCCACTCTCATAATATAGTGAAAACGATTTCCAGAGATTTAATACCATCGTTGATCCCCATATATAATAAGATATGTCTTGTTGGTCACATTCCAAACATTC
Organism: Viscum album; assembly: GCA_963277665.1. Lineage (NCBI taxonomy): Eukaryota > Viridiplantae > Streptophyta > Magnoliopsida > Santalales > Viscaceae > Viscum > Viscum album. The sequence goes on from OY728151.1 coordinate 908,278,809, forward strand.
AAAGGCCTTAATAATGTATTCTCTTGAATACCCATTGAACCATAGTGAAAACTTGAATGCAGTTAAAAGTTAACACTTTTCACATACCAAAATCCTCAAAATTCTATATACTCAAACCATGATATCACTTAGTCCTTATATCAATCATGAGCTCATGAATACTGTCAAACATTTCATTTTCTCCTTATCCCTTCATTATACGCATATCATCTACATTCCAAAAATATCTGAATAAACTTTCATGGATACTGGTACCATTAATCATACACTTTCAAAACTCAAGGAAGGACAACAGTGTAACAATCCTTAGATGTCTCTTTATTCCATAGTACCATGATATTACTTATACAACATTACACATGATAAACATGTCATCATTCCACTACATTCTTAAACCATTGACCGAGCTTCAACAATTCTTTCATCTCACATATCATTTGTAGTCTCTTCATCATCATCAACATAAATACTACCCATACGACCATATTGAGTCTCTTCATGAGACATTCCCTTAGGGCATTGGTTTGCATAATGCCCGTACATTCCAAATTTAAAACCTTTAACCATTGTTGATGTCTTAGCAATACCATTATCCTCATCTCTGGTGTTAACTGAACCTTTTCCTTTCAACTTACTAGCTTTGTGTCCTTTTTTTCCACACCCAAAGCATCTTCCAGTTCCTTTGAAACATTCTCCTTGATTCCTCTTCCCACATGATTTACATAGGGGAAATTGAACTTTCTTTCCTCTATGATCATCATGAAACTCCATCTTTCTCTTATTAGCCAAGTCAGGAAACTTACCAAATTTTACTTTATTGATCATATTATGAGATTACTGATTCGGCATAATAATGATGTTTGGACTTCCAAATCCCATTTCATTTGGTTTCTCATGAAGAATATCATTCCATTGTCCATTATATCCTCCATTATCGTGAATCATCTTGTTTCCAGCCATTTTCTAAAACCCAAAAAGAATAGTGTGAGAGGAAAAAATAATGCTAGGGAAAAAAACATAATAAAGGGGGAGTACCCTCAATATCTAACATCTTAGGTTAAATTCGAAGATCGTTAGCGCAATTATAGGAATATAACCTATACGTATACTTAACCTTAAAGACATCCCTAGACATACCTTAGAAATATCTCTAGGGATCTCACTAAAGTTCTCGCATCCTAGTTTCCAAAGGTTGACTAAACCTTTCCTCTGATACCAACTGTAGAGACCCGTATCTTGACGTACATGGACATTACATTACTTTTTCGGAATACTTAGTAGATAACAAAAACACACACACACAAGGATCGTAATAGTTTAGTGTCTTTGGAAACTCGGAATATAATCTTCTAATCCTGGTGAAAGATCTTCAACATCTCCCATAAAGATCTTCCTTTTTTTTACCTAAAACCTTTCTTTATATCCTGGGGAAAATAAAACATAAAAGGGTGAGCTCAAATTCTCAGTAAGGGTAAACAAAAGAAATATCAATCACATCATATACATAAGCACATAACTTTTGGAAATCTTAACCTGCAAAAGAGATCATAATTTCATAACATGGGGTAAATCATGGAAGTGAAATGTAATCACAATAATCATAACTTAAAACATGAAACTTTGTGGCATTCACACATAATAATAGAGAATCATTTCTTGTTAGTCAAGACTCATTTCCAAGACTATCTTATTGGACAAATTCCCTTTCTGAACCGAGTCACCCTCGTTTCAGTCCTGTTTTACTGAACCGGTATAACCTACTGTTCCAGCCATGTCTATCTCATGAGATATAAAATCTTTACCCAATGCATTGGAGGGAGATATAGGTCCCATCCATCTTATAATGAATCCTTTCTTATGTGTGCGACATAATCATAAATCATACATCATCGCATAACACATGTAACAAAAATGGGATTCTTGAAACATCATGACATCATAAAACAAATCATATAAGGTAAATGACTTCATAAAAATAATTTCCTCAAAACATAATCAAATCAATGTAATAATAGGGATAAAAACATAACCCTATATTATCTGAGATGGAAAATAATTTTGATAAAACATTTGAACTCCATTCTTGAGGAAAATATCCTTTCTACTTCAAAAACACTTTTCTTTTCTTAACATGTCATACAATTATAAACTAAATGAAGTTGATGAAAAATAAACATGAAAACTTATAAAGGAAGATTCTTGGAAATAATGTTTTAAAAATACATTCTTACCGTATAAGTTAAAAAAAACATTCTTCTCGTACCTTTGTCGGAAAAGTCAAAAAGTACCTCGTACAAAAACGACAAAAGATTCCTTTCACATCCTTTACTAAAAACTCACCGAAGGGTAAAATTGGATTTAAACTATTGTAAGTGGATGGAAAAAATATTAAAAATTAAGGGAACATGGATTTGGAAGATAAAATACACCCCAGTAAATACCAAAGTATAAACAATCTCGGATAAAAATGAGATTGTGATATTTTCCCTTACCTTAGGTCTGATTTTCTTCGTAAGTGTTTGAACCTCCTGTATAATGATTTAAATAATGTCATTGACTTATTAAAGAATCTTATTCATTGTTATTATATCATATATGGTTCACTTATGACTTTATATTACCCATTTTGTTTGTAAATTCATGTTTAAGTAGCGTTTTGGGTAAAATCGTCTCATTTGTCGTTCGTGTTTTAACTTGTAATTATTCATATGATTACATAGATCATGATTACTTAATTCAAGAATATAAAACATGATTTATATATAATATATATTCATAATATACATATATACAATGGATCGATAAATGGAAAGAAATACACCGTTCATGGAGACGGTCGGCCGTACGTACGCATGAACACTGTTTTCGTTTCCTTATTGAATTGAGTGGAATTAAGTAGATGAAATACATATATATACACATAAATACAGTAGCTTTATAATGTCATATATTTCATTATTATTTCTTATATATATTTATAATCATTCTTAAATGGTTAACATGGAGAATGAAAGTTATCCGAAAATTACCAAAATTTCACCCTAAGCTAATTTCAATATTCCGAATCCAAAAATGAAATCCATTTTGAAAAATAAAATTTACAAAATTTTAAAAAGTGGTTTTTACTATTCATAACGGCTAGTTTTAATAATATTTTAATAGCATATCGTTGTTTAGTGAAACTCGGTATTGTATACTACACACGCTATCAAGGAAGGTCGCGATTGCGTGTAATGAAAGGCAAGTCAAGGATGCGTGTTGTGCAAGCTCCTTTTGGTGTAGTGTACAACACAATACATTAATGAAATTAAAAAGAATATTTTTCATAAAATCTCGGGGTGTTACATATATTATAGAGGAAGAATCCACCCATAAGAGATAAAGATGAACTGCATATATTTTGGTAAAGAAAAATGAAGTAACGTTGTCCATGAATAGTTTAATAGAAATTATCACAAGTAAAGATTATTAAATATATTTATTAGAGATATGGTTTATATAGAAATAAATAAAATGGGATGTTAGAGAATATTAAACAATATATTAAATGTTAAAAATTATTCCAATTGCTCATGGATTCTAAACTTACTAAACCGACTAACTTTTAATTTTTTTTGGAGAATAGATAGCTGATGTAGTGGAGAGTTCGTCTTGTTTTTATCTAGAATGAATTTTACTAGAATTTGTGAAAAGATACACATTTTTTAGATTTATAAATATTAAAATATAAAGTTCGATATTTATTGGTATTAAAGATTATTCAGATACTCTAAAATGGGTATTTTATATGCTATAATTACATCAGAATGGTGTATAAGTTGTTTTTGTAGGTTTGATAATTTATCTATTTTTGAGTGTTTTTTTAGTTTTTCATCGAACCATGATGTGATTAGAAGTGATACTATTCTTATTGGATATATTCTTCAGTTTATATTCAAAATATGTATATATATTTGAACATACCTATGATAATTTTTATACATAATATTTTCAACAGATCAAAGCTAAAAATTTCAATGGGAAATAATGTGCTTGATATTTATTATTCTATGTAATGTTTTTATTGATCCCCTATGTGAATTCTGAAAAGTAAGGTGAGTTGCGTAACATATTTTATAGGTCATAATATTTTTTTCTAGAGGTTTTTGGAAAAGGATACCTATTTAATATAAGGTAAAGAAAACCACAAATGAATTAATGATACATAACATATAAAAATAATTCATAACATATTTCCCATGGTGTACTGGAATAAGTAAAATATTTGGTAATGAAAAATAATTTTTAAAACATATTCTTGAGGAATATATAATTTATTATTTTTTTGGCCATATATAACATATTTTTTAGAATAAATATAAAGTTTATCTGGATGTATGAAAAAATGAAAAAGGCATATCAAATGTAATATATTTGTTCAGGGTAAATGGTCATGTAGTAAGTATTTTTTTAGAGGATTATATTATGCATGATATTTTTCTGAGATTTGAGGAAGAATTTTATTTTGTAATGAAGAATATATATGATTTTTCTCTCTCATAGAGTTATATAAAAGATATTTATTATATTATATGAGATTCAACACTTAGAGGATTTCTATGATTTCTGAAGAATATACCTAGGATAATTCTATAATTATAAATTCCAATGAATCAAATAATATATTATGACACTGAATTAATTTTTAAATGTTCAAAATATACTGATCCTTTCTCAATACAAGATTCAAGCCAATATTTGAATATGATAAAATTTGAAGAGTTTGAGGGGATTACAATTCCATTTATTAGATACTATTAAATATAGAAATATTAAAATATATTTTTGTGATCAATGATGAAATAATATATAATAATGTCAAGAAAAATCATCATTAACTTAAAAAACACACATGATTTATGATTAGAGAAAAGAATATTGAATAATATTCATATTTTGAAAATGAAGATGAATGTAAGGAAAATTATATGAAGTTGAATGTGAAAAAAATGATGAAATTATAGATTAAATAAATCTAGAAATAAAATCTTATATTTAATGATTTATTATTTAATAGATAATTAATCCCAAACCCATTTGTGTATGTTTATAAAAATAAAGAAAATAAGAAGGGAAGTTTTCTATTAATTTGAATACAAGTTAGATCTCACACTATAATTTTAGAGTCTATCACACTTGATAAGTTAAAGATCCATGACCCAAAACTACTATTTTAGGATATTAATATAGTTATTAATATTTTTTATTTATTAATATAAGTTAAATGTTTGAGAAGAAGATTCTCTATTCTACTAGATTAACAGAATAGATAATTAATCTATTGAGATAAAACGAGAATTAAAAAATTTAAAAAGTACATTCAAGGAAATATAATTGAGAAAATCTATTGATAAAAATAGAATATTTTTGATTTTTGGAAGAAGTGTAAGAAAATTATTTTATGGAAATAAAAGGTAATCGAAATAAATATATAGATGAGAAATTATATATAAAAATACTAAAATTTTTGGTGATCCAAGGGTATAAATATATGAGGAATAAGTAAGGGAAATATATAGAAAAGTGAACCAATCAAGATAACCGTTGAATAGATCATAGATAAGAGAAAATAGTTTGATAAATATATGAAGGAGAAGATAAATTTTTATATCAATAATGTGTATTTTGAATTTTTATACTGACTAGATATGGTGATAGACTATGCTTTAGATATATACGAAAAAAGAAGAAGAAAATTAATTTATAAATGATGATGTGCATAGAGTATCTCTAAACATTTATGGGTTGTCTAAGAGCTTGAATATTTAATGAGAAAATTTATTATGTATATTTTTGGAATGATATTGGAGCTATGAAATCTTAGAGAGTCTTGGTTTCTTAATGTTATTCCTGATGATTCATTGGTATTATAAGTCACCTTGTTGTGAAAACAGATCTTTTGATATTGATATAGTGAAATCGAGTGTTGAGTGAATATCTACACAAATAGGATTTTTGTAATCCCGATTTGGAAATAGGATAAAGTGTATAATATGTTGAAAATAGAAATCCCAATGGGAATATATTTATATAAAGGATGTACTATAATTTCATGATAATACCAAACCAAATAAATTATAATTAATGATAAAATTTTTAGTGAAAAATATGTGACTCATATGATAAAGATCATAGTAAGGAGTAGGTTTCCAACATATTGGTAAAATCTTATAAAAACACCATCTTATTATTTTACTTTACAATAATGATTTATATGATTTTAATTAATACCAGGTAAGATATAAATTGATATATTTTTATAATCCAATAATTGAGGTTCAAATATTGTAAGGGGTAAAATATTGAAAGAACATTTAGAATTCGGTAAAAATTTGAAAACACTCGATTCACCCATTACCATAGGTAACTGCACAAAACCCTAAGGTAATTTCAAAATTTTAATCTATTTTAATTTATTTAACCTACTAGAGATGATATATAACCTAGTCCTCCTCACTGAATCATTTTATTATATATTTACCTCCTCTAAGTGAGGGTTTCCCATTCTATCTCTCTTTCATTTATTATTTGAGACAATTTTACCTTAAAAATATTATAAATCTACTTTTAATCTTATTAATTTATTCTATTAAAATTCTATTATTATTATTTTGATTCCTAATGTTTGGGATATCTCAAATTCTATCTCATAAAAAACCATTTTCATAGGTTATTACTATATCAAAATATAAGTCTACAAAATATTGTCTTTTGATTTCATTTCTTCTATTACTCCTTTAAATCACATAAATAATCTATTAAAGTATCTATGACCAATTATTTTAATTTTTATCTATTTTTTTCTATAAAAAAATAATTTTTATTAGTTTTTACATTCCTTTAAATATTTTTTGAAGACATTATTCAATGATGAGGGTTTTACACTACTAAGTGAATGGTGGTGTTATGTTTTCAGTTATAATTTTTTATAGATATACATATAATTTTATATTATTTCGGAATATATATGAAGAATAAAATAATATCATTATTATGATTTATGAATGATATTAATTTTTTTTATAATATTATTAAAAATTAGTATAGCCAAATTCATTTTAACCATTTGAATCATGCATATGAAGAATCACTTATTCATTTGGAATTATTTTGTTGAATACATTTAAATATTTTACTCTTTTAAATTTATAATTATATTAAAACTATAATGTGACACTTATAGATCTTTTGTAACCATTGGAATGTTATGATTGACCATTACCACTACAACAAAGGAGTTTTTCAACTATTAATCTAACAAACTCAAAATGGTCAATGAGTATAATAGAAATTTAATAAATAAATAATTATTTGTAATAAATGAGTTTAAAAGAATCATAATAATGATATAAAAATTAATAAAAAAGTATTTAAATTACATGATTTTACAGTATTTTATAGTATATAAGAAATATATTGTGACTCTAGTTATGGGTTTCTTTACAAATCACTATTCTGTTTAAGTATTTTTTTGATGTTTTCTTATATTTACTTCTATATATTATATCCAATGTATTGAATTTATAAATTAATACTTAATTTCTATTTTGATAAATTTATGGTCTCATTTCCTTCCTTATTTTATTATAGCTGATACCATACATTGTTCAAAAGGGGTTTTAAATGTTCTTTCTTATTCTAGTGGTTTTTTCTTTATCACAATCTATATCTCTTGCATCTGGCATATATCGTTATAATATGATTATTTTATCTTAATTATTATTAATTTTACTTCCATTTTCTAGGGATATTATTTCATTTATGGTTAACCTCATATTTTTTCATTAAGTCAAATCCAATAAATTTTATCACGGTATATTTTCTAAATTACATATTCCTCACCTTGTTTCTACTATTTTTAATCAATTTATTTTCAATGATAAATCAATAGGACATTGTTTGGTTAAAATAATTTTATAATAGAATCTTTATCCATTTTTTGATATATTTTTCACAAAGAAATTATTTTCCATTTCTTCAAAATAGTCAAAAAATAATGCCAAATCACTTTTCGTGAGTTGTATTCAAATTTTATCTATATATTTATCTTTAATATTTTTAAAATAATTCAATTATATTAAAAATTTTATTAATTATATTTTGCTAAATTATATAGTTTATTTAAAGTAATTTATATTGTTATTTTGTTCTAGGAAAGTGATGAATTTATTAATTACTTTTATGTTCCATTAAAAGAAATCAATTTTTTCCTTAAAACAATTTAATTTCTTATATTCCAATTAATTATTATTTATACATTTTCGTACTTCATTTCCTTCTATCCATTTGAACAATTAAGATGTTTTATTTTAATTAATGGTATCCTTTTCAAAAATAGATTCTATATAAAAATATTCTAATGATTCATTGTCTATGGTTTTACATATATGTGGTATAGTGGAAATAAAATCTCTAAAATAGAAACGATTCATCACCATCTTTATCATTCTTTATCATCAACCATTCCTAAACACAACCTTTCTAAAAACTCATTTCCATAAAAAATAACTCTAATTCGATATTATTATTGAAGGGTGTTCAGCTAGATATCTATACATTCAAGTAACATGTAAATTACTGACTATACCATATAAAAATTGTTCGATACAATCTGAATAAAATAGACTTCATTATATTGGTTGGAGAATATTTTCCACGTTTTTTAATTTAATTTATTAGATAATGATTTTATTTCTATGAGTTATCCATGTTATTATTTTTGATTGATTTATGTTTTTTATATTCATGTCACACACAGATGCATGATTTTTATGATGAAATAGATTGGTTTAAAATTATATATCTCCATAATTCATTGGGTATCACTTAAAATTCATGATATACTATGTATAGTTATTTGGAAATGATCCAAAAGCATTATATTTTGTTATCATGGTTGTGATCCTTGAGTTATTTTTAATATGGTAGGAAATATTTTTGTTGAATAATTATATATCATGAAAAAAGTTATTCCACCAAGGATAGTGGTAAGGGTTTTATGCATGAGGTGTAGCAACCCATGAAATTATATGGTAGATTTATAATAGGATTCCATGACAATTATTTTATTGAATTTATAACAGGATTTATGATTATGTTATCGTGATGAATTTTTTTACTTATTAGGATTTCATGATCTAATTGTAACAATAATTTAATTTCTCATTTTAATATTTTGGTGAAATTTTTATGATTTATTGGAAATAACTATGCATTTAATTGATTTTTTATACCCCTTATTGTTAATTTTTTCTCACTCCACTATTATATGTACCCATTTTGTAAGGTGATAATATAGTATTATGAGATTCACTCAGCTTATAAGTGGACTACAAGGATGTGATTTATTATGTTTTAAAGGTTAATAAATTAATATTTAAAATTTCAAAATGCCAATGATCATGTAATTCTAGGAGATGGTTGAAATTTTAGGTTATTCATAAAAAGTACAAATGTTTAGTACCAGATCTAGATGTATTGTTATAAGGGTATTTTATACATTATTTTAAGAAAATAAGTAAAATATAAATAAAAAACTAAATCATATATATATTACAATAATAGAAACATTTATTGGGGACTATGGAAAAAAATAGACAAATGTGTGTATTGAAATATTACATTAAATATTGATGGATTATGAATGTTAATAGTTGAATAATTTGAGTGTATATAGTTTCAAACAATGAAACCAATTCCAAAACCCCCAACTACTTCATAATTTGCACACAAAAACTAATCTCATTGCTTTTATGCAAGTTCTCACTACACACTGCTTCTGTCACCTTTGATTACTACTTTTCCTTAGCCACTTCACATGATAAGACACTCACAATCCTATATCATTAAATTATTACCATAAGTAAACATTTTCTATGAATTTATTATTGATTCCTTTATGGATATTAATTTGGGAAACTCTTTGTTAATGTTCGACATCACCGTATAAATTTTCAAGAGGGTTGTGTAGAAACCACTGTATAGTTTGACGTTGACAAGTTATATAAAATTTTTATTAAAATTCAATTAAAATAGAGTAGTGATTAAATTTTTTTTGTTTAATTATGTGTAGATATTTTTGTTTACATGGTATTGATGGGATTTGTGATATTTTTTTATTATTTGAGTATAAAATTATGCAAATTAAATTTTGATACTTGTGTTTTTCTTGATTTACTTAGAATATATTATTTTCAACTTTATTATATTAAAAAAATATTGATATGATAACTGGTAGTGATCCAACAAATATTTTTTTATAAAGGGAATTTAAATATGAATAGATTCCTCAATGTTGAATTTTGGTGGAGAGATAATGGAATATTTATGGATGAGAGGGGATTAAATTATTTTATTATTAAATATGTTTTTTTTCATGTTGGATTTATGATGGATTAGAGATGATATTTTATAAATGTAATAATTATTTTGTAAGACCGTAGCCTTGATACTCCTTAGTGTAAGTCTATCTAATAGTGCATGAAGACATTTTGTGGTCCTACTAGTATTCCAAAAGTTTGTTACTAGTGAAGATATTCTATAACTAATGTGGATAAAATATTATTATTGATACAGAAATATATAATTTTAGATAAAAAAGTACAATCATATTCTACTAGTGAATTTTCAAGGAATTATAGAAAGGATTTTTCTATTAACAATACATGAACATAAAAAATGTATAAAACAATTACCCCATGTTAAACATACCTAAATACACAAGAAGGATCATCCAATACCTTTATAAAGTCTATGATAAAATGAAGAAAAAAAATAAACATGAGACATAACTAAAGAACCTACACCCTCCAATCCTATCTCCAAATGAAATAAATCCTCCCATGTTTCATATCGTATAAAACTTGTGAGTGGTCTTGTATGAAAAACATATGGTCTTTATATCAACATAATTACACATGAACGGTGAGAGGATACAAAATGGTAGGAAACCACCAATGTAGTCCCTTATATATGCCACAATATCATGTGTATATATTCATAAGAACCTAAATAATACTATAAAAAAATATAACGCTTGCATTAAGTGATAATAAATATATTATTATACACGACCCCACATAATTTAGGCAATGTAGATAATATATTTGTAATCAGAATGAAAACACACTAATGGATATCAAGGATTTCTAGTAGTAATTGGTCTATCCTAGTCATAAATAAACATGGGAAGGCATAACACTTTTCCAAACTACTGTATTTAATTAGATTGGGATCCTCTTACTCTTTCACGATCTCCCTAAAAAATCCACCACATATGGAAAATGGATTAACGGAAATAATAATACTTATCCAATATTTTTTATATGCAACACATTAGGTAAAATCATTAGACCTAGTTAGAACTAGGTTTTTTTGTATCATTGGTTCCTCTAACTCATTTGTGATCACCATAGAAATATAGATAAATCGATGACATGGGTGGTGTATTATAAGTCATCCATTAACAAGAATTCAGGACAGCAACTTATATCTAGAATTTTTTATAGATACATTTCATCAACATAGTCAAGATAAAACAATCAAATCATAGAAGACATAACCCAGTTCTACGATCTCAGTATGCTTCCAAACTATACCTAGAACTATTCCATAATATAAAACTAGAAGTAATACCAGAATATTCTATCCTCAATTATCTAACAATATCTGAACACTCCATATGTATACAAGAACCAAAATATCATGTTTAGACTCATATAAGTTCTAAAAGACCCACCAAATCAATTTATCACACTCAAACTATAAGTAAAGACACTATTAAATGAGTAAGAATCACATAACCCTCCTTTATATCAATAAATCATGCACTGTGGTTGAAAAATAATATGAGGCATAACCCGCATCAATGCACCCTTATACAAATCACAACCCAATACTATCCACACATTATGAATAATACTATAAAATTAACCTATATATTATATCCTAATTCCACTCAAAAAATATAATTTGATACCAAATGGATACTAGATTCTCATTTTCTTCTATTTTTTTCACTTGGCACACCTGGGATGAATAGATGCACCCTTTATCCTTTTTGAGCAACCCAATTACAAAGAAACATTATGTCTATTAGGCTACTTATGTTTTACTACACATATTAACACTAATTTATTCTTTTCAATAGAGTTCCAAATTCTTATGTACACACCCACAACCATTACCAAAAAACAACCCATGTCTTACATAAATTGAAACCACTATCAAAGGACATGAAGACATGGGAGTCATTTACCCTTGTCCCTAAGGTTCATACCATAACATTCATAAACAATTATCAAAAAAGATTATTTATATTTTATTTGAGTGTAAATAGAAACAATATCCTTTAAATACATTATATTTTAGAATTTATAGAATCCCCAAACCCTCCATTAAATAACCACTCTACTATTAAAAGGACCTACCCTAACCGTTTAAGAAATTGTGACCGACATTATTTCTACAAATACATACTGAAACTATTAACTTATGTATGTACATGAAATAACATATAGTAATAAATGGACAACCTACCTTGATATTAGTGCTACCAAAATTTATAGATTCTAATAATATCCTTGTATATAGAATCCCTAATAATTTTATCTCTCTTATCACACCATAACAATTATTTAAATAGTTATAATTATTTATAATCAAAATCTAATTCTAAAAGGGAATAATCCATAGAAACTCAATGAGTCACATCCCATTAATGAGACCTCATGTGACAATAGGCGAACCACTAATAGGTGATCATCAAACACACCGTGATGAAAGTATTAAATTTCTATCTCACCACACTCAAAAATTTCACCATATTTCATCAATATCAATAAAAAACTTGAAGAGCATGCATATAATAAAATGGGAAGTTATGAGGAGAGTTCATAATCATTTCAAATCCTATAGCCATCATAAAAACAATTCCCATATTTCAGGATTGACTTTACTTTGCACTAATATATATGTTATTAAATTTTTTACTTGGGTAATATAATATTAAAATGAAATAAAAGGGAGGAATAATAGAGGAAGGAAGAGGAATGTTACCCATAGTTTGGGATAAAAAAAACCCAAATAAAAAATAATAAATGGATAAACGTGAGTGGATAGAATAAAGGAAGAGAGGATAATCCTTACTTTAATTCATTTGACTAATGAAATGATCCCCTAAGTGGGTATTTATTTAGGATTTATGAAAAAAAAAATTCCCCTGTTGAAATAATAACTAATACCTCTATTTTGTGCTTGGTGGGAAAATATAGGGTACCCAATTTATAATGATCCGCTTGTTACAAATCTACTGGAAGTCATGTGGGCATCTAAGTTCTTCTTTCCCTATGATTTATCACTAGGTAACTGGTTCCCCTGCACCGGGTACCTAGTGTCTCCAACTTATAAACATCAACTGTAGGCTCACACCATCTTTTATATATTCGTTAAAAGTCCCCAAAAACACTAAATTATTCAGAACTAAAATTAATTTCATACTAAAAGCCCATAAAAATATATCCAAAACATCAAAATAAAACTCCCCTACTCCTGATCCAAAAAAAGTGAAATTTATTCAAAAAAGCACTGACTCATAAGAATGTGTTTCATTACAATATCCACACCATAAGAATTCTAATCCCCAATAAGTGGCCATTTGGACCTCCCATTTATCAATTATTTCTTCAGAATATGATACCATTTCTTGAATATAATTCAAGATTTAATGTGTTTAAACGTCTCTTCCACCCAATCAATACAACTATTTATTATCTAAAATCATTGAGATAATGAATCATACACATTAATCAAACATTGAGTGAAATATTCATCTTAAATATAAAATTTATATATCTAATTTCTCAAAATAAGCATCATTTAGTTCTCCCTTTGATTTAAAATCACTATAATCTTCATAGTCCACTATCTGTGACACCAAATAAAACATTAGATCCACGATTCCTACTCTAAGGTGACATTGTCAAAACTTATGTGAACCTTAGCATATGTTAAACCTTTAATAATAGTTTTATACACATAATATTACTTTAATTGAGTAATCCATTAACCATAATCTACAAACTGATTACTAATATATGTCAACACCTAAGTTATACTTAGTCTATTCATCAAATAACGTCTTGGAGTAGTCACTAAGAACCCTTATTATTACGTAATAATTTCATATTGATTGAAATCCTTATCATATTCATAGGAAATATATGGAATTAAAATGCTTATAACTTGGTGTTATTGAAAAAATTTCATGTATAACACCCCCATATTAGGATCACCATATTCTTTACCTATCTAACATCAACTTTTTTTCATACTATCCTTATATATATATAATCACACATGAGACCAACTAGCTAAAACCTATCATTCTTGACCTATGAGCCTTACTCTAGGAATCTATAATACTTAAAACCATTAAATATACCATTACTAATTTTATTGACCATCATATTTAACTAAAAAAATGTCCACATATCTAAGAAAAAATTACAATTCCTCAATTTAACCAATTCATGATCATCATAACTACCCTTGATCATTAATATTCTATTCCCTACAACACATGTATAAAATAACACATATCTATGAAGAGACTTCTAAGGATATTCTAATTAGCCCCTAAAATAGAATGACATTCATTTTTTATAATATAATAATCATATTATTTATTAATCATAATCATCATTATTAGTGCAATTTACATTATGAACATTATTTCACATTATGATTGTAATTCCTTATAAAAATGCACTACTACATGACACATTCTTTAACATATCAGAAAACAAAAAATGGTCTTAATTTTATTTTCATATTTTATTTTCATGTCTCCCATGATATAAGGAATAATTCATTCTTTTGGATCACTTGGAGATTAAAATTTTGAAGACCACTAAAATGGTCCTTTAACCCACAAGGTTCTGGGAGAAATGAACTAGACAATAGAAAAATAAATGAACTATAGAGGACAATATTCATTCCCAATGATTCTGAAAATTTATATTCTTATAGATGATATTATGGGGGAATATTTCATTAAATAGTGGACCAAGATAATTCAGATGTTTCAATGGCGTTCCATGCGACGAAATTTGGTGAGAAATTCAGGGCTAGATTCCGAGGCCCAGAAAATCATCCCACCATTTAAATAATATCTCATGAACCAATGATTATTTGGGGCTTAAAATTTATTGGATATTTGGATACATCTGAGGATACATTTTATCCCTTTATGGACCACTCTAATTATTCCATATAGAGGGTCCTTTCAGAGCGTCTTATCGGTGGATGCACGGTGGATTCCACTTCGGGGGAAGAGTGGAAAAGTCACATCTACATTAACTATCCACCCACCTAGGCCAACCACAATTAATTAAAGACACTTGAGAATATGGGGGATCATCCAAAGGCTTCAGAAATTCCTATTTAGGGTAGTAGTGGTGGAGGATTTTGGGATCTTGTATCTTTGTTTTCATTGTAATGTTATTATGCCAATTTTCTTTGTAACATTCTTGCTTCTTAGGTAAGTTGTTCGAATCACCTTAGTTTTCAATAAATGGTATTTTCCTTCTATTATTCGGTTCTTATTAATATCAACTTGATACCGTTGCCTCATGGTGTGAACTTTTTCACGCCAATCCTTGTGATTTTGTTCACACAATGGTGGAGTGATCGTTATTTTGTTGTTTTTTACTTCTTCAATTACACCCTCGTAAGTCTACTTCCCACTTCCGTTGAAAAAATTTCATCAATGGAGGGATAAAACTTTTATGGATTGATCCAAGGGAGTATGAAGGGGCTTTATTGGATGTTATTTATCACTCCCTAAATGTTAGTAATTTCTTTTACTTGATTTTATTTCATTTAATTATTCTCTCTCTTCTTCTTCCTTATTGAATTTATTCAACCCACTTTTATGTGATATTTAGATAATTTACCTTGTAGTGATCATGAAAATGATCCTACAAGTTTATTGGTGATTGGAATGTGTTTTTGATCGTGTTTTATCAGTAAGTGATGAGGTTAGTTTTAGTTTATTGCATGAATCATTCTCAAGTTAATGAAATTGATATTGTAAAAAATAATTAATCCAATCCAACTTGAGAAATAACATAGGTTCAACTCATTTTCTCATAATTTGAATTCACATAGATATCTTAGTGATATTTTAAAACCATATAAAATCAACCCAAATTGGCCACTTCATATAAAAAATCCATGTATTTATATTTCATGTCTTAGGATCTTCTTAGGTCTCTGAGGATTCGACAATCCATGTTATACTGCAAGCGACCGCTTAACCCTTAGAACATGGGTAAATTTGGGCGGCACCAAATTTTGGCACTATTTTCAGGTACCCAAGTAAGTTATCTTAGACAATTTAATCCTTTTATTTCCCCACATTCTCTATTCTCACCCACATCTCTCTTATCTTTTCATCTTTCTGTTTGTGTGTGTCCTGAGAATCTAGAATCCAACTTTTGGTCATCTCCAATGGTGTATCTTCCAAATTACCATCTCATAAACTTATGCTGGAATCAAATGAAAAATAAATATTGGGAATCCCCTAAATTAGTAAATTTCTTTGATCAACCCTTGATTAATTACCACACACCTAGTGACATGTACAATCATTTGGAAGATGAATATTCAAAGGATAAATTTACAACCCTATCAAGGATGGTTGAAGAGAACAATCTTGGGGAAGTCTATGATGTTCAAAATCATAAATATTCTATTCCTCAAAAACTGATTGAAAAATTGTGTAATAAAATGGAGATAATGAATTCTGAGGTATCATCTTTGAGATTAGAACTTCAATACATTAATACTTATGAGGAACTCATATATACACCAATTATACCTTCCAAAAACTTATGTAGAGTGTCTAGATTCTCGAAAACCTCTCATGAATTTATTGAAGAACCAACCTCTGGTTTTTTGTTTGGGTAAGTTAATCATGAAATTGTTGAAGGATATGTAAATCAAGAGGAAATTTATTTCATTTATTTACAAGAGGGAAATTTGACATCATGGATTGAGTGTCCTGAATATTAATCCATTGATTCTTCAGAACAAAAAATCACTGAACCGTTGGGAGAAATCCCAAAATTTGAGTCTATAACCATTCATAAAACTAATATTTCTAATTTTTTGGTTTAATCTTATATTCAAAAGGAATCAATTTTGTTAAGAAATTTGTAAAATGAAACTGAGTTGGATTCAAAATCTCAACCTATGTTTGAATGTCCTATCCATCCCAAGCTCAAAATTATTGTCTTTACTTCCCCGCACAAGTATCCATTAATAGGGTATAATCATGACCTTTAAATTGGAATTCATTCATCTCTTGAAACCAAAAATGTTGGAATGATCATTTATTTCTTAGGCAAGACTACAGAGGAAACTGGATCAACAATTTCTGATATTCATGGGATCTTCTCACTCATTGTAGAACATAGGTTTGTACATGACACAAATTCAAAACAAAGAATAAATCTCAATAAAGTAGAAGTGGAGAAATATGGGGTACTTAAAATGTTTAAAGTTGGTATTGGTTATGTTAGGGTGTTCATGTCGATCTAGCGACAATAAACAAAAGTGCTGTATGGGAGGCATCCCGTGGTTTTCATATTTCCATTCATTTAATTAGTACATTAAACCATTGACCTGTTCTTATTGTATGAGTAATTATGGGTATAAAATGGGATCAACCTATTCATTTGTGTCATGTGGTGTGATCCCTGAGTAATACCATACCCAGAAATTTAAAAAAAGATAATGTATTTTCATTTTTTTTATTTTTATGTTTTTTTTGGTTAAAAGAAAAATTCAAAAAAATCATAATAATTTATATTTTTGACCTATTATTCTTTTATGAGTAACGATGGGTATGAAAGGGGAGCACCATATTCATATGTGTCACGTGGTGTGATCCCAGAGTAATACCTTATCAATAAGTTCATGAGAAGACAATGTATCATCAGTTTATTTTATTTTTATGTTTTTGTAGGTTAAAGGAAAATTTTCAAAAAAATAATAATTTATATTATTGACCTGTTCTTATTTTATGAGTAAGGATGGGTATGAAAAGGGAGCACCACATTCATATTTTTCATGTGGTTTCATCCCCGAGTAATACATTAGCCAGAAATTTAATAGAAGAAAATGTATCATCAGTTAATTTTATTTTTATGTTTTTGTAGGATAAAATAAAAATAAAAAATAATAACAATTTAGATTGTTGACCTGTTCTTATTTTATGAGTAAGGATGAGTATGAAAGAGGAGAACTATTCATTTGTGTCACATGGTGTGATCCCTGAGTAGTACCTTACCCAGAAATTTAAGAGAAGACAATGTATCATTAGTTTATTTTATTTTATTTTTATGATTTTTTAGGTTAAAAAAATACAAAAAAAATACATAACAAAAAAATTAAAAGACATGTCTTAGGTCAACGAGAAAAGCCTGTCACAACTATCCAAGACACTGGGACTCAAACAAAGATTTAAGGGAGACTAGGTAATGAATTTTCAACATCATCTACTAGGTGACTTCATTCCATAATTTTCATTTTTAATGTCTTCGTTGAACTTATATCCTACCCCTTCTATGTTTTTATTTCTTTAAACACTAGAAATAGTGTTATTCTACGTTGGGGGAAGATGAAATAAAATAATTGAATATGTTTTCATCATAAAATATGTGGAAAGAAAATTTTCATTAACCTTGAACATGATAACACACATTGAAAACTCTGAAAATTGGTTTCAAATAATTTTTCATGCCTTGATTCTGATTTTAATGCAATTTTAAGTTGATGTGGATAGATTTTGTAAAGTGCAGTTGTTCAATGTGATTTTTCACCATTTATATTTTCATCTATTTATTTAAAAAAACACAAGGCACGTCCACTAGATTCTGGGGTATTACTTTGAGTTATTGGGGTCCATAATAAATTGCAAAGGGTTGGTGATCATTTTAATTTTAACATGAGTATTCAAAAAAAAATTGCGAATAGAGCAATATATTGACCTAATGTGTGGATTTAGTCTCTTATGGATTGTGACTCAATAGTTTTCTGGCCTAGAGTTGGTCATTTTATCTCTGTTTGTGGTAATTTGAATTTGTTTTTGATTGAGTTAACTCGAGATGATGCCCGAGTATGTGAGCATCGCATGGTGCGCTAAAGTCTTAGAGCCTGAGAGTCATCGACAAAGTCTTGCTACATGGGTTGACTCGATTGAGTTCAATTGCAACTACCATTGAAAAATTGAAAAAACAAAAAAACAAAAAAAAAGAAAAATAAAAAAATGAATACTCATCTTAATATTTGATTTTGATTCCTCCTAGAACTTCCATCTTTTCTCCCTCGAATGAAAATGAACCCCCATTTCTATTGTGATGCACAACACTTCATCATGCTTAATTGAAAGTGGAATAAATATGGAGATGAATTTGAAAAAAGGAATGGGATTTGGATTGGGATATGCCTATGGAACTAGCTTGTTTTAAATGATTTTTATGGGTTTCATAATTTTTTGGTATGAGACCTTTGGGAGAGAAATTAGTATTAAAATGTTTTTGGACAAGGGAATTCAAATTTAATATTTTTGAGATATATTTTTCTAGGGACTAGAAAAACTGAAGTTTGGGGGTGTGATTAGCCCCTAAAAAAGGCTAATATTCATTGTTTATAATATAATATTTATATGATTTATTAATCATAGACACCATTATTAGCGCATTTTACACTATGAACATTATTTCACATTATGATTGTAATTCCTTCTTAAAATGCACAATTACATGGTACATTCTTGAACATATCATAAAACCCAACATGGTCTTAATTTTATTTTCATGTTTTATTTTCATGTCTCCCATGATATAAGGAAAAATTCATTATTTTAGATCACTTGGAGATTCAAATTGGAAGAGCACTAAAGTGCGCCTTGAACCAACAAGGTTCTGGGCGAAGTGAACTGGACAATAGCCCAATAAAAGTACTGTAGAGGATATGATTTAAACCAATGGATTTAGAAAATGTATATGAAAATAGAGGATATTATGGGGAACATTTTATTACATAGTTTCCCATGATAATTAGGATTTTTAATGGTGTTCCAGGTATCCCAAGTTGATGATGAAATTCTGGGCTAGATTCTGAGGCCCAGAAAAACATCCAACTATTTAAATCATATATCTCGAATCGAAAATTATTTTGGGCTGAAATTTTACAGGATATTAGGAGACATCTGGGGATAAATTTTATCCATTTATGGACCACTTTAATTATTCAATCTAGAAGGTCCTTTCAGAGCATCTTTTAGGTGGATGCAAGCTGGATGCCACTTCGGGGGAAGAGTGGAAAAGTCTCATCTACATTAATTATCCACCCACCTAGGCCCACCAAAATTAATTAAAGACACATGGGAAGATGGGGGATCAGCCAATGTCTTCCTAAATTCCTATTTAATGCAATAGTAGTGGAGGATTTTGGGATCTTGGAGATTTGTTTTCTTTATAAGGTAATTATGACAATTTGTCTTTGTAACGTGATTCCTTCTTATGTAAGTTGTTCGAATCACCATAGTTTTCAATAAAAGTTATTCTTATTCTCTTATTCTATTCTTATTCATATCACATTGATAATTTTGCCTCAAGGAGTGATCTTTTTCACACCAATCCTTGTGATTTTGTTCACACAACGGTGTAGTGATCGTTATTTTATTGTTTTTACATCATCAATTGCACCCTCGTAAGTCTAATTCCCGCTTCCATTGTCAAAATATCATCAATGGAGGGATAAATATTTTATTGTTTGATCCAAGGGAGTAGTAAAGGGATCGATTGGATTTTATTTATCACTCTATAAATTTTATTAATTTCTTTTATTTGAGTTTATTTCATTCAATGATTTTCTCTCTTCCTCTTCGTTATTGAATTTATTCACCCCACTTTTATGTGCTAATTAGATCCTTTACCTTTGAGTGCTCATGAAAATTGTCCTACTAGTGTATAGGTTATTATAACGTGTTTGTGAGGGTTTTTAATCCGTATGTGATTAGGTTAGTTTGATTTATTTTCATGAATCATTCTCATGTTAATGAAATTGAAATTGTTAAAAAAAATTCATCCAACCCACCACGAGCAATAACCTATGTTCAACTCATTTTCTTATAATTTGAATTCACATATATCTTTTAGTGCTATTTTAAAACCACATAAAATCAACCCAAGTTTTCCACTTAATTTCCACAAATCTATCTATTTATATTGTGTGTCTAAGGATCTTTTTTAGGTATCTGAGTATTCGACAACCCAAACTACACTACAAGCGACCGCTTACCCCTTATAACTTGGGTAAATTTTGGCAACACCATATTCCAACATGAAAAATCAGCTGGAAAGATAAATTCCCTTTATAAATTCCTATCAAAGTATAATTTAATATATAGGATTATTTTTATTTTCTAAGAAGCTTATATGACTATCAATACTATCCCAAAACCAATCCACCCAATTATGGATTAAAAATAACAATACATATTGAGAAGCATGAAATTATTCAAGTACATGGTAGGTTAATTAAAAAAACACTAACCATTCTAAACAAGTTCTATATACCTTTACAAACCCACTATGAATAGTTTTGATAATCCAAAAAATTTCCTTCTCCAAGGGTAGTTTAACTAGGGTCGTATGAATCTAAGGACCCCCTTCAACAATAGACATTCCTTGAGTGATTTTCTATCTAACATCCCTTATTAATTTTATAGTACTAACTCGATATTCATTATAAAATGATCAATCATTGTTCCACTTCAAAACACTAATTGTTCTTTAATTTCTAAATAAAAAAATAAAAGTATGAGGAAATGGTCAATCTCACATTACTATATAATTGTTCTAATATAATATGAATACACTAATTATCTACCAAATAAATGTCACAAAATCTAATACACTCAGTTCCATATAAGATATTTATTCTATGGCCTTCATGGAAAATAGAAAAACAAACTCACATTCCTATAAGGAATTTGAGTTTAAATATATCACTTTCCAATGGCCTAGACTTACCATATTAATAGGGAATAATCTAACATTACCCTTTTCATCATCTCAAGTCACATTATTAAGTGTCACATCTAACCTTCCAATGAGAGCATCATACAATATCTGAAAGCACTCAAGGGTCATTAACTGACCAAGACCTGCAATTCTAACAAAACACACTCTCTAAGCATATATTACCTACAAAAAAATACATAAGGAATATAATTCCAATATCATCATAATATAATAATATCATGCACCATTAGTCTGATGTTGAGGACATAATATTAAAGATGTAATATAAAAAACCTAACATACTGGTTTCTATTTATTAATGGACGACTAATATGAAATTCAATAAAACACTAAAGACCTTATGAAAGGCATTTTAGTTAAAAAAATTCTATTTCTAAAAAAATATGAAAATTTATCCTTCGATAAAACAACTTCCAAAACCTATTTATTTTTTAAAACACCTTTCACATTTAGAAATCGCCATGTACATGTTAGGTATACCAACATGATTCCTATGAAACATGAACTCCCACATTATTATCACAATGGGATGAGAGTAAAATGATGTATTAAAATCCTAAAACTAGTATATCAAACATTAATAACCATCTCAATTAGAAATGTGAAAATAAATGAAACTATTCCCATACCCTTGGTAACTTGGGAAATCACCATATGTGCGTTCATGGTGCATAATGTCGACATACATCACTAGATGAAAATAATAATTTTTCTTTATAACAGGTACTAAATAGTATGACAACCATAATAATTATTAGATATAATTTTATAATAACCCCACATAGGTTCTCAAATAAAATGATTGATTCAACGACATAAATAGTTACTATGAAGGCCTCCCTAAGTGACAGAGGTTATGAGCTAGTATAGAGATTATAAAACCAATTTTATGGAGATTATATTCCTATTATCACAATATACAATTTTTTTTAACAAAACAAGCATTATAAATTATCAAAAAAATTATAAATAATAATAGAAATTTTTTAACCATAAAGGGCATATGAATATTAACATGTTGTAATGAATGAGGAATATACTAAACATACATATATACATTATAATCGACATGCATGGAGATGATCAATTAAAAAAATATTTAATGTTTCCAAAATATAGATGCATATATAACTAAAAAAATCAAGTCTCTATTTGGTTCTATCTCTGAACACTATTAATATCATCAAACATAATCTCCTATACAACCTGTAAATAGTCAGAGATGAAAACATATTGTCCTCAGTGACATCAAAGTAAATGTGCTTGGTGTGAGAATAAAGCTCATTGGGGATCCTCAATTAGGGATATTTATTCATGCCATAATATCTAGTGAAGCTTGTATGAGAAAATAAATATTATTATAACACGTAACATGAAGGAAATCATGTCAGTTCATCTGAGGATAACCTGTCCACAATCACAACTAACTCCACATGTTTGGTCGTATTACATTAATGATTCTATAATATTACTCTAGACATACCAAGGAATAGAAATTAATTAGAGAGATAATTGATCTAACAAATCCATTTCATTTAGGAAATGTATCATGTAATGTAATAGATCATATCTAGACATAAGTAGTTGATCAATTAAGTATCCTCTCACACATACACAATCTATCTAGAACTACAGAAGTTAAAAGAAATAATAAATAATGGGACTTTAAGAGTGATAGTAATTATCAGCACTATATAAAAGTGATGATAAATGACATCTTTATTAGCACTACAAAAAACATTGAGAAATTTTACTTTTTATCACTTATTGTTTTTGTGCATATAAAATGTACAATTTATTAGGGATTTATTTTTAGTACGATAAAGGCATCCATTTTCAGGGTATTAGTTTTTTTCACACATAAAGGGAACCTATGTCAACACTTTTTTATCACTGATAATGGTCTGAATAAAATGAAATAATGAAATAAATAAAAAATAGCAAATGAGTTTATTAAAAAATAATACAATTTTATTAATCAAATAATTATTGATAGAAATGAATAAATTTATTATTCAATATATAAATTATAAATACTAATAAATAATTTGTATTAAATATATAGATATAAGAAAAATGAATATTAAAGAAATAAAAATAAAAAAAGTAAATTGAAAAAAATATTAAAATTTTATTAATTAGATAATTATTCATAATGTTAATAAATATTATATATTATATATATATGAATGTATATAAATATGATATATATATGAAAAAATATTTATTCTCTACATAAAATAGAAATATATTTAGTAAATAATGGTTTATAATTAAACAGTAATATAAATTAAAAATACTTACTAAATTCATAGCGTAATGGACATAATTGAATGTCATTTGATTTTTCAATTTAACATAGATCAAACATGTGTTATATTTATTTCACATATATGTAATTAAAAGTTTTTAAATACAACACACACATAAAACTTATCCATTTCTCTCAATATTGTTAAAGTGTTCTTATTTTTAATTTTTTCAATTTCACTCGTTTTAAACATTCATGCACTTAATATTAGATATATTCATCAATAATGTTAAAAATATATTTGTAAAAAATATTTATAAATAAATATATTTATAAAATTACATTTAATATATTTATATATTTATATATTTATAATTATAAATATATATATATATATATATATATATTTCAGAATGTATTTATACAATTATAAACAAATAATTATATATATTGAAATAATTATTAAATTTATAATAAATTTATTTTAATAATGAATATATTTACTATATTTATATTTAAATATATTTAATAAATAAATAAATAAATATATATTTATAATTATATCAATATATATAATGATTTAAATATTATATTTTAAAATTATTTATATAATTATAAATATATAATTATATAATTAAATTATTATAAAATTATAATAAATATAATTAAATAAAGAACCTATTTACTATATTTATATTTATTTTTATTTTTTAAAAAATTTATTTATAATTATAACTATTACTCCTCTATGAGTGGTTAAGAAATAAGTTCTGATAAAAGGTTTATTTATTAGCATTTTTAGTGATAATAATGATAGAGCTTTATCACCGATAAAAAAGCACTGATAAAATACAACTTTATTAGTGCTAAAAAATTAACACTGATAAAGATTGATTTTATAAGCACATTTTTAGCACTGATAAATATCTATATTTAGAAGCACTAAAAACGCAATGATAAAGATGTATTTTATCAGCGCTTATTATATAAGCACTCATAAACGATATCTTTATCATCAATTTTTTTGAAAGATCTATTGAAAGTTTTCCATCTATTTTAAAAACCCAAACCAGTCATGAACCCATCATGATATCATAATCATTCTACAGAAGTTACCCACTGCTGACACTCCCCCTCGATGAATCAAATCTCGAATCAGGGATCGAATCAGGGCTCTAAAAAATCAAAGGCTCAAATTCAATGCTCAAATAATTTATGTTTTAAAGGAATCCAATGGATCAAACATATGTCTTACTATACTTTCTCTAAAATTTAATTATTTCTCTATTTTATCTTGGAGAACTCAGGGTGTAAAAAATCAATGGTTCTAGCCATTATGGAGGTGGTTTTGCAACAATGAGTATAGTGAGTTAGCTATTTTGGTCATTTAGCCATGGCGATATTCTATTTTGATGCTTTGAATTTTTTGAGTGCGAAACACCTATACTGTGAGCCTTCTAAGCTTCTCTCCAATGCCATTCGAGCATCTCCTTCTTTCTGAATTACTGCTATGAATTAATGTATGGGATTTGTGAGAAACTCTTTAATTTTTGTGAAAGTGTAGATGAATCACGATTTTTTTTTATTTTATAAATAGTGTAATTAACCATATGTTTGAAGTCCCATCCCATTTTTCCTATTATATATATATATATATTTATGTATCAATTTCCATGATGGTTGTTGGGTAGCCTATGAGACTACTTCCAGATGTATTAATCTGACTAGTTAATTTTGTATTTCTTTAGTAGAGACCTTATATGGGGAGTGATGTTTTATGTATCTATTAATTTTCATATTCCACATATATTTTTGGCAGATGTAAGGTTATTCCACTTAGAAAATATGACCTCATGAGATTCATTCCATTTCGGTAGAGGCTAGTGTATATGAGATATATGTTTGTAGGGTTGGTGTGTTTTTCTCCCTTGTTTGTGATATATATTGTTGATGTGTGTTATTGATTTATGCCATCTTCTTTATGGACTTCACTAGAATCTACAGGATTGGTCAATGTGTATTAGATGGCCTCTCTAGAATCCTTCAGATGCATAGATCTGATGTGATGACCTCGCTATAATCCTTAGGATGGGTCGGTGTGGTGATATGAAATCCCAAGAGTCTTGAGTTGTTTTCAAATATTTGATATTCAATTACTATTAAATGTAATAATTCATTAGGTTGTTACATTACTTGTTCCAAAAAATATTATGGAGTTTATCTAATTCTATATATTAGAAATTATTTTTTGGTATTAATCATTTTATGTCTACATGTATTGGTTCCACCCATGGGAATCTTCGATTACCATCCATGTATATGAAAAAAATCTTTATTTATTAATTTTTTTATCAATAATTTTTTAAATCTTCTAGTTGATTGAATGAGAGTTTATTTTTCCTTTTTACCATATTTGGGTTTCTTATTAATCCTCAATTTATTATATTATATTTTCCTTTGTTTAGGGTATTTAGGAAATAATTTATTTGTGTTAAACAATAGTTAGTGTTGAAATTTGTTTCTTGAGACTCATCCCCAATCTCTTTCATAGAAAACTATCATCCTCATCCAGTTTATCTCCTAAACTATTATTTTTGAAATTTTTTTATTGAGACTCATTCCCCATATCTTTTACATTTCTTCTACTACTTTGATCATTATCCATCCTATGGAAGACTGTAGCATAGAGTATTTAAACAGACATAGTTTCATGTCCACAAGATATAGAGGATGTGTGTCAAACAACAAAATGTAATGATAAATGTCCTTGAGATGAGTTGATGAGAATGATAGCTATCTATAACATTCAGATTTGAATGACTTTAGTGGATAACACCTTCCTTAATGGAGTATTTATTTTCATAAATGAAATTACCCATTTTCTTCAAATCATACTGAAATTATTTGAAACAATCAAATGTTGGGGTTCCGTTATGAGAATTTCCTTTAACTTTCACCTTTGATAACAAATATTTTTTATGTATTTAATTATTTATTGAACACAATTAATATTTTATGAACCCAATAGAAATAATACAAATACAAAATGGATACACACTAATATTTGGAAAAAATTATATTAATATGGAATTAAATAGTTCATTAAGTTTGTAAGCGATCATGCATACAACACTTCTAAAATACTTTGTCCATGTTTAAATTGTGGGTTTCCAAGATAAATTAGTCTAAAAGAGTTGTTATAACATTTAATTTTACATGTAATAGATAACACTAATAAATTTTGGACTAAAAATGGTAACCAATTGAATTTGGACAATGATTGGAAAGATACTGCAGTTTATGGATCATTTAATATGAATACCAGTTTAAATGGTGATGGATATTACATGAATGAAATGTTAATTGAATTTTAATATGACATATGTGATTGTATAAAGTTGTTTGAGATGTTAAATAGCTATGTAAAGAGACCATTTCAAACTAGTTTTACTAAACACACATTATTTGCATCTATATTAATGTTATAGAATTTGAAAGCTAGCAGGCGATGAAGTGACACATGCTTTACCAAACAACTTCTTGTCCTAAATGAAATGATACTAGAATAAAATGATCAATAATTTAGAACATATCATAGGAAATGAATGTAAGATTCAATGGGAATGATCTTCTGATAAATACATGCTTGTCCAAATGATTTCATACTTTTTCGCAAGGACCATGAAACACTCATAAAATCACCCAAATGTGGTACATATCGATACAAGAAAAATTAGTCAAGTCCATCAAAATATATATTATACTTTCCTATAATTCCATAGTTTAGAAGACTATATGGATACTTGGATTTCACAAGACAATTGACATGGAACGAAGATACATGAATTAAAGATGATAACCTATGTTATCCATCATATTCTCATCTAGGGAAGAAAATTTATTATGATTATCCTGAATTTAAAAATGATCTTAGAAACTATCATTTTGTGTTATCCACAGATGGAATAAATTGTTTTGGTGTACATAGTAGTACTCATAGTACATGTCCCTTAATGTCAGTAAATTATAAATTTCTACTATGGTTATGCATGTAGTGTAAATACATAATGTTTTATTTTCTGATATCTAGACCAAAAAACAGAGTAATGATATTGATTTCTATTTGGATACATTGATTGAAAATAAAAAATTGATGTGGGATACAAGTTTTACAATGTATGATGCTCATAGAAGTGAATAATTCACATTGAGGGACATGTTTTATGGGAAGATAAATGACTTTCATACTTAAGAAAATTTATTAGGCTATAGAATTAACAGAATTTTGGGGTTTCCTATTACTAAAAAAACACATATTAGTTTTATTGATACATTTCTCAAATATTATGTTTTTTGGGCATCAGAAATATTTACCTTGATGACATAAATTCTAATCTAGGGTGATAAAATTTGATAGTAATTTCGAACAATGTACAACACTGTCTCTAGTAACAGGTGAGAAACTGAAAAATAATTTATAAGATATTGAATCTTTTTTCAATAAACCATTTTTGAAAAACCATAAAAAAGTAGGTTTTAAGACAAGCTCAAATTTCATTGAATTATTGTATTGGAATTCTTTGATTTTTTATACATTTTCTTGATTTCATTCATGTAGAAAAAATGTATTTGATAGTGTTATTGGTACGTTACTATTTTTAAAAAAAATTAATGATGGCCTCATGGAAAGGTTGGATTTGATTTAAATGTGGATGAGATAAGAGTTAGCACTTGTGAAGGGTAACATGTGGAATTTTCTTCCTACAGCATCTTACACTCTGTCTAGATAGGAAAAATTTCAATTTCTTCCTTTTCCTTAATAGTTTAATATTTTACAAGGATATTCATTAAATATCAATAATGTCATTTCAATGAATAATTTTAAGTTATAAAGAATAAAATCACACGATGATAATGTTTTGATGAAAGATATGTGTTCTATTTATTTCCATTGATTTCTTCCTCAAAATGCATGACATACATTAACCAGACTCTATATATTTTTAAAATCCATATGTAGTAAAGTTATGGACCTGGGGAATTTTTTCATCCTAAATAAGGAGTTCCCAATCATATTATTTGAATAAGATATGTTCTTTACAAAATCATTATTTGATATAATGGTCCACCTGGTTATAGAGTTTTAAATACATGGTCCTATCTATTATTGATAGATGAACCCCATTGAATGGTATATGAAGGTTTTGAAAGGTTATGTCAAGAATAAAATTTGTTCAAAAGATTGTATTGTAGAATGATATATTGTTGAATAAGTTATTGAATTATGTAATGATTACCTATCATATGCGGACAACATCGGTCTCCTAAAGTATCATCACAATAAATTCATTATAGATGAAGTGATTTACAGAAGATATTTTATTAAAATTACCTTGAAAGAGAAATAAAAATCACTCCTTTACATTTTACATAATACTGATGATGTTGATCTATACATTGAATCTCGTAACGAAATTATTAGAGACTTTAATTCATAAAGGGATGGAGAATGGATATCAAATAAACATAATCAATATTTTATAGGATTGTTTCAAGATCAAATTTATAACAAGTTATCAGAAAATACGAATTCAATTTTTGAACGACATCAATGGCTAGCCAAGGGAACAAATGAAAATGTTATATCTTACACTAGTCTTGTAATAAATGGTTCTATGTTCTATATAAAAGAACAGTATGACTACATTATGATGAAAAGAAGTTTTGTTACACAGGTGGCTAAAGCGATTCACATATATAGTCTCAAAGATAGAAATACAATTTATGATAATGTGTCATATTTTTTAATTATTGAATATATTTATGAGTTGGGTTATTAAAAATTTCAAGGGATGATTTTATTTTTCAATTAAGTTGATAATATCAGTGTAGTGAAAGTTGACTAAATGGGATTTGTGAAGGTGAATTTTACTGTAGAAGGGGGAAAAGATGATCCATTTAAAATGGAATCAAAATTAGTGCACACATTTTATTTCTAAGATCTAGAAAAAAATAATTGGTTGATTGTCCTTTAAGAGATAAAAAAATGTCAGTTCACATGAAAATTCAATAGAGGATGACCTTTTCATTGTCAGATCACAATCAGTTCATTTCGAAACCAATGTAGACAATGTTTTGTACATTAGAGGGGACAAAAAATAGGGGATTTGGATTCCTGATATAGTTTCCAAATCCATATATCTTTTTTTAAAAAGGAAAAAGACTTCAAATAGAATGTAAAATTGTTTTTTACTATACTATTTTTTTCATTGTAGTATTATATGTTCTCTACTGTATTAATGTAATCTAAATTTTATTTCTGACTACACATATAGAAAATTCCTTCTGCACATGATGATATTACCAATACCTCATTAGAAAAAACTATAATTAGGAAAACCCAATGGAAAGATGTAAAAAAATATATTAGGATATACTTTTTCTATTTTAATGAAAAATTATATAATAGAACATTGATTTTAGTTTCATTATTATTTGCATAGTTCATTTATTTTCGATGATTTCCATCCACCTATCTTGCGATTTTTGAAAGAGAAATGATGATGTCGATGCTCAATAATAGAGGTAGCATTGATAATTGAATAGTAAAATCATTGTCTATATAATTATTTTTTGTTTCATATATATGTTTTATTTATTTATTTATTATTAATCACAGAATAATTATTTTCTTATATAGTTGGATTATTTTTTTTAGTTGGGGTGGTCTATCCATCTTTCATGCGTTTCTTCACTAAATCTTTCGTAGCCTTCTTATCCCTAAAAAACTTTTAAAACATGCACTCTTTCATTTATCACATTATTTTATTTTCACTCTACTACCTTTAGAGGAAGAGAAACAATGCTGACTGTGATCAATCATAGAGGTAATATTAATGTTTTCAGAGTAAATTCATTATCCATAAAATTAATTTAATGTTCCATATTTGTGTTTAATTTATTTATTTTTAGTATTACTAACATAATAATTATTTCCTTATACAAGTGGATTATTTTGTTTAAGTTGGGGGGGTCTGTCAATCATTCATTCCATTCTGCACCAAAACATCCACAAACTTCTTCTCCTACAAAAACTTTTCACCCCTATAGTGTTGGAATTTATCACATTCCTTCAGGTTCCCTCCACCACTCAATCATAGAGGCAATCTTGATATTTAAATAATAAAGTCATTTTCCATAGAATTAATTTATTGTTTCATATTTATGTTTTATTCCTTTATTTTTAGTATTATTGATATTATTTTTTTTCCTTATACAAGTGAATTATTTTTTTGAGTTGGGGAGATTTTTTTAAAAATGCTCATGATCTCGAGAGATTACACTTCGAGTTTTCAACTGAGATAATGAAAATAATTAAATGTGCCAAGAGTGTATACTACAATCATGAAAAGGTGAACCCCGACAACTTATTTGATTAATTGTTTCATGATTTTATCTAATATTTGTATGATAATTTCCATATGCAATGTTGGAAGTTAGATAAATAAATACAATTAAAATCATTGAAAATTTTATAGTCAGGATTTTTTTGAGACATTGAGATGTGTCTAAATTAGTTTCACGACAATCTGACACATAGTGTGACTGGTATGAATCATAGTGCTTCATATTATTAAATATTGACATTAATTTCATTGAAATACCCAACTGTCATTCTCAAAACTAAGAAAACATATTCATAATACTTTGATACTTTCAAAAAATGATAAATAAGTCATTTTTGACATGTTGGAATCAATTGATCTTCAATCCAATACAAGATGTCCTTTATATGACTCAATGTGTCAGTTACCATTAAAAAATTTACATTTTAGAACAAAATGTGCCCCTAAAAACTGATCAAACCTAAATAAATTTTCTTAATGATTTAGGAAAATGATTTATAAGTCATTTGTGATATGTTGGAATTGGTCTCACATGAAATTGACCCTGGATGTGATCAGTATGATTCAACGTGCATGTTTAGATTTTAAAATGACATTTAAAAAAAGACACGTGACATACCGAAAACCAAGAAAAAAAATTCAGATTGTTTTTATACATTAGGATAGTGATTCAGAAGTCGTATGAGATGTGTAAAAATCATCCACACCTCAATATGACGTACGGTGTGACCTATATTACTGAAATTGTGTTTTTCTATTTATAAATGACATCAATTTTAATAAAATAGACAACTAACCTACTCGAAAACTATAATACACATTATGATTGTTTTTTACTTTATGAAAATGATCCATAAGTCATTTTTTACATGTATGAATCATCCAATCCACAATCAGATGCACGATATTCCAAGTATGACTCAAACTATCCGTTATCATTTTAAAATTTGCATTTTAGTTCAAAAAATGCCACATACCTAAAATAAATCAAATACTCATTGATTTTATTGATAATTTATGGTAATGATTCATAATTTATTTTGGGCATGTATGAATTGGTCTCACATCAAACTGTTAGATGATATGATCGGTATGAGTCAAAGTGCGTGTTTCTAGTTTAAAATGATATTTTTGTAAAAAAGACAAGTAATATACTCAAAACTAAATAAAACCTATTCAGATGGTTTTTTACTTTAGTAAAATGATATATATATCATTTTAGACATGTATTAATCAGACACAACTTAATTTAACACACGGTTTGACCGGTATGACTCCAAGTGTGCCTTTTTATTTAAAACTGACATCAATTTATGTAAAATGGATAACTAACCTACTCAAAACCGAGAAAACACATTCATATTGTTTTGATACTTTACAACAATGATACATAAGTCATTTTTGATGTTTAGGAATCAGTCTCACCATAATACAATAAATTATGTGCTCGGTATGACTCAAAGTGTATGTTATCAGTTTATAATGGACCTTTTAGTTCAAAAAATTTCACTCACTAAAAACCAACCAGACATGCTCTTATTTTCTCGATAAATTATAAAAATGATTCATAAGTCATTTTTGACATGTTTGAATTAGTTTCACATAAAACTAATACATTGTATGATATGTATGACACTAAGTGCATCTTTTTATTTAAATTAGTCTCACATCAGCCACACCTCAATCAGACTCATGGTGTGACTTGTATAAATACAAGTACAAATTTTTATTTAAAATTCACATTAATTATTATAAAATGGACAAATGACCTAATCAAAACTAATCAAATGCATTCACATTGTTTTTGTACTTTAGGAAAATGATCTATATGTCATTTGAGATGTGTAGTAATTAGTCACAGTTTAATCTGATGCATGGTGTGACCAATATGACACTAAGTACATATTTTTATTTAAAATTGACATCAATTTTATAAAAATGGACTATTAAACTACTCAAAACTAATAAAATTAATTTTGATTGTTTTGATACTTTATACTAATGATTTGTAAGTCATTTATGACATGTAGGAATTAGCTGCACCTCAATCTGATACACAATATACCCAGTATGGCTCAAATTATCTGTTACAAGTTTAAAATTGAAAATTTAGTTGAAAACATGTCACTTACACAACCACTAGGATGTTATCGTGGGGATTCTCATACTTATTTAACTAATTTTTACAGTGATAAATCTTGAATAAAAACAAAAAAATGGTGTGAAGTGTCACGAACTGAATCTAGTCACCATCACAGCTGATGCCAAACCCAGCCCATGATAGTGCCCAAAGGGCATTCCCTATCCCCATGAGCTGGAACAAGTTCCTGGGTATCAATAAATTTTTTTGGGAACAATTTTCCCGATTATGAAAGTATAAAACATTAAAAAATTCAATAATATGAATCTGAAATTTTCATGCCAAAAAAGCCTTAACAGAAACCAGATCTGAGTATATGGTTACATATAAGAGGACCAAACATAAATATAAACTATATGAAATCATCCACAAAGGCTCTACATAACAAGGGGTTCATCACCCCCGAGCTCTCTCCACAACACCGCACTATAGGAGTGGACTAACAACCCGAACCGCCTTCACCCAAGGATTTTACCTTACCCGTGTCAAACATAATCAATTCTACTTACACCCAAGAGGTTTAAGTAGGGTGTGAGCCCAAGACGAATAGGATACGACCCAATTATTCCAAATAGTATGCAATAGAAGGTGAAAAAGAACAATGTTTTAATATGTAAGAAAAAAAGGCAATAAATTTTCAGAAATGTAAGTTTCAATTGTAAATAGTTTTCAAAATAAAACATTAATAATGTTAACTTATTTGAATAAGACATGTTAGATACTGTAATTTACATCCAAACACACCACAATACAAGGGTAAATACCACAATTTCAATGAGCACCTAAATCAGGAACAACCCTAGGCACTAGATATTCTCAGGACCTATGTTCCACATACCTCGATGTACAATATCCATGTCCCAATCTTTTTCCATGCATGAGACATGAGTAGGGAATGTACCCATAACCTAGTGGTCCCAAAAAATCATCCAAATAGTTTTGTTTGAGTTGTCGTTATCCAAAATGCTAAGTGAAACAGGGATAAAACCGCTCCAGAACACTAGCGTACAAGTACATACCCGCCCACCTAGGTATATGAGATTCCCCCATTGTGATCAAACAATTTTATCCTTATAAATACATCCATTTTTATATAAAAACACCACTACTAGTCACATACAAAAAATAAAGTATCTATACACACTTTATACCACATAAAACACACAAAAAAATATTTTGATTCTCAATAAAACAACTTCTCAAAATCTCATATTCTTTTGCACCCAAAACTCCTTGAAATCCCCACATTGAACACTATGTGTACACTTATAAGTAACCAAAACAAAAATGTAATCCCAATACCTTTCAATGAAACCAACAAATCTGTTATAGGGAAGCCCCATATGAACCACAAAGTGATATCTTTGAAAGACCTCCATTTTCACACTAACATGGCACTTAAAGTTCATATGATTCATAAACTCCATTAAAACAAATTTTCAAAGTAACAAACAAAGGATATAAAAATAAAAAAATTATTTTCATCCCTAATACATGTCAATAAAATCAAGTTGATAAAACAAAGGAAGAGAATACACTCACCAACCAATTCTTCCCCCACTTACCTGAAATGATCAAACATATTCAAACTATATCCCATGACTAAACACCTCAAACACTACTAGAAGATGCTCAAGCAATCCACCTGAAACAAAAAACGAACCCGAATAACACTACCACTACCTTAAATAAACAAAGCCATTGGGCATGCTCTAATCCCACATTTATCCATGTAAGAAATTTGTGGCTAGATAGCCTCAAATGAGACTACCTCTAACCAAGAAAAAACCAAGGAGATAACAGAGTCACTGAAATGGGGTGATCCAAATAGACTTCCCCCCCCACAAGGGACAACTTAATTAATGAGATAGAATTAGCACACCAATTGGGGGAGGCCCAAATAGTCTCCCCGGTATAAGAGGTAAACTCAAATTAGTTGTTTTCAATAGAACTTACGTAAAACTCATAGTGGGTCTCCCTACTATAAGAAAAACCATCTTAACCGACTAGTATGGGCCGATACAGAAAGACCCCAAAATTTAAAGAGTTGGGATAACTGCATAGTTAGTCGGTATAGTTTGGGAAGTCCGACTCTAATCACACAGATCATTCTGTCCGCATGCCTTCCTAGATCATGGTTACTAATAATAGTGCACAAACCGTGTGATCAAACTGTCTAACCTTATCTCAATCATTTCTTCAAAACCCCAATGGAAACCAAAGGGGTGAGAATGACATTGGGCGATAACATGGAAACAAGTTTCTCCCACCTCCTTCCATAGAATGGGAAAAATAAAAGTGATATGAGGACACAAGAGGTTTAAAATATCCCCATATTTCATACTAAGGATATGACTTTGTACCACGGTTTGAATGACCCTGGGATTTCTCTTGACTATGCGCCAACTTAACTCTGAGACCTATGGATGGTTCTCAAATGATTGAATCATGTTCTAACTTGCAGTTAGGATTTGGAAACCCCATGAACGGAAATTCTGGTTTCAGTGCCATGAAAAATATACTCTTATCCCAGATGGGTTCACAAAGACATAACACATTCTAAACACACTTTACCCTAACTCGACATTTCACTGAAACAATGGCTTAGTAGATTCACACACATTACACCTTGTTTCTTTGGGTGAGAAACAATAGAAGGAAAGGACACTGATAAACATCTTCCTTTATAATAGAGGATTTTGATGCTTTTTTAAGGGATACATACTCCCAACATAACATAGACTCTTAGAGGATTTCACAACCTTTACCTTTACAGTTAAATGTGCACATGACATCATAAGGCATCACCGAACATGACAACTGTGACTGATAGAAACAATACATGGGAAGGGACCTTATGCCAAGTCCCCAAACAACACAAAATTTTAGAAAGTGTCCATAATAGCCTATCATGATCAGATTTCCCACATTGATGGTTTAATGTGAACTCATACTTCAAAGGGGCTCTGAAGGATCCATAAACCCTCTTAAACACCATCCACACTAAAAACCTTAGACCCCTTCCACCTTCGACGAATATGGTAACTTAAGAAACTATGGTCTCTTTCAACCTTCAACGAGCACTCTCCCATTATATGAGGATCCAAAAAAACCAAGAAAGGAAAGGGTGTAGACTCAATATCCAAAGCTCAAGAAGAAAGTCCTTATGTTGATCAACTAGAGGATCATCCAACGATGGTTCACCATGGGCCACCCATGAATCATGCATTAACTCTTTTTGGGGGCATACCCTAGGCAAAAAGAAAACCCAAGGACCCAACTAATATGGTCATTTGGTCACAACATACCACAAACCTGAACCAAACACATTAGGGGAGCCACTACACTGGCCTCCCAAACTTTTCCTCAAAAGAGAGAACTGACCAACAATTCATTCCAACTTATCAACGAAACACCATCCCAAAACATCAATTCAGTAAGAGGGTTTCTGGAACGTGAAATGTCCAAAAATAAAAATCATGAAAAAACATAAGCCACACCTCCCAACCACACATTATCAATAAACAACACTATCCTTCAAAATCATTCTTAAAAAAAGAATAGTGTTGGTGGGTTTTGCATTTACCAATGGAATCTCATGAGACTCACACATGCATGTTCACATGCCACACCAGGAACCCATCTCATATACATCCTGGAACTCATCCAATAGTGCCCTTAACCATCCATATTCCCATATAAACCCATGCAAGTGGTCACCCTTGTGAACACTAAAGACCAAAACCGAACCTTTCCTATTTTCAAAATAAAAACCTTGTTAACCACACTTTCCCTTTCTCAAAACTGCTATCCATAAAATCAAAACCCAATTTAAATATTACAAAAAAAATATAGTAAATCACCCATAATTCAATAAAAACTCACTTTCAGGACTTGAATAACTATTTTAAATCATTTCAACCCATTTCAAAACACTTCTAATTTCATGAAAAACACTATTTCAAAAATCTCCATTTAATTAAGAACTCAACTCTCTTCATTGCAAAACAAGGTTCTAAAATTTCATAAAACTTTTAAAATGCTGGGAAGTTACCAAATCAAAATCCATCCTCAACCCCCATAGGTAAATTCTAGAACACTTAATTCAACTCAAAACACTTTTAAATGGTTTAAAAAATTATACTAGAAACACATTTAAAAAACCACCTTTAACATAATTCATACTTTCAAAAGATGTGTAAACACATAATTTACCCTTTTGTAATAATTCCAAAATTTCATTTCTATACATTGAAAAATATAACCATTTTCACTTTACTATAAAATCACTTCACAAAAACTCACGCTCATTAAAATCAAGTCTTTTTTGATTTAAAAACAATGTTTCCAAGATTCCAAAACAAAAAGACACAAGACAATGTGAGAGGAAACAAGTGTCGGTGGGTGACTTAGACATATGGTTAGTGAACATATTCCAATAAATTCACTATAACAAATAGTTTTTTTGGGAAATATCCCCATCCCCACATGTCTTTCCAGACCCTACGATCTCACTGAGACTATTGAACAAACTCTCTTTTAATTTTCCCCTAATCATCAATGAACCCTGAGAAATAATGAACTCTATTAAAACACAATAACTCATGGTTATATGAATACTGTAATGGGGTGTGCTGGCCATATAAACTACCCATAACCAAAATTTCATGATCTGGTAATCCCAACTCCAGACTATCCTGAATCTTTCCCAAATAACATGACCCAAAGAGTGAACTTTCTTTGGTACCATTTTTTAAAGAACCGAATCTGGTCGCCATCAAATATGGTGCTAAACCTAGCCCATGAAGAGGCCCCATGGGCGTTACCTATCCCCACAGGATGGAACATTTTTTCTGGGTATCAATAAATTTGGATTTGGAACGATTTTTTCTGAGTATGAAAGCATAAAACTTTAAAAAAGATTAATAATATGAATCAGAAATTTTCAGGACAAACAAGCCTCAATAGAAACCATATCTGAATAAAAGGTTTTAAAAAAGTACAAGAGGTCAAAATATAAAAAAAAATAGACACAAATAATTCACAATGACTCCACACAATAAGGGGGTCATCACCCCCGAGCTGTCTCCGCAACACCACACCATAGGAGGGAACTGACAACCCGAACCGCCTTCACTCGAGGCTTTTCCCTTACCTGTGTCAAACAAAATCAAGTATACATACACAAAAGGGGTTTAAGTAGAGTGTGAGACTAATCCCATAGTATACCACCCAATAATTTGAAATAGAATTCAATACAAGGTGAAAAAGCACACAGTTTTAATATGTAAGGAAAAGCGGAGATAAATTCCAGGAAAGGAAACTTTCAATTGAAGACAACTTTCAAAATAAAAAAATTACAAATGTTAACACATTTGAATAAGAAATTTTAGATACTCTAATTTTCATCTAAAAACACCCTAATAAAAGGGTAAATACCACAAATCAAATGAGCACCAAAACAACGAACACCCATAGGCACTCGATAGTCTCATGCCCTATATACCTTGGTGAAAAATATCTATGTCACAATAGCTTACCATGTAGAAGACACAAGTAGGGAATATACCTATAACCTATTGTTTGAAAAAAATCATCCATATAGTTTAGATAGGGTTTCATTTATCCAAAATACTAACTGAAACAGGGATAACACCACTCCGGATCACTAGCGTACTAGTAAATATCCACCCACCTAGGTACCCAGACTTCCCCCTTTTTGATAAAAAAGTTTCATCATGATACATACATCCCTTTTTCTTATAAAAACACCACTAATGGTCACATAAAAACAATACAGTATCTATACACACTTTATACCACTTAAAACACACAACAAAACATTTTTATTTTAAATAAAACAACATCTCAGAATCTCACATTGTTTTGAACCCAAAAATCTTGGAAATCCCCACTTTTAACACTATACACACAAATATAAGTCACCAATACACAAATTTAATCCCAATACCTTTCAATTAAACCAAAAAATCAGTTATAGTTTAACCCCATATGAACCATGAATTGATATCTTGGTAAAACATCTATTTTCAAACAAACGTGGCACTTAAAGTTCATATGCTTCACAAACATCATTAATTTTTTTTGAAGAAACAAACCAAGAATATGGACATTAAAAACATGATTTTAATATATAATACATTTCTATCAAATCAACTAAGTAGTTATAGGGAATCCCCAAATTAACCAATGAAATATTTCTATGAAAAACCCCCAATATCACATAAAAATGGAACGTAAACTTCATTTGATTTACAAATACCACTAAAACCAATTCATACAACAATAATAAAATGATATAAACATGAGAATATTCTGAAAATATAATTCCAAGACACAGGGATTTCGTACACATGGAATCACCTACCAAAATTTTTAAAACTGTGATTCCATTATGCGAAAATTCAATCGCACCACCGCCACACCTCATGGAAGGTAGATTGAGCCTAAAATCAATAGATTGGACCAAAATAACCCAAATTTAAAACCTAGGTTCTAAACCCTACCTTATAGGCATTTGGGACTTCAAGGAAATTGGATGAAACTTCATGAAATGCAGAGGAACTACGAATGAGAAACACTTACATGAGATTGTGTGAAGTTCTTCCACCAAACCCCCCCTTCAAAATGGAGTTCCAATGAGGGTTTGAGTGGCTTTGAGGTATGAAATGGCTGTTAGGTTCGAAGTGGGGAAGAAAGAGAAAAATTAGGATAAATCCTAGGATAAAAAAATTTGAATTTAAAAAATATTTTTAATGACTCGAACACCTTTCACGGTTTTGCTGCACAGTTTAGTAAACAGTGCAGCCAAATAGTGCGGCCTGTTATGGCCACCCAAAACCAAACTATTTTCCTCCAATTTTATGGGGATATAATGGGGAAACTTAGGGGGAATTATAGTACAAGGATATGGGAAAAAATTCCCAAACGAAAACCACCCTTTCACCCTATTCCAATAGGAGTGTCACAAATATTTTTCCAAAACACCACATACTCATAACTTCCATTTATGAAATGTAATGTAAAAAACCATCCAATACATCCAAGGATAATTATTTTGATAAAGTACATTTTCAACACAAAATATAATCCTAGAACACCTGGATACCAAGAGAAAACCTAGAACCAATTTTTTTTGGAACAATGGTTGGAAATTGAAAATCTGGGTGTGACACAAAGTGTAATAATCAGCCATAACTCAATATGATACACAATTTTCATGGTATGAATGAATGTTTAGTTTAAAATTAACACATTATATTAATTCATTTATTTATATAATTACTAACATAAGAATTTTTTCATATACAGGTGTGTTATTTTTCTCCAGCAGGGTTGGTTGTTTAGAAATAACATTATTCAAGGTTTGGATCAAAAGACAATGGAATATTAGATTTTTTTAATGTATGTGATAATTAGTACTTATATAAATGTATAAAACATTGTTTTAAATGTCTATAATATAGTATTTTTTTATTTGTGTTTTAAATTTAATTTCATTCATATTATGTATTGTTACTTTTTTTTTCTTGAAATATGGTGGGGTTTTTGGTGCTACGATGTCCTATAATTCCACACCGCATTGGTGTTGTATTGTGGCATTAAAACACACTACAACATGATCCTTTATGAATGATTTTTAAATAATTGATAAAGGAACCATTTATCTGTTCATTGCGAAGTGCTTCAAAATGTTTCCTTTATCATAACTTTGAAAAACACTAATAGAGGTCCTCTTTATCAGCGCTATATAAAAGTACTTATAAAGTGGGACTTTATCAGTGGTTTTTTATTGATTATAAAGGAACCATTTATCAGTTATTTTATATTACTATTTAAAGAAAAGGTATTTTAATCTTTCTACAATAGTTAGCACTTCTCTAGTGTTGATAAAGGAAATTTTAAGCATTGTTAAAGGCCTATTTTTAGCAGTGAAGAAACATATAAAGGATAATAAATTAGAAAAAATCACATATAGTAAACATGTATTGGAAAGGTATAAAATATATACAAGATGGGATATTTTATGAATTATATATCCTATTATAAATTCATGATATCTTGAAAATTATAGAGAAATAAGGCATTGGGGTAGGGTAATACAAAACTCCCATTCATAAGCCTTTATTCCACAAAATCAATAATAAAATTTTCAGCTGACATTTTTATCAATATTCTTAGATTAAAATAAATAAATCATTAAAGACATATCCACTATCCTAGATATGAGTAAGTTACCAGTCCATAACTATCATTCTACTAGAATATAACACTATAAATAACCCATAAACATTTTATCCTTACTCGTACTACTATACCCCTATATCCAAAACATATCTTGAAACCAAATCATTAATCCTGTATTTTATAAGTTCTCAAGGGACCTTCTGTAAGAACCTGGATCTTTTTTTCAGGCATGTTTTCTTTTTTTAATTGTTCTTGAGAAAAAGAGGAAATTGTAGAAATTTTTGAAGTACACTCCGTGTACTTTTGGAGTACACACCGTGTACTCGATTACCACGAGTAGCAGGTGATGGCTGTGTAGCGGCCATGCACACGGCCGTGTGTGGTGACCTTGAGACCACCTAAAGTATAGTATGAAAACCGTAATTACACGCAGTGTACTTCCAAAATACACACTGTGTAGTTTTTTTCATCAAACAGACTGAGGTCACATATTTTTAGCAAAAACGTCTTATTCTTCGCCGAAATCGACCAAGATCATCCATATGGAGTGGATCTTCGCCGAGCCCCCGAGTGAGAACTCGTTCTACGAATTGAACTATGTCAGTTGCGTTAGAATCACATTGGTGAGTTCTCTCTTCTTCTTCAACACCATCTTCTGATATCTTTTCTCTCGTGAGATATTATGGGA
This sequence comes from Viscum album, assembly GCA_963277665.1. NCBI lineage: Eukaryota > Viridiplantae > Streptophyta > Magnoliopsida > Santalales > Viscaceae > Viscum > Viscum album. Next base: position 908,321,656 of record OY728151.1, read on the forward strand.
TGAACATTTTATACATTTTTGTAGATCTACTACGTTATAGATCATTAAATGGGACGATTCCAGAGTATAATGATCCTAAAATGCCAAGGTAGGCGGTTTGTGCCTTTATGTTGAATGTCTTTGAGTTATATGTGCAATTTTTCCCGATACCGTTGAGCGGGGTATTGCGTGTTTACCATTTTAACCCTGTTAATTTCCTTCCATGCTTGTACGCTTGAGTAGAGGCTGATTGAATGTGAATAGGGTTGATTGCTATGATTTGGAATTTTTTCCCATTAATGTTCTATTTACAACCATTTGGTCCTGTTTAGCCATTAGGATTCCTTGAGGTTTCCCTTACCTAGTACTATAGGATGGAGTGATTATTTTATCTGACATGCTTGATATGATATGTACTGTTTAGCGAAGTAGTTCTTGAGGTTTAATTTTTCCGTATTATATTGTTATTCTTGTTTGACTTACACAGGGCCGTGAGAACCTAGTGTAGTAGATTATAAGAGGAATTGACCAAGTGAGCTTCCTCAGAGAGTCTTTAATCACTTTTGACTATAAGGGAAATTGACCGTGTGAGCTTCCTCAGAGAGAATTTGACCACGTTTGACTATAAGGGTAATTGACCGTGTGAGCTTCCTCAGAGAGTCTTTATCACTTTTCACAATTGGTGGAATTGACTGCGAGTTATTCCTCAGAGAGTCTTTTTCATATCCTCATAATTTGAACTAGAGGGGCAGACTGTGTGTGCTTCCCAGAGGGTTTCTTGTGTTTTTAGGAAGAACCAGAGGGGATAGGTTGTGAGTACTTCCCAAAGGGTTACTGGTTTGTATTTTCCAACTTGATAGCTGTTTACTTGATATATGAAACTAAATGCTTGAAACTGTAGGATTTGTTACTGCTGAGTACTTCCTTGTTTATTGCTTTCATCCTTATTACCTTCCATATACTCACTGACTGTTAAGAATAGATCTCGTTGTGGTTTCCTACTGGGATTTAGTCTCACACCATGCTTGGGTCATGCTTTTGGGCTCAAAAATATTATATTGCTGTAGGTATAGATAATGGAAAGGCTCGTTCTACTTCAAGATTTAGACTGCTTTGGAGATGGAGAGCATGGTAACAAGCTTAGGCTTGCGATGCTGTAGAGTTGTTACTTATTTTCTTTGTACTTGGGTTTTGTACTATATTTCTTCATTGCGACTTCTTTGGCTTCTTTCCTAAACATATGTATCTTGCATCATATTTATATGTGTGTTCCGTTGTTTCCTTCATCAGTCTTCTGATGTTACTGTTGTTTGGTATGTTTACAGATTCCTCTATTGTATGTCTATTTATTACTTCCGATGAGTTCTCTGCCAATGAGGGAATTGTTTCCCCAATACCAAACCCATAGCCCTCGCTGCTAGTCGGCAGCCTCAGGCATTCGGGGAAGTTCACTTGAGGCCACTTAACCAACCGGGTACGGGGAGCCTCTGGGTGGCTTCTTGAACTGGGACGTTACAAAGTGGTATCAAAGGAATTCTTTCTTCTTGACTTACTGTTTGGAGATAATATCCAGGAATAAGAATGAATAGGGACTTGGTAACAATCTATTCCCATGAATAACTAACCCGTGTACATGGAATATCCAATTTACCTCATTATTGCAATTTTTCTGATTTTTCAATTTTACAGTTGATTTGATTTCACCATTGGGTGATTCACATTTTTGTGCTGCTATTGTTGATGATATTGAGGTTCTATTTCTATTTTAACCCGATGAGATAAGGGTATTCCATCCCATGCATCATATATGAACTTTCTAGAAATCACATGTCATGCATTCTTTCAATGCCATTTAGGGTGCATTAGCGACTGCATCTTATTGTGGTTGATGTTGTGCTCGATATGAATGCTGTTGTGATAGATTCTTTACGGAATACCTTATATTTGATAGGGTATTGTTTGAGTAAGGTTTTTATTGAATGAACGCCAAACATTGGTTCTTGAGGTGTTATGGGACCTCATGGACCAGAATTTGGTGGATCATTGCCTGTTATGTTTGTTTATGACAATTTTAAGATGCCAAGTTTTGATTCGCAGTGAGTATGGGCCCTCACATATCGGAATTTGGCACTTTCAATGATCGTATCAGTATTTTCTGGGCTCCTGAGTAGTTTCTGCGGCTTACTTTCTAGAAAAACCCAAAATACACGACGTGTAATGTTGAATACATGACATGTGTTCTTCTGTTCAGGAAGAAACTATTTTTCTTAAGTACACGCCGTGTACCTTATGTATACATTGTGTAGTCTCTAACCATGTCTTAGACTATGTGGGCAGGGACACGAGGTTTAAAATCATTGGTAGGACACACCATTTAGAGGATGTACATGCCGTGTTGTTGACCGTGTAAACCAGCCATGTCACTAACAACATGGGTCGGTTGAGTCTCTTCTGATACACGCCGTGTTCATCTAGAACACGCCGTGTAGTGTGAGATGTATACCTAGCCGTTTCATTAATAACATGGGTCAGTGAATCTCATCTAGTACATTCCGTGTCTGGAGAGAACTTGCCATGTATCCTTCTTCTTGGAGAACCTTGTGGGTTAATTGTGTAAGAGAACTTGAGCAGGGGAAGAGAAGTCAAGTACACGACGTGTGTTAGGACAGCACGGTATGCGTATGGGGTTTTACACGACCTGGGTTGGAAGAAGTACATGCCCATGTGAAAGGCTTTAGAGAACATGCCGTGTAGTCATATTACACACCGTGTATCCATGTTTTGTAAATATTAAATTCTTTCCTTCTCTTGTTCCCCTATTACACTTCAAAGTTTCAGTCCCTGATAATCTTGATCTAAGATGTGTGCTTGATCGTGTAGAGTCATGCCACTGAGAATTCCTATGGTTGTATGCCAGTTATAGGGCAGTGATCAAACACCAGATATGGATGATCAGGGACTACCGATAGATCCTCTATTTGTGCCAGTCTTGGCACCTCCAGTTAAACCTGACATTGGTGTCGATGCACAGTTCGGGGAGGTCTTTCCAAAGATGATGTTGACCTTCCAGGGAGAGTTGCCTCCTGCCTTGTTGACGGCAGAATTAACACGAATCTTTCAGTTGTAGCATCCTCCCTCTTTCTCAGGGGATGGAGGACCCGAGGCTGCAGATTCATTGCTGGAATCCATGCTGAGGATCTTCAAGCATCTAGAGATACCTCCATAGAGGAGTGTGAAACTCAATTTGTACATTCTTAGATACTCCGCCAAGAGGTGGTGGGATGCGATCTCACAGGCAGGAAGCCAGTAGTATATGGGTTGGGATGAGTTTCAGCGCATCTTCTATGATTAATTCTATCCAGAGACCTTGAGGTTCGATCAAGCCTGAGAGTTTATGAGTCTAGAGCATGGTACTCTTTCTATTATGGATTACTCTTCTCGCTTCACTGAGCTGCAATGCATTACAACATTTATAGGGGGATATGAGTTGTTCCTTACACAGATGTTTGGGGATGGTCTCAGGTAGGATATCCGATATAAGGAGAACATATTCAGGTTTAATTTGATATCTTCTATAGTCAACCAAGAGCTAATCACAGATCATAATCTGAGGGATTCTGGAGCTATGATCCAGGGCGGTTCAACATCCAGAGTTAGTGCTCCGCCGGCTGATAAAAGGAAGCACCGTAGGGAGGATTCATGTAAAGATATGAGTAGGCGGGATGCATCTTCGATTAGCCAAGTGGTATGCTACCAGTGCAGAAAGAGCGGGCATACGAGGCCGTATTTCCTGAGAGACCTAGTTGTGTGCCGATCATGCTGCAAGATGGGTCATCTTCAGCGTTTCTGTCAGATCTTCTCACCAGTAGTAGGTGAAAACGGTTCTTCTATGACTACGTGTTCAGGAGCACCACCAACAATTACTCCTCACTCAGGGAACAAGAGTTATTCTGGCCGTACGATATCAGGTGAAGGTCTTGGTCGTGGTAGTCATTCGCCAAGCTTTCAGCGATAGCGGGGTGGGTCAGATCAGAGTGGTCAGGCAGGGTCACATGACTATGGTGTAGGCTAGACATTTATAGTGGATTAGACCCAGTAGGAGCAGGATCCCAGACCCTCTATAGTTCGAGGAACGATCCTATTTTCCCTAGTTCTATCTTATGTTTTTTGGATATAGGGGATTCCCATATATTTATATTTATTTCTATTGTGGAGAGACTTGGGCTCTGCATATTTTCTTCTGCTAATATATTGAATCTATACACTCAGTTTTGGACTATAATGGCTAGTGTGCATCAGTGTAAGGAGTTCCCAATAGTGTTTGGTGGGTGTCACTTCTTATGGGACCTTTTTTTCCTAGAGATGACTGGCTATGCCGTCATTCTTGGAATGGACTGGTCAGTTTCCTTCCAGGAAGTCGTCGATTTCTATCATCGTAGGGTGAGTTTTATGCCATAAGAGGGTAGATCATTTCTTTATAAGGGTGAATTGGATGTCTAGGTGAGCAAAGCGGGACCCGAGCATCATGGGTTTGGAGGAGTTACAGCCCATATTTCTAGTCTATATCTGGATGACCAGGGGACTTCACAGATGAAATTTCCTTCAGTGGTGGATCATTTCAAGGATGTCCGTCCATATGACTTTTCAGGTTTTCCTCCAGAGCATGAGGTATACTTTTCTATTCATATTATTCCAGGAGAGGAACCAGTGTCTAATACTCCTTATCGAATGGCTACACCAGAGTTATAAGAGCTCAAGACGTAGTTGGAGGAGTGGTAGTAAAAGGGTTTCATCCGACCTAGTACTTCTCCTTGGGATTTTCCTATCCTATTTTCAAAGAAGGAAAATGGTACCCTCTGGATTTGTGTGAATTATCGGAAGCTGAACTAGTTGATATTCAAGAACAGACATCCCTTACAGAGGAATGATGATCTCTTCAATCATCTTCGAGGAGCCCGAGTATTCTCGAAGATTGAATTGAGATCCGGTTCTCATCAGCTATGCGTTAGACCTTCTGATATACCTCTTAAAGCCTTCCAGAGCAGGTATGGTCTATACAAGTATGTTCTTATTATATTCGGTCTCACGAACGCACCTGCCATTTTCATGGTACTGATGAACCGAGTGTTCCATCCATACGTGGACTCTTTCATGGTGGTCTTCATGGATGATATCTTGGTGTACTTTCACACTTGACATGACCATTCTACCCAAATTGAGATCATTCTAAGTACCTGGAGAGAGCATTAGTTATATGCTATGATCTCAAAATGTCACTTTTGGATGGACGAGATTCACATCTTGGGTCATGTTATCTTAAAGACCGGAGTATCAGTCGACTAGGAGAAAGTCAGAGACATCGTTTTATGGGAGTGGTTGAAGAACGTATTTGAGGTAAGAAGTTTTCTAGGGCTAGATGGTTGTTAAATATTTTTCATACAGGACTTTTCATGCTTAGCCGCACCACTGATGGGCCTGACTAAGAATGGTGAAAAGTTCTTGTGGTCAGATTCTTGTGAGTCGGCCTTTCAAGAGATGAAACTGAGGTTGACTTCCGCACTGATACTAGAATTTCCAGAGCCGGGAAAGAGCTATACTGTTTACTGTGATGCTTCAAGTATCGGGATGGGGGATGTACTTATGTAGGGGGAGGATTCGTCGCGTATGAGTATCGACAGTTGAGGCCACACAAAAGGAATTACCCGATGCAGCATATTGAGTTGGCGGAAGTTGTTCAAGCCTTAAGTTATTGGATACATTATCTTCTGGGAGAAAATTTTGTGTTTTTCACTGACCACAAGAGTCTCAAGTATATCTTTACTCAGTGTGATCTGAATTTGAGATAGCGAAGGTGGGTTGAGTACCTTTAGTACTTGACTTTGAGCTTGCCTATATGCCTAGGAAAGGCAATGCTATGGATGATGCATTGAGTGGGAGGACATAGATAAAAGCAGTTTAGGAGGCCAATAGTGAGTGGCAACTTATGGCTCGGTTCTATGAGATGCAGTTGGAGGTGCACGACAGAAAGGGGCATATTTTTCTTTCTTCTGTACCTGTTACCTCTAGTCTTCTTGATCGAGTGTGAATGCGGCATCTATCTGATTATGAAGGCCTAGTACTATGTAAGAGTGTTTCAGGAGAGGACCCTATTCTCGGATGGACCGTAGGAGAATATGAGATCTTGTGTTTTCATATGTTCGTATGGGTGTCAGCAGACATACACGAGGAGCTGACGCGGGACTTTCATTCCTCAATCGGGGAAGTTCATCCTGGAGTCACCAAGATGTATCATGATCTACACCATCAGTATTGGTGTCCTGGTATGAAAATAGATGTTGCTGGTTTCATCATTAAGTGTTCCACCTATCAGCAGGTGAAGGTAGATCATCAATGACCAGCAGGGATTTTATAGCAGTTACCCATTCCCGAGTGGAAGTGGAACGATGTCACAGTGGATTTCGTGATAGGGTTGCCGAGGTCGCCTCGAGGGAATGATGCAGTATGGGTTGTCATTGACAGACTCACGAAGGTTGATCAATTTTTTCTTATCAAGGAGACCTTCAGTGTTGATGGGATGGGAAGGTTGTACATCCGAGAGATTGTATGTCTACATGGATTTTCAAACTCCATTATTTCAGATAGAGATGCATGTTTTACTTCTCGGGTCTTGAAGGGGCTTTAGAAAGCTTTGGGTACACATGTACTTTTGAGTACAACATACCACCCCTAGACATATGGCCAATCCGAGTGTACGATTTAGGTGTTGGAGGACATGCATCGAGCATGCATCCTGGATTTTGGAGGTTCATGGGAGAAGCATATACCTCCTATGGAGTTTTCCTATAATAATAGTTTTCAAGAAACTATTCAGATGGAACCTTACGAGGATTTTTACAGTAGGCCATGTCGATCACCCTTATATTGGTTGGAGGCAGGAGAGACATCTATGCTGGAACCTCATCTTTTCCAGGAGACCACGTAGCAGATAGAGATGATTGAAAAGAGGAAAGCTACTGCACAGTCTCTACAGAAGTCTTATGCTGATCAGTGGAGACGACCTCTGGAGTTTGAGGTCAGGGATCAATTTTTCCTATGTGTCACATCGAGGTTGGGGCACAAAAGGATTAAGAGACATGGTATTCTTCCACCGAGGTATGTCGGACTGTTTGAGGTGTTGGAGAGAGTTGGACAGGTTGCCTATTGTTTGCAGTTACCTCATAGGTACCGAGAAATGCACGACGTCTTCCACATTTCTCATCTTCGACGTTACTTCTCAAACCCATATCATGTCTTCCAACCCGAGGAGGTTGAGTTTGAAGTGGATATATCTTTTGAGAAGCATCCTATCAGGATTATTGATTGAAGTACAAAGGTTCTCCATGGATGGTCTGTTCCTCTGGTATGGGTACTATGACAGCACGTGCGAGTACATGACGAGACTTGGGAGAGAGAGGATGATGTACGATCAAAGTGGCTGGATCTGTTCAGGGTTTCTTCTTCTATGCCGCCTTGCTAGATAAATTCTAGGAAGAATTTATTTAAAATGGATGTTTTTAAGAACCAGGATCTTTTTTTCAAGTATGTTTTCCTTTTGTGGTCGTTTTTGAAAAAAAAGAGGAAATTCTGGAAATTTTTGAAGTACACGCCATGTACTTTCTAAGTACACGCTGTGTACTCGGTTACCGTGGGTAGCCGGGTGCTGGCCATGTAGTGGCCATGCACAAGACCACGTGTGGTGACTTGGAGACCCCCTAAAGAGGAGTACAGAAACGGAAAGTACACACCGTGTACTTCCAAAGTACACGCCCTGTACTTTTTTTTTCATTAAATGGACCGGGGTCACATCTTTATGGCAGATATTTATTCATCTCTGCCAAACTTGACTGAGAGCATCTGTATGGTGCATATCTTTATTGAGCCCCCAAGCGAGCATTTGTTCTCCAAATCAAACTCCGTTGGTTACATTGGAATCACATCGGTGAGTTCTCTATTCTTCTTGGACACCATCTTCAGATTTCTCCTCTATCGTGAGATATCATGGGTTGAACGTTTTAAACATTTTTGTAGATCTACAACATTATAGGTTGATCCAAGGGACGACTCCATAGTATAAGGATCTTACAACGCTGAGGTAGGTGGTTTGTGCCTTTGCGTTGAAATTATTGGATATATTTGTGAAATTTTTCCTAATACCCTTGAGCTGGGTATTGCATGATTAGCATTATAACCCTGTTAATTTCCTTCCATGCTTGTACACTTGAGTAGAGGCTGATAGAATGCGAATTGATTTGATTGCTATGCTTTGGAAGTGTTTTCCTAGGCATGTTCTGTTTACGGCTGCTTTTTCTTGTTTACCTATTAGGCTTCCTTGATTTTTCCCAAGACTAGTACTGTAGGATGGAGTGATTATTTAATCTAACATGATTTATATGTTGTAGACTGTTTAGCCAAGTAGTTCTTGAGGTTTAATTTGGCCTTATTACATTGCTATGCTCGTTTGACTTACACATGGCCGTGAGACTATGGTGTAGTATACTATAAGGGGAATTGGCCGTGTGATCTTCCACAGAGAGTCTTTAATCACTTTAGACTATAAAGGGAATTGACCATGTGAGCTTTCTCGGAGAGTCTTTGACCACATTTGACTATAAAGGTAATTGAATTTGTGTGCTTCCTCAGAGAGTCTATATCACTTTTGACTATAGGGGGAATTGACTGCGAGTGCTTCCTCAGAGAGTCTTTATTATATCCTTGTAATTTGAACCAGAGGGGTAGACTCTGGGTGCTTCCCAGAGGGTTGATTGTGTTTCTAGGTAGGACCATAGGGGATTGTCTGTGTGTACTTCCCTAAGGGTTACCTATTTGTGTTTTCCTGCTTGATAGCTTTTTACTTGATATATGTAATTGAATGCTTGAAACTGTAGGATTGGTTACTGCTGAGTACTTCCTTGTTTACTGCCCTCTTGGTTATTACTTGTCATATACTCACTGACTGCTAGGTACAAATCTTGTGGGGGTTGCCTACTGAGATTTAGTCTCACACCTTGTTTGGGCCATGCTTTTGGGCCTAAACAGATTATATTCCTGTAGGTATAGATAAGGGAAAGCACCATACTAATTCATGATTTTGACTACTTTGGAGTTGAAGAGCATGGGACCAAGCTTAGGCTTGCGATGTTGTGGAGCGGTTACTGCATTTCTTTGTACTTGGGTTTTGAACTGTATTTCAACATTGTGACTTGTTCGGATACTTTCCTAGACATTGTATCATGCTTCATATGTATATATGTGTTCTCTAATTGTTTCTTTCATCAGTCTTCATTTGTTACTGTTGTTTGGTATGTTTACTGCTTCCGTTATTGTATGTATATTTATTACTTCCAATGTGTGCTCTGCCGATTAGGGAATAATTTCCCCACCACCACACCCAAGTCCCTCGCTGCTAGTCAGCAGCCTCTAGCATTCGGGGAAATGCTCTTGAGGCCACATGACCAACAAGGTATAGGGCGCCTCTGGGTGGCTTCTGGAACTGGGACATTACACCTTCCATATCATGTAATCATATTCCCATACTAAATAAAGACACCCTTAAAATAGAAGGATTCCATTAATCCCCTTTCTATTATCAACTCATCCAAGAGAATTTAAATAAACATGAGAGAAACTCCAACATAAATCCACCATTAAGTAAAAACACTTCATAATACTATCCAAACCCCAGAATTCTACCCACGAGAGTCCCTTTCCTATCATATCCCAACAAACATCTACAAAATAAGTTAATACCTTTGGGAAATCATATTTTCATTATATCCTCTTGGTGCCATTTGGTTCTACCAACATTAGTGATTACACCATCAAGTCACTTTATGTGGGCTAATTACCTAGAAATAGAATTCCAAATATGTTAGTCATGTTTTTATACATCTATTAAAACTAATAAACTCCATTAGAGGGAGTTACAAGGTGACAAGGCTATACAAATACCCCTTAACACACAACTTCCTACTTTAAACACTAACAAAAACCACTACTAAAGAACATGCACACTTAGGAGTCCTTTAACCATTTTTGCGAGTATAATCTATAGCCAATCATATATGTTTTCTCAAAAAATTATGCTTAATAATATATTTATTGTTTAAAAATTAATTATACCTTATAATTTAGTTTTCATACATTTTTTAAAATTCCAAAACCATATGAAAAACACCCACTCCACTCCTAGAATATTGTACCATATACTATTATACAAATGTAACCAACCTAATTCCTACATGTAAATCTTAAACTCAAATCTTTAAGTAGGTGTACACAACAAAAATCATACAAAAGACATGATTATGTTTTAAAGGAGTCACTAAACTTGATATTTGAATCAAACACTTTTTTCTTCACTAGTCTATGCCTCATAATAAGAATCCCCAAGCATTTCTGTCTCTATCTCATATAAGAATACATAATAAAGTATCTAAAATAATTGTAAATTTCAATTTCAATTTAATAAAATGTTTTATAATTATTGAAAACTCACAAATTATCCTTTAAAGATGTTAAAATCAAGTGATGAATAAAATATTAGTCATATATTATTGTAATCTATTATCTGAGAATAAGACCAAATTTTTATTCTATCCCATCAATATAAGTTTCTGTAATAAAATTCATTATACAGAAAAACAAAGTGTCTTCCAATAATAAATTTATCTGACGTGTTATTCATTCATTGTATTTCATCATCCTTTAAACATGACAATAAGAAGACCCTTATTTTGATATTTATTTCACCACTCTATGGTTAATCTTTCATAAAATCCATAACCTAGGTATCACTACATTAGAAGGAAATTAATGGGAGGAAAAATTGCACAAGGAAGTAGAAGGTTTTCTATTTGTTTTCATGAAAAAACATACCAAAATTACCTTATATCGACGGGGTAAGGTTAGTGGAGAAGAAAGGGTAATATAGGTACATACACCCTGGTTTGTATTGCAAGGGGAATATACCATCAATTGAGGTCATTGTTTAGGTTTTAGAAAAAAATTCACCTATATAAAATATTCTACTCTAGAACTTAAGGGATGCTCAGTGAGATTATAATGGGTATCAAGTGACCTATCAACCACCTGGTACAATTTCACTAGTTAGATGATGGTCATGCATGTTATTCCTCCACTGAGATTTATCATATGGAACAAAATGCCACTATATTGTTTAATTGATGGATAATGACAATATATTTTATAAATAGGGACACTGACATTATAATGTTATTCAAATGATTTCTAAAAACTCCCAAAACCTACTAGAATCAAACTCAATATAATGATTAAACCCTTGAAACTCAATCCAAAATAATTAAATAGAACTCCCCTAAAAATGATCCAAAAAAAAATCCACCTTTACTCTCTCATCTCTAACTAATAATTACAATGGACATTACATCCTTATTATATTATAATCTATTGAGACCAATATTTTTTATTTGATAGAGGTGAACTTCTGGATGAAAGGACAGATTGATGGTAATAAGAGAAATAATTTAAATCAATTATTAAATAATATAGAGTATTTTATTATACATATTATATTTAAATTACTACAAGTTTATATTGACATTTTAATGGATGTAAATCACTATTTTTGATGTTATCAAATTTGAGAAATTTAAATTAAGTTTTACAATGTTAATCAAGGGGTTGTGACAAATTGCACATGGACCATTCCACATAACACATATTTTTACTCTAACATTTCATCTTATATTACTTTAAAATAGTGAGTTTCGATGAGGCTATTCGAAGTTTCATGGGTGGGGTTCATTCCACTAATTGGATTTCATTCACTCTTATATATAGAGCTTCATAGTAGTAGTGAAAAAATGGAATGAATTTATTTCGAATTCACACAATCCATGATAAATTATTTTAATTGGATAATTATATCATATGGTTGTGAATTGTTATTTTTAGAGTATTTTGATGACATGACATATCAGTTTAATTTTGTAAGATCACTAAGATGATAATTTTTAGAGTCTTCAAAGAACACCATCTGGATAGGTGGATTTACAACATTCAATGAGATTATGTAACTCATTAATAAAATTTTAATTGATTTAAATCTATAAATTATTCTATTATTTATATTTTTTGAGAAATAATATTTTTACTCAAAATAAAAAAATTATGGAAAACCCTATGGATTATTTAGTCTTTAATAAATCATTTATAAGGGATTACTGTAGGAGTTGTTCCATGATTTGTGTATGTGTGTTTGAAAAAATAATATCCTATAAAAATTGTTTTTAAAATTTCTAATCATTGTCCATCATAATGAATAGACATAGATAGAATGTGTTAAGGTGAGAAATGGTAGTAATGACTGAGGATATATGGGTACACCACAATCCTTTTCATGATAAAGTTGATGGTTGGAGTTTTAATGGAAATGTTAAGATATAGTTTATATTGGTCCCATAAAGGGATGATACCATGATTGGGGGTGAACTAGTGCATGTAAAATTAAAATACAACCCTTTATTTATATTTTCCCAACACTAGTCAGAACACCCCTATACCCTTTGGATGATTATGAATGTAATAGTACGAAAGAAATAAGTGACTTTACTAGGTTTTTTATCATTGGGATATGTTAAAGGACAATAAAATTCTAATGTAATGTTGCAAAGAATTTAGATAAGTACTCTTATTAGATAAATTTAATTAGAGAGTCACTATCCATATTATCTTTAATATATACAAAAAAAATAAATCTCTCTACTTTGTCACTCAATAAAGAATAAACTCCCCAAAATATAATATGTTTTGATGTCAAAATATATAATAAATACAAGTTACACATTCATTGGTGCAGTAATATACTCCATATTCATCAACAATATGTTTCTCCTTCTTCTCTTTTGGAGTTATTATTAAATAAGATCCAAATATCATAAAATTTATATATAATTTAATTCTTATCTTTCTATTAAAATCATTCTATTTATCTCCCATGATTTCTTGTCACCTCATATGATTTTATTAGTTTCTATGAAATATCCCTAGAATTCAATGACTCTAGGGCCATGAAACATATCATTAACCCATAATAGATAGTATAAATCCATCAATGGACCATGTTGTATCATTATATCTTATCTGTAATAATCTATGTTTTAAGGATATTTAATTATTCAAAACATATATATAATATGTACAATACACAGTAAGGTCATCCACCATGTAATAAATTCCTAAAATTTTATATATACCGAAAATTATATCCTAATCCATATTTTCCATCCATATTATGTGCCGTAACCAATATTAATTAATATATTTGGCAAAAATATTATTTCATGAACGTAATTACCATAACGTAATCTTAACTTCATAACATTCATATGTGGTATGGACCATAATTTAAAAAGTTTAATCCTTTAATATACATATTAAAAATATTATTTTTTAGAAAATCGTAGGTATCTATAATTTCATGAACATATACTAAAATCTAATGTGTTTCATCCATTAATAAAAAAATTTCTTCAACAAATTAAAACATGGAAATTTCCCATTATGAAATGATATTTCCATTATTCCTCACCAAATTTCAAAGAAAACAAATCATAGGATACAATATATAAGTATAAAATATAACTAGTGATAATATTATTCCAAATACCTAATTTATGTTTGCATAACACACAACTCAATACAGTATGATTTTTCCTCTAATAATAAAATAATCTTTAACTTCCTCCAAACATTAATAAACCATATAAATTAAATATAAAAATATATTAAAATACTTTTTAAGGGATTTACATATGTAATTATATATATATATGTTTTTATGATTGCATGTTTTTAATTCCATGGACCTTCTTTCTGAAGGTAGGTTTGGGTTAAAATGAATTGGTAGTGTTTAAGGCATTACATGTTAAAACCTATAGGATGAGTGGTAAAATAATAAAAAAATAGTTTCTATTGTCTAGTCTAGGACTATTTTATTGATAAAATAAATGTTTTTTTGAAATCCTTCCCCGTAATAATATAGGTTATCCTTTTTGTGAAATTGATTGATTGATACCATGCATCCATTGAGAACATGTCTAAGAAGATATCCATATTTTCCCCATTTGGTATGTTAATTACACTATATTTTAACATCATATAGTTGGATACTCTAGAATTTATCACCATCCATGGAAGTGGGATATTTTTTATTGTTTGGATTACACATGTGAAAAGGTCTTCCTACATATTCATATGATGGGAATAAAAAGTCATGTAGTACAATTCCATTAAAAATGACATGTAAAACTTTTTATATTCATGTGTTAAGTATAATAAAGGTTCCTATTAATTTTATCCATAGATGATTTGTTTTCATTTTAGTATTATACATCTACGACCAATGATGCACCTTTCCAAATCATGAAACCATGACCATATTGTATTCTTGTTTCTAGACATATGACTAGGTCCATTTATAAAAAATACTAATCCACATTGAATGGAATTATAAAAATGTGTTCCTATATATAGTTTGGTGTGGAGTTTATGTTTAAGTAACTTTTCATTTTTTAGCTTTAAAAGTTAGTCTGGTGAAGGTAGTATTGGACAAACATTAGCTTAAAGTCCAATACAAGTCTTTATATTATTAATTCAACCCTTAAGGGTTGGACAGAATCTTTATATACATGAAGACCAATGTAGAGAGAATGGGATGAGTTTATGGGATCAAGAATAGATTTTCTGTTAATATAAAGATTCTGATTATGATTATTAGTGGGATACATAATTGACTTTATTCTGGGGATCACACTTTTTAGGTATGATAACTAGGGGATATATTTTTCAAAGTTATTCCTTACCTTTATGAAAGGATTAATTGATCATAAGGAAAAAATGAGAGTGGTAAGTTACTAGGTATTATATATTAGGAGGCCATGGATGATTCCAAGGTGTAATAGGTTTTTAGGGATTTGAGATAGAAAAATGGGTAATTATGTAGAATTTTGTGTAACTAGGATGAATGGATTAAAGTATGGCACCTTGATTTACCCTTGTAGGTTGGGAATGGATATATAATGATGAAAATTTGGAAAAATTATTAATATTCTAGGAAAGGATCATTCATTAAAAGGATTATAAATGGTCAAATTTTAAGTAAAATTATTATTGGTATAAATGTATGGTCATAAAAAAAGGTATGGTGGGTTTATATAGGGGATCATGGTATCTCAAAATAATGAATTCATATGGTCCATATTTGCCCATAAACATCATATATAAAGAATAAATAGAAACAAAGTTATTTTTGGTAGTGTCCTTCCCCCATTTGGACATAGATTTTGGATCTATATAAGGGAGATATTCATTAAAGGCTGTCGAAATAGTTTGGTCATAAAAAACTAATTTCTATATGTTAGTTCCAATTAATAAAAAACTGTCTCCAAATTAATGTTGAGATCCCCATTTATATAAAAATTCTAATAGATGATGAAATGTGGGTCTTTGAACCAAATAAGAGGTCTGCGACCATATAATTCTTTATTTTCTTCAATGAAATGATAAAAATACTATACAATTATTTTATAGTAACAAAGAATCATTCCATTAAACAAAAAATGTAACAAGTTTATAAGTAATTATCTTCTAGAATTGAAAGAACCTCCCATCAGACTATGACTATTGCTAGGAATTTTTTAATTCTCTCAATGCTCTAAAATATCCCAACTTCACACCTCAAATGATGTTAGATGAAAAAAATTACTTATTGATATAAAAATTTTATTTGATCTTTTCCTTAAATTATTCCAAAATTTATATTTATTAAAATATTTCTCTAGATATCTCTCTTAGAATTGGGGTAAAATTGGCCATAACATTTTCATGTATGAAAAAATCCCCCCATAATAACTGGATTATTTTTGGTTAAAAGGGTTTAATTCTGAGAAAAAAATACCTTTCAGCATGTTTCATGCCTCTCGTGTAAGGAATTACTAAAAGTTCACCATTACCATTGTACATATGGAGATAGGGGGTTACAAGAATATTTTCAACCATTCTTTTCAACTCTATCCTTTCATGTAATATCATTTATTGTATGAAAATACAATACATGATGTCTCTACTGCATAAGATTGAGAATTTTTTTATATATGTTATAGAAGAAATAAGACTAGGAAGTCTTGTATAGTCTTCTACTATAAAGTGTTTTTTCATATATAATAGATTTGATATCTCTCAATAAAGTCTTGAACACCTAAAGTGTAATATTATCTCATATCTAGGGGATAATGTTTGAGAAGTAATATAGAATCTAAAAGACTACATATTTATGGGTATGGGTTTCTGAGTGAGGAAGGTATTTTAACATGACCCAACCCACCTTAACTCAACCTATAATCATAGTAATTTGAGTATCCTATCACATGGCCACCTCGAATAGGAAATAGGAAAGTGACTAGCACCTATTATGCATATCACATAAGATTGGAGGCCTTCTCCTAGTGTACTTATACAAAACCATCAATATCCATGAATGTTAACAATAATGAAATAAAAGGGAAATTAAAAAATAGAATATATATATATATATTTTGGAAAATTCATACAACATGAAAAATGAAAAAATGAGGAAAAAGTTCATATACTATAAATTAGATGGGAAGGATACATACTCATTAAAACAACCTTAAAAATGAACCACATTCAAATGATTTAAGGGAGTCATTATAATGAATTTGGTCAAATCCTGATAATTTTTTTATATCCAACTCTAGGTATCACTAGGCTCCTAATCCACCAATACTATGTCCATTGTTATCACTGTTGTATTAGATATTGTCTATATATGATAGTCTAGATATAGTTGATGTACCCATATATGGGTGAGTATATACATACATATTTGGTCACCCAAATACCCCAAGAGAGTAAATAAGAAAAGGAACTAATCAGCTCATAAACACATTGGAAATGGATAACCCACTTATGGACAAAGAACACAAATCCACAAACTAAAATCCTAGACAAGACTATAGTTAGAGAGTTTGAGACACCATGTTTCATTATTCATAGCTTAATTAATTAATTCATTCACATTTTGAGAAATTATTTTATGAACTAATCAATAAATTCAAACCCATGTCATCTCACCAAGAATAATAGGATGAACTATGCTTTTCCGAAGTAAGTTTTGATCAAGGTAGTGAAAAAATGTTAATGTATGATCATCTCTTCATCAAAAAATTTCATCAGTAATGTGAATTTATAACTCTAGAATATATTTCTTATGCCAAGATGATTTATTTAATTATAATCTTGGGAGTTCCAAACACTATAGTATCTTTGGATGACCCACACATTTTAGGATGAAAGGGAGTTCTGAATCCATGCTAAAATTATTAAAGACCTTAACCCAAATCAATTAATGTAATATATAACTATAAAACCCTATAAGGGACACAATACCTACTATCACCATGTAGCTAGGTGAGTGAAGAACCCTATGGTATTCTCAACTTTTCATGATCTAATAAAACAATGTAACCTAAAATAAAAAACCTAAAACTACCTATATAGATACATAAATTTTCTGAATTTACAAAATGGAATGTTCTGATGGGTGTTATGTGATAAAATTATCATGTTAGGTTATCACTTTACTAAAACTAGACAAATGATTTAAAATTCTTGAAATAACACCATATATCTGCACACTTGGTATATATGGGGCCTATGAGCATGAAAAATATCATAGAAGAGTGTGGGAGGACACACATGTAGCCAACACATGTTACAACATGAGGTTTCCAGGTGACTATGTCCATTAGGCCCACTAGTTGATTCACATGGCTCAAAACCTGGTTCCATGTTTGGCATAACAAGGGACATAGGGATGTGACTGTGAGGTTATTCCTACTAGTTTAGCGAGTGTTTCCTAGTATGCAAGGTCATCTGAGGAAGCTAGAACAACCCCTTCTAGAGAATAATGTTATCCCTATCCTTGTTGGTGAACCATGATATGACATGACTTATTTAATTCATTCGAAACTACCACCTCTTTACCATTACATCACATGATAGTCTCCCCCTCCATACCCTTCTGATACATCCTAATCACCTAATATACATCACCTAAGCGGTAAAAAAAATTATAATAAAATTTATAGCTCTATATTTAATTGAAAAAAAAGAAAATTCAACACAAGTATTGGGATCATGTAATCATATCACCATCATGAACATAACATCACATGGAAAAAAATTTGGATTTGAATTTCTAAACTAGGGGATTAATAGCACTGGGTTTGTGAAAATCAAGAATAAGGATTTAATTTCAGAATATTGAGTTCAAAAATCATGAATGAAACCAATCATTAATAATATTATATAAAAATTCCTATAATGGAGTTCAAAATAATTCATCTATCATGAATCATAAATAATGGATAAAAAATGAAAAATAATCAGACCTAAGTAAATTAAATAATGACAACTGGAAAAGAACATGTCTGTGTCGAGATCTTTTGGTCATTCCTCGAAGAACATGTTCATTATAAATTTTTTCCAATCTCAATATTCCTATATAATTGTAGTTTTTATGGTAGATAAACTACAATTATATAGAAAAATTTGTTTAAATATAAGTGGGGTTAGTGTTTTCTTATAGAAAAAAAATAATTAATCAAATTTAGTTAATTTTATTAATATAACGTCCACTCCAAAATAGCTCATCAACTTATCTTAAAAAAGTATAAAATATATTCTCATTTTTAATATATATATGTATATCTTGGATTGTTACACCCACATTAAAATTAATAATTTTTTCCCAAAAAATTAATACTTAATAAAATAGGTGGGGGTACTGAATCCACATATAAATATTGCATTCACAAGACCACTCTTAAAGGATTCAATGCTTCCATAGAACACATAGCATAAATAACTTGTTATAATGAAAGGTCCTCTATATCCAGTACTAAATTGATACTAGGTAATCCTCAAATATTGAATCATACTTAATTTCTAGTGTACCCATGTGGATAATGTTTGATGAATCTTTCTATATACCTCCTAATCTATGAGATAAATAATACATCATATAGTTTGTATAACGGTAGAAGTTTTTTTGCTGGTTAAAATCATCTCCCCATTATATAGGATCTAAATAAGTAAAATTAATCTCAGGGATAACTTATATCCTCATTAAAACCTTTACATACTCTATTATTTAAAGAACCTCAGGGTCATCTGATATCACTCCTCAAACAAAAAATTAATTTTATGTTAGTCTACAAAAGTATTTCAATGAATCTGATATCCCTTAATATTATATTTCATTTTCTTTACATTCTCCATAATCTACCACACTGGGTAAAGATCCAATAGATTTGAATATCCTATATAAGTTGAGAACATGGTTGACCTATAGGATCCCCCTTAAAATGACTCAAACGAGCCATGTTTGTAATGGGATGGTCATTGTTGTTGGTCTTGATATTTACTAAGGGTAAGTGATTCTCCATGATCTAACCAAAATCCATCACATAATCCCTTAAAATATCACCCTAAACATGAATTATTCTCTAATTACACTCATTTGTTAGAGGATAGAATGCTATACTCAATCATTGCTACACCTAGAATACCTTCTACATGATCCTCCATAACTAGGGACGAAATCAAGAATCTGGGTTGGAAATGATTAGCAAAGGTGGCCCATTAATTTTGATGATCTCATAAACATAAAAGAATCACCTGATTTCCATGAAACAATACTCCCAAAAAATAAATGAGGGGCCCAAATTGGTTTATCGATCAATAATTATTGGGATCATATCACGAAATTTCATTGAATGTGGATATATTATCACTATGTCCATTGATATATAATCCCATTTCAATTATAGATTCTCAAGGGGTTTCACCAAACCTACTAGAAACAGATTCTTGGATTTCACTAATTTTCAAGTGAGATACAATTAAATAAACTCAACAACTCTCTTATTTAGACATTGAAACTAAAAACGACACTTGATTAAAAGATACATATTCAACAAACCAGGTTTTTCCAAAAATAGGTAAGTATAAAACTATATAACCACTTCCTCTAATATTGCGAAGGTTATCATTTTCCATCCATGAAATATATTTATGTGCTACCCTCCTTTAAAATAAACATCTACTAAATCACCTAAATACACCTGATCATGAATGATATCAAAATAAAATTCTACTAATAAGGCCTGTTTTATGAATTGAATTAGTGGATATTCCACTATAATAGATTAATGACAAGACACATATCACCTGTCCACTAAGGATAATGGCATCACCACTAATATCCTAGGTGAATCCTTTTTAACTAAGATCATTATTAGTCATGAATGGAATCAATCACCTAATTTATCTTTCAATGATTATTGAAAATATCAAAGTCATATTCCTATAGAAAATCCATCTAATGACTCTAACACATGTTAATATATCTCTCTGTGAATATGTATGTAAGGATCTAATAGTCTATGTAGACTATGATCTGATCACCAAGAAGGTAATTCATTAATGCATTCAAGGGTAAAATGACCACCATAATCTCTAAATCAGTAGTCATGTATTTTATCCAAATAGGTATTCAAAGTCTAGATCAATAACCAATCACTACATAATTATACATAAGAACACAACTAAGACCATATCATGAGGAATAACAAAACACCACCTGCATGACTCCTTCATTTGAAAACCTTAGATAAGGAGAAATGGCCAACAACCTATTCAACTCCTAAAAAAATATCAAAGTCAGTCATACCAAACTATATTTTTTTCCTTTTCATTTAAGGGTAATCATGGAATTTAAAACCCTGGAGAGAAATACCAAAATTATCTTGTTGTTACTAGAAAACCAAAGGGATCTACACACATTAAAAATGATCTTGGTCATATCCCTAGAAAGAACAACCCAAATATTTTCCAAGTCAACAAGTCCTCCACCCACTAAGTAAAAATAAACTTAGAATTAGACCTTCAAAATAATAATATAAAAATTCACGTGCTTACTATAAATTTAGTTATATCATATCATGTATATAATAGTTAAAAAATTATTATCAATATCTTCTTATAATATTGTGTGAAAAATATTTTATCAATGAATACAACTATGAATCGGTATAAAAAGTACTATAATATTTCATTACTGAGTTCCATGATCATATCCATGGAATTATTTATACCAAAGAGAATAACCCGAATCATATAAATGACATAAAACAACAAAATCACGGAATCCTCCTTAAAAACACTACAATTCTGATAGATAGACTGAAGATTGATCTTTAAGAACTAATTTTATCACTTTTGATGGGCGACAAGGTCTTTGATCGATTATAAAGGGTGTATATTCTAGAATTTTACCTAATTAGATAAATGATAGTTAATACATAGCCTCAATATTAGATGCACCATCATAAAAATTTCCACTAGTGATAACTAGGGGGATACACTAGGCCAAATAAACAATTTATCCATAAGTTCATCTATCTAAAAAATAAGATCACATAGCTCATTGGGGGATATATGATGTACATCACATGATATACACATTTTATATAGAATCATATCAATACAAAATTAATTCGTTTGATGACAGGTAATCCCTACAATGTCATATTGAAAATGTTAACATGATATTAAAACCCATAGGGAACAAATCATGTCAATTTTTCATTATAATATGATATTGAAAACCCATAGGGAACTAATAATCTAAATTTTTTATCATACATGGAGATAAATTATTCAAAAGATTGGAATTCAATTGAAACTTCATAGGCACATGCTCTTCATTCCTCAAATGAAGGTCTCATCCACACATAATGGAAGACATCATCCATCAGCTTGAAAACATATCTCTATATGATTGTTGAAGACTATATGCTAATGCACTAATGATATGTAGTCTATATGAACAATGACACCATATTGCTTAACCATATCCATATTTAGGTCCCAAAAAACCTTTTATACCAAGCGCAAACATACATATTTAGCATTTGTGGGTGAGTTTATGATCACTTCTTGAAAAAATCTTCAATGGCATAATTCAGTGAAAAGTATCAGCTAGGATCTTTAACTCTTGAAATATGAATTTAAAATCAAAGTAATGTCTCATAAAAATATATATGAGTATGGGTTATAGTTTATTGTTTAAATATATTTTATATTTGATAATATCTAAAACTACCTGGTCATAACCCTCTATAGACTATTTATTTTCATATCCTAAACCAACATCTCCAAGGGCTTGGCATCGAACTCTTGGGTGATAGGGGTGGTAGTTGATAATAATGACATCCACTTCCAGATCCACCTCATAGTGCACTAACAACTCTTTCAACATATCTTCCTAGTTGAGGGAAACTTGTTTCACCTCTAAGAGGCACCTAGCCACATCATTATTTTTGACACATGGGGTATTTTTACTACGCAACTTCCCTCTGATACACATTGGGCCCGATAGTCCTAATCCAAGTGACACTATACTCCCCCTGAACAGAACATCCTATATCCATGAAGTTTTGATATTTTATGTGAATCTCAAGTATATAATATATGGTTTTGGGGTCATGTAAGAGCATGATAATGATAGTATATCCTTAACGCCTATTGATGAGAATGACGGTTGATGAGTCTACATTGTGGTCTTTCCACTAGTTTTATACACCTATCAATGATATGATTAAATAATTTCCATCTCTAGGGCCATATCCTAAACCCCATCATATTACTAAAGGAAGAGGTTAATAAATTTTTCTTAGATCATTCTATATATTCCTCACTCAAACATCCACACTCCGAAGAATCTTCATGAATCATGATAATGGAGTATCTCATGAGATCATTTAACCTAGATGCATATATAGAAAAAGATTATTCTATCTTGACACAAATTAAATATATTCTTGAAACATATATTTATGAATGTTTTCAGGTAGTACTCTTTATAAAAGTGGTGGTGAAAATATTTTCATGGAAGAGTCGTCTTATCATAAGTCTTCATGATCATACTCGACCAGTAACTCATAGAACCATTGAAAAAGTTTTATGAAAGAACCACGATATAATCAGAGGGTGTATATATAAGGAGCAACAAAATAATAATTGTGTCATTAAATATTTATTAAGGGACAATATTTACTTAGATCATTGCAAGTCATTACTATTTAAACTCACGAAGAACACTCAACCTACAAAAAAATGATCTTGTAAAACTAGAATGATACCCAAATATAAAAGGGGATCAATGTCCATCTAGTATACATGTGGTGGGTATAATATTTAAAATATTGGATGGGAAACTCCTCACTACTCCCTAGGTGGGAAAATATCATATTAATACCTCGTGATGAAAGCCTCATTGTTTATATGGTCATAATAATTTTCTTGATCATAGTCACTATCACATCACAACATTACATCAGGATATCATATGACCATATATTGGTAAAATCCTATTGTTTTATATTATAAACCATAGACATATATGAATATTTGGGAATTTGACTCAATAAGGACATGAAAAATTAGTACTAAACCTTCTATGATTCAAGTATCATTTAATCGTTCCATATAACCTTTAAGATAGATCCTTGATTTATAAAACACGTCATCAGAGCCCTAGTGAATGAATACATCAGTTGATGCAGTAGCACTGGGTTTTCTATACTAGAATCCAAAATCAAATCCCCTTAACACTATTTTGTTATGTTACTAATCTAGATTCATATAAAACATACAAAAAATGTCTCACAGAAGATGATCCCACTGTAATACCAACTAGACACATCCCTTCCCCCTACGACCCCACCTGTACTAGTAAAAATCCATTTTCCACCAAAATTATACCCCTGATAAGATAGGGTAAAGTGACTATCATCCTGTAGAAATATATCACAATATTTTAGGGATTTTTCTTATATTTTAACACATAATAACCAATCTTCTTATAGGATAATTATACAAAAATTCTAGATAAATAGAAAATTTGAATATATATATATATATTTATTTTAAAATTATTGCAACATGATATGATAAAAAGTAGATTAAAAAGTGAATAAATCGTAATGTAAATGGGAATGATACACACCTAGAAAGAAAATTGGAAAAACAAAATTTATTTAACTAATGTAGTGGAATATCTATAATGAACTAGCTCATGAAATGAATTTCATCCACTACCGCTGTCTATGTGTACTACCAAAAAATCGATCCACTAACATAATATACCCCTAAACCACATCCATACATCGTATTATCATCATAATAAATGTCTTGTGTTGTTGAAACACCTATATAGGGGTTATTATATATATACATGTAGGACTCCACAGAAATAAAAAAAGTGTAGGCAATCAGAGATATAATTATCTCAGAAGAAAAAATGTAAGGGGTAAACCAGTTTAGGATGAAGAATGAGAAACCAAAAAATAAAAACCCAAGTTTGATTTTAGACATTGAACCAAAGATACCAATTCTCATTCACCATAGCCCAACTAAAAAATGTTATTGAATTTTTAGAAACCATGATAAAAAATACCCGTTAGATCAATACCTTCATAAACTCACTAAGAATAATGGTGGAATCCATTCCTCACTGAAGTTTCAAACAAGGGAGTTAGAAATAAATAATTGATTAAATGTTCATTTTAAAACAATATGTTTGAATTATGGGGTTCCTAAATCCATAATTAAAGGAATCTTACTACAAGAATTTATTTAATGATGATCACGATAGTTATAGACTCTATATAACCCTATGTAAGACTTAATCTTTATATATTTCAAGGGGATATCATCTCTATTCCAAGATACTATTGTATATTTGTCCCAAGGAAGTAAATGAGTACCAAACTAAATAACCTCACAAGGGACTCATTCTATACATTCTGTATGTATCCTTGGTAGTACTGAAACTCATGTTATGCTCTTCTCTCCACAAACAAATCCCAACATCTACCCTATGAAGATTTATATTAAAACATCCTATATTTCCATAAAAATGGATCTAAGTGAAATGGAAATAATTTTTATTGTGATTTATATGATGTTTTTTGAAGATATTCTATTATATTTCAAATAATATAAAAAAATGGTAGCGTTAGAAAAAACACAATGTAAGAGAATAATCTTTACATATGGCAACCTATGGGTGAATCAAGTTTTTTAATAAAGTGGGAAGGGTATCCCACACACATTGTGAAACGTGAATGTATTGAACCCACATGTTCTATGTGTATTGGTTGGGTAATTTCCAACAAACCCAAACCACCATTCACGCATGGAATACAAGTCGAGCCACTTGGTGCCCATACCATCCTGATCGGGCCCATAGGTTAGGCCCATGAGGCACTTCTACTGGAAAGTCATACGGTTCATGGTCTTCAAGTCCAACGCATTAAGATAAGATCATGCACTACTCAGTAAGAAGGTCAAGACCGATTGACCCATGAATAGATGACCCATATGCTAACAACATATTATATTCAACACTTAATAGTTCATCATGGATATCCACAACCACTTGTCTATTACAGGTATGCAATATACACCCATGATTTCACACCATCACATGGAAGTTCCCTATTACATAACCCTAAGCCTATATTTCATGTTTTTTCACCCTTTCCCTATTGCATCATCACAAATTGTTCTTTTCCATTATTCCCAAAAACTGTAAATTTTTTCTACCACCAGATCCACCATCAAATATTTCAAAAACATTCAAAAAAATTGAACTAAAAATTATAACCTCAGTATTCCATGAAATAGGGGGTTTCAATTGAAGGATGAAAATTCATTTTTTTGGATCACCATAAAAAATGCAATTAAAGAAAACAATTTTAATATTAAAATATCTAACATAGAGGTTTTATAGAACAAGGATCAGGGAAATCACAAAATAGTATTGAAAAAAAATTGGGGGTTCAAAAATCATTAACAGAATAAAAATTTATGAATATTGAATTGATATTACAAGAATGGTGTTTAATTATATTAATCACACAAGAATAATATATAATGAAGATGCAATTCAGAATAAAAAGTTGAGCATAAAATATGGATCGATTATTGGTAAAAACTAAGCATGTGTTAGGTTATATTGGTGATTCCTTAAATAATTAATTCATTAAATCTCTATTTTTCTCTCAATATTCCTCTCTAATTAGAGGGTATATAGTGGATAACACAATATTAGAGAGGATAAGATGATTAAATATAAGGAGGTTAGTGTCATAATATATAAAAATTAAAAAAATAAATATAATTAATTATATTAACAAAAAACATATTACAAGAGATCCTAAGAATATAATCTCCCAAGAATAATATATCTTTACATTACATCATTTCTATAAGGTATTTATTAAAACTATCCAATCGTCTCACAATCCCAAGAACAAAAAATATAGTTTTTTATGACTAAAAACATAAGAATATTATTCTAAAATAGTTGTTAACTTTATTCCAGAATTGATCCACAAAAGACACCCTTACATAATTCATAAACGTTTTAACCAATTTCATAACCCAAGGAATGAAAAAATAAGGAAGTGTGGAGCTTAAATACTATGTAAGGGAAAAATTATCACCAGGTCATCAGGGTTTAGATCATAAGAATATTATAAAACACAGTTATGGTAGAAATATCTTATTATTAAGAACATGGAATTATAATATTTTTCCATATATAATGATAGATGGACCTGGAATCTCAAATAAAGAAACATATACATTTGAAAAGGAGTCTAGAGTCAAGAGATAATAAACATGATCAATAAAGAATAATCTTAAGAATATGGTATATTAATTCAACATTCCCATGATATATTTAATTAAAAATAACTTTTTGACAAACAAAATCATGAGGTATCATCTTGTTGTGAGAATATCAAAGAATAACAAACCTTTCTGTTTTGATCATAATATAATAAAGCTCACCCATTAATTTGAGATCATATTTCTGAAGGCCCACACTAAACTATCAAAAGAGGTAGAATATGTCATCCAATTAATTTTATTTTGATATATGAACCCAAAAATCATCATCCATACATATTTTTATCATAATATATCAATCATTAAATATATCAGAAAAACCCATGGGAAGAAAATTAGTTTCATATCACATCCAAATGGTGTCTCATAAAATGATTTCAAAATTTGATCAGTTGATAAAAAATTTAAATTTTTAAAAAATATTAATTAATAAAATTATTTAGATGATGATTAATAAAATATAAATCTATTTGATTTATATAATTAATTAGTAAAATTTAATTCAATTCTGGAAAAGTTTCTTTCAAAAATGGTTTTTTATGTTATCTTATAAAGATGATGTCATGAATCATTTTAAGGAATACTTTTCCAGAAGGTAAAATTGATTTTTTTTGAAAATTAAAATTAAAATTAAAATTAGATAATATATAATATATAAGTAAATAATGATTTTACATAGGTTATATAGAGTGGAAGATAAAAATACAATCTAAAATTATAAATCCTTTTAATTGTTTTAAAAATTCTTTTATTGAAATCCAAATAAAAAAGATAGTCAAAAACATTAATTTGAAAATAAAAAAATGTAGATTTTATGATTAACATAATTAAATAATACTTTTAGTTCAAAATAATAATAATATAAAACTATAATGAAATGTAAACATTGATATGGAAGAGAAAAGGCTCAATTGAGAAGAATGATAACTGTTCTTAACCTCATCATCTTTTATGATATAAAATGTTAATCCATGTAATTGAATATAAAATTATGATATTCATTAAAATATATTCCTATAACATAATAAAACCATATTTTAATAATAATTTTAAAAAAGGAATCATTACGACTAAAAAATAATAATTTTAGTTATGAAAAACACATACCTTTATTCATTCTTAGTCTAATGTTCTATAACATTTTTTATAACATGAATTAATTTCATAATCACATATATTGTAAACTTATTCATATCAATAAAAATATATAATATTATTTTTTAATCATTTATTATAAATCCTTTAGATAGTTATGCCAAATGTTCACCACATAATGTTATTAGTTTCTATAGTTTTTTTTGTGTGAAAGCTTTGTAATAACAATGTCAATTATAGTTTATATATTCAAATTTGATCATTCCAAGATAAATATATAGAAATTAAGATATATTATTTATTTATAATGTTTTAATTTATCTACATAGTTATTTTGTTAAAGATCCATGATGTCGAAGTTGGTGAAGAGTTTGTTTATGTAGTTTCAACGAAAGAAGGTAGTATAATTATAATAAGTTAAATAATTGTATTTAAATTATAGAATCATAAATTAAAAAATATTTTCTTATTAATGACTTATAAAAAATGATTTTATGTTTTTATCCATCCATGATAGATTATTATATCATTATCGATATTGATGGTTAAGTGGACATAAATAAGAAAATGTAATAATATATGTCTGTGTATGGTTAAGAAAGTGAATTTTTAGAATAATATAATATTTATAGAAGATTGATTATTTTATTTATATTTTTTATATGGTTAATTATATTTTATGAGATTTATATGAATAATAAAAAAGCATATGAAACAAAAAATACCCCATTTTTGTGGAGGTAGTGTTCTACAAGTATGAACTGGTGACCACCTCATTTACATAAAACATAATAGAGGTAAGAAATAATTTATGTTTTAAAAATACAAATAAAATTTTAAATATAATATTTATTAACTATATTCCTCAATTTATCCAGCCATTAATTTCAATTTTAAAAACTAGACCATGCCATTTATGGTGGTGGTATTCCACACGTAACAGAAGAAGTGTTTTTATGTTATTATATGGTTGATAGTAAGATAGAAAAAAGTCATTATATTAGTATAATAAAATTTCATAAAAATTTTCATCTTTACCAAATTTACCCATGTTTTTAGGGTTAAGAGGTCTCTTGTAGTGTAGCCTGGTTTATTGAATCCTCAGAGACCTAAGAATAAACCTATAGACATGGACATTCTATTGATTCTTTTTTACTATTAAGCGACAAGATTTGTTTTATTTTTTAATGGTTTAAATTAACACTAATACGCCTAAGTGAATTCAAATTTATAGAATGATAGGATCATATGTTATCTCTTTTGGTGGTTTGGATGAATTACTTTTTAAAAAATTTCAATTTAATTAACCTTAGAGGTATTAATTCAATAAAATAAAACTAAACTCTTCACTTAAATCTTTAAAACCTCCATATACAGATGATAATCACCTAAAAACTTGGAGGATAATTTTCATTATCACTACGAGGTAAATTATCTTAGTATCACATGAAATGCATGGATATAAAATTCAAGATGTAAGAGGAAGAGAGAAAATAATTGAAAAAAAACCAAATAAAGGAAATTATTAAACATTTTATATGGTGAAATATAGAATCCAATATTTTACCTTTCTACTCCCTTGGATCAAACCATAAAAGGTTTATCATCCATTGATTCTAGGATCTCAATGTAAGTGGGTGGCAGAATTATTGGGGAGGATTTGAATAAGAGAAAATCATTGAAATAACAAACACTTTATCGTTGTTTGAAGGATATATCTCTTCACTGTGTGAATAAATTCACACAGTGATGAAATAGTATCAATATTTTAAAAAACATAACATAAAATGTGGAGAATAATAAGTTTTATTAAGTGACTACGGTGATTCAAATAACTTACTATTGAAAGAGTAACATTACAAATAGAAAGTGGAATCATTCCATTACAATGATACAAAGTACACAAGAATACTAAAATCCTCCAAAAAATCTACAATAAATAAGAATTTTGGAATCCAATAGTCTATCCTCCAATAGTGAACGTCACCCTGATTAATAGTGGTAGTCTTATGTGGGTTTAATATAATTGGAGTGGAGGATTTTCCACCCTTGAAAAAAAATAAGAACTAGATTGCAGCCACCAAAAAGAGTCACATAAATTGAAATCTAGATTAAAATATTTATGTTGTACATAGAAGAAGAAAATAAATCCTAGTATGTCTCCAAACATCCTACAAAATTTCATTCCAAATATATTTTTGGGTTTTCTAGATATGGTCTAAATAATGGTCTATTTTTCTAGTCCATAGATTTTGAAATAAAATTTAATCCTCAATGTGGGCTACCTGGAACTCCCTTTAAAACTCAAAAATGGCTCTTGTTACTGTTTGATGAAATGTTCCTCATCATTTCCTACATCACTAGTTTAAATATTAAAATTTTTGTTATTCTTTCTTGTCTAATTAAGTAATTTTCTTGGGTTATTATCTTGTTCACATTTCCCAAATGTTATTTGTTCAAGGCCCACTTTGGTGGTCTTCCAATGGGAATATCCATGTGATAAAAAATTATGAATTGTTCTATATATAATGGGATACATGAAAAAAATATAATAATGTAAATAATAATTTGTGTTTTTGGTGATAAAAAATGTACCATGTAATAGTGAACTTTAATAAATAATTACAATCATAATGTGAAATAATGTTCAATTTTTAAAATTTACAAAAGATGGGGTTTATGAATAATGAATGAAATGAAAATATTATATATTAAAAATGAATATTATCCTATATCAGTGGGTAATCACACCTCCTATTTGAGATTTTCCAATCTGAAATAAATGTATCTCAAAAATTTGATATTTGAATTCCATTTTCCAAAAGCATTTTAATTTACAATGCACACAAATAGAACTCAATCAAAAAATTATGAAACCCATCAAAATAATTTTAAACAATCTTGGTCTAGAAGCATATCTCAACTCAACCCCATTCCTTTGTTCAAATCCATCTCAACATTTAATCTAATTTGAACTATGCATGATGATGTGATGTGCGTCTCAATAGAATGGGGGTTTATTTTTATTCTAGGGTGAAAATATGGAAGTTCTAGGTGGAATCTCTTTTTCATATAAGATTGAGTATTCATTTTTTTGGTCTTTTTTTTGTTTTTTTTTCACTTTTTCCATGGTAATTGGAATTGAACTCGGTCATGTCAAACCTTTTAGTAAGAGTTTTCTGATGACTCCTAGGTTTCAAGAACTTGGGGAACCAAGTGAAGGTTAGATAATCTAGAATCATCTTAAGTTACCTTAATAAAAAAATTAGGATGACCAAAAATACCTTAAAAATTCCAAAATATGGGATATAAAACTATGTTGTCACGATCACCAAGAACCCAAATCCAAAGGAAGTGCATTGTGAGTTTTTTTATTAACTAGGTGAAAAGGTACGTGGTGAAAAATAACATAATACAACCACACTTTCCAAAATATATTCCCAAGAACTTAAAAATGCCTTAAAACTAGAATCAAGTCATTTTTTTCAATATTCACTTTCATAGTGTTAAATGTATATCATCATAGTCAAGGTAAAAAGAATTTTTCCTTCCATTAACATGCATTTTTTCAGTTTCAAATATTTTATTTTCATTCACACAAAAACATTTTTTTATTTCTTCCCATCCCAACATAGAATAAAACTTTCCCTAGTGTTAAAGGGAAATAATGTTTAGATAGGGGTTTGATGTAGAGAAAATGAGTTCAAAAAGAAAATTCAAAATGATAATCATTGAATGAAGTCACCTTGTGTTTGAAGTTGAATTATGTGATGCTCCCTTTTATTCCCTTAATCACCATGTAACTCAAAGATTCCTCATCAATGATGATTTTTTTTGTTTTTATTCCTTTTATTTTCATAAAAATGCATTAATATCAGTATCCATAGAATTATACACACCAACACAAATAGAACACAATGGAAACCCCTTATGGTTCCCTTAATTTAAAATAAACAACAAAAATGATAGGAAAAAATGTTCATGTTTATATTGAGACATCAAACCTTATGAAAATATACAGGTAAAGGATGGGTTGCCTTCTAGAAAGTTCTTTGTTTAATGTTTTTAGTCTGACATGGGACCTAAATCTATCAAATTGTTTCTAGTTTATAGGTTGGCTCAGTTAACTCATCCCTTATTTATTTTCTAATGAATGATTCAATTAATGGTTTTGACCAATGCCAATTTACATTGAATACATGAATATTACTGGGGTCCTGAATATCTACCGCCCCATGAGGGTATACATGATGAACTATATAAAGAACTAACCATCTAGACTATTACATTACCAGGTGTAAATGAAGTTTGGAACTATACAATAGCATGAATTTTCCTAATTCAAAGTGTTTGACATTGATATTACTGGACTAGTAGTCTTCGAATATGGATTTATTGATCCTTTAATTTTCCAATGTCTCCATCCTAAGTTCCTCATGTTTATTAAGAGATAATTTTATCTTTGTTTCGACAAAAGGATTGTGAAAGTTTTTTTATTGGAGAAAAGGGATTATTTTCAACTTCAATAGGTAAATGGAATTATTTTCCATAAACCGACCTATTTGGTGAAATATATAGGATGATGTTTAATATAGTACAATATGCCCAAAGGGTATCCACGATTTTCTTTGACCAATAATTTATAGATGGACTAGATGTTTTTTCGTAGATTTGATTAATTTCTATATTCACCAACTCTTCTTGACCATTAGTTTGAGGATGGTAGGAATTAGAAACATTATAAGAAATCCCAAAAGTTTTCATGTGTTATGTGAAGGGAAGGTTGCAGAAATTGGTTCCATGATCACTGATGATAACCCAAAGAATTTGAAACCTAGAAAATATATGCTCTTTCAGAGATAATATCACAACATGGTGGTCATTGGAAATGGTGGGAATTTTCTATTCTAATTTTCTGACATAATCAAATTCTAAGATGATGTAGAGATATTCCATAGAGTTTGGAATGGTTCCCATGAAATCAATTCCCAAATAGTCAAAAAATTTGACGACCAGAATGGGAGTAAAGGGAATTTTATAAATTTTGGTTCGACATCCTAATTATCGACATTGAGGCAACTTTGGAATAATTAGTAAGAGTACATAGTGAGTTTAGAAAATTTGAAACCACTTTTGAGGGCCTTTGTTGTGGTTTTATTTGTGTAAAAGTTTCCTCTACAAGCCTCTCCATAACAGAATTTTTGAATGGACTATTACTTTGAATCTGGAAATCATATCCTGATTATTTGACAAGGATTTAACTTAAAGAGGTTTAGATCATCAAACATATAATATTTTACATTAGAATGTAATTTCATCTTATCTTGGGTCCCAATTAATTTTGTAATGTCAATCAAAACTAAATGGTTTTCTATGTCATCATACCATGGGAAGTCACTCATATAATAAAGTTTCTCATAGGGTAATGAATCCGATACAAAAAGGTGAATTGAGTTGTATGTGAATTATAAATTAGATAGGTGATAATCTACAACACTTTCAACACCCTTTTACCATAACTGTTAAATCAAACTTTTGAACAAGAAGGAACCACATATTTAATCTATCCCTGGAAACTTGATTTTTGAAAAGTTATTTCAGAGTTGAATGACTTGGGAAGATAATGATGGGGGATCCTAAGAGATATGACCAAAATTTCTATAAGTAAAATATGAAAACATGTAACTCTTTCTCAGTGGTGGTGTAGTGTATTCATTCATAATTTAATTATTTACTTGCATAGGTAATGAAACATAGATTTTTCGGACAATGTTATTCCTAAGATAGGTCCTACAATGAAGTCACTCACATCATAGATAAGTTCAAATGGATGTTTCCAACAATAATCTTGCATTATTGGTAGAGATATAATAGATTAATTGAGAATATATAATGATTCCTTATAGCTTTATATCTATATAAATAGAATATCTTTCACCAAAAGAGCACAAATTTGTCTAGAAATTCAGTTGAAATTATTAATAAACCTTTTATAGAAACCAGAATAACCTAATAAGGACATCCCTTCCTTGATTTTTTTTGGAGAGTGAATGTGAATAATGATATCAACCCTTTATTTATCAACTTCAACCCCTTTAACAAATACCAGATGGTCCAGAACTTATCCTTCCTTTACCGTGATATGGAATTTTTCATAATTTAGGATTAGATTCTTATCCTTACACCTAGACAAAACCCATTCAACATTTACAAAGAATACCTCAAAATTATCACCAAGTATAGAGAATTAATCCATAAAGATCTCTAAACCCCCCTCACATTAATGAATATTTCCATCATTCACTGTTGTAAGGTACTAAGGGAATTACATTAACCAAAGGGCTTGCACTTGATGAAAAAAGATATGATAAAGAAGAGAATTTTGGTTTTACGTGGTCCTCTAAGGAAACATAGATTTTATTATACCTTTAGAATCCATCAAGAACGTAGTATAACTCATGAACCTCCACTCGCACATGGACTTCATAAATGAAGGGAAAGGGGAAATGGTCTTTCTTGGTGCACGAGATTGACTTCCTATAGTCAATTCACAATATGCATTCACTATTATCACTTATGGGGATAAGATCACAATCCTCATTGGTGATCATAGTTATTCCATCCTTATTTGGAATAAATTTAATTGGGATTACCCACTCACTATCAGCAATGGGGTAAATGATACCCTCTTTCAACAACTGAAGAAGTTATTTCCATACCAAATCAATAATATAGGGATTGGGTCACCACTGAGGTTGATTGAATGGTTTTGAGTTCGATTATAGAACAATCATACAAGTTTAAATGAGTGAGATAATGATTGGAATAACATAAAGGTTCCATCAAATTACATTATTATGCTTTAAAGGACATACAAAAGCATCCTCTCTTGATTGGATTCCAGAGAGGAAGAAATAAAAAAGGGAAATGTTCAACTATAACCTAAGAATTAATAATTGAGTGATGAAGGTATGCCCTTAAATTTGAGGTCAGATTCATTAAACATTCAAATATAGGATGTGACTTAGTATCATACTCGGTTTTATTTTCCAAATTTATTGACAAAATGAGGTTCTTCTGAATAGAATTTTCAGCCACCAAATTGGCTAGATCAGGGTACTGAATGGGTATTGACTTAATATTTTTTATTTCACAAATGGTATCATTGATTATGATCCTGAAAAATCATCAAATGATTCAACTACAAGAGATTCAATCCGAAGAGACAAGTTTCCCTCACATGACCAAAACAAATTGACCTCATATTGAATCTATAATACTTCAATGATTCCTTGATGTTCATCTGGTTCACAATCAACACTACTAATCAAATTTACCTCATTAATCTCTTCATAATCACAAATTTTATAGTTTACATTATAAATGTTTAGATTGAGGCTCATGTTTCCAATATTTATTTGCATGTTTCTATTCCTAACTCATATGATTGAGTTGATTGTTTCTAAGAAGGGAAGACCGAGGATGATGGAGGGTTTTTTCTAGGACCTAAGCTTGGGTGATTGTCGAGTACAATGAAGGCAGTAGGGTAAACAAAATTTTCATCTTTCACCAAAACATCCTTTAAGAACACCATAGGAACTCGAATAGTACGACCAGCTAGTTGAAGAGTGACCTATGTGGGTGGGAGTTATATGAGACCTAACTAATAATACATGGCATATGGAATGGGGTTTACAGTAGCTCCAATATCACAAAGGGATATAAAAATTTCATTCTCTCTTAACTCAACATTGATGTGTGTACATACTAGGTATTTCAACTTAGGAGGAATGGTCCATTGAATATTGGTACTCACATTAGTATCCAAAATGAATTGGTTTTCATGTGAAAATTCCATTTTTAAAGTGAACAAGTAATTAAGGTACTTTGAGTAGGTAGTAATGGTTTGTATTGCATCGAGAAGTGGAATGTTCATCATAATATGAGATAATATTTCCCTTATTGTTTCATTTTGTTATGATTTTTATTTTCCTCTCATGAATTGAGGGAATGGAGTAGGTCGTTTTATTTTTTTGGTGTGGTTGTGGGACCATCAGAATCTCATTGGGTTCTTGAAAATCTATGGGTGGTTATTTATCCTTTTCAAGTGATGTTGAAGATTTTACTAATTTTGAAATTGTTTGTTCATGTTTTTAAATGGATTTACCATATCAGAGGATAATCAATACTTTTAATTATTCATGATAGGTTTGTGTGTAACTAGATTCTCACCTCAAGGTTGGGGAATCCTGAGTTGGAATGGGTGCTAATTAGATTTAATTGTTTATTTTTTAAGTGATGAAGTTTTTGAGTTAATTTTTACTATTTGGTTACTAAAATTTTGAAGGATTGGTAGAGGGATATATTGGGAAGGGGAGTGTGTTGGTTGGTTTATCCCATGAGGATAGTTTGGTTGTTGGATATTGGTCATTAAATAGAATTCTGGATGGGTTATTGGTATTAGAGAGGAGGATATTGGTATTTTACTAGTTGTGGTTGGAACTCATTATTATTTTTCAAATTTTGTAGAGGGTAGGGGTTTGGTCTTTCTGGCTAATTAGGTTGTTGATTATCTTTCCAATGTAATCATGGATGGTCATTATACATTGTGTTGAAAGTGTTTCGGTACCATGGATTATGAATGTTTAGATAATTGACCTATGATTGTGGTATTACCATAATAACACCATTTATGGTAGGGATTGTTGGTTTGTTGTGGGTCATGTGGTCATTTTTTTCACAAATTTTTGAAAATTTGGGTCAAAAGTTTGGATTTAATAGACCTTCTTATGACTGATCTCCTCAATCTTCATAGTGAGTGCATCAAGGTTTTCCCTAAGAAATTATTCATCCCTAGGTGTGTATATTCCACTATATTTGTGTGGATTCTCATAGTAAGGTGATTTTCTCCATGTTTGTTTTTGTTCTTGTAGGCCTTCTAGATACTCGTAAGCATCATTTGGGGCTTGGTTTTTGAAGGTTCCATTACACATCATGTCAATGAATGTCTTGTTTCTAAGACCCAAAACATCATATAAAATTTGAACATGTTATATGATTAAAAATGAATGGTGAGGTATCATGTTGAGTGTGACTTCGAACCTTCCCCATGTTTTATAAAATTAATCCCCCTCTTTTTTTAAAAAATGGATTCCCTTTTTAGTGGAATTATTTTATGATGGTGGTGGTATTTTTTTAGAATTTTCTTTGAAATTGGTCCCATGAGTGGATTGATGATGGAATTATATTTTTTAATAAAATATTTTCTTGATCCTTAAGTGAGAAAGAAAGAGCATTATCTTACCTGACTCATGTTGATGTGGTGGTCACATTGTTTCAATAATTTCATTGAACTCCTTGTCATGAAGGTATGGAATTTCTGACTCAATCACATGGAATGTTGGAAGTTGGTTTAGAACATGAGTTTTGAAGACATAGTAAGATTATCCTAGGGAAGCATGCCTAATTCTAGAGGGTTCATTGGTCCATGAATATGTGAGGTAGTCATTCATGGTTTGGTAAATAGAATTCCACAAGTGTGGGGCTACCTCATTTGGATTTCCATTTTGGTTCCCTCCCTGTTTTATGAGTTGTTTTATTTTAAGACCCATCATTGGAATGAGATTAATTTTTTAATTAGTTGTATTTGGAAGATTAGGATATAATGGGAGGAATCCTGTTACTGTGTTTCACTCTTCAACCCTATACTATCCACCCTAAGGAGTCAGTTTTATTGGTCACAGGTATTGGCAGGCATGCATAATGAAAAGTGAAAAAATAAAGGGGAAAAGATAAGATTTATTGAGGTGAGAAAAGACAATTGGGGGAAAATATAATGAGTATCGATATGACTTACTTGATACCTCTTAAATATCACAAATAATTTTATTCACAAAATTTTACCCATGTTTTTATGGTTAAATGACCACTTGTAGTGTAACTTGGGTTGTCGAATCCTCAGAGACCTAAGAAGAACCCTATACACATGTACAATATATGGATGTTTTTTGGATAGGAAGTGAACAAATTTTTTTTAGGTGGTTTAAATTAACACTTATAGAACTTAGTGACTTGAATTTGAGATAATGAGCCATTCCTAGCTATTTTTCGGGGTGGTTTGGATGAATTCCTTTTTAATGATTTCAATTTCATTAACTCGAGAGGGATTCATTCAATAAAATCTAAAAAACCTATTAACTTATAGGTTTAAAACCTTAATATACACATGATAATCACATATAAACTTGGTGGATAACATTAATGATAACTCTTAGTTAAAGGATCTTATTATCACATGAAATGTGTGGTGATAAAATTCACCAAAGAAGAGGAATAGATAAAATAATTTAATAAAAATCTCAAATAAAAGATATCATTAAACATTTATATAGTGAGAAATAACATCCAATCCATAAAATTTATAATCAAATATATCAAACCATAATATTTTTATCCCTACATTGATATTATTCTCTCAATAGAGGTGGGAAGTAAACTCATGAGGGAGGTACTGAATAACTGAAAAAAATGAAATAACAAACACTCCGCCCTTTTTTGAAGAAATTATCTCTTAACTATGTTAATAAATTCAAAAATTAATGAAATAATATTAATTTTTTAATAGAAATAATAAATAATGATTACTATAAGAAGTTTTGTTAATATACTATGGTGATTTTAATAAATTACAATTGAAATGAGAACATTATAAAGTGAAAGTGGAAGCATAACATTACAATGAGACAAGGATCATAAGAACCCCTAAATCCTACAAAAACACTACCTTAAATAAGAATTTTGGAAGCCTTGGGTAGATAATCCAATAGTAGAAGTCAGACCAGTTAACAGTAGTAGGCCATGGTGGTTGTGATGTTAATGGGGAGGAGACTTTTCCTCCATTGAAAAAAATCCGTGCCATCTTGCATCCATCAAAAAGAGGCATTGAAATAAATTTCGATATTGAGATATCTGAGTATCTCATAGAATAATGAAATAATTATATAGATAGTGACTAATTGTCTATAAATTTTCAGAATAAATGGAGTTTGGTTTTTCCATATATAAGTAAAATAATAGGCTGTTTTTGTGTGATAAAATCTAGCCTATAAATTAATTCTCAACTTGGGGTGCATGGAACTCCCTCTAAAACTCAGAATTATCTCTTTTATGTGTTGGATGAAATTTCATAATCATTTCCTCTGTCTCCAGTTAAAATATTATCATTATTGGTCATGGATATTTTCTTATATAGTAATTTTATTGGCCTATTTTATACTTCTTTTTCCAAAGAATGTTTTTGGTTCAATGCCCACATTGGTTGTATCCCAATGGGAATCTCTATGTGCTCTAAAAGGATGAATTGTTCCTTATAGAATGGGAAACCTGAAAATAA
This sequence comes from Viscum album, assembly GCA_963277665.1. Classification (NCBI taxonomy): domain Eukaryota; kingdom Viridiplantae; phylum Streptophyta; class Magnoliopsida; order Santalales; family Viscaceae; genus Viscum; species Viscum album. The sequence continues at coordinate 908,360,984 of OY728151.1, forward strand.
AAAATTAAAATAAAATCTAGACAATTTTTTTTATGAGGTGTTCAAAATTATACCATGTAATAGTGCATTTTAAGAAAAAATTACATTCATAATGTGAAATAATGTTCAATTTTTAAAATATACTAAAAATGGTTTTTATGAAAAATGAAGCACTTGATAATTATATATATGAAATATTAATATCATCCTATTTTAGGGGTAAATAAATTAGTAATATTTTTGTTGTCATTAATTTATTAAATTATTAGGTTTTATATGATATATAAATTAAATAAAAGAGAGGGATTGTTTGAGAACATCACCTCCCCCTTTGAATTTTTTCCCTTGGGTAACTCTTTAATTCTCTATAGCATGGTATTTTGGAAGGAACATGAATTAGAGGAATTTTAGAGATAGTTGGGTAGAAACTAGGTCAAATTTAAGATAATTATTTTTCAAATGTGGTTCAATATAACACACAGATATTTTAAAATAAGAAAATTTGGTTTGATATTTTATATCGCACACAACAATGAGCTTAAACAACACATGAATTATATGAATGTTATAACCTAGATGATAAATTTGTGGGTATGATTAGGATTAAATAATTTATGAAATATATATTAAAATTATCTACTCCAGATAATTTTATGGATAAATGTTTATTAAATAATCATTCAATGTTTGGTAATGACAGTTTATTCATAAAAAATATGTTTTCTAAAAAGCTGATTTTTATTTATTTTTGTGAGAAAAGACTATATTAATTTCTAGAAATACTATAAAATTTATCTTATAAAAATTAAATAAAATTTTAAATAATCATATCAAAATTAACTTAAGGTAATTTGTTTTTTATTTTTTAGAAAATATTTATTTTTTAGTGAGTCGAGAAAAATAATTATTGTGTTAAGATGTCCTTTCATTTCAATGAAATAATTAATTTAAAATTAACATTATGTTCATAATATTATATAAATTAACATAATTATGATATATTTATATTTAATCAATATAATTACATTTTAATCTTCTTTATACTAGAATTTGGTTTAAATTTATTTTGGGGCTGAAAAATAGGTTTTTTATGAAAGCTATTTTAAAGTGTATAATGATTTTCCAATTTAATTAATTCAAAAACAACCTAATTAATAATTATTTAATTTAATTTTATATATTATATATATATAAATATTACTTTAAATTCATTTAATGACGATTATTGGTAATATAGTTAACATAAAATCTTTTTATGTTTGAAAAATACATCTGTTGAGAATGGTTTTTTGTCGCATTTGCGGGTTTATTTTTAAATTAAATTATTCCAATTCTGTAAATTTATTTTTTTAGATGAAAAAATTATATATAATACTAAAAATTTACATTATATACTTATTTCAACAAATTTTATTGTCATAATTAATTGTGAAAATAGTAAAATCTTTGTTCGCGTTTAAATTAAAAACTGGTTTACCAGGGGTCAAATTTACAAATAAGGGTTAAAATGACCCAAAAACTTGTATAAATTGGGTTTTTATGGTTATATTTAAACATTATATGATATAATAATAATTTTTTTTCCATTTTTAGCCTTGTTTCATGTGAAAAATATTTGTATCACGGGTTCTATTCAAAAATTCAATGTGTGTCCTGTCCCCATATAAAATCTACCCACACTCCTCTCCTCTGCAAGACTCCATATCATTTTTTTCCAATATTACATGGAAATATTCTATCATTAACTCCATACCTATTACCTAGACCCTTTCTTTGATCATAAATTGATCCTATGAAGGCCTTTGGTGCTAATAGAAGGAGGTTTTCTGAAAAAGAGGTATCATGCTTAACTGATGGTTTTTATTTTATCTCTTCTTAAAAATCCTAAAAATATTATTAAATTGTGATTACATAATAACCCCATTATCTCCCATATACTTATATGTTATTATGTTAATTTATTATCCTACATCTCTCTCCTCTTCCATCAAATGGGACTGAAAACTATGATTTGTGTGTATGACAAACTACCACCTCATAAGCCGATGTAATTCATTTTCCATAATTGACCATCATGGATTGTTCTAATAGTGAATTTAATGTGTATATATATAAATATATTATATTATTATAATAATTATCGTTATCTAATTATGATATCACATACACCTTCTTACTTTCCATTCCTTGAGGGATACGATAACGTCGCTCGTGTTTATGGTAGATTGCCACCTCACGAAGCGATGTGATTTTTTTCACTAATGATTTACAAGGATTTAAATAATGATAAATTAAATGAATATATGTGAAATTAATGAAATAATTATGATATTAAAAATAAATGTATCATCTAAAAATACAATATAACATTTTTATTCTCAAACTAAAAAATTATAATGGTGTTCGTGTGTACGTGTGGACTACCTCCTACATGAAGTAATGTGAAACTTTTTTAATCATACAATCACATGGATTATGTACATAAATATATTTAAAAAAATAATATTTTATTTATTAAGTTAGTATCATTATTTAATTATAAAATATTATTTAACTTATTTCAATAATGATTATTGAAAAATAGAATAGTTACTCCTGCGCTCGAACGACCTACCATCTCAATTATTATAGCGTTGTTAATTTTTAAAAACCATATGAAATGAATTGTTTTAAAAGAAAAATTGATTTACAAAAAAGAGAATACATTTCATGATATTTTTCTGGAGGTTTTTAATCCTACCAAAGTCATTTTTTGAATATAAGGTAAATATAATCAAAACAACCGATGTAAAATTAATTGATAAGTAATTGTGAATAACATGGTAATAAGATAAATATAATGAGAAATAAACCTAAAAAAGGGTTATTAAATGTCTTAATAATTATCATGATTTTATTATTCAGAAGCATACAAAATATGTGACGAATCGGGCTCAAGGAAAGAGAACCTTTTAATTAAATTTAAATTTAAATTTTTTTAAATATTTTATTTTTAAATATTCTTATTCAATGTTCTTGTAAATGTTTAAATAATTTTTTTTATTTCAATTTATTATAAAATTCATTTTCACCATGTATTACATTATTTTTTTTAGAAAGATGAAATATTTTTATGATTTTATGTAAGGGACACATTACTTTAAAAAAATTTAAAATGTTATTAAGATTTACTTTCTACATATTTTTTTATATACATATTCATAATACTATTTTATGGTTTTATTTATATGGATAGTAAAATATTATTATGTAAATTTTATGTCTCTTTTGAACTTCATTCAAGGGTTTTCAAAAAGTAATTTTATACCTATTTTATATGAATTTTTTCGACAAAAAGAAAAAAAGAATGTTCAATTTTAACATATATGGGGTAAAAAATTATTAACACCAAAACCATTAGTTTTATTTTGGATTACTTTATTAGAGTTCATGTTTTCTTTATATAAAACCCAATTTGGTTTTTATGGGTATTTTAGTAATGAAATTGGGTTTTTAATGGGATAAATATTTAAATATCCATTAATGTTTTCTTATGGGTTAAAATTATATTTTATGGGTGTAATATTTAAAATATAAAGGTTTTATGTGTTATTATTATGATATAGTTCTTGTATATTGTTTATATTTATGTCTCGTCCTGTTAGAAACAAATGTTGGGCGGTTATGTTGTTAACCAAAAAAAGGTGGTTACATTATTAACCAATTATGGGTTTATTTATTAACCAAGGATGGGTTGGTATATGATATCCCTCCAATGAATTAGGGATGGAATTCGACTGTATGGTTAATCCATTTGTAATAGTGATACTGAAAGTGATCTACCGAGATACTAATATGTGTTATATGTGCTTTATATGAGTTTTTATGGCAATATTATGATTTCCAAAATGGAAAGGAATGATAATATTTTTCAAAGGAATGTATTTTATAAATCTAAAGGGTGAAATATATAGATTTGTGAAAACAATTCATGTCATTATTATGTTTTCAAAGAAACATTTATGTGCATTATTTTCCTTTATGTTAATATTTGGTAATAAAAGGTGATTTATTGGGTATGAAAATGTTTATTTTGACACTATATATTACATTTAAATGGGAAATTTTAAAATTACTAATGGAATAACATGTTTATTCAATTTATTCTATGTCCCTTATTGATCCTTTTTATGCCCATCCCATATTTTTTTAAAAAAATATTATAGATTATATGGGTGAGTAAGAACAATGAAGACATCATGATTAATACTATGATGGTGTTTCCTGAAAATAAAACTTTCTTTGTTTTAAATTTCTAATGTTTTTGGAAATATGAAGACTGATTAAAATTTTACACTTCATGTAATATAGGTTTCATATGTATGATTTATGACCTAATTATCTAAAACTATGAACCTAAAATGATAATTTTCTAATGAATTTGATTTCAAGTCCAATTAAATTAAAATAATAATGTTTATGGCGTGGTCATTGTTGTTGGAATTAGGGCCTAGGTTTAGATAACTTTATAGGTTAAGATTCAATGTGATCTAAAGTTAAAAAAATTTTATATCAAAAAATGTATAGTATTTTAAATATAATTATAGTTAATTTGGATAATTATAAAGTGTTGGAAAGAGGATAACATAATTAAAAATATCTTAGTATTAACATCTACATAGTATGGTTTATTATGGATTATATTATATAACCAGACTAATTTTTGTTGGATTTTTTATGAATGGATATATCTAATTGGAAGCAAATTAATAAGGGATGTGAAAGAAAATGTTGTTGTTGTATAAATGAGAAACCAAACAGAATGGTAGCTATAGTGAAAACTATTGTGGTAATTAATTACAAGCTATCCCAAGTTATAATTGACCACATAGACCAAGGTTAGTTTCCAAATGCACCAAACAATAGAAAAATATACTTATATACACTTTTTGATGATAAAGATCATAAAGGAAAAAAGATTCAATTACCTTTGTGTCATGAATGTGGGAATAAGTACAGAGGAATTTTTTTAAAAGAATTTGAAGATGTTTTGTATTTGGTAAAGGGGGTAATAAAGTAATAATATTCCACGAAAAATGGAATTGTTTACTTATCACCATGAATGATTATAAAGTTATTCCCAATGTGTCAACTGAATTTTTTAAATTTGAGGGGTTTGGGAATTATGAAAATTGATGTCCTAGGGGAAATTATTATTAATGTTATCAACAAGAGTATAAATATAGATGACTAGAAATACATAATGCAATAATAGTTAATGATGATGTAACAATTACTTACCTATTAAATATATAGATAATATCATGTATTTTGTTTTTAAATTGTTTAATCTTAGGTCATGATTCATATTTTATTTTTAGGAACAAATTATTAAGGATTAAGATATAAAATAATGGTTAATTGACTATGAATAATGCTAAGTGATTAAGGTGTTTACATAAAGTTATTCATGTGTTATGATAAGGTAATAGATTTATGGATGATTATAAGTCTAAAGGAATTAACAATATTTTGATGTTTTATGTAATGAGATTATTTTTAGAGGAATTTATTGTGTTCTTATAGATGTTTAATGTATATATAATAATAAATTTAACATGTGAAAATGGTATTTGAGGGAGAATTTTCATTTTTTACTGATAAAATATTAATGGTATTGAAACATTTAAAGTTTATATGATATTTTATGAATTGAATTATTTATTAAGAATTTAACTATATTTTTGGGAATGTTATAAGAATTATATTACTAAAATTTTTTAAAAAGGGAAATCTGGCACATCCTAAAAGGCCATGGAATGGAAGGGTGATAAGGGCGTAGTTCCAAGCACTGGCCTATGCGATATTCTGGCTAGTATGCCTTTTTTGTTCACTAAAATAGTATTACATATGATTATTAGGTGGATTTTGATAGAATTTGTTTTATCATATTGATAACCAAGAGATTGAAAAGCGATTTTGAGATTAGGTCATTAATATAATTTCTAAATAAGTTTGTCATTTTGAATAACTTATATGATTAAGTTAGATAAAATATTATTGAATTTTATTTGATTAATAATTTTTGAATTTCCTTTTGGAAGCCTATATGATTTTAATCTGGATTTATAGTGATATATGTTATTTATGGAAATCGTTAATCGTATTTTGGATATTATATGACTATTGGAGATGCATTTTGTGTATATGTATTCATGTTTGACTAATGTTATTAGTGATAAATGTTAAATTAATATTTAAATACTTTTTAATAAAATAAATCTTATTTTTTGTTTTTTAATATGGTTAGGATTATTTTGAATAATCTTGAGGGTAATTAATTATAAAATGATCCAATTGTTTCATTAGTTTTTTAGTGTTTAACGATGTGTGAAGGTTTATTATTTTATGTAATTAGCATATATAATGATGACAATTTTTGTTTTCATTAATGTATAAAGATATGATGATTATATTTTTATCCTATTGTGTATTATGTAATATGTAATAAGTTTATTTTAGTACTATAGGCATGAAAAGTTAATTTTAAATACTCATAATTTGGAAAAAAATATGACATTGTAGTAGATATTGACTAAGGGATGAAATTATACTCATAAATCACATATATTTTCCTTATGGTATTATCCCAGATTGTAATTGATTTACTCAACTCTATGAAAAGGACCCAGAGACAAATATTTTGTCATATTATCATCATTTATGATGAAATTGATGATTGTTTTCACATGTATTTGTTTCAATGTTTTGTGGTTGTTGAATTTCTCATGACTATTCACTTTTTTATAATAAATGATCTATGTCACTCTCTATAATTATATTGTAATTAATAATTTCTTCCATGTCTATATAATCACATCCTAATATAAGTTTCCTACTTCGAAATGAAGTTATTCATTATTCAATATGACCTTTATACTTCCCTCCTTCTCTTTTCGAGTAGATGTTTGATAACCATTTTTATGATGTGGGATTTCAAAAAGGGTATTAAGAAATTTAAAAAAATTATTTAATAAGATCATTTTAAAATTTATTTGATGTAATTTATAAAAGGGAAATATAATTTAACTCCCAAATATTTTAATATAAAAATTTTATGTTCGATTGCGTATACGACACACTACATTGAGTTAAACGACCTGTGAAATATATGACCTTTATAACCCAATCGTAAAATTGGGGGGTATTAATAAGATTAAATAATACACTAAATATATATATAATTTATACTCAAATAAATTTTTTGATAAATTATTATTAAAGGTCAAACAATTTTTAGAAATGGAGTTCTATTTATCAAAATAATGTTTTATTCAAAAATATTTTTTGTTTATTTTTATGAAAAAATATTAAAAAATATTTCAATAAATTTAAAAAAATTTATAAGATAAAAATAAAATATTTATTTACATCATAATATTAAAATTTACTTCGTGTAATTTTTTTGGGATTTTTCAGAAAATTTTTACTTTTAAATGAATAGTAAAAAATAGAAAATTTTATAAAATGACATTTATTTTCAAAAAATTATGTAATTTAAACGTTGAATTTTTATTTTTATTTTATTTAATTTAACATAATTATAATTATTTTATATTTTAATCCAAATAATTACATTTTAATCATCATTATAATGGATTTTTGTATGAGTTTTTTTGGGTTTAAATATTGGGGTTCTTTAAAATATATTTTTAAATTACGTAAGTATCTTCATTCTAATTAATTAAAAAATCCCTAATGAGGAATTATTTAATTGAAATAAATATAATTTATATCTATAAATATGAATTAAAACTCATATAATGAGGATTAATAGTGATAGTGTTAATTTAAAATCATTATATGCTTGAAAAATACATCTATTAGAAAACAAATTTTTCTTCATGTATATGGGATTAATTTTAATTTAAATTCAGACAATTACATGAATAAATTTGATAAATTGTTTAAATATTTGGAATATTTATATTTTTTATTATATAATAATTTAACTTAATTTATTGTATTAATTAATGATGAAAACATTATTTTTTACCTTGGTTAAGGTAAAAACGGGTTTACCGGGGGAAATTAATGAAATAAGGGTTAAAATGACGTAAAAGATTTTATAAATAACATTATATGATAATATATGGACCTTATAACATCGTATTATCAACAATAGTTAACTTTTTATCCTTTTTGAATGTGAATAACATGGGTATCACTGTTTCTTTTCATAAATTCAAAGTGTGTCCTCTCCCCTACCCATAAAAGGCCACCCTATATTCTATCCTATCCACAATTCAATATACATTTGAATCCAAGAATACCTACCCATATCCATTCTTAAATTACATTATTAATAATTATATCCTATTTTTTATTTGAAAGCCATCCTATGAAGGCTTTTAGTGATAACCTAAGGAGGTTGTCCAAAGAAGAGGTATCGTGCTGAATTATGCATTTTTATTTTTAATCTTCATATACATCCTTAAAATATTATTAAATAATTATGATATAAAAAAAATTTATACTATATAATTATATATTATTTAGTTAATTACATAACCTACATCAATATCCCCTTTTATCAAATGGGAAGTACAACCAACATTCATGGGTACTGAGGACTACCACCTCACGAGCTGTTGTAATTCATTTTTCATCATCACCTTTATTGGTTTATTATAATGGTGTTTTTCAAGTATATATAAGATATTTGTTTCATAATTATAAATATATAATTATTATTTAATATATACAATTGAATTTTCTATTCAATGGGGGATACAATAATGTCACTTGTTTGTACGGAGGACTACCACCTCACGAAACGAAGTGATTCGTATTACAATAGTTCCATTCATCGATGGTAATAAAGAAATATTTATTTAATATATGTGACATTCATGAAATAATTATGATAATAATTACATATTTATCATTATGAAAAGATAATATAATACTTTCTTTGTTGCATTGAAAACTGAAAACTTCGTTCATGCACATGTGTAGACTAACGCCTCCATGAAGCATTTTAATTCTATTTTTATCACAAAGTCTCATAGATTATGTGTATAATTGTATTTAAATAAATAATATGGTTTTTATTATATTTATATAATTATTTAATGATAATATATTACATTCCTTATTTCCATAATGATCATTGAAAAATGGAATCATTACTCATTCATATGTACAGACTTCTGTTTCCATGTTCGTAACATTGTTCATTTTTCATAACCATATACCATGATTCAATTAAAAACTATACATATAAAAATTATCATTATTTCCTAATTACTATTCTAGATATGATAAAATAAGGAACTCTTTTACTATTTTTAACCCATCGAAGTCATTTTGGACATATAAACCAAATATCATAAAAACATATGTCATATACTTAATTGATTATGTAATTGTGTATAATATGGTAATAAATAAGATACAAGTAATAATATACATAATTTTTTTATGAAATTAAAAAATTAAAATATGTGTATTATTTTAGATGATAAATAATATACATGATGAATTAGACTCGTGGTAAGGGACCCTTTTACATAAAACTTCATCTTTAAATGTTTTAAACATTTAATTTATAAATATTGTTATTTTTTGTTATTCTAAATGTTTCATGAGAATTATTATTTATCTTTCAGTGGATTATAATGGTCATTTTATAACATATTTTTCTTTCGTTTTTTTAAAAAATAATGATTATTTTTCGAGTCTTACATAAGGGACAAAATACATTAAAAACCACATTTCAATTTTTTTAAAAGATTTATTTTCTATGTATTTTTATTCCATATAAATATTCTTGGAATTATAATATTCTCTTATATATATGTGTATAAATTAATTATGAAGTAAATGTTATGTCTCTTTTGAATTTAATTCAAATGTTTTCTAAAAAGAATATTTTTACATGTTTTATATGATTTTTTTTCATAAAAATAAAAAATGAATGTAAAACATTACCATATAAAAATAAAATGAATTTTCATTCCACCAAAACAAATTATATTTATGGATTATTCTGTAGTATTTATTTACTTAATTAAAGGAAAAACCTCTTTCCTTGTTTTGGGTATTCTGGTACTGAAAAACTATTTTTAAATGGGTTGAATATTTTAATAAATGTAAATTTATTATTATGGGTGAAAATAATATTTTTATAGTCTAATAATTTAAATTGTAAGATTTTATTCATTATAATTATGGTGTGGTTATTAAAAATTATTTATGATGTTTTTTTCATTATAAGCCAATGATGAGAGGTTATGTAATTATCTAATGATGGGTGGTTACATTATTAACCTATGATGGGTGGTTAAGTTATTAACCCATGAAGGTTGGTTACATTATTAACCAAGGATGAGTGGTTATGTTATAAACCACGTATGGGTGGTCACATTATAAACCAAAGATGGGTGTTTCTGTGACATGCCTCTAATTATTTGGGTATGGAAGTTTACTATATGGTTATTCGATTTGATAGAGTGATAAAAAAGTGATTTCCCAAGATACCAATATGTTTTAAATATTATTGACATGAGTATTTTATTGAAATTATATTATTTCAAAAAATGGTGTTAAATGGGATTATTTTTTAGAATAATGTATTTTTTACTTTTAACGATGGTAAATTATAACATTTTAAAATAGTTTCATGATTATATCATGTTTTCAAAGAAACCATTATGAGTTTTATTTTTCCTTGAAATTTTTTTATGAATTTTTTAAATAAAAGAATTCATCCTAGAAGGTTGTTTACTTTATATAAAAATTCTTATATTGATTCAAAATATTACATTGAAAATGAAAATATTTATAAGTATTCAAGGAAAAATTGGTTTCATTATTTTCTTTCTTGTCCCTTGTTGAGATTTTTATGCTCATCCCACATTTTTCAAACAAGGTAACATGGATTTAAGGATGAGTGAGGAATAAGAAGACATAAAGATTAAAATTTTGAATATTATTATTAAAAATTGAACTTTTTCTAATTAAATGTTTTATATTGCGGGAAATATTGATAGTGATTAGAAGATTCCTATTTGTAAAATATGGTATTGTAATGTATAAATTATGTATGAAATCTCTAAAAATATAATACAAAAAAATATTTGGGAATGTAAATTGAATTATAGTATCGAGAGACTATAATATGTATTTTCAATGTCTAGGTACTTACAATATATTTGGTCGTGGTGGTATACATTTTTAATTGAAGAAAATGAACTTTTAAAAAAACTAATTAATTTTTCAATGATGGAATAAACTATTAAATTTTCAATGGATCCAACATATAAATAATAATTTTTGGGGTGATTTATAGTCAATAAATCCTCTTCCATTCATTTTCAAATAATTTTTTTACAAAAAAACCAACACTTCTAAAAATATATTTTTAAATTTCTAAATTTTAGTTTTTACCTTGGTAACTTAGTTTTTACCCAAATTAATTTATATTATATTAAAAATATACTTTAATTCTTATAAATAAAAATTTTTCTTATAAAAAACATAAGAAAAATACAATATCTTTCAACTTATAAATTATATTAAAAATATTTTGTATTAAAATATTTAATATATAGAATTTTTTTGAAAAATTTTATTTTTCCATTAAGTGTTCATAATATTATTAAGTAATGATTTGTAATTAAATAATTTATAATATATTATTATATAATTTTAATCATTATATTTGAATCATTGTTGGGAATATAATGATTATTTGATTAAATAACCATCACATAATGTAAATAATACAAATATTTGAAATAATAATTTTACCACTATCATAATAATAAATTTTAATCCTTATAAACATATTTTTCTTCCAAAAAATAAAATCGTACTCTTTATATAATTTTTATTTGTTGATTCCAAATATAAAATCCATTTTACCAAATAAAATTTATAACTATGAGAAAAATTAACTCTCATATTAGCACACCTTATGCATAAAATCAATTTATAATAAAAATATATATTTTCATGTATAAAACAAAACTTATTTTATTATACATTAATATATATTTTTTATAATGTGGTCAATTATTATTGAATCACATTAATTTTATGACTATAATATAATAATAGTAAATACCATAATTTCTAATACGTATATATATTACATCTTAATTGATGAAAATTTATCACCTAACATAATGATCCATGATAGAATCATATAGGTCTAGTGCCTTTGCAAACATAGATACATAAAAAATTGGTTCATAGGTAAACTACACTATCTCCCATAAAGATCATTATAGTGAGTAATCTTATAAGACATATCATACATAATAAATTTCATCATAATCTTGGGAAATGAAACATTAAAAAAGTGTGTTCTCAAATACGTAGTAAGGGTAAGTAAGGTATATATCAATATAAAATGAGAAAAAGTGTATTTTAAATGGAGAATAACATTTTAAAATCATACCCCTGTGGACATAAATTTCATAAATGTGAGTCCTAAAATATGTCTTGGAAGTTCATAAGACATTATACATAATGGAATCAAATTACATTTTTTATAAGAGCATATAATTGGAATAAAAAAAGATATGTAGAATACACATAAGAATTGAAATTTATTTCTATAGTATTAAAGGATCATTACCAGAACTATAATATTATAATGAGTTATCTCCCCAAACCATCATAGTAGTCAAGGTTCACTTCCAAGATGATCATAGTGGTCAAATTCTCTTACTGAACAAGTTTCACTCCCCAATCTAGTCTTATTTATCTCATGATATATAATTGTTTAACCAATGCATTGAGTGCGATATATGTCCAACCAATCTCATAATCCATATATTTGTGTTCCACAAGATTGTAAAGAATTTATCATATCATAACCCATGAAAAAAAATTGGTCTCATAAACATTTCATCATAGAATACCCATAGAAAAGAAACTATTTTTTATTAAAATATTGTAATCATTAACATTAACCATCCAAAAAATAATAATACCACAAGTTCCATAAAACGATGTAATATTAGAAGGAAAATTATTTTTAAATATCCCTTGTGGAATTCATTGAGGAAAATAAAAAATTCACTCTTAAAATCACTTTTTTAAAACTGAACATTAAAAAAATTTGATTTTATTTTTATTTAAAAATAATAGTATAAACATATAAAGTGATATTTAAAACATTTAGTTTTTAGGACTTTGTAGAATACCATTCAAGTCATACACGTTAAAGCAATGCTTCCTTTTACATTTGTGGGGGAAAATTCACAAGTACCTCAGTCAAAAAATGACAAGAATATTACTTTTAAACCATTTTAAAAAAAATTCAATCTTGTTTTAAAATTTATTTAAACAATGATGGTAAATTAGTAAAAAAATTCATCAAAAACATTTTTTTTGAAAACATGGACTTGGAAAAAATGATTTTCAACCGAAGAGGGAAAGAAATCGGGTTTCCTTAGAACCATTAACATTGAATCTTAATTACATAAATAGTGTAAAAATAAATTAAACATGTATTTTATTGAAATAAATATATTATAAGGAAATACAAGATGTTATTTACATACATAAAATAATATTTCATAATTAGAAGAAAAATCATAAACATTGCTCATGAGTAAAGAGATTGTACCATAAAACACTTACCACTTCAGTAAATTTTGAATCATAATACAAATTAAAGAATAAAAAATATGTGACATTAAATATAATTCAAATAAGAATATTTATGATATAACATGTTAAAGTGGAAGTATATACATAAATCAAAACAATCTAGTGGTGAATATGATACATGTCTCTCGAAATTAAAAGAGAGATTAGAAATCCCTAATATAAAGTATTTACTTCCTTCCTATATGATCAGTGTAATGACTACGATTTTAACTTTAATTAATTTATAATATTATATTGATTATATAATGATCTATCTACTGAGATGGCATGCTATTTCATGTCCTGATATGCCCAAAATTAATTTTTGAAATATATTAAATATATTAAATATCTCATGTGCACAATTTTCCTAAAAAAGTAAGATAAATATTAAATGGTGGATTATATAATAATTATAATGCCAACATTAAGTTAAGAGTGGGTGTTTGACTGTAGGAATGATATAAGATATTTTGGAATTAGGTGTTGTGATTTATCACCATTGTGGGTGAGTAATTAAATAAATTTAATTATTTTTATCTCATTTTTCTATTAAAATTATAAACCTAATGTTTCCTTATAAATAAACTTCTATGGAAAAATTACAAGGTCAACCTCATAAACCTTAAAATTTAGAGGAGCCATTGTAGAGGAAAATTAGAGGATATCTTAGAAAACGACACCAAATTAGATTTGGATTGAGGATCTGTGTGCCAACAAAACATGTGGATCTCACCAATGACAACAAAATGAAATCATTCTTCACCAGTGATTGATCCAAATTAAAGTAGAAATTTTTTATTTTTTAGATTTGTCCCATTTTTGTTATCCTATTACAATCAGGAATCAATTGATCAATAGGTTGATTCAGGGATTGATAGTATGGTGGTTGTAGGTTTATTCTGTGGGGATTATGTGGAGAAATTTTTTATTTTATTATGGAAACATTTTTGTCATTCTAAAGGAAATAGATCATGGAACACCTAATCATGGCCCATGATTTATCCTCTCTTGTTTGTTTCTTAGTTTTCTCCCAACGTTCTCTATTTTTTCATAACCAGCATTCATTTTGGCATGTGGTTCAACAAATATTGGACATGTCATTTTTGTGCACTAGTTTCATGGTGAAATGGATTGTTATCAATGATCTGGGTCCAGATCTATGATGGGATTAAGATGTGATAACAGAGAAAATGAATTCATAAATTTATAATGTCCCCATTTCATCCCAATTGAGATTCCAATGGTGATGGGAACCAACAAGGATCGTTTTCTATGCCTATCAATGGTCCTCTTCCAGTGAGCGATGATAGAAAGGATCAACCAGACCATACCCATGACTTTTCCAGAGTGATTCATGGATAAATGAAAGATCAAAGGATAATATTGGGAGACTTGAATGGAATCTATAGGTTCATTAAAATCCCAATACATATGGTATGTATTCCAAGAATACATGCTACATGAAGCAGTTAATACAGTGCCAAGGATTCCATGGATAAGATAAATATCATGTTCCAAGTGATAAATTCTACAGAACATGTGACCCTTACCTAGAGTCACGATATGTACCTCAGATAATACAAAAATATTTCAAGATTTAGACTGGCTCAGACATGCTATATACTCAGACACAGAGATGTCTAAGATGGAAATACATGGGCCGAGCTACGTACCTGGACACGATCATGAGTATACCGGCTCAGGCAGACCATGTACTTAGACATCGAAATAGAAACCAGGATAGATCATGATACATTAGATGGAACTAATGTACAAGGGACATGACATGTACATTCATTCCACATTATGTACTCTGTCAAAGGTGTCTTGGAACCCTTTTCCTCTTCATCTTAGAAAATTTTGTTACTATACGTTCCCTTGATCCATTTCCCTGAGGGTTTGGTACAGAGTTGTGTCCTAGGTATTAGATGGAGATCCCCTATGATGAACTTCAGTATTTAATTGTAACACCCCAAGATTTTACGAAAAATATCCTTTTTAATTTCATTAATGTATTGTGTTATACGCTACACCAAACGGAGCTTTCACAACACACATCTCTGACCTGGCTTGAATTACACGCAATCGTGACCTTTCACGATAGCGTGTGTTGTACGCAACACCAAGTTTCGCTAAACAACGATATGCTATTAAAATATTATTAAAACTAGCCGTTATGAATAGTAATAACCACTTTTGAAATTTGGTAAATTTTATTTTTTAAATTGGACTTCATTTTTGGATTCGGAATATCGAAATTAGCTTAGGGTGAAATTTTGGTACTTTTTGGATAACTTTCATATTTTGATGAATAGTGAAAATTACTAAATTTTAATTAAAAACAACTTTTTCAATCGAAATAATTAATAGTGATAAATTATTAATTTGAGTGGTTTTAAAGTATATTTAGAATATATTTTTACAATTTAATACAATGTTGGTCATTGGATGTAATTTCATATTCAAACCAGTTATAAACAAGTGTCAATCTTTTGATAGTTATTATCTCTTAAAAACACGCTAATTGTTTTGAAAACGGGAATTTATTTTTAAATTAATTAATGCAACTGATATGTTTTGAATTTGGTAAAATAGACATCATTTTTGAGTTCATAATATCAAATATATCTTAGGCCTAATTTTTGGTATTTTTCCGAAAACTTTCAATTTTTGAGGAATAGTGGAACCACTAAGTGGTAGTTAAAAAAACTGAATTGTTCATAAAACTTAATTTTACCGCTTCTGTGAGTGGAATTTCAAAAATCTGAGAGACACGGTTGATGTCAGTAAGTAAAATTTGGTTCAATGAGTTGAAAATAATTTTTTGGTGAATAGTAACTTTTTACTTTTATTTATCACGGTTAAAAGTAAATAGGGTAATTAAGTGTAAAAATGATATTATTATTACCCTAACACATGTCCTAATTCTATTGGACAAGTGTAATTTGACCAAAAACAAAATTAGGAATAAAATATGACCATTTAGGCCCACATGGATTAGATTAGGACATTTATTATTAATTTATTTAAAGAAGGGTTAAAAGAGTTAAAATCAAAGTTTATTTACTAAAACTTTTTTAATATGGAGTTATACATAAGATAAATTCGACTATAAATATTAATTAGAAAGATAAAGAGATTTTCTACATAATGGTATTTTATTTGTAATTTTTAGACATTAAATAATTTAATTTATTTATGACACAACGATGATGCAGTAATTATCTTATTAATGAAATATTGACATAATTGATGTTATAAATACCCAAATAAATATAATTTGAGACTTTTAATGAATTCCACTAACTTTATAGGTTAATATGACATGTTAGTATTTATTTAATTAACTTTGTTCGAACTTATCATTCTGTTATAATTTTCACAAAAATCAATTACTAAATAGTGTCAAAATTGACATAAAATAGTTTTTAAAACAAATATTATATTATTAATTGTTATTTTATTCCTAAAAATCTATGGTTCGGCCAAATTACTTAGATAAGGTTATATATATTAATAATACACAATTTGGGGTTCGTTTGGCTTCTTATAGTAAGTTTATTAACCTTATAGTGTAAGAACACAAGAAGACACAGTAAAAGTAAAATTATTTAACTTAATGTTAAATCTAAATGATAAGGTTAAAATAGGAACCTAAACTTCTCTAAATTCTATTGGATGAGAGGATTTCGACCCATCCCCACCTTAGCCTCTAAATAAATCAATTTGGAGCTATTTAAAACCGATCTTGACTTTATTATAAATTATTATTTTTAAGAATTCCAAAGGTGCCCCTCTCCTCCCTTATAAAAGGGCACCTCCTCCCTCTCTTCCTCACACAACTTTGAGCCTTCAAGCTCGGCCAACCCCTGCCAAATTCTCTTCTCCACTTCCCTAGAAACATCCTAGAGGTTATGGTCTTCCTCAAAGACCAATTTTGGTACCCTAAGAGGAGGTCTCAAAGAGGCGCTTCAAAGAAGAGGAGGTTCAGACACTTACGAAGCAAATCGGACCTAAGGTAAGGGAAATATCACAATCTCATTTTTATCCGAGATTGTTTATACTTTTAAATTTACTGGGGTGTATTTTATCATCCACATCCATGTTTCCTCAATATTTAATATTATTTCTATCCACCTACAGTTGTTTAAGTCCAATTTTACCCTTCGGTGAGTTTTTAGTAAAAGATATGAAAGGAATCTTTTTTCGTTTTTCTTACGAGGTACTTTTTGACTTTTCCGAAAAAAGTACGAAAAAAATGTTTTTTTAACTTATACGGCATGTATGGATTTTTAAAACATTATTTCCAAGAAGCTTCCTTTACAAGGTTTCAAGTTTATTTTTAATCAACTTCTTTTAGTTTAAAATTGTATGACATGTTAAGAAAGGAAATGTATTTTTGAAGTAGAAAGGATATTTTCCTCAAGAATGAAGTTCAAGTGTTTTATCAAAATTATTTTCCATCTAAGATAATAAAGGGTTATATTTTTATCCCTAATATTACATGGATTTGATTATGTTGTGATGGAAATATTTTTATGAATTCTTTTATCTTATATGAATTGTTTTATGATGTCATGATGTTTAAGATTCCCATTTGTATTACATGGGTTATGCAATGATGTATGATTTATGATTTTGTGGCACATATAAGAATGGTATCATTATGAGATGGGTGGGACCTATATATCCCTCCAATGCATTGGGTAAAGATTTTATATCTCATGAGATAGACATGGCTGGAACGGTAGGTTATACCGGTTTAGTGAAACAGGACTGAAACGAGGGTGAATCGGTTCAGAAAGGGACTTTGTCCACTAAGATAGTCTTGGAAATGAGTTTGGACTAACAAGAAATGATTCTCTATGATTATGTGTGTATGCCACAAAGTTTCATGTTTTAAGTTATGATTATTGGGATTACATTTCACTACTATGATTTATCCCATGTTATGAAATTATGATCTCTTTTGCAGGTTATGATTTCCAAAAGATATGTTCTTATGAATATGATGTGATTGATATTTATTTTGTTTACCCTTACTGAGAATTTGAGCTCACCCTTTTATGTTTTCTTTTCCCCAGGATATAAAGAAAGGTTTTAGGTAAGAAAAAAAGGGAAGATCTTTAAGGGAGATGTTGAAGATCTTTCACCACGATTAGAAGATTATATTTCAAGTTTCCAAAGACACTAAACTATTACAGTCCTTGTGTGTGTGTTTTTGTTATGTACTAAGTATTCCGCAAATGTAATGTAATGTCAATGTACGTTAGGCTTCGGGTCTCTACAGTTGGTATCAGAGGAAAGGTTTAGTCAACCTTTGGAAACTAGGATGCGAGAACTTTAGTGAGATCCCTAGAGATATTTCTAAGGTATGTCTAGGGATGTCTCTAAGTTTAAGTATACATATAGGTTATAGCCCTAGAATTGTGCTAAAGATCTGAGAATTTAATCTAAGATGTTAGATATTGAGGGTAATCCCCCTTTATTATGTTGTTTTCCCTAGCATTATTTTTGCCTCTCACACTATTCTTTTTGGGTTTTAGACGATGGCTGGAACCCGAAGGAACCGTGTTGATCAATGCAGTGGACAATGCAATGATTTCCCTCCTGAACAAACAAATGTTATGGGAGATGGAGTGCAAAATATTATTGCTATACTTACACAAGCTATGAATCATTCTGGACTTCCAAATGAGCAGAGAAGGGAACAATATTCTATTGAGTCCTTCATGAGGCAACGTCCACCTTCTTTTAGTGGGTCTTCTGATCCACTTGTTGCTGAACAATGGATAAGTACCACTGAAAAGATATTTTCAGTTCTTCAATGTTCTGAACATGATAAAGTCATCTTAGCAGTATATCGTTTGGAAGGTGAAGCTGATCAATGGTGGAATCTTATCAAGAATGCGAGGCCAAGATATGAAATTGAGTCCATGGAATGGGATGAGTTCAGGAATTTATTTTTCAGTAAGTACTTCCCTCGTATTCTTCGAACAAAAATGGAGAAGGAGTTTCTCGAACTAAAGCAAAGGGATGATGAATCCATTGGTATATACGAAGCAAATTTTACAAGACTTTCAAGGTATGAATCTGGCATTATCATCCAACCTGAAAGTAAAGTTGATCGATTTTTCAGTATCTTAAAACCAAGTCTTCGAAGGGTATTATCTATAAGAGACTTCAGTAGCTATGAAGAAATTGTACGTTGTGCTATCAAGGTAGAAATGGAAGTTGGTGTTACATATCCATCTCATGGTTTTGACAAGAAACGAAAGATGGAGTTCAAGGAGAAATCTCAAAATAATGGTGAAAAGAAGATGAAT
The DNA here is from genome assembly GCA_963277665.1 of Viscum album. Taxonomy (NCBI): domain Eukaryota; kingdom Viridiplantae; phylum Streptophyta; class Magnoliopsida; order Santalales; family Viscaceae; genus Viscum; species Viscum album. Next base: position 908,380,936 of record OY728151.1, read on the forward strand.
GTTTCCTTATGCACAAAGTGTGGAAAGAAGCATGGTGGAGATTGTCTTAAAGGGACTAGAAAATTTTTTAAGTGTGGAAAATGAGGTCATCGAGCAGCTGAGTGTCGAAGTAATGGAAAAAGGGTTTCTAATGATGTGAATAAAACAAACACTACAGAGAATGCACCACCAACACTTCAATGCTTCAAGTGCAAGGAAATGGGGCATTATGCTAATAAATGCCCTAATCCAAGGGTTAGGGATGATCGACATGAGCAACCACTTAAGGCAAAGGACAAAGGGAAGTCACATGCGATCACTATTGGCGATGTTGAATATGACAACGATGTGGTGGAATGATTAAGTGTTTATGTAATGGGATTCCAAAATAATGTTGTATCATAAAGTATTGAAATATTTATGTATTGGTCTAATGTAGTATTCAAAGTGATTGAGATATTTTTGGAAATAAGATGATATGCGCATAATAAAGGGAAAACGAGAAAACAAAATGTTTAATATTATTCATGAGCTCATGATTGATATAAGGACTAAGTGATATCATGGTTTGAGTATATAGAATTTTGAGGATTTTGGTATAACTTTTAACTGCATTCATGTTTTCACTAAGGTTCAATGGGTATTCAAGAGAGTACAAGATTAAGGCCTTTGAATGTTTGGAATGTGACCAACAAGATATATCTTATGATATATGGGGATCAATGATGGTATTAAATCTCTGAGAGTGGAAGACAGTATTATGGATAGGCCTAAAGATTGGAATGGATTATGTTGGACATATGTTAGTATTATTGATGGGATGTTATAGTAATATAGCTTTAGAAAAAGGACAACCTGCAGGACGGGCGACAACCCATCACGTCGGACAAGGCTGTGGGAATCGAACCCACAACCGAAGTGCGACTGACCTTTATCGCCTACCACTAGCCTACAGGAAGTACCTGTTTAGTAGAAACTAGTTTTATTATATTAAGCAGTATGATATATGAAGTATAAGTCCATTTTAGGAACCATATATGATTAATCTCCTATAGAATGACTTATGTATATTTAATAACTTTTTCTAACCTTTTGTTTGAGACAGATGTAATGACCCGTCATTCTATCACATGATCTGCTAACACTTCACGAATAACAAATTCAACTTCATTTATTTAAGAGATGAAGTGGAAATTGTTCAAGGCACAAAAAACAGTGAGATTTTACCAAAATAAAGTAAGTATTTATTCTAATTCAAATTCTTCAACTTTAGGGAAACGATCTTGAAAACCAAAAATGATGTCTTAGTGCTCTTATATCTGATTAATCAGATGGTACCTTAGATCATCAGAAATTTATGGATTTGTGATTGTTGGATTTTCCATAGCCATGTTCTCTACCACTCTCCATCAGAACATGATGGTTAGATTTTTCTTCCATATCCATATTTTCACCTATGTGGAAACCCAGTGATTAGTTTATTTGGGTAACCGTTACGTTTCATACTTTTGTTTTTAAAGATTGGTTTTGGTATTCCTTTTTACGATGTGGGTTTCTATTAAAGAAACTTTCGAGTAGTAAACCATTTATAACCCCGACGAATTTCGAGGGCGAAATTCATTTTAAGGGGGGTAGAATGTAACACCCCAAGATTTTACGAAAAATATCCTTTTTTAATTTCATTAATGTCTTGTGTTATACGCTACACCAAAAGGAGCTTTCACAACACACATCTCTGACCTGGCTTGAATTACACGCAATCGCGACCTTTCACGATAGCGTATGTTGTATGCAACACCAAGTTTCGCTAAACAACGATATGCTATTAAAATATTATTAAAACTAGCCGTTATGAATAGTAATAACCACTTTTGAAATTTTGTAAATTTTATTTTTTAAATTGGACTTCATTTTTGGATTCGGAATATCGAAATTAGCTTAGGGTGAAATTTTGGTACTTTTCGGATAACTTTCATATTTTGATGAATAGTGAAAATTACTAAATTTTAATTAAAAACAACTTTTTCAATGGAAATAATTAATAGTGATAAATTATAAATTTGAGTGGTTTTAAAGTATATTTAGAATATATTTTTACAATTTAATACAATTTTGGTCATTGGATGTAATTTCACATTCAAACCAGTTATAAACAAGTGGCAATCTTTTGATAGTTATTATCTCTTAAAAACACACTAATTGTTTTGACGATGGGAATAAATTTTTAAATTAATTAATTCAACTGATATGTTTTTAATTTGGTAAAATAGACATCATTTTTGAGCTCATAATATCAAATATAGATTAGGCCTAATTTTTGGTATTTTTCTGAAAACTTTCAATTTTTGATGAATAGTGAAACCACTAAGTGGTAGTTAAAAAACTGAATTGTTCATAAAACTTAATTTTACCACTTCTGTGAGTGGAATTTCAAAAATCTGAGAGACACGGTTGATGTCAATAAGTAAAATGTGGTTCAATGAGATGAAAATAATTTTTTGGTGAATATTAACTTTTTACTTTTATTTACCACGGTTAAAAGTAAATAGGGTAATTAAGGGTAAAAATGATATTATTATTACCCTAACACATGTCCGAATTCTATTGGAAAAGTGTAATTAGACCAAAAGCAAACTTAGGAATAAAATATGACCATTTAGGCCCACATGAATTAGATTAGGACATTTATTATTAATTTATTTTAAGAAGGGTTAAAAGAGTTAAAATCAATGTTTATTTACTAAAACATTTTTAATATGGGGTTATACATAAGATAAATTCGACTATAAATATTAATTAGAAAGATAAAAATATTTCCAACATAATGGTATTTTATTTGTAATTTTTAGACATTAAATAATTTAATTTATTTATGACACAACGATGATACATTAATTATCTTATTAATGAAATATTGACATAATTGATGTTATAAATACCCAAATAAATATAATTTGAGACTTTTTATGAATTCCACTAAGTTTTTAGGTTAATATGAAATGTTATTATTGATTTAATTAACTTTTTTCGAACTTATCATTCTGTTATGATTTTCAAAAAAATCAATTACTAAATAGTGTCAAAATTGACATAAAATAGTTTTTAAAACAAATATTATATTATTAATTGTTATTTTATTCCTAAAAATCTATGGTTCGGCAAAATTACTTAGATAAGGTTATATATATTAATAATAAACAATTTGGGGATCGTTTGGTTTCTTATAATAAGTTTATTAACCTTATAGTGTAATAACACAAGAAGACACGGTAAAATTAAAATTATTTAACTTAGTGTTAAATCTAAATGATAAGGTTAAAATATGAACCTAAACTTTTCTAAATTCTATTGGATGAGAGTATTTCGACCCATCCCCACCTTATCCTCTAAATAAATCAATTTGGAGCTATTTAAAACCGATCTTGACTTTATTATAAATTAATATTTTTAAGAATTCCAAAGGTGCCCCTCTCCTCCCTTATAAAAGGGCACCTCCTCCCTCTCTTCCTCACACAACTTTGAGCCTTCAAGCTCGACCAACCCCTGCCAAATTCTCTTCTCAACTTCCCTAGAAACATCCAAGAGGTTCTGGTCTTCCTCAAAGACCAATTTTGGTACCCTAAGAGGAGGTCTCAAAGAGGCGCTTCAAAGAAGAGGAGGTTCGGACACTTACGAAGCAAATCGGACCTAAGGTAAGGGAAATATCACAATCTCATTTTTATCCGAGATTGTTTATACTTTGAAATTTATTGGGGTGTATTTTATCATCCACATCCATGTTTCCTCAATATTTAATATTATTTCTATCCACCTACAGTTGTTTAAGTCCAATTTTACCCTTCGGTGAGTTTTTAGTAAAAGATATGAAAGGAATCTGTTGTCGTTTTTCATACGAGGTACTTTTTGACTTTTTCAACAAAAGTATGAAAAGAATGTTTTTTTAACTTATACGGAATGTATGGATTTTTAAAACATTATTTCCAAGAAGCTTCCTTTACAAGTTTTCAAGTTTATTTTTAATCAACTTCTTTTAGTTTAAAATTGTATGACATGTTAAGAAAGGAAATGTATTTTTGAAGTAGAAATGATATTTTCCTCAAGAATGAAGTTCAAGTGTTTTATCAAAATTATTTTCCATCTAAGATAATAAAGGGTTCTGTTTTTATCCCTATTATTACATGGATTTGATTATGTTGTGATGGAAATATTTTTATGAATTCCTTTATCTTATATGAATTGTTTTATGATGTCATGATGTTTAATATTCCCATTTGTATTACATGGGTTATGCAATGATGTATGATTTATGATTTTGTGGCACACATAAGAATGGTATCATTATGAGATGGCTGGGACCTATATCTCCCTCCAATGCATTGGGTAAAGATTTTATATCTCATGAGATAAACATGGCTGGAACGGTAGGTTATACCGGTTCAGTGAAAGAGGACTGAAACGAGGGTGAATCAGTTCAAAAAGGGACTTTGTCCACTAAGATAGTCTTGGAAATGAGTCTGGACTAACAAGAAATGATTCTCTATGATTATGTGTGTATGCCACAAAGTTTCATGTTTTAAGTTATGATTATTGGGATTACATTTCACTACTATGGTTTATCCCATGTTACGAAATTATGATCTCTTTTGCAGGTTAAGATTTCCAAAAGATATGTTCTTATGAATATGATGTGATTGATATTTATTTTGTTTACCCTTAATGATCATTTGAGCTCACGCTTTTATGTTTTCTTTTCCCCAGGATATAAAGAAAGGTTTTAGGTAAGAAAAAAAGGGAAGATCTTTATGGGAGATGTTGAAGATCTTTCACCATGATTAGAAGATTATATTCCGAGTTTCCAAAGAGACTAAACTATTACGGTCCTTGTGTGTGTGTTTTTGTAATGTACTAAGTATTCTGAAAAATTAATGTAATGTCCACGCACGTTAAGCTTCGGGTCTCTACATTAATAGTCATTGGAATCCCTCCATGAGGCCTAGAGTGATATCTTCTATAATTATCTTTTTCTATAGGTGTGGTTTTTGGTATCATTTTTACCAACACTAAGCATGTGTTGATCCCATACTTAGTGGGTTAATTTAGATTTGGTTTCTAGGATACTCTATGAATGTGGGTGTGATCCACATATGTGTATAATTATATTCAGGTTTAAAACATTTACTTTTTATAGAGATACCTCATGACAGTGACCTCTTGGATGGATTCCATTAATGGTATTTAAATCCTGGAGTGTGTTTTCTCAGATGAGTGCTATGTGGAACCTTCGAGAAAGAATCCTAGACTGACATTACGGTTATGGATTTACCATTGTGACTATGTAAATATGTTTATTATATCTATATTTTATTATTATATGTTATGTTAACATATAATTTTAATGAAATGACTATTATTATTGTTCCTATAGGTAAAGTGATTTTAGGGTGTCCTACAGGGTATTGTTTTTCACTCCCCCTCATGGTATTTTCCGGCATGTGTAACGTATTATAAAGATGAATAAACTTTTTATGGAGTCTTAGAGGGACCAAGACCAAGAATATCTTGGTGAGGTGGAAAAACCAAGGTGTGTTGCTGCAATTTCATTAACACCATTCCTCACCAACTTTATATGTTGGAAAATTTTTCTCATTATTTGTGGTGGGATTATATTTGGATCTGTTTCTTTTCTAGTACTTATTATCGTAATATGATGGTGGAATTTTTGATATATGAGTTCATGGTTATCAATTTTATTTGATTTAAGAATTTTTATGGGCATATAGATGTGTGTGTGTGCGTATAAACACTAATACAAGGACTCCCATGTGTGTGATATGTGTAGTCAGTGCTGGTCTTTGGCCCGTAGTCTTCATCCCCTGGCCTATTGGAAGCGGGCTTCTGGTAGTCACGACAAGGGCCCTGTTAGGTCGGGTCATGACATTCAGACCTCCTGTATAATAAATGAATGTTTATTATATATCTATTATATAATTATACTCAAATTTATAATACCATATATGACTTACATATTCCATTTATTACCCATGTATTTTCATCAAAAGTAAGTTTTATTTAAAGAAAATAAAAACATGAAAGAAAACAAGAAATCCCCCTCTCGTATAGGTTCCTAAAATTATAGAGACCAAGGGAATCCTCTCTCATCAAGTTAACCCCCTTAGATTTTAGGATATCCACATTATTAAACCTAATGTTATCTAAACCATTAAAATCCATAAAATATGGTTATACAAAATTAATTTCACCACTCATGGAGACTTTAGGTTGTATATACACATGAATGTTGTATCTATTTCTTTTATGTATGAAATAGAAGAGAGGAAAATACAATTTCAACTTGAAATAATCAATTATATTCAATATATATATTATATATTCACTAAATCATTCCTCGTTACCATTCTTGTTAGAATTAATAGGAAAATATGTCACATCATTTCATGGAGGAGGTAGTCCACACAAACCTATGAGAAATGTTACAATTTTCCAATGGATTGTAAGGTAATAAGGTATATGTGATATTAATATTAAATAAGACTAAAAAATGAGATAAATATTACATATATACTTTAAATCCTTCATTATATACTTCCGTGAGAGGTTGTGATGGAAAATAAATTACATAGTTTCGCGAGGTAGTAGGATTATACCTAAAGATTTATTAGGATAGTGTAATAATGAAAATAAATCCAATAAGATGTGTTTAGGTTAGTATGTAATATATTTGGGAAGGTATTTCTTTAAAAATATTTTTTTAATTGTGAATAAGAGAGGATAGGTGTTCCCATTTATAAGTGAGGGAGAGGACCCACATGAATTGTTTGAAAAGAAAATTATGTACCTAGGTTTTAATTATTCTAAAAGGATCCAAAATAGTTCATTCTAGAACCATATAAGATATAATGTATAAATATGTATGTAAAATAGGAATTGGAAAGGTTTTTATGTATTTTTAATCTATATATTTTTTGTTTAACCCCCATGAAACCCATTTCAACTATAACCTCAGTATATTTTTCTTATATTTACTATTCATTTAAAAAAATTTAATTTGAAATTATTATATAATATTAATTTTGATGATTCAAAATATATAATCCATTTTTCAAAATTCCATTTATATTAGTGTAAAATTATAATTTAATGTTAAACCCATTAATGAGACGAAAAAGAAATTTTCAAAACAAAACAAATTCATAAGTATAAAATGGATTAATATTAAAATTCTATATGAATATAAATAAAATGACATAAAATGGTTTAATAAAATTTTTTTGACTATTTTTAATTTTAAAACTTTTTTATAAAGTATTTATCTTTTTAAATGTTTGCAACAAAAAGAAAATTTCTAATAAAAGTCTATATTTTTCACTATTCACATAAAATATAATATTTTCAAAAAATTATAAAAAATATCCATAAGACACATTTTAAATGATAATTAAAAAATGAATTTAATTTTATTATATAAATTTTATAAAATTTTCAATTTTTTTATTATTTGTTCACATAAATAAATTAAAATCATTTTTTGAGAAAAAAGTATTTTTGAAGTATATATTAAATTTACTAAACATTAATTACTTATATATAAATATATTTTATTCATACAAAACCATCTTAATTTTTTTTAAAATATGGTTATTCCTATTCATACTTCCATGTTTAATAACTTGGTCATAATGATCATGTTTAAATAAAAATATAAATAGTAGATCATAGTTTTTTAAAATGTTTTTATGTATGTAACATTATCTTTTGATGAAAATAAATTTGTTTAAAAAAATGGGAAAACATACTACATAAAATATCATGGTGTTACAATAGGAATATTTAATAACTTTTATTTTCATTCTATTAAGCTTTTCTATTTGGTTTTGGGTTACATATAAGACATGATACTGAACTTGATTTAAGGAAACATATTTACAAAAATTAGGAGTCCTTTTATTATAATACCGTAAAAAAAATTAAAATATTGATTTGTAATTTAAAGGAATTGTAACTACTAGTAGATAATTTTTGGATACATACAATGGAGGTGGGGGGGGGGTTGAATAAGTGTATAAAATTTTTATTCAATTTTATTTTTTTAATTTACCAATCTAGCAGTCAAACCATTGTCACGATTTGAAAGAGTGGGTCAATGAATACCTTCTTCATCCTCAAATTTTTATGATATAATAATTTTATCAAATAATAATAACACATGATATTTAAAAGTTTTTACCTCAATGTGAGATCCAAATCTATGTCGTAATCAGATTTTATCGAGTCACAAATTCTCTTACCACTATTAAATTGAAGAGAACACAAGTTAAATAATATTTCACATACAATGGTTGGGTTTTGTATCATTGAAATTCCCATGGTAAGGAACAAACAATCCTTATGAGTGTATGGTGTTTTTTATACAAAAACACAAATTAGTTAATGGATTTGTTTAAATATGCATGTTTTATTCATCAAAATATATCACACACCCTCAAATAGGTCTTCAACTAATATGATATGACCAATAAAAAATCATGAAAATTATCCTTGTAATTATATTGGTCACATTGTGATATGGGTCATAGTTTATATTCTATACTTTAAGAGTATCAATGAAATTAGATGATATATCTTAACAACATTTTCTTATTCTCTTTTGAAATCCTCTACTCACAGATTCTTTTAAATGAAATTATATTCTCCTTTGATATACAACAAATATCCTCTAGATTTCTTAGTATATAATTGTCATATTTTTATTATTAATCTCTTATATATATGTATTCCCATCATTATTTTTAATGATATATTCATTATATTAGAAACATTGAACTCTCTTGTATGGAAAATCTTTAATCTAATTTAACATTGAGATAATATTTCTATTTAAATGTTCATAAGACTCAAATAATTTTCTTTATAGAGTTTTTGAATAATCATGGCTCATCATTCCCATAAATCCCATTGAAATAATTTCCATTTACAACCTAAAGTATTAGGGACTTAAAACTCCATGTGATATACATATCACTCATAATATTATCTTTTAATCTCGATAAAACCCACTTCCCTTCAATTAATTTAAAATTTCTTAGAACACCCATGTATTAATTTTAAATTCTAATGCGCATGAAATCATGAAATTGAAAAAAGTAAATTTTTTATATTTGATTTAGAGTGAATATTAATCTATCTTATATATAGCTTATATCATGATCATTTCATCATTATATCCATGATTAATAACTCATTCACATCATCTAGTTACACGTCTCTCCAAACCTATCATCTAATTTTTTTTCGCCATTATAATCATATGTATAAATCTTCCTATTTATTTTTGATTGTGACTTATAAGTAATCCTCTCCGAATATCACATGTTTGAATATATATCATATCTGCATTAATAATGAAGTTGAAATAATGCTGTATGGTTCCTCTATATACACCATCCATGTTCTTGATATTTATTCATCATTCATCTTGTTCTTATAACATTGGAAGACCTTAATTAAATTCATTTAATACATGATGTTTACATTTTGTATTTTATTACTGATTGATTGATTAAAACATTGAACTCATGGCAAGAAATAAACCAAATTACACTCATAAAAACAAATAAATCACTTACTCTGAATGAAATCATATAGTGGGGTTGATGTGAATATGGATGAATTGTTTTCCTCACATTCATGAATGAAAAACTCATAATTTGATACCTTATTCTTTAGGATGTATATATCATTTGGATATTTCACTCCACTTTCCATGTTAGGTAAATCACACTCATGTTTTCTTTGTATCTTTTTATGTGGTAGTTCTAGTGTGTAGTCAATCCCATCTTTTCTCAGGGTACATCGAGTTACCCTAAATACTTGCATAGTTTTTCCAACATTGTTCATTAGGTAGGTTAATGTTCATTATGTGGTAACTTATATTAAGCATGATAGATCCATCTCATTTCATTTAATTATTAATATAAAATTTTCTCAACTCATCATTTTTCTTATGGTATGTCGGATCTTCTTCATTCGATCAATTGTGTTAAAGAAAATGGAAGTTTAAATTGTGTTTGTGTTGTAAATTCATATAACCTGTTAAAGGTACACATCGTTAGTTTAGTTTTCATCACGTGGTCTTTATATTGATTATATAGAAATATGATGTCTTCGGTTGGGTAGTTTGAACATAGATTAGATAGGAGTTACTGAGATATGTAGAAGAAGATCATGTATCATGATCAGATGGATCAAATCCAACATATACGGTGATTCATCTTATTTACATATCATTAAACATGGATAAATAGTAATTAACTATTAAGAGTCCCACATTATATTTCTAATTGTACACTGCATCAGTTGGTAACCTACAATGCCATATCAACCTATCAAACTACAATGGTCCCGAGATCATCTCTCCAAACACTTAAACACACTAAAATATGTCATGTCACCCCATTTAAGGATTCCATCACAATAGTAACCACCTGAACACCAATTCACACTATTCTACACCCTTATCTCTTATAGTCTAGCTCAACAATTATTGTGCACCATGGCCCAGTTCAAGTTTGGACATTATTTATAGAAATAAACTTTATTAAAGAGTTAATAATATTTGAAAGGATATCATTCTCAATAGTATCCCCGTTAAATTGATCAGATAATTTTTTATTATATAAATATTTTATGACCTCTAAAGATTCTCAGTTAATCATCATAATCAATTTTAAATTATTCATCATGTTTTCTCGAAATATTAATCATGAAAAATATATTACTTTTTATATGGATTTCTCACTTTTTACCTCTTTTTAGTAACTACATCATATTATAAAAATTCATTAGTTACACAATTCATAGGATGGTTCATGTATTAAACATATTTCCCTTTTCTAGACATAATAATCATATGTCTTTAGCATTATGTCTAGTTCACCAATCATCATCTGTAACATGAAACTATGTCTTGAATGGCTCCAAGTGTCTTCAAATCTATCCAATATTGATTATCAAACTGCCACCTAAATTTCTTATTCTATATAATATGAATGTATCATTTAATATTAACATTACCATACCATTAAATCATTATAACTACTCAACAACACTTATTTTCATTTTCTTCAACACTAAGGTTATACTGTCCCAACCTGAAATATCAATTTTGGACCAGAGAGCCACACAAGATCTTGTGAACCTCCCTATATACATGAGAATTTCAAATAGAGGTTAGTATCTACTGTAACATGATAAGAATATATATTTATTAATTATATAAAAAAACATTAGTACAACATAAAAATAATCCAAATAAATAACACAATAGAAGAATAACATCGATAAATACCACAACAGGTGTCATTAAAAGTCATTGAAAAAAATTAAAAGACCACCAATGTCACAACATAATAATTATAACAGTTCATCTAAAAATGAAAATAAATTAAATTTAAATAGAAAACATATTAAGTCTATAATTTTAAAACATCCATCTTCGAGTTCCATCATTTGATGTGCAAAGTTGCAGGGCCCTTTCCCTTTTTTTGATCCCTGATCATGAACTATGTATGTGCAACAAGTTGGTTATGTAGGGTGCTAGTATTAACCCAGTAGGAAACCAACAAATCCTCATTAATATAATTTCAATTTTATATGAAAATTAATGACATGATGTATATAAATGAACACCCAACCATACAACAAATAATGTACCAAGCGATCATGGGTTAAACATTCCACCATGAACCTTGGTGAGACTTGCTCTAACACTATACTAGATCAATTTCAAATACATTCACATGCATGAATTAAATAAGTCCATACACAACCTTTCAGATTTCAAAACTATTCTTTTTTCCACCATTAAGGAACAAATTTTTTCCCACCTTTATGTAGAAGAATTAACATGTCACATGAATAACTTCTATCCTTCAATGGTATGCATACATATAACACCAAAACAATCAACTCTCTTTCATATAGAAGGATGTTACCATCAATAGGCCATATTGGTGTACATTTGGACCCTCTTTCAATGGTGTATGGAATTTCCTAGTGATAAAAAAATAATCTAAGGTGGTAACTATCCTAAAAAAACACATCGTTTTTGTCATTTCACCTAAGATCCCCTATAGGGATTTGGATTTATCTATCAGGTACGCCTTTCAACCGAAAAACTACAATCTAGATTCCATAGACTATGAACAAAATCAAATATATGGACACACAATAAGGAACAACATATCATCATATGAAATTTCGCAGGCTACAATATACAACACAATTTAAAAATGAAATATATTTGAACAATGATTATCAAAATTTAATTAAATAGGCTATGCAACACTACACATGTAATAAAAACATTTCAAGGAACCCACCAGCCAAAAAAAACTATTGTATCATTGGCCACCCATTTTATAATAAGTGTAATGACCAAGTAAGGGTATCTTCCCTATGTATAAACATAAACAAAAAATGGAAGAAAAATCCAAATAAATGACAAAAAATGGTATGTACTTCCAACCATTAATTGTTTGAAATGAATAAAAATATTTTCTAAGAGTTAATTAAAAAATCAATCCCTTTTGTGAACCAAATGAATCAAGCTCAAACACTAAGGGTCCCCTGAACTAATTCAATTCCAATAATGATTAGAATTTTTGAACAAGGTTAAACAAGGAAACTAATCCACGATAATAAAAACACAAATACTAATCAAAAGGGGTTAAATGCCAAGGTTCATGGTCTAAATAAGAGTTATAATCCAAACCTCAATATATGGTGATGAATGATCCGAGGAAAATGAGTTCCATAGAGAGATAGATCACCTAAAATCTTGATGGAATGAAATATGTTTCAGGGGAGATAAAATAATTTTAGTGAGAAAATAAATGAGCACTCAAAATATTTAATATTCTATAAAAAATGTATTCATGAGGTAAATTGTAGAGATATGTTATCAACAATTAAAATGGTTGATACAAAAAAACATGATTTTTCAACTTAAGCTACTAAAAACCCATCCAAATATTTAATTTGATTCCATGTTTTGAATGTAATATCATTTCCTGAATGAAATTTCATGCCTTCTTCCAAGAATTCATTCATGTATTGAATATTTATGAATAACATGAACTAAATATTATAACCCCTTGAAGATTTTGATTCATTTACATCTACGAACTCCATTAACATGACACAAAACATTTAATTACACACTAAATATTTATCAAACCCTAAAAATGGCATTACATTAAAATTTAGGATGTTATAAGTCTCATATATAAATAAGTCTAATCATAGAGAAGTATCTCTAGAAATATTCTCAAATAAATTATGATATTGATCCTGAATGATTAGTTCCTTCTCTTAAGTCTCTTCATGGATATTTCGAAGATGCCAAAGGACTATGAAAAGTGGTATCATATTCCCTAAAATATAAATTTTCACTCTAGAATATGATATGCCCCAAATTTCCCCAAATTATGTGTTCGATTCCAACTCAATTTTATTGAAATTAAACACATGCATAGGATGAGGCATGTAACTTTGAAGCTAAGAAACATGGAATACATTTCATAACATGATATCATGGAGGAATATCTAAAGAGTGATCCAATATATTGATACACTTGATAATCTTGAATGGTCCAACTAATATCAACACTAGCTTCCCTTGTTTTCACAACCATCGATTCTCTAGTATAATATTCACCCGAAAAAACCTATTCACCCACGATGAACTCCAAGGTTCTCCTCCTCCCATTAGAATATGATTGATTCCTACTGTTATTACTGAATATCTTCTTCTAATTCAATTGTCACTATATAAAAATAAATTATAGGCACGGATCTATAGCCACAGTTTAAAGGATCTGTGGCTATAAGTTAAAATATGGCTATAGGTTGTAAGTTGGGTGTGGCAATAGGTCTGTCAATTTTTTTATCTCCATTACGACATTCCTATCCCACCTACAAACCCTTATCCCTCATGAGATTACTCCACCAATATTCCTCCTCCCTTTCCATTCCTACTCCCCTTCTCCCCATCCTCCCATCACAATTCCTCCTTCCCTTTCGGCTCTGATGCAGTCAGCACACCTCCCCACCGACGCGGCTCCGACTCGGTTCTAATGACTGCCTACTGACGCGGCTCCGATGCCCACCTCCCTGTGGACATGACCCCCCCACCTCCCTACTGACGCGGTTCTGATGCCCCCTGCCTCACTACAACCCTCCTCCTCCGATGCATCTCGCCGCTACTCGCCGTTTCTCTGACTTGGCCACACTAGCTTTGGTCGTCCTCCTCTGATGCAGCTACACCACCACCACGAGATCATCCTCCTCCGACGTGGCCACCCCACCCCCCTGATTTCTTACTTGAACTCAGCTTTACCGTCAAGATCCACTTTTTCATGCGATTTCTCACTATCCTGAACACTAGGTATATCCTCCCTTCAGCGATTTTCATGCAAAACTCCTCCCTCATACCCTCTATTGAATTGCATCTACATAACAAGCTAGGGTTCCCATCATAGTTCGTTTTTACAAGATTATAGTTAACAAGGTGGTTATTTTTGATTTGTTTCGCTAATCTACCACTACAAATGAATTATATTTATGAATTTATCTTTACCCAATCCCATATCCCATATAAACTAAATTTTATTTTGTTAGAATATGTGTTTAGTTAGACATTCAACAATATTTCTTCCATGAACATTCAATTTTATGATTTTCTCCCTTCAATAATTACTTTATTTAGATCTGGATGTATTGTTGTTGCACAATATGAATGAAATCCTTGTTATATTTTCTTTGAATTTGAGGTTGAAATTATTCCCATGTGTTAGCATTATTACCCTGGTGCTACTTTCTATCCCTAGGTGATCGAGAATACACTTTGAGCTATGTTGTGAGATGAATTAAGTGACATGGAAGATTGACTAGGGTTTTTTTTTGCAAAATATTATCTGAGCCCATCTAGTTATCAGGGGTAGTTTGGTAGTTTGGAATAAGAATTTCAAGACTCTAGTGATGGGGAGGGGGAGTTTCTGGCCAAATATTTTTTTCTAGACCTTGAGTTACTTGGGCGGTTGGGATTTTTTCTTGTTGCCTTTTGTAATGAGTAATTTTAGGAAATTTGAGAGTCTTTTTATCTATTATGTTTTTTGGGGATGATTCCCTGGAATATTTTTATTAGTATCCATTTTAAATAAATTATGTATTTATTGGATTCTTTTTTTATATATTTAGATCACGCCTTATGCAAGGAACTTTAAGAACCAGAGGGAGGAAGCTATAGAGAACACTCCACCAACCAATCCTCGTATAGACCCTTATATCATAAAATCAGTGCTCAGAACCATTTAGTCTCTTAAGAAAAATTTTGAATTAGGGAAAGTATATTTGATATATTTGTCCTATGAGTTCACAAATGAAAATTTTCAAGTGTTTAAGGGTGATCTAGGGCCTCAATAATCAGAAGAATTGATGGGAAATATTGAACATAACTTCTAATTTCTCAAGACCCCTATGATGTCAATGGTGTGATTTGAAACTTATATATTACAAGGGATAAGGAGAAGATAGTGGGACTTGGCAGTGATGGCTAAAATTCATGAATATTTTACTTGAATTAGGTTAAAAAATGTTTGAATAGAAATTTTACATAGAGATATTAAGAGTGGAGAACGCCAAAGAGATCATGATTTTAGAGAAGGGTGACTGATCCATCATGAAGTAGCCCAATAAATTTACCAAACCCGTACATCTTTAACCCAAGATCCTTTCAAATTAATACATGAAAGAACATAATTTTAAAATGGGTTTGTTGTTATGAATTTGGTCCAGGATTATTCTATTGTGTTTTCCAACCTTGATGAAGTGGAAAAAAGGTTGTTATTGACATGGTAGATATTGTAGTGCTGATCAGTTTGAGAAATTATCTAACTATTATGGTTTTAATCTAGAGTTCATATTTATGTCAAAATATGAAGTGAAAGTAATTGAATCAAGATAGTAGTGGGAGTGTATACTGTCCTGCAAAACTTATTCCAGTAGTTTCATCAAGTAAAAAGAAAGTCATGTGTTATTAGTGTGGGAGGGCCATACATACCAAACAATATTTCTAAGAAACAATGAGGACATTACACTAGTGTATATTCTTGGTACATCTTCATAGGCATTTCATGTACTTTCCTTTGGGTAGTAAAGTAGGGTCCACTAATGCCAAGGGTTCCCTTGTACATTCAAATGCATCAAATTGAGCATGATCTCATTCTTAAGTGAAAGGGACTGTAATTTTTTGAATAAATCTTAGAGTGGGCCTGAGTCTAGGAACTTTTATGTGGGGAAGAATAATCTATATGAGTTAGATGTGGGTCCATCAAATTTCAGAGGGATGATGTTCATTTTTTTTATATATATCTTTAGATTTTTTTGACATATGTGTATCCAATTAATTTATCTCATCTAAGTTGTTTGATGCCTTGGGACTATTATCTATGTTGACGCCTTATGTGATGGACCTCTATACTTCATTGGGAAAGAGGATAGAGAATGGTTTTAAGTTCTAAAAGTTCTATGTGATCATTCTTGATGCTGAAGTCATTTGGGATTTATTGGTTTTGGATTTAGAAGTATTTGAACCCCCCAGATGTTCACCAAAACTCAGATTGATGTGGAGTCTTCATCTTATCTGTATCTTTTACAAGTCAAAGAACCTATGGTAATATTTTCACACCTCCTTTTTTTCACCACATAAGGTAAGGGGTGAAATTAGCCAAGTGGCAGGGATGGTGGGATTCAGGTTAGGTCTAATATCATGTTAACAAAGCAAAAAAGAAACACATGATGATGACAACTACCTTAATATATCCATTGTATTAACATACATGTGACTAGTAAAAAATTTCTCAGGCATTAAAGTTTTGTTTTAGAACACACATGAGTATTACCCGGAAACTATGAAATAATATTGGACACCTTTTTATGTTGCCCTTAGCCATTTCCATGTTGCTAGTGCTCAAGATCCACTGTCTTCATCTAGCTAAGAGATAAGGTTCCCATTATCAAAACAACACACTAATTATGTATCATAAGTGTTACATTTTAATAATTTATTCTCCCTTTCATTAAAAGTTAGTTTACCGGACTACTAGTGTAATTTGAAGGCACAATTATCATGCATGGTGATTTACAGTCACCCTCCTACTCATTTCCTTCAAAAGAACAAGGAAAAATGAATAATTTTTCAAGAACCCGGTTCTTATTCTTGAGTTACAGGTTTCTTTATTTTCTCCTTTCCTTAAGTGTTTTTGAGAAAATAAGGAAAATGGGGAAAAATCCTAATTTTTGGGACTACATGCCATGTACTTTTCCACACGGTGTGTACTTTTGGCCGTGTGGGATGAGTACACAGGGCTTGTAGCCATGTCGGCAATGAAAGGTTTAAAAATGACTACACGCCGTGTAGTAGGTATTTACACGCCGTCTAGTCTGTCATTAGGAAAATAGAATGGCAGTGGCCAACTGTGCGACAGAACATGCCGTGAACTCAAGAAGACATGTCGTGTAGTCATGTCGGCAGATGAATAGTTCCACGCTGGTGGGAAACCGCCAGAGGAACAGTTAAAAAAATGGGAAGTACACGTCGTGTACTTGGAAATACATTCCGTGTACATTGTTTTTTTTTTGCTTAAAATGGGAAGTAGCCTCACCTGTTCACAGGGAAGGCTTAGAATGGGAAAAAGGAAAGGAAGAGGGAGGCTGGAGCTTTAGAGATCCGCCGAGCGCACGTCGAGAATCCGTTTTCTGCACCGTCGATCACCCTGGAACGACACGGGTGAGCTCTCCCTTCTCCTGGAGTAGTTCTTACGAATTATTTACCATATGGAAGTTATTTATGTTTGAACAAGGTTTTATTTCACATAAAATCTATGTCGTTCTAGTATGAATCGATGGTTGTCGTTCGTGTATATCGTTCGTGAGCGTATAAGGTAGGTGGCTTGGTGTTCTTTTCCAAATGTTGTGCATTTTGTGTTTTTGAGCTATGAACCCATATTTGGGGTGTCGTGTGGCTGAGTCTGTGTCCATTTTAAATACCTAAAATTGTATTATTAATTAAATAAAATTGTAAAACTGTTTTTTGGGATCAGTGCTTGGATCCAGAACCACCCCAGTGGTGCGTTCCTCTGTTTAGCCGTTTAGCCAGGATACCTGAGGGTATGCCATGTTTAATTATGCATTACTTTTTCTTTGAGAGGAATTATATGTAAATTGAATGTTTATATGTTGGGCATGGCCCAGTTACTTATGCTTGAGGGAGATGTTTTACTATAGCATAAGGGCATGACTGTATTACCCTGAGGGCAACGTTCTATTTCACCTGAGGGCAACCTTTCATGCCTGAGGGATGTGACTTCTGTGCCTGAGGGCGACACTTCGTACGCCTGAGGGAAATTTCTATTACACCTAAGGGAAATGCCTGAGGGCAAGATTTTGTTTACCTGAGGGTTAGCCTGAGGGTGTGGTTATATTAGCCTGGGGGCAAGGTTCAGATTATCCAGAGGGATTAGTTCTGAGGAACACTGAATGTTATTAAATTGTACTGATAAAATGATATTTAAATGGAAATGAAACCGGTAATGTTAGTTAATTTTGAGTACTTCTTAGTTTATTGCAATTACTTTTTCACACTGTTGTTGCATGTTTACAAATAGTTGAGCACGAGCCTTGGTGGGTGCCTACTGAGATTATTTCTCACACCCTTCTTCGGTCATGCTTTTTGGCCCAAACAGATTATATTTCTGTAGTTGTGGATAAGGGAAAGGGTCCCTATACAGGTACTTGATTGCTGCTGAGGAGTGCAGGAGCATGGGACCGGGCTTAGGCTCGTGATGCTATCGGCTATTTTGTTTTATTTTACTGTACTCTATGACCTATTGTACTGCTTTGTAACATGTTCTGGCTATTTTCATAGAACTTGAGACATGTTGCATCATTAACTATATAACTGTTGGTTATCTTTTACTACAGTTGTTATATTAAATATGTATGGTTTACTTCTTCTGATATTGTTGTATTATTTATTTCATTCCACTACACTACACTTTGAAAAATGAGGGCATAGTTTCCCCACTATCAGACCTGGACCCTCATTGCTAATCGGCAACCTCTGGCGTTTGAGGAAATGCGCTTGAGGTCACGTGGCGAATCGGGTTCGGGGCACCCGTTGAGTGGCACCCGGAATCAGGACGTTACAAAGTGGTATCATAGGAGTTATTTTCTTTAACTTATTATTTAGATCCTTATTCAGGGATAGGATGAGAATGGTAGTTGGTAATAAGTTTTTCCCAGGTGTAGCTAACCCGTGTATAGGGAAAAACCAATTTACCTCATGTTGCAGGTTTTCTGATTTTGCAATTTTACAGTTGAATTGATTTTCACCGAAGGGTGACACACTTGTATTGTGCTGTTTATATTTGATTCATGGGTTCTATTGTGTTGCAACCCAATGAGATGAGGGTATTCCATCCCATGCATCATTTAGGCACATGCTAGAAATGACATGCCATGCATAGTTTCCATGCCATGTAGGTGCATTAGAAATTGCATGTTGTTGTGATAGATATTGTGCTAGTAAAATAATGTTGTTGTGATAGCTTCTTTGATAGATACATTTTGTTTGATAGGGTATTATTTTAAGAGCCTGTTATAGAATGGATGCCAAACGTTGGTTTTTGGAAAGTATGGGCCCTCATTGACCGGAATATGGTGGATTATTGATTGTTTATTCGGTTATAACACATATAAGATTCCAATCATTGATTCGCGGGGAGTATGGGCCCTCACGGATCAGAATTTAACTCTTAGGTGTTGTTTTTTGGTATTTTCTGGGTTCCGGGAAAGTTTCTGAGGCATAGTGTCTGGAAACCCAGTATACACGTCATGTAGTACCTTAAACACACCATGTATGATCTTCTGTTTGGGAAGGAAATAAAACATTTTGAGTACACACCGTGTACCCTACATACACTCCGTGTAGTATCTTCCCATGTTAGAGACTGTGTGGGCGGTGACACGGGAAAGGAAATGCTTGGGGCGAACACTCCATTTACCGGATGTACACACTGTGTAGTGTTGACCAGGAGTCTGCCTCTGTAACTAACAACACAGATGGAGGAGACCTTATTATATTCACACCATGTCCACTGTGGAACACACCGTGTAGTTTGATCTGGGATCCATCTATGTAACTAACAACACGATTCGGTGAAATCCTTTCATGTACATGCCGTGTGTATATTGAACATGCCGTGTAGTTGGAGCTGTGTGTCCGGCCGTCTAACTAACAACACGGTTCGGCGAAGCTCGTCCAGTACACACCGTGTACCGGTGGGAGACGCCGTGTAGTCTTGTCCGAGGACAAACCATGTGGACTTAGTCGTGTGTAGTTGGGAAACGGGGTAGCGTACACGTCGTGTGCGGGTGTAACATGCCGTGTAGTTCAAGATGAGTAGTCGTCCGTGTCACACACGACACAGGCAGGTTGAAAATAACACCATACACGTCGTGTAGATTATATACACGCCATGTAGTTTTCTTCAACGAGAGCCATGTGGCTAAGCCGTGTAGAAGGACCACGACAGGGGAAGAGAAGTCAGGTACACGCCGTGTAGTCAGTATACACGCCGTGTAGTCTACTTTTTCAAATCTTGAAATGCATCCTTCATCTTGTTCTCTTTGTGGTTCCTTCACTTTCAGTCTTTATATTCTTAATCTAAGTTGTGCGTTTTACCTTGTAGAGTCATGCCACCAAGACGACCGCGCGTTGTTTTCCAGTAGAGTGGCAACAATTATACTTTGGAGATGGTGAGCCATGAGATACCAGTGGATCCTCCAGTAGAGCCAGATGTGGTGCCAACCGTTATATCGGACACAGGCGCAGATGTGCAGTTTCGTGAAGGCTTTATGCGGTTCATGCAGACCTTTCAGGGAGCACCACCGGCTGCCACATCTATGGCTGAGCAGACTCATATCTTCCAGTAGCAGTATCCGCCTACGTTCTCTGGGGATGGTGGAACACAGGCTGCGGAGTCTTGGTTGGGGTCGATGCAGACTATTTTCGAGCATCTCGAGGCGCCTCCAGGGCGGAGGGTCAAGCTCGAGACTTATATGCTGCGTGATTCTTCCAAGAGATGGTTGGATAATACCACCCAGTCATAGCATCATAGGGACATGGCATGGGAAGATTTTCAGGAAATCTTCAATGAATTATTCTTTCCAGAGACGCTGAGGGCAGATACAGCTTGAGAGTTCATGAATCTGCAGCAGGGCGCTATGTCTGTGATGGACTATTCTGCTCATTTCACTAATCTTCAGCGTTTTGCACCCATACTAGTGGGTGATGAGACGTTGAGAGCCAGAAATTTTGAGGATGGTATTCGTTATGTCATTCGAGCGTTGGTGAATGTTTTCAGGTTGGCTTCAGTACAAGCTATTGTGAATCAGGCGCTGATTATAGAGAGGAACCTATGGGAAACTAGTGGTGTGGGACAGGGTGGTTCAACACCAGTTTCTGGAACTATTTCTACTGGTAAGAGGAAGAGACAGATGGCCTTCTCTTAGGGTGGAAGTACCAGCCATGCAGTTTCTTCAGGTGGCCCGATCAGGTACTACCAGTGTGGTAAGGAGGGGCACAAGAGACCGCAGTGTCCATGAGACCCAATGGAGTGCCGAGCTTGCGGAAATATGGGTCATCTGCAGTGATTTTTCAGGGCATTTCCACCACTGGCTAGTGAGAGGGGAACTATGTAGACTCTGCGTGCGGGAGCTGGACCATCAACTTCTTACCAGTCGGGAAACTGGAATACGTCAGGGCGTGCAGGAAGAGATGGTGGTCGTGGCCATGGTAGAGAGACACCAGGATCTTAGAGGCAGCAGGGTGGGGGAGCTCTGGGTAGCCGGGCTGTGTTGTAGGGCCGCGGCACTGGGCAGGCATATGCAGTGCAACAGACCCAGTAGGAGCAGGATCCCAGACCTTCTACTATCATAGGTACTATTCTAGTAGCTTCTGTCTTATCTTCAGTACTTTTTGATACGGGTTCTACTCATAGTTTTATATCTGTACCCGTTGTGGAGAGTCGTGGGCTCTGTGTTTCTTCTTCTTTTGATATCATTATGCTAGAAACACCGTTGGGGACAAGAACGGCTGGTGTGCGTCAGTACAGGGAGTGCCCCCAGTGGTTGGAGGCTGTCACTTTCTTTGGGACCTCTATGTCTTAGAGATGATGGCTTTTTATTTCATTCTTAGGATGGACTGGTTGGTTCCCTTTCGAGCCTTTGTAGACTGCTTTTGTCGCAGGGTTTGTTTCAAGTCACTAGAGGGATGAGAGTTTCTATACAAGGGAGAGTTGGAAGTTCAGGCAAGTCGAGCTGGACCAGAGCATCATGGGAGAAGTGGAGTCCCAGCCCAGATTGTGAGTTTATATCTGGATGATCAGGGGACTTGTTAGAAGAATTTCCCTCCAGTGGTTGATCGTTTCAGGGATGTCTTCCAGGATGATTTTTCAGGTCTTCCTCTGGAGCGTGATGTGGATTTCTATATTGATCTTGTTCCAGGAGAAGCACTTCCATTCC
Source organism: Viscum album (assembly GCA_963277665.1). Classification (NCBI taxonomy): domain Eukaryota; kingdom Viridiplantae; phylum Streptophyta; class Magnoliopsida; order Santalales; family Viscaceae; genus Viscum; species Viscum album. The sequence continues at coordinate 908,403,577 of OY728151.1, forward strand.
CCCTTATTTGATGGTTACACCAGAGTTGTAGGAGCTCAAGAGGTAGTTAAAGGAGTTACAGGCAGAGGGTTTCATCCGACCCAGTACTTCTCCTTGGGGTTCCCCGGTCCTTTTTTCAAAGAAGGCAGATGGTACCCTAAGACTCTGTGTGGATTATCAGAAGTTGGACCAGTTGACGGTTAAGAACCGATATCCCTTTCCAAGGATTGATGATCTGTTTGATAAACTTCATGGAGAACTAGTATTCTTGAAGATTTACTTGAGATTAGGAAATCATCTGTTGCACATTAGACCATCTGATATACCTCTCACAGCTTTCAGGAGCAGGTATGGTCTATACGAGTATACAGTTATGCCGTTCGGACTCACAAATGCACCAGTAGTTTTCATGGATCTGATTAATCGTGTGTTCCATCCTTATCTGGATTATTTTGTGGTAGAATTCGTGGATGACATCTTGGTGTACTCTCACACTCGACACGAATATGCCACCCATCTTGAGATCGTATTGAGTACACTGAGAGAGCATCAACTATATTCTATGCTCTCAAAGTTCCACTTTTGGATGGACCAGATTCACTTCCTGGGTCATATAATCTCAGAGGTAGGAGTTGCAGTAGACCTCGAGAAGGTGAGGGCAGTGGTTTTATGAGGGAATCCTATGAACGTGTTTGAGATACAAAGTTTCTTGGGGTTGGCTGGATACTATAGATGTTTCATCTAGGACTTCTCCCACTTAGCAGCACCGTTGACAGGTTTGACAAAGAATGGTGTGAAGTTCATTTGGTCAGAAGCTTGCGAGAAAGCCTTTCAGGACCTGAAGGGATGGTTGACATCAAAACCAGTCCTGATACTTCTAGATCAAGGGAAGATCTATATAGTTTACTATGATGCATCAGGTATTGGGTTGGGATCAATGTTGATGCAGGACGATCGAGTTGTTGCGTACGAGTCTCGGTAGTTGAGGTCACATGAGAGGAATTAACCGACGCATGATCTCGAGTTGGATGCAGTTGTTCATGCGTTACGCTGTTGGAGAAATTATCTATTGGGGGAGAATTTTGTGGTTTTCACCGACCACAAAATCCTTAAGTATATCTTTAGTCAGGGTGACATGAATCTTAGATAGAGGATGTGGGTCAAGTACCTATAGTCCTTCGATTTTGAGCTTTCCTATACACTTGGTAGAGGTAATGCAGTAGCCGATGCACTGAGCAGGAAGATGCAGATACAGGCAGTGCAGGAGGCCAGTGGGGAGTGGAAGATTATGGATTTTTTCTCTGAGATGCATTTGAAGGTGCACAACATTCAGGGGCAGACCTATCTTTCTTTTTTAGTTGTGACTTCTACCCTCCTGGATAGAGTGAGGATGAGACAAATATCTGATTCAAAAGGCCTATTCTATGGGAGTCGGTGGCAAGTGAGTACCCTCCTCCTGGATGGATGATAGGCGATGACGAGGTACTGAGTTTCCATGGAATATCATGGGTTCCAGGGGATATACACGAGGATTTGATGCGGGAGTTTCATGCTTTAGCTTGGGCAGTTCATCTCGGGGTTACCAAGATGTACCTTGACTTGAGACATTAGTACTGGTGGCCGGGTATGAAGAGATATGTAGCGGGATTTGTTACGAGATGTTCCACCTATCCGCAGGTGAAGGTGGAGCACCAGAGACCAGCTGGGCTGTTACAACCGTTTACCATTCCGAAGTGGGAATGAGATGATGTTGTGATGGACTTCGTGACTGGGTTGCCGAGGTCTCATCGAGGCAATGATGCCGTGTGGGTTGTTTTGGACAGACTCACGAAGGTAGCTCACCTTTTTCCAATCAAAAGACCTTCGGTGTTGACGATCTCGGAAGGTTGTATATCTGAGAGATCGTAAGTCTTCATGGGGTCCCTCGTTCTATAGTTTCTGATAGGGATGCCTACTTTACGTCTCGTTTCTGGCAGTGTTTTCAGAGGGCACTGGGTACACAGGTGCTTCTGAGCACAACTTACCACCCTCAAACCGATGGTCAGTCAGAGCGTACGATACAGGTGCTTGAGGATATGCTGTGTTCATGCATCCTAGACTTTGGTGGCTCTTGAGAGCAGCATATACCCCTAGTGGAGTTTTCCTATAATAATAGTTTTCAGGAAACTATCGAGATGGCACCTTACGAGGATTTATATGGTAGGCCATGCTGATCACCCTTGTGCTGGATGGAGGCAGGTGAGAAAGCTTTATTGGATCCACGTCTCATACAAGAGACTTCTTAGCAGGTCCAGTTGATTCAGAAGTGGATGGCTACGACACAGTCTCGTCAAAAATCTTATGCTGATTGCCGCAGACGACCCTTGGAGTTCATGGTCTGGGATCAGGATTTATTGTGTGTTTCGCCAAGGCTGGGACATAGACGGATGAGGAGACTGGGTAAACTTTCACCGAGGTATGTGGGGCCATTTGAAATTTTATAGAGAGTCGGCCCGGTCGCCTATTGGTTGTAGTTACCACAGAGGTACCGAGCCCTACACGACGTCTTCCACGTTTTTAGTTGCACCGTTATTATTCAGACCCGTATCATGTTTTTCAGCCCGAGGAGGTTGATTTAGAGTGAGATGCATCCTTTGAGGAGGATCCAATTCGTATCGTTGATAGGAGAACGAATGTTCTCCGAGGCCAGTCAGTTCCTCTCGTACGGGTGCTATGGTGGCATGGCTGAGTGCAGGACAAAACTTGGGAGCTGGAGACCGACGAACATGCTCAGTGGCCAGAGTTGTTCACGGCTATATCTTCACCACCCTTGGAAGGGAAATTCTGGGACGAATTGCTTTAAGGGGGGAAGTTTGTAAGAACCTGGTTCTCATTCTTGAGGTACAAGTTTCTTCTTTTCTCCTTTCCTTAACTGTTTTTGAGAAAATAATGAAAATGGGGGAAAATCCTATTTTTTGGGACTGCACGCCGTGTACTTTTCCACACGCCGTGTACTTTTGGACGTGGGGGATGAGTACACATGGCGTGCAGCCATGTTGGATATGAAAGGTGTAAAAACAGACTACACGCCGTGTAGTAGATATTTACACGCTGTGTAGTCAGTCGGCAGACAAATAGTAAGGTGGTGGACAACTATGCGACAGAACACACAATTTACTCAAGAAGACACGCCGTGTAGTCATGTCAGCAGATGAACAGTGCCATGCTGGCGGGAAACCGCCAGAGTAACAGTTAAAAAAATGGGAAGTACACACCATGTACTTGGAAATACACGCCGTGTAATTTTTTTCGCTTAAAATGAGAAGTAGCCTCTCCTTTTCACAGGGAAGTCTTTGAATGGGAAGAAGGAAAGGAAGAGGGAGGCCAAAGATTTGGAGATCCGCCGAGCGCACGTCGAGATTCTGGTTTCTGCACCGTCAATCTCCCTGCAACCGCACGGGTGAGCTCTCCCTTATCATGGAGTAGTTCTTACCAATTATTTCCTATAGGGAATTTATTTAAGTTCTAACAAGGTTTTCTTTCACCTCATATCTACGTCGTTCTAGGATGAATCGAGGGTTTTTGTTCACATATATCGTTTGTGGGCGTATAAGGTAGGTGGCTTGGTGTTATTTTCCAACTGTTGTGCATTTCGTGTTTTTGAGCTACGAACCCAAATTTGGGGTGTCGTGTGGGTAAGGTCGTGACTATTTTAAATACCAAGAAATGTATAGGTAATTAAATAAAATTGTAAAACTATTGTTTGGGATCAGTGCTTGGATCCAGAACCACCCCGGGGGTGCGTTCCTCTGTTTAGCCGTTTGGCCAGGATACCCGAGGGTTTGCCTTTTTTAATTATGCATTAATTTTTCCTTGAGAGTATTTATATGTAAATTTCATGTTTATATGTTGGGCATGGCCCGATTACTTATTCCTGAGGGTGGTTTTTTACTATAGCCTGAGGGAAATGTTATATTTTGCCTGAGGGAAACCATTCGTGCTTGAGGGCTGTGACTCCTGTGCCTGAGGGAGACAATTTGTACGCCTTAGGGAAATTTCTGTTATGCCATAGGGTAATGCCTGAGGGCAAGATTCTGATTACCAGAGGGTAAGACTGAGGGCGTGGTTATATTAGACTGAGGGCAAGGTTCTGATTAGCCCAAGGTCTTAGTTCTGAGGAACATTGAATGTTATTAAATTAAACTACTAAAATGATATTTAAATGGCAATGAAACTGGTAAATTTAGTTACTTTTGAGTGCTTCTTAGTTTATTGCATTTACTTTTTCACACTGTTGTTGCATGTTTACACAAAGTTGAGCACGAGCCTTTGGTGGGTGCCTACTGAGATTATTTCTCACACCCTGTTTGGGTCATGATTTTCATCCCAAACAGATTACATTTCTACAGGTGTGGATAAGGGAAAGGGTCTCTATACAGGTACTTGATTTCTATTGAGGAGTGTGGGAGCATGGGACCGGGCATAGGCACGTGATGCTACCAGCTGTTTTGTTTTGTTTTACTGTATTCTGTGACGTATTGTACTACTTTGTAACATGCTCTAGTAGTTTTCTTAGTACATGAGACATGTTTCATCATTAACTATATAACTGTTGGTTATCTTTTACTATAGTTTGTATATTAAACATGTATAGTTTGCTGCTTCCATTGTTGTTGTATGTTTTATTTCATTCCGTTGCGCTACAATTTGACAAATGAGGGAATAGTTTCCCCACTATCAGACCTGGGCCCTCACTGGAAGTTGGCAGCCTCTGGAGTTTGGGGAAATGAGCTTGCGGTCACGTGGCGAACCGGGTTTGGGGCACCCGTTGAGTGGCACCCGGTACCAGGACATTACAAATTTGACAGCTGATATTTTCCATCAGACTCATATGTAGTACAAATCTATATTCTTCTAGACTTATCCACATGGATAGAGGGTAATGTTAACCAGAATAACACATTTAATCAGTAGGGATATAAACACCACTACATACTATATAAGAATAGTAATTCACAAGAAGAAGTCATCAAATCTACCCTCTATGATACTTGCACAGTTTTCAGAACCAGAAATTTTAGTCACTGACATGTACTGAACTAGAATCTCTATAGCATTAGGATTTAAGGGATATCCATTCCTAGCTGCTAAAGATAGGGTTGGAAAAGTGAAATCAGAGTTGGTTGATGAGTTTTCAGAGCTAGAATATCTAACATCAACTTCATGGTCATCAGGAATAGATGCAGAAGTGGAAGATGAGGCGCATAAAATCATTTTTAACTCCTGTAATTGCCCAAACATGTAGTATATCATCTTAAAGCACGCTGTTGAGAGAATCCTGGAGTTGATGGGCTCTCCTTTCAGCTTATTCTAATTTCTTTTTTTATCTTCACTTGATTTCAAGGATTCTTTGTATTTTCTTTCAAAATCATCGGTTCTCTATTTCTTTGAGTGTGAAAATTACTGAATTAACATTTTCTTATCAACTTTTGTTGCATGTGTTTCCATAAGGATGTTGTTGTGTGAAATCAAATCATCTATAAAAACATGGATTGGTTTTATAGCTGAAGTTTGTGTTTCTTCCTGTTTGTTGACAAATATTTTATATGTTTCATCCACGTTTTCAGCATAATTTTCTAGGAATGCTGAAGGTTTGTAGTCTCCTCAACCTCTTCTACTTCCAAACCACTCTTCATCCATTTATCTAATTCCAATTTCTAGGAAATATCCTCCACATATATTTATGTATGTTCTATCTACTCCCTCTCTCTATATATTTATTTTATGTCTGTTTTCTCTTTCTCTTAACATGTTTTTTATATGTACATGTTTTGTTGTATATAATATATTACTCAAATATTTCCTAGAAAATTAAATCCAAATTTAGAAGAAAAATAATTATAAGCCATAATATTATTAACTTTGAACTGGAATCTTGTGATTGTGCGAATTCACTGATTTTATAGTAGCCAAAAACTCAGCGTCAATGTATTAAATTCTAAATCAGGAAGTATAAGAACCACTAAAATCCACAAAATCCTGTTCCATTTACCCTTTTCTGAAAATCAACCCCTATATTGGTTTAAAATCACCAATTTATTCATCAGAAAGATGATCAAAACCGTAAATTTCAAATGATCGGTGAATAAAAAAATGCAACAGTTTCTTTAATAACTATTCCAAATCAATTATTCATATTAACAACTTCCAATTTCCACTCACTCAAAATGAATACAGTGTTTCCTTTATAAAGCCTGAAGAAAATTTCACTTTCTTGATGCTTTGCAGCCCTTAAAAATCACCCACGTTTGGCTAGAGATAATTTCAGTCCCAACCGAGCTTAACCACAGTTGATGGCCTTGGCAAACCTCAGAAGCCGCAGATCCTCCAGTGACATTAACCAAAAAATTTAATCAATTTCAATTATTCGGTGCTAGGAAAATCCAAAAAAATGTTCTCAATATTAAAAGTTGTACACTTTTTATGTTATTATAGATATCTTTTGTATATATTTAATATATATATAATTTTTGTATACACATGGGTTCTAAACATTAAGAGCTTTCCACTTTTCATATTCTATACGAATTTCCTGTATGCATATTATATATGCACTTTCATTTTCTATACATGTATAATGCACTTTCAGTTTATCAAAAATGAAATATATTCTTAAATTCTTTAATCAACATGATAAAATGGTATAACCTTTATTCATCAATATACTATGTTTCTTATCACTTTTAATCTGTAATGTGAATGACATGAAATCTCTATTATTAACTGTATTTCCAATACTTGCATTCATAACATCAGTCTTATAATTTTGGGAAAATGAAACAAATTATATTGTACCGTATTTTACTCTTATTGACATTTATTATATGAATATTATATTGGTCATTAATGGTGAATATCCATGATGGCTTTTTTTGATGTGTTTTCTTATAATTTATTAATGCTAAAAAGTCTTGCACAAGTTCCTCAATGCAATGTTTTTTTGGGTGTTAATTTATATGGACTGAGAATTTTTAAAACATGCGTTTTTTTCTTTTAGGATATGAGAAAATATGGCACAATGAATAACATGTGATCATCAAATCACAGGTATTTAATTTTATTATTAATAGTTTTCTTTCCATTCGTTTTAGTCAATTTTTGGAGCAATTAATTTTTGTGGAACTTCCCATTCCTGACCAAATAAGGTAAGCATTTCCCACCCAATGTGATACTCAGAAATTGAGATACTCAGGTGAGTTTACAATATCGATGTGCCGGATTTGTGCATACATTTTCGTACATTCTATGGAGTATCAAAACATGTTTTCGCATGCATTGGGACTACTAAGTTTTTTCCCTACCTCATCTCTAGCATCTCTTCCATGATAAGGTCACCCAACCACACCCGTATGTGTGCATCCCAAATCGATATCATCCACCTAAAAATAATAATAGTAATACATAAAACTAACATGACCATGGGATCCTTGAGATTTATGTTTTATCCCCACAAATACCATCCGTTCTCCTCTAGTATTTTATAAAATGAGTTCTCCTTGCTTAATTAAATATCCTTTAGATAATGACACAACTTCACTGTATGTATGTCCATTGATTCATTCTGAAAATACCCAAAACATTGTGTGAAATGGATGTCCATCATCCGTATTTTTTGGTCACTCTCCCTTAGGACAAGCGTTGTGATACCCATGTGATCGTTGACTTCTCCTCCTTGTCATCGCATACATCCTTATCTAGATGGAGCTCATCATACATCTCTCCCTAGATATAGATTCTCATGAAGTGGCAGAGGTCCCATATACCATTTCTGACCTCCCAATGATGTTGGAGAAATGTGTTGGTCCCTGGTGTCCAAATTTTCAGCAGCTCTGGAATGAAGTCCTGATTATTGTAGATGTGGAATTTTGATCACTATGATGGCTCATATATCCAAACACACTATATATCCAACTAAAATTCATGACATGACAAACATACCCAGTATACCCTAGCCCCTCTCTTCAAGAAGTTTCTATAATGAATCAGGTCCTAATAATATGTCAATAATCCTTGAATTTAATAGTGGAAATAGATTAGTTTAGAAATGAGGTGGGGTGGTTTAGGGTGGGGGTGTATGTCCAGGAAGGAGGGGAGGGGGTGTCAGGGGGTCTGTCCAGGAAGGGAGGGGTGGGGGTGTCCAAGAGTGGGGGGTGGAATGAGGGTCTGATTATTTAATGTTATCTAATGAGGAATAGAGTTATGGGAATCCGATGTGGAATTTGTTTCTTTTTATGTACTTTAATGAGAACATCTAGGTTGAGTGAAAAATATAAGAGGATTGTGGATGATTAAAAAGAAGAAAACTGCATCCTATCATCACAGGGGAGTACTTAATTTGGTTTTTACTTTTTTAGAACAATTCATTCATGCTGCCACTTATTGGAACTCTTTCATGTGTGTGAAGGTGTGTATACCCAATGGGGGAGCAGAAACTTCTAATTAGAAAACTCCAAGAGCTGAATTGGATGGTATGGTTCCACCTTGAGGTAGGATCCCTCTTCTAGACTCTTTAATTCAAGAATTGTTTAAATTGAATTTATATTTTTTCTTAATTATTCTTAATTATATTGAATTTCATATCTTGAATAAGTGTTCTTTAATATAATTGTTTCATTGGATATATAAAGTCATGTTTTTATAATAAAAACCCTCCAATGGAGGTGCGCTATCAGTGAAAACTCATAGTGATAGTTATGTTGATATAGTTGCTTAAATTATTGCATATGATTTTTGTTGAATGGGTTTTAGAATAAATGTTAAATATAATTAAATTAATTGTGTGATAACTCAATGCCATGATTTTATAATAAAACCCCTCCAACGGAGGTACACTCTCTTCTAAACCAAAGAGTAGTGATAGTTATTTGTATCATGTTTAGATTTGGTTTGAGTCTTTTATATGCCTCTTGTTGGTGTTTGTTTTGTGGCTAGTTAGTTTTTGTTTTCTTTGAATAATATAAATTGGCTTATCATAATCGTTTAACTCAAATGACATTGCCTAAGTAGGCATATTACTTGACCATGACACTTTCCTTTTCACGCTTTGAATATTATAAATAATATTTCCATGTTTAGGCAAAGGGAATGGATTTGTAAATGGTTTATGTAGGGTGTATGATTATTTTTCATCATTTTGTTTCCCTTTAGAGGTTGCGTCATTGTGTCGCTCGCTACAACCTTCTCTGGAAATCCCTTGTTATAGCATATTAAATAGTTGATCTATTCTATAATCTGCCGATGGGGAGACGACCTGAATGTTTCCCCACCTCCTCACGCTCCATTCGCTCCTGGCCGAAAGATGTTGCCCCGCAGATATCGCTGGATCAAGCCAACATGCCAAGGTTACGCCGCGGTCACACCGCGGTCATGCCACAGTAATGTCGTGATTTGGCCCTGCTCCAGGAAAACACCCTACGACAGTTCGCAGTGATAGTATTCAATGAGTCTTGTGATCAATTTTGAGACAGACTAATCACAATTTCTGCTAGTGGGGCAATAACCAGAACGTTGCCCCGCCTCCTCCCACTCCAATCGCTCCTGGCTAGAAGATGCTTCCCCGCAGATGTCGCTGGACCAGGCCAACATGCCGCGGTCATGCCATGGTCATGCCGCGGTCCCGCCACGGTAATGCTGTGATTTGGCCCTGCTCTAGGGTGACACCCAGTGCTGGTTCGTAGTGATAGTATTCCATGAGTCATGTAATCAATGTTGAGACTGACTAACCACAATTTCTATCGGCGGGGAAACCAATTGAATGTTTACCCACCTCCTCTCACTCCCTTCACTACTTGATGGAAGATACTGCCCCACGAATGTTGCTGGATCGAGCCAACACACCGCGGTTACGCCGCGGTCACGCCGCGGTCACACCTCGGTCACGCCGCGGTCACGCCGGTGTCACGCCACGGTCATGTCGGGTCACGTCGGGTTCATGCCACTGTAATTCCGTGATTTCCCCCTGCTCCAGCCACAATCAGCCCACACCATCCCCTTTCCCCTTCATTTCATCCCGCTTCCACCAACATTCCAGCCCGCAACAGCCCCCCCTGCCACCTTCAAATTAGCCCGCACCATTCCCCCCACACCTGCCACTATCCCTCTTCCACTAGCATTCCAGTCCCATTCCACCAGCATTCGAGCCCTCCCCAGCCCCCGACCTCCGATATCCCAGGGGGGATGGGGCTTCTGTCTAGGGGGATTGGGGTGTTGTCCAGGGGGGTCCAGTAGGGCGCATGGAGGGTGGGGGATAAAAATATAGGTGGAAACACAACAACATATCTACAAAACATTAATACTCATGGGTAAAAAGATGATATTACGTACCTTAGGTTTATTTGTGGATCCTCATCTCATGGTTCCCTCATATTTGAAGTAGGTTGGAAGATATCGATGAAACTATCCAAATCCATGAATATAGGGAAAAGTATTGGCACCTAAAGGAATTTATATTAAAAAATAAACAATATGATCCTTCATGAAAAGGTGGGTAATTACAACCTCCCATCAATGAAACTTATCCTCGAGTTGATCTTATAAAGGTCAAAAGGCATTGTTAGTGAATATTTTTAGCTGCTAAACTCATATATCATCTTCCCTCTCCTAGGTCTCTTCCTGTACTCATCTATGTTATTATAACACCTATACCAGGGGAACTGATTTAACTTGGAGTGTGTTCATGCTCTAATAAACAACAAGAATGAGATAATCCTCCAATGAAGCATCTACATCCTATTAATCCCCATCAAGAAAAAATACATGTGTTGTGTCTAGAGAGTATTAGTGCATCTAAGACACTTGAAGTACACCATACTTTGACTGGTTCTTTTGAGGGAGTGCTAACTTGTAGTCCACTAGTTTGATCTATTTCAGAACATCCAAGGGTCCAAAGAACCTCAGTAAGAGGTTATACTACCTCTGAATATGTCTATAGACCCACCTAGGTGAGTCTCTAAAGAAAACACGATCTCCAACCTCTAACATGAGAGTTCATCAGAATTGGATGGCATATGAATAATGTCTAGAAAATGCTCTCATCATGCTCCTTCTGAACAACTGGACCTACTCTATAGTCTCCTACACAATACCTGATCAATGAATATCCACCTCACTTGCCTCTAGCCAACACAGAGTTGAGCAGAAAGGCATTCCATATGAGAATTCATAAGGATACATCTCAATGGTAGACAAAAATATATTATTATAAGCGAACTTGATGAGAGAAATATGTTTTTCTTAACCCCACCCCCCAGTCCAGGACACATGCAGAGATCATGCCCTCTATAACCAAAAAACACAGGCACCCTCTTTCCATTATAATTTGGGTAAAAATATGTTCTTAGAATTACATATATACCCAATGCCTTTGTAACCACTTCCATAACCGTGATGTAAAAAATGAGTGTCTCTATTGTAGATAATATATGGTGGAGCTCCATGAAGAGATATAACCTCCCTGACGTACATGCTTCATAGATCATATACTAATAAGTTCTCTTGTATAGGTAAGAAGTGTGTGAACTTTATCAAATGATAAATGAAAACCCTTGCCACATCATTTCCATGAGTTGAACTGGGAAAACCAATCATGAAATCCATCAAAAAATTGTCCCATTTCCACTCAAGAATGGGAAATAGCTGCAAAAGACATACTAAGAACGGATACTCAAACTTCACCAGCTGAATGGTGTAACATTGAGTGATGAAAGAATTAATATTTCATTTGATACCAATCCTCTAATGATTTCATCATTGATCTCACTACATTTTGGTGACACTGGGGTGAACTTCCCATTCCTCAGCATGGAATTCCCACATCATCTCCTACCTAATGTCATTTTGGACACAATAATCCCCATGGAATACTAAAGTATCAAACATATACGTGGTCCAACATAATTATGTATAGTCATTTGAGAAACTTTACCTTAGTAAAATCCCCTGATGATCAGATAGTTGCATCTTTCTTACCCAAAAGGGGGGGCACCTGTACTAGGGGGCAGCTATTCAGGGGGGTCTAGTAGGGGGGTTCGGTCTGGGGGGGGGGCTGTTGTCCAGGGGGTCCAGGGGGGATGTTGTCCAGTAGGGTGGGGGGGGGGGGGTTCTTTCCAGGGGGGTTGCTGTCCAGGGGGCTAAGGATTTCTGTCTAGGGGGGCTGCTATCCAGGGGGGTCCAGGGGGCTACTGTATAGGGGGTCTAGCAGGGGGGGTTTCTCTCTAGGGGGACTGCTGTCCAGGTGGTTATGTTTTCTGGTAGGATGCAATGCGAACAGGAAATGAGATGGGTTTGAGGAAACCTTGAGTACTTTCTTATGGGTGTGGTGTTTCTTGATGATTCCCTTGTGGGTGCGGTGATGATCGTGGATGGGTTATTTTTCAGAGTCTCCAGATGAGGTTTCCCTATCTAGATTAGATCATTAATTGATATACGTGATCTAGGGGACCATGGCTGCCCCATGTTTTATTATCCCTAAGAGGGTCAGTGCTGATTTCATCATTGGTGCCTTTGCGTGTTACCTTAGAACCTAGAGTTTGGAAATGTGAGCCTATTGTGGCTATTTTTGTAATGTTTTGTCCATGAATTTTATTTAATAGTGTTTTATACCTTATACCAAAGATGGTTGAGGTATTTCTTTGCTCAGGTACTAGAAATATGATGATATCTTTGGGATATTACTAGATCTGGATTTGAACCTGAGATTAATATGATGTTTTCTTTTATTGGTCTGCTGGTTGTTTTAGACAGGTCTAAGGGAGATAATGGGTGATCTGAATTAGTGCACCCCCAGGTTTAGAGTTACAAAATTGCTATAGGGTTAGTGGGAATGGATTTTTAGAACTCACTGATAGTGGTCCTGGATTCCGAGCACTCCCATCTTGAAATCTTCTTATCCTCCATATATTTGAAGTGTCAAACTTATCCACTTGTGGGAGAGGGATATAATCACATGATATTCTTGGAAAATAGACTTTAGATATTCAACTATAAGTCTATGAGGCAAAAACCTTTATAGATAAAATAATTTATAAACAAGTAAAAAATGCAGTACATAAATCATTGAGTATGTGCTGTCAATATAAAAATTAATATTGCGGTTGTTCAATATAACCTCAATGACTAATTAGAATTAGGTTGTCCAGATTTTGAGATTCCATATATTTTGTCATTATTAAAAACATTAATTTATACTCTTCCCCCCTTGAGGGATGGTCTCACTTTCTTCATCATGGAAAATCTAACTTCAATGGTATTCTAGGAAGGATACTTTGTTCTTGTTATACCCAAATAATACAATAGTCATCCATCTCCCCAATTGTTTTCTTTAATTCTTTATAGGAAAGTATACATAAAATGAATGAGAATAAAGAGACGATACCTTTCCAGTAGTTTTTTTAGGTTGTAATTTTTTTTACTAAGAGTATTGATACTTCTATTAAAACTACTTCAAATCTTCTCAGGTCTGCTCCCCCTTTTTTCATCCCAGTTCTAGTGAAATGACATGTTGTACCAGTACTCAAAATATTTATACCGAAAATTTCTACAACAATATTAATATCCCTTGAAACTTGATCTTCCTTTATATTGATTATTTTGTTTATAAAATTATGCTTGTTTTCTAGGCATCCTCCATGATTTTTTTTCCATTTCCTTGGGGTTTTTCCATTCCCAGGTCATCTATGGAAGGAACATTTTTACACCATTAAGGATCCTAAAAATATTCAAATTAAGTTTCATAATCTTTATAATGAATGAAAAAAGATTTAATATCACATTAGAATTTAGAAAAATGTTGTACTTTTTTCATGGGGCTGGTTTTGTCATCATCTTTGGATGGTTCAGTTTGAATATCCCCTTGCATTTTTATAGACATATATCATATTCTTTAAGGCCTTTACAGATTTAAGATACCTAGGTTGGGCCTCATGAAGTTCCTTTTATTTAGCAACCATTTTTTTATTAAGAGATTCTGGTATCTTGTCTTATTATACACATTTCATCATGGAAATTTTTATCACATCTATGATATCGTTCTACTTACACTTATTTTCTTCTTTTACAATAGTTTTACTTTCTTGTAGTATATGGAATTATGGTCAAAGTAAGAAATAAAATAATATCTTAGAATATATTCCTTATAACCATCCCCTTTTTCATCTTCTTAACTACTTGTAATGTCTATTCATCTCTTAACCATATAGGTATATATTTATATTAATAGAATACTCTATTTTCTTAGTGTTTTTCATGGATGTTCTTATGTTTTTTTATTTTACCTGTAGTTAATATTGGGGGGATAGGGGGTGGGGGGTGGGGGGGTGCTAGTACAGGGGAGAGGTGGGGCGGAGCTGGTGCAGGGGGTGGGGATGGGGGGTCCTCGTGTAGGGAGAGGTGGGGGGGAGCTAGTGTAGGGGGTGTGTGGTGGTGGGGGGGGGGGGCTGGTGGTTGATGAAATTTTCATCCCTAGGGGGTATAAAATTATTGCATCATAAATTCAGGTGTTCTATGGAATCACTAGAATTTCAGAGTGACCGAGAGATGAGCTTTTAACTTCTTTATATTTGTGCAAGCACAAGTCTCATGTTATGTTCACTAGAACTTGTTATGTTTACTTGGTCACAGAGAGGAAACATCGATAGTATTTTGTGTGTGTGCACTGAATTTTACTTAGTTCAATGGGTGATAGCAAAACATTAGAGTAATCATGAATAAATGTATAGGAAGAAGTATCTAAGGTATTGGAACAAGTTAAGTAATTAGAGGATTCAGCTGTATCATTTATTTCAAAGGCATCCATCGAGGAAAAGCCTCTTTTTACTATGCTATTTCTCTTGAATCTACAATCAAAAGGCTTTTCTCTTTAACAGGGTCTCTTCTTGATAATAAAGCCTTGGATTCTTCTTTAGATAATAAGGTTGTAATTCCTTAACTAATATGCTTTAAACCTTCTATTCTTATTTATCTTGTCCGTTTTCTTCTAATTAACAATTGATTAGTTCTGTTGTAGGCCTCAATTTGACAGAAGGGGTGTCTCCACCAAAATTTATGTTACTAGAGTGATATATTTTTCCACTGTTTCAATCTCTAAATACATTATTCATTTACTTTAATATAGTTCAATGAAAAACTACACAATGAAAAATGTATCATGGCTGATAGTGTGGGATCTTCTATTCTCCCTGTAAATTCTCATGGTACTAATTTTGGGTCCATTCTTTTTCCAAATTTCCCTTAGTAGTACCATTCCATTTTCTAATTTCTATCAATTTCCCACATATTTAGAATACTAATGTGGTTGTATGGGGATGCTCATGTGTTATCAATTCCATTTTTCATTTGAACTATAGGTTTCTTTTTTATGAAGTTTATAGGTCCAATCAATTTGGGCGCTCCTAGGAAAGAGATCCAGTTCAAAGTCAAAATGAGTACAATTGTTAGTATTCTTCTCTAAATCCCATTATTCCTTGTCAGACTGTGCATACATTGCAGGCTAGTCACTCATGAGGATAACCATGAAGGCCAAAAGTTTCATCACTGCATATTAACTTAGTTAATTATGGTTCTACTTCATACTTTTATTCCTATTTTCATAGAATCTACATGAAAATAAAGGTAATATGGATAAATAAAGAATCATGAATATGAATGGGGGGACTAACAGGGGAGATGGAAGTGGGGGACTGAAGGGGGGGAATGGGCAGGGGGTGGGGTGGGGGGGATGGTAGGGGAGGAGGAAATGGGTAGGGGGTGTAGGGTGCAGGCAGTGCAGGGAGCATGCAGTGGAGGGTGAAGTGCAGGTAGTGGAGTGTAGGCTGTGAAGGGTGCAGTGTAGGTATTGCAGAGTGCAGTGTTGGGTGTTATGCAGGGTGTTTTGCAGGGTGTTGGAAAATGCATGATTTAGTTTTATTTCATGTAGTTTTTATGTTCATGTGTTCCAACTATGGGGTACATAATATCATGTACTTTGAGAATGTTTAACTTATGGATGAGGTGTTGGTATCTTAACAAATGGATGATGGGAACTCATGTATGATTAACCAGGTGCATGGTGTCGTGTAGTACAGGGTGAAAGCTGTGCAGTTCACTATCAGATTCAGGTAAGGTTTCTTCTATTTTTATTCTTTGACACAATTTTAATTAGGGTTTTTGTGGTTTTGGGGTTCCCTATCTTTTTGCAGTTCATCTTTGATCTCGTTGAGGATAGTGAAGCACCACATGACTAGGATATCCTCTCAACCTGTGGGGATGAGGCCTTCTAAAAGTTCATCACAAGGCCCGACTCCTTGGTTCAGTTTGGGTAAGGTTAGGTTTTCTAGGTTATTTTTATTGGGTTCATTTTTTTGGTTTATGTCAATTTTAACAGGTTAATTTTGTTTGATCTGGGGATATTCAATTCAACTAAATAAATTTTAGATTCAACCAGGTATGTTTCATTAGTTTCATTTTTTTCATACTCAATTACAGTTTATTGAAGTCAATTTTGATTGGTTTGAGTCAGTTTGGTTACATTATTTTCAGATTGGTTCAGTTTGAACTTTTTCAAAACCATTTTGTTTGGTTACACTCTACTCAATTTGGCATGATGATGTTTGATTTATTTCTAATTTTATTAGCATATTTTTTATTAGTGTAGTTCATTTGATTGTAAATTTTGGTATCATATCCATATTACCATGTTTTTGGTTTTCTCAATTCAATTGACTGGTGAGTTGGGAAGGATGGGGGGGTCTAGGGCGGGGGCTATCTGGGGGGGGGGGTCTATTGAGGAAGGGGGTGTGTAGGAATGGGGGGAGTGGGGATGTGCAGTGAAGAGGGGGAAGTGGGTGGGGTGCAAGGTGCAGGGGGCTGGGGCAGGGGAGGTGTGCAGGAGTAGGGGTGGGGGTTGCTGGTGCAGGGGGGAGGGGGGGTGTGCAGTGAAGTTGGGGGAAGGGGGGTGCAAGGTGCAAGGGGGTGGGGTGTAAGGTGCAGGGCGGTGGGGGTGGGGTGTAAGGTGCAAGGGGTGGGGGGTGGGGCAGGGAAGGTGTGCAGGAGGAGGGGTGGGGAGTGGGGGCCTGTCTAGGGGGAGGGGGTGTGCAGTGAGGAGGGGCAGGGGTGGGGTGCAAGGTGCGGGGGGGTAGGGCATGGGAGGTGTGCAGGAGAAGGGGGTGGGGGAGTTGTGAGTGGTGGGAGGGGGGAGTTGGTAGTGTCCTCCCAACATCCATCACGGTGAACCGTTCTGGTTTTTTTAATGTAGTGGAAAGGCCTATATCCACAGTTTTAAACTGTGGCTATAGAGCTTCAGCCACGGTTCTATGAACAGTGGCCATTATTGGCATGGCTATAGGGCTAACCCTATAGCGAAGATTTGAAAACCGTGGCTATAGGGATATATCTACGGTTGGAGCCGTGGCTTTAGCGATATTGCCATGGTTTCAAACTGTGGCTACAGGCTCCTACCTAAAGCCATCGCAATACCAACCACGGTTCATGAAACCGTGGATATAACCTATAGCCACGATTTTTGGTCCTATAGACACGATTTACAACCGTGGATATAGCCTAAATTTCTAGTAGTGTGTTCTCTCGCAGAGGTATCATATACGATTCCTAGTCCCATAATAGATACCTCTCCCACCTCATGCCAACATATTGGTGAGAAACATAACCCACCATCATGAAAATCATAAGCTCCCATTAGAAACGATTACTAAAAACAATTTTTTATAAAAATATAATAATGGATGTTTGGTTATCCAAATATTAATATAAGTCTATCACATATCCAACAAACACATTCTCTAAAATCCAAATCATTTTCTCATATTATCCATGCTTCTATGGATGATATTCTTTAATAAATTTATTTCGGTACTAAAATAATTCTATATGGACTTTGAAAACCACAATGTGAAACAATATTCTCTATATTATAAAATTATATAAGGATCCCCATGTATTTTTAAAATATCCCATATATAAATTTTCACCAACTAATCTTCTGATAGGGTCACTCAAATCGGCATGAAAAAGGAGACTTTTGTTAGTTGATCAATTCTTACCCACATAGTATCACAAAACCTTAGGGTCCCATGAAACCCCATAATGAATTACAACATCAAATCATCTCACATAAACATATACAATGAATGTGATATAAGAAATCCTCAAGTACACGGATGATCATCCTTATCACTATGGAAGTTAAGTCATTGTGAGACAAGACCAACAATGTCTCTATTCATACATAAACTCTAAAAATGAATTCAAAAATACTAATAAATCATCATCGACCCCATATTCACTTTCAAATTTCAATCATGAGTGTATCTAATTAAAACCTCCTTCATGAAAAATGGAAGAACTAACCTCTTAGGAACATATAACACATCTTCATCATATAAGGTCAAAACTGGAAATGAATCATCCATTTGTATGCATTCCCACAATTTCAAAAACCTAGGATATTAATCTTCGATCAAAATAAAATGTTCCAAAAAATAATACATGATAAATAAAGGTGAATATATCCTCAATACATGATACTCTAATGAATCTACTATCCACTCCACCATCAAAGTTATTAGATGAAATTACTCTTTTAAAGTCTTCTCTCAAATATTCTACATCACTGGTGTTTCCCTCTAAGAGGATATGCATTGAAAATATATTTACTTGGATCATAAGCCATATAAATGTGGAATATCTATAGATATTCTACCCAACACCACATCCTCAAACTGATATCCTACTAAGAGAAGATATATCATTGGATCATATTGTCCCTGTAATTGAAAATCCTCTCAATAAAGTGATATTGCCTCCATCACTATATAAAATAGACCAAAACTTCCAACTCTAAGTCATGAGTTAGGTAGTTCATCTTAGGGGGTCATAACTGAGGTGACCCATAGATGACTACCAAATATTTATGTATCAACATAACACCCAAACTAACAGTAGTAAAATACCGATACACTACATATCCTATCCCAATCTCTAGAAGAATAAAAAATAGAGATGATTTCAATATTCTTTTGGAATCAAGAAAACCTAATCACATTGATCAGTCCATTCAATGTTTATCATCTCTTAGTAAGACCTATCATCAGTGATGGAAAGAGGGAGAATTACTAGTCGGAGTGTATATAGTACCCCACGAGATGAAGGAAGCTCCTCATCTAAAAAACATTACTAGGATATCTCCTAGAAATAACAACCTATGCCTTTTATGATCCACTGAAATACCATCATTATAAATCATATGCCCAAAAAATCACACCTCTTGAATTGATAGGAATAACATAGATAGTTTTCATTTAGATGATGCACTTGAAGTGTACCCATGAAAATGTCAGGTTTTCAAGAAAGCATATTTAATTTCTTGGGATATATCAAGATATCATCCAAAAATAAAATGACAGCGAATTCAAGATATGGAAGGAATAACTTTTTAATTACATCCATCAAAAATATTGGTGAATTTTTCAGGAAAAAAAGCATGAAATGATACCCATTAAATCCATATCTACACAAAATAACTATACTTGGAATGTCATTTTCTATGACCTCCAATTGATGGTTCGTTGAACGAAGATTAATATTAGATAATCAAAAAGTTAAAGCTAATTTACCAAATATATCATTAATACTAGGTAATGGGAATATTTTATACACCATTCCTTGATTTACTTTCTTACAATCCACAAAGTCCCATACAATATCATATTCCATTTTTGGAAACCAACATTGGGCCCCCTATAAGGATGTGCTTGGCCTGATAAACCCCATTGACTCAAAATACTCTAACTATACCTTAAAATATTTCAACTCAATTGGTTCCTTATTGTAAAAAGGAATCAATATTGGTTTTTACCTATTATTAAGATCAATCCTAAATGAAATTCAGTTGTTCTAAGGAATACATGAGATGTCTTTTGGGAAGTCATCGTAATAATGATCCCCCACAGGAGGAAATGTAGTAGAGGATATTGCTAATTCTAATACAATAGAAAAGCTTGGTACTTGGGATGTGATTTTTCCAATATTTGACAATAGTTGATTTGTGATCAAAATGTTTTGATCCAATCCATCACAATAATCAAAATTAAAGTTGTTCATCTCTAGATCATGAAGACCCATAAATGTATATAACCAAAAAAATGACATGTGATATTCAATACATTATTGAAGACTTTACAATATCACTCAAAAAAGAATTTAAATAAAGATAAACTCAAAAGTAAAATGAATAGGTAAGTCTAGTTCAACAACAACTTATGATGATATAAAAGAACGAGAGGCTATTATATCAAACAAAGTAGTAGATAACATACATGTAAAAAAGACTGTACCTATTACTATTTAAGGTCCCTATCCACTAGTTGCATGAACCCCATCCATTATATCAATATTTTATATCTTCATATCATGAATCGTCTAATTCAAAAATATATTATGTTCTTAGGTTTTCTGCTACTGTGGAAACAACTTTCACCCTATCACATTGATGTACAGGGATTTTAATAACAGTTTTGTATAAATTTTCAATTTATTTTAAATTAGTTTTCAAACTAATTATTTTGATTTTAGGTTCTTTTTTAGTTTTTAATATTTTAGTTGTTTTTATAGTGTTTAGTTAATTATATATTAACAATTGTTATTTTTTAACTTATACTAAAAGTTTAATTTATTAACGTTTAATATTTTATTATTTTTAGTAGTCTAATTAATATTAGTGTTTTTATTAGTTTATTTTATTAATTAAATATATTATTTTAACATATAAATGTAATATGTTTTATATATAATTATACATATTATAATTTTAATTATTACTATTTTTTTATTTTATCATATTATTATTATTATTTTTCTATTAGATAATTTTATTATTTTATTTTAAATTTTTGATTTTATTTTTCAGTTTTTATTTTTTAAGATTTTTTTAATTTCCCCTCCCCCTTGACCTTCTCCCCCTCCACTTTTCCCTCACCCACCAACCCACTCCCCCATTAAGTAATCCATCTCCTCCCCATACCTGACTCGCTCTCCAAACCCCCTTTCCCCAACCCACCCCTTCCCCCTCCCACACTCACTCCCCACGTCCCTATCATCCTCTACCACTCCGAGTACCTTACATGCCCCATCTCTCCATCTATACCCCCAAACCCCACACCACATATCCCCGTACTCCCTCATGACTTTCCCACCCTCATTCCTCACCCCACACCCACCCCAACCACCCCCTTCTCTACCAACTTATAGCAGCAAAAAAACAGGGGCCCTCCTCTAGTGACGTGCCTTCCTCTCCACTAAAGTACACATGGGCCACACCCTCCTTCCCTCATATATTTATTGTAACACTACAATTATGATTCATCCTCCTCCTTCACCAAATAAGAGACAACACCATACATTTATGGTGGGTGAAAAGTAGTCTTTGTGAGCTTGGGAACCAGCATGGTGGATTCGAGTTATTTCTAGAGATCATCATTGTGGGTGAAGAGTGGACAATGATCCGATTATTTTTTTGTTAGCACAATGGTTTAGTTAGACATTGTAGTGATCGAAGAGATATGGTTATTAAATTTATATAATCTGAAATGTATTGTGGTGGTCCTCACATCAAAATAAACATGATGAGATCATTTATTTATTTTTCGTGCTGTGTTTATGTGAGGGTTGGATAACTTTCCTACTGTTGGGTTGTGATGATTATAAAAAAAATTTTATGTCATTATTTTTTGACCATGTTTGATTTCCTTTTATGTTAATTTTGATTGGATGTTTATTTAATTAACTATACTTTCGCTGAATTAATTTTTATTTAGGATCTACACACCTTCTTTGGTGCCCGTCCATGTGATACCTAATAAGTAATCATGAACAAGAGTTCATAAATGAATTTATTTATCTCAGAGTCGATCACACATGGGATCAAATTCTAAATAAATAAATACATTAATTGAAAATTTAATATTTCATGTGTGTTATCCTTCAGTCTTACGTGAGTGATACTTAATCTTTGATCAAATAGTAGTGAACATGAAACAGGTAGGTACATAAACTTTTTAGGAAATGTGTTGTGTTATTTAACCGAGTGATTTAGTGATACAATAACAAGAAAATTATTCATTATGATATAGAATAAAATTATAGATTATTTGTGTACAAATTAGAATACTATCTATTGTTAGATAAAGAGACTTGATGTTATTTTGATCATTTTTTAAATAGGTGATAATTAAATAAAGAAATAATTGGATTTGGAAATTAAATAATTGGAATTTTATGCACTAGAATGGTTGTCACAAAAATACACTTCCATTTCCACTGGTTTCTTCCATAGCTTAATTTCATTCACTTAGATAGTTTGAGTTAATTTAAATAGTCATTTTTAAATGACATTTTGTTTTTAGTGCTATTTATTTGTTAATCACATTAGGAACTCATATTCTTGAACATTATTTTCCATAGGATATTCCTAGTGTCTACTCACATTATCCATGTGGTTCAAATATACTCTCCACTTATATAGTATTTATTAGGTTAATAAATATTTCAAATTTCATGCATTGTGATGCACCTTCCACACATTCTCCTCCAAACAGGAGAAGACATCTTAAAAAAATCACTACAAACAACCTATCTTTCCACATTAGTGATGTTTCATTGGATGTTATACACATAATGTACTATAGTATATGTTTCATAAATATTTGTATCACCTATTCAAACCTCATACCAAAAAATAATAGAATTTATCCTTACTTAGTACCACTAGTCTGGAATTTTTTTACCTCCTAAAACATCTGTTTCCAACTATATAATGAAATAATAGCTACAAAATCTATAAATTAATTCATACATGGTCTATGATCTTGGAGAAAAATGATAAGTATATCCACCTCTAGCCCTTTATCAAAGGCCGTGACCTTATAAAGAACCAAAGCATATATCGTCATGTAAAATCCACAATCCTGTCATCGCATATCGACAGGAAAGCTAATATTGACCTTCTGAGATTTCTATGTCTCATTCCCATCTATAATAGGAGAGAAAAATAATAAATAAATAAATAGGGTTGAAAATATATAAATTGATATTGATCTATATAAATGTTCCATAAAATAATCAGCTATGTTCAACTTTAATATATAAATAAATAACTCCCCGAAGAACTTCTCCTTGAAGGGTTCCCACATAAGACCCTCATGTCTACCTACCTATCCCATGACACTCAACAACCTAAATGTCTTCATATAGAGCCTAAAGGATATATGATTCACCTCTCTGACCATAAGTTTCTCTAACAAGTCAAACAATATGTCAATGACATTAATCCTGCCTCACCATCTTGAGGATCACATGTGAACTGGATTACTGAAAGATACTTGAAGTGAATGTCTCAAGAATAGTAAACATTCATATTATGTGACCCTCTTCTCAGAGTAGGTTCAGACTAAATGAGTCTAGGATTAGACATATTTACCACCTAAACCACAAGAGCATATGAGAGAGAATGATCTAGTCCATCCTCTTACACATCCAATCGTGGAATGAGTGTGTCATCCAATGTAAGAGATATATAAAATCTCTAAGGAAAAATCTTTCTAAAATTCCAAAAAATTGTTCAGGACATCTATAATAAAATCATTATAATAATAACTTAAATATCTATATGTCATGTACATGGGATTTATATAGAATGAATATCTTAGGAGATATCACAAATGAGGTATAACCCTCCTAGTTCTACCCAAGGATCAAGACTAGCCCTTCATACATGAATGTTAATGATATATATATATATATATAACATTATAGAGCACTCAAGTTCAATTAAATAATTTCAAATGAGTATATCACAATAGTAGTGACCATAAATATATCACCCAACATGTAACACATATTAAGGCATTTAATAAAAAAATATTATACAAAATTCAACTTGTATATATTGGAAATGTGATTCAATGTTCACACTTCGGATGCATGAATTCATCCAAATCCAATATGAATTTAAAAACAATCTCATCACGAGTAACTCAGTGGTCTATTACACATGAGATAGTCTGAAACATGGAAACACCCCACCCTAGGTTTTAAAAATGATATATTCTTTCAACCAATACCCCAAAATAACAGAGGTAATAGAACCTGGGGACTTTTATACCATTTTTTTATGACCCAAAATGAATTACCCAGTTTGTACCAGATATCCACCTAACCTCATGTGTGCCTCCCTGTATGAAAGAGGATACTAACAAGTGGTGAGTTTCTAAACTAACATGAGGATACTATAAATTTAGTAATCATAGTCATCACAAGTTTCTACAAAATAACCATAAACTCAAAAAATATAACAATTAACGAATAAAAAAAACATATTTTATAAAATGTGTTATGCTAAGTCATACGAATGTAATCAATAGACTCCCAATGTGGAAAGTCCACACATATAAAAAAAACAGTAAATGAAAAAAAATTAAAGTGAATTGGAATGTCTCCAAAGTCACTCCCAATACCATGTCCATCATCCTCACCTATTATACTCTTCATCTATTCACATGGAACATTCATTTCACCATATCCTATTTAATGATGTCTCCACACACATCAATATACACATGAATGGTGTGAGTATAAAAATAGTATGAAACACCAATGCATCCTTAACATAATTTCCCATGTATACGCAAATCTATGACATACTGTTTTTAAATGGAAACAAAATAATACAACAAACCATGTACCGAGTGATCATATTACAACCAAGACACAATAAACCATGCTCATTCCTTGGATGGTTCAATTCAAAAATAATATCAAATATAGTCACATACATGATGCAAACCTTAACATGTACTCTATCCACCTATAATGATAATGCTTTTAACACAGTAGTGGAATAACTCCATACCCGGATTTAATGTAAAGTGTATTAATTCAACCTGACTTTATACTCACCTAATATTGTAGGAAATCATGAAACTCCCAAAAATAGACTCTTTCTCTCTCATAATTAAGGATGTTCCCCATCATTAGATCTGATGAAACATGTAAGGACCCACTTCTAATAGAATATGGTGTTCTATTGGGATAAACATGATATGTAATGGTATTAACCATCTTATATAGATCCATACCTAGTAAATCATGTCCCTAAAGTTCCCCTTATAAGCTATCATCGAGAACTATTTAGGCCACCATTCAACTTAACAATTAAAATAGAGGTTCAAATGGGTATGAAAAAAAGCCATATATATTGTAATAAAAAAGAAAAGGAACAATATATTATTATAATAAATTTAATAGGCTATGAAATACAACATAGGTTATAAACAAAATTTAAAATAATATTGAACCACAACATGTAATTCCACAGGCTATGAAATAATATACAAGTAATAATAGAATCGCAAAATAACACCAAAGGAAAATAAAATGGGGTCTCTTGGTCCATCCATTGTATGATAAACATACCAAACAATAAAGGGTATAAACCCTAAGAATAAACATAAATCATACATGTAATATATCTCCTAATAAGTGGCCCAATATGGTAAGGACTTACTACCATTAATACATTGAAATTTACATCAATATTTTCCTTTAGATCATTATCAAATCATTCCTTCAAAACAAAAGGGTCAAACCCATACACCATGTGTCCCTAGAATAGATTCATGTCATATCATGAGAATATTTATAGAATAAAAATCATGAAGAGAATCATTCCAATATATATATGTCCAAATAGGGTGCTCTTCCAACCATATAGGTCTGAAAGAGATATAAAACCCAAACCTCAAGATTCATCACATGAAGATCTGATGAAAACATTAGCTGGATGGAGTTTTATCTCTAAAAACTTATTTTAAATTGTATAGGTTTTGGGAAAGAATAAATGAGATGAGTGATAAAGAAAATTATCACATAAAACATTTAAGCTACTGGAATAGACTACATTCATGATGTGAATTTTGGATTCACAATGTGAATTTTCAAAATAGGAGATAAGTTGAAATTCATGTCCTAATACATAAAATACCAAAAAACTATTCATATCCTAAGTCTCATTTAAAGTCATTAAAAAAATTTAATTTCCTATATTCTATTTATTATCTTCTTCTGAGAATCCATTCACATCATGGATATCCAATTGTGGAATGAACTGAATCCTATATCAAGTTCCTACTTTTTATTCATTTTTTCACGAACCAAGACAAGATTCCACCTATCCTAACATCCCAACCGGTATGAGACATGGCCCAAAGGGAGTTCCCGATCCCCATGAGTAGGAAACTACTATTAGTCATCAAATTAGTCACTATGAGAATAACATTTCCCAATAAAACTGAATTGATTAAATAAAATTAACCATAAGAAGAAAAAATGATAAATGAATCTCAATAAATATACAAACAAATCAAGATTCAACAACTAGAGAAACAAAACAAATCTAAATAAAAAAATTATAATTGGACAATGCTGACAAGAACTCTGTATGACCTCTTGGTCATCACAAAACATAAGACTGACATGCTCCTATGGCAAGAAGAAAAACCAGTAACATGAACATGAAATACTACTTGGGTAAATTGTTATCCAATGGTAAAATTAGGGTGTGAGCTAAAGGTATTGGGGAATTCAATGGAAGCTAGTGGACTGGGTTTCTAAAATATTCATTGTCAGAGTGACACAACCTTTCGTCCTTAATGATCTGAGACCTAGTATGATATGAAGATATCACACAAATTAAAAGAGAAAATATATTAAAAATGGAAATATAACTATTAATATCTGAATCCTCAATCGAATTTGACTCATCATTGGTGATAATAACTAGTTTGTTCTATATCAAGATCTATCTAGATCACCTAAACGTTCTTCAAAAATCCATTAGAGCACCTATCATCGAATTTTTTGTGCTAGCATGGTGATCCGACAATATATTCAACGTCCTAATTATCACTTTGTTCCTCTTCCATCACTACATAAAGGCATTAAAGGATCACTACTTGAGAGGGAGAATCACTCTCTAGAAATTGGGTGGAGGGAGAGGTTCTAATTCAGGAATGAAAAAATAGTCTGTTGTGTGAGTGTAACACCCCGACCCCACTAGGATGGAGCCGGTGCATTACTTGTGATATTGACATGGCTAAAAGGAATGAAAATACCAAAGGAACGATAAGTTTATTAGTATTGAAGAAACTGGATACATAGATTTAAAACAAATTACATTGGATAAGGTTACATGATACAATACATAATGAAAAACAAAAACTGCATCAACGAGCACTCAATAAATGACCTCCTCTTCATAACCTGTTGAAGGTAAACATCGAAACGGGTGAGCACAAATGCTTAGTAAGGGTAAAAAATAGCCGAAGCATGATTACAATAATAATTCAATCATAATCAATCTGACATAATCAAAATGGAATATAGAATTAATGAACAACTAATTCCATTAATAAACTGAGAATGAAATTGCATCCATAGATTTTTTCATAGTGAAAACCTCATGGATAGTAATAATAACTGATAATGAATAAAGAGAATGATTATTAATTGGATGTCATGCATCTAGAACATGAACCACAACACCGTAAAAATGGTTTAGTTCTATGGGTAGAAACCCGTCTGATTTTAGGAAACAAACTCGAAGGGTCTGTCGCCAAACTGTTTTGTCTCATGAGACCTATCAATGCATAGAGGGGATGTAGTGGGCCCCACCCACCTCTAAATACAAATAATTATTTATAAAATGATTCAATACAAGAGAAATATGCCTTTTCAATATCCATATAGAGTATAGAATATGGATTCATCAATAACATCCCAAATATACACTGTATGTGAAATGGTATACAGTTTAGACAATAAACATATCCATGACATGAGATTATGGATATTTAATAGAAATATAATTTCAAATGGAAAGTGATCTCAAATGGGCAGTAGGTACACCACATACGGATTATTAGGTGCACAATACAAAGTTAGTCACAACAAAGGGGACATTCTTGAACAAAAGTGTGAGAGATAATCCCATACATAGATTGCGTCATTAGAGTAATGATAAATCAATGAATTAATTATTTTTGACAAATAAAAATCCACAAAATATAAGTGTATATACAGTATAGAACAAGAATAGTTCTTTCAAACATATTCTTGTAATAATGTAACCAATGAAATATATGATTAACTCAAAGAATCAAAATTGTGTTAAGCAATCCCTTACCTTATGATTGAAGGTGTTCTTGACTTGTTATTAAATACCTGAATAAAAAAATTATGATTATTAATTCATAAGTCCAGAACCTCTTTTATATGTAAAGGATTTTTTATAATCCTTTTTAGTTCATTCTAGGCCTTTCTGATTGGTTATAATGTTCAATTTCATTGTTCAGGCTCGTTTGTTTACTTGGTTTTGAATGATTGGTTCAATTATATTCAAGTTTGGATAAATATATAAGATGGATGTGGTTGTATAGAAATGAAGTTATAAACTATTAGTGAACATCCCGGAGATTAAATGGTTTTAAAATTAATTCAGGTTACTTAGATTGAAGTCGAATCTTTATATATATATATAACTTTAGTCATAACTGTTTTGGTTAATCAGTGGGTTTGATTACGATGAACATGTTTTGCTTTATAACATAATAAAATTTGTACAAAGGTATTACAGAAATAATAAAAGTATATATTAAATAATTATATGTTTCAACCATAACACAAATGGTTTCCTGACCAGAATTAAAGATTATAAAAGAAATCGATAAACTGTTGTCCTTGAATGTGCTAAATTAGCACATCTCAAATGGTGCTTTCGTTTCTTTCAAATAAAAGTGGGGAAAGGGGCGAAGATAATGGAATATATACCATTAGCATGAAAAAATTCTAGTACATGTATTTTAGTAGATATATAATACTATTTTGGTGATGGGAGTTGAGAAAAGAAACAAAAATAAAAGAACTTAAAAGAAAAGATGGAATTTGAAAGAGGACTTTACCTCTTGAGACTTCCTCCTTTGAGAACCTCTTAAGGGGAGAGGTTTTGGTCTTTTTATGAGACAAAAGCTTTCTGGTAGTGGGGGAGGAGGTTGGGAAGGTATTTGGACAGAATTTGGTTAAGGAACAAGGCTTGAGAGGAGTGAATGGAAGAGGGGGTGAGAGGGGTTTTATAGTGGAGGAGAGAGGGGATTTCTTAATATAAAACTCATTAATTTTTTATTTCTCCTCAAGACAAGGAATAGTGAGTATTCCATGACAAAGAATAGTATTTTTATCATGTGATCCCAAAACAAGTGGGCTTACATCAGTAGAATATCACACATGACTCTATAATTAGTGTATTTATCTTAATTTTGCATTTTATGATATGTCACTATTCATAAAAAATTCAAGTATTTTAAAAAAATCCCAAAAATTTACCCTAACCATTTGTCAACGTGTAGAATCCAAAAATGAAGTCCATTTTTCAAAAATAATTTTCTAAATATGATTAATTAATTATTTAATTAAATCATTATTTATTGAAATACATAAACAATTAGAATATCATCTTCATCTTTAGGTTGTCTAAATTCATTTATACACTCAAGGGTATGGATACCATTCATAAGAGTCATATTAGTATTAATAAGGATAGGTTACTCTTTATAAGGGTAGGTTACTATTCATAAGGGTAGATTACTATTCATCAAAATTTAAGTTAATTCTATCAGACTCTAAATATCACCCTGAACACAACCATCTATGTCAGCTTTTCAAAATTCACATCATAGAAGTGAAAAGATTAGGTTTACTCAACTAGGTTACAATAATGTTGTGTTTTTAGAGACTTAGTGATCTATGCATTATTTAAGAAATCTATTTGAAAATTCTTAGGGTGTTACATTATTCCCTCTTTCGAAGAATTGCGTCCTCGCAATTCATTTCATAACCACAAAAAAGCTCTCTAATGTTCTTACCACATCTCCCGTTGTAGTGGATCCTCAGGTGCGTTCAACAGAAAACCCAAATTGATGCTCAACTCTTCTAGTTCTCTGACCCATACACACCTCAAACAGAAGGGGTTGAACTCTTTCACTGAACACTCAGGATTCTAGAGGTAGGCTCGAACAATAGAAAGTTTGGAAATGTCTGAATGGACCAACACACGAAAAACTCGCTAAACTATGTCTTGACTGAGAACATCTAAGTCGTAGATGTTGTTTTAGAGGCTAAAACTGAGGAGTTGGTACATGTAGTCCGTATAATGGTTTCCCTCCAAATTAGCCTCTTGAAAACATAATCTGGCCGTGTAGTTCCGGCCTAGGGTGAAACAAAGGAAAATCCCTTCGTGGTATTTTCCTCTTCACCTATACTCATCCAATTGTGTCGTGGCTATGCAGTAGTAAATGGAAGAATTCCCCTGACAGGTGCGGAGAATATACAGACTTTTTGTCACTTCATAGAGTTGTTTACATGTTTTTCACATGTTTTCGATAAGTAGGTACTCCTCTTTACATGTTTTGATCGTAATAATCTTCAGTACCTCCACAGGAAGAGATAACATATGGGTTTGTCCTTCCATCTGAAAATTTATTATAAAACTTCACTTAGTGATACTCATTCAAAAGTATAACCGATGAAAGGATAACAAAAAAAGAGACAACAATTTATATTCTTATATAACTGCTGGATTAAAAAGTAAAACAGGGCTAATTGTTTCCCCAATCCCCCAATACACGAATCCCCAAAACATGTTAAAAGCTTTCAATCTCCCAGAACCATATGCAATAGTAGACACACGACACTCCTGGAGTCCCTTTACTAGGAATACCACCAATCCTAGGGTGCTGACGACCTCAGGTGGATTCTTAAGGTAGTATTCAGCTTCTCTATTTCCTTATCCCAAACACATTGGATACAACTAGGGTCGAATCTGTCCTTAAAGCACTTAGGCTTCTATAGAGAGTCACGAGAAGTGTGGAGGTTAGAAATTTTAGTGTGGACTAAATCCCTATAATTCCCATGCACCACATCATTCTTGAAGATATTGATGATGTAAAGTTCTCTATACATACTAAAACACAGGATCTAGAATAGGTAGTCGCTTGATGGTCACCATTCAAAGCAGCTTCTATAAATTTACCCACAACTCGGTAGTTATCAGCCAAAGTGAAACATAGAAAAAGAGATTCATGATACTTCCCTCTTTTTCCATATGTATCAAATTGTGCATATAAAATATGTTAATAGACCAGATCTCTTCCTTGGTAAATATGGAGAATTTTCGGATGATTCGATACTCGATGGAGTTGTTTACAAGTCAGACGTATGTTGGCATAGGGATGGTCCTCTTTGGAGCATGTCTTGACAATTATAGTCTCTAACATCTCAGTAGGTAGTGATAAAATATTGGTTGGTTGACTCATATCTTCTATCTGAAAAGTTTTAGTAAATCAACTTTCAGTATGTCAAATCCATTTTAAACAAAGTTATTTTTTTATATATAAACATATTAAAACAGATAATACAACATCATTCATTTATACATGATTTATAAAACTCAATAAATTATGAAATCTCTTTATCTATTTTAGATAACACTAGTATGGGATTCTTGAAGTCCTCTAAGATGAATCCTCATAGATTCCACCGATGTTGGGGATTTACCCAGTATTCAAACAAACAGATCCCCAAAGCGATTCCAAATTACTCTATCTCCTTGGTCCGGATGCAATGTGTGCAACTTGGATCAACAGCGTGTGGACATCTAGAATTCAGATTGAGAGAATCATGTTAGGTATCAAGTTGAGAAACATCAGTATGAACTTGATGCCGATAATTCAAACGGGTAGTCTCATTATCAAGGGCTTCAAATTCCACAACTCAGCCACGAAGTTCGTAGGTCAAAATCTGACATAGATATGTTTCCCAGAGGTCACCCCCTTGTGCAACCTCCTCAAAGTCCTTAAGAGAAAATAAATTATTGTCTAGGGTAAATTATTTAAATATACCCTCGAAGTATTTCCCTTATCGTACATAGAATGGGAATTGTGCACTCATCATGAGGTAATAGATGAAACCTGCTCCATGATGAAGTTGGAGTACCCAAGGAGATTTTGATACTCGGTAGAGGGTTTTTCATGATAAACAAATATTTTCAAAAGTCTCATAGTTTTCTACACATGATTTTCCCACTATGGTATCTAATAATTCTGTTGGAAGAGACAAAAGACAAGTACCTTCATTATCCATCTGAAAATTAAGAAAACATCACCCTTAGTATTGTTTAAGTATGTTTTTCATTGTTCAGTTCTAGTTTACAAAGTTATCCAAACCAAATCCTCTGAGGAAAATTTACATTAAACTCCCTCATAATGGCTTGTAAAAAAAATGAAAATTATCCTAAGCATATCCCCCGGGAGTGTCATATCCAAGAGTGCAGAAAGGCCCATTGTCGTGTACCAGTTCCCATTCGAGTCTAGCTCAAAGCGGTGTTTTTGGGTTTTAACCCTAGATACATCTTTGCCAGAGCCGCCTCTACCTGCTCGTATCCAGACATGGATTTATTGCTTGAAATATCCACATAATCTATTCCTTACCAAAATACCAGGATGTTCTTATAAGTTTATCCTCAAATACCACATTAGCACTTTATTTCTACTATATATTTCCTACTCTAGTTTCCAAGTTTCCTACTAAGCTTCCTCAGATACCAACCATAATAGCCCGACCCCAATAGGCTGGAGCTGATGCATTACTTTTCATATTGGAATTGTTAGAAGGAATGAAAATCCTGAAGGAACTATCAATTATTAGTCTTTAAGAAACTAGATACATATATTTAAAACAAATTACATTGGATAAGGTTATATGATACAATACATAATGAAAAACAAAAACTGCAACCACAAGCACTCTATAAATGAACTCCTCTTCATAACCTGTTGAAGGTAAACAATGAAAGGGGTGAGCTCAAATGCTCAGTAAGGGTTAAAAAATAGAGGAAGCATGAGTAAAATAATAAGTGAATCATAATCGATCTGACATAATCAAAATGGCGTAGAGAATAAATGAACAACTAATTCCACTAATAAACTGAGAATGAAACTGCATCCAAAGATTTTGTCATAGTGAAAACCTCATGGATAGTAATAATAACTGATAATGAATAAAGAGAATTATTATTAATTGGATGTAATGTATCTGGCACATGAACCATAATACCGTAAAAACGGTTTAGTTCTATGGGTAGAAACCCGTCTGATTTTTGGAAACAAACTCGAAGGGTCTGTCGCCAAACTGTTTTGTCTCATGAGACCTACCGATTCATCGAGGGGATGTAGTGGTCCCCACCCACCAATACATCCAAATAATTCTCTATACAATGATTCAATACAAGATAAATATGCCTTTTCAATATCTGTATAGAGTATAGAATATAGATTCATCAATAACATCCCAAATATACACCGTATGTGAAATGGTATACGGTTTAGACAATGAACATATCCATGACATCAGATTATGGATATTTAATAGAAATATAATTTTAAATGGAAAGTGATATCAAATGGAAATTAGGTACACCACATAAGGATTATTATGTGAACAATACAAAGTTAGTGACAACAAAGGGGATATTTTTGAACAAAAGTGAGAGAGACAATCCCTTACAAAGATTGTGTCATTAGAGAAACGATAAATCAATGAAGTATTTATGTGTGAAAAATAAAAATCCAAAAAATACGATTGGATATACAGTATAAAACATGAATAGGTAATTCACACGTATTCTTGGAACAATGTAACTAATGAAATAAATTTTTAACTCAAATAATGAAAATTGAGTTGAGCATTCCCTTACCTTATGCTTGAAGGTGTTCTTGAATTGTTATTAAAGACCTGAATAAACAAATTAGGATTATTAATTCATAAGTCCAGAAACGTTTTTATATGTAATTTATTTATTATAATCATTTTTAGTTCATTGTAGGCCTTTTTGATTAGTTATAAGGTTCAATTTCATTGTTCGGGCTCAGTTGTTTACTTGGTTTTAAATGATTGGTTCACTTATATTCATGTTTAGATAAATATATAAGATGGATGTGGATGTCCAAAAATGAATTTTTAAACTATTAGTGAACATGAAAGAGATTACATGGTTTTAAATTTAATTTGATTTACATAGACTTATGTTGAATCTTTATATATATATAACGTTAGTGATAACTGTTTTGGTTAATCAGTGGGTTTGATTACGATGAACATGTTTTTCTTTATAAATTAATAACATTTTTACAACAGTATTAGAGAACTAAAAATAGGATATATTACATAATAATCTGGTCCAACCATAACACAAATGGCATCCTAACTAGAATTAATGATTATAATAGAAATCGAAAAATTGTTGTCCTTGAATGTGCTAAATTAGAACATCTCAAACAGTGCTTTCATTTCATTCAAATACAAGTGGGGAAAGGGGAGAAGATAATGGAATATATACCATTAACATGAAAACATTACATTACATGTATGTTACTAGATTTATCATACTATTTTGGTGAAGGGAGGTGAGAAAAGAAACAAAAATAAAAGAACTTAAAAGAAAAGATGGAATTTGAAAGAGGACTTTACCTCTTGAGACTTCCTCCTTTGAGAACCTCTTAAAGAGAGAGGTTTTGGTCTTTTTATGAGGCCAAAGCTTGTTGGTCGTGGGGGAGTAGGTTGGGAAGGTATTGGGATATAATTTGGAGAAGGCACAAGGCATGAGAGGAGTGAATGGAAGAGGGGTGAGAGGGTGTTTTTATAGTGGAGAGAGAGGGGATTTCTTAATATAAAACTATTAATTT
The DNA here is from genome assembly GCA_963277665.1 of Viscum album. Lineage (NCBI taxonomy): Eukaryota > Viridiplantae > Streptophyta > Magnoliopsida > Santalales > Viscaceae > Viscum > Viscum album. The sequence goes on from OY728151.1 coordinate 908,438,430, forward strand.
ATTATTTCTCCTCAAGACAAGGAATAGTGAGTATTCCATGATCAGGAATAGTATTTTTATCATGTGACCCCAGACCATGTGGGCTTATATCTACAGAACATCACACATGACTCTATAATTAGTGTATTTATCTTAATTTTACAATTTATGGAATGTCACTATTCATAAAAAATTCAAGTATTTCAGAAAAATCCCAAAAATTTACCCTAACCATTTTCGACATGTAGAATCCAAAAATGAAGTCCATTTTTCAAAAATAATTTTCAAAATATGATTAATTAATTATTTAATAAAATCGTTATTTAATTGAAATATATAAACACTTAGAATATTCATCTTCATCTTTAGGGTGTCAAAATTCATTTATAAAGTCAAGGGTATGGATACCATTCATAAAGTCATATTACCATTCATAAGGGTAAGTTACTATTCATAAGGGTTGGTCACTATTCATATGTTTAGGTTACTTTTCACCGAAAATTAATTTAATTTTATCAGACTCTAAATATCACCCTGAACACAACCATGTATGTCAGATTTTCAAAATTCACATCATAGAAGTGAGAAAATTAGGTTTACTTAGCTAGGTTACAACAATGTTATGTTTGTAGAGACATAGTGATCTATTCATTCTATAAAAAATCCAATTGAAAATTCTTGGGGTGTTACAGTGAGAGCCACTCTCTCTATTTATAGTGGAGTATCTAAATATCTGGTAGGGTTCGCCAACCCACATTTATTTAACATCTAGTAAATAAATAATTATGATGAACTAAAATGCATTAATATTATTTTTTATTTTATCACATACCTTAAATATATAAAATATTTATTACGTGATAATCCCAAGTCATTTATTCATCTCATAATTATTTCTTATTATTAAACGAACCTATAATATTAAAATAACATTCTTTCGATTAATATTTATTTTCATATTTACTTAACTTGTAAGTACATTAAATAAATTCAACCCAATTATTCATAACATTAATAATAATGAATTTATTTATTCATTAAGTGATTGGTAATGTGGAAAACACTTGGACCCTATGGTGGGTCCCACCACATCCAAAATACATATTCAACCGAATAGAGAGGATTCATGAATGTTCTATTGTGTGTGACTCTATAGGCCCTTATCTCAATAGCAGTGAATAAAATCAACAGTTCAAGAGAGGAGTCTAGAAACCCAAAAAGGACCCTAAAGAGATAAGGATTATGATAGCAATGACAACCAACCAACAAACATGTACTATGTACTATATCTCTCTGTCTTTAAATATCTCATAAAGAAGTATTCACACAAGTGTCATCACCCTTTTATTTCTTTATATTTTGTTGATCTAACCGGATGGTTTTACCTTTCGAATTATTTGGCCAAATACTTATTAAGTCATTCCCATCCTCATGAACCAGGCCTAATATATATAACTTCTTTAACTTAGAATTGAAAATCATCTCTTGACCATTCAACCATTGTCATACCACTAATAACTAACCCAACAAAAGCTACCTCTCCAGGATTTCATTATCATGGGTTTTCTATTGCGTCAATGTATAAAATAAAATGGATCACACTAGTAATGAAATATTATTAGGAGACCAACACATATGTCTATATATAAGAACAACCAATGAATCCCAAATCAAGTGGTGTTGTATTGGTAGGTCTATCCTCATGATCTCACTACTAGAGATCACCAAGTTTGAACTTAATGAGTAGAAGTCTCAATGCTTATGATCCCCTAGAACATGATATTCAGACATCAAATGTGTCCAATAAGTAATATGTATCTTGATGATAATACCTTTTTTATGATTAATTTCATGGTATCTTGAGGTTCTCATTATATATTGGGATCTTCTATAACCATTTTATATTAAAATTAATCTACAAACAATACCATTAAATAAGTGATTCAAAAATCTTGACACTATAATAGTAAGAAATCGTCACATATATCTAACTATATACATGATATGATTATCAAAAGTACCGCATAGTTGGGTCTAGGGAACCCACTATTGAAACACCCACTTTCACTAGATCCAACTTACAAACCAAAATTATTAGCTACTCACATGATAATAATCATGTTTCTGCTATGTAATGGCTTTAGGTGCCGAGTCTACCACATTTCCGTTGCATGGCTATTCGACTATATGTGAAATCATCTTCTTAAGGAAACCTTATCAAGATATGGTTCTTCAAGTATATACATTTTTCCACTGTCATGACTGATATATGGGCATGTCAGAATATCGTAATTTACATTATGATAATACTTTACTTACGAGGTGCGATTATAATAATTGGAACAAATTGTTGTGTTTAACTTCTTTTTATATACCTCATAAGCTTTAATATACTTGGTATTTGTAGGTATAGACACCCCTAGCTTATATAATCTTGGATTGATCATTAAACTTATCCTAACTACGATACTAGATCAAAATGATATATGGAATACTTGTTTGTATCCCTCCACAACTACTATCTTTTCCTCTCCACTGACCAGGTATATATCCGTTGTACTTACCAAAGTACAATCATGTAGTTTTGACTTCTTTACTACAGTTTTCCTAGATATAACTAATATTTTCTTAACATAAAGTATATGTTGGATATATCATATATTTTACATATGAATGAATATGTGATTGATCCATCAATGAATCATGTGGAACTCAAATCAAAACGTTAATCTCCAAGAATGTCCCTAACATGTAAACCTAGAAAAATTATTCCATGTTACATTGGTATCAATTATTCCCCTGAATTGTACCAACTTATATTTTTCAACAGCATTTTAGTATATGTATGATTGGATAAGTAAAAGAAACCATTATATCTACCTCATTAGATCCTTTTCCATATAAATTAGCTTTCTACATTAATTCAATCACTAGAGAATTACTTTTATCATGTTATTAACAAACTATAATACCAATATCTATTTTCCATATATTTCTCAACATATTTCTCTTGAAAAAATATAGAGAACCCACTATACTTTTGTAGACATAATGGAAAATATTCATTCCGAATTAATTTTCTATGATCATGTTTATTATTTGAATCCTAAACTATATTTTAGTAACTTTCAACCCTTATTGGCATTATATGATGTAACCATCCCTTTCTGGTTGCATCGTATAGACACCTTCCATTTATATTGGTGTTTTCCTCTAATTACCAATAAAACTATCATAGAATTTATCTATGACATGTAAAATTTTAATGGATTTTGGAATACCTACTTGGAATAACCAATCGAGCCTACTTGGTACTTCGCATGTACCACCCATGTATCATCTCTCAAGAATAAAAACCATAATATTCATAATAATATTACCCAATTAAATTTGATAAATGGAATCCATTATTGAATTTTAATTGATCTTGTCAATATTATCTAATTTCTACATACTTCTCATTTGTATGTATTATTATTCTCATTGAATAAAATATCACCAAACACAATGAATATAAAAAAATCACAATATATTTAACGTTCCTATGGAATGTGTGTCACTAGAACATTCCTCTTCTACTTGTACTTATAGATATTGTTCTTATGCCAACTATTTTTTCATGCCGATCGATGAATAAATCAAAGTCAATCTAACTCTCTCTATATCTAATAGATATGTTCACCCTTATATATATGTGTATTTTACCACTTGACCACAACATTTTTATATTATGGATTTCAGTAATATCCTAAGAAACTATAAGGATGATTACATATATTCAAAATGTGTTTAGCTTGAAGCATGTTTTTTAGATCCTAAAAAATCAGTGCATCTAGAAACATTTCCATTGACATAATGAATTTCCATCATACGATGAATCATATGATATCCATTTTTCATTTTTAGTCAGAATATTTTTAATGGGATTTTTATGTTATTTACAAAGCATGTCTTTAAATATGATAGAAGTTACTGCAGGTTTTAACAGTTATACTACTTATATAATAACATTTATGTATTAAATTTTCATTTTGGAATTGATCCATACTATTTTTTTGATCAATGTTAATATGTAAGACTCATTGTAGATGCTACTTATTAGAATCAATTCCATGATGTAGATAAGGTAATGTGAATTTAGGAATTACTTCATGATACTTTATCATGATTGATAAATTCTTGGTCAGTATATTCAAAAAAATGATGATATGAAGAATCTCATATCTTTTGACCATGCTTATACAACAATTTTACAATCCTGAATAACATAAATGGATATTATGAAGTATATTTACCACTATCTTACCTTTGAAATAGTCCACATTCTCTTGTTGAATTAACTCCACAATCTTTGAGGAATACATTTATGTCAACGTGATTATTTTTCCAAAGTAAATACATCAATAATACCAAAGGTTTTTAGCTGTTCCTATCCTAAATACCATACTGGTAATATCCTTTACATCCAATTTTAGTTTTCCATTATAAATTATAATCTTTTCACAACCAGATAAATAAGTCTTACATTTTTATAATCCTCACTTATTTCCTATGATTTATGTATCACTAAACTATTTTTTTGAGTATGATAGGCCACAAAAAACATTCATTCATGAACATGGAATAATGACTCATTATGTCCAAAGGGAACATGGGGTAAATGTTTTTTTATACTCAATAACTTATACAACTAGAATCAATAACATAAAAAATAGATGAAATGTGCTTCTAAAAACTAACTTAGAAATCACAATATCTTAGTTTCTTGGAGAAGAGAATTTACTTCTTGTAATATTTTTATACTTACATGGTTACTATATTTCAATAAACATATGTGAATGGCACATAGTTTTTAATAAGATTATTATGTCCAAACAAATAATTTTATTTGATGAATATACAATGAAGAAGATGTGGGTTAGTTATTATTAAATTCCGTTCATTTCATTTTAAACATCCATAAATTAATTTAATAATATGTTATGAAAATAACATCTTGTTTAATAACCAACCTATATTATTTTTTGGAAATTATAAAGGTTTCTTTCAGAGTAACATTCCATTGGTATTTCACATTTCCTTCCAATTTATTATCTATAAAAACTAAATATGATACTTTCTTTAATAATTTTTTTGTTTTGAAAACATTATCTAAAAGGTAATGAAGCATTTACTTCATCTTGTTTATTATGTGACCTTTAATGATACTGGAGTAATTCGGTGAAAATGAAATGAAAAAGTTTTCTTTTGAAAGATCATGAATTGCCTTTCATTTTACACATAATCAATATAGTTATCACCCATTATTATATTTGTTCACTTTATCCTTGGAAACTTCTTAGAGATGAGACTACATGTTCATATCAAGCATGTCCCACTTTAGTGTCAACAATTAACATCAGATTTTGATGATAAAATTTTGAAATAACCATCATATGCTTCAATCTTGAGCCTACTATAAGTAATTTTACACCCACTCTTCATAAGGTGCCATAATAGATAAAGGGACACCAACACCTTGAATTTATGTTATAGTAGTATTATGCACAATCTCATATAATACATTCCAAAAAATTTCATGTTAATACATTAATTTTTTCCAATATTTATTATAGTTTTTCTTGTGGCATTACTTACCATTTTCTAAAAAATCAAAACTTTAGCAGATTAGTACTTTTATATTGATTTCTAAATTAGATATTACTGATTAATTTATTTATTAAATGTCTGAAAATATTTTTCTGAATTATAGGAACCCTCTATATGAGAATAGGAATATTTATCATCTTGAGTATTCTAGTGGAATGGAATACAAATCCTCCCCTAGTAGTCTACAAGCTATGGCTATTCCACTGTTCATAGGTTTCAAGGTAGGTGTTTTTCTAGTGAACCACATTAACTCGTGGTTTCTTGATTTGTTGAGTATAGTCCCAACATCTATAATCATAACTTTATTTACTCAGTTCTTTCCTATAAAATGATATCATGTTATCTATGAATCATACTTACATTTAATTTAGTTAATTAAACCCAACATTCTCTTAATAACTCTCCGATAGTAATAGGCACCCTCAACTATGGCATGACGAGCACCCCAAACACCTGGTTTTGTTCAAATTTGAATAATGGAAGTTTTTAACAACTTAATATTTCTTTTATAGTCCTTGTGTATTTATATCTATGAATTTAATCAATTTCTATTAATCGTGTTCATTTATATTGTCTTCCTAAAAATTCATCATTAATAAAAAAACATACGTCACATCTTTATGCATTTTATTATTTATTATTTTATGTATTTTCCCATAGTTATATAATGCATGAAATAATAAATAAATTCATAAAGGTAAACTACTACCCAACCGGTGTTTAGAATCCAAGAAGGCCTAGGGGCATCATACCTGTGTATTATCTTGACTCATGATACAACTCGACACCATCCAATATGTCTGTTGTCTGTCTAGAGTAACTCCTCGACTTAGAATTTTCTATGTTTTAAATCATCCTCATCTTGTTAGGTTCCATGTCATGTATGGGGTACCACCTCATGTTGATGGGGCCCACATTATTCATCATCTTCATCAATATGTAGAATCTCATCTTGGGAGGTTCCACACCATACACTGTCTTTGTCCAATTTAAAGAATTACTCACGTACATGTGAGGGGGACTTGGGGGGTAATGTGTATAAAATGGTTTTGGGCATGTAGTCCGTTATAAATTTAAACTCAAAAATAATGATGATGAACATACCACTATTTAATTAATTACAAATATCAGAAATAATTAAAAAAATTAATTAAAAAATTAATTAAATATAGACTTACATGAGCCAGTGCTCAAGAGTAGTAAGTAGGTAAATATAAAGCGTGATAAAAATTAAATTGTAATAATCCAAGTATGAGGGACATCAAATTAAATTATATTAATTACTTTAATTAAAATAATTTAATTATTCTTCAGTCCACTAATTAATTTAATTTTAATTACAAAGATTAAATTAATAAATTAATCTAATGTAATTCCCAAAATTAATTATTTTTTTTCAAGGGTATTAATATTTATTTCTAAAATAAATTAATATTTTAATCTGTTTTGTTTAATTGTAAAATTAAATTAATTATAAATATTAATTTGATTATACCATGCTTATAAAAATGCCTTTTAGAGTCTATGTGAGTCCGGGTGAACCCACACATTCATATTCTAGGATGTGCGGGGCCGAACTGGGTCGGGGCGATCCGTCCAGACCCGTTTTGGATTAGGAATCCTTTTCCATGACTCTTCATGGATATTATATTTTATTTCACCCTTGTAGGGGTTACCTCACCACTAGGAGTTCAACTGATGTTTGATTTGGCTGTAGAGAGAACTGTGGAACAACCATATGGTTTTGGGGAGGAAATAAAATCCAATACCGGTGAGGCTGTAGCGGGGGGGTGGCCAACGAGATGGTTGTTGCTCGATGGGGAGGATGCCACTACATGGGGAGGTGGGTCCGATGAACACTGGAGTCTGGTATGATAGTGCAATTGAGGGAAGAGCTCAGTACTATTTGGCCAGCAGGGAGAATCTGCTAGTGGAAGGGATCATCACAAGTGGTGGGTTCGAGATCACCAAGGAGGATGTAGATTTTATTTAGTGAAGAGTGGGGGAACATGCATATCAGTGGAAAAGGGGCCTTATGACCAAGTGTGGAAGATGGGGTGAATCTGCTACTCAGTGATTCATCTCAGAAGGGATATCAGGCTCTGTTGGAGCTTCATCTATTGGATGCATAGGTAGGGGCATGGTTTGGTTCCACAGAGCGCAAGAGGGTGGTAGATGAGGGATGGAAGGGTGAAGTGGTGGAGAGGCGGTGGTCTCGGGTTGGGATGTCGGATGCTGGTTGGCCGGTGAGGAGCCTACACTAGGTGTCAGTGGCATGGAGGAGGCATGGTAGTAGGGGGCCAATATCATTTACCCCTCTTTTAGACTTTTTTTGTTGACATGAACCTGCCACCGTCCCTATCTCTATTTGGGTTTTGGGTTTTTAAATATAGTCCGGTGTGGATAAATTTTGCACACCCTTAAAATTTTTTCCAATGGAGAAAGTTTATCCTTTAACTATAATAATAAAAAATTATTATTTTAACACAATGTTTTTATTCTTTTTAAAATCATATTGTTATAATTATATTCTTATAAAAATAATACAAATTCTAATAATTATATTTATAATATTTAACAAATCCTTATAAATTATACTGAACCAAAAATGGTTGGAACTTGGCTGGATCTTGATCGGAAATAATCATTGAATTTTTAATACCCAAGATCAAACCACAAACACAATCCTTATAAAACATTTCGAATAGCCATAACATCCCCGTTCATTATCGGATCATCGTGTGTCCTTGACCACTGGAACTGATTTCGAAGCCTCTACTTAATTTAATGAAAATTAATTTGTAATGGATTAGAAAATTTACATGATGTTGTAATACCAAATGATGATAATAGGTAACTGAGTGGAAGCCAGTGGGTAGGAGATTTTAAAATTTTCCTCGCCAGAGTGACTTAATTTTTCATCTTTGATGATCAGAGCCCTAATATGATCCGAGGATCTCATGTATTTTAAAAGAGCATATAAATTATAAATGAAAGTATAACTATTCGTATCTGATGGTTCACCCTACTGAAACATATCATTGATGATCATTTCTTGAGTGATCCATAGTAGGATCCATCTAGATCTTCCACACATGCTCCAAAATTCTACATGAGTTCCTATCATCGAATTTCTGGTGATAGCACGGTGATCAGATGATATATTAGAAGTCATGAAGAGAAACAAGATCCAATGCCATCGATGCTTGAAAGCATTATTGGATGGACACAAGAGAGAGACTCTATCTCTCTAAAAATAAATATGTATGGGATGCTCTCATTCAAGAATTAATGAATAATATGTTGTGTGAGAGCCTATCCCAAAATTTATAGTGGAGGTTATAAATACCCGATAGGGTTCTCGACCCCTATTTATTTAGCATCTATTAAATAAATAATAATTATTATGTAAACTAAATTAATATTATTTATTATTTTATCACATACCTATATTATATAAAATATATATTACATGATAAACCTGAGTCATTTAATCTACTCCTAAATCCTAAATAATATTGAACAATCTTGGAATATTAAAACAATATTCCATCAATTAATATTTTCTTATATTTACTAAAATTGTAAAAACATTAAATAAATTCAAACCAATTACTCATAACTTTAATAATAGTGAATTTATTTGTTCCATTGGGGATCGATACGTTGGAGAACACTGGAACCCTGAAGTGGGGCCCACAATGTCCAAAATACATATTCAACTGAAAATGGTGGATTCTTGAATATGATATTGTGTATGCCCCTCTAAACCCTTATCTCGATAGTAATGAATAAAATACAAAGATCAAGAGTGGAGTCTAACTACCCATCAAGGCCCCTAAAGATATAAGGACATTAATTGCAATGACAGCTAACCCACGAACATGTATTATGTACTATAATCTCTTTCTCTTTAAATATCTCATAAATGAATACACACTCTTGTGTCATCACAATTTTATTGCATTATTTTTTTCGATCTAACAAGATGAATTTACCTTTCAACTTCTTCAGGAAAATAATTATCAAGGGAGAACAATCATAATCGACCAAGACTATGATATATAACTTCCTTATCTTAGAAGCGAAAAATATTTTCATGACCATTAAACCAATGCCATAACACCAATGACATACACAATACAAGATACCTCACCGTGATTTAATTATCATGCTTTTTACCTTGCATCAATGTACGAAATCAAATGACACACACTTGTAATGATCTCATGTCTTCAGACCAATACACATGTCTTTACATTGAAAAAATCAATGAAACCCAAAACATGTGATGCCCCTATTGGGGGGGGGGGGTCTTTCCTCTTGATCTCACTACTAACGATAAAAAAGTAAAAACATCATGAGAAGAAGTATCAATGCTTATGAGCCCCATCAACTGATTGTGAGACATTGACTCTTTCTATTCAATAAAATGCATCTTGACCAGTGGACCTTTATTTAAGATTAATTTCATGGTAACTTTAGGTTCTCATTATTGACTGGGATCTGATATAACCTTTTTATTTGAAAATTAATCTATAGATATTATTATTAAATATTTGATAAAAAAATATCTACACTAAAATGGTAATGAAACATAATGTATATCTAACTACATACACACTTTGGTAATAGAAAGTATCGCATAGTTGGGTCTAGGGAACCCACTATTTCAACATGAGCTGTAACAACTCAATAGGAAACCACCAAAAAATCTATCAATTTCGTGTCCTGAAACAGTCCATAAACACTTGTTTTTAGATACATTCTAAAAATATGTTTTTTATTCTTTTTTATATCCAAAATTTCTATATGTTTCCTTTAAAAAAAAAGGCCACTTTCATTTTTAAAGCATATTTACCATTTTTGAAACCAAATTCCACACATGATCCCAGAAGAAAATAATAAAATCTATGATGAAAATAAAATGATGTGATACCAAATAGAAAACCAAGTGAAATAGATAAATAAACATATACATTCACATAGTAACCATGGGAACTTTCTAAACATCCCTAGAGTGATCCCTAGAAGTACTCATCTCAGACTCACTTCCAAGAATTTGGTGTTTCTCCAAAGTCAATAACTAACTAGACTTTCAAACTTCTAATAAAATTTCATGTCCCACCAAGACCTATAAATTAAAGGGGGTACAACACATCTAATGGGGATCGGTAAGAAACCATAAATCAACCATCTACTGACACCCAGTAAACTCTTTGTAATAGTACATGGTGGAAGGATTCCCTCAAATGTGTGAATCACCATACCATCCACCACCGTAGGTGCTTAACCTAGATAACGACACCACCTATGTGATAGACCACTCTAGGGGAATCCTTCATATGGGTTACCATATTAGAACAACCCATTCAAAATTAGCAATCGGGCCATCACATCACATGATTTTATAAAAAATTTATCAAAACATGCTAAGATTACAACTATTCCTTTAACATTATAAATTATAATACCTTTAAAAACCATTTCAAAAATATAATTAAACACCACTTTTATGTACAAATTAAAAATTTTCTAATACACTATTTACTTTAAAAAACATACCTTATGTTCCAGATATTCCTTTATGCCAATCATTCAGAAAAACATATCTCAAAATAAAAAATGGAAAAATCCTTAAAGAACACATTTGAAGTCACATTTATAATCACTTGAAGTACCAATACATTATTTATAAATCGAGGGACCATTTTAGAAAAAGGGAAGATGGATGAAATTTGATACCTTTTGAAAAAATGATCCTTAGTGATAATAGCATTTTTAAGTGCAATCATCATTTGAGTTCCCATCCATGTGGGAACCCCATGTACCCATGGGGTTCCATTATCTAATAGAACACTTCAGGTGTGCACATAACCATTTTAAAATAATTTTTTATAACATAATTTTCAATTAATCAAACAAAACAAGTCACACAACTACAATGTCGCCAATAAGAATTTAAAAGGTGATAGAATATTTCCAAAAACATTTTACCACACATAATTATATCATAAAGAGTCTTAAAAACCACAAATTATTACCAATTTATAATTTCAAACAAAACATCAGAACATAAGCAAGGCTAAACAACACCACATGTAGTCTAATTGACATTAAATCAAAATTGGAATTTCAACAAGCACCTTGTGTGCATAAAAACTAAAATATAGTTAAAAACACCCTTTTGAAAACTATTTTCACCAATTTTACATAATTAAAATACAAGAATAATTCATGAAAAACATCAAGATTAATATTATAACATCTTAAAAAGAATTAATGTAAATATAAAAAAACAATAGATTATTCTAGAAAGGAAATGGGGGAAACACCTTCCTCAACGGACTACAGATGTTATGAAACATAAAGGGAAGGAATAATAGAGCCCAAAAAATTCCATGCACCTATGATCCATATAAAAAAACCCAACACATCAACCATAGACTTCAGGGTTCAACCAATAAAGAAACGAGTAAGGAAAGAACAAGAAACCAATGTAGGAGAAGAGAAAGAAGAGAAAAATGGCTAAAACCCTAGGAAATTCTTCTTAGAACCATAGATGAGTATCAATGGAGGGAGGAGAACCAAAGGTAGAGGGGTTTTAGAACCGTCTCATGTGAGAAAAGTTAACAAAGAGTGAGGGGCTTGGGTTGGGTGTAAAAATAAGATGGTAACAACCAGCAAATCAAAATTTTAAGAATATGGGAAGCTCATACATTTTGGCAGCATAGTTTTCCAAACCGTGAAAAAATTGTGCAGTCTCCACCATCTATATAGATAGAATCTCACATAGAGTTTCCTCTTGGTATCCCAAATAATGTGAAACCTATGTGACATACTAGTAGACCCCCAAAAATATTGCCTGCTTACCAGGGTGAAGCTGTAAAATTTTCCTTAGCCGTGTGCTACCCATGCACCCTAGTTTCCAAGCCCCACGACTTCATTTTTCAACTGAATTCTCAAAATGTTAAACTAGGAATCAACCTAAACTTCAAACAATGAATGAAATTCCAATTATATAATATAACAAGGGAATTTACAAGGTCTAGTTGTGAAAATTCTTTCCACCACTTTCACTTTATTCACCCATTAATTTACTCATCCAAAAGGTAAATTAATCCTGATTTCATTCCAAATAAAAATCAAAAGAAACCACAAACCATAGGGTGAAATTCCACCTCACAGGTCACAACTAACCATTTCTAGAGAAAACCACAATATGAAGAAAGATGAGAGAACATGAGAGGGTTATCTTCACCATAAGAACCCATCTAACACCACCAACATTAAAAACGAAACTTAGAGGCACCGACATGAAAATCCCACTATAAAGAAAACTGAGAACACCAAACCCAAAAAAGCTCCCGACACAAGGGGTAATCAACAGATGATACCACATCCAAAAAGTAAACAAAACCACAAATGATTAACTCCCTATAGGGGTTACAAAACACCACTACCAGAACTAAAAATTTCCCACATCATCCAAAACCCCCAATAGAATAAATAAACACACTAAAGGTAATTTGGAAAAATGTAAAACCAGATCATAATCTACAATCAGTACCACAATAATGGGTATATCCAAATAGAAATCATTGAAAATAGAATCTAATTTATAAAATTATATCCATTTAAAGATCCACATACAGATAAACAATACCACTCAATCTACAAAATAACAAGTTCATCACACATTTACAATGAAAAGATGAACATAAAATAATAGTTAAAACAATTAAAACGAAACTTTAAACATATCCAACATACATGGGAGAGAATTCATAGAAAAGGTTCCCCATACCCCATGTGATCCCTAACTATATGTGAGCATCAATCCGAGGCATGTGGCTAGATAACTGAGGATTGATGCATCTACTTCCTCATAGTTAGACACTGGAATCCTCCTATAAAGGATTATTCTTTTGGAAATTATTTCTACAAAACTTATCCAAATAACCTAGATGGCCACAATGATGTTAGGTATTTTGAGTTTCGGTACATTATGACTTTGAATGTGAAAACTAACTGCAATAGAATCACAAGAACGAAATGTCCAACAAGATTAAATATGGAACCAATGATGTATAATTTTTAGAAATAGGTTCCTCTATCACACCCCTCTAGCCATATGGGGAACCTTCATGAGATCCAACTACCACTCAATACAAAATGAGAACTAACTCATCTAAAAATGACTCATCCACAAGATTCTTGAAACAGAACTCACTAGATGAGAGGACTTTTTCTCGTGATATCTGGATAAAGACCCCCAAAAAAAGATCATTTTAAACTGATCATCTGACCCTGCATCCGTAGAGAAGAAGAAAAAACTTTTGAAGTTTTCAATATATGCTTTCACTGACTACTATCCCTATAGAACTTCCCATAGTTCTTTCACCTTCCTATTCTTCATTCCCTTTACTTTTCACCATTGGAAGAAAGTATCCTTAAAGATTTACAAAGTCATCCCAACATGCAATAATGTTGGAAAAAATAGTTTCAACTAATCCAAATCTAGACCATCAAACAAACCAATGATATGAAGAACTATAACAGTTTCAAGATTTCCCAATTATTTGAAGACACACTCCACTTCCTTCAGCCACTCTAATGCCTTTAACGGACCTTAATAACTATGAAAGATGGTAAAAAATCAAGATAAACCAAGAACACAAAAAAAACCACTATATATTTTGGGGACCTTTTAGGGTGGCATAATAAAAAAAACAACCCACAGCTAAAAATCAACATGTAATAAAAACAAAAGCAAAGGATCATCTCAGGTAAAAACGACTAGTTCCCAAGCCAAAAATCACAAACAAAACCACATTTCTCTTTTAAAAAACAATCATTTTTATTTAAATTTACAAAACCACATTATTCAAATGCCACTTTTCAAATACCAAGACCTATTTATCAAAAAACAAGAACCCAATTTTGATATAAAAACTAAACTAAAAACTATTTTATTTTTAATTATTCACCCATGGAATCTTACAAATAGTCACATATTTTTTTACCCAGTTCTGCTTATTCTAGGAATATGTTATAAAATGAACCTCATATACTTTCCCACACATATGAGAATGTCCAAAAGGAATATCAGGGGTCACACAAACAATTCCACCTTAAAACCTAAGCATTCACTCAAAATGTTTACAATTATGAATTACCTTCTCTTTTAATACTCATTATTTCTAATATGAAACCACTTGAAAGAAAACATTTCCATTTAAAAAACCATTTTCATTATAAAATATTAGTCACATCAATTAATACAAAAAGACATTACTCACACTAAACTATAGGAATAAGGAACTAGTTTCCATACCTAAATCGATGACATGGTTTGTATACCACACACAAGTGGGCATTAACAACAAAAAATACTTGGAACTTTTCACTTTGACTACACATGGGTAACTACTCCATGTGAGATAAAAACATAACACCGTCTCAACACTATTATCATTCCCCAACCCAATACAAATACAAAATACTCTAATATGAGAATAACCCTGAAAACTCAAGGATTATAATGGGAAAGAGTTTATGAAATCCACCCAACACCTACCTCTCGAGTCTCTACCATCCTAATCTCAAACTACTTGACACCCCAAAAAACAAGGGAAAACATTGATAACATTTTGTCACAAACCAAGCCGGGATGATATCCAACCCGACATCTGACCTATTATGATACATGCCCCAAAGGGAATTCCCAATACCTAGGGGATGAACACCAGTTTCAGGAATCAACGTAATCACTATCGGAATGATTTTTCCCAATAAACTAAGAATTAGTAAATAATCTGAACATAGAAAAGAACTAAAAATTACTGAATATCAATTAATATACAATCCAATCTAGATACAACAACTGTAGAAAAAAAATGATAAATATAAAACTAAAACTAGACCATGCTAATATGATCTCCATGCGACCTCTTGGTCACCACCATCCATAAGACGAACTTGTTCTAAAGGGAAGAAACAATCACCACTACAAAAATGGGAAAGGGAAGTGCCCCCTTATATCAGCGCTAAAGAAGTTCTGATAAAATGACCCTTTATTAGCGCCTTTATAGAGTTGATAAAGAGTACCATTATCCATGCTAAAAAAGCATTGTTAAAGGATACCTTTATCAGTGCTAAAATGTTAGCGCTGATAAAGGTAGTCTTTAACAGCAATTTATTAGAACTGATAAAACCTTAGACCATTTTTTTATAAATTCAGTCGCACAGTGCCCTCATTTTATCACGGCCTAAAGCTTTCGCAGTACTGGAACCCTGAGAATCCCCTCTACCGCACGCTGAGTTTGCGTTGCCGGACCTCCGCCTGTAACGACCCAATATTTTTGAGTAGTATATTAACTTACTCATAATGATTTAATAAGATGTTAATGGTTAATGCAGAAAGAGGAGTCGATGACTTCATCCAGTAGACTCGACCCTTATGAAGCCCACCTATCAGAGCTTGGGAAGGAGGTAGCATCTGTTGGCTTCGCTTTGGACCAAGCCCAAGAAGAACTCCAGTGTGTCAAGCTTGAACGGAAACGCCTACGGGAGAAGTTCAAGTTAGTAGAGACTACTACTAGGGCAATGTTATCAGAGCCTCCCTCAGATTCTCTCACCATAGAACACCTTACACTTAGGTCTTATGCCGGTGTTATAAGGGGCTATGTGACGAGACCCTAGCTTCCTTGTGTAATCCTTTCGGGTGAATAAATTGAGATCTCTTCCTTTAGTGATGTTTGTGGAATTTCTTTTGTCCGGATAATTTTAGGATATATTTTATTGATGAATTTTTGAAAAAGGGATATTTTAAAACATTTATGAAAACCCTAAACAACTAATGATGTGTAATTATTTTCAAAAAATTGTCTTCTACAAAAGTGTTCAGTAAGGAATTTGGAGTCTAATAAGATCAACTTAATTTTTGATGAATAGTAAATTATGAATAGTGATTTTACGCTTAGGATTAGTAATGTGACCAAATGGATTAGTAATTTCACTCAAAGAAAGTTTTAATATAATTTGGACACCTAGATTAAGTAATGTGATTCAATAAAATGGGTAAATAACGGTTTCATAAATTATTAGTCAAGTATTAGTTTTTCTAGATGAATAGTGTTTTTTAATTAAAAATTTAATTAAAAATAATTAGAAAATTTTTTTTATAAAAAGGACTTTATTTTTGAACTCAGAGCATCGATATTATGTTAAGGTAATTTTTGGGGATTTTTCTGAAAAAAATGAATTTTCGATGAATAGTGTTTTTATTTAAAAATTAAATTAAAAATATTTAGAAAATTAATTTTATAAAATGGATTTCATTTTTGAAATAAGAGCATTGATATTTGGTTAAGGTGAAATTTTGGGGTTATTCTGAGAAAGTTGGATTTTCGATGAATAGTGAAAATATAGTTTTTAAGTTATGGGTGTTTAATGACATCATTAAATGATGTATTAAGTATATATTCAATATGGTCGAATTATGAATAGTAAGATAAGGTATGAGGTGTCCCACGTGGCCAATACAATGGGGAAATACCATGGGAAAGCCCATGGTTTTTCCAAAACCACTAGTGAGGTGTCCCTTGGCCATTATTGCCTTATCCCCTCACTTTCCCTATAAATACCCACCCTTTCCTCCTTTAGTTTTCACTACCAACTCTCCCACAACGAAGTTTGGGTCTCCTTACCTCCCAAGGAGTCCTCCCAAGGTTCCCCCAAGCCCTCAAGGTCCAAACCTTTGAGTTTCAAGAGTCACGTTTTAAGGTAAGGGATCCGACCTCTTTCCTTCTTTTCATGTAATCCCTTTTATGTCATTCCTTTTATGCTCCATGTTATTATGTGAGAGGATGTTCTTTTATATTAATCTTACTTCCCTTTCATGTCTATATGATGAGATATCCCATCTTACTCTCATCATTTCATTTTATAAAAGTTTAAGTGACGCCGTTAGGCTGCCGAATTTTTAAGTGATTCTTTCACCCTTCTCATTTTTCAAGTTCGATTTTCATGTCAAATATTTCAAGTTACTTTTTATTATGTTGGGGTATGATATATATATCTATCATACTGATCTCTTATGATATATGATGAGGGACCCTATTTTATCTTGTCAAATCTTTTTTTATTGAAGTTAAGTGATGCCGTTAGGCTGCCGAATTTTCATAAGAGAAATCTTGTTTTGTCTCACTTCCATGTTTTTCATTTCGTATGGTATATCTTTAAAATTTCATTAACATGTTCTTAAATCCCTTATATTCTGTCCCCCCTACTGTTTTTTGGATCATTTATGAGTGGGTGACCAATGTCCCCTCTCTTTTCAATTATTTCTAAAATCTTGTAACATAGCCGTTATGCTGCAGAATTTTCGTCTCAAAATGCCTCTCTCTTTTCTCAAAATTATTTTATGTTATAAAGGGAATACTCAAAGCTCTTATTTCTACAAGTGTATTCACATATATATAAAAATTTTCTATTTTAAATTCTGGTATTTACATACATGAGACCCGCTTTCCCTTTCCGTGGGTTTAAAGTGACGTAAAGATCATGTCTTTAAAGCAGTTTTCAAAACGTTATGATTATGAAATGAAACCCATTTATTTTATGCTATATGGGTTATTTATGAAATGTTTGATGATGATATATGTGGCTCACATGATAATAAAGGCAAATTTAAGGGTGCTCCCTGATAGCGCTCCAATGCATTGGGTAATGATGTAACCACTAGAGATTACAATTTTCACGATACCTTGGTGAATAACCTTGGTAATTGTCAAATGACACCTTGGGGATGGACCTTGGTGATATGTTCATGATTGTCTATGTTAAATGATGTATCCATATCTTCAAGTTATGGAAAATGTTATTTTTATTATGAAATGCCTCATGATTTCTTTCTCATGCCTTAAAGTTCTTTTCGTGTCCTTATTGAAGTATCTCAAGTTCACATGTAAAATGTTCCTCTTGTTTCCCTTACTGGGCCTTCTGCTCACCCTTTCTTTTGATGTATGTCCCCAGGTTATGAGATGCAGTAATGAACCTAGGATGAACTTAAGGAGAAGCCTTTCAAGTGTTTAAGAATAATGTTTTATGTTGTTTTCATGTATTATGTTCCTGGTTTCCAAGACACTAGGCCTTAAAGATCCTCAGTTTTGTGTACTGTAATGAAAGTTTATGTTATAAAATGGCGGGATGCTATAGTTGGTATCAAAGGATGGTTTAGTTATTTGTGAAAATTAGGATATAAAAACTTTAGGAATAGCCCTATAGAAAATTTTAAAAATAGGAAAACTTCCTGGTATTTTGGTAAGTATTGAGTAAGTGTTTTATCAAACAGATACATCCCTGTCTGGATACGAGCAGGTAGAGGCGGCTCTGGCACAGATGTACATAGGGGTAAAACCCGAAAACACCGCTTTGAGCTAGACTCGAACGGGAACTGGTGCACGATAACGGGCCTTGCTTCACTCTTGGTTACGACACTCCCGGGGGATATGTTTGGTTAATCACAAGCTTTTTATGAATCATTATGAAGGAATTATAGAAAAGTGTAATTGTCTAAGCATGAAGTCTTAGTTAAAAGATCCATAAATGAAATAAGTTTCTCACTAAGGTTTTATTCTTTTAGAAAATGGCGGGCAATAGGAGGAACCGTGCCGATGGTGACCGCAATGCACCATGTGCTGACGGCCCTCTGATGGAAGCCGGAATGGAAACATTCATGCGAATGATGAACCAACTGACTCAAGTTATGAGTAATAACTTGAATCAAGCTGAGAGGCCGACCTCACCACGAAGGGAACAAATTTCTGTTGAGTCCTTCATGCGTCAACGACCACAAACATTCAGTGGATCTACTGACCCATTGGTTGCGGAACAATGGATAAGCTCCATTGAAAAGATCTTTTCTGTACTTCATTGTTCGGAACAAGAAAAAGTCACCTTTGCTGTTTACCGCCTAGAGGGAGAAGCTGATCAGTGGTGGTCACTGATCAAAAACACGAAGCCACGAGGAGAGACGGAAGCTACGGAGTGGGAAGAGTTCCGGGGAATATTCTTTAATAAGTATTTCCCTCGTTCGATGAGAACGAGAATGGAGAAAGAATTTCTCGAGCTGAAGCAAAAGGAGAATGAATCAGTTGGAACCTACGAGATGAACTTCACAAGGCTTTCCCGTTATACCTCAAGCTTTGTCATGGACCCTAATAGGAAGGTTGATAGATTCTTTGGTGGACTACGACCTCATCTTCGGAAGAACCTAGCCAACAGGGACTATGATAGCTATGAAGAAATTGTTCCAAGTGCTATGAAAGTTGAACTAGAGTTTGGGGAGACATAGTTGTCTCACAAATCTAATGAGAAGAAGAGAAATCTAGAACCAAGCCTGGGAAGAAGTTTTGATCAGGAAAGACGTGGAAAGCATATTCAACATGCCACATGCAATAAATGTGGGAAGAAGCATTCAGGGAACTGCTTGATCGGAAGTGGTAAGTGTTATAGGTGTGGAAAACAAGGCCATATTTCTCGGAATTGTCGTAGTGATGTGAAGCCTCAACTTCCCAACACTAACGACAGAGGAAAGGTGGTTCTGGCCCTACCCGAATTCACATGCTTCAAGTGTGGACAGCTTGGGCACTTTGCTAATCAATGTCCAAATCCGAGGGCGGTGGAGGGGAATCACCATCAACCTCAGCAGAGGCCAAGGGAGCAAGGTCGTGCTTTCGCTATCACAACAACTGAAGTTGAAGTTCCGAACGATGTGGTAGCAGGTACTCTTGTTGTCCTCTCAAAACTAGCATGTACTTTATTTGATTCTGGTTCTACGCATTCCTTTATTTCCTCCATGTTTGCAAGGAATATAGAATCAATCCCCAAACTGCTAGAGGTAGAGTTTTCAGTCAAGACTCCAAGTGGGATTATCCATGCATCAACAGTGTTTAGAGACTCTAGTGTTTACTTTAGTGAGCACAATCTTATCGCAAATCTAGTAGTCATTCCCATGTTGGAATTCGACGTTATACTAGGGATGTACTGGCTCTCAAAGTATAATTCTAAGATCAAATGCAGAAGTAAGGAAATCTCAGTAGTCTTGAATGAACGACCTACAGTTATCTTCCAAGGAGAGATATCCCGAACTGATCGCTATCTAGAAGCACCTCCCATAGCTTTCTTTATGGAGTTAATCGGTGATGATGAATAAGGGAAAGGGAGCATACAAATAGAAGATGTTCCGATTGTTCAGGAATACATGGATGTATTTCCTGAGGAGTTACCTGGACCTCCCCCAGAAAGAGAGGTAGAGTTCTCCATTGAACTCGTACCTGGGTCTCAACCGATATCAAAGACTCCGTATAGAATGGAAAATGTGGAGCTAGAAGAGTTAATGAAACAACTCCAAGACTTGTTGGAGAAGGGGTTTATCCGACCGAGTGTGTCTCCTTGGGGGGCACTAGTTCTCTTTGTGAAGAAGAAGGATGGATCAATGCGGCTATTCATTGATTATAGAGAACTGAACGGGATCACAGTGAAGAACAGATACCCTCTTCCAAGAATTGATGATTTATTTGACCAACTTCGTGGGGCTCAATTCTTCTCTAAGATTGACCTTCGATCTGGTTATCATCAACTGAGGGTGAACAAGGAAGATATTCCAAAGACTGCCTTCCGATCAAGATATGGGAATTATGAGTTTACTATTATGCCTTTCGGCTTGACTAATGCTCCTGCTATTTTCATGGATTTGATGAATAGAGTCTTTAAGGACTACGTTGATAACTTTGTGGTAGTTTTTATTGATGATATTTTGATATATTCAAAAAGTCGTGAGGAGCATGAAGATCATCTGAGGGTTATTTTGAAAACTCTACAGAAGGAGAGGCTCTTTGGGAAGTTCAGAAAGTGTGAGTTTTGGTTACAACAAGTGGCTTTCTTGGGGCACATCGTAACCAATGAAGGAATCTCGGTTGACCCTGCAAAGACAATGGTTGTGGAGGAGTGGCCTCAACCCACAACAGTAACTGAGATTCGTAGTTTCCTTGGTTTAGCGGGATATTATAAGAGGTTTGTGAAAAACTTTTCACGGCTTTCTAATCCACTAACCAAGTTGACTCGAAAAGGGGTTAAGTTAATCTGGACAAAGGAATGTGAGGAAAGTTTCCAAGAGCTAAAGAAGAGATTGATTACTGCACCTGTGTTAACACTACCCTCTATCAGAGAAGGATTCATTATTTTTAGCGAGGCATCTCTGAAAGGGCTTGGGTGCGTCCTCATGCAAAATGACAAGGTAATTTCTTATGCATCTCGACAGTTGAAGATTCATGAGCAGAATTATCCTACACATGATCTAGAGCTGGCGACAGTTGTTTTTTCTCTAAAGATATGGAGGCACTATCTTTATGGGGAGAAATGTGATATATACACTGACCACCAAAGTCTAAAGTATATTTTCACTCAGAAAGAATTGAACATGAGACAAAGGAGATGGTTGGAGCTCATTAAAGACTATGATTGTTCAATTCATTATCACCCTGGAAGAGCAAACAAAGTCGCGGATGCATTAAGCAGGAAAGATCATGCTGTTCTAGCAACAATGAGGATCCTAGGAGATCCCTTGATTAAAGATCTAGTAAAATTGGACATGAGAATTATAAGGAAAGGGACATCATCAACCCTATCCCAAATGATTTCTCAACCTTCATTACTAGAGAAGATCAAGAAGGCTCAAAAAGAAAATCCTTTACTGGAGGAGAAGCTGGAGGCTGTAAAGGATGGGAAGTTCCCTGATTTCAATATTGATCAAGAAGGTGTATTGAAATTTCGTACAAGACTATGTGTTCCATCTTTTCAGGAGATAAATAAAGAACTGATTGATGAAGATCATAGCTCTACTTTCTCTATACATCCGGGAAGCACTAAGATGTATAGAGACCTTCGTGATCATTATTGGTGGGATAACATGAAGAGGGAGATTGCTGATTTCACTACAAGGTGCCTGGTGTGTCAGCAAGTAAAGGCAGAACGATAAATTCCTAAGGGGGTATTACAACCGCTACCCATACCAGTATGGAAGTGGGATAATATCACTATGGACTTTGTAACTGGTCTCCCGAAAACATCCAAAGGAAACAATGCGATATGGGTTATTGTGGACCGTCTCACCAAGACAACCCATTTTATCTCTATTCGGGAAGATTTATCTCTGAATCAGCTTGCCAAGATATACGTGAAGGAAGTGGTAAGGCTGCATGGGGTACCACTATCCATCGTATCTGATCATGACCCAAGATTCACATCAAAATTCTGGAGAAGTCTTCAACATGCTCTGAATACTGAATTGAATTTTAGTACGGCCTATCATCCTCAAACTGATGGCCAATCTGAAAGGACTATTCAGACACTCGAAGACATGTTGAGATTATGCTCAATAGAATTTAAAGGTGGATGGGATCAACACCTCCCATTAGTGGAGTTATCCTATAACAACATCTTCCATGCGAGTATTCAGATGGCACCCTATGAAGCTCTGTATGGAAAGCGGTGTAGAACTCCAACTTGTTGGGATGAAACTGGTGAGAGGAAGCTTCTTGGGCCTGATCTCGTGCAAGAGATGACGGAACAGGTTCATGCCATCCAACAACACATAAAAGCTGCTCAATGTCGGCAGAAGAGCTATGTTGACAATCGTCGAAGGGACTTGGAGTTTGGTGTTGGCAACAAAGTCTTCCTTCGAATTTCTCCATGGAAGAGAGTCATGTGGTTTGGGAAGAAAGGGAAGCTCAGCCCTAGGTACATTGGCCCCTATGAAATCCTTGATCGCATAGGAGCAGTGGCCTATCATCTAGCACTTCCACCGAACCTAGCTCAAGTTCATGATGTCTTCCATGTATCTCTCTTGAGGAAGTACATACCCGACCTTTCGCATGTACTAAACCCAGAGGTGGTACAACTGGAACATGACCTCTCTTATGAGGAGCAGCCAGTGGAGATCTTTGACCGTAGAGACAAGGTCCTACGAAACAAGACTACCCACCTTGTGAAAGTGTTGTGGAGGAATCATAAATATGAAGAAGTGACTTGGGAGCCTGAGGAAATGATGAAGCAAAAGTACCCTCACCTTTTCAACTAGGCCTCAAGTATAAATTTCGGGGACGAAATTTCTTAAGGGGGGAAGAATGTAACGACCCAATCTTTTTGAGTAGTATATTAACTTACTCATAATGATTTAATAAGATGTTAATGGTTAATGCAGAAAGAGGAGTCGATGGCTTCATCCAGTAGACTCGACCCTTATGAAGCCCACTTATCAGAGCTTGGGAAGGAGGTAGCATCTGTGGGCTTCGCTTTGAACCAAGCCCAAGCCGAACTCCAGCGTGTCAAGCTTGAACAGAAACGCCTACGGGAGAAGTTGAAGTTAGTAGAGATTACTACTAGTGCAATGTTATCTGAGCCTCCCTCAGATTCTCTCACCATAGCACACCTTACACTTAGGTCTTATGTCGGTGTTATAAGGGGCTATGTGACAAGACCCTAGCTTCCTTGTGTAATCCTTTCGGGTGAATAAATTGAGATCTCTTCTTTTAGTGATGTTTGTGGAATTTCTTTTGTCCGGATAATTTTAGGATATATTTTATTGATGAATTTTTGAAAAAGGGATATTTTAAAACATTTATGAAAACCCTAAATAACTAATGATGTGTAATGATTTTCATAAAATTGTCTTCTACAAAAGTGTTCAGCAAGGAATTTGGAGTCTAATAAGATCAACTTAATTTTTTATGAATAGTAAATTATGAATAGTGATTTTACGCTTAGGATTAGTAATGTGACCAAATAGATTAGTAATTTCACTCAAAGAAAGTTTTAATATAATTTGGACACCTAGATTAAGTAATGTGATTCAATAAAATGGGTAAATAACGGTTTCATAAATTATTAGTCAAGTATTAGTTTTTCCAGATAAATAGTGTTTTTTAATTAAAAATTTAATTAAAAATAATTAGAAAATTATTTTTATAAAAAGGACTTTATTTTTGAACTCAAAGCATCGATATTATGTTAAGGTAATTTTTGGGGATTTTTCTGAAAAAAATGAATTTTCGATGAATAGTGTTTTTATTTAAAAATTAAATTAAAGATATTTAGAAAATTAATTTTATAAAATGGATTTCATTTTTGAAATTAGAGCATTGATATTTGGTTAAGGTGAAATTTTGGGGTTATTCTGAGAAAGTTGGATTTTCGATGAATAGTGAAAATATAGTTTTTAAGTTATAGGTGTTTAATGACATCATTAAATGATATATTAAGTATATATTCAATATGGTAGAATTATGAATAGTAATATATGGTATGAGGTGTCCCAAGTGGCCAATACCATGGGCAAATACCATGGGCAAGCCCATGGTTTTGCCAAAACCACTAGTGAGGTGTCCCTTGGCCATTATTGCCTTGTCCCCTCACTTTCCCTATAAATACCCACCCTTTCCTCCTTTATTTTTCACTCCCAACTCTCCCCCAACGAAGTTATGGTCTCCTTACCTCCCAAGGAGTCCTCCAAAGGTGCCCCCAAGCCCTCAAGGTCCAAACCATTTAGTTTCAAGAGTCACGTTTTAAGGTAAGGGATCCGACCTCTTTCCTTCTTTTCATGTAATCTCTTTTATGTCATTCCTTTTATGCTCCATGTTATTATGTGAGAGGATGTTATTTTATATTCCTCTTACTTCCCTTTCATTTCTATATGATGAGAGATCCCCTCTTACTCTCATCAATTAGTTTTATGAAAGTTTAAGTGACGCCGTTAGGCTGCCAAATTTTTAAGTGATTCTTTCACCCTTCTCATTTTTCAAGTTCGATTTTCATGTCAAATATTTCAAGTTACTTTTTATTATGTTGGGTTATGATCTCTATATCTATCATACTGATCTCTTATGATCATATGATGAGGGACCCTATTTGATCTTGTCAAATCTTTTTTTATTGAAGTTAAGTGACGCCGTTAGGCTGCCGAATTTTCATAAGAGAAATCTTGTTTTGTCTCACTTCCATGTTTTTCATTTCATATGGTATATCTTTAAAATTTCATTAACATGTTCTTAAATCCCTTATATTCTGTCCCCCTACTGTTTTGTGGATCATTTATGAGTGGGTGACCCATGTCCCCTCTCTTTTCAATGTTTTCTAAAACCTTGTAACATAGCTATTATGCTGCAGAATTTTCGTCTCAAAATGCCTCTCTCTTTTCTCAAAATTATTTTATGTAATAAAGTGAATACTCAAAGATCTTATTTCTACAAGGGTATTCACATATATATCAAAATTTTCTATTTTAAATTCTGTGATTTACATACTTGAGACCCGATTTCCCTTTGCGTGGGTTTAAAGTGACGTAAAGATCATGTCTTTAAAGCAGTTTTTAAAAAGTTATGATTATGAAATGAAACCCATTTATTTAATGCTATATGGGTTATTTATGAAATGTTTGATGATGATATATGTGACTCACATGATAATAAAGGCAAATTTAAGGGTGCACCCTGATAGCGCTCCAATGCATTGGGTAATGATATAACCACTAGAGATTACAATTTTTACGATACCTTGGTGAATAACCATGGTAATTTTCAAATGACACCGTGGGGATGGACCTTGGTGATATGTTCATGATTGTCTATGTTAAATGATGTATCCACATCTTCAAGTTATGGAAAATGTTATTTTTATTATGAAATGCCTCATGATTTCTTTCTCATGCCTTAAAGTTCTTTTCATGTCCTTATTGAAGTATCTCAAGTTCACATGTAAAATGTTCCTCTTGTTTCCCTTACTGGGCCTTCTGCTCACCCTTTCTTTTGATGTATGTCCCCAGGTTATGAGATGCAGTAATGAACCTAGGATGAACTTAAGGAGAAGCCTTTCATATGTTTAAGAAGAATGTTTTATGTTTTTTTCATGTATTATGTTCCTGGTTTCCAAGACACTAGACCTTAAAGATCCTCAGTTTTGTGTAATGTAATGAAAGTTTATGTTATAAAATGGCGGGATGCTATACCGCCACACTTGTTTCTCATTTCCAGACCTCTGCCACCCTCTCTTCTCGTTGTCGGACCTCCGTCGCCCGTAACGCCCTCGCTTCTCGTTGCCGGACCTCCACCACCCGCAACACCCTCGCTTCTCGTTGCCGGACCTCCTCCGCCCTCACTTCTTGTTGCCGGACCTTCGCCGCCTGCAACTCCCTCTTCGGTTTTCCGGACCTCCACCACCCACAACACCCTCTTCTCGTTGCTGTACCTAGGTTGGATTTAATCTCATTTATTTGGGTTAAATCTTTATGGTTATGGTGTTTAATTTCATCTTTTGGGACTTTCTATAATTTAGTTGGTGGTTCTATTCAGGTTTTGTGAAGATATCAAGAAATAGATAGGTTGTTCCATTATTTGACATTGTTTTAGGTGTTTAATATGATTTATTTGGTTATAAAATGGTTTTATAAATTGTCCGGGTTGTGGGAAACATGTTTTCCAATTTTTTTGTTGTGCGTAAGGGTTTGATAATGATTTGACTATTGTAAATGGTTGTTTGTCATGTGTGTTTTTATTATTGGAAGTGTGATTGTATAAAATAGATATAATTTTATATAGGGGGTGAAATTGAGCACAATGGAATCCTAGTTATCTAGGTGGGTAGACTAGGTCTAGTATATTAGGTGAATTAGTCAGGCCGATGATTGGTCTCCTTAATAAGGATATACATAACAACACTAACTAAACATTCATGTTCTAGGGATTGGAGGCTCAAATAGGACCTTCATGTCCAAGAGATATGATCACCAAGAGTATGAGGATCCTAGGACCCTAGTAACCCTAATACCTTAGAGATTTTATATAGTGCTCATTCTATTCTTACCATTAGATTGTCACATTTACATTCTCTTTTATTTCAAATAATGTGTTATTTAAATTGTATCTTCCTTTTTGTTAAAAAATATCATGTTAATGTTTATCATAATGTCATCACATGGAATCTATTTTTGTTGTGTCCTACTAGGTATGTTGGATCAGACCTTATATACACCCTCAGGTTTATGTAGACCTTATTATGTTTTTCCATGTTAAAGAAAAGGTTCCCTTGGTGGTGATGGTGGATATATGTGCTATTAGTTCCCCTTTTGGTGACTATTATTGGTTGTGGAATGGGGATGTTGACCCACGTGTTTCATGGAGGCTTGGTTGTATTGTTGGTTCCCTTACCTTTTTTTATTTTGGTTTTGGTTGAAATTGTTAAATGCTTATCCCCTATTGCAATTTTATCTTTTGGTCTATTATATTGTGAAATTTGGTTATGATATGGTGTTTGATTATTATGTAATATTTATAGTTTTTACCTGAAAAAACCATTCCCAAAGGTGTTACTCAATGCCTAGGCACTAGTTACAACCCATGGGGATTGGAAATTCTCTTTGGACCTTCCCATGAGTTGGTTCAGTTGTCAAGTGGGATGGAAACCTGGACTAGTTCATGATAAGATGTCTACACCATAGTATGGTTGTCTAAATCTTTTATGTACCATGTCCATGGGAGGTTGCAACGTGGTATCTTTTTTTATAGTCTTAAATTCCATGAGCCCCATTTTATATTCATTTTTCTCCTACACAACTCTCATTTGAAATCTTGATTCTTTAAGGCTTAAAAGAGTCATTTTAACTCCTCCAAACTCCCTTATTCTTAGATAGAAGCTCCAGTGGATGCATTTTGTTTCCCTCTGATAGGGGGATCTCTCATCGATTGGAAATCCTCTATCTCCTCTTATATCCTCCTTATAGAGTGATAAATCATCATCTTTTTAGTGAATCTAATATTATTTGTTATGAATCCTAATTATAGGTTAGACTACTTGATCTCCTATACCTTCATTATTCATTGATAGATCCCATTATGAGTGTTATGTTGGATTGATCACTAATTAAAGGAAGGTGGTTCCACAATGATTCTTCGACACAATACAAACTTTATTTCTCAATTTATTCAATATGAATTATAAAAATAATTTACTATGATTTGAATTAAAGTGTATTTTATTTGTGATTTTAGAGGCATGTATTTTTGAAATAGACCCCATTCATAGTTGTTTTTTGTGTCATGGAATGATTTGAGAAACTTATATTTTAGTGGGAATATTATATAAAATAATTATCCTTCATTTCCAAAAAAAATGATTAGAATATAATATTATTTGAAAAGGGAATAGATTATATGAAAACCTATGATTTGGTTTTGAAATTAAAATTCATGTTGAAAACTAAAATTAGGTATTTGAATGTAATAAATGAAAGTATTTTTAATGATTGATTTTCCCATGTTTGGTTGATTATTTGATTTAAAGTATATGAAGATAGGGCATTTAGTGGTAATTTGGATAATAATGTTAGGATATAATCTCATAGATGTAGATTTATAATGAAAATACTAACTTAAACATACTATGACATGAATTTTTCCCTAATGGGAATATGAGTCCCGATGACCTGAGTCGTGGGATGTGTTCACACATTGAGCCATGATCACTGATTGAGTTGTGTAAGGATCATATTACTAGAAACTAACATACCATAGGGTTTGATACATGTTACTATGATATAATTTTTATTATTATTACATGACATTGATTATAGAACTATTTTTTTCGTGCCAACTAATTAATATAAGTGTTTTATATATATATTGTTCATTTAAGCCAGTTTTTATATATATTCCATCTTTTTGATTATGAAAGTATGTGATGTTGGAAATATGTAAATAATAAGATACCATATTGGTACATGTTACTAAGATTTATGTGTGACTATATACTTATTATATTTTCTTATTATTTCTTACACACCACCACTTGAGTCGAGTAACCTGATTGAAATCCATATTGGTACTTTGGTTCTGATGCGGATATGGTTTTTTATGTCTTTGTGACATGTGTATGTGTGGATATATGGGTGCTTAGGAATGATGATATTGAATGTAGGGCAGAGATTCAAATAGGATGAAGATGAATTAAGATTGGATGGATGCTAATCGTTTAACGATAGAGTACGAGAAAGGAGTGAAAGGGTTCATCAAGTTTGTAAAGGATCACACAAAGGATCCTTCTCAAATCCTTTTTCTATGTTTACGTTTTTGTTATTCTAGACCACTTACTCTAGAGGAGTTGAAATAACATTTGATATGTCAGGGAATAGATCGGAGTTATAAATGTGGGAATAAACACAAGGAAAAAGCGAATGTAGTTACTGGCTGGGATGAAACTGTGTTTTATGGAGCGTCAGATATGAATACAAAAATGGATAATGAAGAAGACCGTATGGAGGATTTGATTACATATGTCAATGATGATGAAGATCGAATTGAGGAAATGACAAAGACAATTCAAGATGAACTCCGTGATTGCCCAAAATTGTTTGAGAAGATAAAGAGTTGTGCAAAGATGCCATTATATGGTGCTTGCACTAAGTACACAACATTGTAAGCTATACTGAAGTTGTATAAATTGAATGCAGGAAACCGATGGAGTGATGTTAGTTTTACGGAACTACTTGCTCTTTTGAATGACATGCTACCAGAAGATAATGAGCTCCCAAGCCAGACATATGAAGCTAGAAGAATGCTATGCTCGATGGGAATGATTTCTAAAATAATACATACCTGACTGAAAGACTGTATATTGTTTTGAAAGTAGGAAAAATAACTTACATAATTCCCAAAGTGTGGTGCTTCTCGATACAAGAAAGATAAATCCAATCCTACAAAAGTTGTATGGTACTTTCCAATCATTCCACGGTTTAGGCGTCTATATGGATGTGAAGAAACTGCAAGACAATTGTCATGGAATGCAGATAAAAGAAATAAAGATGGGTTATTACGTCATTCTTCCGACTCTAATCAATGGAATAAAATTGATCATGAGTATCCTGAATTTGGAAAAGAGCTGAGAAACATTCATCTTGCATTATCTACAGATGGAGTGAATCCTTTTGGTTTTCAAACCATCACTCATAGTACATGACCTGTTATGTAGGTAAATTATAACTTGCCACCCTGGTTATGCATGAAGTGGAAATTCATCATGTCATCTATGCTTATATCAGGACCAAAACAACCAGGTAACGATATTGATGTTTATCTGGATCCTTTGATTGAGGATTTAAAGTTATTGTGGGACTTAGGTGTAATGTTGTATGATGTTTATAAAAGTTAATACTTCACGTTGAGAGCGATGTTTTACGGGACAATAAATGATTTCCCTACTTATGGAAATTTGTCAGGCTATAGTATTAAAGGAACTCAAGGGTGTCCCATGTGTGAAGAAGAAACAGAATCAATTAGGTTGAAACATTCATCGAAATCTGTGTTTCTAGGACATCATAGATTTCTACCTCGTCGACATAAGTACCAATCTTGGATGACATCATTCAATGGAAGTTCAGAAAAACATGCAACACCGTCTCCACTAATAGGTGATCAGCTGTTTGAGAAAGTAAAATATCTGAACACTATTTTTGGAAAACCATTTTAAAAAATCCTTACGAAAATCGGTTGAAAAAAGGGATCAGTTTTTTTAATTACAATACTGGAATTATTTGTACGTCAGAAATTTTCTTGATGTGGTGCATGTGGGAAAAAATGTATGTGACAGTGTTAATGGGACGTTGCTAAGTTACCCTGGAAAAACAAAAGATGGATTTAAGGCCAGGTTGGACATGGTTGACATGGGAATACGAGAAGAGTTGGCTCCCGTGAAGGGGGAAAATTGAATGTTTCTTCCTCCAGCTGCTTATACTCTTTCTAGGGTAGAGAGAAATCAGTTTTTCAACTTCTTCAATGATGTAAAGGTTCCTGAGGGGTACTCATCAAATATCGAGAACATTGTCTCAATGAATGATTTGAAGTTAAAAGGTTTGAAATCACATGATTTCCATGCTTTGATGCAAGATCTAATTCCTATAGCTTTATGTTGCATTTTTTCCAAGAATGTTTGTCATACGCTAACCAATATTTGTTTATTTTTCAAAGCTATATGTAGCAATGTTTTAGAACCGGGGAAATTTCTAGCTATGGAAAATGAAATTGTCATCATATTATGTGAATTAGAAATGTTCTTCCCACCAACAATCTTTGATATGATGGTTCATTTGATGATTCACTTGGTGAGAGAGATTCAACTTTGTGGTCCTGTGCACTATAGATGGATGTATCTTGTTGAACGTTATATGAAGATTTTGAAAGGGTATGTCAAAAATTGAAGTCAGTTAGAGGGTTGTATAGTGGAGTGATATATTTTTTAGGAAGCCATTGAATTTTGTACTGAATACCTGTCTGATGTGGAAAGCATTGGTCTCCCGAAATCTCGTCACACTGGACGCATTGAGGGTGAGGGAATTTCTGGAAGAGAAGTTGTGACAATCAGTATTACAGATCGGGAGCATGCTCATCCTTATGTTTCGAATAACAGTTGGGAGGTTTCCCCATATATTGAAACTCACAAAGAAATTCATAGGTAGTTTAATCCATCAAGGGATGAAAAATGGTTATTTGATACACATAATCACCAGTTTATAGGATGGTTTCAGGACCATATTTTTAAGGAGTTGGATGAAAATCCGAGTTCAATTTCAGAACGACTTCTATGACTAGCCGCTGGAACAAGTGTGTATGTGTTATATTACAGTGGTTATGTAATTAATGGTTATACATTCTATACAGATGGAAATGATGAAGATAGTACCATACAAAATCGTGGAGTTACACTAGTGGCTGAAGTGATGCATGTTTCTGGTAGTAAGGACAGAAATCCAATTTATAAAAATATGACATACTTTGACATTATCAAAATAATATGGGAGTTGGATTATACGACATTCCAATTGCCAATTTTTTTAATGCAAATGGATTGATAACAACAGTGGTGTGAAAATATATTAATGGGGATTTGTGAAAGTTGATTTTAGTAAATAAGGGTACAAAGACGATCAGTTTTTAATGGCATCACAAGCGGTACATGTTTTTTATGTTCCAGATCCCGCAAACTGAAAGTGGTCGATTGTTCTGTTATCGTCCAAAACAACTGATGGTTCTGATGAAAATTCAGTTGAGGACGATCCTTTTAGTGGTACGTCACAATCATTTTGGAGCGGTCCCAATGCATATGATGTTTTGTATGTTAGAGGAGAACACAATTAAGGGATTTTGATATTCTATAGAGGTGTCAAATCCCTTCAACCTTTGAAAAAAAGAAAGAGAGTTTAGTAAACATGTTATATTTTGTTTTTAATATAGATCTTGTTATCTCATGTTATTATCTTATCATTACAAAATTTATGTAATCTGAATTAACTGTTCAACCAATTATACAGATAATGACTTCTGCACATTCTGGTGCTCCTAACCTTGAGGCTGAACAAGTCTCTCAAGATGTTGCTGCTGCGGCTCCTGCTGCTCCTGCAGCTCATGCTGCTGCTGCTGTTGCTCCTACTGCAGCTCCTGCTCCTCCTGCTGCTCCTCCTGCTGTGGCTCCTGCTGCTCCTGCTAGGGCTGCTACTGCTCATGCTGCTGCGGCTCTTGCTGCTCCTAGTGTTGAGGTCCAACATCCATCAACACATGTCATTGATACCATTCCATATGAACATATAGATGATGTTGATATCGGTGAAATGGTCGGGAATGAAGGACTGATGTCGCAAAAAACACAGGTGCATCAGAGTTTGATGGTGTTAGCCAACATTCTTATGGTGAAAAGAAGAGGAATCAAATTTGAAGTCGGATAGAATGCATGAGGCCAACATGTGAATCCCAATAAGGCTATGTTTAGCAGCTACATTGGAGTTTTCACTCAGCAACACGTGCCGATTGACATAGATTCATGGTACCATGCTGTGTCAGAGCTGAAGGCTGTGATCTGGGAAGAAATTATGGTAACATTATGAATTTATTTCCTTAATTTACAAGCATATAATATAATGAAACAAGGACTTACTCTTCTAAATCTCTTGCAGAGTACATTTATAGTAGACGATTCACACAAGGATTATGTACTAAGGCTTGCAGGAAAGATTCATCGCGGTTTTCCCACTACTTTAACAAGATTCCACCTAAAAGATTCTAAAGGTAAAATAAAATCGCACCGACCCATTGTCTACACTCACCTAATATCCCAAGAAGCATGGGAGGCATTTATTGGCCTTCGTGGGGATGAGAAGTTTCAGGTGCATTGTAGGTGGTAATATGTTGTTTGAGGAAACCTGTATTCATCACTTTGATTTTCAATATTTCATTTATGAAACAAAAACTCTGTACTGAAAATAAGGAACGTGCATCAAAACCAACATACCCCTATCTTAAAGCAAGGATGGGGTACTCTTCATTAGAAAAGAAAATGGTATGTATTTTAAATTTACTGTAATATTGTTAGGTTCCAATAACAACATCATAAATATCTTTCTATGTGTATATATAGATTGATGAGTCTAAAACCAAATGCACTTCCATTCCACGTCATGTTCTATATAAGGAGGCACGTGTGAACAAAGAATGGGTGTTAGTAGATGAGAACACATAGAAAGTGTGGAAAATATGTGTAATTATGACAAGATGATAAAAACATTTGTTTAAAATTGCTATTACATAAAAATAATTAGTTATTTCCCTATATTTGAAATTCATAGGAATTAGCTACTCCTGTACTGGAACAGACTTATTATCGACGGGTTTGAAGCAGCCAGAAAAATACGTTCCTGTCAAGGGTGTAGGGTTTGGGGTGACACCCCGAGTATATTTTGAGAAGAAGAAAAAAAAGGATGATACAGATGAAAAATTGGAACAAATGAGTGAAAAAATAGAAAATCTTGAAGAACGATTGCAATGGCAGGGAGAGTTTCTAGCAACTTTAATGGGTGGGAAGCAAAGGGAAGAAACAAATCAGGAACAACCAGTGCGTGAAAATCCCCCCCCCCCCACCTCCACCCGCTTTGAGGTGAGCCATTTGTCTCAAAGAACTGTCTTAGCCGTGGTAATCAATATTCTAATAATTGTTCCCATGAAATGTGAATCAGAAAAAACGCTGATAATTTTTCTGTACTGATTTTCTACAGCGTGATAATGATTGTGATTTATATCAATCAACACCCACCTATCACCTTGTAGTGAGGGCTACAGTGTTCAATATCCCAGATGCCACACTGCATAATAGACCAATTCCGAAAGATCATCTGAAAGTGACGATTAGTGTAGCTCATGATCCAAATGAAGAGCTACCTATTCCACTTGATGAAGATGATATTCATACAGTCCTAAAGGCTATTGTGAAATTCATTGCATGGCCGTCAAAACTTATAAGAGTACATGCAGACAAAGGGGTATTTATTTCCTTTTATTTCAAGCTGAACCAGTAACAATTAATGAGAAAAGGCTCTAAACCAATGATTGTTGTTATAGACGGAGAAAGGTAAGGGGGTGAAAAACGTCGGCTCAAAACCATCTAAAGGATTGACCAACTGATCCCAAGGAGCTACTGAAAGAACAATAACACTACCTTTTCACTATCCACATTTACTAGCATTGAAGAATCATGTGTATACGAAGCTAAAAGATGGTAATAGTCATCTAGTGGGTTTCGAAGAGAATATAGATAGAGAGGAAAGTCTAGATTTTGTTGCTGCTAAAAATGTAAATAAAATCCTTGAAAACGGTTGGCTAGGCATCACAGTTGTAAATGTATATATGAGGTATGTTTCCATGAATTGATTTTCTAAAAGCTGATGTACTGTGAAAATTATGACTAAATTCATTTTATGTTGTCGACAGACGCATTTATGAAAAAAAGTTGAAGGAATTTTCCCATGACCC
Source organism: Viscum album (assembly GCA_963277665.1). NCBI lineage: Eukaryota > Viridiplantae > Streptophyta > Magnoliopsida > Santalales > Viscaceae > Viscum > Viscum album. Next base: position 908,473,961 of record OY728151.1, read on the forward strand.
AAGATTTGGACTCGTTATTCATCATATCACATCAACACACCTAACAAAAATAGATTCATCAAAAAGGTATGCAATAGTGAACGACTTTCTGAAAACATTTGAAAGAAAGATTATAGATGACAGACTTTTCCTAATACCTACCATGCGGGGGTAATACTCTACGATTAAAGCATATCAATTATATTTTCACTTATTTTATTAATTATTACTTTTTGTGTTTTTAGGAAACATTGGTTGCTAATTTTGGTGAACATGGATACTTTGAAGATTTATTCTATGGATTCAAAGCAAGGATATTTATCAAACCGACCACACATGATGGAGTTTGTGAATCTGTAAGACACTACATCATACGTTTTAGGTCTAAACATCAATTAATATAATTTATATTATCTTTTATTGAGGATTCTGTTATGATAGGGCGGTGTATCGTTATCGTCTAAAAAAGGAATGAGGACAGGGGCTAAGCATAGGGAGGTGACTAAGTACTACATTTGGACAAATATCAGGGTATATATAATAAAATTTCACTATCCAAACACATATCAACAAAAGTTACTTATTCTTATAATGATCAATTTTTTTGCAGTGTCCAAAACAAACAAACGATAAAGATTGTAGTTATTATGTTTTTAAATTTATGAAAGAGATCGTTTTTCATTAGCAAACTAGCATCCTAAAAGAGGTATTTTCAAAAACAACTACTAGTTTGTTAAATTTATTTATTAAATGTCTATTTTTGTATTTTGTAGTACTACTCTGACTACTGAAAAGCCTCATACTCACATGAAGATATAGATGTGTTCAGAAACGAGTGGGCCGCATACCTAATGCCATATTGTACACAATTGCAATGAAGATCTGACTTAGGGACATGTACAATTGGTGGTCATTTCTGAGAGGGGTTAAGGGGATCAAAAGATGAAACAATATTGTATGTAAATGTTCGTAGTAAAATTGTAATTGTTATTAAATAAAACATAATTTATCCAATGAGTCATTTTTCCATTTTAACAGATGATATGCACCAGCAACATGCATGAATGCTGAACCACTCAAAGGGTCTCCCTTTTGTTTAAAATGGACACAATTTTAAGTGAAAATAACAACTGACCTACGGAAATCTGACCAAAGGCATTCGGATTGCCTTGATCCTTTAGGAGAACTATAAAAGGGTTCTTTGTGACACGTAAGACTCAACACCACCTCAATCCAAGGCATGGTGTGACTGGTACCACTCAAAGGGTCTCTATTTTGTTTAAAATGGACACGAATTAAAGTGAAAACAAAAACTGACCTATAGAAACTCGACCAAACACATTCGGATTTACTTGATCATTTATGAGAATGATACAAGGGTCCTTTGTGACATGTATGAGTCAACCCTGCCTGAATCCGAGTCATGGTGTGACTGGTACCACTCAAAGGGTCTCTCTTTTGTTTAAAATGGACACGAATTTAAGTGAAAACAACAACCGACCTACAGAAATCAGACCAAACATATTAGGATTGTGTTGATCCATTATGAGAACGATCAAAGAGTCCTTCGGGACATTTACGAGCCATACCTTCCACAATATAAGGCACGGTGTGGCCGGTAGCACCTAAAGTGCCTTTCTTTTGTTTAAAATGGAGATGATTTTGAGTGAAAACAACAACTGACCTATGAAAATATGACCAAACGAATTCAGATTGTGTTGATAATTTAGGAGAACAATAAATGGGACCTTTGTGACGTGTAAGAGTCAACCCTTCCCCAATACGAGGCACAGTTTGACTACTATCACTCAAAGGGTCTCTCTTTTGTTTAAAATGGAAACAATTTTAATTGAAAACAACAACTGACCTATGAAAATCCTGGAAAATGCAATCAGATTGCCTTGATATTTTATAAGAACAATACAAGGGTTCTTGGAGACATGTAAGAGTCAAACCTTCCATAATCTGAGTCACGGTGTGACTGCTATCACTCAAAGGGTCTCTCATTTGTTTAAAATGGACACAGTTTTAAGTGAATACAACAACTGACCTACAAAAATCTGACCAAATGGATTTGGATTGCCTAGATATTTTATAATAATGATTTAGGGGTCCTTGGTGATGTGTACGAGTCAGCCCCGCCTCAATCCAAGGCACGTTGTGACCACTATCACTCAAAGGGTCTCTCTTTTGTTTAAAATGGACACAATTTTAATTGAAAACAACAAATGACCTACGAAAATCTGACCAAACGTAGTCATATTGCCTTTATATTTTATAAGAACGATCCAAGGGTTCTTCGTGATGTGTAAGAGTCAACCCCGCCTCAATCCGAGTCATGGTGTGACCGCTATAACTCAAAGGGTCTCTCTTTTGTTTAAAATGGACACAATTTTAAGTGAAAACAACAACTGAACTACGGAAATCTGACCAAATGCATTAGTATTGCCTTGATAATTTATGAGAATGATCCAAGGGTCTTAGGTGATGTGTATGAGTGAAACCCGCCTCAATCTGAGGCACGGTGTGGCCGGTACCACTCAAAGGGTCTCTCTTTTGTTTAAAATGGACACGATTTTAAGTGAAAACAACAACTGACCTACAGAAATCAAACCAAATGCATTTGTATTGTGTTGATCCTTTTGGAGAACGATACATGGGTCCTTTGTGATATTTAAGAGTCAAGCCCGCCTCAATCCATGGAATGGTGTGACCTATATCACTCAAAGGGTCTCTATTTTTTTTTAAAATGGACACAATTTTAAGTGAAAACAACAAATGACCAACGAAAATCTAACCAAACGCATTCAGATTGCCTTAGTCTTTTTTAGAAACGATAAAAGGGTACTTAGGGACGTGTAAGAGCCATATCTGACTCAATATAAGGCATGGTGAGGCTGTTACCCCTCAAAGGGTCTCTATTTTGTTTAAAATAGACACGATTTTAAGTGAAAACAACAACTGACCTATGGAAATATGACCAAATGCATTCGTATTGTGTTGATAATTTTGGAGAATGATCCATAGGTCTTTTTTGATGTGTAAGAGTCATCCCTCCCTCAATCCGAGGCACGATGTGATCACTATCACTCAAAGGGTCTCTCTTTTGTTTAAAATGGACACAATTTTAAGTGAAAACAACAACTGACCTATAGAAATCTGACCAAATGGATTTGGATTGCCTCGATCTTTTATAATAATGATTCAAGGGTCCTTGGTGACAGGTACGAGTCAGCCCCGCCTCAATCCAGGGCACGGTGTGACCACTATCACTCAAAGGGTCTCTCTTTTGTTTAAAATGGACACAATTTTAATTGAAAACGACAAATGACCTATGAAAATCCGACCAAACGCAGTCGGATTGCCTTGAAATTTTATAAGAACGATCCAAGGGTCCTTTGTGATGTGTATGAGTCAACTAGTCTTCAATCTGAGGCACGGTGAGACCGCTATCACTCAAAGGGTCTCTCTTGTTTAAAATGGACACAATTTTAATTGAAAACAACAACTGACCTACAAAAATCCACCATACGCATCCAGATTGCCTTGATATTTTATAAGAACGATCCAAGGGTACTTGGGGACATGTAAGAGTCAACTCCGCCTTAATCTGAGGCCTGGTGTGGCTGATACCACTCAAAGGTTCTCTATTTGTTTTTAAAATCGATATGATTTTAAGTGAAAACAACAACTAACCAACTGAAATTTGACTAAATGTATTCGTATTGTGTTGATCCTTTAGTAGAAATATCCATGGGTCCTTTGTGATGTGTAAGAGTCAAACCCGCATCAATCAGAGGCACGATGTGACCGCTATCACTCAAAGGGTCTCTTTTGTTTAAAATAGACACAATTTTATTTGAAAACAACAACTGACCTTTGAAAATCTGACGAAACGCATTTGGATTGCCTTGATATTTTATAATAACTATCCAAGGGTCCTTGGTGACGTTTACGAGTCAACCCCGCCTCAATCCGAGGCATGGTGTGGCCGATACCACTCAAAGGGTCTCTATTTTGTTTAAAATGGACATGATTTTACGTGAAAACAAAAACTGACCTACGGAAATTAGAACAAACGCATTTGGATTGTGTTGATCCTTTAAGAGAATGATCCAAGGGTCCTTTGTGACGTGTAAGAGTCAACCCCTCCTCAATCTGAGGCATGGTGTGACCGCTATCACCCAAAGGGTCTCTCTTGTTTAAAATGGACACAATTTTAATTGAAAACAACAACATGCCTATGAAAATCTGACCAATAGCATTCAGATTGCCTTGATCTTTTATAAGAACGATCCAAGGGTCCTTAGTGACATGTATGAGTCAACCCCGCCTCAATCTGAGGCATAGTGTGGCCGATACCACTCAAAGGGTCACTATTTTGTTTAAAATGGACACGATTTTAAGTGAAAACAACAACTGTCCTATGGAAATCTGACCAAACGCATTCTGATTGTGTTCATCCTTTAGTATAATGATCCAAGGGTCCTTTTGAGGTGTATGAGTCAACCTCGCCTCAATCTAAGGCACGGTGTGACCACTATCACTCAAAGGGTCTCTATTTTGTTTAAAATGGACACGATTTTAAGTGAAAACAACAACTGACCTACGAAAATCCAACCGAACACATTCTGATTGCCTTGATCTTTTATAATAATGATCCAAGGGTCCTTGGGGACATGTAAGAGCCATAAAAAACTCATTCCAAGGCACGGTGTGGCCGGTACCACTCAAAGTGTTGCTTTTGCTTAAAATAGACACGATTTTAAGTGAAAACCTCAACTGACCTATGAAAATCTGACCAAACGCATCCGGATTGTGTTGATCCTTTAGGAGAACAATCCACGTGTCCTTTGTGACGTGTAAGAGTCAACCCCACCTCAATCCGAGGCACGGTGTGACCTCTATCCCTCAAAGGGTCTCTCTATTGTTTAAAATGGACACAATTTTAATTGAAAACAACAACTGACCTATGAAAATACAACCAAACGCAGTCGTATAGACCTGATATTTTATAAGAACGATCCAAGTTCCTTGGTAACTTGTACGAGTCAACCCTGCCTCAATCCGAGGCACTTTGTGACTACTATCACTCAAAGGGTCTCTCTTTTGTTTAAAATGGACACGATTTTAAGTGAAAACAACAACTAACCTACAGAAATCTGACCAAAAGAATTCGGATTGTGTTGATCCTTTAGGAGAACGATCCAAGGGACCTTTTTTATGTGTAAGAGTCAACCCTTCCTCAATTCGAGGCATGGTGTGACCACTATCACTCAAAGGTTCTCTATTTTGTTTAAAATGGACACGATTTTAAGTGAAAACCACAACTAACCTATGAAAAATCTGACCAAACGCATTCAGATTGCCTTGATCATTTATAAGAATGGTCCAAGGATCATTGGTGATGTGTACGAGACATCTCCACCTCAATCCAAGGCACGGTGTAGCTGGTTCCACTCAAAGGGTCTGTATTTTGTTTAAAATGGTCACAATTTTAAGTGAAAACAACAACTGACCTACGAAAATTCAACCAAACACATTTGTATTGTGTTGATAATTTAAGAGAATGATACAAGGGTCCTTTGTGACATGTAAGAGTCAACCCCGCCTCAATCTGGGGCACGATGTGATGGCTATCACTCAAAAGGTCTCTATTTTTTTTAATATGGACACGATTTTAAGTGAAAACAACAACTGACCTACGATAATCTGACCAAACGCATTCAGATTGCCTCGATCATTTATAAGAACGATCCAAGGGTCCTTGGTGACATGTAAAAGTCATACCCGCCTCTATCCATGGAACGGTGTGGCCGGTACCACTCGAAGGGTCTATCTTTTGTTTAAAATGGTCACGATTTTAAGTGAAAACAACAACTGACCTATGAAAATCTGACCAAAAACATTCAGATTTTGTTGATCCATTAGGAGAATGATCCACAGGTCCTTTGTGATGTGTACGAGTCATCCCCGCCTCAATCTGAGGCACTGTGTGACCACTATCACTCAAACGGTCTCTCTTTTGTTTAAAATGGACACAATTTTTATAGAAAAAAACAAATGACCTTTGGAAATCTGACCAAACGTAGTCGGATTGCCTTGATCTTTTATAAGAACGATCCAAGGGACCTTGGTGATGTGTACGAGTCAACCCCACCAACCCCCAGGACCTCCCCACCCCCCTGGACACCAATCCACCCCCAGACACCCCCACCCCTCTGGACACCCCCACCCCCTGTAAAGCCCCCCCCCCCCCCCCCGACACCTTAGACACCAGCCCACCCCATGGAAAAACCCCTCGGACACCAATCCACCCCTGGACCGCCCCACCCCCTGGACACCAATCCACCCCCACTCCTCTGGACACCCCCGACCCCTGTAAACCCCCCCGACACCTTGGACACTAGCCCACCCCGTAGAAAGCCCCCCCGGACACCAATCCACCCCCTAGACTTCCCCAACCCCCGCTGGACACCAATCCACCCCTCTGGACACCCCCACCCCCTTTAAAGCCCCCCCGACACCTTGTACACCAGGCCACCCCCTAGAAAGCCCCCCAGACACCAATCCACCCTTGGACCGCCCCCACCCCCGGAAACCAATCCACCCCTCAAGACACCCCACCCCTGTAAAGCCCCCCCGACACCTTGGACACCAGACCACCCCCTAGAAAGCCCCCCCGGACACCAATCCACCCCTCTGGACACCCCACCCACTGTAAATCCCCCCGACACCTTGGACACCAACCAACCCCCTAGAAATCCCCCCAAGACAGCAATCCACCCCCTGGAACGCCCACACCCCCTGGACACCAATCCACCCCTCTGGACACACCCCACCCCCTGCAAAGCCCCCCGAACACCAATCCACCCCCTGGACACCCCCACCCCTATGGACACCCCCACCCCCTGTAAATCCCCCCCCCCCGACACATTGGACACCAGCCCACCCCTGGAAAGCCCCCCAGACACCCTCTACCCCCCTTGGACAGCCACCCCAAACCCTTGAACAACCCCCAACCCCCTGAATTCTGAATTGAATTTTTTATATACTTAATTAAATTATGAATTATGTGTTAATGGTGTACTTGTATACTTTTAGTATGGGTATACTTGGTCTAGTTAGCTTATGATTTATGAGTTAATTTTGTATGGGTATACTTGCTTTAATTAGATTTTCGAGATGCTGATTTTTTTGCAGGTGTTCGGGTGTTCTAATGCAGAGTTTTTCATAGCAGCAGAGAAGGAATTTATCAGTGCTAAAAGGGCACTGATAAATTTTTCTTTTATCAGCGCTCTTTTAGTGCTGATAAAAGGTTGTTTTATCAGCCCTCCTTCAGCGCTGATAAAGCCTACCTTTATCAACGCGTGTTTAGCGCTGATAAAAGTTTCATTTATTAGCGCCTTTTTAGTGCTGATAAAGTACCACTTTATCAGTGATTAGTAAGCACTGATAAAGGGTACCCACCTTTATCAGCGCCGAGCATTACATCACTTTTTTAGCGCTATTAAAGCCCATTTTTAGCGCTATTAATTCCCGTATTTGTAGTAGTTCATCTAGAAACCCGTATCTACAAAAACGCTCGGGTCAATCAAAACTGAATGGTATAAGTAGGGTGTGAGCTTTAACAGATAAGTACGAAACCACCATAGAATCCATACATTTTCTTTCTCTAAATAGTCCATAAACACTAGTTTGAAGACACATTCTGAAAACATTTTGTTTTATTTTTTTAACAACAAATAAAAAATGTCTATAATTTTAATTTTTAAAACTACACAAACTACTTTCCATTTTTAAAATAGATTTCCCATTTTAGAAACCAAATTCCACACATGAGTTGAAAATCCATAATATAATCAATGATGAAAATAAAAATAAGTGATAACCAATAGAAAACCAACTAAAATAGATAAATAAAAAATCACATACAGATAGTAAACATGGGAATTTCTTAAACATACCTAGAGGTATCCCTAGATGTACTCAGGTTGGACTCACCTTCTAGAATATGGTGAAACTACATAGTCAATAACAAACTATCCATAAAAAATAAAAATCTAGTGGAATTTCCAACCAAGACCTATAAAGTCAATGCGGGGTATCAACCCTTCTAACCAGGGTTTAAAAAAACGATCACTCGACCTTGTAAATACTCCTAGGAAATGCATGGTAGTAGTACATATTGAAAGGAGGATGCCCTCATACATGTAAATGACCTTACCTACCACCACCACACATTCCTACCCCAAACACTGACATGTAATATAAAATAAACCACTCTAGTGAAATCTTCTAGAGGGGTTCCCATCTCGCAAGAAGACATTCTGAAGTCCCAATTGGGCTTTCATATCACATGATTTGGAATTTTTTTTCTCAAAACATGCTAAAATTCCAATCGGACCTTCAACATTATCAATTCTAATAAAATTACAAAACCATTTTAAAAAAACATTAAACACCACTTTTATACAAAATTATAAATGGTCCTTTACACGAATCATTTTACAAAACATACCTTATGTGACAAACAATACTTTATTCTAATCATTCACTAAAACATATACTAAAACTACAAATGGATCAATATATAAATAAAAAATTTGAGGTCACATTGAAAATCACATTAAGTACCAATACATCATTTAGAAATCAAGGAATCATTATAGAAAAAAACTGAATATGGGAGAAATGAGATAACTTTTGAAAATCTGAGGCTCAAGGAGAATATCATTTTTATGTACTATCACCATTTAAGTTCCCATCCATGTCTGCACCCCCTACACCCATCATGTGACAACAGCCAATGGCATACTTCAAGGGTCTCTAGAACATTTTTATATACACTTCAAAGAAAATAATTTTCCATTAAACCAAGACAACAAGTCACACTACTACAACATCACCAATAAAAATTTAAAATTAATGAAAATATTTTCAAAACATTTTACCACACATCATTATATAATAAATAGGCCTTAAAACCACACATCATTCCCAATTTATAATTTCAACCAATATATCAAAACCTCAGCAAGGCTAAACAACATGACAAGTGATAAAATTTTCATTAAAAACTAAATTTGAATTTCAATATGCACCTTGTATGGATGAAAATTCAAGAATAGTTAAAGACACCCTTTCAAAAACCATTTCACATCCATTTTACCCAATAAAACTACCAAAAAAATTCATTCCAATACATCTCAAGAATGATTATAACATATTAAGAATATTTAAAAAAATACCAAGCATCAAAAGAATGGGATGGAAATTAAATGGACAGAAACAACTAGCTCAACAGAGTGAAGATGTGATGAAACATAATGTCAATAAATAACTGAGAAAAACAGACAATATGAAAACCTTACACCCAAATAAAAACAGTCCAACACATCATTCCCTAGCATTCAGGGTTTATCCAAACTAGAAACCACCCAATAAACATTATATAACCTATACATGAGAAGTGAAACTGAATAAAAATGGACAAAACCCCTAAAAACACAACTAAGAAACTTGGAGGAGAATCTATAGAGTGCAGAGAACCAAAGGGATAGGGGTTTGGGAACCCTATCATGCACCAAAAACAAAAAAGGGTTGAGGGTCACTTTTGGGTTAAAACAGAAGGGGGAACAATTAGAATTTCAAAATTTTAGGAATTTGGGTAGCTCACAGAGTTTTCTGAACCATGCACAAACCATGGAGTCACCACTTTCCAAATAGATAGAACCTCATGCAGAGTTTCTTCATGGTTTCCCAAACCATGCACAACCCTATAACCATCCCACTATACCCCAAAACAAGATACACATATATATGGAAGAATCCAGACGGTTTCTCTTACCCGTACGCATCCTATGTGACTGTTTCTACCATTTCCCAAAACATTATTTTTTTAACCAAAATATCAAAATTTATACTATGAATATACTAAATACTCAACCAAAGGATCTGAATGTATGAAAAGAATTTAATAAGTGAATTTCCATGGTTGGGATTTGTCACATTTCCTTATAAAAACACTCTTATCATACCTCATCACATTTAACTACACCTCTTAGATGCATTTAACATTTAAATTATTATGATACAAAGTGCATACTTATTGGGGACAAACAATATCATTAATGATGTACTCTTCAATTTTCTAGTTTGGGACATTTTTCAATACCATAAAAAACATCATGTAAAAAATGTCACCCCCATTATTGAAAATAAACAAAGAATAAATATTTTGGTGGAAGTCTAAAATTATGTATTCCATATTATTGATGATAAAATTTTTCTTCATAAAAAATTATTCTCCATAATTATGTCTTAATTCAATCCTGGATCTCTTATGAAAGAGGTTGGAACCAAAAAAAACATATCTAAGATACTTTAGTTGGTCCAATATGTCTCTAAATTAGGGAATCCTTTGTGTAAAAAATGAGATAATTTACATATAAATAAATACTATCCATTAGTATTTCAGGAAGTGAAAAAACATCCAAATATCTTATTACAGGGGTTGTTCAGTCGATTTAGAAATAAATTAAAATCCTACCCAGATCATAATAAACACATCAAAAATGTTTTATAAAATAAATTGATCTCACTTTTCTTTTCAAACAGAATTCTCCCTATATAAATAAATGTATTATAATTAAAATATTTATTTTTAATGTTATTGGAATTCATCAACTTGCAATTTGAGGACGGATGTTCATAATTTAGGATTCCATGTAAATATATATTTTTAACAACATTACTTCATATTCCCCCAAGAGGGTTTCAATAATTTTATAATAATAGAATAATAAATATTAAATTATTTCCAATTATATGTCCAAAATATTACATTACATCCTCTGAGCCTAATCAACTTAGAAATTTAATTTATCCCAAACACTACTAGAAACAACCGTGTTGGATAACATTCGAAAAAATTTAATCATAGAAAGACTGGGGAACACACCAATGGAAAATATTGACCAATGGTTGAATCATCCTTATTTTAATATAATTGATTTAAAATAATTAAAAAGCATAATTAATTAAATAAAATAAAGGAAAAAAAGATAATAAAAATAAGTAGAGGGAAAAACCGGCTTCTTATGGGTAGTTTTTCAAAATATAAACCATGACCACACTTGGAAAACAATAATACTCATTAGCTAAATAATTAACCAATTTTATCAATTTAATAAATGGTCAATCCCTATCAGTGTACACTATAACCCAAATTCTTAATGTCTAAATGAATTTTAATACTACGATCATTCAGGATCAAATTAGAAAAGAATAATAATAATCAATTCTATTGGATATGAATTAATTACCTTTATCATGTTTGGTTTCATTTTCTATTAAAGGAACTGTGTCCAATATTTAATAATAGATATAAATATAATGATTCAATTCAAAAAAAATTGAATAAAATCATTTCACAAGGGCATAAATAATTAAACAAGTTGTTATGATCCCATTTAGATCGATCCCACTCCCCCTATAGAATTAGACAACCATCATTGGGTGACATCCAATGATGAATAAACAAAAAAATATATAAGAGAGAATAGATGAGAAATAACAAGAAATAAATAAAATCATATCAACTATAACTATAATATTAATAACTGAATGTTATATAAAATCATAATAAAATAAAGTATAAAGAAAAACCAAGCTATGAAGAACAATCTCTAAGATGGAACCCTAGAAGTGGTCTCCTGGTGTTTCAATCTATACGCATGGAAGGATTCGATTTAAGTGGGTTGAAATTCAAAATTATTAAGCATGGGGGTCATTTTTTAGGTTTCCCTGTGTCAAATGTATTTTTAAATATTAGTTTTAGGTCACGACCGTGGGTCTCACATAATAAGAGACATGTCAACATACATATCAAGGTCTCATGTAAATGTTTCATGACATGAAACATTTACATGTCATGAAAGTTACAGGATTTTCCATTTTTCTCGAATATTTCCACTTCACATATTTTATTCTATTCTTGACTTGTATATTTTAGACATCATGAATTTGATTCATGATGTACGTCATATAATTACAGCACAGATAGACTCTTTTAAACACTTATCATCATCTTTTAGCCTCTATGTCATCCTACTTCATGGAATGTCCTAATGAAATACATGATCTATTAGAATCGTATTTTTTTATGTTTTCATCTAATTTTTTCACCGGTGCACCCTGATGCAATGAATCATGGCCGGAAGTCATGATTTCCTTTATATTGTTTCAAATATCAGTCTTTCCATAATAATTCCTTAAAAATTAATAACATGATTGAATATCATATTCCATCATTTAGTTTTAAAAATTAATATAAAACCACATGAATATATAGATATGAAATAATGATTTCAAATATCCCCACACTCAAATATTTTCTTGACCTCAAGAAAATATCAACATCCAAACATAGAGGTTCTTAACACCATGAAAGAAATTTTCATGTTATGATTTTCCTTACACCAAGTTATAACAAAAAATTATAAAATTAGGAAACATAACCTAAACGGGATTCAAAAATAATGATTAATTTATAATTTTCTATTTAATACATTTTATATTTTCCCTCACAGATTTCAACCTTTCTTGAACACACATTCCTTTTATGATTTACCTTACCTTTAATTATTCCTCTCATTACTCAAGGTAACAATTTTAAAAGAGTTATGATAATACCTCAAGTATAATACTCTAACCATAGGATTTTATTGAATCTACTATATCTACCCTGTAATAAAAAATATCAAAATTAATCATGAGGTATTTTTAATTAGGATCAATTGTTCTTGAGGATGAGGTTAGGTGGGTATAAATGTTATAATTTAATATACGATCAAGGAGGAGGCTAATATACTATGTAAAAAAATGATATTAAAAAGGCATTCTCAGTGAAATTCTATTCACAAAAATGTAATGTCAACATGCTCACCCCCCAAGAAAAAATGAGGTCTCACATACATTGTAATCATTAGGAAATAATTCCCTATCTTACACATTTATTCATTATTTTTTAAAATTTGTGATCATAATGAGGCTCACATTTACAACCTAACCATATATCAGAAAATTCATCGGTTTAGTTGTGGTTATTTTTTATTCTACCAATTAACAACCAATTTTATCTATTTTTGTTTATATTTTAGATTTTATTCCTAGTATAATTTTAACATCCATCATATAAATAAATATGATTTTGAGATCATCAGTCAAGAAATTTTTATTTTTCATATTCTGGAGAAACAACAAACTTTTAATTTCTTTATTTTTGTTTTGTTATTTTATTAAAATAGTGGGGATAAATGATTAAATTTAATGAATGTAAATATGAACCATCCCCCAAAACCCCATAGAATAACCTTGTAGTCTCCTCTAAAGATACAAAATCCCATATCCAACATGAAAAATAACTCCCCCACACTAATTACATTGGATATGATTCCAAAAACAAAGACTAGGGTAGGGATATAAAATAATGGCTTGTAATGTGGCTAAATCCTAACAGGGTTACCCATGAATTCTTCCAGCAAAGATGGTTAAATGTAAAGATGGGTCTCTGGGTAATTGGATTTCCAATAAAATACATCAATCATTTCAAAATTGATTTTTTTCATTCTTATATTTGATAAGATAACTATGAGTTTTTCGTATGTTGACATGCCCCATGTATCACATGAAAAATATGTTAAAAAATAAAAAAATATTAGTGTGTAATATTTTTAGGAATGAGATCTTAAAATATGTCAATGTGGTCAGGGAATGAAAATCCATAATCATTTTACACAGTGCAGGATTATAGAAATCAATATCTATAAATTAAATCATATAATAAATCATTATTATGAAATTAAAAATTTATGTAAGAATGTGGTATATAAAATTTCAAATTTTATCTTTTACATTTATGGGAATGATATTTTAATATTTTAAACTTGTCAGAACTCTTCTCCATACTAATGCTCTATCAAATAGCAGTGAGTAAAAGTCAAAAGAAATTCATGGAATTTTTCATGTTAATCAATTAAATTCAGTTAATTCAATAATTTAAAAATATTTGTATTTTCTAATTTTTTTTCGAAACCATGTAGTGGAAAAAACTATCAGTGAAAAAATATTAGTAAGTTAGTACAACCCTTCCATTTATGCTTTGTATGTGTTTCTCATGTTCTGTATGACCCAGGTTCATGACTTGAATAGATTTCATGATATGTATTTAATTTTTTTCTACAATCTGAATGAGTTTCATGACATGGAATATACCTGTAGCATCTTTATTCTCTTCCATCCTCTTTATTCCATGAGATTCACAAATAAAAGTAAATAGTGAAAGTACATTACCATTTTAAATTTAAAATATTTAGTTCAAACAGATAAATAGATCGACCATTGGGAGAGTCAATAAACTAATTTAATAAAAGTAATCTATGTATTATAAATAAATTTTAAAATCCAAGTGATCCCTAAGAAGATTATATTTTTTATGGTAGTTTATCTTGACTGGTACCTATATAAGCTAATGACAACTTGGTTTAAAGCTGACAACTAGGATTCAACCACTTTTTCATATGTTGTGAATCCGAGGTAGTTGTTCACATCCCCCCATTAGGGTTTCCTAACTATTACTTGTGGTGGGATATGTATTGAGGATAAATTTAATGAAAATGTAGAGAAATAAAAAACAGACCTGAGTTTTTAGTTCTCTTTTTCTATCAAAGCATTTTCCTTTTCTTTAGTAAGTTCACACTCTAGAATGGATTATTGAGTTGGTGCCACCATTTTTTCCTCTTCTTATATAAATTTTATGGGGGTGTACCAATATTCTCTGTTCTCTATAATACCTATGAGGCCGATGTATGTTTCATCAACATCCAGTTCCTTAAATTTTTCTTAATCTTTAGATCATAGGTCTTATTATGCCTAAACCTCATTCTCTTATTTCTCCTAATCTATGTAATCAAAAATTTACATCATGTTTATTTCTTGTTATTCCTTCATTTGAAAAAAATATTATCATTGGTCTTCTTTGTCTTTTTGTGTGCACAAAAGGGATTCCTCAGGCTCTGATTCCCCTCCATCGTAAAACATTGGTTCATCACTTTGAGAAATTTTAGCATGCCCCAAATTCTATTCTTTTATATCCACATACATTTTTTATTCTTTTTCTCTATCGTAAGATTGATCTTCATAAACCATTTTTTTCTTCTTCTAACCAACCCATCCCCACATTATAATTTATTTTTAAAATACTTAAAAGGTAATTTACATTTGAAATATTATGAGAATTTTTTTCGTAAATTATCTATATTCGTTGAGCTAGGATTCATTATCCTCAATCTATTAATGAAAATATATAATGTAATTTTTCAATAATATAAAAAGTATGGAATCTATTTTATTCCCAATATTTAGAGTAATGTAATGGGATTATTGAAAATATATCTCTTGAAGTTACTTTAGGCCAATAACTATGACTTCGTCCTCTCCCTGATATTTTTCTTCTTCAAACCATCCTATACTTGATGTAGAAAATATCGTTATATTGAAGAAAATAGAATTTAAATTCTAAATGATTTGAGAAATCTGAGTAGTTAATTCTCCATGTTCGTTGAGTTGATTTTCATGATTATCAATCCTCTTTTACATCCCTTCAATGTAATATGCGAGAAACTTAGTGAATATATTGTCCGGATGATTCTATTGAGGATGCTAGAAGTTACTGTGATAATGAGTTTATTTTTAAGGACATTAATCACCACCATATCATTGATATTAAGGATCTTCTCTGTAGGGATGGTAGTAGGTTTCATTCCACAGTGACCCGTATTGTAATTTGGAACTGTTGACATAGTGGACTGTACTTTATATTCAATATACTATAGCGGTGGTGAAACAATATAATGATCTATCAAATATTCCATCCTAAAAAATAACAAAAACTATTATACTATTAATATTGAAATATAATAATAATAATAATTAATGATATAAAAAATATTTAGACTAAAATTATTCAATGAAAAAAGAATAAGAAAAGCATTTGACTTAAGCAGTAGTTGTTGATTCGTCTAAGGCGCTTCGCTATTCCCTCATAAGGACATAAACATCTAATGAATCCATAAGAAATAATTAAATCCTATGGGAATGATAAAATTAGGAATTTGTATTTTCCCAAAGAACAATAGATATAAATTGGTAACACAGTGGTCATATAGGGTCAATCCCACCAAGATAGGGGAACACAATAGTGGAAACACTGAACCAAATATTGGTTCTTCACTATTTCAATTGAGATTATTTAAAATAAGTAAATAAAATAAATTAATTAATTAAAATAAATAAAAAATATAATATAGATAATAAGAGAGGGGAAACAACTTCAATGAACAATTTTACAAAAAATAAATCATAACTACACATGGAGAACAATAATAATAATTGGCTACACATTCAATACATTTTATCAATATAATAAATATTCAATAACGATCAATATACCCTATAACCATAATTCTTCATGGGAAAAAGAATTAAAATACATGGATTCATTTGGATCAAATTACAATAGAATAATAATAATCAAATACAGTGGTAGTGAATGAATTACTATTATCATGGTGAGTTTCATCTAGTATCCAATGTATGTGGTCTACGATTTAATTATCTATATTAATATAATGAGTCAAAACATAATACCAATTGAATAAATTCAGTTAATGAGGTAATAATGAAATAATTATTTTGTTACACACCCATTTCGACTGATTCCACTCCCCTTCTAGATTTATCCAACAATCATTGGGTTATTTCCAATGAAAAATAGACCCAAAACCATAGGAGAGATAATAGATGAAAAATAACTAGAATAAAACACAAGAAGATAAACCGAAACTAAACTAATGATAATTTAACATTACATCAAAGAAGAATAAAGGAAAGTAGAAAGAAAAACCTATATACATAGAATTATATCTTGGACGAAACACTACCAGCAGACTACCATTTTTGAAATCCCATTTCCTAGAATGAATCCATTTCACCTACCCAAAATCCCCAATTTATAATCATATAGGTCATATTTGTGGTTCCCTATGTCAAAGACGGCAGGAAATGGTTGTTTAGGTCAAGATCGTGGGTTCCCCATTACAAGAAACATTTTAACATTCGTATCTGAGTCTGTTCTGAATGTTTTACTATGTGAAATAGTTACACATCATGAAATTTGTGGAATTCACCATTTTTATAGCTCGTTAAACTTTATGTATTCTACTTTCTTTACAACTAGTATATTTTATACATCATGAATTTGATTCACAATTTGAATCATATATTTCCTGCACTGAAAGCCTTATTTAATCCTATATCATCAACATCAATCCTCCAAAACATCTTATGGACTGTAACATTATGGAAATTCTCAATGTAATAATTAATATAGTTCACTCAATTTTTATCGAGGATACATATTTATTTTTCAATAGCACACCGTGATGTGAAGTTCAGTACCCGAAGCTAAAAATTGTTTTATATTGTGCCATATGTCAGTCCTTCCATTCGAATTCATAAAAAATTAATAAATGGCATAAATATCATATTCAATTAGTCAAAATTCGACTAAAATGAATATAAAAACACATGTAAATATAAATATAAAATGAATATATTAGTCAATAACATTATTAATGTAAAAAGTTTACAAAAGCTCAAACATCTCTATTTTTTTCTCCATTAATTTCATAACTGTTAAAATATATAAACAAATAATAGAAAATTAGAAGTTTATTTCATTATTCTTCAATAAAATAATAATGGATGATTATATTCTCTCAATGAAGACATTATATTATTTTCAACATTGATATTTAGAGAACTCAACTTGCTTGCACTGCCTTTGATTGTTCAGGCCCAGGATTGTTTGGGGATTATTTAATTAATCATTGCTATAATTTTTTTATGTGAGGGGTTCCCATATAATTCACATGGTGTAATTACTATTTTATTTAAGACCTCTTATTAGGCTATGAACATTATTAAGCTTCACTTGGCATAATCTCTAGTCAGGATGCACCTCCCAAAAATCCCATCTTTTGACACATAGGATATTATTGGTTGACAAACTCCTTTGAAATTTTAGATCTTCTAATTTGTTTTATATTTTTCTTTAGCCAAAGTTTTTTAATTTTATTCATCTTGAATTATTTCAATTCCCAAATTATATATTTAAGAAATCTTAATTTCATTTGGAACAATCTCATATTTTTCATAATCCTTAAATAGATTATTTTCAACCTTGAATTTACCCCTTTTGGTAATATCACCACCTCTTCCTTATATATATCTCTAAATAATAAATCTCTAAAGGCCTCGAAAATTCCATTTAATTTTATTTGTAATTTATTTGGGATTATTTCGAGCCTTCAAAAATTGATGGCGCGTGATTCCATGGCCCTGTGTTCCCAAAATAAATTTTTGAACTTTTTTTAAAGGTACGTTCAGTAAACACATGGGTGACATTTTCTATATATCAAACCTGTGATCAGATTAAAAATCTGAGGGCACAGTTGAATCCACAGCTTTGAGATTCGCTTAAGGGAAGCTTCACATCAGCCGTTGTAGGTCAAGGAAAAAATTTAGTTTTTACATCATTTAAAGAAATAATAAAATAATATAGAGATTGTTATTTTATTTCTTTTTATCTCATCACCACTTGAGTGGTAGTGGTGGGGTCCATGGGGGAGTGTAGACCTTTAAATATTGGCTTTTAAGTGCATGTATACACTTTGGTTGCATAACCACCCCTAGTGTAATTAATGTGGAACATTAATTACGTCAATTAATGAATCTTATTAATTCCTCGGTGCGTTACCCACCCTTTTCCCCTAAATTTACGTGGGCCTAGGGGTGGTGTTTTGTACCTGCTTCACCAAGAAAGAAACCTCTAGCGAAGAGACACAATGACTTCCATCGACAGAGACGGATGCTGGGGCAGCAATAGAGCAGAATCAATGAACACCAGTAACTTCCATGAGCAAGGATTCCTCATCAACCACCACGACGACCCCAACGACTCAATGTAGGGGTTTTATTAATTCAAGAAATTCCCTCGATTATATTCCACATTCTTTAATTTGTAGGAGGTTGTTATGGGGGATTTTAATGGGGTTTATTTATCAAAGATGAATGGAATAATCTCCCACTAGTTATAATGATAACATGGAGGGAGCGGGCCAAACGAACAGAGCCCGGACCCTTCGCAGCTTCATTATTGATGCATTCTTCAGAGGAAAATTCTTCAAATCATCAGAGTCTAGAATTTGGAAGCCTCATAGTGACGATATCATCCCGAGAAGCTCGTAGAAGTGAGAAGAAGTGAAAACAGAGCACTAAGACATTGCCAGAGCCCCTCAGAAGAAGCATCGGTGCAGTGACCGGCACTGAAAGATGAGAGCGGCAGCTAAGAACTTCTATCCATGGTGGAAAAGTGGTGCCACTTTGCACCGTGGTGGTTGTACAGGCGGCCGAACATGGAGGTGGAGGAGGCACTTCATCGCGCTCCACACTTAAGGAAGAAAAAATGAGCTGGCAGGGGACCCATCTCTTACGGGTCCCATATGTGACAATACTGGGCCACCTAGCGCACCAATAAATAAACCTAACGGCTCTCTGAGCCATTCTGGAGGAGGACCGCGTGACCCCTGCGTGAGTCGCACTAGCCAGTGGGACGGACCGCCCGGCGAGCCATACCTAGCCATTGGGATGGGCCGGTCCACTGTGTCCCAACACAACCTGGATGGGGCAGGTCGGACTCAAGGCGGGTTGGGTGGGACCCACCGGGTCGGACCGGACCCGGAAACCAATCGGGCCCAGAAACACTTAAAAGGTCGTAACATGTGAATCGAGCATCCATTTTATGAAATGTGTATGGTGCTGGGATCATTGGAGCGAGGTGGTCCTTTTGAGATAATCCATGAGAGTTTTGAAGAAAACAGATGTATGTCTGGGGTGGATCGACTTAGAATCCAATCAGTCCCTCGACACTAAAATGAAATAACTAACAGGCCAGGAATCCGGTTTACGTGCCATCTATTTCATTGGAACCCTTATGACATGAAAAATCACCAGGTTAATTCTTTATGGGACTTCATTCTAGTTTAAATATGACAGATGGTTTGAGTAGTTGTTCTCCCAGAATCAAGGGTACTATGAGTGAGAATCATGTGGCTTGCAGTGAGGCGAAGGTTCGAGACATATCATATAGAGGTTAGTATCGAATGATCATGTGTGGGTCAGATTCTGTGTGGGTCAACACTCCATGATCCTGTGTGGGTCAGCGGATACTGATCCTCTGTGGGTCAGATCCTGTGTGGGTCCGCTCTCAACGATCCAGTGTGGGTCAGATCATGTGTGCATCAGTGGGGGTTAGTACCTATCGATCCTGGGCATGTCAAATCTGGTGTGGGTTAGCATGGGTTAGTACCTATCGATCCTTTGTGGGTCAGACTCTATATGGTCAACCGTAGATCCTCTCTATCGAATAAGAATATATAGCTTCTCGACTAATCATTTTTACTTTTGTTCTTTATTTATATCTGGTTTGAGCCCTGTCCATTTCATTGTGCTTGTGATTGAGATCATGCTTGTGTTATTCCTATGTGAAATTCTGAGAGACCATCGGGTGTATTATGTTCCCTACTGTGTATTGTTATACTCACCCCTGAACAGGCTTCACCCTCATCGTGTTGTTTCTTTTGCAGACGACGTGTGTCTCAGATGAGACTGTAAGATCCAGGACCAGGTGATACACAGAAGTGAATAGTCAATGTTGAGATAAATGGAGATGAGCTGTACCTACCATTCATGTAGGATCCTTGGTGGAAGATTATAGGAGCAGTTTTCTATTTTCAGTTGTATTCATACATTTTCAATTGTGTTTGTATCCTGGACCCCTTTTTTCATTACACACCTTTACTACTGTAGTTTTAATTCTTGGTTGCATCTTATTCTGATCTTGGATTGTGTATTTTTACATGTTTAAAGGAAATGTCTTCCCGTTTTAGGGATACAACTTCCAATGCTCATCGCCAACCCTTGGCCTATGGAAGGCGGGCTTTGGGTACTCATGATTAGCCACTAAATGAGGATAATATTCACTTTTAATATATATAATATTCATTTGTTTTATTATTCATAAACACCATTTTAATGCATTTTAAACTTTGAACATAATTTCACATTATGATTGTAATTCCCTCTTAAAATGCACTATTATATGGTACATTTTTTAACATCATTTAAAGTAACCATTGATCTTGATTTCATTTTCATATTTAATTTTCAGTTTTCTAATTCTATTGGGAACTATGCATAGTTTTGGAGTGTTGGAAGATTCACATTAGAAGACCACTAAAATGTGATTTCATGCAAACAATTATGGAGAAGAGAGATTGGACACCCGTTGTCACGACCCGCCTTCACCAAAATGAGGGAAAGGTCAGCAGATTGCCAGACCCTTCCTTCTTTAAGTTGAAGGAGAGATAATGACCCCCGAAACCCACCTTCAATAGGTCCCGGAGTGGAAACCATCACTATGGGTATAAAATCACACACTAAATGGAAGGCATTACCCTTTTTCTTTTAATAGTACCGAGAGATAAGATGATGAAATTCAACAACACCAAAACTGAAGGAAAAGTAATTCCAAAAGTAAACCATTCCACCATGAATGTTCAAAAGTAAAAGATACCTGATACAAAAACTCCAAAGATAATGTTCCAAAATAAAGATAAACTATAACCGAAACTGCCCCAAGATCCTAGCTAGTACGGTCCAGCACGATCCCCGAAGTCCTCCTGGAAACCTGAAAGCAGTTTTATATACATAGGGTGAGCATACAAGTATACTCAGTAGGGAAAAACCAAAACCTCTTCTTCACAAGTGGGGAGGCATACTAATTACCTTTGAGAAAAGAGATAACAAAGCACCTAGCAAGGAAACTAACCACCCAAGCCTCACCAAGGCACACTCCCCAAATAATGCAAGTCAAGTAATGTATAGTAATAGGAAATCGATGTTTGGGTACCTCGTGCCACTTTCCCACTGGTTATTGAAGACATCCTACGCATCGGATCAATCCTACCATTCTCATCACAGTACCACTGCCATACCCCGACCACACATACCTGGGCCACAACCACACATCATGCTCGCAAACACCAGGGCCACAACCACTAACCCGCCCGTAGACTCATGGGCCACAACTGTCACACGTAATCCATGCCTGCAAACACCTAGGCCAGAACAACCACTGCCACACCCGAAGACACCTTGGCCTCATCCCGAAGATACTTGGGAAACCACCTTCCTTCACACACTTGGGCCTACCACCACACTATCCCCTCTCGGAGACTCTTGGGATAATAATGGACTTCAGGCTGTCACAGCCTTCCCGAAGACACTAGGGCTATCTGGGAAAGGAAGCAGAAAGGAGCTAATAACCAGCCACTAATAGAACTGTGGGGAAAAAAACCCTCCCCCCTGAAATGGGGGTTTTAGTCACTAAGTGATCAATTTGGGTAGGGCGCGAACGAGAAACACAATACTACAAGTATATGTATAGGTAACAAGTACTCACCCAAATCTAGGTTTTTCTTCAGCCAGCTTAAAGAACACAAACAACACCCAAGCCCAAGTCACAAATCATACCAAACCAAAACCATTTTCCCATCCCTGTTTCCATGTTCATTAATAATTTTTAAATATGTTTTTGCACCTACTTGGGAAACTAGCAAGCATAAGCACATGCCAAGGAAATAGTACAGTCAAATATCAACTTAAACGTTCACACCCGGTTCCCTTGTAAAGTCACAACCACAAAAAGTGATATGTGCGATCCCTCAAAGTACTGGAACCAAGGAAAACCCCAAGATACTACCCCATGTTTCCCCAAATTCCAGAAGCAAAAGGTTTATCATCAACAGAGGATCCCACCCTAATTCGTGATATAATCAAAGTAACCACCTGACCATAAATTCACAACTGAAAGAATAACCACAGGGGATCCCATCCCCACCAACATCACCCAGCAATCAGCCCGTGAAAGGAAAACAACCAAACCACTACCACCAACACAAAGCAGTCCCATGCCAGTACTTTTAAATTTAAAATATTAAACACACTCCATGATTTGAATTTCAGTGTGCTTTAGTCGGGGTTATCATAGAAAGGGTTGATCCCGGTGCCTTCAATTTATTTACCCGAATATATATAATTAACCAAATTCATTTACTCAGTAGAGGTTCATAATCTCTATACAATCCATTTAAACATTACCAGAGGTAAGGGTTCGTTAGTGCATAGACAAAGACCACCAACGACCGTGATTTTCAGTAGGCGCAAGCCCACACAATTCAGAAATCATTAATCAGAGCATCATCGATAACACCCCACCCCTTAATTCTTTAGAATCTGTTTATTATCTTCATTTAAGTTTGGTTCATCCAATTATATAGAAACAAAAGAATACCCACCCCTCATGATACACAAAAGGAGAGACGAAGGTGAAACCCTACTTGATTGATCGATGGTCGAAGCTTCTCTTCACGCGCGAGTAACAGGGGATGCACGATTTGCAGGGGTGGGGCCTCAGGAACTCAAGCACGTGTAAAAGAAATGATGGGAGGGTGATTGAGAAAAAGAAACCAAGGGAGAACCCTTTAGTTTATAAGGGTCGGGGACGGTTGAGATAAGAACGTGAAACCACGTAAGGAGCAGGGTCGTGGGTTGACCATGCAGCCCCACACATCATTAAAGGGTCCCCCAGCCTTTTGGGGTGGTTTAAACCGACGCACGCACTATGGTACCTCTTAAAAATTTAATTAAACGCCATTTATGGGCAGTAATGGGCTTTTAAAACAATCTTAAAGGGCCAAAATAGGGTTTAGAAACCAATATGAGAAAAAAGGTGGCACTACTGGGAAAACCCGTGGGGTAGGAAAGAGCCACCAGTAGCCACGCTACCAGTAGGCTGCAGCGACCGGTAGCCGCGCTACCGGTAGGCTGCAGCTACAGGTAGACCGAGCTACCAGGAGGCCGATCTACCAGTAGGCCTACTACCAGTAGGCTAAGGCTACTAGTAGGCCAACTGTTAGGGGTCAAAACTTCACCGAGAAGCCTTATAACTTTCCCAAACTACCCAGAACCCCCATCATTAGATTTTTACAAAGTAATGGACCCCCAAAAAACCTGGGCCATTACATCAGATACCTCTCAAACTCTTCTCACCCTCGAGAATCAAAACAACCAGAAGGAAAGATACGGTCCGAACAACCAACACGAAAGATACCTCCCAAGAGAGAACTTCATTGTTAACTAATAAAAACTTCCTCTTAAGAACCAAGCAACATACCATGTCAAACTGCCCAGTCATGTTGGATGGAGAGTCTCTTCCCCATTGTCATGATACTATCCGCTTTGGGCGGCACTGACTCGCCCGCACGGGTTTAATCGCATCCACCTTAATGTGTCTTGATTAGGGGTCGGGTCCTCCCCTCCCCATAGCCAGTACTTTTCACACACATTAAAAGGAAAGAAATAAAACCACATATTTCATAGCCAACAAGGTAAAATGCTCCACCACAAGTATAAAAAAAACATCACAAAGCTCAAAACAACTCTGGGTACTAGGCACGAATATGTGCTTCCCTCTCCCATGTACTTTCCTCAATACCACCATTTCTCCACAACACACAAACAAAGGGAATGGTTCGCCCAGGAAGAACCTTCTCCTTGAGATCCTCGATCATCACCGGTCTTTCCACAAAGGTCACATCGTCCTCGATGTCTAGATCTCCCCAGTCGAGGATGTGTGAATCGTCGTGCAGATACCGACGGAGCTGGGACACATGGAAGACATCATGTATCCTCAACAGCGGCGGTGGTAACGCTCGCTGATAAGACACTTCTCCAACCTTCCGCAACACTTCGAAGGGTCCGATGAACCTGGGAGAAATCTTATTCCCTCTGCCGAACCTTGGTTGTCCACACCGAGGGGAGACCTTCAAGAACATGTGGTCTCCAACATCAAACTCCAAGGGCATTCTCCTACTGTCTGCATACGACTTCTGTCGGTCCTGGGCCGGCTTCATCCTTTCCCGTATAAGCTAAACCTTCTCTATCGTGCTCTAAACCGCTTCCGGACCAAGGATGCCCGCCTCTCCGACTTCGGTCCAACACACAGGTGAGCATCATGGCCTTCCATAAAAGGCTTCAAACAGGGCCATACCAATGGTAGAGTGATAGCTATTATTTTAGACAAACTCTACCAGAGGAAATTGTTGGACCCATGACCCTCCTGAGTCCAGAACACATGCCCGCCGCATATCCTCCAAGGTCTGGATGGTGTGCTCTGTCTATCCATCTGTCTGGGGATGGAAAGTAGTGCTAAGACATAGCTGGGTGCCAAAATCTTTCAGAAATCCTCTCCAAACTCGTGAGGTAAACCACACATACCTATCCGAGACTTTAGACCACAGAAGTCCATGAAATCTCACCACCTCTTCCACATACCTTCGTGCCAAAGCATCCACTACACTTGACTCCTTAATCGCCAGAAAGTGAGCCGATTTCGTCAACCGGTCCACTACTACCCAGATGGCATCATATCCCCCTTGATACTTGGGTAGTCCCATGACAAAATCCATCGAGGTGTCCTCCCACTTCCACTCTGGGACATCCAGAGACTACAACAGGCCACCTGGAACACGGTGTTCTGCCTTCACCTGCTGACACACTAAGCACTTGGCCACAAACACTGCCACTACTGGCTTTAATCCTGGCCACCAGAACTATCTCTTCAGACCCTAGTACATCTTGGAAACTCCCGAGTGCACTGCTAGGGGTGAGTTGTGGAACTCACTAAGAACGTTTCCACACATCACCTCTAGAACAAATAGCTTTCCGTGGAAAAGCATTCGATTCTGACCATCCTTCATCCACCCTTCTGAGGCATTGCTCTGGTCAACATGGTCACACATCACTTCGCACTCTGGGTCTCCCCACTGAGACTCCTCCACTTGCTGCAACAGAGAATACCGCACCGTAATATGATACTGGAAACCTCTACCGCCATCCGTCCTCGCATCCAGGTGCAAGGTAACCAACTCCTCTATCACCTTCCAGGCATCTGCCGAATCTCGGACTGAATCCTTCTATGACCTCCTGCTCAAAGCATCGACCACTACATTCCCCTTCCCTGAAGTGTAGGAAATCTCGAAGTCGTAATCCTGGAGGAACTCCATCCACCTTCACTGATGCAAGTTTAGGTCCTGCTGGGAGAAGATATACATCATGCTTTTGTGATCCATGAAGACTACAAAGCATTCTCCAATGAGGTAATGCCGCCATAAGATTAGCGGAAAAATGACCGCTGTAAGCTCCAGGTCGTGGGTGGAATAATTACACTCATTAGGGTGTAACTGCCTAGACCCGTAATAGATCACTCCTTGTTGTTGTATCAACACACATATGAGGCCTTGCTCTGAAGCATCACAGAACACCTCATACGCCACCCCTTCTTTTGGTAGTCTCATCCCTGGGGCACTAACCAACTTCTCCTTCAGATAGCTGAAGGCTGTCTCGCACTGCTCACTCCAGACGAAAACCTGGTACTTCTGGGTCAAGGCTGTCAAAGGGGCTGCAACTCGGGAGAAATTGGGTATGAACCTCTGATAGTAACCCGCCAGCCTGAGGAAACTGCGAACCTATGCCACATTCTTGGGTTCTGCCCAAGAAACAACCACCTCAACCTATAATGGGTCCACTGCTACCCCCTGCTCGGACACTACATGCCCAAGGAAGTGCGCTTCTCGCATCCAAAAATTACATTTTGACAACTTCCCATAGAGATTGTGCTATCGTAGGACCTCCAAAACTATCCTCAGGTGCTCCGTGTGGTCCTCCTCTGCTATTGAATATTCCAAGATGTCGTTGATAAACATGACTACGAACCGATCCAGGTACTCCAGGAAGATGGAGTTCATATTCCCCATGAACACAGCCAGGGCGTTCGTAACACCGAAAGGCATTACTACAAACTCGATGTGTCAATATCTGCACCTGAAGGCCGTCTTCAGGATGTCACCCTCTTTCAACCTCAACTGGTGATACCCAGACCGCAGGTCGATCTTCGAGAACCGTCCTCCCCTTTTCAGCTGGTCGAAAAGATCATCTATCCTCGGAAGAGGGTAGCAATTCTTGATCATTACCTGATTTAGCCTCTTGTAGTCTATGCACAACCTGAGACCACCATCTTACTTCTTTGCGAACAAGACTAGAGCGCCCCATGGTGACACACTAGGTCAAACATAACCCCTCTTCATCAGAACTTCCATCTGAATCTGCAACTCCTGTAGCTCCGAAGGTGCCATGCGGTAAGGACCCATCAAAATCAAACGAGCACCAGGCTGCAAGTCTTTCCCAAACTCGATATCACGTCGAGGGGGTAGAGTCTTCAACTCCTTAGGAAAGAAGTCCATAAACTCACTGACGATTTCTGGCACCTCCACCATTTCAGCATCTACTGACTATACTGACAGCTAAGCTAACAAGGAGAGGAGGGGTTCTTCTCATCTGCTGCCTTCTTGACTGCTCCGCTCGCCGGTGAAAGTAACACGCCGGCCGCCCAAGTATGAGAACACAACCCTTTCTTAGAAGCAGTCGATGATGGAACACATAGAGAACAACAAGTCGATGCCAAGGATGACATCGTATGACTGTATCTGTAGCAGTAGAAGATCCCTGACTGACTGATGTGGCCCTATCATCAGTCTGCATCCTCAACAAACATATAACAAGTCATTCTGACCTCAAACTGGTTTGATCCACACTAGGGGCACTGGATGTCTCTTGGAATCTAGACCCAAGGCACGGGATAGACTAGGTGCAACAAAGGAGTGCGAAGCTCCGGTATCGAACAATGAATAAGCAAGGGTGCTAAAAAAAACTGATCGTACCTCGAATGACCTCCGGCCCTGCTGGAACCACTGCCTCCGCGACGTGCAACTTTCCACTCCCAGCTCCTCTGCCCCTTGGCTATCGGCCACCTCCCCTACCACGCCCTGGTCGAGGACCCTGAGGAGTTCCCTGAAGTCTGCCTCTTCCTGCAACATCTTCCCTAGGAGGAGCGGGAGCTCGCTGCCCCTACTGCTGCTGCTAGAAAGGCCTAGTAGGAAGCTGCTGCTGGGGCTGGTGCTGGGCTTGTCCGCCACCTCCATGTTGTACTCGGTCCAGGAATTGATTCCAGAGATGTCCACGTCTCCCACAGATGAAGCACCTCGGTCCTGGTCCCGAAGGGAAAGGGTGAGGACCGGGGGACCGGAACTGGAACTGCTGCAGCCTGCTCCCTGCTGGTTGAAACTGAGAGGGTCCTGATGCTAGTGGTCTGGTGCTGACAGCCTTCCCCTTCGATGATCCCAGCTGGATCCCCTCGCGTGTCACAACTCCTAGAGCATGCATCCTCTCCACCACTTCGGCCTTCTTCTAGACCTCCATGTATGTAGGCAGGGTGAAGGGGGTAACATCGTACTGGAGGAAGGGTCGGAGCGCC
Organism: Viscum album; assembly: GCA_963277665.1. Lineage (NCBI taxonomy): Eukaryota > Viridiplantae > Streptophyta > Magnoliopsida > Santalales > Viscaceae > Viscum > Viscum album. Next base: position 908,502,555 of record OY728151.1, read on the forward strand.
TTGTAACACCTGAGATTTTTATGAGTAATATTTTGTTTTTATGTTATATAAATCATCAAAGGGATCTTTCACTACACACTAGCTTGGCTTACTTTACACGTAATCGTGACGTTCCTCGATAGCTTGCGTTGTACGCAATACCGAGTTTTCACTAAACGACGATATGCTATTAAAATATTATTTAAAATAGCCGTTATGAATAGTAATAACCACTTTTTGAAAATTTATATTTCAAAATGGACTTCATTTTTGGATTCGGAATACCGAAATTAGCCTAGGGTCAAATTTTGGTATTTTTCTGAAAACTTTCAATTTTTGATGAATAGTGAAACCACTAAGTGGTAGGTTAAAAACTAAATTTTGCATAAAACTTAATTTTACCGCTTCTATGAATGGAATTTCGAAAATCTGACAGACACAGTTGATATCAGTAAGTAAAATGTGGTTCAATGAGATAAAAATAATTTTTTGGTGAATAGTAACTTTTTACTTTTTTTTTACCGCGGTCAATAGTAAATAGGGTAACTAAGGGTAAATATGATATTACTATTACCCTAACACATGTTCTAATTCTATTGGATAAGTGTAATTCGACCAAAAACAACCTTATGAATATAATATGACCATTTAGGTCCACTTGGATTAGATTATGACATTTAATATTATTTTATTTAATGAATAGTTAAAATAGTTAAAATCAAAGTTTAATAACTAAAACATTTTTAATATGGGTTTATACATAAGATAAATTCGATTATAAATATTAATTAGAAAGCTAAAAATATTTCCTACATAATGATATTTTATTTATAATTTTTAGACTTTAAATAAATTAATTTATTTATGACACAACGATGATGCAGTAATTACCCTTTTAAGGAAATGTTAACATAATTGATGTTATAAATGCCCAAATAAATGTAATTTGAGACTTTTTATGAATTCCAATAATTTTCTAGGTTACTATGATATATTAGTGTTTCTTTAATCAACTTGGTTTGAACATATAATTCTGTTATGACTTTCACAAAAATCATATATCAAATAGTGACAAAATTGACACAAAATAGTTTTTAAATCAAATATTATATTATTAATTGTTATTTTATTCCTAAAAATCTAAAGTTCGTCCAAATGACTTAGATAAGGATATATATATTAATAATAAACAACTTGGGGTTCGTTTTGCATGTTATAGTAAGTTTATTAACCATATAGTGTAAGAAAACAAAAAGACAAGGTAAAAGTTAAATTATTTAACTTAGAGTTAAATCTAATTGATAAGGTTAAAATAATAACCTAAACTTTTCTAAATCATATTGGTTGATAGGATTTAGACCCATACCCACTTTAGCATCGAAATAAGACCCTTTGGAACCATTATAAACCGATTTTGACTTTAATATAAAATAATATTTTGAGATATTCCTAAGGTGCCCCTCTCCTCCCTTATAAAAGGGGACCTCCTCCCCCTCCTCCTCACACCAATTTGAGCACTCAAGCTCGGCCAACCCCTGACAAAATCCCTTCTACACTTCCCTAGAATAATCCTAGAGGTCCTGGACTTCTTAAAAGACCAATCTTAGTTCCCTAAGTGGAGGATTCAAAGAGGCGTTTAAAAGAAGAGGTAATATCCATTACCGATCTTTTCAATTTCTTTCTTCTTCAACTTCTTCTTATTTAGTTGTTTCATGATAAAGTAATAACATATGTATTACTTACATACTGATATGTTATTATAAATATGAAACAACCCTAATTCACCTTCTATCCATCCTACGGAAAAATGAAATCACCGCGCGTGCGTACGTACGGAATACCGTCTCCACGCCGTGGTGTAATCTATTTTCCACCATCACCTTACAAGGATGGGTATAATGGTGTAATGAGTAAATATATATAATTATTATAAGGTGATATTGATACTGAAATATTATAAATACACTTAAATACAATTCCACGATCATGGGAACAATATCATCGCTCGTGCGTACGTACGGAATACCGTCTACACGATGTGATGCGACTCGTTCTACATGATCATCTTTACATAGTAATTATATAAATGAATTGAATGAATAAATATGATATATGTTACACTAATACCATTCTGGATATAAGGTATCTATAAGCTTAAAATAAGAATAAGAATTTATTCGGCAAAACACGCATAAGAACAAAAGGCAATAAAGACCCGAGTAACAAGTAACAATGAAATATTACTAATAAGAAGCTAAGAATATGACCATATATGATATCATATAAGTATTTATGATTCTTTAATAAGTCAATAACATTATTTAAACCATTATACAAGATCTTCGGACATGTACAAAGCAAATCGGACCTAAGGTAAGGGAAATATCTCAATCTCATTTTTATCCGAGATTGTTTATACTTTGGTATTTACTGGGGTGTATTTTATCATCCAAATCCATGTTTCCTCAATATGTAATATTATTTCCATCCACCTAAAATTTTTTAAATACAATTTTACCCTTCGGTGAGTTTTTAGTAAAGGATATGAAAGGAATCTTTTGTCGTTTTTCGTACGAGATACTTTTTGACTTTTCTGACAAAAGTACGAAGAATGTTTTTTAACTAATACGGAAAGAATGGGTTTTTAAAACATTATTTCCAAAAATCTTCCTTTATAAGTTTTCATGTTTATTTTTAATCAACTTCTTTTAGTTTATAATTGTATGACATGTTAAGAAAAGAAAAGTGTTTTTGAAGTAGAAAGGATATTTTCTTCAAAAATGGAGTTCAAATGTTTTATCAAAATTATTTTCCATCTAAGATAATATAGGGTTCTGTTTTTATCCCTATTATTACATTGATTTGATTATGTTGTGAGGGAATTATTTTTATGAAGTCATTTAACTTATATGATTTGTTTTATGATGTCATGATGTTTCAAGAATCCCATTTTTGTTACATGTGTTATGCGATGATGTATTATTTATGATTATGTGACACACATAAGAAAGGATTCATTATAATATGGGGGGACCTATATCTCACTCCAATGCATTGGGTAAAGATTTATATCTCATGAGATAGACATGGCTGGAACGGAAGGTTATTTCGGTTCAGTGATACAGGACTGAAACGAGGAGTGAACTCGGTTCAGAAATGGAGTTTGTCCGCTAAGATAGTCTTGTCAATGAGTCATGACTAACAAGAAGTGATTTTCCATGATTATGTGTGCATGCCACAAAGTTTCAAGTTTTATGTTATGATTACGGGGATCTCATTTTCACTTCTATGATTTATTCCATGTTAAGATATTATGACCTCTTTTGCAGGTTATGATTTTTAAAAAGATATGATATGATTTTTATTTCCTTTATTTGCCCTTGCTGAGCATTTGAGCTCACCCTTTTTTTATGTTTTCTTTTCCCCAGGTCAGGAAGATGGATATTAAGTAGAATATTCAAAAATGGACCCTAGATATGATGAAATAAATGGGAGACACTGTAGAAGATTTATGAACTAGTTGTTTATGTTTCCCAGTTTCTAAAGACACTATACCTATACAGTCCTTTCGTGGTTTTATTATATGTTGTAATAAGAATGCTTCAATTTTGAAGTATTAACAATGTATGTAAAGTATGGGTCGTTATAGTTGGTATCAGAGGAAAGGTATAGTCAACCTTTGGAAACTAGGATGTGAAAGCCTTAGTAAGAACCCTAAGGATAAGTCTAAGCATAGAACACAATATTTGTGTTTTAGAAATGGCCATGAATAACCTAGGATAAGACCTTAAGCGTGAAAATTTTATTCTTGAATTATGTGGTTTTCCTATTATAATTAGTGTTGCTCACACTATTCTTCTTGGTTTTAGTCAATGGCTGGAACCCGAAGGGACCGTGTTAATGCGGAAATGCGATGGGAAATGCAATGATTGTCCCCCTGAGAAACCAAACGATATGGGAGGTGGAATGAAAAATCTTGTAGCCATGCTCACACAACTTTCTCAAGCTATGAATCATGCAGGACTTCCAAACGAGCAAAGGAAGGAGCAACATTCTATTCAATCCTTCATGAGGCAGCATCCACCTTCTTTCAGCGGGTCTACTGATCCATTAGTTGCTGAACAATGGATTAGTACTACTGAAAAGATATTTTCAGTTCTTCAATGTTCTGAATATGATAAAGTCATCCTAGTAGTGTATCGTTTGGAAGGAGATGCTGATCAATGGTGGAATCCTATTAAGAATACGAGGAAAATGGATGAAATTGATTCCATGGAATGGGACGAGTTCAAGAACTTATTTTTCAATAAGTACTTCCCTCGTATTCTCCGAACAAAGATGGAGAAAGAGTTTCTTGAACTGAAGAAAAGGGATGATGAATCTGTTGGTACCTATGAATCAAATTTTACAAGACTTGCAAGGTACGCTTCTAGTATTATTATCCAACCTGAGAGTAAGATCGATCGATTCTTTAGTGTCTTAAAACTAAGTCTTCGAAGGGCGTTAGCCATAAGGGACTTCAATAGCTACGAGGAAATCGTTCGACGTGCTCTCAAAGTCGAGATGTAGATTGGAGTAATCCATCAGTCATATGGGTTTGATAAGAAGAGGAAAATGGAATTCAAAGGAAAATCTAAAGAGCACACTGAAAAGAAGATGAACTTTCCCTTATGCTCAAAGTGTGGAAAGAATCGTAGAGGGAGTTGTATTAAAGGGACAAGTAAATGTTTCAAATGTGTAAAGGAAGGTCATCGGGCATTTGAATGCCGCGATAATGGGAAGAAGATGTCTAATGATGCAAATAAAGGAAGGGATACACAGAATGAACCTACTACACTTCAATGTTTCAAGTGAATGGAGATGGGGCATTATGCCAATCAATGCCCAAATCCAAGGGTTGATGATGATGGTCGACGTCAACAAACTGTTAAGGCTAAAGGCAAAGGAAAGTCACATGCAATTTCTATCAGCGATGTGGAGTATGATAACGAAGTGGTGAAAGGTACACTTACCATCCACTCTAAAGTATCAAATGTTTTATTTGATTCTGGATCCACCCACTCTTTTATTTCTGAAGAATTTTCTAAGGGTATCACCGTATTACCTCAACAATTAGATGTTGAGTTAGCTGTGAAAACACCTAATGGCACATCAATCGCATCAAAAGTTTATAATTCTTCTCCAATTGACGTTTGTGGGAAAGTGCTTCCTGCAAATCTTGTGATCCTTCCTTTAGTGGAATTCGATGTGATTCTTGGCATGGATTGGCTTTCTTTATACGGAGCTCATATCAATTTCCAAAGAAGGGAAGTCACATTTCATATTCCAGATCAATCTATGATCGTCTAACAATGCAAGGATGAACATAACCTTCTAGAAGAAATTTCTTCCATTTTATGGGTATTGATTCCACTAAATGAAGGTTATTTATCACAAATTGTTGTTGAGAAACTCACGATTAAGAATATTACCATCGTACGGGAGTTTGATGATGTCTTTCCGGAGGAATTACTGGGTCTTCCACCAAATCATGAAGTTGAGTTTTCAATAGAACTCGTACCGGGTGCTTTGCCTATTTCAAAGACACCTTATAGAATGGCCCCAATTGAGTTGCAGGAATTGAAGAAGCAAATCCAAGAGAATCTTGATAAGGGATTCATACGCCCTAGTGCATCACCTTGGAGAGCACCTATTCTATTTGTTAAGAAGAAAGATGGATCAATGAGACTCTACATTGATTATCGAGAACTTAACAAGATCACTATCAAGAACAAATATCCTCTCCCACGCATTGATGACTTATTTGACCAACTACGTGGAGCTCAATACTTTTCCAAGATTGATCTTCGTTCAGGGTATCATCAATTAAGGGTCAAACGGGAGGATATACCAAAGACATCTTTCCGTACAAGGTATGGACACTATGAATTTATAGTGATGCCATTTGGTCTTAATAATTCCCCTTCTATCTTCATGGATCTAATGAATATAGTCTTTAGAGACTATCTTGATCAATTTGTGGTAGTCTTTATAGACGATATTCTTGTCTATTCAAAGAGCAAGGAAGAGCATGAATATCAGTTGGGAATTATATTTAAGACCCTGAGAAAGGATAAGCTTTATGCCAAATTTACCAAGTGTGAATTTTGGCTTCAAAAAGTTGCATTTTTGGGTCACATAATCTCAAAAGAGGGGATATATGTGGATCCTGCAAAAACAGAGGTTATCGAAAGATGGTCGAGACCAACAACAGTAACTGAGATCCGAAGTTTTCTTGGTTTGGCTAGATATTATCGACGTTTTGTGAAAGATTTTTCATGATTATCTAATCCACTCACCAAGTTGACTCAGAAAAGAGTTAAGTTTGTTTGGACAGAGGAATGTGAAGAGAATTTCAAGGAGTTGAAAAGAAGGTTATCCAGTGAACCTGTACTCACACTTCCTTGTAGTGGAGAAAGGTTTGTGATCTACAGTGATGCATCCAAGAAGGGATTGGGGGGTGTTCTTATGAAAAATGATATGGTGATAGCTTATGCCTCACGATAGTTGAAAATACATGAGAAAAATTACCCAACTCATGATTTGGAGTTAGCTGCGGTAATCATTGCATTAAACATTTGGAGGCATTACCTTTATGGTGAAAGATGTGATATTTATACTGATCATAAAAGTTTAAAGTATATTTTCACACAAAAGGAGCTGAATATGCGTCAAAGAAGATGGTTGGAGCTGATTAAGGATTATGACTGCTCAATCCATTACCACCCTGGGAAAGCAAACAAGGTGGCAGATGCATTAAGTCGACAAGACCATGCTAGTTTATCCACGATGAGGATCACAAAAGATCTAATATTTATGGATTTAAAAAAGATGGATCATGGAATTATAATGGAAGGGGAAAAATATTATCTTTCTGAAATGATTGTTCAACCATCTATACATGTGAAGATTAAAGAGGCACAGAAAGAAGATGTCGAGTTACAAAAGAAGGTGAGAAATGTTCATGAATTCAACCTTGATTGTGATGGGATAATAAAGTTCCGGAATCGGGTTTGTGTTCCTCCCATCCCCGAATTAAAGAAGGAGCTGCTGGATGAGGCTCATAGTTCTTCATTCTCTATTCATCCTGGAAGCACGAAGATGTATAGGGACCTGAAAGAGTACTTCTGGTGGGATGGCATGAAAAGAGATGTTGCTGAATATGTCTCTCAATGCTTGGTTTGTCAACAAGTTAAAGCTGAGAGACAGAAGTCTAAGGGGATGTTACAACCATTACCCATACCCGAATGGAAATGGGAAAACATCACTATGGACTTTGTCACAGGAATTCCTAAAACATCCAAAGGCAATAATTCTATCTGGGTCATAGTTGATCGTCTTACAAAGTCTTCACACTTAATTGCTATTAGAGAGGATTTCTCTCTAGATCAGCTTGCCAGGATATATGTAAAGGAAGTGGTAAGATTGCATGGAGTACCATTTTTTATTATATCTGATCGGGATCCGAGATTTACCTCGATGTTATGGAGAAGTCTTCAGCATACTCTGGATACAGAGTTGAGTTTCAGCACTGCTTATCATCCTCAGACAGATGGTCAGTCTGAGAGAACAATTCAAACCCTAGAAGATATATTGAGAGCTTGCTCTATGGATTTCAAAGGAGGTTGGGATCAACACCTACCTTTGGTGGAATTTTCTTATAATAATAGCTTTCACTCCAGTATTCAGATGGCTCCTTATGAAGCTCTCTATGGAATGAAATGCAGGACTCCAACTTGCTGGGATGAAGTTGGGGAAAGAAAGATATTAGGACCTGATCTCGTTGATGAAATGGCAGAAAAGGTCAGATCTATTCAACAACATATAAGAGCAGCTCAGAGTCGACAGAAATGTTATGCCGACAACCGAAGAAAAGACCTAGAGTTTGAAGTGGGTGATAAAGTGTTCTTACGAATATCTCCCTGGAAGAGGGTTATGAGATTTGGAAAGAAGGGGAAGTTGAGCCCTAGATATATCGGTCCTTTCGAAATACTGGATCGTGTTGGAAAGGTAGCTTACCGATTGGCGCTTCCACCGAATCTCTCTCAAGTTCACGATGTGTTCCATGTATCTCTCCTGAGAAAGTACATGCCTGATCCTTCACATGTACTCAGCTCAGAAGTTGTACCGCGGGAGCAAGATCTTTCTTATGAAGAACAACCGATAGAGATTCTGGATCGTAGCGAAAAAGTCCTACGAAACAAGACCACTCGATTGGTGAAAGTTTTATGGAGGAACCACCAATTAGAAGAAGCTACATGGGAGCTTGAGGATATGATGAGGGAGAGGTACCCTCATCTGTTTGTTACAAAGTGACGAATTTCGAGGGCAAAATTCATTTTAAGGGGGGTATAATGTAACACCCGAGATTTTTATGAGTAATATTTTGTTTTTATGTTATATAAATCATCAAAGGAATCTTTCACTACACACTAGCTTGGCTTACTTTACACGCAATCGCGACGTTCCTCGATAGCATGCGTTGTACGGAATACCGAGTTTTCACTAAACGACGATATGCTATTAAAATATTATTTAAAATAGCCGTTATGAATAGTAATAACCACTTTATGAAATTTTATCTTTCAAAATGGACTTCATTTTTGGATTCGGAATACAGAAATTAGCCTTGGGTGAAATTTTGGTATTTTTCTGAAAACTTTCAATTTTTGATGAATAGTGAAACCACTAAGTGGTAGGTTAAAAACTGAATTTTGCATAAAACTTAATTTTATCGCTTCTGTGAATGGAATTTCGAAAATCCGACAGACACGGTTGATATCAGTAAGTAAAATGTGGTTCAATGAGATAAAAATAAATTTTTTGGTGAATAGTAACTTTTTACTTTTTTTTACCGCGGTTAATAGTAAATAGGGTAACTAAGGGTAAATATGATATTACTATTACCCTAACACATGTCTTAATTCTATTGGATAAGTGTAATTAGACCAAAAACAACCTTATGAATATAATATGACCATTTAGGTCCACTTGGATTAGATTATGACATTTAATATTATTTTATTTAATGAATAGTTAAAATAGTTAAAATCAAATTTTAATAACTAAAACATTTTTAATATGGGTTTATACATAAGATAAATTCAATTATAAATATTCATTAGAAATCTAAAAAGCTTTCCTACATAATGATATTTTATTTATAATTTTTATACTTTAAATGAATTAATTTATTTATGACACAACGATGATGCAGTAATTACCCTTTTAAGGAAATGTTAACATAATTGATGTTATAAATGCCCAAATAAATGTAATTTGAGACTTTTTATGAATTCCAATAATTTTCTAGGTTACTATGATATATTAGTGTTTATTTAATCAACTTGGTTCGAACATATAATTCTGTTATGACTTTCACAAAAATCATATATCAAATAGTGACAAAATTGACACAAAATAGTTTTTAAATCAAATATTATATTATTAATTGTTATTTTATTCCTAAAAATCTAAGGTTCGGCCAAATGACTTAGATAAGGATATATATATTAATAATAAACAACTTGGGGTTCGTTTGGCATGTTATAGTAAGTGTATTAACCATATAGTGTAAGAAAACAAAAAGACACGGTAAAAGTTAAATTATTTAACTTAGAGTTAAATCTAATTGATAAGGTTAAAATAATAACCTAAAATTTTCTAAATCCTATTGGATTATAGGATTGCAACCCATCCCCACTTTAGCTTCGAAATAAGACCCTTTGGAACCATTATAAACCAATTTTGACTTTAATATAAAATAATATTTTGAGATATTCCTAAGGTGCCCCTCTCCTCCCTTATAAAAGGGGACCTCCTCCCCGTCCTCCTCACACCAATTTGAGCACTCAAGCTTGTCCAACCCCTCCCAAAATCCCTTCTCCACTTCCCTAAAATAATCCTAGAGGTCCTGGTATTCTTAAAAGACCAATCTTAGTTCCCTAAGTGGAGGATTCAAAGAGGCGTTTAAAAGAAGAGGTAATATCCATTACCGATCTTTTCAATTTCTTTCTTCTTCAACTTCTTCTTCTTTAGTTGTTTCATGATAAAGTAATAATATCAGTATTACTTACATACTGATATGTTATTATAAATATGAAACAACCCTAATTCACCTTCTATCCATCCTACGGAAAAATGAAATCACCGCGCGTGCGTACGTACGGAATACCGTCTCCACGCCGTGGTGTAATCTATTTTCCACCATCACCTTACAAGGATGGGTATAATGGTGTAATGAGTAACTATATATAATTATTATAAAGTGATATTGATACTTAAATATTATAAATACACTTAAATACAATTCCATGATCATGGGAACAATATCTTCACTCGTGCGTACGTACGGAATACCGTCTCCACGATGTGATGCGACTCGTTCTACATGATCATCATTACATAGTAATTATATAAATGAATTGAATGAATAAATATGATATATGTTACACTAATACCATTATGGATATAAGGTATCTATAACCTTAAAAGAAGAATAAGAATTTATTCGGCAAAACACGCATAAGAACAAAAGGCAATAAAGACTTGAGTAACAAGTAACAATGAAATATTACTAATAAGAAGCTAAGAATATGACCATATATGATATCATATCAATATGTATGATTCTTTAATAATTCAATAACATTATTTAAACCATTATACAGGAGCTTCAGACACATACAAATCAAATCGGACCTAAGGTAAGGGAAATATCACAATCTCATTTTTATCCGAGATTGTTTATACTTTGGTATTTACTGGGGTGTATTTTATCATCCAAATCCATGTTTCCTCAATATGTAATATTATTTCCATCCACCTACAATTTTTTAAATACAATTTTACCCTTCTCTGAGTTTTTAGTAAAGGATGTGAAAGGAATCTTTTGTCATTTTTCGTACGAGGTACTTTTTGACTTTTCCGACAAAAGTACGAAGAATGTTTTTAACTTATACGGCAAGAATGGATTTTTAAAAAATTATTTCCAAGAATCTTACTTTATAAGTTTTCATGTTTATTTTTAATCAACTTCTTTTAGTTTATAATTGTATGACATGTTTTGAAAAGAAAAGTGTTTTTGAAGTTGAAAGGATATTTTCTTCAAAAATGGAGTTCAAATGTTTTATCAAAATTATTTTCCATCTAAGATAATATAGGGTTCTGTTTTTATCCCTATTATTACATTGATTTGATTTTGTTGTGAGGGAATTATTTTTATGAAGTAATTTAACTTATATGATTTGTTTTATGATTTCATGATGTTTCAAGAATCCCATTTTTGTTACATGTGTTATGCGATGATGTATGATTTATGATTATGTGGCACACATAAGAAAGGATTCATTATAAGATGGGTGGGACCTATATCTCCCTCCAATGCATTGGGTAAAGATTTATATCTCATGAGATAGACATGGCTGGAACGGAATGTTATTTCGGTTCAGTGATATAGGACTGAAACGAGGAGTGAACTTGGTTCAGAAATGGACTTTGTCCGCTAAGATAGTCTTGGAAATGAGTCATGACTAACAAGAAATGATTTTCCATGATTATGTGTGCATGCCACAAAGTTTCAAGTTTTATGTTATGATTGTGGGGATCTCATTTTCACTTCTATGATTTATTACATGTTAATATATTGTGATCTCTTTTGCAGGTTATGATTTTCAAAAAGATATGATATGATTTTTATTTCCTTTATTTTCCCTTGCTGAGCATTTGAGCTCACCCTTTTTTGTATGTTTTCTTTTCCCCAGGCCAGGAAGATGGATATTAAGTAGAATATTCAAAAAGGGACCCTAGATATGATGAAATAAATGGGAGACACTATAGAAGATTTATGAACCAGTTGTTTATGTTTCCCAGTTTCTAAAGACACTATACCTATACGGTCCTTTCGTGGTTTTGTTATATGTTGTAATAAGTATGCTTCAATTTTGAAGTATTAACAATGTATGTAAAGTATGGGTCGTTATACGCCTCCTCTAAACGTCTCGCCTGAGACTCCTCATCTGGAAAGAGGTGCGGGGAAAAGCAGAGGAGGTCCTTGAAATTGATCTCCAGCTCCCTTTCTGACATACTCCCATGCTAGAGGGAGAGTAGCTCCTGCCTCTTCTCCGCCTTCATCGTAGAAGAGAGGAATTCTGCCCGGAACTCCTTCTCCAAATCAGCCCATGCCACCTCAGCCTCTCTCCTCTCCCCTAGGTAGAGTGTCCACTACTGACGTGCTACTCCCCACATCTGGATGATGGAAAGAGGAACCCAATACTCATTCGGGGCCCAAATCAGGGATGAAGCTATCTCCAGATCTTCTAGATAGCTTTTCGTCTTCATGCCAGAGGTGTTGCCCTCATACTTCTCGAGGGTCTATCGCTAGATGGCCCAAAGCATCTTCTGCCACTGGTCATCTTCCTCCTCTCAATAATCCCTCTGCTGATTGGCCAAGTCAACCTCATAGGCCTCGATCACCCATACAACTCGTGGTCGTCTCCCGGGTGCCATAGCTACAAGGTAAACAAGGAATGCCTAAGCTGAAGTAGTGCATAATACTTGTCCTTAAAACATCTTAAATTATTATTTATCTCAAATCCCAAAAACACCCCCCAAAACATGAGAACACAATCCATTATGATGCATGTACCTTTCCTAGGGCCTCTACCCTAAAATCAGTGTGGCCTCACTTGGTCGTTTTGTAGGTCCAGAGTCCTTGCATCAGATCATGGGGGCCCCTAAAATCCTGTTTCCAAGCCGGTCTTGCCTGGCCTAATTCACACACCATGGTCACCAAACACTATCTCCCTACCATCCCATGAAATCCATACTATTCCTAACTCCAAAATCCATCCTATCTCTCAACCTGCCTCATATACCATTCTGTCATGACCCGCCTTCACCAAAAGGAGGGAAAAGTCAGCAGATTGCTAGGCCCTTCCTTCTTTAAGTTGAAGGAGAGATAGTGAACCACTGAAACCTGCTTTCAATAGGCCCCGGAGTGGGGACCAGCACCAAGGGTATAGAATGACACACTAAATGGAAGGCATTACCCTTTTTCTTTTAATAATATCGGGAGATAAGATGATGAAACCCAACAACACCAAAACTGAAGGAAAAGTAAAGCCAAAAGTAAACCATTACCACATGAATGTTCAAAAGTAAAAGATACATGATACAATAAATCCAAAGATAAAGTACCAAAAGAAAGAAAAACTATAACAACAACTACCCCATGGTCATAGCTAGTACGGTCCAGCACGATCCCTGAAGTCAACCTGGAAACCTGAAAGCAGTTTTATATACGTAGGGCGAGCATACAAGTATACCCAGTAGGGAAAAACCAAAATCTCTCATGCACAAGTGGGAGGCATACTAATTCCCTGTGGGAAAAGATATAACCAAGCACCTAGAAAGGATACTAACCACCCAAGCCTCACCATGGCACACTCCCCAAATAACACAAGTCAAGTAATGTATAGTAATTGCACATCGATGTTTGGGTACCCCACGCCACTTTCCCACTGGTTATTGAGAACATACTACGCATCGGACCAAACCCACCATTCTCATCGTAGTCCCACTTCCATACCCCGCTTGCACATACCTGGGCCACAACCACACATCCTGCCCGCAAATACATGGGCCACAACCACTAACCCGCCTGCAGACACCTGGGTCACAACTGTCACACGTAATCCATGCCTGCAAACACCTAGGCCAGAACAACCACTGCCATGCCCGAAGACACCTAGGCCTTATCCCGAAGATACATGGGAAACCACCTTCCCGTACACACCTGGTCCAACCACCACACTATCCCCGCCCAAAGACACTTGGGCTAATAATGGACTTCAGGCCGTCACAACCTGCCCGAAGACACTAGGGCTATCTGGGAAAGGGAGCAGAAAGGAGCTAATAACCAGACACTAATAGAAGTGTTGGAAAAAACACTCTCCCCCATGAAATGGGGTTGTTCGACACTAAGTGCTCAACTTGGGTTGGGTTCGAATGAGAAACACAAAACTACAAGTATAGGTATAGGTAACAAGCACTCACCCAAATCTAGGTTTTTCTTCAGCCAGCCTAAAGAACACTAACAACACCCAAACCCAAGTCACAACTCATACCAAACCAAAACCATTGTCCCATCACCATTTCAATGTTCAGTAATAATGTTTAAATAAGTTTCTGCACCATCTTGGGAAACTAGCAAGCATAAGCACAAACCAAGGAAAGAGTACAGTCAAACATCAACTTAAATGTTCACCCCCGGTTCCCTTGTAAAGTCATAACCAAAAAAAGTGATATGTGAGATCCCTAAATGTAGTGGAACCAAAGAAAACCCCAAGATAATACCCCATGTTTCCCAAAATTCCAGAAGAAAACAGTTTCTCATCAACAGAGGATCCCACCCCAATTCGTGATATAATCAATGTAACCACCTGACCTTAAATTCACAACTAAAAGCATAACCACAGGGGATCCCATCCCCACCCACATCACACAGCAATTTTTCGGTGAAAGGGAAACAACCAAACCAATACCACCAACACAAAGCAGGCCTATGCTAGTAATTTCAGATTTAAAAGATTTAACACACTCAATGATTTCAATTTCGGTGTTCTTTAGCCGGGGTTATCATAGAAAGGGTTGATCCTGGTGCTTTCAATTTATTTACCCAAATATACATAACTAAACAAATTGATTTAAATAGAAGAGGTTCATAATCTCAATAAAAGCCATTTAAACATTACCAGAGGTAAGGGTTCATTAGTGCACAGACAAAGACCACTAACAGCCATGATTTTCAGTAGGCATAAGCCCACACAATATAGAAATCATTAATCAGAGCATCATCGATCACACCCCTCCCCTTAATTATTTAGAATCCTTTTATTATCTTCATTTAAGTTTGGTTCATACAATTATATAGAAACAAAAGTATACCCACCCCGCATGATACACAGAAAAGAGAGACGAAGGTGAAACCCTACTTGATTGATCAACTATCGATGCTTCTCTTCACGCGCGTGTAACAAGGGATGTGTGATTTGCAGGGGTAGGGCCTCAGGAACTCAAGCATGTGCAGACGAAACGATGGCAGGGTGATCGAGAAAAATAAACCAAGGGAGAACCCTTTAGTTTATAAGGTTCGGGGACAGTTGAGATAAGAATGTGAAACCGCGTAAGGAGCGGGGTCGTGGGTTGACCATGCGACCCACACGTCATTAATGGGTCCCCCACCTTTAAGGGTGGTTTAAACAGACGTGCGCACCATGTTACCTCTTAAAAATTTAATTAAATGCCATTTATGGGCATTACTGGGCTTTTAAAACAAGCTTAAAGGGTCAAAATAGGGTTTAAACCACAATTTTAGCAAAAAGGAGGCGCTATTGGGAAAACCCATGGGGTAGGAAAGAGCCACTGGTAGGTGAGGGATACCAGTAGCCACGCTACAGGTAGGTTGCAGCTACCAGTATACTGAGCTACCGGTAGGCCGAGCTATCGGTAGGCCTGCTACCGGTAGTCTGAGGCTACTGGTAGGCCTACCGTTAGGGGTCAAAACTTCACCGAGAAGCCTTATAACTTTCCCAGACTACCCAGAACACCCAACATCAGATTTTTACAAAGTAATGGACCCCCCAAAAACACGATCCATTACACTATCCCACTGAGGAGAATGTGGGGCCTACAATATAGGACCAATGAAGCCCAAATTTCATGGGATGCTAGACTACTTATAGGGGAACAAGTAATTATGCATGAAGAAGTGCTAATTCGACCTCCATTATGACAATTAAGGCTTCCCAAATAGAATATATAAATCTGGGCCAGAATCTGTGGCCCAGAATATTATCCCACTAAAGAAGCCAAAACTCCCGATTGGAAACTCTAAATGTACCCAAATTTTACAGACGGTTCGGAGGCATCCAGATCTATATTTCCTTCTTCTAATACCCACTATAATTATGCCATCTAGAAGGCCATTCAGATGTGTCTATTTGGTAGATGAAATCTATATGCCACCTAGGTTCAAGGATAAAGAAGTCCACTCTCCCTTACTTTCAACCATCCTAGGCCTACCATAATCAAGTGGGATGATTTGTGCTGTTGTTAGTTCGACCCATTCCTCTTGATACTCTTATTTAAGGTAGTGGTGGTAATGGGAGTTTATGATCCTTGGATATTTGTTTTCATTGTAATGTTATTTTGTCGATTTGGCTTTGTAACGTACTTTTTTCTTAGGTAAGTTGTTTGAATCAACTTATTTCTTAATAAAATTTATTTCTTTCCTCTTATTATATTTTTATTCTCATCACTTGGATATCGTTTCCTTAAGGTGTGAATTTATTAACACAATACCTTGTGATATTTTTCACACAATGGTGGAGTGATTATTTTTTTTATTGTTTTTTACTTCTCTAATTCTTCCGTAATTAGTCTACTTTCTACTTCCATTGAAACCATAGAATCAATGGAGGAATAAATATTTTATGGGTTGATCCAAGAGAGTATCAAGGGGCTAGTTTGGATGTTATTTCTCACTCCATTAATTTCTAATCACTTATTTTAATTGAGAATTTTTTTGAAGACCTTTAACCTCTTTAATCCTTATTGAATTTAATGCCACACACTTCAAGTGATAATACAAACATTTACCTTGAAGTGCTCAAAAAATTGATCCTTCAAGAGTATAGATGATTAGTATTAAAGGGTTTGGGTATTAAACCAGTAATTGATGATGTTGTATGATCTTCTTAAATGAACCCATCTCAAATATAAGAAATTGGAATCATTAAAAAAAGGAATTCATCCAATCTACCCAAAGAGATAACCTAGTATCAACTCATTATCTTAATTTTAATTAACTTAAATATGTTAGTGATACCTTAAACCCATCTAAAATCAACCCAAGTTGGCCACTTCATATCCAAAAACAATCCAAAGTATGTACATGTATGTAGGTTACTTCTTAGGTCTACGAGGATTCGATAACCCAAGCTAAACTACAAGGATCATTCTACCTTCATCTCTTGGGTAAATTTGAGCATGAATCAAATTTTTTGCTTCGTTTCCTGGGACCTAAGAATGTTATCTTAGACACTAGTTTCCTTTTCTCACCCCACATCTCTAATCTCATCCCCAATTTCATTTCTATGTAAAAACCTTTTGAACAAATACAAACATGGGCAACCTCACCTAAAAATGATCACTCCGCACCAAGTGTGATGTACAATGACCATCCTAGTTTCTACTGGTGGGATAATTAGCAACCTATTGAGACAATTTTTTTTACTCCTATGCTCCACAAAACATTCCGACCTATTATGAGTACCAACCAAAACTAGGACAATCAGAACATCCTTATATGTAATTCCAACAACTTAATTATCCACATGGAATAAACCATTTGTCATAACTCCTTATCCCTCCTGATTCACATCCATTACTTGAAAAAATATTTCAACACATGGAGATAATGAATATTGTGGTTTCTTCATTGATATTAGAATTAAAAAGCATTGAGACAGTTATGGAACCCATTCCCACTCATGCTATCCTTTCCTCATCCTTGACAGAAGAATATTTTCTCCCACAAACCTCTCATAAATTTATTGAAGAACCAACCATTGGATTTGGGATAGATGGAGAAGATAAAGGAATTATTGAAGGGTATTTAAATCAAGAAAAAATTTATTTTTTGGATTCAAAACAAGAGATTTTGACATCATGGATTATGTGTACTGAATATCAATCAATTTATTCATCAGAACAAAAAATTACTAAACCATTTGGAGAAATCAAAAAATATTGAGTCCATATCCATTCCAAACACTGATCTCTCCAATTTTGTGACTGAATGTTCTATGGAAAAGGAACTAATTTTGTTGAGAAATTCAGAAAATGAAACTGATTTGGATTCAAAATCTCCACCTTTGTTTGAATGTCCTATCCAACTCGAGCTCAAAATTATTATCCTTCCTTCTCCACTAAAGTATCCCTTTATAGTTTATAATAACGAACTTTTAATTTTAATTCATTCTTCTCTTGAAACCAAAAAAGTTGGAATGATCATTTATGTATTAAGAAAGACTATAGAGGAAATTGGATCACCCATTTCTGATACTCCTTGGATTTTCCCACACATTGTAGAACATAGGTTTGTACATGACACAAATTATAAACTAAGAATGAATCTCAATAAAGTAGAAGTGGAGAAATATGGGGTATTTAAAATGTTTAAAGTTGGTACTGGGTAAGTTATGGGGGTTCATGTTGAGCTAATTACATTAAACAAAGCTCTGTATGGGAGGAAACCAATGGTTTTCAAGTTTCCAATCATTTTTTTATTTTAATGAACTTTATATTTTAAATAGAATAAATGAATAATTTTTATATTTAAAAAAATAAAAAAATATAGACTATTTACCTATTCTTCAATTATGAGTATGGATGGGTATGAAAGAGGAGCATCATATTCATCCATGTCACGTGGTGTGATCCTTGAGTAATACCTTACCCAGAAATTTAAAAAGGAGACAATATATCATCAATTGATTTTATTTTTATGTGTTTGTAGGTTAAAATATAGAAAAAATATAATAATAATAATAAAATTAAAATTCCACATCATATGTCATGGGGAAAACCTCGTCACAACCGACGAAGCCATGAGGACTCGAACCTGGGACCGAAGGGAGACAGGGGCACACACTTACCACTGACCTACGGATTATTGTGCTTCCTTATTCTATAATTTTTATATATATACATATATTTTACTTTATTTATTATATAAATAAATAAATATATATATATATATATATAGTTTTTTTGTTTTTTTTGTTTTTTTTTCACTAGAAAATTCTCAGAGTGACATCGAGATCAAGGGATTAAGAGGGAGCAACAAGAATTTCAACTTCAACCACCAGGTGACTTCATTACATGATCCTCATTTTCAATTTCCTTTTTAAACTCCCATTATCTTCCTCTACCCCCTTCTATATTTTATTTTCCTTAAACACTGGAGACATTTTTATTTTAAGTTGGGGAAATGATAAAATAAAATTACTTTTGTGTCTAAAAAAATGAATGATTTGAAAAAAAAGTGTACCTTAATGGAAAGAAAATTTTCATTAACCATGAAATTGATAATATACATTTTACACATTAAAACTTAATATACAATAATTTAGCATGACCTGATTTTGGTTTTAATCCATGTATAATTTCATGAGCGTAGATCTTGGAAAGTGTGGCTGTCTAATATGATATTTCATGGTTTATATTTTCAACCAAATAAAAAAAATAAGAACGCACGTCCAATGGATAGTGAGGTATTAGTTTGATTTCATGGGGTCCCCCAAATAAATATCCTAGTTTTGGTGATCATTTTTGTTTTAATATGAGTATTCAATAATTTTTTTAAAAAAATAATAAATTTTTACATAGAGCAATGAAATGACCTAATGCGCGGCTTTCAGCACTTGGGGATCGTGAATCTATAGTTGTCGGGAACAGAGTTAGTATTTTTATCTCTATTATTTGTAATTTTAATTTTTTTACTACGTTAACATGAGATGATGGTTGAGTATGTGGGCTTCACATGGTTCCATAAGGTCTTCGAGCCTGGGAGTCATCGGAAAAGTCTCGCTACATGGGTTGACTTTTTAAAGTGCAATTTCAATTACCATGGAAAAATCGTAAAAAAAACAAAAAAAAAACAAAAAAAAAACAAAAAAATATTTATTTTTGAATAATCATCTTAATATTGAAATGTGATTCCACCTAGCGTTTCCGTCATTTTCCTCTTGAATAAAGATGAACCCCCATGTCTATTGAGATGCACAACACATCATCACTCTTAATTGATATTGGATGAAATACGGTGATGAATTTGAACAAAGGAAAGGGCTTGGGATTGTGATCTTCTTATGAAACTGTCATTTATTAAAATATTTTGATGGGTTTCATGATTTTTTTGGTATAAGGGTTTTTCGTGATCATTGTGAATTAAAATGTTTTTGGAAAAGGGAATTCGAACTTCATTTAATGTGCCCAATGATATTTATTTTATTTTCATATTTAATTTTCAGGTTTCTAATTATATTTGGAACAATTCATAATTGTGGCGTGTGGGAAGATTCAAATTGGAAGACCACCAAAATGGGATTTCATGCAAACAATTCTGAAGAAGGAAGATTGGACACCGGCCCACTGATGAGAATGTGGGGCCCACAATACAGGCCCAATGAATCCCAAATTTCATGGTATGCTAGAATACTTATATAGGAACAAATAATTATTCAGGAATAAGTTCTAATTTAGCTTCTATGATGGAAATTAAGGAGGCCCAAATAGAATATCAATATCTTGGCCAGAATCTGTGGCCCAGAATGTTATCGCACTAATACGGCCATAAATCAAGATTAACAACTCAAAATGAAGCCAACTTTTATAGGATGTCAGAAAAAATACGAATATATATTTTCCTCTTCTTTGGACCACTCTAATTCTTCAATCTAAAAGGCTATTTAGACACGTCTGTTCGGTGGATGAAAGCTGGCTGCCACCTCGGGTCAAGGATAATGAAGTCCACTCTCCCTTACTTTCCACCACCCTAGGCCTACCATAATCAAGTGGTATGCTTTGTACTGTTGGTATTTCGTCCCATGTCTTTTGATATTCCTATTTATGGCAAGGGTGGTTAAAGAGTTGATGATCCTTAGAGCTTTGTTTTCATTGTAATGTTACCATGTCGATTTGGATTTGTAACGTTATTCTTTCTCATGTAAGTTGTTCAAATCACCATAGTTATTAATAAAATTTCTATCTTTACTCTTATTTTGTTTTTCTTCTTATCAATTTGATATCTTTTCCTTAAGGTGTGAATTTATTCACACTATAACTTGTGATATTCATCACACAATGATGGAGTGATTTCCTTTTTAATTGTTTTTTTACTTCTCCAATTCCTCCCTAATGAGTCTACATTCCTCTTCCATTAAAACCATAGAACCAATGGAGGGATAAATATTTTATGGGTTGATACAAGGGAGTAGCAAGGGGATGGTTTGGATGTTATTTCTCACTCCATTATTTTCTAATCACTTCTATTAATTGAGAATTTTTTTGAAGATCTTTAAACTTCTTCATCCATGTTGAATTTATGGCCATAGACTTCAAGTACTAATACGAACCTTTACCTTGAAGTGCTCAAAACTTTGATCCTTCAAGTGTACAGGTGATTAGTGTTAAAAGGTTTTGGTATTAAACTAGTAAGTGATGATGTTGTTTGATCTTATTAAATGAACTCATCTCAAATATAAGAAATTGAAATCATTAAAAAATGAATTCATCCAATCCACCCCAAGAGATAACCTAGGATCAACTCATTATCTTATTTTGAATTAAATTAAATCTGTTAGTGATACCTTAAAACCATCTAAAATCAACCCAAGTTGGCCACTTCATAGAAAAAAAATCCATAGAATGTACGTGTATGTAAGTTACTTCTTAGGTCTCCGAGGATTCGATAAAACAAGCTAAATTATAAGAACCGTTCTTCCTTCGTCTCTTGGGTAAATTTGAGCGTGAATCATGTCATGACATGGGCCCCAGGGTATGGGGCAGGATAAAGTGGTATCAAAGGAGTCATTTCTACTGAAAACTAGGACTCTTATATTTTAAAAGACAAATAATGTTAAGTGTTTTGCGTGCAGTTTTTAGTTCAAGAGTCCAGTGTTGATGTGATGAATGACGTATCAATACACCAGGACCCTGAATTCTGATTTCTGAATCAGTGCACAGAAATACTGACTGCATGTGTTTTGAAAATGTTTTTTACTCTGTTTACTTTGAGTCATCCCACTAGGTATAACATATTGACTATGACAAACCTGTTTCTTTTTAGGATGTCGCCGCATAGACAACGAGCTAGGATTCTCGAGAGAGTATATGATGATGGCCCACTGAGCGACGTGGATTTGGTCCATTACCCTCTTACTGGGCAGCACCTTCGGGTGGTGCACTAGTAGCACCACCACCCATTGGTCGGTAGATTCCACCAGCCCCACAAGAAGACTGAACACACTGACTGAGCTCATTGCATGAGTCCCAGAGATAGAGGCCTCCGAGGTTTTGAGGTGAGATAGATCCCTAGGAAGCCAAGGACTGTATGTATGCTATGGCAAGAGTTTTTCACTTGGTTGAGAAATCTGCAGAGAAGATGG
Organism: Viscum album; assembly: GCA_963277665.1. NCBI lineage: Eukaryota > Viridiplantae > Streptophyta > Magnoliopsida > Santalales > Viscaceae > Viscum > Viscum album. The sequence continues at coordinate 908,524,805 of OY728151.1, forward strand.
TTATCCTAGCTGCTTGCCTTTATCAGGGCACAACAATGAGATGGTGGAGCCTGATGCTCCATACACATGATGAGGTGACCCTCACCTAGACAGACATTGAGGGGCCCTTTAGGGAAAAGTTTGATCTAGAGACTCTATTCTCTATGCGTATCCAGAATCTGCTGCACTTACAGAAGAGAATCCTGACAGTAGCCCAGTACTTGGAGAGATTGACTGACCTCTCACGCTACTCCAGCGACATGGTACGAGACCCATTCTTCAGGGCCCAAACCTTTGAGTAGGGTCTCTGGTAGGAGACTAGAGAGTCGATGATATCGCTGAATATCTCGATGTAGGCTGGAGTGCTCGAGTGAGCATTTTTGGTGGAGAGATTCATAGCTTAGAAGGCACCGATGGTGAGATACACCACTAGATGACAGGTAGCTAAGTCCTCTTCAAGAGGTAGTAGACAGATGACATAGATGTCCAAGCGGGCCAGACCCACTGGTGGATGACCCCAGGACACAGGGTCAGATGATTGGAGCTCGGGAGGCAGAGAAGGTCAGCTCGGAGGCACACTGTGCTTCACGTGCGATGGGAAGAGCCACTTGGCCCGTGACTTCCCAACCCGTCGTACCAATGATCAGAAGATGGTCGAGTGACCGCTGTGGTAGAGGAAGTGATTTGAGAGAGGTGGTCCTCAGGGTGATGGAAGAGGCAGAGTAGCAGGTCGTGCAACATGCAGTTGGAGGCAATTTGAGATTCTACCGCCACCACCACCAAGAGGTCCACCCCAACCACAAGGAGCAGGTAGAAATGTATGAGCACAAATATAGGCATAAGAGGCCTATGACAACAACGCTCTGGAGATGATTAGAGGTATGATCTGTGTCTATTCCACCCTAGATTCAGTACTTATAGACATAGGTTCTAGTCACTCTTTTATTACCACGACAGTCGTTCAGGGCTCAGAGATTCCGATGGAGCCATCAAATCTATCCTTGCGATTATAGACTTATACGGGGGAAGATTCAATGATTACACACTGGTGATGATAGTGTGATCTTACTCTAGGAGGCGATTGGTCTGTCTAGGATCTTCTAGTAGCAGCATCGAGGCCTTAAGAAGTCATCTAGGGTGTGGACTGGCTTTCGATAGTCCATGCTTAGATATACTATTTTAGGCTCAAAGTGTATTTTGTCCTCTAGGATGGGATTGGGTTTTTCTTCACCGGTGAGAAGGAAACCTTTGCCGAACATTATGGGCTTTCTCGGATGATGGTGTAACTAATCACTCACTAGTTGGTTAGCCTCACCCTTAGAACAATTTGTGTGAGGATTCTGAGTTATCCTATAGTGGTGGATCAGTATACTGATGTCTTCCCTAATGATGTTCTAGGGCTACCTCCTCATAGAGAGGTAGACTTTCACATTGACCTATACCCTAGGAAAAAACCAATATCTACACCAGTATATAGGATGGCTCTCGTGGAGCTTCGGGATTTGCGGGTACATTTGGAGGACGTGTAGAGAAATGGGTTCATAAGGCACATTGTTTCTCCATGGGCATCCCCGATCTTGTTTGCTATGAAGGCGGATGGGAGCATGAGGCTTTGTGCGGACTATCAGTGCCTGAACCAGGTGAACATGAAGAATAAGAATCCACTCACAATGATCGATAAACTCTTTGACCATCTAAAGGTATCTGGATAGTTTTTGAATATATTCCTTAGATCAGGCTATCATCAAGTCATTGTATGGGACAAGAACATACCGAAGATTTCCTTTAGAGTCAATATGGCCATTATCAGCTCTAGGTGATGCTTTTCAGGGTGACCAATTCTTTGTTAGTGTTCATGGGGATCGTGAAAAAGATCTTACATCCATACATTGATTTCTTTGTGGTAGTGTTCATCGACAACATCTTGATATACTTGGTGTCAGAGGATGAGCATGCCATGCACCAACAGAGAGTTCTGGATACACTATGAGAGAACCATAATTAGAACAAGCACTTGATGTGCCAGTTTTAGATACAGGAAGTCTACTTCTTGGGGCATGTTATCTCGGAGGCTGGAGTCACAGTGGATTCAGAAAAGATAGAGGTAGTGCTTTCATGGGATCTTCCAGGATTGTTACTGAGATGTGGAGTTTCCAAGAATTGGTTGGTTACTACTGGAGATTTGTACCTGACTTCTCCAGGGTAGCAACACCCTTATCAGCTTTGAAAAATAAGAGGTAGCAATTCTTGTGGACAGAGAAGTGATAATGGAGTTTCCAAGAGCTGAGTCGGAGACTGATGAGTGCTCCCATCGTAAGGCTACTAGAAGAGGGTGTTGGTTACATAGTTTACTATGACACATCAAGAAATAGATTGGGTCTTGTCCTGATGAAGGAGAGAGCGGTGATCACCTATGGCTCATTGAATTTGAGACAGCACAAGAAATATTATGCTACCATTGACCTGGAGTTAGAAGCATTGGTATTTGCTTTGAAGACGTGGCATCACTACTTTATGGGTGAATAGTTTAATGTTTACTCTAATCACAAGAGTCTTAGGTATATCATCTCATAGAAGGACCTAAACCTGAGATAGATATGATGGATATAGTTTCTACAAGATTTTGACTTTGAGATATTCTACACTATTGGGAAGGGGAACGTAGTAGCAGACGCACTTAGTAGGAGGTCTGGTCTGTATCCGATGAGTGAAGCGACATAGTAGCTAGCTGCATTGCAGTTATCCTTAATAGATAGAGATAGATAAGATCACCTCCACTCTATAATTATCACTCCCCCATTTCTATGATTATTTATGGAGGGACAACTTGGTGAAATAGACTACGAGGCCCAACATGCTTAGATATCCTTAGTATTGGCTCTTGATGGATTTTCTGAAGGTGGGGAGCACGTATTCATCTTTACAGGATGAACTATGGTTCCAGTGATGCTAAGAGATGAGATGTTGAGGGAGTTCCATACATCCACTTTAGCAGTACATCCTAGTGTGGTAAAGATGTACCAGGACCTTCATTTTCAGTACTGGTGGTCGGGGATGAAGAAAGCAGTGGCCGAGTTTTTATCTTGATGCCTCACTTGTCAGCAAGTGAAGGCCGAGGATTAGGTACCAGTGGGCTTAGCGCAGTCACTTGAGGTACCAGAGTGGAAGTGGGATAGTGTATCCATGGACTTCGTGATGGGGCTACCATGTATGTCCATGGTCCACGATTCTATCTGGGTGATCATTGACCGACTCACCAAGTCATCCAACTTCCTACCCATCTGAGAGTAGGGATCAGTAGAGGGCCCGTGATGCCTCTATGTGGAGGAGGTTCTACGACTTCACAGAGTGCTATCAACGATCATCTAATATCGAGACCCATGTTTTACATCCCACTTGTTGAAAGGATTGTAGGAGGCATTCGAGACTCAGCTACGCTTGACCATTGACTTTCACCCTCAGACATATTGTTATACAGATCAGACCATAAAGACAGTCAAGGACATGCTTCATGCTTGTGTCCTCGATTTCAACTTAGTTGGGAGGACCACCTACCCCTGGTGGAGTTTTCATATAATAATAGTTATCACTCCACCATCATCATGGCCCCATTTGATGCATTGTAAGGGAGACCATGCGGATCTCCTCTTTGCTGGACAGACCTTGGGAAGATAGCACTTATGGGTCTATAGTTGGTACAAGCTACCACTGAGAAGATGCAGATAATACAGAAGCATATGAAGACTGCATAGAGCTGGTCGAAGTCTTATGTTGACAGTTGACATAGACCCTTGGATTTTGAGTAGGGAGACCATGTCTTCTTATGGGTCTCACCCCAATGAGGCTTACAGAGGTTTGTCCAGGGAAACAAGCAATCTTTGAGGTTCATCGGATATTTCCAGATCTTCAGCAAAGTAGGAGAGCTGTCATACCATCAATCCCTTCCCCCACAGATGCACTAGGTGCATTGTGTTTTTCACGTGTCATAGCTGAGGAGATACGTGCATGATCCATCACACGATATCGACTGGGGTGAGCTGGACATCAACAATGGGGTGAAGCTTGCAATGTTCCCAATAGTGATAGAGGATCGAAAGGATTGGGTCCTTCATGGGTGGTCGATCCTTCTGGTACGGGACCGTTGGCAGCACAGTAACCTCCAGGAGAGCACATGGGAGTGAGAGGCTCAGATGCGTGCTCAGTACCCTCATTTTTTCCCCTAGTTTTGTTGTAGATTTCGAGGACAAAAAGACCTAAGGTGAGGAGAATGTAAAGACCGGGAAAATTCCATGTAAATTATTATATTGAATTTAATTGGGATTATTTTGAGTTTGGAGAAATTGATGGTGTGTGAATCAAAATCCCAGTGTTCCCGAAATGAATTTTTCTAATTTTTTTAAAGGTACGTTCAGTAAAAACGCATGGAAAATTTTATATATTTTTAACAAGTGCTTGGATTGAAAATATGAGGGCACCGTTGAATCCACAGTGCTGGGATTCGGTTAAGGGACGATTCACTTAGATGGTAGTAGGTCAGGAGAAAAAGATAGTTTTTTGGCATTGAAATAAATTATTAAATGAAATAGAGATTTTTATTATATTTATTTTGATCCTACCACCTCTTGAGCGGCTGTGGCGGGGTTCACAGAGGAGTTTATACCATTAAAATGGGATTTTAACTGCACGGTTACACTTTGGTTATGTGACCACCCCTTGTTTAATTAATCTGGTACATTAATTACATCAATTAATGATTCTCATAAATTCCTCGGTGCGTTACCCACCTTTTCCTATATATTTAAGTGAGGATTATGGTGATGTTTTGGCACAGTTTCACTAAGTACGGAACCTCTAACGATGTGATGCGACACCTTCCACAGGCAAAGATGGAATCTTGGGTGGCAACAAACTGAGATCGACGAATGCCTAAAGCTTCCATGGATAGGGATTCTCCATCCACCATCATGACATGCCCAACGAATCAAGGTAGGGGTTGTTTATTAATTCAATAAATTCCCTCTATTATATTCTTCGTTCTAGAATTTGAGGGAGGTTGTTTTGGGGGATTTGAAAAGGGTTTATTTATTATAGAGGAATTGAATAATCTCTCACTAGTTATAATGCAAACGTGGAGGGTGCCGAACAAATGAACAAGGCTCAGAACCTCCGCCGCTTCATTCATGATGTGTTTTTCAGGGGAAAATTCTTTACCTCGCCAGAATCTGGAATCAGAAAGCCTCTTAGCAACGGTGGAATCCCCGGGAGCCCGTAGACATGAGTGGAAGTGAAAACGGATCTCCGAGGCATCACCGAAGCCCCGAGAAAGAAGCGCCAGCACGGAACTGGCGCGACGGCACCGATAGACAAACGAGGAGGATGGGAACCACTGACTGCGGTGGAAGAGCGGCGTTGCTACAGTCAGACATGTGGCCGAACGCGAAGGTGGAGGTGGCACACCATCGCACACCGCGTAGAATGAAGCCGCGACGAGTTGGAAAGGGACCCTACACTCATGGGTCCTTTATGTAACAATGCGGAACCACCTGCCATTTTCCTTAAATTAACCGTACATCTCTTTGAGCCACTCAGGAGGTAGACCGCGTGACCCCTACATGGGTCGCGTTAGCCAGCGGGACGAACTCCTGGTGGGCCGGTCCGGTCCGCATCCCAGAAGGTCGGGCCCATCGTGTCTTAGCCCAACTATGCTGGCATAGGCCCGTTCAGGCCGGGCTAGGTCAGTCTCAGGGTGGGTCGTTCTGACCGGGGTAGACCGGAACCAGACCCCTCTCAGGCTCAGAAACGCTTAAAAGGACGTAACATGTGAACCAGACGTCCGTTTGATGAACCGTTTGTGGAGCTGGGATCCTTGGAGAGAGAAAGTACTTTTGAGATACTCTGTGACAGGTTTGTGGAAAATTGGAGTAAAACTGGGTTTGATCAAATCCAAATCCAACCGGGCCCTCAGTACTAAAATGCCAATAACTAACAGACCAGGTGTCTGGTTGACCCGCCGTCTGTTGCATTTCAACACATATGAAGTGATGGATAATCAAGTAAATTCTTCTTGGGACCTCATTCCAGTTGAAATATGACTAACGGATTGAGGATTAGTTCTCCTAGAATCAAGCGTACTATGAGAAGGAATCCATTGGCTGACAATGAGGCGGTGGTTGGATACTGATCATACAGAGGTTAGTAACGAGCAATCCTATTTGTGTCAGCACCTATCAATCATGTGTGGGTTATATCCTATGTGGGTCCACTCTTAGAGATATTGTGTTGGTTAGCGCATACCGATCCTGTGTGAGTCATATCCTGTGTGGATCAGTGCTCAGTGATCCTGCGCGGGTTAGCGCATACCGATCCTGTGTGGGTCAAATCTTGTGTGGGTCAACAGGGGTTAGTATCTATCGGTTCTCAGTTGGTCGGATCCTATGTGGGTTAGTGGGGGTTAGTACCTATCAATCCTATGTGGGCCAGACTCCATATGGTCACTAGCACTGCCTCTCTACCAAATAAGACGATCTAGCTTATTGGCTAATCATCTGTACTTCTGTGCTTTACTTATAACTGGCTTGAGCTATGTATATTTCTTTGTGCATGTTATTGAGACCATGCTTGTTTTATTCCTTTGTGTAATTCTGAGATACCTTCGGGGGTCTCGGGGTCCCTAATGGGTATTGTTATACTCAACCCTGCATGGGCTTCACCTGCAACTTGTTATGTCTTGTACAGATAATGAGTAGCTTGACTGAGACTGTAGGAGCTAGGACCAGGCGATACATGGAGGTGAATGTTTGACCTGGAGAGTAGTTGAGACAAGCTATGTATACCCTTTAGGTAGGATCCTTCGTGGATGATCGTAGGAGCAGTTTTTGGTTTTCAGTTGTAGTTGTACCTTTTTAGTTGGGCTTGTATTCCGACCCCTTTACATTCAGAACATACATTTACTATTGCAATTTTACTTCGTGGTTTCATCTTGTTGTGTTCTTGGATTTTGTGTTTTTACAGGATTAAAGGAAATTCCTTCACATTTTTTAGATACACCTTCCAGTTCTAGTCGCCAACCCCTAGCCTATAGAAGGCAGGCTTGGGGTAATCCTGACGTGTGTCCCAGGGGACTGGTAGTGACAAAATCTAAACCTTTAACTCAATCATGTATTTATTAATTCCTTAATTTTAGCATTATCTTAAATTATTCTCCATGGTTTTTTATAGTGATCCGTGGTAAAGAATCCTTTAGTATAGTAAAATAACATTCTTTCTTTTGAGATATCATATGTAGAAATTAGATTATAATTCTTGATATTGCTGTTATTAATTGAGTTCTTTTATTTAAGACATTTCATCTCTTGTTTTTAAATCTACTAATATAGCCATATTTTCTCAATATAAAATTAAGTTTTCTAGTGGGTAGATACCATCACTCATCATAATTGTGACCATATTTTTTTTAGTATTTACATAACCCATAAATACATTTAAAATTATTTTTCAAGAAAATATTTATTTTATAGAGTTATATAAATTTGTTTGACAATTATCCTTCTCATATATGGTATAATACCACATGAAATGGTCATCCAATAATAATCATATGTTTATATTTTTAATCAATAATCAATGGAACTGTACCTAAACATACAACAGTACCAAAAATAGATGATAAGTATTATTCTACTGAATTTGGTATAGTTTTAGTCATATTTTTTCTACATAAATTACTCTTTTTTAGGTTATAAACATAACTATTTGGTGTTTTTCTTGGGTAATATATTTTGTTGGATATTACTGAGTCCACCAATAGTGATTTTCTGGGATTCATAGTACTTTTAACCTACCGTAGTTGTGTAGAATTGTTTTAATAACTATACCAGTATATATGGTAATATTACCAGACATAGATTTACTAGACCAATGGTTTACCATTCACTAAGAGTTGTATATAGATTATTTTAATGATTATCTTAATTCTATTTTTTATTAATAAGTATAATACTATCATTATATATAAATATATTGGATTCATCTTTCTTCTTAACCATTTTGAAAGAGATAATATGAACAAAATCCTAATTTATAAACGCTACATTAATCTCATCATTGATTAGGTTAAGAGAGTTCTAATCATCATTGACCTATCATATTATGTCTTACCAATTATTCTTTATCATCTCACCAGATTCTTCATGCCTTCTATTATTTTTAGGGACATAAATATCAAATTCCTTCAACTTTTTAAATTTGTTTTCATATTGTACATTCTTTGTGCTCATAGATAACATTTTCATATTTTTAAAAACATGTATAACTTATTTTAGCAGAAGATCTGTTACCTATTTATCATAATTATGAAATTGTAACCATTCATTAATTAATAAAATCTTTTCATTTCAAGGTGTCACAAATTCTTCTCTTTCTTCCATGTGTTGTGTAAGAATTTTATTTCATTTTTTTTCTTATTAGAAAAATTTATCTGCATTACATCAACTTATTTTTCATGTTGATATTTTTAATACTATATATCCTTGATAAATATATCTATAAAATTGAAAAAATAAATTGTAAAATTATTTAAATACCATTAATATTGAGAATATAAGTACTCAATTGTTTTTATAAACTCATAATATTTAAACTCTCAATAGATCGAACATACTTATTCTAAGAGATAATAATTTATAGATATTAATGAAGAAAAATTTACACCATGATCCTATTGAAAAATTAGTTGATCCTACTTCTATTTTTTAAATTTTTTAAATTTTATTTTCACCTTTTTCTTCCAATTCTTGAAAGCCTTGGATGAAACATTTACTTATATCACACCAAGAATTTAGTTTTTATTCTCTACCATTGGATCTTCTTTATTTTATTCAAATATGAAATTTATATAAATACTATATAAACAAAAAGGGAAATTTTGTATCTAATCCTATCCAATCCAAGATGATAAATGAATCTACTTATAGAGTTGATTGAATTTTCAAGGACACTGTGGGGGGGGGGGGGTAATATGTGTACTAAGATTTTAACAAATAATTTTTATATTAATGAACCCCTTTTATGATCAATCCTCTACCTTAGTTAAAAATAATATATCAATTAATTTACTCATAAACCTCACATTAGGATGCAATACCGATATGAAACATGAACAATAACACATGACATTTTTCATGTTATTCCTTAATGTGAGATCCTACTCCATGTCTTACTCCAAGTTTATCGACTCATAAATTCTCGTTTCTCTATTAATTTTTAATAATCACACATTGAATCATAAGTAACACATAGTGGTTGGGATGGTATTATTTATATCTTCAATAATAAGAAGATAGATTCTTCTTGTGTGTACATAATTTTTTATACCGTAACCACATGTTTCTCAATGGAACTTCTTAGAAATGTACCACCTTTTATTAAAAAAATCTAAAAAACCCTATAAATCCTTAAATTTATAATACATTGATAAAAAATATTCATTCATTTTGTAATTTTTCTTAAAATGGAATCACTATGAATTTAAATCAAATTGTATCTACTATACTTTTAATGTCTTAATGATATCATATGAATAATAGCAACAACATAATCCTCTTATATTTCAACAACTCGATACAAATGATGTCCTAAAATATGGTATCTCCCTACCTTGAATGAATCATCATATTATTTTCATTACCCATAATATGAATAAATATGCAAATATACTTGTTATCATAGACTAATAATAATTAAACATCCATGAATATCAAATAGTTTAATATAATCTATGTTTTCCTGAATCTTGAAAGATAATCAATGTAGTTTGGTATGTATATATACTAGAATAAATATCATAGTGTTTATTATCAATTAATTACATGTTTTCAATTTGGAAATACCTGTATTAAATTAGTATCGTGAATAATGTTTCAATTGAGGCTCTTAAACGCGAGTTCTAAAAAAATAGAAATTTTATAATAAATTAATCTAATTTCATACAAAAACCTGGGATAAAGCTCATACTCATAATAAAATCATAGATTGATCTCCAACTAGATATAAAAATCTTTTTTTTCTTCTTTCACATGAACAATCATCTCATACTTAGATACACTATTATTGTGCGTGTAAAAATCATTTAAAATTTTAAATCATATTCTCATGGTCGGTTGATAACTCTCACAGTAGCTTCATACTTAATCAAGTGGTGAGTCATAATATTTGGTCAATTTCATCTTTTCTCAATTAGGTAAAGCTATCATAAATATTTTCACAGTAGATCAAACTTTGTTAATGTGATAGGTGAATATTCTACAAGAAGTCTCTTTTTTAACTCACATCTTCTCCATATCAGTTGATGTGGCTAGTAATAACTCATATGTTCAGTTCATCATTGTTCATAAAGTATGTTAGAACCATTTTATTTAGTTAGTTAAATTTAATTTCATGATTGGTTCAATAATATATGTGTAGTTGATTCATCTCACACGTGGTATATATGCATGATCATGTTAGTGTTCATCATGCAGTAAGCATATCAACCATGTAAAAATATAATGTGATATGTCTGACAGTTGGTACATAAATCAGTTTGGAGTTTTAGTATAAGGTAGATGATGATCATGTGACTTGATCAAATCGAACAAAGTCAATAGATGGGACGACCCATGTTTGTGCATATTTAAACACAGCGAAATAGTGGTTCAACATTTAGAGTACCATATTTGATTCACAATTATAAAATACATCAATTTTTTATATACTATGCCTTATTAGCATCTGGAATTTCCATTTCTATGATGAGTGAATTATGGCACACTCACACACAACATTATGTGTCACACCATCCCATCGTATAATGTTTTCACATGACTACTCGCATGTACATCCAATTTCACCCTAATCGACCAATGTTTTCCTTTAGAAATTCTCAAAAAGTATTGTTTACTATGGTTCGGATCATATTTGTCCATATTGTTTTAGATAAAAAACTTTTAAAAGTACTAATGCTTTTTATAAGTCTAACCATCTAAATATAATCCATTTTTAATTTATTATCAACATTTTCAAACAAATAAATATATGAATGGCCTTCACATGATTCCCAATTAATATTCGATATCAATTCCCAATTATTATTAATGATTTTACCAAAATATTTATGATGAAAAAAATATATTTTTCATGGATTTAAACTTATTTATTCTTCATGAAATCATCACACTCTTTTAATAATTCAATAGTTACACAATACAAAGGATGGTTCAAATAGTAAACATATTTCACTTTTCCAAACATTGTATGAATATGTCACCAAACTTCTTACAAGTTATCAAATATTTGTATGTAACATGAGGTTAAGTACTAAATAACTCATAGTGTATTCGATCTTATCCAAGATATATCTTTAATAAATAACCTTGATTTCTTTTTCCATTTAATATGATAGTTTATTTTTATATTTAACTAGACTGTTCTTAATAATTAATATACCCACTGAAGAACACATATTATCATTTTATTCTAAACTATTTTCATATTTATTAAAGATATATACAACCACCAAACATGTTATATTATATAATAAAAATAATGAGGGTATTTTTATCTCATTATATATATAGATTAACATGTAACTGCTTTAAACATTTGATTCCAACATAAAACAATAACCAGATGAGTGGCCTAATTCTAAAATACATTATCTATTATACCCACATTTTCTATTCGTAATTTACTAAATGATACACATCATATACTTGGTAGATTTCTAGAGGTAGTGCTAAGTAATAATATACACCCATATCCTGATTAAGAATCTAAAAATGATCGATATACCCTCATATTGTCTTCCATTTATTCCCAAATCGCAAAACCACATCCAAGGAGATATTTGGATGATCACCTAATCCAAAACCTCAAACTGAAAATCTAATAAGTAATTCTTTGCATAGTTTTTTTTAATTTTATTGCAGTTTAACAATAAACTAAATTTTTTCTATATTTTTCATAATTTCTTGGAAAATTATAGCGATTATTACCTACTTACCATATTTGACTTTATTCCACCAGGTTGGATTCCAACATCACTTCCCACACAGAGCCTCATATTATGAAATCTAAATTCTTGAATGAAATCAATTATTACAAAAAAAATCTATTTAAGGAAGGTGTTTATCCAGCCATCCATGAAAATAAATTGAAGAAGATCTAAAAATATCCTCTAGAATTTTAATCATTCTATAACACCATATAAATTTATAATATATTCATTTTATAAAAAATTTATTTTCGTTGAGATCTTACAATATACGCAACATAGATTTTATAGGTAACAAAAGACTATATGAAAATATTATATTTAAATGTGATCATTATTACCTAGTCATTAAGGAACAACTACATTATGGAAATTATATGCTTTATACATGTATAAAATAAATTCAATGGAAATCTATTGATTATAAATATAATATGAATCATTTTTGAGAAAAAATAAATTTTAAAAAATTGCAATTTTATTGAAAGAGTTTTGGTTTCACTTTGCACACACAAGTTAAAACTAAAATTTCAAATTATTTATAATTTATTTTATAAACCGAATGTAATTTTAAATGTTATAATATAATTTTTTATTATGGTGATTTGTTTTTAAATTTTCAAGAAAGTTTCATTTTTCAGTAATTATTAAAAAATATTGATTTTAATAAAGAACAAGCTTTTTATTCAAATAATTTACAATACCCATTATATTTTAATATAGTTTTAAAAGTAATATGATATAAATATTAAATTTATTAATAAAAATTATTTCATTATTCTAAATTTAATATTGAAGTTTTGTATAAAAATGTTTTAATCTTTTGATATGTTTTCTGGGAGAAAACAATTTTTTTGACACATCCGTAGGTATAATGTTAAATTAGATTCTACCACTTCTATTAAATAAATTTTGAAAATGGATTAAATATTCTTAATCATCAAAATTTATATTATATAAGAAGTTAAAAATTATTATTGACCATAATAAATAATGAAAACTAAAAAAATTAATTACTGCAGTTAAAGTGAAAACGCCTTTACTAGGGGGTTAAACTAAAAAGATAAGTGTTAAAAAATAATCAAATCAGTTTTCAACACCCATTTAATTGTATTATTTAGACATTATAACCTATATGGTTATATTATATCATTTTTTAGATCATTTTTTCATGTGAAAACATCGGTAAATATTATTATTTTCATAAATTTCATGTGTGTCCTCTCCCCCACTTATAAATTGCCACTCCCTCAATTCAATTATGCACATCTATAAAGCCCCTTTTCATGTCTCAAAACTACTAAATATTATCCCAAAAATCATTAGACAAATTCTAGAGTATTTTTTCTTCCAAAAAGTCAATCTTTAGTGTTCTTAAGAGGATATTGAAATGAGTTTTCTCTAAGTGAAGGTAATCATCTTATCATAGATCTTTCATTTTATTTCTTCTTTTAAAAATTTCAATTATGTATTAAAACATAAAAAATAATAAGATAAGAATCCCCAATATACAATGATATCATTAATTTTATTTAATAATATTTATCCATCCGATCCTCCCTTAAATGGGAAATGAAATCATTGATCATGTGTACAGTGGACTCCTACCTCGTGAACCGATATAAATCATTTTACATAAAATCGTCTCCCAATTATAGATAATGATGAATTTAATATATATATATAATAATTATGTTATTTTTATTCATATTTAATTAAAATATCACACATGCCTTTTTTACTTTCCATGTCATTTCGAATAATATATCATCTCTCGTGTGTGTGACGGACAATCGCGTTGCGAAGGGATATAATTTATTATTCACAATCAATTTACATTGAAGGAAATAATAATTTTTTTAATGAGTATATGTTATATATATGAAATGAAAGTTTATATTTTAACATTAATATATCACTATCTTCCTTACACTTTAACCCATTAAGAAATGATATCATCACTCACACATACGTAAGGCTAACAATCTCCAAAAATAGTGGGATTCATTTTCTATATCATATTTTCAATAATGGTTTTAAAAATGGATCTAAGGAATAAATAGATTATTTATAAACTTCTTTTATTTCAATACATTATGGTTCTATATCTTATACAAAATAAATATAACTTTAATGAAATATCACGCATGATAGAACAAGGATATTAACATCCAAAATAATGATAATAATGAAATAATATTGTCAAAAAAGTGACAAAATGTTGTGAGAGGATAATATATGATACCATAAATATGAAAATGGTTTAATTATAATTTATTAAATGGATTAAAATTATTATAAATAAGGTTAATGTACATCAAAAAAGAAGAAGCATGTGGTAAGTGATTTCATCTCACATTCCATTTTATTGAGACATATTTGTTAATATGAACCTATTAATTTTTTTGTGGTGTACATACTACCCCTGGGAGTTATTTAAAAATAATACCATTTTATTGATTATTTTATTATAAATACCAATATTCATGAAGATTTTATGTCAACATTTCATTTTTTGTTATTATTTTTTATCTTTAACATTCCCCCTAGGGAATCACTTTATTATGATTATTTTTAATTTGATATTACATTTCTCTTAAATATCTATATTAATTATATCATGGATATTTTAACTTAAAAACCATTATAATTTTTACATATGATTATTACATTGAATGTTAAATTATTATCAGATGAAATTTTAATAAATTTGTATTATTTAGTCAATAGAGATATTTGATGATTAGGATCATTATTAATTAATTAAATCATTTATTCAGTAAATGTGGAATGTTTTGGAAATGAAGTGACATGTGGGGAATGGTTGTATATATACCCTTTATGCATCAATATTCTAATGAGGTGAATTAGTAATATTATATTAAATGGGGTTTAACCCATATTTTAAAACTTTCTTACGAAAGGAATAGAGTATAGAGGTATCATGAAGCCTACGATCAATACCTCAAATAATTAACCATTCAATTTAATGAGAACAGAACTATTTTTTTTATATTAAATATTTTCATAATGATATTATCACTAGATTTATTTAATTCACAATTTATTAATTAAATATAATGCTCATTTAGTTATTGTCCCTTCCAAAAAGATTTTTCCTCATCTAATATTGTTAGTCAAGTTATTGATAAAATAGAATATATGCTCAATTATTTATCATTCCATATTGATTGTTTATTATTTATTCATTATATATTCCATTTTATAGAATGCTTATTGATAATTTCATCACTCCCATATATTGTTTATTTTCCTCTGGATTTGATGTTGAATTCATTGAATTAGTCATAGGATGCAGAATATTTTCCATAACATTAATTTATATTTTTTATTCCCAATGTATAATAAATATCCTGTTTTATTTGTTTATCTAAGACAATTAAAATGAAAAATCCTTGGTAATATAATCCCCAGTATCTTATTCTAATGTCGTAAATGAGACACTAACTCTAGGTTACTGAAGTAGGAGTCGTTATAGTTTGAATCAGTGGATGTTTAGTATAAACCATGGGAACTAGATTATGGAAAACATATATTATCAAAAAATAACCCTATAATTGATGTTTAGAGTAATTTTAGATGGACATACTAATTATTAAGTATGATATAGATTATATGGGGTTTTCAAGAAATACCTATCTTTCTAGATACTATATGTGCATGTGGTTCTATAAAATATATACCAAGGAAAAATAAATCTAAAAAAGGCATGTTGGGCTTGACTCGAGTGTTACTTATTACATAAAAATAGGCTTTACTGTGCACCTGGGTTAAAACTCATAGGTTATATTCTTATGTTAATTCAAATATTATTTACAAAACATTGTGAAGGATTTGTAAATAATGAAATCCCCCAAGACATGTGTTTATGATGCCATGATTTAAAAATGAATAATTTTTTTATTTATGAAAGTCATACACTGGATTTGGAATTATGAATTTAGATTTAAATTCATAATTTTAATAGATAATATCATATATGACATTGCTTAGAAATATATTCTAAAATAAATAATGGTATCAACACTCATGCATAAAGTAGATATTTACCTAATGGGAAATAAAATACAAATGGTATCATAAATGAGTAGATTATCACTTTATTAGGGAAACATAATGAGGTTATAACAAATAACTTTTCATTAATAGAGAAACATATTGTCCCATAGTGTGATTTTTGAATATTTTATCACTTAATGTTTCAGAATACCCCGTCACAAAGTGGGACTAAAAATCTAGTAGTAAATATGATATATATTATGCCCCTTGAAAGAAAATTTCTATATTTCTGATATGATTAAAAGTAAAATGTTATAATCTTCATATACCATATCAATGGAGATGCAGATTGATGATGGTTATTTATCAGGAACACTAGACAGTAAGAATAAATATAATAGATAGAATGAATATATTTTTAGGAGTAATTATCGAAAAATATTTCCCTCATAATCAACAAGTAATAGGATAAGCAATGTCTTTGAAGGGCACTGGTCTCCCATTATTTTTCATCTAATGAAGAAATAGTGTCATGTAACATAAAATCAATGAATCAATTTTATAGATACTTTGTTGTTAATGGAAATCATGGAAATAAGAATTCTGTTGAGCCCCCTAAAAATGGAATGTGTCAGAGAAGAATAATAATAAAATGAAGAAATATCTATCTTGTGAAATTTGTAGAATACTTTTAATGGGAAAAAATTTAATGGAATGTGAGTTCTTTACTAGTATACAGATATGGTTAATCTAAATCATGAATTCATCAGAAAGAAAACAATTAATTATTTCGAATGTATAAATATCAATGAAACATGGAATTAATCAAATAAATATCCCTAGAGTCGTGGGAATATAACATAGAAGAGGACAGGGGGAGAATGAGATTCTTATATAATCTTTACAAATAAGGTAAAAGTACCCAATACAGTGCTGGTAGGTACTTTAATCATAGGCTAAAATTTTAAAATGTATTTATTTGATTCTAGATCATAGAAATAATTTATATCTTCCAATATTTCTATCAATAAAATATATATTTTTTTTATCACCATAAGAAGGAAGTTGATAGACAAAAAATATAGAGGAAGTCTCACAAAAACATGGATGTTTCTGGAAATCCTCATTAAGAAACAAGAATGTTCTATATTTGTGAAATTTATAATCATACCTATGGATGATCTTGATATAATCCATGTTATTAACTAGTTAAAAATATATGATGAAAATATTTATTTAAAGGGGAAGAAAATAATTATTTGTGATGAATATGTGGAATTCGTTATCATTAGAGTGGAGACATAATAAAAACACTCTTTTTTAGATCCCTCATTATAGAACTTCTAAATGAGATTCTTTGGGAAAGAGAACCAAAAAATCCCTATATGGATTAGGTAATATTCAAATTGGGGATGTACCTATTGTAAAAAAATACATTTATTTATTTCCTATTAAATTACATAGACACACCCCAGAGTACAATGTTTAGTTCTCTATTAATTTAATCCCTGATGAAATACCAATATCAAATACTAAAAAAATAATCGAAACTATAGAATTAGTAGAATTGAAGAAACTACTAGAGAAATTATGTGATAAAAGTTTTATTTTCCCTACCTTTTCACCATAGGTAGATCATATTCTATTTATTAGAAAGAAATATAGACCCATGAGTATTTACATTAATAATAGGAAATCAATAAAAAAATATTTTTTATCCTCTACTCACATTGATGAATTATTCAATCAACTTCAAAAATGAAAACATTTTTTTAATATTTAATTTTATTATAGGTATTATCATATTTGTGGAAAGAAGAAAAAACTTGGAAGAAAACATTCCCAATGAGGATTGGACATTACCGGTTTACACTAATTTCATTTGGATGGAATAATTCACCCACTGTTTTTATGGAACTGATGAAATGATTATTCAAAGAATATCTTGATTATTTTTTGTGGTATTAATTGATGATGTCCCTATACATTATAAGATATATGATGACCCTAAGAATCAATTGCATATCATTTTTGAGACTCTTATAAGAAAAGAGTAATACAGAATGTTTAAGAAGTTTGATTTTTGGTCTAGAGAAGTTTATTTTATTGGAAATCTTATGCCCAATGATATAATATTAGTTGATCATGAAATATAATGATATTCAGGGAATTTAAAACACCAATGAACATAACTATAGTTTTTAGTTTAATTGTTTTGGATGATTACTATTGAAAATTTGTACCAAATATTACCCTATTGGCTGAACTGTTTACCAAGATTACATGTACATTGGTTAAAATTATATGAAAAAACGAATATGAAGAATGTTTTGATTAATTATATTGAATATTGGTCAATTATTTGATATTTACACCACTATAAAAAATTATGGGTTTGTGATATATAGCTAAGAATTAATGAAAGGAATGGGTTGTGTTCATATGAAAAAATGATAAATTTATTTCATATACATCAAGGTAGCGGGAGAATCATGAACAAAACTATTCAACCATTGATATTTATATAGAAGGCATAACATTTTGTTTAATGATATGGATAAATTGTCTCTATGTAATAATATGTGAGATATACATGGACCATTCGAGATTAAAATATATATTTTTTAAAAAAATAGCTCCACCTGAGGCAATGAAAATGGATCAAGCTACTCATAGATTATTAATGTTTAATATAATATAACACAAGAGAGGAAAAGAGGGTAATAGATTCATTAACTAGGATGGATCATGGATTTCTGACCCAAATGAATATTTAGAGGGATCATATGTACATGGATATAGTAAATATAAATATTTTAATTATTATGGGATGAGAGACACCGGTCTATTTTCAAATTATTTCAAAGCCACACTTCTTATAAAAGATTAAAAGTTCACAACCCGGTGATGAGAATTTGCAGATAAAAATTAAAGGTATGACTGATGGGATGTTGGTAAACTATATTTGTGAAGAAGGTGTTCTGATGTTTGGAAAGAGATTATGTATTACATATATACCGGAGCTGAAAAGGGTGTCACTGGATGATTCTCATAGCAATAATTTCTACATACACCTTGGTAACACTATGATGTATAATGATCGGAGGGATATTATCTGGTGGGATAATATGAAGTGGAAAATATTTGATTACGTGTAGAGTTATCTTTTTTCCATAAGTGAAATATAAGAGAAAAAATACTAGTTGATTCTAGAAACCTTTTCAAATTTTGTCATGGAAATGGGATGACCATACTATGGAAATTGTTAGAGGAATAAAAAAGGCTCTTATAATGAATAATTAAATAAAGGTTATTGTAAATCATTTAAACAAATCTGTACATTTACACTATACAAGAAACGATATACCTCTTGAAAATATAGAAATGATCTATATGTATGATTTTATAAGACTTCATGGAACTCCTTTTTCTATTGTATCTGACCGTGTTCCCTATTTTGAATCAAAATTCTAAAAGTCTCTTTGGAAGGATTTTGAGACTGAGATCCCTTTGAGAATCACCTAGCATCCTCAAATAGATGGAAAGGCCAAAATTACGACTCAATCATTAGAATACATATCGAGTTTGTTCTCATATAACATTAAAGGTATGTGTTATCATTTTTTTTCTTTGGTAGGTTTTTACTATAACAACAGTTTCCATTCATGTATTCAAATGATGTCGTCTAAAGAATAATATTGGAATAGATTTCATACTCCATGTTTATTAGATGAAGTTTGATAAAGTAAAATTTTATAACCATTACATGTTGAATAGATAAAAAAAATGGAAAATAAAATTCAATCTTAGATATAATAATCTCAAAGTAAGAAAAATATTTATATTGACCAGCTGATGCGGAATTTGGAATTCCAAGTGGGAGGTAAATTTTTCTTGAAATTATATCTATAGATGGCCATTATATGGTTTGGTATGATGGGAGAGATAATATCCATGTACATCATACCAATTGAATTTTATAAAGGATTGTATATGTGGCTTACAATTTTTAAATGCTATGAATCCTCTCTAAAGTAGATGACGTGTTTTAAATAACATTGTTAAGGATGTACAAGCGAAACCCAATACATGTGATCACCTCTAAAGTGATTTTATTGGAACCTGATCTATCTTAATGTTAAAAGACCATCGAGATTATTGATATTATAGATAATGTATTGATGAATCATATGACTCAATTGGTACTGTTACTTTGGAGAAATCAAAAAAATGGAGGAAGCATATTGGGAACCAGAGGACGTTATGAAGGAGAAATATCATATTTTTTAAATGGTAATATCTGTGAAAAATTGAGGTTGAATGTTTAGTAAGAGGGTATAATTTAATGTTTAAAGGATTTAAAATACATTAATTTTTGAAAAAATATAATTTCTTAGATATCTTGTGGTATATGAACATTCGAGTTCAAACGAAACACAATACTATATTAAAATATTGTTATTTAAACGAGATCATTATATACTACCCATAATGAAATAAATAAATAATAAAACATATATGGTTTAAAAATTAATAAAATAAAATAAATTTATATATATTCATGATAAATTAAATAATAACGACTTGATATAAAAATAAATGTTTTCTATAAATTTATATTTTTTTCCTCTAAAACAAGTTTTTGTTGTAGACTGCACACAAAAGTTAACATTAATTTTTATCAATTTTTGAAAAATATTTATTAAAAATTAAATTAATTTATGAAATCATCTTATCAAAATTATATGGGGGTGTAATCTTTTTATTTTTCTAAAAAATTCTATATTTCAGTGAATGGAAGAATTTTTTTAATAAAAACCACCTTTTCTTAATAAATTTTAAAGAACCATTTTATTTTAGTATTGAAAAAATGTATAATTGGTTTTGTAATATATTAAGTAATCAAAATTATTTGATTATAATCATTTCCATATTGAATTTTTATTTTGTATTTGTTTAATCCTTTGATTTTGTTTCCTAAGAAAAAACTTTTTATCAACGTGTTGGCAGGTTTAATATCAAATTGGATTCTTCCACTTCTATGAATTGAATTTTTGAAAAGTGAATTGGATATTTGGAATCATAATAATTTATAATATCAAATATGGTTAACATAATTTTTTTACCATAATGAACAGTGAGAATAATAAAAACAAATTACTGTGGTTAAGGTGAAAACCGGATTTTTGTGGGTTATCATAAGAAGATAAGGGATAAAAATGATCTAAAACATCTTTAATACCCATTTAATGGATATATTTCATCTTTATTTCCCATAAATATTTATAATGGTCCAGTTTTGAGACATTTGGAAGGTAAACAAAATGGGTACACGTAATTATTTTTACAAATTCAATTTTCTTCCTCTCTCCCAAATATAGAAGGATACTCTTTCCCTTCACTTCTTTACACCTCTTAAGCCCTTTTTCTTGATCAAAAACTACCAAAATACCTCCCCAAAATTATAAACCACAATAGTTTTCTTCTTTTTCAAAAAATTGTAGACTTATTGCCTATAAGGGGAGATCCATAAGAGGTTTCTCTAAGACAAGGTAATCATCTTAATGAAGCTGTTTCAATTTATTTTTACTTTTACAACATTAAATAATTTCATAATAATTATGTAACATCCTGGTTCCGAAAGCCACCCAGAGGCGCCCCATACCCGATTGGTCACATGGGTCAAGCGCATTTTCCCGAAGGCCAGAGGCTGCCATCTAGTAGTGAGGTCCTTGGCTGTGATAGTGGGGAAACTATGCCCTCATTGGTAGAGTAACACAGCAGAAGAGAAACAAATATACAATAACGGAAGCAGTAAATATCCAACAACAGTGAACAGTGGAAGTCTGAGATAATAAATAGCCGGAGAACATATATAAATTGATGCATGATACATTTGTCTAGAATAATTTCCAAACAAGTTACAATGCTGGAATACAACAGTGCAAAACCAAAGTGAAAAGGAGAGAAGATAAACTCCTGAGCATCACAAGCCATAGCTTGGTCCCATGCTCTCCATCTCCACAGTAATCAAGTACCTGAAGTAGAAGGGCGCTTGCCCTTTTCTATACCTGCAACAATATAATCTATTTGGGCCCAAAGGAATGACCCAAACATAGTGTGAGATGAATACCAATAGGAAACCACCACAAGATCTGTGCCTAACAGTCCATGAATATATGTCAGGTAAAAGTGAAAGAAGCAGTAAAAAAGGAAGTACTCAATAGTAAAAATCCAAAGTTTCAGATATCAAGCAACAGCTAATCAAAGCAAGTAAACACCAACAGGTAACCCTCTGGGATGTACTCAAAGACTATCCCCTCTGGTCCTACCCAAAAGATACATGCAACCCTCTGGGAAGCACACACAGTCTCACCCCTATGGATTAGCTAAAGTATAGACTCTCTGAGGAATCACTCAGTGTCAATTCCCCCTATAGTCTCGTATTGGTACTAAAGGTGCCCTTGGGAAGCACTTATGTCACATTACCTTTGTGGACCGCATCGAGGAACTACATACTCCCTGAGGAAGCACTCAACGTCAATTCCCCATGTGGTCTCACATTGTAAATTATAAAAGACACTCTAGAGAAGCCCTTACGTCAATTCTCCCTATGATATAATACAATTGTTTCTCACAGCCCTGTGTAAAATCAACAAGTATAATATCATGTAATGGCCAAAGTAAACTTCATTAACTACTTGGATAGAATTCTACAGCATAAAATCATATCATAGAAACAGTCACACCATCCTACAATACTAGTCATGAGAAAGTAAATAGTAGCCTAACAAGAAACAAGACCGAAAGGAAAAGACAGGGAAAATATGCATGGGGAATACATCCAGAGCATAGCAGAAATACCATATTCACTAACAATAACCTCTACTCAGGAATACAAGAAATGTAGGGAAACAATAGGGCTAAAACGGTAAACGCGCAATACCCCGTTCTGGGTATCGGGAAAATTTTCACATAAAACTCAAAGACATTCTACAGAAAAAAACACACCACCTACCTCGACATTGGGAGATCAATATACATGAACAAAAAGGCTTGAATCACCTAATAATTCCACAGATCTATGAAAATTCATAAACTGTTCAACCCACGATAACTCATGAAAGAGGAGGAATCACAGAATGGTGTTCTAGGAGAAGAGATAACTCTCTGATGAGATTCAAATGCAACCATTAATGTTCTATTCAGAGGACGGATGCTCGTTCTAGGTCTCTTCAAAGATCCACGGCTGCTCTGCACTCTCGGATGAACGAAACCTAGAAGTAGGGTTTTGTTTCTGTCAGACACGTCCCCAATGTGTTTAATGAAAAAAAAGAAAATGCACGGCGTGTACTTCTTAAGTACACTAGATGTACTTTCCTTTTTCGTACTCCACTTTAGGTGGCCTCCACATCACCCTACATGACCATGTGTGTGGCCATGACATGGCCAACACATAGTCTCTTATGACAACGAAGTACACGGCGTGTACTTCTAAAGTACACGATGTGTAATTCAAAAATTTCGAGAAACTCCTCTTTTCTGAAAAACTCTAGAATAAGGAAAAACATACCTGAAAGAAGATATAGGTTCTTACAAACCTACCCCCTTAAAAAATTCATCCCTGAATTTTCCTAGCATGGCGTAGATGAAGAAACCCCAAACAACTCTGGCCACTGCTATCGTACATCGGCCTCCCCCTCCCAAGTCAGGTCTTATACTCACCGGTGCTTCCATAACACCCGTACAAGAGGAACATACCGGCCGCGAAGAATGTTCATACTGTGATCGACAATATGGATAGGATTCTCCTTGAAAGATGTATCCACCTCCAACTCGACTTCCTCGGGTGGGAAAGTTTGAGACGGGTCTGAAAAGTAAATTCAGAGCCGAGAAACATGGAAAATTTTGTGCATAGCCTGGTAACTTTGAGGTAACTACATCTGATAGGCTACCGGCCCAACTCTCCCCAAAACCTCAAACGGCCGGACGTACCTCAGTGAAAGCTTACACTACTCTTAATCCTCTTGTGTCCCAACCTCAGTGTGACACGTAGAAAAACCTAATTCCCGATGTCAAACTCCAGAGGTCGTCTCTGCTGATATGAATAAGACATCTGATGAGACTGTGTAGTAGCCATCCTCTACTGAATCAACTCTATATGCTCCGTGGTCTCCTAAAAATGATGAGGTACAACCAAATCTTCCACTCCTGTCTCCATCAAACATAAGGGTGATTGTCATGGCCTACCGTAAAATGTCTCATAAGGTGCAATCTAAATATTTTATTGAAAACTATTGTTGTAGAAAAACTCCAGAAGAGTTATGTGGTTATCCCAAGAGCCTCCAAAATCTAGAATGCATGATTAGAGCATGTTCTCAAGAACCAGAATCGTAAAATCTGACTGACCATCTGTATGGAGATAGTAATATGTACTCAAAAGTACCTGTGTACCCAAATCCTTATAAAGCCCCTGCCAAATCCAAGAAGTAAAATGAGCATCTCTATCTGAAACAATGGAGTGTGGAACTCCATGTAAGAGTAATATCTCTCAAATGTACAACCATCCCAACTCATCAACACTGAAGGTCTCCATGATCGGCAAGACGTGAGTGACCTTAGTAAGCCTGTCAATGACAAACCATTATGCATCATTCCCATGAAGGGACCTTGGCATCCCTGTCATGAAATCCATCACGACGTCCTTCCACTCCAACTCAAGAATGGGTAATTGCTGTAGAATCCCCACTGTTCGCTGATGCTCCTCCTTCACCTGCTGACAAGTGGAACACCTCATTATGAAACTGGAAACATCCCTATTCATACCTGGCCACCAATACTGACGGTGTAGATCATGGTACATCTTGGGGACACCTAGATGAACTGTCCAAACTGAGGAACGAAAATCTTGTATCATCTCCTTGAGTATATCTTCTGGCATCCATGCGCGTCCCTGGAAATGCTAGATCTCATCCTCGCATATGGTCCACCCTGAAATAGGGTCCTCTCCTGACACACTTTCCCGTATAACTAGGCCTTCAGAATCTAATAGCTTCCTCATTCGTACTCAATCAAGAAGGGTAGAGGTAACAGCTATAGAAGAAAGGAAAGTCTTCCCCTATCTATCGTGCACCTGCAAATGCATCTCAGAGAATAGATCCATAAGCTGCCACTCACTTCTAGCCTCTAGAACTACCTGTATCTGAGTACTTCTACTCAACTCATCAACCCCTGTGTTGCCTTTCACATCTGTATAGGAAAGCTCAAATTCAAAGGACTGAATGTACTCAACCCACCTTCGCTATCTGAAATTCATATCATGCTGAGTGAATATGTAATTGAGACTTTTGTGGTCGATGAAAACCACAAAATGGTCTCCCAAAAGATAATGTCTCTAACATTGCAGGGCATGAACAAAAGCTGCCTACTTGAGATCGCGTGTCAGGTAATTCCTCTCATGTGGCCTTAACTGTCGAGACCCGTACAGAATGACTCTATCTATTTGAATTAGCACAACCCCTATCCCAATACCTAAAACATCACAATAAATAGTATACCTCTTTCCCAGATCTGGAAATACTAGTATCGGTGGTAAATTCAACCTCCCTTTGATCTCTGGAAAGGCTAACTCACAAGAATATGACCATAAGAACTTCACACCCTTCTAGGTCAGACCTGTCAGCAGTGTTTCTAAGCGTGAAAAGTCATGTATGAAGCATCTGAAGTATCCAGCCAGCCCTAGAAAACTCCACACCTCAAAGACATTAATCGGCTGCTCCTAGGAAACTAATGATCTCACTTTCTCTAGGTATACTAATACTTATGTCTCTGAGATAACATGACCCAAAAAGTGAATCTGGTCCATAAAAAAGTGGAATTGTGAGAGATTAACATATAACTGATGCTCTATCAGTGTACTCATAATGATCTCAAGATGTGTGTCATGGTCGTGTCGAGTGTGAGAGTACACCAAGATATTGTCCACAAAGACAACCACGAAATAATCCTAGTATGGACGGAACACTCGGTTCATCAGTGTAATGAAAACTGCAGGCGCTTTTGTGAGACCGAACGACATAACCATATACTCATATAGACCATACCTACTTTGGAAGGCTGTGAGAGGTATATCAGATGGTCTAACGTAAAAATGATGGTAACCAGACCTCAAGTCAATCTTTGAGAACAGCCGGGCTCCTTGAAGCTCATCAAAGAGATCACCAATCCTCGGTAAGGGATATCGGTTCTTTACCATCAACTGGTTCAACTTCCGATATTCCACACAAAGCCTGAGGGTACCGTTTTCCTTCTTCGCAAACAGGATATGTGAACCCAAGGATAAGTATTGGGTCAGATGAAACCCTTTGCCTACAACTCCTCCAACTACTTCTTGAGATCCTATAACTCAGGTGTAGCCATCCTATAAGGAGGAATAGAAATCGGTGCCCCTCCTGGCACAAGCTCAATAGAAAAGTCTAACTCACACTCCTGATGAAAAACTGAAAAGTCCTATAGAAAGAATCCCTGAAACGATAAACCACTAGAGGAAAGTCTAACTGTGAAGTCCCCTGATCATCCAGATATAGACTCGCAATCTGGGCTATAACTCATCCTAACCCATGATGCTCTAGCCCCGCTCTGCTCTCCTGGTCATCCCATTCGCCCATATAAAGAAATGATCCTCCCTCTGGTGATATGAAACTCACCCTACGTCGATAAAAGTCAACGAATGACTGGAATGGAACTTGCTTGTCCATTCTGAGAATGAAATCATAGCCTGTCATCTCTAGGAAAAAGAGATCCCATAAGAAGTGACACCCACCAACCTCTATATGGAACTCCTCGCACTGACGTATAATAGCCATTCTAGTACCCAATGGAGTGTCTAGCATCAAGATATCAATAGAAGAAAGTATACAGAGCCCAAGGTTCTCCACGATAGCAACTGATATAAAGCTATAGGAATCCCCTGTATCAAAAAGAGCTGTAGATAAAACTGAGGAAACTAGGATCGTACATCGAACTGTAGAGGGTCCAGGATCCTGCTCCTACTAGGTCTCCTCAACTACCAATGTCTGGCCCACTCCACGAACCTGTGACCCTGCCTGAACACTCTGAGCTAATCCACCCTGTTGTTGCTAAAATACCGGTGATTGACCACCATGTCTACGACCTCCACCTCGTCCTGAATGACCAAAAAGATTCCAGTTCCCGGACTGTTGAGAAACAGGTGGTGCTGTTCCCAAACGTGGAGTAATAGAAGAAACCCTTTCACCAGTTGCTCGTGAGAAAATCTAACAGAATCACTGAAGGTGAACTATCTTGCAACATGATCGACAATCCACTAGGTCCTTCGGGCATTGTGTCCTCATATTCTAGCTCCTTCCGAACTGGTAGCACACCACCTGGATACTAGAAGAAGTGTCTCACCTCCTTGGATCACCACGCGAAGACTCCCTGCGGCACTTCCTACTGGCAGTAGGAGGGATTATAACTTCATATGTCGAGCCGCCCTGGCTCATAACTCTATAATACCATAGATTTAGCTCCTCGATCAGCGCCTGGTTGATAATAGAAGTGATGGAATTCAACATGAAGATGTTCACATGGGAACAGATGTCCTGTGTGTGGCCTTCCTCAAACTTCCTTTCCAGGAATATCCCATCTCCCCCTAGGAAGGGTGTGAAATGCTGAAGCTCAATGAAGTGAGAGGATTACTCCATAACAGAAAGAGTACCTTGCTCCAGACTCTTGAACTTCTGGGCTCGGTCAGCCCTTAGGGTCTCCAGATAGAAGTAGTCATAGAAGATGTGCTGGAACTCCTCCCAAACCATAACTTTTTGATGTCTCACCTGTGTGATCACATCCCACCACCTCTTGGTAGAATACCATAGCATATAAGTGGAAAGCTTCACCCTTCTCTCTGGAGGCGTCTCCAGATGCTCCAAGATCGTCAGCATGGCTTCTATCCATACACCCCATGAATCAATTTCTGACATCATACACATGTTACACCAAGGAAACAGAGCAATGATCCACCAAATTCCGGTCCATGAGGGCTGATAACACCTCAAATAGCAAGTCTTTCTATCAGGAAACAATCACAAAATCATACATATTCTATGCAACATCTATCACAACAACATGAAATCACTAATGCATCCAAGATGACATGGCAGGAATGCATGAAATTTGATTTCTAAGAAGTGCCTATATGATGCACGAGATGACATAGCCACATCTCAAGGGGTTGTGATAGAAATAGAACCTCAATAACATTAACACTAATAGCACAATTCATGCGAATCACTTAAGGTGAAATCATATCAACTTTAATAATTGCAAAACCAGAAAAAAATGAAGTATATGAGGTATATTATATTTTCCCGATACAAGGGTTAGCTACTATAGGGAAAAACATAGTACCATGTACCAATTCTTTCCTATCCATGGCTAAAGGCTCCAAACAGTAATTCAAGAGAAAAGAATTCCTCTAATACCACTTTGTAACATCCCAGTTCCAGAAGCCACCCAGAGGTGCCCCGTACCTGGTTGGTCACATGGCCTCAAGCACATTTCCCTGAACGCCAGAGGATGCTGACTAGTAGCGAGGGCCTTGGGTATGATAGTGGGTAAACTATGCCCTCATTGTCCGAGTAACACAACAGAAGAAAAACAAATATACAATAGTGGAAGTAGTAAATATCCAACAACAGTGAACATCAGAATATTGAGATAATAAATATCTAGAGAACATATATAGAGTAATTCATGATACATATATATAGGGAAACTGCAAAACAAGTCACAATGATGGAATAAAATAGTGCTAAACCAAAGTGCTAAAGAAAGAAGATAAACTCCTCAGCATCACAAGACATAGCTTGGTCCCATGCTCTCCACCTCCATAGCAATCAAGTACCTGAAGTAGAAGGGAGCTTTCCCTTATCTATACCTACAACAATATAATTTGTTTGGGCCCAAAAGAATGGCACAAATATGGAGTGAGACAAATAACAGTAGGCAACCACCACAGGATCTATGCCTAACAGTCCGTGAATATATGGCAGGTAAAAGTGCAGAAAGTAGTAAACAAGGATGTAATCAACAGTAACAATCCACAGTTTCAGATATTAAGCAACAATTAATCAAAGCAGGTAAACACAAATAGGTAACCCTCTATGAAGTACTCATATCCTATCCCCTTTGGTCCTACCTAGCAGATACAAGCAACCCTCTGGGAAGCACACATAGTCTCACCCCTCTAGTTCAGCTAAAGTATAGACTATCGAAGGAAGCACTCAACGTCAATTCCCCCTATAGTCTCGTATCGGTACTAAAGGTGCTCTGAGGAAGAACGTACATCACATTACCTCTGTGGTCTGCGTCAAGGATCTATAGACTCTCTAAGGAAGCACTCAACGTCAATTCCCACTATGGTCTCACATCGTAAATTATAAAAGACTCTCTAGAGAATACCTTTCATCCATTCTACCTATGGTCTAATACACTAGGTTTTTATAGACCGGTGTAAAATCAGCAAGTATAGCATCGTTTAATGGCCAAAGTAAACCTCAAGAAATAATTTTATAGCATTCTACAGCATAACTGCATATTAGAGCAATAGTCACACCACCCTACAATACTTAACATGGGAATGTAAACAATAGACTAACATGAAACTAGACCCAAAGGTCAATACAGGGAAAACATCCACGGGAAATACATCCAAAACAAACAAAAATACCCTATTCACAAACACTAACCTTTAATCAAGCATACAAGAAAAGAAGAAAACAATAGGTCTAAAAGGGTAAATGCACAATAGCCCGTTCATGGGTATTGGGAAAATTTTCACATAAAACTCAAATACTTTCAACAGAAAGGCACAAACCACTTACCTCCACGTTGGGAGATCAATATACATGAACCACAAGTCTTGAATTTCCTTATAACACTGTAGATCTAGGAAAAAACACAAAAAGTTAAACCCATGGTAACTCACAAAAGAGGAGGAATCGAGGAATGGTGTTCCCGGAGAAGAGAGAACTCACCGATGCGATTCCAATGCAACCGACAAAGTTCGATTCAGTGGAAAGATGCCAGCTCAGGGTCTTGTTGAGGATCTGAGGCTACTTGAAACTCTCGAAAGAATGAATCCTAGAAGTAGGGTGTTCTGTCCATCAGACGCGACCCCAGTGTGTTTAATAAATAATATAAAATACACGGTGTGTACTTTCCTTTTCCGTACTTTGCTTTAAGCGTCCTCCACGTCACCCCACATGACCGTGTGTGTGTCCATGACACTTCCAGCACACGACCTTCTGCGGCAACGAATTACACGATGTTTACTCATAAAGTACACAGTGTGTACTTCAATAATTTCCATAAAATGGGAAACAAAATTGTTGATCATGTTTATGGCATATTACTTGCTTACAAAGGAATATAACTCATTTTCCTTTAAAAAATATAAATATTTTATATAATGATGGATTTTATGTATATATATTTATAATATTTAATATATTATTATACCTTTTTAATTATAATATCACATATTTCTTCTTAATTTCCATGCTGTTAAAAATATGATAACATCACTCGTGTGTACGGTGGACTACCGCCTCACGAAGAAATGCGATTATTTTTTCACTAATGTGATACCTATAACGTAATGATGATAGATTTAATTAATATGTTTGATATATAGGAAATTATATTTCCATTATATACATAATAAGCCTCCTAATTCATTACCCTTTCACCCATTAAGAGATGATATCGTCACTCGTGCATACATACGACGTACCATCTCAATGAAGTGATGTGAATCATTTTCATTATCCAATTTTCAAGAGTGGTTTTAAGAATGAATCTAATGAATAAATATGATATTTATAATATTATTATAATTTTCAAAATTACTTATCTATAACCTATGAAAACTAATTAGAACATCCCCGAAAAAACAGAAATGAAGAAACAACTCAATTAACACCTGAAATGATTAAAATAACTAAATAATAATATAAAAAAATAAGAAAAATGTTATAATAGAATCATATAAGTTACTATAAAGATGAATATTATTCTAGTATAAATCAATTAAATTGTTAAAACTATTATAACAGAGGCTAAAGTACGTGCAACCAAAAGGATGCATGAGGAAATGGATTTCACATAAACTTCCATTTCATTGAGACATATTTTTTAATATAAAACTAATCAATTTTAGGTGGTGCATATAATGAAATTTATTTATATTTATCATTAATAACTATTTATTTATTATTTTATTATAAAAACCAATATTCTTGATGAATTGAAGTTCACCTTTCATTTCATGTGTAATTTTATTTATTATTAAATTTATCATGATAAAATCAAATTATTGTTATCATTATTCAGTGGATATTACATTTGTATTAAATATTATTATTATTTATATCATAGATATTTTTATTAGAAAAATATTATAACATTTATACATATTTATCTCACTTTTAATGTTATTTTATTATCTATGAAAATATTGATACATCCATATTCATTACTGAATATGGATATTTGATAATAAGGCACATTATTCATGAACTAAATCGATTATTTGAAATAAGAAGAATGAGTTGGACATGTTCTAATAGGTGGTGGATTGTAATAGTTATCCCCTCAATGAAACGTTAGTCTCCTGATGATAATTCATAATCTATCATTAAATGTATTTTTACCCATTTTTTAAAACTACCTTGTAAATGGTCTTCAAAGTAGAGGTATCATGATGCCTATTATCATAAGATCCAATAATTAGGCATTACATTATTTGATAATTCACTTATTAGTATTATGCTTAGGATTTTCTAATTAATATGATCTCAGGATTTATTTAATTCAAATTTTTCTAATAAAATGGAATTTATAGTTATTTATTTACATTTCTATATTATTTATTCCTTAAATAATAATTATTTTTATGTTATTGATAAAACTGAATGTGTGTTTAGTTATTTACATTTCCATATTGATTAAGTCTTATTGATTAATGGTAGCTTCCACTATATGAAAACCTTACCAAGATTTTGAGCTCACCCTTAACTTATTTATTTTCTCTAGGATTTGAAGATAAATTATTTGAATGTGTTCAATAATTCAACATGATTTACATTACAATTATTTTTAATTTTTTATTCCAAATGTAAAATGGTAATCTTGTTTGTTTTTCCTTATGCATGACTCTAAAACTAATAATTCCTTGATGAGGTGTTAACTTATATCTTATTCCAATCTAATAATGTAGTCATCTGCTACAGGTGACTATAGTTAGAGTTAATACATATCTCTTAGGACGAAAGTCTCTCTAAGGGTGACAAGTAGTGCTAAAACAAAATTTTATCTTAAAATCACATTGAAGAGAATTCTAGGTTTTTAAGTTGAACCTCATATATCTATCATAGACAATATATATTGATACTCAAATTTATCTTCAAATTTTTCTAACAGATTTTCTTTATTCTAATGGTAGACCATAGTTATCAATTAGATAGAATATATAATGGTACTCCATGTAGCCTTACCACCTCTATTTTTTATATCATGGAGTTTTTATTAAATATGAAATACGCTTTTATAGAAATAAAATATTCCAGCTTTTTAAGGTTGTTTACTAAAACTGAAATGGAAATATAGACTCTAGATGTCTTGGGGAGTTCTATGATAAAATATATGGTGTCGTTTTCCTATTCTTCTTGTGGAATGGGTAATAGTTTCATAATAAATATTGAATTATATCATCAAGACCTTACTTGCTTCCCTAAAAAACATCATGAATCATATAACAAATTCACTTTGTTCCTTTAATACCTCCAAATGTTTATCTTTTTGTGATTAGAAATCATCAATATTCCTAGATAGATATAGAGCTATGAACATTGAGAATCATCAAAAATTTCTACAAACTATTATAGTTTCAATGGGAAATATATCAAGTCTGTGAACCATATTAATCCTTATTTATTAAAGTTGAACTCTAGAATTATCATTAACCCTTTCTATGGCTCTATATAATCTTTATAAGATTATGTAATCTTCACATTAATGGAATTTTCTGTAGTTATTGGGGAAAGATATTACTTCTCACCTTCCAATATGAATTCTTTATTTATCCTTGAAACCCCATGAGTATTGTGTATTTTATGATTCTCATCATAGATAGGGTTCCATGATATTTTCTTCTCAGATCATTTTCCACATAACTTTCCTTCCCCATTCATCAATGTTTTGATTAGTTATAATATTTTATCAATTCAAACCATCTCATTCGATTTATATTGAAATTACACTATGTGTTTATATATCTTATTGTCAGTTTTTTTATATCTATATCTTGTTTTTCACTTAATATTTAATTCCTAAAAACATTTAATGCAAAATTCAATTCCACCATATTTAAATCATATGTCAGGTAATTTTTATAATAAGTATTTAATTTTCATGATTCATAAGTAATTACATTATAATTATGTATGCAGACACATCCCAATCCCATTCATAAAATATCATTATATATTAAATAACCATACCCATTATAGGGTGATGAATGTTTTTAGTTGAGTGACCATAAACTTAGTTATTTCCTTGAATTATTTCTCACATTCTACTATCAAAAGGAATTTCTTTACCATTCCATGTTAACTTGGTTAGTAAATTTTCTAACCCTAAGATATTTTTAATAAATGATTTATATTATCTACATAACAAGAGTAAACTGTGAATCTGAATTAAGATAGTCAGGCTTAGACATTACTCATTGAATTATTTCTTTAAAGAATCTATAGATATTATATTACTTTTGATTGCATGACCAATGCATGATACTTTTTGTGGCTATAATTCAATGTTGATAAACTTTTTTTCAAATTTCCCCTTTATTAAGTTCTTTAATAACATCCTTAGAGGATATTAATGACCTTCATTTATCATTTAATATATAAGAATATCATCTATAAATAAAATCATGAATTGATAAAGGTATTATATAATGACTCTATTCATTATATCTATCAAAATAGATTGAGTATTTGTTAGTAAAAATGGGAACACTATAAATTTATTGTTTTCGTACTTTTTATAGAATTTTTCCTTTGAAATACCCACTCTTTTAACCCATAAATGAAAATATCAATATCAAAGGTAAATTTTTTAGAAGTAATGTGGTCTTATGAGTTGATTGAATAAATAATTGATATCAGGTAGGGGATACATGCTATTGATCATAATTTTATTAAGCTCATTATTATCATAGAAAAGTTTCAATAATCCATCATTATTTTGGAAAAAGGGGACTAGTTCACCCCATGGAAAAGAACTCAGGTATATAAAACTGTTCTTAATATTGTCTTGTTTATATTCTTTAATTCTTTTGGATTAAAGGGGGATACTCTATAAAGAATATTTAAAAATGAATTGGATCTATGTCTGAGTTCAATAAAAATCTATCCTCATAATTATGTAAAAACAACATAGTTCATATATAAATACATCTGTATATTAAAAAACAATAGTAACATCACCAATCCTCACTTCCTCCATTATTATTTAAACTATAACTCCACTAATACTTGGTATAATGACCCATATTTCTAAATTTTCCTCTAATGCTATATCAAGATCATCCTTACATTGATATTATAAAATATAATAATCAAATATAATAAATGATATCTCTTTATCCCAAAATGGAATGGAAATTTGTGTAGGGAAATCCAATCCATAAAAAATATTATGTCATATTCAACCAAGGGATTAGGAAATAGATTTTCTAAAATAATATTTCCACTATCCATTGTTGGATAAGAGTTATATTTTATAGATTATATCATTGCTACCCCATGTGTATAGTTCCATTTCATTTATTTTCATGTTTAACAAATATTCCTAACAAACATCCATGATACATAACAATTGAAGTACTATAATGAAATAATGAATTCACAGTCATGAGTGGAGTATTAATATACCATGTATCACTTAATTATCATTTTTCACATAATTGGTAGTGATAGATCACAATCTTATTTATCCCTTGGTTTAGGAGGATATTGGGTCATATAATTCATGTTTGATATGGGGTTAGGGACATGATTTTTGTAACCTCCAAAATCCATACATTTGTAACATTGAAGGGTTAGTGGTATATTTGTTGTGAAATTGTATTCCATTGTGGCATTGATTGGTCTTTTCATTCCCATGAGGTATTTTTTAACATTATATCCAATATTCCCACATATAAAGAACTACCATATTCCTTAGATCCATTTAACCGGGTACTTCCTCCCATACATTTGACTTGTAGGTAATTTCACATTCATTCTCGTATATGACTTTCCATTTGAACTTCCATGATACTCTACATTCCTTTTATCCTACCTATAGTAATGAGATATTCCATTTTCTAACTCAATGTTTAGTTTACAAAAATTAATATTTTCATTGGTTACAAAGTCACTTATGTATAATTACTTCTAAATAATGTTGTTTAATCTACTAAATAAATGATTGATTTTATTATAAAGGTGAAATATAAAACAAGTGTCATAAATTTTTATCATTATAATGTTTTCCATGTATTTTTTGATGGACTCATACCCATTTGTTTCAACCCCTATAATTACATACCCATATTTGTGAGACGATTTTGATAAAAATACTTGATGAAGAACACTTTATTGATCAAATCTCATTTAATGGATTCTATATCTTCCCTTTTAAATTAATACCTAATGAGATTCTAGCATTTGACAACATCAATTTCAAGAAGAAATATTCTTACTCATAATTATCATGTTTTGAGAAGAGGAGGGTAAATATTCTCATTCCACCTCATCTATCCATTTATAAATAAAAAGTGGGTTAGAAGATACAATAAAAGAGACAGGAAATTTTCACATGAATAATTAGACTGCAAGCTACTCCATCCAAAGTTCATTTGGTATCTCGACAAAGTTTTTTATTTTATTAATATATTGGGTGATTTGTGTGTGAATCCCCACTAAATACTGTACTCATTCTTCAAGACCATTTCGTTTACCATTTCTATAATCATCATATTTCCCATCGCAGTCACTAATAACACGATTTCTCCTTACTCCATATGTTTAAAAAATAAATAAATGTTAAATAAAATAATAATTATTATAAAAATTATAAACTTAGACTAAAAATATTATATATGAAATGATTTAAATTTTTAGGTTTTATTATAGTTTACTCATTATCTATCTCTTATTAGGTCCTATAGCAGTACCATAATTATATTCTCTACTCCATTTTAATATTTCATAATTTAAAAGAGAAATACCAAAGAATATCCCTTAAGAGTGCCTATATAGGTGTTTAGTCATAGGCCCACTCATCATAAACCCATTAAAGATCAGATTGATAGTCTACTATCTATTTTCAATGTGGATACCGATAGGTACAAAAGTTCCATAGATGCATTCACTTTTCAATATCTACAGAGGGATTTAATTTCTCTAAAACAAAACAATATCTAATTTTCAAATAAATTAGGATGGTATCCTATTCATAAACATAACCCTTGAACTAATCCCTTGGGTTTTAATTGAATTAATCTAATCATAACCCCCAAAATAAATAAAATAATCTTAAAAAGATAACACAACATTTCTTTGATACCTACTATAACAACCTAATATTAAAATATATATTTTTTATATAATTTTTATAAGGTAAGAATTATATCTCACAAATAATTTCTAAATCCAACTAATTGAATGTTTGGTATACATGGTGGATATTTATATAAAAAAAATATTCTACAATAATTGTGAGCATTCCTCCATAATTGAGACACTGTAGAATCCCTTATAGACTTCCCATAAGAATGGGGTGATATCAGATTCTCTAGAAGTTTAAATTAATCATCATTTAATCAAATTTTAGATCACAATTACATCATAAGACTTTAGTAGGGGATAAATATATTATTTAGAAGATCGTGGAACAACCAGACTTTCACCTAATTCATGAAATATGAACATCAAATCTCAAATGAATAGATTTAGGAAATGGAAAATGTGTGAGGAATCATAAGCTAATAAACATGATCATTATAGAATAATCATAAGAATATGAAATAAAAATGTAGAATTCTCTTAATACATAGAAGAAAAGTGAGAATTATAAAAAATAGAAGAATAAGGTGTCATCATATTTTGATTTTATCTACGAAGGAATAACCTTCACATTGCCATAATAATCCAAGAAGGATAATAATACATTATACCATGAGATATGAAAGATCGACCAATTCATTGTTGGATATATATGAACCCACTCATCATAAATTATATATATGTGTGCCATATGATATTAACCATCCAATATATATTGAAATCCCAAGGGAAGAAAATTGGTTACAAATCAGTTTAAAAGTGATGTGGATAACATGGTATCAAAAGTTGAACAGTTGACACCAGAATTTCAATTACCAAATAGTATTATTTCATCAGGTAATTTAGAATGTGATTCATAAAACCTAAAACCAACTAATTTAGGTTATTATTATGGATAATATAAGAGAACCATTTAAAAAGATACTTTATAAACCATTTCTTAGCATTTCATTAGATAAGCAATTACAAATATATATTAAAAAACATTTAAACGATGGTAACATGAAAACACTTTTAAAAAACGCCATTAAAATAATTAAAAATAATAGATTCTTGAAATGGTCCTAATGAATTTACAAAGGAATTCTGAATTGGAAGATAAAAATAAAATCTCTAATAGGAAATCCATTTCAGTGTTTTAAAATTTATATTATTAAAAACCATAATGTAATGATAGTTATATATCATTAATTTGAAAAATGGGAAAAAAATTATGACAATCAAAAATAAATAATACTAGGATTCCAGAACTAGAATATGAGAATATTAGTGGGAAAAGTAATCATGGATATATATTTTGAAAGTCCATTTGTAAATAATTTGATTTATTCTTAACATCATATTATTTTATTAAGAAAGATTCATATCAATGTAATTCCATAGAAAAATGAGGAAAAATTATCATCATATCATCATATGACATGGAATGAACTAATTTGGTTCAACATGACACATCACATGAGTTGGATTGAAAGAAGGTATAATGTGTGCACTATATTACCCTAGAATTGTGAAAATAACGTGTGTATCATTGAAACAAAACCCATGGAACTATTTAACGTTCAAAGATAAAATAACCTGAATCATATAAACCAATGGTAGGATATACTTTATTGATTATATTATGTTGAACAAACACATAACTATGTGATATAATAAAATTAATAGAAAAAACCTAGATGTAAAACCAATCATGTCCAAAAATATAGTCTCCTTGCGAAAATCCATCATCCCCACCCGAAATCAACATGAAAGAGATATAAAAGAGAGATGATTTCATTTCATATAACGCCGTAAATTTACTTATATCCTATAAAAAATGACAACAAATAACTAAGGATAAAATTATTATGTGAGCACTAAAATCAGTAGGATACCATAAAATAATAGAATAAAATTATATCTCTATAAACCAATATTTCTAGAATTAAATAAAAAGAAGTTAATAGAGGGATTTTGATTTAAAACCATTTTTTAAACCATCGTTTGGTTTATATTAATTCATTTCATATTCACATATATCAAAAATAAGATATGTACATGAATTATCATAAAAAGTTAATAAACATAATTATACATGGTAATACTATACCACAATCCAATGAGAAGTAAATCAGGAAACCATACCATCATGGATAAATCCAAGAACAAGTTGGGATATATACTACATGAATATGTATTGGGACACAAAAAAAATAATGAATCCTAGAATACCCTGAATCATACTGATACTGAGTTCTTCCATAGTCTATTGATATAGAAGGAATAACCACTAGGGGTTCCACCCTAACTAAGGTTTTCATTTTTTCATAACACAATACACCTACGGTTCTCAATGTTTATGTTTTTTGAAAACATTTAAATCACCATGATCATAATTTTATAGAAATTTCCATAGAAAAAAATAATCCCAATTGTGATTGAAAAATACTTTTTAGAGTCAAAATAATCTTAAAGTATTTTTTTATCAAACACCTATGTTCATAAATATTCATGTAAGAAAACCCAAATTAAAAACCATTTTCAATACACCCAAGATGAATTTCATAAAAATAAACACTATTTATATAAAATCAATCAATTTTAAAAAAAATGGAAATCAGAAGGACATAAATAAAGTCATTAGTTAAAACCATTTTATAGAGACACTTACCTTATCAACCAAGAAAAATAGCCACCTTCGAAAATGATGATGGGAATCAAAGATATTTGTTCCTCGAAAGACCATATCAAAGAGAAACCCCATTAGTTATCTATCTAAACAATATATCATGACATCATACCCAATATATTATTTTAGAACCTGGAGAAGATGATTGATCATAGGTAGATATAGAAAGAGGTGCATAAAATAGAAAAAAATTCCCAATGATTCCAGACTTGAGCGACAGTGATTCAGCATGGGATAAATGAGGAAACCACTATGAGAATCAAAGAGAGGTTTATTTATGATAAATGGAAATATTTAGGGGGATAGAGTATATATCAAGAAAGGGATAAAAGGTAATTTTATATTTTATGGATTTTAGATTAATTTTAATTGTCATTATACATGGTTAAAGAAAGTGAGATATCATTATATGGTGAAAAAATAGACCATAAAAACCATGTATTTTGGTTTATTAAGAATTAAATCACTATTTGACAGACTATTTCATGGTCTTTTGATAGTCTCGGCCTAAAATCCATTCATCTACATAGTTTTCCTAGTGTATTCCATGATTATTCAAACCATTATTATGAAATAAAAATTTACCTAGAATTAAAATTTTCAAATCCCACAGTTACAAGATATTTATGAAAACCACATGCCTAAACCATACACCTAAATGGTTTCTCCCAAAACTCCACGTTTTCTACCCATGACTCTTAAAATACACTAAAACCTAAAAGTGGATGGAAATTGATCAAAATATAACATACCTGTGACCCAGAGGGCATGAAATTTGTCTCCACCATGTTACTTTATATACCGAATAATCATTCCAGATTATGGAAAATCAAAAAGACAAGGTCTTTTACATAGTATCGATACTTCCCGATCCCGTGTCTCATGGATATCTCATATATACTACCATAGTAAACAGAGAAAGGGAATTATTTTACCACACAAAAAAATTATACTTGCCATCCATAACTTCAACTGGTTATTCATCCAAGATGCTATTAGGATCAAGATCGAAATCCTCCCATAACATCTGATGGAAGGGGTATAGTTGATACCTACTCAATTATAAGACATGAAGCATGTTGTGAATCAATTTCAATAGAGATGGAAAGTCTAATAGACAATTTAACATTACATGTCGATCATTGATCTCAAAAGGGATGAAAAATCCTGATTACCTCATACACGACTAACCAAAATGTTGGTATACCCAAATGAGGTAAAATCTTGAGAGAAACCCAATCCCCTACTTCTATCCCCAATTGATAAAGATGGTGGACTGCATAAAATTTATAGTGTCCCAAATATAATGGCATCCATTTCTAACATCCCTACCCATTCTAAATAAGTCACTTTTCTTCTAGAGACAATCCACCTACCCTTTCACAACATTAAGTAGATCAACAAGAGTTACCATTGTTCACCTTGAAGAGGATATATTTAATCAAAAATAGAGAAAAATGAAAATTCTAAAATCGAAAGATATGGATCATGCACCTTTGAAGCATACCATATAGAATTGGTAAATTCATTTGATCCGAAAAGACACAAGAATATAGAATTTGATAATATAATTTGATGGAGAACCCATTTCATTCACAAGTCATTTCCATAATTATAATTCAATGCACACACATCAACAATAAATGGTAACAAAAGGTAAACCAAGGAGCTTCACCACCCTTTATTATACAAACATTCAATATCTTGTTGCAAAATATCTTATTAGAGAAAAAATGAGATAATTATGAGAATCTATTAATTCTCACCAAAACTGTATCTTTCTCTATAGTATAAGAATATGGTATTTTAGTAACGAGGTATTGGGGTTCTTCATCATACCTAAATAAATAAATAGAAAGACACAAAAAATAGGTAGGTCTATGGTGACCAAATTCAATTTTCTTGAACAAATTGCGTCATGAAATAAATTATAAAAGCTATAATTTCATTATGGGTAACTAATATCATTGAATTAGTTTATGACACATCTTGGTAACTCTAGAGTACATGAACCATCTAGACCTATGTTCATGCAAACCATTACCTAATTAAAACCCAACAGAATATCCATTGTACTTAGAAGAAATACCGAACCATTGGGAGATGAATAAAGGAAACCCAAGGTATCCCCATCATAAAGGGATTAATTAAAATTATACCAACCAATATCTATATCATTCCAATGTTGATTAAAATAAAGAACATCTTTTCTCACAATATGAAGATACAATCACATTAGATCCTCATTATCAACCAATATAATTTATGAAAACAATTTCAAAAAGTATCTATTCACCTTTGATACATTCACATCTAGCATGAAAATTCTATACTTAGAAAAATTATGATGACACCAAATTTTCTAAGAGATTACACAATATCAATATCAATTATATAAAATCACATACCACAAAATTTCTATCATAGGATTTGATTCAATTGAATAAAAGCTAACATCAGGACTCTTTTATATGAATATATCATAAAATGATCTCTAAGGGATAATATAAATTTATTCCAAGATCATTAAAAATAGCTATAAACTAAAGTTTATGGTGATATATATTCATTACATGAGGGTGTAATTGGAAAAATCATTAAGACATAACCAATTTTTCTGACATCAAGTTGTATCCTATCTTTGTTTTTTAGACTTGGATATAAAATCATCAATACCCAACTTGAATTAGTTTGAATAAACATTGGAGGAGATTATAACATGATTTCATGTTCATTTAATATGTCATAGGTTCCATATTGTCCATAAAGAGGCTCTAAAGATAAAAGAGACCGAACATGGGTCTCCCCACTAGTTATATTCAATATAAAATGGTGCACCAATGAGAAAAATAATTGTTACAAGGGAGAATCATCACAATAACTGTGATTTCATATTATATTAAAAGGATACCCCTTACAACTACATAACTAACCTTGGACAATAAATATTTTTTCACAAGAAGCAACCAGCCATGAAGGAATTTGACCAACCCTATGAAAAGTCATTATCTATATGAAATATTAAAAATGACGTCTGGTCAAACCACACCAATGGTAATTATAAAAGAATGAGATAGATCACTATATCAACAAAGTATTTCATAACTAAGATATCATTCAATTGAATAAATCTATCTATAATAAATAACATTCTTTTAATCTGAGGTTAGGAAACTACATTCACATTAACCCTATTTTTGAGAATACATCCTTGTGGATATCTCAATATAATCAAAATAAATCATACCATTATTGGATTCATTATTCTATATGGTTAACATACTTGACCAATCCTAGCTATATAATAACCTACCCAAGGATGACCATGTTTATAGTGAGAATATAAAACTCATGGAATAGGTTTTCTGACCAAGATAACCATAAAAAATATGGTCTAGAGGGTGAAATATAGTAATGAGTCAAAAAGAAAATTAAGGTGTCCATTACTCTTGATTAATGCGTGAATGGATGATATAAAAGGCTACACCTAATACATGATATCAAAAAACCACAACCACTTTGAGTCATTATACTGATAACCCATTAGTATTTGAAGAGAAATCACATGATGTAGTCAGGATTTCACTCTCCTCAATGAACACTAGGAAATAATGATGAATTGTTCCTAATGACTCAAATGACTATATAAACCTATACAGATCTGTAGCTAGGATATAGATGAAAACC
Organism: Viscum album; assembly: GCA_963277665.1. Classification (NCBI taxonomy): domain Eukaryota; kingdom Viridiplantae; phylum Streptophyta; class Magnoliopsida; order Santalales; family Viscaceae; genus Viscum; species Viscum album. The sequence continues at coordinate 908,567,883 of OY728151.1, forward strand.
AAGATTTAAGAAAACACTTATCAATAAACATTGATCCTAGAAAAAACAGGGGGTAAGATAAAAAGACCACACTTAAGGAATATACATCACATAAACTCATAAAATCTCTATACGACTTAATAAAGTATCATGAGATGATAAATCCTTCCATTCATTCACTTAAATGTACAATAGAAGAAACTATACAAAGAAGAAAGTGTCAAACCAAATATATAAATATATAGATGAATTAAAAAAATTCAGATTGGTTTCAAAACAGACCCACTTATCATATAGAAACATCCTTTATAAACATTTCATTTATAAAAACTCACTACAACACATGAAATGTAGTTATAAAAACAAAAAAATTTATAATTAAACCACTATGGTTACTATAAAAACAAATGATAGGAACACTAAAAGATTATTCAATCACAATATGGAACCTCCTACCATTAAATAAAAAATCATTAAACAAGATTAATTTTCAACTTTAATTACATTATTAATGTTTGAAATTATTTAATAGAAACCACCAATCAAGAACCGATCATTTTCATGATCTATTCAAGTTATAAAATTGTGTTTTCTGAAAAATAATAATCTATTTTTGATTTATCTTTCCACTTTCAAATATTTTTAACTCTTCCAAATTACATGTCAAAAATAATCATGAGTTTTTATATATAACTGAAAATATTCTCTTTCATACATTATTGTAAATAACCATCTATTTAAAAACATTTAAGTCTTATTAAATACTTTATTTAGGATCATAAAATTATTACACATAGATAATTAACCGCTATAGAGAAGAAATTTTCTTCCAGGTTTTCATGATTCGAATATCATATGACAAAATATGATCTTCAAACGAAATCATCATTTTAAAATAAAGCAAAAAAGAATAACTTTTATAAATATTTTTTCGATTAAATGATGTTTTCAAACATAGAAATAGTTATAGTACACATTAATAAAATAGAAAATGTTATAATTTCTAATTTAACAAAAAAATAATATCAATATATCCCAAGAACCACATTAATTATTTTATCAATTAGGAGAGTTACTTCATGAATCCATGAATCATTGTTCTAAATAATAATGGAAGGGGATGTGGAGTTGTGCTCATCCTATATTCATGGATGACGGACAAGATACAAGCATGCTAGAAACACATTAACATTTCCAAAATCAGTTTTTTGATAACTTTATGGTCTATTAGGTCATCCACAGTGACCTCACAATGTGATTCCTCTTTTCATTTGCACCAAAAATACAGGACAACCACCATAATACCCAAACAATTCTTTTGTTGATCATTTTCATAATATTTAATCACAAATATTATATATAATCAATAAAAATTTATCCTTACCACCCATGGTAACAAAGGTGGTATCATGGAATGTACTGTCAATAACCCACTTATAATATACACCTTAAGCCCTGAAATAACAAAGAAATGATCTCTAATACCCTAATAGAGACCTTGGAAGTTCCTAGTTATTTCAATTTGGGGAACCCTTAATACCATTTTCAACCAAGAAACCTAGTTAAACATGACACATCACTCAATATTTATCATAACAAGGCCCAAACCCTGGTATCAGTATTCACAAGATAGTGACAAGATATTATGTATCAATGAAATAAACCCATAAAAATACTACATGATTAATATAAAAAATAGTAATATAGATATGATAGATTAAAATTTTGTATGATAATTATATATCCAAGTGAAATATAAAAGTAGATAATGGGATGGAACTGCAAGTAATACAAAACAAGGCCAAAAACCTAGTCTCGTTGTGACAATTTTTCACCACAATTCCAAACTACATTATAGGAAATGTCAACAAAGTGAAGTTTCCATGTCATATGACACCATTACCAATAAATATATCTCACAAAAAATAGACTAAAAAATCCCAAAGAAAAAATTATTTTGTTATCACTAATTCTCATTATGATACTAGTAATGGATCTATTTAAATTATAACTCCATGAAACCATTAGTTTTATATTAAATATATAAATATATATATAATGGTAAAACAATATTTTCTTCATTTTAAATAATTTCATATACAGATATACTAGTAATATGAATGGTAAATAAATGATTGTATAAATGTAATAAATAATATTATTTATAGGAATAAAAAACCATAATCATGTGATAATTAAATAATGAAACAATGCCATAATAAATAAAACCAAACACAACTTGGTATCTTTTATATGGGAATATAGACTCTGGAATACTATGGGAAAGTAATCCTTGAATACCAGGAATCCAATCGTTATCGACTCCAATGAATACATATCAATATCATAAGAATAACCCCTAGTTATTCAAAATTCAAAAATGTTTTCACATATCTATAACCGAGAACACCTAGGGTTTCCATTGTTTCATATTTTCGAAAAACAATTATAAAACCATTAACACAAATTTAGAAACATTTTAAAAAAATGTAACACCACTCCCACGATTGAAAATCCATTTTAGAATCAAAATAATATTTCAGAATATTTATCATAGAGATAAAGTTAATATATATATATTTTTGAATAAAAACCTTTTAAAATCTCTTTTTTATGACACCCAAGATACATTTCATAACAAACCCTTTATTGATATAAAATAAAAAAATTTCACAAAAGACCCTAAGTAATTTTCTTGAACAAAATTTAATTCATAATTAAAACCATTTTATAGAGGCACCTTCCTCACCATGGGATAAAACATGTTCCCTTTAGAAATGGATATTAGAAACACAGATTTATATTCCCCAAAAGCATAGATACAAGGGAAGCACTATTAATTATCTATATGAATAGTAGATATGTTCATCATACTACATATCAGTTTTAATGAGCTGGATAAGATGGGAGATCTAAAGTATATTTAGAATGAAAAGAAGATAAAAATAGTAAAAATAAAATTACATAAAATATATCAATATATATATATATGGATAATCACTATGGGACCAAATGGATAACCTTATATAGGGTCCAAGAGAGGATCTATCAGGATTAAGAAATTTTTTGATTGGAATTGATGTAAAATTAAGTGAGGACACCTTGGAAATTTTCCATTTTATGAGGTTTGGATTAGGTCTCATTATTAGGATGAAAAGTTAGAAACACCATTCACTAACCATGTTTTTGATGAATTACCATAAAAACAAGTCCCACTATTTTTATGTAATAGACACAAGGTTAGACAAACTATGTTCATGTCATTTGATAATGTTCACAACTAACCCATTCATCCACACAAATTTCCAGGTGAATCACATGGTTTGAAAAGTCAATAAAAAATAATTTTAACATAACTATAGAATAAATAGTTCCATATAATATGGTTACTACATTGTCAAAGAAATCGTGTTCTTAAACCATGCACCTAGACCATTTCTCCCAAAACTCAATATTTTCAACCCCAAATCCCAAAATAATCTAGAACCACTATAGAAATAACCAAGTTAAAAATTTAACATATCATTAAATATTTGGGAGTCATAAAATAAATGAGAACATTATTATAATAACTATATTAAGAAATGAAAATTAATGACTCAAGGAAAATATGTTAGGTCCGAAGAAACCCTTATCTTTATTCATGATTATTCAAATGTTTTCTATCCTATAATAAAAATAATATGGATCATAATAACCTATCTAATAACATTATTCATACCCGTATCCATTTATCAACTTCATTTATATTCATATATTACAAATAAAATTATTGGTTGTACTATATTTTCCTCATCAGATGGTATAATTTTCAATAGTTTTTTTTATACTGGCCTTGTAATAGAAGTTTATATTATTGTTTATATATTAAAATTTCATAATTATAAGTGAATTATAAGTACATTAATAAATGTTTTATTGTTTATATAAATTTTTAATTTCATTTTATATTTTTTTTTATTTTGGATTGGGTAGTTTATGATGATCTTATTTCAGTAATTTTAGTAAACAAAATGTCAATTTAATAACAATAATTTTTATAATATTATAAAATTTATAGAACCATAAAAAAAATTAAATTTCATCATTAATTTCTCATTACTCTATTTTAGAATATTTGATATCTATCCATGATATAAAATTATATAAGTTTAAATTTGGTGGTTAAACCGACCCAAACAAGAAAAAATTATAATCTATGGGAGGGAATAGTTAATAAAATGAAGATTTTGGAATAATATCATTATTTAAAAATTATAATTAGATTATATAGGAATTTTAAATTGTTTTAACTATACTTTAAAGGATTTTTACTAAGAAACAATTTTCTGGTGAAGAATGTACATTATTGTCGTGGAGGTGGTACTCCACACGTATAAACAGGTGAAACGTTACTTTACATAGAATATAAAGGGGTTGGTAATTTTATTATTTTATTGATTAAAAATAAATAAATAATTTATTATTTATTAACTATATTCCACCTTTTAACCAACTATTTAATATGGTTATGAAAAAATTACTATGTTACTTATGGTGGTAGTAGTTCAACGTAACACAAATGACACATTAATTTTTACGGAAGGTTGATTTGTAGGTATAAAAGGTATATTATATTATTATTATAATATGTAATCATATTATCAATACTTATGTTATATTTTTCCATGTATATGTTAGTTTTTAGGTCGTAGAATATCTAAATAAATGAGACAAAGTGGTTGAGAAAATTACCGCCGCCTCTCGATGTTCTCCCCTCGTTAACACCTTAACGTGTCTTAGCACGATATTTTAGAAAGAACATGAATTCATGGAATTGGGGATAATGTAGAGGATATAATAAGTTTTAGTTTTCATTGATCTAATAATTTGTAATTACTGTATTAATTTTTTTAGCAGTGATCACCCTTTATAATTTATGAAAATGGAATGACTGTAAATAACAATTACTTTTTAAATAATCTCATACACTCTTTAGTAGTTAATGGTTAAAAAGATTGAAACAATTATTTTTGGGTTATATAAGGTTTAAAAAACTTGTAAAATTCATTTTGAAAAATGAATTCATCAATTTTCAAATCTTCTACCACTATATTTTTACATTTTACATTTTTGGTTTTACCTTGCAAAATAGTTTTTAATAGAAGTAATTAATACTTACTTAAATATTTGAGGTAAAAAATCATTTTTTTTATTTCATGAAAAAGAAATATATTCTCTATTAAATTTAATTCAATTTCAACATGAGTTAACTTTTAATTTTAAATTAAAAAATTAAAATTAATAAAAAATATTTTGTCTAAAAATATTGTTTCTACAGTCAAGCATTATATTTTTTTATTTTTTATTGATTACTAATTGATGGAGTGTTAAAAAATGTCTATATAGTAAAAAATGATTATTGTTTTTCCAGAGAATATATTAAATAATATAATTAGATAATATTTACACAATTTATGTATAATAATTATTATAAACTAATAGTTTTACCATTATTTTATTAATTAAATTTAATCCAAGTAATCATATTTTTATGTCTAAAAATGGAACATAACCATTTAGATCATTTATAAATAATAAGTCTAAATATAGAATCCATTTTAAGAAATAAAATTCATAACAAAAAAAATTTAATATTAATATTTTCTAACTTAATGCATTAATTTTTTTAAGAAATAGAATATTTTAATCATAAAGTGTCTATTGTTTTATTATACCATTATAAATTTTTTCATATGGAAGTTACTTGTTACTGATAATCGAAAATTTTTAGGCTATAATATAATAATATTATTTAATATTTTTATTTAATAAAAGGAATCATAATTTTATATTTCTGTCTGTGATGTATATAAGAAAACAAATAAAAAATATGATTGATGTTAAAGTATTTACTAAAATTACTAATCATTACATTTTTCCCAAGTAAAAATAATTCCTTCCTAAATATGTTATTACCAGGAAGAAAAAAAGAGAGGGTAATTTTATATCACTACATCCATGAGCTCCCATGTAGCTTATTTGAATTTATGATTCCCCAATATAATTTTTTATAAGGGAGTGGTCATCTTATGCACTACTTTATCTATTCGATCATGAATTTCCAATGGCTATCCCTCATGTAATAGATCATATTCTAGGTCAATAGATCCTAACATTATAACCTATGAAGTTTATTGTTTTTACTTAAAAAAAATGTGAAATATGAAAAAATTTTGGTATATGGGATCGGTCCAGAGAGAGTTCTAATAAATAAGGCACAATATTTACACAATAAAGGACCACAAAAGTATTGATATATTATGTTTTTGGATTCCCTTCTAAAATCACATAACCTACTTATTTTGAGATATAAGAAGAACACATTACTAGTAAAATAAAAATCTATATGTAGTTGATGATTACTCAAATAAGATTTTTTTTTATTTTTTTCATCTTTCACATATTGATGAATGGGTTTACCTTTCTAATCCATTTATTTGAAAAGGTTTGGACCATTATTCTTCCTATCTCTAAATACATCCTAGAATGTTGTAGTCCAACATTTCTTCCCATAAAGATCATATTACCCTTCAATATAAAATTAATAATATAATATATTTTCATATGATAACTCTACAAAACATCCCACCCTCGAAGCATGCATCTTTATATGCAGAGGTAGCTAACTTCTAGAAGGGGCCTATTTCAACATAGTGTGGAGGCTATGCAATCATATCATAGTATAATAAAAGTGGAAATATGGTCAAATAGATTCAGATCCTGATAAACGAAGTAATTATAGAAGGATAAAATTTATAGAAACAACCAAAATATGTAATAATAAATAAATATCCCTTATATTTTTGATCCCCAATATATGGATCATAAGTACATAGTAGAAAATACATAAAAGTAATTATGGATAAAATTCGACAACAAAAAGGCTCTGATTTATACTCACTTAAATTATCTATACCTCTTCATAGAATGATAAAAAAATAAGAAATATTCATTAGGCCTTTCTCTATACCTATAAATATTAACAATAACATTGTATTCTTTGGAACACAATGCCATGGAAGCTAAAGAAGGGTGTGAGTAAATCTACCTAGGCCACTGGAAATGTCATCCAAAACATAACTAGTATGATGATGAAGTACATGAAAATTTACTCAAGATCAACATTTTAATGGTTCTAGACAATTTATATAAGAATCATTAAATCCCAAAGATTTCCTTAGTTCATGATGACACCATAGGTTGGCTATACAATTGTCGATCTATAGGTCTGTGCCCTTAGTCAACCCTACCAAATTTGGACCATGATGGGATGTTTATGAGAACATCACATGGATTGGGATGATCATCAGTGACCACAAGTATTATAGGTTTCATCCTAAGACTTCAAATATTTCGAAGTATCACATGTAATTTGAACAATAATGCCAACATTACCCTAGAATTTGAGCTATAATCCCTTAATTCAACATTCATTTATTTTCACAGGAAATCTACATGCCCATATAAAAATTAACTTATAATCCAACCACTTATCCCAACATTACCATTCATTGAGGATCATACGAGGTCTATGAAAACTACATTTTCCCATTTCATTATTAACTACCAAAACTCCGAGTGCTCATCTGAACATTACAACCCATATAGGTTCATATAGAATTCGATGTCTTATCCTTACATAACAAAGGAGAAAAAGTCTAACGAAATCCAAATAGGTCATCCCAACATTCATAATAATTATCTATTATTTAATCAATTTCATTAATTATCAATTTTTTTTCATTCAATTCTCTGTTGTCAAAATGAAACAATTAATTTTTTTTCCAAGTCTTAGAAAAAATAAATATACTATCATTTATCATTAACAATGTATATCTAATTTCATACTTTGGGATTAATCATTTTCCCTCCCAATAAAAATCCAAATTAGAATTAAAATAACATAAGATATCATATAATCTCAATTCCCATTATATATATCTTTTATCAAATTTGATAAGTAAATCATTCAATTACACCAATTTAGATTTAATTTACCCATTTAAACTCTATTTTATTAGTTTTGAGATTCCCAAATGATTTCCTTAATAATAACCCATTACATTAGGTCCTACTCAAATTGCATAACCATTTACAATTTACGATGGATGCGAAATTCCATTTTACAACTATTTATTCCAAATAAGTTTAATCTCCAACCATTTAAATCATTAATTAGGTATTCAATGACATTATGACACTTCAAGGATAACTACACCACTAAAAAATCGACATTGAACTACCCTTCGCTAAGGTCTAAGAGAGGTTAATTGTTACATTTATAAAATGAAAATTCAAATGAAATAATTTTAAATTGAACTGAATCAAGGAAAGCGATTTCTCAATTATCACACCCTGAACACACTAGGAAACAAGAAGAAACTATAAGATGAATTAAAATATACCATCCAACAAACACTCAGATGATACAACTTATTATGCATCGGTCCTCAGTTTGCGCTAAAATGGAGGAAAATGAAGATCTATAAAAATTACCCGAATAGGGAATAACCCATATGAATGGTATGAGGAAACCTGATAATGAATGAAAAAAGAACAAAAGGCAGCGTATAAGTATCCTTACCTAAATATCTCCATTTTTAATGATGAAAAAAATCCTATAATATAAGGGACATCTATATAGATGGGGAGGGTGAAAAGAGGGATCCTATGACACTACAAATGTCCTCAGATAACCTGTACTTTTGTTATGAATAGGGGTGAAGCAGAGAAACAAAAATTTTTAAACATAAAAAAAAACTCATCATCCACCTACTATAAAGTGATCTTGGAGGATCCTCCAGATGAAAAGAAGGAAATCAGCTAGTCGTTGGCCCCTGGTCACCATATTAGTATCACTATAGACCCATAGCTTCATTCCCGGGCTATTTTCTAAGCTTCATGACTACACCCAAGACATCATGAAATCATAAATATCCTCAAAACAATTACAAGAAATTTCTTTTGATGGGGTTCCGATCCTTGGTATTTTTTATGCTCAATTCTAAATCCAAGTCGTCCACTACTTAAACAGGTTTAATCATCCTATTGAATTCAAAATTACCATACATATGTGTGGCCTTAGAAACTATCTACTATAACACTTATAATCCCATATAAGTCCTAATGGTCATAATTTCTCATTACATGACCTGCATAAGTCTTAAAATAAGACAAATGACCTCACCCCTCTTTGGAAACCCAAACTAATCTAGGTCTTAACTTTCATCTCAAGGTGCTTTGACAGCCAAAACCAAATCATCTACTTGTTTTCATAAAAAAAGATAATATGGTGTTTAAATGAAACCATATATATAAATAAATGATGATTTTTTCATTCATACATCCTGAATTTACAATTATTTTCTCCACTATATGTTTTTTATAAAACCACAAATTATGATTTCTTGTTACCTACGCCATAAAAAAAATCCAATTGTAACATTAAACACACTCTCTAGTGATGGGACCGAGACAGTTCCCAGAAAACTACACCATAACATACATGAGAAAATAGGTTTTACATTGGTACCCTTCAAGATTACTAAAAACCCATTGGAAATGACACAAAACCATCATTCATAGACATGCCTAAGAGAAACATACTTTTCTATTAAATCCCTATTTTATTATTTAAATTCACCCATCACATACTTAATTAAATGACACATATATTTTTTGACTTACCACATCTATTTTCATATGTGAACCATGTTATACCATCCTTGAGTGAATTAGGTGGAAAATACCTAACTCTAACTACCAACACATCATCAAACAGACATGGTCAAGATTCCATCACACCTAGTGGAATAGTAAGATCACCTGAACACACTCACCAGAGTCCATATGTGATTCCCATTGATGTTACTTAGTTAAATCCTAATCTTACCCAAACTATCAGTGTGTCATTTCATACACTAAAGCACCCCAAAACTAAATACCATTGGTTCCCATTAACTCCACCCTAATATCAAATATATTTTTTAGTTTCAATCCATCCACCAATAAGATTTCACATTAGAAATTAATAGAGGAATCCATAAAAACAATTAATATGAACCTCAATGACATAGTGATACACCATGTGTTCTCTACAATCTATTCCAATGACCAATGATCCTTGAATCACAGGGGACTCACACCAATGAATGATATTTCACTCAAAACCATAGTTGTGTAATTGTCATCTTTCCTATTTAGAAACTCGCATATATCATGTTCCACACTCCATTTATCATTGAAAACAATGGTTAGACATGTCTATCTCTCTTTCACATAAGAAAAAACAAATCTCTCCACTACATCCAATACCAACTTCCAAGAATAGCACCCACAACATTTTTAATATGATATATGCCGAGGAAATCACCCTCAGAAAACCAATAGTTCACTACCCACTATAGAGATACATTTATATCGCTTCTAATGAAAAAAATCATTATGATTCAACATAAAATAATGTTTTTTCATACTTCTAGGTTACACTCAATGAATCCATCACCCCCTAAAAAATCTATAAGGGTCAAACCTGAGCATCATAACTACCTCACTCAAAATTATCCTCTATGTTACAAATCACTACAAGCATATCTTAAAACCCACTATAAGTCCTTACTCCTTTATTACCACAAGTATATAATCAAATATATCTTACCTCACCTTATAAGTAACAATATAACTGAAACCTTCCACTATATGAAAACCATATTACATGAATCTGTGTACCAAATTCACTATGGAAATACTGCCACTACGTCACATCAGATTTTTCGATAACCAGATGATCATCCATGAAAAATATATGGATAGCTTTTACCATCCAATGGAAACAAATCTACACACATATATAGAATATATCACATTGATTATATCGAAAATTAATGGTTTCTTTCTCTCGATCCACCTGATCACATTATAAAAACTGCATCGTGAATCTTGATCAAGAACCTTCCCCCTTAAAATAATGAAAACCCCATTTTCATATTGCACCATGTGAGAATTCAATGAACCTGACTCAAGGTACTAGGAGTTTTTTTTACAATTCATAAGCTCAAAAACCCACTAATTCATCTTCATATTCTATCTGGATCATTAGCCACACTAGACTCGTGGAATCCTCGATTTTTTCATCTAACTATCTTGGAATTTATCACGAGTAATTTATTATAACATGAACACCCATAAACCCAGGTTACATTCCAAGACTAGAATCATCTACCCTGATAGTATCATCCCTCAAACCATACACCTAGGGTCAACATTGATTACATAAATAATGTGTATGAATAGGAAGGGCAAGCACCATAATAATCCTTCCCTTTGAAACTAGACATAAAAACAAAAAAAATCACTCGGGGTGGTTCCCTTATGTTATCCAAGATATAACCATTCTCCTACCAAGACATATATATCACTTTTTGTGCATTGATCCTATAGATCATAATATCCACCAGCATGTCACAAACATTTAGAAAATTAGACCAAACTATCTCATAGTAATCCTCAATCACTGACCACACTATATCGACACTATAATCATGAATCCTAAACCCTGGATCATTGTACTCTCAACACTAGAAACATTAACCCAGAATCACACAAACCACTACTCATAGGTGATACTCCTACCCCATTCCAAAACATATGACACTAAATACACCCAAGACAACCGCTTAGCTGAGGTATCACAAACCTATAAACACATACTAATAAAGAATGGTATTATGGGAAAATTACATCACTCTAGGGTCCAAAATATTAGTAAAGGTCACAACCCATTTGGTTAAAAATAATAAATTACACAAGTAAACACATCATGAACCCAAGATCACAACCCAAACAAGGAAAAAAAATAAAATCCCACTATATGTTACCCCAAAACCCATCAAAGTATCAAAATACACAACCACATTTCTCACCCCATAAGATTTATATTTTTTATAAAATAATCATACATGAGGTCAGATAAAAAACCTAATGCATACTCATAACCAAGGTCCCTAAATATTGAACAGTTTTTTATTTTTTTATTTTAAAAAATACACTACTTTTAAATCTTAGGATTCATATTTTAAAACATATTAATTTCCCAACAAGATTCCAAGTTTTACCCATTCATCAATTATTTATAAAAAAACATGGTTTTTAAGACATGACACCATTTACACATTATAATGAAAAAAAATTATAAGTTATATGTTAGAACATTATTTATTAGAAACAATAACTTTATTACTCATTTTAACCTACCTATTAAATAGATTCACCGGAGCTGTTGTTTAAGTAAAATTCCACCACAAAATTATATATAAACCATATAAATGCATATAATCGCATTCTATACCAATAAATATCAATTATTGAAAACCATATGAAGAGACAAATTACCATCATAAATAAACCACTAATAAGAAATAAAATAAAATACATCTGAATCCTAGGGGGATTTCCATCAAAAAAACTATATAGATTAAATATCAATACTATGTTCCTAGCATGATGCATTAAAGTACACCCACAATTTCCTAACCATTCCAAGAGATAAAAATAACATAAACCAACAACATCACACGTTTTCAAACCACCAGAGGAGGAAAACAATTAAATATAAATGCACAAAGTAAAAAATGATTCTCATCCCAAACAACTCTATTTTACCCATACATGGGGCTCCAATATGAAATAAAACTATCATTATAAGGAAATGAAATATCCTAGTCTCCAACATACCATTACCAAATATTATGAAAAGAGAAAATTAAATATCCATGATACTAATTTGTCATGTATTTCCATATAATCCACTACAATAGTTCCCTAATATATTCTACCATAATGGCTTAAGAATTATTCCCCATACACCATAGGCTTCATACTAGTAGTGAGGGCCTATGAAAGTAATGTGGGAAGACTATTCCTTCATATAAATATATAATAATATAGGGAATAAATTAAAAAAGATACCCATTTAGATAAAAATTGCAATAAGGTAATGTGATGATAAATAAATAAAACCAACATATATTATAATAAATTAATGTTCATTACAAGCCAGATTCCCCATGGGAGGATCATAAAAAAGTAGTAAAGAAAATAAAAAATTGAGATTAATAGACTATCTCCAAATGATATAGATTCGTTCCCTATCCCATCATCCATACTATATCATAGACTTCTTAGAAAATAGAACAACAATTTCATGCATTTTCCTATACCTACACATGTGATAAATCATATTGTCTTCTTAGATACCCAAGTACCATAGTGGTTGGATAAGGGTGTGGGTATAACATAGTTAGCCACTATAATTAAAATCTATAAAATAATAAGTTTGATGAACAAGTGAATAAAAAAGTGTCCAAGATAAAAAATTTAATAGTTATATATATTTTATATAAATGTTAGTAACATCAAAAAAAAATATATGGATTTACAATGAAACTTGAGGTTGGATATACCATTTTATATCCCTAGGACTGTGACCCCAGTTGAGCCTAATTGCTTTGATCATTGTCGAGGTGTTTTGGAGAAAATAACATGGATTGTGCATATCATAACAACCACATTGAATTTAAGAATCATCTTATAATTAAAAATGTATGTAAGTATCATGTGGAATCCGAGTACTCACCCTTGGATTCCCATGGAGTCAGAGATCTCTTCCTTGAATTAACTAATCATTAGTCACCACATCAAATCTATATGTTCATACATAAATTCCAATGGAATATAAACGATCATCCTAAAATTTACAATAATCAAGGATCATATAGGTTCTAGAAACTAGACATATACTTACCATTTCATTATTAATTAAATGTAATCCTAGAGATCATCACGAAATTCCCACCCATTGAGTATCATATAAAATCCAGGCACACATACCATCATTCCTAAGGAAAACATGACATCTGAAATCTAAATAACCCATCCCAAAATTATTAATCATTTATAATCATATAAATACTTATATTAAATAATAATTTTTTTATTCTCATCAGTCTTAAGGCCACAACTATAACATTTTTTCCATGTCTTAGATCAAATACACATAACTTCATTTATCATTGGGAAGGTTCACCTCAATTAAATTTTTTGGAATAACCATTTTACTCCACAAATTACAATTTCAATTAATATTAACAGAACCCAATCCAACATATAAAATCAATTCTTTTTTATATCATTTTTATCTTTTATAAAAAATGAAACCATTCAATTACCCCACATAACATACATTTTAACCATTTAAATTATATTTTATTTTTTTGGTTTCCCAACCAAATTATTTAATACAATACCATTACATTAGGTTGAATACCAAGGTCATAACCATATACTGTTATCAATGGATGTGAAAAACCATTTCATGACCATATTTTAAAACCCTGATTCTTATTAAACAATTTAAAATAATTTTTTTGAATATAATGATATAAAGACTAATAAATGTTAACTCCTATGCTCAACAAACTACTTGGAATTTCCCTTCCTGATGGTCCAAGACATGTTAAACATATAATTTATCTAAAACAATAAAATTAAATATTTTTAAATTAAATTGAATCAAGAAAGTTGGAGTTGGTGCCTCAAACCATGTCTAATAAAGGCTTTTTTGGGAGTTCCCACTTTCATAATTTGGTTCTAATTCCCGATTCATTATCTAGTCCATCCGCTATTTCAAAAAGTTAAATCATCCTATTCAATTCAAAAATCCCATACATATGTGATTTTTAACACACTAGTAAGGTAGGTTGTTGATCTTAACTTCCTTAAAAATCCATTGAATGAGATAAATATATATCCTCTCTATTTTGAATGGTCCCTCAGATTGGCCATCTCGTAGAGCATGATAAGTTGTTTTGAAACTTAGCTTTGTATCAAAACCAGACTGTATAATTTTATAGAACATCATGTAAAACCTAATATATTTTTGAGATATAATATAGATTGGTATTCCATATAAACTCACCACCTCCATTATATATATCTAGGTGATAGGATTAAGTGATAAATCATCTTTGATGGTAATAAAATGAACTAAATTAGTATATGGTCACGTAAAAACCATATAGTATTATATACTTTATATGTCCAATGGAGTCCCAAAACAAAACCCATGATGTTTTTTCCAATTTCCTTATTTGTATGTGTAGTGTTTTCATCATCCCTATATATTTCAATCATTTTTCCTATAATTTATGGATTATTGAGTAGAAATATATGTTTTTATAAATATCTATATTCATTTTGTTCTTTTAGAGGTTTTACTATAGATATATATTAATTTTTTTCTTCTTTGTTGAATAGAGAATGATGAGTTATTAGAATCACCCAATTTGTCCCTCTCATATTTTTATTTTCAAGTGAATATACAAATTTCAAGTCACATAACTCAATATTTATAATATTTTATCACTTAAAAACTAGAAACCATTTTATATAGATTTAATAATCCTTGTAAGTTTATTTGAACTTAATATGAATGGATTTTGTTGAAGTCATTTGGGAAACATAGGATTTATCAAATTCCCCTGTGAATTCATTATTCATCCTCTATAAATCCATTTGTAGTAGAAAATTTTAAATCATTATCATAGATTGCGTAGAAAGATCTATTATTCTCTGAGGTTCCCCAACTAGATTATCCTTGCTTGAATAGTAATGTATTAAGAATTCATAGAATTTTTGTAATTAATAACTATCTTTTTTAGAAAATATTCAACTCATTTTGTTTGAATATTTATTTCATGATATTTTGGTAAGTATATATAAATATTTTTTACTTTAGAATAAATACCTCTAAATCAATAACTAAAAAACCACAGCATCATACTACAAATAAAGTATTTGGTTATTTTAATCACATGGAATTAATTATGGTATTCATAAACAAATATTATTATTAAAAAATGTGTATATAATTATACGAAAATATTATTCATAGTGTGAAAGATTAACTATTTCCATAATAATAATGAAAAATAAGATTAATCCCCAGGTTAGAACGTCACTTTGACACCACTTATTTGGGAGAAAATGAATAAATGACTCATGAAGTTATAAATTATTTTTGAAAATATAGTGAAAAAATTATAGAAAAATAGAAAGTGGATGTAATATTGACAAAACCCCCAAATTAAAGAGGGGTAAAACCCCATTGTTAAATATAAATATCTCAATATTACAAATTTTGAGAACTGACACTTTCTCACTATTATAAGGGGAATACCCTCATAATTTCTCTCACTTGAATAATGGAGAATATCCATGATAAAATTACAGAAAAATAAATAATATAATGATAGAGGAATAAATTCTTGAATGTTATGAATAAAAATTATGTTTCCTCTAAAATTTATAAACATAAAAAACTCCCACCGTATTCATCTTATAGTTTGGTTTCATAGGGGATGTCTACCCACCAAAAAAATATCCACCTACTCCCCTTTGATTGAAAGGGGGTTTATAATAAGAGAAAATGTCTTTAAAAAAATTGAATATTCCCTCCATCAGAATATTATCACAACTTTGTTGAATCTAATTTATATCTTCATCTTTATCCATCTGTAATCAAAATTATAGTCTTTATGGTTGGGTATGTTTATAATGGTGTAAGATGACCAAATATTAATTATTCCTTCATCTATTATTACATAATTTCTAGATTTCATTGTTAATATTATATTAGAAGTAATGTTACTCAAGAATATTTTTTAGTTATTCTTATGCAAACCTTTGAAGAGTAATTCGATCCATATACATAAACTCAAAGGAAAAAAATTATTTATATATTACAGCTCGACTATAATTTTGTTATTCATATGCATCCTTAAAAACTTAGATTTGATCATATATATGAATATATAAATCTTATATATCACTAAGAATTATTATGATTCATCATCACTCAAATTCATTTATTCATACCAATCCATCAGAAAAACTCTTGTAACATAGAAATTAAATTCCAATTTAAACATGTAACTAAAAACTAATAAAATCCATAAAAATTGTTTAAAAGTTAGAAATCGATTTTTTAATTTTTTCCTATTTATAGGAATCATATTTCACAAATTATTAACTATTCAATCAATAAAATTCGAAATAATTTTTAACCTTTTAGTTCAATTTTTTAATTTTTATTTTAATTGAAAATGAATAACCCAACATAGTAGGACTCACTATGACATTACATATTCCAAAATTTGAAACAAAACTCATTCCGCAACCATGCCAACTATAAGAATACTATATCATTGAACTGTGATACATCCTAGGTCCCATGATTCAAATACACTTCCTCATGTACCATATGAATTTCCACACATTAGGATCCATAGAAACCCATGACCAAAGACATCACGAGTCTTTGTAAATCCTTTGATTCCTTTATAATTAGTAATAGATGTTGTCTAGGACACATTACTAAATAAACTTTCACCACAATATATATATTGGGATATAAAGTGGAGGATAAGAAACCATTAGTGAGACCACCAATATTTTATGATGAAGGGGCCTGGGTTATGATAGCATAAATTCGAAAACAAACTAGATTGAATAAAACAAAAGAAATCCAATCAATGTTTCTAAACCAAAATTAGATATTGAATAAGAACTATCAACATTCTATGTCCATTCCACATATATCAATACAAGCCACTAAAATTACCTCTTATATAATAACCCTTCATGGAGAAATTCTAGAAACGAGAGCACATGTGATTCCCCTCTATAAGTTTTTATGAACATCGGATAACTCCACCAATGGGAGACACCATAGAGAAGACTAGAAACCTACATACAATAATAACACCCTATAAATAAGTACATAATATAACAATATTAAATAATATAGTATATCTAAATAAAGTAAAATTCACAATGAAATGGGTAGAAAAGATCCTGAGAACCACAAAAATAGAATCCATAGAGAGTTTAACAAGAAAATTCATAGACCAACTACAGTAGATCCAAAACTGGTCACCCATGTCGGCCAATTACAAGACCCGAGAGGCATTCCGGATCCTCTTGGGTTTGTGAAAAGTGCCAATGGAATCAACGAGAATCCAAGGGAATTATGTCACCCATCATAAATGAATTGAATCATTATAAATAAACCAATAACCCAAAAAATATATAAAAATTCTATATTGACCACCATTTATAAATAAACAAAAAATATAATAAATACTAACACCAAACAGAAAATGAACCAGAACACAAAAAAGTATCTATGTGACCCCGAGGATCACTCTCTAATCAAAAAACCATTATTTACCATTATGATTGAAACCATGTCAGATCCCATATCAAAAGATAAGTATTAGAATGAAACAATAGGCATGTGTATTAAAACTAAGTAGGCATGCTTGAAATAATCTATTCCCAACACACTTACATAAAATAAAAGAAACATCAATTTATATTTTGAAAAAAATATATAAAACTATACTTTCACACTTTTTACTCCTTAAAATAAAACATGGTCCAATTACGTTTTCATTTAAAACAACAATTTATCTCATAAATAAGGCATTAAAATTTTAGAGAAAAATGTAGGTGTCTTTACTATAAATGGGAGAAACAATGTGTGAAACATTTAAAAAAAAATTCCCTAAATTTTTTTGTCCAAAAAATTACTTTTAACAATGATGTATCCCATAAATTGGTGAAGAAGAAATAGTCACTTAACAAGGGTAACATGATATAACATGTATTCATAAAAAAATAAATATCAATATTCCACCACAGATAACTATGTGCTAAAAATATAGGAGAACCTAAGATATCAGTGGATAATCTAGAACATAATAAACATATGAATAATCCCATAGGAATTCCTTACCTAATGACACCATTCTATCACATAGGCTCAAGTCTTTACCTACCTAGCCTAACTGAGGGTAAAAGGACACTAACTAGAGTGGAATCCAAATGTAGTGTAGAAACCGTTCAAAAAATATCCACTAGTTATGCCACATTCCCATTTCTAAAAGAAAGTGGGGTGATCCAATTAATCCAAAAAATCAACCAATAACAAATACCAATATCACACACAATAATAACACATAAGAAACACCCTAAGTCACCCCAAGGATCAATCTCTTTCCATTCAAACATTTTTTCTCTCTTTGAAGTCCCATACCCATGAACTTTATTGGGAAAAAATCCCTAAATTTGTCATATTAGTATGTTTTCAGTGTGATTTTTTCTATAGAAAAATTAATATGATTGTGCATGAGTGTGGTTGGTGTTTCACAATGTAGCTGTATAAGGTGGCACCATTTCCCAGTGTTTTCCAAAATTTTAGTCTGCAAAATTGTGAGTTTTGTTTTTGAAAAAGGTTGATTTCCATATACGGGTATACAATACATGGACCACGAACCATTGTTTATGGAATTTATGAGGTGGTATGTGGAATAATGAAGGTATTTCGAAAAAGGAAAGATTCTGCAAAGTAACAATATGTGGACCGCAAAATATTGTTTGCAGACCACGTGTGAGGATCAGTTTGTGGATTAATAATTCATTGTTGGAAGTCTAGTGATACGTGGAAGGCTTGTGATATTTCAGATGAATTTTAATTCATAAAAATGAGGTTGTGATTTGAGAACCAATGAATGATGTTGTTGGAAAAAACGAGAATGTGATTTAGGCCTCCATGTAGGAAGAAAGGTAGTACGTAAACCA
The DNA here is from genome assembly GCA_963277665.1 of Viscum album. NCBI lineage: Eukaryota > Viridiplantae > Streptophyta > Magnoliopsida > Santalales > Viscaceae > Viscum > Viscum album. The sequence continues at coordinate 908,587,602 of OY728151.1, forward strand.
CATAGGGAAATAGTTCATAGAAGGAGAGTACGTGGTGACGGTTGTACCACATTCATGTTTGAGGTAAATATAATATTAAAAGATTTTTTTCATCTATTTTCTTATACAAGGACTGGTGATCCGTTCAATAAGGTAGAGTGAATTTCATAAGAAAATATCATTACTCTGGGAATTTATCCATGTTTGAAATCCATTCTAGAGGAGGATTATGTGATTGGTGATGCAGTTCGCAAAAGTGATTTCGTGAAAGGGTGTTTGTAGATAATTATAGTCCACAATGGAAGAAGGCGGTATGCAGAAGAAGTGGTTCGTATGAGAATGAATTCCGAAGAAAAGGATGTGGTAAGAGAAGGTAGTATGCATATGCGGTATGCGAAAGAAGTACATAGGAGAAATTACATAGAGGCGGTTCATGGAGGTAGTATGTAGAGGTGGTACTTGGAGACAATACATAGAGGTGGTACACAGTGTTGGAAGAAGATATAGTTTGTGGAAGAGGTGGTCCGTGAAATATAAGTGGTACACAGTTCACATAAGTAGTACGTGGTTCGTGAAGGGACTTGTATAGTTCATGAAAGTAATTTTGAAAAATTTACATTACATGGAGAAGAATATTTCTTATTTGGGAGATATAGGGACTTCAACAGAGCGTCTACCTATAGTTGATGATGCTTGCTTTCAAGAAAAATAAGGGACCTACTTGTCCATAAACTGTGAGTGGATCTCATCCAAGAGTAGTGAGAAAAAGAAGAGGAAGACGGTGAACCTTTCCACAAACAGAGATCCAGTGAAAGTGGCATAGTGAGTTATCCATGTGAATGTAGTGATAATAACCTAAATCTTGTATAGGCAGTGTGTTTGGGCATAAAACTGTTCTAACTTGAAGCATGTAATTGGAAGTGAGATTTAGTTGATTTGGTACATCAGAACATCACTATTGTATTCTCCTAGGACATAGGCTTGTGAGGGTGAACCATGTAAAATAACTATTTCCTATGCATTATTTTATTTTTGGGCATAATTTTCTTTGGGAGAAAGAGAGAAGTGTGTTTTTATCAAAGAAATAATATCTAAAGGGGAAATAGTTTTAATCTATCATATTATAATCCCCCCCACATAGGGTATTTGACCTAGTAGACCTAAAAACCTCCCACACAATTCAACATAATAAAGTTAATATGATCATCAAAGTAGAGTTTAAAAGAGAAATAATTTTACAAAGGTGGAAAACATGCCTCAAACGCTCTTAAAAAAAGACATTTACATAAGAAATCAATCACTTCATTTCCAATCTAGAAACACTTATAAATCCAAATAAGAAACTATAAAACAAAATTTTATATCCAAATAGATTTAACAGTCCAAAACTATGACTTATAAATCAAGCATAACATAAAAAATATGAACCCATAATTTTATCATACACTTGACATGCATCACTCAACAAACAACTCTATACTCATTAAAACAAGAATTAAACCACCTCATCTCACATAAATTTTACTTCTAAATATCATACATCACTTATTAACATCCATGGAAGGTTAGAAAATCATTAGATCAATGTATTATAAAATTTAAAAGGAAAATGAAAAGGAAGCCTGCCTCAATCGAAAAGCCCTTCAACAATGCCAACCTGAATCAACTCCACAAATGCTCAATAATGAACTCACATCTAAGAGGAACATTAAAAACACAAATTCCATAGTTTAAACTCAACTAAACATGAACCCTGGACCGAAAAGGCAAAACAAGAAGGGTAAATCAATAGAAAATATAATAAGAAGGAGGAGAGAGAAAAGAGTAGAAGATTACCGTGAGAAATAACCCCAAAACATTGAATAAAATCATAGATCCAACATTCGGAAGAGGTGGGGAAGCTTAGAGAAGAAGGTATGAGTCTCCATGGTGTTGTAAGATCAATGGGATGGAGAGAGGGTTTTTTTGAGGTTAAAAATATGATAGGTTGGAAAGATAAATTCAAAATTTTAAGACACCTACACATTGTGAACAGTTAGGTTATATGGTTTCCCAAACTATGAAACCACAATATTCCCCTTACTGGATACAATGGGAACCCACATGGTTTAGGAAGCCATGCTCCAACCTTGTGATATGGTTCTCTCAAAAATTACAGAACAATGTGCTTTCCTTTTGTATAGTTTGGCTAACGATTCTCTGGTCATGAACCCTTCCCAAGAGAATTCTTAGAGTCTCACAATTTCTCCTAAGAACATCATGGTCTGAACCGAAACACATACCAATATGGGAAATCCAAATCTTGAAAGTTCAAAAGGAACTGAAAATTGTCTTATCATTAGTTGGCCACACATTTACCCTTAAAATGTTCACCTAAACTATCTAGTTGAAGAAAAATATACCAAAAATCAAAACTTACATCCAGAACACCCAAAATTGGAGAGAGAAACCAAGAACAAAAGAAAATCCAAAATAAAAGAAGAAAATAGAAAGAGCGGTGATTCAATTCTCCCCACCATTAAGCTTTATTCCCCTAAAAATCCCACACATTTCTAATTTATCTATAATAAAGGTTCCCACACTTTCATAACCCAACCATTCAATCCAAGTAAAGCTTGAAAACTACCAAAACAAGAATGACACCAATTACCCTGAACAATCCATTCAGTACAACTCTTTCTTCAAATGACAATGGAAAACTTTAGAACTCAAGATTAAAACCTTACCATAACCATGACTACCAAGCCTAAACCTAGTTTCCAACCTTTACCAAGGATAGGAGAAAGAAATATTTACATGAATATAATTATAGACTCCCTAGATTCAACACAGGAGGCCAGAATGGAGTCCCCACCATTTTAAAATTCCTGCCAGATGTCAAACCGCCATCACCCGTCAAACACCAACACTTTAAACTAGAATGAACACTTGTAATCCCCAAGGATGAAAAAAATTAACAAAAAGATACATGATATTTTATTCAATCTAATAAATAAATTAATCCGAAATTCGGACTCAAAAGACACACACACACATCGTCCTCTTCCACTCCAAATTAGAAGCATTAAGAACAAGACAGACATCCACTCAATGGAAAAAATTTATAAATTCTAAAATACATGCATCAATTTAAAATGGATATTCAAGGAATATAAAATAAATAATTTGACAATATAATGAATGGAAAAGACTATAAAAATGACTACTATAATGGGTGAGAAACACAAAAATTAAGGGCCTTCAAACCAAACCCGAACTAGTATCTCATTCTTGTAAATGAGAGGTGGTGTATTTTGAAGAGGTGGACTTGGTTCCATGTCTCTTCTTAGATACACCCCAACAGAACCATTGAAAATCACCTACACATCCACATGTTTGGAAGGTCTTCACTGTGCATGAATATAACAATTTTTTATTATCTGGATTATCGCATTGGTGACACACCAGACTCTTATACCCAAAATAAGATAATTAAATATCAGAAGGCCTCTTAATTCCATGTACAACATTAATTGCTTCAGGAACCTTCTTGATCTTCTTACTTGGATTCCACTCACCTGTTATAGGTATTGAAGAAGAATTTATTGTTTTGAGAACCCCAACCATCCTAGATCCAAACCGAATGAATTTCCTCACCACATCCGTAAAAAAGGTTAGACCATTCTCTGAAAACATCAAATTTTGATTTGAAAAAAACTCGTTATTAAAATTTGTAGCTTTAAAATAATTACCCTCATCCCACTCTAGAAGATAATGAACTAGATCCTCAAAATGATAGACAAAATCCAAACCAACCCATCACCTTGCTGCATACAACACATCTCCATCTCTTTCTTCACCTTCAAAACCTTAGAGAAATACTTCCAAATAAATAAATCCTTGATAAATTCCCAGGAATGGCCTTCCATATGATAGGTTCACATGATTTTATTCCCCCACTTCCACCATAGACCTTCATGAATAATGTTAGATGACATCACCTTTTGAGATTTAGAATACTCATGAAAACCAAATATCCTTTCTATTTCCCTCATCTGCTCTTCTACTTCAAAATGATTTTCTTGACTATAAAATAGAGGTCAGTTCAACTTTCGTAACTCCAGAAGGTTTTCCTTATGTTTATCAACTAGAGAGTCTTCTAATGGAAAACCACCAATAGCTACACCATGAATATCCATTTTATCTTTGGTAGGGGAGTAAATAATGGAACATGAAAAATAAGAACCCAAACAAAAAAACTCACTAACTTGAACATAAACTCAAAAAAGCACTAACAAAATTCCAAAATCATTGGAAAATGTGTGACACAACCATCAAATCTCAAAACATCACACTTTTCCTATTAAAAACACTTTTTAAAGAAAACTAACATGGTAATTTTAACCCCCACAAATTTTATTCCACGTATCCTCACACATATACATTACCATGAAAATATAGGCACTAATCCACACATTATATTCATAATCCACTTCATAAAACATATCCATGAATTTGAGATATCTTGAGAACACCGAAGGTCAAAAAAAATTCCAGTTTAGAAACAAAACATTCAACCCTTGTTTCTGATTACATTTTATGAATATACTTTGTATTTTAAATTTCACAAATCATTTCAAACATTTCCTAATTTATTTTTCCAAAACCACTCCATTTCAAAATTAATTTCCATTTCTGAAATAATAAATTCTGATATTCCCCCAAGGATTTGATTATTTAAATCCAATTTTCGATGAACAAAACCACATTATTCCCCAAAGACCATCTTATGAATATTATATTTTTAATAAATTCTATAAAATAAATCGGAAAACACATTTTTAAGCTTATAAAGAAATATAACATTTCTTCTTAAATTAATGTTTTCACAATTCAAATTTATGATTTCAAATAGAATACCAAAATTAAAAGGACATGAAGAAAACCCACGAAGGGGAATTCTAGTTTTGATGGGTGACTTGGCCATATGGTTGGAGACCATATACCAATTGTTCTACCTTTACATGGAATATTATAAGACCATATCCCCATATCCTCATGAATTCTAGGTTCTGTAAACTCACTTATACCACTATTCAGACTCTCATTAATTTCCCCAAAAACCATCCAACCAGCAAGATCCCAATTAACAAAAAAAATCCCAAACTCATGTGGTATCTCAAGGTTTTATATAGAAAGTGTTTTCTAGAAAATCCATCATACATAAAACGTAATATAAGTGATCCATGATCCATCTACCATGACATCTAAAAAACCAAGGGAATTAATAAAAAACCAAGGGAATTATTTCTCCCAAAATAAATAAACTAAAGCAGTATAAATAAATAGTGTATCCCAAAATAAATAATCTTTCCAAATTCAACATCATTTATATATTAACTAAAAATTTTAAAAATAAAAATAATAAAACCAAACTGAATGTGAAAACCATAAAATAACCATGTGACCCTTATGGCCACTCTTTGATAACAAAACCCAAAATCTACCATAGAGATCAGAACCAAGATAGATCTTATAATAGAATAAAAATAAAAAAAGGAACTATAGGTGTTAGTATTAAAACTCCATAGGCATGCCTGTAATATTATATTCTCAATAAGAATCCTTTAAATAAAATAAAAATCAATCTTAGGTTTGGAATAAAATATATAAAAATAGGATTTCAAACATTTTCCACTTTAAAAAAATAGTATATTTCCCTTTTAAATTTAAAACTGGAATATTTCACAAGAAGGAGACATTTGAATTTTAGAGAAAATGCTGGGTTTCTTGCTTAAAAAGGTATTAAGAAAGTTTGAAGGGATTTCAAATTTTTTTCCATAAACATTTTCATACTAGAACATCACTTTTAACAAATAATTATACAATGCAGGTGTGAGGAATCAATAGTCACATAACATGGTAAATGGGATATATCAACAATGTGTAGCCATAAAACAATGCATCTCAATCATACTCCTTAGATAAATATGTTTTGAAGAACATGGAAGAACATCAGGGAATAGTGGATAATCTAGAACATACTGAACATCTAACTGAAAATGTGGGCATGCCTCACCCGATGACATCATTCTCACCCAAACGCTTCATTCTTTCCCTACCTGGCCTAACTGTGTGGAACTTTCCCAAAGCAGGGTATGGTCCATACTAAATGCCACTATCCAGAGAAGAATTCTAAGACAATTAGAAACCATTAATCCATGATATACTATCTATTCCGTATTACCATGTCACGAATTATGTGGGCTGATCCAATAAAACCAAAAAGTAACTATTCATAAATACACATATCACACACAAGCATCAAACCCAAGTAACATACCATGTCAACCCAAGGATAAATATCTTTCCATACACCCAATTTTTTACTATGGAGTCCTAGTGTCGTGAAAAACAACACCATTCAACATACCCAAGGAAATAAGTTTCTACAAGGATAGTTTTTAAGATTAGTAATTTTACAAAGGTTCCATACGGGCCTCAAACACTCTTTGAGAAACCAACCATTTACATAAGAAATCAAGAACTTAATTTTCAATTCTAAAGCACATAAAAATCCATTTAAGAAAATAAAAAGAAACATTTTAGAATAAAAATAAATTTATCGAGATAAAAAAATGCCTTATAAATCACAAATCATTTACAAAATTTAAAATTTTTTCTTATTAAACACTTGGCATGCATATCGTAACAAAACAATTCCATACTATTTAAAACAAGAAGGAAACCACCACATCTCACATCATTTTAAAAAAAAAACATAAATCACTATTTAAAATCCATGGGATGCATAAAAAGAATTAAATCAATTTATTATTAAATTAAAAAGAGAAATAAAAATTCAACCTATCTCAAACCACAAGTACTTCAACAACATCAACCCGATTCAACTCAATAAAAGATCATAGAGTAAAAAACATCCAATAAGAACCTTTAAAATAAAAAACACATACTTTAAACTCAATGAAACATGAATCCTAGATTCAAAATTCCATGTATTGATGAGGTACTAAAGATAAAATATAAGAAGAATGTGTAGGGAGATGATAGAGAACTATGATGTTGAAAAATCATCCCAAAACCTAGAAGAAAACCATGGATTCAACCCATAGAAGATAAGGGGAAGCTTAGAAAAGAATGGAGGATGATCCTTGGTCTCACACGAGCCAAGATAAGGAGAGAGGATCTATTTTTGGTAAATAATATTGGAGTGAAGAAAAAAAATTACATTTTAAGACACATGGTTACTGTGTACGGTTTGGCCACATGATTTCCCAAATTGTAGGCCAATGATGCACCCTTTATTGGACACACAAAGAACCTACACGGTTCGGAAGAACAGTTTGGGAAACCATGCACTAACTGTGTCAAATGGTTCTGTCCAAAATCATAGAACCATGCAGAAACCTTTCTCATTGTTTCTCTTTCCATGTTCTGACTATGCTCCCTCGACCAGAGACTGCCAAGGATGCACCTGGTTTCCCCTATAAACCACATGGTTTGAATCCAAACATTGACCAACCCATGTAACCCCAAACTCAAAACATAAACATAAACTAAAATGACACTCAACATTAAGAGGCCACATAGTTACCCATTTACCTTTCATATAAACTATGAAACTAGAAAAACAATAGAAATCTAAATATTAATGTCTGGAACACCTGAAACTCGAGAGAGAAACCAAGAAAAAAAAACCTAATAAAAATAAAATATAAACCATGAAATGAAAATAAATCTAGCAATAAAGAGTTTAAAAATGCCAAATAAACCATAATTTAAATGGGTAGAAGAGCCTCATCTCAATGAATTAGGATATACACACTGTGACCATCACTGAAGTTACTTCTATTGATGATTATTTGGGTGCTTTCTAAGATGACTAAAAAAATATAGAAACTGATAAAACCGAAGAAAACATGATAAAGTAAAGGGAGAAATACAAATCTTCAGTAATTTCTAACACATGTAAAGGTTCCATTATAAAATAATTATCAATTATATGTGATTTATAAAAAACTTCTCTCAATGTGAGATGATTCCAAAATAATCGGCATGGGGAACACTAAGGAAGAGGTTAAATCAGCCAAAAAGTGGAAGGAAGGATGGAGATCACCATTAGATGATAATGATATGACATAAAAATAAAATTTCACATAATTATCTTTAAACATATATGTTAATTATGTAATGAAATTTCAATTATCATTATCAAAAAAAATTTAATTATTATATACTATTTAAAAATTAATGCATATAAAATGTTAATTAATTTAACATTAAATATAAAATTTGTAACAAAATAAAAGTAATTGTACATTTCAATTTTAATTTATAGATATCATGAATCAATATTAATGTAATAATTAAATAATTTCAACATTAATAATTAAGATGAATGTATTTATTGAAAACATGATAAAATTATGCGAGATCAAATTCCCCCACATCAGAGACTTACATATCCTTAATTAATTTGTATAGAATAATAAGTATCATAAAAAATAATATAAAAATTATTAATGTAATATAAATACAATAAATAATTGGAAATTTATTTCCCTCAATGAAATCATCTATTTAAGAAATGTGTTCACTCCTTCAAAATAGAATGGTTTTATAGAAAATAATGTTTCCATTTTAACCAGGATGATAAAAACTAGGAAAAATGAATTGTATTAAATCACATCCATCATGAGTTATTATATTCATCCAGATATTATCTTTTCCTCCATGGATGATATAAAAAAACAAAATAATTAACCATAATAATTATCAAAATAATTTAACAAATAACAACCCAAAATCTAAATTAATTTGAATGTTCATGAAATAAATAAGAACTCAATATTATTAAAACATACACAATCATAAAATTCACATACATTACATCCATAAATCAGGAGTAATTTTAAATGTTTAATTTACTATACAATTTAAAAGTATAATCTATATCATGAAAACAAAATTAAGTTTTAGATAAAAAAATTACTCCAGGATTTTTAGAATTGAAAAGATTTTTAATAAAGTGATATATTAAATTTAAATTTAATAATTCTAAAATTAAAATAAATTATTTATCCATGTCTATGAAATAAAAAAATTATTAATTTTAAAATAATAACTTCTAAATTGGGAATTAAGTCCCTTTCTTTAAAACTATAATGTTTAAAAAAATAATTTAATGAATATTTTGTTGTGTATATCAATTAAATTAAGATCAACTTTAGAAAGTTACCTATTTGAATAAACTTACTTTCAATATTGTTCCCATTTTTAGTACTAAGGTGGAATATTTCAATTATAAATTATTGTCCAAAATAAAATAATATATATATATGTTAATATCTTATTTAATGGTTCTTTTAATGCTTAAATAATACTTTGGTTACCTTATTTAGATTTTATCCAAGAACTATACATGAGGTCTCATGGAAGTTTAAAATCATGGTTCACAATGTTTTTAAAAAAAGTAATATATAATGAATTTATTACACCCTATTTATCATCAATATAGTTAATGGAAACAAATTCCTATATTCATACATAAAATAATAGGATAATGAGAAATCACACTATATTTCAATTTAATCATTAAATAATATTAAATTATAAGTATAATAAAATATTTTGGAAAATATTTTTCATTGTATATTTTTCAAATTAGAAAATAATATTAGATTTTATGTAAAAACGGTGGTAATCGGTCTCTCAAACTTAACTTACCCTATAAATTTTTTTATTAAAAGATGAGAATTTAAACTTTTAAAATGATTAGTGTGGAACGATTCAACATTAGTTTTTAATGGTTAATGTGAAAATCCACATAATGGTATATTTATATTGGTGGATCACATTGCATTATTTGATTATACATAAAAATGAAATATAAACAAAATTGTTATAGAAAAAATAATGAAAATCCACATGAATGTTTTATTACAAGTGGGAAACACTTACTGAAGGTGTTTAGTAGAATGAATGACTTATACCATCATTATAATTTATATATAGATATTATAAAAACACATTATTATACTAATAATAAATAATATAATAACTAAAAAAAATTAAAACAATGTATTTAATGGGGTAAACCCCTAGATTACATATGAATTATTTACTATACTCGCCTAGACAATGAGATTCCTTTATCCTCAATATGATAGAGGTTGAATCTTCATAGATAAGAACCATCAGATACACATAATGTCAATATTCCTTCATAAACACTAGTATAAAATTTGAGAATAAAAATCCACCTTGATGTATTATTTGGAAATATATATTCTTGTTTCCACCCGCTCTTCATAATCGAATTCACTATTGTGGTCCAAATAAGGTAGTGTAAAATATTAAGGTGCCTCATCCTCATCATTAATTTATTCATTTACATGATCTAAAATAATCTTCTGGATCCACATTATTTATTTCATCCCTTCACTAGATATTAAATTTGTGTAGCAACCTCAACTAGTTTATCTTTAGAAGTATATCATTATTTATCATTATTAGCAAAAAAACAACTCAATTTTTAACTCAATAGATATGTTTACATAGTCTAATAGTATCACCTATTCCATAGTGATATATAATAATTTTTCATTCCTGAGATCTTGTATTTCTTTTCAATTTTTTAAATCGATACAATATGGGAATAATTTTGTGGATTTCAATTGAATAAATATTTATTTAAAATGAATGAAAGAATAAAAAACCTCTATTCTTGAAATCAATTTCAAAGGTTTTCATTTCATAGATATTTTTTGGTTGTTTTTAATCATTGTCATACAATAATAAGGCCTCTATATTTTCATTAAAAATTACTCCCTTAGTGAAGTGTGACTCCTTTTAATTAATATCTATAATTCTCCCATAATTAGATAAATTTTTAGAACAATCATTGAAAAAATCAGTCTATATTTTATTTTCTAATAAATATATCAAAAATGAATTTAGATTTGAGGTTTATGATTTTTTAATCCAATTATACATTTATTTTTCTGATTGGATATACTTTAGAAAGGCTTCAATAATTTGAGGTGGTTATTATAGGTTTTTTAGGTTCCAATAAAAACTAAAAAACACAAGTATATATCCATCTTAAAATAATGTAACCTATATAGGTGTTGAATAATTATGTTTGGGAGAATCATAAATAATATAAAAATAAACTAAATCAACCCATTTTGAATATAACTAACTTAAATATCCCAAAAATCTATCAATTATACTGTCTTCTTCTAATGCCTCATTTTAGATATCCAAATATGAAATTCTATGAATGATTATAAATATTTACTTTTACCTAAAGAGAAATTTTTTATATAATGAAAGAAGAAAAAATATTAAGAGAATAAAAAAATTATAATATAATTGGGTACATAGAAATTGCATTACAACAGTGGAAATTATTATAAAGGAAAACTGAAAAGAAAAAAATTCAATTGGATAACTACAACGTAAATTATACATTGATGTGATAAATGAAAATATTTACAGAAAATTACAATATGTCAATTTGAGGTCCTACTAACTCATGTTACCTATCCAATAGCTGTATAATTTCAAGACCAACATTGGGATTTATTGAAAGCATAGAAATGGAACTACCTTTAAAATGTTACAATCCTCTAAAAATCCATTTTAAATGAACTAATTATCCCTAACTACATTATGTTTTAGGATATTACTAACACAATGTGCTATTATACCCTATACTGTGGTATTGGTTGAATCCTAAGGTTTTACACATATAGGAAACCAATGTGATTAAAATTATGGTCTCTTAATATCACCACCCCCTCACTAGACTCAACAATTTTTCTCTTTTTAACAATATAATTCCCTTCATCATCGTAGAGAATATATGAAACTACAATCTTGGTTGGAACTATATCCATACGCTCCTCAACACTCAAAGTTGTTTTCACCACCACAATATACAAGGTTAGTCTATATATACACACATAAACACTCATATTATGTTGATAACCCTATAAAAAATGTTATTTATGGGGGTTTTCTAAGACTTTCTCTAAAAGATACAATTCTAGTTCAAAAGAGTGATGACCATACTATAATAGTGAATAATTTCTCTTCTCAGTCAAATAAAACTCCATCAATTTCCCCATTTAATTGTTTCTAGGAATAATCATTGAATTAATAATTATTAAAACCATATGAGGAGTGGTCCTCCATGTTTTTAGTCCAGATAATTGACTTCCACCACATCCATCTTGGACATGAAATAATATACTTGTTGAAATTTAGCTTAATTGAGAAGTTTAAAAATCCTCCCAATTTACAATGATGATCCTCTGAATCATGATTACTTTTCTCCCCTTTGTAGATAATGGGTCATTTATTCTAAAACAAAAGAACATTGTCCTTATATTTAGTTAGGAAACAAGTGATATCAACATCTATAATTGATGTAGAAGTGGAAAATATCTCCAAAAAACTATGTCCAACTAAGGGGTTTACTTACTGAGCATTAACTACAACGTCCCCCTAATGATCCCATGGGACATTAGTGGGAAATAATCAAAAATATTATAATATACCAAAAAATATTGGATATAACTTCAAATTTCAAATTACATAGGATAAATTTAGAGAATAATTCGATACAAATGAACCCCTTAAAAATACACTAATACAAATATAATAATCTCCATTCATATATCAAATATATAAAAAATAACAAAAATAATGAATCAAAACCCATACATAATAAAATGAATCAATCTTCCATTATCAATATTTGTAAGCAAAAAAACAACAATGCATACTTCTTATAAAGTAATGAAAATCATTTTTTCTATCATAATATTTAACTAAAAGGTATACAATATTTATTTTAGATATTTATAAAAAATTTTCTAATAGTCTTTAAATTAAAGTTATATCTATGAAAAAATCTATGAAATTCTTCCATAATTGTATCGTAAATATCATTATGTTTGAATACACAATGATTTCAAAAACTTTTTTTATTAGATTAATTATAAGCCCATCAAAAATAATTTAACATGAATAAACAAAAATGATTAAAAAATAAAATACATGTCAACCTGAACACATTTTTTTAATAAAAATTATTTTTATTAAATTATATAATATATTTTATAATACACAATATCTGTATAATTTCATGAATATTAACATTAAAAATAATTCTAAAATTTAAAACATCACAATAAAATTTAAATGCATTTTATAAATCCAATTCTGATAAAAGAAAATTTAAACATTAAAAAGTATTCAAATAATATTAGAACAAATATATTATAAATAATATATTTGAAATCATATAATAGTAAAAAATAATTAAATAATAATCCTTCGTTAATGTGTTAAATTAGAAAAAATTAACGACTGAAGGGGAAATAATAATTATAATAACATAGTATTTATTTTTCACAAAGCTTTTTTATGGTCTCCTAGATCATTATTTAACTATTTGAGGTTATTGGATACCTTAATTTCAGTTTAATGGTTCTTATACATGGTATGAAGCCCCTTAAAAATTTCTTTAACCATACAAATGACACCTAAATTGCCATTTATAAGTTGAAATTTTAACTATGTAATAAATATGATCTATAACCAGAATTACACATTATCAACAATCATAATAATATCAAGGATTTTTATAAAATATATTTTCTAGAAACATTATTCTATCATACTATTTTAGTTTCAAAGACCCTATTTCCCATCAACCACAACATTCAAAAATATCATAAAAACTGATATCTGATACCAATTTGTAAAGAACCCTCTGAGAATATCTTGATATGATACCTGATTGTAACTAATATTAGGTATGAGGCATGTTACCAATCTAAAAAATTATTAAACTTGTTATAGGTAATCAATCCGAACTAAGTTCAGATGAAATTTTCCTTATAATAAAATCATTTAACAAGAACATACACCATGAATTTTGGAATGATATTTTCACTAGTTAGAGAAATAGACATGTGTTATACGTAATTTTAAAATGATGAACATAAAAAATGATGTGTAAAATTTTAAAACAAAAATCAATCAACCATAATCCATATCTAAAACAATTCCATCACATCTTAGTAAAAAATATCCATATGTACAATAGAAAAAATACAACTAGAATGGTATGAGAGGAGTCAGGGGGTCATAGTGATGTTAGAATAATAGGATTAAAAGAATAACCAATAAATTTAACCATGAATATATTTCTCCATGTGGAAAGTGAACATTATTTACATTTTACCTCGATAAAACTCATACTAAAGGCTAATAATCAACTACAAAATCAATGCAATTATTTACCTGAATCTACATTATAGTTTATCAAATCCTATAAATACACAATGAGTGTCTATAGGGTGTGGAAATAACATAGGTACTAGGATCCCTTTATGGGATTTATGTGTGACTGTTAAAAAAAATAATCCTAGTTTAACAAACAAATCTAAAATTAGAACTTCTCTGTATAATAAAAAAACAATTTAATTGTATTGATTTATTTAAAATAGTAATAAACACACTTGTTTATGAAAGAATAAAATGAAATCTCATTCATGAATCCTTGTAAATCATATCACATTATTTCATTCTGTGATGTTACATAAATATTTGTAACATCGAATTTAAAATTTTATTTAAAAGATTACTTATTTAACCCCAGTTAAGGAAAACAAATATATAATATAATTATGTAATGAGTATAATTGACCAATCCTATGAAGAAAACACTATCCAATAATTTAAATCATTCAATATAGAAGACAATATCACTTTTTGACGAAATTAACAACAATAAAAAAATATCCATTTATTTTAAAGAGATATATGTATATTTTCATGTTTATTTAAACCCCATACTCATTTGAAAATTATAAATAAAAAGATGAACCATAGTAAGGAATATTAATAAGTTATAGCAATAAAATATAAGAATAACAAACCTCATGGGGACAGTTATGTTTTTAAAATACAACCTAGGTTAAAACATTATGGATTCCATGTAGTTTGCATACCTAATAGGTCTTACCTACCTAAACACTTAGTTATACCCTTATTAGTTTAGTTGAGATGAAAAAATCCCTTTGCATTGGAAATTTTTAACATGGGATCACTAGATAGAGTCTCAACATGTCCCATAGAGTGATATTACTATGGATTACCACTTAGATATCTAATGTTTTATTTTATATATAAATGAATGTGAACCATCAATTAAATAGATTTAATATAAAACAATTTCAAAATTAACATTCCCTCACCTTACATCTTATCAGCCTTCAAGGAAATAACCCCTTTCAATAAAATCAATGATACAATAAGAATAATTAATTTTTTAAAAGGTAGGGGATGAAGCTAATTTTTTTTATTAAATTAAATAAAATACCTCTTTTTACTGGGTAGAGGGAGACCCATTACATAGCCCGAAGGCCTAGTGGCATGAAAGACCAAATACAAGGCTCAAACAACCAATTTTTGGCCCAAAGGGCCCTCTTTTGAATAGTACTACTACAGTACCTTGACTGCTATAATAACTACTATAGTACTGCTACTACTACAATTCCCTCTAGAGTAGCTCAACCAATACAGTGTTACCACTACAAAGTTCCTCCGCCACTACAGTACTGCTTTAGTGCTTTGCTACAATACTGCTATACTCCATGGGAATTTCACCCCTACCTAGAATATCTCAAATCTTTTGGACACGAAGAAAGAGTTTATACCACATGGGTACTATATTTTTTGGAAATAATAATTCATTATTCAAAATATATATTAAAAGAAAGTAAACATTTTCCTTCATAAATGAAATGAGCAAACTCATCAAGGCCCTCCCCATGCCTACGGTTATATGAAAGTGGTACCATATAACTACATCTAAATGGTATAGGGAAGGTTAAGAGAATCGAGTCTTCATATTACATAGTATGGGAGGAACTATCCTATAAATTTTTTTAATATATTAATATCTATAATATATAATATAAACAGAAGAATATATAATCAAAAATCTGATCAATTGTTCACTTATGAATCCGAAAACCCTTGGGATTAATAAAGCTACATAGTATATAATACATAATGACAATGGGAAACAAATACAATCCCAATAACTAAAAGACTTTACATATGATTAATATACAAATGTGGAGTCCCCATATCAATCTGGATCCCAACATGAATTCCATTCTACTACAAAAAACCCGCAGTCCACTAAACTCTTCCAACTCCATGTTCACTAATTCCACCATAACCATAACCTCCAAACAAGTTATGCCCACTATTATGTCTACTAATACCATCTCTTACCTATTCACCATATACATAAAAATATAATGTGAGGGAAAAAATCTATTTAAGGGGTGAGTAAAAACATACTCAATAGGATTCCACCAAAACTACCATTGTAATAGAAATAAATAACTAAGATCAAGGTCATAATAAAATTGATTAAATGGGAGGTTTTAATGAATAAACTACACATTATAAAAAATAAAAGACACATTATCTAAATGATATATCGATCTTCTCAGTTTCAATAATTGATGGTTCTGAACCCCTCATCTCGAGGGTTCATATTTCATGAAAAATAGGAATAAAAAAGTACTAAAGAAGGACCCCATAATCTAAATATTTGGATCAAAATAAAATCACATCTCAACTAAAGAAAAAAGAATCATGATGAATAACATGATCCAAATAATCTTATTTAATAAACCTTTTATCCACATATCCATCAAAAATTTCAAAGGGGAAACTAATCACTGTAAAATAATGATAATATATGAAGGGAAATACTTCACCCTCTCTTACAAAACCATTATGAATATTGTTCTTCTAGAATTAGTTAGGGAAGAATGTACTAAAGAATGATGTAATCTATAATAAATTGAACCCCAACTATAATAAACGATGTGAATATTAGTAAACCAATTCTACCTATTCGATAACCAAAGTTGATGATTAAAACCCCATCAAGGAAACATTAATAGAACATAGTGATATACCCCAGCCAAGAGTAGAAAAAAGTAGGTGTGGAAAAAATATTACTACATAGATAGAGAAATCCCACACTACATATCACATAACTAGAACAAAATAGATAGGGGTATCATAATGTTGGTGTAAGAGAGAACATAATCGATAAAAGAAATATAAAAAAAGATAAATATTAAGTTCATGATGCTCTGATTATATGATTTATATGCACAAACCCCATCTTGGGTTCCATGATTCTAATGTATAAAAATTTATCTCTCTTATTGCAACCAGAATTAGAATTGATGATGTACTATTCCATTACTATAAACATTGGATTTTTTTGAGATTGGTTATTAATTTTTTGGAAACATGTATTAGATGAAAATTTTTTATCTCACTATATCATAGATGAAGGGTTTTACATTCCAAGACCTAGTACTTAAGACATCTATTAGAATAATTTATCACATATTGCTCCTGATTTATTTGATTCAATTTTTCTCTCATGATTCCATTTTTAGATCATTAATCCAAATTTTGGGTATAGAGATTTTAGAAAACCTAGCCTTTTACACATATCATTACACGAGTTTATGCATAGTAAAGCATCATATTACAAGTGAAGGATCGTAATGTTTTTTTATTGGAAGACATGGTATATAAAGCTCATAACATTAGACTAAATAAAACATTTAATTATTCAATATTCCTAAAGAGGTCATAACATCCATTTTTCTTCTACATCCTCATAGGATAACCATGGGATAACATAAAAAAAGGGATGAACTAAAATCCTAGAAATGGAATAATCATAAGAATACAACATTTGCACATGGGTTAGAAGGCATGGAATAAAGATATAAAAAGTCAAGGACCATATGGAATCATAACATAAAAGCATGGGATCATATAATAATGGATTCATAGTTATTTTAAAGCAACATAAGACATTATTTTATCATGATTCAAGGCTCATTTCACATAGAGTATTAAAAGTCAAGGTTAACCAGCAATACCATTGCACATGGTTGCATGAGTCAAGGGTAACCGCACATACCGTTTCACATAACATCTCATGAGACTCAATGTTAAACAATTCATTGGAGTTCTATATTTGTGTACCCATAATAACAGGTTCATTAATATTCATTTCACATATATAATCATAATAATCCATCATACATAAATAAAAGGGTTACCCATGGGAAGAATTGTGTATCATAATCATGACATAAAGAAAAAAATGGGAGTATGATAAAAATGACCATGAATGAAAGAAATTACATCATGAATGAAAAATAATAGTTTATAATAAACATATACCAAGAAACTTTATGTCAATATGATGTAACAACCTGTAAAAAGTGTAATTAAGAAACATTAGAACTAAAATATTTTAGTGCGGTTAAAGGAAAATATCAAAGGTCATTAAAAAAAGGTAATAGTGTTATATATAAAACCAGAAGTGAACCAAAAAGGTTCTGGTAATAAATATATTGGTATTATAAAAATGATGGTGGCTTTAAAATATAATATCTCATATACATGAAAATGGGTATGAAATCTAGAAGTTCCCTAAAATTAGGTTCTCTTATCTAGAAGCATTGAGGGGGAAATCATTAAAAAACATCTATATCTACAAAATAGATTGATGAATGGATATTTATACAATAGTTTTTAGAATTTATCTGGTATTCAAAATGATTTAATTAATAGAATATATAACTTCATTTTGGGTAAAAATAAAGATATAACAACCTGAAGGAATAACGATGATTGAGGTAGAATCCCTTACCTTGAGTTTGATGGTGTACATCACATGATCCAAATGTCATAGATATCAAAATTATATTAATTAATTAATATATCCAGTACTTATTATTTATTTATTTAATTTAGTATAAATTTATTATGTTCATTCATGAACTTTTTGAGGGGTTAAGAGATCTAATTTCATTTTTTTTGTTTCATTGGGTTTCTTGATTGGATTCCCTATACACATGTAAGGATTATCATGAAGGATTATAGTGGTTGTAAAGAATTGGATTCATATGTTATTAGTTATCATACATTATATTTCTTGGTTATAATATTAATTTGGTTATCTAGAGCGAAGATGAGTGATTATATAAAACATAAATGATGACTGTTTTGGTAAATTTGCAGTTTTTAATCACATCAAACATGTTTTGATTTATAAAATAATAACATGTGTATAAAAGATTAAAAAATCTTAAATTAGACATAATAAATATATTATAGTCTTTTTCAACTATAAAAATGGTTTTAGGACTAGAATTAAAGATAGTAATAGAAATTGAAAACCCATCGTCTTGGAATGTGAGAAATTAACACATCTCAGATGATGTTTTCATTTCTTGAATAAAAGGAGGGGAAAGGAGATATGATGATTAATTATTCCATTATAATTAAAAAAATTCAGTAAATATAAGGAAATGTATTTTTCAAAAAATTTGGATGAAATTAGGAGAGGAAATAAAAATAAAATAAGGGAACTTGAAAGAAAATAAAAGAAGTGAAATGATGAATTTACCTCTTGAATATATCTTCCTTGAGAACCTCATTATGGAAGAATATTTGGCCTTTTGAAAAGACCAAGGGGGAATGGATGTGGGATATGGTCTTAGGGTGTGATTTTATTAGAATTTGGGCTTCTTAAAAGTCTTTATAGGAGTGAAGAGAAGAGGGAGGAGAAAGTGGTTTTTATAGTGGAGTAGAGGAGGGTTTTCTCAATATTTGATTCTGTATTTTATTATTTTTATAAATAAAAGAAAAATTATTGATTATTGTGAAAAAAAGTAATAGGTTTATGTAAGTTATAACCCAAGGTTATTACATTTTACATGGATTATATTATGTATATATCCCCCAAATTACTGTATTTTACTATTCAACAAAATTCAAGTAATTTAGAAAAATCCCAAAATTTTACCACAAACATTTTTTAATGTGTAAAATTAAAAAATGAACTCCATTTTATGAAAATAATTTTCTAAATAATGGAAATTTTATTTTAAATTAAAATCATAATTTACATGAAAAATAAAAATTTTAAAATTAAAACTTCTTTTATAGTAGTTTGAAAAATTAATTAAGGTCTCATTAAATTATCATATAATCACTAGTCAAAAAAATACTTATTTATGATTAAATTTAAGAAAATATTTTGCCAATTATTAAATTAATAATAAAATTATAAAAAAATATACATGACTTACAAAAATACCAGCAATATTATATAATTATATCATATTGTCAATTATAAGGTGGATAAATTTTATTTATAATTTCATTGGTAAGGTTTATAATTCACTTAGAAAATTTACTATTAATAAGGGTTGTATTAAAATTAATAATGATAATATTACTATTCGTAAGGGTAAATTACTATTCACCAAAAAATAATGTGTTTCTTATCGGAATCCAAACATCTTACTGATCGCAATCATGTTTGTCGGATTTTCGAAATTCAATTCACAAAAGTGACAATATTCTATTTAAACGTCACAAAGTACTTTGAAGTTCATTATGTTTTTATATCATGTGATTATACTATATGGAATATCTATAATAAGGGAATTTAAATTTATTAAACATTGGGTCTTTACATTATTCCTCCCATATAAAATTTCTCCCTTAAAACTATGATTTACATTGTATGAAATAATATGGTGTTGGAACTTCTCCTTCATTGCCTCCTCTAGTTCCCATGTTATCTCTTCGTACTTATGGTTCTTCCATAGTACTTTGACCAAGTGAGTAGTTTTGTGGAATAGAAATTTATCTCTACAATCGAAGATGTTCACTAGATTCTCATCATAAGAAATATCATTCTCCAACTATACCACCTCTAAATAAAGTACATATGAAGGATATGTTATGTACATTCTTAAGAGGGATACATGTAATACATTGTGTACATTAGACATGGTAGATGGAAGTGAGAGTCGATAGGCCATATCATCGACATGATCAATAATCTCAAATGGGCCTATGTACCTAGGAATTAACATTCCTTTCTTCCCAAACCACATTAACTTATTCCTTGGAGACATGCAGAAGAATACCATATCTTCAACTTTGAACTCAATGTCCCGTTGATTGTTGTCTGTAGATCCATTATTTCAACTTTGGGCTTCCTTGATGTTCTGGTGAATGGTTTTCAATATCTTCATCATTTCTTCATCCATTTTATATCCTAGAATATTACTCTCACTCAATTCATCCCAACGCACTGGGGTTCTACACCTTTTCCAATAAATGGATTCATATGGTTCCATTGAGATGCTGGACTGGAAAATACTGTTTTAGGAGAATTCAACCTCTAAAATATGTTAGTCCCATATTCCTTATAAATATATATATCATGATATCAATATTTATTCTTGTGTCTAAATAGTTTGTTCATATTGGCACTCAGTTGGGAAATATAGGCCATAATAAATTTCATTTCAGTGCTTTGAGAATGTTGGATACTTTTCCAGAACATCAAGGTGAATATCAAATCTCTATCAGGTATAATATATAGTGGTACTCTATGGATTCATACCACCTAATTAGTTTATATCCATGCAATTTTATCCAATGATAAGTCCTCTCGAATTGTGGTAAAGTGATCTGCCTTTGTAAGAGGATCCATAGTGGCCCATATTGCATTATTTTCTCTAGATTTCCTTAGAAGTACGATGCAAAAGTCTATGATAATGTTCTTCCACTTCCATGTTGGTATAGGTAGTGGTTGCACCATCCCCTTATACTTATGTCTTTTAGCCTTCACCTGTGGACATACCAAGCACATTGATGTATATTCAACAATCATTTACCTTATATTTTCTCACCAAGAGTTCTCTTGGAGATCTCGATAAATATTTGTTCTCCCTAGGAGAAAATAGATGGTTGAGCTATCTGTGTTATTAAAAAGATCTATCTTTATATATGGATTTGATAACACACATAATCATTAACTAATTATTCAAACTCCTTCCTTGTAAATATATAAGTCACAGGATTTCCTATTTCTGATAGCATCCACCCTTTTTTGAATTTCCACATCATTTATTTGAGCATACTTTATTTTCCCTATGAGGGATTGTTTAGAAATGATTAGAGAAAGGATTGTTTATGTTCATCTTTAAATGATTCCCATTTCCATACTCTATAAATCTAGGAATGTTGGATCCTTTTCAACTTTCATCATTGATAAAGATTCATGCATTTTCCTACATAGAGAATCTGCCACCTTATTTTCACAACTAGGATGGTTGTGGATTGAGAAGTCATAATCTTTGATGAGCTATAACCAATAATGATGGTTCATATTAAGCTACTTATGTGTGAATAAATATTATATACTCTTTCTATAACTATATATCTCACACTTCTCCACATAGATATAATGCCGCGATATTTTCAACGCAAAGATCAGAACCACTAATTCCAAATAATGCATGGGTTGGTTTTTCTTAGGAATTTTAAAATTCCATAAGGCATAGACTACCACTTTATCTTTTTTCAAAAATACACAGACCATTGCCTTCTTTAAATCATCATGGTACACCACAATGAGTTCTCCACTTTTTGGGAGTGTGTGAACTAGCGTAGTGATAAACCTCTTTCTGAGTACCTTAAAGATTTACTCACGTTCTTTAGTCCCGAAAACATTCACCCCTTCAATTTCATCTAGGTCATTGGGTTTGAAAATCATGAGAGGTTATTAAAAAATCATGGATAATACCTAGATGGGCCCATAAAGCGGCTGATCTCCACTACAGATGTTGTATTAGGCCACTCTTCAATTTCGTTTATGTTTGAAGGGTCCATAGATATCCATTTGTTGGTGGTAAGAAACCCTAAGAATGATACTTCCCTCATCTAAAAATCTCATTTACAGTACTTTTTAGAATGTTTCTCCCTTATAAATGTCAACATCAAAGTATTAAAATGCTTCTCATGTTCCTCCTTTCTCTTAGAGTATATCAGAATATCATCGATAAAGACTACAACAATTTTGTGGAGGTATTATCTAAGTATTATATTCACTAAATCCATGAATATTGTAGGATTAATATTGAGTCTGAAGGGAATCAATGTGAAATATTAGTGTCCATACCCCATTCAAAATGAATTCTTGGGAATATCGTTATTCCTCACCATTAATTGGTGATATCCTGATTGAAGGTCCACCTTAGAAAAATAACTGGGCCCATGAAGCTGATCGAGCTAGTCATCTATCAGTGTGAGGGGATACCTGTTATTTATCGCGATTTTATTTAACTCATGATAATCAATATAGAGGTTCACTGATCCATCATTCTTGTTAATGAAGTGGACTGAAGCTCCCCATGGTGAAGCACTCGGGCGTATAAAACCCTAATAAATATTATCTTGTAACTTTTTCTTCAACTCATCCATCTCGACGATGGCCATTCTATAAGGTTTATTTGATATTGTAAGATATTAATGAATAAGTTAAATTGAGAACTCAACCTCTTAGTTATGGTGAAGAAAATACAATTCTTTAGGTAACACATTTGTGTAGTCCCCCATGATGGTCATATATTCGAGATGTATTGTCTCATTTCTCACAATCTTTTGAGCTAGACATGCTTTATCCTAAGGAAGTATCATACACACTTGAGGCAATGATTCTAAAGGAGATTCATTTTCCTCCTTAAAAATGTAAATAATTAGAGGATTCTTTAAGATGTAAAGAGTGATCTCCATTTCCCAACAGTTAATGTTGGTTTTGTATTAAAAAATCTGATCCATGCCCAAGATAAATTCAAACTACAGTAAAAGAAGTATGAATAGATTTCAGGGGTGGTGGTTGAGGTGGGGGGGGGGGGGGGGTCATTCAAAAAACATTAACTAGGGGGGATTTCAATACTTTGGATGCAGCAATTTCCCCAGTTCCTGTTCTGTTTGACAACTCATCCTCCAAATTTTGAGGCGGTGTTTGAATAGTACTACTAAACTTGAAATACATGAAAGAATGCATGGAACCAAAATAAAATATTAAGATCGTAGTTCTTGAATAAATATATAGAATACCCCTCACCAAATATTTTTCCTGCTCCACCTCAGTAGTATTGATAACAAAATCCATTCCGGGTTTTCTTAGAGGTGGTTGCTGATTGCCTCTAACAACCCTTGGATTAGGGAAATTGTACTCATAATTCTAATTCTCTTTGTAGTTGTAATGGTTAACTATATGCTTAGAATTGATCTGAACCTTCCTTTATTCTTCCACATTAATGAGATTCTTCATATCCCTCTAACTGTTCTTGGAAAGATGTCTCATTCTTCAACATTTGAAGCCATTCCTTGTTCCCTTTAGACGGTTCTTAGGAAAAAAATTTCAGAATATCTTGACACATGGTATGTTCGATCTTTTTTCAATCATGGAATTTATTATCCAAAAAACTCATATTAGAATCCGTTTCCACTTTTCTTCTCCAGTCCCACAAGACCATTGAGTGTCTATGATGTCCATTTAATCCTTGAGGGCATAACGAACAATATCCTCATAACTGTTAATGTCATGAATCACCAATACTCTTTCTAAACTCTTCTTTAGTACTCAAAATAAGTGATCCACCTTTCATTTGGTGTTCATGAATAAACTAGAGGTGTATCTGGAGATCGATGGTTTAGGGGAAATATTTATTGAAAAACATTTTCATGAATTCCTCATTATGCTTGGAATGAATTTCCCCATGGGAATTCATATTCTTGATCATTTTCCACCACTAATCAGCTTCCCCGTCAAAATTATTGACCTTCAGTTCGACATTCTCTATTGATGAGCACTAAAGGACAAAGAATATATTTTCAAGGGGTAAATTTACTATTCCATGATGAGGGGATCAGAAGATCCAAAAAACATCTGAGTCATTTTCTTCATGAAGGATTCGATAACTACTTTCTCATTACTTGGAGGAGGAGGGAATTCCACATGATTCTTGTTATTATTCTTAATTTGTGAAAATGGAGAAAGTATTGTCTTGATGTTTTGATCACCCATTCACATCATATTTGGAATATCATTAGGGAAATCATCATACTATCTATCACATTTATTGCTGTAACATAATCTTCAATTTTTTTCCATTAACTAAGAAAAAGAATATACAATTATGGGGCTTGAATACTTAGATAATAAGAATAAATGAAACTTTTATCATAAAAGGATAAACTAGTAAACAAGAGGTATATCCTAACTTATGATTTCCTAGATTTAGATGTAGGTTAAAGTTGATCTATTTAATAACTTATATTCATATGGGATTCCTTTTTTTGCATTAATAATAGTTTTTACTGACCTTATGAATTAATGAAAGCATATCCCCCAGGAGTATCAAACCAAGAGTGCATGAAGGCCCACTGTCATGCACCATTTCCCAATAGAGTATAGTTCAATGTGGTGTTTTTGGGTTTTCCCCTTGATAATTTTGTGGAAAAGACACATCCACATGTTATTATCTAGGAATGGATGAATTTCCATGATAAACCACTAAATATATACATACCCAAATTTAGGGATGTTGCCTTATACTTAGTCTCATCACTAAGGTTATTACAAAATTTATCTATTATTAATATTTAAAAATAACTAAACCTCACTATGATACCAAATATAGTGACCCTTGGATTTTACACATATCATTACATGTGTTTATGCATAGTAAATCATCATATTACAAAGCCAATGATCGTAAAGTCTAGTGTCATGGACTAATAGGTTCATAAAACAAAAAATATGAGACTAAATAAAACATTTCATTATTTAATATTCATTAACAGGTCCTAAATTTTATTGTTACCATACATCTTCATAGGATAACCTAGGGATTAGATGACAAAAGAGATGAGTTAAAATCCCAGTAAGGGATAAAACATAGGAATAATGCTTTAGCACATGGGTTAGAAGTCGCGACGTAATGATATAAATACACATGGAACATACAAAATCATAACATATAAACATGGAATAATATAATCATGAATTAATAGTAATGTTTAAGAAACATCAAACATGAATTTAGAATTAATCAAGTCTCATTTAACATATAGGATCCCAAGTCAAGGTCAACCACCAAGACCGTTGCACATGGTTTCACGAGTGAATGATAACTGCCAAGACCGTTTCACATAACGTATCATGAGACTAAACCTTACCCAATGAATTGGAGCACTATCTGGGCTCACCCATCATAATATGTTCATGAATATACTTACCACATATAAAATCCTACATAATCAATTATACCTAAACATAAGGGTTACCCATGGTAAGAATTGAGTATCATAATCATGTCATAATACATAAAAAAGGGAGTATTATAAAAATTTACAAGAATGAAAGTAATTAGATAATTTAGGTACAATAATATGGTTTAATAGTCATATATCATTAAAATATATTTCAACGTGATGTAATAACTTGTATAAATTATAATTAAGAAACATTTGAATTATAACATTTTAGTTTAGTTAAAGGAAAATATAAATGGTAATGTGAAAGAAAAAAAATGAAATTATCAATTATATGAAACAATAGTTGAGCCAATAAAGTTTTAATAATAAAAATAGTTGTTTTATAAAAATAATTATTTCTTAAAAATAGATTATATATGGTTGTTTAAAATGTGTAAGAATTTGGGAAGTTCCCTTAAAACGGGTATACTTATCGAGATGTATTGAGGAGGGAATCATTTAAAAACATGTATATCCCCCAAAATAGAATGATGAATGGATATTGATACAAGGGTTTGGATAATTTCCATATAATTTATAATATTTTCATAAAAATAATAGATAACTTCATTTGGGTAAAAATGAAGATAGAACATCCCGAATGAATAATGGAGGTTCAGGTACAATCCCTTGCCTTATGTATAATGGTGTCCTTCACGTGATATTAATTTCCTAGATAACCAAAGTAAATTCAATAATTAATATTTCTAGAACCTATTAATTATTTAATTTATTTAGTATAACCTTATTATGTTCATTTACAACCTTTTAATATGTTAAGAGGTTCAATTTTAGTATTTGTTTCA
Source organism: Viscum album (assembly GCA_963277665.1). Lineage (NCBI taxonomy): Eukaryota > Viridiplantae > Streptophyta > Magnoliopsida > Santalales > Viscaceae > Viscum > Viscum album. The sequence continues at coordinate 908,614,658 of OY728151.1, forward strand.
TAGGTTTTTATGATTTGGTTACCTATATACATGTAAGATGAGAATGGTTCTTCATAAATGAAGTTATATTTTTTTAGTGATCATCAATTACATTACTTGTTTATAAAATAAATTTGGTTATTTGGAGTTAAAATGAATCATTACATAAAACATTAATGATAACTGTTTTGGTTTATTGGTGGTTTTTGATCACATCAAACACATTTTGATTTATAAATTGATATCATGTGTAAAAAATATTATAGAACCTTAAATTAAAAATAATACATATATTATTGTTTTTTTCAACCATAAAAATGGTTTCATGTCCATAATTGAAGATGGTAATAGAAATTGAAAACCCGTCGTCCATGAATGAGAGAAATTTTCATATCTCGGATGATGTTTTCATTTATAGAATAAAAGGTGGGGAAATGATAGATTATGATAAATTATATAAATATAATAACAAAAGTTTTGTTCATTTGTTGTAATAGATTTATCATAACATTTTGATGAAAGGATGTGATGAAATAAAAATAAAATAATGGAACGTGAAATAAAATAAAAGAAATGAAAGGGGAAATTTACCACTTGAATATATCTTCATTAGGAACCTCATTAAGAGAGAGAATTTAGAATTTTTAAGAGAACAAGGGATTATAGAAGTGGTATAGGGGATTAGGGAGGTATTTGAGTAGAATTTGGAATTAGATAAATGTTTGAGATATGTGAAGAGATGAGAGGGTGAGGATAGTTTTTATAGTGGAGTAGAGGAGGGTTTTCTCAATATTTTATTGAATACTTTAATAATTTTCTCAATAAAAAAAATAATATTTATTTATGTGAAAAATAATAGTATTATGTGCATGTGATTTTGAAACCAAGGTTCTTACAACATTCATATCTAATATAATGTAAATATACAACGAATTATCGTATTTTACTATTCACCAAAACTTCAAGTATTTCAGAAAAATCCCAAATATTCACCCAAACCATTTTTTGGATTTAGAATTAAAAAATGAACTCCATTTTATAAAATTAATCTTATAAATATGTGAAATTTAATATGTAATTGAAATCAAAATTTACTTGAAAAAGTCAAATTTTGAAATTAAAACTAACTTTCTAACACTTTTGAAAATAAATTAAGGTCTGTCAAAATTATCATCTAATCATAAGTCATGAAAATACATATTTATGAAAATATATTTTCTTTTAAAATTTTAATTTAATCTAAAAATAATAATTAAATAAACATGAATTATAAAAATACCAACACTGTGATATAATTATATCATATTGTCACTTATAAGATGGATAAATTTTATTTATACTTTCATTTGTAAGGTTACTTATTAACTTGTACAATTTAATATTAAAAAAATTCGTATTAATATGTATATGGGTAACATTAATATTCATAAGAGTCAGTTACTATTCACCAAGACATTATGTTTATCTTATCAAACACTAAACATCTTACTGATTGCAACCGTGTATGTCAGTTTTTTGAAATTCAAATCAGAAAAGTGACAATATTATGTTTTGAGGTAACATAGAACTTAGTGGTACATTGTGTTTTTATTTAATGTGATTATACTATATGAAATAATTATATGAAGAAAATTTTCATTGATTAATATTTTGTTCATTATAGAGACATAATCGAAATAATAGTTCATTATTCTTAGGTGTGTTTGCATATTTTTATAGGTACATACGGAAGGGGGTAGATAATCCCTAACTCACCCCTGTATCAAAACTCTGATAAAAATTATACTAAATAGTAATCACTTATTATTATGGATGGATAACTAACATGGTTAGTCCTTCCTTCCTCACATCTATTTCATATTGGTAACCCTGGTCTTCTTAGTCCAACATCACACTATCACCTTATCATACCAATCATCCAAATGATATTTTTCCACCATGATTGAAACCTAAATCTCCCACCATCATCCACCATCATATCTGTAATTGCTACATCCATCCACCCCTAAGAGTGGTGGATCATTGCCTATTCAATAGTGGGTGGAGGGGGAGGGGTTGGAGATTGAATGAGTGGGAGAAAAACATAATCGAGTAGGGATATCAAATACACGATACATGAGAAAAGTGAATATTGTCCAATCATTTTTGTTTTATGGAACCAAAATAATACAATTTTTTCATTTGGCTAATTTAGAATAATTGTCAATATGATCATATATATATTTCATGAAGAATAAAAAGAAACATAAATCTTCACAATCACACCATTATGGTATATTTCCCTAATGAATAAAGGATAATTCATATTCATGGATTATAATATAACAATTTCATGAAAAACATATCACAAATAATTATTGATCCCTACCATGATGGTGAGTCAAAAGGCATCAATTCTATCACATCAACACTGGATTTTTCATCATATCATCCATAGATCTAGTCTGAATTCCATGATTTTTTTGACCCCAATATAATCCATTATCTCCTTATTCTTATCTATTGTATCCCAATGTAGAAATATAACTACTATAGACATTGAAAATATTGGTAAATATTTAATCTACCAACATGTTTTTCCATTTTAAAATAAATAATTTTATAATTTAGTTATTTTTTTATTAATTCATCTATGATGGAATGATCAGGAAAACCCTAATACGTATTCAAATTACTACATCATTAAGGTAAACACACCACACAAACTCTATCTACAAATTCAATTTTCTCATATGATACTTTATTTTAAAGATATAAAAAATCTATTTAAAACAAAGGAATGTGGATTAAAAATATTATTTTTATACATCATATTGTTTTTCCATGGCCCTACCACACTCTCAATATCATGCCAATAAAAAATTATGTAACCACCACACCCTATAATCAATAATAAAATTGAATAATTTTCAAAAGTGTCTATCTGGGGTAAATTTTATTTTTTACCCTTGGAGATGTACGAGGATCAAAAAATAAAGACTGGGGTATGTTTTCATGATGAAAACACATGGACACTAAATATTTCCATCCTTAAAATCTTATCAACCTTGAAAAGAAAACAACTAAAGCTCCAAAATTAAATTAATATAGTAATATTGTTTATAAATTACCATCTCATAGACGTCCTTTCTATAAGTGGTTGTATATTTCAAAAAACTCAATACACACTTTTATGGGACGAAAAAGTCATCTTTTATCTATAATAATAGTATATCTGGATAATATTTATAAAATCTTATTAATAGAGACATTAATACTATATATGGAAGTTTTTTTCAATCCTATACACCCAAAACCTTTCCCCAAATTAATTTCATTCTTCTAAATGAAATAAAAATAGTCCACCTAGTACAAAATTTGCCAATTTTTTTTGGCCAATATGTTTACCAGTGGTGTGATTTCCAGGATATTTAACTATAATGAATATTACTGGTTGTTGTTAACATAAAAATACCTATCCATACCACACTCCACCACTATTTACTTCACTAATATCCCACACATACATAATAAGATCAAAAAGGTATATTACTCCTCTAATCCCATGTTATCTCCCTTAACACATCTTATTGATAAATAATATTAACCAATGTTGTTAACTCATTCCACTTGAGTGACATGTTCCTACTTTCTAAATCTATATAAAAACTCTCATAAGAATCCATAGTCCATGTACTAATATCAATAGGTTTCATAACCACTATCAAGATAGTCATGTTTTTCTATTTTCACTTTTTCATTAAATCATTAAATATGAACAAAACAATTATCTCCAGAAATATCAAACTATGTAACCCCATACAGCTTCCCATTTGGTAATCCCTTACTACACAATCTATAATAGATTTTCATTTCCATTTAAATAACTAATCTCTATCATCTTCAACCCCAAATATGAAAACATTCATGGTGATCTATGTATACAATGTCCATAGAAAATATTATCCACTAATCAATATAAAATGTCCCAAATTTTGAGTTGAGATTTTTACTTTCTACATTTAAGTTCCTTTATTTTGGAAATCAAAAGCACTGTATTTAAACTATGTTTACTGACATTATATTTCCTAGGTGTTTTATTATGTTGTTTTGGGAAAAATTATTTTATGCCTAACATATAAATAAAACTAATATATAAAAAAATTAATATTATTTTTTGAATACGATCCATTAGACTGATGGTGCATCTAATTAATCATACTCAATTTTTTCTACCTAGGGGTTATACTAATGTCTTGTCTATCGGATTGAAAAAATTCACTAACATGGGACTGAAATTGGTACTGATCCATTATAATAACTTTTTTTAGTTTATAAGTCTGAAAAATAATAAAAATTACATTGGAATATTCAATATTTATAATCATTGTATATAGATTTATTTCAATCAGATGGAATATAGAACTTCTTTAGAATGGTGTTAAACTAAACAATGTCAGACAATCAGTTATAGATGATCTGTCAAGTGTAAGTTGTTCAAGGCTATTTCAACCAACTATAAAACATAACTGTTTGAGGTTTTCCTATAAAAAAGAGTTAATTTAAAGAGTTGGGATCTAATTCATTCTCAACTCAAGTCATATAAAGATTTTTTTACATGATCACATCTATCTAGGTATTTTTAAATCCTTATAGATTTAAATTTCTAAGGAATTATTGTAAGGAATTCATTTTTTTGAACCATTTTCTTTTGTGTTTACTCTATGATGGTGCTACTGGTCAAGAGATTAGGGGGATAACAGGATAGTGAATCCAAATTCATTGGATTGAGGATTTATTAGGCTAATAAGATAGAGAAAGATCATAGAATCTTGGGATTCCTAGAATAAGAAGACAGATCTACCAGTCTCCATATTGAGGGATTTGTTAGTAATGAATGTCAGAACTTACAGTAGGTATAAAACTATTGATATATTTAGTTATGATTTTTTATTATCTTAACTTTTAATGTTAATGAGTAAATTTATTTTTATAAATATTTTCATCCATTCTTACTTTTATAATATTTCATATTTCTTGTTTATACTTGTTTTATATTCCACTATGCATGTTTATTATACATTTAGTTCAATAATTTTCTTTCCAACAATCTGTTATGTGATATAAATATGAGAGAAATAAAGTCATGATTTAATAAAAAGGCTTATTCATTGGATTCTATTACTCTTCTAATTAGATGATATCTGAGTGTGATCATTTTTACTTAATATGTTTTTTTGTTTTAGTTTAATTTCTATACGACAATTCACCCCTTATAAAATCTATCGTACACTCTTAGGATGCAATAATTATAATCAAAGTAGGTTCTATAAAAAACATGTTTTTTACATTCCTAATCAAATTAATGTTTTTTATTAAAATATTTTCTATAAATTCTTTACTCTAATGTTTGTTTATAGAAAATAGTTTCTATTATTTTTAAGATGGATGGATTGTATGTTGGAACGCTTGAAAATATGAATCTTAGTAGACCACCTATCTTCAAAGGTGATGATTATGAATATTGTAGAGATAAAATGAAGAATTTCATTATCAATACTGATGTTGATAATTTTTTTATTATAATTAAATATTACAAGATTATTGATAAGGAAGTTACTGCCTTTACTCATAATTAAAAGAATGAATATCAACTGAATTATAGAGTACAGAGTATTCAATTGTGTTCTATGAAAAGTAATACATATCCAAATATATTCATATGAATCTTGTAATAACATTTTTATGAATATTAAAATTACTAATATTGGAACCACTAACTTTATGGAGACTAGATGATATATAATTGGGGAAGATGATCAACATTTTGATTTCATACCTAGAAAGTCGATAGAAAAAATGAATCAAAGAGTCATGAATACTATAAATAGTTTACATTGTCTTGGAATGAAACATCTAATATATGAAAATGATGTTTAAAAGATAATAATAATAATATCAACAGAATGGGAATCCAAATGAACAACCTTGGATGATACAAAAAAGCGTAAAAATATTACTCTTGATGATATTATTGGAAATATCTTGAAATATGATGGTTGATTGAAATGTGGCAATTAAAAAATGAAAAATAATAATGGTATAGTTTATTTTAAAAGAAAATATAACGTCTCTATGAAAATCATTGGATTAGATTAGAATGTTATATGAATCATAGTTATACTAGATTAACAGTTTTCAGAAAGATAATTATTGAACTAACATTCTAAAACACGTTCAATGTGGAATAAAAAACTTATATAAACATGAAATACTAAAGTATAGAAAATAAAATAATGAATAAAAATATTTATATAATGTAATTAACACTTTGAGCTTAAGAGTTATGATATTATGATATCTCGACTAAAGATATCCCTAGTTCTATACCTACTATAAGTTATGTCATTCCTTACCCTGAAATCCATCAGTACAAAGATAATTATCTATGTATTCCTATAACTAGAAGCCCTCGATACAAAGATTAATCTCTATCATCCTATCCATATAATCCCTCGATCTGATGGATCATATTCACAATCATTCCCATTGGGAGAATCCTTTTATTAGTACAACAATATTCAAATACAAAAAAAATATATGGGATATAAAATCCTTATAAGGATTCCTTAGAAATCCGAATCTATAAATAAATAAAATGTATAAGAATGATGTGTTCATGGAGAGAAATTATTAAATATATTGAGTTACTATTGCATCAACTCCCATCACTTCAAATGGACTCACATTTATAAGAGAAATTCCAAAGCTCATATTTCATAGTTGGTTGTAACAACCTTGAACATCCTGGAATTATAAGATCTACTATAACTGATGGTATTAATTTATTTTTCAAACACTATTAAAATTATATTCTATAATCCTTATGATAGAAAAAAATATATAGTAATTATAATATTTGGATAGTCTGATGTCATTACTTATTATTTTTGTAACTGATATACTAAAAATGGTAAGTTCAATTAATCCATCCCAATTTAAGTCCGATGGTAATGAATTTTGTAATTCTAATAGACAAGACAAAAGTCTAACGACTAGAAAAAAAATTTAGTCCAATAAATTAGATACACCTTCAGTCTAATGGATCATATTGGAAAATGAGAGTTTGTATTTTTTATATATTAGATCTATTTATATCTTCAGTATAAAATAATGTTTTCTTCATAAACAAAATAAAAACGTGGGAAATATAAATTTTTTAAACCTGGTAATAATAACGTATTTTTGATTTATAAAAATATAGAAAAGAAAAGTATAAAAAAAACTTTATAATCAGCAATATCCACCTTTTTGGAAAGTACAAATAAAAATACATAAATTAAATCAATAACAATGAAAAACATAAATCCCTTTATTAATATAGATATTTAAAAATATTCTTTTTATCTTAACTCCTAATTTTTTTCTTATATATAATATGATGGAAATTAAGATATACACGTTGAATTATACCTTTAACGATAAAATATCTCCCTTAATGAAACACTTTTATAACATTTCCCCAAAAAAATATTAATGATTTATACCTTTAGATATTTCAATCCTCTTCAAAAAATATTATCTACTATTTATCCCCCTTTGTGAATTAAAAAAATGGTAAAATTATATAACCTGAAATGATAAAATGTAATAACACATGAAACAAATGTATGTAAATAAAATATTTATCTAATAATTAAAATAAATAAAATAAATCTAAAAAATATAATAAATTAATACATAATGAATTTGGATAAAGAGTTATTGACATTCAACATCCATTCAAAATTCTGGAAAACATTACTCTAAAATGTTTAAAGAAAATGTTCATTATTTCTTCATTTTTTTTCACAATCAAATTCATTTTCTAAAAATTTTCATGATCGTTATGAGACTTTGTGACTAAAGATTGAAGATTCGTGATCTAGTCCTCCATCACTGTCTATTTTCAAAATTTTCACTCTATTATTTCATCTTCCTCAGAGATTTTCCCCCTCCTTCATATGGAATATAACAGCTTTACATGTTCTATGTTTATTATTTTCTAACTCCAAATTTCAAATTGTTTCTTTTAAAAGATTCCCATCCACAATACATTAATCGTTCATATCTATGAATTATTCAAAAAACAAGAAATGTATTGTAACCTTGGTAGATAAATTTTAAAAGTATTCACCAAGATCTATAGAAATTTTCACGTGTTTTTAAATTTCATTATCTTGAAGCCTCAGTTTACTGTCAACATGGTTCACCAATTTGAAAATCTAATTATAAGATATTTATTATACCTTGGAATTTTCAATAAAACTTTTAATTTTTGAAACTTTTTAATACCCTTTAGTTGTGTATAAAATCATATATATTGACTAAACAAAGTCATTAGTTTACAAGAACTACCCAATTTTTGTGTTTTTGGGATTTGGTTAATACACTATCCATCTTCAATATCTCTTACACCTATATCTATTTCACTCTGTATATCCGAAGTTAGAATTAATTCATATAATATAGAGGCCTATAATATTATAAATATCTCCCATAAAGAGGTGTATAAATTTCACCACTGATTTTTCTCAAGTGAAGTGTTAATTGTTTTCTCACAAAATGGGGCATCATTATAAATAATTCTCAATTGAAAATTCTCCCTAAAAAGTGTCTGACATGAGTGGTGTTATATTAAACACCAATGATCACTAAATATTACTAAAATAATCTAATTTTAATAATGAAATCATGTTATTTTTTTAGAAAAAATTCTTTGGAAATACTTCTCAATGTATGGTTCATGATACATTCTTAGACATGGTCATATTACCTAATAAAGGGTCCAAAAATCTCTAGGTAAAACTATATCCCTAAAAATATATCAAAATAAAGATAATATAGACCCACATAATTGAAAATTGTATGAAAAATCATATATTATGTAATAAATATATCATAAAGAGTAATCTAAATAAGAATCATTATCTAGTTAGTGCGAGTCTAAACATAATATAAATGTGAGTATGAAAGTTCAGTGAATCCACCCCTACTCAAGAACTAGTATCTACTAATAAACTCATGTGAAATCTATCCTTATAAGTAACATATATCTCTATGTTTATTCATATTCATATCTAAATCAATATGTACCGCCAAATAATCTATAAGAAAGAATTATATTAAGTGAAAAGGAGAGATAAAATGCCTTTATGCATGTATAAAAATTGTATCTCATCCATGTCTGAAAAAAATTCAATGTTTCCACTTTTTTAATTTATGGAAGAAACAAAAAATAATTAAATAAAACATAATATATGAGTGTGGAACAAATAAATAATGAATATTAATAATAACTCAAGCCACTTTAAATATCACAAAGTAGATGAGTGAGACACACCACAATCGAGCCAACAATGAAGGACCCACACCTAATCAAATCAATAACAGTAAAAAAGTGTAGAGATTAATAATATTGAGTGTAAATAATAACACAAGACTCTTAAAATAACTCCAATAAGAATATGTATTCAAATAGTAAAAATTATTATAACACATTGTAAATATAATAACACAAAGCATTAGGTGAAAAACGTATTGGTCTCTTATATTCATTCGGGGGTATCATAAACCACAGTCTCTAAATAGGGAATCCATAATATGGAATATATAATGATACTTGTGGGATTAAAATAATATCCTCATAGTATCAACATATTTATATGTTTAATTTCTTATATGATAATACATAGGGATCTCAAACATCTATGAGTAGGCTTTTTGGTCCCTTCAATTTTCATTGGAGCATATTGCTTCTCTACTGAAACATCTTAAATGAGGGAAATATCCTTCCAAATTAAAGAATGGTAACCCAGATGATATGATATCACAACATAAAAACAAAAATAAGCTCTCTTATATACAATTATTAGAGCAAAAAAATTGTACCCTATAATGAATTACCTATGTACATATTATAGTAAATAAATTACTAGAATTTTTAGATAAGAATATATTGGCTTTCATTCCCTAACATAGTTCTCTAGTCCATTAACTAATCCTATTAAATCTTAGGAACTCCCCCCCATATGTCTATAACTGATATCAAAAGGATAATTGTCTCCAATATTTGTCACTAGTATTAACCCATTGTAATATTACTTTCATAAGACCTGATCCACCAAGGCCCTTCCTATGTGATTTGAAAGCTAGGAGTTCCACCCTAATCCTATTTTACAAAGCCTATGGGTTGTTGATAAAAATTTTGAATTCATATTAAATCATATAGGAGGCCATATCCTATAAAAACAAAAAAAAATTCATATCTATAATGTATAAAATAACTAGTGGAATATTTAAATAAACAAATTATCAGGAAACACCCATGAATGAGGAAATTATTTTGATTCAAAAATATACCCATTACATAATTCATAATGAGAAAAGAGAAACTAGACACACCTAATAACCATAAGATGATACAAATAAAAAATAAGTTAATGTGGGTTTTCTATAACATATTGGCTCTAAACATGAACACTTCACATAATACCAAAAAACTAATAGTACTACAAAGCTCCACTTTCTCTATGTAAACCATTTTCTCTACTAGGAAATATCTGAATAAGACTTGGAACCTACACAATCATCCAAGACCATCTCTATCTTGTGACCACCACTAGAGATATGTCATTTGTGGTCATAAATCCCATTCAAGGGTGAGTTAAAATATAATTAGTAATAATCCCTAAAAATCATAAGAAAAAACATAAAATAGGTTTTCTCAAGGCTGTGGTTCGATGGTTCAACAATACATATTTTTATACACTTTATTTCATGATTTAGTACCTAATTTTTAAAATAATACAATTATAAAATATATATTTGTATAGTATCTTTGGGAAATTAGATACATAGAATAACAAGAAACAAGGATAAAATGATATTATTTAAATAAAATATGACATACCCATTATTTCCATTGATATTCTAATACCAATTGTGTTGAATCATCGATGTACATAACAAATGAGTGATCTATCAATCTCAGAATGAAAATAATAAATGATTATAATGAAGTGATGTGGTACATTTGGGTTAAGGGAATAAAATACTGATATAAAAAATATGAGAATCATAATCATGAACCTATAATCATGACATATGATGAATAGAACAAGGAATTATAGGAATGTGGAAGCAACATAAAACATGAATTCCTAAGGATATTTACAAGGAAATCATATCATAGTCTTCCAATGGTAACCATTCATGAACCAAACATGGCATCTCATTTGATAAATACATTACCCAACACATGAGAGGGCCATATAACTCTGATGCTACACATCATAATCATATCATGTACAAGAATTTTTGTTTCAAATAGATTATAAAACCTAAGAATTCTTTTCTTCAATTACAATACCATGATTGAGAAGTGTATGATTCATACATGGGATACCCCAATCATTGAAGGATATTTATATCTTGGTGATTAAACTTGGGTTGAAATGGGAATAGGTATTCCCAACACATTTGTTTGACATGGAAAATACTATGATAATTTTTTCAATGTAATTGGTGTTTGTAAAGGTTCATGGGGGAGATTAATGAGAGTAAAATTCTATCAATCATTACTTGGGAGCCATAAATATAGTAACAGGATGTGTAAAAACACATTACAACAAGAATAATTTCAAATTGAAAGGCTAAATACAAATAAAGTACCCAAATGGAAGAGAATGTAGAGAGAGATTCCTTACTTAGGCATAATTAAAAATTTGGTAAAGGTTAAAATGATAGGGTATCATTTGTATTCCGTTATTTGAACATAAATATAATAGTAAAGGTGTATTTATAGGCACATGAAAATATAATCAATTGCGATTCAAAAGGCTAAATTCAAGGAAAGAACATTAATGAAGGGTAGAAGTAAGAGATTCTATTATATGATGGGTTTATTGTAAAATCTTGGGAGGATGTTTCCTATGTGAATGAGAAAACATTGGGACATATTTAGAGAACAATTGGGAATGTAACATCTTTTTAATGGGTTTTGATTGAAATGAAACAGCAGGTTGGGTGGGTATTTATTGTAGAATATAGGAGAATTATTTATTAATTTATAAATATATGTTTCGAATTGTACGTAACAATAAAATATAAAAACAAAATAGGTGGTTCTTATTTTCCATGGTTTCATACAAATATGAATGTTTTTTAACTTTTATTAGGTTAATAACCCAAAATATTAACACAATACCATTTATAATGTTGATGTTATTCATGTTCATAAATATTGGTTTTGAAAACCACAAAATAGAATTTAATTTCTCATGATTAGTAAACTAAATAAAAAAATACATTATATTAAATGGAAACCATATAATTTTTCATGTACTCATTTTACTATTGAATGTAAATGACTTTTTCATTGTTATGATGTTATAATATATATCATATATTGATACCGTATTTAATTGTTAACCATAAATGAGACTATGTAATAAAATTATGAAAAATTCACTGTTAGATAATTTTAGAATACTAATTTAATTTGAGAAATTTATTTTAAATTTATTTTGTATAAATATTATAATTTATAATTTTATATAACAATAATTGTTTACCAAAAAATAATAGTTTTGACCTCACAAACAACTTTATTCCCCATATATAAAATTATATTAATTCATTAAATGTTGTTGTAAATTATATTTAAATAAATATTAATTAATATGAATAATTAGTGAAGATAATCTTTATTTAAAAATTATGATATTTACCAAAAAGAAGTGGTTTAATTGAAACTATATATTTATGAAAAATACAATTTTTTTCTTTGTATAAATATGTATTATCTATCAAATCCATTATGTAAATGTGTATATAATGAAAATTAATTAATAATATATTTATTTTATTAAATAACAAATATAAAAAATCATACCACTAATTTTGTAACACCCCAAGCTTCCATGGTATGCTTCTCTTTGAATAATACAATAGTGTGTGTTGTATGAAATTTCGAGTTCTAACACACCACAACCAATCAATCTAGCCATGATGAATAGTAATACCCAATTTTTTGAAATTTTATAAATTTTATCTTTCAAAATGGACTTCATTTTTGGATTCATAATATTGAAATTAGCTTAGTGTGAGTTTTTTCTATTTTTCTGAAAACATTCAATTTTTGATGAATAGTGAAAACACTGAGTTATAGTTTAAAACCGATTTTTTTAATTAATTAATTATTTTTTTTAAATTTATTTTAGGTCAACATAGATACATAATATCTAAATAAGTTCAATGTAATTCATTGGAGTCAGTTTATAAAAATTTTAGATATACAATTTTTTTAATGAACCTTTTACCATCTTTTACCCACCTCTAAGGAGCATTTGAAAATTTACATAAAACATAATTTTAACACCTCTGTGAGTTGAATCTCAAAAATCTGAGAGACACGGTTGATATTAGTAAATAAAATTTGGTTTAATAAGATGAAAATATTTTTTGGTGAATCGTAACTTTTTACTTTTATTTACCACTGTTAAAAGTAAACAGGGTAATTAAGGGTAAAAATGATATTATTATAACCCTAACACATTTCCTAATTCTATTAGATAAGTATAATTCAACCAAAAAAACCTTAGGAATAAAATATGAATCTCTTTGGTCCACTTGGATTAGATTAGGACATTTATTATTGTTTAATTCAAAGAAGAGTTAAAATTGTTAAATTCAAAGTTTAATAACTAAACCTTTTTTAATGTAGGGTTACACATAATATAAATTTGACTCTAAATATTCAATAGAAATGTAAAAAAATTTCCTACAATATGGTATTTTAATAATAATTTTTAGACTTTAAAAAAGTTAATTTATTTATGACACAATATTGATGGAATAATTACCTAATTAATGAAATAAAAAAATAATTGATATTATAAATATCCAAATAAATATAATTTGAGACTTTTTATGACTTACATTAATTTTATAGGTTAATATGACATGTTAGGGTTGGTTATATGATTTATTTTTCATGTAATAATGCTGTTATAAATTCAGGAAAAACAAAATACAAAATAGTGCCAAAATTGACATAATAGAGTTTTTAAAAAAATATTATATTATTAATTAAAACTAAATTCTTAAAAATCTAAGGTTCGGCCAGAAAACTTATATAATGATATTTTTATTATTAATTAACCACTTGGGGTTCTCTTGGAAGTATATAGTATGTTTATTAACCATATAATATAAAAATACAAAGAGACATGGTAAATGTGAAACAATTTTATTAAGAGTTAAATATAAAATTAAATGTTAATATAGTGACCCAAACCAATCTAAAACATATTGGTTGAGTGGTTTTAGAACCATAAAAACTTTATAATTTAAATAATACATTTTAGAGCCATTATAAACCAAAAATTATTTTATTATAAAATAATATTTCTAGCTTTTTCGAAGGTTCCCCTCACCCCTCTTATAATAGGGCACTCCCAAATCCCTCAAATTCACACCTTAAAAGCCTTTATTCTCGGACAACCAATGCCCAAATATCCTCAAATATTTCCTCCATTAACCTCAAAGGCCTTACTTTAGTATTAAATCCAACATAATTATCCATTTTGATCAAATCAAAAGGAAGAATGTGAAGAAGAGGTAAATATTTCATCACCTCTTTCAAGTTCCTTTCATCTTCCACTTCCTCTTTCTTTGTTGTTTCCATTATAAAAGAATAACTCCAGTATATTATATATAATGTGATGTTATTATAAATATGGTACAACCATATTCATTATTTTATCCATCCTTTGAATGACATGTCACCATACGTGCGTATGTACGGCTTACCGTCTCCACATCAAGGTGTAATTGTTATTCAATACATTCTTATTTGGATGGGTATAATAATGATGTGTAATTGATGTGATAATAAATATAACATGATTATTAATCATTATATATTATATGACATCAAATTATATATTATTTTCATATAAAAAAATGATATTTTCGCTCGTGCGTACGTATGGATTACTCTCTCCATGAACGTGATGAGATTCATTCCCCGTTGTATCCATTCAAGAATATTTTTCATTAGATGATTAAGAATAATGTTTAAATACATAATATCATTATGAATATGAATAAGATACTTCCTATCCATAACAAACATTACTTACGTAACAAATCATATAATGTAAAATGAATCAGTTAACACCCAAAATGATGATAATATTAAGATATTATTAACAAAGAAATATTAAAAGATCGTATATGATATCATATTAATGTATATGATTATTGTATAATTTAATAACAATTATTTCATCCTTATACAGGTTGTTAAGCTACCCTCTACCCCAGAATAGTACAAGGAAATGGTTAATTTCACAATCTCTTTATTATCCGAGGTTTTTTTACGTAAGTATCTACTTGGACCTCTTTATCATCCACATCCATGTTTCTTAAAAATGAATTTCAAAAAATTCATAATATTTTATAGACTATAGTTTAAAGTCATTTATACCCTTGTTTGAATTTTTATATGATGTTTATAAAGGAGTCTTTCATCATTTTCCAAATAAGGTCCTTTATAACCTTTTCAAAAAAAATAAGGTAAGAATGTCTTTTTTTAACTTATATGGTGGGTGAGGCAATTTTTCACCATTATAACATCATCAAAACTTACCTTACAAGATTATAAGAATATTCTCAAAATAAGGTTTTCTTTTATAATTATATGATTTTGAAATTATTTCAAAATAGAAAGAGATATTTCTCTAAAAAAAGTTTTTGATTTCATCTATGTCAACATCCTTTGATTGATTTTATGTTTATTTGAAGTTTATTTATTATGATACAAAACATCCATATTGTATTTAAGATTTCATGATATATTTTACTATGTGGTTACGAAGTCTGGCATTATGCATTCCATCATTATAAAAGTAGCTAGTGATATTTCATGTGATTATTCAACTAGTAGAATATACATGTGAGTATGTAAATGGAATTATATTTATTTATATTTTCCATATTATGATTAAGTTTATGACGAAAAGGCTTTTGTTTTAGTTTTATACATTGCCTCAAATGTTTATTCTTATTTATAAAAGTTTCCGATATATTGTTATCCTTACTGAGCATCTGAGCTCACCCCTTTCTATGTTTTATTTTTCGGAGGATGAAAAGAAGTATATTATGAATGACCTGTAGGGATATTCTATGGGTTATCAGTGTTGTCTATGGAAATAATGTTATTGTAGTTTTCCATTTTATGATGTAATGTAAACCTTATGAATGTATCTAGTACTTCTAAGTCTACTAAACTAATCGGTCTTTCGAGAATTTATCTTTTGTTATCATGACAATGATAGGTAATAATGCACCGACTCTGAGTTACTAGGGTCGGGGCATTATAGTTCGTATCAGAGGAATTTTAGTACAAACCTTGGATACTAGATTTAGATTAACTCTGATAAGAACACATAGCCCTAAGATAGACTTTGGGGATTAGTAGAGAAGAACTTCCTAGAATTTCGGTATTGTAGAGATTTTGTGAGTTTTACATGAAATACATCCTTGTCTAGATACGAGTAGGTAGAGACGGCTCTGGAACAGATGTACCTATGGTTAAAACCTGAAAACACCGCTTTGGTCTAGACTCGAATGAGAACTGGCACACGACAACGGACCTTGCTGCACTCTTTGTTACAAAACTCCCAGGGGATATTCTTAGGACAATTCTCATTTTCTTTACAAACCATTATTAATGGTTTATGAGTATATACTTACTTAAAGAATTTTTTTATGATTATGGATTATATCCATAAACTGATCAATTTATGTTAAGTGTTTTACAAGTTCGGATTAATGTATTGCGATTCATAAACTAATCTAGTTTATTCCATTGTTTAGAAATGGTGCCTAGTGGAAAGAATGGAAACCGTATCAATGCACACACTCTCAGTATGGATTTTCATCCTACTAAAGATAATTATAGTGGAGTCGGTGATGCAACTGGTGCTGATTAGCTAATCACCATACTGAGACAACTCACTCAGGTTATGAATAATAACATTTCCCATATAGGGCACCCCGATCCGCATCATGTAGAATAAATATTAGATCTCTTCATGAGGCTACAACTAACAACATTAAATGGGGGTAGAAATATGCTAGTATCTCAGCAATGGATAAATTCATTAGAGAAAATATTCCATGCCTTGTCTAGTAGTGAAACAGAAAAATTTGTCATGGCATTTTACCACATCACTGGAGATGCTGCTCAATGGTGGTCATTGATTCAAAACACAAAGGAATATGAGGAAGTATAAAATATGGAATAGAGAGAGTTTAAATAAATTTTCATAGAAAAATAATTTATTCATTACCATCAAGTAGATAGGGAAATGAAATTTCTGAGTCTGAGACAAAAGGAGGATTAGAATGTCACCAAGTATGAAGCTAACTTTACATGGACAGCGAGGCATGATGTTGATTATATATGTAACCCAATAAGTAATATTTATCATTTCATTGATGGGTTAAATCCCTTCCTTTTTCAAGAATTATTCTCATAATCCTTCTTGTCGTATAAAGATATTGTCTCAAGTGCTATCAAGATAGAAAAATAATTTTCTAAGTCTTACGACATTAAAGAAAAGCAAGAGAAGAAGAGATCCGCTGAACACTCTGGAAATGGAAATAAGGGGAAAATGGAAAAGTTGAATATCCATCCTGTAGTAAATGTGGGAAGAAACAACCTGGTACTTGCCTAAAGGGAATGAGAGTCCGTTATAAGTGTGGTTAAAATGGACACCAAGCTCGTGATTGCAAGGGGAAGAAAGTGGCTATTGATGCTGAATGCTAAAATTATATAGAAAGGGGGCATTATTTGAATGAATTTATTAAGCGTCAGGGGAACATACCTTAGAAAAGTCCAAGGGATCAAGTCCATGTTTATGCCATCACTACTGCTAAGGTTGAAGCTCCGAAAGACGTGGTGGCAGGTAATTTAATGGTTTCGTCATGTTTAAAAAATGATTTATTTGATTCTGGATCATTTCATTGTTTCATATCTTCCCAGTTTTCTAAGAAAATTAGATATTTCCAATTTGATTTAACAAGGGAGTTTCAGTAAAAACTCCTAATAGAAGTATCATTGCAACAATGATTTGTGAATCAGTCCCCATTAGGGCGTATAAATGTTTTTTATTTGCTAATCACATCATCATACACATGATTGAATTTGATATAATCCTCGGTATGGATTGGATTTAAGACCATGATGTGGAACTTTTTTGTAAGAAGAAGGAGGTTAAAATTTATGATGATGATACACAGTACCTTATCTTTAAAGCAGAAACGTCACCACTTAATTCTTATCTAGATCCACCCCTAGTAGCTCAACTAAATTCAATTATTCTGGATGAAGAGAATGAAATAACTGTGGGTGGGTAAAGGAATGTTCAAATATATTATGTACCTATTGTGAATGAATATGTTGATGTGTTTCCATAATATTTACCTGGACATCCTCTAGAATGAGAAATTGAGTTTTCCATTGATTTAATTCTTGGTTAAAGGACCATATCGAAGGCCCTCATATAGAATGGACATTGTGGAATTAATGGAACTAAAGAAAAAACTAAAGTAATTGAGTAATAATGGATTTATTAACCCTATTGTTTCTACATGGGGAGCCCCTGTCCTTTTTATTAAGAAGAATGATAGATCTATGAGGTTTTACATTAACTATAGGGAGATCAATGTTGTAATAATAAAGATTAAGTATCCCCTACCTCGCATTGATGATTTATTTGAATAACTTCATGTAGCCCAATACTTTTCAAAGATTTAACTTCAATCTAGATATCATCAGTTGTGTGTGAAGAAGGAAGAAATTCCAGAAAAAAATTTTCAATCTAGGTATGGGCATTACGAGTTTACAGTAATGCCTTTTGGATTTACTAATGCACCCTCTGTCTTCATGGATCTAAAGAAAACTCTTTTCAAGGATTATCTTGATTAATTTTTAGTGGTATTTATTGATTATATCATGGTATGCTCCAAAATATACTAAGATCATGAAAATTAATTGAGGATTATCCTAAAGTCTCTTAGAAGACATGAATTAAATTGGAAATTTTGCAAGGGTGAATTCTAGCTTCAGGAGATTTTTTTTCTTGGCCATATTATCTCTAAGTATGGAATCTCTATTGACCCTTCTAAGACCATGGAAATCCAAGAATGGACAACACCAATGAGTATAACCGAGGTACGTAGTTTTATTGGTTTAGCAGGTTATTATCGACGTTTCATCCAGAATTTTTCCCAGTTGGATAACCCATTAACAAAGCTCACCTGAAAAGGGGTAAAATTTGTTTTGAAAAAAGAGTGTGAAGAATGTTTTAAAGAACTAAAGAGATGATTAGTCAATGATCCTATATTGACTCTACTGTCGTGGAATGATGGGTTTTTATTTATAGTGACGCTTCAAAGAAAGGACTTGATTGTGTCTTTATGCAGAATGATAGGGTTATTACCTATGCATCATGGAAGCTAAAAATTCATGGGAAAAACTATCCAACTCATGATCTTGAGTTAGCAGTTGTAATTATTGACTTGAAGATTTAGAGACACAATATCTACGGTGAAAAATGTGAGATATATACCGATCATAATAGTTTGAAGTATATTTTCTCACAGAAAGAACTCAACATGAGGCAAAAGAGGTGGCTTAAACTACCCAAGGATTATGATTTCACTATACACTACCACACGAGGAAGGAAAATAAGGTGGAAGATGCTTTGAGTAGAAAGGATCATGGTCTTTTAAACATGATGAGATTTGAAATGGATCCTATTTTCATGGATCTAGTAAATATGGATATGGGAATAACCATGGAAGGTGAAACATTAATGATTTTTCAATTTGTTTACAAAACAACTTTAGTAGAAAGGATAAATAGTTCTCAGGTTGATGATGAGGAGTTTCAAAAGAAGATTAAAGATATGAATAATGGGATATTTATTGACTTCGTATATGAAAATGGAAATTTGAAATTGGAGAAGAGACTTTCTGTTCTCGATATACCTAATATAAAAAGATAATTATTCGATGATGCTCATAGTTCCAATTTCTATATACACCCTGGGAGCACCAAAATGCACAGATATTTTAAGGAACATTTTTGGTGGGACAACATAAAGAGGAAGATTGCTAATTTTGTGTCAAGATGTATGGTCTGTCAACAAGTGAAAGCTGGAAGACAAATGCCTGGAGGAGTCTTGCAACCTATTCCCATACCTGAGTGGAAATGGGATAATGTTACAATGGACTTTGTCATGGGACTACCAATGACTCCTAAAAGGAATAATGCAATATCAATCATTGTTGATCATCTTACTAGGTTAGCAGATATTCTTGCAATAAGAGAGGATTTACCACTTGAAAGTCTAGAAAGACTATATATTAATGATGTTGTGAGACTTCATGAAGTACCCATATTGATTGTTTCGGATAGTGATCACCGTTTTATATCCTGATTCTGGAAAAGTACTCAGAAATCCTAGGATAGTCAACTTCGTTTGAGCACTACCTACCTCCCTCAAACTGATGGAAAATCAGAATGGACTATTCAAACCTTATAAGCCATGTTGAGATCTTGATCCGTTGAATTTTAAGGTATGTGGTATCAATATTTACCTCTGGTAGAATTTTTCTATAACAATAGATTCCATTCAAGTATTCATATGGCACCATATGAAGCATTATATTGAAAGAGATGTCTCACACCAACCTGTTGGGATGATGTTTGTGGAAGAAAACTCATAGGCCTAGAACTTGTGGAGGAAATGATGGAAAAAGTGAAGGTAATCCAAAACCACATCAAAGAAGCTCAAAGTAGACAGAAGAGCTATACTGATATCCAAAAAAAGGATTTGGAATTTTATGTATAAGATTATGTTTTCTTGAAGGTATCTCCATGGAAGGGTGTTATACATTTCGGTAAGAAGGGTAAATTGAGACTCAGGTAAATCGGACCTTTTGAAATTATAGAATTAATTGGGGCTATAGCTTACCATTTGGAAATGCCGCCAAGTCACTCCAAAGTTCAGGATGTGTTCCTCGTATAACGGTTGTGAAAATACATGCCTGACCCAACACATGTACTCACCAATGAGGAAATTGAACTTGAACCAGATCTCTATTACTACGAAGAGCCTATCAAGATTCCTGATACAAGAGAACAAGTGCTGAGAAACTGGACGACTCATCTGGTAAAAGTTCTATGGAGAAACCATAAGATGGAAGATTCAACGTGGGAACCCGAGGAACATAGGATGAAGAACCACCCAAGTCTTTTTACATAGTAATACTCTATAAATTTCGAGGATGAAATTATTTGAAGGAGGGGAGAATTTAACACTCCAAGCTTCTATGGTACGCTTCTCTTTGAATAATACTGTCGCATGTGTTGTACGCAACTACAAGTTCTAACACACTACAACCAATCAAACTAGCCGTAATGAATAGTAACACCCAGATTTTGAAATTTTATAATTGTTATCTTTCAAAATGGACTTTATTTTTGGATTTATAATATCGAAATTATCTTACGGTGAATTTTTGGTATTTTTCTGAAAACAATAAATTTTTGATGAATAGTGAAAAACACTGAGTTATAGTGTATAACGGAATTTTTATTTAAATATTTATTTATTTTATTTAAATTTATTTTAGGTCAACATAGATGAACAATACCTATATAATTTCAATTTAATTCATTAGAGTCAGTTTATCGTAATTTTAGATATATAAAATTTTTAATGAACTTTTTACCGTCTTTTACCCACCTCCTAGGAGCATTTAGAAATTTACATAAAAAATAATTTTACCACATCTGTGAGTTAAATTTCAAAAATCTGAGAGACTCGGTTGATATTAGTAAGTAAAATATTGTTCAATAAGAAGAAAATAATTATTGGTGAATAGTAACTTTTTACTTTTATTTAACACGGTTAAAAGTAAATAGGGTAATTAAGGGTAAAAATGATATTATAATTACACTAACACATGTACTAATTCAAATGGATAAGTATAATTCTACCAATAACAAATTTAGGAATAAAACATGAGCCTCTTTGGTCCACATGGATTAGATTAGGACATTTATTATTATTTAATTAAAAGAAGAGTTAAAAGAGTTAAATTCAATGTTTAATAACTAAACCATTTTTAATATTTTGTTACACATAATATAAATTCTACAATAAATATTAAATAGAAAGATAAAATAATTTCATACATAATTTTATTTTATTAATACTTTTTAGACATTAAATAATTTAATTTATTCCTAACACAATGATGATATAGTAATTACCTAATTAATGAAATATTAAAATAATTGATATTATAAATATCCAAATAAATGTAATTTGAGACTTTTTTTTGAATTCCACTAATTATCTAGGTTATTATGAAATGTTAGGGTCGGTTAGATGAATTTTTTTTTAAGTAATAATGCTGCTATAAATTTAGAAAAAAATACCATATAGTGTCAAGATTGATATAAAAGAGAATTTTAGAAAAAATTATATTATTAATTGATATTCTATACCTAAATATCTATGGTTCAGAAAAAAGACTTATATAATGATAGGTGTATCATTAATGAACCACCTGGGGTTCTCTTGGAAGTATGTATTATGTTTATTAACCATAAAATATAAAAATACAAAGAGACATTGTAAATGTCAAACTATTTAACTAAGAGTTAAATACCAAAGATAAAGTCAATATAGTGACCCAAACCTATCTAAAACCTATTGGTTGAGTTTTTGTCGACCCATAACCACCATATAATTTAAATAGTCCATTTTGAGACGTTATATAACTAAATTTATTTTATTATAAAATAATATTTCTAGTATTTCCTAAGGTTCCCCTCACCCCTGTTGTAAAAGGGCACTCCCACTTCCCTAAAATTAACACCTTCAAATCTTTTTAGCTCGTCCAACCCCTGCAAAAATACCCTCTAAACTATAATCCCTTCATCATAAGGGCATTTCTTTAGTCATAATTCCATCTTATAGATCCCTTTTGATCAAATCAAAAGGAGGAACCTGAAAAAGAGATAAATATTTCATCACCTCCTTCAAGTTCCTTTCTTCTTCCACTTCCTCTTTCTTTGTTGTTTACATTCTAAAATAATAACTCCAGTATATTATATATAATGTGATGTTATTATAAATATGGTACAACCATATTCATTATTCTATCTGTCCTTTGAATGACATGTCACCATACGTGCATACGTACGGCTTACCGTCTCCAGGTCGTGGTGTAATTGTTATTCATTACATTATTATTTGGATGGGTATAATAATAATGAGTAATTGATGTAAATAATACATATAAAATTATAATGAATCTTTATATATGATATAACATCCATTTATATGTTATTTTGATATCAAAAGAATGATATTGTCGCTCGTGCTTACGTACGAATTTCCGTCTCCACGAACGCGAGGAGATTCATTCCCCATCATATTGATTCAAGAATAATTTTCATTAAATGAGTAAAAATAATTTTTTAAGGATTAATATAATTCTGAATTTGAATAAGATACATCCTATCCATAAAAAACATTACTTATGTAAAAAAGTATATAAAGGAAAATGAATCGGTTAACACCCGAAACGACGATAATACCAAGATATTATTAACAATGCAATTTTAAAAGATCATATATGATAACATATTAATGTATACGATTCGTTTATAATTTAATAACAATAATTTCACCATTATATAGGATGTTAATCTACCCTCGACCAAGGAAAAGTACAAGGTAAGGGTTAATTTCACAAATCATTTTATTATCTGAGGTTTTTTTTACGTAAGTATCTACTGGGACCTCTTTATTATCGACATCCATGTTTCTTAAAAATGAATTTCAAAACATTCTTACTATTTTATAGAATGTGGGTTAAATTAATTTATACACTTGTTTTACTTTTTATAAGATGTTTATAAAGGAATCTTTCTATTGTTTTCCAAACAAGGTCCTTTATAACCGTTTCGACAAAATTAAGTAAGAATGCCTTTTTTTAATTTATACGACGGGTGCATATATTTTTTCCTATTATAACATCATAAAATCTTCCATCACAATCTTATAATAATATTTAAAAAATAAATTTTTTCTTTATAAGTGTATTAATTTTAAACAATTTCAAAATACAAAGAGATATTTCTCTAAAAAAGGTTTTGATTTCATCTATGTCAACATACTTTTATGGATTTTAAGTGTATTTGATGTTTATTTATTATGATACAAAACTTCCATATTGTATTGAAGGTTTTGTGATATGTTTGACTATGAATGTGTTATTTTTTATACCATTCATTTTTTATGGATAATGTATTGACTTTTAATATGCTAGTTTTAATACGAATGTTTATGTTATGTTTAAACCTTTTCATATGAAGAATGAATTAGACTTAGTATGTGATAGGTGGAGACCTCTATAGATCCTCGATGCATCAATAGGTATCATGAGAAAAACTAGTGTCTTGGCACAAGACCTTGACAAAATCTGATTTGTAGTCTTGGCACAAGGTCTTGACTATGTGGTTATGAAGTCTGGAATTATGCCTTCCATCATTATGAAAGTGGCTATTGATATTGCATGTGATTATTAGACTAGTAGAATATCCATGTGAGTAAGTAAATGACATTATTTTTATTTATATTTTCCATATAATTATGATGTTTATGTTGAAGAGACTTTTGTTTTAGTTTTATACATTGCATTAACTATTTGTGTTTATTTATGAATGTTTCTTCTATATTTTTATCCTTAGTGAGCATCTGAGCTCACCCCTTTCTATGTTTTATTTTTCCCAGGATACGAAGAAGTATATTATGACTGACCTGTAGGGATATTTTATGAGATCTCAGTGTTGCTTCTGAAAAAAAATGTTGTTGTAGTTTTCCATTTTATGATGTAATGCAAACCTTATGAATGTATCTAGTACTTCCAAGGCTTCTAAACTAATCAGTATTTCGAGACATGATCTTTTTTGATCAGGAAAATGATACATAATAATGCACCGACTCTGGGTAACTGGGTTTGGGGCGTTACAAATGTCTAGATACATAACACCGTATTAAAATAGTGTATTCTATAAGCATATGGTGTGTGATGGTTGTACTCTCTTGGGGTGGTTTGGGGAATATGGTTTTGGTAGTGAGATGAATAAGATTAAATATCTCCCTTAAATGTTTTCTTGCAAGTTGTTATTGTTGAATAACAAATTGGGATTGGTTAGTGAAAAATACGAGTGATCCCATATCGTTTAAAAGCTCAAAAAATGGGATTCATAAGAAAAAATCATAATATTTGAGTCTGTCACTTATTAATTATATTTTCATATTATTTAATTGTGACCCTTAATTAAAGTACATGTGGTTCATATAATTACAATTTTAATAAGGCATTTATTCATTTAGAGGGAATTTTATTTATAAAAATTCTGGTTCATAGATATAGAGTATCAAGGGAATTGGAAATGAAGAATATAGATATTCTCTATTATTTATTCCCCAATGTCATCGTTAGGTCTTTTCATATAATTTAAAACCCACATAGGTTACACTAATCTATGATCTAATCTATGAGGTTTCATATTTACTGAACAAAAATAAATTCAGTAAGTATTAATGTAGTACCATGTAGAATATACTAGTAAAATCTATTCAATTTCATACATAGAAGGAAATCATTGGGATCCTAAGAAATAAAAAGAATTGATAACTGCCATTTACTAAACTCTAAATTCATCCAGACATTAGTATCCATAATATAGTAACCACTTCCCATAGAATAAAGGGAATATATCATGTGAAATAATATACCATATCATCTACATTTCACAATACTTTTAATTGTTATAGAAACCCTTATGGGTACACACTATATGGAAAAATATCAACTAAAAAAGAATTTTCCAAAAATACATTAATAACATAGTCTATGAGTAAACCCACATGTCCTTATAGATAATCGATGTGCGGAACATGTACCCCATCAAGGGGAATATATCGATCTTTGTGAAATTAACCAACCCAATAAAATATCGACACCTTGAGTATCACACAATTGGTGGTGAAAATATCTAAAACTACATATATTTTTTTAATCCTATATAACACTCATATAGCATATAAAAAATGAGTTTAGTTACCTATAGGTTAGATAGGGAACATAGATGTTTAGGGATGAAAATTGTAGATAATGAATGGTACTAATCCGCCAAACAATCTGATTTCCATAGATGAACCACATCATTGGTAAAACAAATATAAATTATAAATCTTCTACATTAACCTTTGAAATAAATTTAAAAGGCCGAAAGATTTATAAATTTTTTATCTATATAGATAAATATTAAAGTCACGCTAATAATATTTTCAAAAGGTAAGTAATTTTTTTTTTCATTTCATCATATCGATGATGAGGGGAATTAAATGTTGGGACCCAAGACCTAATCCATTGGTTAGAATCATGTAGAACATATTAGTAATATAAAAAAGTTTTATAACATTAGTGTCAAGATACTATAGATGGATCTATAATTTAGTTACATGGTAAAAAAATACAACTGAAATAACTATTAACAACAAAAACAACAATAATAAAAATATTATTATAAAATTTATATTATATATTATATATATGTGTGTGTGAGAGGGGTATGGTGTTATTTCTCTCTACTTCCCCACAACATAAACCCAAGGTGACATAGTGACTTGAATGAAATATATTTATCATGCCCATACACCACCTCACATGGTCGGATTCAAAAGCTATAAACACCCACCACATGTAACTAGACAATTAAATGACCATCAGTTTACTTGCATGTTTGGTCCATGTTTCCACACCCATTGAACCACTATATCACCCATTCCATCATAGTATTTCATCACATTACTCCATTCTCACACTACACATCCTTATCACACATGGCCACTTCCATCACCACCATCATGAAACAACTACTGCCTCATGACTTTTCCATTGGCCTCCCTCATAATTCCTATCACTACCATTATCCATCCCTAAGGTAGATGGATAATCCTTAATATGGGATAAAGAGACAAAGAGTTAAGTAGTGAAATAAAAAAGTTATATCGAGAGAGATAAAACAATAAAAGGGTAATATTAGATGGAAAGTATTTGAGAATGGATAATTCTAGGCACTTCCCACATGCTTTTGACACCAAAAGATCAACGTTTTATCATATGATGAATTTATAATAATTATCATGATGATATATCATATATATTATGATGAATGGAAGAGAATATAAATATTAATAATCACAATAACTAGAACAACCTTGAACCCAAACCATGGATCCAGTGATAAAATCATAAATGCAAGATATTTTTCTTTGATACTGATAAAGGTGGCCCAATTTTCACCAAACAAAATGTACAATATCAAAAGGAATAATTAGTTTAATAACATTTTCAATGGCCATTTGTGTTTTGTGTGTGTGAGAATTTGGAAAAACCATCCATAAATAGTACCATTGAATTCAAGAGCGTATCTTTCCCATTATACCCAGGTTTTCCTATAAAAAATTAGGTCATAAATATATTCCATATGAAACAATTATATATATAATTAATTAAAAATAATACATGATAAAATGGATAAAATTAGACATAATAAAGGATAGATAAAATGATCAATGACGGTAAGCATAATAATTTACAATTAAATGTCATAATTGATTATAAAAAGAGAATAAGGGTATGATGAAATAATCAATGTGGAAGAAAAAAACATAGGAATATTCATACCCATAAATACGTGGATAATGAAACATGAAAACAAAGAATATAGATATAAAAAAGTAAATAGTCATCAGAATCAACAATCATGAACCAGGTGATATCAATCTTGATCAAATCAAACATTATAATCCCATAGAAATCATAAATGAAGAATATTGGTATCTTGGTAACATTATAAGGATATAAATATTACAAATGGAATAAATAATATGGAATACTTCCATCTCCAGAGTACCAAATGAATTGTGGGGATATAACATACCCAACCACCCTTAGTTTATAATGTAACCGCCCATCTTTGGATTACCATAGAACCACCCATTCTTGGTTTACAATGGAACTACACTTCCTTAGTTTATAATGGAACCAACCATAATTATAATTTTTTTGAGAACATTATAATAAATAAAGTACATATAGAATTCATTTCAACATAAAATCATTAAAATAATAGTAATTAATTTCAAAACATGATTAATCTATATAAATGAAACAGGTTCCAGAATAATATATCTCTAACAATATTAAACAATGTAAAATAAATTTTTTCTATTAAAATCTATTTTAATGGTGATTAATCCATTGAAATGAAATTGATTCTATAAAAATAACTTTTTAACATATTTAAATAGTATAAATAAAAAGGGTTCCTTACAAAACTAAATGATTCATGGATATACCATGGAAAATAAACAAGTTAAATAACAATATCATTGAAACATGATTATCCCATGGAAAATATATGGGTTCCCTAAAAATCTCTTGTATCATACTTAACTTATAGAAATGAAATAGGTTATATAACAATATTATTAAAATAAGATTATCCTATGGAAAAAAATGGGTTCCCTGTAAGTCTCTTTGAAACAATATTCATCCATACATGGAAACAATATGAATGATATCAATAAAATATATACCCAATGGAGAATATGTAAAACCAAGGGGTTTTGAAACTGATTAATAGAACTACCATTTAAATCGCCATAAGAAATATGATAAAGATGAAATCTTCATTTGGAAAATCACTTTTAAAAATGTAAACATCACAAAATATAGAGAAAATACTCTTATTTGAAAAAAAAATAGAAACATATATTGGAAAATATTTTAAAATTAATGGACATGATAATGAGAAATATGTTCATGTTTTATATTTTAAAATTAAACATTCTTTTCAAAGCATTTTGAGAAAGGGAGTAAAAAGGTAACCATTTGGAAACACTACAATATTTCATTTGGAATACTTTTAAAAGAAGGTTAGTGATCATGTAAAATGTAATTAGAAAATATTTGTTTATAAAATATCATTTTCAATACATTTTTAAAAACACAGATATAGAAGTGATGATACCAGATATAAATGAAATTTCTAGATTATTATCACTTAGAAACGACAATCATGATAATTCTTCAATGAATATTGGATTTAATTGATATGAAAATGGTAAACACAATCATAACCAAGAGAGTATATAAAAATTTTGGTATTGGAAAATAATATCACATTATTTATTCCAAAATAAACTTTAACATAAACAATCCCAAAAGAATTAAAATTTTAATATAAATCCTTTCCCACTTTGGTAACTCTTCAATCCTAATCCTCATGAAATAATAACATGAAACGATACATTAAATATAATTAAAATAAATAGTCTCATGATATAACTTTTCAAATATTTGTATATACATGACATAAATTAATATAGGTTCATATCATATACATATGTTTCAAAGAAAGATAACTCAAGATTAATAACCCTAACAAAAATTGTACCTTTGAATTATTGGATTAGTCAATGAATCAATTAAGTGTATAAATTTTAAAAAAAACATAAAACATGTGTAAATATAACACTATATCATTAATTTTGACTACTCCAATAATAATAGAATATAAGAGACAATGAGGATGTAATATAATCCAGTGAAAAGACATTGAGTTATAAAATTTTATACCAACTGGTAACTTTCAAATAAAATCCCATTCAATGAAATACTTGATATTGAAACTTTAAATATGATTATTTTTTAGGTATTCAAGATATTATATGTAAAAGGAGAAATATATACCTCAATCAATAAAAA
Organism: Viscum album; assembly: GCA_963277665.1. Classification (NCBI taxonomy): domain Eukaryota; kingdom Viridiplantae; phylum Streptophyta; class Magnoliopsida; order Santalales; family Viscaceae; genus Viscum; species Viscum album. The sequence goes on from OY728151.1 coordinate 908,644,599, forward strand.
AAAGTTTTTAATATGGCATATGTCTCACATTGGTAAATGATCGATAAGTAATCTATACTGTTAGTCCTAACTTTCCTTCTACATATTTTAACTACAATAAAATAATATTACATAAATTATTTGACTTCTAAAGAACCTTTTCCTAGTTTAATACATTATATTGAATTCACTTACTATATTTGTTGTAAATTAATTTTTTTAAACAATAAATTAGTTGTGACTAATTTGGGTGTTTTGGGAATGTTCGAGTCATTGTTTAAAAATGGATTCAGTGTGCTGAATATTGTCAAATTTTTTATTATTAAAAAATATCACAAATAAAAAACATGAAATAATTATCATATTTATTATTAAATTAGAATTATAAATCTAATAATGAAAAATACTTGTGAAAAATGAACTATGTTATGATAATGGAGACAATAGGCTATATGTACAGATGAGTAATGATTCCATTATTAATTGATCATTTTGGAAAGAGGGTATGTATTATTTTATAATTAAATAATTATTATAATAACATAAATATCATATATTTTTTTAAATATACTTATACATTTCTTGATTCTATGGTGGTGACGAAAAAATACTCACATCTTTTTGTGGACGCGGTGGTCCATGCATACACGAACGACATTATCATATTTCAGTGTATGAAAGAAAATTATATGTTACCATTTAATAATATGTAATATTTCATGAATATAATTATAATTTCATTTTAATCACACATAATCATTAACATTATCCTTATTACATTCCATGAAATTAGTTATTGATAGATGAATCATATCACATCGTGAGGTGGTAGTCCACTGAACACACATACAATGTTATCATATCCGCCATAGAAAAAAAATGTAAAATGCTACATGTTGAATCATTACTCCAAAAGTATAAATATATTTCAAATATCATATATATAGTTTATTTCCATAAATATAACAATCCATGAGAGGTGATTATAAGAAACGAATGGCATTAGTTCATGAGGTGGTAGTCCACCGTACACATGAATGATGATTTCATATATCATTTGAAAGAAAGGGAGATTGATTAAGGTTATAGGATTAATATAATAACACCTTATTATATATTTGAAACTTTTTATATGATATTATAATTGTTTAAGAACATATAAAGGAGGTGGAAGATGAAATTAAGTAAAAATTCATAGTTAGAAATTTTATCTTTTCTCGAGCCACCTCTTCATGATTATACATAGAGTATTGCTAAAATGTATTTATGAATAGAGGATTCTTTGATAGGGGTATGTTTGTTGAAAATTTATTTGGAAGTCAATTTTGTAAATGTTTTTTTTGTGTGAAGAAGAGAAGAGAGTGGGTATCCTTTTATATGTGAGGTGAGTGGCGGACATGAAATATTAGAAATGAAAAAGGTGTCACCAGGTTGAATAAATAAAAAAGGATCCAAAATAAATAAATATAGAATATTAACAATAATAATCTTTAAATATAGACATAAAATGCGTTTTAGAAAAGTAATTTGGCCATTTTGACACCTATGTCTTTACTTGGACCCTCAGTAAACCCATTTCCACCTTAACTGAGGTCGTTTATTTATACTATTTTGAGTATTCATTATGGTCATAAATTAACATTAGCTTATAAACAATAAAAATTATTATTATTAATAATTTTCATTCAATTTTACCAAATTATATTAAAATCATAGGCAAAAATTAATTTAAAATTAAACCTGCTAATATGATGGAATAGTGTGTTTTCAAGAAGTGTATTTTTCAGTGAAAAGATGATTTTATATTAACTCTATGACTAATAATAATATTTTTATAAATATAAATTAATATTTTTTGGAAAAATAATATATAAATATAATTTAAATAATTCTTAAATAAAAGTTTTTATAATCATTTAAAAATAATAAACAATTTTCAATTTAAAATAGTTTTATAATAAATCTTGTTTATAAACACAAAGAAAATATTATAATAAAATACTATATAAAGGTTATTAATAAAAAACTAAGTGTATTAAATATAAATAAATCATAAATATGTAACATAAAAAATTATTTTTCTTATAGATTATATAATTTTGTTTAAATGAAACACATCTTTAGAAAATTAGATCTTTTAATATTCACTGAAAAATATTTACTTTCAGAAAAATCAAAAAATTACACCCAATGGAAATTTTGATATTAATATTTTAAAAAAAAATTTAATTCTATAAAATAAATTTCCTAAGACCTCAAAAAATTAATTATAATATCATTTTCACATAAAACAATAATAATCATTGTTTAATCAACCATATTATTGAAGAATAAAATTACTTTACTAATTTATTTTTGATTATTTTCCTATACATTATTAACAAGTTTATATTGACTTGAATATATATATATATATGTATTTATATTTCATAAACTAAATAAAACTATAAATTTCTACCAATTGAACTTTTATGTTTTATACTTATTTATATCGTGGGCCGTTTACGTTCAGTGTTGAATGCCAAATATGCTATCAAAAAATGTTTTCTTTTCTAAAGTATTATGGTGTTACCTCCTTCCCCATTTAATAAATTACATCCTTTTTTTATTTATGTTATTAATAAATTATTGGACATTTTAAAATATTTTTCTAAGAAATTCAAATCATAAAAGGGGTTAATGAAACATCATGTTGATTAGAGAGAAGGGGACATACAAAGGTAGTCTGGAATAATAGATACTAGGTTTAAAATAGAAGAACATAGATAGAAAATATAGATTAGGACATGGGAAAAAGTTTAAAAAGGTATGTAGAGTGATAAGGATAATTAATCATTAGAATGTGAATGAAAATTATAAATTTAACAAAAACTAACCCATAAAACATAGTAGAGTGAAAAGGCCGTTTATTTTATTAGAAATGGTGGTAATTGTAAAAAATTGTTTTTAAAGATCCATTTCACAGTGGTGAATAATTACATTACAATATATTCAAAGATAAAAGTAAAATATACTTATTTTATTAGTATAATTTCATCATTTATCAAATTTACACAGAAATGACATCTTATTCAAACAATGATGAGTATTCAAGAAGCATTTCTCATATAATATGCACTAAAATAAACTTCTAAAGACCACATAACCATAAAATAGGGAATAAAACTATTCCAACAATATTTATACATTAACCAAAACCAATTTTTTAATAATTTGGTAAGATAATTTCAAAAATTTGAATAAAATTATATTATGAAATAAGACATTAATCTCCAAAATTCAACATTAATACACAAAATTAAATATAAATCAATCCATAAATAAATAACACTATATCCCTAATAACATTAATAACATCAACATCCAAGAGTTTTTTATCCTCAAGAGTTTTTTCATACCTTTCAGCTAACAAGAATAAAAATATGGTGATCTTTTTTTGATATAAAATTTATCACTTTGTCACCAAATCACTGTTCAATAATATGGTTCTCTCTAAGATTAAACTTCAGTTTTATTAATTAACTAAACATATAAGATCATATAAACCATAAAGGTTATAAAAAAATATTGTTTTAAAAAAATATATAATAATATAAAACATTATACCAATGCTTTAAATATAATTCACCCTATTAAAACATCTTCTAATGTGTAATTAATAACTTTAAGATCAATTATCCTAAAACCTAAAAGTGGTGCCTAATATATTGAACTTAATATTATCCTAAATCATATAGATCTATTTTTTTATCCATAACTATTATGGTGTCATCAAATAAATAATATTGAAATGCAATGTTATCTAATAATTTTCTCTGATACCAACTATGACAGCCCTGAACCCCCACTCTCGGGTCGTGTGCCAAAATCAGAAACATTATAATTATTGATTTTATTTTAATAAAGTGAGCCCAATTTTTTTACATCCCAAATTTACACTATCAAAAAAAATATTTGATCACTTATATTCTTAAAAGCTATTTATGTTTAGAGTTTTATACAAATAGAAAAAAAAATTACATACGCAATACCCAATAATTCAATAGAGTATCATTATACATATACCTCACATTTCATATTCCATATCAGGTCATCAACCTAATCTATATGACTCCATTAGATAAATAATTAAATAAAAATTAATCTTGATAATAAGGGAAAAATAAAACAAAATATGTGTGAGCTCAAATGCTCATTTTGGATAATCATAAGAATTAAGAATTAAATGTTAGTAGTGAGTAAAATATAAGAATAATGGAATGATGTAATAATAAAATTTCATGATCATAGAATACTAATACTCATACCTATCAATACTTAGATCACTAAATAAGGAAACTGGGAAAAAATCATTAATAAAAGAAAGTGTCATCAAAATCAATATCCATGATCCATGTGATAATAACATTGATTAAAGGAAACATTATAAACCCGTATATATCATAGATAAAAGGTATTTGTATCTTGGTAACATTACCATAATAGAACTCATACAAATTTAATTTCCAATATCGATGAAAATCATCTCCAATGTGCCCAATGCATTAGTGAGATATAGTAGAATCACTCATCCTTGGATATGAAATAACAAATTCTTTACAGTTTAATACAAACCCAACCATCCATTTTTACAACATAACCACCCATAAATGATTTATAATAGAACCACACATCATTATATACAATTTATTCGAACCATATCATGAATAATTTATATAGATAATTTATTTCTTCATTAACTCAGTGAAACAAACATTATTTATTTAGAGAATGATTATCCAATGAAAATAAAATAGGTTTCATAACAAAATATTTGAAATATGATTATCCTTAATAAAATAAATTAGTTCCAAAACAATCTCATTGAAACATGATTTATCCCTATAAAATAAATGGATTCCATAATAATCACTTTGAACCAAGATTAACATGTGAAAAAGAAATGAGTTAGAAATAAATCTATTCAAAACATAATTAAACAGCAAAAAATGTAGAAATATCTTTGACACATGACTAAATAATTAAAAAGGAATGGGTTCCACAATATTCTCTTTGAAACATAATATACCTGTATAAAATAAAATGGTTACATAAAAATATCATTAAAAAATGGTTAACCCATGGAAAAGAATTGGGTTACCTATCAATCTATTTGAATAAATATTAATCCCAGAGAGAGAAAAAATAAGCGTAGTTTTGTTACAAAATATCCCTAATGGATCATATGTGACAATAAGGGTTGTAGACATTGATGAGTAAAAATACCATTAAAATATTCTTAATAACATATTTTATAAAAATAACCTTTTAATTTTGGAAATAAATTTAAAAACATAAAATTCAAAAAACATTTAAAAAATAATTTCCTTTTAGAAAAAAAGTAGAAACATATAAAGGATCCTTTGTGCAAAAATAACAGACAAGATGGTGGGAAAAAAATTAATTTTATAAATGTTAAAAATAATTATTATTCTCAAAACACATTGATATAGGAGTTAAAAGTGACCCTTTAGAAAATACTAGGAAATTTATTTTTTAATCATTTTAAACAAAGGTGAAATATCATGCAAAATAGATATAATAAAAAATTTATTTTTATAAAATTATATTTTTGATAACATAGAAATGAAAGGGAAAGATATATGATATAAAATAATATAAAATACTTTTCTCACTAAGAAAAAAATTATTCATATTTGATCAAGAAATAATGAATGAAATAAAAATAAAACATTCTAAACTCATTCATAACTAGTGTGGAATAAAATATATTTTTTCCATAAAAATAATATAACACTATTTCCTTTAAAAGAAACATGAACATAAACAATCTTAAACGAATTGAAATTGTAATCGAAAACCTTTAAAATTTGGTTACTACTTAATTGTAATGCCCTTAAAATAATAATCTCAAATGATATTTTAAATATCAATAAATTAAAATCCTTGTGGATATAAAATATCATAGAGTAGTATATACTTCTCACAAATTAATATAAGTTCATATTAAAAATGTATGTATCAACGAATGTGAATACTAGATTAATAACCCATATAAAAATCAAGAAATTTAATTAAAGGATAAATAAATGAATAAATTATCTATATATAAGTTAAATAAATATAAAATTATTTTAAATAAAACAAAATATAATAAAATTTAATTACGATTAAATTAAATAACATAAAAGATAATGAAGAAGTAATATAACACTGTGAAAGAAAATTGAGTTATAAAATTATTAGCACATTGAAACTTTCATGTCAAATATACTTTTATAAAATAATTAAAATTGATATTTAAAATAAAATTATGTATTATTTATGCATGATATTAAATGTAAAATGTATAGTATATACACCCCAAAAAAATGTGTGGTGAACATTTCATATGTCCCATAGAAGTAAAAGAGAGATGAGAAACCCTTACCTAGAGTCCAAACATTCCTTACATTTCCATTAAATTTTACATAATAAGATTAAATAAATTATATTATTTTTAATAGAATTTTAAATGTTTAATAGCTTAAACATAAATCATTAATTTTAAATACATATTTAAATATTTAACCAGTTAAGTCAATATCTTGTGTTTTGAGGATGTTCTGTTAACTGTTTCAATACGTCTTTAGTGTGTTGAACATGTTAAAAGAGGACAATATTTAAAAATATAAAGAATAATAATACTAAAATAATAATTATATTTATTCATAATTTATATGTTTAAAACCAATCATGATATTTTTTTCAAAAAAAGGAACTACATATGATCATTGAGACTATAGGGTGAACGTACGAATGGGTAACATTTCCATTTTTCAATGATCCTTATGGAATGAAGGAGTGATTATTTTGACATTAATAATTTTATAATTATATCAAAAATACTATAAAATATTTTTTGAAAAACATATATATATCATTATGTGATGTTATTATGAAGAAATAATCACATCACTTCGTGGAGGTGGAAGTCAACACTTACAAGAAAAAGATTATATTTTTTCTATGTAAGAATGAAAATGATATATCATCCACTAATAATTATAATTACTTATTTAATATCATTAATATTTCATTAATATCAAATAAATTTAGTAAAATTATCCTTATTACTTTCTATGACAACCATTTGTGAAAAATGAATCACATCACTTCGAAAGGCGATAGTCCGCCTTACAAATGAAAAACATTTTTATATCCCACATAGAATAGAAAGTAAAGAATTATATGTCACATAAGTACTAAAAAGGATAAATATGTCGCCAATATCATATATATACTTTCAAGACATCATTACAAAAATATATGAGAGATGATGATGGAAAATGGCTGACATCCCTTCGTGCAGCGGTTGTCCGCCATACAGAAGAATATTGATTTATATATATTTTTATAGAAGATGAGCTGGATTTAGGTTATTAAATTAATATAATAAAATCTATGTATAAATTTTTATTTTGGATTTTTCATATTATCATAGTTGAATATGATAATTAGGAGGTAAAAGTTTAAATTAATAAAAAACACATAGTTAGAAATTTTCTGTCTTCTCAGAATACGTCTTTCGTATTATACCAAAAGTATTCCAAGAATATCATTCATACATAAATAGGATTCTATTATTGGGGGATTTAATTTATGAAGTAATTTTTTAAGGGATTGGATTAACCAAAATGGTTTTGTGGTGTTAAAAAGAGAGGATAAGGGGTGACATTTTATTAGTGAGGTGAGTGGAACCCTTTTAATTTTTGAAATGAAAACGGTATACAAATGTTTTCAATTGATAAAAGGATCAAAAAATTTATAATTATAAAGACTAAAAAATTATACATTAAATATAGTTCCATTAAATATGTTTTATACCAGTTTTTTTGTTATTTCAATACCTAGCCTTTTAGTTTAATAATTAGTAAACCTATTTTCTATTTAATCACGTTAATTTATTTTTACACTTTTCACTATTCAATATAATAAAAAATTATGATGAAATTATAATATAATATAATTTTTTATTATAAAAAATATTTAATCCATATTACCAAATTAAAATCACATGATTGGGAAAATTTAATTTAAAAATAAACCCATAGATTCGACGAAAATGCGGGTTTTCAAGAAGTGTATTTTTCAAGGAAAATATGATTTTATATAAAATTTAAAATGAATAATAATTTTTGTATGAATATAAATAAATATTTACTGATAAATATTATATAATTTAATATAAATAATTTAAAATTAGGATTTGTTTTTACTAATTAAAAAAGATAAACATTATATAGTTCAAAAAGTTTTCAATTAATACCCATTATTATACCAAAAGAAAAACATATACTAACATCCAATATGAAGTTGATATAAAATAAATCAAGTATATTTAATATAAATCAATATTAATAATGTTAACTTAAATCATAATGGTACTTCTAAATTACTTAATTTATTGAAAATAATGAGAAATTTTTTTAAAAATCAATATTTTCACTATTCATTTTAAAATCAATATATTTCAAGAAATCCAACAATTATACCGAATTTTTATATATTAAAATATGTTAAATTAATTTTATTTTATTATATAAATTTTATAACTGTTTATAAAATCAATAATTTTTTTCACATGAAAATCAATAAATATCCTTTTTCTTGAAAACATATTTACAAAAAATAAAATTACTTTACCGAAAAATAATTTATTTTTTACAAAAAAATTATCATCAATAAAAATTTATAAGAAATTTATATATATATATATATATATATATTATACCTAATAATATTCACAGCCTCAAATTTAATAACTAGATTATTATGGTTAAATATACTGTGGGTTGTTTTAGGCTAGTTTTTCATGTTGAATACACTATAGAAATTATTTTTATTTTCTAAAATATCAGGGTGATACAAAAAATAGTATATTATAATGTATATTGGACTAGAAGTCCAATTACATGATAATAATAATCAAATTTCGTGATGTATGGTTTAAAAATAAATATGGATCCCCACCTCAATAGAGATTCATCAAATCATCAATTATATCATAGTAACATGATCAGATTATTCATTTTCAACATAGATATGGTCTAAATTCCATGATATTTTATTTATCTATACATTATTTACTACCCCCTACCCCTCTTGTGGGATATAATAATATCATAAATGTGGCTAAATCTAACAATATTTATCTTCCTCAATCATTTTCAATTATTATTGATAAACTATAAAAAAACCCACAACTGTAAATAAACCACCTAAAAATAGTTAGACAACACATCCCATAACAACCATTGAAACTAGATACATAAACCACCAATCAATCAGATGTCTGTAGACCCCACTATGGAAAAAACATTCCATTTCCATGATAAGTATTTGTAGACATTATACCAAAAAAATACAATATACAACATCATTTTTTATAGATATCATATGAAAATACCCCAAAAAATAAATAAAACTAATGGTATTGAGAAGAATAACTATCATCTTACACATTAACAAATCCTTACAATAGGTCACGTTCATAATCTCTTCTATTATGATATACCATCATGTTAATTCAAAACATCTTATACAAGATACAATAATTCAACTTCATATTCCATATAACTAGTTATTTATCTTATTTTAGTGAATATACTAGTATAATGGTTTATTATATCATTTAAATCACATCAATAACATAGAAAATATTATTGAAGTATAATATTTTTTGAAATAACATTTTGAAGTTAAAAAACATAAAAAATAAAAAAAACATTTAAACACATAAAGACAATCCCCATTAATTACATTTCTTTTAGTCCAATTCATTATAATTATTAATACTATATATATAACCCACTAAATAGAGAAAAATATAATGAACCTTCTATAATTCAAAAATAAAAAATTTGATTAGTTCAATCCCCTACATAAATTAATGCTTCCAAAATCACTTCTCATAAAAACGGTATATGATATGACTCATAAAGATAATTACATTAATGGAAAACCCATATAAACCGAGAATAAATTATTCACAATAAAAACTGTAATAAAAATATACCACAAAAATCTTAAAATTACTATCTCAAACTCTAAAAAGGGAAAAAATGGTGGAAAAAACGGGTAATTGAGTTGGGTAACTCCCAACAATTTACTATAAATTGATATTTAGAAGAGAATATTCAACACAAATAAATGAGAGTCTAATTATATATATGTACATAGATATTTCAACCCAAATTTAATAAGAATTGATGGAAAATAGAATAATTTATATGTAATTTTGAACATATACCAACATATGAAGCGAGAGTGTCATTGTGAAACAGGTCATCGTCATTCCATGATAAATCTAAAACCATAAATCCTCCATTAATCACACTATGGACCACCTTATATCTCCACACTTAACAAAATATAACTATAGAAAGTTATACTGTGTCCAGGGTCATCACAATAGAATATCTATCAAAATTAAACCATTGAAACATCACCACATATTCATTCCACTGTGATAAGGATGTATTCACTATTCTCTAAAATAATATTTATATATATTCCACATCCTTTTTATTCATAATTCATAACCAAAAACAATTCCTCAAATACCTTGCTAAAGGAAATCTCATAATATCCCCAATTGAAATCATGTTGCAAAAAAAAACTCTTCAATACATTCTTAATATTACTAAATGAAAAATAAAATCCGTAAAAAAATTGTATATATATCATTACTAGAAATTTATAGCCCTAATTGTCATTAAAATAAACCATTTAACCCTTCACACTATGATAAACTCTTATCACTCCATGAATAATAACATGCAGAACCACCCTATATGGAAACTTCCCCTTCAAGTGAAAATTCTTAAGGTCACACCATGACCCCTTAGACGAGCTTAAAACTCATCCCAAAAAACATGTCTCTACTCCAATATTAACTTACCACCTCCATATAATTTAAATATAAAATTAATGGGACTTAAAAATATATAGGTCATTATAATTCCCTCTTATCTACCATAGGTTTTCTATTATATATAAATATAAGTGAATCATTAATTGAATATAATCAACCTAATATAATTATATTACATTATTCTCAATCCATATTATATCATAATTAAACACTTCCATTGAAAACACAAAAGGGGAATGCAACCAAGGGAATAAGAGAAAACAATTTCAATTTAATTCTCAAAACATATCAAATAAATCTCAATATTTTAAAGGATATATGAGTAGAAAAATATAACCATTATAAAACACAACTAAAAAATTTCAAAATCATCAAAATATATTGAAATATATTTTACATTCGTATGCAAATGAATTATTATTCAAGGTAACTAAAGAAACCATTTTTCAATGTAAATTACATATAAATTTTATGGTTAATTTATTAAAAATATTAATAAATATTACCTTTGATGACTAAATAATTATATTATTATAAACTAGGAAAACCTTTAATTGAATACATTTTGTGTATTATCCAAATGATAATTAGTTTTATGAATTATACATAGGGAAACCAATGGATATCAAAATAATTTGATAGAAACATATTGAAATCCATAGAATTGTCAAAATTAAAAATAATTTCTAGTGATTAAATTTGAAAAAATTGTTAAATGAATACATTCATTCATGGTTCCACATCCAAATTAAATTACAAGTATTTATCTATTAAAAATAATAAATAAATAGTAAAATAATGTTTTTATGGTATGATAGAGGGAGAAGTGGAATTATATTTTAATTTGGAAACAAATATTTGAAAAACCATCACATAAATTCACTTATGGAATGAAAAATAACCATTATTTATACAGGGAAAAAAGATAATGGAAGAAGAATAAGAAGAAGAAGAAGAAGACAGAAGACGCTAACTTAATGAAATTGTGGAATCTAGTGATGAAATCCATGCTTAAATCACAGAAAAGAGATATATGAGGGTGATATGGATGGATAGATAACCATGTGAACCTTATAAATAATTTATAGAATAATTTAAGAAATGAACATAAGGTACCGATTTCAAAGAAATAGAATTTCTGCTATATTAATGGGCATAATAAATTTTCCATATATACTTGGCATCAATCATGAAATAGTTATCTCCTCTCCCTCATTAACCTGGTTAATACCTAGACCATGCTCTATAGTCATATAATCTGATAGTTTTTTCAACGAAATAAAAATATATTATAATTTATTATTGAAATAATGAAATTTCTATATGATAAAATGTAAACCTAATAGTGACATATTGGGTGTAATATGGATCCTTATTATCATGAGAGTACATTTGTATCCTTTGAATTTTACTAATTAGGGAATAAAATTGACGAAAATCTTGAATAATATTTAGATTACCATTATCAAATTAATATAGGATAAAGAGAACTACGCGAGAGTAACAATTTACTAATTCATGTTTAAAATGAGATCATGGAGGAGGCTATGGTGACATAATACTTTTAGGGCTTTAACATATACATTAAGTTGTAAGAATTTTCTTTTTCATAACTAGGATGATATAGATGAATTTATCCCAGCATATTAGCAAGGAAATTTAGGGAACCAAGATATAAAGTGGGAATTTTATTATATATTCATGTTGAGGATACATAAAAACCATTTTTAATTACCCGAGAATGTATATTTCATGAATAGTGTTACCATAGTTCATAATAGCTTATGAATCTAGTGTTTGGTTCAGTTCTATGGAAACCATTTTCGGATTAAGTGATTTGTTTTTTTAGAAATAATTATTATGAAAGTAAAAATTCTAAAATTAAATGGACATTGTAGAGTGAAAATGAAAAATATTTGAAGGTGAGAAGTAAGAATTCCAAAATAGTGAAACAAGTTGTAGGTAATAAAAAGTATCCCTGATTTTTCTGAAAGAAGAACATTTGGAGATGAAAATTAATTATATGAGGGTTATCAATTTTGTTATGTAATAGTGTATTGCAATTATTTTTATTGGTTATATTATTTCATTATAGATACAAAATTATATCTTTATTAGTTTATTTATTTTTTCCTTTTAGAGTTTGTAGATGTAAACACTATTAAAATATAGGTGATTTTAAGGTAGTAGATGTCCATTAATGATTGAATTGATTCCTATAAATATTAGATCTATGAAGGAATATTCTATATGGATATATAAATGTAGTTTAACTAGCTTCAATGGTTTATATCTACTCTCTTTATATAGTGAAGTAATATAATTACTTCATTTCAACATTTTAAACAACTTTTTTTACTAAAAAATGTATTAGATAATTCCCCATGGTGTAAGACTAAGTCTAAACATAATTAGACATTATTTGTTCATTTTATATTGATTCTTATTTTTGTTTTCTCTTGGAGGTTTTTTTGATAATTTGAGTGTATATTATTGTGGTGAATTTTGTTGGGTTTATCTTTTAAGATATGGTGAATCATGTACATGGTTAGTTTCTAATTTTTTGTTCTAGTACATTTATTCTATATATGTTCTATTGGATCAATTTTAGTTGATAGTTTTTAAAACCAATAATTGATACCACATCTTTGGTGGTAGGTTTCCAGGTGACCAGTCTATAGATAAGGTATTTTATAGCACTATACAAAATTATCATTCTAAAATCAATGATATAGAAGATTTAAATTATTTAGTTGTTGATCCTATTTTTTTTGTTATACATAAGGTGTGTTGTCATTGATTTTATAAGTAATGTATTTGGATGTGGGCATTGTCTATTCGGAAAAATTTTATTGGAAAAATTTTAGATTTTGTATGATGTATATAGATGATTTTATACTATATAAGGATCTTGATCTTCAGTCAATTTTCCCAAAACTAGAAGTGATGAATACACAACGATGGGATAGATTAGATAAAAATAGTTTATTTTGATTATAATTTCCAAATCATAGAACATATCTTACAACTTCATTGAAGAAAATAGTTTCCTAGAGAGTATTGATTCTCTTACCAATATCTATGAGAATTCATAAACACTAAAGAGATTTTTTTTGTTAAAAATGATATTTGGAATGATATTTTTTGAAGGAAATTTGAGGAATTGTGATTTTAAGGACTTAAACATGACACATATATATTTTGATATGGATAAGATATTGTTTTTCTAATCTAGAGTGGTCACTATTATTTGCTGGCATCTCTCCAATAATAATGGTATATGAAAGTAACTATAATGATTAATTCATGTAGTAATAAAAAATTATTGTTTTGGATTTTAGGGTTCTACTTTTGAATGGGTATATTTGACATATGTTGATCTAATAATATGTTAGGTTTCTGGGGCCCGCAGCGGAACTCGGTGGGCTGGGGATTTTAAAATTTTCATTGGCAGAATGACGGTACTTGTCATCACCGACGATCCAAGCCCCGGAGAGGTCCGGGGATCTCACATAGATTATTTAGAGCACAAGATTAAAATGAAAACGTACATGTTTCAAATCCGAAGGCGTGGTCGACTGCTGCTATCCAATGGCGATCGTCGCTTAAATAATCCAAAGAAGGATCCCTCTAGATCATCCACATGCGCTCCAAAAATCCGCGGGGACACCGATCATCGAACTCCGGGTGCTAGCGCGGCGATTTGACGATATCTTCGGCATCCCGATGATCACCGCATCATTGATCTTGCGATGCGTGAGGAAGAACTTGATCCGAGCTCTTGAATCATCAAATTCTCTCTCCAGGAAGCGAGAGGAGAGAGAGGCTCTCAATTTTTCATTCCACATATGAATGAATAGTGATATGCACAGCAAAGAGAGAGAGCCTCCTCTCTTATTTATAGATACACTGATAAAATACCCGGTAGGGTTCCCCGACACCCGTAAATATCAACATTCTATAAATAAATAATTTCATTGGACTAAACTGTGCCAATATTATTTAATATTTTATCACATACTTGTAATATATATATAATATATTATGTGATAAAACCGATCCATTTAACTCGAATCTCTTGTCCCTCTTAATATTAAGCGAACCTTGAATATTAAAATAATGTTCATTCGATTAATATTTTCTCATATTTACTGATCTTGTAAATACATTAAATAAATTCAATCCCAAATATTCATAACTTGTTTATTAATGAATTTATTTAATTCATATGGTTACCGAAAACTTGGACAACGCTCGGACCCCCATGGCGGGGCCCACTATGTCCATATTTCAATTCCACTAAATAGGTAAGGATTATTGAATACGCTGTTGTGTGTGGCCATCTAGGCCCTTATCTCAATAGTAGTGAATAAAATTCATAGAACAAGAGCGGGTTCTAGCAACTCATCATGGCCCCTAAAAAGATAAGGATAGTCAAGGAAATGACTACCATCCTTCAAACACTGACTTTGTACTATAGTCTCTTTATCATTAAATATCTCATAAAGCAGGACACACTATTGTGTCATCGTCCTTATCTTGATTTATTATTTGTTGATCTATCCAGATGTATTCTCCTTTATATTTCTTTGGCCAAAGCCTTATGAAGGTGGCACCATCCTGATCAACCAGGACTGAGATATACAACTTCCTAAACATAGAAGCGACAAATTATTTCTTGACCATTAAACCAATGTCATACCACCAACGACACAACCAACACAAACTACCTTTCCATGACATTAATTCCATGGTTTTCGCCTTGCATTAAAGTACATAATTAAATTATATACATTGTTAGTGGTCTCAAGTCAGGAGACCAATACACATATCCATAGATAGGAACAACCAATGACACCCAAAACATGTGGTGTTCCTATTGGCAGGTCTGTCCCCATGATCTCGCTACTAGAGATCACCAAGTGAGAACTTCATGAGAAGAAGTCTCAATGCTTATGAGCCCCCAACACCTGATAGTCAGACATCTACTATGGCCACTTAGTAAGATGTATCTAGAATATAGAACATATAATTAAGATCAATGTCATTGTATCTTGAGGTTCTCATTATAGCATTAGATTTGCTAAAACCTCTTGACACGACAATTAACCTTTGTAAATTTCAATTATTATAGTGGACACAGAAAATTTTTCACTATAATGGTAAGATATCATCACGCATATCTAACTGTACACATGATACAATATTCAAAAGTACTGCATAGTTGGGTCTAGTGCACCCACTATTTCAAAACTCCCACTTTCACTAGAGCCAACTTTCTAACTAATATTTTTATCTACTCACATGATAAATACCATGCCTCTGCTGAGTAATGGCTTTAACTGCTGGGCCTGCCAAATTTTCGCTGCGTGGCATATCTTCTATATGAAACCTCATCGACTTGAGTAAAACTTCTCAAGATAAGGTATCCCCGAGTAGATTAATTTTGTCCATTTTAATAACTTGACAACTTGGATAGTAATAATATCATAATTCCCATTATGATAATATTTTTCTCAGTAGGTGCGAATCCAAGAACTGGAACAAATTGTTGAAATTTAAAACTGCTTCTTTGTTGCTTTAGAAGCTGCAATGTACTCGGTGTTTATAGGTATGGATACCACAAGCTTTTCCGAGCTTTACTCGCTCATCTCCTTTTCCTAACTGTGATAAAAATCAAATTAACCTAAGGACTACTAGAATGTGTCCCACCATAACTAGTATACCTTCCTCTCCATATTACAGGTACATATCAGTTTTACTTACCAAAGTACAAGATGAAAGTTCGGACTGCATCACTTGCTGTGCTCTTGGAAATAATTGATATCTGCCTATAATAAATTATATCCTCATAGTATGAATTATTGTACATAATATGGTATATGTTATTGATCCATCACTAAAGAATTTGGTATCAATTAACAACATTAATCTCTACATATGCTTTGAACATGTTAACCTGGAGAGATTAAGCCATGTGACATAGGCAACAATTCTGAACTTGAATTGTTCCAAATAGTAATTTTTCAATACAATGTTACTATATGTACGATTGACTGGGACCAACCGACCTTTGTATCTACCCGAGAGGATCATGTTCCCTAGAACATAGGTTGCTACTTGAATTCAATCATTGGAGAATTTCATTTAACCTGATCTTATCTAACTATAAGATCAAGATCTGTTTTCCATATATTTCTGAACATATTTCATTTAGAAAACATTGGCGCTCCCACTAACCTTCGTTAAACACAAGGAAATGATTCACATATAATGAATTTTCTAAGATATTGTTGCATAATTTAATCCAGAATTGGATTTCAGAAACTTTCAACCCTTATTGGCATCAGTTGATGTCATCATCTCTTTCTTGTTGCGTCGTATAGACACATTCCACGAAAAATGATCTTGAAATAAAATGATCAATAAAAGGATCTTAGAAGTTTATCTATGACAATTAAAATTGTAATAGATTTAGGCGTACCAAATTGGTATAACCAATCGAGCCTTATTGGTATCATACTTGAACCAATCATATATCATTTTATTTTATTACCCACCGCAGTATTCAATTTATAAGCCCCCTTTTCAATTTGATACATGGAATCCATTGTTGAATTTTAGTTGATCTTGTCAATCTTAGCTCGTTTCCATATACTTCTTACTTGTAGGATTTATTATTCTCAAAGAATAATATATCACCGACCGCAGTGAATATTAAACCATCACCATGGTTTCAGTCTTCCTACGCAGTTTGTATCTCTGGAACATTCCTATTCCACATGTACTTGTGGAACTTGTTCCATATGCCAACCAATTATTCATCTCAATCATTGACTAATTCCTTGTCAATTCAGCTCCCACTATCTCTAATAGAGATGTTCACCCTTGTATAGAAATTTAGTCTAATACTTGACTACATATTTTCTATCTTAGGGATATATGTAATATTCTAAGCAACTGTTAGGATAATTAACTTAGATGCACAACATGTTTAACTTGATGCAGGTTTGTTTAAATCCTAACAAACGCTTTTCATCTAAACACATCCTATGAAATAATGGATTTTCCACTCTACTATGAATTGTATGATATCAATTTGTCATTTTAGTTTGCATATTGGATATGGGTTTATGATGTTATTTGAAAATCACATTTTGAAAAATGATGGAAGTTTCCGCAAGATGCAAAATTGATACAACTTACAACATAACTTTAATGTTTAACATATGGGTTTAAAAAATTCTCCATGCTACATGTTTTTTGATCAATGTAAATATGTAATACTAATCATTGATACTTCTTATAAACATAACTACGGTGATGTAGATAAGGTAACATGCATTTAGAAATTACTCCATGCTACATTATCATGATCAATGATTGGTTGGTCAAGATATTCTTTAGCCTGTCGATTTGAAGCAACTCATATATTCTGACCAAACTCATACTTCACTATTCCTTAATGACTTAAAAAAACATATGAAGTATCTTTACCCCTATATTTCTTTGGAATAGTCCACATTCTCTTGTTGAACTAACCTCAGAATGCTTTTTGGCATACCATTATATCTAAATGTATCTTTGTCTAAGCTAAGGGTTTCAATAATACCATATGTGTTTAGTTGTGCCGAGCCTAAATACTATACTGGGTATATAATTAACATCTGCTTTTAGTGTTACTTGACAGAGAATCACATTTCCACAACAGGGTAGGTCTTACATTTTATATTCATCATGTATTTCCATTGATTCAAATAATAGTGAACTATTTTTTGAGTATGTTACCTCAAACAACATTCATTCCAAAACATGGAATAATGTATCATCATGTCCAAATGGGAACATGAGATAAAGTTTTTTGGTTATACTCCACAACTTGTTCAATTTGAATCAATCAATTGGAAATTAGAAGTTATGTGTTTCTCCTCAGTGACTTAGGAATCTCCCTTTCTCAGCTGCTTGAAGAAGACACTTTACTTCTTGTAATGTCTCACTACTTACATGGTTATTTTATTTCAATACATATTTGTGGAAAGAATATTGTATTTTAATACCCAATAAGTATGTTAGAAACATTAATATATTTGATGAATATAAAATGAACAAGAAGTGAGTACTTGATTCTTTTATTTCAGTTTTTAAACTTCCATGAATTAATTTCATTATGTGATGCAAATAACCTCCTGTTAAATGACCATCCATTTGACTTTGATGGACATGACTAAAGTGTATTTGGCGTTAATTTCCATAATCCTTTTTTCCTTGTCATTCAATGTATTCACCATAAGAATAAAAGATGGCGTTACCTCCAATATTGTTATTACTTGGAGAATGTTACCATAACGGTAATTAAGCACTTACTCTATATGGTTTGTTTGTACCTTTAAATGAAACTAGTGTAAGTGAGTGTAAAAGGTATAAGAAATGAGATTTCATGAAATATTGTGAACTATCATTCACTTTACACAAACTGAGTGCGACCATCACATCCAAATCTTGCTTCACTTTCTCCTTGAAAGGATCTTGGAGATGAGAATAAATGTGATCATCATCCAAGTCTTGATGTAGCGACCAAAACTAACATCAGAATTTGATGATAAGATTATGACAGAACCATCATATGATTTATTCATGAGTCTCCTGAAAGTAGTTTTACACCCTCTCTTCCTGAGGTGGCTTAATAGGTTGGGACACAAGCAAATTGAATTTCCATTATGGTAGTAATGTGCACTAGCACCTATACTACATTTAGGAAATTCATGCTTAGTTTAGACATTTACTTTTTCTAATATTTATCACAGTTTTATTATGGTATAGCTGGCCATTATCTAGGAATATACTCTAGCAGATTGTACTTTTGTGATTACCTAATCTGACATTACTGATTATTTAATCATTAAATGTCTCCCAGTAATTTTTTGAATTCTAGGAACCCTCTGTACTAGAATCGGAATAATCTTGAGTATTCTAGTGGAAAGGATCCCCGAACCACCCTCAAAGACTACAAGCTAGGGCTACGCCACTACTCGGCGGGTGCAAGGTAGGCTTTTGACTAGCCAACCGCATTAGCTCGCGGTTTCTTGATATGTTGAGTGAAGTCCCAGCTTCAAAAATCATTTACTGATTTACTCGACGCTCGCCTCTAGAATTACAACAAACTAGATAAGGCTATATATTTTCAATAATTTTAGTTATGTCAACCCACAAAAAGAATACGAACTCCCTAGTAGTAAGAGGCACCCTCTGCTAAGGCATGATCTGACACCTCGAACACCTGGTTTTGTTCAATGTTGAATGATGGAAGGCTGTCTGTGACTTAATATTTTCTTTGAGGGTATTATTGGATTTCTCTCGACAAATGTAATCCATTTCTATTAAACTTGTTCATCAATGTTGTTGCGCTCACAACTGAACATTATTAGAAAAACATACGCCCCTTCTTTATGCATTTTATTATCTATTATTATATGTATTTTTACTGCTATTCTAAAATGCATAAAATAATTTATAAATGAATAAAGGTAAAACTACTACCTACCTGGTCTTGAGCATCTAAACGACCTAAGGGGCATCATACCTATGTCAAAACATGACACTAGATGCATCTCAACCCGTGATGTACATCTGCTTCTCATTTGGAGCATCGCCTCGTCTTGGTGGAGTCTATACATCGTGTTGCATCATCTTGATCAACGTGTTCCGCCTCATCTTGGCGGGGTCGACGTGACTCGTCATCTTCGTCAGAAGTACAAAGATACTCACACGCAAGCGAGGGGAACATGAGTATAAATCCACATCAGGTAAATTGGGCGTGCATACCCTCATAAATTTTAACCAAAAAACAAACACGATGTGAAGACCGTCATTTAATTAATTCCACACATCGCACACAGTTTAAATAAATAAATAAATAATTAATTAAAAGCAGACATTCTAGGGTCGGTGCTAAAGACTAGTAGACAGGTAACTAAAGCGCGATTAAAATTAAAAAGCATTAAAGCAAGTACACAAGTTATCTAATTTAATTAAATTAAATAAATTAATAAATTCAAATAATTTATTTAATTATCATTCATCTAATTAATTTAATTTTAATACTTAAAATTAAATTAAATTAATTATTTAATTCAATTACAAAAATTAAATTAATTTTAACCTTCGGTATTAAAAAATTTATTTCACTATAATTAATATATTAATTAAATTTATTAAATAAATTAATTAATTATATTAATTGATTTAACATAACCCGAGGGGTTACCTGCCCGCTAGGCGGACTGAGAGGCCGCCGGGTAACCTTCGCCAGGGTGCTCCCGAAGAAGAACCGAGGTGGGTGGCCGGTCGCGGCTGCGCTACCTGTGTTTGTGCTAGGCGGGTTTTTGCACGAATTTGGCCAAAGGTGGTGGATTTTGACCAGAGGAAGCCTCTCCGGCAGAGAGAGGTGGCACCAGCTGGCTGACGGGATGACGACTCTCTCTCCCTGGTGCGCGGTACAAACGGGAGGAGGGAGCGGGCAGAGGCCGGGCTGGTGCGGGGGCCGGACCGGCAGGGTTCGGCTCGGAGGTGTGAAGGGCGGCTGGTGGAGGCCCCTCGGGTAGCTGAGGGTTTCTTCATGGAGGCGTCGGTCCGGAGGGTTCTGGCGGTGGGGTGTAATCCAGGTACATCAGACGCGGGCCACACGGGAGGAGGAGAAGGCCGGTTGCCAGTGTAGGAAGGGCCCAGGTGAGCTTCCCGGCGAGAGAGAGAGTGCGGCGCTGGAGGCGGTGCCGACGGAGGGGTTCATCAGCTATGGGATGACCCGGCGGCGCTGCAGTGCGCCGTGCGGGGGGAAGGAGGGGGTCTGCTCGGACCCCCTTCTGTTTCTTCATTTTTTTGTGCTCTCTCTTCCACAGGAAGACCCCCTTTGCCCCTTTTTTTTATTTTTTATTTTTTTTGTTTCATTCCACCGCCAAGCCCACTTGTAACATTGTTTTTTTTCAAGGACTTGACCAGCAAGTGAAGTTATCTCCCTTTTTATTTATTATATTTTTTTAACTTTCTAAAGGCTATTTTAGCCTTTAGATATAATAATAATAAAATTTTATTTTAATAAAATAATTTTATTATTATTATAATTTTATTATTATAATTATATCATTATAAGAATATTATAAATTATATTAATTATAATTATATTAAAAAAATTTAATACCCTTATTCAAAAATGAAAACACGACCCATTCTGAAAAATTCGAATGACCTTATCTTAGTCGTTCAAAATTGGATTGAATAATGGTTTGAAGGGTTGTGACCAATTTTAATCCCTCTTCTTAAATTTATGCAAATTAATTTTTTTGGGCTCAGAAAATCTACGCGACTCCCTCTGATACCACTGTTAGGTTTCCAAGGCTCGCAGTAGAAGCCGGTGGGACGAGGATTTTAAAATTTTTGTCGGCGGAAAAATGGTACTTGTCGTCGCTGATGATCCTAGGCCCATAGAGGTCCAAGGATCTCAACTAGATTATTAAGAGAAAAAAATTAAAATTAAAATGTACCCGTTTCATATCCGAAGGTGCTGTCAACTACTGCTAGCCGATGGCGATCGTCGCTTGAAAGTTCTGAAGAAGGATCCCTCTAGATCATCCACACATGCTCCAAAACACCATGGGGATGCCCATCATCGAACTCTGGGTGCTAGCACAACGATTCAACGATATCTTCGACGTCCCGACGATCACCGCATCATTGATGTTGCGATGTGTGGGGAAGAACTTGATCTGAGCTCTTGGATCATCTGCTTCTCTCTCTAAGAAGAGGGAGGAGAGAGAGGCTCTCAATTTTTCATTCCATAAATGAATGAATAGTGATATGCACACCAAAGAGAGAGATCCTCATCTCTTATTTATAGAGACATTGATAAAATACCTGGTAGGGTTCCCCAGTCCCTGTAAATATCGACGTTCTCTAAATAAATAATTTCGAGATACTAAACTATGCCAATCTTATTTAATATTTTATCACATACTTGTAATATATATATAATATATTACATCATAAAACTGAGACATTTAACACAACTCACCTGTCCTGCTTAATATTAAGGGAACCTTGAATATTAAAATAATATTCATTCGATTAACATTTTCTCGTATTTACTGAACTCGTAAATACATTAAAAAAAATTCAATCACAAATATTCATAACTTGAATATTAATGAATTTGTTTAATTAATTTGGAGATCGAGAACTTGGACAAAGCTCAGACCCCCGTGGCGGGGCCCACTAAGTCCATATTCCTATTCCACTGAATAGGTTCAGATTCTTGAATACGCTATTGTGTGTGACCCTCTAGGACCTTATCTCAATAGTAGTGAATAAAATTCACAGTCCAAGAGCGGGGTATAGCAACTCATCATGGCCCCTAAAGAGATAAGGATCGTCATGGCAACAACTACCATCCTATGAACACTGACTGTGTACTATAGTCTCTTTGTCATTAAATATATCATAAAGCAGGACGCACTCTTGTATAATCGTCCTTATCTTGATTTATTATTTGTTTATCAATCTAGATGGATCCTACTTTCTACTTCTTGGGCCAAAGAATTATGAAGGCGACACCATTCTGATCTACCAGGCCTGAGATATACAACTTCCTAAACATGGAAGCGAAAAATTCTTTCTTAACCATTCACCCAAAGTCAATCCAGCAATGATGCACCCAACACAAACTACCTCGACACTACATTACTTCCATGGTTTATTCCTTGCATTAAAGTATGTAATTAAATGATATACATTGGTAATGGTCTCAAGTCAGGAGACCAATACACATGTCTGTAGATAGGAACAACCAATGACACCCAAAACATGTGGTGTTTCTAATGGAGGGTCTGTCCTCATGATCTCAGTACTAGAGATCACAAAGTGCGAACTTCATGAGAAGAAATCTCAATGCTTATGAGCCCCCAGCCCTAGATAGTCAGACATATATTGTGTCCAGTCAGTAAGATGTATCTAGACTATAGAACATATATTTCTGATTAATGTCATTGTATCTTGAGGTACTCATTATATCATGGGATCTGCTAAAACCTCTTGACACGATAATTAACCTTTGGACATTACCATTATTATAGTGGACGCAGAAAAGTTTGCACTATAATGGTAAGATATCATCAGGCATATCTAATTGTACACATGATACAGTAATCAAAATGACTACATAGTTGGGTCTAAGGCACCCACTATTTCAACATAATATATAAAAAATCCAATTGTGTGAAAAGTATGATATATTTATTTTAGAGAAGAATCATAGGAAAAGGAAGGTATGAAGAAGAATGTGATATATTAGTTTGGTTGAAGGTGGTCCCATGTGTTTTAATTATGTGTGGATGTCCATATAAATAATGATTTGATTGAGAAAAGTGTCAAATCCAGAAGATATGGTACCGTAATATCATTCAAAAGTACCATTTTGGATGATATGATAAGTCTTTTTTTTGATTATCTCTAGTAATCTTTAGTCATGGATTATAATATCTATAACTTATTTTTACTCTATATTAGGGAGAGGAATATGAGGAATTATAATTCTGGAAGGTTTAGTAAGTTTCATTTCATGGATGATGATGCTCTTGATATTTTGGGTAAGGGTGATGTTTCAATTTGAAAAAATAACAAAACCTTATAATAATCAAAAGAACTATTACATATACATGGTTTAAGGATGAACATGATTTCATTAGGATAGATAGATGATGTGGTGGTGGAAAAAGGAATGGACCATGTAACATTGTACATTATGTGTATTTCACAATGTGAAATACATGCTATAAAAATATATTAATAAAAAATATTGAATTGTTTTTTTGGATAATTAAGTGAGAATGGGGTTAAAACACTATTACTAAACAAATTTTGAATATCATAAGAACATAGTATACCAAATTTGAAGAATGTGTCTTTGTGATGTATTGGATGGATATTTTCAAAATATATGGTATGAAACCCACCAATAAAAAGTTAGTTTCCTTTTAAATTGATTTATAAGGGCCAACTCTGGACCATTCATATAGTGATTCTATGTAATATGTTACCTTCATCGATGATGTGTTCTGATTTTTTTTCATTCTCAAGAACATTTCAAAAGTGTTTAGTATATTTCATTGATAGAGATCCATGATGTAAAAGGAGAATAATGGTAAATTGAAAATTTTAAGCAATAAAAATAACAGGGAATACAGAATCATGTATTTTTTGGTAATTTTGGTATAAATTTATAATGTGTGAGCAGATCATCCCTTATAGTATGGAGAAAAATAGATGTGTGGAGTGGATAAATCATATATTAATTATGAATTCATGAATTATTTATATTCATTCTATTTTTACAAAGTAATTATGGGTGAAATATGTTAATTATCAGGCTTATATAGTGACCAGAGTACGATCATCAATGTTTGGGTTGGATCTTATGGATGCATATTAGTATTGAAGAAGGGTTTAAATTTCAAATCTCAAGGATTTTAGTTCACTTAAAATCATTCACATTAATGGAATTTAAAGGGAACAATTAAAGTTCATGTCTTTAATTTTTACTTTATATGGTGTAGTGATAAATACTTTTTATTTTTGACAGGGAATAAAAACTCATTAATGGATTCTAAGAATTAGAATGTCATCTTCAGTGAAGAGATATATTAGAGTTATTAGAACTACTTATATGTTTTTGAGAAAATAAAGGCATCATTATAATCATTTTCATGACTGAATTTATGTCTAGAACATTAAAATTTTCTTGGATGATTTGAGAGTATGATATTTCCCAAAACATTATTCTACCAATATTGTGTTTTAGAAGGAGTTCATATACTGATGGTGTTACAAAAGATGAAATAACACGAAATATCAGGGATTTATTAAGAGTATTGATGATAATTTCATTGAAATATTCTAGAAGTATTATTTCTTGAAGGAGAATAGTTGTTGGATTACTTGCGATGGAATGCATGATTTCATGCTATGTATATAGATATGGAAGTGACATACACTAATTTATTCTTTCTGCTGATGGAGAACTAGAATGTTCACTATTTACTACAATTCTTAATGACTCATGTTGGTTGGAGTCATCCATGCTGGATGAGATAGATTAGTTACTTGTATTTACGATATGGGATCTATTGGAGTGACCTACCGGGGGAGAGTACATCAGGATAAATGGTATTATCATCAGAAGAAGAAAATATAAAGTAGATGGAGGTACCAATAAAATATTATCATGTAGGGTTTTCAAAAAATTTATGTATAATTTTTAGAGATATTTTGAATAGTTTCAAAAAAAATTAATAGTAATATAGTAATTATCATGGTTTTTATATAAGTTTTTAATGCATAGTAGTTAGATTTAAAGATGAAATTTCATCATAGGGACTTTGGTTCAGAAATTTAGATAGAGCCTCCAAAAGGTTTCATAGAGAAAAAAAATGATATTGTGTACAAGATAATGTTGATCCTTAATATTTTAGAGTATGAACCAAGGTAGTGTAATTGGAATATGAATGAATTTATAGTGTAATGAATGTTCATTTAGAGAAATGATAATTATTTATATAATAAGAAGGTGTTTGAAGATTGGTTTTTTATCATATTACATAACCATATTGATGAAATTATCATTTATGGACTGTTAAAGTAATAAATTAATGATATGCATGATGAATTATCCAAATCATTAAGATAAATGGCCTTTTTTAGAAAAATTTATTTGTCGGTTTTTTATTTTATGAGAAATGAAGATCCAAATTGTGTTCCTAGCTCAATTTGACAATATCTAGATGGCGGTGGAATATTTTGGAATGAGTGAGGCTAATAAATTTACCACTCCCCTAGATTTGATATATCATTTTGAACAAGAAGAATTATCCTAAAACAAAAGTAGGGGATGAGAAATTGAAAATGGATCCATTTTCATCAGTAGTCAAAATCATGATAGATTTCATGATTTTTATATGGAAGAGCATTTCCCATTTAGTGGGAGATATTAGTTTCTTCATAGATAATCTTGGAATAGAGAATAAGAAATGGGTAAAGTATATCCTTTGTTTTCTAAAATGAACGGAATGTATGTCACTTATTTTCTAAATCGATAAATCTACATAGTGGTTTTATATTAATCATTTGGGGGAGATGTTAAAACTCAAAATATAACAAAAATCTATGTGTTCACTTATGGAGGTACATCAATGAGTTCCATGTTAATTCTTTAACTGGTAGTTACACAGTAAACAATTATAGTAGTGTATGTTATATTATGATAAATTTGGAAGGATTTGGTATTTATAAAGTGTATGATGGTAAATCTTTGAGGAAAGAAAATGTGGGAATTTCTCTGATTAATAAAGTTACATCCATTTATCAAATTATTTTTTGTTTTTATTGTAGGATAAAGTATATTTGATTGAAATATCTCATAAAAAAGTTATTAGAGGAAAAACAATAGTAACTACATATGGTGGATGGAGTTTTGAATCATATACATTATCTAACTAATGATTTAGTCTTACAAACAATATGGTGGTTATGTGCCTTAGTGAGGCTAGGATGACCATAAACATATTGGGGGAACCATGTACCTATAAACTAAGATTTAGAGAGAAATGGTTGAGATAATGTTGGTATATGACTCATTGGTGTAACCTGAAAATGATAACAAGGTTGGTGGTTGTTAGGTATAGTCACATGATTACCATTTTCTAGTAAATTATCTATAAAAAATAAGAGTGATTACAAATATCTAATTTTTGAACTATGATGAAGATAGTGGGGTCCTAGTGACAATGTATGAATGTGTAAATGTGGGAAAATCAGAAGATTTAATTCATATTCAAGTAATAAGAAGCATCCTAGAAGAATGTGAAATGGGAAATTGTGGATATTTAGAGTTCTTTATTAACGGTTTACATTTTTGATACATGAATGTTTCTTCTGATGTGATTTAATGGTTTTATGGTTATGCAGGTGATATATATTCATTTCTATAGAATTTTATGTATTCTTCATTTATAGTGTATCTATATGAGAATATTATTAAAAATAACGAATGGTTAAGGTAGTGTATTTCTATGACCAATTCATGGGAGTATCATAAAGATTATATTCAACAAGGTATACTATCTTTAAGATCAAATGTTGTAGGAACATGTTACATCTGTAAGAATCTGTTATATTTGCGTGGTCATGT
Source organism: Viscum album (assembly GCA_963277665.1). Lineage (NCBI taxonomy): Eukaryota > Viridiplantae > Streptophyta > Magnoliopsida > Santalales > Viscaceae > Viscum > Viscum album. The sequence goes on from OY728151.1 coordinate 908,672,723, forward strand.
AATTGTTTGACTTGAGTTGAACATTGAAATTATATTCCTATTTATCAATAATAAAATTATAGAATCCCCCTATGGAGTTAGACTATTTCTAAACCATGTTAGTCTTATTATTTTCTTTACCTTTTTTTTACCATTTTTGTTTTTTCCTATTGAAATTTATTTTATAGATTGTTCATATGTGTTATTGTTTGGTGAATTAGGTGTAGCTTTTCTTCTATTTTCTTATAAAATATGTATGTAGGTTTTTTTACTTCAATATTTAGGTTCTTGTTCTTTTTTCCAAATTATATGTTCTAGTTCTTGACTTCTGATTAGGAGGTTTTAGACAAAATAGATAAACCATTGTGAATAGGGAAACATATGCTTTAAAATTCTCCTATTTCATGTATATGTTATATTAACATGAATAAATATTACTTTTAAAAGGTTTAGAGGATTTATACATGGAATCCATAGTGAATGACATCACTTATACATGATTACCACCTCATTATTAAGATAAAATATAATAATAATACATTCTAAAATTTAAAGGTTTATTTTGTTCTAAAAATTTGCTTCATACAATACTATAAAATATATAAATAATAAAATTTATTTTTTTTCTTTATTATAGTCATCATATTGTTCCTCATAATCTTATTAGTATGTTTAATTTCTTAAGTATATACATGAGATAATGGGTAAGAAACAATCCTTGTATATATTGGGAAAATAGGGATGGAACGTGTGACCCATGGGTGATGTTATTAATTATCATCATATCATAAGAATATGATCATTAACTCAAGAGTAAAGAAATTATTTGAATTATACATGTTTTTTTATTAATTTATTAATATTTAAACATTATAACATGATAGAAAAAGGCCAAACAAAGAGTGTGAACAATGTAAACATAATATTACCCCAAAACATATGTTTTCAAAGATTATTACAAAGAATGGGAGAAATATTAGAATCATGTTCATACATTACAATATCATGAGATATATAACTTTAAAAAATGTATTAAAGAGATATATAATTCTTGGACCACTCTTCAAATAATAATATGCTAATAATCTTGTATTCTTAAAGGAAATGGATAATATATCAATTATTAACATGGAATAGGCCCATGAAAAAGTAATAGGTTTTATAATGACATGATAATGAAAATTTCAACAAAAAATCATGGTTATTATTCAAAGAAGTGGCTAAAACATAATTTTGTCTATTTAAAATATTTATATACAAATAAAATATCACAGTTCATGAATATGAGATAAATAAACATAAGTAAAATCAATGAGAGATTTCAATAATAAATAAATTTTCAATATCCATGACGATGGATAAGATTTCATCTAAGTGAAGTAATGAAATGTATATCACATGAACAAGAAAAGTGAAAGTAAAATGAAAAAATATGAATATTTTTAGAGGACATGTATTAAAAAGAGTGAGTGAATGTGGTAGATAACCCTAAATAAAAGGGAAGATATAATAATCCCATTACCTTTTATTCCATATTATTTTGTCACATTCACTCAAGCTATATAAACAACCTATAATTATTAAAACATGAATATTGAAGTTCAAAATATGTTTTTTTTCTTAATGATCTATTATTATCATTTAAATATTCTTTATAACCCTTTATAAGAGATAAAATTATTTGATGACCTGATTGTTTGAAATTTCCCATTTTCATTATGATTCATTATTATTTATATTTATATCAAATTACTATTAGAATATCATAGTACATTAATAAAAATTTATAAATTTATAAATATAATATATAATAACATTCCATAAAGGTGTTTATAAGTAACTCATTGGCATCATCCTTATAGGTGAAAAAAATAACAATTAACTGGGATTTGCCAGTGGTGTAGAGTGGGTATAGATATTTTAATTAGATCAACCTTTTCAGAAAATATATAGTAATTTTTACATATTATATATTTTTGATCAAAAAATTTAAAATGTTATAAAATAGTATATTTTTATATTAAAAGAGAAAAAATGAAAAGAATATGATTTCACGGATACCTATTTATTAATTCACACACTAAAGCTATGGTAATAAATACTTGATGGGTTGTAGTTGAATGAAACTAGATTATATCATCAAATCAAAGAAGGTATTATGAAAATATAATTTGGTAAATAATGTGAAATTATAATTTATTGGGAATAAAGTCTCTATGGGAATGGGGAGGGGTCATTTATATAAGAGGGGATTGGTAAATTAGGTAAAAATAATGAATAAAATATTATTTTCTGAGATATACTTTTAATATTGGTATTATTCGATATTAAGTACTATATTTTAATATAATATTTTTTTTATTTTAAACCACATCACCACATAAATAATTAATTTATACAAATGAAATTAATAAATAAATGAAAATTTGTGTTTTAATCTTTTTCATTACCTTTTTTGGTCTTCAGAAACCATTATTTTGGTTTATAAATTTAGATTAATAATTCTAAATTAATAATTTTATTTATTAAATATATTTTGGATAAAATAACCAATATTTGAATAATAATATCATTATTTAATTTATATTACATTATAAATCATGAGTATTTCAAAAACAATAATTTTACTATTCATAAGAAATGTAACATTTTTTTGGAAAATTACTAAATCACCAGTCCTAGAAAATTTTGATGTGTTGATTCAAAAGATGAAATTTATTTTTTAAAAAATAATTATTGTAATTTTGATAATTATAACATAAAAAATTTGGTTTTAAATATGTAAATATGAACATTATTAAAATTTCACTTATTATAGTATTTTGAGTTTTTAAATTCAAATATAGATCTTAATAAAATATAATATTTTTATTCAATTATATTTTCCATAAAAAATATTATTTTTTAGTCATTATACTATTTTAATGGTTATGTTTTTATTTTAATGTCATAATTTTATTAAAATGGTCATACAAGTTTTATAATTCCAATATATACTTTTCATTTCCATTTTTCATCCTTTGCTTAGTTTTATCTAAAGTTTCTCTATATACATTAACAAATTCCAATCATGTTACTATTTTTTTATTTATAGTGTTTTAATTATTGTGATAATTCCATAGGACCATGATGATAATGAATTTAAAATACAAATTTTAATTTTTTTATACAATTGTAATATTTTTATTTTTGTGGTGTATATTTATTCTTATTATATAAAATTCTATATTGATGTAATAAATTATTATTCGATTTTATTACCTTTAGCATATGATTTATACATAATTAAATTACTAAATATGACACACATATATATTCTAAATAAAAAGTGTATATATAAAATCTATCTCATTATAAAACTATGTTTGTTTTATATAGTGGGGGGCATATTAACTTTTAAAAAATAATTTATGTGAATATAATAGAGTCATGAATATATTATCTATATAAGAAATATCCATAAAATATTATCTAGGGTCCTCCCCCTTGAAGACTTGTATTATGAATGTACATAGGTTTTGTTTTTAAAAGGATATTTTTTCCAACATAAAACCACAAACGATGTGATTTTACAGTGTTTATAGCCTTTAAAGTCCAAGTGACACTAATGGGTGGGGCTATATAATTCTATCGGATTCATAAATGATCCTTTATTTAAACCCTAAATAATACTAACTCATGATCTCAAATCATCACACGATAAAACTAAATGTGATGCCAAGAAATGCATAATTCTATCATGGTCTTAAAAGATATAATTTCGAGCTAAAAAAATGGCATAAACAACATAATTCTTTCATGGATGAATAATTCTTACACAATATGAAGCATTAAAACATACCAATATATATATATTTCATGTTTTGTCATTTTAATGTTTTTTAGAGTTGGTGAAAATGTTTCCATTACTTTTTCAAGTGTAAATTATTTATTTTATTGACTTAGAATTTACTTTCTTCCTTCAATTATGTTTGACATGTTTATTTCATTATGTTTTAAAGGTGACCCCCCATTTAATTAGATTGTCTAGATATTTATCAATTTTTTATTTATAAATCTTTTGGAATAATATTAAGGTTAAATTATATTTTATCCTATAATCATTTTCTATTCATGATGTTACTTCATCATCATAAATATGCTTTGAGAAGTATTTTAATTATCCTTGGGGGAGAAATGGATGTTTTCACATACTGAAAAAGAGTAATCTGGGTATTAGATAAGCTACATAGTCTTAATTTTCATCTAATAAAGAGTGACTTGGATGGTATCCCTAATTTCTATTATCAATTCATATATCATCATGGATCCAATTATGTCTCTGATAATCCCTAAAAAATAGTTATAATTCCAATACTAGACACATCTACCCCTTAGACTGCTTTCTCTAGTATCAACACATCAAATTTATTCATATGTCTATCTTAGATCAAATAATTGACTTTCATTATATTTCTAGAAAAATTTCAATTCCAACTGCATATAGAGTTACTACATAAGACTAGATCAAATTAAAATTATTTATATACCTATAGGAATGAAGGATAGTGTAATTTATATTTTGTTTAATAATATTAGAAAAATCCTTTTAAGATAGTGAGCTCACCAAGATCATGTTCAGTAAAGTATATTAATATTTTATTTTAATGATTATATTGTTGATATTATAGTGAAATATTTTCTTGCAATTATAATCAATTATTACATAAGAAAATATCTACAATTCAAGGCTTCCCAAAGGAAAAACCTAATGATACTTCCATAACAAAAAATATTCTAGAATAAATTTACATAACCACATCACTCCCTATGTTTATTATGGATCTAAAAATTTATATGTTTCCCAAGAACCATATAATAAATTGTGAAACTGTATATCAATATGTGAACAAACACTCCATAAAAATCCATCAACACCCCGCAATGTAATATCAACCTATAACAAAACCTCTTTTATTTATTCAATTAAATATCAGGTACAAACACTAATTATGTTCTTTATATTACACTATATTAAAATGAAAATATGAATTAGTAAATTCCTAAATCTTGAGGATACCTCAATTTACTAAGAATAAAATATGGAATATAATAATGGGCTATGGGATAAAACATAATAATTTTTTATTATGTATAACCAAATGGGGGTAATGGTGCAATGAAATTAATATATGGAACCTGACCACGAATTACGTTTCTCTACTGAGATTGTGATAAAGAATCATTTTTCAAGGATCACCTGGGCGGATAATACCCTAAATGTGGAAGGAATCAAGGTAACCGCATTAACACATAGAATCATTTGGATGGAGGAAATAAAAATTCATAGAACCACCAACCTTAATTTTTAGAAGCTTAGATAGTTTATCATCTTCAATTTTTATTATATTCAGTTAAAATCAGTTTCCATGGATATAATCATTTATCTAGAAGTTTGAAACCTTCATTAATAATTTTTTATATATGATAGAACCTCATTATACTTAAGTAATAACATATATTTATATCCAACTCTCTATTTAGTAATTAATTCTAGTTTATATTGAGTGATATTCTTAGTTGAGTGCAATAATATTCATAGTAGTGTTTATATAATCTATTATATGATTAGGTTGTTATTAATTTTCTCCCTTTAATTATTCATGAATATATATAATGGAATAAGAGTGATTAAGTAGAGGATTTCTTGGTTATTTATATCATGTGTGAGAATGATAGGTTAGTATGTGTCTCTATATTAACATCTCATAATTTTTATTTTTCCATGAAATTGAAAGTGAGTCCACTATAGGAGAATTAAGAGACTCTTCACTACTCTCCAATACACATAAGAAAGAGGATTAACATATAGTGATAATTATAATGATAAAAATCAGGGAAAATGTTAAATAAATGTTATAGGTTCATGATAAATATCTTTTTCATTAATCAACATATATTGGAAGTTTTCCCCATTTCAGGAACAATGATATCATATATTTTTTTACTCATACACATGAATGAATAATTGATTTATTACCTAATATTTTATGATTTTTTCCAGTTTTCATTTAAAATAATTAAATGTAATAAAACATAAAACCCTACATTACCACACAAACAAATTGACACATATAGATAGTAAACTAATTAGAAAAATTTAAACCAATAATTAGCACAACTCATTGGATAAAATATGAGGCCTCCAATATACAACATCTAACCTCATATTCAAAATTTACATCTCGATCACTGTATGATAGGTGCATCAAAAAACATAGAACCATTTTTACAGAGTTGATTCCATACTCAAAATAACCAACAATGTGGGAATGAATTAGTGTCGAAAAAAGTGAAGGTCTATAGACTATTAATCTTGAAATTGAATGAACATGTTATTCCTAAAAAATTGAATTAAAAAATTTGGATAATTTGTAGTTCATGTTTAACAATATTTTATTTATTTATTAAACCGAAAATACCATTTTCACTATGAATATGTATGTGAAAAAATTCAAGGAAATAATGATTAATGTTTTTGAGACCATTTTAAAAATTATCTCATTAAACAAAAAATTAGTCTGTTTACATGGAATTACATAAATAATCTTTCACAAAGTTAAAGTATAATAATATTTTCCAAAAAAACATTATATTTAAAGGGATCATAAAAAAAATAAAAGTGCATAGAGTGGTGTTTTTAACCTTGATGCATTATGGAGTGGATAAAAACCTGTCATGTTTGGTGCATTTATATTTTCTCAAGACGGAATAAGCAAGTAGTGGGTATACAACTTACAATATGGAGAATTCACTAACTGGGGTGAAAATAAAACAAATTTATTTAAACTATTCTTCCAAAATTCTTGATGAAAATACATAATAGAGGATATATGTGGGGTTATTATCATCACAATGTGAAATAATGTGCAAAAAATAAGATAAATTCCAGAGGATTTGTGCAAGATGTGTAGAATAGAACAATTAGAAGTACTAATTTCTATTTTTTATATCAAGGGCTATAGTATATTAGAATAAATATTTTTGATGAATCATCTAGTATAGAATTTAATAATAATTAACTATTGAATTATAAAGTATTGATTGATAATAATGTTCAAAACACAAAATAGTTAGGAATCAAAGGATATTTCACTATAGGATTTTAGGAGGTAATATGTATTTAGTCCCCTTTGGATGATTCTACGCATAAACAAATAACCAATTTTTGTTGACATTTGGATCTTCAATATTAAAATGACCAACCAAAACATATAAAATTATGTGGCCCTTGTTATCTTCTAAATCATCTTACAATCTATTTTTTCAAGTAATGGATAAAAAATGTTTTTTATTGCCTATAAGAGTAGAATGTTTCAACATATAATAAATAAATAGGTATATATGGGGAATTCTAAGGTCTAATATGGTTTGTGAAATCAATAGGATCAAGCTAGACCACCATTTTAGTAATAATTCCATCAGCATCAACCATTCCAACTGAGTTATAATAATGGATAACAATAGTCCTTCAAATGGATACCATTTAAAATTAAATCCATTAATAAACCACCAAAGCCTAAAGATTTAAATTAAATATCAACTAGACTATAAAATTAAAATGTAAAAAAATGAGATGAATTAATTGGAAAATCAATTTGGATGCCTGACACAAATATTGACTATGAATCCTTGGAATTTACTATATGAAACACTACCAAATACAAAATATAATGTGTGTTTGATAAAAATAAGGACTTTAAAAATTCACCTTACTAATATATTATTAAATTCACTTCCCATGTAAGCCAATTATAATGATATGGAATAAAATTAAAAAATTAGTAGTAATTAACATAAATTAATGCCTTTAAAATAAGTAAAATATTATAAAAACATTCCACTATAATTTATCGTAAGAATAAAATGATCAAAAAATCCATGAGGAATAAATATAGATGTAAAACCATAATATATTGAATTTTTTTAAATAATAATAACCCAACTATAATCTCTTAAAAAATTTCCAAAATATGGTAAATTGATTATGTAATTATTTCCTAATGAAGTGGATACCTTAGTGTAATGACAGAGTGGGTCAAGGAAAGAATGTTTTATCTCTCATAAAACCATGACTACCAACCAAATACCATATACCATTAAAATTTTAATTTCCTTATAAAATTATCATTTTTAATTTCACTAATTACTTATCTAAACTTGTATCATCTGTTAATTTCATATATAATCATTTTATTTCATCTTTATATATTAGAGAACATAATCTATCTAGATTTTTGGTTTAGTTGGAAAATCATGGCTCTAAATTTACATCTAGAATGCTTCGTAGTATGAGATAAAAATATGGTTTCTTGAAATTATTATTATTTCATAATTTCGAGTAAGAAATAAAAATTTCCCACAGGCCAATAAGTTTTGGTCGAATATTTCTAAAAATAGTATGGATTGTCATCAATTTTTATAATGTTATTATAATAATGTAATTTAAGGAAAAAAATTCACTTTAATATATTGAATTTAATGAAATACCCCCATGAAGAAACCATTATTTTCATAGTTATATAATTATACGGATCAAATTAACATATAGAAACAAAATTTTTAAATGATATACCGAGTTTATGCACTATACTCAAAATAGATAATTTTTCTTAAAATAATGAGTCTCTAAAATAAATATTACAAATCAAAAAATATAATTTAAAACATGATTTCATTTATGGATTTGAATTAATTATCATGAAAATAATAGTTTTCCTTATGTGTAGGAACATCATATGACTATGTTATATGAAGAAAAAGATATACCTTATTTAACCCATGGACCTAAACAAGAATTATGACCACTATCATTTGAAATAGATTCCATGTTTTTAATGGATGAGGAAATTATGTAAGTATTCATCCCTAGTAATCAATCACATCATTAGGAAAATAAAAATTATGAATTTCTTGAGGTATAATGTGAAATTCATTGGGTGGAGTCCTTGTAAAATATAAGCACCATTTCCACGAATCTACATGAAATATATATTAATGAAAATGATTCCAAAAATTAATGGTAACATAATATAATATTAAACAAAATAATTATATAGGTTGTTAAAAATTTAATTAAAAATTATATTTTTGAATCATCTATAAAATTTATGGTTTAAATTGGGTAAGAAAAATTTATACTCTAACCAAAAATTAAGGTCTCATAGTTATTGATAATGAATGTAATTAATTATATATTATGAGAGTATAAAACAGTTAGAGAGTGTGCATCAATTTTATAAAACCACACCATGTAACAAGGAAATATTTATTCTTAATTTTTTTGATTGATCAAATATTATAATTACAATGAGGGAAGAGAAAAAATATATTATAAATGGATTTTAAGTTGAATTCTTAGTAATTATAAAACCTTTTGATCAGGAGAAAAAATGATTTAATTTCTTATATAGAAATTTTTCATACACGTGGACTCTCTTTGGAATGTTCAAATCTATCTGATTATTTGAATGATATATGGTTCAAATTATTTCTGATATAATTGAGAATTTTTTATAAGTGTTTCTTAAATATTTCACAATTTTAATTATTTATATCAATTCATAGAAAACCAATATGACATGTCAAATATTTTCATTAAAGAAGATCTGATACCAAACATTTAAAAATTTAATTTAATGGTTGGAAATTGAATTAAATTTACCTTTTCTCCTAAAAAAATGAATTTTAGGATTATGAGTCAAATTTTAAATCATAATTATACATTCTTATCATATAAATACAAAAAATGTATAGAAATTCCTTGTATATGTTGTATTCTACCAGAGATTCAAAAAGGATTTTAGTATGAATTCATTATAGATAAAAAATTACATTAAAAAAATTGATGAATTAATTTTTAATTATTATCAATGGAAATAATTGGATTTAATAAAAATAAATTTGACCACACAACCTATGAATCAACCACCTCATATGTATCTTCATTTGATTTGTTGTCTAATAAAACTAATTAACATATATGGGAAGAAATATAAAAAAATATTGACATAAAAATTGATAACATTGATTATTATTAAATCAGAATGGATACTCCATATAGAAATAATACTAATAACAGAATGAAAATTAGTAATTGTATTTTAACATTAAAAATTTCAAGTCCAATTTGTGTGGAAATAAAATTAGTATTTTTTCTAATCAAACAAAAAATGCATATATCTTGATAGTAAAAAATGAAAACCCATTATTGGGTATATTGATTTTACTATTGTAATAATTAGATGTAGTGAATGCAGGAAATATTAGATCTAGAAAATAAGTGAAAACATCGCTTAACATAATTATTGAAAATACTATGGTTAAATTTCTAACAAATATCCAACGAATGAATCAATACATGGTTAAAAAATAATAGACAAATTCTGAGGAACCTTGTGATGTGGAAATGGTAAATTAACTTTTATATTTTCATGTTACTTAATATATTAACCAATATGAGCGTTATAAAATAAAATTTTGTTCAAAATACTATTTATACGAGGGACCATACCTATTGGAAATATATAGTGATCGGATTATTAGGACATGCTCTCTTTAAATTAAAATACTCTATATATTCAATTATTTTTACACACTAGCATGAATAAAATTATTTAGAAAATGTTGAATTAAAAAAATATTTATATTCACGAACATATTTGGAAACCCTATTCATAGATACACATGAATTCAATAAATTTTTTCAACATTGTAAAGTCATTAGAAATATATTTAATGATAAGAAACAGCCAATTGAAAATTCATCTTCTTGGAAATATTATATCTGTTTGGAATATATTTTAAATTATCCTTTTATAATTTTTATATAGTTATAGATTTTATTTTTTATTGTTTATGTTTCAAAATGGGTTGAAGTGAAGTATACCAAAACTAATGATTCATCTACTGTCTACTCATTTTCAGGACCAATATATTTTGAAGTCTTAGTACATGATGAGAAATACTTAGTGATCAATTAACACATTTCTAATAAAATAATAGATATATTGAGGAGGAAATATTGGTTGAACTATAAATAACATACACTATACCTTCCATAGACCCAAAAGTGACATGATGTAACCAATAGAGAGATATAATTTATCTTATCTAATATTATGAATACCAATAGGAAGAATTGGAGTTAGAGGTCAAATAAATATTTATGTATAAGATTCTATTATATCCTTATTGTAATAAACCCTGAAAAAATAAACTAGATGAAGAGTTTTATCATTTCTATAGAATTTTAAACTATGGCCTATTAGGTAGTGAATAAATGATAATGTAATTGGAAGAGGCTAGAAAATATAATTAGTTTTAGTTACAAGACCTTATGGAAATAATATTTGAAAAAATTGAGAATATAAAATGGAATAATATGGCTAAAACTTTTATAGTTTGACTCAAAAAAGAAACGTTCGTTTTGGAGAATAAGTATTTCATTAAAAAGACTAAGATAAAATTAAATCCATTTAAGATTCATAATATATGAGAAGTTTCATTAATAGTTACTATTATTGTACTCATTGTTGTACTTGATATAAGTAGAAAATATAAAATTAATCTATTCACTATCAATGTCCAAAGACTAAATAAGTTTCTTATGAATATTATAACCACACCATTACTGGATATCACACTCTGACAACCTTTCTATCAGTAAAACACCAATCTCATCCTTGCTATTAATTAATATTTTACTATATCATATATTTGTTTCATGTTTATTTCTATAAATAATTTATATAGTATGTTACATTAATGATGTGTGGGGGAATGAAAATTTTGTTCCTTTATAACTTTTTTGTTTCTATTTTTAATCTCTAGTATTTTTTAGTTGTTTTTTATATATTTTCAAAAATACATTACCTTAAAATAAAATCTACTAAACACAGTGAAATATAGAGAGAGATAATATAATGAATCTATTTTCTAGTTTAGAAATCATTTTTAAGATATATTTTTAAGCGTTGAATTGATATATTATTAATGGAATGAATGATGAATGGTATTTGGAGATATAATCACTTTTTTAACTTAGTCACCTTTTAATAGAAAATAGTTATTTCTTTATTTATTGAAATAAATTGTTTAGGAAGACATGGATGAATTTTATGAGAAATTATAATATTTATGAAATGTGGGAGAGGAGAAGGATGCACCATGTACTTGAAGGTTTTAGAATATATACATGATTGGTGTTTTGTAGAAGTAGTGTCTTATATTTAAGATAAGTAGTACCTAGTGTCCCTATACTAGGTACATGGTAGACTCTTGGGACCAATTGTTAAATAAAGGGTACTTTTGTGATTTTATGAATTATAGTTTAACTTTAAGAATCAATATCTTATTATTTATTCCCATTTTACCTATTTCCCTGTCATTAGGTTCTATTTTTTTCTTCTCCTTTATCTCGATGGTAGCATCTCAACATTTTTTGTTCAAATAATGGAAGTATTTCATGGGATCTCATATTCAAAATGATGTAAACTATTTTCCCTACAATTCTATTATTTCTCTAATTTCATTAAGTTGGTGACCACTTATCAAAATTATCATATTCTATGTTTTGAGAATTCTTTTAATTCTTTTGAATTTTACGTCATCTATCTCTGAAGTGAGTTGATGTTAGGTAAATTTGAGGTAATATTTCTTATTCTTTGGTTGTTTTATCTTGATTATTGTATATAAATTACTAAACATACCTTATGACAAGTTTACTAGTAGTTCATATATGATGCAGTTTTCTTCATTTTCAACCTAAATAATTATTCTATATTAATTTATGTAAGTGAAACCATTATTCATCTCATACTATTAATGGGTTGAGATAACAATGGTTTATGATTCAGTGAGAAAAATAAAAAAATTATTTTTTAAATTAATAATTCAATTTTAATATTTTTAATGAGTTTTTGAAATGATTTTAATTTATTGATCCACATTTTTCTGATTTTCATCATCGAACTTCTATATTGATGATATATGTGTTTTTTTATCTTATAGATTTTCAGATATGTTCTTCATGTCACATAAAAAGAATAAATTAAGTCTTTTATATATTTTACTAAAATCATTCATGTATACATGTTGTGAAATTTCAACATTGTGAATTTTTTGTTTGCATCTTCCCACATTTTTTTCCATATTCATTGATGTCCTAGTTTTCATAGTTATGAAAAATTATTGAAAGTATATATTAATATTGTTTAAATATTCTCTATTAATCCTATAATTAATGTAAAAATTAATTGTTTATGATGGGATTGGAAAACCCTGACTCTATTAAACCACTTTCTATATTCTTTAGGACTGAAAGATAGGATATTCTAACTCTAGTATACATAATTCCAATTCCTCTAGGGATTTTCATTTTATCCAAAGTTTATAAATGTAATTATAACATAATACTATAATATTATTCACCTCAAATTTTGGGATTGACCCAGAATTGGATTTTCATATTATGAACCCCTCATTATATGGTTTGACTTATGATCTCTATTCTAGTCACATCTAGTATACCAGATGATTTTTTTCTTATTACTCTAGATTTTCATTATTTTTACATATTCATAGGTTTTTAGTATGCTATAAGGGTTGGGGTGGAAATAAATTAATATATATTATTATTCTCACAGATTATATTATCCCAACTGGAAAAGAAGTTGATACATTTTTATATTATCCAAGAAGGGGTAAATCATTTCATCATGGGATCTATCTGTACCTGAATTGTGGGTTATAAGTGATTTATTTTTATGAATTTAGTGTATAGATCTATTTCCAATGATGGGGTTGTACTTAGGCTTCTATATAACATTTATCATCTTCTTTCCCACACATTTGGGTCATTATTGCGTGATTGAACCACATTACACATAGATAGACTAGTTTTGTGATGTTCCACTTATAACATATCATTTATATATAAATAGAACATGGTTGAGGGTTGATTCATAATATATTCTCTTATATATTTTGATTCATTAATTTAGTATATACATTCTTTGTCATAGGTCATTATATATATAATACTAGACCGTATTACTTTTATTACATTTTATATTTGGAGGAAGACATCTTCCATTAATCTTTTCCTTAATTCTTCGACATTTCTGGTAGCCAATGGTGATCAAAAATTACATTTTATGTATTTTAGTTGTCTAGATTGAAATATTTAGTGTAATCTGGTCATGATTATTATCTCAAAACTAGGAATAATGAACCTATTATTTAAATTTTATTAAATGAAATTTAATTAAATAAATATAGTTTAATAAATAATTTTAATAAGAAGGATCTACAGTTTTTAAAAAAAATTATGTAACATGTTAGCTGGAAAGAAGAAATTTTTTTGGGGAGATTATCTAAATGATAATATGATAGTTTATATTAAATAGAGTAAAATAAGACGTTGGGATATGATATATAAATTCCCTAATTTATCTTTGAACATGGAATGTGAGTTGAAAATAATAGATATTTTCAAGAGTTAGAGAAATATTTGATTTGGTTATCCAAATATTACTCTCGTTCTTTATTGAAATTGATTTTGGGATATTCCTTATTGTTAGGGTGTGTTATTTTTCAATTTTATTCAGTCATAAAATTTTGAAATACACATTTATAACTTTAGAAAAATTAAATAATTGTATATTCTTTAATATGAAATGTTATATTTGATAAATACATAAATTAAATGAATAAGGGGAGAATATTGTGTTAGATTGTTTTATTGGAAATATCACGTAATTAAGAAATTGAATGGTTTGATGAATGTTTTTAACGATAGGTAGTTTATATATTATTTAATAATAGAAATTTTATTCCACAGATCAATATTATTTTAACCTTTAATTATCTAAAACTAGAACAAGAAAGAAAATAAAGAATTAATGAATATTTTTTATTGTGATTAAATATGGAAAAGTAACTATTTTTATGTGGGTGGACTTAGAGATGGAAATTTTTGTATATATTTTTTGAATATCAAATAATTTTATCCAATCTCATATGTTTTTCATGATCAATCTCTGATATTTTGAATGTAACATACAATTTCATTAAATTTTGTTAATACCAATTAGTTAATCCCAATAATGAATATTATGGATTTATCATCCTTTAGTATTTTGATGAATGAATGATTTTATATTATCATTTAATTTTTTGAACTTATTGAAGATATTTGATCATGAAATGATATTTGGGAGAATGTTTTCATAATACATTGGATGAGTAAATATAAAATTTTATGTTCTTAATTAGTGTATTGAGGGTGTTTAATTTTCATTATTGGTAAACCATGATCCTATATTAGATTAAAATAATCATATCCCCATATGGAAAATTAATGAGGTTATATGACAATAATTTTATTATTATAAGAAATAATTATGCATTAGATGGGCAACACAAGCTATGTCAACCCCCCTGGGGCCATGTTATCCACCAACATTGCATCACTTAATTTCATAAGGATATGTTATAATAAAGACGTATCATGTGTCAAATTTTCCAAAAAACATAACTTATAAAATTATTTAGAGTTTCCCCATATGATTTCATTTACATTCCACACTCTTATATAAACTCAATTATAAGAAATGTTATTCCAATCTTCCTCTAAAAATAAAAAATTCACCACAATGTTGTTTGAAAACATAAAATACAAAATAATAATCAATATTATGTAATATATATTGTGTATCTATATTTTTTTAATTTGAATTACCATATACTTGAAAATACATTAGAAATCCTATAATTCCTAAATAAGAAATCTATATGTTCATAAATAATGGATATACATAAAAATAACATACTTGTACTACATCAAATCCCATTCTATATAAAGATCCCATTCTCCCCATGAAATATATTGTGTATCATGAAAATTAGTCATGAGAGTTGATCCAACACACCCAACCAATACCATATAGCACTCTACAAAATAAAAATATCTTACACATCCTCTGATATCTTCTCAATGATATTTTATCACCCAACACAAATATTTCTTTTCTACATTAAATTGTTTTAATATAAATATTGGGAGATTAAATTATCTAATATAAGATATCCATGATATATATAGAAAAAAATGTTGTATTCATGAATTTTACTTGGGAAATAAAATAATATTTGTACCATATTTCTAAATGAATCATAAAAAAGAGTTGAAAACATCATAGAAGAAACCCAATTTTTTGAGAGAAATTTAATTTAGATTTTTACTGTTTGGACTTCATCAAGGAAAATATGGATTAATTGTACTATCAAGATGGAAGGAATTAGGGGAACAAAAAGTAAACATGGAAACATCTAGATAAAGGATATAGAATATTTATTGAACAAGAAACCACATTTTAAAAGAACACAACTAGTTGTTCATCTTTGGTTATTATTATATTATTTTGAGATCGATTCCCTTTGTTTTTTCGTTCATATATATTGATAAACCCATTATCGATCATTAGTTTATTTAGGGAGATCCTTATTATAATTTATCGATAATATGGTAATTTTATTAGTGATTTTTTATTATGTATAAAATAAATGATATCACAATCAGATATTCTATTTTAGCATATCAGATTGGTGTTTCCTAGAAACTAATGTTGAGTAAAAAAAATAATTATTTTTTTGATTTCTCATTTCTCCCCCATACACCATGAAAGAGGATTAGGGTATAGTGGTTTTTATAATGTTAAAACTCATGAGACAAACATATAGAGAAGATAAGGTATTGATAATGATGTTTATCATTAACTAGTAGCTCAAGGGATAACTCATTATTTTTATTGAAAATGATATAATAATTTTGGACCTCATTCAATGGATTCAATCACATATTCACTATCTGATACTTTATCAAGTTTCCGTGTGTTTTTATTCTCACAATTATGGGAAATTAATCACAAAACACCTCCGATACACAATAATTGAAACTAATAATTAAATAATCCTATGAAATAATGATAACCAAGAATGAACACCCCTTCGGGGAGATAATATATATTTACGGCTATACTATATTTAAACTCATATTTATATTCAACTTATTAACCTTCCCATTTTATTTTTTATTAGGGATTTCCCTCAGTATATAGAAAAAACACAACCATAAAATTCTTACTATATTTACTGTAAATAATATCATCCTTTGGGATTATTAAAAACCAATATATAAGAAAATGAAAGAAAATTTCTACCCTAATAAAAAATTACCAATTTATATGTAATAATGATAATCCCTAGTATAACATATTTAATGATTCTAATATCATTCACTCTATTCCCACATGATTAGTTGCCACTATGAAATGTATATATTGAATGTTACCTTTATCATGATAGCAGTTTACACTCTCAATATCACTTATTATTCAATGGATCCCAATATTCAAATATTTCTCCTCCTAATAAATCATTTTGATACAACCTCAATAGAATTTTTACTCAATTGTTAGTATTATCTATCTAGAATGTTCATGTGGTAACTCTACCACTCTTAAATTCCTATGTAATGTACCAACATGATTGTGATGAAGAATGTGGTATTTTTTTCATTATATCATAGTATTTATATGTGCTGAGTTTTATTGATTATATAATGGGAGAATAGAGAATTCACAAAACACAAGAGGTTATGAGAGTTCATTGTGGAGGATGATGTGTTTTATGGAAAATGGGATTTTTTAGATTTTATATAATAATAATATATTGATATGATTTATTATAGATTATGTTTGTTTTTACCATTTCATATACAACATGATTTCCATTATCATGTTAGCGAAGAAGATTTACAATATAGAATCCATTTTTTGATTCATATATTCATTTATTGAGGAATTAGTTATTTATTACTTCAATACTAGACATAAAGATTT
Organism: Viscum album; assembly: GCA_963277665.1. Lineage (NCBI taxonomy): Eukaryota > Viridiplantae > Streptophyta > Magnoliopsida > Santalales > Viscaceae > Viscum > Viscum album. The sequence continues at coordinate 908,690,644 of OY728151.1, forward strand.
ATAAGGTGATTTTGATTAGATTGAGACGATGATGATGTGATAAGGATATAGGGATATTAATAAAAGACCACATCTATATGTGGTATTTACAGAAGGATAAAATTAGATGTTCTCTATAAATTAATTTAAGTTCAGAAAATAACTAATATATATATTAAACATGAGATTGAGATAAGATTCATGGAGCAATGAAAGTAATATATATAGTGTCTCTATAAAATTTTTGAGAATGTATCTACGATTTGAGAAAAATAAAGTTGATTGGAATTAAGAGGTTAATACTTATGTCATTAATCATGATGGATACTATAATATAAATATGTACACAAACAAATAATGATTAAAGTTATGAGCTTGTAATATTTTAAGATGTGAAACGTGTTTTATTATTTGATAATCAATTGAAACTATATCAGGTGAAAGAGTTTGATGAATATTGAGATGATAAATAGTTGAAGATATAGAGGGTAAATTGTGGTACTGAAAGTGAGTATTTACTTATTTTAGTTTGACTTATAATTATGTAAATATATTTATAAATGTTTTGTTTTTAGGATGAAATTTGAGTCTATTTAAGACGAGTAAAAATATATCGAGATATTTTGAATAATTTTCTAGATGATTTAAAAAAATTTAAGTTCATATGAAAGAATAAATATTTTTTTTCTAAGAACATAATATTGTAGATTTATTAGAAGAATTACTATCTAGAATATGTAATATTAGCTTTATAATGAATAATCACAAAAATTGTGAAATTTTGAAATGTATTGATATATATAAGAATAACTACGAGTTTAAACGATGATATGTAAGAGTAACATAGATTAAATGAAAAGCTAATATGAAGATACATAATATTAACTATAATATTTCACAGATTACCAAATATTCAACTTGATGATACAAAAGAGTTACATGTGGTTTCAAAGAATACATAATATATCTCTATATGGTAAACACAATTAAATAAGATTACATTGATAAAATATAAAATTATATATGATGATGTGATTATACATAGATAATTCTTTAACAAATATCCAAATTCTCTAAGATGGGTTAGGAATCAATATATTAATGATGCTTTTATTTGAAGGTGAATAAAATAGTTTTATATAGAACATTCCCCTATATATAAATGAATGTTAGTATATATATGTGGAAAAGGGAGATGGGATTCACAGAACAACAAATAATATATGAATATATGGATTATATAAAATTAAATAAAGAATACCATGTGATGTTTTTTCTTTATATTTTATCATGAAATAAATAGAATATTTACATACTGTTTACAAATATAAAAGATGATTATTTCATGTGATTAAATATTTGTACTATTTCAAATTATAGGATATCACAATGATCATTTATTTGGTGACTAAAAATTTTAATATTTAAAAATATCAACACAATTGATACAATTTATATAAATAGATTATGAGTCAAATATGATAAAATATATTAGGAAAAATACTTAATATTTTGGCCAATTTAAAAAAAATATCATGAAAGTTAATTTTCTTGATAAAGAATATATAGAGTGATATAGACATAAAAATGATACTTGATATTATTTTGTGATGATTATAGTTGTGTGTAGTGATTTTTTTTGGAGGAACCCTATTTTTCGAGGAATAACATGGTATAGTGGTTTTTATTATTTTTATTCCTTAATAATTATGATATTTATAAGTACTGACATGCTTGTTATTATTTTTTAAATCATTAGGCATTCAAGATTCCAATATAATGAATACAATCTTGTTTTTTATGTGGAGTCATCCTATGGGGAAGTAAATATTATATTCAAGAAGGTAATTGTATGACCATTGTGAATGGTAGATATATATTATATAGAACATTTTAAGAGTCAGTCATTCTTGATAAATTATTTAAGGGTTTAGTAATACTCATTTTATATTGATATTAATTTATTATATTATTGGATACGAATGTTTTATAATTTAATTGATCATATAGAAAATTTTTCACTGACATTATGTGAGAACCCTATAAAAATATCATTTATTTTTCAAAAATTTATTTGTTTTTTATGTGGCTTGAATGTATTAATTGTTAATTGCATATTCATTGATCCTAACAGGTTAAAAGGATAAATTAATTAATTGAAACATAATTCTATAAAAACTACCAATATTGATTCACTAAATAGTGTTACATAATGATTTCATTGGGCTTCTTAATTGGTACAAAAACTTATGTATTTTCTACCACTAAGTCTATGATGTTTTTATTTTTTTATTTTTTAACTTTAATATCAAGATATAAAGTGGTTTATGAGTTCTCTATAATAAAAATATAGAGGCTATATTATCCAAAACCAATAATAAAAAAAAGAGAATCCATGATACTTAGGAAATCATCACAAATGAGAAAATATTTATTTGATTCACTACTAAATGAAGGTAATAAAATTTGAAATATTTCTATTATATGTATTGATAATTTTCCTCTGGAAGATTCATTTTTTGTATATGAGGATTATTAGACTATTGGATAATATAGTGTTTCTTAGTCTAAAATAAAGGATTATAATAATAATATGTTTATGTTTCAATAAATAAATAAATAAATATATATATATTAGTTAATTTAGGGTTTACAAGTGTATAAACCATAGTTGAATATGAAGATTGATTCACTAGAGAAGTCACTAGATTAGATGTTTGTAAAGAGAAATAATCGCATAAAATTAGTTGAATCCAAGGAGTGTCATACAATGATTAAATATAATAATATTTCCTTAATGAAGACTAATTTCAAGATACTATTAAAGAGAATACAATGACAACCAATTCCGTTTAAGTTATGAACCACATATTATATGTAATAGAGAAGGCTACAATTGATTTCAACAATTCCAAAATAGAGATTCAGGTAAATATTGCAGAAAATATTGAAAATTATTTACCTGAAAAAATAATACACATGATGATAATAATGAAATAATGAAGGTAAAATTGAAATAAATATAGAGATATGTTAAAGATGAGAAAAATAACCTCATAATGAACTTACTGGGGATGTAATTGTGTATAGAAAACCCATAAGTGACCCAATTTGAATCTTCTCTATAAATTGAGAGTGTATTTATATCAATAATATTTTGTAACAAGTGTCTTTTTACAAAAAAATATCATAATATTAACAATAATAATGTTATGGAATCTATTAGTATATCAATTATAGAGTCGAAGGAAAAGGTAACTCATGGTCTAGAAAATATTGTTTCTAGTCTTTTTACAGTACATAATACATGATATAATTTAAATTAAAAAACGTATGGGTAGATTTTTTGAGAAACACATTAATATAAATAGAGAGGATATTAGCGAGAATAGAAATTTATGGTCTGAAAAAAGGGAGAAAAATATGGTTATTTAGAAAAAACCCACATGCTAGTGATGTTGGACATATTGGTAATAAATGATAAAAAATAAATGACTATTTATAATTGCTGGTGTTAGGAAATATTTAAACACATGACCATTGATTATTAGTCGAAAATTTCAATAATTGGAGGAAAATTTCTTATATCCAAGGGGAAAATCTGGATAGATGAGTAATTATAGTAGATTTCGACAAAGCACCTATCACACAGTAAGTTTATGAATTAATAAGAAGTATTAATGTCTTGAAAAATAATATGTAAATAAAAATAAAAATAATATATATTAACAAATTTTGGTTCATACCTACTAACAATGAATCATATTCCATTTAAGAGAGAAGATATAAAAATATTAAAAAAAAGAATAAAGGTATTTTTCCATGGTGTATATAGAAAATAAAGACATTAAAAAATTACACACAATATGGTTGTAAATGATAATAATAATAGTATAAAATTATAAAATTGTGAATGTAAATTCAATATCATATATAATTTCATGTGAATTACAAATATCACTGATGAAGTGAGAAATAATGATGAAAAATTAATGTAATCAATTGAAAAAATAATGATATGAATTTGTTTTGTTGAATATATATTTTAATGGAGGATAATAGAAGTTTTTTATAAGTTTTCATAAAGAAGAGATCTAAGAATTCATGAAAAGTTTCATGGTAGGTGAAAGAAAACTAAATATAATTTATATGAATTCATAAAAAACTTCTATAATGGGAGGTGATATTGAAATAAATGATGTAAAAGCTAATAAATACATGTGTTATTAAGTTTAACTAAAAGAATAAAGTTCCACATATAGAAAATTATGAAAAAACATTAAAGAGAATACTACATAAAGAAACCAGTTTCTAGAAAATCGAATATTCAATAATGAAGTGTTATCACAAGACTAATGCTTAAAATAAGGGTGTTTATTTGTTGATAAAAATCCTCAACCTTACTTCTCACTGTATTTTTAATAGGATAAACCACCACATTCAAATATTTTTTGTGTCTTTTTCTATTTTAGGAATTAAAACTTTTGTATTTAAAGGATGAACTGGTATGATGAGAATGAAATAACTAATTTATAATAAGAATAAGATACCATTGTAGAATGATCTATAATTATTTCATAAAATATTAAGTGAAATTTTGAATAATTAATCTTGGAGTCCATCTAGAAAAGAGATCATACTTGATGAATAAGTTGTTCAATAATATCCCTTGATGTGGAGTTAATTTAATATTATGAGGTTTCCTTATTCTATGTGAAACGAGAAATAAAAAGGCAATCAATTTTTTTGTAGTATATTAAATACGTTTTCCAATAATTATTTTTATTGAAATAATTTCTTATACAATTCAGTGGGGGGGGGGGGTATTTGAATTTTTCAATAACATATAATGTGGGGAATACATGGATTTTGAGGTGATTGTTAAAAACTTAATTGATCACAATTATTTTTTAAACGATGTTGTACTCAATTATAATTAGACATTGTTAATTGAGTACTCAAATGTGGTACTATACATGGTATTTATTTTCTATTAAGGTGAGTGAAAAATAATATATGAACTATAGTTTGAAATGTGTTTTGAAATAGGTATTAATAGTGAAGTGACCCATGCATAAAATACCTAAATTTTACATCTTTCATAACGAATATTCTACACAAATCAAAATTATAGACACATAGGGATTATTAAGGTTTAGGGTATTTTTATACTATATATATAATCAAAAATTTCATTAAAATAAAATCAATTTATCCACAAAAGAACATTATACTAGCACCCTTGTAAATATATCATACTTATAACCACCCATGAAAACAAGGGGAATCAAAACATAAGAATGGGTGAGATCATATGCTTATTATGGTTAAACATGGTATATACCAATAATAATATTTCTAGATGATCATAAAAGAATTATATTTGAATAAAGTGAAATTTATAAATGTAAAAATAACATATATATAATATATTAAATCATAAAATCTAAAAATAATATCACATCTTGATGATGTTTAATGAGGGTGTTAAAATAGTAATCATTATTAAAGTGTCAAATCATATTCATGTGTAATTATAGTCACATGAATGAAAAATATTATGAGAAGACATATTTTTAAATATTTTCATATATAATCTTGTTATCATAGCTAGAAGAAATCATACTCAGGAAAAAATATTTTAACATATACATTCACAATCACATCCATACATATTATATTTTGGAATAGTTGGAATGAAATCACAGTCACACATCAAAATGTGAACATATATATTCTCAATCGTGTCCATGATTTTCATCACCATAGAATGAGAATTAAATAAAAAAATATCAAATTTATTAGAGGTACATAATGTATTGAAAAATTATATAATCATATATTATTTATATATATTCCAAAAGATCATGAAAACTTTTATCATTTCATCCCATCTTAACTTGTGGAAAAGAAAATGGGCATCCTAAAGAAATAATTATAATAATCAGTAATCATCAACATAAATCATAAGTACTATATAGTTATATCACATCAAAAATGAAGAATATGTAACATAATAGGATGTTTTAATGGATGAAATTGAATTTATAAGATCACTAAAACAATTATCGAGGAAGATAAATTTTTATTTTGAAACCACATATTTAAAGTGTAAAAATTTAAAAAATATTAAGAAATTTTTTTATTTTATAATTAAATTGAAAATATGAAATGGAACCTTCAAAAAAATAAACTAACTGTAATCAAACAGAAATCCATTATTGTGGTGTGCGTTAAAACAAATATTTTGTTCACACCATTCCCAAAAAAGTACGTCAATATTAAAAAAATATGATTCCATTTAAAAATTTTAAATAAATTAAAATATTGTTAAAAATGTATATAGGTAATCACTATATAATACTAAAAACATTTATTAAAACATTTTAAAGAAATACTTGAAACAGAAATAAAATATTTCCAAACGAAGAGAAAATAAGGACAAATTTTCATAAAAACTATATATACATCAATTTAGGAACCAAATGGAGGTAAATGAGATGAAATAAATGGAAAAATATAAATAATAATAATGGAATAATATTTATGGTGGTTATAAGATATGTATCATATAATTTCATTTAATGGAAATTTAACATTATTAATCTCTTATGTAAATGAGATTATATCATAATTTCCTTACATCAATTCTCAACATGAATCTTTTGTGTTAAAAAATAATATATAATAAATATATATATATATATATATTATAAATAAATTCTAGGACTATATTCATAAATAAATTAACATTTTTCATTTATTTATAATTTAAAATCATTCTTATATTAATTATTATTCCTTAAAATTAACATTTGGGTTTAAACTCATCTATTTTCTATGAATGTTTCTATTCAATGGTTATAGTACATTCACATTGGTCCTGATTTAATTCTCTATAGATTATAAATCATTAAATAATTAGAATATTTATTCATTATAAAAATCTTATAACCATTCACCTAAATTGAAGAAGAAAAATGACTTACATCACTACATATAGATTGTAGTAAGTTTGTATGCATGAAGTATGTTTCCAAATTTTTATGGATGAAAGAAAAGAAAGGTATATAAAACATTACCTTTAAATAGTATTTATTAAATCACAAAAATAACAGATATTCCTTAAACATTTCCATATTTCCATAAATTTGTATTTTAACTAAAAAAGGGATCACATCACTATATAGTGGTTGTATTCCACACATATGCATGAGCGATGTTATCTTTTTCTAACAAAATAGAAGGGAAAAAAGGTAGATAATATATTTATATCCCTAAAGACTAATTTTGTCATAAATATTATGTATATATATATTTTAAATTAACCATAATAAACAACCATGATGTTTGATGATGGATGATGAATTATATCAGTATGTGGATGCAGTAGAACACATATACACAGGAACGATACATTTATTTTAATTTTTTTGAAAATAAGGATGAAGATTTTGTATCCAAAAATTATAATGAATTATTAAGATATTTTTATACTACACTCATTATGTTATTATGTATAAAATTTTTATAGGAATTACATGAATAAAGAATCATGAAATTGATCAGTAAGAACATATAACTCTTCTTTGGAAAACTTCAAGGTTTATACATAAAGACTTAAGAGGATAGTATTAAATAAATGAGGATATATAAGTCACAAGGAGGAATTTTAGAATTTTTTGGGTAGGTTTTGGATGAGATAGAGGCTCTAAATGTGTGGATAAGAAATGACAATTGTATCCCTTTTATAAGCAAGAGAGAGGTCACACTTTTATTTCTTCCAAAATATAAGAAAATTTTAATCTCTCACTCAAGAAAAATGGATAAAAAATTACTAATATTAAAAAATGAGGTGATATAGGGATAATATGAACAAAAGGTAACATTAAAAATAATATTATAGGTTATTTTAAACCTTATTTTTTTAATTAACCCCTTGGTAATCCCTTTTATCCCTTATTGTATTAATGTGTTTTTACCCTAATTACTAATCACAATAAAAAAAATTATGTACAACATATTACATAATATTAATTATCATTCATCTAAATATGGAATCCATTTAATCAATTTCAATCTCAATAATTGATATAAAACTATTTTATCATATATGTGAAAAATAAAACAAACTTATTTTTATCAAAATAGATTTTTTTATAAAATAATGAGATTACCTTTATTACATCCATGTAATAAATAATTGTTGAAATTTTTATTGAATATATTATTAAAAATTTTAATGAAAATAATTTTTAAAAAAAATACTTATTTAATTTATTTTTATGAAAACACAATGTGCACAAAAATTCAATTTTTTTCTCAAAAATAAACTTTTTTCCTTCAATGGATTTTATATTAATTTCTAAAAAATTAAAAACTAATGATTTAATTTTATACAAATATACATTTCCATTATTTATTTAATCTTATTCATACCCTCCAATCGATCAACAAGTATAAATTTTTTACAGTAAATATTAATAATTCAACAGTATATCACAATTTGATTAAACTAAAGGATTCATATGAAATAAAATATAAATGAAATAAAATTTATTTAATGGGAAAATATAATAATATATGAGGTTGTTATATTATACCTCTATAAAACAATACCTTTAAATTCATTGTATTTGATACCAACAATTTATTATACATATTTCTAATCACATCATCAAGTTCCCACGTATCATCAAAAAATTTATGGTTTTGTGAAAAAAAATTTACAAGGTGAGTGGTACTGTTCTATAGAACTTTATCATTACAATATATAATCTCCACTAATTTTTCCTAATAAGACATTTCGGATCCATCGGTATGACCTTTGAGTTTAGTATAAGTAAAGGACCATGTATTTACATCCGTAGTAGAGATACATGGATCTCAACATGAAAATGATAAGGATTTAGTGTATGATCTAATAGATAAGAAACCCTCTTAATATGATCAATAATTTAAAAGGAACAAAAATATCTATGTCCCATATTTCCCTTTATTCCAAATCTCATTACCCTCTTCTGAGGATATACTCATCGGAATACATTTTCACCAACATAAAACTCTAAATCTCACCAAGGTTTATCAACATAACTTTTCTATCAACTCATAGCTTCCATTATGTGATGTTGAATTACTTTAACAATTTATACCTTTTCCCCAGATATAAAATCTCATAAAATAGTTCCTTATCTAACTCTATCATAGAAAAATTTATTTCTAAACTTCCTACTATGTAGAGATTCATAAATAATATCAAAATTCTCAATTAAAAAATATATTGTATGAAAATTATTTAAAAAGATCTTTTTCATCCCAACAAAATTTTATATCCATAGAATAAGTATTAATCATATCATATATGTTTTGAATAATAATCATAGTGTAACTATCTATCTATGGATGATATTCAATGCTAATGTTCAACTATGTAATTAATTTTATCAAATGACATCTATAGAAGATCATGAAAAAACTCTTATGTTCATTATATATAATATATTGTTGTACTACATTTAATATTACAACTATATTGATGTTTATACTAGAATGCTAATAAATAAATAAATATTATCTTATTTGACTAAACTATTCTGTCTTTATATGGTGATCGAATTAATCCTAGAAATCATCATTACCTTTAGTTGTTTTTGTGGAATATGATGAAAAAATCAATGGTAATGTTCTTCCTCATCCATTATTTTATATATAATGGTTTTATCATGACCTAGTTTATCTATCTTTCAAACCAAACATACTGATACCCCCAACATCAAGATTCATACTCAATAATATCAATTTTTTATATTATCCCACAATAATTATGCATTCAATCTAATAAAAATATTCAAAATCATGGTATGTATAGTGAATGATGATATATGGGCACTCTTATTCAACTACTTCTTCATGAATAGTATTGAAAATACATAAATTATATTTATTAACCATGTCATTCTATATAAATAAGGATTGAACTCAAAAAAATATCTCATATTGTTCATCAATTTCATATCCAGGTATTATACATATTTTATCATCATATAGATGGGTGGGAAAACATTTATCTAAGAGGAACATTATTTTTAAACCTTCATAAAGATATAATGATTTGTATTATTAAATTTATAAATATTGTATCTAATATTAATAGTCTTTATGTAAAACAAATAGTGGTCCTTTTGAATTAGATCATATGTTACCCCTTTCTCCTTCTAATGGTGGTATTATATTGAGCAGACATAATCTGAAACCAATTCCCAAAACATATTTTGTAGTATATGAAACTATTTCCATGTGAATATACATTTCATGCATTTATGATCAGTATATATATCACCCATTTCATGAAAAATATAAGGAATCCATATTTTTAATGGAAAAATTACCACAGCTAGCTCAAAATCATGATTCGGGATATTTTTATCAATAATTTTCAATAATCATGAGTCATAATCTATCACTATATCATTATATATGAGGAATAATACCATTACATTATTTGATGCATCACTATAGATAACAAATACTTATCCATTATAGTGTAGTGCAATCATAGGTGCATTGACCAGCTTTCAATCTATATCCTTGAAATCTTCCTCACATTCAACTGTCCACAAATATTTTATCCTTTCCATTTAAACATGGTGATTTTTTAAATAGACATGATAAATTATTCACAATGAATATATAATATCCATAAAATTTAAGAAAACTAAATATCTCAATCATTGTTATTGATATGGTTTGTTAGTTAATAAAATTCTTATTTCAATGATCTACTGATATATCCCTACTCTAGACGATATGAATCTAGAATAAAACATTCTATATAAAAAATTAAACTTTTAGAATGTGGAATATAGTTTATCCTAATAAAAGTTATTCAATACAATACTCAAATTATATTTATGATATTATTTTATATTTTAATATATATGAATGCCATCTTTAAATAATACCAAAAATCAATCAAGTTAATTTCTCAGACTCTATTCATTAGATCCACGAAAATAAAAATGGAATAGGTAAGTCCAAATGGAATTTCCATAAATTCATGGTTAAATACCTTATAAAGACTTAAATATTTATTAAATCCCTATTTTTTCCCTTAATTAATGATATCCATAGAAAATTTCAATCTTATAAATATACTGATCTCCTAAACATTGATCAAACAAGTAATAGACAAAGGATAAATGATTCTTTTTCATTATTGTGATCTTATTATGTTCTTGATAATCAATGAAAATATGTATTTAACCATATTTATAGTTGATAAAAATATCTTGATAACTCATTGGTGAGTCACTCAGGAATATCAATAATGTATCATTATTCTACTAGCGTTTCTTCTTCAATTGCTATTAATTGGTTGGCAGAATTCTATATATAGTGATTGAAATAGGTGTAGAACCATATATGAGTTCTATTGGAAAATAATATTCATGATTCAGAGTTGAACCAAGAATATTTTCATCAAATACATAATCATCTTCCCAAATAATAAGAATATATTAAATTTTGTGTTTATAACCAACCATTTGAGGTAAATATACCTTATGAAAAGGTAGTAAAAGCCATATAATGGAAGTATTTCCCATTGAAATTTTATGTTCCATATCACACCAATAGACAAGAGTATGTTGATTTATAGTGTCAAACATGACATTCATTCCCCAGTAATTGTTGTGGGTTCTATATAAGGTAACCAAATACATTCCAAATATCACATAGAATTTAACTAGATGTAGAATCCTACGAATTTTTGGAAGCACATTCCCAAAAACATCATTAAATGAAAAGATATAGATGTCAGATGTGATCATCATTCCATTAAGGGTTTTTAATACCAACACAAAATTTAATTTAAGAGTTGGTTATGTGATTCTATTATAAAAATAATTATATGTAAAATAGATGGTACATTAATAATAAAGTATGACCTTCAGAGATCTAGAGAAAATAGTTTGTATAAGTTTTATCATGTTATTCTCATGAATCACCAAATTTTTGATTGAAATGGGAATCCCATTATCCTTTTTTCTAGGGGTTATTGAGGCTTACCACCCACATTATCCACTAGAAAATGGAATTGAATCACCTAATGTCTGATCACCCTATATCACAAATATTTAACATCATTATATGAATCGTTTATCTACAATAGTTTATTTTTATATATTTTTATCCCGCATAAAAAATAATTACCTTGATGGATAAAATTTTACAATTACATCATTTCCAGACTCTTTTAATAATATTTAACTAAATATTCCCCTAAAACTTTGGAATGTAGGTGGATGAAATTTATTCCTTCCATTATATTAACCATTCATATTTCCATGAAGCTCTATTTTTCTCTTCTATTAAATATAACTAAATAAATATTTGGAGTACCTACCCTATGTTTTTACCGTCATATCACATTGAATGATTTCTTCATTGTCATAAAAGTAATAGAGGGATATATCATTTATAATAAATGGTATTATACAACAAATTAATCAATCAACATTTCAGTCATGGTTAATGATTACACCATATTAAGACTTTGAAATTTCTATAAGGTTTTCTTAATAAAAACTAATATACTAATCACCCTTCTGTTTTGACTCCTAAAAGTCCCTTTCTATATTATTTCAAAGAGGTCAAAGAAATCATTTACAATGAAATACCCTCTTAAAATCCACCTTTTATATATATTTATTTCCTCATGTTACTTTATTTTCCTTACAAGAGACTACCTTTGATAAGATTCTCTTAACAATTAATAGTATGGAAATAAACATTTCTCATTGGTTTGAGTAAAAATAATTTAAAATATGATTTACATCAAAATGATACGTTTCTCAACAACTAGAAGATCTTAATACCCATAAAAGGAGTTTGAAAATTATTTTATTAAACAATCAATTGTATTTTTTCCCTCTATAGTGATATTATAATATAAACGTTGGCCACATTATTATTCAAAGAATGATATAGTTAAGACAAGAAATACAAAAAATAATTTACCCAAATCTGAGGAAATTTGGTTTCTCTTGAGGATATTCCTTGTATTTCATATCACATTCCTTTTTGAAATAAAATATTCTTGTTCTAGCCATAAAATACAACAAAAATTCATAATAAAATTATTTAAGAATAATAAACGGTGTAAGATTTCATAAGAATTTTTTTAAGATATTGTAATTTATTACACCATATTATCAACATATTATACTTGGATCATTATATATCAATATTATATCAATATATGTTTTATTAAGTTCTATCTTCATATATACTATAACATAGTCTTTATAAATAATTATACAATCCCTTAATACCAAAAAAATCAATCCAAGCATAACTTAAATAAATATTAGATTATTCCAGATGAATATTCTATACACATCAAAATTTTACAAACTTGAGGTTCATAAAGGTGTTGTATAATTGGAGACCAGATACATAAAAAAAGTATTTTTTAAAAAATCCTAAACATCTATAAAAAAGATCATCATATTTTTACACATTGAAGTGTAAGTGTGAGCTCAGTTTCTCAGTTAGGGTAAAAATGATAAACATCAATTATAAGAGCATTTTAAAATCATAATGGTATGATAACATAATCAAGTGTATGTTAAAAATATAAAAATGGTAATTCATGGTAAATTATAGAGAAAAAATCTTCAATTAAGTCACACCATAAGACTTGGTTGACAAAGTTGACAAAGAATTTGTCATAATTTACATGTCCTAACAAAAACATGAGACATTTAAGTACATGAAATCATAAAATTTTGAACATATCTATTTTCTGTCATTTTTATGAATAATCGGGTGATAATTTATACATGAAATCATAAAAATTGAACCAAAATATGGACATAGTTATTCATAATCATATCCAGATACATTCAATTAATCTTATCTATAAATAATTCATATTTGTATAAAAATGTTACATAGGTAGTCACAATAATGTCAATTTACATCTTTCTCATTGCCTGATATATCTATTACACAATACCTAATGAATTTTAGGACTATAACATTGAAAACCATCACCTAGTAATAATCCATTAATATATATTCCATAATATCAAAAAACATTTATCATTTCAACATATGTTTATACACGGAAAACAAAATATATTTTTTCAATTATTCGTCCTCTTAATTAATAACTCTCTAGGGAAATAATTAGGAAGGTATAACTGGTTGATTTACCTAGTAAATCATAATAGGCATAAAATTATTTTTTCATAGATTAAATAACATTCTAATGATAAGCAAAAACATTTCATGTGGAAAATTACCTTTTAATTTTGAAATCATTTTTTTAATGTAATTAACAAAATCTTAAGAAAAAAACATATTAAAAATAACCATGAAATTTTTTACTGGAGGACTCAAAGAATATATTATTTATAATGGTTTAAGAAGTCATTCACTCCCAATAAATTTAAATACATATTTTAGTCACAGCACTGGTAAAAACAACCACATTCAAAGAATGAAAGGAAGATTTATTTTTAAGATTTTTATAAAAATTAAATTATTAGAAAATTATAATTTAATAAATAATTATAGAATAGTGTAGAATTTATAGGATTTTTTGAAATAAAATAATGACATGGAAGAAAAAAATCCCCAAAAAAGAAGAAATATTGAAACAAATTCATAAAAAAATTTCTCAGTTAATTTAAGTAGCATAAATAAGAAAATGAGGTGAAATCATGAATACCACATAAATATACAAAATAGAATAAAATATTTGGTATTTATATGATATGTATCATATAATATCCCAAAAGGTAAATTTAACATTAATAACCATGAAATGAAATGTGATTGTTTTATAATTCACATACCTCATGCCTCATCTCAGTTTATACTTGATAAGTCACCATTGATAATTAATATATATTTATTATATATATTTTATAAAAATATATGAATACGAAAACTAATATTTAATATTCCTTTATATTTTCCAATTATCCATCTTTTAAAAATTATTCCTTAAAAGATACATTCGGGAAAAAATCATTTATTTTGCATGCATGTTTTAGTTTGATGGTATTGGTACATGAAACTTTTTCAAGGAATATTCATTCAAATAATATTAATAGTATAATTTTTCTAAGTTATTAATTATATACTTTTTTATAACAATTCACATAATGTGATTATAGAATAGGATTAAATAACCTCTTGGAAGTGGCTATTTATATGTTGACACAAGTGATGTTTCCACTTTTTATTGGATAGAATAAATGCAAGGTAAATTAATATAGAAATTTTAAAAACAATTTTTATATAATAAATATCATATACACATATATATTTTCATTTATGACCTTCAATGTAAAGAAGAAATGTAAAATAGTTCATTTCCCTTCATGGAGGTGGTAGTGCACACGTATACACAAGTGACAGTATCATTTCCAAATAGTTGGAAGGTAAGAAGGTTGATAAGTTCATATAATTAATGATTCACATTTATTTCATAAACATAATTTGTAAAAATTCAAGACCTTTTAATAATCATCCATGATATATGGTGATGAAAAATGATTCATATCAATATGTGGACACAGTTTTCTAGACGTATACCGGTTGGATACTTTCATTTCACATTTGATTAAAATAAGGTAGAAAATAGTTTTCACAAAATCATAATAACATCCCTATATATTTTTTAATATATTGAATAATTTTTTGTTCGTAAATATGATTTTTATGATGTATAATAATGAATAAACACAAAAAAGATCGGTAATATAATATAATTTTTCTTTTGAGAACCACTTTAGGTATATACCGTAATCATTGATGGAATGGAATTATAATAATATTAGGACCTATATTATGTGACATGGCATATTACGACATGAGTTTGGAATGTATTATTCATACTATGTGTCTCTTAATGTGTAGAAAAGAGTGGAGAGGTGGTGTCCTATTATAAGTGACGGAGTGGGAACCCATTGAATTTTTCAAGAGATGAAAATATTTTAATGCATTACTCATGAAAAATGAATCCAAAATGAATCATCATCGATGATGATACTATATATGGTTGAAATATAACCAAAAAATAATATTAACAAAACATTATAATCAATTTTATCCATAGTTTCTTTAGTCTAACCCTTTGTTAACCCCTTTTTACATTAACCGTATTAATGATTTTTTACCTCAGTTACTATTCATAATGATAGAAAATTAAGCACACATTTTTATGTAATTATATTTACGGTGATTACAAATTTATAATAAATTTTATAAAATTCATTATATATGTGCTTCATAAATTATTTTTAATTTTTTTTTCAAAATGACATAAAAATATTTTTAGAAAAGTTATTTTTATACAAAAAACATAGTTTAAATTTATTCTTTTTCAAATAAAAAATATTATAGAAATTTTAATTGAATATAGAATATAAAAATTAATTTAATATAAGTTTTCTATATATATATATATATCTGTGTCTGTGTATATATATATATATATATTTTTAAGGAAAAACACATTGTGTGAATAAAAATATGTTTTTAGAAAAAGAACACTTTTTAATTTCAACTAATATTATTTAAAAAAATATAACCAATTATATTCCAATGAATTAGTTTTATATCTATTTGAAAACTATGTTTTTTTAATTACTTAATCCTATTTGAACACTCAAGTCAGATTAATTTTCAATGAATGTTATGAAAAGAAATAACAACTCAATTTTTTATCAATATTCGTTTAAAATCTATGTTTAATGTAATAAAAGAAATCCATGAAATATTTTTTTGAAGTTAAATATATCATAAAATAATGGGTTGTTACAATCAGAAAATATAAAGGTGTATATTTAAATTACCAATATGTTGTTATGTAGAGGGGTTTATTTTTTTTGAATAATTCATTAACGTAATATATAATGATTTTCCTAATGTAGCGAATGTGAGAAGAGAGAACCCGCTAAATGGATGATGAGATTAAAGTTCCCTATCTATGATATAGTTTTTCCTAGAAAAGGATTGATTTAATAACACATTTAAGTATACTCTATATAATGAATTTCATATAAACTAAAAGTGTTGTCTTTATTTTTATGTTGTACTAGAGATGTATCCATATAATTGAAGAAGATAATGAATCAAATTGAATTTTTTGACCCATTTATTATACTATTGATGAATGAGTTACTTATATATTGAAGACAGAACGTGTAGAATTTGATGTGAATTTTCATGATTTTGAGATGAATCATATAAGATGGTAAGATCTGGATATCAAGGAAGGTTAACATCTATATGATGTATGTATTGAGAAATGAAATTAAAGGTTTTTTTGAACTAAATAAAGATATTAGATTACATCTATTGGCTAATGAATAGGAAAGGAAGAAAGAAGTTTTAGTTATTATGAATATTGAAATATATGATTTCCCCATAAAAATATAGATGTGATTGGTGAATAATAACATTTCCTCGAATTATGAGGATCATCAATAAGTTATTATGAATGAAGGAAATTTTAATATCTATATGCATAGAAATGGATGATGATTAAAGATATAAAATTATACTTTGTTCATATATGAAAGGTGGAACATTATACGATAATCAATTAAAGTACTATAAAAAATGTTTTGAATATTGAGTTATTAATGAGTTATGTATTTCAAATATATAATGAAATACTCAAAGTGATTCATTATATGTCTTAGTTTATTTTAACATTATTATTATAATATTTATCAGAAATATTTTAATTATAATTGTAATTTGGGGTTTCTTGAGAAAATTTAATGTTACTAGATATGGATTTGAGGACGTTTTAAACTGATATGTTTTTTCTAGAGTACAAATATAAAAATAAATATAGATCAATTATTATTATGTAACATACTAGATTTATTATAAAAATGAAAAATAAAAATATATAATATAAATACCAAAAAAAAAGATCTTTTAGTGTAAAATTTGTTAATGTATTTCGATATATAAGAATAACTTCGTGTTTTCACCATGATACATAATAGTAACTCAAATCAATCAAAAGAGTAATTTAGTTATACATAATATTAAATATAATGATCAAAAAATTATGTATGATTAAATGTTAGGTTATATTAGAGTTATAAGTGGTTTTAGAAGACATATACAATCTCTCTAGGGGTTATATAATATTGAAAATGATCACTTTGATTAAATATAAGATTAAATATGAGGATGATATATTGGTATTTATTTAATAAATATCAAAACTCTAAATTGTGAGTTATTATTCAAGATATTAATGATACCATTATTTGAAGGGTAAGATTGCACAATGACCAAGAACATTTCACTGAATTTATCATTCCATGTGAGCATGTACATATGGAAAAGTGTACTGTGATTTTTAGATGTTTTAACAATGGGATAAGATATGGTTTATGGAAAATAAAATAATTTTTTTTAGTAAATTTTAGTGGTAAATGAGGATAATATTTTTTTTCCATTTTTAAAGATAAAATATATAGATTTTATATGATTTAATATTTCACAAGTTTCAAATAAGAGAGGTTCATTTTGTTGATCTACTTAGAGATTCCCATATATTCTGTTAGAAAATGTAGACAAGATTACTATTTTTTTATAAAGGGGATATGATTCAAAGAAGATGAAATATTGGGGAAAATATTTAATATGTTGGTTTGTTTCTACTATATAACATTAGTGTCATGGTTATTGATTAGGAGAAAAAGAGAGATACTAACCTAAAACTATTGATTGAAATTATTCTACATCAAAGGAACTATTATCAGTATTATATTCATAAGGATCCATATTTGTTTGGGGAAGACGAAAACATTGTTTTCCCTTATTTACCTAACCATACATATTTAAGAAAGTGATAAGAACAATTGGGGTTGATATTTTTATTGAATCATCATGAAGTAATGGGGTTTTTTATAGTTCATAAGATCTATTATTTGACATGGATTCACAATATAAGGAAATGAAGTTCATGTTCAAGTAGGATAGATAATTGATATTGAAAACTAGAGGGATAATGTATAAATACACTATTAAAAGCCATTAATTATTGGGAAATAATTTAAATTTATTGATGATACCATTATTATTGTATTCACATTAATATATTAGTTTATAATTGTGTATTGTAATTGACCCAAAAATTATAAATAAGTAGTCACTTACATTGATGGAAACCCATGAAAAAAATATCATATGTGTTTATCCTCATCAGATTATATTTTTATGAGATTTAAATGTGTTAATTTCTAATTATGAGATCCACTCATCCAAATTGGAGTAATGGTTTTAATTACTTAAGTGAAAATAATTTGAAAAACACTACCCTCACTCAGTCATCCCAGTGTGATTACAGAATAATATCACTAGAGAATCATTGATGTATTTATATCGTTTATTTTTTCGTATCTCTTCACGTCATTCATTGAACCTAAAGATAACTTATTCATAAATAAAAAAACAATTTTTGTTAAACATGTTAAAATATCTAGCTAGTGATACAATATCTGTGATTTTTTAGAATAATAATCACACATAGAAACGCTGGTTCTATTTCCTTAAACAAAAAAAGGGGATATAGTTGTTTAAACTCCACGATAAAATTGATGGAACTCAAATTTTTATTTATATATTAATATCAAAATTATATCCATATTTTCAAATTGAGTAAGAACATATTCCAATTTAACCAACATATGTTAAACATTCTACTCAAAAATTTGATTATTTTTCTCTATGTGTTTCAGTCCTGAAATATTCACACTATTTTAACTCATATTTATAGTACATGATCTATCATATATAGTTACAATAAGATAATGTATCACAAAACCAACGTTTTTAAAAAAATTAGATATTAATATTTTTTAAAATACCGATTAGTTTCAATATATTAATTTTTAAAAGCAATTTAATGATATAATAAATCATTTCAATGTTTATTAATATGGTTATATTCATTATAAAAATATCACATAATTTTTAAAATAAAAATGAAACGGTTTTAATTAACTATTATTATCAAATATTTTTATTTTAGATATTAATTTTCCAATTTTCAATTTTAATTTTGAAATTTAATATATTTCATGATGTCATAATATCCAAATTTCATTAGCTTGAGACATTAAAAATTTTCAGAAAATTTTGGTTTTTTAGTGAATAGTGAAAAATACCAATATTTATTAAAATCCATTTCATTTCAACAAATTAAGTCATTTAAATGTTACATTATGTTTTAAAAATAATTTTATGTAACATAATTTTTATCTTTTTATATTGTATCAACAAAAATAATTTTTAATTCACATAGTATTTGATTTTATTCTATGTTTGTTTTTGGGTATAAAAACTAATTATTTTTAAAAACTATTTAAACTATATAATAATTATCCTTTTAAATTATTTTAAATAATAACTAATGAATAATTTTTTATATTAATTTTTTAGATTATATGAGTTTATAATTTATTGAAGTGGAAATGAAAAAGGGGTGGGTGGGGTGAATGTGTTGTTACCTTTTTTGGAATTTCAAAAATTAGGAAACTTAACCCCAAAACATTGTTATAATTTCTTCTTTATAAACAAATATAAACTAAAATTCATGAAATTTTTTGAATGTAAACAATGTAAAATAATTAAAAGGTTTTGACTCAGTTTAAAACCAATAACCTTTCTAGAGACACTCCTGTGGGTGTATGGAAATTCACCATTATTAAGAAGTGAATACCACTTGTTTTACCTATATTGGGAACCTTATATCTCTATATTGGAATGATTATATTGAATAACACTAATTTGAAACTTTTCATTAAAAATTTTGAGTGAATAAATGAACTAATTTTATACTTTCTACACCACAAGAAATAAGTCAAGTAACTTTGTCTGATGCCAGTAACCGATTACCAACATCTAATAGCATGGATCTGATGGACTTCATATGAATAGACCTTTTACAAACCTACACATGTAAAAATAATTCTGATAATTATATTAAATAAATATATTCTTCTCATATTTCTCCTAAAAAACCCCATCATATTACCTCGGCCTAGTAAGAAAAACCTTCAACAATAAGATATTTTTTCTGATGACACTATTTACAAACCAATTCTCACACATAAGATTCAAAATTTTATATTTTGGTGTCACTCTCTATAGTGACTCAGTACTATGTATTTTAGACTTCAATTTATAGTTTTTTATATATATAAAAGGGTTGGATACCAATTTATTTTCTCACTGAATAAAGTTCACAAATAATGAATTTTTCATTCATTTGTGCTTCATTTGACCATTTTTCAATTCATCTCAAATCTTTTGATGTATTATCAAATCATTTATTTTAATTTCAATACCTTCAACATAAATTATAATTATATATTTATAATTTTTGACAAGAAATTCCATCTAGTTGATTTATATATAATAATTCCCAATGGATTTTCTTTCAAAACACACAATAATTGGATTAACTAAAAATGATGGAATATATTTTTCATCTTATATAGAATTAAAGAACCTGAATGAACTTGTAGTAGTTACCTATATATTCCTCAATGTTTCATCAACTTTCCATGAATTATCATAAAAATAATATACTCTTTAGCCTGATTATACTATTTTTGATGGAAGTCTACATCTGATTACTTATCGGTGTCAAAATATCATTCAACATATCAGTGTAAACATGTCCTTAAATTGTTCAGTGACAAAATTTAAATCAATCAATATGTATATAATTAGTTTTATTAATAATTACCTTTTTATTTACTCAATAACATCCTCATTTCTGGTTATATCTTTCCGATTCTGAAATCAAAAATTTCTTCCTTTCAGAATCTTATTGATCCAATAAACATATATAGTGAAAAGACATTAGAATTCCTTATATTATGGGTTGAAATAAATTATTATAAAATAATTTTTATTTTCTAAGGTAATAATTTTTGGCAACGTGATCTTGTTTATACATATTTCATATTTGAGACACCTTAAAAACCATAACCTAAAAACCAAACAACTATAATTTCAAAAAAGAGGCATTCATTGAATCGAATCCAATAAAAGGAATTTGATGAGTTCTAGTAATAATATAACTATTGTTTCTAGTGTTTCTTATTATGATAAGCTATGTACAAAACACATCATTTTTTGGAACTCAAAAAATTTATATTAGTCATTTGCTCATTAAACATGAGAATGTATCATGACATATTCTTAATGTTTCTAGAACATGAATGAAAAAAATTATTATCTAAATAAATATGAAAATCTATACAAATTACCATTATTCAAGCCTCAGAAACATTCTAACCTTGTTCATATAAAATTATTTTACCTTTCCAACAAAAACTTTTTCCAATGAACTATGTCTAATATATTGTCCAATAGATCATTCGATCATAATCATTGCAAAATGATTTCATTATTTGTAATTTTATTAACTTCTCAACAAAAAATTCATAAAATTCTACAAACACATATTTTACCATATTTAAAAATCATTATTTTACAAAATATTAGTTTTCAATAAATATACATTATTAAAAAAACACATAACAAGGTATCATTAACATCCCAGTTTGGACTTATTGATAACTCTTGAAAACAACTTTTTGATTCGTCATTTTTATACACATTAATGTTTTAAAAAATAATTTTTTAATTTTAATAAAAAATTATTTTGTGAATATGGAATGTCCTGGGACCACACTACTAGATAAACAAATGTTTTCAAAGTAATTACATCCCTCAGTGAGAGTAAATTAGTAGACATGTTATGATAAAATACCCATTATATTTATCTTTTACTATCACAATTCTTTTCTCGCCCATTTAAATTTTATCAAAAAACCACATTAATTTTTTTAAGAAAAGAAATTATCTCCCCATTATAGGAAAAGTATTTTTTTTAAATATCCCCCTTTTCATCATAATTTAATGATGCATGGGTGAGTGTTCCTTAATATGTTTAGGTCATATTTGTTGTATATTGAATATGAAGTTGTTTCCTAAATTAATCAAATATAACCCTCAGCATACTTTAGTGAAAACATAAAAAAATTGATATTTTTTGGAAAGATATTCCTTATGAACATCTCCACTAGAAATATTCTATTTTAGGAAGTTAAACTTAACATCAATATGCTTTGATCATGAGTGTTGGAAAATATCATTAAAAATATAAATTTCAATAGTAATTTCACAAATTATATTCAACAATTATAAAAATTAAACATTCAAATAATACAATAGAATATTCATACAAAAAATTTAAGTACAAGACTATGTAATGAAAACATGGTCTGATTCTATTTTTTCAATGTTGATAAATTATTATTCTTATAATGATAACTCACAGAAAATTCTCCGAAGTAAAATTCTCTTTCAGAAGATGGTTTTATATTATTATAATATCCATCCCAATAATTAGTATTATATCCATGAATCTTCAATCTACATCTTCCTTTGTATAATATCCCATGTGATTTTTGTCCTTCAACATATCTCAAAATTCTATTTTTTTCCAATATATTAGATTCTTTTCGATCAAACATTTTTTAAATGCATATTTTCCCATATTTAGCCAATATAAAATAAGATTATAAACATATATTAATTATTCCATTATAAATATATATTTCAATTCCCTAGAAAACATTTATTGACATAAGAAAATGTAATTTTCGTTTTGTTGAACATGCTACCCAAAGAATAATGTTAATTCTCCCAACATTGAAATCTCAGAATTTATCTTTATTTCTTCAGAAAATTATTTATAAATTTTTTATTCATATTTATATAAAATTATATAATATACATACAATTTTTAGTAAGTGATTAGTGGTTAACTTATTTCACATATAAGTTTCTATCAACATCCCCTTTAGTAAAATTCAATTTTTTCAATCATTTATCACATTTGGAGTACTAGAAAAATGTTGTTTGTTTTAACCAAAATAAGGATTAATTCAATTTAAAAACATTTCTTGAATAATTATCATGTAGAAAGTCACATGTTTGATAAATTTAATCATCATTACCAATATCACTAATAAGTAAAACTTAGTTTTCATCCATTTCATACAAATTGTAATTTTAATGTGTATCTACTACTATAAACATTCTAAATTATTGAAATTTTACAATGAAGGAATGGTTTCAAAAAAAAATTCCTTTCACGAATTCATTACCTTTTAAAACAAGAAATTATTTTTTTCTTGAATATTATCCTATATTATTAATCTTGTTTCTGTATACCCATTTTGATCTAGCAAAATATATACAATCTTCTCAAGGTGAAAGTTATGATGCTTTATTTTTCTCAATTTGATCCATCTTTTATTTTTTTAGTTAACCCATTCATTGTGTTTCACTTATCATAAAACATATTTTGGTTTAATATATGTGATATGTGATTTATGATTCTCTAATATCCACATTGTTTCGGTTTGAACGGGATATTTATAATTGAAAATGTTATTTTCTTATTAAACCTTTTCTGAACATTTTTATGTTTTATTGATCCTATTCCTTCCTAATATTATTTATAATATGATTAATATGGTTTTTCAAGTACATGATTTGACCCAAAAACATCATCAATTGTGCTATTATTAGTGGATTACTTCATTTTATCGTATATAACATTTCCAATATATTGTGTTATAAAATTTTGGGTTTCAATAACTTTCACGTCAGATGAATTCAAAAAATTATTTAATCTCCCCCTTCAAAATTTAAAACATATTTCATTGGGTGAATATCACTTGAAATTACCTCATTAGATTTATCATCAAATTTTCTAAAAACAAAAATTTTTATTATTAGTAAACCTAGAATTCCAAAAATGGTGAAGTATTTTAATGATGGGTTTTTGTTATACCACATTTCAAATAAATTTTTTTCAAACATAAAAAAATATTATTTTCAACATATAGAGTAGTGATAAGGTATTATCTATAGAAAAATCATTGAAATAATATATCCATAGAATATACTTCTTCCTATTTTCACTGAAAACATATTTTTTAATTTCTATAACTCTATATTTTTGTAGGGTGTATGGATCACTATACTAATGTTTTATTTTGTGTTTATTCTAATATTAATAAATGTAATTTCATTTGTATTCATTTATATTATATATTCTCAAATTAATTATTTAAACACCCATTTTCTCTCAAATTATCCTAGGAAACTCAAAATATTTTATCTACGTCTGTTTTTTCTTCATAAACTAGCTATTGTTTATCCGGGTGAAATCACTATTAAATTTGATAAAGTAAAAAAACATTTTTTTTATTTATGTATCATCAGACCAAAAATAACTGACCTAATATGGTAAAGATGTCTGGTAGACTAAATCTCACAATTTTATGACTTTTAGAAGTCATTTTTCCTTTTCTAAGAAGTTCCACAATCATTTTATTCTCTACTTTTCAATGATGGAAATTGTTTTTCAACATCATCTTTGGATATTTTGTTATTATTTTTATGTCCATGGTGCGTAAGTGTATAGTGACATAACATGTTTTCTTCTTTAACACTCATGTAATAGGTGTTTAAGGTTCACCTATTTATAGGAGATTCCAACCGGTTCTTTCTCCACTTTTAACACTTTTCCACCTTCCAAACATTTGATGATACATGAATATGTCCTTATTATTAATTTTTTCCATAATAATAGTGTTTAATCAAACTACATATGTTATGATTTATTACCAAAAATAATTGAAATTCTATAGATTTTATTTTTTGATGAACTAACTCAGTAGTTCATATTCCTCTAATTTTCATGGAAAATCATTTTCAAAATTAACATCTCCTCCTTCATGACAATCATCATTTTTATGGATTTTATATCTCCCATTATGTGTGAGGAATAAAAACTATCAAGAATCATTAATTTTTGGTTTTTTATAGCTTTTAAATATGTCTCTACAACAAATTATCTTTTCTCGCCTTTCTACTTTCTATATTCCTTTTATTTTAAATCATAAGAAACCTATCCTAGAAAGAGTTTCATAACATTTTCAGACATGTAACTATATTGATAACATATTACCAAAACATCATACAGATAATAAAACTAATAATTATGGACGGTTTATAGCATCTTGAGATTTTTCATTTCTTACTTATATTGTATTAGGAATGTTACTAATTTTGTATCCACCATTTCTTCCACTATATTCAAAAATCATTCATGTAAGTGACATGTTTTACCGATGGGTGTAATCTCAATGCCCTTAAATTTCAAATCACCAACCAAAACAATAAAATACTTATTTTATATATAAGAATGATCTTTCTTCCCATGTTATTAAGGTTCAAAACATTTTTCAAATTTAGTTCCCACTGGTTGTGGGGTATTTTTCTTATGGGAGTAAATTTCATGTTTTGTTGATGTGATGGATTTTTTACTTCCTTTATCATCTCATGATTTTCCAATATTTATTTACATATTAATTATTAGAAAAATGAGATGAACTATCATATTTATTGGGGGAGTATTTAACCTAATTTTTGATTTTATAATTCTTCACATGTTTGGAAGTCTCGCGTTTTTTATCCAATGATTTGTTAATGTTTTTGTTCATTTTTATGAAGTTATATTCAACCTAAATAACTTCCCATTGATATTTTTAAACCTCATATTTTATAGAATAAATGTTATTACAGAGATCAAATATTTTTTTTCTCATATTAAAACTTTCAATTGGAGATTATTAATTTCATCATTGTGCACATATTCTATTTTATAAATATATTTCTTTATATGAAATTTCATTCACCAATTTTCTTCATTATTTTCATTTCCTTCTGGTGATTTCAATTATTCTGAAGATATAGTATATGTTGTGATCTTAGTTGATATTATCTGGGTGTTTCTTTACCTTTTTATTCATCATCATTATCTGAGGAAGCCTTTATTTTCTCAACTTTTACAATGAATGATAATTTTTTTTTGAAGATTCATATTTTGAAGAATTTTTTTCTATTGAGTAAAATTCAACTTTCTTACCCGAAATAATTTTTTTTTTCTATTAAACTTCTTAATATATTTTTTTGATGAATTTTCATAGCTGGAACATTTATTTCACATCTTCTATTGAGGATTTTAATCTAAATCATCTCAAAATTATCTAAAATATTTCTTACGGAATGTTAATGAAATTTTATTAGTTATTCCATACTCAAAACATTTTAGTGGATTTTTTCATCCTTAATTTCCTCTTACACATAAATAATTATTATGGATAAGATACTTCATTTTTCTCACTAGACTCATCATACACTTTATATTAAGAATCATAAGGATCAATATCTTTAGTAATATTATTTTTCATCTTTTAGATATATCAAATCCATTTCATATATTATGTTTTTATTAAATAATTGAGATTTTATTATTTCTGAGGAAGTAGGATTATTAGGCATTTAATCAGGTGCTAAATCTTCTCTATCTTTTAAAAAAGATAATTTATTATTAAATCTATCAAAAAATATTATCATGAGTTTCTTCAAATTTTTTGAATATTCCAACACATATCCAACACCCTTGATGTTTCAAATTGATTTATTCACTATGGTGATGTATTCATCATTAGTTTCTCCATAAACCATCCCCATATCCTCAACCATTCTCTTCCAAATTTGTAACAAATTTTCCTTCACATTACTAATTTCTTCTATATTACTTTCGTCTTTTTTCAAATAAATTTAGTTATTTTGATACCCATCACCATAATTTTTTTTCTAAATAGAAATAAGAATATTATTTTAATATTTCCTTAAGTTTTAATTTTTATTCTATATAAAATTATCATAGGATCATTTTTTTCATTTACTAGAAAATAAATAGCTAAAAATTAAATAACATCTAAGCGAAGTGATAGAATATATTGGATCATCCTAATTTTCCATTCATGATAATTTATTACATAAAATATTGTAATCAATCTAATGTTTTGGGAATTTAGATTTTCTATGATAAGGATATAATAGGGGAACCTTCCCTCTAGTACCAATTGAATTTACAATGTAATAAAGAACAATAGTGGGGGATAAATCAATTGTATACATTCACCACTATAAAATAAGCTTATACCGATGGTTACAAACCATTGGTAAAAGCCCCAAATCCATTGAGATATTCAATCTATATAGTTCAATGAACCATTGGGTTGTTAGGTGTGGGGATATTCATATCTCAATAGTTCAACTTGAACCATTAGGGTAGGTTGTCTGGATTTTTATAATACCAATGGTTTAGTGTTACCATTGATAATTATATTTTCCAATAATTAATAACCATGGGTTTATACAACTATACCAACAGTCTTTAACCATTGGTATACACTAATTGCAATGGTTTACAGTGACCTGTTCCCATATGTCTCCCAGTATGGGAATACACATATGGTCTAAGAACTGTTGGTATACTACATATAACAAAATACTCCCAATGGTTTAATTAAAACTATTGGGATATATGTAAAACAACGGTTCTCAAACCACTGTTATACACTACTCAATCTATATACCAATGGTTCATAGAACTGTTGGTATTTTTTCTTATACGCAAAAAAACGTATGCACCTCTTCCAACCTACCCCTCTTCCATCCAGCCTTCTAGACATTCCCTCTTCGAGCAAGACAGAAACATCATACAACAACCTACCCTCTATGGCAAGCATCATAAAATGGCTATGGAATCCCTCTTTTTTAATACATAACTTTTCATTAAAATTTACAGAGGATATTTAAATTCTCGTGTATTGAAATCAAGAACAATAAAAATAGAAAACAACATAAAAAATTCTTCTAATGCACTTGTATGGCTTCATCATATTTTCATACTAAGTACAATTACTGAATCTCATAACTTGGAGACATACATCAAAGGAAAGGGTGAGAAGAAGGCTGAGTAAGGAAAACAAGTGAAATCAGTTTACTAGTGAGATCAATACGAACTTGATAAAAACATAAAGACAAGAGAAATGAAATAATAAGAATATCACAATGAAAATAACATGAATCATTACTTGAATATTTTTCTTCAACATCTCATTTAAACATTCATTAACATATCACCAAGGTCCATCCCCAAGGTGTCATTAAAATTACCAATGTTATTCACCAAGGTATCGTGAAACTTGTCACCTCTAGATATTAATTCTTTACCCAATTAATTAGAGTGATCTCAGGTAACACCATTAATATGTATTTATTCTCATGTTAGACACATATATCATAATAAGAAATTTATTAAATAACCCATATAGAATAAATGAAATGGGTTTCATTTCATAATCCTGACGTTTTAAAAAGTACTTAAAAATAAGATCATTATGTCATTTATAACACATGGAAAGGAGGTGAGGGTTATATGTATGCCAATTCCAAAATAAAATATATCATTTTTTGTATTTATGAATACCAAAAAAAACGAAATATGTCTAGGTATTCAAAAAAATAAAACAAGAGAATTTTTTGAGAGAAAGAGAGAAATTTTGAGACGAAATTTCTACAGCATAACGACTATATAACATGGTTTTAGAAAATAATAAAAAGAGAGGATACAAGGGTAAACCACTAATAAATAAATCATATTGAAAAATAAATACAGAATAACATGGAGATAAGAACATGGTATGGATATTTGAATGACATACCACAAGAGGAGGAATCATGAAAGGAAAGAGAAGATGCTATTTCTTTTACTAGAAATTCTGCAGCCTACCAGTTTCACTTAAAAAATTAAGAAAATCAATTTATGAGAGCGGAAAGGGTCTCTCATCATTTGGACATAAAATTTACAGTAGTAAGTATATAGATGAACAATTCCCAATATATTAAAATGGAACTATAAGACATAACATAAAAAAGTCACGACTTAAAAGAGGAGGGTGAAAGGTTCCTTTATCGTGAAGAGTAACTTCGAAAGCCTAAAGGCTGGGACCCTGTGTAGGATTGAGGGAACATTAGGTAGACTCTTTGGGATGTAAAGAGACTATATCATAGTTGAAAAGGATTTTGGAATGAAATGGATGAAGGACTGGATTGGTATTTATAGGAGAAGTGAGGGAACAAATCAATAATTTCCTAGGGACACCTCATCGGTGGTATTGGAAAAACCATGGGCTTACCCATGGTATTAGCACATGGTATTGTCCACTTCAGAAACCTAATATAATATATTACTATTCATAAGTCTACTAGAATTATTACATAAATATTACATCCTTAATGACGTCATTAAACACCAGAATCTCAAAACTGTATTTTCACAATTCCCTGAAAATTCAACTATTTCAGAAAAATCCCAATAATTCACCTTAACCTAATATCGATGCTCTAAATTCAAAAATGAACTTAATTTTATGAAAATAATTTACTAAATACTATTAAATTTTATTTTTAAATAAAAACACTATTCACCCGAAAGAAAACTAGTATATAACTAATAATTTCTGAAAAAGTTATTTACTTATTTGATTGATTCAAATTTCCTAATCAAGGTACCTAAATTATATTAATACTTTCTTAAGTGAGGTTACTAATCCATTTGGTCACATTACTAATCATAAGAGGAAAACTACTATTCATAATTTACTATTCACCAAAAATTATGTTGATCTTATTTTACATCTAAATTTTTTACTGAACACAACTGTAGAAGAACATTTTTTGAAAATAATTACACATTATTAATTATTTATGTTTTAAATAAAAATTTTAAAATATCCCTTTTTCAAAAAATTCATCTATAATATTCATCCTATATTTATCTAGACATTTTAAATTCACAAACATTACCATAAAAAGAAATAAAAATATTATTTATATAAAATATTACCCAAAGTTACTAAGGTATTTTTATATAGCCCCTTATTACACCCGCATAAGACCTAATTGTAAGGTGTGCTACGGTGATAGAATCTTGGGCCGGTATAGACAACATTCCCCGAGTGGTGATTTCTATCCGGTTGAACTTCTCCCGTAGGTGATTCAGTTCAAGCTTCACATGATGAAGTTCGGTTTGGGCATGGTCCAGAGTAAATCCCAGTGGTGCTACCTCCTTCCCATATTCTGTCAGATGGGCTTTGAATGGACCGAGTCTACTAGATGAGGCCATTAAATCTTCTTTTTGTATTAATTAACCAAGATCACTTGTATTTATAAACAAAATATTTCAATGTTAAGAGTTTTGCTGCAATGGTAATATATATCAATACTCTTATTACAGTAGAAACCCAACAGTCTCATTTAATTATATTCCCTTCATTAATTAAAGAATATAGTTTTGTTGAGTGTAAAATAAAATAACACAGAAATTTAGGAAAAAATTAATAAAAAATTTGGGTCATTACATTCTTCCCCCCGTAAAAAAATTTTTCCCTGAAATTTTAACTTGTTCCTTCTAAAGAGAAAAGGTGTGGGTACTTCTACCTCATAGAATCCTCTAGTTCCCACATGGGGTTTTTCACATTTGTGGTTCCTCCACAACACCTTGACAAGGTGGGTAGTCTTGTTGCATAGAACCTTGTCTCTACGATCCAAAATGTTCACTAGATTCTCCTCATAAGAGAGGTCATGTTTCAGTTGTACCACCTCTAGGTTTCGTACATGTTAAGGGTCAGGTATGTAGATGCTTAAAAGGGATATGTGGAAGACATCATGAACTTGTGCTAGATTTAGAGGAAGTGAAAGCCGATAGGCCACTGATCCTACGCAATCAAGGATTTCATAGGGGAGAATGTACCTAGGGCTGAGCTTACCTTTCTTCCTAAACCTCATGACTCTCTTACTATGTGAAATTAAAAGAAATACCTTGTCACCAACATCAAACTCCAAGTCCCTTCGATGGTTTTCGTCATAGATCCTTTTCCGACTCTGACTAGCCTTATTGTGTTGTTGGAGGGCATAGACTTTTTCTGTCATCTGTTGCACAAGATCTAGCCCATGAAGCTCTCTCTCACCAGATTCATCCCAACAAATAGGATATCTACATCACTTACCATATAGAGCATCATATGGTGTCATTTTAATGCTTGAGTAGATGCTATTATTGTAAGAGAACTCAACTGAAGGGAGGTGTTGATCCCATCCACCTTTGAATTCCATTGAGCATGTTCTCAGCATGTCCTCGAGTGTTTGAATGGTTCTTTCAGATTGGCCATCCGTTTGGGGGTGATAGGTCATTCTGAATTTCAATTCCATGCTCAGATCACATTGAAGACTTCTCTAGAATTTTGATGTGAACCTTGGATCACGATTAGATACGATATAGTGGAACTTCATGTAGCCTTACCACTTCCTTCATGTAAATCCTGGATAGTTGATCAAGATAGAAATATTCCTGAATGGATATAAAATGGTTAGTCTTAGTGAGATAGTCCATAATAACCCATATGACATTATTTTCTTTTGGAAGTTCTTGGGAACTAGTGACGAAGTCCATAGTGTTATTGTCCCACTTCTATGCGGCTATGGGTAGTGGTAGCAATACCCCATTAAGAATTTGTTGCTCTGCCTTCACTTTCTGACATACCAGGAACCTTGAAGTGTAGTCAGAAATTTCTATTTTCATATTATCCCACCAAAAATGATCACGAATGTCCCTATACATTTTTTTTCTTCCAGGATGTATAGGGAATGTAGAGTTATTAGCTTCATCCATCCGCTCCTTAATTTCCGGAATAGATAGAACACATAGTCTTGTATGAAATTTCAGTACACCTTCTTAATAAATATTGAACTTAGAAAACATTCCTTCCTTCATAGCCTTAAACTTGTTCTCTAACAACAGATCTTATTTCTGATATTTCTTGATATTCTCTATTAATGACGGCTGAGAAATAATTTGGGTTAGGGTTGATGATGTCCCTTCCCTTATAATTCCAATGTCCAACTTTACAAGGCCATTGATCAATGGATTTATTCAAATCCTCACCATGGAAAGAACAACTGGGTATTTCCTACTTAATGAATCAAATGTAACAACCTCAGATT
Organism: Viscum album; assembly: GCA_963277665.1. Taxonomy (NCBI): domain Eukaryota; kingdom Viridiplantae; phylum Streptophyta; class Magnoliopsida; order Santalales; family Viscaceae; genus Viscum; species Viscum album. Next base: position 908,723,680 of record OY728151.1, read on the forward strand.
TTATGAGAAATTTTTTTATGTCTTATGTTATACGCAACACCAAAGGAATCTTTCACAGACCACAATACGGACATGGCTTGCATTACACGGAATCACGAACTCCCCCGATAGCGTGTGTAGTACGCAATACCAGGTTTCACTAAACAACGATATATTATTATGAACTAGCCGTTATGAATAGTATTAACTACATTTTGAATTTTATTATTCATCTTACACATTTTCTAGAAAATGGTATGATAACAAAATAAAATTTTTGGGAAAAAAAGTATTTTTCAAAAAATGCAGTTTTGCAGCCTTTTGATGGCGCACCCACATTAAATCTAGTTTTTGACATGATTATAAGTTCAATTTGACAAAATAAAATCATTCTTTTGAATCATTGTGTAAAAATATACTTTGGATAAATTTTTGATATTTTTTCTGATAACTTTCATATTTTGATGAATATTAAAAATACGATATTTTTTAATTAAAAACAACTTTATTCATTGAGATAATTTATATGGTTAAATTATAATATTGAATGGTTTTAATGTATAAATAGAATATATTTTTACCATTTAATATAATGTATGTCATTATCATTAATTTCACATTGAATTCATAGGTAAAAACATTTCAATCTTTGGCAATGTTTTAACTTCTAAAACCCGTTTTCTTAACAACGGGATTTATTTTAAATTAATTACTGAAACTTATATGTTTTTAATTTTGAAAAATGTATTCCATATTTGGAATTAGTGGGTCCAAATTATGTTAATATGATACTTTTTATTTTTGGGCATTATGAATAGTAACTACGACAAATTTCATTTACTATAGTTAAAGGTAAATCAGGTAATTAAGGGTAAATATATGATTATAAAATTACCCTAACACATGAAAAATCCTATTGGATGACTAAAAGTCGACCCATATCACTTAAGGGTCGGCTTAGATTCACTTAATGGTCTTTTTTCCATGAAAATAATTTAATTATTATTAAAACCAAAGAATGTGACAATATGTAACTTTATTAAATATTATAAGTATAATAATTTTAATTTAGTGAAAACTTAATGAAACATAAAACATGAAGAGTCTCCATAAATATAATACAATTATCTACATCATAGAAATTTATTTAGAATTTTTAGGGATTAAATAATTATCATTAATTATGACACAATAGTGATGTTGAAATTATTTTATTAATTAAAATATCAAATAAATGGTTTTAAAAATATTAAAATAAATATTATATGAACTATTTAATGTGCTAAACTAATTTTCTAGATACATATGATATTTTATGAATCTATTAAATCTTTTAGTTCGAACATATTTTCTGTATATATTTTATTTAAATTCCAATAAATGAATAGTGTCCAAATTGACACTATTGTTATTTTATAAAATTAACATATTATAAAATTGTTTAAAAATCACAAAAATATTCAAAAATTATAAATTAAAATTTATATGCTCTAAAATTTTATAAAGTGTCAAATTATGGAAAATTCACAACACATATGTAATTATTTATAATAATTTAAAATTTAGAGTATTACTACCACAAAAAAATTAAATGGATAAATAAGGATAAATCAAGTTGATAATGTTTAAAATAAATTCCTAAAATGTCTAAATTTTATTGTTTGATGATATTACAACCCTTTCTCATTTAATATTTGGATATGAGTCATTTTGGAAGTTTTTATGTGGGGTTGGGATTTAATATAAACTAATATTTCTTATATTTCCAAAGGTGCCCCTCTCCTCCCTTATAAAAGGGAACCTCCTCCCTCTCCTCCTCACACTAATTTGAACCGTCAAGCTCATCCAATACCTGCCCATTTCACTTACCCACTTCCCTAGAGACATATTAGAGGTCCTGGTCTTCCTCAAAGACCAATTGTAGTACCCTAAGAGGAGGTCTCAAAGAGGCGCTTCAAAGAAGAGGTAATGTCCGTTATCGATTCTTTCAACTTTATTTCTTCTTACACTTCTTATTCTTTAGTTGTTTCATTATGAATTAATAACATCAGTATCACTAATATACTGATATGTTATTATAAATATGAAACAACCCTATTTCACTATCTATCCATCCTACGGAAAATGAAATCACCGCGCGTGCGTACGTACGGAATACCGTCTCCACGCCGTGGTGTAATCTATTTTCCATAACCACCTTAATTGGATGGGTATAATGGTGAAAATAAATAACTATCAATGATTATTTTAAAGTGTTATTGATTCTGAAATAGTATACATACACTCCAATACAATTCCATGATCATGCGAACGATATCATCGCTCATGCGTACGTACAGAATACCGTCTCCAGGACGTGATGCGATTCGTTCTACATGATCATCATTGCATAATGATTATATAAATAAATTTAATGAATAAATATGATATATAGTACACTAATACCATTATGAAAATGGTTTTTCTATAACCTAAAGATAAGAATAAGAATTTATTCGACAAAACACGCATAAGAACAAAAAGTAATAAACACCCGAATAACAAGTAATAATGAAATATTAATAATAAGAAGCTAAGAATATGACCATATATGATATCATAACAATAATTATGATTCTTGAATAAGTCAATAACATTATTTAAATCATTATACATGTGGTTCGGACACTTACGAAGCAAATCGAACCTAAGGTAAGGGAAAATATCCCAATCCCATTTTAATCGAGATTGTTTATACTTTGGTATTTACTAGGGTGTATTTTATCTTCCACATCCATGTTCCCCCAATATTTAATATTGTTTCCATTCACCTACAATTTTTTAAATCCAATTTTACCCTTCAGTGAGTTTTTAGTAAAGGATATGAAAGGAATCTTTTGTCGTTTTTCATACGAGGTACTTTTTGACTTTTCCGAGAACAGTACGAGAAGAATGTTTTTTAACTTATACGGCATGAATGGATTTTTAAATCATTATTTACAAGAAGCTTCATTTACAATTTTTCATGTTTATTTTTAATCAACTTTTTTTAGTTTAAAATCGTATGACATTTTAAGAAAGGAAAAATGTTTTTGAAGTAGAAAATATATTTTCCAGAAGAATAGAGTTCAAGTGTTTTATCAAAATTATTTTCCATCTACGATAATATAGGGTTCTGTTTCTATCCCTATTATTACATTGATTTGATTATGTTGTGATGGAATTATTTTTATGAATTCATTTATCTTATATGAAATGTTTTATGATGTCATGATGTTTAAGAATCCCATTTTTATTACATGTGTTATACAATGATGTATGATTTATGATTTTGTGGCACACATAAAGAATGGTATCATTATGAGATGGGTGGGACCTATATCTCCCTCCAATTCATTGCGTAATGATTTTATATCTCATGAGATATACATGGCTGGAATGGAAGGTTAAACCAGTTCAGTAAAACAGGACTGAAACGAAGAGTGAACTTAGTTCAGAAATGGACTTTGTTCACTAAGATTGTCTTGGCAATGAGTCTTGACTAAGAAGAAATTATTCTCTATGATTATGTGTGTATTCCACAAAGTTTCATGTTTTAAGTTATGATTATTGGGATTACGTTTAACTACCATGATTTATCCCATGTTATGAAATTATGATCTCTTTTGCAGGGTAAGATTTCCAAAATGTTATGTTCTTATGAATTTAATGTAATTGATATTTCTTTTGTTTACCCTTACTGAGCATTTGAGCTCACCCTTTTGTATGTTTTCTTTTCCCAGGTCAAAAAGAAGGGTATTAAGTAAGATATGCCAAAAAGGGACTATTGATATGATGAAATAAATGGGAGATAGTGTAGATGCTTTATGAACCAGTTGTTTATGATTCCCAGTTTCTAAAGACACTATACCTATATGGTCCTTTCATGGTTTTGTTATATTTTGTAATAAGTATGCTTATATTTTGAAGTATTAACCATGTATGTAAAGTAAGGGTTGGTATAGTTGGTATCAGAGTAATGGTATAGTCAACCATTGGAAACTAGGATGTGAAATCCTTAGTAAAAATCCTAAGGATATGTCTAAGCATATAACACAATCTTAGTGTTTTAGAAATGGCAATGAACAACCTATGATAAGACCTTAAGTGTGAAATTTTATTCATGATTATGTGGTTTTCCTATTATAATTAGTGTTTCTCACATTATTCTTCTTGGTTTTAGTCAATGGATGGAACCCGAAGAAACCGTGTTAATGTGGAATGCGATGAGCAGTGCAATGATTGTCCACTTGAGCAACCAAATGTTATGGGAGTAGGAATGAAATGTCTTGTAGCCATGCTCACACAACTTTCCCAAGCTATGAATCATGCAGGACTTCCAAATGAGCAAAGGAAGGAGCAACATTTTGTCAAATCCTTCACGAGGCAGCCTCCCGCTTCATTCAGCGGGTCTTCTGATCCATTTGTGGATGAACAATGGATCAGTAACACTAAAAAGATATTTTCAGTTCTTCAATGTTCTGAACATGATAAAGTCATCATAGCAGTGTATTGTTTGGAAGGCGATGCTGATCAATGGTGTAATCTTATTAAGAATACGAGGCAATGGTATGAAACTGAGTCCATGGAATGGGACGAGTTCAAGAACTTGTTTTTCAATAAGTATTTCCCTCGTATTCTTCGATCAAAGATGGAGAAGGAGTTTCTTGAACTGAATCAAAAGGATGATGAATCTGTTAGTACCTACAAAGAAAGTTTTACAAGACTTGCAAGGTACGCTTCCAGAATTATTATCCAACCTAGGAGTAAGATTGATCAATTCTTTAGTGGCTTAAAACCAAGTCTTCGAAGGGCATTATCCATAAGGGATTTCAATAGCTACGAGGAAATTGTTCGATGTGCTCTCAAGGTTGAGATGGAGATTGGGGTAACCCATCAGTCACATGGGTTTGATAAGAAGAGGAAAATGGAATTCAAAGGAAAATTTAAAGACCACACTGAAAAGAAGATGAGTTTTCCCTTATTCTCAAAGTGTGGAAAGAAACATGGAGGAAATTTTCTTAAGGGGACAAGCAAATGTTATAAGTGTGGAAAAAAGGTCATCGGGAAATTGAATGTCGAAATAATGGGAAGAAGATGTATAATGATGCAAACAAAGGAAGGGATACACATAATGAACCTACTACACTTCATTGTTTCAAGTTCAGGGAGATGGGTCATTATACCAATCAATGCCCAAATACAAGGGTTGATGATGATGATCGATGTCAACAAACTCTTAAGGACAAAGAAAAAGGAAAGTCACATGCAATTACTATCGGCAATGTGTAGTACGACAACGAAGTGGTGAGAGGTACACTGACCATCCACTCTAAAGTAGAAAATGTTTTATTTGATCTTGGATCCACCCACTCTTTTTTTCTGCATAATTTTCTAAGGGTATCACCATATTACCTCAACAATTAGATGTTGAGTTGGCTCTGACAACTCCTAATGGCACAACATTCACATCAAAAGTTTACAATTCTTCTCCAATTGAAGTTTGTGGGAAAGTGCTTCCTGCAAATCTTGTGATCCTTCCTATAATGAAATTTGATGCGATTCTTGGAATGGATTGGCTTTCTTTATATGGAGATCATATCAATTTCCAAATAAGGGATGGCACATTTCATATTCCAGATCAATCTATGATCGTCTATCGATGCAAGGATGGACATAAAATTCCAGTGTAAATTTCTTCTTTCTTATGGGTCTTGATTCCACTAAATGAAGGTTATTTATCTCAAATGGTTGGAGAGAAACTCACGATTAATAATTTTCCCATTGTATGTGAATTTGATGATGTCTTTCCGGACGAATTGCCAGGTCTTCCACCAAATCGTGAAGTTGAGTTTTCAAAAGAACTCGTACCGGGTGCTTTGCCTATTTCAAAGACACCTTATAGAATGGCCCCAATTGAGTTGCAAGAATTGAAGAAGCAACTCCAAGAGAATCTTGATAAAGGATTCATATGCCCTAGTGCGTCACCTTGGGGATCACCTGTTCTGTTTGTTAAGAAGAAATATGGATCAATGAGACTCTGCATTGATTATCGAGTACATAACAAGATAACTATCAAGAACAAATATCCTCTCCCACGCATTGATGACCTATTTGACCAACTATGTGGAGATTAATACTTTTCCAAGATTGATCTTCATTCAGGGTATCATCAATTAAGGGTCAAAAGGGAGGATATACCAAAGACGGCTTTCCGTACAAGGTATGGACACTATGAATTTATAGTGATGCCATTTGGTCTTTCTAATGCCCCTGCTATCTTCATGGATCGGATGAATAGAGTCTTTAGGGACTGTCTTGATCAGTTTGTGGTAGTCTTTATAGATGATATTATTGTCTATTAAAAGAGCAAGGAAGAACATGAAGATCACTTGAGAATTGTATTAATGACCCTAAGAAATGAGAATCTTTATGCCAAATTTTCCAAGTGCAAATTTTGGCTTAAAAAAGTTGCATTTTTTGGTCACATAATATCAAAAGAGGGGATATCTGTGGATCTAGCAAAAACAGAGTTTATCAAAAGATGGTCGAGACCAACAACAGTAACTGAGATCCGAAGTTTTCTTCGTTTGGATGGATATTACCGACGTTTTGTGAAATATTTTTCAAGGTTATCTAACCCTCTCACCAAGTTGACTCAAAAAGGAGTTATATTTTTTGGACGGAGGAATTTGAAGAAAATTTCAAAGAGAAAAAAGAATGTTAGCCAGTGAACCTGTGCTCACACTACCTTGCAGTGGAGAAAGGTTTGTGATCTACCGTGATGTATCCAAGAAGGGACTGGGGTGTGTTCTCATGCAAAATGATATGGTGATAGCTTATGCCTCACGACAGTTGGAAATCCATGAGAAAAATTACCCAACTCATGATTTGGAGTTAGCTCTGGTAATCATTGCATTAAATATTTGGAGTCATTACCTTTATGGTGAAAGGTGTGATATTTATACTGATCATAAAAGTTTAAAGTATATTTTCACACAGAAGGAGCTGAATATGCATCAAAAAAGATGGTTGGAGCTGATTAAGGATTACGACTGCTCAATTCATTACCACTATGGGAAAGCAAACAAGGTAGCAGATGCATTAAGTCGACAAGGCCATTCTAGATTATCCATGATGAGGATTAAACAAGATCCAATATTTATGGATTTACAAAGGATGGATCTTGTAATTTTAATGGAAGGGGAGAAATCATATCTTTCTCAAATGAATGTTCAACCATCTATACATGTGAAGATTCAAGAATCACAAAAAGAAGATGTCGAGTTACAAAAGAATGTGAGAAATGTTCCTGAATTGAACCTTGATTGTGATGGGATAATTAAGTTCAGGAATTGGGTTTGTGTTCCTCCCATCCCAGAATTAAAGAAGGAGCTTCTAGATGAGGCTTATAGTTCTTCATTCTCTATTCATCCTGGAAGCACGAAGATGTATAGGGACCTGAAAGAGTACTTCTGGTGGGATGTCTTGAAAAGAGATGTTGCTGAATATGTCTCTTAATGATTGATTTGTCAGAAAGTTAAAGCTGAGAGACAGAAGCATAAGGGGATGTTACAACCATTACCAATACCAGAATGGAAATGGGAAAACATCACTATGGACTTTGTCACTGGACTTCCTAAAACATCCAAAGGAAATAATGCTATCTGGGTCATAGTTGATCGTCTTACAATGTCTATACACTTCATTTATATTAGAGTGGATTTCTCTCTAGATCAGCTTCCCAGGATATATGTAAAGGAAGTTGTAAGATTGCATGGAGTACCACTTTCTATTATATCTGATCGAGATCCGAGGTTTATCTCAATGTTCTGGCAAAGTCTTCAGCATACTCTAGATATAGAGTTGAGTTTCAGCACTTCTTATCATCCTTATACAGACAGTCAGTCTGAGAGGATAATTTAAACACTAGAAGATATGTTGAGAGATTTCTCTATATATTTCAAAGGTGGTTGAAATCAACACCTAACTTTGGTGGAATTTTCTTATAATAAAATATTTCACTCCAGTATTCAGATGGATCCTTATGAAGCTCTCTATGGAAAGAAAAGTAGAACTCCAACTTGCGGGGATGAAGTTGTGGAATGAAAGCTTTTAGGACCTGATCTTGTTGATGAAATGGCAGAAAAGGTCAGATCTATTCAACAACACGTAAGAGCAGCTCAGAGTCGACAGAAAAGTTATACCGACAACCGAAGAAAAGACCTAGAGTTTGAAGTGGTTGATAACGTGTTCTTACGAATATCTCCCTAGAAGAGGGTCATGAGATTTGGAAAGAAGGGAAAGTTGAGCCCTAGATATATCAGTCCTTTTGAAATTATGGATCGTGTAGGGAAGGTAGCTTACCGATTGACGCTTCCACCGAATCTCTCTCAATTTCACGATGTGTTCCATGTATCTCTCCTGAGAAAGTACATACCAGATCCTTTTTATGTACTCAGCTCAAAAGTTGTACCGCTGGAGCAAGATCATTCTTATGAAGAAAAACCGCTAGAGATCCTGGATCGTAGCGAAAAAGTCCTATGGATCAAGACCACTCACTTGGTGAATGTTTTATGGAGGAACCACCAATTAAAAGAAGCTACATGGGAACTTGAGGATATGTTGAGGGAGAGGTATCCTCATCTATTTGTAATGAAGTGATGAATTTCGAGGGAAAAATTCATTTTAAGGGAGGAAGAATGTAACACCCTGAGATTTTATGAGAATTTTTTTATGTCTTATGTTATACGCAACACCAAAGGAATCTTTCACAGCACATAATACGGACTTGTCTTGCATTACACGCAATCACGACCTTCCTCGATAGCGTGTGTAGTACGCAATACCGAGTTTCACTAAACAACGATATATTATTATGAACTAGCCATTATTAATATTATTAACTACATTTTGAATTTTATTATTCATCTTACACATTTTCTAGAACATGGTAAGAGAACAAAATAAATTTTTCGGCTAAAATAAGTGTTTAAAAAAAATGCAGTTTTGCTACCTTTTGATGGCGCACCCACATTAAATATAGTTTTTGACATGATTACAAGTTCAATTTGAAAAAATAAAATTCTTCTTTTGAATAAGGGTATAAAAATTTACTTTGGATAAATTTTTAATATTTTTCTGATAACTTTCATATTTTGATGAATAGTAAAAATACGCTAAATTTTAATTAAAAACAAATTTTTTCATTGAGATAATTTATATGGTTAAATTATAATATTGAAAGGGTTTAATATATAAATAGAATATATTTTTACCATTTAATATAATTTATTTCATTATCATTAATTTCACATTGAATTCATAGGTAAAAACATTTCAATCTTTGGCAATGTTTTAACTTCTAAAACCCGTTTTCTTAACAACGGGATTTATTTCAAATTATTTACTTAACTTATATGTTTTGTATTTTGAAAAATGGATTCCATATTTCGAATCAGTGGGTACAAATTATGTTAATATGCTACTTTTTATTTTTGGGCCTTATGAATAGTAACTACGGTAAATTATATTTACCATAGTTAAAGGTAAATCGGGTAGATAAGTGTAAATATAAGATTAGAAAATTACCCTAACACCTGACAAAATCCTATTGGATGACTAAAAGTCGACCCATATCACCTAAGTGTTGGATTGGATTCATTTAATGAACTTTTTTCCATGAAAATAATTTAATTATTATTAAAACCAAAGAATGTGACAACATGTCACTTTCTTAAATTTTGTAAGTATAATAATGTTAATTTAGTGATTCACTTAATGAAACTTAGAACACGAATAGGATCCAGAAATCTAATAGAATTATCTACATCATAGGAATTTATTTATAATTTTTAGGGATTAAATAATTATCATTAATTATGACACAATTGTGATGTTGAAATTATTTTATTAATTAAAATATCAAATAAATGGTTTTAAAAATATTAAAATAAATATTATATGAACTATTTAATGTTCTCCACTTATTTATTAGATACATATGACATTTTATGAATCTATTAAAGCTTTTAGTTCGAACATATCTTCTGTATATATTTTTATTTAAATTCAAATAATTGAATAGTGTCAAAATTGACACTATTGTTATTTTATAAAAATAACATATTATAAAATTGTTTAAAAATCATAAAAATATTTAAAAATTATAAATTAAAATTTATATGGTCTAAAATGTCATAAAGTGTAAAATATGGAAAATTCACAACACATATATAATTATTTATAATAATTTAAAATTTAGAGTATTATTACCACAAATAAAATTAAATTGATAAATAAGGATAAATCAAGTTGATAATGTTTAATATAAATTCCTAACATGTCTAAATTTTATTGGTTGATGATATTACAACCCCGTATCATCTAATATTCGGATATGAGTAATTTTGGACGTTTTTACGTGGGGTTGGTATTTAATATAAACTAATATTTCTTATATTTCCAAAGGTGCCCCTCTCCTCCCTTATAAAAGGGCACCTCCTCCCTCTCCTCCTCAAACAAATTTGAGCCTTCAATCTCGGCCAATACCTACCCATTTCACTTCCACACTTCCCTAGAAACATCCTAGAGTTCCTAGTCGTCTTCAAAGACCAATTGTAGTGCCCTAAGCGGAGGTCTGAAAGAGGCGCTTCAAAGAAGAGGTAATGTCCGTTACCAATTCCTTCAACTTTATTTCTTCTTCCACTTCTTCTTCATTAGTTGTTTCATTATGAATTAATAACATCATTATCACTCATATAATTATATGTTATTATATGTATAAAATAACCCTATTTCACCATCTATCCATCCTACGGAAAACGAAATCACTGCGCGTGCGTACGTACGGAATACCGTCTCCACTCTGTGGTGTAATCTATTTTCCATCGCCACCTTACATGGATGGGTATAATGGTTAAAATAAGTAACTATATATTATTATTTTAAAGTGTTATTGATTCTGAAATAGTATACATACACTCCAATACAATTCCACGATCATTGGAACGATATCATTGCTCGTTCGTACGTACGAAATACTATCTCCACGAAGTGATATGATTCGTTCTACACGATCTTCATTGCATAATGATTATATAAATTAATTGAATGAATAAATATGATATATAGTACACTAATACCATTCTGGAAATGAGGTATCTATAACCTAAAGATAATAATAAGAATTTATTCGACGAAACACGCATAAGAACAAAACGTAATAAACACCCAAATAACAAGTAATAATGAAATATTACTAATAAGAAGCTAAGAATATGACCATATATGATATCATAACAATATTTATGATTCAGGAATAAGTCAATAACATTATTTAAATCATTATACAGGAGTTTTGGACACTTACGAAGCAGATCAGACCTAAGGTAAGGGAAAATATCACAATCTTATTTTTATCTGAGCTTACTTATACTTTGGTATTTACTGGGGTGTATTTTATCATCCACATTCATGTTCCCTCAATATGTAATATTGTTTCCATTCACCTACAATTTTATAAATCCAATTTTACCCTTCGGTGAGTTTTTAGTAAAGGATATGAAATGAATCTTTTGTCGTTTTTCGTACGAGGTACTTTTTGACTTTTCCATCAAAAGTACGAGAAGAATGTTTTTTTAACTTATACGGCATGAATGGATTTTTAAATCATTATTTACAAGAAGATTAATTTACAAGTTTTAATGTTTATTTTTAATCAACATATTTTAGTTTAAAATTTTATGACATGTTAATAAAGGAAAAATGTTTTTGAAGTAGAAAGGATATTTTCCTCATGAATGGAGTTCAAGTGTTTTTTCAAAAAAAATTTCCATATAAAATACATAGGGTTATGTTTATATCCCTATTATTACATTGATTTTATTATGTTGTGATGGAATTATTTTTATGAATACATTTATCTTATATGAATTGTTTTATGATGTCACGATGTTTAAGAATCCCATTTTTTATTACATGGGTTATAGAATGATGTGTGATTTATGATTTTGTGGCACACATAAGAATGGTATCATTATGGGATGGGTGGTACCTATATCTCCCTCCAATGCATTGGGTACAGATTTCATATCTCATGAGATAGACATGGTTGGAACGGTAGGTTAAACCGGTTCAATAAAACAGGACTGAAACGAGGAGTGAACTAGGTTCAGAAACGGACTTTCTCCACTAAGATAGTCTTGGGAATGAGTCTTGAATAATAAGAAATGATTCTCTTTGATTATGTTTGTATTCCACAAAGTTTCATGTTTTATGTTATGATTATTGGGATTACATTTCACTACCATGATTTATCCCATGTTATGAAATTATGATCTCTTTTGCAGGGTAAGATATCCAAAATGTTATGTTCTTATGAATTTGATGTGATGATATTTCTTTTTTCTACCCTTACTGAGAATTTGAGCTCACCCTTTTGTATGTTTTCTTTCCCCAAGTTAGGGAGAAGTGTATTAAATAAGATATGCCAAAAAGGGACTATAGATTTGATGAAATAAATGGGAGACAGTGTAGATGCTTTATGAACCAGTTGTTTATGTTTCCCAGTTTCTAAAGACACTATACCTATACGTTCCTTTCATGGTTTTGTTATATTTTGTAATAAGTATGCTTCAATTTTATGTATTAACCATGTATTTAATGTAAGGGTTGTTATATCAACACCTTTGTTTTCTTTTCCAGGATGATAACGAATTGAACTATCATAGTCTTTAAGAATTTCCAACCATCTCCTTTATCTCATGTTCACTTACTTTTGTGTGAAAATATATTTCAAAAACTGGTGGTCGGTGTATATATCACATTTCTCCCCATAAAGATAGTGTCTCCATATCTTCACAGAAAAACGACCTCAGCCTACTCCAGATCATGCGTAGGATAATTCTGCTCATGATCCTTCAACTACTAATATGCATAAGCAATTACTTTGTCATTTTTCATGAGGACACACCCAAGACCTTTGAGTGATGCATCCCTAAAAATAAAAAATCCCTTTGAACATGAGGAAAGAGTTAACATGGGTGTAGTAACCAATCTCTTCTTCAACTCTTGGAAACTTTCCTCACACTCTTTTGTCCAGATGAAATTGGCCCCTTTTTGAGTTATCTTGGATAATGGATTATAAATTTGTAAAAAGTTATTCGAAAACCTCTTATAATTTCTTTCTAATTCAAGGAAACGTCAAATCTCAATTATTGTGGTAGGCTGAGGCCACTACTCCACAAAATTTGTCTTTGCATGGTCAACTATGATTCCTTCATTGGTAATAATGTGCCCCAATAAAGCGACGTGTTGTAACCATAATTCATATATAATAAACATTCCAAAAAGCCTCTCCTTCCTCAAAGTTTGAAAAATATCCCTTAAATGATCCTCATGATCCTCGTGACTTTTGGAATATATCATAATATCATTAATAAAAACTACCATAAATTTATCAAGGTAGTATATAAAGAACTTATTAATCAAATCCCTAAATATAGAAGGTGAATTAGTTAGTCCGAAGGGATTTACAACAAACTCATAATGCCAATATCTTGATCGGATGTCAGTTTTCAGAATATCTTATTTCATCACCCTCAATTTATGATAACGATATCGAATATCAATCTTAGAGAAGAATTGATCCCCATGAAGTTGGTCAAATAAGTGATCAATTCATGGAAGATAGTATTTGTTCTTCATTGTAATCCCATTATGTTCTCTATATCAATGCATATATGCATCAATCAATCTTTCTTCTTCACAAAGAGAACTAGTGCACCCTAAGGAGACACACTTGGTCGGATAAACCCCTTCTCCAAAAGATCTTGGATTTGTTTCTTTAATTTCTCTAGCTTCACATTTTCCATCTTAAAGGGGGTCTTTGATATCAGAAAAAATATAGGTATGAGTTCAATAGAGAACTCTACATCTCTTTCTGGGGGAGGTCCAGGCTACTCCTAAAGAAACATGTCAATGTATTGCTGGACGATGGGGGCATTTTCTATCCTCAACATTGCATTTCCTTCTTCATATTCACCAATCAACTCCATAAATAAAGTTATAAGAAGTTCTTATAGGCAGAGATCAGGTTGATATATCTCTACTTGGATGATAACTGTAGGTTTCACATTCAAGGTTATAGATATTTACTTGGTTCTAAATTTGATCTTAGAAATATACTTTGAGAGCCAGTCCATCCCTATTATAATGTCTAATTCCAGCATGAGAATGACTACTAGATTTGCGATAAGATTTTTTTCACTAAAGTAAATACTAGAGTTTCTAAACACAGATGATGCTTGTATAATCTCAGTAGGAGTCTTGACTGATAACTCTACTTTTAGAAAATCGGTGGTTGATTCTAAATTCTTTGCAAACAAAGAAGAAATAATGTATTGCGTAGAAACATAATCAAAAAAAGTACTTTCTAGATTTGATATAAGAACAAGGGTACCTACTACCACATAATTTAGAGCTTCAAATTCAGCAGGCATGATAGAAAAAACACGACCTTTCTCCCTTAGCCTTTGATGATGTTGATGGTGGTTCCCATCCATTTCCCTCTGATTTGGACAATGATTGGAGAAGTTCCCAAGTTGTCCACAATTAATGCACTACACATTAGGTAGGGTCTACACCATCTTCCCCTTATAGTTAGTGTTTGGAAGTTGAATATTCACATCACAATGACAATTCCTCGCAATATGGCCATCTCTTCCACAGTTGTAGAATTTCCCATGCCCAATCAAGCAGTTCTCCGAATGCTTTTTACCACATTTATTACACAAGGGATGTTAGACTTGTTTGCCTCCTCCTCTCTAATCAAAGGTCCTCTCTAAGCTGGGATCCATTGATCTCTTCTTGTAGTTTGATTTATGAGACCACTGCATCTCACCAGACTCCATCTCGACTTTCATCATAGTCTACACAATCTTCTCATAAATATCATAGTCTGGATTGGCTAGATTCTTCCACATATGAGGTCTTAGTCCATCAAAGAATCTATGAACCTTACCACTAGGTTCCATGACAAATATTGAGGTGTAACATGGAATACTTGTGAAGCTCATCTCGTAGATTCTTACATATTCATTCTTCTTCTACTTCAGCTCGACAAACTCCTTCTACATTATTATTCACATGGAATGAGGGAAATACTTACTGAAAAAGACCCATTTTAATTCTTCCCACTCCATAACTTCAACTTCCAATCTTCGCCTCATGTTTTTAATCAGTTCCCACTACTGATCAGATTCTCTTTCTAAGCAATAGATAGCTAGAGTGACCTTATCTTTCTCTGAATAGCAGAGAACAGAAAAGATCTTCTCGATAGAGCTGATCCACTGCTCAGCAATCAATGGGTCAGTCGATCCACTAATGGTTAGTTGTCCTTGACACATAAAGGACTCAATAGAAAGTTATTACCTTCGTGGTGAGATTGGTCTCTCATCTTGATTCAAGTTATTTCCCATAACACGAGTCATTTGGTTTATCATTTGCATTAATGTTTCCATTTCGGCTTCCATCGGAGGGCCGTTAGTGCATGGTACATTGATTTCACCATTTGCACGGTTCTTTTAATTGGCCCCCATTTTCTAAAAGTGTAAAACTTTAGTGAGAAACTTATTTCATTTATGAATCTATTAACTATTAAAGAATTTATTTCTTAAAACTTTATTCTTAAACAATTACATTTCTCTATAATTCCTTCATAAGGATTCATAAAAGGCTTGTGATTAATCAAAAATATCCCCCAAAAGTGTCGTAACCAATAGTGTAGCAAGGATCGTTGTCGTTCACAAGTTCCCGTTTGAGTATAGCTCAAAGTAGTGTTTTCAGGTTTTTCCCCTATGTACATCTCTTCCAAATCCACCTCTACCTACTCGTATCTAGACCAGGATATATATGTTTGATTAACAACTTACTTAGTACTCAAAAAAATACCAGGAAATTTTCCTATTTTTAGACTATTCTATAGGGTTATTCCTAAAGTTTTAATATCCTAATTTCCATAAATAACTAAACTATCCTTTGATACCAACTATGGCATACCACCTTTTTAATACATAACTTTTCATTTCATTTTACAAACAGAGGATCTTTAATGTCTGGTGTCTTGGAAATCACGAACAATAAAAATTTAAAACAAATAAAACATTCTTCTAATATAATTGTAAGGATTCATCATAAGTTCATTACATGTACAATTACTGCATCTCATAACATGGAGACATACATCAATGGAAAGGGCCAGCAGAAGGTTTAGTAAGGAACACAAGTGAAATTAGTTTAATTGTGATATCAATCATAACTTGATAAAAAAATAAAGACAATAGCAATTAATGAATAGGAATATCATAATTAAAATAACATGAAACATAACTTGAATATGTGGCTTCAACATTTCATTTAGTTATTGATGAACGTATTACCACGGTCCATCCCCAAGGTGCATAAAATTTACCAAGGTTCTTCAACAATGTATCATAAAAATTGTCATCTCTTGAGATTAATTCTTTACCAAATGCATTAGAGCGCTATAATGGTGAAACATTAATATTTATTTATTTTTATGTGAGCCACATATATCATAATCAAACATTTCTTAAATAACCCACAGAGAATAAAAGAAATGGGTTTCATTTCATAATCATGGAGTTTTAAAAAGTACTTAAAAATAAGATCATTATACCATTTATAACCCCTAGAAAGGGAGTGAGGGTTATATGTATGTCAATTGTTGAATAAAATATATTAGTTTTTTGTATTTATGAATACCCATAGAAACAAAATATGTCTGAATATCCAGATAAATAAAACAAGATAATTTCTTGAGAGAAAGAGAGAGAAAGTTTTAGATGAAATTTCTACAGCATAACGGCTATATAACATGGTTTTAGAAAATACTAAAAAGAGAGGGTACATGGGTAACCCAGTCATAAATAACGCATATTACAATATAAATAAATAATAACATCGAGATATGAACATGGTATGGATATTTCAATGACATACCACAAGAAAAACAATCCAGAAAGGAAAGAGAATATGTGATTTATTTTACAAGAAATTTGGCAGCCTAACATCGTCACATAAAAAATTCAGAAAATCAATTTATGAGAGTGGAAAGGGTCTCTCATAATTTTTACAAGATAAGTAATGTAGTAAAGATATTTAAGAACAAGCCCCCACATCATAAAATGGGACTATAATACATAACATAAAAGAAGTCATGACTTAAAAAAGGAGGGTGAAATGTTCCCTTAACTTGAGAAGTAACTTCGAAAGCATGAAGTTCAGGACCATGGGAGGATTTTGGGAACCTTGTGAGGACTCCTTGGGAGGTAAAGAGACCAGATCTTCTTTTATGAGGATTTTCGAATTAAATGGACGATGGAATGTCTTGGTATTTATAGGAGAAGTGAGGGAACAAATCATTAATTTCTAAGGGACACCTCATCGGAGGTATTGGAAAAACCATGGGCATTCCCATGGTATTTTCCCATGGTATTGGCCACTTGAGACACCTCATAGAAAATATTACTAATCATAAATCTACCTGAATTATTACATAATTATTAAATCCTTAATGATGTCATTAAGCACCCGAAACTCAAAACTGTATTTTCACTATTCACAAAAAATTAAACTATATCAGAAAAATCCCAAAAATTCTCCATAACCTAATATAGATGATCTAATTTAAAAAATGAACTCCATTTTCTGAAAATACTTTTCAAAATATTTTTATTTTTATTTTTAAATAAAAACACTACCCACCCGAAAGAAAACTAATACATAACTAATAATTTTTGAAATAGTTATTTATTTATTTTATTGAATCACATTACCTAATAAAGTTGACTAAATTATATAAATACAATATTAAGTGAGGTTACTAATACATTTGGTCACATTACTAATCATAAGAATAAAATTACTATTCAGAATTTACTATTCACCAAAAATTATGTTGATCTTATTAGACTCTAAATTTTCACTGAACACAGCTGTAGAAGACCATTTTTTGAAAATCATTACACATTATTAATTATTTAATGTTTTCATAAATATTTTAAAATATCCCTTTTCCCCAAAATTCATCAATAATATACATACTATATTTATAAGGACATTTGAAATTTACAAACATAACCATAAAAAGAAGTAATAATTTTATTTATTTAATGGATTACAAAAAGTAGCTAAGGGATCATTACATAGACCCTTATTAAACCAGCATTGGTCCAAAGTGTAAGGTCTGCTATGGTGATATAATCTTGGTGTGGCTCAGACAACATTTCCCAAGTGGGGATTTATATCATCTTGAACTTCTCCTGTAGGCGATTCCATTCATGTTTCACACGATGAAGTTTGGCTTGGGCTTGGTCCAGATCAAAGCCCAGTAGTGATACCTCTTTCCCATGTTCCATCAGATGGGATTTTAATGGCCCGAGTCTACTAGATGAGGCCTTTGAATCTTCATTCCGTATTAATTAACCAAGATCACTTGTATTTATAAACAAAAAATTGTAACGTTAAGAGTTTATATTCCAACGGTCATATTGAAAAATGGTCATATAAGAGTTGAAACCTAATAGTATTATTTAATTCTACTCAATTCATTAATTAAATAATATAGTTTTGTTGAGTATAAAACAAAATAACACAAAAATTTAGGATACAAATTTTAATAAAAAATTCAGGTCGTTACAGTGGCATCCCCTCCTATGCAATTCCAGTGGCCTCCCCTCTCCAATTTTAGTACTGCATTACCTACTAGCAGTATATAGCTTCCTCCAATCTAGGATTAAATTTCAAACCTGCAGAATAATGATGAATAAAAAAACACTCATGCAAACATTATACAATGATAACCACATTATTTAAAAATACCAAAATGAAAAAAAACACTCATGCAGACAATACAATGTACAAAATAAAAAAACACTCATGCAGACAATACAATGTACAAAATAAAAAACACTCATGAAATTGATTGTTTAGTTGTCTGGTGATTTATTTGGGAATAAAATAAGGAAAACGAGAATATATTCCCTTCTTCTCTTTCAGGTGTGAGTGAATCCTCTTATGAAAGATTTTGGTGCACTAAGTAATGGAGGGGAGTTCACTTCCTAGTTATAAAGGTTATGAGTAAGGACTATCGGTAATATAAAATGTGCTCAAGTTATTCAGGGTAAATATATATAGAGGGGGATTAGTGATTCTATGTTTTAGTTACTTATTTTGTCCAAGTATTTATCTTGGGTAGAATCACGAAAAATAGTTACTTATATCATGTTTTACAGGATTTATAATATTCCACTATTTTACATAAATTAGTATAGTTTTAGCATGTTTCAAAAGAAAGGGATGTTAGAATGTGGTGTAGTTAACTTGGTGATTATGAAATGCCATCTAAGATAATATTTCATGGTTATGAATTTTATGTTTCACTATAGTTTTGGTGGTTGATTAAACCTGAAATGACAAAAAATTTGAGAATTTCTTGGATCTATGACAAGTGAATTATGAATTCCTCTTCTAGTGGGGATTCTAGGTTATACGTGATGAGGTATTATTATTCATAGTTTTTATGTTTAAATTTAAAATATTTATTTAACAATGATGCATGTAACTAAAATTATTAGTCATGGTTGTAGTTCTTTTCATGTTGGCATGGAGCCTGTCCACATGATTAATTCTTGGAATGTAGGGTTCAGATGACTCTTATGCAAGTTAATGTTACTAATGTCAATAACGATGAGGGTTAAACAGTTTAAATTAAAAAAACCCAGAATGGTGTATTCGTATATAACTTATTAGAAGTATTCTACACAGTTGAACCCCAATATTACTTCTATCTAATTATAATATGGATCCTATGGTGAGATTTACGTTGATGAAGACAACATAGTCTCTCCATGCGAGGGATATATATTGACCCTCGGTGGGTCAGTAGAGGAACATGTTATATTGGTAATTAATCCTTTTTCGTTGGTTGTGACAGAGTGTAATAACTCATTGTGTCACCAAAAACCTATATGATGTTTTCTTATATCACTTCTTGGTGGAATTATACTTAACCAAATCATTTATCTATTGTTTTACAGGATAAGAATCATTATATCATTATATCATTATATGTTGCTAGATGTGACTTAATATTTGAGTGGGGTGGTCAAGTATACCAATTCTCAATAAGGATGGGTGTGTGAATATGGGTGATCTACCCATGTAATTAGACTATTTGAATGTGTGTAAATTTAGATGATCAATTTATACCTTCTAGTAATTAAACATCATTATTGTGAGATGTGATATCACGTTGGTGGGTGAGACTATGAATTTCTGGGTTAATTCAACTAGAGGATGACAGACCGATATTTTTATATAAGAAAAGTTGTGGTAAGATGGGATCTTCATTGAGATAGTCAATAGACCATTGGGGATACATTATCGATAGGTGATTCCTATGATGTAGACCACCATTTTTTTGGAATTGAACTATGTGATCCATGCATTATTGTAAGGAGAACCATTTGTTTGGGGATGAGTGGTTTATGATACAGTTTTTTCTTAGGATAGATGGGCATAGTTTCATGCTATCTCAATATTAACTATGGTGATGAGTCAAGATTTTAATGTTTGGGGAATACTGGGCATTGGTCATTGTAGTTACAGAGCCAAAAATAATTAGATATTAAAAGATAATATTTAATGAGTTATCTATAAATTAAAGATCTAAGTAGGTTAAGATTGATGGCCAAATTATAACTATATAGTATAGTAAATGCTTGAACATCTCTCTATAGTTTATTTGTGTTGTTCATATGAATCTGATATGTGGTCTCACCATTCAAGGGATGTATACCTCCACTAATTCCACCTCCAACACATCAAATGTCATCCCCTTCTGAAGGAATTACCTCAAAGAATACATATAAGGGAAAATGTGGGAGGCACCCATCTAGGAAACCTCTTCAAAAGTCGTCAATTAAGTAGTGTGTTTTCTGACTTTAATCCACGAATTTCTTAAGTATCTCTTCCTAACATTCTTAACTGTGTCTGTTATCTTATAGTTCCTTATAGGGGAAAAATTTATTTATCATATAAAGATACACCTTCTGTTCCTTCATCATTCCCCATGGCTTGGATAGGGTCCAAGGAGAGTATAAAACGATCGAGGTCCAAGAAGGGTTGAACATAATATATGATGTGGGTGAAATATTCTCATACCTTTGGATCTGACATGACTTTGAACACTCTTAGAATATTATGATATGGATAACTATTCTATGACAGACCTAGCTAGGATGGAGGCATCACTGGTAGATGGTAAGAATTTGTCTTGAAATTGAAAATATCATTGGGTCTGTATCAAATTTTCTGACCTTTGTTTATGCCTCCACCCTTTAATGGTGGTAGTGTCCCTATAATTCTCCTTGAACATATTGTGTGAGTGGAAGGGGAATCATCAGTGCATCAATAATACGTGGAAGGAAGACATTTCTATCATCTCTTGGGTCAACGTTGAGGTGAAAGAACAACCTACTACATTAACTGAAAAAGGTATATCCTCAAAAAATAACATAATTGGTATTCATTTGACAACATTATTTATATACATTGACTAACCATCCTTATGTGATTAATTAAGGAAATGTAACCTTAAGGATTATATATCCTAGATCCTTTATGTAACGCCCCGACCCTAGTTGCCTAGAGTCGGTGCATTAATTACATAACATTGGCATGATCACAAGAAAGATCAAATCTCGAAAGACCGATTGGTTTAGTAGCCTTGGAAACACTAGATATATTCATAAGTTTTACATTACATCATAAAATGAAAAACTACTACAACAACATAATGTCTCCATAATCCACACTACTATCCCCTCATAATATCCCTGCAGGTCATTCATAATTTACTTCTTCACATCCTGGGGAAAAATAAAACATAGAAAAGGGGTGAGCTCAAATGCCCAGTAAGGATAACAATATAGCGGAAACTTTCATAAATAAGAATAAACATTTAAGGCAATGCATTACTAAAACAAAAGCCTTTTAAAATTGAACTTCAACATGGTATGGCAAAAGTAAAATGAAATAATGCCATTTACTTATTCACATGGATATTCTACTAATCGAATAATCACATGCAAAAATCAATAACCACTTTCATAATGTTGGAATGCATAATGCCAGACTATCATAACCACATAGCCAAGGCCTCGTGCCAAGACTACAAATAAGATTTTGTCAAGGCCTTGTGCCAAGACACTAGTTTGTCTCATGAGACCTACCGATGCATCGAGGAGCTATAGCGGGCTCCACCCGTCACTTATTAAGTCCAATGCATTCCCATATGAAAAGGTTTAAACATAACATAAACATTCGTATTAAAACTAGCATACGAAATGTCAATACTTTCACAATAAACTATGAATGGTATAAAAATAGCACATCCACAGTCAAACATATCACAAAACCTTCAATACAATATAGAAGTTTTGTATCATAATAAATCAACTTCAAATAATCTTAAAATCCATCAAAGGATGTTGACATAGATGAAATCAAAATTCTTTTTAAAGAAATATCTCCTTTTATTTTGAAATCATTTAAGATCCATATAAAATAAAACATTTTCTTTGAAAATATTCTTATAAGCTTGTAAGGAAAGCTTTGAAGATTTTATAACGGCGTAAAATAACCGCACCCGCCGTATAAGTTAAAAAAAACATTCTTACCTCAATTCTGTCGAAAAGGTTAAAAAGGACCTTGTTTTGAAAACGACGGAAAGATTCCTTTATAAACCTCTTATAAAAATTCAAACAAGGGTATAAATGACTTTAACCCATATTCTTGTAAATAGTAAAAATGTTTTGAAATACATTTTGAAGAAACATGGATGTGGATGATAACGAGATCCCAGTAGATTATTACGTATAAACAACCTCGGATAAAGAAGAGATTGTGAAATAACCCTTACCTTGTACTTTTCCTTGGTTGTGGTAGGTTAACCTCCTGTATAATGGTGAAATAATTGTTATTAAATTATACAAGAATCATATACATTAATATGATATCATATATGATCTTTTAACATTGATTTGTTAATAATATCTTAGAATTATCGTCGTTTCGGGAGTTAACTTACTCATTTTCTTTTATATGTTTTGTTACATAAGCCATGGTTGTTGTATCTTATTCATATCCAGAATGATATACAGTCCTTAAACATCATTTTTAAATCATCAAGTGATAATTATACTTGAATGGATACGATGGAGAATGAATCTCATCGCGTTCGTGGAGACGGTAGTCCGTACGTACGCACGAGCGACAATATCATTCTTTTGATATTAAAATAATATATAAATGGATGGTATATCATATATACAGAATCATTAACATGTTATATTTATTATTTACATGAGTTACACATCATTATTATACCCATCCAAATAATATTATATTGAATAACAATTACACCACGACGTGGAGACGGTAAGCCGTACGTACGCACGTATGGTGACATGTTATTCAAAGGGTGGATAGAATACTGAATATGATTGTACCATATTTATAACAACATCACAGTATATGTGAGATACTGGAGTTATTATTTAAGAATGGTAAGAACAAAGGAAGAAGAAGTGGAAGAAGAAATGAACTTAGAAAAGGGTGGTGAAATCATTACCTCTTCTTCGGGTTCTTCCTTTTGATTTGATCAAAAGGGCTCCTTAGGTTGGCTTTCTGATCAAACTAAGGCCTCTAGGTTGTATTGAGGGATGTTGGGAGAGTATTTGGGCAGAGTTTGGCCGAACCAAAAGGCTTTAGAGGTGTGAAGAAATGAGAAGGAGGAGTGCCCTTTTATAAGAGGGGTGAGGGGCACCTTTGGAAAAGCTAGAAATATTAATTTATAATAAATTCATATTCGGTTTCTAAAGGCTCCAAAGTTGACTATTCAAAGGATGAGGTGGGGATAGGTCGAAAACAACTCATCCAATAGAATTTAGACAGGTTTGGGTACTTATATTAACCTTATCTTTAAGTATTAACTCTAAGTTAATTAGTTTCACTTTTACAATGTCTCTTTGTATTTTTATATAATATGGTTAATAAACTTATTATATACATCCAAGCGACCCCCAAGTGGTCCATTAATGATTAAGCTATCATAATATAAGTCTCTTGGCCGAACCTTAGATTTTTAGGAATTTAATATCAATTAATAATATAATATTTGTTTTAAGAACTCTTTTATGTCAATTTTGACACTATTCAATAGTTGATTTTTGTGAAACTCCTAACAGATTGATTACTTCGAACAAAGTCAATTAAATCAATCATAATATATCATATTATCATAGAAAATTAGTTTAATTCATTAAAAGTTTCATATTATAATTATTTGGGTATTTATAAGATCAATTATTTTTATTTTTCACTATTTTAGTAATTACTGCATCATCATTGTGTCATAAATAAAATAAATTATATAATGTCTAAAAATTATAAATAAAATATCATTATGTAGGAAATCGTTTTATCTTTCTAATGAATATTTATAATCTAAAATCCAACATGTATAACCCTATGTAAAAATTGTTCTTCTAAAAGATGTAAGCTTATGCCATTTTTATTTTTATTTTAACTTTATTAATATAAAGTGTCCCTACCACATACATGTGGCTCCAAGGGGTCCCCAAATTGACCAAAGGATGCCCATGGTCGGGTATGTGTCCACCAATAAGGTTAGGACACGTTTTAGGGTAATTTTTTATTATTATAATATTATTTTTTTAACCCTTATTTACCGGATTTACCCTTTAACCATGGTAAATAAAATATTTACCACAGTAACTATTCAAAATGTCTAAAAATAAAAGTTACCTATCTACACAATTTTAACATCCTGATTCCAAATATGGAATCCATTTTCCTAAATTCAAAACACAGAAGTGGCAGAAATTAATTTAAAATTAATTCCCGCTGTCAAAACAAAAAGCGTGTTTTTAAGAGATAATAACTATCAAAAGATTGACACTTGTTTATGTTCGGTTTAATTGTAAAATTATGTCCAATGATAAACATTAAATTGAATGGTAAAAATATATTCTAAATATACTTTAAAACCACTCAAATTCATAATTTATCACTATTAATTATTTTGATTAAAAAAGTTGTTTTTAATTAAAATTTAGAAATTTTCACTATTCATCAAAATATGAAAGTTATCCGAAATGTACCAAAATTTCACCCTAGGCTAATTTTGATATTACGAATCCAAAAATGAAGTCCATTTTGAAATATAGAATATATATGATTTCAAAAAGTAGGTATTAGTATTCACAACGGCTAGTTTAATTAGTTGTGGTGTGTGTTAGAACTCGAGGTTGCGTACAACACACGCTATCGCATTATTCGAAGGGAAACGTACCGTAGAAGCTTGGGGTGTTACATTCTCCCCTCCTTCAAATAATTGCGTCCTCGCAATTTCTAGGGTATTACTGCATAAAAAGACTCGGGTGGTTCTTCATCATAAGTTCCTCTGGTTCCCACGTTGCCTCTTCCATTTTATGATTTCTCCAAAAAACTTTTACCAGACGCGTCGTCCGGTTTCTCAGTACTTGTTCTCTTGTATCAAGAATCCTGACGGGCTCTTCGCAATAAGACAGATCGGGTTCCAGTTCTAATTCCTCATAGGTGAGTACATGCGTTGGGTCAGGCATGTATTTCCTCAACAGAGATACGTGGAACACATCGTGAAATTTGGAGAGACTTGGCGGCATTGCCAATCGGTAAGCTACAGCCCCAATTCGTTCTAGAATTTCGAAAGGTCCGATGTACCTGGGACTCAATTTACCTTTCTTACCAAAACGTATGACTCCCTTCCATGGAGATACCTTCAGGAAAACATGATCACCGACTTGAAATTCCAAATCCTTCCTTCGATTATCGGCATAGCTCTTCTGCCTACTTTGAGCTGCTTTAATGTGATTTTGGATTACTTTCACCTTTTCCACCGTTTCCTCCACCAGCTCTGGGCCTACAAGTTTTCTTTCACCAACGTCATCCCAACAGGTTGGTGTACGACATCTCTTTCCGTATAACGCTTCATATGGTGCCATCTATATACTCGAATGGAAGCTATTGTTATAGGAAAATTCTACTAGTGGTAAATATTGATCCCACATACCCTGAAAATCAAGTGAGCAAGATCTCAACATGTCTTCTAAGGTCTGAATAGTCCGTTCTGATTGTCCGTCTGTCTGAGGGTGGTAAGCAGTGCTCAAATGAAGTTCAGTATCCAGGGATTTCTGAAGACTTTTCCAAAATCTTGAAGTAAAACGGGGATCACGATCAGAAACAATCGATAGGGGTACTCCATGAAGTCTCACAACTTCATTAATATATAGTCTTGCTAGACGTTCCAGGGGTAGATCTTCTCTTATAGCAAGAAAATGTGCTGACTTGGTAAGACGATCAACAATAACCCATATTGCATCGTTCCTTCTAGGAGTCTTTGGTAGCCCCATGACAAAGTCCATCGTAATATTGTCCCATTTCCACTCCGGTATGGGAAGAGGTTGCATGACTCCTCCAGGCTGTTGCCTTCCAGCTTTCACTTGTTGACAAACCATACATCTTGACACAAAATCAGCAATCTCCCTCTTCATGTTGTCCCACCAAAAATGTTCCTTCAAATCTCTATACATTTTGGTGCTCCCAGGGTGTATAGAGAAATTGGAACTATGAGCATCATCTAGCAATTCCCTTTTTAGATCAGGTATATTGGGAACACAAAGTCTCTTCCCGAATTTCAAAATTCCACCTTCATACGCAAAGTCTCTCAATCTCCCATCATTCACAGCTTTAATCTTCTTCTGAAATTCTTCATCATCGGTCTGAGAACTCTTAATCCTTTCTAGTAAAGATGGTTTGGCAACCATTTGAAAAAGCATTGATGTTTCACCTTCCCTGGTTATTCCCATGTCCATCTTCACTAGATCCATGAAAATTGGATCCCTTTCAATTCTCATCATGTTCAGAACTCCATGGTCTTTTCTGCTCAAAGCATCTGCCACATTGTTTGCCTTCCCTGGGTGGTAGTGTATCGTACAATCATAATCCTTGAGTAATTCAAGCCATCTCCTTTGCCTCATGTTGAGTTCTTTTTGTGAGAAAATATACTTCAAACTCTTGTGATCAGTATAAATCTCACATTTTTCACCATAGAGGTAGTGCCTCCATATCTTCAAAGCAAAGATCACAGCTGCTAACTCAAGATCATGAGTAGGATAGTTTTGTTCATGAATTTTCAACTGTCGTGATGCATAGGCAATAACTCTATCATTCTGCATAAGGACACAGCCAAGTCCTTTCTTCGATGCATCACTATAAATAACGAACCCATCATTCCCCGATGGTAGAGTCAATATAGGAGCATTGACTAATCTTCTCTTCAGTTCTTCGAAACATTCTTCACACTCTTTTGTCCAAACAAATTTAACCCCTTTACGTGTGAGCTTCGTTAATGGGTTAGCCAATCGGGCAAAATTCTGGACGAAACGTCGATAATAACCTGCCAAACCAATAAAACTACGTATCTCAGTTATATTCGTAGGTGCTGGCCATTCTTGGATTGCCTTGGTCTTAGAAGGATCAACAGAGATTCCATCTTTAGAGACAATATGGCCAAGAAAAGAAATCTCCTGAAGCCAGAATTCACACTTGCTAAACTTTCCATATAATTCATGCCTCCTCAGAGTCTTCAAGATAATGCGCAAGTGATTTTCATGATCTTTGTAGGTTTTGGAGTATACCAAGATATCATCAATAAATACCACCACAAATTCATCGAGATACTCCTTGAAAACTCTATTCATCAGATCCATGAATACAGAGGGTGCATTAGTCAATCCAAACGGCATTACAGTAAACTCGTAATGCCCATACCTGGTTCGAAATGCTGTCTTCGGAATGTCTTCCTTCTTCACACACAACTGATGGTATCCAGATCGAAGGTCAATCTTTGAAAAGTATTGAGCTCCATGCAGTTGGTCAAATAAATCATCAATACGAGGTAGGGGATACTTGTTCTTTATCGTTATAGCATTGATCTCCCTGTAGTCGATACATAACCTCATAGATCCATCTTTCTTTTTAACAAAAAGAACAGGGGCTCCCCATGGAGAAACACTAGGGCGAATAAATCCCTTATTACTCAATTCCTCTAGTTGTTTCTTTAGTTCGACTAGCTCTACAGTGGCCATTCTATAAGGGGTCTTCGATATAGGCCTTGATCCAGGAATTAAATCAATGGAAAACTCTACTTCTCGTTCTGGAGGATGTCCAGGTAAATCATCCGGAAATACATCTACAAACTCTTTCACAATAGGTACATCCTCTATTTGAACATTTCTTTCCTCACCGACAGTTATTTCATTCTCTTCCTCCCCGATAATTGAATTAAGTTGAGCTACAGGGGGTGGATCTAAATAAGAATTAGGTGGTGACGATTCTGCTCTAAAAATAAGGTGCTCCTTATCATTATCATCAAGAATCGTAACCTCTTTCTTCTTACAATAAATCTTCGCATCATAGTCCGAAAGCCAGTCCATACCGAGGATTATATCAAACTCAATCATAGGTATGACGATGAAATCAGCAGATAAAGAAAATTTATGTGCTCTAATGGGGACTGATTCACAAAACTTTGTTGCAACGATACTTCCCTTAGGAGTTTTAACTGACAACTCCCTTATTAAATCAAATTGGAAATATCTAATTTTCTTAGCAAACTGGGAAGATATGAAACAATGCGATGATCCAGAATCAAATAATGCATTTGCTAAACTTGAGGAAACCATTAAATTACCTGCCACCACGTCTTTCGGAGCTTCTACCTCAGCAGTAGTGATAGCATAAGCCTGGCCTTGATCCCTTGTCCTTTTCTGAGGTAAGTTCTCCTGACGCTTAGGACATGCATTTGCATAATGCCCCATCTCCCTGCAATTGTAGCACTGAACGTTGGTAGCTTCCTTCTTCCCCTTGCAATCATGAGCTTGGTGGCCTTTTTCACCACACTTGTAACAGACTCCCATTCCCTTCAGGCAAGCACCGGGGTGTTTCTTCCCGCACTTACCACAAGATGGATATTCAACCTTTCCCTTCTTCCCCTTATTTCCATTCCCAGATTGATCAGCAGGTCTCTTCTTCTCTTGCTTTGCTTTAAAGTCATAAGACTTAGAGAATTCCTTTTCGGTCTTGATAGCACATGAGACAATGTCTTCGTACGATGAAAAGGATTGTGAGACTAATGCTCGACGGAGAAATGGTTTTAACCCATAAAAGAAACGATCAATCTTACTTCTTGGGTTGCGAATATAATCACCAGCGTACCTCGCTAACCTTGTAAAGTTAGCCTCATACTTTGTGACATTCTCATCCTCCTTTTGTCTCAGACTCAGAAATTGCCTTTCCATATCTGCTCGATGGTCGCGAGGAAAGTATTTTTCTAAAAACAGATCTTTGAACTCCCTCCATTCCATGTTTGATACTTCATCATCTTCCTTCATGTTTTGAATCAATGACCACCATTGATCAGCATCTCCAGTGAGGCGGTAAACTGCCATGGTAACTTTTTCCCTTTCACTACTCCCCAAAGCCTGAAATATTTTCTCTAGGGAAAATATCCATTGCTCAGCTACTAAGGGATTTGTACTCCCATTGAACGTTGGTGGTTGTTGTCTCATGAATCGATCTAACATTGATACTCCACGCTGTGGATCAGGGTGCTCCATACGGGTAAGGTTATTATTCATAACCTGAGTAAGTTGTCCCAGTACGGTGATTAGCTGATCAGCACCAGTTGCATCACCAGCCCCACTATAATTATCTTGAGCAGGAGGGCAATCCCTACATGGAGTGCGTGCATTGATACGGTTTCCATTTCTTCCACTAGGCGCCATTTCTAAAAAAATGGCATAAACTAGATCAGTTTATGCATCAAAATACATAATCCCATACTTATAAAACACTTAACATAAATTGAACTATTTATGGATATAATCCATAATCATAAAAATGTTTTCTTTGAGGAAGTATATACTCATAAACCCTTCATAATGATTTGTAAAGATAGTGAGAGTTATCCTAAGCATATCCCCCGGGAGTGTCGTAACCAAGAGTGCAGCAAGGCCCGTTGTCGTGCACCAGTTCCCGTTCGAGTCTAGCTCAAAGCGGTGTTTTCGGGTTTTACCCCTAGGTACATCTGTGCCAGAGCCGCCTCTACCTGCTCGTATCCAGACAGGGATGTATTGCTCGAAAAACTCACAAAATCTCTACAATACCAAAATTCTAGGAAGTTCTTCTATACTAATCCTCAAAGTTCATCTTAGGTCTATGTGCTCTAATCAGAGTTTATCTAAATCTAGCTTCCAAGGTTTGTACTAAACTTCCTCTGATACCAACTGTAACGCCCCGACCCTAGTTGCCTAGAGTCGGTGCATTAATTACATAACATTGCCATGATCACAAGAAAGATCAAATCTCGAAAGACCGATTGGTTTAGTAGCCTTGGAAACACTAGATATATTCATAAGTTTTACATTACATCATAAAATGAAAAACTACTACAACAACATAATGTCTCCATAATCCACACTACTATCCCCTCATAATATCCCTGGAGGTCATTCATAATTTACTTCTTCACATCCTGGGGAAAAATAAAACATAGAAAAGGGGTGAGCTCAAATGCCCAGTAAGGATAACAATATAGCAGAAACTTTCATAAATAAGAATAAACATTTAAGGCAATGCATTACTAAAACAAAAGCCTTTTAAAATTTAACTTCAACATGGTATGGCAAAAGTAAAATGAAATAATGCCATTTACTTATTCACATGGATATTCTACTAATCGAATAATCACATGCAAAAATCAATAACCACTTTCATAATGTTGGAATGCATAATGCCAGACTATCATAACCACATAGCCAAGGCCTCGTGCCAAGACTACAAATAAGATTTTGTCAAGGCCTTGTGCCAAGACACTAGTTTGTCTCATGAGACCTACCGATGCATCGAGGAGCTATAGCGGGCTCCACCCGTCACTTATTAAGTCCAATGCATTCCCATATGAAAAGGTTTAAACATAACATAAACATTCGTATTAAAACTAGCATACGAAATGTCAATACTTTCACAATAAACTATGAATGGTATAAAAATAGCACATCCACAGTCAAACATATCACAAAACCTTCAATACAATATAGAAGTTTTGTATCATAATAAATCAACTTCAAATAATCTTAAAATCCATCAAAGGATGTTGACATAGATGAAATCAAAATTCTTTTTAAAGAAATATCTCCTTTTATTTTGAAATCATTTAAGATCCATATAAAATAAAACATTTTCTTTGAAAATATTCTTATAAGCTTGTAAGGAAAGCTTTGAAGATTTTATAACGGCGTAAAATAACCGCACCCGCCGTATAAGTTAAAAAAACATTCTTACCTCAATTCTGTCGAAAAGGTTAAAAAGGACCTTGTTTTGAAAATGACGGAAAGATTCCTTTATAAACCTCTTATAAAAATTCAAACAAGGGTATAAATGACTTTAACCCATATTCTTGTAAATAGTAAAAATGTTTTGAAATACATTTTGAAGAAACATGGATGTGGATGATAACGAGATCCTAGTAGATTATTACGTATAAACAACCTCGGATAAAGAAGAGATTGTGAAATAACCCTTACCTTGTACTTTTCCTTGGTTGTGGTAGGTTAACCTCCTGTATAATGGTGAAATAATTGTTATTAAATTATACAAGAATCATATACATTAATATGATATCATATATGATCTTTTAACATTGATTTGTTAATAATATCTTAGAATTATCGTCGTTTCGGGAGTTAACTTACTCATTTTCTTTTATATGTTTTGTTACATAAGCCATGGTTGTTGTATCTTATTCATATCCAGAATGATATACAGTCCTTAAACATCATTTTTAAATCATCAAATGATAATTATACTTGAATGGATACGATGGAGAATGAATCTCATCGCGTTCGTGGAGACGGTAGTCCGTACGTACGCACGAGCGACAATATCATTCTTTTGATATTAAAATAATATATAAATGGATGGTATATCATATATACAGAATCATTAACATGTTATATTTATTATTTACATGAGTTACACATCATTATTATACCCATCCAAATAATATTATATTGAATAACAATTACACCACGACGTGGAGACGGTAAGCCGTACGTACGCACGTATGGTGACATGTTATTCAAAGGGTGGATAGAATACTGAATATGATTGTACCATATTTATAATAACATCACAGTATATGTGAGATAATGGAGTTATTATTTCAGAATGGTAAGAACAAAGGAAGAAGAAGTGGAAGAAGAAATGAACTTAGAAAAGGGTGGTGAAATCATTACCTCTTCTTCGGGTTCTTCCTTTTGATTTGATCAAAAGGGCTCCTTAGGTTGGCTTTCTGATCAAACTAAGGCCTCTAGGTTGTATTGAGGGATGTTGGGAGAGTATTTGGGCATAGTTTGGCCGAACCAAAAGGCTTTAGAGGTGTGAAGAAATGAGAAGGAGGAGTGCCCTTTTATAAGAGGGGTGAGGGGCACCTTTGGAAAAGCTAGAAATATTAATTTATAATAAATTCATATTCGGTTTCTAAAGGCTCCAAAGTTGACTATTCAAAGGATGAGGTGGGGATAGGTCGAAAACAACTCATCCAATAGAATTTAGACAGGTTTGGGTACTTATATTAACCTTATCTTTAAGTATTAACTCTAAGTTAATTAGTTTCACTTTTACAATGTCTCTTTGTATTTTTATATAATATGGTTAATAAACTTACTATATACATCCAAGAGACCCCCAAGTGGTCCATTAATGATTAACCTATCATAATATAAGTCTCTTGGCCGAACCTTAGATTTTTAGGAATTTAATATCAATTAATAATATAATATTTGTTTTAAGAACTCTTTTATGTCAATTTTGACACTATTCAATAGTTGATTTTTGTGAAACTCCTAACAGATTGATTACTTCGAACAAAGTCCATTAAATCAATCCTAATATATCATATTATCATAGAAAATTAGTTTAATTCATTAAAAGTTTCATATTATAATTATTTGGGTATTTATAAGATCAATTATTTTTATTTTTCACTATTTTAGTAATTACTTCATCATCATTGTGTCATAAATAAAATAAATTATATAATGTCTAAAAATTATAAATAAAATATCATTATGTAGGAAATCTTTTTAGCTTTCTAATGAATATTTATAATCGAAAATCCAACATGTATAACCCTATGTAAAAATTGTTCTTCTAAAAGATGTAAGCTTATGCCATTTTTATTTTTATTTTAACTTTATTAATATAAAGTGTCCCTACCACATACAAGTGGCTCCAAGGGGTCCCCAAATTGACCAAAGGATGCCCATGGTCGGGTATGTGTCCACCAATAAGGTTAGGACACGTTTTAGGGTAATTTTTTATTATTATAATATTATTTTTTTAACCCTTATTTACCGGATTTACCCTTTAACCATGGTAAATAAAATATTTACCACAGTAACTATTCAAAATGTCTAAAAATAAAAGTTACCTATTTACACAATTTGAACATCCTGATTCCAAATATGGAATCCATTTTCCTAAATTCAAAACACAGAAGTGGCAGAAATTAATTTAAAATTAATTCCCGCTGTCAAAACAAAAAGCGTGTTTTTAAGAGATAATAACTATCAAAAGATTGACACTTGTTTATGTTCGGTTTAATTGTAAAATTTTGTCCAATGATAAACATTAAATTGAATGGTAAAAATATATTCTAAATATACTTTAAAACCACTCAAATTCATAATTTATCACTATTAATTATTTTGATTAAAAAAGTTGTTTTTAATTAAAATTTAGAAATTTTCACTATTCATCAAAATATGAAAGTTATCCGAAATGTACCAAAATTTCACCCTAGGCTAATTTTGATATTCCGAATCCAAAAATGAAGTCCATTTTGAAATATAGAATATATATGATTTCAAAAAGTAGGTATTACTATTCACAACGGCTAGTTTAATTAGTTGTGGTGTGTGTTAGAACTCGAGGTTGCGTACAACACACGCTATCGCATTATTCGAAGGGAAACGTACCGTAGAAGCTTGGGGTGTTACACTTTAGCCTCATTATCTCTTCCAATAGAAGCCATCTATACACAATGATCACCAAGGGATGTAAGTACGAGTCCCTCCCTCTCCACCTTGTTCCCGAATACATATATGTTAATTGAATAGGCCTGAACTAAAGTTCAATTTACTCAAAATTTCAATTACAAAAAATTTGGTAAAAATTGTGGCGAGAGATATAAATAATGATCTTAGAGGGTCCATTTAAAGAGCTCAAGGACCATTTGGACAACTTCTGGTACATGTTCAGAACCCTCAGCTCTAGTGGGTTTAGATATCAAGTACTACTTGCAAGGTTGAAGGAGGTGGTCACCATTAGGGAGGAGAATAGGGAATTTGAATTGAATATATCAGTAGTGGATGATTCTTGTTTGGATGTACAACATAAAAATAATTCCCTAGAAAAATTCTCTCAGCATGAAATGGAATTAGTGACTCACCAAATTTCATTCCATGATTGGAGTGTTGAAATTTATAAGATTCAATAGAAGTTTTCCCACACATTCTACATGTTTACTTTGGAAAATAAGATAGTATGAGAACAATATAGGCTCTATGATGTGGTATAGTAGGCCAGCCATGATGTTGCTACCAAGGTAGAGGCACTATGATAGGCTTCAGAGGTGGGGACTGCCTCAATTTATTAATTACCCCAATTTTTAACTTCTCTATGGTAATAGATAGAAGATCTCATAGAGTATTATGAGAACATACTGTCATTATTTTTTATTCTTAGGAAACCACTTTTATATATGGAATCACAGGAAATATTCCATGATATTGAGATTCCTCCCTTATTTTGAATTATCAACATAGAAAAACATTTTAATTCCATGTG
This sequence comes from Viscum album, assembly GCA_963277665.1. Taxonomy (NCBI): domain Eukaryota; kingdom Viridiplantae; phylum Streptophyta; class Magnoliopsida; order Santalales; family Viscaceae; genus Viscum; species Viscum album. Next base: position 908,758,795 of record OY728151.1, read on the forward strand.
TATAAAGAAAGTATTATGATACTCTATAGAAACATTAATAGTAACATGATTATTCGGTCATATATTTTAAAGGGATAGATTATTACTATGTTCCATGAGATTAATGGAATCTAAGGATGGTATATTAATGGAAATATATTAACATAGTAGAGCTATAGATATGGTGTTCACCAGCCTTCCAGGTTTAGAGAAGGTTCTTTAGTGGTTTTATGGAAATGGAATCACCCTTTCACTAGGTATCCAAGTCGATAAGATATCGACTGGGTTATGAGTGGTCTAACATATGTCTTATAATTGGGATGATATAAGTATGGAATAGATAAGGGTTTAGATAATGTAAAATATTCTTAAGAGGATTGGGCCTTGTACTGATAGGTGTGTCAATTGTACGTCTATCCTTTGATGAGGAAATTCTTATGAGGATGGATTGAAATATTGGTGGGTTCTTAAATTGGGATGGTCCCTTTGAGTCTATAAAATTCCTTATGAAAGGTTTTACTCCATTTAATGATCCAACAGTTCAACTAATGAGATGATGGATGAGATGCTAGCGTGGGTATTGGGTTTTTTCAGACATATTGGCATTATAATTTCAAGAGGCTTGGTGTGATTTAGATTTGGATGGAATATGGTTAGTGGGGATGGATTACAATACATTATTTTGATGAGGTTCTGGACCGGATTATTGTAAATATTATTAAGGAATGGTCGTAATCCTGAGAGAAGACTATAGTGTGTGGGATTAGGATTTTGGTCAGTGAGTAGCAATTAGGATGTGTCCAAGGGACCCTAGATGATTCCCATGTAGATGAGATAAGAATGTAAATGGGTTCGACATGGTGAGATTTTGTGACTAGGAAAATCATGAGGTGAATAATCTTCTTTTTCTTATTGGATTATGAGTTGTGCATCAAGGCATGGGATATTCCTCGAGATATGAGTCTAGACTATTTAACTGAGAGGATAGACTCTGATATGTTTGATAGGATTTTGTGAGTGGTCAACCCATGTGAAGATGATACAGTGCATGGATACACTTGGAGTCACTTGGGGTTATTTATGACATCTCATGGAGACACTTGGTGTTATTTTATGACCCAAACATACTCTAGAAATGTTCCAACACAATGTTATAGAAAAACAATTCAATGTCATGGAAGACTCCAAGTCTACTCTAGCATCCAATGTTTCCTCAAACTCACACCTCATGGTATTATAATATACAAGTGATCTACATCAACTAGTCTGGATAACATCAATACCCTCCATCCATAGAAAGTAGTAAAAGACATAAGTGGACAATTCAATAAAGAATATAAAATAAAAACTAATAAAAAAAATACATTTGTCCTATGACTATACATGTCACCGACCAATATATAAGAACTACAAAGCCACATTGGTCATATAGTGTTTTGAAAATCAACGGGGAAACAATTACATTTAATATTCTCTTTATTTTTCATTATGTTATTTATATATCACGTTGTTGGAAACACTGAACTAGTACACTTAGACAATAAATATGCACCTCTGCTACATTAGTTGAGTTGAGTGTTGTGCACATAACACTCTTCATTATCGAAAGAACATCAAATCGACCACAATCGTGGTTTGGTATTTGATCCCTCTATTAAACCAGTTCAGACAAAAATCCATTAACCATATGGTCTACATGGTCATGAGGGTGTAAACTATTTCATCATACAAAACTAAGATTAAAGGTGTTAGTATCTTTTCTACCAGAAATGGGAATTTCTCAAGTATTGAGTTCCAATCGACTTAGGTTCCTAAGTTAATGGCCTCTTAACTATCCAAAGATATCACGGGGTGTCTCCCATGGGTGTCTTGTGATGTGTAGTATCTTTCTATGATTTCTATGGTTCTTTAGTATTGTGGGAAATGGGAATTTCATGGTCTGATTAAAAAATTATTTGGTCGATTGGAAAATACACCCATAGTCAAGAGAGACATACCCACTTTTAAAAGAGAATACCATCCAAATAACAAAATCAGAAATCCAAAACCAAAATTTTACATTACCAATTCCCATTACTAAACATATGCAGCACCAACTTATGTTTTATTAACCAATCAATTAAACGAAAAGAAACTACTCACAATAACCCATAAAACCTCATATATAATCACTCACCTCCAATTAACCCACATCATTTCACATCATAATGATGATAAAACCTCATCACATATATATCATGATTAAAAAAATCCAACAAAATATCAGGTCTAATAGAGTTCAATAGAGGAAAATGTGAGGTTTTTAAAAAAATAATGAACTTTCTATTTAATGTTTTCTTAGAATGAATGGTTTACAACCTATGAATCTAACCTTACATTTCTGGAAGACTCTATTTTCAAACAATTCACAAATTCCCCAACAGTTCACCACACCATGATTTGGTTACTACCCAAACCACTAGAATATTCCTGATTAATATGAATTCTTATCCTTACTTGGAAGTACCGATCAAGATACCTCAATAAATTTGGGAGAGATAGTGGGAGGAGAGGGAGCCGAGTGAAGGGGAGGTCGTGTGGGGTTTTTGGCCATTGGGGGTCTTGCGTGCAACTGGAGAGGGGGACATGGGACTTTCTCAGTGGAGAGGGAGCCGAGAGGGGAGGGGGACATTATCATCGGAGAGGGAGGTAAGAGGGGAAGGGGAACGTCACCGGAGGATAGGTAGCTGAGAGGGGCTGGGGTCCAAGAGGAGGAGTCAGAGGCAAAGGCTGAGGGGTTGACGAGGTTGAGGTCGGGGAGGGGAGGAGAGGTCCGGGAGGCGGAGGTCGGGTAGGGTTCACATGGTGGATGAAAAACAGGGAGGGAGCCTAAAAATAGTCATAATTCGAGTGTTTTTTAGATATAATAAGTTACTTTTCTTGGCCATTTATTTCCAAGAAGGGTTTTTTTTGTTGATCCGGAGAAGATACAGAATGTTATTTCATGGAAACCGCCGAAAAATGTTTTCATGATACAGAGTTTCCTTTGTCTAGCTGACTATTATCGACATTTTGTTCATGATTTCAAAATAATGGTCTAAACAATGATAGAGTTTTCAAGTTTGAATATCCCCTTTAAATGGAATGACCAGTGTCATTAATCATTTGAAGAGTTTAAGTGTCTCCAAACATCATCACCAATCTTGGTTTTTCCAGAACCCGAAAAAGGGTATGTGTTGTATTGTGATGCATCGGGGTTAGGATTAGGGTGTTTTCTCATTCAAGGGAATCATGTAGTGGCATATGTATCTTGGTAGTTGAGGTTTCATGAGAATAAATACCCAACATATGATTTGGAGTTAGAGGTAGTGGTTCATTCTTTCATAATGTGGTTTCATTAACTATTTGGTGAGAAATTCATGGTGTTTACCGAACACAATAGTTTGATGCATATTTTCTCACATAGATATTTAAACTTGAGATAACGAAGATGGATGGAGCTTATCTAGATGTTTTACTTCGACATGATCAACACACTGGGTAATGAAAATTCAGTGGTAGATTAATTAAATAGAAATATGCATGCCTAAGTGGTGAGACACGTATCAGATCAGTGGTAGTTGATGTTGGTCATAACTGAAATGTGGTTGGAATGTGAGGAATGGGGTGATTGAGTGATAATATTTCCAATTTTTGGATTGCAGACATGGTTGATTTGGTTAAAGAGGCACATGTGATTGATTCTGAGTGTTTGGAGAGGAGGTTGAAACTCAATGGTGGGGAGAATATTGAGGGATGGGAACTAAATAGGAATTTAGTTTTGTATTTTAGGAATGATATGGTTATAAGAGTGTCTTTTTAAGAATAAATTCTCTGTCCTAATCATTATTCTATGTGGGATTTCCACGCTAGAATTATGAAAATGTATAAATCTATGAAAGAGATGATTCATTGGGCTGACATAAAATGGAATATGGTTGGGTGTTTATTGAAGAGTTTGAATAGTAATAAAGTAAAGGCAGAGCATCAGTGGCCTCTTGGAAGGTTACAACCTTTACCTATCTCTATCTATAAGTGGGAGAAGATAGCTATGAATTTTTTTATAGGTCTCCCCAGAATGATCAAAATGCACAATTCTATATGGGTGATAGTGGATCTTTTCAAGAAGTCATCCCATGTCATCCCCATTCATGAATTTGATACAATGGAGGATGTATCCAACATCTCTCTCTATGAGGTGGAAAAGAGGTCTGGAGTTCAAGTTTCAATTGTATTAGATAGTGATCCACAGTTCAAATCAATTTTTTTGGAAATATTGGCATAATACCTTGGGAATCAGTTGATGATGAGTCCAACATATCATCCTATTACAGATGGGAAATCTTATAGGAAGATAAAAACTTTGGATGATATGTTATGGGCATGTGTCATGGGTTTTGTTGGTTCATGGTAGCATATATTTTCATTAGTCGATCTCTCCTATAAATAATCATTATCAGGCCTCAATACATATGGATCTGTTTGAATAATTGTATAAGAGTCTGTGTGGTTCCCCACTTTATTGGGTGGAAACAGGAGAGACATTGACGGTGGGACCACGCCTTGTCCAAGAGACTATGTAAAAATTCATGTTGATTAGGAAGATAATAGTGATGGAGCAGAGTCATCATAAATCATATATGGACCATCGTCGACAACCATTGTTGTTTAAGGTGGGTGATCATGTGTTCTTGAAAATATCTCCTAGTTTTAGACATCATCGATTTCCGAATCAGGGTATGTTACCTCCAATTTAAATAATGTATTTTCAGATAAATGAGTGGGTTGGAGAGGTATATTATCAGTTGGATTTTCGCCCATGGTTTTGTGTGGTGCATAATGGGTTTCATGTTTCTCAATTGGGGAAGTATCAGCTGGATCTTGTCCATGTCACTTGATGAGATCCTGTTGAGCTAGATACAAATAATTCATTAGTACATGTGCCAAAGCGGATTGTTTATAGGCATGAGAAATTATTACATGTTAAATGAATCCATCTAGTTTTGGTTTTGTGGAAACATGGTCACATTCAAGAGGAGACATGGGAGCTGGAGAAAAATATTGTTGGTCAATGGCATGAGCTCTTTTGAAAAAGCGATAGTTCTCTACATTCTGAGGACAGAAAGTCCAATGGTTTAGAGAATGTATCACAATTGGTTTTACGTATGTAACTATTTGTGATGATTTATTATGTGTTTAATGAGGTTGGGTATAGCTTCATAGAGATTGGTGGGGTTTTGAGAATGTTTGTAGGCTTTTTAAAGGTGAATAATGTGATAACGGTTAGGGGAAACCACGTAACAAACCCATGTAACCATGCAATATGAGATAGTGGGCTTCCCATAGTTTTTGAAATGTTTGTCCAATAGTATGAGGAGCCAATGTAGGATCCCTATTGGGGATGTATCACACACACACTATTAACTCATGGTTTTCCTAACCATGCGAGCAAACTATTCATGGGAAAAAGTGTTTTAAATCCAGTCTTGGTTGCGATTATCACTAAACCCCCCTTTATTCCTCCAACTCAAGCATCACTCAGTTTTTTTGTTATCAATGGTTATAGGGTCTCTCCCAGTAATTTAATAGGTGACTCGAAAGGTTTTTAAGGTGCAGTGAAGGATATTCTCTTTCAATAAGTCTCCACTCTTGATTATTTCATGGATTTTCTTAGGTCCTGTTCTCCCTCCCTCTCAGTATTCTAAATCTACACCCATTTAATATATATCTACGATTTGTTTTCCTAATATGATGATATTAGGACTCGATGATGACAATGAATAAGATACAATATAGTTTAGGTGAGTTTTTTACCAGGATTTGTGTGTAGTTGTGCAGTGGGTCGATTTCATAGAAACCCTAAGGTTGGTGGATTCTCTGTCGACACTATTTTTCTTGTTCACGAGCCCTTGTTTGATATTAATTTGTTTTTCTTAAAATTAATTTTTAATATTATGTGCAAATTTTTATGGAAACCCATTTGGTGATGATTTGGGGATTTTGGGTAAAATGTGATATTGATGAAATATGGGATTTCTAATGAGATTTTAAAATGTAGATTACAAAATTGATAATCGTTTGAATTCTGGAAATTGTTTTATGAAAGATTAATATTAATAAAAATGTTTTTTTAGAATATGGTTAGGAATTGAAAAAACGTATTATGGTTGTTTTAGATTAATGGGTGATTTATTGATGTGGTTATGGATTGCGTGAGAATGGTTGATGTGCATAAGGTATTGTTTGGTTGTAATATGTTGTTTGCATATTTTTGAGGCCTTATTGGTGTATATGATTTCATACTTTCCTGGGAATATTTTCGCGTGTTTCCATGGATGTGGAGTGGGTGGGGAGTACCACTATAAAATAGGGGATGGATAGTGGATGGAAGGGCCACCATCAATGATAAGTGGTCGGGAAGTACCACTAGATTGGGAAAGTAATGTGACGCATTGGATGATAAGTTCCATCATGATATTTTACTGGTTTGGTCTTATGAACCTCTATGGATATGCTTTGATTGGGCGATTATATGTGTAACTCCCTGGCCCCAGAATGTAGCAGCCAGTTCATTATTTTAATAAGTTACCATGATTACAAGGAATCATGTCCCGAATGACTGATCAATTTAGTAGTCTTGGAAATAATATACATATATAAGTTCAACACCACAACTTGAAAATAATAACAACACTAATTTATTTCATTAGAAACATCCAAGATTCCAAGATTATTCCTCCAAGTCACTCATAACTAACATATTCATATCATGGGAAAATGAAACATGAGAAAGGGGTGAGCTCAAACTCTCAGTAAGAGTAAGCAATACAGTGGAAGATAAAATAAACATTAGGCATGGTGAATAATTGAAGACACATGACTTTACAAATAATAAACATGAACACTTTAGGGCAGCAATATGAGCTGAGTAATTAATGTCATAATAAAACATAGTCATGGGTATTCTAATAGTTGAATAAACACATGAAATATCAATATCTAATCTCATAGTGATGGAATGCATAATTCTGGACATCATTACCACATATTCAAGTCCTTGTGCCAAGACTAAAAATAAGATTTTTCCAAGGACTTGTGCCAAGACACTAGTTTCTCTCATGAGACCTACCGATGCATCGAGGAGCTATAACAGGCTCCACCTGTCACTTACTAAGTCTAATGCATTCATCATATGAAATGTTTGAAACATAACATAAACATTCATAGTAAAACTAGCATAAAAAATTTCAATACTTTATCCAAAAACCATGAATGGTATAAAAATAGAATATCCACAGTCAAACATAACTCATTCAATACAATATGGAAGATTGTATTGTAATATATTGACCTTAATCTAGAACAATGAAGGATATTGACATAGATTAAAATAATCATCAAAAGTATTTGAGAGAAATATCTCCATTTTTATTGAAAACATTTAAAATAGACACTATTTTTCCTGAAGCCGTTTAAAAATAGATTTTTGAATCAAATTGTCCCATACCACTTTGAAACTTTTAAAAAGTATTTTAATTTTAAAACATTAATTTCCATATAAATAAGGTGCCTGAAAGATTGAATATGGTTTAGAATTTTGCGTTCAAGGCATGATTTAAGGTCAGAACATCCAATGATGGAAAAGCCATGGAGTGCGTAGAAATTTAGGTAGGTTTTGCAAATAAATAAAGTGGTGTGCAAAATAGTAGTGGGTTGCGTGAAATATCAGCGGGATGCATGAAATAGAGGAATGAAGTTTTTCCAGAAAAATGTGTTTTGGGATCAGAAGCTCAAAAATTTGCAAATTCATGAGGTGTGTGAAATATTGGAGCATTGCACGAAATATGAAGTTGCATGAAAGAGTTTTTATGCTCATGAAGAGGGTTTTATGCACGAATTAGTGGTTTTCATGCGGGGTAAAAAATGCCTATAAATATGAGGTAAACCTCTCTCATTCGTTGTTGCTTGATACTTAGAATAAATCTCGATCTCTTGTGTGCATAAAATTTTACGCAAGGTGAGTTGCGTGAAAAGAAAGAAGTTTGCGCGAAAAGAGGACAACTGCGCGGAAAAGAGAAAAAGTTACGCGAAAAAGGGATGTTGTGCAAAAAAAATTTCGTGCCAAAAAGAAATTTTTACGAGCATGACATTTGAATTGAGCACAAGGTATCCTAATGGATGCACGAAAAATTTGGGTTCTATGCACATATTCAGTTGTGCGTATGGGAGTTCTTACAAGCTTCGGGGTAGGAAAGTGAAGATCTGTACTTCAGAGAATACAACTGTTCAATTTTAAATAAGCACTGAAATATTGTAATTTCCTATTTGTGCTAAGAGGGTGCACACGCCCTTTCGGATTGTTTTCCAAGTGCTTCATGAGTGTAAGGTTATATCCTAATCGTTGTATTCCACATCAAAGGATTGTTTTCTAGTGGATTGTGTGGTACTGGATTGTTTCTGTACCATAATAAGGACACAGCTACTCTTGTTGAGTAGTTAACCTTGTAAATCCCGTGTTCTTGTGGTTGTGTGTGTTCAGCAGGGAAAAAACTCTTTAACAGGAGGTGGAGGATGTTTCAAAAAGGGGAAACTTAAAAAGAAAAATATATCACTGATTCACCCCTCCCCCTCTTAGTGATACTTGGAATCTAACTGGGAACATCAGTTGGGCTGAAGATGTCTTGGTATGGGTGTGTTTGGCTTGTTGGAAATGGATGAACTATTTTTTGATGTATATAAACTATTTATTATACTAGTGCTAACAGTTTCATCCTAGTGTCAAGTGTAGGGAATTAATTTGAGGAAAACCATCTGTGTATTTTTACTCACTCCTTACTTTGTAACATTGGTTCTCTTACAGATTCTATCTTTAGGGACAAATGTAAGGGTAAAGAATCTCATTTTCCTAGCAGTTCACCATGATGCTCGGTTGGTTTTGTGGTTCTTGGATGCATGGGGCTTGGCCGGGAGCTATGGAGTAGTGTCATGGCTTTTGGTTCTTGTTTTGTAATCTTCCACTTCGTAATCTGATTATGGATTATTTTGGCTTTTATATATTGTTCTTTTGGTTTTTTTAGTTGAAAAACCTTGACGACTTGCATATTATGTTTTGGTTTGTTATGACTTGTTTTGTTGGTTGGTTTTATTCTATGGAAAAATTGTTCCCCAATTGATGTTGAACCCGTCAACATTTATTTCCAGCCTTTAGCTCATTGGAAATGTCGCTTAAGGCCAAGTAGTATCTCCCCACATTCTCAAGCGAATGAAGAAGGGGCGAGATGTTACATGTTGTATCATCTTGTTCGGTCCATGATGTACAAGTAAAGTTAGTTTGTTGGTCTTGACATCAATTATCAGTCTTTGGGTTGACATTTGTTCTTGGTCAATTCCTTCAGTCGGGATGGTAACATGGCATAGTTTTATCGGAACATGAAATGTATAGATGAAATGGACATAGATAACCTTTTTATTCTAAACATCATGTTACCAGGCAGTTGGGTACATAATATTTTTTATGAAACTTATAGGAATTGGAAATCTCATTATTGGGGGTGTAGCCAATGAGATGAGCATGGCATGGATGGTTAAAATGACTTACCAATTGGATTATTATTTCATTAGGATATAATGATTTAGGATGTGATATGAATATGTGAATTCTGAAAACTAGTAATGGATTCTCAGATGGATTTATTTGTAACATGGATAGTTTTGGTGTTTCGAAAATGGTTCAATTCTTAAAACATGGTGGATTTTTCAAATATTGTTTAAAATGGGAACTGTAAACTTGTGCAAATCTTGGTTGTGATAGTTGCAATGTAATTGAATTTTAATTGTAAAAATATTCCTGCTAAGGGAGTGAGACTTATGTTTGTTTTTTCTTGATAGAAATGGCACTGGGCATGACTCGTAGAGACTAACTGGAGGTGGCTATAAAAACGGGGGTTCACCTAGTCCCTAGGTGAACCGGCAGTTACATAAGATTATATTTCAAGATTTATATGTAGTGAAAAGTGGGAATAAATCATATGACCCAAAACATGTGCATCATGTGGTTCAGTTCCAAAAGTATAATCCACCCATATTTAGTGGTGATTCAGAGCTGAAAAGGGTATGTTGGATGATATTCATCATTAGTGGTGGTTGTTAGTGGTCTAAGATGGAACTTACCAAGGTATGACATGGGAGGGTTTTGAGAAATTGTTTAATAAACAATTTGACCCTCATATGTTCATAATTACGTGCGAAACATACTTCTTCAGATTAAATAAATAGAACCACTTTATAAGGGAATGTGCATAGTTGTTTATGAACATCGTATGCTTTTCACACGAGGTGTTTGGTACTAAATCATTGAAGGAAATTATTATTGAAGCTGGGTTGAGGTAGTAAAATCATTCAATAATAGTGGTGCTATGTATAAGTGATTACAAAGAAATGTTGAAGAGAGTAACATTAGCTGAATGAGATATCATGGGAACTACAAGAGGGGAAATTATGTTAGAACCCATGGGGAATAGTTATAACATTAATTATGGGATCAATAATAAGAGAAAAAATTATTTTTAGGCTCAGAGTATGGCTCAAAATCCAACGATAGGGTCAGTGAATCATCCTCTGAAGCCTTAGAGTAAGCCGAGAGGTTTTTAGTGTGTCTGTATGGGTCACATCAAGATGGATTGTATTTCATAACCTCGGTCATGTCATTACTATACAAAGATGGGGAATATTCAGTAGAATTTTTGGAATGATCTGAGTTCGAGTCTTCATGACATTCTTTATGGGTTTTAGGAATCTTATTTCTTGATTTGATGTGGGATACAATATACCCCTTGTCCACAGAGAAAAGTTAGTCATGGTGATTCTAGGAACACCATGACTCCTCAGAAGGGAAATAAAGACCACATTGTTGAAATAATGTATTTATATAGAGAAGAGAAGGTTGTGATGGATGATCAGTCAAGAACATTCATTGTAATGAACCAATATTCCTTCCAATCATTTATGATTCATTTGATCAGTTGAGGGGAGCTTAGTTGTTCTCTATGATTTATTGGTGATTGTGATATCATCAATTGTGGGTGAGAAATGAGGATATACCTAAAACATCATTCAGAAGTAAATTTGGCCATTATGAGTATGTGGTTATCCCCTTGGGCTGAATAATTCACCAGTAATGTTCATGGAATTGATGAATCATATATTTTAGTGATATCTGGATTCTTTCATTGTGGTGTTCCTAAATGATTTTTTGGTGTATTAAAATATAAGGGAGGAGCATGAGAAGAACATGGAAATAATTTTGGGGATCTTAATAGATCATCAGTGGTATTTAAAATTGAATATGTGCAATTTATAGATATAATAAGTTGGTTCTCTTGTCCATTGATTTTCAAGAAGGGTTTTTTTGTTGATCCGGGGAAGATACAGGATGTTATTTCATGGAAACCGCTGAAAAATGTTTTCATGATAAGGAGTTTCCTTGGTCTAGCTGGCTATTATAGATATTTTGTTCATGATTTCAAAATATTGGTCTCAACAATGATAGAGTTAACTAGTATGAAAGTACCCTTTAAATGGAATGACTAGTGTCATTAATCATTTGAAGAGATTAAGTGTCTCCAAACATCATCACCAATCTTGGTTTTTCCAGAACTAGAAAAGGGTATGTGTAGTATTCTGATGCATCGAGGTCAGGATTAGGGTGTTTTCTCATTCAAGGGGATCATGTAGTGGAATATGGCTCTTGGTAGTTGAGGTTTCATTAGAATAAATACCCAACATATGATTTGGAGTTGGCGGTAGAGGTTCATTCTTTTATAATGTGGTTTCATTAACTATTTGGTGAGAAATTCATTGTGTTTACCGAACACAATAGTTTGATGCATATTTAATCACATAGATATTTAATCTTGAGATAAAGAAGATGGATTGAGCTTATCTAGATGTTTCAATTTGACTTGATCAACACGTTGGGCAATGAAAATTTAGTGGCAGATTTATTAAGTAGAAATATGTATTCCTAGGTGGTGAGACACGTATCATATTAGTGGCAGTTAATGTTGTTCATAGCTAAAATGTGGTTGGAATTTGAGTAATGGGGTGATTTAGTGATTATATTTCCATTTTTTGTGGATTCGAGGCATGGTTGGTTTGGTTAAAGAGTCACATGTGTTTGATTCTGAGTGTTTGGAGAGGAGGTTGAAACTCAATGGTGGGGAGAATATTAAGGGATGGGAACTAAATAGGAACGTAGTTTTGTCTTTTAGGAATCATATGGTTATATGAGTGTCTTTTTAGGAAATAATTATCATGGATAATCATTATTCTATGTGAGATTTCCACCCTAGAATTATGAAAATATATAAATCTATGAAAGAGATGATTCATTGGGCTGATAAAAAATGGAATGTGGTTGAGTGTTTATTGAAGAGTTTGAATAGTTATAAAGTTAAGGCAGAGCATCAGTGGACTCCTGGTATGTGACAACCTTTACCTATCTCAATCTAGAAGTGGGAGTAGATAGCTATGAAATTTTATATAGGTCTCCCAAGAATGATCAGAAATCACAATTCTATATGGGTGATTGTGGATCTATTCACAAAGTCAGCCCATGTCATCCCCATTTATGAGTCTCATACAATGGAGGATACATCCAACATATCTCTCTATGAGGTGGAAAATAGGTCTGGAGTTCAAGTTTCAATTTTATTAGATAGTGATCCACAGTTAAAATCTATTTTTTGGAAATCTTGGCACAATACCTTGAGAATAAGTTGATGATGAGTCCAACATATCATCTTATTATGGATGGGAAATCTTATAGGATGATACAAACTTTGGATGATATGTTATGGGCATGTGTCATGGGTTTTGGTGGTATTTGGTAGGATCTCTTTCCATTAGTGGAGCTCTCCAACAATAATAGTTATCAGGCCTCAATACATATGGATCTATTTGAATAATTTTATAAGAGTCTGTGTCGTTCCCCACTTTATTGGGTGGAAAGAGGTGAGACATTGACGGTGGGACCACGCCTTATCCAAGAGACATTAAAAAATTCATGCTGATTGGGAAGATAATATTGATGGATCAAAGTCATCAGAAATCATATACAGACCATCGTCGACAACCATTGTTGTTCTATGTGGGTGATCATGTGTTCTTGAAAATATCTCCTAGGCTTAGACATCATCTATTTGAAAATCATGGTATGTTACCTCTAATGTATATAGGGAATTTTGAGATACATTAGTGGGTTGGAGAGGTATATTATCGGTTGGATTTTCCACAATGGTTTAGTGTGGTGCATAATGGGTTTTATTTTTCTCAGTTGAGGAAGTATTAGTCGGATCGTGTCCATGTCCTTTGATGGGATCATTTTGAGCACGATTCAGATAATTCGTTGGAGCATGTGCCAAATCGGATTTTGTGTAGGCAAGAGAAATTATTACATGTTAAATTAATAAATCTAGTTTTGGTTTTGTGGCAACATGGTCATATTCAAGAGGAGACATGGGAGCCGGAGAAAAATATGGTTGGGCAATGGCATGAGCTCTTTTGACAAAGTGATAGTTCTCTACATTCTGAGGACAGAAAGTCCAATGGTGGAGAGAATGTATAACAATTGGTTTTACTTATGTAAATATTTTTAATTATTTTATATGTGTTTAAAGTGGTTGGGTATAGGTTGGTAGATTTTGGTGGGGTTTTGAGAATGTTTGGAGGCTTCTTAAAGGATAATGATTTGAGAACGGTTAAGGGAAACCATGTAACAAACCCAAGTAACCGTGCAATATGAGCTAGTGGGCTTCACATAGTTTGTGAAATGTTTGTCTAATACTATGAGGAGCAAATGTAGGATCCCTATTGCGGATGTAACACACACACTGTTAACTCATGGTTTGCCTAACCGTACGAGCTAACTGTTCATGGAAAAAAAGTGTTTTAAATCCAATCTTGCTTGGGATTTCACTAAACCATCCATTATTCCTCAAAATCAAGTATCACTCAGTTTTTTTTATCAAGGGATATAGGGTCTCTCCCAGTAATTTCAGAGGTGACTCGAAGGGTTTTAAAGGTGCGGTGAAAGAGATTCTCTTTCAATAAGTCTCCACTATTGATTATTTCTTGGATGTTCTTATGTCTTGTTCTCCCTCCCTCTCGGTATTCTAAATCTACAACCATTTCATATAGATCTTCAATTTTTGTTTCCTAATATGATGATATTAGGGCTCTATGATGATAGTGAATCAGATATAAGGTAGTTTAGTGGATTTTTTCACCATGATTTGTGTGCAGTTGTGCAGTGGGTCGATATCATAGAAACCCTTAAGTAAGTGGATTCTCTATCGACTCTATTTTGAAGTTCATGATCCCATATTTGATATTAATTTGTTTTTCTTAAAATTAATTGTTAATATTATGTTCAAATTTTGATGAAAACCCATTTGGCGATGATTTGGGGATTTTGGGTAAAATGAGATATTGTTGAAATAGGGGATTTCTAATGATATTTTAAAATGTCAATTACATAATTGATAATGGTTTGAATTCTGGAAATTTTTTTATGAAAGATTAATATTAATAAAACTGTTTTTTATTGCAATATGGTTAGGAATGGAAAAATGTATTATGGTTGTTTTAGATTGCTGGGTGATTTATTGATGTGGTTATGGATTGTGTGAGAATGGTTTATGTGCATAAGGTATTGTTTGGTTGTAATATGTTGTTAGCATATTTTTGAGGCTTTATTGGTGTATATGAATTCTTACTTTATTGGCAATATTTTTTGTGTTTCCATGGATGTCGAGTGGGTGGGGAGTACCACTATAAAAGTGGAGATTGATAGTGGATGGAAAATCCACCATCAATGATAAGTGGTAAGGAAGTACCTCTAGATTGGGAATGTAATGTGATTTCATGGTTGAGAAGTTCCATCATGATATTTTACTGGTTTGGTCATGTGAACCTCTGTGTATATTCTTTCATTGGAAGATTCTATGTGTAACTCCCTAACCCCAGAATGTAGGAGCCAATGCATTATTTTAATACATTAGCACGATTAAAAGGAATCAAGTCTTGAATGACTAATCAATTTAGTCGCCATGGAAAGAAGATACATACATAAGTTCAACCCCATAACATGAAACAAAAAACAACACTAATTTATTCCATTAGAAACATCCAACCTTCCATGATTATTCCTCCAAGTCACTCATAACTAACTTCTTCATATCTTAGGAAAAGGAAACATGAGAAAGGGGTGAGATGAAACGCTAAGTAAGAGTAATAAATACAGTGGAAGATAAAATATACATTAGTCACGGGGAATAATTTAAAACACATGAATTTACAAATAATAAACATGAACACTTTAGGGTAGGAATATGAGCTGAGTAAATAATTCCATAATAAAACATAGTCATGGGTTTTCTACTAGTTGAATAAACACATGAAATATCAATATATAATCTCATAATGATGGAATGCATAATTCTGAACATTATAACCACATAGTCAAGGCCTCGTTCCAAGACTAAAAATAATATTTTTCCAAGGACATGTACCAAGACACTAGTTTCTCTAATGAGACCTACCAATGCATCGAGGAGCTATAGCGGGCTCCGCCTGTCACTTAATAAGTCTAATGTATTCATCATATGAAAAGTTTGAAACATAACATAAACATTCGTATTAAAACTAGCACAAAAAATGTCAATACTTATCCAAAAACCATGAATGGTATAATAATAGAACATTCATAGTCAAACAAAACTCATTCAATACAATATGGAAGATTGTATTGTAATAGATTAACCACAATTTAGAATAATGATGGATATTGACATAGATGAAAATAATAATAAAAAATATTTGAGGGAAATATCCCCGTTTTTATTGAAAACATTTAAGAGTCACACTATTTGTCAAGAAGCCGTTTAAAAATAGATTTTTGAATCCAATTGTCCTATACCACATTGAAAATTTTAAAAGGAATTTTAATTATAGAACATTAATGTCCATATAAATAAGGTGTGAGAAAGATTGAAGATGGTTTAGAATGTTGCGTGCAAGGCATGATTTAAGGTCAGAACATTTAATGATGTAAAATGCATGGAGTGCGCAGAAATTTAGGCAGGTTGCGCGAGAAAATAATGTGGTGTGCGAAATAGTAGCAGGTTGCGCGAAACTTCGGCGGGATGTGTGAAATAGAGGAATGATGTTTTTCGCGCAAATGGTGTTTCAGGATCAGAAGCTTGAAATTTTCAAAGGCCTGAGGTGCATGAAATATTGGAGCATTTTGTGAAATATGAAGTTGTGTGAAAGATTTTTTACGCTCATGAAGAGGGTTTTACACGTGGATTAGTGGTTTTCACGCAGGGTAAAACATGCCAATAAATATAAGGTGAACCCCTCTCATTTGTTGTTGCTTGACACTTAGAAGAAATCACGAGCTCTGGTGCACATAAAATTTTATGCTAAGTGATTTGCGCGAAATGAAAGGAATTTGCACGAAAAGATGATAGGTGCGCGGAAAAGAGAAAAAGTTGCGCTAAAAATGGATGTTGTGCGAAAAAAAATTTCGTGCCAAAATGAAATTTTTACATGCATGAAATTTGAATTGAGCACAAGGTATCCTAAAGGATGCATGAATAATTTGGGGTCTACAAACATATTTATTTGTGTGTATGGGAGTTCTTACGAGCTTCTGGGTAGGAAAGTGAAGATCTGTACTTCAGAGAATAAAACTGTTCAATTGTAAAGAAGCACTGAAATAATGTAATTCCCTATTTTTGCTAAGAGGGTGCACACACGCTTGCAGATTGTTTTCCAAGTGCTGCACGAGTGTAAGGGTATATCCTACTCATTGTATTCCACATTAGAGGATTGTTTTCTAGTGGATTGTGTTGTACTGGATTGTTTTCATACCATACCAAGGACGTACCTAATCTTGTTGAGTATTGAACCTTGTAAATCTCGTGTTCCTGTGGTTCTTTGTGTTCAGTAGGGAAGAAAATAATTAACAGGTGTTGGAGGTTATTTCAAAAATGGGAAACTTAAAAAGAAAAAGATATCACTGATTCACCCCTCCCCCTCTCAGTGATACTTGGATTCTAATTGGGAACTTCAGTTTGGTGTAATATGTCTTGGTATGGGTATGTTTGGCTTGTTGGAAATGGTTTCACTATTTGTTGATTTATATATACTATTTATTATACAGGTGCTAATAGTTTTATCCAAGTTTCATGTGTAGGGAATTAATTTCTAGAAAACCAAATGAGTATTTTTAATCACTCCAAACATTGGAACATTGTTTCTCTTACAGATTCTGTCTTTAGGGACAAATATAAGGGTATTGAATCTCAATTTGATAGCAGTTCACTATGATACTCGGTTGATTTTGTGGTGCTTGGAGCATGTGCCATGGCTGGGAGCTATGGAGTTGTGTCATGCTTTTGGTTATTGTTTTGTAATCTTCTACTTCGAAATCTAATTATGGATTATTTTGGCTTTTATATATTGTTCTTTTGGTTTGTTGAGTTGAAAAACCTTGTTGACTTGCATATAGTATTTTCGTTTGTTATGACTTGTTTTGTTGGTCGGTTTTATTCTATGGGAAAATTGTTCCCCAATTGATGTTGAAGCCATCAACATTTATTTCCAGCCTTTGGCTCATTGGAAATGTCGCTTAAGTCCAAGTTGTTTCTCACCACATTCTCAAGCCAATGAGGAAGGGGCGAGACGTTACATGTTGTATCAACTTGTTCGATCCATGATGTAGAAGTAAAGTTAGTTTGTTGGTCTTGACATCAATTATCAGTATTTGTGTTGAAATTTGTTTTTGGTCTATTCCTTCTGTCAGGATGGTAACATAGAGTAGGATTATTGGAACATGAAATGTATAGAAAAAATGGACGTTGCAAACCTTTTTATGCTAAACATCATGTTACAGGGCTGTTGGGTACATAATATTTTTCATGACACTTATAGGAATTGGAAATCATATTATTGGGGGTGAAACCAATGAGATGAGCATGGCATGAATGTTTAAAATGACTTACCAATAGGATTATTATTTTATTAGGATATAATGATTTATGATGTGATATGAATATGTGAATTTTGAAAAATAGGAATGGATTCTCAGATGGATGGATTTGTAACATGGCTGGTTTTGGTATTTTGAAAATGGTTCAATTTTTAAAACATGGTGGATTTTTCAAAAATAGTTAAAATTTGGAACTGTGAACTGGTGGAAATCTTGGTTGTGATAGTTGCAATGTAATTTAATTTGAATTGTAATGATTTTCTTGATAAGGGAGTGAGACTTATAGTTGTTTTTTCTTGATATAAATGGCACTGGGCATGAATCGTAGAGACCAACCGGAGGTGGCTATAAAAATGTGGTTTTACCTACTCCCTAGGTCAACCAACAGTTACTTAAGATTATATTTCAAGCTTTATATGTAGTAAAAAGTGGGAAAAAATCAGATGAACCAAAGCATGCCGATCATGTGGTTTAGTTCCAAAAGTAAAATCCACCCATATTTAGTGGTGATTTAGATCCGAAAAGGGCATAAGTGTTCTTAAACAAAACGAATAGGATATTTGAATTCATAGAACCACCGATGGATCTAAAAGTGTAGTGAACAACATACATGTTGGACGATATTTCTCTTTAGTGGTGGGAGTTAGTGGTCTAAGATGGAACTTACCAAGGTATGACATGGGAGGGTTTTGAGGAATTGTTTAACAAAAAATTTGACCCTCATAGATTCAAAATTATGTGCGAATCTTACTTCTTTAGATTAAATAAATAGAACCTCTTTGTAAGGGCATATGTAGCTTTGTTTATGAACATAGTATGCTTTTCACACGAGGTGTTTGGTATTAAATCAATGAAAGAAATTATTATTGAAGCTGGGTTGAGGTAGTAAAATCATTCAATAATAGTGGTCCTCTGTATAAGTGATTACAAGGAAATGTTGAAGAGAGAAACATTAGCTGAATGAGATATTGTGGGAATTTCAAGAGGGTAAATCATGTTGGAACCCATCGGGAATAGTTATAACATTAATTATGGGATCAATAATAAGAGAAACACTTGTTTTTAGTGTGTCTGTATGGGTCACATCAAGCTGGATTGTATTGCACAACCTCAGTCATGTCATTACTATAAAAATATTGGGAATCTTCAGTAGTATTGTTGGAATGCTCTGAGGTCGAGTCTTCATGACACTCTTTACGGGTTTTAGGAATCCTATTCCTTGATATGATGTGGGAAACAATATACCCCTTGTCTATAGCGAAATGTTAGTCATGGTGATTCTAGGAACACCCTGACTCCTCAGTAGGGAAATAAAGACCACAGTGTTGAAAGAAAGTAGTTATATGGAGAAGAGAAGGTTGTGATGGATGATCAGTCAAGAACATGCACTGCAAAGAACCAATATTCACTTCCAAGCATCTATGATTCATTTGATCAGTTGAGGGGAGCCCAATTGTTCTCTAAGATTGATTGGTGATTGTGATATCATCAATTATGGCAGATACAGTGCATTATTTTGGTCATGTGAACCTCTATGGATATTCTTTGATTGGGTGATTTTATGTGTAACTCTGTGACCCCAGAAAGTAGGTGCAAATGAATTATTTTAATACATTAGCATGATTACAAAGAATCAATTCCTGAATGACTGATCAATTTAGTAGTCTTGGAAACAAGATACATACATAAGTTCAACACCACAACATGAAAAGAAAAACAACACTAATTTATTCCATTAGAAACATCCAAGCTTCCAAGATTATTCTTCCAAGTCACTCATAACTAACTTCTTCATATCCTAGGAAAATGAAACATGAGAAAGGGGTGAGCTCAAACGCTCAGTAAGAGTAATCAATACAGTGTAAGATAAAATAAACATTAGGCATGGTGAATAATTTAAAACACGTGAATTTACAAATAAGAAACATGAACTCTTTAGGGCAGGAATATGTGCTGAGTAAATAATGCCATAATAAAACATAATCATGGGTATTCTACTAGTTGAATAAACAAATGAAATATCAATATCTAATCTCATAATTATGGAATGCATAATTCCGGATATCTTAACCACATAGTCAAGGCCTTGTGCCAAGACTAAAAATAATATTTTTCCATGGACTTGTGCGAAGACACTAGTTTCTCTCATGAGACCTTCTGATGCAATGAAGAGCTATAGCGGGCTCCGCCTGTCACTTACTAAGTCTAATGCATTCCTCATATGAAATGTTTGAAACATAACATAAACATTCGTACTAAAACTATCATAAAAATTTTCAACACTTTATCCAAAAACCATGAATGGTATAAAAATAGAACATCCACATTCAAACATAACTCATTCAATAAAATATAGAAGATTGTATTGTAATAGATTAACCTCAATCGATAATAATGAAGTATATTGACATAGATGAAAATAATCATCAAACCTATTTGAGAGAAATATCCCCCTTTTTATTGAAAACATTTAAAAATCACACTATTTGTGAAGATGCCATTTAAAAAAAGATTTTTGAATCAAATTGTCCCATACCACTTTGAAACTTTTAAAAGGACTTTTAATTTTAAAACATTAATGTGCATATAAATAAATCCTTAAAACATTTTTTAAAACCTGTACATTAATGAGAAATATTTAGAAGAATGAGTTTTTAAAAAATTTTAAAATATATTTTAGTTAGAGTTCCTAACCAAATGAAAGATGATTGAATAATAATAATTGAGGTAATGAAAACATTATAATATATTGAGAATAAAGTCTTTTATTATATAATATGTCAAAGGACAGTATTTATACTATATAAATGTGAATTGGTGCAAAAGAGCAAAGTAGTATCAAAGGAGTGTAAATTGAGACGAAATCGCTTATAAAGACAGTATCCTTAGGTAAAGGATAAATCAATAACATAATTATGTGTGAAAAATATAAATACACTCAATATGATTGGATATTCTTTGTAAATAAATCAAAGGATGTTCACATATATTCTTGTAAAAACAACACCGATGACTTGGATGTTTAACTCAATGAATGAAAATTGAGTTAAGATCAAGTTTATATCAATGACATGAGAAATTATCAATGAAGTGATTTTGTGTATAAAAATTATATCCACATAAAGGGGAGTGTAAATTACTAAATAAATAATAAATAGTGATTCCACACATAATCTTGGAGTAAAATAATCAATGAAGTATGTGTAAAGCCCAGTGAGTGGAAATTGAAATTTGAAATTCCCTTATTGATTTAGTAACTTATAAAACATACACCCCATGAAATAAGGATCATACAATGAAGATGTAAATACCCATAAATTAAATTATATTACACCAAAAATACAATCCTGGATAGTACATATGCTATACAAATGGAAATAGTGTCCAATATAGCATGAATCTCACGGGAATAAAAATTGAGATGAAAAACCCTTACTTCGCTGTAATCAATCGAGTCATGTGACCAAAAGTTAATAACCCCCAAATTAATCACAAAATACAATTAATATAAAAATAATCATGATAATTTATATCAAATGGTTGTACATAATACACCACATCCAATAAAGAAGTGGCGAACAATGATAATCTTACAGAATTAAAAGTGAGATAAGAAACCCATTACCATGTTGTTATCAATCGATTCGTATGAAAAAAAGTTATTAACCACAAAATTAATTACATAATACCATGAATATAAAGAGAATCATGATAATATATAGCAAATTTCAGTACAATATACACCACATTCAATAAATAAGTGGCGAACAATGGAAATCTCACGGAATTGAAAGCGAGATAAGAAATCCATTACCTCAAGTCTGACATGTCTTGTATGTTCCTTGTTCTTCCTGAATAATAAAATTATGTTAATTTATACTTGGTGGAGAACCTTTTTCAAGTTTTTTATTCATTTTATATCACTTATTACATTCCTATAATAATTAGTTAATTATTTGAGTTCATATTGGATATTTTATCGATGTTCAGAACTTGAGTCAAAAATGAATTTGTTATAATTATAAATTTTCCATGTGGTCAAAATTAAATTATCTACAGAATTATATATATGATTTAGATATCATATATATAATATATATCCCATATATATATATATATTTATAACAGTACATAACATTTGAAGATTAGAAATGAAATGTACCGTTCATGGAGATGGTAGGTCATACGTACGCATGAACGCTACTTTCATTTCTATTTTTTATTTTAGTGAAATTATAACATAATTATAGATAGGTATATTATATTTCTAGTTTAATATCATATAAAATATTATTAAGTCCATCCATTATAATTTACACATAAGGTATTTAGGAGTCATATCATTTTGAGTGGGTGGTAGTCCGCAATTTCTCAAATGAAATTATCGCCTTTTACCCATAATGGAAACCATAAAATAATGATATAAATGTAAATACAGAAGAATAAAGAAAACATAAATATAATATATATATCATATTTAATAAATTTCCATCTTAATGAACACCATGGGAGGTGGTAGAAGATAATAAAAAAATCATTGTTTCATGAGGCGTTAGTTTTCCATCCACAAAAACAGTATGTTCTTCACCCATTAAATGGTGGTGCGTGTAAGTGTACTTCTAATACATCTCATAACAAAATACTAGTATATTTACAATAGTGGGCTTTCTATAAAATAATTTAATTAAAGTGTTTATGGGTGTTGCAGAAGTAAAATAAAACAAAATAAAACAAAAGAATTTAAGAGAAATCGTTACCTTTAATTTGGGTAACTACCTTTGGTTTGAACCAAAAAGACTTCTTGAAGTACCTTCTCCTTAAGGTAAGGCTTATTAGAGGAAGTGGGGGATCTTGAGAGATTATTTTTTGGGGGGTTGGATGAGCCAAGGGGCTTGAGAGGTGTGCGGAATGGGTTAGAAGTGGTGTGCTTTTATAAGTTGGAGGAGGGTCTTTTAAGGAATTTGTAAAAAATATTATTTTATTATGTAGTGATATTAGGTTTCTAAAGGTCCAAAACTAATTACAGTCGAAGATAAGATGACTCAGGTTTGAACTAAAATCACCCAATAATAATTGGGCAGGTTTTGGATATTATTTTAATATTAATAATCATATTTATTTAAATCATTTACTAATGAGGTAAATACTACATAATTATTGTGTCATAAATAATTTAATTTATCTGATGTCTAAAAATTATAAAAAAATTTCCATAATGTAGGAAATATTTTTATATTTCCAAATATTATTTATTGTTGAAATTATGACTTATACAACCCCATGTCAAAATTGATATACTAAAAGATATTTGTTAATGCTATTTTTGTCTTTACTTTAAGATAATTAAAATAAACTGTCATTATCATTTTTAAGTGGCTCGATGGGGACCCAAAATCGACCCAAGGATTCCCATGGTCGGCCATGACTCATTAAATAAAGCTAAGACAGTTGTTAAGGTAATTTTGTGTTATTATAATATTTTTTTACCTTGAATTACCCTATTTACCGTTAACCGCGGTAAATAAAAGTCAAAAGTTAATATTAACCAAAAATTATTTTCATCTTATTGAACCAAAATTTACGTACTAAAAACATCCATGTTTCTCAGATTTTTAAAATTAAAATCATAGAAGCGGTAAAATTTCATTTAATTGAAAAATTCAGATTTTTAACTACTACTTAGTGGTTTCACAATTCATAAAAAATTGATGTTTTTCAAAAAAATACTAAAAATTCAGCCTAAGATAATTTGATATTCCGAATTCAAAAATGAGGTCTCTTTTACCAAATTAAAAACTTAGATGTTGGATTAATGAAATTAAAATTAATTCTCATTGTCACACAAATAGCGTGTTTTTAAGAAACAATAACTATCAAAAGATAGACACTTTTTATGTATAATTTCAAACTTAATTTAATTCCAATTACCTACATTGAATTAATGGGTAAAAATATAATCTAATTACACTTTAAAAAAAATTTAAAATAAAATCCGACCATATAAATAAATTCAATTAAATGACAGTTTTGAGTTAAAATACATTATTTCTCACTATTCATAAAAAAATGAATATTATTATAAAAATACCAAATTTTATCGAAAGTAAATTTTGATGTCCATATTCCAAATAATAATTTTATTTTGTCGAAATTAATATGTAAAAGTGACATATATTGGATTTAGAAAGGGTTTTCCATTAAAAGGTTGTAAAATTGATTTTTTTGAAAAATACAATTTTTATATGAAAACTTATATTTTTTCTTATAATATGTATATGAAACACATAATACATAAGTTAAAATTATATGGAGTATATAGAATTCAAAATCTAGTTAATACTATTAAAAACCACTTTTGAACTGCTAGTTTTGTAAGTCATGGTGCGCTCGAACTCAGTGTTGCATGTAGCGCAAGCTATTGATTTTAATGAAAATAAATTACTAAGAAATCTTGGGGAGTTACATTGTCCCCTAATTTAATAAATTTCATCATTGAAATTTGAAATTGTTTTTGAAAAATAAAAGTTTAAAATAGAAAAATACTTTTGTGGAATACCCACATCTGAAATTGGGTTAATAAAATTTAGTCTTAATAAGAGGGAAAATGAGATGAAAAAGTAACCACTAAACCACTATCTCGATTGGGAGAACATTGGTGGAAATTAGAGACACATAATTGGAGATAAAACATAAATATATATAGGGGTTATTGAGTTCGTCAATCACAAACAAGTGTAAAATTGAGGGCCTCGAAGCCATCAATCTAGGACGATTTAAAATATCATCAGTTGAACAAAACATAAAGAATTCGGATAACACATTTTTTGTTTTAAGATATCTTCCCTAAAGTTTAATAATTAATTTATTCATAGAATTAAAAAACAAAAATATACTTGACTAGTAGATTTTAATCCTTTATCTAATTCTTTCCACAAAATCATATTTCACTCCAAATGATGAGTATTAAAGATGACTTAGTCACACCTGAAGTGCTAGAATCAACTTATAAGGAATCACATAATCCACAATGGATGAACTATATATTTCCGTTTTCTTTAGAGATTATCCAAAACCAAAATGATTAGTAAAAGATCAGATGATCCTCTAAAAGGATAATACTTTAGATAAAGAAATATTAAAATTAATCAAAAAAATTAAACCAACATTTCCCAAAGTTCAATAAATACCATTCAATAAACAATTGTTCATAAAATATTTTAATATAATCCAAACTAATATTGAAACCCAAAACTCAGAAGATTTTTCTTACCTATTTTTGCATGTTAAACTGAATCTCCAAATAATATCGACTACTCTTAAAGTCACATACTTAAAAGTAATTAACATAATCACATATTATCTTTGACACGTTAATTATTTCTATAAATAACCCAAATCGCTATAAATCCACAATAAAGACATAGTTAAAAAACACCTTTACTATTCAAAAGAAATCATATAGTATTCTATTTTCCTTAGGCATAATGTATTCCTAATAGAGCGAACGTCTTTCAATATTACACTTATCATTTAATCACCAAATCATTTTCCTATACTAATGATATCCATTTGATAAGACATAAGATCCCAAATCAACTTATTATTTTTCAATAATATCATTTAACTAAAAGTAATTAGTCACACTAACCAAGGACTTCACGTAGTCCAGTGGTAGGTGATAAATCCCAATTGCACTATGGTTGTGTGTTCGATTCCCGCAGCTTTGTCCTACGCGATGGGTTGTCACACTGTCTACGTGTTTTCCTTTTTCAAAAACTATATATGTTTATAATATTCCCAAAAAATTGATATATTCCTAAAAATAACTATAACATAATTTCATCACAAATTTTATCTCATGCCTCTCATTTTCATTCCAAACATTAATAAGTTGTAATTTTCTCAAACTCAATTATCATATAAAACCAAATGGTTATTTATAACTATATCCACAAGAGTAAATATAATTATTCCTCAAATATCATTTTAACATGACAAACTATAGGGTTACAAATACAAGAGAAATGCCTTCCAAATTAATATCATCAACAAAGGGCACTAATAATTTTTAAACATTTATCCATCCATTTATTTCAACACAACTTCTTCCTTGACCAAGAGGATATCCTATAAATAGGTAATTCACTCAGGTAATGGCCAGGTCCCCTACATTTATGACAAATGACTGTAAATTGATTCTTAGGAGTATTTTTATTTTATTCCATAGTACTCTTCATTTTCTTCAGCAATTCATTGCATTATGTCCTTATTTCCCACACATAAATCATTTTTATGTTCCATTAAGACATCTTCCTAGGTGTCTCCATCAACATTTCCTGCATGATGGAAAATGAGATTTATTTTCTCCATGTTATTCACTGATAGAGCTCTTATCATTCACCACTTTTATCTACCTTGTTTAGCCTGGGAGTTGGTCAATATATAAGTTATTGATCATATTTTTTGAAAACTGATTCGAAAAGAAAACAATATCCATTATGCCTGTCAACATTCCATTTTTTTCTCATTTTCATCACCATTTCAACCTTGTACATCATGCTCAATGTTACTATGAATTCCTTGGAATCCCACCATTGAATAAAACCAGAAAGCATTGTGTGAGTAATAATTGTCATAAAATCATTGAGAAATTATACTGACACCTTATTTTCAATTTAAAAGTCCTTAAGATTAACCAAGGTCATTTATTCTCATTTTATATTAAAATCCTTTAAATTATTATGTAAAGAGAATGTAAATTATCCTAAGTATATCCCCTAGGAGTGTCAAAACCAAGAGTGCAGTAAGGCATGTTGTCATATACCAGGATACCCCGGGTCAAGCCTAAAACTCCTTGTCGAAGTTTCCAAACCTAGGTACATCTATTCTAGAGCCACCTCTACCTTCTCATATCCAGACAGGGATGTAGTGCTTGGAAAATACACAAAATCTTCACATTAACAAGATTCTAGGAGGTTATTTTATAATAATCCTCGAACTCTATCTTAGGATAATGTGCTCTAATCAGATTTTATATAGATCTAGTTTCATGGATTGTACTAAACTTTTTCTCATACCAACAATAACTCCCTAACCCTAGAATCTAGGATCTGGTTCATTATATTAATATATTGGCATGATTACATGGAATAGAGTCCCGAAGGTATGATCTATTTAGTATTCCTGGAAACAAGATACATACATTAGTTCAACACTAGAACTTGAAAAGAAAAACAACACTAATTTATTTCATTAGGAACATCCAAGCTTCCAAGATTATTCTTGAATGTCACTCATAAATAACTTCTTCATATCATTGGAAAATGAAACATGAGAAAGGGGGAGCCAAACGCTCAGTAAGAGTATGCAATATAGCAAAAGATAACATAAACATTAAGCATGGTGAATAAATGAAAACACATGACTTTAAAAATAATTAACATGAACACTTTATGGAAGTAATATGAGATGAGTAAATAAGGCCATAATAAAACATAGTCATGGGTATTC